>JAJNNQ010000130.1:2500-2607500 GCA_027886175.1 Phylloscopus collybita | reverse complement strand
AAAAAGTCTTGTACAGTACCTCTACATCCCTGCTTCTGGCAACTTCAGCAAAGTTTTCTTGTTGTTCTAGTGTTTTATCCACCTTGTCATCCGTCATGCAGAAACATCTTAACCGTGCTTCAATGGGATCGTGGGATTTGGCAAACACCACAAACTTGGCCATGTAGGGGACACAGATAATTTCTCTGTACACTTGGGAAGCAAAAGTAACGGATTCTTGTGTCTGACGACAGTCTATCAACCAAAATCTGTAAAAGAAAACAAAGAGTTTTGCCATCAGAAGAGAAGGATTTAAGAAAGGAAATTCTATGTTTCCCCATCCAGGCAGCATTAGCTGGTAACCACAGCAATGAGAGACAGCAAGTCAGGATAGAGTAGAAAAAGAATTGTCACTCTTGAATTTTGTCTCTCAACCAACTTCAGAGGAAACAGCAAACAATTCCTTACGTATGACAGCAAAACCTGAGGTCTTTGGGTGAACATGAATGACTTGGTCCACTGTGCAAAGCTGCATGCAAAATCAGAAATTATTCCTATGTGAATTTAAGCATTTTCCTAGGAGTGACACGTCCTGCCTTCTTTCCCAGCTGGCCCTTGAGTTTCTCTGTGGAGCTGATGCCATTTCTTTTCAATAAAATCCACTGTGTGGGTGGAAAGCTCAAATTTCCCAGCCGGCGCATGAAGGCGGAAGTCGGGATAGGTCACAGGCAACTGAAAAGCTGCTCTGATCCACAGGGGTGTTACTCCTCACGGTGGATTACACGGCATCACAACCCCAAAGCACACCTTTGGAGTGTGACTGCTCCCTGCTTACTCATCTGCAGCTGAATTAGAACGCTTCACAAATGCTTAACAAACGCTTCAAACCCCAGGCTGCTGACAGTTTGCAAGAGGGAAAGCACGTGTGCTGCAGAAAGGCTCTGCACGCTGATCCTTCTCTTTTCCTGCGTGGGAGAATTATGCCGTGCTGGACTCCAACTGGAGAGGCCACATCCTCTGAGAAACCACCAGATGCCTCAGTGATTTGCTGTCAAATACCAGGGGCTAAAAAGCCCCAACAGATATTAAGTCTTTTAAAAGCTGGATCTCAGGAAATGGAAAACAAATATTGGGCCTCCAAGTCTCCAGTGTAATTCACATGGCAAATATAACTCTTTCCCAAGAGTTAGTTCCAATTAGTTTTATGAGTGGTAAAATTGTTGTCCATCACTAATGCTTAACTAGACGTAAAAAATTACCGTGAATAGCAAAGAGTCAGAAATTAGATGAAAAATCCCCTTTTTAAACTGTGATTCAAATCGTATTTGGGGCAAAGTTCATAGTTGAACATTCATTTAGATTAAAAAGAAGAGGCAGAACCCATTAAAATCTCTACATGGGGCCCTGCCTGTATCACAGAACATTAACAATAGTAATAGTCATGTCATCATGAGGATTAAGAAAGATCCACTACAAATATGGATTGTAGGAGCATAAAATGTCACCCTTGTTCTGGCTATCACACATCCCCTGCTGAGGACCTGACAATTTTAGGGATCTGGACCTCTCAAACTCTGCATCTTGTTTCCACATGTGTTTCTTAAATTAAATTCCTGCCTTTGCACAGACCTCTGCAGCAGCAGCAGCAGCCCTGAGCTGAATGCACTGGGAGATCCCCCTCTCGTGGCCACCGCTGTTACAGAGAATGTTCAGTTACACCAGATCAGCAAAGCAGCCAGTTTAATGGGAAAACAGCCCCTTCTGAACCGGGAAAGGATAAAAAAGTAATGCTTTATTTCACCTAGTGGTAAAGTGGAGGTTGGACTGCAAGAGCTGATCTCATTTTAACACTGAATACACTACTTCAATAAATAACAAACCTAATTAAGAGCAATAACTGCCCCAGACACTGAATGCTTGCACTGAATTTCACGGGCAAGTTATCCATAATTTTTTAACTGTTCGCTGGAGTACACAGCCTAGATGGAATGCTTTCCAGGTCATGGATTGCATCTCCTGTTACAGAGGAGGAGATTTTGGGGCATTTCTGTGATACACATCATGGACACAAACCAAAATGCATTCATACATCCATATATATTATTCTTTTTTTAAATGAAAATCTGTTTTCAGTAAGGGAATAGTTAAATCTCATCACAAGAACAGAAGTATGGAAGAGATGCTTCTAGACCCCAGTTTGGCACACCTACAGGCCCCTTCTGCCTGGCTTCTCAGGTTTAGATATTCTGGAAGCAGTATCTCTTACAAGATGTACAGTGAGGTACCCAAATAAGGCATTTCTGTTTCCATGGAAATTTGCATAACAATCAATATCTCTGTTCACTCTACTCTCCAAACTAAAACAGTTTAACAGAAATATTTGTGGAACAAAGGCATGTATCTGAGAGTATTCCTGTAGAAGTCCTGTCTGGTTGTGCAGGTACCTGGCAGACACGTTTGTTGTGAAGGAAACGCATTCATTAACAAATGTCAGTGGTGTTGTCCCAGTGATGTCTTCCCATTGGGCAGGGGTGGTTCCTCCTGAAATGACAGAGGTTTAAAAGTAAAATCAAAACCAAGCAAGACTGCAACTTTTTTGCTTCTAAGAAATTCTTTACAGTTTTTAATTGCCGTGAAACAAGTAATAACCCCGGATATGCTTTCTCCTCGGGTCTGCATTATTCCACTAATGCTAGTTGGACTGGATGGGCTTACCCTGAAAAAACCAAGTGCCCAAATGATTTTTAAGTGATGAGCCCTGTAGCACAGGATTAAATTAATTAATTGAATGTTTGCAGCTCATTTCTCTCTTAACAGAGACTGAAGGAGATGATAATCACTTCGGATCCATGGCAAGTAGAGTGTTTAACTCCAGTATTTTTCTTCCTAAGCATCCTGTGACATAAAGTCTGTACTACACTTACTCTGCCAGGCAGAGGTATGTCGGTTCTCAAGAAAAAAACCTCAAGGAAAATGCAAAAAAACCACCAAACCCAAAGTCTGTGATTATATTGCACATCTCTTGTTAGTGCAAAAAACAAATGTTATTTCTGGTTATAAAGGAATTGTTTGGAAAGCAGCTTATTTTCACAGCTTCTCGCCCCAGTCAGGTTTCCATCCAGCTTCCCCTGGGTGTAATCAGTTCAGCATTTCCAGCCCCCAGACAGGGGACTGACAGTTTCAGGATGCTCATGGAGAGCTCCAGGACTGGAATCCTACCTGTTATGCTGCATAGTAACCTTAGAGTGGGAGTGTCGCCTCCATAGCCGTTCATGAGCCCGTCGCTGGAGGCCTTGGGCACGGGAATTGTCATCGTGATGGGCTTATGGAATTTCCTTCTCCTGGGCTCCAGCGTGACTATGGGGCTGAAGGTAGCCTTGTTGCCCAAAATCTTCTTTGTAAGTTCCGTGTGCATAGGTTGAGCCTTTCCAAAGCAACAGGAAATAACAGAGAAATTACTTGGAAACAGTTTAATGATGTGTACAGAACTGGGTCTGTATATTGCCCACAAACCCCATAACATTTCAAATGGCACAATTTCCCATGAAAATCTGCAGACAGAAGAACTGACTGCCAGTGAGAAGGGGAGACCCCACTTTTTTAACTTTCCCGTGCCTGCCTCCTCTTCTTATCCCCTCACTTTCTTGTTACTGACCAGATTTTCACAATATTAATTTTAATTCACTAAACCAGCAGCAAATGATATAACCTGGTCACTTTTCTCCCCTGAAAACAAACTCTGGCTGTTTCATGGTGCTATTCAGCTAATCCCAGGAGATTTGAACAAGCACAGTCTCCCGGATAAGGTAAATCATGGATGCATGCAGCAGGAAGACAGGATGGAGACCAGAGGAAAGACTTCCCTCTCTGAGGAGTAAGTTGTTACACTGGTTCTTTCACACTGAAAATCTGTACATTTAATAATAGCAGCACATTTAATTATTGCAGCACTTTGTACTTCTCTGATGCCTTTCATAAGAAGCATTTAGGAAATCCTATGATCTACACTCATATCGGCATCATCACCAACATTTCTTCCCCAAGTTCTACAGACAGTTACCAGACAAGACTCAGAACTAACCAGAACACCCAAAGCTTTACCCCTTGCTTTGACTTTGGTGTGGATTTTTTTCTTTTACTACTTTAACTGGAAGTATTGTAGACAACGTACAACACGACGAGCTGAATATGCCGGTTCTCCATTCAAAAACAGTGATTTGTCACCAAAAATAAAACCAAACCTCTGTGACTGCTTCACCGTACCTGGAGGCCAACACGAATTCGCTTGGTGAGAGCCCCTTCTGGGAAGACAGCCTGCACCTGTGGGACCACGGTGCTGCTCAGCACCCCACCCTCGGGCCCGATGAGGTTGCTGTCCTGCTTGATCCGGGACACCACCGCGAAGTACTGCGGGAAATCCCGGGTGATGATGCGACAGATGCGCTTCTTCTCAAGCTCCTCCGGAGTGTCGAGTACTGTGGGCAGAGGAGGGGATGGTCAGAGGACCAGAGTTGCATAGAAACCAGACAGCCTCCTTCAGAATGCACTCAAGCTTTTCACAGTTTTGTGCAGTTTCCACAAAGTATTTTGTCTAGAAGTAATGGGGAAAGGAAACACACCCCTGGGTTCAGCTAAACCGGAGCAATCAAAAAAGGACAGATTGAGCCACGAGCTGAAGGCAGCAAAAAGGACACATTGACAACAACACCTCCAAGATCAGCAGTCGAACAAGCAAAGGGATTGGCTCCAGCCCCTTCTACCTCACCTATTAACAAAGTCCCACGAAACACAACTGCAAAACAGTATCAAAATACGAGTTAAGCTTTAATGCTGTGAGTTGTCTTGTTTACTTTGGGATGTGTGAGGTTTTTTGAAAAAAAAGGAAAAAAAAAAAGCCAAAACAAAACAACAAATTAATAACAACTTCTGCAGCTCCCAAACAGCCCAAGGCCATTCTGTTCTCTCAGAAAGCTAGAGTACCCATGACTGACATTTCCTCCCACGCATGGAGCTGCTCCAAAAGGATCAGTATGGTAATTGCCTTGTTTTGGAAAGGTGTTCGCTATGGAAGCTTTTTGTTTACAAGAAGGAACAGGAGAAAACACAAGTCTGGAGTCTATGGTCAGCCTCATGAAGGGAGACATGCTGTCCCACTGCTTCAGCAGCCCGTGTAAAGGAAGTGAGTGCCATGGTAAAAGGCACTACCCCCAGGGTACAGAAGGAACAGAGGAGCAGGATAAGAAGTGCCACTGGATACCTTCATCCATCCCATTCAGGATTTCGTTCAGCTCATCCTCAGTGTATTCACAGAAATGCTCCTTCCAGCTGTCCCCGTTCTCGCTGCGCAGGATCACCAGCTCCCTCTCCTTCCCACGCAGGGCAGCAAAATGGGGAATCTCCACAATCACGGGCCTGGCACAGCAACACAGCGCATTAAATGCACACGGGAGAGAGGAAGAAACAGGATTAACAGCAACTCTATTCAGTCTGCTACAAAGTGACCTGGAATTCTACCTATTTGGCTGGGATACTTTGGCATAATCCTAAACTAGTAGGCCACTAACACAGACTAGATTGTTACAGGGACCCAGTAAGTGCTGAAGGACAGATGAAAAAGTGCATTCACCTCTTTCCACAGTGTGAATGAGATTTGGTAAGATAATAGTGCTTATCTGGAAATCTGGTGATTGTTTTTGCAAATCTATCAAAAACTCATGCTTGTTTTTGTTGTCACTACTGTCTGGGTTAACCTGTGCAACTTCATTTCAAAGAGAATCTACTGTAACATATAGGAATAGTGGGACAAATTCTGATCTCACTTATACTAGTGCAAATCAGAATAATTTCATTGCAATCCAGAGGCGACTGTGCCCTGTGCCAATTTCACTTTGTAATTCTACACATTCCAATGAATTTATTCCTGATTTACACCCTGGGAGAGATACAGGAAGTCTGAGGAGATTGGCTGGGTTACTATTGCAGTATAAGAGATAAGAATTTGCCTTGTTGCCTTGCGAGTCAACTTCTGCACCAGTATGTGTGCCATATATATATATATACACACACATTTACAACACATATGTGTACATATAATATATCTGTGTTGAGGTGAACATATACATACATACTCTTAGAAATAAGAGAGAAGATATAAAGATATTTGTAGATCCACTTCTCTAATTAGAGGACTCACACAGATTACCAGGTATGTAGGAAATGCCATGTGTTCTATCACACTGGTGGTATCCAACATATAACTTATTGATTGATCAGTCCTTGATACAAAAAACACCAGTTTAAAATTTACAGTAGATTCTTTTTTTTTTTTTTTTGTGGTCCCAATCCAGGTTGCTTTGCTACAGACATCAAGCACAGAACTAGGACGATTTCATGCCAAAACAAAAATGAAGGCCACAGTACTTGAAGAAAAAGATACAAACATACCACCAAAACAAAACCACAAACCACAAAGGTTGAAAAATGGACCACTAAGGGTTAAGTGTACAAAATTTCAAATGATAGAAAGGGACAATATCATGGGCATAATGACATAAAAAAATCATATTGCAGAAGGAGGAGAAGAATGGGGAGGTCAGCATCCATCAATTTGTTTCAAGTCTCTCCTACCCAAGGAATTTGGTCCCAGGAGGCCCCAGCTGAAGGATTCGGCTGACCAAGCTTTCTCCCTCATTAAGTGGGGGAGGAGCCGTAGGCAGATGAAGTTTACTGAGTACATCCAAAGCAGCAGTGAAAGAAAGAACATAAATAAATTTTATGTATTTTTTGTGCCAGAACGCCAGTGCCACTGTCTGGTCCACAGAGTGGAATTAGGCTGTACACTGAATAAGGTTCCGTCCTAGCCATGACAATTTGGTGACCCAAATCAGAAAATCAGTTTTATTAATTTCGGATCTTTTCTTTCTTATGGGGGTTTTGGCCATGTACTCAATGGGAGCAGGAGCTGGAACCGTAGAATGCACCCCTGCAAACAGTAGTGATTTTCTGATCTCACTGCCAGCACAACACCTTGGAAAACACTTCCAGGAAGGGTACAAAGATCTGAGAATAAATAAACTACGCTATATGCTTGTCTTGCAGGGGAGACACTCTCATCGGATAGGAAAACCATTAAAAAAGAATGGGAGACATACTTAAAATCCATTCCTGTGCATGACAAAGATAATGGGAAGACTCAATGTGACAGCACAGTATTTCTTCTGCTTTTTAGATTTCTTTCTCCTTCTTTTTAGAAATGACCAAGATGTGAAAAGAATAGGTGGTAGCACTAACAAAGATGGTGGTTCTGATGACTGCCTGTTATAACAGCATTTTAAAGCAACTCAGTTGTTTCCAAATGAATTTAAACTATTGGTGTTTAGAGCCACTTTTTTTACAGTTTCTGAATGCAATTATTTACTGCATTAGAAGGGTCTCCTTCAATCATCCACTTTTGGATGTCACAGTCAATAGGGAGAATAGTTGGTAAAACAAATTTTCAGAAGTGCAGATAACTGCCGCTTTCAGCTGAAAATTGCTAACGTGAGCTCGGCAGCAGATGCTAATCTGATTTTTCTAAGGGCTTTGCAGCATAGGAACAGAGAAATGGCCAAAAAAGTCCAGAGTTGTCCTACTGTTTAATTTAGTAATTTCAACCCCAGAACAATCAACAGCACTGTGCTTCCCTGATAGTCCAAATTACCGATACCACACCACAAGACTCTAAAATAAGCTCCCATAACTTGTGTTGCGTAGGTAGCAGGCTTCACATTTGGGGGTAAGCTCAGCACAGTGCTCTTGATTTTTCAAATATAGCATGAACTGCCTTTTCTGGCTGCAGAAGTCTTTTCCCACTGTAGTACCACAACACCGAGCAACAATTCTATCCAAGGAAGCGCAATAGCCGTAGCGCTGATGTTTGAAACCCCCACTTTGAACAGAAAGGTGCAAAAGCTTTGCGAACCCTTCCCTGACGGCTGCTCTGCGTTTCGCGTGACTGCTCTGTTCGTTACCGCGCGCTACGGAGATCCTTCTCCCTTCCACTTTGCCCAAGGAACCGCTTCAGTGCAACGCAAACACAAACACGAGGCTGAAGGTTTTTCCCTTCGGGCCACGCGGCCCCCCTTACCCAAGGAACTGAGCCCCAGAGGGTCCCACTTCGATGAGGCGGCTGGCCAGCCCTTCTCCCTCCACCATGGGCGGCATGGTGGCCAGCCTGTGGCGCTTCACCAGGCGGCACGTCACGCGCGTCGGCGCCGTGCACTTGCGCGGGGGGATGATGATGCGCAGCCCGTTGTGCCGGCAGCCCCGCATGGCGCCGCCGCGGGCGTCCACCATGAAACTCACCAGGAAGCTGCAAAAGCAGGGCAGACAGTGAGATCCAGAGCACGCCGCCGACTCCCTCGGTGACGCTGCACATACGTACGAAGGACGTATGTTAACAGAGCTCTCGCTCAAGAGGTACAATGAGAAAAAAAGCCTTTCTCCCATGTGAGGCACTAAATCATGCTGAGCTCGTTATTAATTAAACTGGCAACTAACTACCCAACAGTTCGTCACAGAAAGTCTTATGTCACAGGGCTGCTGTTGGGACAATACCAGAGGATGCTAATAAATGTGAACATCCTATTGCAAAGTGCAAATATCACTACTCTGTACCTGCAAGCAGCCGTATTTAAAGTTGGCACTCTTTAAATACTTCACGAGCAAAAATATCTTATTGAAAAAAAATATTTATGATTCAAAAATATAAAGCCAAATTTGATCGGATGGCTCAGGTGTTGAGGGTGGTTTTTTTTGAGATTCTCAACATAATTTTCTAGTTATTTGATAAACTGTAATTTCTTAGAAAAATGGGCTTGGATATTAAAAAAAAAATCAAATTTCACTCTTGAATGCGTGAATACAATTCAAACTCCATCAGTGGGGTTACCACCTATTTATGTAAAAAACCCTCAGCATGCTGTTATGGTTTGAAGGCAAATTTGGGGGTTTGGTCAGAGGAGAAGAGCTAGAGTCACTATATAAAAGGTTTGTTTATGGATTTGGGGTTTTCTTGATACCTTTCACAGCAATACAATGTCCCATTGGAAAACTTAGAGATGCAGAAAGCCATCTACAGGGAGCCTACTTTTAGCACAAGGTAAACTATTGATCCTTTTTTCTTTAAAAGGGAGAAAAACATTTCAATTTGTTTGGAATTTCTCTTGCACTGAATTTTTTGTCGTTCCACATATACCGACAGGTAGATTTTGACAGACTGGGGACATTCTTGGGAAAGGTGTAGAACCACTTCCAATTTTTATTTTTTTTTATACTGGTTGATTACAGGATCATGCCTGATGTGGGATGGTAATGTCAGGTTGTGGGAAGTGAAAATAAGAGTAGATGAGACAGAACGGTGTCAGGCCTACTTCTAGCCACTAACATAGAACCAGCACAATGGGGAGTCGCAGAAATGCTACTGAAGGACCTGCAATAGAGAAAAGCCCTTATAACAGGAGTAACAAATACAGGGATTTTTCCACTGCCCCCTTGACCGTTCTGTGCAACAAACATTGCATCCATTCATTGTCCACACAGCTACAAGAATTCCACATGCTGTAAAAACACAACACTCGACACACCGTGCAGGTCAGAGATGGACGATGGGAAGGAGCCACAAGCGCCAGTCGGAAGCACACCATGCACCACGGATGCCAGTCTGTCTCACACATGCAGGCTCCTAGTCTACTGCCATTCAGATACCTCTAGGCTTTGCTTAGGGTAAAACTCTGGGTAGTACAACCATTAGCTCATTCCTTAGAGGTTGGTGTTTCTGTGGTTTTAACAAGGGGGAAAAAAAGAAAATGAAAACATTTTACAGCTTCGATTGTCTGGGGATTTGTCGAGAAAAATGGGAGCTTCCTTCACAAAATACATTCTTTGTACATATTAGAGCACAGATGAAAGAAGAGCTTAAGAGAGACTAAATGCTCAATTGTTCCACTAATGCTCTTGGCTCGTGCTGCAATTGCCCCTGAAGTACATGAAGTAGTGTTATTGAAACGGTTCAGCATGATGTTTCAGAGAACGTGTCCAAGTCCCCAGTACAATGGGTGTGTTTGAGACAGTCAATGACACTGCTGGAAGAAGAGTTTCTCATTTGAAAGCTACTGCTAAGAGCAACACAAACACTCCCCCACAACTCCCAGAAGCTAATGAGAGCTCTGACTGAATTAAAGCAGCATTCACGTTTCTCATTGTGCAAGCTATTGTGAACACAGTACTTAGGATTCAGTTATTTTCATTATTCATGTAATACTCTGAATTGTATGCTTTAACACCAGGATCACCTTTTTTGGCTGTCCATCACTAAAATATTAGGGCTGGGTCACCTGTTGTCCTGTCCCACGTTGTCCTTAGCTTATCTCCCTACCTGCAATGCCAAACTCACTGTTTGCTGCTGGAATGCAGACACACCAAAGGTGAGGATCCAGACCAAGTAAATCTCCCTTCTGACCTTTCTGGGTTCTTTTTTTAGTATGATTGCTACTCCTTCTTTCTGTTTGAGTTTACTGAATGTGCCTCATGGTCACTAAATCTATCACAAAGTCCATCTCACTTCAGCCGTCTCTCACTGGAACCAACCATGGCTCCAAGGAGTGGGAAAACAGGCAGAGGTAAGTATCATTGGGAGGCAGACACAAAGATGACAGTGCTAGGATAAAACCAGTAAGCTATTACTATTATTTACTGTAAAAACAGCTGTCTCTATCATAAAGAAGATCTAAGAAGATCTGTCTTGTTACTCAGCACTGAAAGATTAGTGTTAATTATCACATTAACTATGGAGGAGCCAGTTCCCAAACTCAGCTACAGAACACTGTGGAATTGCTGGAAAAGAGATTCTGGAGGACTAGCATGACTATAGGGCAAAGGAAAGAAACTGAAGGGGAAAATTTCTGAGCTTTAGATCTGTAGCTTAACCCTGGAAGGACAGAACACCAACACAGAGTGTAAAAATACATCCTTTTTCACTATATCACTCTGCTTATTTCCCACCTTTTTATTACGTTCATTTTTTCATCCACTCTCTTAATCTGATTTCTTTTCATTCTTTTTTTTTTTTTAATCAGCACATCGCACATAATTTCGGCTATGCAAGAGAACGAAGCAAATAATTCATAATAATTCATTGTCCACACAGCTACAGAATCAGAGCAGCCTCTTATTCTGCCTATTTGCTACATAATAGGGCATCTGGATGGGGCCATTGCTGTTGCAGAACCAGAAAAGCTTTTCCATTTTGAAGGAGCGTTGTCTATCGATATACAAATAATTCATACAAAACACGTTTTCTGAAGTGTGCATTTAGGAAAGTGAAACATTTGTATGACTAATATAGAGTAAATGTAAAATTCAGGCTAATTATTTTGTTGCCCACGCACACACACACATTATTTTTCCTCTTCCACTCTGTTACCAAGTGTCGTTAAGTGACGAGACTGAGGTAGGAAGAGATGGCACTCCACAAAAAACACTGGCAGGGATAAATGGCAGATGAAGCCATCCCTCTAGGAAGTGACACCTTATCGTGCTAAATTCCCATGGCCAAAAAGAAACTGGTGTGTAACACTGGCACGTGAAGAACCCTAACATCTCATGTACTCCCCCAAGGCAAGCAGCAAACTCGGGCCTTACTCCGTGTCCCAGCTGCAGGGAGCACCACCACAGCACTAACAGCCCCCTACAGACAGAGAATGAAGGGGAGACAGATTGTTAAAAAGGAACACAAATGGCAGAGAAGAGTTCGAGAGGGGGGAAAAATGAAAGGAAAACCCAGCTAATAAGAGAGATTAAAGGAACTTGAACTTAAAATTAAATTAAGTGGTGACTCAAAGCAGATTGCAGGTTGAAGCTGCATATTTCTCAGAAATAAGACAGCCTTTGAGTAAGTTTCACTTCCAGTTTTAAAGGTACTGTTAGAAATGAAGCACGACACGAATGTGTGACCCTGGCAGTCTTGCAAATTGGATTAATGCTGAGATTTCCTGAGCTTTGGCAAGGTGGTAGTACAATATAATAGTCAAATTGGGGAAACAAATTAGGTTTGGGGAAATCACTGCCTTCTCTCTGTTAAAGTGAATGAAGGGGAAATCAGAATTATTTTTCTAAAGGGAAAAAAAAAGTACAGAAGTAATTCTCTTATAGGAATCAGTTATAGACTGCAGGAGAGTGTAGGCATGCTTCTGTTAAATACACAGCAGTCAGCTCAAGCATCATCCATTCTTTCTCAATTTAGCAATCTTACCCATAAATTAAAGAAGTCATTTCATTCTCTTCAGTTTTAGAGCAATTAAGAGCTACATGCTTGCCATAGGAATGATATATCACATAACACTGGCTGTAGTGGCCTTGCAGTTGAGTACACACACAGAAGGCCCCTAAATCCTTCAGGCTGTTTCCACACCTTCTACAGAAAGCAGAGCAAACAGCTCTCGGGGTTTCTACTTGATCAAAACACAGACCAAATATATGCATTGCATAGAAGGGGCAAAAGTTGGGGTGTATTTTCATGACATATTTGTATTTTAGATCTGAGCCTGAGTTATTCCCTTTGCTGACTTTATTCATAGAGAATTAACTCGAGTTTATTCTGTGTCTATCCTCATGTGAAAGATAACAGCAGGATGAACGAAAGGCACTGGAAACTGAATGTGTCAGTGCTGGAGGGGGTGAAGGAAGCCACTGGTTTTGTGCTTTGTGAGGAGTCCCTGCTGTGTCAAGAGCTTTGCAGAGGCAGAGTTTCAGACAGCTGTGACTGCAAGCGTGGGGGAACCCATTCTGCAGAGTCATCAGGAGAGCCATGCAAACCCAGCAGGTGAGGGGGCTTTCTAGGACAGGCAACAGTTCTTGGAACACGTGGAACCCAACTAGACCAAGTCTCCACCACCACTCCCATACATTGGCTCGGGTACATTTGCTCCTCCCGAGCAGCTGGGCAGGCACACATGCGCTCGGCAGATGTAGCAGGGAACAAGGCTCGAACCAGAGCACACCCGGTGTAGACACAGTCAAAAACTTCTCAGCACACATCATCTCAATTTATAAACAAAACTGGGAAACAAGGAGATAGCAGCATTCAGTGTTAGTCGCAGTGTGAAGAAGCAGAAACAAACAATCAGGGTGCTTCGGCCATCGGAAAGTGTTCAGCGGGAGAAGGAAACCGGAGAGAGGCTGAAACTCAGAGAAAAGGCCTTGGTCCAGCTCCCACTGAAGTCAACAGCAAAGTCATTCAACTACCTCAGAGTGCTTTCCAGCAGGCTGCAACTATGCCATCCAGAAACAAGGCAAAATTCACATTCCAGGAGGACAAAAAACATGATCCTAACATAGGAAACCCCTACAATATTAACTTCTGGCAATATTCACTTCACTGCATTAGTCAGCTGCTGAGAAATTCAGTGACATGGCCTAAAAAGATGGGTTTATAGTTTGGGGGCTTAATTAGCCACTTCATAATCTTTCAGAGCTTAATGTTTAAGGCAATTTTCACCTTTCTAGGGTTAGGCAGAAGGAGGTGAACGGGTACTGTGCCAATTAACAGTCACTTTGCCAAGGGAAGATAATCTCCTTTGGGAAGATTCAGCTTCAGGTATTCTGTGTAGGATGTAACATGCCAGTGGTTCAAGCACTAATTGACCATCACACCAAAAATAGGTGTGGCATGAAAAGTAAGATATACTGAGTCTGAGCTATTATTCTACCAGTTCAAATATGGTGGCACAATTTGGAAAATGTGGCTTAGAGAGTAGCTCTGCAATATCCTTTATACAGACAAGTGAGATAAAAGGCCCACTTACTAATACAGTAATTACAGTGGCTTGTGTTGAATTATCTGGGGGGACTACTTCTTTAAATATTAATATTAAACCATGCCACCAACAAAGGAAAGGTATGGTTAAACACATCAATGGTTAAAACAAGCCAGGATGGTATAAGGAGCTTTGTTAAGATTTTTTGCAGTGGGCTTATTAAGTGTCCAGGATTGTTTTGTTATAGATGCCAAAGCAGATGGGAGAAAGCAGACACTTACTGTATAAGAGAGGTAGTGCCATGTGTAACTATTACTGCTGGTTAGATTTTTTTTCTCTCTTGGCTAATGGGCACTATCAAAACACTAAAGCATCCTGAAGTGAGGTAAGAGGGGAGGATAAATAGGGTGGGTGAGAAGTGCAATGTATTAAAGAAAGAAATTATGCAGAAGTTCACCTGCTGTTGTCAAGATCAAGACATGGAGAAGAGCATCTGCAATAGAATAGATGGTTTAACATCAAAAAGGAACAGAAAGGGGAAAAAAAGAATGAGTTAAATGAAATACTGGAAAAATGAAACAGATTTCTAAAGCAAACACATGAACATATACATATATGTGCATATTCCTCACACGTGGGAAGGCAGAAGTGAGTATGGAAAATAAGCCTATGTAAACACCCTCAGTTCCAAGTGGCCACTACCAGTACAGCAGTGAAACTGGAGGGATCTGGGTTCTCTACAGACATTCTCACACTGGGAGCCAGACACCTAAAACACAGTTGGATTCCAAGGAAAACTTTCAGAAGCAGGTAAGGGGAAATGCTGCTTGGTTTAGGTATCCACATCTAAAACGTGGACCGTGGGATACCAAAGTGTAAGGAACCTAAGGTAATTCCAGCCAGCGTTCCTGACAGCACAATAAACCATGTTTTTCTTTTCTTAAAATCCTCTAGCAATACCTTGTCCTCCACTTCCTTCCATTTCACCATGTTTCTTGTCCTCCTTTTGTTCAACAAAACAACAAATTTCAAACTCTCATTTTGACTTGTTTAGGCTCTCAATAATCACTTAGTGTCACATGGACAATTAGTTTTCCAATGTCCCTTTTTATTATATGGATCTCCATTGCTATTTTCTTCCATTTACATGCTTTGCTACTAATGAAACACACTTACTGTTTTTCCTCATTGTAACTTTCAGAACAAAGGCCATAGAGCTGAAGTACAATTTGAAATCATTTAGACCTTCAGATTTAAGAAATGACTATCAGCTGGTCGCTGCCAGGTCCTGTTTCCATGAAGATTTCCAGGAAATCAATCTCAACGGGGAAAAAAATATTATGGATTCAAAATACAACACTTGAAATATATTTTGTTTACCTTGTTAGCAAGGATCCAGCCTCCTTTTTTGCAGACATGCAGCTAAGAATGATAATTCACATTATTTGTCACAGTACGAGTTGCCCAATCCCTCGTCTTTTCCTTGATGGAAACAAAGACTTCCAGCAAGATAAACTCACTATAATCATATCCCAACTGGGTCATTTATTTCAAGGTACAAGTAGTGACACTCTGACCGTCCATTAGTCAAAGAGGGTCTTCTCCAGCAAATTACATAAAAGAAACCAGGATCTTCCATCTAACAAGAGTTTTACTGTGAGTCAGAGTTGGAAAGCCTGCAGAGCTGCTGTGCATTTGCTCTAGTTAATACCAAGTTGATATCAAAGAACAGACCCAAAGCTCCTTCCTCACAGTGCCAGGATCCTGACATGTCAGATTTGCACTCTTACCTACTCTGCCTCTACACAGCTGTCAGGAAAATTCTTAGAAATATACTCTACACAACTAATTTCACTCTATCACCAGAACACAGGTAAGAGAACAACGTAGCTTTTTGCACACCATTAATACTTAAAAAAATCTTACAGTCACCCTTATCTTCACTATTCATGCATAGTCTTGTGGGAAATAAAAATACGGTACTGCCAAGCAATGCCTAAATGCTGCAAATCCTTCAGTTGAGTGATTTCCTTTTGCCTACCAACTTAATAAAAATACACATGTTCTTCCACAATAGGATACTGTGTGCTATGAGACTAAAACTGTGAAACATATCTGTATTTACGTAGGCAGTAGTTGTGTCTTTCACATTCCAGCAGAAAATTATAAATTATATCCCCTAATATCAGCAGCAAAGCAAACTAATCTTACTGCATTTTCAGCACCCAAACTTTCTGGCATACTCAGAGATCCTTAACTCTGCTCAATACATAAATTCAAGTAGTTTTATGAGAAGAAAAAAATCTGATTTGCTTGAAAGGGAGTTTAAGTGCAGGAACTTACACTTTTTTCTTCAGCCAAATTAGGAAACTATCTGGAAACTGTCAGCTCGGTAAAATGACCAGGAAACCCTCATGTTGAGATTTTGAGCCCCTCAAGAGCATTAGGAGAGAAATATTTTTGGCGTTTCAAAATGGTTGCCAAAGACTCTGACCAAAGAACTTACTTTTTCTTCGTTCCTGATGAAATTATCAACATATTGAAGGAATAGTTATATTTAAAAATTAAATGGATGATTCAAACATTTTCCCTTCTGAAATTTCAGACCTGGAAGATTTGGTTCATTATGCAAAGGCTGAAATACGTGCCTGTGACGTTCCACATTGAGAGAATGGCTCACCATGAATTTATCCTTTTGCCTGGGGGTGTTACGCTGTGATCCACAGGAACACTTCCCTACAACAGGAGATCAGTAAGAACCCTACAGCAACCTGGGGTTCACCACTGGAGTGGTGCAGGCAGAGGAGTGGCATTTCTCTCCTCAGATTATACAGAATACAAACTTACTACATCCGTGACAAATAAATTGCTGTCCAATACTTTGCTGATGGGTTCTTTCTCAAAAACAGCATCAGAATCGAATGTATTTTCAGTGCTTGGGGCAAAATCAAGGCCATGCCCTTGCACAGGACCACTGACAAGGTTTATCTAGGATTTCTTTGAAAATTCCAAGAGTTTCCTTTCGTGATAGGTAACTACTAGTTTGCTGCATGCCCTAAATGTCAGCAGTGCTGCTGCCTCATAAGAACCCACTAACAGTGTGTGCCAGCATGTGGAGGGGAGTGTGGCTGACGACAGAGCTATGAATCACAAACACATTTGTTGTTCCAGCAGAGTGAGTGCAACAATCATGACCTTCTACAGCTGTTTCACTTTTAAAATAAGGCCTTACAAGCGAAACTCTAGTAGTCAATGTACTTTTCTAAGCAAACAGATGCACCCCAACAGTTTATAACTTAATGATTCAGACCAATCTAAACAAGATAAAAATGAAGTGTCGTACAGTCTTTTTCAAAGGCTGAGGAATTATTATTAAAGATTTCTTTGTTACAATATTTAGTGTCAGGTTAGTGTGTATATAAAGAAAGAAGAACAAAATTTGTGTTGTGTTAGAATTCACTACTTCATATAAGGCTGCAGAGAGTGTTGCTCCTAGCAAAATCAGATATTTTATCCTACCACTAGCATCCTGGTCATCTCAAAAGATGGGAATACCACTCATATTTTTTAAAAGAAAATGACAAAATAATTGCACATCCAAGAAATAAACGCCACTCTTTTAGAAAGTATTTAGTTCATCCTCTGCAATCACAGGAAAGACCAACTTTTTGGAAAGGGCAAATTAATACATCTTTTGGGAAAAAAAATCTGTAAACTCTCTAGGGTTAGAATATAGCACCAAAGCAATATTAAAGCTTTCAAATCAGCATATATATAAGCAGAAACATACTTTACATATTAAGTATTTTCATTTCATTCATTAGTTTTGGAGCTCATGAGAAGCAAATCCAAACAGCACTGGTCACAATCAACTATCCCACGATCAGCTAACAAACAATATTTTCATCTATGTCACATAAGTAAATCTGTCAATACTGTTCCTCCTCTAGATCTGGACTGCCTGTCATTCCAAATGGGACTCCAGTGCTATTTTTTAAAAATGCAGATTGTAAGATAGTAGCAAACTCATTTGAGATTCACAAAAATAATCTTTTCCCCTGTGCTGGCCAGTCATGCTATGTACACAGCCCACAGAGACTAAATGCTTTTTAATTACTCCAGTTTCTTCTGAATTCATCTGCACGTTTCCCATCCAATCTGATGGCAGGGCACCAATGTAGAATTCAGTGTGAAGACTGAAAGGACTTAAACCACAGTAAGTAAGAGCATTTAAAAGAAATGCCATCACAGATTTTAAGGCCAGCCAGGATAAGGTTTGTAAATACGATCTTGGCTGGGCCTGCACTTTGACCTGCCTTATGCCATGACAGTGAGTTTGCCTAAGTGCAAATGCTTACAGAGAGTCAGTTGTACATGAAGAGAGTGGTCAAGTATGTGCAAAACACGTGATGTGTAGGTTGCTTGTCTATTCATGTAATTTAGAAGGCAAGCACTGGAGCTAGTGCTCACCTCAACTACCCCACCAGCATGGTAAGTACTGACCATCTGGAGTGATCAAGCTCTTGGTGTCAATTATTATTAACTCTGAAAGGCATTGTACTTATTTCTCCATAAAATGCACATAAATACCCGTGTGTGTGTGTGTGTGTGTTGTTTATCACATTGATTCCCCTTGAACTGAGGGCTCAGTGACTTGCAGTGATTTCAGTGAATAGTCTTGGTATTCAGGCTTGCTTGGTTGTCAGAGCTCAAAAGATCATAACAATTTATTGGCAGCTCCAGGAGGCAATGAATTAAAACACAGCTCCTAGTTAAGCATTAGTTGAAGCTCGGTGTCACTGCAGGTACTCTGTTTCTCACTTTGTAATGTAATGCTAATTGATACACTCACCCTGAATGAATAGGGCTGGAAGAAAGAGCCACATTGTCCAAGATTTCAGGGCCCAAGCTTAAGCGATATGAATTCCTTTCAGCTTCTTTGGCCAGAGTTGTTACCTTGGGAAGCAAAATAACCCCATTTCACTACAATGAAATCAATTAATGAACAAAAATAAGATGTATTTTGCATAGTAATGCCTAAAGCATTTAAACATTTTCTTTTACAAGAACAGAATACTAATAGCATTAAGGTACTAGAAACCCTTATTGTAGGATTTTGCATTTCCCTAAAGTAATCCTATGTTAGTGGTCTCAGTGAAATGAATGCTATGATTCAACTGAGAAGGCATTTCCTAAATCTCTTTTTTTTAACTACAAGCATGTTTCAAGACAGTATCTTTTAGGACAAGGGCTAGGAGTTCATTACATCCCCTGCATGTGTAGCATGATGTCTGTTAGCAACATTCAAACATCAGTTAAAATGGAGAACATCAGGTACACAGTCCCTGTGCTCTATTCACACAGCTTATCCATTTATTTTGGAACAGAGTTCAGCACTGCACAGCACAGTATGCCATGAAATACGCCCAGAAAATAGAGAGATTTGTACTCAAACCAACCAAGCAGCATGGCACCGCACAGCCTCACCAGAACAATTTGCAGTGCAACCTTTCCCCATTTCCTGAGCTCTGCAGCCAAGAAGGGGCGTTGAGAAGTTTGCTCACCTGCTGGCTGGGGATGACCACGGTGTCGTCGATCATGGCGCTGTCGCGCAGGTAGGAGGCGTGGCTCAGCGTGTGGGACCTGTCGGAACTGAAGGACCGCAGGCTGGGAGGTTGGTAGGATGCCAGAGCAATGCATCGGCAGCACACAGGATGTTGCAAAGGTGTCATGACAGATCGAGTGGGAGAATGAGAAAAGCGTGCCATTAGCAATACCGTGCAGCTTCCAGGGGCAGCAGAGCACAGTCAGGGGAAACACGGCTTGACACATCTGTGTTGTGCCATCTGTCTGACCACGGGCCACAAAGCCTTGCACTGACCTATTTGCTTCCAAATGCAGAACCTAGAGACTCATCTGGATGAGAGTTTATTTTTTACTCGCAAATAGATTTGGCTTTGTGGCATGATGGTTTCCTTATAACAAAGAGCATTCATTTCTGTTAAGGCTCTTTGGAGAACAACTCTGCTGCATCACACAAGCAAACCAGGAAAACCAGGATGCTAGCACCTGAAGAAAAGCTGGAGTGACTCTGAAGCTTCGTTAGGACCTGCTCTCTCCCCCTAAACTGTGACTCAGTAAGCCTGACCTTGTCCCCTGGAAGGTACACACAGCAAGGCGAAGTGTGGCCAGCCGCAAAGCTGCTGTGTGAAACAGAATCTTCCCCTGAACCCCAACAGCATCTGCAGGGAGCCAGCCCCAGCGCGAGCACTGATCTCGCTGTCAGTACACACAGCTCGCCAGAGCACTGGTTGCTGTAGCAATGAGAGGTGCAAGGCAATAAGTAAATAAGCTGCTTCCACGCACTGGCTCAGAACATAGCTGCAGTATCCACCAGCAAAAAGCAAAAAACAATAGACAAATAAGACACCACAGAAGGACATATTGAGGTAAACGGGGTTTCTGCTACCAAATAGCATGAGTTTTGTCCTTTTAATATTCGCTAGCTGCAGTACGACAACAGTGATTTTTAAAACCAGATCATCCACCTTCAGATGTTGTGCGTGTACTCTGTGATGTTGATGGAGACCTTGAGGAGTAGCACACCTCCAGCTGAAGGAGGCAGTTTTGTGTTCCTGGCTTACACATCCGTGAGTAGTGCTCATAATGACTAACATGCTGGATCAGAACAATAGGCCATTTATCCAGATACACAGTTTTAAGGGATAATTCATTTTCAGCAGTTAGCAATAAAAGTCATGGGTTCATTACAGACATGAGTTTCAAATGCATTAAGTGCATATCAAATACCATCTGATTCAGACCACAGCCTTTTTAAACAATAGTTACATTCACTCAGTATTTTTTGGATCCATTTATAGAAACAAATGGTTATCTTATTTTTATTAGAAATATATGATATTGAAGAATAATCACTGCTCTTGATCATTAGCTTATTCCAATGGCCTGTTCAGCATCACAGGTGGATTGTACAAAACTGGAAGCAAAGAGACATTACACAACTGTCAGCCTTCAGAAAGCCTTGAGAAAAAATCAAACCAAAAAGGAACATTTTCTCTTTGGTCGAGGAAAGAGCCTCAGTAGCAGACCCCATTTGCCATCATTATCCTGGGTTCATTTCCATGTTTCCACACTTCCAGAACCATTTTGCTGAGCCATGCAATGCTCGTGAGAGAGTCACCATCCAAGCTGTAGGTTCTGCTATTCAGCTAACACCACGTTCTGGATGGATACCGAAGCAAGGGAAGCCTGAACTGCATTTGGCTGGTTATCCCCATGGTGATTCTGTCCATCCTCACTACTACCACCACTACGAGTTGCCCAGTGCTATTGACCACATTGTACCTGTGCCTAAGCTCTAATAAATACACCAGGGAGATGGGCTTTATCTGCAGCCAGGGTAGGCACACTCATGACTGAGGTCTGCAGGTAGTTATAGGTTTAAATTCCCTGCTACACTCAATTTCAAAAATAGTGCTCAGGTGACACTGCCCCATCTGTGTGTTGGACCAGCTCAATCAAGAGCAAACTAGGAGTTAAAAGGTCTTTGCTGTTCAGGCTCAGGAATAAAGGTACTGATTGAAATTACAGTCTCCTTACAGACTGAACTCGGGATTTACTGTACACTATTGTCATAAGTATTCAGGAATTCTACTGAATATAAAAAAGCTGACCTAAATCAGACACAAGACCAACACCTAAATGCAGATTCTTCTCAAATGGGGTTGATAAATCTGAAGTCTGAAGGGTTGAGGGACCAACAGCACTGAGCCCCAGAGACCGAACTGTGGAACCCAGGAATGCTGCAAAGCTCCTGAACCAAAGAGTGCATCTTGCCTGTGTGCACAGGCACATATCAACCACCTCTAAGCCCTGAATAGGGCCCTGATGGCATCCAGAGAATAGGACTGGCATCCCCATGCCAAGTTTCTAATCTGCTTGGCTGAGGGACTTGCAGTGCACACCCACTTCCCAGCCTAGACAGAGACCTAATGAGCTCTAATCCGGTTGAGCATCTCTTGTTTACATCTAAGTGTATGTTTACATATGTTCTTTCAGAAGCTGAGAAAAAACCCAGGGGTCACTGAAAACTGTACAAATCAAGCTCAAAAATGTTTCTTAACAGTAGCATTGTTTCTTTGGTTCTCCAACTCAACTTTCTGCATACAGCAGGCCTCCAAAGTGGATGAACAGAGACAGGTGCCATAGGAGGAGAGAGAGACAACAGGTGTTCATGCTGTGTAATACCTACCTGGGCATGATGCTAATGAGAGCATATGGAAAAGAAAAGTGAAGGGGAGAGAGAAATAAAATAAATAGGGAAGATGGTTACAAATGAAAAAGACATGTTTTTAAATCAAACTGTTTAATGCGTAAGATTACATGAGTCCAGACTACTAACGCTATCTTGCTTTACTGAGTTTTCTGAAAGACCTAAGTCATTCTAATGCAATGAAAATCACACTAAAAGGAAATGCAAAACAACTGAAGCAGGCTCTGTGAAAATTCTTAAAATCAGTAACCTAAAGGTGACAGAAAATGGGACCATGTAGTTAGAAAAATGTCCTTCTTTCATTATTTCTCCATTTAGAAATTTGCTGCATTTCAGTATAATTTTGCTTGATACAGGATTTGAAATAACTTTCATACAATACAAAATAAACCATATCAGTGACATGTCAGCAAGAATCTACTGAAATCCACTGACAAGATTTAAAAGCTAAAATATTCTAAATGGGAGCTTAACTCTACACTGGCTTAATGCTTGCCTGCACAATCATTTCTATACAACATCTTAAAACCTAAAAAACTCCCAAACTTTGTTACCATTGAAAGAATAAAAGGCTTTGCTTTTAGGCATTCTAATGTAGTTCACAAACTTCCTCTGAGAGTTGAAAAGCCACACAGTCATTTGTTTTCAGTGGACTCACTGTCTAAAAACCAACAGACACTCCAGGCTTGCAGGACCTGAATGATGGGATTTACACATGCTGTGAGGCAAACCAAACTGTTTCCTGACATCTTTTGTTCCAGAAGCAATTCACAGCCTACTCAAGTAAACAGAACGGATCCTAATGATTCCACAGAGCTTCAGAAATGCTGCCAGAATAAAGACCAAGACTGGAAAACTAGGTAGCTTCAAAATCCCGTTGCCAAGATTTCAACTTTTCTTTCTTTTATTCCCTTTAGTGTACCCCAGTTCTAAAGGCAGTGATTCCGGGGGAAGTGCTGATTACACCCAGGAATGCCTGGGTGCCTGTTCTGAACTAGAACTGTGGGGGTTAATCTGCCAGTTTGAGCCTACACTTATGCTCACTAATGAAGGCTTTCCTTTTGGGAAGGGAACTCCCTATTTTTTTGTAGACTATAACGACACTCACCAAAAAAAAAAAAAAAAAAATTATATCAAAGCTGCAGGCATTATTATTCCACAAAGACAAAAGACATCTAGGCAAGTTCAGCTTGTTAGATATAAGCAAATCAGTATGTTGTCTGGACTGAACACACCAATGTTTCTATTTTATTGTTGCCATCATTATAGTTGTGTCAGTAGAAGGACAACTACTTTCTTTCCTGCTAATCCGACATACGGAACCAGAAAGAGCAGATGTGCCTGCAGACAATAGACTCACTGCCAGTCCAGTGCACAATGACCAAGTCCATTGCTCTTCTCTTGATATCTTGAACCAGCAAACCACCCCAAAAAGTCAGAGCCCCTGTCCACCCATCCCCTGACTCATGGCAGCAGGAGATGAGGGTGACACCTTCCTCCTGCAAGGTGGTGACTGCCAGGCTGACACACCAAGCGAACAAGTGCTGACCAGTGCACCCCAAGCCGAGAGATGCTGCAAAGGGATTTCACACGCTTGCAGCAAAACGAGTGCACAACTATCATGAGGAAAGTTATGTATCCAGGCAAATACCTGTCCGAGCGTCCTCCTTCCAAGCTGTACCTCAGGTAGTTCATTCCATCTAGGAACTGGCTGCTCGGCAAGGAGTCATCCCCCAGCTCCCGGAGGTCTTCTGGCCTCAGGTACTCCCCTCCATCTCCTGTCATTGTGTCATCACCTGCAAATCAATCACACAAGGGATAAGCAGGCACAGGAGTTTGATTCCGTTGGCACCTCAGGATCTAACAGCTGAATGGTGCAATGAACAGGCAGGCATTTTCCACTCAGCAAACACTGCAAACCACAAGCAATTAATGTATTTAATCAAACTGGCACATCAAGCAAGATTGAAAAATAAAATTAAAATCAAGGTGATTAATCAATTCGATTTTGTACTTTCTTTGCTGTTGCACACACTGGCAAGGAGTATGTTTCTTTGCTATGATCTAAAGCACGGTCTTTCTGTTCTTTAATCCATTTCAGCTTTCTGGACACAGCCGTGCTGCCTCCCAGCCTGACAGCTTATGGTTAAATATCACCACTTATCTGTCTGTAATCTACATGTTTTCAGATGAAAATATATTTTCTGTGGCCTTACGCCTTATAGTTGCAAAGACTAATTTAAATTCTCTGCTATCCAAACTCCACATCATACAAGGCTCTGTCACCCATATTCCAACATCTTTCTGTGATCAGCAACAGTATTCATATTTCTAGAACATGGCAACATCCAGAAACTGGAAATAAGCTCACTCACATAGATGGAAATGATCATAACTCGTAATGAATGCCAGCTTAAATGATCATTTGTTATCTGACACAGTAACCTTTATGCATAGACTCTGAATAATGAAATTGAATCCTTTTTTTTTAGGTCCAGAAGTCTTTTCCCCAGGAAATTCTGTCTATATGAAGTCACAGTTTGCTTTTCCCCAGCAGACTAACAAAACAGATTCCATTGCCAAGCAACGTGTAGATGTTTCTTTTCATTCCCACTTGCAAGACGCTTCCTCTCCACAGTTTCTGCCTGGATATTTCTATCATTTCCCTGCTCATAAATCACTGCAGTGTGAGCCTGCCAGAGGCTTGGTGTGACCCACAGAGCCACACAACATGACCCCAGGCCACCAAGAGCTTCAAGCCTTCTCATTTTCTAGGCTGTGTGGGCAAACTGAAGCTCATCTTGATACTTGTTTTCACAAAGCAAACCAAGCTATTTTTTCTAGCTTGACATTTCAGCTAAGAAATATATAATTTATTATTTGTCATCTAAAACTAAGTCAGTTTGGGGGGAGGGTTAAGATTTTTATGCATCCACAAATATTATATGTAAAAATGAGTCTTGAATCTTTTCAGTATAACAACAAAAACTCTCAAAAATTCCATCAACCCACATTAAGAGGGAGAAACTGGGCACAGTTTCACAGAAAACAATAAAATGCATTTAATCATTTCATGTTTCCTGCCTTCTGACAGATGATGCCTCCTGTTTCCTGGGAATTTCACATTAAAAAGCACAGGGCTTAGTGAAAACTTGGAAGATATTAAGGCAATGCTGTTAATCAAACAGTAAAAGGAATTTGAAGTTAAATTTCAAATAAGCTAGATAATTATAATCATGCCAGACATTCCAATTATAATAGACACAAAGGCAAAATCTTTACCGCTTTCATCACACCCACAACCTTTAAAAAAAAAAAAAGAAACAAAACAAATCCAAAGTCTACTCTGATTTCAGCTTTGGCCTCTCATCTGAGAGTTGTCAATAGCGGGGCTAAGTCGCAGCGTTTGATGTGATGGGACATCTGCAGACAGCAACCAGACCACGCACAGATATCTCCCAGCAGCAGGGACGGCTGAGGGAACCCTGCTCACCCCTGCGCCCTCCCATCCTCCCTTTCCTGAGATCAATGCCCCAAGCACGCAGTGGCTCCCAGCACACGGAGAGGAAAATAGATATTTAACTCGAAATGACTGCATGTTCATTTCTTCATGGTTCAAGAAGCTGACCAAGGGCTTCCTGACACGGCACATCTCACCAGACGGTCGCTTTGTGGCGATACAGGAACTGGCCCTTTTCGTCATGCCAGAAACAATCCATCTGCCATCTCATTCCCAAGTCAGTGCCAGGAACATTTCCACCACTTACTAACCACTTTGTGACAAATAGAACCTTTGACATTGATGCTCCATGCTTTGCAGTGGCCATCTGTGAATTTGCAAAATTGCAAAATACAGCCGCTGTACGAGAATTCCTCTGGAATTGTTTCTCACCAAACATAGAGAAAAATTTAAAATAAAATAACAAAGGGAGCTGCGTCAAACTGCCAGAAATTGCTTTTAATAGATGTTCTTAAAGCCAGATAAAGTTATATGAGTTTGCCAAAATTATAGTTTTCTCTGCAGCATGCAGAGAAGTCTAAAACTCACCAGAGAAGCACTGCAGATGGAGAAAGGACAACTATGGCAATAAAAAATTTTATGAAATATATATATATATATATATATATGGAATATATATATTCCATAATTGCAGAGTTTATCTAACACTTTGTTTGGACAATTTCACTTCCCTAAGTCAATCCTCTGTTTAGTGGCCCACACTAGAAGCTTCCCTGAATTGCAGCTGGGCTAATGCTTTAACTTTATTTATTTCTAGCCAACCAGCAAAGTGGGGTTTCACGTGTGGTTTCAAATAGTGATACACGACTTAAAATGAATCATCACGTCAGCTATCAGGATGTCAGGGCTGCCACCCACAGAATGGCAGCAGGTGAAGCAAATCTCAAAAGCAGAAGTGCACCTCTACTCTCAAGGACCTCTGGGGAGGGACAGACACTTCGATTTTGTTTTCCTGTATATTAACTCACTGCAAAAAAGAATTCCAGTACTTGACAGGTGGTTACTGTGGTATTTAGGAAGTTGCTAAGTTGGATCTAGGTAAGAAACAATAAATTAACAAACTACCCCTACATCCCTAAGCCACCAAAGCTTTACTTCTGTAAATCAGCATCCTGTGGCTACATTTTATACCACTGGATACAAAGTGCTTTATGAAGAGGAAGAATTAATTCACCTGTGCTACTGTGTCCTAACGTGCAGCAACAGCAACATAAGTCTATTAATAAAAATTCTTGGCTGCAACTTCAACTTCCAGGTTTAATTAAGGAAATTAAGTTTTCCCACTAATCCAGGTGCTCCTTCAGAGGAATTATGTGCATGTACAACAGCAGTGGATTCTTCCCAGACTTAGCTGCTCATTTCTCACACATATGCAGCAGCATTAGCTACTCCAAGGCCACGTGTGGGGGCACTCAGGAAATTCATTGTTGTATTTAAGCACTGTGGGCGTTTTTCTTTCTCATCAGAACTCTGAGGCAGCCAGATGTAGGATCAGCTGTAAACTGCTTCCTGGAATCCAAGGTCACTACAATGCAGTAGTTCACAGATACAGCACCTTGTCAATGAACTCTTTGCACACGACAACCTTTGTCTATCCCATCTCTGCAATTGCAGCGTCGGCACTAATTACGGTTTGGTGTGAGTCAACTTTCCTGGTTGCCATCACAGCCCACGCTGCTCCTGACAGTTGTGTTTCACCCTCTCCTTCAGCCTTTCTAGTCCCTCCTGCCTGCAAAAGTTATTTTCTGGCTGGAAAATAACTCGTCAGGACAAACAAAGAGACTCATTTTCAGACAGATCAGTTCTCTGGGCTGGGTCACCACATGGTGAAACGTTTGTGCTACCAGAGTGGAGGATGTGGGGTAGCATGGTTAGAACTTGACAATTTCTGCAGCGGCCAGAACTTGGTCTCAAGCAGACAATGAAACTCCAACTTTTGAAAATTAACTGGCAATGAGGAGGCTCAAAAAGAAACAAATGAGAGCTCTGAACATCCTGTTTTCCTGGTTGTATTCTCTCTCCACAGCACTCCACTTACTGCACTATGTCCCATGGGAGTCTCAAAGATAAAGCACTGGTGGTTTGTGCAGCTCTTCGGCCACAAAAACGAGGCATGGAATGAATACAGAGGAGCATATTAATATATGTGAAAATAAGAAATAAACCAGGTTCCTGCCTTTTCTAGCTTTTCCTGTGTGTCTACACAGACTCAGCCCTAGCAAAAACATTTGCTTGTGTTTAAATTTACCGATTCTGTAGACATCACTAAAATACTTTTCACTTTGCGGTAATTTCCCTTTACTGCTCTAAGGATCCCTCAGCAGCAAAATGCTTCTTTTGTGGTGACAGCTTTAACCAAACTTTGCAGCAATAAAGCCAAGGCAGATGCAATGACAAAAATGTACAGGGTTTTCAGTGCAACTTAGTCCACGCTGAATATTTCTGCTGGCAGGGCTACACGTTGCACAAACCACGTCACTTAACAGCTCTGCCTGTGGGAGTCTGTAGTGCAATCCCCATGAACAGGGATTAAATGCCTTTTAAAACAAAAAATATAACGTGATTCTGTTCAAAAGGAAGATCTGGTTTTGCAGGTAACACAAAAAGTAAAGAATTCTGAATAATAATTCAGTGGATAAACATAAAAAATGCAGGAGGAAAACTGAAGAAGAGCTAGTGCGACTCTCAGTCCATTCAAGATATTTTAAAATGGGCTACACAGAGCAGGACCTTCCATACCAAGCTGAGCTATCTGATAGACATTTCCCTTCTATTTCCTATTGCTAAGTCTCGATGTTAACTTTGTTTTAGGAATATGAACACTATATTAACAACGTGATAGCATACAACTATGCAATATAACTATCTTCCAAGCAAAATGCAAAATACTTATCATCAGTGATGAACATGCTACACAATGGGACCTGCAATACTTGGCTCAAGTACTCGTGTGTCCAGCTTGATAATTATATATATGCAGCTGGCAGATTTGCAGCAGCACATCCATTTATTTCAGGACATACTGTGTCACTTGAAAGAACACGGCATCACAGAAACCTTACTGCTAGCCTCTTATGAAGCTACACCACCACTGAAAGGTTCATCCTCTTTATTAAACAACTCTGCAGCCTTCCTGTCCCCAGCTATTTTAAGTTACTGTGACAAGCACCATCCACGTTAGGAGTTCTTGCAGTGAATGTTAATCCAGAGCACGGGAGAGCATTAGTCATGCGGGACAGCCCCTTCAAGTTCTGCCAACACACTCAAGATAGAGGTAATAAATCTGAGATTTGCTGGCTTCCCTTCCTCCTCCCACCTTTCAGGAAACACACACTCAGCCACACTTCAAAAGTAACAGAGAGGAGCGCTGTTAGGTACCCAAATTATGCAAACATGTGTTGTTTCAACACAAAAAATAAACCAAACAGTCTGAGGTAAACAAAAAGAGAAAGTCTGTAGGTCTTACTCCACGAACTCCTGCTAACAGCACCCGTGCCACTATAGGCTTCCCCATCACTGAAGGGTTCCTCATCAGAGTGTTTAAAGGCTGTACAATGCACAAATCGGTTTAAGAAAAAGGAACACCCTGGATTAATCCTCTAGAAGCATGAAGATGTACTAGGCTTTGTGATTTTAAAGGTGATTCAATGGTAGATCAAAAGACCAGGAGAAAATGAAACAAGGCAAACATAATTCAATAAGAAATTTAAAGGCAATTCAACATAATAATTACACAAGCAGTTGAATGTTTCTTAATCAGAGGCGAAGCAGCAAAATAATTTCACTGGTCATGATGCAGCAGAAAATAATTTGTTTTGAATCACACTTGTTTGCTTTTGCATTTTAGAACAAAGTGTTGCATCTGGAGCCTAAGCATCATATATTTCTCAAGAGTGTAACTCATTTATCAGCGTAAATCCCATTTCTAAAAGCAATAGAAGCACTTGTAATTAATGAATGCCATTAACTTCCTGTACCATTTAGAACCACAAGTGCATCTGTGTTCTTTGGAAAAGAAAAATACCAACCCTGTAACCTGAGTTTCCAAATTCCCAGGACTTTCTGGAAACTACTCACTCTACAAATTATTTGTGTGAAATAATAACCACCATAAAATGGCACACATCGGATATTGTAATATTAACACTGCCAAGTGTAAAAAAGAACACAGAAAATCCTCCCAAATGTGTTTATATTTATTAATATTGCTCTAACTAAAATTTCTAAGAAGTCACTTGTGAACTCTTAGAAAAGGATGGGTTTAGGCCATTTCTGCAATTCTGAGCTGTATAAAAGTGGGATACTTTATCACTTCTCCCAGAAGGTCAGAGAAATTTCCTTGGGATGTAGCTAAGCAGCACAACAAGTCTCCTATCTGTACATGCAGAGGCCTCTGAAACCCAAGTGCCAAACTTATCAGCACGTTGTTATTTGTATCACACCATGTATATCCTTGAGCCCCCGCTGTGCCAAAAGCTCTCTGGAGGGAATGCTCTCCTCACCTTCCACCTTATGCATCTTCTTACACTAATGTTTCCAGTTAGGCAAAATTCCTGGATATTTGTATCTGACACAGGTGGCACAGATCCAAAAAAAATAGTGCTTGGATTCCTATTTGTAGGAGGGTCAAAGCCAACTTTGGGACAGCTCTACAGTGAACTGGAGTTGGGAAATGGTCACATTTGCCAATTTGATTCAGATAAGCTTTTTCTGGAAAAGATGTAGGGATCCAGGATTTTGCTTTGTTTGAAATTTTGGCATCTTTATATACAAATACCATAAAGATTACATCATTAAAAAGGAACTTTATTAAAAGCGCAGCAAAATGAAGATGTCAGAGTACTCAAGCAGCCACTTGAGCCTATATAACAGGTTACATAGGTGATATGGAAGAGCAATTTAGCAAAGTCACTCACCTTCTTCATCTGACACATCCAGGACCTCAGTCATTGTCTCGGGTACATTTAACTTGTGCTTCTCTGTTATAGTCTGCAAAGACAGAATCAGTCAGAGGAGCAAAGTTTACAGCAGGGTGTTTTCAACAGGCAGCAGTGGGATGTGCTGAGGCATTTCATAACGTTTCCCCTTCCCCTAACTTTCTTTTTCATCTTTATTCCACAAGCTCCTATTCTCAGTGCTGCATAAGGTAACATTTCTTCTGGCAGAAAAGTACCAAAAAAGTAAGATAATGAACTGGTCAGAGAAATAAAATTTATTTATAAAAGGTGCATGTAGAACAATTCAGCTCAGTGTTTCCAAGACAATTTTAAAACGAATTAGGTAATGTCTACAAAAGAGCTTCAGAAAGTTGTGTGAGGGCATATGGAAATTATTAAATTGTAAAGCATTTGGAAATGAAGTTATGAATGATGTGAAATTCCTAAACTAAAAAAAGATGTGAAGGATTTACACAGATCACTTGAAACATTTCTCCCCCCTCTCCAGAAAAAGGTGGCTACAGCGCATATTAATTATATCCTTTTCATAAATCATGTATATTCCCGCTAAGCACATAGACATCAGAGGAAAAAAAAAAGTTGTTTGAAGATTCTGAAACATCTTGTGCACCTAAGAGCTCAAAATATTGTGAATCAAGGCAAATATGGACTGAGGAATAGTGGGAGGGTTCTGGTTGAACAGGAAAGCACAGAGCAGGAAAACACTGGATGTTGTTTGTTTCTTTTTTTAATATAATCTTATCTTCATAAGTGACTTCTGGGAGGAAACAGAAGATGTCCAGGGGTGGTGAATTAAGAATGGGATCATCCTTTAAGCATCCAGATTCAGGCTGGAGAATGAGATGAAGAACATAATGAGCGAAACTGTAGGAGGTGCAAGATGAGAAAAAGTTACCTGCAGAGAACTCTTCAGCATGTTATGATACAGGGGGGGAAATGCCAAAGGATTCAAAAGGAGCAGTGATCAGAAGTGCCTTGGCCACAAGCAAAAGGTACCAATTTCCCTGGCTCCTCCCGGCCGAGCTGGGGAGCTGCAGAGGGCAGCTCAAGGATGTGTGGGAGCACAGGTGTCCCTCTGGCAGGGAGAGCAGTGCCAGGAGGCCACCTGCCCCCCTGAGAAGTCCCCTCTGAGGCCATGCTCACTCCCTGTTGCAGATACAGTCTATTGTGCACACATGGATGTTACGTGCAGAGGAGTGAAAGTGTTTCACGGAAGGGATCATTAAATCAGCCAAACTCTGAGTCCCTTATGCAATATTCTTTTGGGAAAATGCCTGCTGATATCAAGCAGTGAAGTCAATAGCAGCTTTTGTTGCACAAAACTTACTAGTTATTTCCTGATCCTGTTATGTACTTCTCCGTTTCTAACAAACTGACAAAGCCAGCATTCTTGCTTATTGTAAAATACTGCACTTTCATAAATAACTACGTTACCAACCATGTAATTACTCTGGAAATTAGTTTTAAAAGTCTGCTTTATGTTTCTGAAATCTATTTAACTCTGACAGCAGTTCCAGTTTACCCTCCTGAGGTACAGGGAAAGAACAATGCCCTTTGCCTCAACTGGCAATCCCAATTAGGCTCCTAAATTCACGCTTACCCATGAGTAAAAACAAGTAATTATTTCTATTGCAGCAGAACACATGTTCAGGGTTGCAAATTAGTTTATATTCACTGAATGCCCCTACCACCAGGACTGATTTCCCCCCATATTCCCATGGCTTTCCTGGGATAGAAATGTCAGGCAGCAGTGGGGTGATAAGGCCAGCAATGACAGATGGGGGGGGGTGCTATCATTCAGGTGGCACTGACTTTGTCTCTTCAACACCAGAGCTAACAAATAAGTTGAGCAATCAGCTAACTTAAAGCACAAGCTGCAGGTAGAGAGGATGACTGTCCACCTTTCTATCACTCCAGTAACCAAGGTTTATGGACCACTACATCCATCTGTTCATTACTTAGGTTTTTACAGGCCCCCCTATAAAAGCAGTCTGTTCTCTAAGGCTTGCAGGTACTACTGTCTATTTACAGGGAAGCAAGGACACTCTATTGACTTCCTGGCTTTCCCATCAGTAAGAAAAAATTTACTTCATAATTTAAAAATTGAAACAAAGCCTGGAAAAGAGATTCAAAAGAGTGTGTGTGCACATGCACATTACAGAACAAAAAATCTTCAATGCCATCTTTGGAACACCGAACTCAGTAAGAATCATTAATTCTACATTAATTCTAATCCCAACTACTTCTGTTGGGAATTAATGTTTTTAAAGGAACTTAGAGTGTGATACTAGATTTTTTTCATTGGTAGGCACTTAAAATCAGTATCTAGCCCCACGAATGGCCCACATGGAAAATTGCTCAGTGTGTATTCCTCAAACTCCCTAAGTTTAGTGCTACTGAGAATTCTATGATGGAGTTTACTTAAGGCTTCTGTATTCGAGCCTTTCATTGTAAGGCCTGATTTTCATTGGGTGGCATAGAATAATTCCAATACATAATTCAGGTATGTAAACCCACATGTGCTTTCAGCAATGACTTACTCACAGCAGCATACTGCAAACAACCTGAAAGTCCCTCATATATTCATCCATCCACAGGAAGGCTGTGCTTGTTTGTATAAATGGCCCCAAACTTAAATGCCTAGGAAACCTCTGAAAGTCCAGTTTATTCTCATTTCCTATTGCTCTCTAATCTGTCAGTAAAACAAGTGCACTTTATTCTCTCTATTTCTATATATTCATGTGGCTCCACTAATAACAGCACTAATGCAAGTAAGAGGAAGATTTGTTCCAAGTTAGAGCAAAGAAAGGCTTTGGCATTGGGGATCCTTTCCTCATCTCGAGTGGCAGTGACTTGCATATCAATCACTGTGTAACATCCTCGGTGCTGTGCTCAGCCCAGCCTCAGAGAATGAGGTAGCCATGGTGACAGCACCTTCTCTCCGGGCTGAGCGCTGCGCTCAGGCCTGGCAGCACCAACCTCACCATCTGGAGAACCTGACCGCAGGGAGCACCTGCTACTTAGCCCTCCTTTGCAGGACTTGTTCTAAATTATGTTTAATCAACGTCCCCCTCCCCTCAAATGCCACCATCCCGTACATCCCTAAGGTACAAGGCTTAGATGAATTCATAGCTGGAGAATCTGCTGAGTTTATGGAGGGCTCCCACCTGAGTTTTAAAGTATGCAGACACAGATCAAGATTTCAGATTTCTCTTATGTGCAGGCACTAAAGGTCAACTCTGCAAGTAAGTTTCAGCACTTGATTCAGTCCTAAACCCCAGGCATCAGCTACCTGGTAGAAAAAACCATTAATCCTCAAGGTTTAAAGAAATATTAATCCGAAGTAAATAACTCTCATGTGCCTTTTCATAGTGCGATTCCCATCATTTCAAAGATCTAACACTTACACAAGACAAGGTCCAAGGCTGCACAGTGAAACACAGTGGAAATGAGAAAGGAAGTTACTGGTTTTATGAAACAATAAGTGAAAAACCCGTGCCAGGACACAGCCCAGAAGATGTGACAAAGGTGTCCTCTGAAACTTAAAAATATAAGAACTCAAGTTTCTAAAGTAATTTCTCCTAGGTTTTATTTTCCTAAACTTCTGATTAGATACATATGTGTTTATGCACGTCCATGTGTGATGTGCTATATGATTAAACAACAACTTGGAATAATAAACCAGAGACACACAGTCTTCATTAAGAGACTTCTGGAATTACGCTGGAATTCCTTCTCCAAACCTGACTCAGCCTGATCTTTGCAGGTCGTTAATAAATTATGACTCATTCTATTTGTAACCTTATGCCATGTTATCTTTATTGCATCTTCCTCGGTTCAATTCAAGTGGGACTCGCTGTCAGCATGCAATGAAATCAAAATTGTTTTGCCATTTCTTTACAAGAGATTTCAGACTTCTCTTCTAAACCTCTCCGTGACTGAGCAGTGGCATCTTTTCTGTAATCTGCGGATTTTTACAGCTCTGAGCTCCTAAATGCCATCTAGAGCTAATGGGGTTTCTAGACTACTCATCTTGTATTGAAAACAAACCAAAAATCAAATCAAATGAAAAAGCATGACCTTACAGCAGTGATTCAAGATAAATGCAGTAACCAAGACTTACATTAAATCTAATTTCTTAAATTATGCACTGTTTCTAACATTCTCCCTTCCTGCCTGCTATGACATTGGTAGATGGGAGGTAAAAGTGCAAGAAAGGAAAACCTTCTCCTTCCAGGGTGTCCAGGCTTAAAGCTGCAGTACCACCTTGCTGATGTTCGTCACACACTGTTCACCACCCCTGATACCAAAATACAGGCTCCAAGAGTGTGGAGCACTGACAGGACTGAGCCCATAAGGAAAGATTCCTCTGCATTTTGGAGAAACGGGATCTGTTTGAACTGGAAGCGACTTGAGTAAGAAGATGATGGATGTGATTCACAGCCATCCACTGAGCATCATTAGTCTTGGCTCCAGGCCACGGCTTGTGCAGTCCAAACGTAGAGATGCTGCAAGGATTGAGCCTCAGGAGGTGACAAAAGTGTGGAGATGTAAGGCCAGATGGGAAAGGAGAGGTGAAAAGAGAAACAGAAAAACAGGGCAGGATCTAAACAACAATGCACAAACTTCTGGAAAGTTTGGGTTTGCAGCTCAGACCCAGGTCTAGAAACAAGTTCTACTATGAATTGTTGTTTTTCATCGTTGTGCACACAGATTTTGTTCCCTAGCTCAGGGGAGCCTGTTGCCTTGCACACACTTCCAAGATGCTTATAAGATACACTGATAGAACTGTAGCAAAAATGCAACAGAAAGGGAAGGGAGGGGGAGGCAGCGGTGGGAGGGAGCTAAAACTCCCCAAACAAAACAGAAAAGGAAAGAGATGCACGGAGAGCCTGAGGGAAGAGCAGAAAGACAACACTCTGAGTAAAGAAGAGCCACATTTGAATGCACGTGCAACTCACAGTTGTGGTGGTGGTGATCTCCTCCGTTACAACCTTCAGGGTATCGACCACGGAGATGTATCCCAGGCGCCTGGCGATGGCTAAGGCTGTGTTACCATTCTGAAGGGAAGAGAGAGGGGGAGAGCGCGCTGAGAGAGAGGGAGGATTGTGATGTGAACCAATGAGATCACTCTCCACGCTGCATGAGCCAGCATTTCCATCCAAAACAAGGCACAGCCTAGGAAAATCACGGCTTCTCTACCGTTACATCTGACTCTGTCTTTGTAACTTCTTTAAGACTATAGCCCCAACTGCCATGGCAACACAACACACTTACATCTGCCAGCGATTCCAAATACTACAGCGCTGTATGGTTTAACCCTTCAGGGCTCACGTTTCACCACACAGCCTGTCTTGCCTGCATAAGTTTGGGGTTCATTTTGCAGAAATACTCCTCTGAAAAGTAAAAAGTATTTGAGCTTCTAACAGTTTCATTCCCAGTTGAAACTGTTACACCTTTAGCAGCTACAATTCCTTATCTGGGGGATACAAAATTACAGCTGTGTTGTCCACATATACTCCTATTCCTTCATACAAGAGAAATGTATTTCCATTAACAGTTCACAAAAGCTAATGATTTAACAAATACAAATCACAAAAGGGTGAGGAGTATGGTTCCATTTAAATACATTTATTTGCAGTTTAACTGTTCATAATATAGGGACATGTCATTCATCAAATGGACACTAAAATAATTTAGCAAGAGTTTAGGCCTATTTATCCCCATTTCATCTCCTGGAATACTGGCAGCCCACAGACCCCGTGTCACTGAGCTTGAGGAGGGGAGGAAAGGATGTGCTCCATGGTTTTTTGTAAAGGATTCTACACAGAATTGTTCCATGCTATTTTGCACTGAACCATGGGACAACATGCTGGCCTCCTGAGGAATCATGGACTGTCACTGCACCACTCCTTGCACGGACATGATTTTTCTTGTGACCCCACTGCACCATGTGCAGGGTTTATCAGCCTGAGGACTCTCTCCTCTTTAGCAACAGCTTTAATTATCTATAATTTAAACTCTTCTGTATTAGTCTAGCTCAGCCACCCTGAAGCAACACAGAGTTTGTGGATTAGCAGCACACAATGAACAGATTAGCATCTTCACATCACAAATTATTTGACTGTTACTGTAACTTGCACATTAGCTGCTCATACACCACTCCCATATCTCCCTGCCAGATGTCTCAGGTTGAAATTCTCTCTTATCTCAAGCCAGAGGTTGCTCTGTGTGGACGAGGACAGATCAAGTATCTGAGGAAGCAGCCAACTCTGCAGCCAACACACACCCCTAAAGCTGCTTGGATTTGGGTTAGATCTGGGCATGACAGCCCCAATGTGAGGACAAAAATCAAGTCAAGAGACCCTCAGCTGAACATCCCAAACAGTACCTACAGCCCCAGAAGCTGACTATAGCAGTCTCTCACTTGATGATCCAGTGCACACGCTGGTATTTTGGATAACTTTCACATAAAATTATTCCATGTGATTGTTCCAGGATCAAGTAGTGTGCCAGTGCTGATTTAAGCACGCACACTAAAGGCATACAGAAAACTGATCCACTCTGGGGAACAACAGGAGTTTTGGACACTCTGGCAGTGTTCTAATGATTACCCAATTAGAGGTGACTAATAACAACATCAACGTGAAATAGGACAGTCGCATTCCTGGCTGGCTGACTGCAGAGGAGGAGTTGTGCCAGGAGCTATTGATGGTCTTTGAGGAGGTATTAACTTCACTGAGTTCACTGAGGTGAACTCAATAAGAACCTGAAACCAATCCAGTGGATAAAGGGACAGAAATTTGGGTCTAAATTAAAAAAAAAAAAAAAAAGCAAAGCCAAAATCAGCAAGTTCTGAACTGCCCTTGATTTTTATGGAAAACTCCCTCTAGAGTTACCAATTTCCCATGAGAAGTGTTGAGGCAGAGGGAAACTGAACGAGCCTGGCACAGAGAGCTGATCCTGCAGCTCAGGAATCTGCTTCTCTGCCTGCACGTTTAGCTTCGTGCACAGTTAGGTCAGATGTGAACTACCTTAAGAGGATAAGGAAAAGCAGAGGAAATGACATTTCCACATATGACAACCAGCTGTATGAGGAATACTTTCACCAAAGCAATGGCTTGCCCTTGAGCCCTGAGGAAGGCAAGAAAAGAAGTGTCCAGGGAAACGAGCTCCCGGCGGCACGTCAGCCTTACCGTGGTGATGGCGTTGGGCTTGGCCCCGTGCTGCAGCAGGACGTTGATGATGTGAGTGTGGCCTTGCTGAGCAGCCTGGTGGAGAGGGGTGTACCCGTTCTGGAACCCACGGCGGTGACAGCAAAAGCAAACAAAGAACAAGAACCGATCATTACATCAGAGGTTTCACTGCGCTTCCTTCTGTTCCTTTTCAGACATTTCAAACATAAATTATGACACCAGGCAACCCAAAAATAATAAATCTCCAGTAATAATAATTCTCCTTCCCCAGATTAATGAAAATATTAAGGAAGGTAATATTCCTATTCAGTAATAATTTCTCTCACAATAAAAGAAATCTATGAAAAGACATTTTTCCCCCACTTTCTAAATCAGAGGAAGGAACAATGAGGAGCAGCAAAGTTAAAGGGGCATGGTGAGAGCAGAGAATCATAGCTGAGGCAGAGGACATTCCTCTTCCTCTCACATCCTAGTTTTCAACAGAGACCCCAAGATCTGGGCCTTTAAAATATCTGAGTTGATTTAAAAAAACACATCATTTTAAACAGCAGTGATTAAAGCCTATTTGTTTTTAAAAAGGATAACAGCATATACCTCTTACAAATGTCAACCAATTTTAGCTTCACTAGGCCCTCCAAAAGGCTGGACCAAGCTGCAATTACACTTAGAAACATGTACACAGTGTCTACCTTAATAAACATGCTCAGTTCAAGATAGTCATCCGCTCCAGTGGTTTGTTCTCGTGTCACACAATACAGAAACATAACCAAAGTGTGCTTAAGCTGGCTGATCTGAGATGGTATTGTGTAAGTCCAGTCAGGCAATTGATTTACAAAATTATTCACAATTGGCTTTGAAAGCAGGCAGAGAAGAAACTGGAAGAAAACCCTGGGTTGATCTCACTGTACAGTTACGTAAAGCCTGGGGCAGGCCCTGAAAACGTGCTCTGAGAGTTTTCTCTGCTGCAAACAAATAGATGCCAGAAACGCTTTGCACTGCTAATTAGACGGTGAAAGTTCAGAACTGCTACAGTTCTTATGTTGTCAGTATGAGTGCATGGACTGCTAAGAGCTAGAGCTTACTGTAGGTTCTAGTAGAAAGTAGATTCACTACCCTTACTTGAATAGTGCAGCCCCTCAAAAATAGAATTCCTGTGTTCTTTGCACAAAGCATGGTGCAGGTTTTCTCTAGTGAAAGGCCAAGCTGCAACAGGGGCTATTCATTCTTTAACATGCCTATCCTGAATCCAGGGTTTATTCTTTAAACGGAGTCCACAACACCAGTTGACAGAATGCCAATATTTTTAGTGGCCCCTAGGTGTGAGCTTTTGGAGAACTGCTTCCTTATACAAACATGCTGACTATAATGAAACTATTCTAAATAAGTAAAATACCTGGGTGAATGGAATCATAATCTGTCCCAGTGGCCCTTTAAACACAAGGAGAGACCTTATACTAAAGACACAACTTTGTCCGTCCCTTGAGTTAGTCTCCAAATACCTCAGCTGAATGTCTTGGCAGCTGTAGTTTGGATCCCACTAGTGTCTGCTTTATTAATTCTCATCAGCTGTTTTTCTAGTAGTGTTGCCTGTCCTTTTGGAATCCCTGAGTTTTACCCATTGATTTTGGGTGATCCCATGACGGATAGGCCAGAATCTTTTATTTATTTACTTGGCTGTTTCTTACCACATTGGGCTGTGACCACAGTGACAAAACCATGTTACTTTGAGAAATGAATCATCCCATAGGTCCCAGCTGGGGACAGGGGAGCTTATCAGCAGACTACAAGCCAGGAATTTTGATGGGATTTTAAAAATACTACCAGTGGGCTGTTTCCTGTTGGTCCCAAGACATCCATCTTGAAGCCAGTGGCCAGCAATTGCCTGCAGTCACCTTTAACCAAGCTGGAGCCTACAGTTCCTGAGTTAGCCTTCTCTTCCTGATAACAGTGATGTGATGATTTCTGGGATGCAACACCCTGTTGCTGCCATCAGAACCTCTCCTTGTATTCTCAGAAGACACACAGCGCTTGCTACAAAACACATCCTATTCAGGTGGTGTGCCCACCAGTTTATCCCTGGAGAAACTGTTCAAGTCAGTGGGCTTTGTTCTAACTTTGGCTACAGGCAGTCAGGCCCATCTCAGTGTAACTGGTCAGATTTCAGCACAGCCAGGTTCCCCTCAGAAAACCCCAAACTCTCCTTGAGTAAACCACATTCCCTTACCACAGCTGCTTCCTCTCCCAGAGTCACCCCACCCACACAATGAACAGCAGTAACTCTTCCCACTCTTCTCCCAGCACATTGGACAGAACCTGGCATCACCCTCCAAGTGCCTGAATTGCTACTTGCTAGTTTGGCAGCACAGTAGTATTACAGTGGTGTAAACCGTGTGAAAATGAGATCAGGAACAAACTTCCATTTGCTAGCTTGCAAGTAATAAGAAAAAGAAAAACCAATGAAATTGATTATCTGTGTCATTTTTTCACACACACAGAGTTCCCTGGCTTTTTTTCCTGAACACCACAGCATGAGATGGAGCAGACAGAGGGCATTCCACTACAGCTACCATATGTGGACACCTCCCATGCCACGGTTAGAGTTCCCAAGGGAAAAAGCACGTGTGTCATGTAGGAGTGCTGGGTTACCATGTTCAGAATAAAGAGCAAAAGCAAAGCAATGGAAAATTCTTTACCTTTGTTTTAGCATTGACATTTGCTCCGTGCTTGAGGAGAAAATTCACCATTTTGATGTTTCCATAGTGACAGGCCACAATTAAAGGTGTATAACCAAGCTACAGGAGGAGAACAAAGAAGTAAAACTGCAAGCTCAGTGGAACATTCCTTGGACAAGGGTAGCAACCCTTGGCATGCTGGAGACAGCAGCCACTCCGTGATTTACCTTTGTCTGAGCATCCTGGTTTGCACCGTGTTTGGTGAGTATTTCGGCTACATTCACTTTATCCTCTTGAGCTGCAAGGTGTAAGGATGTCAGCCCCGCCTGGAGATGGAATATAACAAGTAAGTAAACAAACAGATAGAAGTAAGAATAAAACCCTACTTTACGTATGGGAAAAAAATCTAGACTTTCCCACTTCCTCATCTTTAAAACATGATCAGATCCTAACTATAGCTTCTGAGTATGGGTGGTGTTTTTAAACAAAGTAGAGTTGATGTCACTCCTGTTCCAGCTGACAAACAGCTCCAAAACAATTACATCACCAAAACCATAGAGGAAACATTCAGGCACGAATGCTCAGGATCTCCTACAATGTAATTTGGGAAGCTGAGAAGCCCATTAATAAAACGTGCTTCCCACTCCTCAGACAGAAAGAGGAACCTTGACAATGCAGGCACGAGCCAGATGAAGACATTAACTCCAGGAACAGATCCCATTCAAATGCCAGGGAAAAGGATGCAGCCTTTCACTGACAGCTCACTGTGCTCACGGTGCAGTGCTTTGCCGTGAAAAAGGCACCGAACAAAGTTTGCATAAGAAATGAAAATCACCTTGTTTCTATTAGCAGAATATATTAACTCCACACAAGGAGATACCCAAGCCTTCTATTCTAACTTGTATAAGCAAAAGCTGCAGGCTTTTCACCTGCATAAATCAGATTTGCATGTATCCCTGGATAAACCCAGTGACCCATGAAGAGTTACAGTAACGGTTTGGGGTTTTTTTTGATGACGTTTCTTTCTGTGAAAAAGCTGTCATGCACAATCATTGAAAAACAAAATTGGAAATGTCTTCCATAGAATTTTTCCTAGTCTACTCCAGTAATACACTTGTTTTCTTACTTGCCAGAGAATGTAAATTTCTACATTTATCACTGAAAGATAAAGACATGCAGAAAAGAACCTTTGCTGGTGAGAGCACTGAATTATTGACTGGAGCTCTCAGGCTTCTGGTACAGGTTGCTAAATCCTCCCACAGCCACAAACGTAGCATCTTACTCCCAACCCATAATACTTTGTGTCCAGTTGTGAGTTACCTTTGTTGCCACGTGGATGTTGGATCCCTTCTCCAAAAGCAAAGTCACCATGTCAGTGTGACCTTCCTGGGAGGCCAGATGAAGTGGGGTGACTCCCTGCTTGGTCAAAATGTTGGTCTCAGCCCCGTAGTTCAACAGAGTGGTAGCTATCTGCATCTGGTTTTTCTTGGCAGCGATATGCAGAGGGGTGTATCCATTCTGACACCAGCCAGGGGAAAAAAAAGGAAAATAAAGTTACTGACACGGCCACGTGAGCCTAAGAAGTCAGGCACCAAACGAGTATTATTTGATGTTACGCCTGCTATCAGAGATGAGAGTTCATTAAGTTTTCAAGGCCAGACGTGTCCCACATGGGCCTGCTGTTGTGCTGCTTTGTCTGTCTGTTATTTTCACAGCCTAAACCAGAAGGAAGCCAGCCCTCACCAGGGTGGGCAAGACTGTTCCACCGATACCTTCAGATAATTCCGAGATGAACACCTACATTCTGTACAACCTATGTTGCAAATAATCCCTTTTGACTGATGAGTGACATTCCCTGTGGTGAGTGATGGGTGCACATCCTTCATCACACGCTTTTTTCAGAGCATGTGGGTAGGGATGTGTTTGCATATTGAATTTTGATACGTTTCAGTCACAGGCTGGAAACAGCAGTGGGGCGGAATGTTTTTGTGATCAAATTTAAGCACAGAAGAATGGCATTTTCTGGCAAAAAGAGAACTTCCTAATTGCTTTACAACATCTTTGTGTTATAAAGCAATTAGAGAATTGCTAAAAATGGATCAAAAATTGATTTTTGAGGGAAAAATCCCAGGTGCCAGCACACAGGCCCTGTGGGGGTTGCTTGGTTGGGTCAGCCTGTGGTTGTTTTGCTGGGTATTTTAAAGTGTGAGTTTCCCAAACTACCCTGCTTTCCATGCACTGCCATGGAAACCGCATTCCCAATACAATCCCTGAGCATTTCCTGAAAGCCTGCAGAGCAGCAGCCTTGCAGAGAGCAGGGGACTCTCTGGTATTGCACCCATCTGATTACCATTCTCCCCTTTTGGCAGCTTTTGCTTTACACAGCAATAGCACAACACACTCCAACCCTGGACTGATTTGTGTGCACGGTCAGAATAGACATTTCTAAAGTCGCTGCTAATATAACACAACTAGTGAGGTGACTTCCAACTGCAACCAAAGCTCTGAGGGGGCTGGGTCCCCTCAGGGCTCCCCTCACCCGCACAGTGATACCACAACACCACTCCTAACCCCGGAATAAAATTTCTAATGTCATTGCTAACGTTGCACAATAGCGAAGTGAGTTCCAGCTGCGACTAAAACTCTAGGAGGACTGAGTCCCCTCAGTTTCAGGGCTCCCCTCAGGGCTGCCCTCACCGATGCAGCGATATCACGACGCCGCTCCTAAACCTGAAATGAATTCCCCTTGCGCTCATTCCCCGTATGCCTGGTCAGAACAAACATTTCTTACGGCACTGCTAACGCCGCACGATAATGAACGGAGCAGCGGCCGTGCCGGGGCCGTGCCGGGGCCGGGCGCCCCCCGGCTCCCCTGATGGCGGGCGGGCTCACCTTGGCGGTGGCGTGAGGCGAGGCGCCCTTCTCCAGCAGCAACAGCGCCACCTTCTGGTTGTCGTAGTGCGCCGCCACGTGCAGCGGGGTGAGGCCGTTCTGAAAGGGCGGGCACGGCGTTAGCGCCTGAGGGACCGGGCGGGGAACGGGACACCGCGGGAAACGGGGTTAGCGGGGCTGGGGGGCGGTGGGGCAAGGGTCCAGGGGCTGCAAGGCACAGAGGAGACGGGGGGGAGCAATGGGGATGGGCAGCAGGCAGGCAGCAGGCTGTTAGTGGGGAGAAGCAGCGTACCAGGCGAACCAGGGTGGCAGCTGCAGGCTTTCATCACGCCACACCAGGGGAAACCTGGGCTTTGCCCCTGTGTTTATCCATTGGGAGTTTAGGCAGCCTGATGGAACTGCTGCCTGAGCCACAGACACACACCTGCCCTCAGCCATGCATCCTCCTGCCATGGACCCAAACCCAACATGCTGGGCAGCAGGACTCTGCCATTACCCACGGGAGACACGACCCCAACAAAGCCACAGCCACCATGAAAAAGCAGCTGCGGCCTTCTTGGGGTGCCTATTTCACACAGGTCTTCCTTAAGGAAGAATCCAACACACTTCTGACTTTTTCTTCCCCAGCAGTACCTTGCCAGCAGAATCAGGACAGGCCCGACGCTGCAGCAGGAGTTTTGCCACTTCCAGGCTCCCATATTTGGCCGCCACATGCAACGGTGTGAATCCCTTCTGAAAAATTCCAGGAGATAAAACACAGACGTTTGTGTTAAAGGTCATGCTGACATCTCTTGTTTAAGAACTATGTGTTATGCACTTCCTCTTCAACCTCAGAATCAATAGTGAACTTAGAAAAAGCAGCTTCTCTTGAAAGCACTTTGAGAAGCATGAAATACTTTACATGAAATACAAGAAAATACTTTGCCTTTTATTAGTCTTCCCTATTTATGTGCTCTCAGGCTGGCAGACATTTTATCTGATACAGACTGTACTAGCAACACACACTGCGTGGGGGCAATGAAGGCACTTCTTCAAATTTACACCCCAAACCAGCTGCACCCTTTTTTGTTGCATGGTGACAGCTTTACAATTATTTCCTGCACCAATCATTGCCAGTAACAATGATCAACACCAATTAAGTTCATCGGAAAAAACCCTCTAAACTCAAATTCTCTTCATCCAGTAGGGTTTGGTGAAAAATTGTTTGTGCTTGGATTTGTGTATTCATACAGCCACAAAGTTCTACTGAAGCTAAAAAGAGCCCTTCTCTTTGCCTGCTTTAATTTTAAAATTGGTAAGGCTCGCTCAGGGATGTACGACAGTAGGTGGCAGCCTGCACCGCTGCCTGACAGTAATCTTGGGAAGCTGCAATGACCTATTTGCCTGGCACATAAGTGATGTTTAATGTTTATTATCATTATCATTTAGCTCCATTAATTCCACCTCACAAAGAGTTTATATTGGGTAATCTCAAACATTTTCAGTTCTCGAAATCACAGGTCTATAAAGATATTATCCAGTGGGCTCTATCTTCTCCTATTCATAATTATAGAATGTTCCTGCAATACTAATTGCCATCAAGCAATATGGGAAATTAGGAAAGTATTTAGTGTATTTTTAGCCATTCTAATGTGATTTAACAGCTGGATAAAAGGAGAACAGCAAGCACTCCCAGTAATCCATGGATCATAATTTGAAAATTGCTGGTTTAGGCTTTTAAACCCTAGAAGACATGCCATTCTTCATAAACATGTTTTAAGCTCCAGCTGTAAAAACCAAGGGTACTTTTATAAATAGTGAAAATTACGTGATTCTCACTTATCAAATGCCTTAAATTTGGAAAAGATATCCCGGTATATCACTCTCCTCACAGCTATCTACTTTCTTACATATTTGTCTCTCTGTTAGGAATCTATTGGTACAATTTTTGGCTAAAAACCCCACTAGTGATTCTGGAGAGCCTTTCTTTTATAATCCCAGACAAAATGGTCTGTTGTGTCACATGACACCTCATTTTAGAACCACTGAAAATAGAGCCAGCATTCGACGTGACTCGGCAGATGCTGACTTCTGTTTTAGGAACATTCCTTTCAGCTAGCACAGGGCAGAATTATTTTGCTATTTAAGTAAATAAGGTATTGAAGAATAAAAGGAAGCCTGTTCATAAAAAACGTGTCATTGCCATCCCCTTTACTTTTTTTGGAAATTCTGCCCATAAAAGCTGTGCCTGCAAGACAAAGGGAAAGGGAGAAACAAGGACATTTAAAACATGTTGGGACCATGTATTTATCAAGATCTGCATTTGGCCTCAGTGGCAACCAAACCCAATTTTAGACGACAGCAAAGTAAGTTGAAATTTGATTAACTTGTGATACATGACTCCAGTCTACTGAATTACTGCCTATTAAACAAGAACACAACATAAGGCCCAAACTATTTCAATTTCTCAGTGTGAAAGCGCACTCGTCACAAAACAGACCTGCTCCCGTGCCTCTGGCACCCGGATGTGAAGCGTTCTGCCTTACCTTGGTGGACATGGAGTGTGAGGCGCCCGCCTCGAGGAGCACGGAGGCGACGTCGAGCTGCCCCTCGCGGGCAGAGATGTGCAGCGGGGTGTAGCCATTGGTGGTGGCGGCGTCAGGGTGGGCCATGTGCTGCAGCAGCAGCTGCACAATCTCCGTCTTGCCCAGGCGAGAGGCGATGTGCAGTGGGGTCTGTTCTTCCTACAACTCAAATCGAGTGGGTCGTTAGTGCTACGGAGCCACCTTGAGCACAGCAGCCTCCCTGGTCCCCACAGAGCTTCCTATATGCATTTCTCTTGCAGAGTCATAGGAAGTGATAACAGAAAAAAATGGAGTCATGGAGGAGAGGAAGGTGGTGAGTGATTCCTTCAGCCATGGTTTTAAGAGGAAAAAAAAAAAAAAAAAGCATTGTGAGTGGAACACCTACCCTGGCTCGGGCATCAACCAGGGCCCCATTCCTCAGGAGGCAGCGCACCACTTCCACCTGCCCGGCACGTGCTGCCATGTGCAATGCAGTTTCTCCACGCTGCAGGAAAGCAAAAGCATTTCAGCGCCCTAAACTTCCATGAAGAAAGATCTTTGCCAGGGTCAGTCCCACCCATGACAACTGTTGCTGACACCCATCCTCCTGCCAGCCAGACTCTGGCTTCAGCCCCAGGGCGGGGTGTGAGTATGTGTCACTGTACCTGGGAATGCCTTGGTTTGCCAGCTGGCCAATCCCTGACAAACATAACCTCAACCACTGAGAGACAGGATGAAAATCCCAGAATGAAAATCTTCTGTCAGAGAGACTTGCCCTGGTCACGTATGTCCCTCACTTTCCACGTAACAGGGTATCCAGCTCACGTGCCACACAGGAGATGAGAGTACACTGAGCCTGTCTCTCTCTAGGGATTGCACGGCACAGGAGCCTCAAGATGGAAGGGGATATTTTTCCAGATGGTCTCTTCCTGCACACTGTGTGGAGCTGGCAGCATTTAGAGGCCTTGCAACTGCTGAGCACAACTCAGCCAGCACACAAAATGTGTAAAATCCATACTCAGCAGTGTGGCTCTGTCTGCAGGCTGTGGAATCAATCTTGTTTCAAGGTTTCAAGCTTTCTGTAGCTCACAGAATTTGAAAAATGTGAAATTTTAGAAAGCTGACTGAAGTGATATGGAATTTCAGATCAGGAATATTCAAAGCATTTATTTTTTGTAAAGGTTTTCAAGGAAACACTGAAAATGAGGATTCCTTGAGGACAGCAGTCCCAGTTTAACTGGGCTCTGTCCTTTGAGTGCGGTGTCCCAAAGTGGACTGAAACGGTCCCTGTGCAGCTCACCAGCACCTGACACATCAGGCCCTGGGTACATCAGGCACATGAGCTCCACAACCAGGAGCTCTATTCATCTGTTATATCATGAGAACACAGCAGGACCCACCATTTCTTTGTGCTGTTCATATTTCTTACACCAGTGCAGGAGAATATTCTGTTGTAAGGCCTTTCTCCCCTTGACTACCAATTAAACTGCAACTGCTAAAATGAACACTCTAGTCAAGACATTTTAACATCAGAATTGGGAATCAGGTCTTCTTGTCCTTGTCTAGACGTAGGGAAAGAAGCAGCCTTAGTTTGCCTGCTAATAGGGACTTTTAATTACAGCAAATCCTCTTCACCAGGAGTTGACTTAGCTTGTCATTTTTAAATTCATGTTGTATTACCAGCTGTGATTAGTAGGAATGCAACAAAAAAAATCCCACAGCCCTAGCTACAAATCTTAATAATTCCACCTATATATAAAGTTTACTACCTGAAGAATGAGCTGTTTAATATGTGAAAAACACTCTTAAAGATCAAATTCCTGCAATGACCCTTTTGTGCTTGAATTAGCAAAGCAATTTAGGTTTTGGAAACAGTAATTCAACAGGGAAACTCAGCTTATCAAGTGAAAGCCAAGACACCTGTGTAGCAGAAATTGTAAAGTGTTAAACTGTGCAAACAAATGCCTGGTAATACAATCTTTTTAACTGCTTCCACAAGAATTTTGTGTTGGTTTTTTATTATCAATAAAGTTCTTAGATAAAGATTGCTTCCTTAACAAAGTATGAAAAGTCTCTTTTAATGATTCACATAAGCAATTCAGCATGCTAACAATTTCATTGAGTTCCATGTAAGGTTTTTCTAGCTGAGAAAAACTAATGAGTCCATTGTACCAGGATTACTTATTTTTTGTTGTTGGGAACACTTACCTATAACCTTATGTACTGAAAAAAAAGCTGCTTTCCAAGTACAAGTGGTCCCAAGGTGAACATTTGTTTATACTGACAAATTCAAACAGTAAAATGTCTTATGAAATACATCTCAGAAAATTAAAATGTTGTTTTTGTTGGGGTGGTTTTTTTTTGGTAGCTAGGCTGTTGGTATACAAACACTGATTTCTATGGTAAGTCAGGTTCTGCATTTTGTGTTACATCCCAAAGGTCACATTTTCCAGATTTAATCACCAATTCCTGGAACTTCCTGCCTAAGAGGAACATCTTGAGTTTCCCAGTTTTGCTTTTTGTTTAATTGTTGGGGTTTAAGCATTTTATACTCTTTCGCTGACAGGACTGACACAATTTCACGGCAGCCAGCGAAGTTATGCAGGCAGAAATTAGAGCCATTTGGACCCGGATTTCATCCTTCAGAACAGAAACACAGACCTCGTGGGATTTGTCTTGTAATCCATTTTGGATGCTTTTGGTAAGCTTGGTCTCTTTCTAAGGAAAACTTCAGCTACTTGAGCACTGTTGTAGAACACATGAAACCAAAGACAGCTTATGACAAATGCAGCCATCACTTTCTCCTCTTCACTAAAAGTGCTGCAATAACAATTTGCCCTAAAATGCAACAAAGCATCATTAAAATGTGACCTTGGGTTGAGCTACAGGGTAACCAGAGACTTTCTGTGGGTTCTGAGCAGATGGTTCTAGCGAAAGCCATACTCACAATGTTAGTGACATCGGGAGAGGCTCCGTTCTGCAGCAGAAGGAGGACTATGTTCAAGTGGCCCATAAATGCAGCCACGTGTATTGGTGTGAGGCCCGACTGCGAAACAAAGCAAGAGCAGTTTTACTCCTCTGCACGGCTGGAGGGCTGGGCTTCTTCATTTAAATAAAACATAAGGGAAAGTGAGGCATCACAGGAGAGACAGAAAGAAGGAGGCAAAAAAGGAGAGAGAGAGAGAGAGAGAGAGAGAGAGAGAAGGAGGGTTTCTGCAGGACATGAAACATTTTGCTACCTCTGTTATAGCCTGGATTGAGGCCCCATATTTCACCAGGAGTTCCATGACTTTGATGCGATTTTTCTTGCAGGCAATGTGCAGTGGAGTAAAACCATTCTGTGCAAAAGACAGTGATGTTAGTTAGAAACATGCAGCTACACTTCCCACACACTGGCACACTGGGAGCACAAGGGTTAGACTACCACAAGCAACTGTTCTCTAAGCACAACAGGTTATAAATTACAGACATCTCCCACTATCTGAGGCACAACAAAGCAGTGCTGCTGCTTTCTTGCCAGGCAGGGGAGAGAAAGGGAGCCTCCGCCTCCACGCTTCACGTACAGATACGCCCGTCCTGACTGCTGACTCTGTGTGTGTGCATGTGCTTCCTGAGGCTGCTCACGTGCTGTGAGGAGCACTCCCAGTGCTTCCCAAGGCTGCCTAACACAAGGGAAATCTAAGAAATTACAGTGAACACTTAAGAATCAGTGCCTTTACAAAGCATTTCCTATCTCTCTCTAGGAGAATCATGGAATCACGGAAGGTTTGGGTTGGAAAAGCCCATCTCATTCCACCTCCTACCACATGCAGGAAGACTTTCCATTATCCCAGGTTGCTCCAAGCTCCATCCAGCCTGGCCTTGGACACTTCCAGGGATGGGGCAGCCACAGCTTCTCTGGGCAGCCTGTGCCAGGGCCTCCCCACCCTCACAGGGAAGAACTTCTCCCTAATATCTAACCCAAATCTACTGTCTTTCAGTTTGAAGCCACTTAAACTGAGAAAGAGAGAGGAATTGCATACTTCCTCCAGATTCCACTTTAATCTGTCTTTTTACTTGAAACCTAAGGACCTGTGTGTATTTATTTTTATATTTATACATCAACCCAAGGTGTAATATCCATGGTTTTGTGTGTGTGTGTACGTTCTGAGGTACCTTAAACAAAGAACTATCCCTTCAGCTGTGGTGCCATGACAATCTGCTGATAGTTAATGCAGGTTAAGTGTGTGTGTGAAGCTGAGCAAACATATTATTCATTTTAGTCAAAAGCACAGGTAATATTGTTTGAGATAATGTTGAAAAATTGCCACATTTTCTAATGAAGAGCATCAGTATTGCCAAACAATCAACCAGCAGTAACCAGAACCTAGCAGTGAAATCTTAGTTTATGGGAAGAGATAATCACGTGACGATTATTCTACAGGCTGCTTCTGTTAAAGGAAATGTTAATTACTAGTTCATTTCAAGGTGCTTTACAGCATATACACATTGAAAAAGCTGAGAACTCACATAGTGCTTGTATCCCCAAAGCATTTTGCAAACATTAACAATTTTTTAATGTAGCTGAAAATGAATTCTTTGTAATATTTATTCCATCTCTGAACTCTGCTGAATATTATTACTCTTTCTCCAATTTCTAAAGAAAGAATCAAAATCATTTGATATTTTACCTCCCACACAACATCTCACAATATATTTCATAGGGAGTTTTACTGTTTCAGTAGTTTCCATATTGTTCACTGAATTTCACCACCTCAGTTGATTTAACTTTGCTACTTCTGTTTAAGTGAGGAACAGTTTGACAGGGGAGAGGAGAAGGCAGAAAAAAAAAAGTATCACTAACAGAAATTATGAGCTTCATTTAATATATTAAACACTACCAACAAGCCAAAGGCGACAAGTCCCTGATGGGAGAGAGAGAAAATGACGGGGGGAGGGGAGAGAAAACCAGTTTGGTGGGAAGAGAAGCAGAGAGGCAGCTGCCCGAGGGTGTTCTCCTTTTGTTTTACATGTTTCACAGGGAAGGAGGCATGGAAGAAGGGAAGAGAAGATATATTTCTGGTCATGGAAGGAAAGAAAGAGGATGTAGGGGATATGTGTGGGTAGTGAGGAGAGTGCAGCTAGAGATAATCTGGCAATAAAAACAAGCAAGGCTGAAAACAATGTCAAAAAAGATTGACCAAATGAGCGTGGCTCTGAGAAAAACAAAGCAAGAAAAGTGTAAGAGAAGGAAGCAAAAGGGACTATGGGATTTGTGGGTATGGAAAGGCCAAGGAAAATGAGAGGGCAGAAGAAAATAGTTTCAGCTCCAAGGAAGTAAAGAACAGAGAGAACCAACACAGAAAACCACAGTGGGCCCTGCTGTGGGCAGGAAGCTGGAGAAGGCATCTGAGTGCCCTGCAGTGGGGGTTCTGTGGAGGCCCCCAGTGCAGCCAGCAGGGCAGAACTCTGGCCACGCAGGAGTATCTCAAGTCTTCCAGACTCTATTTCTCCCTGACAGAATGAAATACATTGGTACATGGACTCCCAGCCAGCTAGAAGTTCCTAGTAGAGAAAACTGTAATCTTGTCTGGCTCTGGATACATTAAAGGCTCAAAATGTTTCCAGAGCCAAACGTGAATTTTTCTCATTGTTAGGGGCAATGGTTTGATCAGTCAGTAAAAGGAATCATATCTGGTGTCCTGTAAGCATAAGAACTGCTTTTTGAAAAGAAAGAATAATGGCACCTAATAGAGGAAAATGTCATAATTTGATAAGTGCAGAAATATAAGCTTTTTAATATGTTTTCCCTGTGTCATTTAACTTACTAATTCAGTTGAAAGCCCAGAAGTTAATTGTATATTATATCACCCAGTATGGAAAACTGAACCATTAATTCAGTAAAACACCAAGGCATACATCAACATCAGCCAGAACCAGCTCTGATTTTAGGGACTCTGCAGAGCTTCCAGACCTGACACTACAACAGCCACTTGCCACGGGGTGTGTTCCATGACCAGGCCTAAGGACACAAGGCACAGCACTGAAAACCACCGGGTGGCCACTGCACCTGCTTAAGGCTGTGGAGCTGGCTGACAGTTCTCACTCAGCTTTCCTGCTAAGAGCTACCAGCCAGCTTTGTTGCAGGACCCAGGTGGGACAGGTTTACCAGGGCACGGGCGTTGGGGTTGGCTCTCTTGTCCAGCAGGAGCTTGGTGACACGGTAGTGGCCGCAGTGAGCGGCCACGTGCAGGGCAGTCAGGTAGTCCAGCGTCACGTCGTCCACGGGAGCCTTGTGCTGCAGCAGGTGCTTGACACATTCCACGTGGTCCCCCTGGGCCGCCATGTGGAGCGGGGAGAGGCCATTCTGTGACAGAAGAGAACAGAACAGCAGCTTCCAGTAACCCCCACTTCGATTGTGGCACACAAAAGAAGGACATTTGCTGTTGGGAGGTGCTGCTCAGCAGGCTCTGCTATTATAAAGCATCTTCCTCTCATTAGTTTCACCAAAGAGACAGAACTTGTAGGAAATGCATTAATTTTAGATCGATCTTTTCCAGATGTGAGAAAGAACACACTGAAATAGTTTTCCAAGTCTGAAATAGCCTGTAAAAACAATTAGGAGAAACTGTCCTCATTATCATATATGAAGGATCAGAAAATATGTACCAGGAGTCACCTCTCAGGAGTGACTGACCCAGCTTTCACTTCTCTGTGTACTACAGTCTCAGGAAGCAACACTAGGGAAGTGCTGGCAATAGCACTCCACATCATGTGTTTAGTCTGATCCTAGAGAGAGGGGCAAACAAACGTACACTTTTCATATATTTGGGAAGGGTTACGTAAGAAAACCTTAGTTTGGATCATTCTACCCATTAATACCTCTCCTTTGGGAGGACAGTCACAGTCCTGTCTTCCTCCTTGTCCTCTCAGGGACACTGAAAGCTCTGTGGGAGGTCACAGAGGTGTTTCCGTGCTCTAACAGGGTGCACACACACCTTGGTCCGTGCGAGCAGTGGGGCACCTCGCTCCAGGAGCAGCTCCACAACCTGGTCGTGGCCACTTCGTGCCGCACAGTGCAGTGGGGTGAGTCCATCCTTAAAGTAAAAGGAGAGAAAACAAATGAGCACATCCCCAACTGTTTGTCCTGGCACTCTGGGGAGCAACCTGCCAGGAATGCAGCCCCACACATGTGAAAAAGCTCCTCTTTTGACTCCTGACTGAAGCTGGCTCCAAAGCGTGAAGCTTGATCCTTCTTCCTTGCACCAGTAAAGGACACTCTAAGGTTACTGTTTGAGAGAGGAAGCCCATTGTGTGCTGAAATCTCTTCTCAAAGGATAATGTGAGGGTGCACTGCCTCCTCCCCTCCCTCCCCTCTGCATGGCTTTGAGACTGCATTGCCTCCGCCTGGGTAATGCCTGCTGGGTTGAGGATGCTCCATAAATCAACCCATGTCCTTTAGATTGCTTTTGATGCAGGGATGAAGCAAGCAATGTTCATACTAGAAAAGTCGCTCTAGAATTGTCTTTTGCTTTTAAACAGGCACCAAGATAAAGATTTTAAAACAAAAGAAAAAGAGAGAAACAAAGAGAACCAAATCTTTCACTTCTGAGATTGAGGGGTGAACACAGAGCTGACAATTCTATTCTAAAACTGCTGTCAGAACACCAACTCCACAATCATTTTTTCCATTGCAGAACACCATTCTGTACCAAAAGACTTGCTCAGGCTACTATTAATGATCACAGCAGTGGTAGCAAAAGATGTGTTGATGAACTATTTGGATGGGAGGATGAATTCTAGGTAGTTTTTGTATAGTTTGGACTTCATGCAGAAAAATAGTATGAGGCTAGAAAAATGGTTGTGAAAGAATATTAGTGCTGAATGACAGAAAAAAGGTGCAGGAAATTATATGAAGGATATGAATAGCCAAGTTCTCGTCTCATTAGCCCTCAGTATTGTTCAAGCATGCACTCCAAGATGTCATCAACACGCTCTCAACAGAGGTGGCTTTACAAAGGTGAAACAGGGATTTTTAATCTCAAGAAAAGCCTTCTGCCTTTGAGACATGCTGCTCATCTTGTTTGATGTTGATGCTGTTATTCTAAGGAGCCCATTGAAGAATCCAGTAACAGCTTGATTAAAAGGAGAATGTACTGGTCTGAATTACTCAGAGGCTAACAAAGCAGCAAAACTGCAAAAACATGGCACTAAGATGGGTTGGTGACTCTGCTTCATACACAGATAGACTGTTTCTACCTTGCTGGGGTTTGGAGGGAACCTGCATCACTGTGTTTTTAAATTAAAAGTGGCTCTAGACTACACAGTGCCATTGCAACTGCAATCTTATTTCGGCAAACACTGCCCTGGAACACCCTATAAAAGACAGTTCCAAGAAGCAGAGTCTCTCTCATGCCTGGTTTTTAAAGTGCAGAGCCCTTTCCAAGTGAGCAGCACCACAAAGCTCCACAGCTGCAAGGAGCTGAAGTCTGTGGGAGGAATTTTTCTCCCTTACTTATCTACTTTTTCCAGAGGCTTTTGAGACCCACTGATGGGGTTAGGTGTGCCTTGGTGCTCACTGTCTCAGAGGCATCCCTAAATCCCACAGAAGATCTGCACTGAAATTCCACAGATGGAAAATCAACCCCAAAAACAGAACTCATGGCCTTCAGCACTGGCAGATGGGGTCAGTGTGAAGAATTAGGTGGAACTACTTTACTGTTTTTCATGCACTGAAACTTCAGAGTCCTCTAAAGCAAGTCTTTGACCCACTGAGGTATATTATCATCTCATTGCCAGAGGGATTCCTACAGATAACTCCCACTGGCATTACAAAGGTAAGAATATATCCCAAAAGCATTTCTAGGCAAGGTATTTGTTTGCTATTTCTTTCCAGTTTCTGGCCTCTTGTGCTCTACATTTTTAATCAACGTGGGATGTTCACTTTCCCCATCTGGGTGGTGGCTTTGATGTTACTCTATTTAATAAAACAGCAAAAAGAAAAAAAAAAAAAAAAAAAAAAAAAAAAAATAAAAAATAAAAAATAAAAAATTGTGTGAATCCTTGAACAAAAGCAGGACAAATCCCAACAGGGAGAAAAAGAAGAAAAATATAAGCTAAGAAGTACATCAACTCCACAAGAAAGTCTGGCTAAAATAAAAAAAGAAGTAAATTAAAGACATGATTTCTTCTTTGTTCTTATCTACAATTCCCTTTAAGAGCAGAGATGGAAATTTGCTACCTATCCTATTCTACCCTTCCATAGCTGTTTTGAGGACTTCCCTCTTTCCTCTTTCTGCTCTAAGGAAAACACCATATATATATATATATATATATATATATAAAATTACTGTATATTTAATACTTCAAATTCTTTTGCTTATACCTTTTATTCAAAGATAAGTGAAATTGCAAAGAGAGAGCTGTTGTAGTAGAAGAATTAGTCCAGAAAACAGTGCAGACAAGCTGACATGAGCTAACACGAAGAGACACAGCAGTGTACCAAACTAATCCTTTTTTGCACCATCCTGTTTGCCATGAGCCTCAGTGCTCTCAAATCAGTTTCAGGAGTTGACCTAAGTGCTTTGTCAATCATTCCTTTGCTAATTGAAGAGCAGGCAGTGACCAATACACCAGGCACATCATTTGACAGGACATCCAATTCTGGGTCAGAGGGACACAGACTTTGAAGCACAGATAATGGATTTCCTATAAACACAAAGGCTGCCATGCCAGGAGACAAGAAATTCAGCAATTTTACGTTTAAAGAAGTTGGACAATTATGTCCTCAGCCTGGATTGTGTGGAATGAAGAGTTAAATGTTTCTATCTCCCCAATGACGTCCCACACCTGGTGTTCTGCTGTTCCCACAATCACCAACAGCTGGGTCACCCTTAGAAATGACAGTGCAATTCCTCTGTGTGCATGGAAGCCAGGAAATTCCATCAATCCTAATTATCTCTTAAATGCTTCTCAAAATATATGGAAAACTTGTGCTTTTTTTCCCTTGAAAATCAATCACTGGTCATTTTTAACCTGCAAAATTAATTCTGAATTCTGTGCATGACTCCTAACAGCAGAGCTCAGAAAGATCAATTATTTGGTCGTTTCACAAATGCTTTCTTTCAGCTTAGCAGAGACACTGAGACAAAAAGAAGCTGCACCTGTGAGGTATTTTTAATGGAGAATGATGTGGGCAGCACATTCACAGGACAGCTGCTCACATTCAGTGCTCATTCGACCAAAAACTGATGAAAGACATGAACAGCAAAGGCCAAATTATCAACACATTATTCTAAACTGCAGTTACATGTTCTCATTTTCATAAGGGTGGAGTAAAATTTCAGTATTTCATATTCCAAACATGCAAAATTGTCTAAATTTTCTTGACAAATAAAAGGCTTTTAATTTGTTCATTTTTCATTATGACTAAACTTCATCTCTTGAAAAATTAACAAGGCGAGTTTCCCTCTTGCTCCAAGCTCTGGGCATAATGAAACATGCTGTAAAGTATTCCTCCAGGTCTGTCAATCAGCACAAATTTGAAAAATAGAGCAAAAAATGTACCACGTGCTTGCTTGAGTATTAAGATAGTAACATAAATAACTCCAAATAATAGCCATTTTCTATATAACTTGCTTAGACAATTGATACAACACCCCTTCCCACTCCCTTGTAAACATTATATGAAGCCACTGAATTTTTAATAGGAAATATCTGCATTGTGATTAGATATTTATAATCTGACATGGCTTTAGGAACAGCAAAAGCTGCCAATGAATTATTACTGCTCTGTGCATGTAGGAAGATGAGGAGAAGATGTCACAGCAGCATTACTGCAGGAACAAACACTCTATAGACCACGGTACCAAGGCAGGGCCAGGATCCTGCTACAATGGATACCATTCCCATGTGGAAATAGCAGAGCCAAGCCTATTCTGCCAGGATGCAGATGCACCAAAGGAAATATTATTACTAATAATGTTCTTACTAAATCTCAGTAGGTTCCCAGAATGAGTGTTAAAGGGTGTCTGAAGCACATTCCCCACCAAAAAGCCCAAACCAAACCGACCAAATCTGAGCTGCGCTGCCCACAGTTTCCTTCCTTTTGTTTTCCCATTGGTACCATTCATCTCCATGAGTGACCTGCCACTTCTCTCAGCCCCAGCTGAGCCTCCTTCTCCTTTCCATGGCCCTTCTCCAACCCAAATGGTGCAGCAGACCTTCTCCCACCATTCCCACGCCTATCCCTGCCCCAGCTGCCACAGCTCTGGGCACACGACGTGCTTACTTTCTCACACAATAAGCTTTCCCTTCCAAGACTAGATGGAAGTTGGATCAGTTGCATCAAATCATTCCATGGATTTGATTCAACTGTAAATACTGAAAGCCTTCAAGAGGAGACTTAAGAAAAGTCCCAGGGCAAGAAAAATTGAATTTCAGTGTTGGAAAGACTGAATAGGAAGAACACAAAATGTGCGACAGCTTCGGTGGCTGAGACAGGTGAGAGCGTTCCTCCCCCTCTGAAGGGTGTTTGCTTACTCCCACAGAAATGGAAATTCCAGCAAGGTGATAAAAGCCTGTGAATAAAACTGTATTTTAAAAGCAAAAAAAGCAAGCAGAACTGAAAAGGCCTCATATACTTGTTCTTTTTTTTTTTTTTTCCCATACAATTTATAGAGAGAGATGATAAAAATAGAGATAATACAAAAACTGCATTCAGAAAGAATACTCCTAAAACCTTGTAAGAGCCAGCAACATTTGCATATTCTGAAGGTGCGTGCTGTTATGGTTCCACTATATGAGGATGTTTTTAAACAGAAATACATGCATTTTGGCCATGCTAAAATTGCTTTTAAATGCTATCAATAATTCTCCATGTAAGAATCCTTAGTGTGTTCCAGGGAGGCTGTAAATGCTTTCCTGCCCTCAAAGTGAGAACTGGTAATTGCAATGCTACCCTTGATCACCTGACAGTAAATTATCATAAATTAAACTTTCCACCATCTTTCAGAGAACAAATTTCTGCAGTTTTTCTGTCCCCCTAACGCTAACTAATCATCAGCATCTGCATGGGTCAGAATTTCAGCCAAATATTAAAGTCTTAAACAAAATTATGCCACTGAAATTCTTACTAATGTAAGAGAATGTATAGAGAATATAGGTTTGAGTAAAATTTTGAATATTAAGTGTTTTAGTATAGGAAGTTTTACCCATTACTTATTTAGTGAACAAAAATCCAGGGAAGGCTTGCATGTAAATGGAAGTTGCAAAACATATACCAGGTGTTATATAATAATTGTATGCTAAAATAATGTTTTAATGTTTTATTATGATATAATAATTATCTACTGTTAAAGATGACATTTTGTTATTCTATAATATTATAGTACTATCTTTAATGGAGAGTACTAATAAAAGTGTCCTATTGTTGTATTTGAGAATGGAGTTTCCATTTCTGCTTTGGATACAATATAAAAGAGAAATGAAATTTCACGTTGCAAAAACTTAGTTAAGACTTGGTTGAGAAAAAAATGGTAGAACTTGCCAAAAGGTAAGTAAAATATTATTTTAAAATATGTAATTGTGTCAAGAGATTTACCAGCATTTTTACACTTCTATGGCTTTGTGTGAAATGCCATAAAATTTCAGCAAACACATTCTGAAATGTATAGAAAATAAAAATACTAATTCCTGCAGAAAGCAGAGCTTTCCTTTGACATGCTGCATTAACCATGAAACAGCAGGACACATGCATCATTTACTCCCTTTGAGGAACAGCCATTTTAATTTATATTTTTAGACAACACAGGGGCTCCCAAAGAATCGTTCCAATGGAACATTTTCAAACATAGAAAGCTTTCACAAAGATTAACTTTGCAAAACTGAAGTACTGAAGCTCAACTGCAAGGCACTAAAATAAGTTTTTGCATCTTAATTTATGCAGCATCAGATGTCACATAACAAAGCGAGCTAAAAATAAACGGAACGAAAGCAGCGAGGCCTGTTCAAACTGAAGAGCTTCTTTTGATGTGGTGTGGAGCACAAGAACTTGGCAGTGAAACACCCTAGTATTTCAGTTCTGCTGTTCTGCAGTGACTGTGGCCTGCTGGAAGGAGGTAGGTGCTCCTGGAGAAGCCAGGGGAAGGCAGCAGGGAGGGCAAGGTGTGTTAGTACCGCAGCGGGGCAGGCGGCCACAGAGCACACGCACCACATCCCTGCCTCCTCCACACCACACGGACTCACAGCCAGAGCCAGGCACAGAGGTGAATGGAAGAGCACAGGGAGATAATATAAACAGCTGACACAAAGACATGGACAGCACAAGCAAAGCTCTGGAATCTTCCCCCACCATGAGGCGCACACCGGCGGCTGCCACCGTGAGCCTCGGAGCAGGGAAGAGGTGGAAGGTGAAGGTGACAGGAAGCTGGGGAGCCTGTGCGAGCTGGGATACGTGTGCCTTAGGATACCTGCATGGGTTTTCAGTTCCGGTTTGTACTGACATTTTGGGCCCATGTAGCAGCTGACACAGGGCAGGGGGCTGAGACAATGAGAAGACTCTAAAATTGGTCCCTCCCACCTATGGGAAAATCCTGCCCTCTCAGATACACTCGCATCTGCGCTCAACTTTGGTGGGTGAGCAGGGATGGGAAAACACTTTGACCTCTTAAAATCCAAAACATCCCTCATAATCATCTGTGTCAACTGGTCTAGAACAATATCTAAATACTGAACAGGAAATAGGTGAATTCAATACTGCCATTCCAAAGGTCAGATGAACTATTTCTGTATGACATGCTTGGGGGCACGTGGAGTATCCTGACCCAAGTATATTATTAGCATTCCATGCCTCTTTTCCATGAGATTTTAGGTGTTTATTGTGGAAAATGTGAGCAGGGGTGATTTGCTGCACACCTGCTTGAGAGGCAGCTTTTGCCATCAGCACTAGTTTTTAAAAAATAAAAAAAAAAAAAAAAAAAGTGAGATATCGTTTCACAATCAGAAACCAAATCATAGTGGCATACAGAGTTCAGTTCTGCAGTTCTGAAGTTCTCTGAAGACTGTCTTCAGAGCATATAAAGCAACAAATGCTTGATGGAATTAATGTCCAAGTAACTGCAGAGGTTGAATCAACCCCAAGGATAGCTGACTGCAATATATTCTACCTTCCCTACAGGTTAAAAAAACCCCTCTCATGTCCACCTCTAAACTTTGTGTTCTAAAACATTCTTGATCACTTGAACGTTTAATTTTGCAGACCAGCTGCCTAGAAACCATCAGCTCCTATGAACCAGCGCTGTGCAGCTCAGTCTGAATAAATGACAATGTTTTCCCAGGTGATTCCAAAATCCCATTTGAAATAATTAACCCTGTCCATATAAAATGATGGGTGGTTTTTTGCCCTGAATGACTGTGAAATCACCCATAAAGAAAGGGCAGAGAGATGATGTGACATTTCAATAGGACAACTGGGAGGAGGAAGCCAGTGAGAGTCACCTAATTAACACCCCAAACTTTGTCTGGGGAAGTGACACGTGGCTGCTGGCACTGAGGAGGTTACTTGTCTCCATACCAGCTCTCCAACGAAAATGGTGCCCACTAGAGCTTCCACAGGGCACACTGTGACTGGCACAGACATTTAGGGGTCAGGGGACTGGAAGGCTTAGCTGAGTCCAGACCTTCCATTTCCTTCTGCTGTGCATCGCATGTGCTGTGCATCATCTTGTGTCATGTAAAGTCAGACCAAATAACAGGCTTATCCCCTAAAAACCATCAGTTCCATCAGCTTTTTCTTGTATGATGTAGGCAGGTTATACAGGAGACTAAAGGAAGTAGTATTTCTGTCTCCTGTTACTAATACCAGCTGTCCTTTAGTCTGATACCATAGAAAACAGTCTACATAAAACAAACACACAAGAAGTCCCCAAAAGCAAGCAAGGAAAGAATCCCAGTCCATTCCCCAGGAGGGACAATATCATATTCAGGGAACAGAAAGACTCACCCTGGTTTTGGCATCGATCTGCCCTCCGCGATCCAACAAGAGCTTCACCATGTTTGTGTTTCCCCTTTTGGAAGCCACATGAAGTGGGGTGATTCCATTCTACACCATGAAAAGAACAAACAATGAGCTGGATGGATCTGAAGGTGTGCAATGGGGGTGGAACTTGGGTTCGGATCACAAAAAATGAGACCATCACATTGGAGAGAATAAACGAGAATGTACTAGAGCATCAGAGCTAGGCACACACCATATAAGCTAGAGTTAGTAATTCCTTCCTAAGCAAGATAGCTTCTCCATTGTTTTGGGGTCCTTGAATAAAGGAAGCGGCGCATCTGCCCAAGCAGCAAACATTGCAGCCCCAGGGCCAGACAAATACACAAACATGTATCAGAGTCCCAATGAGCCAATAGTCACAAAACACTGATGCATTTCAATCACTGCAACGTACACAGAGGACACAAATGCGTCACTCCTACACAAAGGAACCTTCTTGTGTAGTGCCAAGAGCATAAAGGAGTGGTAGGCTGTGTAGGCTGAAAGTCCTTGAAAACACTTTGGATGAGGTAAGAGGTAATATTAGCAGCTACTCCAGATTGCAAACAGGAGGGAGTCAGTCTGGAAGGCAGAACCCTGAAGTAATTCAAAGTGTGTCTGGCGAAATTAAACAGCAAACTTGCGACCTGGGAGCTGGGTTGAGATTACCAGAGGTTTTCACTTTAAACTACGTAACGTGCACCAGCAAAGAGACTGTACCATGTAACTCTGCAGTTGTTTACCATAAGGGTAATCATGATTAATTAGTTCTTTTATTGTTGAATTTGTATAACAGCAATATACTTTACTTTCTGGTTCTGAAATACAGTTATATGGGAAAACATCAAATTAAAGTGGTATAGGAAATATTGAATACCAGAAAGCCTATCAATGCTACATCTATTTCCAGAGTACATCTAACAAACAGAAAAGCTGAAGGGAGTCGACACATTGTAAGACCATCAGCTTTCTGGAGTTGGCCAAAGGATCCTGCTTCCTCCAGCTGGGAATACTGGCTGTTACACAACTGCCAAGGCCTCCAGTGCACTGCACAGAGACAACCTTTCAGAATTCCTGCAGAAAATACATCTTTGGTCCCAACAGAATTCCGGCATTACTTTGCTCCTTCCTTATCTTAGGTTACAATGTAAAATTGTGCCCAAGGTCTGTATTCTATCCCCATGGTTGGAGCCGAGGCGGGGCAGTGTTTTCCTTATCTTCTGTTAACGAGCCTAACAATGCCTTGCCACATGACTCATAGATAACTTCCTCCGGGAGTTATCTCTGGTTAATGGGCCATCAAGGACCCACTGCATGGCTCAGAGAATGAGATCATCCCATTGTGAGATGCTCTGCCCAGGGGGAGGAGCCAAGCATTCCCACCTGGATATAATCCAGGGTTTGAGACATCACGAGCAGCTTCTATCCACTGGACTCTCAGAGGAGACAAGAGCTACCAGACGTTTCTACAGGAATCACTGCTTGGACAAGAACATCTCATCTGGGCTGACACTACCACCCTAACTTAACAGGGTGTCAGGTTGTATTCTGACTCTGTCAGTGGGGTTTTTTTGTACTATTATTTTATTTTACTTTCTTTTATTTCTTTTCTTTTCCTCTTATTAAATTGTGTTTCTGACTTGGAGTTTTTCACTGGTTTTGCTTTCAAACCAGCACATTCCTCCACTCTTGCCTCAGAGTTACCCCAGCTCCCCTCCCATCTCTGTAGGCCGCTGGAAGCAGGAGGATGAGGGGGTGAGTCCGTACCCTGGCTGTGAAGTCGACTGCAGCTCCGCGGTTCAGCAGCAGCGTGGCCACGTTGACGTTGCCGTAGTGCGCGGCGATGTGCAAAGGGGTAAAGCCGCTCTGCAAAGGGAAACAGCCCTCGTTACGGAAACCTGCTCATTCATGCACCATCACCAAGTGAACTAGAACCTGAGTTTAAAATGCTGCCCAGCTAATGCAGCGTGTCAATTTTACCCAGACTGTGTCCACTATAACAGAGCACAGCCTTTCAGGCAGAGGGGCCAGTTTTCAGGTGGGAGATTATCAAAAGCGCTTCATTCTTCCATTCCCCAACTCAGTCCCCTGCCTCAGAGGCCCATAAGAGCAGTTTTCATCGCAGAAAATATTAATATGTTAGCCATTCTTGAAGAAAATAAAGCAAGTTCCTTATTATCATTTGGAAGCAACATGGGTCTTTTAGGCTGCATCTATTTATTGGGGTTAGAAAAATGACCACAAAAGGTGTTGGATTTATTTTACTTCTTTTAGAAATAGAAATATGGACAACATATTTCCTATGGGGGTTTTATTGTTTGTTTTTGTTTTTTAGAAGTAGTAATTATTCAAAATGTAATTCAAGAGTTTGGTTTACAAGAGAAACTACTTAGTAGCATAGTAAAAGAATCATAATTATTTATATTTATGTACAATTTGGATTGCAAAGCAACTGAAGAAACTTTGCAACCTATAAATCAAAAAACCCACATTTGATTTATTGTGTTTTGAATACTAGAAGGTGAAACCTGCTCCAGCTATGAGATGTAGAATCGCTTGACAACAACATAAAAAAAGATTAAATTCTCAGAAACTAGGACAGAGAGCAAGCTTTTATTCTCATAAGTAATTCAAGTAGAAAGGGTCTTGCTTTTGAGGTTTCCCTGAAGAGCTTTACACTGATTTGATTGGACCTTGCTGATAGTTACAGAAAGGGAGGAATACTTCTGGTTTCTCAACTACAGTGTGCCCTCAGCTAGGTTTCCTTCCTCTCAGTATCCAAACCACCATTTTAAGCTACTCCTGGAACAAAGGAATGTGGGCACATGCTGCCCTCCTTCCGCAGGCACTTCAGCACCCCTTGCCATGTCCCTCAGGGAAGAACATGCCCATGGAGCACGTGCCCAGGGAAGCTGTCACCCTTCAGTTCACATCAGTGCTGCCTCCTGGCAGCCTGCTTATGTGTCCACACACCAAGAGGGAAGCACCTTCCCATGGGCACGTGCATCCATAATTCATTCCCTCCTCCAGCAGGGAAACTCCATTATTCAAAAGCAGGTATTGAAACAACAATCACATTCTTGGAAACCGTTCTTTTTCCTAAAAGTGGCGATGATCTTTTGGGAAAATCCCACTCCAAGCCAATCAACCCCATGATTTTTAGTGGAAGTAAAATCCATTGAAGAAATGTGTTATTTACTGCAGCTAAGTTCTGAGTATGTACTGTCCCTGAGGGCTTTGCAAAACTTTATGGAAAAGATGGTAATAAGAAAAACAGTAAAAATAAGCAGATGCCCTGCAAAAGTTTTTACCTTGGGGAATCTCATTATGTTTATTATTGTAAAAGACAGAAAATTAATTTTACCACTATTCTGGCTGAGCCAGACACCCTGATTTAGTTATGCCAAGTGAGTGCATTTTCATAATTAATGAAATTGAGCTAAAAAGCATTTTTATCCTCTTAGCTCTACCACTCACTTCAGACTCCTTTGGACTGATGTGAATTCTCAAAAATGCCCTTCAATATTGACACAAATAAAAAAAATTTCTAAGACAAAGAATGAATAAAAATAGGGGTTTTGAGCCACAAATTTCTATGTATTAAAAAAAGAGTCATATCTTCACTTTTATTGCTAAATAATAAAGAAATATTGGCAAAGAGCAGAGAAAATAATCATAAGCAACAGAAAGAATAATTAAAAATTGTTGATCTCGGTACCTCAGTCGTCCTATTCACCATCATCTGATGCAGCATGGTTTGGGAAAAAGAGGAACAATATTAAAGACTGGCCACAAAACGAAGAACTATGTTGCTTTTTCTGAAATGAGTTATGCTGTTAATCATGGAAAAAGCCATTCAAGCATGCATTAACTTTAGACACAACCTATGTTCCCGTGGGCAATAAACCAGTATCCTATTTAATAGGGAAGCAGTGATTCTGCTTCCGCTCCGGTGCCTTCCGGTTTGCAAATCATGAGGAAAAGCTGGTTACCAAAGAAATGGGAGGCACAACTAAAAAGTGACGAAACGAGCACTTTGTAATTACTGCGTAACTTAACGCTGCAAGCTCAAAGCTATTACTGGTGATACTGGTGAAGCCAGTTGTCCTTTCCCGCCGGAGCAGTTCCGTTTCCCCGGGAGGGCGCGGGGATGCAAGGTGCTGTCCCCAGGCCCGGAGCCCGCCCCGTTACCTTGGACTGCACGTCGGCGTTGTGGTCGTTCTGCAGCAGCAGCGCCGCCGACTTGGTGTCGTCCTTCCTGGCGGCGATGTGCAGCGCCGGCAGCCGCACCTTGCCCTTGGTGTCGTTCTCCAGCAGGATGGCCACGGCCTGGTTGTGTCCCTGCTGCAGTGCCACAGCCAGAGGGGTGAAACCGTCCTGGGGGGCCAGGAAACAAGGGCTGCTCAGGACAGCCAGACAGCCTCAGGGAGCTGCACCGTGCCCTGCGCACACACCGACTCGGGAAGCGCATTCCCAGCTGTTTTCCACCTCTGCACTCCATCTCCAGGGACGTGAGATTGGAGGCACAGTATCTTAACTCTTTCAAACACCTTCAAAAGGCTTTCAAACATCTGAAATTGTTTGAATGATCTTCCACGCTTCAAAGCCGTCTTTTTTTAAGTCAAGTGCAAGCAAAGGATCATTCTACAGCATCTCTCTTAATTACTTCTCATCTTAAAACGGGCCACAAAGAATATTTTTAGCACATTTTTGGTAAATTTACTGAGCACCGAACAGTGTCGATGTGAAAAATATAGAGAGAATTTCTTCCTGAATATCTCACATCTCTGCAAAAAGGAACTGTTTCAAATGTGTTTGCTGCTGTTCCCATTCCAAGTTACACACGAACCATGAGTCAAGAAATCCAGATCATGTTTAGGAGCATGATTTGAAGGAGGAAAACATCGCATTATTTATATCTTTCGGAAAAAGAAAACCAGAAAAATCTCTTTGCTTGTCATTCATAGTTTTACCTTTGTTTCTAAATTAGTTTAAAATTGTCTTGCTCCTCCACACATGCCTGGGATGGCCAGTGCCTTAAAATCCATGATGACATGATAGCAGCTTGCTCTCCTGGCTGAAGTAGCACAGGCTACCAGATACTTCATTCTGATTTCAAACTGAACCCTCACTCTGGTCATGCATCCTTCCCTAGCACAGGTGTGCTGTAACCACATGAGAGATGAGACAGCATTGCTTTGGAATACGATTATGGAAAGATGAGAGAAGAATAAAGGCCAAGTTAGGAAGGAATGAGAGTTAACATATGTTGAAAGAAACATCTGAAGAATTGCCAAGACAATTTTTCCCCTCAGTAATCTAATAACTTTCTCTCCCTTTTGCGTCGAGCTGTGGGTAGGTGCGTTGTAACAGCGATACTGCTGTGGGTTCTGCCTGTAATAGAGATTAAATTCTGTACAGTGAATTAAAAAGGGGGGAACAGCTGACAAAACAGCTGAACTGTAAAGATTATTCTGAGATTGGGGCTACGTAAGGTGTTGAAATGGCTTAATGCATTTGCCTTTTGCCTCTGGGAACATGAGAACAAATCCTGGATTAGAGACTCTGAAACCGAGCTCATCCTTACTCTCTTTTTTTAACTGCACATATATAAGTGTGAGAGGAAATGAAATGCATCCAAAGGCAGTGCAAGTTTCAAGGCTTCAAAGACAAGTTCATCCATTTGATTTGCACCATTTCATCTTGCACCCTTCTCTAAAAGGACACAACTCTTTTTGCATTGCCCCTGCCATCGGCTCTGGGAAGTGTGGCTGAGAGAAGCTTGGAGACAGCTTTTCATTTCTTCACCTCCATGAGGAGGGCCAATCTTTGATGCTAAACAGAAGGACCTTCTCCCTGTATTTCAGCAGCACCAACATTTTGGGCTGCCCATCCCACCTTATTGAATGTACCATTTCTTCATCCTATTAATGAGATGAACTCTGGGCACATATGAAAGCAAAGGTGGCTCAGGCCTTCCTTCAGGAACACTCACACAATCATGGAAAGCGTCACCTCAGTAACACCTGAACCTAAAACTGACCTAGTTAAGCAGTAAAGAGGTCAAGAGCCTTTACTTTACAAGCTACAGAGTAAAAACTGATCTTTCTGATGAGACAAATTTGGAGTCAGGTCAGAGTAGGAATAAAAAAATTTATTTTTTTCTCCTCGCTGCCTTTTTTACAAGAAAACCAGACTACAGTGTGAGTTCTGTGGATGTCTGCATTCCAACAGAGGCTACATGAACTATAACCATCTGACCCTCACAATTCCTGTAAAATGAATGAACTCCCAGTCAGCAGAAGTTACTGGGAGCTGGCTGCCAGCAGGTGACTGTGGGCTGCCACAGGGCTGGGCTCATGGAGAGCCCCAGTTCCACCTGGCTCCCTCACAAGGAGTGTGTTTTTGCCACGTTGCCTGGCAATCATACGGGATTTTGTATTTCAGAAAGCTGACATGTAATGTGATCACCACATCTATGAGGGGATTATTTCATGAGCTGTCATCAAATAGTACAGTATCCACTGAGAGAAGGGACAGTAAGACAGCTGTTAACACTGACAGGTTGGAAGGGAAGGAGAGGGAGCATACATGCAGCAGCATTTCAAATTCATCTGCCCCTGAAGGCAATCCAGAAAAGGAATGATTCTGGACAGGCTAGAGAAAACAATAAACATGAACAAAACCTCTACACAGAGAGGAATTTTGCTGTAGCTACTTCTCATGGCACATCCACATCCATAGAACAAACAGGAAGATGACACACTTTGCAGCACAGAGCCCGTTCACTCACTCCCTTGGCTGGAACAAAGAACATCTGGCAGAAAGAGGAAACAGAATGAACATAGCCCTAATAACCAAGGAATTTTCTCCATTGCCTCTAAACCTTCTCATATGAAGAAGGAAGCTTGTGGGATTCAGTTCCTCTTGAGATGGAGTCTTCTCTCTCCAATTTACATGTCTCTCCTGCTTGCACAGTGCAGGTTTACAATCCAGATCCCCAGTTAATACCATCCTTCTGCCTATTTACACCCACATGGGCCAGCAGTAGAAATAAAGTGTCCATGGAGAAAGCAGCCTGCCAAGCTCATTGATGCAATCCTTGTTAGCCATTTGGTTTCCAATTTACACCGGTCACAGCCAATAATGAATACTCACAAGTTGCAGGAGAGCCTCAGAACCAGTGTAACTTAGGGGAATAGCAGCAAGAGGCTGGAGAGGGTGACGTCCCAAACAGTTCCGTGAATCCACCACCACAGAGAGCCTCACCACTTCTGAATTAAACTAAAATCCCAAAGACCCAAGTGCTGGGTTAATGGTTGGACTTGATCTGAGAAGTCTTTTCCAACCTAAATAACTCTGTGATTCTAAAAGGAAGCTTGCTAACAACTACCTGTTGATGCCAATTGACACAGACAAGCCCTCAGGACTCAGCCCAGAGAGTTGTGACTTTAAGTGATCTGAACACACAGGCAAAGAAAAATATGAGAAAACCCCCTCACCTCGGTAGCTGTGCTTTGGTTGGCTCCATTCTCCAGGAGATATTTCACCACCTCAATGTGGTTCTCTTGAGCTGCCATGTACAAAGGAGTAAAGCCATTCTAGGAAGGACACAGGAGAAAATCATGTCACTTGGAAATGATATGTACCAGCAACAATGAATCAACAATGAAATGGATACACAGCTAAAAATGCATTTGTATTCTCGTAACTGAATGTAAGAAGAACCATCTTGTATTTTTCCCTTAATACAGTCACGTTCAATGCCATTTAAACCCACAGAACCCTCCATGCTTTCACACTCATTTTCTTCTGACATATTTTAAGGAAGCAATGGACACACTAATTATTAATACAGCTATTCCTTGCTGATAATGCTCAGGGATGTAAAGCTGGCAATAAAGTTTTATGAAAGCTGACAGGAAAGCAAGAGTTTCCTCCATTTATTACATTTACTTTACCCAAGACGTCACCCCCTGGAGACCATGAAGCCCATACCTCCTGACAAGCTCAGTAGAGATGGCAAAGGCTTAACATACTACATAAAATTTTGTAATACATAAAACATTGCAAAGCATCCAACATAAAGGAATTCAGCCTTGCAAAGGAACAGCTGCATTTCTGACCATACAATAGGTTCAGTTATCGTTTCATTTGAAACATACGTTAAAATGACCTAGATTTATTAAAAGAATTTGCTCTGGATAAAAAGTAATTTAAAAAAATTATTCTAAGTCAATTAACATACAGTAGAAATGTGAGTTCTTGCTTCACAATAAAGTATTTTAATGAAAATGATTGTAATTAATTACCTACAAAATCTTGATAAAAGAAAGGCATGGAACTGTTTGCCTGACCAATAATTTATTTCTAAGAGTTTTTAGGATTTCTAAGAAGACCTTAGAAAATTCTTCTTAGAATATTCTGTAGATTACTATGTAACATAAGAGGACAATCACCTATATTTCTGGCCTGAAATGTCACTCTTAACTAGAAAATAAACCAGACTTCAAACATGCAATTCATTTAATTGTTTAGTACCTTGTGTGCTGTCACACTGAATGTCAGGGTTGTGCATTCACACAAGCAATCAAAATTAATACAAATACGATGACAACCAAAAACCTTGTTTCAGAGAAGACAATATTATTCCTTCTAGGAAACCTGCTGTGGAAACATTCCAATAATTTCCTAATGAAATGAAATCTCATTTTTTGGTTACCAGATGATACAGAGATTGTAGAACTGATGTCTTTACAGCCCCCCTCTGTGCTTACAAATGCAGAAGACTGTTCAAGCAATAAACATTATTTATGTTGTGGATGTCATACAATATCTGTCATAAAAGTTGCAGCACATCTCTTAATGCTGTTTTGCATAATATTCTGGCATTTCCATCGACAATCTTGGGACACAGAATTAAAAAGTGGCACCCAGAGAACACTTAACTGCAGTTCAACACCAAAACTGGGGGGATGTATTTTGAGGGGCTTTGCACAGGAGTCAGTTATCCAATTTTGCCAGAAATTATTCAAATGATAGACCCTGATTACAGTCACAGACAGCATGACCAACATAGTCTGCAAGTCCATCACACCACAGGATGATCATTTGAAACCATGGTCAAAAGACCTAGAAAGATCATTTAGTAGGGACAAGCACAAGTTTCTGCATTCCTGCTGGAAAAATAAACTATGCACACAGGGAATGACAACTTAGAGAATAATTCTGCAGAAAAGGCCCTGAAGGTCACAGCAGTCTTCCAGAGACTGGTGACTGGTCAAGGAGCTCATTCTGCTGTAACAAAAACAACCCTTGCACTGGCATCAAAATCTATCTCCTTAGGGAAGCTCTCTTTCTTTGAGAAAAGACTAATAAGTGGTGATGTTCCAGCTGGAAAGGGCAAAGTGAAGGAAAACAATTTTTAAAGGGAAGGGGGAAGATCTGTTCTGCATGATCATGATGACCAAAACAAAAAAAAGCAGAGTTTACAAGGCTGCTGGAGGGAAAATACAGGTTAGACATCAAGAAAAGCCTCTTAACAATAAGGTCAGGCTGACAGGCAGCTTTCCTCCTCCAAATCACTGCTAAAACCAGGCAGCAAACTGGAAGCACACAGAGCCAGCCTCTCCCATGTCCCCTGTGGGGCATGAGCTGGAGAGTCAGGGACCTCTGGTCTCCTGGCTGTTGCTCAGACAGCTCTTAACAGGGAGGGGGAGATAAGAGATCCCATCATAACATAAAATGAAGGAAGGCTGTTTCACCAAGTAGTAACTGGGAAGGTGCAGGGGATTGCCAAGCAGAGGCATGAGCTGGCAGAGGGAATTAGGAACAGATTGGGTTCTTTTCCATTGCAGTTGTAGGGAACAGCACAGAGGAACCTGCAGGTAACCGAGCTGGCTCGCTGTTCCAGCTCTCCTTCCTACTCCGGAAAGAACCAGCGTGGCAAACTACGAGGGATAACTCGTAGTAATTTTCCACTCACCTCATCAGCGTTTTAGTGGTACAGTCTAATCTTTCAAATGTAATACATGCAGTTTGTAAAATCCTTCTAGCTCGGAATATCACAAGGATCACACCCACTGAACTGGGTGAATATGACAGCGTTCAAAACACAGTAAATCAATTTGCTTAAAAGCTTTGAAGAATCTTATTTTTTTAATCAACTCAAGTCCCTGGTTCTGGAACAGAACTAGGACAATAAATCCTGGATTAGGAGACTATAAACAATGCGTACATGACTTCATGACCTTTTAATACCAAGAAAAACTAAATGTTTTTCTGCACAGAGATCCAGAAGAGTGCCCATTCTATTGTACCTGTCTGTGACCACACCTGACACTAGAGCAATAAGGAGAAAGAAAATTCCTGCACATAAAATCATAGTACCTTCATTTTACTTCAGGCTTTATTTATAGTCTGAAACTACTGTATCTATTTTGTTGAAATCTGGCTCATTTTGGGAACTGCAATATGCAATGTGCAAAACTGCTTTTACCAGACATGCTGGAAAAGATGCCCCTGAATTTCTCCCCCCAGCAAGGTCAAGCCTGACTTTGTCTGCTGGCAGGGAGAAGCCTGCTTTCTCAGTCTGCTTTCAGTGAAGCTCTGGTTTCAGAGCTTCTAATTGCAGTGTCCCCAACTGCAAGTCCTGGCCCTTGGCCAGGAAACTCCTATTTTAGGATTCTCAATATGCCTGCTCTCCTTGGAGGAACTGTGCCCAGTGGGATTACACGCTAGCCCTGCTGGAGCTCTTCCTTCTCCTCTGGCCACTGGACCCCAGGTGTTCCATCCTCCTCCCACCCACATGGTTTCTGAGATGTGTCTGTCTGTCTGTCTCCTCCACAGCAAGTTTGTCTCTCTCAACCAGTCCTGCATTTCCTGAGTGGAAATGCCCACAAAAACCAGACCCTTTCCTTATTTTCCTTTCCTTTTGTCAATTGAAAATCCACTTCCCAGTTTCTCAGCTGTTAGTTGCTAAGATCTGTACAGCAATACTTCAGCTCTCTATTCTGGTTCTAGAGATATGTCAAAGCTCAAAATCCCATAGCTCCCCAAACTAAAGAAAACATTTTCCTTTGCCTTTTGTTTCACTGTCCCAAAGTGTCTCCTGCTGAATCCATGACATACTGGGAAATGATTCTCCATGGCCATACTGCAAGGGAGACTGACCTCTCCCCTTAGCATGTGGAATGGAACTCAGCAAGTTTATTGGGCCAGTAGTGGGCACATTTTATTTCAATAAATTTCTCTTCAGTTTATGTCCCATCCCATCCAGAACTGAAGGAAGAATACCAACTGTGACCTGGAAAAGGAGAACTGCACTACATTTTTCTTTCCTGTAAAGCCCAGCTGTGCTATCATATTCTGTCTATATGTTTAGATTTGGTGCATCATCTGAAAAATCAAAATTAATTGTGTAATGATATATAACATTCATTTCCTAACAATGGTTTCATCAGAGTATTCCTGGTAAGGGCAGAATACTCCAATTTCATTATCCCCACAAATGTGTACTGCAAGATGTTTACTGCTATAATATAAAGTCAGAATGAGAAATTATCATTTAACAGTATATTTCATACTTCATTCTTTCTACTACATTCACTGATTTACTGGCTAATTGGAGAAAATGAGTAGCTCTCAAATGATTCTCCAAGCTATTAATGTAAATTGGCAAGTCTATATATGACTCAGAACTTGTATCATTAAATGGTCCCCAAGCCCTAATGAAGAACACAGGCTGAGGAAGCAGAGGGATTATTAGAGTATTGAGAAAATCAGGCAGTTCTATAGCTTGGTGGAGGTTTATTTCATGGCAGGCTTTCAAGGAATCAAGGTTCCTCTTTGCATGCAGTACTGAACTGTTAGCTGTGGTCTTAAGTGTCCGTATCCCTACAGTATGAATATACCTTGTGTCCACCACATATATATAGGAATATATATTTTCATATTGATAAGAAAAAAAGATAAAATAGAGATACATGATCTCTAAATTTTGCCTGTTTGAAGAGGATTCATAAGAGTTAGCAATGTATCCTTTGACTAAATAGTTACCATAAACCCATCTGAGCATAACTATTTTATTTTTTAGGCCCCCAGGAACTGTTTAAGATCATATTGGATGACAGAGATTACCAGGAAAGAGAAGAAAACTGGCACCTCACGCAATGGTTTACATATAAATGCTCGTTTGTACTTAGTGTTACTCAATAAAAACAGATACTGACATGAAGGATGAGACGAGAGTGAGACAAGCTTAGATTATTCCTCAAACAGCTCACACACATTAAAAAACCTGTGTGACTCAAGGTCCTGTGCTAAAATACTGTTTCATGAAGTAAGATCATGGACATTCGGGGGCTTTCAAGTTCAAGACCTGTTTCAGGGTTTTTACTGTCCTTCAGAATACTGGTCCCCTTCAACAAGAACAATAAGTTCCTGATCCAAATCTTTATTCAGCAACAGACAACTCATCTTTCTGTTTTCCCCATTTCCTACCAGTACCAGTTTAAACCAGTGACACCTACACCTCACCTTAACAGTCCTACCTGCAGGCACTGCTTTCCTTATCCCAGTTGCCAGGAAACTCTATAGCAAAGGAAATATCTCCAGCAAAGGTTATTCTGTCTCAAACAGGAGAATGCTAGGCAGGGAAGGAAAAGAACAGAAGCAGTGGGCACAAACTGAACATCACTTTTTTGCTCTGAGGGGGACCAAGCACTGGCACAGGTTACCCAGAGAGGCTTTGGAGTCTTCCACCTTTGGAAATACTCAAAAATCAGGACATATTCCTGGGCAGCGGGCTGTGGGTGATCTTGTTCAAGCAGAGGAGGGGACAGGATGAGCCCCGTGTCTTCCATCCTCAGCTTCTCACTGTGACTCAGTGAAAAATCCTCCAACAATCCAAGCAATAAACTAATTGCAATCAATGAAATATGAGGGTGACAAATAAGCACAATCTGCAAACTAAATTCAAAGTACACATCTTGGTAGAAACATCAATATCACAATTCTGGGAACTTTGCTCACTGCATTACGCTCAGAGCATTATTTTCAGCCAGACTATAAATAAACTCTTCATAAGAGGATTATATCCGAGCAGGAGAGATTCTCTGTACAAAAGGGTGAATTAAGGATATATTAAGGTACCTATGTTAATTTTTGAAGTCTCTTTTTAGTTGCTCTTAGCTTACATCAAAATCCAGGATTTCAACATAGCAGTAATTTTAACAATTATTCACCTTCGTATTTCTTTTCCATTAAAATATATTTTCCATGAAACAGATATTCCATACTCTTTTTCATGAAAAAAATCTCATAAATAATTGAAATATGACATCCATATTTACATTCAATCTAACAGCAACTATGAAATTTGTGAAGATAAGGGTATAAGATAAAGGGATATGATAAAGGGAAATTCGTATAATTTAATTTTAAGGTGCCTAAGGAATATCACTTTGCCATACAGTCAACAGAAAGTGGGCTACTCTGAAGAAAGATTGGGCACATTCAAATCAAGTATATCCACGTTACAAGAGAGATTCAGTAAAAACACCTTTTAGATACATCCACAGCCAAATGAAATGCTGTGAGTTTCTGATGAAAGCACCGCATGTTTTCAGAGCAGAATCTTTCCTCCATGCTTCCAAGTGAGCAGTACATTATGTATTCACTTGCCTGGGCTATCATTTCCTTTTATAACAGAGCTGGAAAGTGCTAGCAAGGTTGACACAGAGATTAGATGTAAGTATCTGTGCCCATAGAAATGCAGGATGCAGAGTGGCACATCCCTAAGGGGGAAGCAAGCTACTGCACTCTGACCTGCTGTAAAATCCCCCAGCAAGTGTCAGCCAATTGTTTAGATGACAATTCTTGCATCCATCACACAGGGCAGATGTTGAGGCCCACAGAGTCCCATAGCAAAGAGAAAAGTAGTCAGGAACAAGATAAGAACTACTTGATTTAGGGAAGCTGGTCCCTAAACTGGTCCAAACAGTTAAACAAACAAACAAAAATTAAAATAGTATTTACTTAATTGAGACAACAGATTATAAACTAACTTATAATAAATATTTCTTTTTTAAATGTAGTGACACAAAAGCCTACACTGAAAATAGCACCACCCCTTCAGCTGTCCCACTAATTCTCCAGTAATATAAATAGTGTTTGCCACTCTATACTTACACCACGGCAATAATGACAAAGCCTATGGATAAATGATGCTGCCTGAGCTGTGATAAACTTGGCAAATTCATTCATGAGGGATCACCCAGGACTCCAAGAGCAGCACTACGTATATGACACCTGCTGCCTCCCCACTGCAAGGCCCCTCTCTGGGGAAGTGTGAGTCAAAGCCACTTCCGAGCCCAGATGCTGAATTTAAAGAGCACAAATATTCTATTTCAGCAACTTCAAGTATCACCATTTCTTTTCCTAAAGAACAGCAAAGTAATAACAGTGCCTGAAACACAGCCAGGCAAAAATCAAGATGTTCTATGCTCTGGAAATGGCATTTTTACAGCAAGGGAGCCTGTAATAGAAATGGAGCCAATGGAGAATAATGGGACAAGAACAGATTGGTCATGCACGAGAAAACGCCACCTTGATACTGGGTTTAGGTGAGGGCCCAAAGGCTTAGTCAGGGAAGAGTCTCAGATTTGAATCTGGGCACTCATCCAAAGCTGCATTTGGGGTTTGCCTTCTGAAACACATAGTAAGGGAAAAGCAGTCCTGAAAGTATCCATTTATATTGTGTGGCTGAGGGCTGGAAGGAAGACAATACTGCGCTAAAAACCAAACAAAAAGATGATGTTTCTTTGTATTCGGTTGTGGCTCAGTCATCCCCACACTCATAAATATACATGGCCAACATTAGCAGTGCCTGGTTCTCACAGTCACCACTGCATCATCCAGCAGGGGAGAAATAGGGTGTGTTGGTCTGCTGAGCTCCTACCATTCCAATTGGCCTGCAGTTGAGTTCCTGCAGCCTCCTAAAGCTAATAAGTTCTAAGAATAACTATTACTGACTGAAAAAAATACTTCTTGTTTCAATCAGAATCTTTCCATCTGGACCATTCATCCTTTCATAGCAGTAAATTGATTAAGACATATACTGTAAATATTTACAGTTTGTTTTTAGTCTTTGCTGAAATATTTGGGTTTTTTCATTCTTCTTAATGTATTACTTTTGTTTACGTCTCCCCAAACCCACATAATCCTCCAGAAAGCATTTCTTGCCTTTTTTTTCCCCTCTAGTGAAAAAGTGACGGCCCTGCCCCTTTATTACATTAGCAGTGACCAAATGTGGCTAAATGACTCGTCTTGATACACAGCAGCTAACAATCTGCCTCTCTAAATATACTGATATAAAAGCAGAAGGCCCCGTTGGTGGAATTAAAACCTTTTGTCATAATGGAGACGCAAATACTCTGCAAAACGTGCTCCATTCCGAAGGTTAGATTATCCTTACAACCCGTGGGGAGAGCAATCCCCGGTAAAGCAAATCCTAGTGCATCCTGACAGAGACAAGCTGATCACTTCTCTGAGAATCACCTAAATCCTCCCTTTGCTTTTGTGCTAAAACAGAGCGTGGATGCTCCCGGAGCTCTTATCGCTCCTTTTGGGAGCACCCATCAGGGCTGGAAATGTGCTGCTCTCTAAGGATTGCTTCCACCTGATGAGAGGTCTGGATAAAAACGCTTGAGCAGTCACAACAGCCTCTCCTGTATGTTGACCTAGGAAGTGGTGACCGTAAGAGGGGCAAACACAAAGCAAAACTATTGCTTGGCTAATGTGTTCCCAATGCGCTTAGAGCAGGATGTCGAGGAAAGGAAACCGGAGGGCTTTTAAATAACGAAATCAGCTTGGGGGAGGACTGAGCTAATCCTTGCTCTCTGTATCTGGGTCACTTTAAATAATCTGATGATTAAAAGGTAGCTCCTCCTTTTGTGAGGGCCCCTACACAAAGCAGTGGTCAAAACATAACCTGCGCTAATTGGGAACACGTTCCATTGTAAACTCAGTGGCAGGAATTTTAAAATGGAAGGGAATCACTTCTTTCTTAGGTGACTCCAGGGTATGACAGTTCCCTTATGGTTCCCAAACAGGAGCAGATTGTATTTACTCATTTTGCCTTCTACTTTTCAGCTTTGTACCTCAATCACTTGGCATTTGTCAAAGTGCCTCATCCTAGGAGGTGCAACTCTCCACAAGAGGCTTTTCTTGACCTTGTGTGGAATAGAAGAATGTCAGGATGGACCCATTCCCTAAGGAAGGCATGGTCAGGACAGCTGAGCATCATTGCTGCAGGGACAGTCTCCAGGTACACTCAGGTATGAGGATTGCTGCAGTTTGGCTATCAGCACATTTGGAAGTGATGTCACATTGCTTTCCAGTGATCAGACATCTCGGATGCCTGCACATGGGTCAGATGGTCCAGGGTGACTTACAGAGAAAGCAACAGGGACAAAGAGTAATTTATCAAAGGAAAGGGTTAGACTGACTAAATCTGGTGATATCTCTTCCACCTGGAGAAAATTCAAGAACTCACATAAGAATTCCTAATATGTTGAAAATGCAGATCTCATTGAGAGGAAGAGCATAAAAAATACTTACTTTTATAATGCACAAGCAACAGCTAAGAATAGGTTTGGGGTAAAGAGATGATGCAGCTGTGGAAGAAGGGTAACACTGGGCTCAGTGAAAGTGTGATGGGGGCGTGGGAGTGCGGGGATGTGACAGAAGTGAGTAGCCAATTCCATTTCCATGGGAATGCCTGATGGAACATTCCAGTGCTCCCCCAAGACCTTGCCTGAATTTCCCACTGAAATTCTGAAGTACTTAGAGGATCACCCACCCAAGTGAATATATAGCTCAGCATGTCCATGGGATGGACCTTGTTCTGTTCTGCAAGGAAACACTAAGCTCGAAGGAACAGCCTGGGACACCCCGGTGGATCTGTTACCTACTGTGCATTCTCATTCATACCATCCCTGTATTATCAACAAGTGCAGCCTGGTCAGATCTACACAGGACCAAAGTCATGGTCAAATCAAGGGGAGAAACTGCAGAAACCAAATTTTCACCTGATGGTATCTGTCTTGATCTGCTCACTGAACTTCAACTGCTCACATGTGTGGAGTCAACCAAGCAAAGGGCTTATAGATACTCATTATATACATATATTTACTACTTAAAATTTTCAGCAAGTGGCACCTCTAACTGAGCCAAAAAATACCACACTTGTCCAGTTCTAGGTGGAAATATGCCAGCAAAGAGCAGCATCTTTGGCCATTCTGGGTGTGCCCTCGTCCCAGCCTTTGCCTGAAACACGCTCCAGGAAGACGCGAGCTCTCAAACGGCACGCACGCAACTGGAAGCGGAGTCACTCAATTAGTAATCACAGTGCAATTAGGCTTCATATCAAAATAGAAATTACTTCTCTAAAAATAGCAGTGATGACATGTTAGCTCAAAAGGAGCAGAGTTTTTAAAAGAGGAAGCTTAAAAAAATAACAGCTCTGAAGGCCAAGAAAAAACTGAAGGGCAAAGCAAAGTAATCTAATAGAAACCCAAAAATCTATAAAATCAGAGCCCAAAATGCTTAACAGCCTCAGATAGCACAGATGGGGTTTGTAAACCCAGTGGTTACAGTGGGTTTAATAGCATTTCCTGAGATAATTCTGTTATTTTGCTGTTGCAAGGAACTGGAAAATGAGTGTGGAGCTTCAGATGTCATTGCTTGTAAATTTTGATAAAGGCCAGTGTTTTTATGCAATTTAATGGAGAAAATGAAAGGAAAAGTAATAAACTGAACAGGCTCAAGTTGCAATTACTCCTTTATCTACCAATTCACCATCAGAGAAGAAATTTTGTCACTATGGGAAATTGTCATCACTGAAAACGAGATACTGAAATCTTTAAAGTGGAAGTGATGCAGTAACCAGAGTAACTCTCCTGGCACTAAATCACTACCAGCAAATGGCATTTCACAGGGGCCTAAAAAAAATAAAGTGTGAAATAACAGAGATATCAAGGAGAAGATGCAGTACACCCTCAATAGCAACAACTGCTGCTAAAAGGTTTAAGGGTGACAATATGGCACCTATTTTTAAGAATTGAATTGAGGGAAAGCATAAAAATGAGAAATTGAGCATTTCAGTTACGATTTCTCACTTTTGTATTGCATTTTACCTTTATTTTGTATTTTTGTTCATTACCCACTTTTTTGATTGAGCTCCTTCTTATTTTCTTTCTCCTTTTGTTTTATCAATGACATGTTTCTAGACAAGAAAACCTGAGATTTTGAGAACGCAAGCGCATTCTGTCCAGTCATTCTTTTTCCTCTTTTCCTACTTAACTTCATATTTTTCATTTTTGACCAGCTGTAGTTAGGTATGTTTGAACCTTACTTCATCTGCTATCATAAAACCACATGTCTATTCTTTATTAATTTTGGAGTTTCTGTTTTTTTCTCTGTAACATTTATTTCCTATGACGTGACTCTTGACACAGCAATGCAACCTTGAGTGGATAGGCAGCATTCATCAGCTTCGCTCCATTCATGGAGCATAAAAAAGTTACTTTGTAATTAAGGGACACCTTCCACTGGAATGTCTCCTTTGGCAGTGGCAGCAAGAGCCCCTGACCATCTCCTGCCTGAAGCAGCTATTCCCCATCTTATCCATCTCTTCTGGAAAGCACAGCAGGCCAGAAAGACACAACCCAAAGGCCCCAAAGCTGGGTGACACCACATTAAGGACTCCCACTCCCGGTCACATCAACAGGACTTGCTTAATAAAGACAACAAGGCAAAAAGGCAGGACATCTGTATCCCAGCAGTTCCAATCCATCCAGCCTGGAGGCAACCAGTGAGCAGTAATGGGGAAAATGTCCTCCATCAGATTAACTCAATTAAGTCAAGTAGCAAATGCCTGTTAACAGCTCTGTGTACATTACACAAAGCATCTAGTGCTAACAATAAATGTCTTTAAAACTAGAATACTATAAAAAGTAATACCTGTGAATACATTTTCCAATCCTAATTGGATTTTCTTTTTTTAATTGAGAAGAACTCATTCATTTTTTCCGCATAAGGAAAAGCCTTTAGGAGGACTTTTTGAGGCATAATGTTTCATGAAAGTATTATTTTTTAACAATTATTTCTCTTACCATGCTCAAAACATTAAAGACTTTTTTATCCTCTAATACCCATGAAAAGGCTGATAAATGTATGAAGAAATCATCCAGCTTGTTCATTATGAAAGGAGTTTGCTAAATTTTTGGACAAAGGAACTACGTTTCTTATCTTTAATGGGAATAGAGCATGTGGAGCAACAGACCATCAGCTGTCCTGAGAGAGCTGTTCCATCATTTTGGGGAAAAAAAGCATAACAAAGATTAGATTTTTAAAATCTTGCAGTCAGGCAACTTTAAGGTTTTTTTCAGTTTCTTTCTCTTGTCTTAGAAAGTGCTAAAGGAACAGACAAACCTTCATTTTGTAAAGCCTTTATTCATCTCCTGCTCTCTACTTACCTCACCCGGGCCATGGTGAATGTGTAAAATCAAACAACAGCAAACCCTCCAGGTCCCAGTTTCCCAGGCCTGGGTAAGCAAGGTGTGGAGCTGGTGCTAGGAAAATGCGGGGTTTTTTGGAGGATGTCACCAGCCAAGTGCTTCAGAACCATGCAGTTTCTTTACTATCTATGCCATCTGTTCAGCCCCTTATAGCCACAGACAGCTGCTATAATTACGGCTGCATTTACAAACATTAATCAAATGATTTATTTGATAAATGGTTCTTAATCCAAATCAAAGGAAATAACAGGTAAGGGACACCACCCTGTCCTCTGGTGTGTTTTGGAAGACCGGACAAGTTTCACGTCAGTGGAAATAAGAGGGCAGTGTTTACAGTTGGTTTTCCTGCCAGGACAAGGTGATTTTCCCCAGCTCAAATGTACATCACAAACTTTTGCTTGAAATTCTTTCTGATCACATAAGGAAGAAGTTCGGAAGCCTGGAGTAAATTATCTGCAAACTTTTAGCCAAAAAATAACCATAAAAAGCAATTGTAAAAATCAACCCCTGAAAAATTGTGTTCTTCATTACTGCACACCAAATTCCACTCAAATACAACATTTATACACTTGGGAATCTTTTAGGAATTCCTAGCATGCTCCTATAAATTGTTTCAGAAATTTGTCTATGATCAGCAATAAGAGTTCCTGTATCACACAATGAGCATACAACGACTTCAATTCAGTATTTACTTTTATTTTGCTTATAAGAGAATGCCTCAATTTGCTTGATTTGTCAGGCTTGGATGTTTAGAAGCAGTGTCTAATACCTCAGATCTTATAAGAGCACACCAAACAACTTCTAGAAGTGAGAAGAGAAAAGAGCATCATACCTGAGATTGTGCATTAATATTGGCTCCTTCCTTCACCAGAACTTTGACAACTTCAGCTTGTCCTGCTAAGGATGCAATGTGCAGGGCTGTATTCCCTTTCTGTTAGAGGGAGGGGAGAAAATGCTAGTTATTATTACCCTTCTTCAGGAATCATTTCAATCAGCAGGTTTTTTTATAGCATTCATGTGCCTGTGCCTGCCTGTGGAAAGGCTAAAGGGAAATCAATTTATCCCACAGATGTTTTTTCCACTGTGTCCACAAAGTCTCTGGATATGATAAAGTCAATTACTGATTTCCACAGATTTGAAAAACTCTGCTACTTGGAGCTATATTAATTCTCCTTAAAATAAGGAGGACCTGTCACTGGAAATAAAGTAAACATTGCATTGCTAAAAACTTCTAATTTTTCCCCTGTATTATACTACAAATTATATTTTCCTTTTCATCTACTACTAATGAGCTCCAGCAAAGACAACTCCCAGGCCATAACAAAAATAACAGTTTAGATATCAGTGTGGTATTCATGCTATTCTCTTTTTTTGTACTTTCTGGGGTTTTATCTGTATTTCTTATATGCATTGAATAAGCTTAGAGAGGTGCATTACTTACCTTAGTGGCAGAATCCACAGCCGAGCCTCTTTCCAGCAATTCCTGTACCAGTCCCACGTGGCCTTCTTTGGCTGCCAGGTGCAGAGCGTTGAGCCCATTCTGTAAGCACAAGGGCCAGATCCATTACAAATATCAGATACACATTCCTACCTCGCCCTGGGATGAGGAGAAGATTAGGAGCTGGAGTACTGTTACATCTCTTAGCTGACTGTCTGCATAAGTCAGATACTTTGCACATGGCTGTTTAAGCTGAGGCTCTGTGGGGCAAACTTCTCTGATAACATTTTTCTCATAGCAACAAATTGATCAGAACAAACTGTATTTTGTGATTATCCGGAAGAATTCCTTATTTTCTAATAACTTCTCGTTACCACAGACTACTACCTTGAGTATCTCCATGGAGCCCAGTGTTTCAAACCTTGAGTATTCCTGCCTCGGTTTACAGTAACATTATGCAGCCCTGCTGAGGTATTAGCAGCACTGAGAAATCACAGGACTTAGCCAAATTTACACAGGATGTGTCTACTCAGTCAGGATTATTCCATGCTGACGTAGCCAGCCCCAACCCTGCTCTCTCCTCTGAGATAACTGGCATCAAATAGAAACCTAAAAGCACAAATAGGCCAAAATGGCTGTTGATTGCTTTTGACCTGCAAACTGATCCTTGATCTGGCACTTCTGCTGGTGCCTGATGAGCGTGTCTTCACTAAACTTTGAGGTTTCGCAATCTCAGTCAAAACAGAAAAGAAAACTAATTAAACAAAAGCTAGGATTGCCGAAAAGGTAACCCAAGAAAGTCAGCATTTAAATCTTCTCTACATTAAACAGCAACAGGATACTTCATCTCATATAAATTCCTACCATGGAAACTTGATCTCATTCTTCCTAGTATCCCTCTTCCACTCAAGGAAAAAAAGTAAATTGCAGTCTATTGTAGCTGAATTGCCAACCTGTTCTTCACAATCCTAAGGTATTTTTCATGCTACATCAGGCAGGTGACAGTGACAAATACTGCCATTCCCTCCAGCATTCTCCTGGTTTCCATATTGCAGGCATCAGGAGCAATGCTCAGGTGTTTGAGTAACCAGCAGCAAATTCAGCACTGTGTAATTTTTATCACTTTGCTTGTCTCTGAGTAGTACAGAGTCATTTCAATTGTGAAATAAACAGGCAACTTTTTGGCTTTTATTTGCTCATTCACAGAGGCCGTTGGAGCCTGTAATTCCCAGTGGGATTTTAAAGCACTTAGCACTTCACAGGAGGTATTTGATGGGAGTGGGTCCAATGGCTCCAGACACAGCAATCCAAATGCATTTCTGCACTAGCTCCATTTGATTCCACATCCATATGGATGTGGAATTGGGCAGATTTTGTGCTCAAATTCAGAATTTTCTGCACGGGCAGATTTTGTGCTCAAATTCAGAAGTGGAACTATGAGAAAAGCAAAGGAACTAAAGGAAGGCCACAGCCACAGGCTGCCAAAAACAGAGGAACAACTTTCTGCAGCCTGATAATTAGGAAATGTTAATGAGAAATGTGGCTTCAAACCCCACGTGGGAAAAGCTACAGCAACCAGAACATCCTTATTCCAGAGGAAACACTCCTACCACAGAGCTGCAGAGGCCAGGGGTAGCAGTAGTGCCATGCCCTGGTCAAGGATAAATCCTTAGCCACAACTATGTGGTGAGGTTGACCATAATCACAAGGATGAGGAATACTGCACATGTCAGGGAGTACTTTGCAGGCTGAACATGTTTCAGAAAGCTCTGATCTTTCTTGGTGTTTAACCTCAGCTGAGTATCAACTAAACATAATAGCTACCTTGAGAGGCTGAGAGGTTTGAAACAGCATTTTGTGGGGAAACACAGAGTGTTCTCCTCACCGTTTAAGAACAAAGAGCTGTCCTTGTATCTGATCTCACAGATTCTGTCATCAACGCTTTCCATGCGAAACTGAAGGGCAGCTCGTCCTCCTCACAGTGTACACAGCTGATGTGTTGCTGTGACACGTTATTAACCTTCCTCACTCTTTGGGAACAAACAGCAGAGAAACTGCAAAATTCATGGCCCACAGATGCCTCTAAATGCAAAAGGATGAGGATAAGCCTCTGTTTTAGTTTACCGTGTGCCAAAATACGGAGAGAGCAAGGATTGTCCCAGTGCTTAATCTCCAAAAATTGTACTCCTACCTCTGAGCCATGTATTTGTTGATGCCACATTATGCACCTGAAAGTTGATAAAGCTGCATAAATTAAGTTTCTTTGCAACACAGGACTTTTTTCTTAATTAATTAAAACATGAAAAAAATTAATAGTTGGAGTCCAGTAAAAAGCTCACAGGAAGAAACTCTAGCTTGAAAATAGGACTATAGACATTCAAATTCCATAATTCCTTAAATAAAGCAAGCTGGGGTAAGCAGTAGCAAGCCCTGCACTTTAAATGCTGAGGGCCAGCACAACTGAAGCCTTAAAGCAACTTTTGTTCTCTTTCTCCCTAATCAGACCCAACGCTGCAATTATTTCCCAGCCCACGTGGCTGATCCCTGCTACTTCTGATGATGGAATCTCAGATTTAATCAATGCAACTCCTCCGTTCCTGTCAACTGGATTTTTGTACTTCAGAACAACAAAGGTTTCTGGCACGTCCCTTTTCCTCTCCCCTGCCCACCAAAAAGTTGGGGAGGGTGAAATTAGTTGTCTGCTAAGCAAAACTGCGCTGCGTAAGGACAAAGCCTGCATCTACCATAACTGCCGTTCCTTTGGAGACTCCTTGGTAATTTTAACTCTCATAAAATAATGTAAATACTAAGCCTTCCAAGCTGGTTCTTGTTTCCAAGTGTTTCCCTGCAGTGCCTGATTCCCCCAGTTCTCTTTCTCCTCTGCCCCTGAGGCAGAGATGTCAATGCTTTCTATCCCATGGGGTGCTGTAAATATGCACATACCCCTGACTGCTCACAGCACTTTCTATGGTACCACCCTAGGTATTTTCACCACACTGGAAAAGCCCAGGGATTTCTTGGACAACCTAAAAATCACCAGCCTATTTTAAGCCAGTCCAAAGTCAGTCATTTATTCCCCATAAGACAGGTACTGACGCTGCTCTTGTCTGGAAATCACACAAAAATATTCCCTGCTACCTCTGCCTTTGTATTCAGTTGCCTCACAGAGCAACCCTCACGCAGAGGAAGATCTCTCTCATCACTGCCTGGTTCAGCATCAATCCTGCTGTGCCATTTACTCCTTCTGGGACATCACCCAGACCCAACAGCTTCTCCCATTCCCACCTAACCTGACTGTGCCAAAGCAAATTGACACCACGGAAAAGCAATGTCTTGGCAGAGCATCAGATCGACCTGTAGTTCAAAGGACATTTTAAATCAGCCAAGTCAATGCTCTGTGGGCTTTTACACCCTTCCCTCTAAGCTCAAGTCCAAGTGACAGGTAAAGATAACAACTCAGCAGTCCTAGAAAGCTCAACTCGCCTTCTGCTGGTGAGACTTAGTGAGGATGATAGAGAATTTAAAATGTAGAAATGGGCAAAAGAAAGTGTTTGAAGGCAGTGGGGAAAAGGTTCTGTGATAACAGCTCAATAGCAAAGCACAACTTCAAAACACAATGAAAATTAAAAAGCTTTTGTGACTAACTCTGTATGGCGGTGCTAACTCCTCTTGCCAGCAGAGGCAGAAACTAGAAAGCAGTACCACAGTCTTTGTTAAACTCAAACACTTTTCTCTCTTTTATAGATGGCTCTGCAAACTGTCCTCTGAATAAATCTCTTGGGGAAGTAAAACGTGCATGTGTCTCCTCAAGAGAGATATGGGAAAGGGCACATTAGAGAGCTGGGCATGGCTTTCTGAAGTCCAAATGTTTGTGGAAGTTTTTCCTAAAAATATCACAAAGGAATTAAGTGGACAGTGGAAAAAAAGAAAAACATTATCAGGTTATGAAAACTCTCCCTTTATGTTGCTTCATAGACTAGGAAGTCAAGAAACTGAATTAACCTACGGAGTGAAATCAAACGTGGTGCTGCCGACCTCATTATGCTACAGTGCTCCTTCAGACTATAGCTGGCACTGCTGGGAGAGGCAGTGCCTTCCCACTTGGAGAGAGGGGGGAATTAACAGCTGTGCTCCATCTCACTCACCCAAGGAACAGAGACTGAATTAAAAGGAAGCCAACAAAACGAGAGCAAAATCCAAACTGACAGAAATTCAAAAAGCCTTGGGGCTGGAGGCCCCCCAAACTACCTGATACTTGAACCCTGAGCTGTTCAAGGCATTAGACTACACAGAGGAACACAGAAGACTTTTCCAAAGCAAATGCCAACGCCCATTGCATTTTTCCTTCCAAGATATCACCCTGAAAACTGACAGGTCTCCAAAGACAAGAGGGAGAAATGTTACTTTATGCTGCCTTTGGATCCCCAATTCAGTTTCAAAACTCAGCAGGCAGCCGAAGAAGAGCCAGGCTTTGGGGTCTAACTCCGGCTGGAACCTCGGGCCGCACAAAGGCACAGAGTAACACTGCTTTTGCTGAGCAACATCTTGAACATGATGCAGGAGCAACTTGTTTTCTCTTGCTACATTAACTGGAAACAGTAACCACATCCTAAAGAATTACATTTGTAGCATAGAAAAACAGCTTCAAACGAAACAGGTACTTCCAATGGCTATTGGTCATCCATCCTGTAAAATACCAGGAATTGGATTTTTTTAAGGGACTCTTTATAAAACTGGGGACTTTTGTCCCCTGACATTTCTAACTCTCTCTGGAAATAAAAAGAATGGATTTATGATTTTCAGAATAGATGACAGTGCTAGAATTCAGGTTAAAGTAAGCAATTCCCATAATAAGTGAACTTGTTATGATGGCAGCATTCAACAAAGCATATTTAGGTAATATCTAATTATTAACTACATAACTGTTTCCTTAACTACTCCCTGTGTTCAGTATATCCAGAAACATTAAGCTCCATCGTATTTTGGCAACAGTTGCATTGGGAAAATACTTTGATTATCTATAAAGACACATCACTCTGAAAATTCAGGATCTGAGAAAAAAACATTGAAACTGAAGAAAGAACCTCCTGGTATTCTCTCCATTCAAGAAAACTTATATTTAACATTGTGTATGGTTTTCTCAGATGAAATCTAATCTAAAAATAGCATTTTACTGAGCAAAAATACCCTGCACATACATACAAGGCTTCGTTTTTAAGAAAGCATTGAGATATCTCACTTTTAAAAATAAAATACACCCCTGCATTTTGCACAGACTGTGTCTGCTTCTCCCCTTAGACAGCTGGAACACAATGACATGGACACCCCTGTCAAACCCTGAGGAGGAGGCAAAGCAGGAGGAATAACTTGAAGGCTGCAGTAGCAGCTGCCACGGCTCACTCAATATTCCCTGACCTCTAGCAGAGGGAGTCTGCTCCCACTCCCAACAATATTTACAATACACCAGTGATGGCAGTGATCAGTGGAAGCACTGAGGGTCTCAGTTACCAAAACCTCTGTAAGCAATTTCATACAGCACCAGAGCTGGAGTCTGCCAGGAGCTGAAGTGCTGGGTTGTGCTCAGTGGATGGTGAAAGCTCTGATCTCACCAACACAGTGCAAGAGGAGCTCTGTCACCAGCTGCAGGTGGGAAGCACTTTCCACAGAAGATAAATCTGCAGCAACCTTTGTCATGTTCCTCCCATAACCACCAAGAGAATATGAACACCAGGGGAAAAAAAACCAAACAACCTTGTAATGTTCTGAATTAATTATCCTATTAACTGTGCTCTGTCCTGGGGGTGAATCTCTTTGCCAATATTGGTGTTTATAATAAAGATGGAAAACTTGCTGGATCTATTTGAACATAACATCTTGAGCCTAGCTTTACTCTCTCCTACCCAGGCAACTTGAAGTTTGCCAGGTCATGTCCCATATAACTCAGGAAGTTTTTCCTTGACATTAAATCTTCTAATGGAAACCTTCTCCTAGACAGTAAGACAAGAACATTTCTGTATCTTTTCAATAAGCAGAACACGAAAAGCCCCAGCGCTTATCCTCCTCATCATTAAATTCCTTCGCACAGCAAACAGATCTGCTCTCACTCTGCCCCAGCTTCCATCTGACACATGCCTGCTTTAATCATCTGCAGATTTCCTTCGGCAGGGAAGGTGATGGTGCCAAATATTTTAGGTGATTTAATTCCTTATTCTCCCATTTACTTCTTTTTTTTTTTTTTTTTTTTTTTTTTTTTTTTTTTTTTTTTTTTTGCCAGAAGAAATAGTGTTCACAATTCTGGGATTTTACTTCCAAATGGCACAGTCATGGCCCAGCTAAAGGTCACTCTGATCAAATCTGGCTAAGAGTTAGGGGAAAGCTGGGCACCATAAAGCCTGAGCTGTCAAATTCCCCATCAAAGAAACTGCAGTAATTTCACTAGAAAGCCAAGACATTTCCCAGAACTGATGCAGACACTTATTTGCATATTTATTTTAAGTCACAGTTAAAGTCTTATTAAACTTGATGGTTCTAGTCACTCAAATAAACCTTGGAAATGTAGGTCCCTAAGCTATGAAGCCAAAGTAATTGGACTTATATGACAGGCCTACAAAAGAGCCAAGCCAAAACACTGTATCACATTACAGTCACATCAATGGGGAAACTTTCATGGTCTATTTTTACAGCAGTAATAACTTTCCTGAAAGGGGAGACAATATGTTAAGTGCAACATTTAAGTAGTTTTTATGTTATGTTGTAGATGTCGTGGACCAGTGATAAAAACACTTTTAGTTTTATGAAACAAGGTGAAAGCCCATGGCTATCCCTTCAGCCATCTGAGAGTAACCAGAACTGCATGGCCAGTGCAGGTGAGTGCCAAGACTTTAATCTGCTTGGACAGGAGTTATTTGTGCAACTACAACTACACCCACTCAATGCTTACTTAGCCCCTGAGAGCTCACAAAAATAACAAGGGAACTCTCAGACTCCCACACCTGAGCTCTCAGGGGATCAGGTGCTTCACGTGGGACAGCTAAGGAAAATCCATGGGCTGAGCATGCCGCATTCAGCGGGCTAAAGTCATAAATCACATTTCTACAATGCCCAGGTTTCTTACAATTCACTCTTGCAAACTTGTGTCCATTAAATATCTTACCTGATTACAGGTGTTAATGTCTATTCCACTTTTCAGGTATTCCACAACTTTGTCCAAATTGCCAGCTCTGGCAGCTCGGAGAAAGCTTGCATTGCTGTCAGACTGTAAAAAGAGAAGAAAAAAGTGTCTCCAGTTAGCCCCTGCTTAAACCAAAGCAGAACTTCATCAGTGGTGAAAGGTTTCCACATTTTATGCTGCAGGAGAATAAAACCATGAAACAACTGAGTTTGAATTATATCTGCATTAATTAGCATATTTAAATTAGGCAATAATGGCATAAAAGAACTGCAGACCTGTCAGAGTGAGCAAAATAGAGCAATAATAGCTGACAGTCAAAAATTAGCAAGAACTAAAAAAAGCTTTTACAACCATAAATCATAGTAACTGATACTGTCAACAAGAGAAGAATAAAAGCATCAACTTGCTAACTATAGTTTCCTGGGGAGTTATATATAAATATATGATCCCTTTACGTATATTATTTTATGTCTTATTCATTTATTTATGTGTGTTGTTTATAGATTGGTATAGCTGTTATTTACAGATTTAGATCTATTATTTTTAGATATATATGCTCGAAGTGGGCAGCACTGCACATGCAGCTGACCTTAGAACAAAGCGGATGAAGTACTCAGGGCTGAGTACCTAAATCCAGGATCATGTTGTAAACATTCCCATCCCTAAACTCCTTGCACTCAAAAGTTAAAAAGAGGTTTAAAAATCCTATAAAAATACGTGTTTCATTTTTCAGCCAGGGTGTGGGATGTACTGTTAAAGCAACAAAGCATGGAACGGCTCAGCCCTCTTGCCTTTGTCCGAGACTGTGACACAAAAACCACATTGGCTGCCTGAAAGCAGCCCAGATTTGGATGTTCCCCCACACAGGCAAATCGGCTACTGAGACACCCGAGACCAGGAGACAAACTCAAGCCGTGCTACAGAAGCAACGAGTGCGCAGAACAAGCGTTTGGGAGCGTGAAACGGGACAGCAGCAGTTGTCCCAGTTCAATAAACCAAGTGGGAGTGAGTGCAAGGAGCAGAGAAATAATCAGGACCGCCTGTTTGTGGGGGTGTGAGCCCAGAGGTGGAGGAGGGCCCGCCTCCGTCGGACTGGGACTCGCCGTTCCGGGAACGGCTCCGGCTGAGCGTGTTCCCAACTAATGCCACCTCCCTGTCACCAACGCCGGGCAGAGCCGCTCCTTCACATCACCAGAATATCCTGAAAGCCTCCCACTTCCAGCCACTTATTTCAGTTGCCCAATCCATCCCGATGCATTTATTTCGGTCCCCCTGCTTATCACACCGCGCTAACTCGCTTCACAATCCCCGATTCCAACCTATTTTAATCTGCAACAGATGGATGTCATCAAAATGAGCCTCCTTGCAACTGTGCTACATGCCAAGACCAAAATATTCTCTTTTAAATTCCTTTCAGAAAATTTCAGCACATTTTCCACATCTTTTACTGTTAGGAAAACAGACCATCTTTCTAAACGTGCAGCAGGGGGGAAAGGAAGGTAACACAGGGATTTACAGTGACAGAACTTTTGGATAGCTGCAGGCCCCAGTCAGGGGAGCATTTGGATGAGGGTTGATGTCAGTGCAGGTTTTGATAGCAATCTGAAAGTTCCCTTTGAAGAATAAAGGATAGCTGTTGACACTGTGCCCTTTCCTGCGACAAGGATGTGCTCATAAAGACACCAAACTATGTTTTAAAGTTTAAATATCCTTGAAAAAAAAAATCAGGTATCTTGGTAAAAACATTAACCAAGAACAAATACCTGAGTGCATGAGAGGTAAACCTGGATGCTCTGGTTGGGAAAAGCATCTTTGCCCTCAATAATGCACACATTTTACCTTCTTTCCCCCCACTTTTTCATGCTTTACTACTATAACAATAATTTACTATTGCAAAACCACAATTATCAGCTTTGTACTTTTAAAAGGTTAAGAAAGAATGATGCAACAAGTTACCGCCTACAACTTTGGGTTCTTAGGGATGAATCAACCATTGCTTGTTTTTCTTCCACACAGAATAACATAAAAAGCTAAAACTGTGGACATCTCCATTATTGCTGGAAGCTCAGATTGTAGCTAAGCCCACACAACTCTATACCATTTGTTTCTGGCTAAGAGGACACAAGCAGTGCTTTCCAAGCAGATTCTCATTTCCTTGATTCATAATTTTATTACCTCATAATCAAATTACTGCAGTGTACGTCATTTCAAGTCACTTCAAAACACTTTCCGTACACCGGAATATTGACCAGAATGCAGAATATTAACTTCTTGTCTACATAAAGAGTAATTCAGCAATCCATATGCTTAATATATAAATTCCCATACAAATACCAGAGACTGATTCCACAAAATATTTAAAAGATTTGGCACCATGCTACAAGGCTTAGAAGACTTAGAAGTCGGGAGTACTCAGATCTGTTTTCTTTCCCAGTTGGCCAAATCTAATTTTTCAGTGGGTTGTCACTAGTTTGTCCTTTGCCCCATTCCTTTCATGTTTTTTAAAAGCATTTTTGTCAGCACTACTGTCTCAGACACTTATTCACTTCAGCCCACTTCAAATTCAAATGCATTTTGACAAAATCCCCCCAGTAAACAACCGCAGCAGTTTCCTGTAGCCTTACCGTGTCAGAAGACAACGAATTTGGATCTGTCAGCCTTTCCAATGGATTCCGTAATCTCTTGAAATATTTTGTTATACAGTGAAGTCTCCACAGTCTTCAGAGCTCCTCACAGCCTCTCAAGGTCCCTCACAAGCCCTCAGAGCCCCTCAGAACTCCTCACGGCCCCTCAGAGCCCCTCAGAACTTCTCATGGCTTCTCAGAGCCCCTCACAGCCCCTCAGAACTCCTCATGGCCCCTCAGAACTCCTCACAGCTCCTCATGGCCCCTCAGAACTCCTCACGGCTCCTCAGAGCCCCTCACAAGCCCTCAGAGCCCCTCAGAACTCCTCATGGCCCCTCAGAGCCCCTCAGAACTCCTCACGGCTCCTCAGAGCCCCTCACAAGCCCTCAGAGCCCCTCAGAACTCCTCATGGCTCCTCAGAGCTCCTCAGAGCCCCTCAGAACTCCTCATGGCCCCTCAGAGCCCCTCACAGTCCTCAGAGGGGCCTTTAGAGCCCCTCACATTCCCTCAAAAGCCCCTCACGACCCCTCAGAGCCCCTCGCAAGCCTTTCATAGTCCCTCATTGCCCCTCAGAATCCCTCACAGCCCCTCACAGATCCTCAGAGCCCATCACAGTGGCCTTCAGAGCCCTTCATAGTCCCTCAAAAGCTCCTCAGAGGCCCTCACAACCTCTCAGAGCCCTTCACAGTCCCTCATGGCCCCTCAGAGCCCTTCATAGTCCCTCAAAAGCCCCTCAGAGGCCCTCACAACCCCTCACAACCCCTCAGAACCCATCACAGCACTTGAGAGCCCCTGCAAAACCCCTCACAGCCCCTCACAGATCTCAGAGTCCTCCAGAGCCCCTCAGCATCCCCCAGAGCCCCTCACAACTCCTCACGGTCCTCAGAGCCCCTCACATCCCCTTCACAGTCCCTCGCAGCCCCTCAGTGTTCCTCAGTGAGAGAAACCACCATGTCGGCCTTTATATTTTGGTGATGGGTGAAGAAAACCTGTCAACAAACTGTCATTTGAAGGCACTTCCTTTGCAAGGAGGAAGACAAAAACACAGAGCCAGAGTCCCGTGCGCCATATGGTATTTATCACATCTCCTCTTCCTAAGCACACACCCCTGAGGGGTTTTCTTAGGAGTTTTACACAATGTAAGCAGACCATGCTCGAAAGCAAATGTTCTACCAGTGAGGAAAGGAAAGGTTTACAGGAGAAGAGTTCACTATGTGAGCACCAGAACATGAGAGCCCTGTAATTTGGGAAGCCCCAAAGCTGCCCCGTTAATGTGCAAAGTCTCAGCTGGCAGCTCTGCCCACCACCCTCAGCTCAGTCAGGCAGAATTAAGGCTCACGTTGTGTACGTGCAGGCACTAAGGTCAGGCAATCAAACCAATACATTATAAACACGATATAAGAATATGGTATGAGGGATTAGAAAATACTGAGCTGGTATTCTATAGTATGGGATGAATTCACCATCTGTGGATTTAACCAGCTTTTTCTAATGCACTGTTCCCAATACATATACAGTGACAGAACACCACAAGTCCTCACACACTTTAAAAAAAAAAAAAAAAATCGCAATGCAATTCTAGCGCATGATATAGATACAAAGGTAAATTTATATTAGATAACAGAAGAAATTGTTACCTGTGAGGGTGGGGAGGCCCTGGCACAGATTGCCCAGAGAAGATGTGGCTGCCCTATCCCTGAAAATGTGCAAAGCCAGGGCTCGGAGCAACCTGATTTATTGAAGGTGTCCCTGCCTGTAGCAGGGGGTGGAACTGGATGACATTGAAGGTTCATTCCTAAACCTATGACTTTTTAGGAATATTTGGTCTTATTGCACCTTGTAAAGATCTCCTATCTTTTAAATTTCTTACGAACTTTTGACTGAGGTTAGGTAATTCCAGCTATAAATAAGACTTTTCAGACCACTAGAAACAAATAAATTACAATGTGAAAAACATCAATATAAGCTTAAGTACACTTACAGCATGACTATAAACATTACTTAGTAACTTCTAGCTGTCAGATATTGCTTAAGGAAATACAAGAAATTATCAAGTGATTATATGAATATATGACAGTGCTAATTACATTGCCGCAATTTAACCTGAATTTGAAACATATATTTCAGGGAATCTCAGTAAATAAATCATATATGGAAATGAGTATTTTAATCAAATAGTCAGAGCTTCCCCTCTGGTTCCTCTGCCCCCACTTTAGCTGCCCTTCCTATTCCATTATGTACCCCATCACTTATTACACTCAGCACATGACTGTTTCTTGAAGACATTTTAGAGAGAAGTGCAAAAATAAATCTTGAAATCACATGCTGTAACAAACCCATAAAAATTTCTCCAAACACTCAATTTTACTAGTGAAAACTAGCATAAGAATGCATAAGAAGGAAAGACTGGGGGAGTAGAACATTTCAGTTTTTAAAGGATAGCTTTCATCATAACATTATCCAAACCATTCAAATATTTGTTTTAAATATTTTCTGTAGAAAAACTATTCCTACAGGTTGGATTTGGGTTTTTTCACCTCCAAGTAAGTTGAACGACCCCAGTCTGTCCAAAGTCAGAAATAACTCTGTGAGAGAACACAGTCCAGCACTGTGGGCCCCTGAACATTTCTCACCTACTAAATACAGTTTGTTAATAGAATGCTGATAAAAAGCAAATTCAAAACTCAAGCCTAATATGCAAACACTGTGCTTACATCTTAATTTAACCTACTTGGTTTGTTTGTGTATTACAGTGTTTATCTGAGTGGTAATAACCCTTTCAGACTTACTTTTCAAGCATGAACTTGGGAATATACTGCTTCAATCTTATGGATAAAAATTTATAGAGCTGTAATTTTTGAAGATATTGTGCCTGATCAGACATAAGAAAAATTTGCTTTACATAAATTAAACCCCTCAAATTTCTATCAGCTAAAAAACCTTTGATGTTAAAGTAAATCCTGTGTTATCACTGCAGATAAAGCCAGCATTAAGCCACAAGCAGTCAATATGGAAGGGGTAAGTAACAGTGCTGATGCCATTTACAAACTCCAGAGTTGTGAGGCACTGTTTGTTCAACAGCTGTTTCTATAATTAGCAAAATGCTGATGACTTGTGAACTTTTCCTCATTAAGAAGCTCCTAATTGACTGGTGGCTCATCATGTTAATATATTCAGGGAATGCCTGGAGTTGAGAATTCAGCTCATGGCAGAAGGAAAGTTACACCTTTTAAACTCAAATTTTCATGGTTTCTAGATGTTATTCAGTACTTAAAGACGCAAAGGGAAAAAAACAACAGGTATGCAAATATATAACATTATTTTTTTTTAATTCCCTACTTTCTAAAGTATCAGTTTAAGCTCCTACCCTTGAGACAACCAGTAAATTTTGTCCCAGTTGGCTTGGTTATTCTCTGATTTCAGGAACCATCTGTTCCAACCAGCCATCATTTAATTGGGTGCAACTCTAAAAGTGGCACGGACCAGGTGTTACCGTTACCAACTCACTCATCACATACGGATTTTTGCCCATTAAGGAGCCTTCTTCCATACCAGCACTCAGATGGAAAAGATGGGAATTCAAATACAATGCTTTTCCTCATGGAATATTTTCTGTAAAACCTGCCAGCAAGTTTATCAGTGGCTCACATTTTATCTACTGTACACTGGGTTTTTTTTTATTTGCTGATCTTCAAAGGGCATCACTCCAGAAGACAGAGCAGTGACTGCAGAGAGGTAAAGGTTTTTTATATTTTTTGCTTTTAATTAAACCCCCAGAGGAGAGTCTGAGCCTCTAGTTCTGATATACATGCCATAATGAGAGCTATATATTCCACTTGCAGTGGCACAGGCCCAGTAACGTAACACTGATAAATGACTTAAATGAGATAATAACAGCTATAATGGACACATATTTTCCCAGCCCTTAATGAAATAACGTTCATCTTCTGAAAGAAAAGAAACACTACAGTGCTTTGCTTTCAAAGCCACTTCCTTTGCCCAAAAAACTGTGTGTTTTCATCTCATTCATTTACTGGGAGTGATGAAGGAAGACAGATTAAATCACGGATCCTCAAGAAATTTCTGAATTCTAAATTCCTAGATGAACAATGAGCCCAATTTTCTCATTTCAATATCAAAACAAGAGTTTTTAGCACTCAGCTTTTCCCATTCAACCATGTATAGGCATTTCAGATCAGATTCATCCTGCTGTATACCTTTGGCTGTATGGAATTTGTTCATGAATAGTTGAACTGAAAAGCCCACAATTCTAAAATAGCAGCTTTCACTACACAAACATCATGTTCTCATAATCTAGAGCACGTTCTTATCCAGGAAAAAGACACAACTGACCTTACAATAAACTAATATTTGTTAAGACAAGAAGACTCCCAGGATTTGTGAGACGTGAAGATGAAGATAAGCTTTTCAGGGGTAAGAGATTGCTAGCAAGTTAAATATTCTCTGCCAAGATGAAGCAAATAGCATTTAGTAATAAATTATTTTTAAATGTCAGAGGTCTGTTTCCCTAGGTTGATGCTGATGATTATAAATCAAAAAAAATTTTAAAATATTCTTTAAAGTATTTATTATGAACCTGAATAATTTAAGGTGCTTCGAGTACTTAGGCCAATTAATCCTAGAACATCATGAAGGGTATGGAAAAGCTGGCACCACTTTTTCTGGCACCAAGCTGGAGTGGTGGCTGGAGTTGCCCTCACCACGCTGTTGCAAATACCGTGGACATGGCCCCACACTTTGCCATAAAGACTGTTGAGATTTTCAGCAAATATTTTACAGCAAAAATTATTTTGTAATAACAAAGTGGTGAAATGGGTACATGAAGAGAGAAAGCTTTTGTGCTACACACTGCATATGACCCAGGATTCAAACAATCCTTGATTTCAAATCAAAACATTTTTAAACACAGAAAATTATTCCCTGACCCAGAAACCTGGGATAGCACTGACCAGATTGCTTTCAGTATATGCTGCATTCCTCAGAACGAATATTCTCTCATTAGCTCTGCTAAGGGATGTGTAGGAGCTCAAATCATGCATTGCCAGAACAGGTGGGAAGGGTAAAGTTTGCATTTATTATATATACTGATAAAAGCTTTCTTGTGTCAGACAAAGAGGCTGCAACCCAAAGGAGAAACAGCATGCAGCACGACTCAAGATTTAGAGTGTCCTCAAGAAATTCATTTCATTGGTATGACTGGAGATGGAAAGAACTATGGCAAAAAAAACAAGCTCATAAAATAAACTAGGTTAAGTGATTTATAATTTATGCACGTTATAAATAAAAAATGTATCACAAGTCCAACATATTTTCATTAACTTCCGGTGATTTCAATACTTGCATAAAACAGTTCTGTGGTAGTTTCATATCTTTTTATGAGACTGTTCTCAGCTGCATTTAAAAACTACCAAATTTTTTATTGCCTCTACATTATCCCAACATATGTATCTCTCAGGAACATAAGGAAGAGGAAACTGCCCAGGTGACAGCCTTACCAGAACACCAGTTCCTGCTCCAAGACTGCTTCAAACAGACACAACAAATAGTAATGCTGATGGACACTTCTAATTTTTCTAGTGGAAAAGCCAAGCTTCAGTTATTTCATCTCTCATTAATGATAAGAAAATTCTCAGTTATTCATAGGGAATTACTTTAATTTTAGGCTGGTTGTTATATTTTGACACCTTTGACTCTTTTGCCAACTCCATAGAATTCCAGAGCTTGCAGGATACCATCCAGCCACTCTCTTCTCTCTGCTGGAATGCACAAATGCCTGATTAGTTTGGCTTTGTTTTTAACCAAGAGAAGAATGAAAGGATATTTAGTTTGGGGCAAACCACTTTAAACTATGCTTAATTTTTACCACATCTTTAAGTCTAATTGATCTCAAACTAAACAGATTTATTTGATAAAAGAGAGGGTTAAACACACACTTAACCTTGTCCCTGAATTTGGGCCGAAACGGGCAAATAGAATAGCAGCAGAAATGTAAAATCACCTCTTCCTTAGCCAAGAAGCAAATGCCTTCTATAAATCTTTTATGATCCTTAGCTGCCTCAGACATCTGTAGGAGTCCTCCCACTCTGTTCATTAACTTGCCATACTGGCCTGGCTGCTGACTGTACTGTGTCAATGAAGGATTTGTGAGAACTGAGGCCAAACTGCATAGTTTTCTATGGAAAAGAATGGAATAAAAGTCTTTTCCCCAGCAGCATGCCCGTTCCAAAGGCAGTACTTGGAAGGATAGAAGTTATTTTAATCCATACTGATTTTACAATATAAAGCAACATCAGTTATCAGGGTTCTAATATGGGACAGCATGTCAGTACTAGCTGAACTTCTGGCATGTGTAATCCCTGTCCTTCCCCCAGGCTACTCATCTTCTGCAAAACAAACTTTTTGGTATAAATCCCAGCTTCCAAACAATCTGTGGGTGTCTGAATTACCATTGGCACAAGTCTAAAATACAGACTCTCAAATGTACCTGGGAAACATAATCTCTGTATTTAAAAAAGAATAAAGAGGAAAAAAAAAACAACCCAAACCATCCTGAAAAACAACAAACCAAACCCCCAGCTTTCAAGAATGAAAGATTTTCTAGTTTGATTAGTCCTAAAAACTAGAAACATCTTCATTACTCTATGAAGCAGAAGTGTATAATCCTGTTATTTAATGGGAACACTTCTTGTGCTGGAATTTGAGACAAAGAATCATTTAGTCATTTCCTGAAATGGTAAGGATTTGGGATACTCTCAGAAGAGCCAGATGAGCGGCTTAGTCTTGGTTTTCCTAGCTGACACACACATTTACTGACGTCTTTCAAATACTGATATGGAACCAAGATTTTCTCTAGGGGAACTGAATAATATCAAAGGAAGGAAAAATATTTAGGATCCTCTGGATACCATATATTGAGATGTTGAGGTGTTGGTAACAACTGTAGAACTTGGCAGGCAACTAAATGGTTTCCATGGCAAGTTTCCATTACTGATGATGTTCCTAAATAGAGGTAAGAATGCTAGAACACCTCTAGAAAGAGTTAGGATGCCATTCCAAATGTCATCTAGAGGGATAATAACCAGGCTTAACAAAAATCCAGGCTGTAAGTGAAGTTTATGACAGACTGTTGACAGATAATTCTATCACTCTCAATTTTTCATTCCCTGTGGCCAAAGTGACATTTCCTAATAAAAGAAATGTGCTGATATCATCCATGCTAAAGAGTCCAACTGCTTTACCCACCCAAACACCATTAACCGATCGCCCATTGATTCAAATGGACTGGTTCCATAGAAGAGAAAAAATGGTTTTGTGTTGCTTTGAGATGGGCTAAAACAGATGTAAATAAATGGTGCTACCACAGCTTCTAATGCAGCAAGACTCATCACAGAGATCTTACTTGTAGAGAGAGGTAGAAGGAACACTCAAGCAGTAAAGGAAGAGTCTTGTAGTCCTGGGCCTAGACCTTAAACAGTTCAGCTCTGGCCAGCAGAGAGAGGAACCAGTTTCACCTAACTTCACCTGCAGGAAAGCAACAATGATGTGAAAGTCCACCTTGCCAAATCCACTGCCTTGAGCAGGGAGGAAAAACTCCTATGAATGCTGCAGTAGTAGTCAAGGAAATCCTGTGCTGAAACTCAAGAGAGCAGTCTGTCCTAGGCAGCCTGAAATACCTGGTCCTGAAGCAGCAGACTGCATTTGATTCCTAGTTTAGAAAAGATTAGATTAGCAAAGCAATTTTGCCATCTGAGTTGGCTGAATATCAGCTGAATTGTTCTGAACCTCGTATCTGCTACAAGGCTCCTGGAGTCATCATATTCAGCTTGATGTGACAACTCTTTTTAATGAGCCAAGACAGGGAGCATGGTTACAGTTACATAAAGGCAGAGGAAATCTATAATAGCTAACAGGGTACTGTGCTGGATACCATATTCCTGTTTGGGGGGGAAAAAATAGATATACAATTTCTCCCTGCAGAACAAAGCTTTACTGACATTTCTAACTTACAGACACCTCTTTTTTCTTTTAACTTTTGTATGGAGTCATAAGGAAGATGAGAGACTGCAAACCTTCTTAGGGAAATAGAGGACTTCTCCTTTGTCATCTCCCAAGCACTGTAAACCTGAATCAAGACAGACATTCTAAAGAAACTCGGCCAGTCCCTACCAGGGTCACATAAAGCCAAGATCTTATGATGGAACACATCAAAGACATTATCAAAGTGCCTGATCTCTGCCTGCTACAAAAAGCTGCGTAGGCTGAAGGAAAAGTAGCCAGAAAAATAAAAAGGAAAAGAAGCCTCCAAGATCACATGCCGCTCACTCCTGCCTCCTCTGAGGACTGACCTTATGCCAAAGGGCAGCTCAGAAACTGGACGTGCTGGGAGAGCTGTTTCAGTTTGCTTATTTGTGTCACAGGGGCTTCCATACCTTTGCTAACAGCTTCAGGGAGATCCTCTAATGCCCAGTGAAACCACCTTCAGCAAAGGAAGCAGGCCCATCCTCCTCCACAGCCCAAGGAACCCCACTGTCCCTCCCCCTGACTGCGTGTTTCCCATCACAAACACTGGAGATTATTTGTTAATTCAACCAAAAACTGCTTGGTAGCAGGAAAAAAAACCTGTCTGCATGCTCATGTTTCAGCTCGAAGAAAGTTTTCTTTCAGAGGGTTTGGAATAGATGATCTTTAAGGTCCCTTCCAACCCAACCCATTTTGTCATTCTATGAAGAACAGGTCCAGCTGTGTTGTCAGTGAAATAAAACATAAAACCGGTCAGAAAAATCCAGCCAAAAAAATGTGCTACCAGAAAGCCAAGGCAGCATCAAAAGTGTTTTCTAGGGCAATGCAGAACTCCTTGTGAGCTGCTGCTGGGAGTGCCTTGGGTCTCCTCTTCCCCTATGGACACTGGAACTCAGCTCACCTATTCTTCTAGGCTGCACTGTAGTAATTGAGGCACGTGCAAAGCATCAGCTCAAACTGAGGCCAACTCTAGTTTGGCTACAGTGACACTGAAGGTTTACTGATCTTCCTGTTCTGCCAGAAGTTTTGACACAATATACTTACATTGTCAATTTTGAATGAAAGAAACACTCAATGAATTTCTCAAATAGAATGAGACATGAAGGAAAAAAAGAGAGAAGAGACACCTCATTTGCCATAGACCCTATACAAGTACTCACATCTTCATGATTCTCTTCTGGTTTGCTGCACAAATGGTGACATTACTGCCATAAGCACAAACCCCTGGCCTGTGCCTGGTCCCACTCACTGTAACCCTCATCTGCATTAGTATCTGTGCAGCTCTGTCTCAACTGCACACATTAAACAATATCATCTACTGGGCAGGCAGCAGCTCCAAAGTAAAGTACCGAGTTCAAGTTTGGAGAATAATAAATACAGGATGATTCCTAGCAGTTGTGCAAACCAGGATAACTGGATAACCCTCCATTCATTGCAGGGCTTGTGTCACCCACAGGGTTCTCTCTTCACATTCCTCAACCCTCTGGTAGCTGGCAATGCTTTGAAGCCACTGCACAGCTCAGTGACAGCTGCTCCTTAATCACAGGGCAGCCAAGCAAAGCTTCAGCATGGACACGTTTAGCAGATCCCTCAGTGCTGCAAGCTATCCAGCAAGGTTCTGAGCAAAGAGATCCTTTGCGAATGCAACATGCACAACCCTGCCCTGAACTGTTCCCTGCGATTCCTGTTTTCTTCGGCCAAAACTTACCAGGGCTTCAGGCTCTTTACTTTCTTCACTGCTGTATCCGTAATAATCAGGAGTTCTATCCAAATCCTGTATGTTCCCTTGCGTCCTTAAGCCCTTCTCTGAATGACAAGCCTGGCAAATTGGTGCATTGCCCATATCAGTTCTTCTGCTCCCTCCGAGCAGGGGGACGGCCGGTGGCCCGCAGCGGGTGCCCGGTGCCGCCCCAGGGCAGCGGACCGGCCGGGAGGAGGGTCGCGCCTGTGCTCCGCTCCCCGGCCGCTGCTCCCGGGCTCCTTTGCCCGAGCCCTCCCGTGTCCCGGAGAACCCGAAACCCCAGCAACTGCGGGCAGCGGTCGGTGACCATTTCCAATTCAGGCGCTGCCCGGCTATTTTTACACCTACCAGGCCAGCTATGCATGTCAATGGCGTGGGGTGGGCCGGGGGACGGCTCTCTCCGGCACGGAGCCGGCCGGCCCCGCTCGCAGTGTCCCACTGGCTGGAATGCCCTACACACTCGGCTTATTGAGTTACCCGGTTGCGTGCCTTTCAATGTTTTGATTTTTTTTTTTCCCTGCCCTGCTCGGTTCTCACTGCGCTTACATAAAGCACTGAATTTCAGAATGTTGCTAATGCCTTCTGAGTTTCTAACTCGAAGATGTGATTCGTTCAAGTCTATTATTCAACGTCTACTTGATATTTACAAACCAAGACAAAGTGGATGAGCACAGATTTCAGGACCATTTAATTTCAGTGATTCACATGGTATTTCATGTTTATGTAGCCAATAACTGTGATGAGCTTGCTTTGGATTGATATGTCCCCCGGGTATGAATTCAGATGAGCTCAAATGTATCCAAAAAAAGACAATATCTGATGCTGGATCACTTTTGCTCTTATCTATGTCATGTTTGGTCTTGTTTGGGATTTTTATTGTCAATTTGATTTAGGGTTGGTGTTAATATTTTCGCTAGAATAGTTATGATTAAAAACTGAGCCCAAAACAGAACAAGCCTACCCAAACAAACAAACAAGCAGACCGAGGAAAATAAGAACAATCCCACCAAAACTGTGAATAAGAACATTCACTATAGGTTGGAGTTACTTATCATGATTGCACTCATCAGGATAAAAACGATGTTCAAGATTGCATATCGGAATCTACCCATTATTCAGAGGAGACTCAGTGCAGAATTAATAAACACCAACACCAAACCAAACCACATCATCAAAACCCGAACAGTAGTTGAGAACTAATCGGCAGTTTTCAAACACAACCAGCTGGGGGTAGCAGAGGCAGCAGGGACAAAGCGTCTGCAGACACCAAAGTCCTGTAGAATATACCACCATGCACATCCAACCCTAGCAGAGTGGGGCATGTATTTCAAAGTTCAAGCCCCAAATTCCTCAGAAAGAGAGATCCTCAAAGAACTGCAACAACCAGCCACTCTTTTCCCTTTGGGGTTTCAATCCATTGCCAGTATGGCAGCACAAATGTCAGCAGGCAGCTCTCCGTGGCAGCCAATGGATTCCCACCCTGATCCCCTTCACAGCAACACCAGTTCTGATCCAAGAGACCGAGCTCTCCCCAGCCCCCCGCTAAGGGTTATTGATGGGCACAGTGTTCTCTTCTTTGTTAATTATCCTGAGGAGATTTTCAGGGGCTCTGTAATTTTTCCTTGCTGATGAATGCTCCAGGATGGATCACCTCAGGTGCTGCGATGGATACATGCTGGATAGACGCATGAACAGAATAGTTAAACTGTTGCTTTTGCCTTTTTGAGATTTTTGCCAGCACTTGGCAGCTGTTTCAGAATGTTTGTGCAAGGCTCACCTGCCCATAATGAACTGATAACAATTGCCTTCAGCTCTTCCAAAGCATTACCCTGTGACAGTAGCAAGAGGTACACACACTGCCAGAACTCCTTAGTTTAGTTATCAAAATAAAAGGATGCAAGAAGGAATCCCACCAAATGCTTGACTCGACCAAAGTTCATCAAACCAAGGTTCCAACATAAACTGGAACTACAAATCCCTGGAAAGAGCAAGCTATTTAATATGCAAATAACTTACTGGAAAACACAAAGCACAACTCGCAGGAGGAAAGGGTGGCCAGACTTGAGTAACAGGCATTCCTGGGAAATGCTGCTTGTGGAAAGCAACAATCTGTGTAGCCATCAGAGGGAGTGCAATGGGGAAGACTTTTGCCAGAGCCTTTCAACAGTATTGCTGTCGTTTGTCCAAGTGCCCCAAGACTTCAGGGCAAATTACTCAGAAAGCCAATGTGTGCGTGTCCTGCCAGACTCAGGGCATCATATCCCAACAAAGCACATGCTGGAGGGTTCAAAGCCTTCGTGGGGGAACATGTTGCTGTGTCTCTGCATTCCCATGCTCTTTGCTGCCTTAGGCCTGCAAATCCACCCCAGCCAGCAGCAGCAAAGAAACCAAACCCAGAGGCACGGTTTGCAGGCACAGAGCTCACGCCAAAGCACCTCAGTCCTCTTCAGCAGCCCAACAGACCTCCTCACAACACTACCTCCAAATCTCAATTACTTCCTTACCCAGGAAACCTTCAGAAACAAAATCTAAAGTGCCTGTAGAAGGAGAGCAGAGTATCTATCCCATGTATTAAAGAACTGATAGATAACTAAGGCAGGGTCCCTCTTTTCCCCCAAATGAGGGAAATATTCTGGTTTCTTCCCTGAGTGTTTCTAAGCCTGCAGCACTTACGATTGTCATCCTTAGGGCAACGCTCTTGAGTTTTATTATTTCCCCAGATTCGGGTGGCTGAGAGTCTTTTGCCCTCTGAAAGGCCCTGAGCCAGACACAAGAACAAAGTGGAGTCTTCAGATTCTTGTTTTTCAAGGCTTCTTGCTCTGTTTGTTATTTCTTATCTTTCCATTTGCTCTGTGCCCTGCCAAGGTCTCTGCAGAAGCACGGGCAGCAAGCAACTCCTCCTCTGATGGAGGCTCGTCACCTCTTATACCAATTATTACATATTTATTATTTACAATTACACACTAATATCTATCATCTATACTAAACAGGTCATCTGTACTCTGACCCAATCTCCTTGAACTACTTTGTGCCACCATCACAGCAGAAGATGGAGACAAAGAACAACAACTCAGGGCACCGCCCAGAATGCTCCATCTTGTCCCCATTCACCTCCATTCTAAAAACCCAAACCTACAAAATTTTCCACCCTGTGATAAACTACACCACTGTCTTTCACACCTTTTTGACTTCCAATTCCTCTCTCAGTGTTGGAAGCTTTTCCCATGGACTGAAATCTAAGCCAGTGCCTTCCTAGGCCCTGTGCCAGGGTCTGTAACCCCCCTGTAGAGATCCCAGACTCCCCTGTACAGATCCCAGACCCCCCTGTGCTGATCCCAGACCCCCCTGTACAGATCCCAGACCCCCCTGTACAGATCCCAGACCCCCCTGTGCTGATCCCAGACCCCCCTGTACAGGTATCAAACTCCTTTGCTCAGGTCCCTGACCTTCCAGGGCGACCGAAGGGACGTCCTGTACTCCAACACAACACAAACCAATAAAGCCCTTGGCAAACTTTTGGGAATTGCAACTTTCCCAAAGATTCTCACAGTAAATGTTGCAATGGCTGGATACTCCCAGTTTGTTACTACTGGCCATCAAAGAAAGCAGCGTGGTACAAACCCACTGGTTTGCACTGACTTGCAAAATTCCAATGAAGACCTCAAATTCTAACAAGTGAGAAGCAGTGAAATCCAAGCTGTAAGCTCAGCTCCAGAGGGAGACTTCATTTGATGGGATACCATTCCACAGTCCAAGAATGGTAAAGCTTGAGTATTTTAAGATGAAACAGGACTAAGGACAGTCATGCACACCTAGGTAGGCAGCAACAGAAGCAAAACTGCTCTGCTGCCAGGAAAAACTTTTCTTTATCCTTTTTCTACCATTACTATTAAAGCTTAGTTTGTCAGTAGATGCTTCAATTAGCATAACCAAAATGATAATTCAGGAGGCACTGCAATAGCATTCAGTGCAGGGAGGGAGGAGGGGAAAAAAAAAGAAAAAGAAAAAGAAAAAAAAAGGGAAAAACAAAGAGAAAAAAGACTTCCAAGTATCAAGATAAATAACACTTGTTAGCAACATAAAACCCCACTTTTATTATTGTTAAATCTCTCCCCAAAGAGCCATTTCCCATGACACTTTTATGGTTAAACCTAGTAATTAAAAAAAAACAGAGAGATAAAACAGACAGCACTGGGATGTATATACTTTTAGGAGATCCCCCAAACTTTGAAATTATTCCTAAATGCAAAGTCTTTCACTCCTGGCGGTTTTTCTATGGGAAGGTCAAGTACAACTCAGCTCACTTGCTTCAAGCAATTATTTTGGGTCAGATCTTGAGCTCATGTGGACTATAAACTCTGATGAGTCATGACTTTGTATCATTTATGTCCCCCTTTACGCTTTACAATAATGACACTGATGAGATCACTATTTCCCAAAATTCAGCCTTTTCTTCCTCTGGTCACAGAGACCACAATAAGCAATTCCCAAAGCCTAAGCAGCCTTTACAAAGGGGCCATTGTCTGCTCCAGATAAACTAGCAAAAAAAAAAAAATCCTCTTCAGCTTAAATATTTTGAGTCCAATCAATTGCAAAAACCTATTCTGAGCCATTTGAAAGAGGACTTGCTCTGCTTTTGATGGTGAATCATTTGACACATTAAGCCTAATGATCCTCTCTGGACAGCTCTTAATCCAATGGCACCATATATATTTTAGCTACTATGAAAAAAAAAGGAAAGAGACAACCCGAGGTTTAACCACTGCAGCTACAGATCCTGCTGGCACTGGTTCCTACAGCTCCTGAAAAAATTCTTTTGTGGATAGGAAAGTATAAAAGATATACAAAAAAGCACCTGAGCCTCCAGCACTCCACAGATAAAACACATCCTTACTTTACAGATAGAAGAGCTTTTGGATGACAGGAGTGGCAGAAGAAGGTAAAAACAACCCCAGATTTCATAGAGATGCTGTCACGGGCACAGCAGTTTATGTATCACCTATTTTTCTCATAAAAATTGCAGCTGATATTTCTCTTCTCTCTCAGCCTTGGTTCCACCTCATGGGCAATGAAAAGCACGTGTTGACATGAAGCCTTGAGTAACACAAAGGAAATATTACAGGGACTGTTGACTAATCACAAAACTAAAAATCAGTGCAAGGAAATATACTCAATAACACCCTGAGGGTAAAGGATTAAGATGCAGTTCTGGCCCACCCATGCCAACACAGTTATAAAGTAAATTACCACTTCTCATGCCCAAAATAGTTTTGTTGGTTTTGGTTTTTTTTCCATTTCAACAGAACTAAGGCGTTTTTTGAGAACTTCATGGTTTTTATAGCCTCCTGTGGCACTAAGCTCTAATTGGTGCCTATTTCTATCAGTCTAAATCTAAACTAAATCTCTGGCTCTTTATTAGCTCTGATTTTTCTTCCTTAACACAGACCGGATACTAATTCTGCCTTAAACCATCTTGTAGAATATTGTGAAGCTATCATATTCTGAATTTGGAATATCAAGTAAGGTTTCAATTCTCTTCTCCAAGAAAATCATCCAATTTTCCTTTCTGAATACATCAGCAGGATCTTACTGCTGATTCCAAAAATCCCAAGTCTCCTAAGCTCTTGTTGCTGAAATGCAGAGGCTTCTGAAGTTCTCACTTCTGTCGCATTTCTTATGAATTTGCCACAATTTTCAAAACCAAATATTGCCTATTTTGATATAAAATCAGTTTGTGGGGGACTATCTATTTCATATATACCACATAAAGTTTTCCTGATATACATAGGAATACAATGCATAAAGTTTGCCACGTGTTGCATCTTTTGCTTTACTGTAGTTTAGCATAATCAATTAATTCAATGAGGAATGAAGTAACAAGGTTAAATACATAATTTTGCCTTTGCTGAGGAGCATATTCTCAGGAATCCTCAAAGTATTACATACTTTCAGTTGGCATTACATACTTTTGATTTTAGCTTTTCCTCTCCCATTGTACTAATGGCTGCTGTAACAGTGCATCATTAATGTAAATAATAAAAAGTGGTTCATCACAGTTTCTTAAGTGAAAACCCAGAGTTCATTTACTCAGTTTCTATTTTATTTTGCACCTTGTGCCTGTCTGTTATCTTGGGGTCCATTAAACACGTCTGCTGGAAACAAGAGTTACTATTAATTGTCATTAGAAAATCCTTACAACTTGGATATTAAGCTATTCATTTAAATGATTTGCTCTTGATGGTTAAACTAGAAACACAGAGAGAATATTAGGGCCACTGAAAATAAACTAAACCTAATGCCCACAATTCCCACACCAATCTGAGTTCATGCACACTGACCTAGGTACAGGAGCACACACACTGAATATGTCTGTATCAACGCTTAAAACCACCTGGCCATACCAAATGCACCTACATTTAGCAGAGCTCCAGCCACAGAAGTGCAATTTTTCTATTCTTCAATATCATAACCATGTTTTACATGCCCAGCTAATCGCAGCGACAGCTCCTTGGAAAAACAAAACAGAATGCAGCGCTGCTGACTCCGAGTCTCTGCCTTGAACAAGGCTCGGGTGCAGATGAACACACATCCACTTTGGAGCAAGCTCCAAAGAGTTTATCTTCCCAATTTTTAAAGAAAGGGTGGGTGAGTCATGAAAGGAAAAATTATGTGCTCTATTCATCACATGTCAACAAACAGTACTTGAAAGCTTGGGGTTGGAACACTCCTGTTTAATATTTTGCCTTTCCCCGCACTGACGGAGTTGCAGCAGACAATAAAGAAAAGATGACAATCTTCCAAAAGCAATTCCCTGTGATCAAAAGGGTTCTCACAGAGTACAGTCAAGAATTTTTGTTTCTGTAAGCAAGCAATTTGTGCCTTATAGTTACATAAATCATCCAGATGAGGGCCAGAATAGCGTGAAAAACAAATAAGTCTGCTGAGTAAGTGACTAAACTTCATTATCGCAGTTCTAAATAGCCAATTTGAGATCCTGTGATTGAAAACACACCTCCACATCATTCAGCACCTACTTAAGGCCTGCCACCCCAGGAAAAAACCAAATCACCTCCATAAAGTTAATAGAAACAGCAAAAGTCATTTGGAAGAGCACATCATCTGTAACCAAGTCTGCATCAAATTCTGCTGTAATTCTGAATAATGTATGAATTAGAAATTGGGAGCTGATGACCAACTGACAAAGGAAGTGCTTGGGCACTGTGGTCTCTCAGGATTGTTAAAACCAGCAGTGACTATAAATTAAAGAGTGCCAAGGAAGGCACGATGACAAAACTGAGCAGTTTATTTCCAGAGAAATCCTAAGAATCTTGTAAAACTCTCTTCAGCTGCCATTCCTAACTCATGATATTGTGAGATGCACATTAGTGGTGCACATCCTGTGGCTGTTAAAGATGAGGCAAAATAGCCAAGGTTTTAAGAACTCCACATTCTTAGGAGAAAAATAAACAGATAAGAGAGAGAGAATCAAATAAACATCAGTTCTGTAGATAAGAATTAGAAAATTCAGGGAAGCATGGAACAGGACAACACCTTTCACAAAAAACAAAACAAAAAAAAAACAAAAAAAAACCAAACAAAACCAAAAAAAAAAACCCACAAACTTCTGAACTCAAAGAGGAGCTTCACAGATTCTTTGCAGTTCTCAGTAGCACCCAGCAGATGGGATTTATACAAAAACTGCCTTCAGGGAGGAACACAAGCCCAAATTTAAACTGTACTGCAGACAGGACTTAGCCCCTTCTCTGTCTGCTGTCCCTGAAGACACTGATAACTAATGAACAATACACATCTGGCTTGCCTGGAAGCCATAAGCCATGGAAATGAATGTGCAGCATGAACAGATCCACACAAAAACGTGGTTTCTCTAAAAACTCAGTAATGCAATTTTAAGAAAAGCATAATTACATAGGAACCAAAATTAGGTGCTAGGAAGGTCCAGTTAAAATATACAAAGCAGCAAAAATCCCAAACATACCTAAACCCACAGATTTACTGCCAGCAAGAAACAGAAAAATTTACTAAATAATCTTGCATAAAGCCTGTTGTATTTCAGGGTTTTTTTATGGCAAGAAAAGGGCTATATGGCATTCATTTCAAATTTTATGCTATGTTATAACCCAACATCAAAATTTGGCCCCAAAGCAGTGACAAGATGGAAAATAGGTCACAACCTCCACAAACCAGTCCCTTCTCTGACACCTTCTCTCAATACTGGATTTTTCATCTTTCCTCTCTGACAGCATCTCCCCAGCACCAACTAGGACAGAAATATATAAAATTTCAACTACATGGAATGGAAAATTCATATATTTCCTATTAGGTAGTAGGCAAGGTCAGAAATAGATTTCAATTTATCTGGACCTGCCTTCTGTTACCCTTCCTTTCTGAGAGTAGCACTTCCTCCTACAACCAGCCTGAGCTGGGAAGTCCCATGGACTTCCTTACTTAAGTGCTCATTAACAGAAAAAAAAATTCCAAACTGCTCCTTAGTCTGTATTACAGGAAATAAATTACTTGAAAAAGCAGGGAAAAGGAACCAAGATTCCCATCTCATTGGAAGCAACTCCCTATTTTGTGGAATGCATCACTAAACTTACTCTTTCCTACAAGACTTGTAGCTTCAGAACTCAATCCAGATGATCTTTCAGAAAAACAGCAAAGTATGTTCTGTATTTGAGATACAAATGCCTATAAATCAGTCATATGATAATGCAATTCAACACTGGATAAAGTGAAATATGTAAATTTTATGTGAAAACATGAAATATGTGAAAGGGAGCATGTAAATATTTCAGCCTGAGGTCACGAAGACAGCCACTGACAAAGCCCCACATCTCAGGACTTCATCAGTTTGGCTACAACTCCCATTTGAATTTGCAATTTACATGCAGAGTGAGTAAAAATAATAGAGAAGAAAAATGAAGGCGATTTGTAAGCTAAACAATAGCCAAACCCCCAAGATAAGTACAATCACATCTATTAAGCAATGATACTCTAAAATAAAGGAATTTTGTGTAATAAAATACTTGAAGAGGCTACCATTTCCCAGGCCAAATGGATATTAAGGGCAAGACCCCAGGTCCTGTGTGAGAGCTCCAAAAGTCCTGCTGCATTCACAGTGACAAATGAAATTCTTTATTACTGCAGAGATGACTCATTTATGGGGAGATATCAACACCACAGGGGAAGCAGCTGTCTGATTAAATGAATATTTGTCTATTCTTATCCATTCTCCATGAGCCTGCTCTAGCACCCACTGAAGTGAGCCTGATCTCTGCCTTTGGATCACAGCAGGATCAGTTTATCCTGGGCCAGGAGGTCCTCTCTCACTCACTGCTCCAAATGCCTCCAGCACTAAAGGACTGTCAAGGACAAAAATCAAAGAAAATAAACCCCGTGGCAGTTCTGTCAGCCAGATTCTCTACAAGCCACAGCCTCATTGATCAGCCACAGAATTATGGAATCATTTAGGATGGACAAGCTCCAAGTGTTCCCCCAGCACGGCCAAGCCACCACTAACCCATGTTCCCCAGTGCCACATCCACACATCTTTCAAATCCCTCCAGGCGTGGTGACTCCACCAGTGCCCTGGGCAGTCTGTTCCAATGTGTAACAATCCCTACATGGCAAAGCTTTGACTCTTTCTTGCCTGATCAGCAACCACCACCTGATGCTGCACTATCTTTGCACAGCAGGAAAGCACTAATTTTTAATTTTTTAACACTTTCACAAGTATCCAAGATAAAGACACTGATGCCCTGAAGCAGCACGATGGAAAGGGAAGACTTCTGGTCATTCTCTGATGCTGTTTTTACTGACAACAGGGCTCTCCCACCTCCACAACCTCTGAGGGGATTAAAGTTCCACCAAGCTTCTGTATTAATAATCTCAAAGCATTACTCTTAGTTCTACATATTAAGAAGTAATGGGAGATTACAGAATAAAATAGGCAGCAAAACACACTGCAGATAGTCCTTCCAGAACTGAAAGGATCATCGACTGGAACAATCTCAACTGCTGCAAATCACTGTCAAAAGCAAAACCAGAGAAGAATATTTAGAACTTATGCTCAGATGGGCTAGAAGTGCACTAGATGCTTTGCAAGGAAGCATCTTGTTCTGCAAAAGGCATACGGGCATCTCTAGGAGTTCCAGGTGTTGGGAAAAACCACCTTCATTTTATCCCTCTGCCTCTACAAATTTCTCTCAAATTCCATTTGTGATTTTCCAGCGCTTTCTGCCTCTCTATTTATTTTAATCATTATTTTTTGATGGGGATTAAATTTATAAATAGCGTCAGAATGGCAAGGTTCTCCTCGTGCCAACAACAGGGTGATTTGGACAGGAGGGATCACAGAACACAGGAATTATGTAAAGAACGTTCTGGACCTCAAGGTACATTTGCGTGACATTATTTTCCACCACAAATAATCTGTCCTTCAGTCACAGAGCTGTGTCACAGAAAGTGCACACACATTCAAAAATTACATTGGAAAACAGAAATCACTAAGATGGTTACGTAATAGGAGGTGAATTATCGCCTGATTGAAATCATCCGGAAAAAATCTAAATCTCTTGAAATCATTGGCAAATCGTTCGGGGTTAAGTCATTATATTAAGAGTTAAGGTTATAATATGTAGTGTTATAAAACCAAGCATTCGTTTATAACCTTTAATTACAGCTCCCTATCTCTAAATTATCCTTGTCCATCTCAAACACCTCTTCCAGACGGAGGCTGCTTCCTCTCAAGCCTTCTGCTTTTGTATCATTAAGTTTGCATATTGAAGTTGGTTTAAAAAGGATAAAATGCTCCTTTCCTGTGTTTCACGCTTCTGGCCCAATGATGGTTATTACAACTCTGCAGAGACTACACCATAATGACGGTTTATTGCCCAAAATAATGGAATGCGTGCTGCTAAATCCCGCCAGGTGATGTACGAAACGGCTAAACCGCAATAAAGAGAAAACTGCTGTTAATTAACCTTTCCAAGCACCTGCATACTCATCAGCTGCAGCAGGACCTCGGTTCCTCCTCCTAAGCTGCCCTCAGACGATTTCCTTCACTCCTCAGTTTTAATGAATTCCCAAGCGCTGCTCGGAGCAACTCGGGTTGGTGTCAGAGCTTTGCTGCACAGCTGCAGGCACAAACACCCCGTGGAACCGGGAGGGACACGGGAGCACTCCCCCGTACCCCAGCTGCGCTCCCGCCGGCACCGGCACGGCATTGCCATCAGCGGTGCTGCCCCGCAGGCACGGGGAGCATCACCAAACCCTAAACCGAGCAGCTCAAGTGCTAGGCTTCCTTAGAAATCCGCGGAAGACAGCCAAGCACGTACTTCCTTAAGCTTGGGAGAACTCGTGCTGCAATGCAGAGCTGGCTCTGGGCACGGCTATTAATTATTTCTGATTTCACTTCTTTGGGAAATCTTTTCCGGGGCCTCATCATTCACCAGGGCTAATACCCTGCACCACTTGAGGCTGCACGCAGCTCTAGTGCTAGTACCTGCATCCCAGGGAAGGAGAGGTTAGTAAATAAATTATTACCAAAGGAGTGGCTGAGTGTGAGGATCTACCCTTCAGACAACACTGCAGTCTTTGTGCTGTCCTCGCCAAGAAAATAAAAGGGAAAAAAAATAGAACCTCGGGGATTTTTCCTGATCCTAAAAATACCCCTGATGCAGACAGTGGCCAGTGGCTGCAGCTGCCATTTGCCAAGCACAGTCAGGCTGCACTGCACAGACGCCGTGGCTGTGGGGGCAGTGGGGGTGGCTGGATTCTCCCAAGAAAACACAGCAACAGCATGGAGAATATAGCACAGATCTCATCTAGTTGCTATGGAGTCTCCGTGCATTTCCCCAGGAAAATTTTGCTGTGATACAGCAGTTGCACTGACCAGTCAAAATATATATACTTTTTTTTTTTTAATCAGTATCACTTTCTGTCCCCAGCAAATGTCAAATTCTGCAAAATGAATCCCTGCTCATGAAAGCCACCCAGCTCTGCACACAGTAGCTTGCCACAGCAGTTTAAGGCTCACATCAGCATTTTAGATTTCACTCAATTCATCCTGCTAAGTCATATCACTGTACCAAAACACTTTCAAAAGGTGTCTATTCATAAGCTTTTCCATGAACAAGATAAAGAGAAACAGGAATCATTTGGAAAATGACTGCTTTTTCTTTTGCTGTTACATCAGGTTTTGAGGTTTTAATGCATATAATGCAGGAGTGTTATTTTAATAACAAGGGGCAGCAGCTTCACACTGAATGAGGGCAGGGCAAGATAGAGTATCTGGGAGAAATTTTTCCCTGTGAGGGTGGGGAGGCCCTGGCACAGGGTGCCCAGAGAAGCTGTCCCATCCCTGGAAGTGTCCAAGGCCAGGCTGGAGAGGGCCCTGAGCACCCTGACCCAGTGGAAAGTGTCCCTGCTCATGGCAGGGGGTGGAATGAGATGGGCTCTAAGGACCCTTCCAACCCAAACCACTCTGTGATTCCATGACTCCCAACAGTAACTAAACAGAGCTAATATTAAGTGCATAGCTGAGGAGAGGCTAAAACAGAGATAACTTGCACTGTTACCTGACTTAACTAAGTGGAACTGAGTCTCCCTGGCCTAGAAATGTGGATGGCAGCAACGATTCCTTCCCTTCAGGCAGCTCTGATGTCCAGCACCATGTTCATCAGCAAAAATAGAAAAGATTTGCTGAGCTTAACTATTCTCCATTGGCATTTGGGGGCCTTTTGCGAAATCTTAGTTACTGCCTCCTCCTGCTCCAGCAGTGAGACCATAATCAACACAATGCACATGATTTCTTCCCTCCCAGCTGCACGGGTGCCTTTAAAAAGAAATGAAGCAGGGGAATAAGCAGGCTCAAGTGGGCCCAGGTAGTCCCCAGTAAATCATGGCCTGAGCAGTGAGGCACAAAGTGGCTCTTGTCTGCTCGAGTCTCCTGTTGCACTGTCAGCCTCACTGGTTTAGAGCAGTGACACGTCTCTGTTAGACATCCTGGCACAGCACAAGGCCAGAAGGAGTAAATAATTAAAAACAAGCTTAAATTATTCAACCTAAAACAGCTTAGAAAGGCTTGTAAGTATGGTTCTATGGGCTGAAATCCTTTTCTACTAGCCTGGGGAAATAAGAGCTATACTCATTTTGGGTGAACACCACTTGTCAATGCAGCCTTATTTTACATACAGGAATAAAGAGAAGGCAGATCTAAATTATCAGGCCAAAAGAAATCACACCCCTCCTCAGGTCACGTACAAGAACAGCATCACATTAATATTTGCTAAATATGAAACACTGCGAGTTTTTCCTGACCCAGACAATGAGTCTCACTGGGCTGTTTCAGAGCACAGACAAACGGTAACTTTTTAAATCTTGTGTTACTTCCCTCCCCTTTCTCCTTCTGTTCATTCTTATCCTGTCTTCATCAAAAAAGGATTTTGCTGGAGGACAAAAAGCTGACCTTAAACAGAAACATGTACTCTGAAACCTACTTTGGCTCACTTCCCTAAAACATCTCTTTTCCAAAGTCCTAAGGAGCTAATGAACCTGCTAGATTTTGGGGAGGTTAACATGCTAAATCCTTCATTAGCGCCAACAAATACAAGATAATTACAGACTTTTTTTTAATTGCAGCCTTTGTTTTCGGTCACTTGTAAAAGGGCAGCTAGAAATTAAGTCATACTGATCCCTATGTGGAAGGTCTAAGGACAGGAATGAGAGTTAACATGGTTTCAAAGCAAACACTGAAAAACTCTAAGCAACACACTAAATTTATTTGCAATATGTGGAACTTCCATAAACAATTACCAAGAGAAGACCCTTGAACAGCACCAACTCAGTGAATCACCTGAAATTCACTTAATGACATTTTTCAGATTTCAGTAATTCCTAATATATGTTCCAATACTATATATAAATACCTAACAGTGGGGAATATCTAATCCTACCTGGACAACCCCATGGACTGAACAGGAAAAAAAAATTGATTTTAGCTGTCTAGGGCTAAAAGGACAGGTTGCTAACAGGCACATTCATCAAGGGGCAGCTAAGTATGGAAGAGCTCATCAGACATTCAAACAAAACTACCAGCAAGACGAGTGCACAAAAGGACCTGCTTGAGAATGATGCAGAGAACAGGAATTCTTCTTTACAAAACCTGAAGTAGCACCTATATCCTCAAAAAGCAACTCAGAAGATGTTTTGTGAGCAGAGTCAAGTCAATAAAGTATGACAACCCATCTGACTGCCAGCTGCAGAGTGTTGCACCATCTCAGGGCATGGCAGCACTCCTGCCAGCCTGCTCAGGGCCATGCTCCCTGTTCCCACCCTCTGGATGCACTATAGATTGGCAAATACATCCAGCAGGGCATGGCTCCAGCTTTCACCATTAAACTATCAACTCACAGCTCATATGCCACTCTCACTTCAGGTGCCAAACTTTCCCCAGGAGTTCAGTGGAAAAGCCTGAGGGACTAAATTACAGAAGCCAGATTTCAAAAAGCTTGACACTTCACAGTTTAACATCTGACATCCTCATTAAACATTTTTTTAATTGCTTAACACAAAGCTGCCCAAACATCACATAATAATTCCTCCAGTGGCGCAGGAAAAGTCAGGAATTTAAAGGGCACAAAATATTTTACAAGGAAGTAAACAAAACCATCCCCAAAGCCAGAAAAGTTCATCAGGGATGATTTCCTACAAAGTGCAAATGCTCTCTCAACTTTTTAAAATCATCCTACTAAGTTAAATTTGCAGAGACAGGATAGGTGGACGGTCACCGTAGGCAGGTGCTGACATTTCTCCTCTCTCTAGGTTGCTCTTTTAAAAGCTCAGCAGAAGTTCTTACTGATTATGAAAAAGTGAGAGATGGAAACCTGGGCATTTTGGACACTTTCATAACTTTATGGAAACAATCACATAATGAGTTCATGCGGCCATAAAATCCAAAGTGTCTGCCATGACATTGGATTGCACCCAGCAAGCTTTACAATGCAAAGGGATTTAGCATTCCAGGAACATATTTTCCTTCTCCTGTGTCCAGGGTCTCACAAAATAGAGCTGACAGACCCTGTTAATCTTTTCTCCAGTATTCCAGATATGGATTAATTCAACTTAAACTTGTGAAGAGGCACTGTCACACACAACACCAAAACCACATTGAGACAAATGACATGTGTTTTGAAATACTGTCTACATATGATTTAATAGGAATCAATAAATCTTGTGTTTCAAGAATAACCAAGGAAATTAACTGAAATACCACATAAAAATCAAGGAATGATTAAACAACAGTATAAAGGTGAGCAAATTCAAACTTGAAAATTGCTCCTTTCCCATCAGAAGCAAGGGAATTGGAGATCATCAATCTTGCTTCATATCAGAACACGGTGTATTTGTGCCCATGCACATCACACCCCTCAAACAAGACATGGAGAAAATTAAGCAGCAAGTCCCAATCTATTCTGAAATGCAGTGTCATCTAAAGAAGCCCCATTTCACAAGGAGGCAAACTAGGGAGGTATTATTTTCATGCCCATAAATAGCTCCATAAGGAAAATATAAGCTTGAGACACAGAAGGAAAATGCTCAAAGGGCATCAGGAATAGGCACCTCCTACGCAAACACTCCATTACAAAACACCAAAAAGGTTTTTTTTTCATGGCTGGAGAGGCATTTGAAACATCTAGAAATTCTAATGAATCACAGAGACGTTTGCCAAGGCAACAAACACAACACTGAGCAGAGAAGACATATTCAGTGCTCAGGAAAGAACAGCAGGTTAAAGCTGCAATGAACCTTGAAAGCTTCAGTATACAGAGGTCAAGCAGTGAGAGACTCTTTCCCTTCCTTATCCTGATACGAACTCCACAGGGATCCCGCAGCAGGTTCACACCAGGTGAGAGAGTGGTTGGCATCCATGAACCAACACAGGAGTGACCAACAACAAAGAACTGGATCACTGCATGTCCTCTTCCTCCTCCTCCTCAGGATGCTTTTTTCCAGCACACCAAGCGCTCCTTTATCCTCCTTCCTCACCAAACTCTGGCCCTTTCCAAAGGGATGAACTTCGGGGCTGCCAGCCTCGGTGCAGAGCCAACGTACCCAACGACAAACACCCACCCCCTCCCTGCCAAAGATGTGCTTGAAATTCAAATGGGCCTGGATCTAAGACAAATCTGACATTCTCTATAACATGAGAAGTCTTTCATTCTCTTCTTTTGTGAAAAGAAGATGGTAATGTGAAAGAAGGTCTGCTGTTGAGGTGAAACAAAGCAACCTCATTCCCTGTCTCTTGCAGCTCCATAATGGAAGCCACTTACTGCATGTTGACTCTTCCCCACAGAGGCTGGAATTCTGCTGACAGCAGAATCCCTCCATCCTTGTCTTTCCACAGATACTGTCCAACACTAGCTCTGTGGGAGCTTCAGCAGTGCTTAGGGTTTCAAGGGAAGGACAAAATTCACCTGATGCTACTGGTTCTCAACCTCTTTTAGCGAACAGTGATGAATATTCCAGATGCCGTGGAACATTTTACGTTAAGAATGCTGAACTCATGAATCTGGCCTACAAAAAAGGTATAAAAGTTTTTTAAACCTTTTTAAAATACTAAAAAAAGACCCAACTGCATCTAGTAGAGACCAGATGTCAAACCCTGTCCTCATGACTGATGGCAAAATGGCAACAGCCATCATGTCTTGGTTTGACACATCAGCTCACCACATCTGTAACACTCAAAAATCAGTTTCATTTGGCAGCAGAATCCATTTTTATAACGTGTTTTTTCTTTGGGATTTTATGTGGGTTTTTGAAAATCTTTTCAACACTTGTCACATGCAGAGATGGGAAACTGCATCTGCTTTGAGAAGTACTTTAGACAAGGAGAAGCAAGCGTGTGTTACACAGAGCCAGGGGCTAGGCAGCTGGATTCCCAGGCTGTAATTCCAGCTTTGCTGCTGACTCAGTGAGTGACCGTCACAGAATCACCCCGGTTCCCTCGCCTCACTCTGCAAAGGGTGAGCCACAGGCAGCTCTCTCCAAAGACACCGAGAAGCAAGTGGAGCTGGGCCTTATGTGCCCTAAATTTATGTAAAATGGAATTAGTCGTGCCTAAATTGCAACAAAATCTGTATATTTGAAGCTGCTTGCCTCCTGTGTTAGTACCTGGTTTTTAATGCTCTTGATGTATTTGGGTATCCACACAACTATTCAGAAGGTTGGGGGGCTGTTCACATACACGTGTTTGCCCCAGTACCCTTTTTACCACCTTGCAAGAAAAGGTTACGCCTGCTTAAAAGGGAAAATTTCCAAGAGAAGCAGACTTGCCTTCTTGTCAACTGGTTTCTAAAATAGCTGAGTCAATCTCAACAACAACAAAAAAAAAAAAAAAAAAAAAAAAAAAAAAAAAAAAAAAAAAAAAGCGCAGAAGATCTTGAGTGTGCAAACTCCTTTTCCCAGTTCTTGAGCGTGGAATAATTCTGGTCATCTCTTGAAAGCCCCGCTAAGGACGGCCAAGAGACGACGTGAGCAGCTTGCTGCTGGGCCTGCTGGCAGCTCTGCTGCTGCCCAGGGGTCTGTCCGGGCCCGGGGCTCCGTCAGGCGGCAGCCGTGACGCCATCTCAGAATCTCAGAACGTTCTGGTCCTGCCCCGGCAGCGCAGAGCCTGCAGCCACGGTTCCTGCTGCTGACGCCCAGACAGGTGATGGTCACACGGCAAAACATTCAGAGGCACTCTGAGCCCACACCCTGCAGCATCCCTGGGAGCCTGGAGAAGGGTGGGACGGTACTAACAGATGCCCAGCATCCTGCCAGGGTGGAAGAGCTAAGGCCTTGACCCTTCGTTTATCCTCTTTTGCAATAATCAGGATGTTCCAGGGACACAGGAAAAGTTTCTATCACAAGGCCAAGCGAGCGCTTCATGCGCTCGGCACGTACTGGTGCATGGCACGTATCCAAGTGAGGGTTGGGAAGGACAGCCCACGACAACTGACATGTTCCCCCACTCCAAGGATCCTTCCTCAAACAAAATGGGCCTTCCCATTGTAGGGAAATTCCACTCACTGCAGTGCAAGGCCTTCCAAACAAATCGTAAAGCCAGAACCAGATTCCCCCTGTGCAGAAACACTTTAAGTGCTGAGAGCAATCCAAAACATACTCATTTGCATTTTGCCTCTGATGGACCCGTACACCTAATTTGTTCCTAGCCTCCATTTTCCAAGAAAGTCAACAAAAACTGGGAGGGACCCTACTAGGAGATAATCCCATTTCACAGTAAAACCACTTATTGCTCTTCAGGAATTAAAGTGACAGATACATAAATATCTCACAGATACGTATCTCACTTGAACTGATGACTAAAGAAAACCACTCTATGTACCACATAGTCTCTGTTTGGGCTGTTCTGTGTATTTGATGGGTGTGCATACATATCCACATACGTGATCTGCTCTGCACCCTGCGTTCTGCACAGCACCAGCACGCATAGACACAGACATAAACAACTGGTTCCTGTGCTGCTGTGTGTCTCCTGCAGCAGGAGCAGGACAGAAAAGCCCAGCCTGACTCACCCCCGACCATCTGACTGAAGGCAAGTTTAGGGTGCAGCCAGGCACTTGTTTATGTAACAGCAAGGTACAGCCGCAGTAGAAGGGAGCCAGGAGCAAGGGCTGAATGTTAAAAAGGAGGAAACGCACACAACGCTGAGGTGTTCTCTCTATTTTCTAAGCAAAGCCCACTGGTGATCCCTGGATACTAAAATCTGATTAGGAGCCTGCATCACCACACATGATTACCAACACAAATGCGGCCTGAGCCTGCCTGCTTGCAGACAGGGATGTGCAGCACTCTGGGAAAACAGATAGCAGAAGGGGCAGTATTAATTCTATCCAGCTTTAATTAAAGTAGTCCAACAGGCATTTGAACCAAACATGCTGAGGAAATAGGATTTGGGAAAATCAGGAAAAACAACGCACTCTGTAATGAAGTAACTGAGATGGGTGCTGGGCAGATAGAAAAAAAAAAGCCCTTCCAGCAAGGACATCCACACATTAAGTACATTTTTTCTAAAAAAGCCGTTTTGCAGAGGATTCCACAATCTAAAATATAATCACAAAAACTACCTTATGCTGCAGTGTCCCATTTAAGGGATTAGGAGAGTAATCACAATCTGCCCCAAGCAGCGCTGCCCAGCATCCAGGCACTGCATACATTAGAAATGACATTCCTGTTTTTGATAAAGACAATTTGGATGTGACTTAATGAACTCTGCAAAGTGAGCATTTGAAAAGTCATGGATATCACACCCAGAGGTCCCAAAGGCATCAAACAGCCTCTGTCATTTTATTTAAGCATTTAAACCATGCAGTTCAGAATCTAAAAAGCCCTAAGACTGAATGCAAAACAAATTTAAAACAGCCCAGGTATGCCAAGGGAGCAGATGGCTTCTGAATTCTAGAGATCTGCCAAAAGGATCTGTAAATTCAAACATTACATGGCTGAATTCTAGGCTTTTCTTTTTACAGAGATCTGTGTTTACATGCAGTGTAGCAGAAAGGGTGTGTGGGGGGGAGGGAATTGCCTCTTTAAATTTTCCCTTCCAGAGAAATTTATAAAGAATGGATAAAAATACAGTGTCATGGAATGAGTTAATGCACATCACAAGCTAGAGAATCCAGACATGGGAGGAAAGGAACAGCAATGAGAAGGCATTAACACAGGCACTCGCAATGTATCACAGTCCTAAAGCCAAGATTAACAGAACCTTCATTTTAGAATCTCCTCCACTATTGTATTTTTTGTGTCCTTGGAAACTACACAGTGATCTGGGAAACAAATCACCTCTATTGATCTTTTTATTCTTCTCTATTTTTTCATCCCAAGACAATGAGAGTTGTCATTTCCTCTAACACAGAAGGAAAACAACAGTTAATTATAAATTACGAGAAACCTCCCCAAAATCAGGACTATCTAAGGAGAAATGCCTTAAGAGAGCTAGAAATTGCCATCAGTAACAGAGACAAACCCGACAGACTGCAGACTGGTGTGCCAGGCCCTACCTAGACAAATACACCTGCAGTGTGCAGTGTAAATACACTGAATCACAGTGGCAAGCCCAGAATACCTTTTATGACACCCAAAAACTGCAACACAGTTCAGCTGATGCTCCCAGCACCCCCAGGCAGGTCCTACACACAGCATTCAGCACTGCTGGGGAGGTGGGAAGTGGAACTAAAAATGGGAAACGGGGGAGAAATGCTGTTGTGAAATAGAGAAATGCACCTTCACGCTGCAAAGCACAAGCACAGCCACCTCCCTCCCCTGACAACTTCTCAGCTAGAGGCTTGGAACACCTGGTTGGGAACGATGGCAGGGAGCTCCAGGCCTGCTGGGATGAAGGGCAAGTGGCAATAGCGGCGTGCCATCCTTATGTGCATGATCCCTGTGTGGCTGTGGGCTGCCATGGCTGGCAGGACTCTAATCTCACTGCAGATGGGCTAAGTCCACAGCAGGGCTCAGAGGCGATGGGAAGGGATGCAAAAGGGAAACGTGATGGGAAAGATTTGGAAAATGAAAGGGAAAGAGAGCACTGCACATGGCAGAGAGCACCTGTGAAGTGCTGCACAGACAGAGGAAGGGTGGGGGGAAAGGGAGAAGGGGGCTGGTTTCCCCCTCATACCTTGCGTTTCCGATCGGCCCTAGAGATTTTCCGCTGTCTTTTCCTTTCCTTCTCAAGGTTTCTCTCCCTCTCTTCGATTTCAGACTCTCGAACTTTTTTAATGGAAGCGGCTGCGTGAGCCATTTTGGCGAGGAAAACACCAGCTCCAAGGAAGCTCTTCCCACCACACGCGGATATCCAGGTGATTTTTTTTTTTTTTTTTTTTTCCGCAAGGGCACTGGCTGCGAGCCAGAAGTTCACGGCGTAATCCACTCTTCCTCCTCCTCGGGCACCCCAGGAAAGGTCACGGCTCTGCCCCAGCCCCTGCAGCACCCATGGCTGGGGAGCGGGAGAGCCGTGTCCGCACACGCAGTGTGTGCCAAAGCGCCCGCAGCCACACACAGGCCAGCAGGGAGCAGGCAGAAAATACCTCCTAGCAGGCTGGGAGCCCTTCAGCTTGGCTGTGGCTGCAAGAGAAGGCGGGCTTCAGACTCAGCTGGGAAGGAGGAAAAAAAAAAAAATAGGGAGGGGAGGAAAAAAAAAAAAAAAAAAAAAAAAAAAAGGAAAAGAAAAATCGGCCTTTAAACACACATCACCAAATTGGGAAGCTCTTCAGGGATTCCTCCAGAGAGGCTGCGTCTTCTGGCTGGGAGGAGGGCTCCACTTCAGCATCTCCAGTGAGAGGGGGAGGGGGCAGCTCCCGTCAGCTTCTCACATCGCCTTTACACAGGGTGAGAAGAAAATGGTGCAGTCTGACTTACTGACTTGCTGCTGCTGCTGCTGCGAGCGGCTCGGCACACGCCTTCCTGCTCCTCTCCTCCTCCTCACGATCTTCCCTCTCTCCCGTGGGAAGCCGGGAGAAAAATGTGCGGGGCTGGGAAGAGGCCGGGCTCAGCCCGCTCACCTGCAGGCAGCAGGAGAGACGCCTGGAAGGGGCTGGCAATGCTCAAGTGCTCATTGTGCCTCTGCAGCCACGTGAGGCTGCATCAGGAGAGCTGCATTCAGCAGCAGCAGCAGCAGCGCCGAGGGACAGCACAGAGCACGCAGCGTAATCTGGGCTCAGCCTGCTCCGCTCAGCTCAACCCCACCAAAGTAAAAATAAAACCACCAGGGGTGCTGCTTTGTTATTTTTCGACACCAAGAGGTGCTCTCAGGCACCTCCTAAAACAACTTCTGAAGACCTGCCTGGAAGATGGACAGTGCTTGTACCCGTGCTCCAACAGCGACCAAATGAGACAGGGAGGTTATTTTGCTACTTAGTCACCCCCAGTCCCCCAAATATCCTTTGGGTTTGGAACACTAATTACTGGCGTTGATATCTGAGACAGATGGGTCTGTCATTTCCTCATTGCTTACCCCCCTGCTAAACCAGCACATCAAAGTTCTACTCCCACCTCCCTGGGTAACTCTTACCACTATTAGCATCAAGCTTTTATTCATCAAAACAGGACACTGGGAGATCAAAAGAGACTTAGCATTAGTTGCTGGCAGAACAACTGATCCCATTTCAGCTCCCTTCAACACCACTGCTCCAGCCTCTTCAGGCAGGTGCTGAGGGAGAGGCAGGTTGTGTGCTGCAGAGCCATCTGCATCCCTGGCTTAGTCACCACCCCAGAGTCACAGGACGTGGCAGCTCACCAACACCAGCACTAAATCCCACCAAATCACAGAAACAATCCCCCTAGCCAAGTTTCCCCCTGCAATATATGCTCTGATTTCAGGGAGCTGTACTGAACGGTCCCTAGAGCCAAGCACCATGAATTTCTCTGTAACTCTGCCCCGCCACGTGAGTGACCAACGTCCTGAGAGTTCTTCATGTGACAGCAGCTTGTAGATCAGCCTGAACACCCCCCTCACATTGCCATGGTACCCACAGAACTTGGAAGTCTCCAGTTCCTGGGAAGCAGGACCATTTGTTGTCACCATGGAACGAATCCTCATTGACGGCTTCTGTTGTTACTAGAAGGTCCCACTTTGAGAATATCCTGGACCAAATTTTTATCATGGATTATATATGAAAACTACAAAGCACTATGTATATATGAAAATTACAAAGCACTATAAAAACATCTTTAGAATCTATTTTGTATTTGAGCCAGTGATCTGTTCATTCAATCAAAACCACATTTCCCTAGTGGAAGGAGGGGGCACGGCAAGCAGCAGGGCAGGGAGTGCCAGCCAAGCTTTTTCTGGCTCCTCTCTTTGTACAGGCTGACTTTCTCCCAGTTGTTCCCATTTGTGGAAAACCAGACTACACAAAGCTAATGGCTAAAACACAAGTGGCTGCTGCAACAGCCCCCAGAAGAGTGAGACAGGTGGAGGCACCCATGGGAATAAAATAAAGGGGGAAACTGGAATCCCTGAGAGACTCTGGCATGCCTTCTTCACATTGTATGAACCTCGCAGGTGCCATCGCTTGTAAACCAGAAATTAACAGCTGGTAGTCTAAAACTGAACTTTCCTGATACCTTTCCAGCCTTTTAATGGGATCTTTAGAAGTTTGAAAATAAGACCGAATCACAAGTAACCCCACTTAAAAATCCCAGCCTCAGAATTTCCCTAGATGATGGTTCAAGGTGTCTAAGCCACTAAATGCTTAAATCCTGCAACCTGGTACACACAGGAGGGTTTGATACACAGGAGGGTTTGTGGCAGTCATTATTATTAAACAGTTTGTCGCCTTTTGATGATTGATATGTGCAGGCTCATCACCTCAGTATCAAATAATTCTTAAAAGTTAACCAAGGTTTGCTGATGTACTTTCTAACCCAGGCTACACGAGAGAAAAACATCAGACCCTGGGACCAAACAACTGGTGCAAAGTAATATCAAATGAAATAAAAAATATTCCTTATAGGATTACTGGTACAGAAGAACTTCAGGCCATCACTATGAGTTCACTACTATGTTCCACAAACAGTTTTTCTCTAACCTCAAAGAGACATAAAAATATTTCATCTTTTTCTCTTTTTTTTTTTTTTTTCTGGTGGGAGGAGGAAGTAGATAGAGTCAATAGATTATTTTGGAAAGAACATATCTTGTCTGGGGAGAAGAACATAAAGTATGTATCATTATTTGACACAGCTTATGTCCCTGCAGGAAAGAAGTGTTCCTTTTTAAGACAGATTTTCCCAAAAAACAGTAGAAACAGGCATTGCATATACAGATCCTAACAAAAACAAATCCTACTGCAGACATCCTGAAGACTACATTTTCAAGTAAAAATGGAGACTGAGCAATTTCCCCCTAAACTTAGAAAACGTATTGTGGAGGTGCTAGATCAGAAAAGCAGAATATACAGTGATGCTGTCACAAACGGTGTGTGGGAGGGGAGTGGGAGAGTGGGCAGATGCACAATAACAGAAGAACACAGTTCCAGAAAAAGGGTGGGTTTTCTCTGAAATGCATGTGTCATCCTCAGCCTAGAATACAGAAATACAGAACTTGTGAGATTCAACAAATTCCCACTTGGGATAATAAAGCTCATAAGGCTGCAACCTGTACAGAGCCCTCTGTGATCTGTGAACAGACTCAAAGTGATGAACTCTCACCACGAGATACCAAGGTGGGGATACCTAACTGGGGTTCCAGCTCCTGTCTGCCTGTTCACAAACTAGCATCAAGCATCAGCTTCCTGACCTGATCTGCTGATTTCACAGTCTCCAGGTTATGTTCTCTGACCTGCCCCACCAGCTGAGACACTCAGCTCCAGCACTGCAGTGCTGCAATGGCCACAGCTATGACCAGCATCAGGCTTTACCTGCCAGCTTTCAGGCAGACAGACTTGATTTGCTGAGCAAATCACCATTTGCAGTCTATAAAAACCTAGCGGGTGAAACCCAACAGTAATTGAGTACAAGTAGAGAGGATGTAAACAAGGGATTATCTTCCATGAAGCATGTCCACTATCAGGGGTCCAGCTCATAAAAATGAGCTTCTCTCCATATAAATCATGTGGGAAGCACAAAAACAAAGTTAAAACCAAGCCTAGAAACCATGCCGAGGAAGTGTGACTTAAATTTGTTCCAAAAGGTACAAAAAGAAGGGGAGGCATTGATGAAGTGGGAAAAGCCTTCCATGCTTCATAGCCAGAATAGAGACTATTGTTTCCAGTTCTAAGCTCTAGTACCTTCAGGGATACTGCCTGGAAATCAAAACCAGTTTCAAACAGCTAAAAATGGGAAAGGGCTGTCTTAAGGAACAGTTGGCCAGGATGAAAACTGGACAACTCAATATTTTGTCTACTGTCACGGAAAACCCTTCTGGGCAAGGCAGATTACAATCCCATAGGGGAATCAGGTTCCCTGCCTAACTTGTACACCATAATGCACAGGTGCATCCAAGAGGTGTTTTGCAAAATCTGCAACAACCATCATCCCTTTCCCTACGAACTGTGCACTGATTTAAAGTTCTGCCCCTTGCTGAGAGGCAGGACAGGTTAGGCCAGGCTTGGAGGTGTGTGCACAGCCATGAGTGGCCTGGAAACCAGAGAGCCCTGGCTCACTGAATTAGCTCGCCTCCACCCACCAGCACGGATGAAGACCTCCCCTCTGCTGCAATTCCAGCCAGGTGAAATGGCCAAGGTGGGCAGCCTTCTCCCTCTGCTCAGGAAACTCTTCTCTCAACACCTCCTCTTCAGGGATGCAGATTGAGGTGATGGAGTGGTTTTAATAAGCAAAAAAACCACTCGGAAATGCCAGAGCAGAGTAACAATGTACTTAATTCAACTGCTTGAGAGTATTAAGAGGGATTGTGTGTATTAGCATATCCAGCCATTTCAGTACCTACAGGATTACGTATTCCTAGAAAAGTAGCAAAGCAATCTCTGCAGAAAGTAAAAGCACAAAGCTAACCATGGAAGCACAGGCTACAGTTACAAATTGCCTCCTATATCACTCATTGTTTAACCCACACCCTTAGTTACTAATCACACACCAGTTATTCTATAGGTATGTCATTTAAAGGTATAATAACTCTGGCAGTAAATGAGCACTCCTATATCCATGCTGTATAGTTTTCATTTTTTATTTCCTGAGGGAAAATATATTAAAGTTTAAAAAAAAAAAAAAAAAAAAAAAAAAAAAAAAAAAAGCTTTATATTCTCTCATTCTTATTTTACTGAATATACAATGACAATGTGTTCATCAAAGTTCTGTGCTGGAAACAAGTGTCACGGAACAAGAAGTGAGAAGATAATATAAGAAATATAAAACTATGTCCTGCCTTTTTCTGTACTTTGAGTATATCTATTTTATTAATTGAAAAGCAAGCAATAAAGAAATGAAAAGAGGCAAGTTGAGGTAGAAATGGACCTAAATCAGACCAGTTTTAACATCTTTCCCTTCTTTTCTGTTAGACCATCAGAGTATATATCACAATACTGCCACCTTTAATAGTCATCACCAAGAATTATCACAGATGATACAGTAATATTTCAAATACCAATCCCCCCCCCCCACACACACACACAGAGCAGGTTTCTGTCTTGGAGGAGTTCAGCTCAACGCTGACAAACATTAAATGCAATTAATAATGAACCCAGAGGAAAAAAGAGATACTGCTTAGCTACCTTCATCTTGAGAGAGCTACTGAAAATAGTAATCTGCTCTTATAAAATTACTTTGCCTGTATTATGGACAAAGAAAATGAGATAATATGTTTCTAGTAAAATAAGAGCAGTCACTGTGGGATGAGACCAGAGTCTGGTCCAACAGTGGTCAAAAACTGGGTATCTAGCAAAGGGTAGAAAAGGACAAACATGCATGATAATTCCAAGTACTCCAGCAGCTTCTGGTTGTTTCAGACTGCTGGGCAGCTGTGCCAGGTATTTCCAGTTATGCAGCCATCCTCACCAGCTCTTTTCCACAAACCTGTGGAGCTTCTCTCGGAACTTTTCTGAATTTCCAGCATCCACAACACATGAAGGCCAAGTTCTGCAGCTCAACGTGTCCCAAGTAGCACTGTCACAGGTGAGCACTTACAGAACAACAAGGAGTCAAGGTAAGATAATTGCCATTATAGAATCAGGAAAATCCAGTCAGCCTTTGTTGCTGCCCAAGCTGTGCCACAGCAAAGAAAGGCTTTGCACCAACTTCCCAAACACCAAGAAAAGGATGGAGAAAGGCCCTTCAGAGACTGATGCCTCTGGTTCAGAGAGATACCCCAATTATGAGGTAGAGGTAGCCCAGCTGCATCCAAGTTGGCAATTCAAGAAGCATATTTGTTTCATCAGAATCCTAAATAAACTAGATAGGTATTTCTAGAGTGTGCCCATCCTGTGGTTTCCCAATGATCGCTAAGTTGCATTAACTCCAAATATTGCTCCACTTGTATTTGTTTTCATATTGATTGAAAATATTGATGTCACATTCTATTTTAACTAAGTCAAACAGGGCCTCCTGCAATAGCTCACTAAGGGCAACAGCAGACATTTTATTGATTTCAATGGGTTTGGGAACAGGACCTTGCTAATTTAATTCAACATTGCAATGTGCCTTCTCGTCTTCCTTCCTGCCCTACCTGCTTTCACCTTTAGTTACTGTGTTTGGTTCTGGTCTTGTGAAGGTAGAAGCTGCTGTTAACACAAAGAAAAATCCAAGGCACCATCCTGAAGGTGCTCCAGACCTGCCAGGTCTGATTCCCCAAGTGCTCAGTGTGTTCCCCAAGCTCACTTCTGGCACCCCCTCACCCCCGCAGTTACACTGCTGCAAAGGGGCAGGGCCCCACCCTCTGCAGGTGCAGCTTCCCAGCCTGGTGCCTGCTCCACTCACAACACCAGGAAAGTCACCCACAGCCAAGAGCAGGGGAGCTTGCTGGGGTCTGCTTCCATCCTGCTGCTCCCCCACTACCACCTGGCGCCACAGCCTGAGGGAATGCTCCTTCTCTAATCCTGTATCCTGATACAGCACGTATTTCAAGGTTAGGGATAATCACCTGGGGAAAAGTCACAAGTTACATGCTGAAAGACACCTGCCCATATTTCACTTGTGTCCCTGACGGATCGATCCTACCATTTGTAATTTAAAAGCTCTATTTCTTGTTTTCCCAAAAACAAAGGGAATATGGCCAATGACCAGCCTGAGGAGTGAAAAGGAGGGCTCTCCATTCTAACCCCCCTGACCTACCTGATGTAGTACTTCAGTCCATTCAGAAATTATCCTGTTAGAGTAATGTGGCTAAACTACAGCGCTGTATGCAGTATTAACAGGTTAACAGAAACATCTCTTGATCTGGAAACAGAATTCTGTTCTTTCAAAGCCAAGAGGGTGATGTAAATAAAAATAATTTTACCAATTATAATGATATGAAAAACCATTATGCCAGGGTAGCAAGCACTTATAACAGGAAAACTGACTTGTTTGCCACTGTAAATTTTAAGCCAGTGGTACCCACTTTAAATCCTTTCAGTTGCAACCTCGCTGCTGCACATAAGCAGCTCAGGGTTGCTTGTTGTTACGTGTAGAAGTGTGCCTGCACATCAGTGTTGGACCAAGTGACATGGGTTCGTGTTTGAATGGGCTCTACCTCCCTCTAATTCAAAGGTCACCTGCCCATAGAGACCAAATCAAAGACCTGACTGATTCTTACTTACACAATTACTATTTAATATGTACACATATGGATTTTCCCACTGTTTCTAACAAGAGAAGACCTGTCTGCTACTTTTTTATTAAACCAGAGAGTAACTAATGATTCTAAAAAGCTCTCAGACACTATTTAAAATACACCCCAAATTAACAACCATAGTAAACACAGTCACATATAATTTTTTTTTTAAGCTATAATTTTTTCACCTTTGCCTCACCAAGGAAAGAGGGTGAGATTCCTTTACTTTTGGTGTCTCTTCCTCCACCAAGTAACTTCAGCGGTCCCAGTGCATGACCAAACCAATACAGACACAGCATTATTGCCTATGGAACACTGAATTCTACAGACAGAGCCAAACGGTGCCTTTAGCAGACATTTCTTTGGAAAAGACAGTAAAAGAAGGTAGGGAATTTGCTACAGAGTGACCCCCAAGGCCGAGCGCTTTGCGCTCCCTTTGGGCACCCTCGGCAGGGCTGTCCCGGTGCCTCTGGCTCAGCACCCTGGAGAGAGCCCAGCACCCTGGAGAGCGCCTGGGGCGGGGATGCACCGAGGGATGCGCGGAGGGAAACATCGGGAACGCAAAGCCGAGGGGTCGGGAGCCCCTAGGGACACGTCCTGCTTCCCCTCTGCAGCCACTGAAAAGTCAAGTTTCAAAATCCAATCCTGTGCTTCCTGGGGCACAGGCTTGTTGTTTCTGCCGGAAACACGGAGGCAAGCGAAGCGCAGTCCGTGCTGTGCTTCCCTCCAGGAGTGCCTGGGGATGGATGGCAAGCGATCCCCCTCTCCTGGTCAAGCAACGCTAAAGCAGCCTTGGATTCACATTTCATACAGGCACAGAACTTTGGTGCTGAAGGCATCCTAAAGTTCTTCCAGACCCAACTCCTGCCATGGGCCAGGACACCCTTCACTACCCCAGTCCCTTCCACTAGCCCGGTCCAACCTGGTCTTGGACGCTTCCAGGAATGGGGCAGTCACAGCTTCTTTGAGCAACCTGTGCCAGGGCCTCAGCCTCTCACAGGGAAGGATTTCTCCTGGATATGTAGCCCAAAAGGACAAAAAAACCCTTTTCTCAGTTATCCTAGCCCTACATGCCCCTCTCCAGCTCTCCTCTAGCCCCTTTGGGCTGAACACCCCCAACTCTCCCAGCCTGGCTCCAGAGCAGCACTGCTCCATCACTGAGCATCTTCATGTGCCTGCCCCACCAGGTCCATGTCTCTCCTGTGCTGGGCCCCTCAGGCCTGGAGGCTCCAGCTGGGCTCTCACAAGAGGGGAGCAGAGGGAATCAACCACCTGCCTTGACCTGGTGGCCACACTTCTGACATGGCCTGTGACAGCTATTTCAGCATGAAAGCAGCCCAAGAACAAAGTTTTGGGATGGCTGAAGCACAGCCCTGTGGGTAAGACGGAGCAAGATGCTCCCTGTAGCACAAACACTGTGAAATCCTTGGTATCTTTGTGAAGCCCACAGATCCAGACTACAGGGGAATTACTGGAGGAAGCACCTGAGAAGATCCAAACGCCCAAAGCAGCAGTAATGAAGATGTGTTTTTCTCTCCATGACAAATAAAAGCCAGATCTCAACACCAAACCCAGCAAGAGGCCACAGGTCTCTGGCCAGGGTACAGGGCACTGCTGAAGGGCCCTGCCTCCCTCCTGAGCTTCTGTTGGTCTTGGATCAACCATTTACACTCTTTAGTAAGCACCTGCCAGGTGACCTTTTAAAAGCATTTCAAAACCTATTACAAACAACTTTTCTAAGCAGTATCAATTTTAAAAGTCACTTTTGAGTCAGCTAAATACACACATTCCTCAGAAATCATGCAGGATGTATCTTGTCCTTCTGTGACTTAAAAAGGTAATGCAAATCTCTCTTTTAGATCCCAGCTTTTTGCTTGTCCTTCCTAAAAGTAATACTATAATTTTTATGTTTTGGCTTCCAGGCTGGTGTTATAGGATCATATACTGAAAGACTCCTCAAAGACACATACAAAAATGTATTTGATGCACAGCATTTTCTTTCATTGTGAACTCAACAGGTAAAAGAGCCTGTTCGTATCAGTACATCCTCAGTTATGTGAAACAAAGCATTCCCCAGAACCAGGAGATGCATCTGACACAAAGCACATATTACCATGCATCTGTTTCCGAAGTGCCTTCAATTTCCATTCATTCCTGTGGAAGAGGAAGAATAGGTCTTTTCAAACAACTAACAGGAATGGCTCCCAATTCACAGAACAGAGGCAGTGCTCTGTCGAGATTAATCACCTTCACTTTGAAAAGTAGTATCCTTCTAACAAGAATAACTTCTGAAAAACACTTTGTTACTTCTTAGGAGCCTTGGGAATAAAGACCTTACAAAAAGGGAGCTGTCTGAACCACTTTCCCAAACAACCTCTTACTATTCCAGAGACATGAAAATGCGCTGCAGAGAACATTACCAAAAACACCTCCTTGCAAAAGCACACTGTAATCTGACAGGCCTGATGTCACTGGGAGCCTTGCTGGAACTCAGCTCTGCTCATCACTTCACTATCCCTACAACACTTAGTGATTTAACATTCCAACAACATTTAACAAGACAACAGCATTAAAAATGACGAATCGAGGCTATGGCAATTTACCCATTTCCTTGTCCTTACTCTGAAAGTCACAAAAGGAACGCTCTCACCTGGAAATCAGACATCTGGCTGATGGGGGTGAAACTGATTGTGAACTGAGGTGGGCATGGACTGGAAATATTTCTGCACAAATCTAAGCAAGGTTGGCACTCAGCTGCCAGAGGGCCAGAGGTTCAAATCTGAGCTGGACATATCGTTTGTGCCACATATGTGGCAAAAGGGCAGATGATTCATTCACACGGGTTAAGGCTGAGCTCTGCATTGGAAAGGGATAAAGGCAGCAAATAGAGACTTAATGTTACAAAGACGGACAAAAAGAACTGTAAATGTCTCAGTCTAGAGCAAAGACATACTTCATCCCAGGCTTTCCCTCAGTTTATCACCCACAAGCTCTTCCAAAGTGCAAAACAAGCTTCTCTCTCCACAACAGGCAGCACTGGATTACAGCAGCATTTTAATTCCACTCTGCCCTCTTCATGCTCCTGGAGCACCTGTGAGCAGAGTGTGTAACAGAGGTAATCCTCCCTCCTGGCTCACAGAGCTGCCAGACTGAGAACTCCTTTCAAAAAAAGCTGATGGCACAATTACACCTGATGAGTTTCACCATAGGAGTCAAATGGCCTGCATGGAAAAGGCAAAAGCTGGACTTTCCGGTGAGAGATAACGAAGACAAACACCAGCTAACATTTAACACATCACCAGGGATGTGAGAAACCTAGATTTAAAATCCCAGCTGTCCTATCACCTCAACGAATTAATGGCCCAATTAAAACACTTATTTATGTAAAGTAGAACAGCTCCCAAAAAAGAAGGAACAGACTAGTCAGGCACTAATATACTCATTTGGGACTTCAGAAACCTCTCTGAATCCAAAGTCTCCAAGTAAAGCCACAAACACCAGCCTTTGACAGAGATTTGACACCATGCAATGAAGCAGGCTGTCAGAGTACAGAGTCAGCCAACACATCCACATGGCAGAGCATGCTGCTCAGGGGTAAAAACAGGAAAGGCACCTCAGCACTCTTTGCCCCATCTTTCAAATGGGTTAATTTGTAGCCTTGTGCTCTCCTGGTCTTTGTTGTTCAAGTCTGGTGCTGGCTTGAAGGTCACTGCATTGTCCACCATTCCACAATGCAGAAACACCCTGAGACATCATCTTTTCCGTACTGAAGGGAAACATATGCAAACTTTTCAAAATCCTAAATAGAACAACACTGCCCCTAGGATTCACCTCTCTGTAACTGCAACCAGCCAGCAGACAGGATTTACAAGTCCCTTCCTCTCCTTTAGGCATTTCCTCTCTTCCTTGAGGACACAGCAGAGGGGTTTCTTAAAAAGAAATCAGCCTTCAACTCAACATCTGAAGAGAGGGGAGGCATGGCAGAGAGGAACCACGACTTACTGTAACAGCACAGCATCCCCTGCACTGCTGCAGGAGTGAAGGCGCAAAGCCGAGCCTGGGGAGGGGAAAGAAAGGTTTGCTGAATACTTGGGGGTTTTTCTCCCGCTAATAAACAATGTTTTCCCGGAGTGTGCTGGCAACGCTGGTGCTGAGCACCACAAGGTGGCACCCCAGCCCTGTCCGTCCCCAGCGCCTCGGCTCTGCCTGCTCTAAGGAAAAGCAGGCACCTGATCTCCGGCTGCCAACACTTCGCTCTGTCTTGAGCTGTGTTCTCAGGCTTTGACACAGTTAATGCGGTTTAATGCTTTAATTCAGTTGAGAGGAAGAAAAAGCTGTTCACTGGGCAATTGGTTTTTACTGCTTGAAATAAAAAATAAAGTACTTTCCCACTAATTTTAAACTTCTCTTGGAGGTCCCCTCCACGTTGTCTGTTCCAGAGCAGTGAAATGGCAATTCTGCTGCTCTGAAACACTGCTACACACACTGATTCCATTCTCCTCTTATCATTACCATGGCAGACAGGTGCTGCCAGTTCATGTTCTCCCACTTTGGAGCAAAGCAGGGAGAGGAAAAGGAAACAGCAAACCATCCTGAGTTCCTCCTTACAGAAAGCCTGCTGTAAAACTAAGGAGAAGACTTGATGATGAACCTGATGTAGTTGACAATGTCCTTGCTCGTGCCAGGGGGTTTGAACCAATAGGTTTTTACAAGTCCCTCCCAAACCAAAACTATTCTATGATGACGCCCAGGGTATTTTAACACACTAATTTTAAGGAAAAATCTGCAGGCAGTGCCCTGACCCTGTGGCAGTGGGGTAGTGCTGTTCTTCCCACCTACTGCCTGGAGCTCCCTCTGCCTGGCAGCAGCCACCCAGGGCTCCCCTGGTGCTTTTCCTCTCTAAACACTTCACACTGCAACAACACCCAGGAACAGCAGCACAACTCAGCAATGCTGCTGGGCACAGCCATCCCTCACACTGACCCTGAAGTGCTAACTGCAGTGTAACAGGTGCTCACAGACATGAACAGACCACATGACCCCGACATATGTGATTTTACATTGCATTTAAGATGAACCACTCTGCTTCCACTGCTCTCTGCACCACCCAGGGCAGAGCACAGTGCCTCCTGCTTTCTGCACCACTGTACCTTTCTCATTTCTCCAGATTTGCTGCTCTGTCATGGTTTAATACATCGAGTAGGTTACATCATACAATCTATGGTGTAACTGCACACAGTATTCACAGAGTTTCCCCATGGGAGAGAACATCACAGGATTTCTCACCGACCATCAGCAGAAATGCCTTTGGGATTTAGTGATCCCTTTCAACACTCAGGAAGGACAAGTCTTCCACTTTCAAATGAAAAACAAGTTCTTTTTTGCCATAAACACAGGTGCCTTGGAGAACAGTGTTTTCCACAACCTTATCATGCCCAAGCGACAGAGAGAAAACCGTACCCAGTGAGGACAGAGAAGTAACCTTTGCAATGTTTCCTGCTGGCTTGTGCTCTGCAGGATCACAGATTAGCTGCTGCTGTGCAGGCATGTGTAAGAGGACTATTTCTGAATTAATCATGCATCAAACTGCATGTGTGTGCAGGAATAGTCACTTCAGCTGCCCGTCTCTACAGGAGGGTACAAGAAACCTGATTATTGCTATTTTGTCCTTTCATTTCTTCTGCCAGATTCATTTACTGTTGCTGTCACAACCTGTTCCTATGCTGGGAAAAGGAATATCTGCAACAAAAATATGGTTGGCAGGATTCTACGTGTGATCTCACCTCCTACAACATCTTAAACAGCGAGCTATGTACTTAACCTTGCAACTCATAGAAATGCACTCAAGGTGAGACGTGTGGGGGAAGATGCAGCTGGTAGCCTAGGAGAAGAGTGAGGGGGCTGTGCAAGAAGATGGTATCAGATGGGAAACAACATGAAATCCTTGTCCTTTTGAGGAGCACAAAGAGGCACACCTACAGCCATTTCTCTTCTCTGATCGCCCCATAAGTACAGGCAGGCTCAAATAGGAAATCACCCCTGTGACCTGGGAGCTGAGCACTAAGTGCTCACTGTGCAAAATGATGCCATGAGGAGCCATGAGGCTCCTTGATGAGACCCCTCAAGTTGCTCTTTGCTTTTCTTTCTTGGGAGCCTTTCAGCAAGTGCAGGGAGTCAACTGCATCACAAAAAAATCCTAGTGAATATCAGATCCAAAGTCCACATGCATCTCTTCACTCTAAAGGGCACTGCCAGAATAGCTTGTTATTAATAACAATTTCATATGGATTAATACATGCACCAAGAGAAAACTCACAATTTCAGCATCACATCATGCAACATGCATGAAACAGTGTACAGTGCAGAAACATTTAGGTTGCAAAGACAAGCACCTAAAACCTAAAAGCTTCTAATTAAGACCATAATCTTTATTCAGCCCCATTACACACATGTCCTCTGAGATAATCCATAATTAAGGATCACCCACTATATATTTGTGAGACCTCTGCCCCCTTCAGTGAGGAGGCCCAGGCAGCACACACTTAAAAAACAACTCTGAGCACTTATTTTCTCCTTGATACTCAGTGGGTGGCAGAAAGTCTTTCATTCTGCACAATAAACCTGATTCCTGAAGATCAAATTATTAATTATCTTATAGATCTTTCTCTAGTTCTCCCTGTTTATATATATATATATGTAATAAGTACTAATGTATTTATTTTCAAGAACAGCTTTAGGACATGAAAGGCACTTCATCTTCAATTTACAAGGCAAAATGCACCCTCTAATTTTGCCTGCACCAACCAGAAACACTTTGAACCTTATTTTCCAGGGCATACTCATGACACGTAGCATTTGTACTGCAGAAGTGACATTTCCATGGGCTTCATTTGCCATCATGGATGCTCAGAACTTGTACAGGTAGACCATGAATCACAGGCCAAGCTGTGATTGGAGGTAACACATAACTGCTGGCTGTCCTTGAAAAGTGTTTTCCCATGTGAGCAGCATCACACAGGACATCTGAGGAGAACAAAGTCAGAATCCACAACTCCAGGGTAGTGCTCAGCTGCCTAAATGTCCAGCTCTGCTCTGTTCCTCATGATCCCACATCTTAGACATCTCATTTCCAAAACAGCCTGAACAGGAATGCTGCCCTTCCCTGATTATTAAACCCACGTGTAACTCAGGTCTAGCTGTGCCCTGTAAAAGTCACATTTATCACGGAAAAACAGAGCACAGCGTCACCACCAGAGGTCTGCAGCAGAGAACACACCCCTTACTTCTGGCACTTCATCTTTATGCATAACTGTCCTCAGACTGACTCCTGGGAATGTCTGGATGCTCAGAAATGCTACTGTACTAACACACCAAGTGTCAGACTACCGTGTCACCAGCCAGCATCAGCAGTGTCACCGTTTGTACCTGCACCAGGCTGCACCCGGGAACTGGTGAAACACAGAACGTGCCTCAGAAAAGCCAGTTAAAAACATACAGAGAAAAGGAATAACCTCCCATCAGCAAGAACGGTACATGCTGCCAGCTTGGCATCCGCCTTCCAAATCAGCTCCTGGACTCAAGGGTCGCCTACTGACATCTCCTTATGCCTTTTGGCAGCAGTCTCATCATCCCTCCTCCTCAGTGCTTTCTTTACCCTTGCCACACAGCAGTATTTCCCCACAGCTCTTCTCCCAGCTCTATTCCACCCAGGGTGTCCCTGCTCCACCCCCACCACGGGGTTTTCGACAGATGTCTCCAGGCAGTTCTTGGTGTTCGATCAGAAAGCTCGACTGCAAGCCTACTTAAGCTCATCCTTCCTGAATTCTAACACCTTCCCTCTTCCCGGCAGCCGCACAACAAAGGCGGGTCCCGGTGAGGGCACCCGGGGACCCGCAGCGCAGCTGCCACAAAGCAAAGGCTCCAACAAAAGGCAGGAGCCTGCGATCGGAGGGCAGGGCAGGGCAGGGCAGGGCTGGGCCAGCAGGGATCCGTGGCGGAGCTCCCTCCGTGCGCAGCCCCTGCCCGCCGTGGCACGGCATCCTTCGGGCGGATGGCTGCAGCGGAGAGCCCCGGTCCCCATAGCAACAGAGCCGGCCACCCTGCACCAGCGGGCATCGACAGGCGATAAAACCATTTCGGTTCGCAGGATTCCCAGACCCCAAGGACCCGCACAACAAACACCCACAGGAGTGTGCCACGCTCCTACAAATTCTGCAAACCTGCCCCTCTCGCAGCAAACACTGGTGTGGTATAAGGAACAAACACGGCAGGGAGGGAAGCTGGAGAGGGAGCAGACACTCGCAGGGTATTTCCGGCTCATCTGCTGATTTTCTGTTTTTCTTCAGGCAAAACATGTTGAAATTCTGTAAGAATGCGTAGAATGCTACATTCTCTGTGGTTTTGCCAAGCACTCTGGTAACTTCAGCAGATAAATATGCCTACAGAAGTAAGAAACCTCTGACAGCAGATAGTTACTGTATTAATGCACACAGATAAAAATAGAAAACCGAAGTTCCACACACCTACCATAATGCAAATTAATTTTTTTAGTAGAAACCTCCGCTTCCCACCACCCTTTTTTTTCCCCTGCTCTCCTAAGCGGGGGAAGTAAGTGGGTTCCCCTCCCTCCACACATTCCAAGTCTTTACAGTACCTACTGTAACATCTACACAGTCAAATAAACTGGCTACATTTCTTCTCTCCCTTTGCTTTGCCCACTTTCTCACCAGTAGCCTGAGCTACCATGCAACTGCACTATTGAAACACCATAGAACAAATTGCTACACTGATAGTGAGTGACAGCACAACTTTTTGTTCCCCTCCCCTCAACAAAAGGCGTGCAATTCCTGGAAACCCTCCCGGATAATATATACTGATTTAGACTCTTGCTGTACTCTGGATTCTGTTGTCTTTAATATTGGGTAAATGGTTTTGTTCCTTGACTCAGAGAAGGCACTTTCTGTCTGTCTATACACAGACAGACATCTGTATTCATACTGACTTAAAGCCTGTGCTAAATTAATCACTGATCAGAGTTTAAAAAGCAGTGGAGAGATGCAGAGATTTCTGAAGGATGTTGCCTTCCCTGTTCTTAACAGGGGGCTTGCTTGGCCTGTCATGGACCCACCTTAAGACACAAATACCCAATTCTGCAAATGCTGGGATGGATGAAGATCCATCAAAGAGTGGCATCTTGAAAGACTCTAAAGAAGAAGACAGTTGGGGTACAGGGCTGTTGTAAAGTACAATAGATAAGTAGGCTTATTTCTAATTGACCCAGGGCTCAGTGCAGAAGAAAATGAGTTCTTGCAGCCTTACCAGCTTTATTAAACTCTATTTCTACAGAAGCCTCTGGTAACAAGAGTCTTAAAACGCATTAGTAAATTATAATTAGGGATTTCTTATCTCTTTTACATGCTTACAAATTAAAATCCAACTAAGTCAAAGACAGGCTTCCATTGACCTAGAAGGCTTTGGAGAATCTCCCTATAATTTTCACTGATGGTAACAGGAATTGTGTTTGTAAAGGAAAAAGAAGAAGCTAATATTTTGCCAAGTGAAAACCACAAAGTGTGGGGAAATCTTGGTGAGGTTGTAAACCGGGAAAGCATGTGGAAGAAAGACAGTTTTGTCTCACAGCAAAAAGTGAGGAGAAAACTCTATTTCACAGTTAATTAGTGACATGGGAGCTCAGAGAGCTCAATTAAAGCCAATCCCAAAGCAGCCAGGTCAAGCCCTGGCTGTGCACAGCCATATCACTCACCTGGAATAAACAATCTGCCCAGAATAGCTGGCTTATGGTAAATGTTTCCTAACACACACACACACATTACCTAAGCCTATTTACCTTAACCATTAATGGCAGGGCACCTCCATGCACCGTGGTGACCTCAGCATTAGGGTATCATGGCTTAGTTCTTCAGGACACAAAGAGCAAGGCTTACATTGTGCAAATGAAATGAAATCAATCATTTTTACCACGCTTACCATTTTTTCTAACTGTGACAGGCTGCATGGCCCAGCAGTGGAAGAGCTGACCAGGCTCTACCAACAGTGTCAGTGCTCACTCTCTGCAGGATTTCTGTGCATTTCTGTGTTGTGACTGGACACGAGTCAGTTTAGTTTTGTTTTTAAGCCAATAATATTTTATTTTTTAATTCTCAGAATTAAATTGAAATAGTATTATAATACTATAATAATATTGAAAAGTGAAATTAAAGGCTAAATGCATTCATCTTCTGGCTCTTCTTACACTTTTTGAAGGAACTACCCAGAGCTGCTTTCAAAACACAGACGTTGCTTTTGCTCTCTTAAAATAATTGTATTCCACACTGATTTTGTATTCTATCTCTAGCAACAGGTGTGCTATCACTTTGGTTAATTTATTTGGTTAAGGAATAAAACCCTCTAATTTACAGGAATATTTTGTAGCCACCAGCATCAGGATACTGAGCTGCCAATCCCATGGAGGTGGAGAAGAGACCACGTGATGCTCAAAATACAAGTCCCTGTCTAGGGACACAGTTCACTCCTGGGTCCTGGGTTCTTCCCTCAGGAGTCAACAGCTCCACAAACTCCTACAAAAATCACAGAATCATGGAAGAGTTTGGGTTGGAAGGGACTTTAAAGATCACCTGGTCCAATTCCCCTGCAATTAACATAATTTAATGGAAAGTCAGATAGCTTAAGACCTTTTAAGTCTGAATTGTGCTCAAATCATTTATTCCATCTAGCAAAAATTAAACATACTGCTTTCCCCAATATCAAGGATAAATATTTATAAAAATAGCAAGTAATTCATTACAGTAAACAACCTCTTGCTGCCTGTCCAAGGCTCCAGCAGCACAATAAACTGACAACCCTTCCAAACACAGAAAGAAGCACTTCACAGAACAGAACACAAAGTAATTGGTTTCCTACCCCTGCCTCCAGTCTGACATTTCCAGCTAAGCCAGAACAGCAATCCGAGTGTGAGGCTTTTCGTGCCTGAGGAGAAGCAAATTGTGGGTGCTTAGGATGGGGATTTGCACCCACAAATCCATGTGGAATCAGATCAAATCACTTCCCATAGAAACTCCAGAGTGTTTTCGATAACTTGCAGGGAAAACATCTGTCTGTGGTTACAAAATATTTCTAAGTGAAACTTTTTCAGGTGCATAATGGCTTGTCAGTACAGCACTCTTAATGAGGCATCTTAGCAGATCATAAAAATATCTAGTTCCCACAGTAAAAGTTGCCTTTGCTTATTACAGACGGGGAAAAAAGAAAAAAGAAAAAGAGGGAGAAAAGCACAAGAAATAACTTCCACCCTGCTGTAATATTTCTGCAGAGGAAACTCTCATTTTAAACAACAACAACAATCACTGTCACTCAGGACTCAAAATTAATGAGGAACCTAGGGATGAGGAAAAAAAATCCCCAAGCTAAAACTATTTTTGGATGCTAAGCACCACACAGCACTCAGGAGAGCAGTCTGCATGGGGATGTAAGCAGCCACACAACCTGGGAGTCAGTTTACCTGCAGGCTGATTAACCTGCTCTAGATTACCTGTTTTGATGTTTTGGCTTAATTTGCCTCAAGACATCTCGATAAAAAAGTCTAAAAACCGTCCCCACACTTTCCCACTGAACTACCATGCCAGAAACTCACATTGTGGACAGTGCTGCCTCTGGCTCCAGGAAACATGCTGAGATACCATGAGATGTAAGATGCAAAACACAGCTATTTTTTGTATTTATCACACAATTTGCATATTTACATAGATATAGATATAGATATAGATATACATAAGATTGACACACATCTACCTAAGTTTCCAAATTAAATTCCAAGGTGAAGATACATCTTTCGGTAGCTACAGAGTAGGAACTCATTTGTAAACGTTACAGCCTGAGCTGCTGTCACTGGTGTGACGTATTTTTGCTTTATTTTAAAATCACACTGCACCAAAGGTCAGCCCTCTGTTGTCACCTGATATGTATCTGGTGGACAAGCCAAAGGAATCATGCTGATTAGAGCTTGGTGAGGACCTGTCCTTGGAAATGGTCCTGCAGTAGGAGGAATGTGGTAATGAGGACAGTTTCTTTCCATATCATTTCAATCCTCTATCAGACCCATATGATCACTTACAATACAGCACCTTAGCAATTTTCTTCCACCCCAGGGTGGTAACATCACTGATCCAAAAGCTGTTCCAGGAGGCTCAATAGCTTTCTCTGAAAGACTGGGCTAATTACTATAATCCCCTGCAGTGTTACTGAGGTGGCAAAATCTCAAGAGACTGGAACTGGTGATGATGGAGTGACAATAGGCTTGGGGACAAAGATTCTATATTGAAAAACTGGCTGTGCTCAGTACCACTGGCTGTAACTAATATTGATTTCCTTTGTTTTCCTTTGTTTTTCTTATATTCAGAAGGTATAAGTAGCAGTCAAATAGGCTGCTAATCAAGCTGTGGAAAACAGTTACAATTCAAGAGCAACAAAATACAGCAAAGGTTGCATTTTGTGATTTCTAACAAAGTTATGGAACAAAGGAAATTAAGAGAGGGGAAAAAAGGAAAAGTCAAGATCTGGAACAGGCTGGCCAGGGCAGTGGTGGAGTCACCATTCTTGAAGAGGTTTAAAAGATGTACAGATGTGGCACTTGGGAATATGGTTTAGTGGTAGGCTTGACAGTGCTAGGGGAACAATTGGACTCAATCATAATAGAAGCTTTTCCACCCTAAATGATTCCATGATTCTATGCAGAAGACAGCAGAGAAAGAAGAGTTCCTGGCTGATCCATCAAAATTTTGATACCCAGAAAAACACTGAAAAAAAAATAAAAAAATCTATTAAGACAGTGAAGCGGTAAGGATTTTGAGCAAGGCCCTGCTGCCCCAGCTAGGAATATTTCTGCCCTTTGAGATCCCAAGTACACGGTGACTGTCATGCTCCCCCTGACCCTGCTCTGGCTGCGTGTCCAGTGAGCCCCCCCAGCAGCTGCAAAGCTGCCCCGGTGACACCTGCGTGGCTCAGCAGAACGGGGGCTGGAAACGGCTCCCTGCTGACTGGAACGCAGGGAAAATTGGATAACCTTCACAAAACTACACAGAGGACTTCCATGACAATGAGGCAGCCCTGACATAAAGGGAATAATGATCAGAAGGAGCAGACAAAGTCAATTTGTTAAGAACCTAATCATGTCAAATAAATTACAGTTTCTGGGGTGGTTTTATTTTAATAAGGTCTTTCAAATGGACCTGCATAAGCAAACTGGTATGGAAGAGATGGAAATAAAATTACAAAAAAAAAAAAAAAAAAAAAAAAAAGGCTATTTCCTATTTTTTGCTATGCATCTCTGAACTGTGAGTGCTGGAGATGAGATACTGGATTTGTAGAAATTTCAGCAGCTTGGAAAGTAAAGCACACCTGGGGAGCACCTTCGGTGAGGAGGGGATGGACTCAGATTTCCCCTACTCATCACACTGCCCAAAATCTGGTTTAAATTTCAAAAATCAGAACTGGGTAAAATTAGACAAAAAAGTTTAAAACATATCAGTCAACAATTCTACCCATCTGAGTGAAGATTTTCTGGTTTTCTGCCAGTACAGATGATACAGAAATACGGCTCTACACTCACACATTTCATACGTTCTTCAGCTCTAATTGCTACTGTTCATGCAGTCATCTACTAATTGCATTACTTGTTATTTCCAACACAAATACAGGACAGAGATATCTCCTTACTCCATTTGTCTCTTCAAAAGCATTGCCTGGTTGTGCAAAAAAAAGCCTTCAGAGGAAAATAATGAGAGGAAAAACTTCCAAGCCTGCTGCAGATAACGCTAATTCCAATGTACATCTTAGTTATGAAGATCTGCCTTTGATTTGGACACTTGTTTCAAGAAAATTAACATACAAACCAAAAAACTATCAGAGATAAGACAAAGAATGAAATTAATTTTAACATTTCTCTCTTTTTTTTTTCTACTTTATTTCAGTAAAAATGGGGGCTGCTGCCTTTCATGCAGCAACTACGAATTTGTCAGGTGAATTTTGGTACCATTTTAAGTGGTCTTTGTCATCCAGCATAAAAATTTACCATCTCTTTGTTAATGTACTCCCACTCCTTTTTTGACACACAAAGGGTGCAACAAAATCACACAAAGGTTGTGGTTGGAAGGGACCTTAAAGATCAAAGTCAGCAGCAGAGGTTCATTAATTCACAACGAGTTGTGCTTTAGAAAGCCTAATGAGAAAGTAAGTCCTCCTAGTCTGGAACATGAGGGTAAAATAATGCTTGGATCAAATTATATAAAATTATTTCCTGCTAATTCTGTGCATGTTATTAAAATTACTAACATTTATCTCAGTAAACTATGAAGCTGATAGTCTTAATGTTCATTAAAGAACCGCACAGAGAGAAATGCTGATTTAAAGCTGAAATGCCCCTGTGTGAGATGCACACACACACATCTACAGGAAAAAAGCACACACACACCATCCCCACCAAACATCTTTTTTAGAAGAGCTGTTCATTATGTCTCAACATTTCTCAGCCTTCCCCATTTGTAACTTCCATTACAGCTACCTAAAGTCAACGCTTCCGCTTCTTGTCTGCAAATAACCACCCAAACAGGCATGTTAACCCTTCGCTCTGAAAGCCATTCAAGAACAGAGTTTATTTCCAAGATTCACTTCAAAAGCAGCACTACTCATGCTAAAATGGCACAGCAAAAGCACTGAAATGTCTTTTACCAAAGGGAATTATAAGCTTGCAACCTAGGATTTAATGAAGTCTCAGTGACATGATAGCCTTTTAAACTGGCTGTGATTAGCAGGTTACCCTGAACATTCTCAGCACCTTCAACTACACATTTCTGAGGTGACATACACACAAACTCATACTGCCCAGGAATGTTTAAATAAATGCAGCCAAACTGATACAAACCCTTCTGAAAACGCTCTTGCAGGCTTTTAAATATTAATTACTTTTTTAAAATGTAAACTACAAGAAATAAATATGTATAGGATTTCAAGTTAATACACAAATGCAAATACAGAGTAGATGACAAGAAGCTCAAGTGTCATGCTCAAGTTACTCTGAATGATAACACCTTGAGAGCTCCAATATAGAAATAATTAAAAAAAAAATTAAAAAAATAGGAACCTGAGAGAGAATTAGATAAATTTCAAACTATCTACTCATCAAATACCAAAAGAGCTAAAACATCATGTTGCTTGATAGCCTTCCACTTGTTTAAAGCAGCAGTCTAAGTTACTTCCAATGCTATTTGCCCTCTTTGGCATATCCTCAAATAAAACACCACCTGGCTTAATTAAGCACGATTGAAAATACAACGCTCTTTGTGGAGGAGCTGAAATTCCTGTCACCAGTGCCAGGAGAAAACAAGAGTCTGGAGCTCCCAGATTGAAAGTTTTCAGAAAATGTACTACATGAATTATTGAGGGTTCATTTCTTGGTATTCTAAACCAAAATGAGATCTTTTTTCAAGAAGACAAGAGTGGAAATGCACCTCTTCTGCTAAAGACTAGGGAGGTGGTGGGGAAGCTGCTCTCATTAATCTCAGCCATGCCCAGGCTGCCACTGCCTGCTGTCACACCCCCTCTCGGGGAGCCCAGCACCTGCACAGGGGTGACAATGCCAGTGGCATGAGGACAAAAGCTTGAATAAACTTGGAACAAAATGCTTGGCTGGCGGCCGAGGCCAGTGAGACAGAGGTTTTGGGCATATGCTGTAAAAATATCAAGAGAAGGAATGAAGGAAAGGGGTGATAAACCGTATTTTCAAAATTATGTCTATGGAATAGAGTGATGATGATAAAACCCTGGTATTTTTTAGAATCAAAACACAATTCTTTTTTCAAAAGTTATTCCTTTTTAGCTTTCCAGTTACAGTCCCTAAAACCTTTCCATAATTTTCTGTGAGTCTCCATTTTATTTCACTGCAACTGTATTATGTGCCAGCAATCCAGCTGTGAAACCCCTGCAGTTAATAAGTTCCCAGAGGCTACAGAAACATTTCCTGATTTAGAAGAAATAGTTCTTTATCTGAGCAGACAGATACATGGAAGGCATTTAACGACCTAAGAAAAAAAATCCACTGAGCACTGCATGAAGTGACAGTGGCTGGAGTGGACAAAGGGCTTCAGCAACCATTTGAACCTTTAAGGCCAAACCTAAAGATGCAGATCAACTCTAACAGAGGTTGAATGAGATCCATGTAAAGAAAGTACATTTCTTTCACCTCTCTCCTGAAATTTTTTTTAAGACAAAAAGTCATTAAAACAGAATAAACCCCTAATAATCCCTGCTGTTATTTATAAGGGTATTCCACACCTGGAATTTTGTTTGTAGTTCTCCTGTATCAGCAGCTCACTGTGCACGTGCAGCTCTGGAGCTCATCCTCTCATTTCACCTTAATAACTGCCTGCATTGCCCTCCCCAATGCTCTCAGCCACAGCCAACAGGAGACTCAAATTCTGGGCACCAAAACCATGTCACACTAAGTAAAACTTGAATATATTCTCTGTTAGCACATGCATCCAATGACATCATCCTAACCCCTTGACATTACTCCTGCCCTGACAGAAATCTGTCACAAGTGCTGCTGTTCCCAGTGTTCTCACAATTTATGTACCCTCCCTGCTGTCCTTGGAGCACTGCACGGACATCTGAGGTCATCCTCAAGGCTGTACTGCCTGTACACCAAAACTCTGATTTCCAGCAGTACTGGGAGGCTTGTAGGAAACCAGAGAAACAGAACTCTGAAGGTTAGAAAAAATAATTTAATAAAAAAATCAGTGAAAATAATTCTCTCCAGAAGAAACTGTCGTAACGCCAGCTGGACTAATCCACCTATACATTGCACCACCTCAAGGCAGTATGTGATAGACTTATGGCTGAGATACAGTAGGTCAGAGCTGAGAACTGCCTTTAGAATTTAAAGGTGAATTGAAAATGCTTCAGGAAGAGAAGTAACTACACGTTTCCACAGGTATCTGCTGGATTTTATGGCACACGCTGGGACTGATACTATTACATGTTTGCTGCGAGCACCAATATTGACTAATGGCTGTCATTACTACTGCAATAAGAACAGCCAGTAATTTTATTAGGTAACAAGGAAAAATTTTCCAGAGAAAGATTAAACACCTGGCCCCAAAATTTATCAATCTAAGTTCTAAGTATATTGAAAACCAGTCTAATTCAGCTAATCATGTAGCCATAAACATCAAGGGTAAACAGGAAAATATTCAACTTGTTCCTGACGGTATGAATTTCAAAGCCATTAAGAAGCAGTCAAAATTACTGAAGTTAATAGAATCCTTCCATGAAGCTCAGCAAGCTTTGGCTCAGGCTCTGAAAGTGAGCTGTGGGTTTTCTCAGAACACAGCTAAGGTAAGGGTCTGCTTTCCACGGCACATCCAAACTGAAATGAGTCCTCTTAGAGTAACCTCTGAGAAAAGACTTGGGGCTCAGAAGGTCTTTGGGTGAAAAGTAAAGGGCAGGGAGAGCACAGAGAAGAGGCAGGGTTTTTAAAAAGAAGAGGTGTGAGGAATAAAGGCTCCTGGAGAGGGTCCCCAACAGGCAGAGGGATGCAGAGGAGCTGAAAATCATTGGATCCTCAGCCTTGTTTTGGCACTTGCACCTGGGGCTGCCCCAGGCAAACCACTGCAAAGCACCTGCCTGCAATGATAACCATTTTTGCTGCAATAATGACAAAGGCTGCTTGAGAAAATGAGTTGGTATTAATATCACCTCCATCAGAACAGCAGCCCAATCTCAGCTGGTCAAACCAAGCATTACAGCAACGTAAATCACACTCTCACTTCATGTTCCTGCAAATCACGTTTCAGACAGAAAAAAAGATTTAAATCATTACCTGTTTTTCAAACTGCACCAATAAAGGGGTTTTGTAAGTACATAAGAGTGAAAAACATCTCCCTGATGATCTAGCCAAGCAGTGAAACCCTCACAAAAAAAAAAATCAGCTTCACCTTCTCTATGCTCCCAGCTGCTCATTTCCATCCCTTCCCACCCTGTATCCTATACAGGGCGGAAGAGGGGAGGTCAAACCCAGATGAATTTCTTACTCTGCTTCCCAGGAAGATCATTCAACTGGTGGCAGCATTGTCTCACACCATTTGTCCAGCTGTGGCCTCAGGCTTGGAACAAGAAACCCAAACTCATAACTCAATCACTTTCAGAACTTATTTCTAAACACAATTACAAATGCCACAGCTGCATTACAGCTTTTGCAGACAGGGAAGACTTTGGAGGCTTTTCCGACAGGAATCTGAGGCGTTTGGTTTCCTTCTCTATTCACTAGGTCTTCTCTTTTGGGGAGATCAACTACATCCATTTTCTCAGAAAATTTCAGTAAAAGCTTAGCTGTTTGTTCCCTCCTTTGGGAAAAATAAAATTCATCACCACATTAATCCTCCCAAGAGGACAGGTGGGAGAAAAGAAACGAAAGCCCCAGTTCAAATGTGCCTTCCCATGTGAATCATTCCCTAACTATGGGCTCCAGCACCAACATCCAACACGTGAAGCTTCCCTCACCCCACACTAAACTCCTACTAAACCAGTTTGTAACCATACCTTCATCACTTTGATTTTATCAAAAAGGTGAATGTCTTTAACAGTATTTAATGCTTACATTCAGTAATCATTTGGTTTGAAAGGTTTTTTTTAAATGCATCTGGTTTCCATTTAGGTGAAACTACAACGCACAGAAGAGATTTCCAGCTGGACTTCTTCCCTCAGTCAGTGAAAGAAACTGGAATACCCTACACAGAAGTGCAATCCAAACTGTATTATTTCTGTTCAGAGGTAATACCTGGTCTTTACAATGATTTCTAGGAAAGGCATGCTGTACATCACTATCCTAATTGCTGTCAGCCACGTTTTGAATGGGCCACACTCATAAGCTCCCTCTGCAAAGGAGCAATCTTGAATCTTAAAGTGTACATTAGTGCATAATGAGTTCCTGGCAGCTGTTTTCCAACTGAAAACCATCGCCTGCTGCTTCTGTTGGGGATGTGGCTGTGAAAAAAGCAGTTCTGCTGACGAGCAGGGGGGAGAGAGGCGTGTACGAATACACAGCATCTCATATAATTAACCACAAGCCCTCACACACTCACACCTCCAAACACAACTGCAGTGGCTGCAAGCTCTGCAAGGGCTGTGGTTTCATTGAGAAACACATCCCGCACTATTACAAGAGATTAATTAAAAATGAATGCAACAACAAAAGCTGGGCTTGTCTTTCAGGCTTGTACCTTTCACGGTACAGGAAGGAATATTCACACTTTTCCTCCCCAACTCTGAAGGCAACCGCTAGCAAAGAAAATAACTCTACTCTACACTTGACCCATTTAACTTGTATTTCACACCAAATAAGAGGCTGAGTGGGAGGCTGTGATCTCTAACCAGGGCAGTGACCTTCAGACAAGGCACAGAACATGTTCCAATCTTTCTCTTCCCCCTTGTTTTTCACGAGTGCTGCAGTCATCATTCTGTCTTGGGCCTGGGTAAAGCAGTTAAAGCACAAATGGAAATGCCAGCTCATAAAGCGCCTTTCTTCAGTGTTTCAAAGCTAATGAGTATGAATCACAGATTGATTGGAAAATCTGTGCCCATTCCAGAGCTTCTGTTTCTGATATTCACCCCGCTCTGCTCTGTCAGAGGTGCACAGCAACACGAGCCCATTTCCCTGGCTGATGGCAGCTGGCAGGGCCCAAATCCACATCCGGCACAGACTGGAGCCCGCTGTGCTCCGTTGCCATGCTCTGGAAAAAAAAACACAAACAGGCTGGGACACAGCACCACACCACACACACATCCCAGGGCCGCCTTCTCCTGGTGTTTATGCCCATTCATTCATTTTCTGATTAGATCATACCAGTGTCCCCACCAGCAGAGTCAGAGGAGGTTTCTAAGGGCTCATGCCATGAATAACTGCCACTGTTCCTTGACATTTATACATTGACATCTGCTCTCGGATACTGAAAGCTGCCAGATGTATTCGACATTTACAAAGGTTTAAAAAGGAGGACCAGCAGAGCCTTTTGATGACAGGAAAGCAGGACAATTTTTAATACAGGAAGAGACAAGGTTTAGAATTGTTATCCTAGAGAAGGGTGTAAATTGTTTATAAACACCAGTTCCCACTTCCATTTGCGTACTTCAAAACTAGCGCCAATGTTCTTTGCTGCCTCCACCGTGCTGACACACTTCAAACCCTGCCTTATAAAGGAACCCTAGGAGTGGAGCAATTAGCAGATTTAATTGATCATGAAGGTGTACTGTTGCAGGAATCTGTGCATTCCGGGTGCCAGCTGAAATCCATACCCTCTGCTTGCTGAGATCCAGTACTACAGTGTAATACAAACGCACAGCAGCCAAGCCTGAATGAAACAAATAAAAGCAACCAACCCCTTCTGAACCTCTCAGCTTGTAGCAGAAACCTATATGCTGTTAAACCTAGAAAATCACTTCCAACTGCAATTACTGCCATTTACTCTATCCTTTCCTTCAGAGCTGATCCCATTCCCCAGAAAGCACTTCATTCATGGGCTAAATTGGTGTGTGTGAGAGCTAACCACAGAGAAAACAGAAGTAGGTTACAAATTGTGTACCTGCTTGTAACCCAAGTGCAGCCAGCTGGAAAGAACCACAGAAGAGGTGAGACAAAGTGGGTTGGTGTCTACCTTTGCTCTCCCTAAATTGCTGAATGCCCAAGGAACGTTTTTATTTCAAGAAGGCTTGGAGAAGACCAATCAATTCCCAAATTGACTTGCAACGCCCAAAAGGATGCACCACCTTTTTGTGTAAAAGGTAAAGATGTAATACAACATTTTCCATCCTCCAAATCCATACTTAAAACAGAGAAAGATGAATTTGACCATCAGTTAAATGTCCTTTCAACTATGATTTTTTAATCAAAATTGACCTGAAGTAATTCACTGTCTCTCACGCAATTTTAGAAACTGCTTGGAGGGAGCCTTAAACACTGGCCCATCTCCATCTACTTTTAAAATATTTTTCCCTCCTATATTTGATGCCAGAGAACAATGAAATGAAATGAAAAGCTACTAGGATCCCACTGAATGAATAACAGTACCGCAAATTTCTACTGAAAACAGAAATACTGGATTATTCCTGCGCAGTGGAGGCATAATGACAGGCAGTTCAAACTTTCAGCTCAGCAATTTCTGTCACCAAGACAAAAGAAGCCTACTTAATCAGCTGGGAAAGATTTTGAAATAATTAATTCCTGAAAATAAATGAGAATGGAAAAGCCTCTGGCCATCTTAGTATTTTTTTGGCCCCCCTCTCTTCCTTGCATTTCAGAGCTCCAGGGCTGCCAGTGTCTAACCTAAATATCTACGTGCTGCATATGTCAGTCTCAATTTGTAGAGCGAAAAAACATCCCTAGCCAGAGATGTCATCAAAAGCATCAACACAGCATGCCCAGTGCAGACAGGGACACAGAGCCACAAAAACCACAGCAGCTCAGGTAGGGAGAGGCAGGTAAGAGAGGTGGATGCCGTGAGGGCAGGGAGGCAGAGGGAGCACGTGGCTGCCTCCAGCACGGCCCCAGTGCCCCCAGAGAGGCAGGACAGGCGGCTTGAAGCCCAGCTCAGCCTCTGTCACCGCAGGAACGCGTGACAAGGCTGTGAGATGCCCGAGTGTGATACAATATGTGCCACACTTGACGGCCCCAGGCACCCTGCGGGGAGTAAGGGAAGCTGGCTAGGGAAGAAGGGACTTGGCTTCTCTGACTCAGCTGATGTTTGCCAAACATTGGTGAAAATGAGCAAGAACTGTAAATGATAAATCCGGAGCCTGGGATTCGTGGCAGGCGGATGCAGGCTCAGCCAGCCCCACCATCCCCTGTAACAGCCACCACTGATCCAAATCATTCCCCCCTTATCTTCACACTACTTAATCTATGAAACACAGCACTGGCACAAATCTGCTAATATACCACAACTCCATCCCTTTGCAGATTCCTATTACTCTGTTATAAAAACAAGAACATTTTTAAAACAATACATATATATTACTTTCAAAGGCCACAATTAACAAATTTAACCTTCCAAGTAGTTGTGTTAGACCTAAGACTTGCTCATTGCATCAATAAGACAGAGCACAGTGATGGCTGAAGTGACCCTGTGACACTGGAACACAGAGAGCTAGAAAAGCCAGGCTCAGCCACAGGGCCCAGACCATGTGCACTCTCTCTCTCACACACTTCATGATGCTACAAAAACAACCACAAAACCACAAAAGGCTCCAGTTCAGACGTTCAGCTCTAGCACACATCATTATTTTCCCTGTCTTGTTGCTCTGAGTAGATGGAAATGATTTCTCCAGAGTGCCACTCACCATGGAGCTGTCGTACTGGAAGCACGGCGTGCTTGCTGATGCAACCAGGGACACAGAGGTGAGACGTTCTCTCCCCGTGGTGGGAGAAATACACGTCGTTTTTAGCTTGATACCATCACACATAGCAACTACAGCTAAATACAGCAAAGCATTTGAAGCTCAAATGTTAGTTTTACACCTGGCACAAAATGTGCTGGAAGACTCGTGATAGGAAGAAAAGGCAAAGAGAACAAGCAAATCCTGATTTCAATAATACAAGAATAGCAGCGGAGTTGCATCAGATTAACGATACTGCAAACCACATTAAAGCACAGAGCAGACATTTAGGAATACAACTGGTTTGACCCTTTACACTCTCAACAAACCATGATCTAAAAACAAGTTGTTTTTTTTTCTCTATGTATTGTCTTCTTTACAGAGCAAATTCTAGAACCATATAGCTGCCTGTTTACTTTCACGTAAATTGGATTACAGCTCTTCTGAAAGCAAAGCAGTTCCAGTTCTCTCCCACTGGTTCAGCTGAAAGAAGAATAAGACCTTACAGCAGCTGTGTTACCAACAAAATTAGCAATATTGAACACCAGCAAGTTGGGTTAACTTGAAACTACCACTTTTCCTTTGTGATAAAGTCTTTTAGATACCTACTGCTGAAAGAAAGAAAAGCCTGTGGTTTTTCTCATTAGCTCTTTTCTGCCTGTTCAATTTACTGCTTATTGACTGAAGGAAAACCTTCTTTCTTCTAAAGCTAGAGGACGTGATCTCTCTCAGGTGGCACACCCTGGTTTCATTCTGGTTGGGTCACCAAACAGCACAGCCAAGAGCAGTGTGGCCACAGCTGTTTGTCTGTCACCAGTTTTAAAAGCAGAGTGGGACAAAGAGCAGCAACTAGAGACAGTGGGACTTTGCAAACGTGGAATGAGGGCAATTCAGGGAATTGCCAGAGGACTGGAACTGCTGTCCTACCAGCAGTCCCCACACCAATTTCAGGAGAGATGGTCACTGGTTCAAGCCCTTCCTTTGATGGTATTCAACTTTCCACTAAATTTCGTAGTTGCAAGAGTGAAATAACCAGGTAAACAAGCATTTAAAAATATTTAAATAGCCACACTTACCACCAATTAAAGTGCTGTGTAATATTATTATGACACTGTAAATGATGCAGAGAAAAGCACAGAAACAAGGGAGCAAAGAGGGACCTCCTCGAAGGAGTTGAATCCAGTCCAGTGATACGTTAGAGAAATCACATCTCATACATAATTAAGTTTCTCTTGGCTTTTTATCTGATTAAACCTATTTAGAAGGCTGCAGAGGAGCCTCATTTCCTTTTCCCCTCAGGTTGCCTTTGCCTAAGCACACTAAAGCCAAGCTCCTCTGGATTCTGAGTAGGACAGGCTCACTCGTCTGGCAATCCCTCTCCACATGTTTTGTGTACAGTGGGATTCTAGTTCTTGAACATAAGTGACCAACATGACACTTGTATTCCAAAATGGGTATCAATTACCTTACGCATGGAATAAAAAGTCTTAAGTAATTGAAATTAATTAAAAGGATTAGCTTGTACACTGTGATGATTCCATTAGCAAGCATACAGCTTCCACTGGAAGTACTTCACATACTGCAGCCAATTTTTTTTTAAATAGGAGATTATGCTTAGGTTAGAAAAGGAAGTCTCATTTCTGTTCCTTTAAATCAACATTACAATTTCCTCCAAGTCTTCCACGATGGGTCTGATTCCAAGATCTTAATTTTTCTTAAAGAATGAGCAATACAAGTAGCAAGACTGGAATTCTGCAGTAAGCCAAAATGGATTACTTCAGCATTGATCCATCAACAGTGTGGTTTATTAAGAACCTGTAAGTTTAGGAACAACTGGCGGCTCCTAGAAGTCCCTCTGCCATCAGTGCTTTCAGTACTAGGTATAGGAACATGCTTCATTTCCCACATGATGACCAACAGTAGCTGGTTTTCATCTGAAACGCTCTAGAATGAAAAAAAAAATCCTTGAAGGGAATCCTAGGGATTTAGTACTTGAGCCCTTTGCAATAGACTTGGCAAAAGACAGAAGGAGAACACTAATAGATTACAAATTCCAGGTCACTCACTGCATTACTCCTTCAACACCAATCTCCATGAAGTTACACCAATGGCAGAACGAGTTCTGCCCACGACTGCACCCTGTGCTCTCTAATACCAGAACTGAGTGAACACGGACTTTCTTCCCAGGAAGACAAATTTGATCCTATCCCAGTTACCACAGGAACAAAACACCACAGGAAAACTGAACACAACCCTACCACTGGATTAACAAACCTGTTAAGGCAGCCCACTGACTCACAAGAACACACAAAGCCACAACCATCAGCACCAAGAAAACTAAATTTGGCTTTGCGTAGGTAATAGTTTTCCCCATCCTATGAAAACTCCAATTTTTCCCATCCTTCATTAGGACAAAACCGAAGCCTTCTTATTTTAAAGTGTGCACACATAAAAAAGAGTACTGCTGAAAATTAGAGGTAGTCCTGCTTGGCTCCCTGTCTAGGACACCCTCCTGGAATTCAGAAGATCCAGCTGAATGCTGTATCCGAGAAGAGGCGCTCTCTGTCTCTCCCAATACGTAGATCAAACTCATCAAGCTCAATTAATATTTAATTATCCACACAAAAGGGATCAACTTCCGCAGAACAGATAGAGGGCACATTGGCTGGCGCAATGCAGCTTTGTTCAGCAAAAGTAGTTCAGGACCTGAAAACAGGCTACATTACTTGGGATTTTGGAGCTCTTGCACATGGCACTTTTGTCTCTCTTCCCAAAATAAATTGTGCCTACCTCGTCAAAACACAAAGGAATTCAGCCTGGAATTCTTGTACTCTTGGCTATTCCAGGGTCTATCTCCCTCATCAAGAAAGTTACCAATTTTGAGATTTTCAGAAAATAATTTGTAGACTTTTAAAAGAAATGTCAGAGGCAGGAGCTGTATTTCCTCATGAAGTCACTAAAGACTGTTGAGAGCTTATCTAAAACCAGACTTGAACCACCAACATCTAATGCATCCAAACTCAGGGATTAACAATATTTTTGCTTAATATCTGTCAAATAAAAATGCCCCATTAATATTTCCAATTGTAAAAGGAGGATAGTTGTGAAAGAAGATACCCAAGCATTTATTGGGCTTTTGAAAGATGAAGATGAATCAGCTGTTGGAAGACTCCGAATATGGAAACTCAATGTAAGAGATGCTTTCCAAGCATTCATTTGGCAGTTATTGCAACCTTGAAAGGCTGTGGGCTACTTTACTTGGAAAATAATGGGAAAAAGAGAAAGCACAAATACAGAGATTAAAAAAGAAGCAATGCAAACATCTGCTTTGACTCCTTAGACCTTCAAGCCTCTCTCCTAGTATGATATTGTTTCCAGAAAGCTTAAAATGTTGGCTGTGCACTTAATCTTTTGATTTTTGCTTCCTTATATGGATTTCCATACCCCCACAAATAAACCTTTCAAATTCAGAGGTGAGAAGAAGCAAGTATCTTCTTTCCTACTAGGTTCTGCTTAAATAAAAGGCCAAGATGCTATATAAAATCCCCCACTGTGTGGAGATCCAGGCAATACTCCAAGCACAATGGGGTGGGGTGAGGGTGTTTTTTGTTCCAATTCTCTCCTTCTCTTGTGGTTATAGGTACAGAATCTTCTCTCTGTGATAAAAAAAGGGCCTAACAGTGTCACCTATTGCAAAAGAGCTTTTCCTCACCACGTCCAAGCCCATGCAGAAATCCCTGAACGTGTCTGCGTGTCATTACAATCTGCAACAATTCATCTTGCTCATGTACAATATTGGTTAAAATGCAAATTCTATGCAAAATGAGGGACTGAAGAATTAATCAGTGCATGCTGTATATAGATTAAATAATTCTTCTTCATCCTGGAAGCAGTCCTCCACATTTCAATGGGGTAACTCAGGTTATAGCAATTGACATAAAAGAAGGGGAGGGGAGAATAAGTGTAAACCCGTTTATGTCATAATTATGCAGCACCAGAGGCATCCCTCCTCCTAAAGCGGAGAGAAAGCCCAAACAGAAATAAATAGCTGCCTGTAATTAAAGCCATAAAGCCATCAAAAAGAGATTACCTCAAGCAGGGGGCGGGGGGGTGTTGAAGCAGCGGGCACGGCAGGCTATACCTTGAAAATCAACCATTTGTGACAGAGATTGGACATACAGAGAAAGTGCCCTGGGAACTGGGTGTGGCTGGACAAATTCACGGTTTTACCTAGTTATTTGTCGTTAGCATCACCGAATTACCGCCGATGGTACAACAGCCAGCAACTGCTCTCTCTATTAACTGTTTGCAATATAACCTTAAGAAACATCTCCGGAAAAACAAACCAAAGGTTTATAGAGCTCCATCTCTGTAGCTGGAAGGAAAAGGAATGTGTGGCAGCACATGAGCCAATACCATCTTCTGTCAAAACAAACCACCCGCTCTCTTAAGGGCAGCCGAGGGAAACCCGCGCTGAGCAGCATCCACTGCCGAATGACACCAACTTCAACAGAACAAAAAAAGCCAGAAAACCGCCTCGGTTATCGCAACGCTATCGATTCCGCATAGAAACAGATGGGGAGAGACCCCGTGCTCGGCGGAGGCAGGGCAGGAGCGTCCCCCCGGGCTCCGCGACCCCAAGCACCGCTCCCCGCCCGGCTCGGCTGCCGCTCCCGCTCCCACCTTCTTGGGTCTCTTCCTCCGCTGGCTGCCGCCGTTGCACTTCTCGCCGCCGTCGCTCTTCTGGGCCGCCTCCTCGTTCATCCTAGCGAGCGGCAGTGCCGGCGCCGTGCCGTGCCATGCAGGCTCCGCGCCCAGCCCCAGCCGAGGGTGGCACCGCCAGGGCAGGGCAGGGCCGGGGGCGGGCACAGCCACAGCCACAGCCACAGCCACAGGGGCGGCGTTGCCGTGGTGGCGGCGGCGGGGCGGGGACGGGACGGGACGGGCGGGGACGGCGCACCCGGGAAGGAGGTGATGCTCCGGGGGAGGAATGCTGTTGGAATCACCGAGTGCTTGGAAGACTCATCTCCTAGTTCCAGCCATGGGCAGGGACAGCCTCCAGGAGGTTAGGTTGCTCCAAGCAAGCTGCCCCGTCCAGCCTGGCCTTGGACACTTGCAGGGACGGGGCAGCTTGTGCTGCTCACGCACCCTCCTTGTCCCCAAACCCCTTCACGTCAGCGAGGTTTTGGGCCACAACTGTAACAGCCAGGAGATGATTCACTGTCTCACTATCAAAGCAGAAAATGGCAGCATGATTGGCACAGGAAAGGCGTTCGTTTGTACTACTAAAATAAATCACCTCCTCCTCGGGTGGGAAGAACAACACGGCAACATTCACATGTAAATGTATTCTTCTATTTCTTCTGATGAATACTTTAAAAAGGAAAAAGAATTACACTGTTCCACTTCCAACTGAAAAAAAAACCAGCTAAGTAACTCACCCTCCTTCTCAAACAGCAGCGAAAGCTGGGAACAAAAGGAAAAAACTCCCTTTAACTGCTTACTCAGCAGAGGAGAGGCTGGAGAAAGTGGAAAGGACCCAGTGAGGCATGAATTCACTGTCCCACAATCGCGCTGTCTGCGAACACAACGAACATCTGCAGCGCAACAACAATGTGACCAGTGTAACAAAATCTTTTCTTCTTTTCCTTACTTCAAGAGCAACTTCTTTGTTACTGCGAGCAGTAGTAAATTCTAGACTAAAATGAGAAAACTCATGTAGAAGTAAGGGGAGCTACAGATCTTGAAGGAGGCGGGTGCTATACAACACTGCATCTGTTATGCCATAATTAGAGCTGCAATCACAGTCACAGCAAGGATTTTGGGGAAGACACACAACAGTCATTTGTTATCAGTGTCAGACATCCATGGAATTCATTTGGAGAACCTGTGGAGATGCAGCTATTCTTTTAATTTACAAACGCAGATGCTGGTTTTAAAGAGAGAAGTCATCTCCCATTTCTCATTTTAGTCAAATTTTGCACAAATTCATCGCCCTGCCCAGCCTTTTCTCATACCAAACTAAGTCATTTAGTCTTTGTCTGACATTTGTTTATTCACAATAAGTGATTCTTGGGTTAGGCACATTGTTGAGGTATGTGGGGATTATGTACTGTGTGTTTTCTTCTTACAATGTTTCCTGCACTATTAAAAAAAAAAATTAAATCACCGATATTTCTCAGAGTAAAGATGAAGTAAACTTCAATCACACATGATGGTTTCTGTAACTAAAAATCGTGCTTGATGGTTCTGAAAACCCAGAGATCATGTGATATTGCAGTGATGTAAAGGTGATGAAATATAAACTATTTCACTCTGCCAAATCCATCACCTGTCCCTCTGTCCCTAGAGACGGGCCTTTTTATTATATTTTTAATTCTATATTTACTTTTAGTCTTGAAGCTGAAAAAAATCAAGGAAACAGGATTGCTGGAGACTTCCATGATGGCCAGGAAATGAGCAGATTTTCCTGAGAGACTTAAATGATGGAAAGCTTGATGCCTGGTGAAAGGAAGAATTCTCTGGGAGTCACTGTGAATGGCAAAAGGGCAGCACTCCAGGGAGGCAGCCAGTGCTAAGTGCAGGCTGGAAGGTGTGAGGGAGGAGTGAGAGAGAAAGACAGAGTTTGAGGATTTCCAATTTCCATCCGCATTTCTCACTTGACCTTTCCCTTTTTTCTATCAGTGCATGGGAGTTGCACAGTCACACAACTCCCTGGCAAATCAAGGGTACAGTGTGAGAGCACCCACAAACAAAATACTGGAAAATCCTGTTGTGACAAGTATTCCAGCTACAAAACCACCCCAATTCACAGGTTTGCTGAAGGACAACAACCTCATTACCCTGAACTGCTCCTAGCTCCTCTCTCCAAATGCTGGGCATTCACCTTTGGCAGTGCAGCTTTATGTGTAGTCAAAGAAAACAAACACTCTAGCTCAGTAACACCACATCAGTGCTCCTCATTTCCCATGATCCCAGAAATCCACAGCGAAACCAAACCAACCTAACTCAACACCTGGGAAACACAGCAGGTGTCAACTGATGACAGGTCTAATAACAGCACAAAATCAGCCCTAAGAACCACACAAGTTGCCTCAGAAATGCCCGAACAGCCAAGGAAGTCCTAAATACTCAGAAATGCTGAAGGCATTCATACTCATTTAAAGCAGTTAGGAAAAAAAATAATACGTGTATTACATTTCCTTCACAAAATTTATTAGCTGGAAAAAAATATGTAGACATAAACGTCCAACACAGGGAATTACACAGAAAGTAATTTTTAACTCACTTGAGACAAGGCTGCAGTCACATACCCGATCAGCCCTCAGCAGTTTATACAGGGAATATCAGGTCTCCAAGCCATATCTATGAACCCAGAAAAGCAGGAGCAATGGCTAGTGATTAATGATGGGAGAGCTCCCATGAATGAGGGTTTAGGTGAGCAGGTGGATGACTGTGTGGAGACTTCCCACAGATATATCCCGGCAGTGATGTTGTTTCCAGGCTCTATTCATTACACCTAAGCCCAGCTGCCTAGCTCACCCTCATCCACCCCATCTGAACCACAGCCTCATGTAACAGCCTGTCAGGTTAACAACACACAATTACCTCCCCTCAGACAGCTTTGATCAAGGGAATTTCATCCAAGTTTAAATTTACTTTACGAAGCTGAAAAGAAATGATGCTCAAGTGTGAAGCAGCTCCCTGAAAGTCCTTGAGCAGTGTGCTGGTCACTCTCTCTGAAGCACTGCCAGAAGTTTCCAGCAGTACATCAGCATTCAGGGCAGCAATATTACAAAATCCCTTAAACTTGCTAAGTGTGGTCAGCCAGAGGGGCTTCCTTGCCAAGGTTTGCTTGGGTGTTTTCCAGACCCAGGACCCAGGACCCTCGCTCCCAAATTCATTCTTAATTGTCATGTAAACCCAAGGCAAAGGAGAGTGTCCTTGTCACAGCTGCTGGCAGATGGCTCCAGCCTGCACCAGCACTGGGATGGTGCAGCTGGGTCACTGCTGCTGTGCAAGATAGCAGGTTTATCACTACCTCAGGCATGTCTACACTGTCAGTCTGACACAGGATTTCCCAGAGTCATTCCTTATATCAGCAGTCTAGGTGGCTTCCACAATCAAAAATTTAATCCTACCATACCAGCTCCATTCCTGAACTTAACAGTGACAGATCCATTAAGATGCTTGTTGTGACAGTCAGAATTTACACAATGAAAATTAGAACTTTATATTCTAGTTGAACCACATCTTTCTACATCCTGACTTTACTTCATATTCTGCATCTGCACTACCTATATATTAAAAAAAAAATAAAATGAAACAATGTTGTCAGCAAGTCAGAACTCCCCCACATTCACATTGTGGAAACTGAAGACCAGGGGTATCTTATCAGAGTGTCAACTACAAATGGGGGAGAGCAAATACCAAGACAGACTCTTCTCAGTGGTACCCAGCAACAGGCACAAATTGAAATGCAAGTAAAGAAACACTTTAAAAGTAAAGAAACATACTGCCTAGCTAAACTATGAATTCTTAATCCTCAGAAATACTCAACACTTTACGAGCCATGGTCCTGAGCAATATGCTCTGGCTGACCCTGATCCAAGACAAGGACTGGACTGTGATCTCCAGAGACCCATCTCCACTTGGCCTGTCCTAAAAGCAAACCCTCTGCATTTGTCACATAACAGTAGCTGTTAAAAGCATTAAAATACTCAGCTATTCCAGCTGAGTAACTGCAAATACTGTCATTGTTAAAACCGTGACACTTCCAGTCTTTCAGTCACTTCAATGCTTATAATAAAACCCCCTCTAAATACCATGTGTGCTAAGTGCTCTGTGTCTGCCCAGCAGTGCACCACAGATAATCATGGGGGATTTTATCGACCCACCCCTACAGGAGTTTCTGCTGGTTACCTTGAGCTGAACCTCAGCTTCCATCTGGCCCACCCTGATAAGAGAGCAACAACAGAGCAAAGCACAGGAGGGTGAAAAAGCTGCCTATGGTTTACTACTGAGTCATTAAACTCAGCTGTAATAGCAAAGAGATAAACTATGCATCTATTTAATCATTTTTCTGATGATTAAGTAAAATAACACTTACCACCCAAATAAGCATTCTTACACACTGTTATGTAAGTGCTCCCTATTTATATCCTCCTCAATATATAAAGAATAAACATAAATTACTAATAAACAAATTCCTCCAACTACTTCATAGCTTTTCATTAAAAAATGACAGAATTTTTGCAGGTCATCTTTTTCCAATCCCTTGTCCTGGGCAGAGACACTTTCCACTAGAGCAGGTTGCTCCAAGCCTCATCCAATCGGGCCTTGGACATTTCCAGGGATGGGGCAACCACAGCTTCTCTGGGCAACCTCCTGAGCCAGAGCCTCAGCCTCACCACCCTAAGAGGGAACAATTTCGTACTAATACCCAATCTAACCCTGCACTCTGTCAGTTTGAAGCCATTCCCTTCCCCCTTATCCTTGTCCTTGGAGAAAAACTGTTTTAAGAAGTACTGGAATGCTACAGAGTTTGAATCTAAAACACAAAACAAAATAACCTTTCTTTAATCTGGATTTCTGTTTTACAGTCATGACTGACTTGGTATTTAATCATCTCAGGACAACAGGATAGCCAAAAAATAGGCAGCTAGCTTCCAGGAAATACATCTGATATGTACTTCTATTTTTTGAACAAATCACGTTTGAAAAGGAAAACCAGTAAGAACACAATAAATGAGGATTCCCAGCTCCATTTCTGAGCAAAGTAGTTCCTCAGAACTCTTCATTTCAGCACCTGTGCCTTGGACAGCAGGAGGAACTAAGCCCCTCTTGCTGTGCCAGGTTGGAGAGGGTCTCTGGGAATGGATCTCTGACACCTGCACAGCACAAACATCTCACGTCACTGATTTCCACACAGCACAAGGAGAGCAAATACTTCTGTGGCAAATACACTTGGGTGAGTCATTTCCTCAGAGGAGTATCTGTTGCTGGTAGCAACCTCAAAACAAAGAGGATGTCTCTGCATCCTTGTGTAAAGAACAATAGGTAGTGGTACCCTGTCATCATCAGTCACATATGACACAGCTGACAATGTGCACTCATACTGAAAGTGTGGATTACTGTGTGAAAGAAGAAAAGGTTCTTCTTTCAAAGGTAAATATTTCCAAATCATGAAAATTTAACATCTGAATTTGATACTGTTAACAACTTGTGTATGTGTTTAAAACATATATATATTTAATTACTTGGCTCTCTTCCTTGTTGCTTCTGTCCTCTAGAAAAGCATCATTCCATGAAAGTGGCAAGGAGCTATCAATATTTAACATGCTTTAGTGGGATTCTCAACAGCCTTTAAACACTGACGAAAGTCAAGTCAGCAGTGCCATATGCTGGAAGGAATCAGAGGCTACCTATCCAAGTATCCAATAAAAGATTAAGTAATGCAGAATGCACATTTGATGCATTTTTCTTTCTAGAAAGAGTGTCCTCTATTTTTTTCTCATTACTGAAGCCAAGCCACTACACTCACTAGACACAGGGAGTAAGTGGGAAAAGAAAAACCTTAACTTTAAAACAATGGGTTATTTTAATGCAACATTAAGCTTCTTTGTTCCTCAATGTTAACACCTCTGTGTTGCTGGGATCCTCCTGTACTTCTGCATTAAAATTATCAGCCAAGTTCTGCAGAGATAGGGTAGCCTGCCTAGCTCAACGTGCTCCACAAAACACCTACACAGCAATCAGTGCTACACAAACCAATTGTCAAAATGTAGGTTTAAAGCACGCTGGACAGGGGAGAAGGAATTCCTGCCCTCAGTTGTGGTGTGCTGTAGATCAAACAAATTAAAATCCATGAACTGAACGGGCCATTTTCTGCCCAGTGGGAGCTGCAAATTGATCGTTTGCATTATCCATCCATCTGGGAGTCAGGATTGTGGGGATGTGACCTCACGTAACACCTCTGTTGAGAAGACATCAAACTTCAGCAAGAGAAAAGGCTCTTAAGTCCCCTGCAATTATCATGCTGGTCACATGCTCCATGGCGATTGCTATAGTAACCAGACACTTGCCATGGAGACTTTCTAGCTCAAAGCATTCTTCTCTTATGCCTTCAATTATTTTTCTTCTGATAACTGTTAATTTATGTTTTATTTTGGAGTAAAGGAATTGGCTTTTCTTTTTTTTTTTTTCTTGCGTTCATCCAGAAAAGAAAATACTTGCAGAAATTAAAACTGAAATTTGTTATAACAGAAAGGAAAACTAGAACACAGCTTCATGCCATGGGTTGATAAAACACAGTATTTGTATTATTTAGCATACAAAAACTACAAGAGAAATGTGTTACATTTTCAGCAGAATGTAACAAAATCAGGATTTTTTTTCCCCAGGTACTCAAACGAGACTCTAATATTGTCATTACTATAGGTGTGGCTGCTAGATGTGATTGCTGTACAGAACTTTCTCTTGCTAGGTACCATTTTCCTTTTCCTGTAAAATATTCTGATCAAATTTCCATCTCTTGAACTTAAGGTTTTTAATATTGCCTCAAGAGGAATTTGAAATGCTCATCTGAAAAAGCTTAGCTATTAAAGGTTTTACATCCACATGTTTTGGATCAAAAGCCACAAAGAGGGTAACAGGATTGCCACCACTGTTGGCAAGAAGAACCACCAGGACTGAATCTGGCACAGGACAGGCAGAGAAATTACCCTGGAGGTTGAAAAAGGGGAGATGGACAGAAGACTCAGTGCTTCCTAAAACTAATATTTTCCAGAAGCAGGATGGAAAAGGTCAAGAGGATCAGATGGTTGTCTGCTGTTCCAGAAGTAAGGAAAACTAACTAGCAAAGGTAGCCATGTAACTTCAGTTCTACCTGTCTTGATGCTCTGTGTACTCTAATAACATAATTTTGGATCTGTTACTTCCCCAGAGCCACCTGGCTCTCAGGGCCGAGATTGCCACACCTAGGGATGCACAGGAGAATCAGAGCAAAGGCATCTGGTGTCTGATTTGCAGACAAACTCAGAGAAATTGGAATACATAGTGTAGGACAAGGAAGGGGACATTGTCTTAACAGCCAGAGAAACCCATCAGCACAGCAGATAACAGCACCCATGCTGCTCCATCTGTCCCTTCCTCATGCTTCATACAAGACAGGTGCTTAAAAACAAGCTGTTCACAGAAAGTTTCTCATTTTCTCGATGCTCCTCATCCACCTTGTGATCTTTTCCTCCAAGGGTTAAAAACCCTCAGGCACAATCACAGGCAAAAGGACAGTTTCAGCCTGGGATCAGTGAGATGAAATACACTAACTTGGAAAGAAGAAAACCTGGTTTCCTCAACTAAGCGTCCAAAGACTGAAAACTTGTGAGTGCCATTTATCTCCCTCTCTTTTAGCATTCCATCCACTGAACAGGAATAATTGTGTCTCTTCATTTAACAGAAACATAATGAAAATGAATTAATTATTTTCCACACACTGGATAGGACTTTGATGAACACGATAGATGAACCCTGAGGGACTAATAATTCTATCTTCAAAGGGATGTTTAAACAACATGTTCTAAATAAGGCCTGGGGCCACAAATCGAGCAACGAGTGGGCAACAAGCTGTGGAATAGCTGTTCATTAAATGTGTATCATTAGTTTGTTCATTGAATGCAGCAGGAGCTGGTGGAAAAAGTATTAGGGGCATGTGTAATTGAAGCCTGTATGGTGATGCTGAGACATGACTGGGTCAAACAGAGGCAAAAGCCTCTCCTAACCCTGCACTCTCCATTAACTCCTTCCAGTGTAGTCTGGAAGTGTGTATGTGTATATAAATACAATGAGTAAGGACTCAAGTATGAGATAGGATCAGAGAGTGAGATTTCCTGATTTGATAGCCCCTGCCATTTCAGTGATCTCATCTCTTAGGTATCCAATGTCAAATCCATCATTTGAACAGAAAGTTGTACAAAACAGGAAAGGGCTTGCAAGAATTACTTCAGAAGCAAAAGAAAATGTTAATTAACTGAAAATACCTATTCCACAGGCAAGAGGAATCACAAGCTCATCTAACTTAATCCACCACCAGCTCCTTTGGCTGTTAGCAAGCATCACCAGAGCCAACCCCTGACACTCCAGGGGTGGCTCTGAAGCTGTTGTGTCCAACTGCTCCATACACCAACCCCATCAGGGACACAAAACCAAATGCATCTCACTACAGACTGATTTTGTGAAGGCCAGAGAGGAGGATGAGCACAGGACACAGCAGCAGTTTGAGTCCACCCACAAGAAAAGGAAATGATTCACGCAGTGGCCATTTACAGCACAGAGCCCTGAGCAGCAGTGGGGACCTTCTGCTAAGTCACAATCTCTTAGCAGAGTTTACTCCCCTTCACAAGGTTTTATTTTCAATTATTATTATTATTATTATTACTGTTACATGACAGATTCCTTCAAGCTGTTCCACAGTCCTGTTTCTTCCGGCACAAGGAGGAATCACAAAGTACTACAACCTTGAATGATACCTGCCCTCTAAAAAGCTTCAAATTCTATGCCTCACTACATTGGCACATCCCTGCACCCCATTTTTTCCTGCCACAACGTTCCACTTTGAAGTGTCGTAGTCAAGTATCTGGGTCATTTTCTTGCCTTGAGTGAAAAAACACTTCCTCCAACTTCCAGAGAAAAACTGCATGTCTATATATTTAGCAACAAAAACTAGAGTAACGTTTAACAAAGAATTGTTCTTCCCTTACTGTAAGAGAACACTTCAGCTCATCAAGCTGACATCCTTCCACAGAAAACCCATCTTGTTAGAAAATATTCTCTTTGGAACTGTACCAATATGTACTTAATGAAATACACATTTAAAAAGTCAGACGCATTTCCTTTCTATTTTCACCCACAGGTATTGTAGTCTGTTAAAAAATATTTTTAAAATAACCACTTTCACAATATTAGGAAAAAAACTGGAGTTATAAGATGTTTCCTTTGTGTTCAGATAAGACACTCGGTGCACAGAGCTGTTTAGATCCTCAGTGCTGGACTGAAGACAAGCTCAGGCCCAGGCTGTGCTGGGATTTTCTGTGCATGTGCCTTGGTCATCCAAGGTCAACAAGAGATCCCTCCCAGTCCTGAGGCTGCTCTGAGCTACTCTGGCAAATGACACAGGAGAAACTGAGTTTCACATGACCCTTTTGCTCTGTCCCCAGCCAAGTACCACATTCAGTGATCTTTTCATTCGGTGAAGCATTTAATCACATTTAAGTGCTTCTCTGTATCATGATGATCTTAAAATGCATGCCAGAGGGGGTAATTATAAAATAACCTCCCATAGCAGCCTGTAAGTTTATCTGTCCTGCAAATTACAGTGTAAAACAATGGCACATCATTTCTCTGTACTTTTTTACCTTGATTGAATCATCTTTAAACCATGAATGTTTTTAGGTCAGAATTCTTCAACAGTATGAAACAAATGCTGTTCTTGCTTTCCAAGTTGCACTGGACAGGCAGAACTTACTCAAGATATATAACAGTTCACAAGTAAATTATATTCAATAATCAAGCCAATGATGAGTCCTAAATAAAAACATCAGCTTAACATCAGAACATGCTGCCCAATAGCGAGCTCCATTTTGGAAACACAGTGGAAGAGACTGTATTTTACAGCTGACACTTCCTCCAACAAACATTACTGCATGTACCAGCCTGACTCTCTCAGACTCACTTTAAGGTGACACTGCTCTTACCATGGGGCAATTAACACATCCATGGTGAGAAACAGGATGAATCATTCTAACAAAATCAAAAACCCCCAAATTTTTCAAGGGAAATGGCTACACTGTCTATTCTTCTGCTTTCAAACAGGTCGTTTCTTCACACACCATAATGCGAGCAGCCCTGGTACACTGGCTCTCGGAATCACTTTGCTGTTTATAGTACCCTAAGCCAAAGCATATAAAGCAATGAATGCCTTTATTTTTAATTCCCTGTCTCAATAACTCAGGCAGTGAAGAGCAAGGACAGTCTCTGGACCACTGTTTACACCAGTGTCAGGCCTGGGGGTGGTGTGGGACCCCCTGGCTTTGGGAGACAGCGGTGTCTGCAGCCACCGCTCACAGCAACCAAGGATGATTCTCACACCACCTTCCTCAATAAATACTCTCCCCAACTGCTGTGTTGGTGTCATTGCTGCCCACACAGATACTTGAGATGACCTAACTTACTCTATCTGATCATTTTGGCTACAGGGAGAAATCTTCTCCTTCTTGTGTAAAACAGGAAGAGGGATTAGAGGGAAGAGAGACACCTCTGCTGCACACCAGGAGCTCACTTCAGATTAGAAAATAACAATAATTTTAAAAAGAATACAAATACAGTGCTGGAGAAATGTTCATCTGCAAAGCTCTGGAAGTTGAAGGTCATCTAGAAGATGTGTACATGATGCAAGATAAATTTGGCCATACAGAAGAAGTCCACAATTGCTGTGGTTTGAGACACCTGCTCTGGGAAACGGAGGAACAGAGTACAAACCTGAGCTGGTTCTCAGACAGTAGGATTGAAAAGCTTTCCAGAAGTTATTGCTTGTGTGAGGAAAAACCCTTTTACTCCACAGCGGCAGCAGCAAAACAGACTTGGGGAAAATAAAGTTATCTGAGCATTCTTCCAAACACACCTTTGGTTTGCTGAGCCCACCCCTCATCCAAAAAGAGCTCATTTTCCCACCAAATCATTTTTCTGCTGACATCTATATTAGTTTAAGAGAAGGGAAGGTGACCTCCCCTCTCCTACTGTTGTCCCTCATATTTCAAATTTTTTCTTTGCTTCCAAACCATTTGCTAAACTTACAGCATTTTAAACAGCTTTCAAATGAAGAAAAAAAAAATCCACATTTTTGGGTAACATATACTATTGATCACCAAAAATATTTTGGTAAATGGTCCATGTTTTTGTCAATAAAAAAAAAAAAAACTCTGAAACACCTATATCTTGAGAAGTATTGTAAACTTTCCTTTAAACAAGACTTTGGGATAGTAACTGTCTTGGCCACATTTCTGGTGCTATTACAGCAGAGTGAAAAGTCCAACTTGGAAAGTCACTAGAAATAAAATCTGGGAAGGAACAAGGCCATCTGAAGAGCCTCATGGCACAGGGACAGTTCTGCTGCAGCCACAAGAACAACTTGACTTTGAGACACAAGAGTGGAAGGTTCTGGGATCAGTCTATGCACAACAGGAATTTTTCTACTGGTGCAAAGACACAAACAAAATAGAGAGGAAAGCAAATAAATCCAAGACAGCTCCACCCTCATCCACAACTGACAAGACACCATGAAGTCAGTGAATTAAATGAATAGAACCCAACTTCAGAGTGACTCCAGAAAACTCTGAAGAAAGATCTTTTATCTATAAACTGTGGGTTATAAACACACTGTCTGCAGATCAGCAATTAACATATGCAATTATCTGGGGAAAAGCCTGAAATATTTGAGTCCAACAAAAGGAGGACACGACAGGTAGCAAATAAATTTGGATTATAATATTAGAGTGTAGCTCTCACTGAAAGAGGCAGTATACATTTAGTATGTGTTTAGCTGCATTTTTACAACAGAGATATATTAATAATGGCTTCTTTCCCTGCTGCACTGAAGTCAGGATTCTTAATGAGCACAGATGGAGTATAGAGTGGCTTTAGCATATTCTCCCCCAGAAAACCAGCTACAATAGCACAGACGATTTTGAAACCCAATCTGATTTAAAACATCAGAGCTAATAGAACACTTAGGAAACTGGTTATTTTTAACTCTCTGTAACTGCAATTGCGAATTTTCATTCTGGAAACACAGGCAAGATTTCCACATGCAGAATAATCAGAAAAGATAAACAAAACATTTTATGTAAAATAAATGGATGCCTTATCCTGCAAAGACCTGAAAATATTTCCTGTTGCCAGCAAAAATACTCATAAAATTTGGAATGTGAAACAACAGCTGGGAACAGTTAGCTACAGGAGAACCAGTCTGGTTTGCAGTCATTTCGGAAATCAATGCACAAAGTGGCAACCATAGGTTTCCATTTCCTTTCTGATAAGCCTTTCACACAGAGAAAACTCAGCAGTATTTTTCCCTGCCATACTTTGAAACCTACTATGAATTTCATAAGTTCATATTTGAAGGGTCTAAAGCAGACTTGAAAGCACAATAGTCAAAACAACCTGGAAAGCACCGTGCAAGGGATGAAAAGAATCCCCAGTCATGTGGGAGCATAAAAGCCATCAGGGAGCACCAGGCTTGGTCCACAGTCACAGTGCTCACTCCAGGCATCTTTTTACTGACTGGTTTCTTCATTCTAGCAGAGTCAGAACCAGCTTATTCATCTGCCAGATTCATTTCTTCCTGCAGCAGATGTACATCTTATCTCACACGGCTTTTTCACTCTTTGTTTCCACAAACACATTCTTGATTTTTACTGCACAGGATGAGAACCAAAATCTGGTACAAGAAAAGGACTTTCAACTCCACAAAAACAAGTATGCAGCAAATAAACCTCATCAGTTGCCAAAAGACAGATTTGTGTCCTACCAGAGAAATCAAATATTATTCAGATGTGTATGCCCACAACTGTTTTCAGATTCTAAACACAGAGGAAGAGAATTGTATCTGAAATGTGAAGAAATTAAAAAGCTTAAGGTCAAATACGCAGACTTTGTTCCAGGAGAAAAGCTTTCATTAATTTCTCACCTGATGATGAGTTTTTGTTCCTTCCCTGCAGTATGTGTAATGTTAGAAAAACACTCTGTGTTTTGATAACATTTGAGAACCAGGAGTCAATTTTGTAACTCTTTCTGGTTTTCGGTTTTAATGGAAATATTTGCACTGCTGACATTGGCATGAAACCTAGGTAGCATCTCTGAATGGAATAAAGGCTATGGTGAAAAATGGTGAAAAGCAACTGGGAGACACCATTTCTCAGTATAGAATTGGTCTCATTTTACTTTTAAAACATAAAACCAGCTTGGGTTTAAATGCATATAACTGCATTACTCCAGCTGCACATTACCATCAACAAGCAAAACCCAATCTCACCTAGGGCTTCTAATACAGAAGTAAAAATGCTCACTTTAACAAGTGTATAAAAAGTTCAACAAAACTAAACAATGCCTTGGTGAAGGTTTTTAATTCCTCTCTTTCAGCAATCCCTACAGCTTAGTGTAGTCTGTTGAATCAATCATAGATGAAGGCAAACTTTGCATTTTTATATTGCTGTCTGTGATTTCATACGTTATGTGACTTATTTAAAGTGAAGTCAAGGACTGGTGTTTAACACAAGAGGAAAATTAAACTTCAAGCCCTTTCATTAAGGAGAAGGATCCTAAATACAGATAAAAGTATTACCATTACATATTTTTATCTCATGTTAATACACAGTGTTTAACCACATCAAAGACTGAGATAGAACTGTTTTTGAGAGGCCTGGAATGAATTCACACAGAAAACATGGACAGATCAGTTCTCCCATATCCAGCTCTATATTCTAACAGGATCTCTTCCCTCCAGAGCCGCTTTCTGTTGTTGATCTCTCCAATCAATAGTGCTTCAGAACATAAACCAGATCTGTCTCCCTGCCCACAGTTGCAAAGGTCAAGTTGATCATGAGGTCAATGTTTTAAGGAAGAATGGATCTGGGAATAGCGGCATTTGGGAAAAAGAGGAACTCCTGATAGAAAATTCGCTTGCAGCAGGGCCTCTCCACTGAAGGCAGAGGGAAGCCCGAGGTGTGCTGAGGCTCTGGACAGCCACGGCTCACACTGACATGCAGAGACTCGCAAGGGCCAGTCTAGAACTGGTGTTGTTCTCCAGCACATTTCCGTGAGTACCATACATTTTGAAAACACAGAATACAGAAAAGTTTGGGAAGCTCAAGCCAAACAAATGCTTTCAGAGAAGGGTTCATAGAGGCAGGTCTAGGGGCTTCTGCAGGGACACAGGAGAAAGTTTAATTCTCTCAAGATGATGAATAACTGCCTTGATATTTCCTTCCCACCATATAGTATCCTGTTTCTATACAGTTGTATAGTTGTCTGCTGCAATTCCGCCCTCGGTTTGTAATTTCAAGTGTTTTGACTTTTATTCAGCTCCTCCTGTCCTACATATACCTTTTTTTGTCCTATTTTTTCCCCTACAAATTCTTCCCTTCTTTCCCTCCTTCCATTCTCTTGTGTTTTCTGTTCACAGCTCCTCTTTTAGCCAAACTGCACCCAAATATATGTATGTATATATGTGTGGGGGTGTATACGTGTGTGTGTGTGTGTACATTTATTAATAATAACACACTGTGAGTGTTTACCAACCCTCCTGCAATTTGTTTGTTCTAGGCCTTCTGTTGCCCTGTGTATGAATCATCCATTTAGGCAGCAAATTCTTCAGGGAAAGGACTGCTTGTTGTTCTAAATCCATACAGTGCCTAGTACATACAGCCCCATTCTTAATGATTATAATGACTGCACCAGGGCTTTTGGTTTCCTCACTTCTAGAATGCTGGATGCTTGCTTTGTGTGCCTTCACTTCTCTAACAAACCCTTAAGAGAAAAACTACAGCACGAAGAGCACGTGTGACCCAGCAAAGCTTTGTGCTTGACACGGAAACTCCGAGAGGAGCAGGGCAGTGCCCAAAACAGGCCCTGCCCACTCGCCCTGCACAGAGCATCATCCACAGCTCCCAGCAGGGCCCTTGACGTACTCTCTTTTCCCAGATGAAATGCCCAATTCTTGTTAAGGTCCACACCAATTTCACATGCACTTTTTAAGGAAAATCGAGCCCTTTCCACACGAGTGGGACCTACTGAAACCCAGCCCTGGTGGAAAGTGCAGTAAGAGGAAGGAATGGCATGTTCCTGCTCCCGGACACTGTAGGACACTCTGAGCTCTGCCTTCCCTAACAAAAGCTTCTTTTCATTAAAGGGTGGAAAAAAATCCCCTTTTATTCTCTAGCCTTTGAAGGGCTTACATCATCGCTTCTTCAATTTCAGGATTTTAGTGAAAACAAGCTTTCTCTGCAGGGCTGGTCAAATGACTGTTAACTAAGAATTCCTGGGAGTGTTTAATCTACACTCTCTATTAATTTATCATTAGGGTGCCTTCTAATAATGACTTACCGAATGAAGAAACAAAACCATTACAGAAACCCTCCCCACTCCTGCAGTATTTGTTACAATGAACCTGGGTGTCTCTCCACCAAAGCAGTCACTGTACATCTTTTTTTCTTCCATCCCCCCATTAGCCCCAAGTCTTCCAAGGGAAAAACACCACAAGCTTTACATATTGCAGAGAAAATATTTTAACACTGGCCTTTCATCACACACACAAGAAGAAAATTTCATCATCAGGGTTGTGTCCAACAGCTGCCTTGAATATGATGACAGAAATGATTTGTGCATAGGAATAAAATTAATAAGGGACAAGGCAGTTGCACCAGCCTTGTACTGTTTTTCTCCTTGCATTTAAAATTAACTTTAAAAAAAAAACCAACCATTTCTTTTTTCCCCAAGATGTTTACATGGGCCTGTCATTCATTCCTTTTTGAGAAACCCACGTAGGCCAAAGTAATACAGCTTTGAGAATGTGAGCACACATTCAACCTTCAGCAGGGAAATCCTGTACTGAAGACCAAGGGAAGCTCCAAATTAAGGAAAATTTGTGTTTTATTAGGATCAAATAAGCTGTGCTAGTGATTTTCAACAGAAGGCTCTAAATGTGATTTCTCCCATGAGCCCTTCCACCTCTGTTTTACTATTTCTACAGCACAGGCTGCTTGAAAGAGCTAAGCGTACCCAACAGCACCAAGTCAAGGCAAAGTCACTACTTCACCTACTTTCCCTGCCACCAGGCAAAGAAAATCCACTTGGGCTAAAAGCTATTTTTTATACCTCAAACAACACAGGGCCTCTAGAGAAATAATAGCAATAGTTTTAAATTTCAGGCTAGATGCTGTGCTTTTAGTTATGGTTATCCTGAAACCCGAGAGGGAACCACACCGATCTCTCCCCAGGCCTGGGCAGCAGTTTCCATCTGTCACCTGTAAATAAGCTAACTTTATGAAAGGCTCTGCTACCATGAGCTGTTTGCTTACAGTCAGTCTTTGTCTTGACCTGTGCATTCATCAAAATTGCCTGCAAGCCTGACCAAAGGTTGCAATGCACTCAACTGTAATTCGCTATACAGCTTTCCTTAGGACCCACCATAAATCCTGAGCCACTTCTTTAGACTAAACAAGTGTCAGTTCTTTTGGGTGACACAACAGCCTGGCTCAGAGCAAAGCCAGAGAGCTGGAACAGAAAGGACCCATCACAGGGATAGCACCACAAGGCACTGGGTTGTTCACAGGCCTCTGCTGTTCAGCTCAGAACTCCAGCACCACACAGACTTGACTGACCAGATCTTGACAGGTCAGACAGATGCGTTTTGGAAAGGTGGCCATCCCCAGCAAGCAAAAAGGGCCACAGAAAGTAAAACTGTGTCTGAAAAGGGTAAGTCAGAGATGCATCTGCATCCTCTGTTTTGAGAATATGTACCAGTAAACAATGAGAGAATGTCACTGGCACAGCATAGCAGAGTGCATCAATCACAAGATGTGAAATACTTTACCAGTTAGGTAATTGTTTAACCTACAGGACACTCACTAATATATATCAGCTATAATTAACTTTAGCTACAGAGTCAGATAACATGAAAAAAAAAACCAAACAAACCCTCAACTTTCACAGACACATATTTAGACATTCTTCATGTGTTTTGTCTGTGAAATTAAATTGCAGTAAGAATAGTTATCTGAGGTGAACAGTAAAGCAACAGGATTTCTTACAGTTTGTATGCTTATTGTCATGCCCCACCAGTGCTCACAATCCAAATACCTAAGTGTTCAACTGGCAAAGGAGACTGAACATAAAACGGACCCGGAGGAACCTGCAGCTGGCCCAAAGCCTTGGCCCAAAACCAAGAGGGACTTACTTCATCTTATCACCTGGAATGAAGAACTTAAACATCCAGCCAAAGAGTAACACAAATGCAACCTGATTATTCATATGCTTGTCTCTGCAGATGTGTCTCTGACCTGGCCCCTTCAAGCACTCCCTGACTTCACACAGATGCTTTCTTTCTCCCTTGTACCAGACTACTTAGCATATGGAGAATATGAATCCTTAAGGTTTTAATAAAAGATACCCTTTGGATCAAAAAATTGAGGTTGACTTCCCAGTGCGTCACAGGTAGACCCTGGTACTTATGAATGCAGATTGATTGCACGGGAAGTTTTTCATCCTGGCAACACCGTTGCCATAGCGATCTGGGCTGATCCGATATTCTTAGCAACCGCTCCTAAGTCTCCACCCCCAGCACTCGCTGCTTTCCTCCGAGGCTGAGCCGTGTAACCTCATTTCCAAAACCCCACTGACCACCAGCAGAATGGCCAGAGCAGCACGAGCTCAGAAGCAGGAGTGCCTTCTCCACAGGTACACCTGATGTGTACCTGAGACGCCGGTATAACACGCTCTGCAAATGAGAGGACAAGGAAAGCACCCTTGGCCTCGGGACACTGAGCAGGGGAGGGAGTCATGCTGGACCTATTCTGCTAACACTTTCAGATGCTGGGGACACAAACAGGAGAGCAGTGAGGGTCTGCAATGTTCCAAGACCACAAAAAAATCCACCTTATTATTTCACACACATACCTAGCTCGCTGTCATTCCTCTGGGCTAGAAGAGTATTTGCCAAAGTCAATCTGAAGCTGTGTGCTTGAAACCACAAGAAGATGCATATAAGACATGACCTGAGGTTTTACACCACACAGCAATGGAGCAGTTGATTACTACACTATTAACAACGGCCTCTATTGCACAAACCTAGGCACGCTGTACTCCAACAGGCTTCTGAGCCAGCTGAAGATAAATCAGGAACTGGCAAACCACAGCACCTGTGTTACTCCAACTACACACACTGTGTCTGGCAACCGCCCTCTCTTCCTGTCGGAGGCTGTGTGCTGCCACTGCTGCCTATGGCTGGGCTTCCCTTCACTAAACCTAAAATAAAGCCTGAGTTCTCATGCTGATTCCATGCAGGACCAAGTGACTCATGGCTCCTCATGCAGGTAAAGCTTTATGGACTTCATCTGAGAGTGCAGAAGGGAACAGTAGAAACTACTACCCAAGTGGAAGTGGAATGGATAGAGCAGCTGCTAATTAAACACAGGTTTGGGCCTGCTAGCCAGTACCAAGTCTGGATGCACCACCAGTAGAAGCACTCAATAGTGCCAAGAGCAATGAATTTGATGTGACTGGCAGCTGCACCACAAAGCCTGATGGCCCAACTGCTCTGTTCTGGACTGCTACTCACTAAACATGATCTGTAACAAAAAATTAAAAACCTGCTCGAAACAAATAACCCATTATGAAACATTAACCACATGCCCAAGGAGTAAGAGAAAGTATTTTTTAAGTTTTAATGCATGTATTAAGGTTTGGGCTCTGATCTTAAAGGTCTTTTCCAACCTAAGTGATTCTATGGAAGCAGACCATCAGGGAGGTCTCTCCAAAGGGAAGGTTTAAAAGCAGCAGGCAAACAAAGAAAAAACACTATGTAATGGCACATTCTGAAGTAAGAGCACCAAATCAAAAAGAAACATAATTTAGGAAGGTCTTTTTTGACTGTATTTCCAAAAGCCAAAGAACGGCAATTTTCAGGTATGTTCTCAGTGTCAGCTCACATTTTTTTCTATCATTATGGTAAATTACAAGTTTTAACTAAGATTATGGACACATTCACACCACACATGTGGAATAAAAGACTGTCAGTAAATGAGGTTATTCAGCGTTCCTAGACTAGAAAGCTCCTGATAAAATTTTGGCTCCCTTCCGAAACAGAATCCTCTGAATGCTCCCTGCTGAAATAATGAAGCACCCCGAGTTTGACACAAGAAATCTACAATTTGTGAGAAACATTGCAGGAGGAAAACAGCAGCTTAGCAAACACCCCGATCCAGACCCCATACCAAGGACAAGTTTCCGGAACCACACCGGCTTGCCCTCAATATACCCCAATAAAATGGAGATTGCCCTGGACATTTCAGTTTTGATACTTTTTACCAAGTTCAAGATAAGCAGAATTCTGACAGATGTTTAACTAACACACAGACAATTTGATAAATATCAGTTAAGGTTTTAGTTCTCCATTTCCTGCATATTTGTCTTCAGAGGGCTCCTGGGAAGACGCAAAATGTAGCATTGCAAAGTGCCCAACAATGTTGTATCTACTTGGACAGATTCTGCGGTCTCTTTCAAGTGTGCTATATATAGCTGATTATTTTGCTTTCTAGTCTAGAAAAGGAAAATCACAGCTGACACAGATTTCTTCTCAGCAGTCGCCTGCAAGCCCTGCCTGCAGATCTCCTCCCACAGCACAGAACGAGCAGCAGAGTCCTGCGGTTGCAGGTGCTCTGAGCGTACACCGGGCACCTACTTGTGCTGTTTTCTGTCCCAGAATTAAGCACAGATGACAAAAGGGAAATGTTAGAAATATCAGTGCTTCAGGTCAGTTACCTGTTTATTGTATTTGCAATTTAATCCAGCCATCAAACAGATTCCACAGCGCATATCACATTAGCCATTGGGCTTAATGTATTCTGGAACCAAAGCTAAGGCTGCATGTATTGCAGTACCCAATTTATACACACAAGCTCTTTTTTTTTGCCTTTTTTTTTTTCCCTTAAGACCCAAGAAATGCCAATTGACAGCTTTTCACAGTTATGTCACTTTGATGGTGCTGAGCCAGGACCCCCATATGAGGAGCCCTTACATAATTTATTCCGGTCATTTTCATTCTGAATACATGAAAAGAAATGTTTTAAAGATTCCACCTTGAAGACAGCAAATTTCCCTTTCTTAACCTTTTTAAAGTACTTCTAATAAATAAAAAGAAGGCTGACGATACCACGATCCACCCAATACAACTTATCCTCTTTACTTTCAATAATCTCCTTAAAAAGCTCTGTTTTTCAAGGTGAGAAAACGTTAGGAGCTCTCCATCAGTAGCATATGGTGCATTAACAAATTTGCTCATGTCACACTGAAAGAAGTGGTGCTAAAAGAACATCATGACTGCAATTCCATAAACTCATGCAGTAAGAAAGCCAGAATTACATAGTTTAAATCTGCCCTTTTGTACATATCAATGTTGTTTATCACAATACTATAGAACAGAGTCTTTTTTTCCATAAGATCCAATAATAATTAGGGGATGCCTCATCCAATTGCTGTTCCTTCACTCTATTTTTGGCCCTGTTCTTTCTTTGTATCTGTTGTTTTTGTGGGTTTTTTTCCCTAACAAAGTGCCTTTGTCCAGTGTCAAGAGCTGTTATTGCTCCTCACCCAGTCCATGTGTGCCTGCTCCCTCCTTACCCACTGCTGGCCCAGAATGCCCAGGCCACTGTCCCTCTCCTGGGCAGTTCTCCTCTCTCCCAGCTCAAAGGATGGCAAAATCAGGCCCAGCACTGTAGGGTTTTTAAAACATATTTTATTCATGCAAAAGAGAAGAACTAGGAAGGGGAGATTCTCAAACCTTCAGCAATTCATGTGTGACACAGTGAGGCAAGGCTGTTCCTATCAAAGGTTATTTGGCAATTTTTTTGAATAAGAATCCAGTAAGCCCAGCTCCTTCTGCAACTTAACATTGAGTATGTGCACCACAAATATAAACAGCGTCAGGAAAAACAATCTGGTGGGAAATATGCTAACAGCAAAGGTCACCAGCAGCTGAAGCAATACGGCAAGAGAGACATCCAGCTACTGCACACATCTGTGTGCTGGGGTGAGAAGGTGACCCATCACACAACCACCACACACTCCACAGTGGAGCACCTACATAGCATCACAGAATCCCAGAATGTTTGGGGCTGAAAGGGGCCTTAAAGATCATCTCAGTCCATCCCCCTGCACGTCACTTCACACGTGAAAATCAGTGCCTAACTCTAGGACCACGTTCAGAGAGTGATCCTGCAAACTTGCACAACTTCACGCTTTTGCCTTGGAAGACACACACTTGCAAATGTAGCTCCATCTGCTACTAGTTAGCAAAGAAATAGTCTTAGGTTGTTAAATCTTATCCCTACCATCACAAACCTTAAGCTGTAATAAAATAAGAGGTATAGAACGCATAAGAATCTCTCCATAGGCTTATAACTTGGAATAAATATTTTGAACTGGACAGAAGCCTGAGATTTATTCCCTGAACATTCCATGTTTGCAGAAAGACAGTAAATGACCCACTTACTGGATTTTTGGTAGACAGCTGGGGATGGTGATGTTAGTCTAGAATGCTTGTGAGTTAAAAAAAAGGGAATCAAATGAAAATCCTGTCCTGTAGCACCTGATTTACACTTATTTTCAGACTATACTTCTCAGAGAACTAAAGGGAGAAGATCGGGTTATCCCCAGGCTTTTACATGCTGGTTGTTTTTTTTCTGTGCATTTTAATTTTCAAGATGTCAGTTTTTCAGAAGCTGTTAAGCCTTGAGCTCTAATCCAAAGTAAATAAATAAATATACAAATAGAGGAAGATTTTTATGAAAACCCTTTTGGGATATGGCCTACATAGCTGAGAGAGACCAAGATTTTAATCATATTTAGCTGAGTTACTCTAAAAATCTCCTTGCTAACAGAGATGCAGTGCTGGCCTGGGCACTGGGGAGGTTCATGGCCATGGCACAAGAGCAGGCTGGCTCCAAAGAGAAACCAAAGCATCGAGGCCATAACAGGAGGAGGAGGGGAGCAAAGAGGTAAGAAACAGGAACACTTGTTAGAAGGACAAAGAAAATCAGACAGTAACAATAATTGTGAGGAACCATTAGATGTTTACAAAGCAAAAGAAGTTGTTGAAAGGCTAACCCTGAAGAGAGAAGCCATGAAATGAATTCTGAGGACACCGGCGATACACTTATCGAACCATGTGTACTCAGCGCTTCTGCAACCTTTTAAAATCTTCCAACTATTAAGAAAATACATTAAAGGAACAAAAGTGGATTGCCTTTCATTTTCTTTATGTGGAAAATCCCAACAGGGAAGCAAAAGCCAGATAACTGCTATTCCATAAAATAATTCATAATGAGAATATTCACTAGTTCTATTATTAACGTCAACAAGCTATAACTCAGATGGCCTTAAAATCTAACAACAACTCAATCCTCTTGCTGGATTTGTTGTTTCCTCATACCAGGCCACTGTTTCTGATTATTTTAATTGGTTACTACTGGCAATACTGTATTTAGGAAAATTTGGCAATAAATTATATAGCTAATCATGTGGTCACGGGAATCATATAAATGTCATATTACTGTGTCTAGGAAACTGCCTGCTGCTCTGCTTGGAACTTAAGGAGCAAATGAATAAAACCTGTCAGCAAGCCAAAGAATGTTGGTGTTATTTTACCATTGATGCCTTCTTTAGCTCGATGCCCTGCAGGCATGACCTGCTGAGATGCCAGCACCCCTGGCAGGGTTAGTTCAGAAACAGAGACAGCAGAGCCAACGCAGCAACCCAGGTCAGCAAAGACCCCACTGCTGCACCCCCGTGACTGTGAGGAAGGAGGGGGGATCTGGGCTTCCAACCTCTTTCCCTCCTGGACATATACTAAACAGGCAAGCCAGAGCATCACCACATCTCCATCTGCTTACCAGTTGACTTTCCAGGGCTCATTAACCCTAATAACTCAATACGATAAGTTAATGAAGGTGAAAATATTTTATTTGTAGGAATTAATTGGGATTAACGGGACCACATCTCTGCCACAGGGCAAAACTCCCTTCCCACCCTGCCCTAAGATGGAGCTCTTCTAAGGAACCCTGCAGAAAAAGAAAAAGGAAATTCATCAAAAGTGTTGGGCCCTGTTCTCCCTTCCCCCAGCTTCCTCTTCCCACTCCAATTTCTCTTGAGACATTGAAAAGGCTCATTGAAAATACAGCTGAGTAGGTGATATAGTATATTCAGGTTTGGTTCACATGAGATTTGACTGGGTCAAAAGATTTCTTCAGTAAATGTTCATTTCCCTTGGAGTGAGATGTACATACTAATGGGGAACTCCTGGTGTTTTTAAGATGAGAGATTCACATTAATGTTATTCCTTTTATTTTTGATGTATTCTTTCCACTGAGTTGCTGCAGGGAACTCAGGGAAGGAAGTGCTGTTTAAAAACAGAATAAAACTCTGTTATCACAGAAACACAGAGTAACTCCTGAGAAAAAAAGAAGGAATTCTCCAGTACTCCCCTCACTGCAGACTGAAGTGATCTTGAGCCATGTCAGCTGTCAGGGGGTGGCTCCTTTAGTTACACATAAATAACCTGAAGGTTGATCTGGCTGTACCTTAACAATTTCTAGCTAAAACTTTAACAGCAAAGTTAAAGTTTGCCAGTATGTGCTGTGGTATATAACTTAAATTTGCATTGCTCCACAGAAATAGGTCAAGGATCTAATTTGCTTGTTTGTAATTAGTCTATTGAATTGATAAACAATCTTCCTGCAAAGCTTTTTAATTGAAATATGTCTATGAGGCAACATTATTTTAGCCATTCTATCTGGTGTGAGCTCAAGTTAAGTGAACTTTGGAGTTTCCATCCAAGTCCAAAGAGAAAATGCTCAGAAAACAGAAACATGAGCTGAGACCCCTCCAGATCGATCCCCCCTGTAAACAGAGAGCATCTCTTGATTCTTGGGTTTGTTGTCCATCAATGGTACATGCCATAATCAATAGCTATTGATTTACCTTCTGATTGTAGAATCCTAGAATCATTTAGGATGGACAAGACCTTTAATACCAACCTTTCACTGAGCACTGCCAACGTCACTGCTAAATCATGTGCCCAAGTGCCACATCCACAAGCCTTTTGATTCTTAATTCTGCCAAAATAAGTAACCAGATAAAAATTAATTCCACTTCTAAATATTAAAGTGTCGTCCAAAGTGGCAACACTGCAGAACACTCCAAGATTTGCCATGGCTCTTCCCTCCCTAAGGAGAGAGCTGTGTGCAAGTTAATTTTTATTCATGCTAAAACCAGCAATAAAATATGGAGTAAATACACTCAAATTCCAACCACTTACTCCTCAGATCCAGTAAATCTCATTCTGCTGTTTCTTTGGCTACTGACATGAAAGTGAGAGATACAGAATATTTTCTATATTAATTTGTAATTAATTCTTTCATTGGGAATTAAACAATTATGTTACAAACCACTTATTTATAATTTTATAGCGATTACATTATTGGAAGCTTATGAATTTATGAGTATTATTTCAGAATTATATATAAAGTATATTTAAATGAAAACAATAATGTAACTATTCTGCAAGCAAGAAGAGACACCTCTCTTCTGCTATCCTTACTTCAAGTTCACAACCCTAAGAACTCTTACAAGGAAAAAACATTAAAGTGATGAACATGACTGTAAAGTTAGGTCATGTTAAAAAAAAAAAAAAAAAAAAGAACAACAAAAGCCTAGGAGATATTAATAATGCACAGCTAATACCAAAATTCAAAGGCTTGTCAGAAACCAGGCAAGCCCACGTTAATTTTGCAGAGATAATAAAAAGAGAACAACAGCAGGATTGTTTGTAGTGACAATAAACCCATAAAATAGCAACACACAAAATAAAAAGATACAGCATAGGAAAATGTAAGGAGATTAACAACATTTCAAATTCCAAAAAACAAGGAGTTTTTATACCATGCCACTACATACTATCTAACACTGCTGAGTGGGAGCATCAACAAAGCAGAGAAAAGGATTTAGGGCCCAATAGCTGCACCCCTGTGCTCCCCACAGGCTGAATGTGTTAGAGTGAGCCAGAGAGAGGAACCCAATCCCCTCCTCTGCAGCTCTGAGAAAATCTGAGGAGCAAAACTTATAAAGCGTTCTTCTTCCATGCATAAACAAGATGAACTATGTGTAAGAAGATGGTTATTCAACTAGGTTAAGGTTGGAAGTCTGGATTCAAATCTCCCAAATCTATGACAAAAAAAAAAAAAAAAAAAAAAAAAAAAAAACAAAAAAAAACTTAGCAGGTTAAGCTTTCTCAAGGCAATGATCTGATATTGAACTAGGACTGTATTACTTTTCTTCCCCTTGTTTTTATAAATGTTTTACATTTCTGGGTTGAGGCAAACAGTACACACACCCTTGCAGAGTAAATGCACAGATATCTCTCCTCAGAATATGCTTTTTCTTTAATTTTTAATTAATACTAACAATACTGAACCATGTGAACCAAACAATATGCCTCAATGGGAATTCAAGGATACCTGTATTACTCATAGAGAGTCTTAATACTGGGTCTACTCCACCTTTCAGACCCAATCTTGAGGTGGTGGATTGTTATAAGTCCCTCAGGGTAGGTGCTCTCAGCTCCAAAATCGTTAGAATCTGCTGGGTTGTAATTCAATGCCTTGTCTCTCTACTGACTGGATATGTGCCAGTGCACAAACAGTATTGACAAGTGAAATGAATGGCAGTCAGGAGCTTAAATAACCTCAAAAACCAGACACAAGCATGACAGCAAAATGCTTCATCATACACTGAGATTGGGAGATCTAATAGAAAGGCACATTTATTAAATTGTCTTCTCAAATTCTTCATTTATCTAACAGAAGTGTAATGACCAATACCAAAAAGCAATTTTATATCTGTTTTATACACTCATATTGGAGCATGTGACTAAAACATTATGTCATCATGAATACAAATAATGTTCAGCAGAGCATGTTGTGTTGTAGTCAGAGTTGATATTCTTCAATCTAGTTATCCCATGTTGCTTTTAGCACATCTGGTTCTCTCAGCTGTCATACTTGGGCTCAATTTTCACATATTGGCCTGTGCTACTGTTCCAAATTAAAACAAATTATGAGCTCCCTGACCTGGTATTTGCTTTTCTCCAGTCAGCTCACAGCACAGCTCAGTGCAGAATGGAAAGTGTGTCATTAAAATCCAGTGAAATTGAGCAAAGCTAAGTGCTCTATGCTAAACAAATTTTTCCCAGGGTGGACAGACTGCTTCACATATCTGATTTTTTTCTACTGGTATTTAAAAGCATGGTATTGTTTTCTTCTTCACCTGAAAAGCTCACAAGATGGGCAGGAAGAGGTAAGTCAATGTTCTAAGCAGACTCTCCCAAATAAACCATTGTTTGGTCTGAAATTACACTTACTGGATACACCAGTTAAAAAAAAAAATAAAACACAACTCTGCTAAAGTGGTAACACAATTCAATCCCCAAATTTAAAGTTTGCTTCGAGTCTGCTCACCAAACTGTTGGTGATGTAGAATGGTGCTTGGAAAATGGTGATACACAATGAATTAGTCACTCAAAGTTATTTCTACTCCTTTGTTTTCTACACAAACAAAACCTGGAGAGGTCTTTAACAGCTCCTCCATGCCCTTACAAGAGCCCTGATGGCAGGCTGCTGCTATAGGATTAAAAGAAAGACCTGCTTCATACTCCAAAGGGTTGGCCACTGCTGTTTTGTCAATAGAAAGGGTCTAGAAAAAGTTTTTGTGAAAAGGACATCAAAGGAACCAAGCAACATAAATGTCACAATAATCAATTTCTTTAAGTTCCTTTATAATCTATAAATGGTTGTGGTTCCTGTAACATAGGAGTCTGATGCAGCACATCTTACTAACACAGAATACTGTTTGTAAAAGAAAAGTTTCAACAGAATTACTTGCTTGAGTAAAAGCTGTTGAATATGATAGTCTAAAACCACCTAAGCCTCTAAGGTCAGAAGCTTCACACTGGTGAACTCTTCTGCTAATTTTATTATCCCAGGCAGTTCACTTGACTTACACATCTTAACAACATTCATCACTTACATGTAGCTTAAAAAGCATTTTTAATAATTTTTCTGAGTGCAAGCATCCTACTGAATATAATGTAAGTTTTTTTATTCAGCTTAAAAGTTTGAAATAAATGCTACTTTCTCAAAATACCAAAGAGTTAAAAATAGTTTAGAACCCCTCCTACTGAGTAGCTTCTTTACCATAGTAATTTGCAGCATGATGATGAAATGAGACAAAAACGTAAGGGGAAACCCATCTCATAAAATACCAAAGCAAATATTAGTTAAAATGTCACAAAGTGACAGCATAATCTCACACAGAGATCAAAGATGAAAACAGAATCAGACTAAACTGAAACAGAAACCCTTTCAATTTTTCTATCAAACATTCAAGCAATAAAAAGTTCAGGGTAGGTCTCTGAAATAGGTTTTTAATCATTTGCTTATTTTATTCCTCCTCTAATGGTATAATTATTCTCCACATGAGTGAAAAAGCAGAGACCTGACAGAGCCCTGTTCATAAGCAATCTTGCAGGACCAGATAGGAACATAAAAGAGCCCTGGAACACAGCAAGTGTCAAGAGGACACAAGCTGCGGGGCTGATTAGCTATTTTGATTCTATATTGAGAGGATCTGATTCATTAGCATGAGGACATTAGAAATCACTTTGCTACAGCTGTGGTTGTTTACCCTCTCCTCTTTTTTTTTTTTTTTTTTTTTTTAATTATTATTATTATTATTATTATTATTTTTAAACTTCAGGTTAAGTTGTAGCTGATCCCCGAGTCACCAGCTGCAAGTGAAACGGCAAGGCAATAAAAAGAGAATTGCTCTAATAACACAGGAATACATGGAGGAACTGCTGGAGTCAACAGACCCCTTAGTCCACTTAAAAATTAAGGAAATCAACAAAGCCAATCCAAACAACATTGCTGAGGAGTTATTGTGTTTAAGTTCCAGCATCAGGAGAAATATTATTTATACAAAATTAATAAGAAACTTGGTTTCTCTGTGAAATGCTACAAGGGAATTTCTTTTGTGCTGCTGATGTAATGAAATATTTATGAGCACTGGGAATCAGGGCAGTCACAATTTCGACAAAGAGAGGTCACAGAAGGTAGGATTGCAAGGTTACCTCAGATGGGTTTTTCTTTATGTTTGTTTTTTACTAAATTTGTGCAACATGCCTCTTCACAGTTATTATTATTGTCATGAACAAAAAAAAAAAAAAAAGCACTGCTGTGAATTTATCCAGATGTGACCTGGATATGTGACTGCAATAGCCATTTTTATTTATTTTTAATAACTATCTCCTTTTGCACCAGTTTCCCAACACACACACCAAGACCCCAATGCATCTTGGTTTCAACCACAAAACTGCTTGAAGCTAAAAATCAAAACTAAAGAACAATAAAGGGATCATACTGAGCCAGGCACACTGAAAATGTATAAAAGGTGGACGGACACAACAGTAGCCACTACAAGAGGAGTGTTTCAATGCTCTTTTTGATTCTATATACAGTCACCAAAAACTTTAAAACAGCAACCAAAGCAAGACATTTCGTCTCACATCCAATTTGCAGAGCATTAAAATATATACTTGCACACAACACAAAAATGCCTTGACCTTCAGCAATGTTTCAATGTTTTGTTCATAAACTGGGGCAGAATCCTTTTAGTACTTAATTAGTGAGAAGATACAGAGTTTACAGTACTGCTGGAACATGCACTCATCTTCTGTTGTTTTTCTTCGTGTCCACACAAACAACCCAGTTTAGCAGGGCACTGAGGGAATCTCTCCAGATGGGCAAAGTTCATGAAAATATTCATAGGAGGAAAGGTATGTCATTATCCCCAGGCTCTACCGACTGGATTGTAATTAGAAAGATCCCTCTTTTTTAGCAGATGGGTCTCCTGGCCTCTTTCCAGTCTACACTTCATGTTGTCTATTGTGGCAAACCAAACTGTGAGGGAAAGAACTAAAATAAAGCATTTCCCAGTCTACGTTTGGACAGAATCAACTCGAACATATGAATACGATTTTTTAATCAATTCTAAATAAGAGGCACAAAGGCTCAGTAAACTGCTAGTTGCCCAAAGGATTACCCAAACAAGGATAGCTGGATCAGAGCTCATTCAGCACTGCAGGGACACGGTCATTAGTCCATGACAAGCTGGTGATCTCTTTCTAATTCCTCCAAGACAAGGAACTGTCATAAGAAATACGTGTACAAACCCAGCCCTTGTCAGCAGCCCTAGCAGGAAGATCAGACGAGAACTGAAGGGCCTGTTCATTTCTGTAACAGCTTTGCCGAGTCAAAGCTGGAAGCTTGTACCGGAGCTATCTGCTGTCCCAGTAAACAGAAACCTTCCAGGCTGTCCAGTTTACCCTCATCACAGGCATTTTCTCCCAGCCCCACGAAACAAACAGAACAGAACAGACACTGGTTCCGTTCTGACTGGAAAGCAGCTAAGTAGTGCAATAGAATCACAATGCCTGTGGAGAAATGGCTAAGAAAGAAAGATACCACAGCAATATCCATGAAGTACAGCACATTTTTAGGAACGTAACAGCAGGTGCAGACGAAGTGGCATCATAAAGCTTTGTGTGCTGTTTGAGCAGCATTTCCCCAGTGAGTTCTGACAAGAACCAAACCCTGCAAACACGGCTCAGACTGCAGAGCTGCTCGGTCTCTGCAGCGAGCAGGGCTTGTCAATTATCGTGAACCGGGGAGGTGATCCGAGAGGCGGGGACCCGGCTGCCGGAGCTCCCCGGAGCCCGCCAGGCTCGTTTTACACAGCCTATTAGACGGTGTCGATTTCCCCCCACTGTTACAGCTGAACAAATAACGAGAAAAATTATATGCAAACATCCCCGTGACTTCTATACCATTCTGCTCCAACTGCCTTCCCACATTTGCTGTTCATCATGGACTCTTGATATTTTAAGGGAGGAGTTTGCTCTCAGCATCGTCTCAGGACCACAAAGTAAATCTCACTATCAACAGCATTTCCATGGGAGGAGGGGGGGATTAGTATGCACAAAATTATGATAAATAACAAACAAGTTTCTTAAAATTGCAATCTGTTTGCAGACAATCTGCAATCAAGATAGGAGGCTCATTCATCAAGCAAATTGTTACTGGAAATTGTCTTCCTCAGCTATAATCACATACCCAGGGCACTTGCAAACAGAGGTATCAGAGTCCTAGCACCGATTCCTGCTTTTATCTGCTTGTCCCAAAATGTAGATTTAATTTAGGAATTTTGTATGTGGAATGCGTACCACAAAACATGCAATCTCAAGTAATGAACTCCAGGGCTGACACAGCACACACCCACTAAAGGCTCAGGCATTTCCTACTGATTTGGATTCTGCCAGAGCTTCCACTAACACAGCTACTACCTGTGAGACTCCTACTCCCCCTTGGAAGCTGGAAAAACTTCCGGAATGATTTTGGAGGGAGAGCAGTCATTTTGGAAGAATCACTTCTGTCTGGCATGTAATTAGTTTACTTGGGGAAAATAATTTTCTCCCTATTCGCCCACGAGCTCTTCTGTGTGCACGGAGCATCCTGAGAGGAAGGATAGCCGGAGGTTAAAATTAGCAAGGAACGCAGATGCCATTGTCTCCTCTCATTACCTCCTCCCACAGTGCACGTCTCGCATCCAAACTGAGAGGGGCTGGAAAACACAAATCTTAAGCAAAAAGGAAAAAAAAGAAGAACATAGCAAAAATAGCCCCTCTTCAAAACAACAGACACATCAGACTTTTCTGGTCAGCGACAACTCTGCAGATAATTTTCCAAGCAGTAATGACAGTATGTGGCTTCATTAGCATCTGCGGGTTGTACTTGCCATTGCCTCATGTCAGGATTAGAGTCCATTACCTCAAGACAAGAAAATCAGGAGTATACGACAATTAACACTTCAAGTGACTTGAAAGGAAACAAGGAATCTTCTGAAGAGTCTGTTTCTAGGATGACATGCTGTAAACAAGAACGTCAGCACTGACTTCAGCTCAGCTGCCACAGAAAAAAAAGAGTATCTGTTTTTCTTCTTGGCAAATATTGATCACCACTGAAACATTCTCATATACTTGAGGTACACTTTCAAAAATATAATTAAGGCAAAAAAATAATTTCTGTGGCCTCATGTTCAAATAATTTTCAGAGATCTATGTCTAGCCTGAAAAAACAGTGAATAAGACCAATGAATTCTAGCATCCTGAAAGCAAATAATATCTGGGTTTAGGACATTGCTCTTTGCTGTGTGCAAAAGTTGCCCGTGTAAAATGTGACCAGTGAAACACTTCTGAATGCAAACAAAATGATCCACTGATCCATAACTTGCAGTCATGTCAGGCCATACATTATTGAGAACACGGGAAAAAAAAATACATACTCAAATTTTGGATGTGTGTGGGTATATAGAGGAAAAGACTGGGATTACTGCTGCGGTGAAACCAATTCTAGCACATTAAAGTTCCTGTATTTTTACCCAATATGCTAATTCTATACAGACCTGCTAACTGGACTGGCTGGCAGGCAGCTCTCAACAACACCAAGATAATATTTCTAAAATGTGTCAGGAGCCTTGGTAGTACAAAATATTATGAGTAAATTAATCCTTCTATCAAATGGCTGACAGCAACATAAAGGGTCAGGATTTATACACACAAAAAGGCTCCTGAAAAATGACTCAGACATCTCCTGCTCCCAACCAGAAACCAAGAAAAATGAGGTCTACATTATCCTCAAATAACCCAAATAAGCAGATCTTTGTTTACCCAGAAGGACTTGAGACACTACCAAGGGGGAGGGGGGAGAGAGAGAGAAAAAAAATCTTTATTAGAGGAAAATTACTTTAATAAAGATATGAAAGCAAGAAAGCAAGCCCCTGATCACAAGGTTTACTCAGAAATTTATAAGTCTCCAATAACATAGTCCCTATTAAAAAATTATAAAGATGTGGTTTGTTAATGTAAGTATTTCATTAATAATGAATTAATTACAAATTAGCATATATAAAATGTTCTGCACTTCTGTAAGCCTCCGGTATCTTCAATTAAATAAATTCATGGAGATTTCCATTCAAATCCAACAGCACTGCCTATTCATAATGTAAAAAGCAAAGGAAAACTTCTTGGATGGCATCGCTTCATACCACAAAGTTGACACAGTGTCACTGGTCACATAAATGCAGTCAACTTGACTGGCTCTTGGGTTATCACAGATTTACTACCAACTGAAACAGAGTGGGACCAGACCCCATATATTTTGTAGAAAAAGCTCCACAGGACAACGAAAGCAATCATCTCAGCAGATTCCTTCTGACTACTTGAGTGATGGTGCAGAGAGAAAGGAATGGGAAGCCAACAGCTTCCCAGAAAACAACGTTCCTGGCTTACACAACTGAAGTTATCATGTAAGGAACAACTCCAAAATTATTATAAATTCATTTACTGGATTGAAAAGTCCAGCATTTTTCATTTCCAAAAGCTGACACTGCTAAGAAAGAACAGCCGTGGGTTTGGACAGAATAGGAAGAGCAATAATACAGTTAAGGATAAAACACTTCCTTTTCAATTAAAGACTAGAATGGAACAGAAATTGAAAAGCAGAGATATGTTGGGATTATGACCCTGAAACTGTGTATAGCTTAATGCCAGGCTCTTAAGTGAGCTAATGGAGCCTCAAAGGGGCATTCCTCAGCTGACTGGGATTTAATGCAGCAAAGGGATTCCACAGGCACTAGTATCGATGAGGAGAGGAGGTTATAAAGCATGTGCTCTCTGTGAGGAAAAAGGGTAATGAAATTATGCAGCTTCTTTCTTCCCCTGCCCTCAGCAGATCCTGTACACTCATGATCAGTGCTTTTGACAGCTGAGAATCCGTCTAGGGTTTGGAATGCTGTGCTAGAACATCCCACCCCTGTGGCTGAAGAGATACAGGATCTACACAATAGCAAACACCGACTTACTTCCAACAGAGGCTAATAGTGGCCATTAGCTGTGGTATCTGAACCTCTGGAAAGTATGCCAAACTCAAAGCTATAGCCATGGAATGACCACTGGGACACTAGAAATAGATGAGCACTTGTACACAGCCCCATTATGCACAGGGTCTCCTAATGGATTTCTCTACCTGTTCAGAAGAGCATGCAACATGATTTTCCACCCTGCCAATCAACCTAGGGGTCACATCTGTGAAACTAGGGAGCTCTTGCCTTGACCTTCCCTCACACAGAATGAAAAGAGTGTGCTTGTACTAAAACATATGGGAATAGGTTTGTGCTTGAACAGCTGATGGCAGCTGAGTTGCTGTGGTCACTTCCCTGCTGACCTTCTTTCATTCATCATCCATAATGCACATTTCCCAAAGATACAGGTTAAGTTGGAAGTATACTGATTATCACTGCAACAGAGACACGTGCTTAACCGGGATGCACTGACCATCACTTGAGGAAACATTATAAAGCTTGGGAAAAGTTTCCAATACCCAGATACCACAGGAAATCTTAAATTACCCCAAAGTATAAATTAGACTCTTTGCCTTTTATTCAGGATATGGTACATAGTTATCCCCAGGGACCCTCAACAACCACCATAATGCACTGGCTAGCGGGACAAACCTTCGTCAACCTTTCCCTACTAGATCTTCCTTTCTTTCTTTTCTCCTATCTTGCCTCACTCCTCCTCACCCCATTCCTACACATTTTCCCTCCTCCATTTCTGGTGTTACTGTCTTTTCCTTGATTAATTTAATTCCCGGTTCCATGCTCCTAAGTCAAACACAGCTCTAACGCATCTATCCACTTGTCACAGCTTGTTTTGCCAAAAAATGACCAAAAGGAGCCTGTTGCTTCCTGCCCTTGCAAATAGCTCCAGAAGACTCAAGCACAGCAGGAGATTCAAGGGTACAGCCTTGGCAGTAATGGCCATTTACCTACTGACTTTACAGAAGTTAAATTTTATTTTACTGCCACGACTTGATGAGGAACCCAGTGCACACATGAGAGGACACGAGTTGCAGTTCAAACGCATCTGCTGCCAGAACTTCCTACATCAGACACGTGCATCTTTAAAGATTTCTGGCACTATTTCTTACCGGCAGCAAGAGACATTCCACCATTTTCACTGAAGGGAAATGTTACCTCAATGCTCACGGAAATAAAACCTGGACAAACGGTGAAAATTTGCTCCATTTCAGCACTGGCTCATCAAAAAACTTCAAGCAGATGTTTCATTCTGCAGCTGATACACAAGAGCTCTGTCCCTCACTTCACAAGGACCTTGATTCAACCTAACAGGATGCTATCCCTGACCAGAATCCTGAGGACATCTCTGTTCTGTTGGACAGACTAGAATAACATTATCAGCCAAACTAAGAGAAAAAAAATCTTTTCCAAGCCACAGTGCAAGAACATCATCCAGTGTAAAACAGCACAGGAAGTAACACATGTGACTGTGCTGCCACAATGCTTGGGGTAGAGAGTGCCCTGAAGGAAACCAGAGGGAAGGCAGAGCTGCACACAGAGCTCCAGGCAGACTTCCCATGCAGTTTAAATCTATCTGAACATCAACAGTGATTAATTTCATCTTGGCAGGCAGTTTGAACATCCTTCTTCAGTTTTAACCCTGGGAATCTGAGAAACAACTGGATTAAGATGCTCAGTCTAAAGTTCCAGGGAAGTTCAGTCCCTGAACTTGCTAAAGCATCTACTTGTCTGCCTTTCCCTTCACTGCCTTCCTGAAGAGGTTTAGCAGCTGTCACCCAACCACATGCCTATTTGTTTTAGATCCTGACTCCTCAGGGTTAAATACCAGGACACTGGGTAGCCAGTTCCTCACTCCAGTTCTCACTAAAGGGCAACCATCTTGTTCTGCAGGTCACAGACACTGCTTTGGCAAAAACAGACCATGCCCTCGTCAGACCTTTGGTTTTCTATGCACAAAAATGCAGCTGGGATCCCGCTTCTTATCAGATAAAGAGGGAAAAAAACATCCCCACCAGCTCCTTATGGGAGCAAGACAGCAGAATTCTGTTCTGTGAATCTGTACAGCAAATTCAATACAAAAGAATGCCCCACACATTGAGACAGACAAGTTACATGCAAATTTTCTATGCATCAGTTGGCACTCAGGTTCCCAGAGACAGAGCATCAAAAGCTCATCAGTACTTCTCCTACCTCCCCTACTTCTTAGACAAAAATTTCTTCCCAAAATAGTTTGTAGAATTTCATTTTACATAGGTTTGGCTTTCTTCATATGATGCAAAAAGATTCTGTAACTTGAAATCCCCATTTTGTTCTGCCTAGATAAGCAAAAGGAAGTTTTCCAGAATCACTCAGAAATGCCTTGTGGAAGTGCCCAAGCAGACAATCAAAGACAAGAGGTCTCAATCCAGTTTTCTGACAACTTGGATGAAACAATTTGACATGAATGTGCCCACAGAAATTCACCACGATGCATGGAGCAGGCAATGATTCAATAAACAGTTCTGTTTCTGTTGAATTGCACCCGCTTCGTTAGAGCTTAGTGTTACACTAAAACCAAAAAGTAACAGGGCATTTCAGAGTTTCAGTCCAGGGAAGCATTTGATGCATCCTGCAGCTCCAGACAGAGACCAAGTTCGATCCTGATATTTTCTTGCCTAAAAGTCAGACGTTACATCAGAAGCAAAGGTGACCCTCTGACTGTCATGCTCTGGTCTATTGAAATGCACCTCCACGAAGGAAGGTTTAACATGCTCTAACAGAAAATGTCAAAGCTTGACTAAATGTCAAGATATCATTACACTCTGAAACAATCACTCACTGAAAAAATAGTTGCGAGCCAGATCGAATTTTTAAATACATTTAGTGATACTGCACTGAAAAACAACAGAATTCTTTTTTTAAATGGTACTAAAATACGGATTTTGACAAAAATTGAAACGACATTTTGTTATCCCCCAGTTATTTTACATTAGCCTCAATTTGGGGACCTGCCATTCTCCCTTATATCAAATACCTCCTGACAGCTGGTTTGACTAAATTCTCCCACAACTCTGACTTTGAATTCTTTATTCTCACAAACTGCAGGTGTTGAGCAGACAAAAGGAACCTGCTATTTGTAGCTTCTAAGTAAGAGGGTAAGAAGAAACAAGTGTATAATGATACACCTGCTTCCTCCTGTGGATCTCAATCTGTGAAGTTTCAAGGCTGATTCCCTTCCTATCCAATCTCCTGGCTAAAATTACCTGTTAGGAACATTAGCAAGTTTGCTCTGTTTCCTCTCTATCCTGAATTTTACAAGAGAATGAATATGCCTTTCAGCTATTATTTAAACAGCATATTACTTCCAGCATTTTAAAAAGGAACAGAGTTTTACTAGTGGCACCACAAGGGAGCTGATATTTTCTATTTCTCCCTTCCTGGGCTCCTAATGGAACAGCAGGAGGTAAAGTCAGTGTTTAGGCCATAGAACAAGTCATAAATGCCAAAAGGGTAAACATTCAGGGGAAGGCTTCCCAGAGACCACCAAGTAGAAATCTTCAGAACAAATCAATGCACTTTAAGTAATCAATTCTACTTCTACAATTGCTTCTATTCCCTATTAAAGTGTCCAAAGGCTGAAGTTACTCTCAGATTCTGCAATTCACAATGCAATAAGCAAATATTGATGCTTCAGTTTGTGATTTGTGAGCTTTTAAGGTAATGGAAACCAGACTGAGTTGCCCTGTGCCAGAGAAAAGGCTTACGTCTTCAAAATGATGAGAACTATCATTCATTTTGCTATGGAAGATATTTTCCTTGTCTTATATAAACAGGGCTTTGCATTCAGGAATCCAGAAGAGGACCTGACATCTCCTTTTGGCACAGTTTCCCTAACATGCCAATAAATCAAAAGTCATCCCTAATGCACGTTCCCAGGTGCAACAGTAACTGCATCGCGAGGGCAGTGGGAAGATGGATGAGCAGAAGGTGGCAATAGAGCACCAGATCTAAATCCATGTACACTTCATTCTCAATGAGATGCTCACTCTCACCACAGCACACACCCTGTGTGTGAGTTGTGCACCTCCACTGAAAACCCAACATGATGAATCAATCAGGTGTGATTTCTTATGGCTGCATTACCCCTGGGTAAAAGCAAAATGTAAAAAGTCTACTTTTCTCCTCAGGTAGCTGACATAATCACAAGACTTCTGTACGCACTTCAGTGTGCTGCCTGCATCTTTTGGAAAATTACAAGAAGCAGGGGGCTTGTGTAGTTTGTCAATAAAAAAGTTATTATATACCTATGAACCTCCTCCAGCTGAAAAGCTAAATTATAAGCACTTATATTAAAGCTAGAGTGGAAAAGGGTCATTACATTTTATACAACAACATTCCCCTTCATTTCTAAAAAATCATCTCTTGAGCACTGGTGGAAAGTATGGAAAATGTCCTCTTATTCTTTCCAAGATTAAGAATACTTCAGTGCCACACTTCACTGTTAACCAGGCAACCGAAGAGAAATCTGGCTCATCTGAAGTTTGCAGTTAAGCCTTTAAGGTTCAGTCAGAAAGTGTCATTTCATATAAGTTTGTAGAGACTTCCCAAATACACAAGGACTCTCTGAAATGCTTTTTTTCCATTATAAGCATGTAAGAGGGATTGAGGAAGGCAAAGACCTCCCTCTTTCGGCCAAAGGGAGGCGAAGCAGGCACACACATCCCTTTACGAGAGATGTTAAGGCAAACAGGATCAGACTTATTATTCCCCCACATTTCTTATGGAGACAAATAGAACAGGATAAAACAATGAGGGGGAAAAATTTTCACTGGTGTCTCATGTGCAACATTCCTAAGCTGCCACATTTAACATGACAAGCAAAGACTAATCTTCATGCACCGCAGAAAGCAGTTTTTCCTCAAGTTTGACATGGCATTATTATTATTTTGAAGCTCTGCATAGGTTTTCTGGTTTCAAATCTCTTGAAATGAAGATGTTTCTTAACATGAACATGGAAGTATAGCAGATTTTTTTTCCTGCCTTGCCTTCCTCTGCTGGAGCCAAGCAGGCAGCAAGACACTGCCCAGAGCTGGATACCAGTCCCAGCCCTTCAGATTTTGAAATGGCCTCCATCTGCCCCAATAAACCACACAAAATTAAAGCCCACAGAACCATGCTGGCCAGCAAATATTTGGGTTTAAGAGCTAACGTTACAGGTACCTAGAGCTGAAACCCCAGGAGTGTGTACCTAAATTACACATTTACGTATTCCCTCTCACACAAACACCACGGATGCTCCACGTCAACCAGCATCACTCAAGAGTAGGACATGTGAAAGCAGCCTGATGAAAAAGGGCCAGAGGTTGAACTTTCCACTTCAACAATGAACAGAGGAGAACCAAGAAGCAAAACTTGAGGGCAAGTCTCCCTGGCTCAATGAGCAGCGCCCAAGGACGGGACTGGCAGGTCTCTGTGCCCCATCAATCACCTGAGCTGGAAGCCAATACACAGCAGGCAGACACGAGTCTTCCCTCCGTGCCTGTACAGTGATTAAAACGTGCTCAGTAACCATTCCTGGCCACAGCTCCCATGGGCTGTGACTGTATCTCACCCGGTACTGCTGCCTGGGGAGCCAGGCGAATACCGAGCTATAAATACAGCCATGGATTTGGTCGCTGCTCACCCACCACTAAAAGGATCCCAGAGCAAACCCTTTGCTGGACACATCATTTTCTCCATCACTGCAAAAGATGGGGCTTTCAAGCGCCAACAAAATGAAGCAAATGGCAATCAACAGTCAAGGTACCTGACATCCTAAAAAGCCTTCCAGCCTTTAATACGTCATCAGAAGTTATCCAAGTGGCAAAGAGAACAAAATTGGGATTTCAAATGGTTTAACATTGCAGTGCATTGTGTGCAGCTGCCTCATGCACCTGAGAGCAATCTTTAAAGATTGTATCAACTGACCATTTAAGTGCCACGGTAAGACACACAGAACAAGCAGCAGAGGGAAAATGAATATACAGAAAAGCCATAGTAAGGTAATCACATGTTCTGCCAAAACAGTAAAGAAATCTTTCTCAGCAGCTATAATTTCAGGGGGTTTTAGCATAGAAATTGTCTGATAAGCACCCTTTCTCCACTGAGATTAAGGAACAAAAAAAATAAGTCATGGCACAACAATCCCCTCAGCAGCAATTAATAAAATTATTAGTAGACACTTTCTGAATGATTCTGCTTTGCTTAAATACTAATCACTTTTGTATTACTGAGCAAAAAGAAGCAACTCAAGTATAACACAGGAAACAAACTGTTAACTACATATTGGATATCCTTTTAAAACCGTGTTAAAGGGTAAGCTACATAACAGAGCAACCGACACTTAAAATGTCTTAATTATCAGTGTTTTTTAAATAACTGTGCCCCACTGCTGTCCCAGCTACAGCTTCCTGACTGGTTCGCAGATAAAGAAAATTATTTCAATGCTACTTCTTGCCCTGGCTTGTCGCCTGGCTTAGTGACAACATGCCATGGTCCCCACTCTCCAGCAGGCTGGCAGGGGACCATCATTCCCATTTAACCTTCATTCCAGAACAGTGGCCTTTGTGGGAGAAATGCTGCCCTTCAGTCCCATATAAATAACTTCGCTTCCCCTGGAAACGGGGGTCTGGGCATGCTTTGGGCTTTAACTGCTTCTTACGTGCTATAACTATGTTAATATGGGACTTCAGTTGAGGGAAATGATGAGTAACATACAGTTTGTTCTTTGGTGGTTGGAAAGTAAACAACACATTAAACAGCACAAAATAATTAAGCTTTTTCATTTTGTTTAAAGAAAGGTATGAAGGAAACTTCGTTTAAAAAAAATAAAATTATTAACTCCTAAACATGGTTTTTTCTTAATTCTTTGTGTCCGTACCTCTTGGTAAGTTAAAAGTGACAGACAGGTCACGAAAACAGTTACACACACTCAAAAATAACCTTAACACTCATCAACCACACACCTCCCAAACCTTGCAAAAACATAATTTTCAAGTTGATTTTATTCCAGCAATGTAACAAAACAACCCATAACTGATATATATGTTTGGAGAGAGCAGCTCAGATTTGAGAGAATATTTCAAACATCTTTTGAGTTTTAAAGGAACAGTAAGTAATGGAAGAGTCATTGTGGCGCTTAAATAAATATCTGGACTTGTATTTTATGCAAAGGTACTGTCACTTATGACTCAAATTTAATTTCTGTTATTATACAGATGCCTTTTGGCAGTATTTTTTTTAATAGCAATATAAAAGAGCACTACGACGTGCCAAACTATTTAAACATCAATTCAGTTCTCTGCATTTTCATAATTCCACCCACTTGCAATTAAAGGAGAAATTGTTTAAAGAACAGCAAAATATTTTCTTAAAAGTCCCTGACTTGGGACTAGACAAACCAGAGTAAATTCTTACACCAACAGCTGGTACTGCTGTGGTGCAGACAGCAACAGTTGCAGACTGTCCAGTGATTTATGGTATCAGGCATGTTGCTTCTTATTATACCAGATTTAAAACCCTCCCAGTGCTTGGCATCTATCTCAGGCTGACAGTCTAAGCCTATAAAAAAAAAAAACCTGTGTGTGCAGAACAGTTTATTTTAAGAAAATTCTCATCACCCTTTCACTAAAAACCTGTAGAATATTCATGCTTTGGAGCACAGCCTTAAAAATCTGGCTGCCATATCAGGGATAAATAGGCTTGGTGCTATCCTCAAGAAAATTCATCCAAAACTGTACAAGTCACAAACCTCTACAACCACAGCTGACATTCAATGTTACAGCATCTTAAAGCCCAGATGTGTCCTGGTGCTCCTGGGTGTATTGTGAGGAGGGAAATAAGGTGGGATATATTGCTGGGCAGCCCTACCTCAGCAGGAACCTACCCAAAGGGAACCGACCCCACGCAATAAGGCCAAACAAGGCCCACTTTTGATGAATTTTTTAAGTTTCTACACCTTAAAAAAGTTACTTTAAGACCAGGAAGGTATCAAAAAATAGAAAGCAAATCACATTATCAATGTTGGAAATGACAGGCAGGAACAACATGTAATGCCAAAAATAAGAAAATCAAGTACATTAATTTCTTGTGTTATGAAATCAATAGCGGCCTTTTCACAAAACTCCTGCATCACTCAGCACACAAAATGGATGGAGTTTCCTATTTTATCTTCCCTTTTTAAACCCAGCTGTGGCTACAGTTATTCATTTCCTGATGGCTTCCTTTGGAAAGCTAATATTTTATAAATAAAGCCATACTTAGGAGAGCAAGAGAACTGACAAGACAAACAGTCAAGCACTGCCAAGACACAAATGCCTCGTCATTTGGATAAGGATTCCTGTCTTTGGTACATGGTATTCTCTTTTTAAAGTGTTTTGGGTTTGTTCTTGACCATATGTCTGTATTCAAAACAATATTTCAACTGCAGCAATAGCTACTCATATTCTGTAATATGATTACTTTCCTCTTTAGACCTTGTATTTCCTCTCCCTTAATCTAAGAACACATCCCATATTCTAGGAGAGCAGACTCTGTCCATCCCAGCCCAGTGGCCAGAACAGAGGTGAACCCTGGGGGAAGGGGTTACCTCAGCTCAAGGAGGGACAATTTTGTGAAAGAAAAAACCACTGAGGGTTATTAAATCACAGAGTCAAAATCCAGCTCAGGAAATCCTGAGCCAAAAACAGCTGGAGGCCAGGAGATTATTACGGGGAAGCATCAGATATGCTTGCCCTGTTCCTATTCCTCCCCAAGAACCAGGCTGCAGATATTGTTGAGGAGAAAACACTGCAAAACAGACCCTCAGGTTTGAAGTGCAGCTTTTACAGATGATAAATGTGGTTTGGATCTGAATGCCCCCTCCCTTGCTGGACAGTACAGGCCTTCCTTGGGAAGTCTCTGTTGTTCTGTTTCTGATACATTTTATAACATGTGTCCGACCTTGAATATTATTTATAGATGATCAGTCTTTTGCTTCAGTTTTTTTTCAATTCTTAAACAAAATTCAGGTTTTCCAGCTGCTACTCCATGTTAAATTTTGGAAGACTAATGGATCAGTCCAGAAACCACGAACTGCTTTCCTTGAACGGTTACTAACTGTGGATCCCAGCAGCTCATTCCACTGCACGTTGCCTCACATTCACCCTAAGCAACTCCTCCAGTCAGAAGATGCAGCTGAAGGCTCTCTGCAACTCCATAACCAATCTCAGCTTTACAGCATTCCAAAGGCCATCCTTAGCAGTTCTGATTTCAATCCACTATTTGCATCTGCTTAAAAATCTTTTCTACAACGAACTGCAAACAGACTCTTAAAGAGTCTGCACCAAATTCCTCTCTAAAAAGTGGCTGTTTATGTCTAAGGAAAAGAGCTAAATGTAGCAGAAAGTGTCTATTGCCTACCCTGGCAGGGTTTTATCCAAGAGCCTTGAGCTTTTAGTTCAGCTACATCAGCTGACTCACCTCAGGGAATTTTTATGTTCATTAACGTTCGCTAATCTCCAATCATGAATATGGACTTTGTTTTATTTAACATACACTTACACACTCTACACCCACTCACATGCATATATACTTAGAGACTCACACACACACTGGTACTTTCTTTTCATTAGAAATGTTTGGGGAGAATACTGATTGCACAGCTTTGATACATGCAGCTTCCTCCCTGTCATTTTATGACCATTTTAGTCAATATAATTACCATTACAGCAGATCATCATTTGTTCTCATGGCTACAAATTCATGAGACAAACTGCTGTGATGCTACAGTCTGATCAAAACAAGAGCAAGCAGCAAAGCAGCCCAACTTTCACCAGCTTCTTCAGCTGAAAGGCTTGAGTACAGAAAGGAAATCAAAATCACTTCCTCTACCTTTGGGTTCCCACCTCTGCAGCCATGCAGTCTTTGCACCAGAGATGTTACAGAGATGGGTGGCTGCAAAAACTACAGACCAGGTTTTTTAAATATACACAATGCATGCCAGCCCTTTTCCTCCTTCCCAGAGAAACCTGGACAACAGATTTTGTGGGGGAGTACACAGATGGCTTACCTGGACATTAAAAGTTCATTACAAGCTTTGCATTCTTAACCTAAGGTATATGTGAGGGGAAGATTTTGTTACCTCAGCTTGTTCACTTCCAATAGATGAAAAAAAATTGGGGTATTCTCATTTTTTAATTATTATTTCAGGACACTGTAGAATAGCCTAGGGAAGCAAATTATTTATGAGAACAGATGTATTAACTACATACTGCTGATACTTTAGGAATGAAGAAAACCTAGGTCTATCCATTACAGAAAAAAGAGTGATGAGACTGACCTAGCTTGCCCTCAACAGTGTCTGTGGAAAACTTTCTACCATTAACACTTGTATTAAACACAAATCTCACTTCAATGGATTTCCCATTGACTCTTGAAATAGAGCCAGTGAAACTAATATTCAGAGAGAGCAGAGCATGCATGAAACACTCAGACTGACACAAGGCTAGGCATACATTTTTAAGAGGCACTTAAAGACTTAGGAGTGAAAAATCTGCTGTACACAAACACACTTAGAAGCAGGCACAAGCTCAAAAGGATGACATTCGACACTCCCAAATCTTCAGTGGTGTTTGAAACCCTGGCAAGGATGTGTACCTTGGCCCATCTTCAACCTCTACCTGTGCCAGAAATAGCACTGGACATGGATGGAGAAAAGCAAAAGCAACAATATTCTGCATTTACGTCTTATCTGAGATTGTCTGAAACATTAAAACCAGGAGAACATCTTTAAAAGCAGCTCTGCAAAGTGGCCAGGCCTATGTTTCCATCTCTTTTGGTACAATTAAGAAACTGCAAAAGCTGCATTAGAATGAAGTGTTTTCTGAACAAATGCTTATAAACAGAATGTAAGAAGTTTGTCTGACTGATAAAAACTACCCATTCTCTCACTGGAAAAACAACGTTCTTTTGTCTGTCATACTTGTGATAAAATAAATAAGATTTTTGGCAGAAAGGCTAACACAGACTAAAAAAATTGGCAGCCAACCTGTTGCTCTTTGCAGTCAATGCTTCACATGTCAGGTTTTACTTTTTGTCTGGAAAATAAGCTGTGGAAAAGCTCAGGACCGTGTGAGATATTTCCTCAGGATTTAGACTTTAGGCTCTTTTTTAAACAAAGCAAAATCACCTTGGGAGACTTTAGCCTATTTGAAATAGCTTCTTCCTTCTATTTTTATGCCCAGGGAAAAAGAGAAGGAAAAAAAAAAACAAATCAGAAGAGAAGGAGCCACCAAAGGGCCACATACAATCTGCTTCTTAAACCGTGACTGCTTCAAGCAAGAGCTGCTTTCCACACTCATTTCCTTCCCAGCCACTAAAGTGGAAGCAGTTTTCAAGCATGGCTACACAATCTCTTAGAGCAGCGAAGTCTGAGTCACCGTGCAGCATTCAGCCCTTGGCCAGCGCATCCTGCCTCCCACTCCCTCTGATGGCAGTCGAGTTACAGAGTAGGGCTGGACCCTGGAATTATCCTCCCTGCCTTTACGGCCCATTAGCTTCAATTTCTGGTGGAGCAGAGTCTGTCCTCAGTTGGGTTTAGCTCAGCTGCTAATTGTCCCAGCATCTGAACGCATTCCATGTGAAAATCAATAGCGAACCTGAAATACTTTTAAGTCTTCATAGAGACTCTGGAATTACTCCCATTTCATACTCACAGACCTCAAGAAGACAAAAAGAAAATAACCATGACTTCTTCGTGCTCATCATGGTTACCCATAAAAATAAAGCTTTTCCTTGCTTTTTGTAGGAGATAGATTAAATTCATCATGAAGAAAATGACCCCCTTACAAAGAGGCAAAAAGCAGTGCAAATGTACCACACACCATTCCATTCTTGTTTTGAAAGAACAGTCTAAAGTCAAAGGGTAATTTATTCATTATGCCCATTTAAATTTTCATGTCCCCTTAGGCTGCCAACAAAAACACCAGTTAATGTGAAATGCAATCCTGGGTTTTTTTCCAGATGTAGATATCTGTTCCTTAGAAAATCCAAACAGGCAGACAAGAGACACAACTTAAAATGGTTATATATCTAGAGAGAATTAAAAGGCATGCTTGCACATATAAGCATTTCTGACACTGATCTCAAAGATGCAGTTTCACTTTTAATGTACTTTGGGATGAAAAGATCCTGAAGTCCTGCATCCATTTTTTTAAAGCAGGAAAATATTATAAAGGTGCAGACAAAAGAGCCTTCTGACAGTTCTAAATCTTTATACAAGCACACACGTCCCTCCACTTACAGCCTCTTTCATTACTATGACAATAAAGTTATCTCAAGGAAAATGCCACTACCAGAGTGTGGGACAGTCAAACAGCCAAGAACTCAGAATCAGCTTGGGTTAAACAACAACTCAGGCTCAAGAATATTTGGTAAGCAGATCAACTGTTCAGGGTCTGGAAAAACAAGTTTCCTTTCTTTGAACAACTGCTTTACCTACATGCCACCACTACTTGGTGATGATGAATACCAGTCCTTACAAAGATAAAATCACCTTTTAAACGCTTACTGGCATCAGTATGAGCAGTACATTGGCAAGCTACAGAACTTGTCAGGTGTTTCAAAAACCAAAAGGACACAGCAAACACTCAATCTAAAACATAAGACACAATATCTCCCAGTTAGCATATCAATCAGATCTTGCCAGTCAGTCACTATTCAGAGAGTTCTTTGGTTCTCCAAGACTAAAAAAGACATGGGAATGATTTTAAGAGACTCCTGGCAAGTTCTCTTGTGAAGCTGGATGTTCAACATCCCACCAGTCACCTCAATTTTCCAAGGAAAAATTACTGCTTCTCTCAGCATTTTATCAGGTGCTGTGCAATTGCCCCAGTTCAGGATCACCAGGAAGAAAAAATGTGGCTGTTAACAGCTAAGCCAGAGACAAAAAAAAAGGAAAGAATGGATGATTCCTGTCCTGCTGCCCAGCTCCCAGAAAGCTGGGGACACCAGGTGCCAGAAATGCATACGTGTCTTTTATCAAAAGCTTGAAGAGTAAAAAACACAGCAGCGTTTCCCTGCTGCATAGCACAACACTGGCCACCCTGTTATCCACCAAAGGCAACTAAACACATTTCCATCTGGCATATAAAAACAGACACACACACAGAGCTTTGATCACCAAATCCTTAGTATATTGGAAAAAAGAGAACACCTACCTCTGGAGAAATCCATGTGAACACAGTCCATGTTTCCACTGGTACCTCCATGATCATGCAGGCTAGAAACTGGTGATGTTAAAAGGCAAAATTCCCAGAGAATCTGAAAGCTTAGAGGATTCTGACCTACCTTTGTGAATCTCTAACCTTAGAAAGTTGTTTGGTATTTATCTGAATTAACTGACAACATGACACTGAGATGGTAAAGTCCTTTATTGACAGCTCAGACTCACACATATGGCTCAACAGACAGAAATGTAAAAAACTAACTAAAATGAAGAAATAAAAAAGTGAATCTATACTTCAAGAATGAATATTGCTCCAGATGGTGTTGATGTAGCTCACAGAGCAATGCCTGGTTTACTGAGATTGCTCTGAAAACTTACCAAGGCATAATATTATTATTCCCATAAAAAAAAAAAAAAAGGGAATTTTGTATTCCTCAGCAGCAGAGTCTCTGCTGGCTTCTGATAGAAGGTACATAATTACAGCAAAGGAATAACAACCCATTTCTGATGATCATTAAGACAGACAGGACACGACATATTTCCAAGAGAAAGCTTCTAGTTATGTTTCAGAGACCTGATAACATGTCAAATGTAATAGACTAAATTGCCTGAAACAATTCACTCTGATTTCATATTTTGATATCATTATATCTGTTTCCCCACAATGTATCCTAGTGTAGCCCATGGGACATAAATATATCCAGGACCAACTTGAATTCATTTTACAATTAGCAAACACATGAGGCATTCAGTAAGCATTGCAACAGATCTAATACTGCTGCTTGCTGTATAAAACTAGTGCACCAGTAATTAATGCTGATTTTATATAAATTTTATCAGTTCCAAGTAAGCAGGGATTACTGGTGCTCAGAACTCCATGTTCAGAGAGCAATGACTGTACTACACTGTGGGTTTCTCCTTCATTCCCAAATTTCTGCAGGTTTTGCCTCCCCTTCATAATCGAAGGATTTTTTAAATGTCTAGCTCCTCAAATTGAAAAAAAAAAAAAAAAAAAAACCAAAAACAAAAACACAAAAACCAAAAAAACACAAAACAACAGAAAGAAAAAAACCCACACCAACTCTGGAGTGGCCACAAGTGGCAGCACTTCGTTTTAATGTTAGCCAAGAACTTTCTCTTTTCAAAGGCTAAAATGATGCTGTGGAATTCTCTGGGGAATAGAAAAGACCTTTTAGCTCCCACAAAGGCACTTATTCACTGATAAAAAGCAGAACTTGTACACATTGGTATGTTTGTGCTTCTGCTCACAAAGACCTGTGAGACAGTAAAACTGCAGCAAGCTTCAGGAAAGAAACAAACTGCCTTGCTTTCTTCCTTGGCTACAACACATTTATACCCCATCTTTCAAAATACTTCTTATTTAAAATGTAAATCAGAATAATTAAGTGCAACCAAAGTTTCAGATGGACAGATTTGATCTTAAACTGAAATATTCCCAGATTCAGTTCACCAAATCAGCTTCATGTGAGGTTTTGTTTCTCCATGACATTTCTTTGTCAGCAAAATCCCAGTGCGGACAAAGGAAAACCAGGAAAAACAGCAGAGAAAGATAAAGTAGTTATATGCAGCCAATAGTGGAAAGCCTATAAAAGGGTAAAACCAGAATTTTTCAGCCAAAAACCTTGTCAGAAAACACTTAACTTTCGTGTCCAGTATAGTCCAGGGTTTTTAACTCAAAATTGATGGAAGGAGAACAGATAACAATCCATTAGGCTCCATAATCTTTTCAGAAGCAGGAAATTCAGGAATAAATCTCAGTTCTGCCTCATTGAAATCAGAACTTGCATCTGTCCCCAGACATTTCCTAATCAATAGGTCTATCTTCCTCTTTGCACCTTTTGTCAAAAAGATTAAGAAGTATAACTTTCACTCTAATGGAAATAATTAGCAAACACTGACATTTCTGTAAGCCAGAAACCTCTTCCTTCAACCAGCCTTCGTGAGGATTCTTCCCAACAGCTTTGCATTACCATCCCTAATTGGTATTAACAGGAATTGCTCTCTGTAACCATCTCCCTCCCATCAACCTACACTCTCATGAGGGATTTCACAGACAGCAACATGACAACAAACATTCTACAGAATTATATTCGATTATCAGTGATGTGAAAAAATAACCAGCAGGAGAGCTATTGCAAGTGAAATACAGCTGGGCTTTCTTTGATGCTTCTGTGTGGGTGTCACCAGCAGAAGCTCTAGCATTTTGTTGACAGCATATTTACAGACATTATTTCCCAATGCAAGGTAAAGCCACACATACCTCCATATCCATCTGGCTGCCAAGGAAGGAGCTGTTTAGGGATCAAATCTGGGTTTAGCTTCCTCAGAGTTACTTAGTGACATCATGTCTTAGAAATCAGATGCAATGCATCTATCACTTTATTATCAGCATGTAAAACAGACTTTCCAGTGATCACCAGTGCAAAAAGAGATTTCAAGAATGACACTTAAATATTTCATTCATCACCACCATCATATTATTATTACTACTTATATAGCAAGTAAAACCATTTTAGTCAACTAGCTAGATACAGGTTCCTAAATTTCTCTGACAAGACAGTCTCAATAGAGCAAAAGAAAAAAAAAAAGGAGGAAAACACTCATTTTAGTACTCAGATTAATTATTTGCGTATTTCTTATTGAATCTAAATCAAAATACCTTTTGCAACATGCTGGCCATTTAAATGTCAATTCTTCATGTCCCCTTCGGTTACTTACCTAAAAAGAAACAACAACAAGAAATACACATTAATTTTCCATGTTCTCAGTTGTGTCATGAATACATACCTTGCTCTCCACTGCTCCCCAGTAAGTTTTCAGTGGTTGTTATGGGTTTTGGTCATTACATCAGTTTAGATGACATGTTCCTACTTCACCTCAGCTAAGCATTCAGTAATTGAATTTAAGATCTTTTTTACTTATCATTGCTTTTTTTCTCCATAGTACCTGATTTCTAAATCAAAGCTACTCGATGCCCTCAATAACTTGATTTTCATATTCTGTGCATTTACTCTTGTAGAAGTTATAATTGCAGTCACAGTCATGGAAATATAAAACATTCAGCAAAAGAACACAATGTAGTCTTCAATACAGATATTTGTGCAACTTCTTAACAGTTACTGGCAAAAAACATATCTTGGGCAGACCAGATAGCACACCCTCAACTGTGCTATACCCAAAACCATAACAGAACTGCATCTTCCAGTTAAGAACAGCGAGGGGAGCATGTGCACAACAGGCTCCCCATTCTCTTCCCCAGAAACATAGAGTTTACACCCTTATACACTGCATCTGCTTTCTGTAAAATCTTTCCAAACCAGAAAACGAGGCAGGTGTGAGTTCAGAACTTGCTAGAGGTTTTGTCCCCTCCTTTTCACCTCCAAGCTCTTGTCTAGGAGCTGAGCAACCAGGTGGAAAAACCCCTGGCTCAGCCTGGCAGCAGCCCAGAGGTGCCCAGCAGGACCAGGCAGGCTGGAGCATCCACACCCAAATCGAGCTGATGGCACTGCCCCTCCCCATAACCCACGCAGGAGGCTGGGCTACAACCACACGTGTCGGGATCTGCCGATCTCAAGTGAATCTCAGCTCCTGTTTCTCCCACCCACACATCACCCAGCACTCCTCTGTGACTGAACTGCATTTGTCATTATTGCCTTTCTATACTCAAGATAATTTTAATGGTTTACAATACGTCTTACAAATGGTAACACAGACTTAAATGATCCTCAGCCACCAAAACTACATTCTAAAAGAGAAGAAAACCACTTCACATTTCATCCATACCACCACTTTTGCCATATGCCAGTTCTGTAGATGTTTTCTTAACCAACGCAAGGTGAAAATTACAAAAACCACAGGTGAAACCCTTGACAGCTGAACACCTTTCATATTCAGTAAAGAACTTGTCTGAATTTCTTTAAACCCCTTATTTTCCAGCATTAAGCTTGCCCAAGCTTTCTGACAAATTTCAGATGGAAATATCACTTATTCCCATAATGTGCTCACACTGAACAGAGTGTACAGGCTCAACATTCACTCTGCCTGCATGCAACTAACTTTATTTTAGACTGAGTTTTAAATCCCTGCCAAATTCAGACATCTCCTGCACAAGTTCTGCTTCCACCTCCTGTCAGCCTGCTCCGTGATGCCTCTGAATGAACCTTTTTTTTTTTTCTTCTTTTTTTTTTTTTTTTTTTTTTTTTTTTTAATTGAAAGATCTCCTCTTTCCAAGCAGCACATTTGGGTCCTCCAGTCCCCATGCATGCACATGTTTTGCCTTTTTCAAGGGCAGTGTAAGTGCCAGCTACAGTTCAGGCCTCTCCAGGATATGAACCCATTTCAGAATACATAACACCATTGTGCTTTAGCTACAGGAGGTACTAAGCTGGGTTTATAACATGTACTACTACCAATTTTTGTCCTTAAAATGACAATTCAAGGTATGATTGCTAGCTGACTAGAATTATCTGATGAATCATGCTAGTTGTCAGGTTTGGTTCATTCTCCTCCCTTTCCCTTTTAAAGGGAAGCATAATTTTCAAGGTTAAAGAGAAAACTAATTGATTCTGTTGATCACAGGCACTCTCATGGCTAGTTTTCCTACTGTAGTTTGTAGTGATTACCCACATACCCATCCCACAGGGAACTCTGAGTTATAATCAAAACTTGACTGACTTTATTTCAGTGCCTGCTTTAAAATTCAAGAAGTTGGCAGGGTTCCCCACAACAAATAAATATTAAACTTCAGGTAGTACAGTTAAAGCTCATTTCTGAGGAAAAATACCTTTGTTCTTTGCCGTTTGGCAAGTGTTACACTGATCCGTTTGCCCGGGGCTTTTACCACAAAAGCCAAAATGAAGACAAACATCCCCTGGTGTTCCTTAAGATCAACCAGCAGGAACATCCTTCTGCACAAGCACATCCAACAGCACATCCTTCTGCTGTCTTCTGCCAATCTAGATGGGATCACAGCCCTTCCATTCAACTGATGTATGCATTTCTCTTTCATCAGTGAAAACAATGACCAGACAGACTTCAAATGAAGTGACTCATAGGCAGATAATTAATCCCATTCCTTGTCTTCCACATAACAGTCTTCATTTTGCACCATTGCAACCCAAGGCATCTCAGTACAGCCTGAGTCAGGAACCATGAAGCAAAAGCTGTTCAGACTTCATTTAGCATCCCAAAAATTCCTTCCAGAAATACCCAGTAGCAGGTGCCAAACCACCACCTTTATCCATGAGACCCTAAGCCACACCTTCTTCCAGTTTTAGAGGATGACAAAGATACAATAGTTACTGTCAATCAGGGAGCAAATCTGTCTAACATTTAAACATCGAGCCTCCCGTGAAATAGGATTAAAGCTAATGGATGAAGCTGTCTCCTGTCTGCCTAACAAAAGAAATGATCCTGCAAAGTCTGACTAGAATTGTATTAACTACCAATTGCAGACATAAATATAGCTATGAGACTGAAATCATATTTTTCCTGCTGCTGCAGAGGACTTGGAATTAAAATAGTTCCATCCTAATCAATGTACAGCCATCTGCTCTGCAAAACGCTGACAAATCTCCTCCCTTCAGGATCCCTGTCCCCCAAATTAGAAGAAGCTGCCTTACCTTTGCAATGCTCATTCCAAAAATCAGCAGAGGCTGGTAAAGTTCTTCTGTCTTACACTAATGCCTGTTAAGTGCTATGGCTCACCCTGCATCCACCAAATAATTGTGTTCTTTCATCTCCATGCCAGGTTCTTGCATCTGCTTAGAGTGCCTCATGCAAGAAGCCAAACTGTGGCTTGCTTTTAAAAAGTCACTTCAAAAAGCCATTAACACAGAGCAAGCCAAAACAACAGCCTACAAGAAGAGAGAGTCATTTTATTTAGAGACTGAATGGATGATTCTTGGTGAAATTGTATGGGTGATTTTTCTTACAGGCATCAGATGCATAGCTGACAGAACCTTTCCTTCATATTTCCAAACAAAGTCATAGCCAGGGAGATTTAACTGAGCACAGCTCAGTTTTTAGAGCACTTGCAGTGGTTCAAATCCATATTTGGCTACCACGTCGAACATAAAAAGTAAAATATTAAACCCTACAGAGCAGTAAACATTGAATATAAATCTCAATTTGTATCCTGAGACCACTACACATTGTTTAAAATGTTAAAGAAAATTAATGTATATCACCCTGCTTTTCTAAAAGTTTTTTTAAGCTTTCTGATGTTTACTTTTTGTAATAGAGTTCCTCACGCATTTTTTATGTAAATAATGATTGTTTTGCATTCCTTTCTGGAGGAGAAAAGAATTGATGGACTGTTGGTTTCACCAGTCTGGTTGGAGAGGACAAATTCCATCCTTCAATCCATGGTCACTGTTGGAACTCGATAAATACTGAAGGCGGCTGTAAATAAACTTGCTCTTTTTTTGCCGTGGACATCTCAGCGTGCGAGTGTCGTTCACTCGTGTCGTATTGCGACAAATGTGTTTTTCTGCTCAAGCACTTTCAAACCAACTGTCCTGCATCCTCCTCCTCCTCAAGAGCTCCACAGTGAGCTTCTGATGTTCTGCAGCAAACAGTCTGGCCCTGCTGACCGTGCAGCGATTCCCTGGGGTCAAGGAGAAGGGAACAAAGCTGCCTTTGTGCACACTCCCTGGACGGCAGCGAGGGCTCGGGCACAGATGCAATACCAGCAGGGACAGTGCCAACCACAGTGTGCCCAACCATTAAGGCACTGACAGCACTGACCCCTTTACTGTGACAGGCTTTCTAAGTTCAAAGTCCATCTCGAGATTATCAGTTTAAAAAATTCACCCAAAAATTGCTCAAGTCTAGCTGGAGCTTTAACATTTCAGAGCCCACTTCTGCAAACTCTTTGAAGCCATCAGTGCTATTTGTGAGACTGGCAACTCTGTCAAAACAGTAACTTATTTTCTCTTCCTCCTAAGCCTAAGGACCACTAAAGGGATTTTAATAGGTTCTGAACAGTTTAAATCCCCTGTGCTCTTGCAGCTGTTCTATGTTAACACCAAATTCATGGTCTTGCAAATTCCAGTTAAATCTTGAGGGTAAGGTGGCAACTCAATATACCTTTTTATACATATACACACTACCTACATAATGCTATAATGCAGTATTTTGTATTTGGCTTCATTCACTGTCATTACAGCAATCTTCTTAAAAGCACTAAAGTGCAAGACTAATATCTGGATCCAAGCTACCTCTGAAGTCAATCTAGACGTTAGCAGCAAAGTAATCTATTTAATCCTTTAGGGAAAGGGAGATAGCTAATAAGTAATGGAAATTCAGCCAAAGGAAGATCTTCACAAAGCTACCCAGTCAGGAAAGATGGGCCAGTAAAAATGTGTAGCACTGAAAAACTGCACCTGCCTTCCTACCCTGCTGCAGTCCTGATCCCACGTGCCAGCTTCCAGGCTGGCACTCTAAAAGCTGTCACGAGGCCAGCTGCAGCACCCGAGCTGTCAGGTCAGAACACAAATCCCACACAGGGAGGATTCAGGAGCCCTATAATACAGAGGGCAGAATTTGGCCTGTGATATTGAAGAGAGAAAGGAGAGAGAAACAACTAAGGGAACAATCAATCGATCTGACATTCCTCACTTCTCTGAGTAGGTTTAGAGACTACAGATACTCATTAATGGCCAGTAATTAGATAATTGTCCTCCGTAAACATACACCTCTGCTTCCACTGAGAGCATTTGAAACAACTCCTAACAGGAATGACTGCTAATTCAATTCCCAGTTACTGATAAAGCAGTTTCACTTATGAATTTTGACACATTTTCTGAGACACCTCAGAGCTTCCTCGCTCTGTGACCCAAGAAGATCCTCTTACTGTCTCTCTCAGGACAGGTGTCCTCTGCTGACCGTGCTCCCAGTATCACCAGGGACTTCGAGCCCCAGGGTGACAGCACAGCTTACTGTGACATTCACCAGGTGCCAAACTGCTTCCGACGTCAATAGATGGTTTGGAAACTCAGCGGAAGGACACACGGCTGGAGCCCCAACTTGCAAGATGAAATTATCTCTGCAGTCATAACTCCTTGGCGCCCTTCCTATTTTTCATGCTACGTGTTCAAGAGGCTTTAGCTAACAGTCTTTTACTTAATTAAAATTAAGATGCTGATCTCATTTTTATAAAAGAGAGCAGATTGTAAATGTGGCTGGGGAAAAAAAATTTGTCTTCATTACTGAATCTTGCTAGACTTGCAAATTTCTGCCTGCCTTGTGACCAGAGATTTTGGGGCAGCAGGGAGGGATGCCACCTCACAAAGCAATGGGGGTGATAGCAGAAGTGACTATGTTATTTCAGTTACATGATTCCCCAAAACTGGTAATTCTAACAACTCCTCAACAGCTGTAACACAAACTGAATGGAAAGTCACAAAGCTGAGAAGGGATGCCAGCAGTTAAGATGTGCTTACTATATTAAGGACCAAAGAGGACTTGTAGTGCCCTTTAGCTGACAGGCCTAAGCATTTCATTCCTCTCGCCAGTCACTGAGCCATTAGCACATTATAAAAATATATCCCTGAGGATGGCTCCACACAACGGTTTGAGGATTAAGCCACTCACAACCTTTAGATGAACATTTCCCTGTTCAGTATGAAAAGCCATCCTCAGCAGAGTTCCCTTACGGTCTGGGGAGGTGTAAAGGGTGAGTGCCACAGCACAGAAGCACCGATGACAATGATTATTTGCTTTGGCCTTGCAGAAGAAGCAGTGATCTCTCCCCATCAGCCAGGCTGCCACATTCCAAGGTGCAGCGCCCTGCCTCCCTCCCAGGCTCTGACGCACACGTGGCAGGAGCGAGCTCCGCGCTCCGCAAGCCCCGCTGGCATCATCAGCTTCCCCCCCCGTGCTCTCAGCAGCACTTATTGCATTAGCTTGCACATTATGCCTGTGGGTCAGCACTGGCTCACAGCCAGCCTGCTCAAGGGAGGCAGTGGGCAGGGCTGCCTGGAAATGGCAAGGCAGACATGCCCATAGTGGTCAGCACTGCAATCCCAGGCCTCGACTTGGAAGCGAACTTCAGACTGATGGCCACAATTCAAAGACGGTGCTGGCTCCCCCTCCATCTTCCAGACATGAAACGTCTGAATCGGGAATGCAATGGAAAACACACAGAGAATGTACTTTCTGCTTGATTCGGTTTTAAAACAGAGGCTTATATTAGCAGTCGGACTTCACTTGTGTTTAATTAAAAACTGATCCAGTGACAAAGAGAAGAGCAGCCCCCAATGGAAACGCCAACATGCACTGCACTAGGCACGGTACTTTCTGCATGAAGGATAAGATGCCCATTGGGTTTGGGATTAAGCATAAATCGGGCATAGTTTTGAGGCCAATCTATAATATTCCAGATTAAAGAGTCTAAAACAAGCTCCGATTCAAAAGCCACGTATTCCTACACAGTCATTTAAGAAAAACAAAGAGCCAGTATATTATGCTCCTTTTTTCATCTATTCAAAGAGAACAAGGAATAAAATTTTTATAAGAGGTACAGTCAGAAATATCCCAATCTATCCCAAACTTTCTTTATTTCTTTCTTTAGTGCAGCTGGGGGAGTGGTAGAATAAAAACTCAGAGCTCACAAGGAACTCCCTAGCCAAACACCCAGGTGGCATTTTCAACCTCAGTTTGCTCCCATAGCTTAATTTCTGAAGCAGAGCCACCACCCTGCAGCCAAACAGCTTTCTCCAAAGCTCCTCAAAACAGCTTTTCTTCTGAAGATACTTAATAACTTTTTTCAACAAATTAAGTCAAAAGCTACATTTGTAAGTAAAACATAATAAAATTTCAAAATATCCCATCTTGCAGATGATACAGTATCCTATAATTTTGCAATGTCTAAGCTTCCTTGAGAGCAAAAGAGTATTTTTCCACATTACCAATTGCTAACAGATGTTCTCCCCTGTGTTGTTAAACAAGTCTTGATAAAAACACACTCGTGTCTTAATAGAACTGGATGTACCCTGAGTGGGTTTCCCATTTGATCTGCTGTGCAGCTCAGAGGCTTTTATGTCTGCTTGTTGTAGCACAAGTGTGTTTGGTCCCACAACAGTGACAGCTGACAACTGTTTTTCCTGTGTGCAAAAGCTTCGCCGTTCAACTTGAACCAAAAGCATTTGTCATGTTGCATGGCAGTGAAGTAGATTTAATCAGATGAGGCCACTAGCATTGTCAGTGCCAGGCTGAAAGAATTCTGCAGGACAAAAGCTGGATTTATCTCTCTGGGAGTCTGTGCAGAGAGCAGCAGTGCATCTGTGAATGCACAAGGGGAATCTCAAGAGGAGAAGAAAACGAACCCAAGACAATATTTTCAGTGCAGTTAAGCCAAAAAATAACTGTTCTTAAGTGACCAGCAGGATGCTCCTGCCAGCCAAGAGCACTGTTGTAACAATTTTTACAACGTAAAATGAATCCCCGTGTCCCTCTTTCGAACGTCACTAATACAGAGGACGGTAGCTTCTGTGCTATCCCTAGATAATTCCACTTCCAGAATAATGAGCATCATCTAATATCTGGTCAAATTCAGCAATCCGCCTGCAAAAAATTATTTACAGCGAATGAAAGCAACAATCCTCCAAAATAGTCTTAGGACTTCAAATTCCTTACAAGTCATAACAAAGCACGTACCTCTCCTAGCTGACATCAGAGACCACACTAAACAAAAACCCCCTACAAACCATTAAAAGCAAGTTTTCATTGTTTTACATAGCCATATTTTATACCCTTTGTATCCTTTTGGATGATCAAGCTTTTCCAGAAGATTTACACAGGTAACTTAAGCTCAGAAGAGAAAAAATTAAGCCATATATACAAGATTCAAATCAGAGGCTTGCAGCATTTCCAACCCTCAACAGAGAATGAAAAACCAGCAGCTCCACCTTAGGAACTTCACTGATTTGCATCACCCTAGTACGGCCTCATCACGGAGTCGTGCCTTGCAAAGAGGATGCCGGTGCTTCCCATCTGCACCAGAGAGAGAGAGCAGGAAAAAAAAAATACTCTCATTTACCAAGAGAGTGAACACTGCTAACGTTGCCTTGATGTTCCCTTGCATTATTTTAAAGGGACAGTTTTAATCTGCCCAAGGTCTGATTACTAAGCAGCTGCCAAAGGTCAGAGGAAGAGGCGCCTGCATTTCATGTAGAGTGTGCTGGTATGGAGGGTTCTCTGGCATGGCACAGCCCGGCTTTGGCATGGCTATGTTGAAAGCTGCCCGCAGTACATGAATGAATTGGAGTTCAGCCTTGCATGAAGTGTTTCAACATTCACCCCAACTGTGCTAAAGGAATTTCCCATTTGCTTTTTTCCGCTAATTAGAGAGCCACTGGGACACAACAGGGCCTTTTGAGACGTGCAGCAGGCCCTCAAGTTCTGCTGAGTCAGGAGAGGGGAGAGGTATTTTGATCCACTTGAAGGCAAACTTCAGCTTCCCAAATGAGGCTGCAAGCAGGACAGTAGCTATAAATGTCAGCTAAGACTTACAACCTACGGGCACTAATTTCCACCTAGACTTATTTAGTCCTTAATCCAAGAGATAAGGGAGCAACAAGAGCTGGTGAATGTGCAGATTTTTAAAGACAGCTCATTTCAGCCGATACCTGCCTTGCCTAGCACGCATTTTTTACATCTTCAAGGCAGAACACAAAACCTTGAAGCAACTCCTCAAAAGTGTCTTGCAGAAAACATGTACCTAAAAATCTGTTATAAAACCTTGATACAGCATTCAGGTGTCTGCAATCTCACTGCACCTGCAGACTGTCCTGCTCCTGAACCCAGGCCCACCAAAACAGTGCTCACATTTATCATGCAACAGGTTCAGCAACTCTTACACGTTTATTCTTGCTTTCAAACTGGAGATACTGAATTTTAAGAGATATTAGAACTGCCTCAGAAATGCCTTGTCATGTACTGTATCCTGGATAGACCCAAAATCACTTAAGAGCTGATATTTTTTCAACTACACTCAAAAATGCTGAAAAGAGATGCCTGTGTTTTCCTGTGACAGACGTCCATGGCACGCTTTATCTGCATCCAAGGAAAACACCTGCTGTGCTTCAGGCTGTGCAGTGCCACATCTCCCTGGTTTCAGCTGTGCAGCAGGTGAGCCAGAAGATCAGCAGCACAGGCCCCAGGGTGTGCCCCTGCTGCCACTGCAGCGTCCCCACTGGAATATCTCCTGCCACAGGTGAAACCTCTCACCACTGCTCAGCAAACACTGTCCTGTCAGCAGAGGCAGCTCCTGCCCCACTGCTCCTGGCTGCACTGTTTGCACTCTGCAACATTGCAAGCAGCATTCTACACTAACGAGCAGAGCATACCAACCATGACACTCACTTAGGATACTCACCAAATTATGATAATCATCTTACTGATTTATTTCAATGCCTTCAGACTGAAAACCAGACAAATTTCCCATTTAATTTATTTTTGCCCTTGCAACAACAACAATAATATATTTTATAACCAAGATTTAGACATAGTTTCTCTGTTGGCTTGCACTGATGTTCTCTAAGTTAAAATGTTGTTTTATCTGAATATTAAGACAGAACTAATAACAAGTCAATAAAATTAGCACTGCAATTTTTTACATGACATGCAGAATGTTAATATGAACCATTTTAACTGAGGTTAGTTTTCATGACTTGGTTGCCTGAACCGTATTTGAACAGTAGACTTCACTTTTGCTACAGTATTAAGCAATACTCTAAGCAAGCCTCTTTCAACTCGATAAAGCTTCATCAAGATCCTACACTATTAATGGACTTTTAAGTTTCTGAAAGTGTGGGGTTTTTTCTAGAACACAATAGTATCCAGCCTAGTGGAGAGAAAAACTGAAGCTGAAAGCTGCATTGCCTTCAGATTTTATGAGTAAATTGGCATCAATACCCAAAAATGCAGCAGGCTCCCCTCTAAGCACCTTGCAGGCAAGACATGAACTGAGGCATGGGATGGGAGAACCAATGAGAGCAGAACTACCCTCAGCAAGGTAATAACTACTGCAACCAGACCTCTCCTTTGTGTATAGGAATAATTTTATTTCCTTCCTGTCCCTGATACAAGTATTTGCAATCAGGCCAGGTTTTGTAGAATTTCAGAAGTCTCTTCAGAATGGAAGCCAAAATCCGAGGGCCAGACCCTGGAGATCTCAGAGCAAAGTGATGTGAGGGGAGAGAAAGCAAAGATGGCAAGCAAGGAGCTAAGGGAGGACAGGTAAAATGAACAGCACTGTGCCAAAGAAACCCAAAAAGGGATAAAGCTGCAATGTTTTATTTCCCTTGAAAAACAGAAACCAGGAGAAGTTCCACCCAAGTCACCAGCTGCACCAACCAACCTGACCAAGGCTAGCAGACCTCTAAACTCACTTGCATGAAATGTCTTATTTTCCACTCCTCCCTCCCAAAAATACACCATTTACTTCACACTTTCAAAATCTTTCAAGTACCCATGTAGAATAAATCTAAAAGAATCTCCTCTTAAACTAACAACACTGCAGACAAAAATACAACTGAGAACACAATTTCAGAGCAGCTTTAAAAAAATTAGAATGGAGGATATTCCTCTACAACATACTCCCCCATTTTCCCAATATTTATTCTTCAGTTCTCTTTACATATTTTTTCAGCACTGTGGAAATAACTAGGACTTTGAAGTACAGCTGCCTTCAATAGTGTTTCAGAATTTTAATTTCTGATCCGTATTAGCACAAAAACCCACCCAAATAATCAAATCTCATCTCTCTGCAGTCTAAAACAACCCCAAGAATGATTGTATGTCTGCCTTACCAGTCATCTTCCTTTAAATTCCTTGTTTTCCTAAACACAATATTAATTTTAATTTAAAAAAGAACCATTCCTTTTTGTTTAATAACTCCTGATACTCCAAAATCCTGAGCATCTCCCTCATTCTGATCCAGAAAACCTGATTGATTTCAGCAATCAATAAAAGCACACAGCATACAAAATAATCTTATCCAACGTGTGCAAAGATCACAAGTATTTGTGTGCCCTACTAAGGACACAAGGTACCAAAATAGAAAGCCTTCATTCAAGAAGAGAGGCCGGACAGAATGACCAAAAAGAGTTTCCATTCTATCCTAGGAGATCAGCAGCTCAGGGTCTTCCACACCTTAAACCAATGCCCCAGTCCTAGGTTACAGAAATCAAGGCATTAATAAGAAGTCCCCCTACTTTTCTGCTTTTTTCACTATATTAAACCAAGTACCTGCTCTGAATTTAACAGATGTTAATACAGCTCTTCTATTCACTATAGTGTTTTAGTCCTTACAATGTTTTAATTAATTTTCCTCTTTAAAATGCATGAGAATTTCACATCACATTTAAATATTTATTGACAGTTTAGATGAATATTTCATGCTGATTTTAAAGAATAGAGAACTTTTTCATAACATTTCTGTTAATACAAAACGGCAATTCTACACTCTCAGATATGCTCTCAGTACAATGAAAAGGAATTTTTTATCTTGTGCAAAGCAGACTATAAACACTACTGCAGAGAAATAAAAACCTCAAGGACAAGTTTTTTCAAAGCTACTTAAGTGATCAGGGAGCCCACACAGCTCCCATTTACATGAGTAATAACTGCATGCCTGAATCTTTTGAGCAATTTTGAATATCTCATTGGTCTATGAAAGGTTCTCCCAGTTAAGGGTAGTAGGTTGGGAGTAATTAATTGAAAACATATTACCTGTGATGTACAATGAAGACAATTCTCATAGCACAAGTGAGTATTTTCTGAACTAAAAGTGACCACAAAAAAAAAAAAAACAAAACCAAAAACAAAACAACTCTACAAACATAGGACCATCAACCTATTTAAAACCAATTGCCTCATTTCTGTGTCTCCCTTGTCTTCCCTTTCAACTTACCATTCTCTGCCTTTTTGGTTTTTTAAGAGGCCCTTTAAAGTTGCTGGAGATGCACCAGAGTAAGAGCACTGTGGTGGGTCAGACTTAAGGCAGCTGGGGCCATAAACAGCTGAGACAGTTAAGGCAAGGCCTGTGCAAGTGCTTTCCCTGATTTAAAACAATCAGTGCTGCCAGTGTTGGTTGTTTACACACAAACAGCTCTGTATATTGAAGGAATCCACCTGTTCTAATTTAAATTTAAAACAGCTTTTCCTATTGCCACAGAAGATTGTAAATATTTATAATTTCGATAGCCAGGTGTACAGAGAGCCACAGACTTTAAAACAAAAGTTACATAAAAAAAAGCCTGAAAAAAAATAAGTTAAAGCTGTAACAGCAGCTTAACATACATAGAAACCAAGGTATTAATGTGCAAAATGCCTTGCAAACATATTGGCCCTTCAAAGAACTTTGTCAGTCAGTAGCAGAACCTTTGCATCAGGTGGTAGGGATTCCAGACTTCAGTGGCTCCTATGCTAATTATGCCTGAGGAAATGTGAAAACAGGAGCTAAAATCTTTTAGCTAATGCAGAACACTGACAGTTTGCCTTTCTTTGTTCTCAGGAAAGAGTAAAATTTTTCCTGTGTTTAAGGATATTCTTCTGTTTTGTAGTCATAAAATGAGTAAAAAGGCAAATGACAAGCACCCAAATAGAGGGGTGGAAGTAAGCACAGAAAAACTATGCTTCTTTTCAGAAAATGAACACTGTGGTTAAAATAAAGCTCTTGAATATTGCTGTGCCACAGCCATCGTTGCCAATGTGCTCATTAGCATTAAATTAACATGGACATGAGATATCGGGATGTAAATTAACAGCAGATGATGCTGTGAAAATGTAAGAAATTACTGTTATTTGCCAGTAATTCAACTAACAAAAGCAAATGCTGTTAATCACATGTAAACTCTAAATACTGTGTTACAATGTTTTGGTTTTTAACTAAAATCAACTAACAAAAACAAAGAAACAAAAAATGTTACAATCTCACACTCACCTTCTATTTGGTACTGCTTGCGTTGGACACTAATTACATCAATATCCAGGCAGCAATTCAGTTTTACAGAAGTAATTCTAATTGTTAGCAGAAATAATTTTAAATTACTTTCAATTAGATCTTTGCTCTTTTCCCAGAAGTCCTGAATTTTAATATTTTCCAAGCTTTTTAAGGTTTCATTTTAGCATTCTCTGCCAAAGTGACCACACTATTATGATCAAAAACACTTTTTCAATAATTATGCCCCATATAGTTTGCATCACATCCATATATTGACTTACACTGCAGAAGTCAGATATTCCACAGTAACTTAAAATTCTGCATATCCTTCTCATCCATGACAGTGTCTTTCATGACATGAAGCCTGCACAGTGTTCAGGAGCCATCCCAACACCCACACCAAATGCTCAGTCAGAGCAGGCAGGTGGCAATAATTAGAATGAAGATAAGCTGAGGTGACAAAGCAATGAGAGCACATCAATTACTGCCTGTCACTCAGACCAGGGAGCATCTCGGGAGATGGACTGATACCACTGGTATCATTCCCTATTCTATTCAGCTTTCCTCTCCTTCATTTCCTCAAAATTGAAGGTCACCACAACACCATTACATTTTTTATAGAAGTGATTTTTTTTTATAAATATTCACTGTATGCACCATACAAACTAATGTTTGGCTACATCTCACAGGCTGCACATTGTACACAGAATTATGCTGTGATTTCCAAAAAGTAGGTCACATGAGAGTAGTGGGCTTGAATACTTCTGTTTGAGTAAGAGAGAGGTGATTCCAGAATAATTTAATAAGGTTTGTTTTCCTATATAATTTTTATATTGATATTTATCTTTCATATTCATGTACACACAAATATATCTAAATCTATCTTTCCATCTTAAGAAATAAGTAGAGACAACGTATTTAAACTCTAAGGGATAAACACAAATACACTCCCCCAAGCACACACCTTAGTGCTGAGCTATCAGCAAGAAGTTAAAACAAAATAAACACAATTTTGGAAACCTTGAAAATTCTCACAGAACAGGTTTGCCACCCCTTCCCTCTCTCTGCTGGCCATCCTACAAGGAGTCAAAGAACTCATGCCACCCATGATCCAGCTGCTTTACACATAAGTAGTTCTTGACGTCAGTTTAAAGACGTTTCTATATCATCTTTTTTTTTTTTTCCATAGGATTTAATAATCAAACTGTCCAAATGTATTTTTGCCTTTAAATATAAGCAAAGCAAAATTAAACTCTAGCTTTAGACAATCGGTCAAACTACCTAACTCCATGATTACAAAAAAACCAACCCAATCTGATGGATACAAGCCATGCAGTCTGTAAAAACTTGCAGCCAGCCTTCCTTCTGGTGATGCTGCAGCAACTGAGGCTCAAGGTACAGGACAGCAAGAGAAGAGGCTTCCACCCACAGGACAACAAACAGGGGACTGGCCAGATACTATAACCCTTTAGGACAGCAACTGTGCACAGATATAATCAAGTTTTGCTCCCATAAAATAGATAGAGGTCAAAAGAATCACAGCTAAGGCATTTTTCCTCACCTTTCATCCTGGACTTCAAAAACCCCCTTTTAAATCCAGCCAGCTGTTGAAAACGGCCGATTATCAAGCAACTGCATTTAGTGGAAAGTGCCCTGACCACCATCAGAGCAGATGGTTGGTGCAGTCACTGAAGTGACACAGGAAGATTCACCACATCTTTTGCACACCTTCCTCTTCCATCAGACAGAGGAGCCGCAAGTGCACATCACCTCTTCACTGTTTTGTCCTCCAATAACACTTTTACAGCCAATATAATTGCTTGTGTTAATTGGTAGTGCAAAAACTACCCACGAACAACAGATAAAATCTATAAAATTCAATGTGTTCAAAAATATTTTTATTTGCTGCTCAATGACCATTCTCTTGGGATAACAAGAAGAGGCAAGGAACAGCAGAAAGACCCTGAAAGCCATTCCTGGCTTGCACACAGTTCTGTGCTGGACACCCCTCAACCTTCTGCACTCAACATGCAGGGGCTGGGCTGACAGCAGGAGGCTTGCAGGTAATTTAAGAGGGTATCACTCATTACACTCTCCCTCACAGTTACAGTGCTGTATAGAAATCACAGTAGATAAGACTGGATGTTTTCACATCCCTTGGGACAAACAGAGCCATCTCCTGTAGTGGCATACACTGTGTCATAGGAATTCCAGTACCTGCAGCTCTGTGTTTTTAGTGAGTCATTTCAAACATCAGAAATAGAAACATTTTAAGTGCTTGTACACAATTACCCAATATTATTACGGAATACTGACAGCTGAACACTGCTCACCTCCCAGAAAAAAACCCCCTCTTTTTTTCAAAATTAAACCAATAATTTCTTCTCTGGTACATAATAATTTTGCTTCATCTGTGTGTGCACTCCAACTATTGCCTTTCAATCAATCGTTCAAAACCTATTTTATGTAAAAAAAAGACAGAGCTGAAATGCTTTATCTTCCTAAACAATATATAGTCAAGAACCTGATGTGCCAACCGTAGGAAGCCAATGAGTGTGCATCACCTGGGAGTGGTGAGCACCCACGGCAAGAGAAGAGGCAAGGAAGGTGCCTGGCTGAAACAAGTCTCACTGAGAAGTACTCGGATTAATGCCTTCAATTGTATTTGTGAAGATTTCTGCTGTCACTGAATAAAAGCAGCATCTTGATGAAATCCGAGACGCACCCTTGAACGCAGCCTAAGCCCCACCTTCCTTGCCAGGTGTTATAAGTGTGTCCCAATAATTGACTGGACACAAGCCCAATTAAAATAATATTGGAATTTATTAAGCAAGCAACAGTAAGCAAAACAGCGCTGGGCGGCCGGGGGATCTCCTGTCCCACCTCAGCTCGCACCATACCACCAAAAGTCTCTGCTCTTTATACTTTGCAGCTTCCTGTGACACGTTTCTGTTTCTTTTGTGTTTGTGAAGTGTTGCGGGGGGGTCTTCCCAGTGGTTGTGAGAATGAGGTCCCATCCCTGCAAAAACTGGTTGCTCAGCTTCTGCTTATCTTTTGTTTACTTTGCCGGATGTCTGAAGGAATAGTCTTGATGAGATAACAAGGTTTTCTCTGTAGCATGGTTTAGTGAACAATTACTGATGGTAATTTATTACACCAGGTATGCATCCTATCCCGGTCCCTGCAGCGCGGCATCAGCAGCTTCACCGGGCGCGCTTCACTGGCACAGGTGAGAGCCAGGAAACACGTGGAACATCCAGCACGGCCGGGGAGCTCCACAGAGGCAGCAGCTGCCCGCCGAGCGCTGGGCTCCGCACGGGGAGCCGCTCTGTGGCTTTGTCTTTCTGAGCCTCAGACACGAGATCCAGCAAGTAAAGCGTGGGATGAAAGGAGCCCGCCTGCTCTGGGCACTGATGTGCCGATCAGAGCTCTAACTGCACGCAATTAAGGTTTTCAGTCATCGTCATTATTTTAAATGACTGAGAAATAAGAAGAGCCCATGATGCCATGTTTGCTCCAGCTCAAAGCATAACATTGATTTCTCTGCTTACAAACAAACTCCTGAACCAATTAATCTTCTTAAAAATGGATAAATACTGATTTCTAGTAGTCGTCAACTTTCTCTTCAAGAAATAAATAGAAATTGAGGTTCTTATAAGTAGGTTCTTCCTGTTTAACGTCAAAACCATGCTAATAACTGCACTTTCTGTACAAGGTACAACACATAAAATTCCTTTACAGCTAAATTTGTCATTTCCCTCTAGGTAGATGATAATTTTAAAGCCACAGCTGATTTATTCTACGTCACCTGCATGTGTTAAAATCTCACCACTGCCCTACATCTTTCCCAGAAAAACAAAGAAACAGCATTAGGTTTTCTCTCCACAGCTTCAAATGGCAGATGGGGAAATACCTAGTTTTTTATGCAAGTAAAAAACATATGCTGCCATCAATGAGCTCAGGAACTGGAACACAACCATAGGACTGCTGCAACCTCAAAACAAAAATCCCAATAGAGTTCAACTATTGTTAACAGTGAGTGGTGAATCAGTGCTCTGTAGGTAAAATAAACCCAAGGGATCACTATCTTTTGCTTAGCATGTGAAAAATGGCTTTACATTCAAAACGGTTATCTCAAAAAACAGTTTTCAAGACTCTGGAATACTGTGGAAAACATTTAGAATTAAATTAAATTAAATTAATTTCTTAATTTATTTTGAAAAATAATTATATATGTTGCTTGTTTTAAAAAGTTCTCACTCCCTTCTTTTTCAAAAAGAGTTTTTAGAATGAGCTAAGAGATGGTGAGTCAAATTTTCTATCTCACTGATGTATGTGCACATGTATGTGTGAATTTCTTAAATACAAATAGATATTTCTATAACTTATTTGCTTCTTCTCTCCAAACCTTGTTACAAAGTTGGAGAAAAATGTAAAATGAAAGCCTCTGTCAAAAAAACAAAGCAAAAACAAAAAAAGAGTGGGGGAGGATGAAGACATTCTAAAATAAGTTGAAATTAAGTTTTAGAAGCAACTTGGAAATCATTTTCAGGCAACTGTCTAATAAGAAAAGACTTCCTCAGCCTAAATGGAAACAAATGATATGAGTGTCTTTGGACTTTAACCTGTGGGCCCAGATGAAAGCCAATGAAACAGCACAGGAAGGGGTTGAAGTGACAAGGTTCAGCATCCAGTATCACTGCTGAGGTTGAAGAGGGGATGCAGAAGAGATGCTGAGGGGGTGATGGCAAAAGGATGTGTCTGGAGATGGAAGAGGTGTTTCACTGAAAGCATAACTAGCCAAGCAAAAACATGAAGAACCAAATACAGGTTTCTGATCCTCTTCCAAATAGGACCTATTGAAAAGTCCAGTAATTCTGGACAATGGTGACAGCAGACTTGTCTGAAGGGAGACACAGTTAACAGCTAGCCAGTGCTGCTGAGGAAGCTGGGGGAACCTCGACACTCCCTGCACTGGGATTGCCCTTTTGGGGGCCTGGCAGTCAGACAGACCCACATCCATCCCAATCCTGCTCAAAATACCCACTCCAAGTGAGAGGTTTCCCTCTGCAGCAGCCCACAGCCAACAAGGCTGAGCTTTGTGACTAAGTGGGAATACATGCTGAAAAGCAATGGATAAAGAAACAGCAACAGAATGATCTTTACATGACCAGTATGCATCACTTAGGAATGTAAAACTCTAATTTATAACTAGATGTTACATAATATGAAAAAAATACCTTTAACAGTCTCTGACCAATTGCTCATCACCACCCATTTAAGATGCTTAACACAACTAAAGCTGCTGCACCAGAGTTTAAGAACTTCTGTTCTGTGTAGTTAAGCCCTGATGTTGTTGTTCTATGGAACACAAATATTTGGCTTCCAAGAAGACAGATGTCCCAAAGATCCCCACTATCTTGCTGGTTTATTCCAAGGAAGGGCTGAGGTTGTGAAACTTAAAATGTAACTTTGTATATATGTGTTGATTTGAAGTATCAGGGTTTACACAATTCAAGACACCCAGACGTTTTACACTTGGCCGAGCACTCCCAATGAATGGGACTGAACCACTTTCAGGAGTTAAATCTTCCAAAGTTAAATATGCAAATAATTTTGGATTACAACAGCAGCAAGTTGCCGTAGGAGAGGTTTCCATGCCATTATCCCCAGCACGTAGGAATTACATATTTAAGTCCTCATCTGCATTATCTTGTCATTGTTAATACACAACGAACTTCAACGTTGCGTTTAACAACTGGAACAGTCTCAGAATACTAGGTCAGAACTGACAAGGAACAAAGGCTTTTCTCATAGTTGCCCCACATCAATGGCCAGGATTTATTGCCAAAATTAAAACACAGGCATGCAAGCATATTATAGTATGAAATACATAGGTAGAAAGGCTTACAAATCCAGGTATTGTCCAGTTATGTATGAGGGAGGCACTGTTCAGATGTGTCTTTGATACTGTATTTAGATTTATATGATCCCCTCACAAATGGATCTATAACCCAATCATCTTTACACAGCCTGTGGAAAAGAAGGAGGTACCACCAACCCTACTTTACCGAAACATTCAATGACTTGCCCCAGGTCACACAGGAAATCTGTTGTGGCAAAGCAGGGAATGGCTCTCCTGGGATCTCTGAAATCCCATCTCAATATTCTGGCCACACTGCCACCCGTCCTCAGCCGTACTTAATACGACTAAATTACTGATGGCAACAAATAGCAGAATCTGACTTTCAGATGAGCTGATTTGTACAATGAGTCAATCCATAACTTTTGTCTCCTCCAGACACTTAGATCGATGGGCTGTATGCCCAGCACGTTATAATAACCCTGAAAAGCTTTTGGCTCAGCCTGCAAACACATTAGCATTAACTTAAATCTGCTGCTTTGTTTACTATACGAGATATCTGCCTGCGCTCTATGCCCAGGCGATATCAATTAAAGAGACCCAAATACAGAACCCCCAGAACAGTACAAGACTAAAGCTACCCATGAACACAAAATTTACTAAACTTTAAAGGGTATTTATTCCTCCAAAGCACCATGGTCCGACAGTCACATTTTTCTTTTCCAGTCATGGACTTGTCATGATTTACATTCAGAACCTTCCCCAAAAAGCGATTCAGAAAGCGTTGGAAACTGGCTCCCCTCCCAGTGCTTCCGAAATGGATTAACGTGACTCCAGCCTTGGATCCGCATGACTACAAATTACAGTGAAGCCACCCTTGATTTAAGCTGTTGGAGAGCACGACAGGACAATCACCAAAAATTCTGCTCTTTCAGCTCCTTAAACCCATTCATTACAGAGTCCACAGGGCCACATAGGTACCAGAGTAAATCACTCAGTGGGAGAGGACATCACCCAGTAACAAGAGGCTTTTCTTACTTCCTCAGAGGTACAAATGTAGCAGGGCCAGGAGGGGTCTAATTACTCTCAGAACACCCAAGTAGCATTGGAAGAGATAATTTATTGACCAGATCAGTGTAGCTTAGTGCACAGAATGAAAAGACAAGTCAAGGATTGTATCCGGACCACTGAGATGCCCACAGTTTGCCAGGGTAGGCAGACTGCTGGAAGGCAACAAAATCATCTGGCAAAACCCTAAACCATACTTGGCTTTTTACTGGGTTTTAGCAAAATAGAGAAAGGTAAGACTTGAATTTTATTTTTAAACCTTTAGAAACAAGTTCGGGAATGGGTGCCTAGACAGCCTGCTGAAATCCAGAGTCCCTAAGTATCCAGATGGGCAGCTAGGGAGCTGATCCAAAAATCTATCCAGGTCAGCGGAGCGCTTTTTATCAATTGCAGTGGCCACCAGATGAAGCCTGGGAATACCAGTGCTCACCTGGTTAGTACTGGCTTAGCCTTTACCTCAAGCAATAACCCCATCGAGTGCCAACCTCTGTGTGGCTCTGCCCTTCTGTAAGCACAGACACGGGAAACAGCATCTATACACAGTGCACCAAAGTCGAACAGAATGGCAAAAGAACTCATTAAAAGTGTTTCCTTGCTTCTTCCACACCAGCCCACTCTTCCATCTTCTGCTACCAAAAAAAAGTAAGGGTTTCTGGGTGAAAAGTGCAACAGATTCACAAACACTTTCCAACAGCTACAACATCCTACTCTCCACTAACACCTCCACAAAGCTCAAGCCCGTTTTGCAGAAAAAATGAGAAGAGCAAACAGCAACAGGGAAATTTCACAGACAAGACCCCTCTATGTACAGTGACTCATGGCTGCTTAAGCATGTTCTTAGAATGGATTTTCCCTCTTCAACACCCCAACAAAAATAGAGCGAAATAACTAAGACTAAAATGAGAAAGATGAACTAGCATCTCCAGCATTTCCTTTTTTCCTCACCTGTACAAAAAGATAGGAAGCTGAGAGCAAAACCAAAGGTTAAATCAATCTGTCTTTTGAAGAGGTGACACGCCCAGGGGCCTTAGTCAAGGCTCCATCCTTGGCTCCTGCACAGTCAGAATCTGTGCACTGCTGCCAATGGAGCCTGGAAATCGTTTGGTGGAGCAGCAGACACAAACAGCCTCTACATTCAGCTGTTTAGTATCAGAAATGCTAACTAGCGTTGCTTGATTTTATCATGAGGAAAAATTAAATAGGAAGCAAGGATTTAACATGCATGTCTGATAGTCAGGCTTCTTGAGGAGAAAGAAAGGGAAGGGGGAAAACCTCAGAAACTGAGGACATCTTGCTTCCCCTGAGCCCTCATTCATTCAGAGAAGACTCAGAAACCCTGACAATCTCCTCTAGCAACCCCTTCCCATCACATCAAAGGGAAAATTTTTCTAGACAGCTCTTTGCAGAGGATACAGAAAAAATTGACCAATCTCCCTCTGCCTCTTCTCACTTGGCATGATGATCTCTCTCACCCGAGGACCGCAGAAAGACAGAGTTTGCACAGCTGAGGCAAGCCCCCTTTCCATGCAGCTCTTCCACAGACGCAGCAAGAGCACCTGTGCCTACCAGCGTTACACGGCTGAGGGATGGCACAGAAAATTCTCTCTGCACCCAGCAAGAAGAACGGGGGCTTCCTACCCGATCCCCCCTATCTGCCTGACGTCTCACTTTGGCAGAAGGCAGACTTCCTGCTTCTGCTGGAAAAAAATAAATTTCGATTATCCTTGCCTGATATTTACATCTTTAATAGTTCCATACACAGGACAAGCTCTGCTGTTGCCATTGACAAATACCGACGGGAAAAAGAAGAACCGCAAAACCCCACCACCCACAGCCACGAAACACGACACCCTTGCGGGGGGCTCCTGGATGGACAGGGACCCCGGGTAACTTACTGCCGGGTGTATTCCTTCCTCAGCGCCGGGTTCCTGCAAGCCGGCCGTCACAGCGCCGGTGCTGCCGCAAGCCGCGGGCGTTGCCGGCCGCCCCCCGCCTGTGACAGCGCCGAGCAGGGAGCCCTCCCTCTCCCCTCCCTCCTCTCCCGGTATGTCCGAGCTCGCTCACGCCAGATCTGGAACACGAGCAGGCAGGACGGCACGGAGCCCGCTGCTGCCCCCGCCGGGCGGTGGCGACAGGCGGGACACCCGCCCACTGGCGGGCAGCGGCGGGGCGGAGGCTCCCGGCCCTCCGCCGGTTCCCCGCTGGAACCCACGCCCGCAGCGGGGGAGGAACCTGCCTGGGCACCCTTCAGGCTCGGATAGGGGAGCCACAGCCCCTGACAGACTGCGCACACACGCCGCTGTGTTTCGTTCCCCCACTCCCCTCTTCCCCCAGCGATGGGCAGAGGGAACATCTGGGACAGGAGCTGGCGAGTTATGGGTAAGCCAAGCACAGGAGCTGTGCGGGGAGCAGGGAAAAGGGGAAACTAAGCTAAGCAGCTGCTTCCAAGCAGCTTTGCTGAGCCACAGTTAGGCCAGCAAACAGTGCTAGTTTTGTCTAAAGACATCTAATTTTGCTGTACTGCTGCACTATCATACACTTCTGAGACGACAGACATGGTAAAATAATCATGGAATCACCAAAAGGCTCGGGTTGCAAGGGATCTTATAAATCATCTCCTTCCAACACCCCTGCCATGGGCAAGGACACCTGCCACTAGACCAGGCTTCCCCACACCCTGACCAACCTGGCCTTGGACCCCTTCCAGGGATGGGGCAGCCACAGCTTCTCTGGGCAACCTGGTCCTCCCTCTGGCCCCAACCAGGGCCTCATCACCCTCACAGCCACAAACTTCTTCCTAATATCCGATATAACTCTGCCCCCTCTCTGCTCCCTCCACGCCCTTGTGACAAGTCTCTCTCCAGCGCTCTTGGAGCTCCTTTAGGTACTGGAAGGTCTCCCCAGAGCATTCTCTTCTCCAGGCTGAACAACCTGTTGGAGGTGCAAAGCTGGAGCGAGAAATTAAGTTTAAGCCAGTACTCCAAGGAACATCCAAAGGCAATACCCTGGAAAAGGAGAGGATGAGAGAACCAGGGGCAGAAGGAAAGGCATGTCATGGCATGGAATACTGAGGGCTGGCAGAGAGCAAACAGCATTTCAGCACCTCCTGTGAAATGCAGCACAACTCAGAGCCCTGCTTGAGCAGCTCCACATCGCTTCGCTCCCCATGCTGACTCATGTGGTCTGACATGTTCAACCTCACGGGCGGTGCGAAGCACAGAACACAGGGGCACTCAGAAAATATGATAGCTAACAATATCAGCGGCTCAAAGATGACAGGTAACATCTCATTCTCCTTCTATTCTATCATCACCTTGGCACAGAATGGACAAAGTTTGATGTTTTACAATATTAGGACTTCCTCAGTGCAATAAGGGGGATTTGCAATGAAGGGCACCAGGTATTTTCCATAGCTGTGCACTTTGCCAAAAAAAAAAATCAAAAATCAGGCATACAAAATCTTGCAGTGCAAACACATGAATACTGAAGCCTGAACTGTTTTAGCCACATAAAGTTTGATCATTTTAGTAAGAAAATATTAACCCACACATCAAGAAGAAATACAAGATAGTCTTTGATGTGCTGCAAGATTCAGGAGATCAGGGTTAAAGGGAACAGGAAATATGAAGAAATGCAAAAAAAAAAAAGAAGCTACTCTGTGAAGCTGTACACATTAGCTCTTGTCAGTGCTGTCTGGAACCGACACTGAGAAAGATTTAACAGTTCTCAGTACTCCCATTAAAACTGTAAATGAAGCTCAAAAAAGTAAAATCCAGCATAGCTATCTTAACAGATCTCTTTCTGTACATTCCCTCCCCACTTCAAATTAATTACGTTATGCTTCCACACCGATGACATAAAATGACTAATGTGACCTCCAACATCACTCTGAGACCAAAGCAAGCTGTGTGCACAGCCTGATGAGGCTGGACACTGATTCCTGCAGCACAAAACACACACCAAGTGCAACACAAAGCAAGTCAGGAATAAAGCTAGGAAATTGCTGCACTGGAATATGTGATATGAAACATTCATTTGTTTTTCCCCATTCCTCCTTCTCTCATTTTCCAGATACATCTAAGTTGTTTCATTCATAGCAAATGCAATCGATAATGCTTTTAGCTCCGACTGCATAAAGAGTTCGGCATAATACTGCACCCACTTCAAATCTAACCCCTTCTGGAATTACACAGGAGCAAATTCCAAGTGCAAAAGAAACTCTGGAGCAGGCCCAGCCATAAAGGAGGGGTTTTGAGTAAGTAAATACATATATACACACACATTGGAGCTTTGGGAAGCATGAGGAAAGCAGCAATATTTCAGTGCTGCTTAGTGAATTGGGTGTCAAAGCAGCTCTTAGGGGGAGCAGGTCATTTCACTAATTAAAGCTGTTCTTCCATGTTTCATTTTCTGACATTTGAGTAGTCTGCTTGCCTTGCCACGGGCAGAATGGAACACGCCACTGAGCTCAAGCCAGAGGCTGATCACTTGTGACTCAGCTCAAATTAAAAATACAGAAATAAAAAGCTAAACCGACAGGTTACGACCCAAAGATGCATCCATATCCACGGAGCTTCAGAATGTGTTGTCCAACATAGAGTTAAACTATCTTTCTTAAACCACAACAATAATTAACAAAAAGAAGTGACCAAAACAACCTATCATCAACCAGCAGAACAAGGAGTTTTCTCCTGCTAGGAATGTTTCAAGAGTTTCACCGTGCAATAAGTTCTCTGCACAGCAACAGGCTACTAAAGAAAAATCAGCATCAACCCCTTCAGAACTACATTCACCAAGCCAGCTGTGAGAAAAGCCCTTTGTTTGCTGTCTCCTAAACCACTAAAGGAAGGACAATTGTCACCTTCCAGGCAAGCAAGCCCCAGAGCAGCGGTTGCCAAAAGCAATGAGCCCAGGGCTGCAGAACAGTTTTGGACTACCGGAGACCAGAGCCTCTTGTGTTTCAAAGGCAACGTGGTGAACTTGGGGGTTTTCAACTTGTATTCTCCATGACAGTGACTTCACGAAGGTAAGGACAACAGTGAGCCTGGAGGTCCCTCCCAAAAGGACTTGCTCCTGAAGGGAGGGACCAGAAGTTTTGTGGAAACAGATCCATATTCCTCCCAGGGGAGGCTCCACCTGCAGAGAGGGCAAGACAAATACCTATCCACAGATTTGGGTCTCCACCGTAGCTATCCACCACTAACCCCAAACCAAGTCCCACAGAATCACTTTGGCCAAAGAATAGGAAAAGCAAAGCAAAAGGAGGGTGCTTATTGTCCTTGACTTCTGCTTCAAAAAGGAGGCGTTTTGAATGGAAACCCATCAGGAAACCCCACATGGCCAAATTAGCAAGTGAAAGCTGCTGAGGAATACTTTTTTTGCTTCAAAGGGTGACTTCAAATAATTGTTCTACACTCTTTCCATTTTTTTTTTCACTGTTGTTTGCTTTCCCTTTCCTCCCCTCAAAGCCTTACTGGTAAAGGGAATTTAACTTCATTTACAGAGTAGGCAAAAGGAAGCACTCTGGTATTTGTTCATTTCCAGCGTTATGTCTTCCTAATTAAATTTCTGTGCATCTCTGTTCAGCGTAAGGGCCACAAGTGAAGGAGGTGTCTCTTGCAGTTCAGCCACCAGCATGAGCCAACCCAAGGCTTTTTCCAAAGCTCACGACAGGAACAAGCAGCTTTCCAACAAACCTCGCAATCCCCTGGGGAGCTGGAACCATAACAGGCAGCTTCCGTCAGCATTCCCAGAGATGACCACACTGTAATCCTTACACAAGCACAGATCCACAGACTGGATCTACTCTACAGTATCCAGCAGAACTTAGATTCTGAGTTTTCCCCCAAGAGAAACTGTAGTCTTATCACATCAATTCATCCTACAGCCTGTGGAAATCAGAGCTACAGTGTTCACTCACTGAGATAACAAAATTTCCTATAAAGCACAAACTTGGAAAAATCACATTTTTCCTAATTGAGCACAACTTTTCCTCAGGCTTTCACCTACCCCAAGGGATGCTTTCTATCTTCTGGGATTAAACTCACTACAGAAACCTTTGGAGTGTGCCAAGAGCTGCTTCCTCTTGCACACAGGCCATTCTCAACCCAAATTTATTGAAAATATTTTTCCCACTACACCTGAGGGATGGCTGGGAGACAGTGTGTAGAGGAAAATGAGCAGAGTCTGAAGTCGAAGATGCTGGCAGGAGGCAGTGTGAACAGGGAGGATTTTTATAGGGTCTCTGTCTTCCACTTGAAAATAAAAAGAGTCCTGGGTATCAAGATACACCCCCTCAGCCTACGGATGTATCTGGACTTTTAAACAAAAGCTTCTTGTTAAACAGCAACAACTAAAAACTAAAACAACTTTAGCACACTATATATTTTAATGGAACTGTCCTTGACGTGCAATATGAAGGTAAATTTGTTTCCTGACAGCCTGACTCAGTCTAATGGACTGGGAGGCTGCAGTTTTTCCACTCCTCCTAATGACTTGTTGCAATGGAGATGAGTGCTCTGCGTACAGCAATGCCATCTTCTGGCACAGGTCCTGTGAGAAAGGCCACTTGCTGAATACCACTAGAAGAAAGCTCCTGTTTTGGGAAAACAGAAACTCAGGCTCCACAATAAATCTCGAATATTTCCCCTCTCCACTGCACTTGCATTGGGCTCTAATTGTTCAAGGGCGCTGAGCGAGGCAGTGGAAGCACAGAGAGTGTGTCGCTGCAGGGACAAATGCCTCAAGTGTCTCCTAAAGGCCTGCCAAGTACAGCGCTGAGAGCGAGCGTTTACAGGCTGAAAACAGGGATGAGTTCAAAGCCCATCAGTGGAGGAGTCTGGCAGGAAGGGCAAGCAGTCACCCAGAGCCAACTCTGCATATCCCTGGGAAAATCAGCAAACATTTCACACGTCTGACTTTTTAACTTCTGTATTCCCAGACAGAGAATCTATATTAAGCAAGAGCAAAGATTGGAAACACGTGCTATTTACATTGAGGCCTGGCAATCTATGACTTCCTCACCATTCTCACTTGCTCATGATCAATCTCCATTTGCCCATGAAGGTATAGTAGGACAGTCTTAGGATAAGATTTCCCACTAAATTCAATAGCTATGCTTCTTTTTTTCCCCCCAAATTTGCAAGGTTAATGCTAGAAGTATGTATGGAAAAGACAGATTTTAGACTGAGAAAATCAGATCTTAAGTAGTCTGAAATAATACCCGAGAAGAAACAACACTGTGGAATTCCTATCTAGTCTGTCATTTGATACCCAAAGACCTCCCTGGGGATCAGATACACTGCAGAGGTGCTAACCTGGCAATCTCAGCCCAAACAGCCCATGCTCTGCTGCTTCTAAGATATCCACAGCAGTAAAAGGATGACCAGCCAATGGCAGCTGATTCCCTCTCCTCTCTGACATTTTCATTCTGCAACTCATCTCAAAAACCTCAAAAAAATACTTTGCAACACCCACAAGAGCCCAATTTCATTTTCACTGAACCAATGAAAAAAATAATTAAAGGAATTGGCTATTGTGAATGAAATCAGTCACTCTGGTTGTCAGATATTTGCTCATGTAAAAAAAAGCACCCCCTTCACATACTGCTTTAATAAAAGAAGAGCATATGTAAAATGTTTACACTTTCATGTATAAGAAAGATATTTTGGACTGTAATTTGTGGACAGTCAGACAGATTTTTGTGGACATTTGTAATTTGTGGACAGTCTGACAAAGACAGTCTGAAGGTGCTCTGCTTTCATTTCTAACTGCTTTGATGCCTTCCATTGTTTTTCCTTCGCTTCTTTCCCACTGTCAGTTTTGTTTACCTCTTCTCTCTCCTGTGTATCTTTTAATTCCTGTAAAAAGGGGCCTTCCCCATTTCCTTGTACAAAAATTACCCTCTTTTGCTTTTGCTCTAAGTTAAATGCAGTTTTTACAGAAGGCCCCCTCTGTGAAGAATATGGCCTCCCTCGATGCTCGTAATTTCTCTTAAAAAATGATTTGTTCAAAAAAGCAACCAGAAAACATTTATTTTAGAGAAAAGTTTACCAGTTACTTTTTAAAGAACAATTTCATAGGTTTTGGACTTGAAAGAAGATACATGACAAATACGACCAAAACTGTTTTCAGATCCCTTTAAGTCCTAGATTTCTGCCTGATGCTGGTGAACAAGTTAACTAGCTGTCACATCAAAGGTGTAATTTTTTTCAAACCCTACCCTTTCAATCTGACTTTCCAGTGCTGATGCTCACAAAAGCCAGGTTTGTTTTAGTATCAGTTTTAAAGAACAGCCTCTCTGGCAAACCAGACTGTCTGAATCTCTCAGCATTTTGGCCTGGCATGACTCAAGGCTGTGCCCCGACAAAAACACCTTCCAACCCACACTGCTAAAGCATTAGAAGGAAATAAGAGGAAGAAATGCAGCTTTGCAGCCATCAGAATTGCTCTAGGAGATGCCTGAATTATTTGAACAACATTGAAGTTGCAACATGAGTCGCATCTTAAGAAAATGTGTATGGGAAATGGCCATCTGAAATGAGTTCTTAGGTGACTAATAAAGAAAAAGCTCCAGGTAAACAACTTCCCATAATAAGATGTTCTTATTCCCATAAATTCCCATTAGACCAAGGCCAACAGTTACAGATATGCACCGTTCTCTCAACAATTCTTGCTAGATGATAATAATTTGCTATCAGAAATTCTATGTCTCATCTTTCACAGTTTTAAGTATGTCCAGAGGAAAATGCTTTGATCAGGCTCTCTGCTGACATTTTGGCTGAAAGAAGGGACACGTGTATGGATGCCTGGCCTACAGTTCAAGTGCATCTTTCAAAAACCTGTTGATTTCTCTGGTAAACCATTCTACATAAACAGCCAGGCAGGCACTCCCAAGAAAACAACACTATTACTGGAAATATCTTTGGTTAAACAGAACTTACCCTCTGGACACATTTACATAACAACTACTAGCACTGGTCCAACATATGTAGTCAAATAGAACAAACAGGCAACCACAGTCACTCAAAGCATGAGGCTGAAGAGCTGACACAGTCAGGTTTGGGTTTAAGGCCCTTCCAGCCAAGCATCCTGTTTATTTCTCCCTCTGTTGGGGGAGATCAGTCATCTAAAATAACGTTGCTTGGGACTTGCTGCCCAAATTCTCAATCACTGCCTAATTTTGCTTTTTAAGAGTTTTCGAATGCTGAGGTTTTGCAATCATCAAGCAATATTCAGCAAATAGCACAGCTCTGTGTAGAAATACACAAAACCTGTAGAATCAGCAACACCTCCAAAAGGGCAATTGATGAAAATGGTGCTGCTGACATTTTGGAAGCTGCATATTTTTTTTTCTTACACAGCTATAAATTACTAGCTTAAAGCTACTCCAGTATCTCAGTTATTCATGCATGAGTACATATGATACCAGGATGAAAAGCTCATTTTTTAAATCTTACCATTCCATCTCACCAGCAGCACCTTGAAGTTAACCACACTTCCAGCACAACTGTGCCTGCAAGCAGTTGATAATCCAGCAGGGCAGTTCCAGAGGTGAGGATACAAACTGTGGTGCCTGGGTGCAGATGTTTGAAAGCAAAAGCTATAGTCTTACCTCAGCTCTAGCAACTTTCCTCCCTGTGAGCAAACAGCAGGCTGCCTGACAAGCTTTTGCAGAGACATGTGAAATCAAGATCTGGTCTCCAACAGGTATAAATTCACCTTCTCACAAGACGAAAAAAGTACCAACAATGAGGAACATGCTGCTAATTTCAAGATCTCATTACCTGAGAGTTCTTGCCATACAGGTCTATTAACGTGTCCAACCTTTGCTGGCTCTGGCAAACCTACAGTAAACAAAGACTTCCAACACCCAACATATAAAAAAAGCTTAGGAAATACAAACCAAATTGAATTAAAAAGCACTTAGGGCCAAATGTCATAATTCTGCAGCTCAGTGGCTGAACACAGTGGATTTTTTTTCCTACTGGGTTCTCTCTTCAGGGACTGTCCCACTACACAAACCAGGCAATCCTGTGCATGTGCCTAGAGGGCTCCTCACCCAGTGCAGATGTTTAGCTACAGTCCTTCCTTTGCAAGGGCATTTGAAAACCTGAGGAAGGCACAGAGGACAGTGTGATACACAAACACATTTGTGCACAGGATATCTGAAATGCGTATGCTGTTCAAATATTTGGCTAGTTATATGACTTTTCTTCTAAAGTTCATGCATCTGGGTAAACAGCAGCATTTCCCATGTCTACTGGTGTCCAAATTCCTCATGAGCAATCCCAGCAATGTAAATTTGGAGTCAGAACTGAAATATTTGTCTTGTCAACTACAACACACCAGCAATAGTGTTTATGTCTGACAACACAGTCAAATAGTGAGCTCTGATGGCAACACCGGGGCTGGTGGTTGGTTTGTTTGTTTTAATAATTGTAGGGGGGTTTTCCCCATATCCAAAAAAACACCAACTGGTCTTTAATCCCTGCACTTTGAAAATCAAGTAAACCAAAACAAGGCAACTCTGTGGCACTTACATTTGGGGTCACAGATGGTGTAGCTACGGCTCCACACCACGTTTCAGAGCTGGTTTGACACTCTTTTCTTTGGAGCAGGAGCTTGATGCCAGCTGAGCAGAGCACTTGTCAGGTAAAACAGGATTACTGGGTGTTCCTTCCTCAAGAAGGCGAGACATGAGTGTTCATGGCAGGGAATCATGATTGATGACAACTCATCTCAAAAACCTGAGACAAACTTCTTAGGTTTTTGTTTTGTTTTTTTTTTTTTAATTGACAGAGATGCTGATCTGCCCTTTAAAAACTGACTTTTGTTGTACTCCTATTGTGAGTGATACAGCCAAATAAAAAGCTGCCTAAATCAAGACACAAGTAATTTTACCTGCAACTTTTCATTTAGGCTTAGAGAAGATTCCCATCTCTCCTGATACCTTGTTTCCAACTGTTGTGGCCACCAGTGTAAAATTTTCACATGAGTTTTCCAGCTTCACAGCAGAATAACTTTTCAGTCTAACGTAATCAATACATCTAGATGCAACACTGCTTTCACTTTTGTCAGAATCCTTAAAAGAGATATTTAGTTACAAGCAAGAGACAATTTCATTTGCACAGGTTTTCCAGCCACAGAAGGAATAGAAAACCAACACAAAATGCCAAGTGCAAATCCTTGTCCAGTGTGTATATGCTAGAAGATAAGGATTTCTCCAAATGTGTACTGATCTCTGGATGCTTGTTTATGTTCATCTAAATTTGATACTCATACTGCATAAATTATATAAATTACACATTAAATGGACTCTGAGTGAAATATATCATCATTAACGTAATTAAAAATGGAAGATAAGTGTTACCTTTTATAGTTATTCCATGGCTTCCACTGGATCTTAAGTATAAAAAAGTCAATGGCTCAGCTGTCATAATCTATGTTACCATGGTAAGTGTTCTGCCATACATAATTCCATCTGCCTACAAACAGGGACCAAAAATACATATTTGTGTCATCTCTAAAGTAGAAGATTTAATTTTTCACTCCTCTATCAAAGAAAACACATTTATATTGGTAACTGCATTTAGGTCAGAGTTATTTTCTGACAAGTACTGTCAATATGCCAATTACAGATATCAAGAGTTTAACAAACATTCTAGAAACCACCCATTTATAGTAAGCAATTTTTACTGTCTCTGATTTCTCAATACTTACTTTTCCTGCTCTAATCCTTTCAGCTTCCTACAATATGAAAACGTTTCTTTGGAATGTACCTTAAGCTAGTTTTTCCCTATTTTATTTTCTTCCAGAGGAGTGTGTCATAATGTGCTACTCTTGCTATCTCACCAGAAAAATAAGTCTAGAGGGGTCACTGCTATTTCTATATAAAGTCTATCATAGATATGCTGCCTAGTAGAGCTTTAAAAACATATTGGCACAGCAAAAGGACATCATGCAAACCTTCAATTATCTTTCAACAAAAAGCAGTGTTCTCTTTGGAATAAGACTTGAAATAGCCTTTTTTACAACACTGGACATTCTACAGGTGAGCAACTGTGTCAAATACAAAATAATTTCTCTTGGAAATAGTTTAATAATAATAGTTTAACAAAGATAGTACATATTCTGCAACAATGAGCCACTGTGCACTTACAGATTAATTCCTCAGGTTGCATGTACAAGCCTTAGAAACCCCATTTAAAATCCATCTGAAGTAAAAATCAAGACAAAATGGGTATTAATACAGTATTACCTCTCCAACCTCTTACACACATTCAGTTTATATCAAGATGTGAGTTGCAACATGAACTCACTTATTCTAAACCATCACTGGCAGTGCATTCCAGAAGTAGAACTCAAGTAAAAAGTATTAAAACCCCTGTTCTTTACACAGACCTGAAGTTGGGTGCCCTTAAGAGAACATGGATTTTGTTACTTCTGCAGAAGCAGCACAGACTAAATAAGGGATTTCAAGCTGTAGCTGAAACTAAGGTGACCAACTCCCTCAAAACCTTTGTTGAGCAGCAGCAGGACTGGGCAGATGATTGCTTTATGCTCTAGGATTGATTTGTCATAGCAACGGTGTTGGAGGAAGCTGGAGGGTTCACTAGGAGCTTGTTTTTACAAAACATGGCATTTCCAGGATTTCAAATTGATAGATCATTATTAGGATCACAGTCTTCATGATGCTCTATTACTCATTAAAAAAAAAACAAAACAAACCATGATGATGTTGCTCAGCAATTTTCTGTGAAAGGAATCTCTAATCTGCAAAACCTTGATGAAAAGGAGAAGAGAAATCACAGATGCAACACAGCCATACTTTGAGGGGAAATTGTCACAGGGAAGAGAGAAGCACGCTGCACTTATACACCCTTTAAAGCTCAGTGCCAAAGCTCCCACAGACACTGCTCGAATTAAAACTCCACGGGACAGCAGTACTACAGTGGCTTTGCTCAGCTTCCCAATGCCTCAAAGGACAGATCCTCTGAGAAGTTTCAATAACTTTCCCTTTGCAGAACAGAAAAAGGTGACCAAATGCCCTTCAGCTGCGTGGGAGGCAGCTCCAGGTAAAGGTCTAGGTCTGTGTGCACCCCTCCAAAATGGGCACAGCAAGAAGCAGGCTGACAGGTGCAGAGAATACCAAACTATGTTTAGTTGCAGCAAAGGCTGTGTCAGGTCACATTACAGATAACCAGAGCTTTCTTCCACCCCCAGCAGCACTCTTGGAGATGCCAAGGTTTCCCCTCACCTCTGCATTGAATCATCAGCAATCTGGTGTTTTGTAAAAATGCCACTGCAAAGGAGACCCTGGGTGTGTCAAGTGATGAAGAGTTTCATCAAGGGAGCAGCAACAGCTTAGTTCAAATATGAGTGCCAAGACCAGAAGCAACTAAACCACCTGCCAGGAGCAGTGTTAGTCAGGGGGACAAGAGCTTATCCCTCATTAGCCCATGCTGAGTATGTAATGAATTAAGTAATTTCATATTATAAAAACAGTGCACCAACTGATTTTCTGCAATGCCTGCACCTTTGTACCAAATCTCACCACCACCTCCAAAACCTGTCACACAAAATGCTTTGATATAGATTTCATACACATTTGCTTTACTAAATATAGACTCTCTTCTTTGAACTGAACAAACAGAAGAACTGGCAGCCACTGGAGCCAAAAGGAGTTTTGCAGAGGTAATTTTACTTCTAAATATTTATACCCACATCTTCTGGCTCCCTACTTGCTCTGACTTACCCACCTGTCATTTTGAGAACCACAAGCACCCCCCCCCCACCTTTGTCACTTCAGTGTCATAGAAACTTAAGATTGCCTGATCTTCTCACCTGCTTTTTTAGATTTAATAAATAATTTTCTCCAATTGCATCCTTACAATTTCATAATTCCCATAAAAGCATTACTAAAAATCAAATTTCTTGCTGGGGGCTTTTGCTTCTTTCAGCAAGTGATCCATTGGGATGACTAATACAAAGCAAAGGTTTGCTGAATATGAAATTCCCCCTCTAATGGCGAAGTGACACACATAACAGCTTACTATTCCTGTACTAGGAATGAGATGAGTGCTCAAATAGCAGTCATCTGGGCTCCTGCTCCAAAGACCTTCCTAAGCCATGCTGACTGTTTGCAAACAAATACACAGGAAATCTGTCAACTCAAAACAGGCCATTGTGAAACATTCAGCCTCAAATCTGCACATTGCTTATGCAAGGCTTGGACCCAGCAGGTACAAAGTCTATTATCCATCGCTTTCAGCACTCCGTGACCCTTGGGAACAGCCTGTTCTTGCTCTCAGTAAAGCCTGAAGAAGGTTGTGCTGACACTTGCTTGGCATGGGGGGTAAAAATAGGACTGCAATGGCATCTTTTCACCAATTATTGTCATCTGACAAATCATGTGTGCTCTTGGTTCCTGATAAAGAACCACAGTTAGAAAAATTCAAATCAGATTCAGGAGTGTCAGTCCTACTTTCTGGTTTTCAGGTGTATCCCAAGAGCATCCATACCAAAGAAGCTTAAAATTGTTTGGAACATCCTCCTTGTCAAATACCTGCCAGCCAAGAGAGAGCAGAGAATGCACACCAAGACAACAAAGAACCAAGCAGGGATCCCAGGTAGAGCATTTCCAGTGCAAGCCTCCAACTGCGACAGAAATAGCCTCATTAAAGGGCAGGTTCAGATACAAGAAGCTATTTATAGGCAATCTAAGACTAAATTATTAGTGACACGCTCTGGATCTAAAAATTCCCAAAGTTAACGGTGTTACAAGAGCTGCGCATGCAGCATGTGACGCCGCCAGTGCTACGCTGGGCGAACCCACGGGCTTTGGCTTCTGTGCACCGACCAGCTGCTGCTCCCGGCAGGAACTAAAACCGTCTTGAACCCAGGCCAGGCTATTCGCATCCAGCCCGACCAAGTTCGAGTTCCCAGAAAGCTCCTGCGCCGCCACCAGCGCTCTACTCCTGCCCGAGCCCGGCCTCTTCCCCTGCCAGCTCCCGCCACCCACGCTGGGCACAGATCAGAGGAAGGGCAGCCTCCATCACCCAAGTGCCGCTGGAGCCCGGCGCGCATTCCTGAGCGCAGCAGCAGCTGGGGGTCACGGGTCACCAAGGACTGGCAGCCATCCCACACCCCGAGGAGGGGGGAAAGCCAGATTTTAGAAAGATAAAACTACAAACAAAAACGTCTCTGAGTACACTCACAGAGCCTACAAAGGATACTTCAGAAGGGTTCTGCTCGTGGGATCCAAGAGCCGGTTACTAGCTTAGATCACATACCAAGCACTCCACAATTAATAGCAAAGTTTATTTTTTCCTCTTGGAGTCGCATATGTGGGAGTGCATTTGGGGAGAGGGGGTGTGTGTGCTGTTTTTAACCCAAAGATTTTAGGTACAAGCTATTTGTGATGGTACGGAGGAGCTGTAAAATGCAAACTGCCCTCAGTTGGCTATTTTCTGAATATACATATATAAGTACATAAATAATCTAGAACTACTTTTTTTTTCCCCTTAAGAAAAACAGGAACCACAACATGTAGAAACACTGCAGAAGATGAATGAGGTCTGGACACCCTCCATCTTTTCAGAGGTAAGCTCATAAAACAACACTTCACCCTCTGACCTAACATAAACGACAAGGGTATTTACAGCACTGTGTCACTCACTCGAACTCAGCCAGTCTGAATGCCTGAAATACATTCCCCTCCATCAGATGCCTGTAAGCATCCCATGAGATTCGAGTTCTCTAGCAGGACTCACAACTTATGCCAAGACCTCTCATGACTTTTGGAAGATTGACAAGACTTTAGGCTGCGCACCATTTCCTCACCTGAACCTGTGCCTCACACACATCCCACATGCTGCTTATGGGACAGTCTATTTGTTACCCCAGAAACATCACGTTCAAACACCCAGACCATCTTAATAAATAAAGCCAGGAATGCACTTCGTAAAGCTTCTCACAGTTTTCAGCAAGCACAGCTTTAATGTTAAAGGCAACACCGAAGTTATGGGAACTTGCCTTGGCTATAAGGGGTCAAAGCACCACTCAAAGAGAACCCCTGGGAAAGACAGGTCAGCAGTTTAATCTCCTGGAGCTGTACCTTTATTTGCACCAGCAGAACTAAACTCAAAGCGTTAACATGGCAAACACCCAACATGTCGTGCAGGAGGATGCTGCTGAATGAATCCTTGTTGCATAAACAAAGATTCCTTTAATGTAGGAAGTCTGAACTACTCTATGATATATTGTGTTCCTACTTCTCTTTGGGATCAGTCAAGTTTGTCAGATAAAACACTCCCAGACAAGACGCCAAACCAAACAAAAAATACAATAAAGTAAATAACCAAAATGCATAAGCAGACACAACAAATCCGTTGCTGTGACCCATTTTCCAGGTTTACTTCTGTCCAGGATTACTTATGACACTTGTAGTGAGCAGGGGGCAGCTTTTGGCTCTGAAGCTCTCAAGCAGAAATTTTATCAGACTGTTTCAGTCAGATGCACACTAGGAAAGCTCTAGCTATCTGTGCATCAACTATGGATGCAGAATATAATCTGCTTCTCTCAACTAAGTCCATAAATCTCCAGGGGGTAATGAACAACAATACCTAGTTCACACCCCCTCCCCTTTCCCTAAATACTTTTATTCTCTGAGTACAGTTACATCTTGAGGTCTGCATCCTGCTGGATACCACAGTTGTTTCTGTGTTCCCAGCTGAGTCACCATCCCAGGAAGGACAATCAGGCACTTCAGAAAGAAGGATAAAAGGGAAAGAAAGGACAGCCATCAGAACAGAACATATTGTGTTTTCCCCACTCTGTTAATCAATTCTTTATTAACACTTAACCAGGAGGATTCTACAACCCATTTTCCAGTCAGTGTTTACAGAGAGAACACCCCTCATAGTTTCTGTGTGAGGTGGCCTCACACAGCAGGTCACCCGAAAATAAAGCCTGAAGTCCTCTACAAAGACAACTTCGCAATAAGTACTTCATAATAAGACCTATATACGCACACAGTGTATTTTCATTGTACAGCAGGACTGAAAAAAGCCCTCCAGTAACTTCACAAAGGTCCCACCTCAACAGGCAACAAAGCTACAGACACTAAGAGCAACAAGCTGTGTTTCCAGCAGACATATGTAGTGATTAGCATGGAAAAGTCCGTAAAGTGTTTTGAGGGCTTTGGACAGTGTGGGCATTTTTGTAGGTTTTCAGGCTTGCTGCTTACTCAGAGGAGACACAACTCCATCAGTATTTAACAGCTTAATGAGCAAAGTCTCTAGGGCAGGAGGTGGGCAGTCATTGCTTTTTCTCAAAGCAGTTTATGCTATTTGTTTCCTCTCTCATCCCAGTGCACCCCAATCAGAAGAAGCAGCTGCAGCCTCACTATAGCTCCCACTAGATGGTGGGCAGCCCCCTCCCCACACGACATGACAAGCAGCTCTCACCCTACATGGCATGGAGGGCACCCCTCTCCACCACAACCTCATGGTGGACAGGGCCCCGCTCCGCACAAAAAATGGCAGGAAGACCACTCCCCACACAAAAAAATGGCAGGAAGCCCCCACCCCATCCAAAAAAAAAGGCGAGAAGCCCCCCTGCCCCACACAAAATGGTGGACAGCACCTCTGGCCCAGACAAAATGGCAGACAGCCCCCCCCGCACAAAATGGCGGACACCACCCCTTGCCCCACACAAAATGGCGGACACACCCCCCCCCTTGCCCCACACAAAATGGCGGACACCCCCCCCTTGCCCCACACAAAATGGCAGACATTCCCTGCCCCCAACAAAAAAAAGGCGGGAAGACCCTGAGGAAAGAGGCATCCCCAACTGGGACTTGTTCTAGGAAACCGTAAAGTTTTGGTCTCTAAGGTACAAAATCCGAGTATCAACAGCCAAAAGTCAGCCTTCAATAACCTGATCAAGTCTAGATTTTGTCAGGGAGGGAAAAACACTAGGGGAAAAGAAACAAAGAAAAAGAAGAAGAAAATATGGGAACAACAAAAATAAGAAAAAATGGAGAGAAAGGAAAACCCCAAATAAATTAAAAATACTTTAAAAAGAGAAAACCACACACACACAAAATAACAGAAAGGAAAAAAAAAAACCAAACAACCCAACAATCAAACCCTCTACTCTTCCCCCAGGGTATAATCCATATAAAACAGAACGCCTGCAAACAAACTCCACATCACAGCATCTCTCAAGCAGAAGTAAAGTAGAACTGACACACAGATGAGCACTAAATTACAATCCTCACTTCAACCTGTTTCCTAAGCATTTCTAATAAAAATAAATACTAAAAATAAACATTAAAAAACAGAGGAATTCCCTACCTGTGTGTCCCAGGAGCAGCCCTACTGAGGCAACACTTGCTTCTGGAGCCTTCCAGCCCCAGGTGCTGCTAATCCCTTGGGCAATGAGCCCCTGCCCAACCAGCACCAGCTGGTGGCATTCACACACTCCCTTCCAGACACACCAACCCATCCATTTCTCCTCCAGACAAAACTCCAGAGTGAATAACAACAATTGCAGGGCCTTGTCTTTTTCCCTTCCAACCTGGACTGGCTACTCTGCTATTGCACAAACATCAGAACAGCTGAAACTATTTACCAAATTAGTATGCAAACCTGTTTAATGCCCACCTGGAACCTGCTTTTCTTTCTCCCTTTTCTATGTTGCTTTTCCACGCTTTTCCAGCAAATCCACAAAAGACCTAATTGGAAGATGAACTGAAAACTTTTCATTCTTCCCTTTCACCACAGGTTGGGACTGTTAGCTAAAACAAAAGGGGTTTTCATGAAAGCGGTAAATCTTCACGTGCCTTAATTCTATTAGTTTATAACTACTTGGTGCTTGGTTTTGCAACCCAAATACCACTGTGGCACAGTAATTTTTGTACGCTATCTCAACACAGTCATTTATACCCTAACTGTAATTACTTCTTCCTACATTAGGCTACATCTATTATGCAGCAGGTTCATTATGTTTTATATTTCATCATTTCAATTCAGTGGGAAGACATTTTCTAGCACCCTTTTCCCTTGGATATGGCAGACAGAGCTCAGCGGAATAGAAACCTTCAGTTTGATGGATGCTGGCTTTTCCCCGTGCCATGCCACCTAAGCGAGTGCTTCACTAGGCTGATTTTTTCAAGCCATTCTAGTTCCCACCAAATTACTCCTAATTCTTTACGGTGGAGAAGGTGAAATAAAAAAATAAGCTTAAATCAAATTAAAGTTCAAGGAAACCTTGAAAATACGGATTTCAAACAAACCAAATTTCTGAAATGATGGAACTAGAATCACCACCAGCGAAGATGTGGAGGCGAACAACATGCTGTCCAAAGCAAAGACAGGCTGGGAGAGGCATTGGCCTAAATCACCCATGAAAGAGAAGCTTAAAATATCCTCAAGTCTTGCCAACTGTTAGTAGGGGACAAAGTACATCCCGCAGTAGGGAAAAACCTGGGCAGTGGATTAGAAAAGGCAAGAGCAAAGCACAACAGCAGCATATGAATAGTCATTGTGGTATGAACAACCTCTAAGAGTGCAGTGGGATACAAGCTCTCAGGGAAGGAAAAGTATCAAAGAGAGTATAAAAGAAGCAAAATTCAGCAGCGTTACAGAGAAAATCCTTGAGAAAAGAAAAGAAAAATAAGAAAACTGGTTCCTGCAGTCCCATACCAATTGAGGAAGAGATTTTTGTCAAGCTCTAGGAGCAGACTTCACACTGACTAACACACATCTATTAAGAGTTCATATAAGCTGACAGGCTGGAAAACTGTAGGATTTGAGATGAATTGGATGGATTCATAATATAGGGCCCTTTTGCCACGCAAACATCCCTGGAGAAGCAGAATGCCAGGAGCTCTGTTCTGCATCTTCTCACGTCGACAACAGCACTCTTCATCTGGACCCCATGGCATTCTCTCTCCAGTTTTAGTTCTTAGTCCAAACCCCAAGTCTGGAATCCCCAAAATATTCACATCCTTTTGGATTTATAAATACATCCAACCATATTTCAGGGAGAGGAAAAAATAAAGGGAAAAAAAAAAAAAAAGCTGGAATAGGAAAAATAGGACATCCAGGCATCATTTTACAGAGAGGTGTCTTACCGAAAGAAAATTAGATGGAATAAAGGGATTTAAGGGGGAAATCAATAAAGCATGACAGCAGGACAATTACCGTGTGAGTGCTGTACATCGGCTGATGATAAGGAACTTTACCTGAGATCAGTTAAATGACTGTTGAAGACACTCCTGCACACTTTCTTTCCACATCAGATAATGGATTAGGATCACTGATTTATTCCTGCATGCTCAGAGGTGCAAGGGGAGAGCAGTACCCGAGCGTTACCGTGTTCCCATGCGAGACACTACTTGGCTTGCAAATTTTATTCAAGTGAGTATATTTTTTATTGTGAGAAGTGTTTAAATTTCTTTTTGACAAGTGCAGCATTGAAAACTAAAAGGAAAAAGAGTGGAAATAATTCTCTTGACGACTGCTAGAGAAACAACCTCCGTCCTATTCCAAAGGCAAGGGTTTCCATCGTATAATTTACAACAGTTTGGTCTTTTATTTGGTACATTCTTGATCAAGCTTTATATAACAAATGTCACTGGCATCTTGACTGCAGTGCCTTAAGCCCAATTTAAACATAACAAGACAGGTGTTTCAGGTAAAATGCAGTTCTTGCTCAAACAGGTTCACAGATGTAAACATTATCCTCGGTTCTGCAAGTGCCCCCAATATGTATTTCAAATAAAGGTCAGATTTACAGATCTCTTAGATAAACTGAAGGACATAGTAAAATCTCCACAAACATCCATTCACTTCAAACAGCTTCTTCAGTGAGTCTTGCTCTCAGGCTGCAAGCCAGGACTAACCTCAAGGATCTCCCAAAGGGACCCATGTAACGGGAATTCAGCATCTTGCCAATATCAATTTTCATTCAGCATTATCACAACAAGTGCAATGTGATAACAAAAGTCAGTACAACAGTTTCAGACAGACATGTTCACTTCCCTTTCGTTTGGTACTCTTCTCCCCTCCTAAGGATGCAAGAAATGCTTGGTAAAGTGGAAGGCTGGTAGTGATTTATAGGAAAACAAATTGACTTCTGCAAGTGCTGTGTTCTTTACCTTGGTCTGAAGCAGCTTTTGGAATTTATTCACAGTTTCCCACTCCTGTGAAGGTCACCCCATAAGCTGCGTGTATGATGTCTTATTGAAGGGCAGCAAAAATTTAAACAAATAAATAAATAAACACCAGACTCTACCCCAGCCCTAGTTCAGAGAAACATGACCAATGAGTCATTCCTTTCTAAATGCAATTAAAAATAATTCTAAACATAGAGTGGACAAAATGCAGAGGAAGACAGTAAAACAAGCGTAGTAGTCAAATTTTTAATGAGTAATTTCTGCCTACTAATTCAGTACACTCATTTCTTTCTCATGTAAAATGAATAACTCCGTGGAGAAGTCAATTCAGAGCGCTCCGGAGAACGAGCAGTCTGGGTTTGCTGCTGGATGTGCAGCAATAAACCATTGGTCACTTTGTGTTTCCCAGCTGCTGAGGAGCAAACCGAAGGTCTGAAACAAGGAGCATCATAGAAAAGGAGGTGTCTTGGTCACTGCTTGGAAGGATACTGCTAACCTGGTCTCAGTAAGCACACCGACTAAGTCAGAGGCAAAGAGAATCTAGTTTCAGTGAGGATCCCCAGAGCTTGGGGTTGTCATCCCCAACTCTTTCCTCCCCTAGCTGGAACTTCTTTTCAATCCTCAACACTTCTCACCTATCCTGCTGATCACACCTACTACAGGTTGCAATAAACTGGAGAGATCCTTGCTGGTCATTCACCCTCCTAAAACCAAACTTCAGGACTAACATCACTTTTTCTTCTGGTTGCCAGTGGGGAACAGAACAGGAAGTGCCAAAATACTTGGGTCGAAGGGGCAGCTGTTCTTGTGCCGTTTGCAGCCAGAGTCATCAGCAAACACACACAAAGGCCTTTTTGCTGGAGCTGCCCAGCCCAGACTTCCGCTGTGCAAGGGGACTGACAAGTTTAAGTATTCCCCCAAACTCTCAGACGTCTGTGCCCCAAACACCAGGCTCCTGAGATTTCCTCACCAACGTTACCACCAAAATGGGGGAAAAAAAAAAAAAAAAAAAAAAAAAAAAAAAAAAAAAGGAGTAGGATAGGATTTATATTTGGATTTATGTTTGAGTACATACATACTACACTAATCTGATTACTCACTGGGAATCCTCCTTTACAACAGCTTTTCCTTTATTAACCTCATTTTCTTTATTAATAACCGCCGTAACATTACAGCCTTAGCAGGAACATGCAAACCGAACACACGGGCACCGCGTCCCTCCATTTCTGCCTCTCCCATTTTGAGGAGGCACCAAGGGCCCATGGAACGAACCCCGCAGACACCCGAGCAGCAACCCGAGGAAAGCAGCTCGGCCTCACCGACCCTGCCGGGTCAAGAACGTCAAACAACTCCTGCGACCAACTTCCCAATTCCAAATGTAAATTAATGCAGCAGCCGCAGCTAAGAGCAGAGAGAGATGCGAGCGGAAAAGCGTTGCATGCAGCAGGAGCGGGAGCAGCCTCTCGGAAAACTGCTGCATTACGTTAATTAAGATTTTATTCATGCCTTTGGACCCGCGCTGCTACGGCGGTGATGCAGCACGGCACGCACCGCGCTGCACCACTGTGAAGTTACACACGCGTGCCTGCGCTCCCCTCCGCGTGTGACGGCGCGGGCACACCTGCGCAGGTGCTGCCTGCAATGCTTTCGGCATAAGAATGGGATTTGCGGTTTTGTTATGGAAGTGGGCTTCATACTGAGCAGAACAGAAACCATCCCTCGCTCCACCATCCACCTGCCTACCTCTAAACTGCCGCTGCACTTGCGGGCCGCTCGCATCCCTGCCTCCCGCGCCCCCTCCGCACCCCGCGGGCTCCGTCCCCCCCCCCCCGTCCCCGCTGCGCTCGGGGGCGATTGCCGCGGGCCGCCCCCCGCCCCTGCCCGCGCCGGGGAGCACCCACCTGGCGAAGGCGAGGCGGGCCGGCGGGGGGCGAGGGGCCGCCTCCCGGCGCGGGGGGCGCGGGCGAAGCCATCTTCGGCTCCTTCCCGCCGCCGCCCGCCTCCTCTCAGCCCCCCGAGGCCGCCACCATGCCGGGGACCCGCGGGTGACCTTGGCGGGGCGGCCGCCGCAGCGCGGGCCGGTGGGTGGGTGGGGGTGCGGGGGGTGCGGGAGGCAGCGGCCGCGCTCCCGATGGATGAGCTCACGGACACATCGGCGGCTGCCGGCGGGCGGCGCGGGCGGAGGACCCGCCTCGTCGTCCCCCCTCCCGCCCCCCGACACACACACACACACACACACACACACCCCCGGTACACCCCACCCGCGATCACACCCCCGCGCACGCAGACACAGCCCCTGCACATCTGCCCGCCACCGCTCCACACACGCCCCACGCGTGCCGAACCCGCGGGGGCTTTTGTTTTAAATGACAGCGGAGTGTTGCACCTTCCCCCTTCGGCTCCAAGTGTCAAAACACAGGGATAAAGCCGCGGCTAGGGGTTGTAGAGAAATGCGGATATCCTCATATCCCACCCTCTGCTCACGGGGTTTTAAATCCGCGAGTGTCTTGGACATTATCTGGGAGGATAATGAATGAGGGAGAATTCTTCCCTGCTGTCTACATTCATATCTTTTAAGGCCAGGGGAAACCCTATAATCAGAGAGCCTGATCTCCCACGTATGACAAGAATTTCTGGGAATACAATTTCCCTCGAAAACAAACCCCAAACAGATGGTGAAGCTAGAACATACACATCAGGAAAGCGATTTAAAATAACAAAGTTCATTCCATCCCTAGGCAAGTAGTTCCAATGACTGATGACACTAATTTATCCCCAAATTTCAACCACGGGAGCTCACTATACCTCTGCCAACGTTTCTGCCCGAGGAAACTTTCACTCGCTCACATTTAAATGTGGCACCATGTCACAAATGCTGACCAAAATCCCTGTCTCCTTAACAGAGCAATCTGCTATTAAAACAGATGATCCCCTTATTCAGCAGAGAATGAATTTGCTGCTTCACTCAAGTTCCTTTCCAAAAATAGTTTGTTCTTTAGCACGAGGTGTTGGAAAGCTGTTAATCAACATTTATTCCTCTGCAAAAGTCGTACGGATGCCCTGTCCCAGCCCGTCATCACATCAGCCTTCCCGCATCCCAGTGCCACCAGCTAAAACCAGCCCTGGGAAGCACACGCTCCAAAGTCGCCATGATTTCCAGCGCATTAGGGAGATGCTAAATTTACTCCAACCTGCTAATTAATTTAACAACTACTTAGTTGCGTTTGCGTCGGGATTTAGCCAATCCCTTTAAGCCCCACCTCCAGCTCCATGTCCCTACATCCATTCCCTGCTGACGCCTTGGCAGCCTTTTGTAACACCTGGCATGCCTTTTGCTGAACAAGGAGCCACCGGCTGTGTGAAGGGAAAGCACCAATATTCCTCACTTGTGGAACACTGCAGGTGCAGAGGACACTTTTCCAAAACCTCATCAAAGAAAGGTTTCACCTGCTTGCCTTACTTCTGTTATCACTCTCCATCTCCTGGTACGTACAGAAGGAACGTGTGTCCAAGTCACCTCTGTCACACAAGGGCACATCTCCTCCTCAGATCCTGCCACAGTTCCTTGTGCACAACCAACAGGTTTATTCCTGGGAAGTACCAGCACACCTCCAGCACACTTCATGCTGGCAAGGCAGCTCAGGAACTCCAGGGCCACAGATAGACTGGATGGATCTGCATGACAAGGAAGGCTGAGAAGCAATAACAACTGCTAAGAGATGATGGGATGGAGATTTGGTTGTCAAGAAGGGCGGAGCAGAGGAAGGCACTGGAAAACCAAGTCCCTGGTGAGAGGAAAGCAATATTCTGGTCATGACCACATGCCCTGTATTTGAAAATTGTATTGGAGGATGTCTCCAAGGGAAGCTCGGAATACTGCTCCTGCTCACACTCAGGAATGGGTTTCCCTTCTGGTTTCTTCCAGATCTGTTTTACCACTTACTTCCAAAATAATCAGGCTTTTTTGCTCCTTATCTCCCAAACATTTGTCAGGTAAAGGACTTTCCTTACCTGTGTACTCAAGTACAACCCATTCCAAGAATGGAGCTGCTGGGGAAGAAGAAATCAAGGACATAATAAAATTCCCAGGGGTTCCTTGCAAGTCAATCTAGTTGAGAGAGGCTCCCTGTGGTTGCCACCATTCCCAACAAAATCCCCTTTTCCACTGCTGATCCAGCTTGGCGTTCTTGCATTAGAGGTACAAAAATGGGCCACAAGTGAGAGGGAGATACCTGGTAGGAAAAAACCCAAAACGGCTCCAGTTCTGAACAGCCTCAGCATGGACAGATGATCCCGTCTCCTGTCCCCACCAAGGCTGCTTGAATGCCACATTCCCAAGCCATGCTCCTTAGCTTTGGCTTCAGCCACGGCTCTGTGCCAGTGGGAGCTGTCAATGGCACTGGGAGAGGAGTGCAAAGGGAAGCAGAAGGAAAAAATCTGACTGAAAATTTGCTGCAGTGCACAGTGGCTGCAATTTTCAGGACTGCCTAAGGGACTTGGATGACCAATTCCTACTTAATTGGGCATTATAATTTCCTAGGCATCCTTGAAAATCTCTGCCAAGACTTAGGAACTGTTCATGTCCATGTCCAGCTTTGGGGAGCACCCTGTTCTATCCCAACACACAGTACAAGATTCACCTTAATGAAGAAAACCATTTTTCTGCTCCAAGAACTGAGTTTTTGTGATGAGGACATCTCTTTCCAAGCCACCCTTCTGTCCTTGAGGAGATTGTTTCTATATTTCGATATTAACTCTAATATTGTTCCACTTCTCATTGACATCTGCAGGTCCTGGGTTAAATTGAATTCCTGTACACAGCCTGCTAACAGACCTCCAGCCCTGTTCCCACCACTTAAAGTACTCTCCCCTGTGCCTGGAGTTAGAATCCCCCCTTGGCACAGCTTTGCCCTTTCGCCTACTTTTCCACTTGGGCAGTGATTTTACACTCCAGTTCCTTTTGAACAGCCTGCAAGATTCACGGAACTGGTTTTCTCGCTGAAGTATTTCTAGTATCAGGCTCTAAGCACTCTACTGCGATCCTCTGAGCAGGCTCAAAGCTCGGGGTTTCCCGAGGGATCCTATCCCTGGGCATAAACACCACGGTCCAGGTTACTCAGCCTGCTGACTCTGTACCTGACATAAGGACCAGCAGTTCCTCCTTGCTGCTGCCGTTCGGGGAGGTCAGTGCTCCGGTATCAGAACAATTAGCAGAGAATTAACAGCGAGATAACAGATAAAGGAGCTCGACCTCACTCTCGCCAGGCCAGTCGCTGTGTGAGAGGAACTAATGCTGTGTGTTACATCTACAGATCATCAGCTGTCGCGCCCGTGCCAGACGGAGATAAAATTTGAGTGCTGCAGCAAGCAGCATGGCTGCTCCTTCTTGCCATGCCTCTATCGCTTTTTCATTTTACAGCAACAACCCTTTTGGGGTTAAGGGCCCTCCTCTGATTTTGCTAAACGTGACAAGCAAAAAGCTGAGCTGAATTCTCCTCTACAGTCATTCAATTCTGTTCAAAACCATCAGCCCATACTTCCCAAAGGTTTGCCAGCGAGCCAGGCTGCAGGATGTCTGTGTGGCTGATGGCTGGCAGCTCTGCAGCACGGGCACGCAGCGCGATGCGCCGCCTCGGGAAATCAGCCGGTGCGGCGTGATGGAGAAGAGTGCTGCCTGCAGACAGGTCTGCACACAAAGCGGGAGCACCATGGAAACTGCCGGAGAACAAAGGCGCCACAGAGAGGGTCGGAGCGGCGATCCATGCCAGGACCTGCGAGGAATGTCCGAAATACTTCTCTGTGCCTGGTGCGTTCACCTCCCGGAGCTGCAGCTCTCACCACGCAGCGCTGAACTGGGGCTGCCCAGGGATTGCAGCGGGCTCTGGGCTTTTCTTCCTCACCTCTGATCAAGAAAATTAGGAATCGTGACAAGCAGATTCCGCAGAGCACTGTGTTTTCCATCTCCAAGGTGATGCTGTAAAGTAGGGCAGCCCGCAGGGAATACACAGAAAAAGCATTTATTCTTCAGTAAGGACTGGAAAAGAGCCTACTAGAAGGGATAATAAGCAGGAGTTAAAAGACATACTTTGCCCTCCAGAGGCTCAGGGGCTATTTCAGGGAACTTTCAGCATCTGTTTTTTCCCCTTTATTTTTTTTTCCCCGTCTTCCAATGCCAACTGCTGGAGGTGTGTGCAGAGCTCAAGGAAACCTCAGTCCCACCGGGTATATGGCTGCTCTGACTTGCTCTTCCTTTGAACATCTGCTGCTAGCCAAATCTTCATCTGATTTGCTTTAAGAGATGTGCATGGAGTGATACCAGCACACTGCAGCTGAGGCAGTCCCCACTGTATGCTTTTCCTCTAGAGGTTGTACTGTAGAGCAGGATTCAGACTGTAGCAGGGGGAAGCTGACACACCAAGCCCAACATCCATCATCTCTTCTAGCTCAGCAAGAGCTGAAACACGATGTAACCATAGCTTTTGGTCTAGAAATGCTGATGGATAACAACAGTGTTTACTCCTAGCATGGAGTGGTATTTATAGATCTAGTGGGCTTTCCCCCACATTATATTTGTATGCCCCTGACAAGCACCAGGAAACAAGCCCCAGCAATTCCCACACTGCTTGCAATGATGTTGAAAAACCACAGCATGACATTGCCAGTTCTTTTTCCTCTCCAGTGGCTCCGAGTCTCAGTGACAGATGAATACAAAACAGATGGGATGGTGGCAGAACCTCATCAGATGGACCTGATGGGCCTCAAGCTGCCCATGCTATCGCATAGATTAGTGTCACATTATGCTGGGCTTTGTACTTCGCTATTGAAAGCCACAGACTGGCTTTAGTCTTTTGTCTTGTCCAGTCCAAATGTCAAGATCCTCATTTTGATTTTGGTATTATGCAGAAGATAAGACTGTAGAAGCTGCATCTATATTTCTGTGCATCGACTTTCTGTGCTAACCTTTGAAACAGCAGAAGAGGCTCTTGTGCTGCATGAAAAAACTTCTTGAATTGCTGCATTTAAAAAATCAGACCAAAAAACTTGAAGCAAGTATTTGGTCTCACTAGATTTTTGTCATGCATGCTTCTCAGATTGCTACTATTACATGTAATTATTTAATAGCCATATTAGTTGGAAATATCTGTATTTGGTCACAGCAAAAAATCTGACATGTCCACTCAGTCTGAGAGATCCCTGCGAGCTGTTCTGTGAGCATCTGCAGCAGAGCCATGTCACTGAAAAATAACATCTCTGTGCCGTAATTGCTCCTTGCCTTTTCCACAGCAGACACGGGGTGTTCCCAGGAGACACTTCACTGCAGTCACACCATGGAGTCAGCTTGCTGAGGCCAAGAACATCAGTCAGATTCTCGGTGATCCATGGCCACATGTGCAGCCCCCCTGCAGAAGGGTCTGTCCTGCTTCTGCACAGAGCCACCGTTGTGTCCTCCTCAGGAAACATTGTGGCAAGCTAGGAGAGGTGAAGGCCAGAAAACTGGGAAGCACATTTCATCGGGAATCAGAGTTGCTTGGCCACGCTGGTGTTGTTGGAGGGGTCTGGTGGATCAGCTCCTCTCAGGAGGTTTCTGGTCAGGCTTCAGGCGTGATGCAAACCCCAAGAGCAGAGCTCCCCTGTGGCATCTTGTCACTTCTCATCCCCATCACAGCTAAAGCCAGACAGTGCTGAGACATGATAAAAACCCCTGGTTTTAAAATTAACCCTTTGAATGTGGGTCAGGAGCTCTCTGGATGAGGCAGCCAGGGAGATTTGGAAAGGCCAGAATCACTGTGGTGGGACAGGTTGATGAACATCTGCCCACACAGCAGGACACACTGCCATCCAGCAGCCTTCCCACTGGGAGAGTGGAGAGAGAACATTTTCTGGGCAAGCTGTCTCTTCCCAGCCAGCAGAACAGTTACAGAAACACTCCCCTTGTCCCTGCCTCACCCACCACCAGCTTCAGCACGAACAGCTCCATTTCCCCCCACGAAGTGCCACCTCACATCCAAAGGATAAGTTATCCTCTCCATATAACACGTGACCACACTTAGCATTAGCTCTCACAGCCATACCTCCACATTGTGAAAGCTACAGCCACCCCTTCCAATAAAAACTCCTCGGGAAACTCCCCAAGGAGGGGCTCTCTCTTCTGCATGCACCACTCAGCCACCAGTTGCTTTAATCTGTTTGAATTTCCCTTAAACTTGTTACCTTTGCACACCGAAAGAAATGATACATGTATAATTATAGACACACAATTTAGGACAAAATAAATGTGAACTTCCCAATCAACAAAGCAAGACAGCAGGCATTTAAAAGAGAGGGACACACTGTCATGTCTCCCTCAAGGCAAGACTCCAACTCAGCCACAAGCTACGTGCCCACGGTAAAACACTTGGACAACAAATGGGATATAAAACATGGCACAGGAGTGGTAATCAGGGCACCTGAAACAGGGGATGTGGTGCCAAACTCAGGCTTAAAAGCTGCAAAGTGGCTCTGCGTGTGTCTCCCTGCTGGAAGCTGCGGATGACCGGCTCTCCACTGCAGCTGTACCTATATATAGTTGTACTGAGGGAAAGAGGTGCCTAGAGAAATACATCTATATCTGCAGCCAAAACTCAGTTAGGCTACACAGATGCATGTTTCAACACCCAAACGATCTGTAATATTTTGCCTCGATTGTAATCATGTTGTTTTGGTTTTTCCATCAGAGTAAGAGCGTGCAAAAGCGATGCAGATCAGAGTTGGGGAGTTTCAGACGTGCTGGTGGGTAAGGAGGTGATGAGAGTTGGAGGGAAAGGGGTTCACCTTTAATCCTGACAGCCAGTGGCAAAGAGAGAAGGCGGAGGCATAAAAGGAAGACAGTAAAGGAAAAGGAAGACTGTGCGAATCAATAAGAAAAAGGAAATTAATTCCACCTTGCTTTATTTTTTCAAGTGATTGACTGTATTCTTTCCACAGTTCTGCTTTTACATCAAAAATTACTTTGGTGCATACACAGACCTGAACCAACAGGTCAAGTACAGTTTGTATTTGTACATGTGGAAAAGGCTTTCCAGGTTGAACCTTCCAAGAATTTACCTGTTGAGGCACCAGAGATGATGGGCAAGATCTGAGAGAGCAGCTCTATTCTCAAAATACTCATGGAACCAATACTATACAAAGCACCAGGTAACAAAAAGGTACTTTTTGTAACAGAATGTTTCAGTGTGTAACAAGCAAAGGAAAGAGAAGCCCCAGCCACTGTGGGGGAAAACAAACCAAAACAAAGCAAAAAATTGCATAGGGCACGGTGGTAAAAAGGTATTCAACCATATCTGCCCCATACATCATTCGGGGGGTAGGAGAAATGGACCATTCTTGCCCAAAAGAAAAGTACAGAGCTTCAGGTATGGGAGAACCCAGCTGTCCCCGGCACTGTTTGTGCCTCCAGCCCAGGACAGCTGGAGCAGCTTTGCCCTCTGCTGGTGCCGGGAGGCCCCTCAGCCCAGCCCGGGCAGGAGCCTCCCTGTCCCATGGACACCCCCCGAGGCTGTCACCCTCACCCCCGGCCTTCCCAGGCCGTCTGAGCAAGGACCAGATAAAGCACAGGACTTGAGGAGTTGTCACCTTAGTCAGGGTAGTAACACCACAGAGGGAATGAAAAGTCTGGAAAAGGAGTAGAAACCCCAAATATGATGGAGCTGAAGTCCCTGCTCCAGCCCAGAATGGTAAAAGAGGTAGTTAAACAGCCTCAATTAAATCACACCATACTGGAAGGCGTTTCCCATCAGACTCTGACTCCTCACTGCATTCCAAGTGCTTTCTTTCACACAAACCACCAGGATCGCACACTGCCAGGAAACATTTGGAAACAGTATTCCCGGCAGCCAACTGGCCTCTAAGGGGTGCACAGGGCCCGGGGAGAAAGACCCCAGGTAGCCTCTCTGAGAGACACCACTGACTCCTAAGTGCCTGGTTTGCCCCTTCCCTTCACCCCTCTCCCACTTGTTTTGCTTCTTCAGGAGTCTGTTTGGTTCCACTCGAAATGCCACAAGGCGAGAAAAGCACAGCAGTGTTTGTCCAGCACAAAACCAGTCACCCTGGCAACGGCCAGCAAAGCTTTCCCAGCTTCTCCTGCTTCGTTTTCTCCCGGTTTTGCCGGCATTGGTGTGACTCGGGTGACAGCTACGAGTGCCAAGTATGCTGTCAGCACCGGCCCCGGCAGAGGCAGGGATGAATACAAGAGCTGGGCTGGCTCTGCTCTGAACTAAGGGAAACTTGTGTGCTGCCAAGCCCCCTGGGAACTGGCAACTTGCTTACACCAGCCACAGCAGACCCATCCCTTGTAGGTAAGATAACTGCATTACTGCCACACTCAGGCAATCTCAAAGTCACCCAAGCATACCTGATCTGATTATTTTTCCAGCACTGTGCAGCATTATTCCCATGATTTAATCCTGCCTGGGATCATTAGCCACCATGGTAGCGTTAAGAATGCAATTATGACACTGACCTATGTTTTCAGGGACCTGGACAGGCAAGTGCCTTTGTCATTTTTCAGAACGTGATTTTCTAATGTGATTTAGAGCCCCTCTAGAAAAAGATAATTTACTTACCTGCTGCCTTTCAAGGGTGCCTTGAAGTCTGACTTAAACTAGGGTACAGTGAATATCTTAGGGGGAAAATCCTCCCAAAACACAAGCACTAGCTGTGTAAAATAAACCAGGCAGAACAGGTTTGCTCCAGGTGACGGTAGGATGAGGGGAGTCAAACAAACATTAACCAAAGGTGCAAAATCAAGTGTTAAAAGGCTTTTCCACACTGCAGGGACAGGCAGAAGGGACAGTGGGGTAGCAGCATTAAATGTGAGTGGGATACTGTGCTGAGTGGGCTACTGAAACCCAGTAATCCTGAAGCATCGGGTATCCCTCTAAAACCAGTCCTGCTGCTGCCATGCACAGTCTGCAACTCGTGGAAGAGAGGTAAAAATATGAGTGCTAAAAATAATTTCAGATTCAGCCCCGTGCTGGGTCACAAAGAGCAGAATCAATGCTGGGTTCTGCTCCAGGCAGATGGATGGTAATGTAATGATGTTATTTCAAAACACTCAGTCCGGGGAGACAGAAAAATCATCAGCAACAAAGGAGCACTCCAAGGTTAAGAATTCCTACAATTCTACAGTCTCATCCTGAATTTCTAAATAAAATCTATTCACTGGGGAAAAAGAAAGGAAAAAGTCAGTGTGGGAAGCTCCTAGAGGTCAAACAGAAGTTGCCTTAGGGATGCAATCCTTGGGCTGGTAAAACTGCATAGTGGATGAGGAAAGAGAGCAGCACTAATTGTCATGTGTACTTAAAGAAAAAATACACAAACCATTCTGGCACTCCAAGAATCCAAGCTTCCTTTGTAAAACCATCTAGGCCATCCTCTCCATTCCTGACTTCTGAATTAAGTGGCAAAAATTCTGTTATTAACTCTTTCAGGAAGTATCAAACACCAACTGGCCTTCGCTGCTGGAGCAAATTGCTGCACTGGTTCAGGAAAGGAGAAAAAGAAAATTGATGTTCAAGTGTAAGGAATTAACCTGCATAAACATGGAAAGAAACAGAAGGGTGACTCCTATGTGTTCATGTCAGGAATTATTAATAAACGATCAAAACTCCCAAACTCATGCTTTTGCAGTTCTGTTCCGCTCTCCACCAAACATAAAAAGTCTGAATCATTTATGAACTAAATTATTTATAACACAGATATATTTTTGACTTAAATGAATTTCAGCAGCAAAAACCCAAGCATTTTACCCAGGCTAGGCTGTGGGGTTTATTTTTCCCCTTCACAAAGAGAAAAAGTAAAAAAAAAAAACAAACCCTCCTGTCTTTCAGGCTGGATGCCTAGAAGACATTAATTGATCAATTCTTTTCACAACTGGGTATGAAAACGCTTCTCTGCTGTGTCATCCCATCTCTCCCCCACCTAGGAAAAGAAAGGAATTAAAGGTTTGCTAACAATAAATTAAAAATGCTGCAATTGGACTAAACAGGAATACTGCAGGAGTGCCCTGCAGCCCTCTGGGAGGAATCCTCCATACACCATTTCCAAGAACCCTCAGCAAGCTCTTCCCCTCCAGCCCTGAAGGTTGGTCCCTTATCTCGCACTTTTCCCCTCTGCATTCTTGCTAGCTTCGGTCTGATCACTGCTATTCCCTCTCCATTCAATCCTGCGCATCAGCAGACTTAGTCAAATCGAAGTGAAACCTTGTGGAGAACTCCAGTTTCACGCTTCATTTTCCCTTTTTTTTCAGACTGCTGGTCTCCCATTAAATACCTTAAAGCCATTAGAAACACCATCCTGACCTGTGAACTACACAACTTGAACACTTATCTGCAAGCAGGTAATGAGATGTACCAAACATAGTCTTATTTCTTCTCCTGAAGATTCTTCTAAAAAATAAAGAAGTCTAAATTCAGTTTAGTGTGTATTTATACATGTGAATTTCCTTCCAGACTCCTCAGTGGCAGATTTCCTGCCAGCCCTACCCACCTGAAAATAACAGAAGATTATTCTCCTCTATTTTGAAACAGCTTAATGGACTAAAAAGAGGCCTAGAGAGGTTTATGCAGCGTTTACCACTTTTATTATTTATAGTCTCATAAAAAGCAAATGGAAGAATTAGAGATACACACCTGAAATTCTCAAGCATTTTATTTTATAACCTAGTGTATAAAACATACAAAAACAAAACAAAACAAACAAAAAACCCCAACAAACTGAAAGTGAACTAAAGGAAGATCTCATAATACACATGTTCCAAAGAGCTTTACCTAAGGGCTCAGAAGCAGGAAACATTCAGCCTATTAAAAAAATGGGATTCAGAACCAATCTTCACACTTGCAGCCTGCAGAGTTACAGATCCGAGGGCCTGGGTTTAGTTGCTGTAAGCAGTGGTGGTTGTGAGGGCTGGTTTTTGTTGTTTGGTTTGGAATACCTGCAGTTCACTTACAAGCTGACCATCAACCCTGGTTAGTTGTCATCAGTGAATCGAATGTGTTTGCTCGTCTGTTGAGTCTTCTCCAGTCGCATCCTTTCAGCTTTGGCAATCAACTGCAAGCAGGAAAAATGATGTGGAAAATTAGAGGAGAGCTCTATTGTTAGGATTTGACCTTACAGCCATGGATATATTCTATCCCTCCTTCCTCCCATCATGGTTGAGGACATTGAAATTGCAATTTCAAAATCCTAAAATACAGCCTCACACAGGAAGTTAAAGAACTCTATCCTTTTATTAGATTCATTTTGCTATTGACGTAGGAAAAACAAGATTAAAACACACAAAAAAGAAAAAAAAAAGTGCTTTATCAATATTATTGAATTCTAAATGGGAAAAATCCCCACATATCCCCAAGCACACCACAGAAACTCCACATGAACACATTCAAGTAAAACCACAGAAGGACAGAAAAACTGTACACAGAGACCACAAAAAACACACACAAAATAAAAAACCCTCATAAACCCTACACATGAACAAATACACAAACACACTGAAAACACGCACAAAAAAACCCCCAAACTCAGGCAAAAACATTCACACTGAAACATCAAACTTACATAAGAACACACACAGGAACCACAAAACCCCTAAACCCCACACAAAAGCATAAAGAAACCACAAATTCCCCATAACACCACAAAAGCACACACACAAACCCCCAAACCCAGAAACCAACACAACACCACACCTAAAGGCACATAAAACCCCCAGAGACTCCAACACATGAACACACTCAAAGGCACATACAGAACCCAGAGCTCCCACCCCCAAACCCACCTGCCTGCCTAAAAATAACAGAAAAAAACCCAAACCCACTAAGAAACACCAAAATCAACCCCTGAAAATATGCAACCTGCCAAAAAAGACCCAAATGAAAAAATTATCAAACCTCTCCCAGGCATCTCAAAGCAACCCCAAAGCCCCAGTACATTTAGACAACTGAAAGCACATATAAACCCCCCAAATCCCACAAAAAGCAACAATCAAACACATGTACAGAACCCACAAAACCACACGTACAGGAGAACCACAAACCAACGTGAGAAACCACACGAAAATGCAGGTAGCACAAAAATACGTGCAAAAACACCAGGAAAAAAAAAAAAAAAAGCCCCACAGGCCAAAAAACAAAATCATCACCCCCTCACAAAACAAAAAATCCCAAAACGACAACAAAAAACCCAAACAAAAACCCACAGCAACTTCTCTGCTGGGGACTACTCCACCATATTAGCTGGTGTTATGGGGAAGGGTTACTTGCACCTCAGCTATTCCAGTGTACCAGATTTGAACAATTTCACATACAAATCAAATTATTTATTACTTCTGCATACGACCGAGTCCTGCACACAGCACGGAGGTTCACGTTGTGCTGCTGCACAAAGCCTCAAAGATTTGAGGCTTTCCCAACCGGTTTCCAGCAATAAAACTGACCTAAAGATGGCTAACTTTTATTCTCTGGTGTCTAAAAAAACCCAGGTTAAAACAGTTCAACCCTAAGAGGAAGTGGAATACAGTGGTTTACTCCTTCAGCACATGGGATGGAGAATGACAAATACGGGAAGGGAAGCTCTAAGACATGAGCTGCCCAGTTCATATTGCTGAGTGTCCCCACTCCAGTGCCCCAGAATTTGCAAGAGGCCTCAAGGATTTCCATTTCTAGCTCATCAATCCAGTACCAGCGCTTATGTGTGAGCACACTGCAACTCCTGAATCCAAACAGGGATCCAGCCATTCCATAGACAGCAGGGTCACAGAACCAGGGAAGGGTGTTCTGGAGTGGGAGACAAGACAGGGAGCTGCCCAGCCTTGCAAGGACACAGCCCCCGAGCCCCAGGCATTATCAGGAGAGTGGGCTGTGCCTAGACATTCCCACCGTCCCCCTTTTCCACTGCAAATTATTCCGCCCTTCACAAATACTCAATTCTCACTCCCTTGCCAAATGCCTTTCACTTCTACCACCCCTCCCACCCGCTTAAACTTCCTCCTTCCCCCTGTGGAAAGGGGTCCAAGGTGCAAAAGAGGTTCAGCAGCACCTCCCCCCATGAGAGATGAGGATCCAAGCGGGAAGCTTGCAGGCACCCACGCCTTGGCTTTGGCAACGGGAGACTCCAATCGGTCTGGAGTTTAAGGCTACAGACTGATGAATTGCTTTAGGTCTGAATAAAGTGGCGCTGCCCTAAAAAAGCAGTTCTGGCTGGAAGTTTTCCATCTGTATCAGTATGTCAGGGAGGTGGTTTTACCAGGCAGTTGAACAGACAAAAGGGAAGATGGATTGGGCAGGGGTGGCAGAGGGGAGAGCAGGCTGGTGACAATCTACTGGGCCTGGGGAAAGAGACTGGGCACCTTGTTCACTCCAAATGATGGCCAGGCCTTTTCTGAGGAACCTTGAGATATCCTATCTCTTTTGGACATCTGGTTTAACACAGGAACTATGCCAGAGGAAGTAAAATCTCTACCACTTGCTTTGGTTTTGAGCACTGCACCAGCCATCTGCTGCAGTGATCCTTAACCCTCATCCTGAGGAAAGCTGAGTAGGCCTGGACTTTTTAGAAAACATGGAAAAGAGGAATCTCAAACTGCCTAAACACAAACGCTGTCTGCTGCCTGTGATGGGATGCAGCCCATGCATTTCAACACTGATTCAAAGAAAATATAAGATGCCTTAATTCCAAGCATAAAGCAGCTAACAGGCAAAAAAGCCCCACCTCAAAATCTTGTAAGGGATTTCAAAACCTCATTAACAGAATAGACCTCCACAAGAAAGGCACACTAATGGAACATTTTACTGAAGATGTTTAATTATAAATTGTTGTATTCCCTTTTTTTCTACCTTTGAGACCTTCAAAAGAAATCACCTTGGAAGTATAAGGAAACATTCTCAAATGGGAAAATATTAATGAACAGATTATTGCTTTTTTATTGACAGTCTATATTTCAGGAACACAGCCTGTCAAAAAGTAAGGAAGGGGTTAAGACCTACTGACTGTAGCGAGGCATTCTTGTCTTGATATTTTGCTTAACAGCATTAGCATCCAAATGGAATCCCCTGGCTTTGAAGTTCACACCTCCCTGTGTGGCAAGGTGATGGGCAGGGGGAAGGAGCAGCAGTTTACAAACTGTCTCGGTTCTGCCTAACAATGGCAGCAGAAGGATGCATTTGCAAGCCTAGATGAGGTACATTACTGCCCAGTTTACACCAGCTTGGTCAACAAATACCAATCTTCAAAAGATGAAGAAGAGAAACTGGAGAGCAAGGGCTCCTACAGTCAAAATTAAAAGTCAAAGGTATCACTAGCACCTTTGGTTTAAAAAAGTAAAAGTACATTAAAAAAAAAACCAAACTGGTGGCAATCAAAAAAGGGTTCTAAAGCTGTAGTTTTCAAATTCCCTTTCTGCTTATATTAAAGAATAATGGCTTGAAAAAAAATGCCATTTTTAGGCTTTCAAGAAAATTAAATTAGACCTTTATGCACAGCTTTGTTTAAAAAAACTCAACTTATTTGTCTGCAGGATCTCTGAAAGAACATTCACACAAACAGGATAAAAGACACGAAAAATATTCCTTGTACAAGATAAGGGTTTAACCTGTACCACTGCTGCTCCTTTAGGTCAATGAAGTATTTATTTTCCATTTTATATGGGACAGTATTTTTTTTGCTAGCGTCCAGGAAACAAAGAGTCTCCAAAGTCAACAACAAATAATTAAGGTCAGATGATTCTGAAGTTTTGCAAGCCACAGCAAAAAAAAATTCAGGCTAAAGCCAACTCAGAAACCTTATCTGGAGTTTGTGTGAAGCAAACCTGGCAATAAAACGTCTGTGAAATACTCTCTGGCTCCTCTCTGTCAAGTCAGGGATCTGACTGGCTTAATGGAGGAGCCCTTCATGCCTGGAAGGATCTGCTGGGGCTGCAGCCTGCAAGTTCATTGCAACACTCCCTCAGAGCTGCAGCCCGACAGGCACAGCCAGGAGAAGGCTGCAATTTCCCAGTTTGGAACTGGAAGGTGTACAGCTGTGGATGCTTGCACAGCAGCACCCAGATTGGGCTGGGTCAGAGCAGTCACTGGTGCACGGGCTCCCGAGCACTCAGGGAACACACCAGCACTTGCCACAGCACTGATAAAACTGTGTTAGTTGTAAGGGAAATGAGATTCATTTGCAAGAAAATTATTTTCTGGGTCATACTAGGGATTTAAGAGTGCAGCACTAGACTTGATTTCACTAGAGCACATCGAGACTACTTAACTTATTAATGAGCTCATCCAAACAGGGCTTCAGAAGAAATCCAGCTTACAAATTAAGTTTTCAGGCCTTTAGTCATGGACTTAACTTTCTCCAATTGTTCCTGTAATGACAAGCCTTGAACTTGTCAACTGGAGCAGGACAGCCACACTTTGTGGCTGTAAAACCCTGCTGCCAAGTCAGTAGGAAGTGATTTAACAGAATTAAATAGACAAAGTATCAAAACACGTGGAGCATGTGCCATGTTTTCAACCGTGGCTGTAGAGGAAAAAGCTGTGAAAAAGCAGGTTACCTTCTCCGTACCCCTCTTCTTTTCTCGAGGCTGGTTCAGCTTAGCTTGTCTGTCCACCAAAATCTTCTGCCAGTAACGTTGTTCATGGTCACCTTGGGGAAAATTGACATTGAGGAGTGTCAATAAATGTAGCCAGGAGAAGTGGATGAGAGGTAAACACTGATCAAAGTACCTGTAAGGGAAACCCAACAAGTGCTTCTCCAGTAGTCTTACATTTCCTATACACAGAAGCCATATAGAATTGCTCACTATCTGTCATCAGCAAAAAGAGCTGAGTTTTAGCTGAAGTTTCACCACAACACACGCAGGCCCCTTTGATTTACTGATGTACTCAACCTCTGACACATTTAAACAACTACCAAACAGGAAGGGGAAAAAAAAAGTAATTACTGTAAGAACAACTGGGACTATTTTGTTTCATCAAGACCATTGCCTGGGGACTTCATGAGCTGTCAGGAATATTCGAACATAGGCAGCAATACAAAAGCAAAAAATTCTGCAGCTTTTCTCAGCAGCTGCTTTGCAGGGAAGCAGCAGTTTGCCACTATTCCTTCTGGTTTGTGATGTAATTATCACAGTGGGAATTCTGTGGTATCATTTTGCATGGTCTCAGGGTTCATCTTCAGCCACAGGGAAGTTTCTGTAGGATCTCAGAAAAGATTCCTACAAAAGTTAACATCTAAACACGATCACAGATGCTTACCATCTTGCCAGATGCTAAGCTGAAGATACTTAAAGTCAAATCCTGAAAGGAGTAAAATACTACTGGGAAATCTTTAGTCCCTGCTGTAGAGAGCATTAAAGATTCTTTCCTTTTCATCTCTCACCTTCTGCCACCAAGAAAAACAAAAATCTTTACTGTGAGTCCCTTGTGCATTCCTGGAAAGCTTTTCCATTCTCATTTCAATGAGCCAGTAAGAAAAAAAATAAATCTTAAGACTATGAATGGAATGCTCCTACAATGTAGTACTTACTCCTAATCTCCTACTACACTCTTATGTAAGGATACAAAACCAGACACAGAGCACACAGCTGCAGAACACAAAATCTGAGGTTATTTCTGGATCTCTGAAAGACAGAGCACACAGGAGACAAATCTATCTCCAAATGACATTAGCAGCACTCACTGAGTCTCAAACTTCAATTAACTTTGATACCATCATGAAGGTTAATGCTTCCATCAAAGCTTCTCCTCCTGCAATCCTTAACTGGCCTCTACATCCCTGCACCCACAGACGGGTCCTAAACAAGGATTTAGGCAGGACCAGGGTAAAATATTTAGAAACAGATGAGGCAATCTCATATTGATGGTTTAACCTGTTTTTTTTCCATATTTACAAGTTTTGGTGCATCTCTCAAATACAGAAGTTTTATGAATGCACCAATTTTGACAGGTCTCCTCTTTTTTTCCATCCCTCAATCCCACACAGAGGCTTCTCCACAACTGGCAAACTAATCCAGTCTGATAGAAGACAGAAATATAGAACAGCACAATAATTTCAGAAAGAAACAAAATGAAGTTGAAAAGTAGAGCCCTAAGGAACCCTTCTTATTCTGGCCTAAATTATTCAACTTCCTGAAAAATAAAGATGCATTAGTAGGTAAGTGCTAAACCCACTTAAAGTGTACCCAAGCTGTTAGGTCCTTGCCATGTCATTTCACACATATGCTCAGTATTTTCAAGAAAGTCTTCATTTAAAATTCTTTTGCATTAGTAGAATGTTCTATTCATAAAGCTGAAATGTGAATGAAGTTCTATAGTCCTTTCCCACTGAAAGTGAAGCAAATCCATCTAAAAAGAACAGAATTAGGTTTGTAATAGCAAGCAAAAATAATCATTTTGCTCTGAATGGTGGCATAAAATCCCTTTTGGTTTTATCAGTTTCACAGTAGTTGCAAAATGAGAAGACTCTCAGAAAAAAAGAACCAACTAAACATGCAATCTTTTTCTCCTGAGATATCTAAATACATCCATAAATTCACCAGGAACAATCCCTTGCACAGTAATTAAGGCTTCTCCTGTACTTCCACAAAAAAAAAAAAAAAAAAAAAAAGATATCTTACCAGTGAGAACTTCGAACTTCCAGTTGTTTTTGATCTGTATTTCTTTGTGTGATTTCATGACAGTCTGTGCATCCTCAGGAGTCTTAAAACGGACGTGACATTCGGTGTCTCCCTCCAGCATGTCAACATAAGCCACCTCAGCCAGCACTGCCAGAGCATCCTGTCACAGCATCAGACAACACACACCATAAATCAGCCTTCAAAAAGAGAACTTAAAAAGAGTGACTTTTGACCATTCCATTTGGAGGTCATTAACATTTTCAAAAAGGTCATGAAGTAGGAGGCAGTAACTGAACTTTGTCATTTAATCGATCAATCTCTTGTCAAAGAGTTTTGAATTAACATTTTTTCCTAAGAAGGTTATAACTGAGCTCTGATTTATGAGCCTGCAACATCTACCCATCTATCTCTCATCCTGCCCTGCCATTAACAATTGAAAGCAGTAATTCCTGGAAATGTTATGGTATCATTTTACTAATGGAGCATCACCCATTTATTTCAACACTGTATCTGATTTTTTTTTGAAAGTAAAAACTGTGTACTACAACACTGATAGACCTCAGCCTAACAGAAAAATACCAAACTTGATTCTACACTATACATTAAAGGTATTAAAGCAAGCTCATGCAAGGCAGATTACTTGAGAAAGGAGCAGCAGTAAAACAACTCTATCTTTATGAAGTGACCTCTGCCTGAAAATGTTCACTGACAGCTGAAGGAAGGAGAGTCAGAAATGCTCTTGCAGATGAAGTACCTCACTTGTAATTCCTGCTGTTAGGGAAATTAGGTAGGACCACACATTCCTAGTCCTAATTTTGTTCACAGCAGGAAGCTCAAGTAAGATGCTTCTATTCAGGAATCACGCACTGCTTTTAACCCTCCACTACCAAGGGCAGCCTTAAAACAAAACAAAAATTAAGTGGCAACACTGCTAAGATCATTTGAGAGCCAATAAAAGCTACTTTACAGCCTTATTCTATCCCAAAGTCATCATTTCATGGAAAAATAAAACAAACCAAAGAGTTTGCTGGAGCTGGCAAAAGTTAGTTGCTTTGAGGAGCACCTTAAGGGCGAAATAGGGAAGCAGCGAAGTGTAAAATTAAAACATCAAAATAATATTTAAACTACACTGCAAAGACCTTTCCAAGTTGTGTGGCATGCGTAATTGCTTCCACACATCGAGAAATGCAGGTCAGCTGTGGAAGTCTGAGGGCAAAAAACAGGCCTGAAAGCAATGCTTAGTGGCAGTTTGCTGCAGCTGATAGACCAGTAACACAGCAAAGCCAGCTCTGGTGGCACTTCTGCCTTCCACAAAGTTTTGCAACTAGTACGGCCAGGAAAAAAAAAAAAAAAAAACAAGAACAAAAAGGAAAGAAATATCCCAAGAACTTAAGTTTTCTGCTGTTTAAATACTAAGCTTTCCTGTTTAGTATTTTCTGTTTCTGTTTAGTATTTTAGCTTTCCTGTTTATGCTGCCCCACAGCATATCAAGGTGTGACACAGACTCAGCCCAGTAAGGTGTATCCTGCAGTCAAAGAGGCCCTCAAAGGTCACAGGCACAACTTGTACCACACTCCCTGTGTCTCCAGCACTCAGACAGCTGCCTTCAAACACACAGAGAAAGATGAGGCTGATGAAGCTGCAGCCCCACCACCAGTGAGATGAGGGTTTTTAGTGAGAGAGTCTCTCATGTTGCTTTGGTTCATGGTCACACCAAGCCTCACATACTTGCAAGCAGCCGGTGACTCTAAATGGCCTCCCTAGTTACAAATGTTGGATAAACAGTATCAGAACTCGAATTTAAAACCATTCCCTCATTGTCCTGAGTGGACTGGATATGTGAACCAACCTGAGCTGAAGTTGTTCAAATTCTTTCCAGCTGTTTCTCATCCTAAAGTGCAATTCGGGAAAGAAAAAATCCTGCGTAACATTAACGGAAAATTCAGGATCTGGAAAAAGCCTGTTATTTCCTCTGGAAAACTCTTAATATTTCCATTTCAAAAGGATGCAGCTTAAAACTAGTATTTTCCTTAAAAAGAAATAATGTGTGTCACTTTTGGTTTGTGTCATCACATAAAACTGAAGGTATCTAACCACTTTGTAAATCGAGAAAAACGAGGTCTTGCATTAGGAAAAAAGAGACTGAATCAACAAGTTCTGCTGCTGTCACTCTCCCTGAAACGGAGTTTTTGTCATTGTAAAATTCCTTCTGAAATAAAGAAATTTGGTTTCTTATGCAGAGAGCATTTTCCTGCCCCCAAATTCCCACCATAAACTTTTGCCAACCCCCACAGGTATATTTTTATAGCTCTCTTGTCAGGATGACTGGCACAGTGACAAATGCAGAACACTGAAGCAGTCTCCAGCTCCTTTTTTTTTTTTTTTTTTTTAACTGGAAAGCACTAGAGCATTGCTTATTCTCCTCAATATTTTCATTATAAACTTGACATTGCTCCAAGCACACTAAAGGCTTGGTTTTACTTTGAAACATCCTCCTTCAGCCGATTTTGCCATTGAAAAATCTGCCATTAACAGATACTAAAGAAGAATTTGTACTCAGCTACTGGCCAAAGAGATGAAAAAAAAAAAAAAATCAGCGAGACTGGGTGAAATGGTATTCCATATTCAAACATTGGGGGGGGCAGGGTAAGAGGAAAGGCTAACAGCTACCCTGAGGTTACAAAGGCATTACCTTGATCTGCTTCCTGCCCGGCAGGGGCTCGGTGCTAATGATCTTCACAATTACTCCGCTGACAAACTGAGGGCCCATTGTGTTGGCCTTGGCGGGAGGGGCACAATCTTCACTGGTGGCTGATCAAGTTAAAAACGGGGGAGGGGGGAGAAATACAAAATGTTTTTACGTTTATTAGGTTGAAAAAAAAAAAGAAATTATGAAAGCACTGAAGTAACAATCTAAACAAGCATCAAATATTGTTGCTGCAGACTGAGGTTTATTAAATGAAGGATCAAGACTGTCCATAGGTTCAAGTCAATTTTAGTAAAAGAAACAGTCTCAAGGGAAAGTCTTAGAGAAATGTTTACAGTCCATAGGGTCCCTCCTGTAAAGATATCTTCTATGTACCAATAGTAACCCCGCAGTTTTAGGGTGATTAAAAAAATGCAGAGGGCCACTGGAACATCACTGCTGAGATTAGTGAAGAGAAGCACAGAGAATTCAGCACAAATAAAATAAAGAAGAATTCTAAACCTGAAACTAGAAATTTAACTACAAAGATATAATTTTCAAGTTCCTCTTATCCATAGAGCTGATAAAGCCCAATTTCAAGCTGGGTTTTTTAATACCTCTGGTACATTTAAACCCAGGTCGGGTCCAAGCTACAGTACCAAAGAAAGTTGATTATTGATTTACCTCTCTGAGGCTTTATAATTAAAATTTCCTAAATATATCTGTAAGCCTGGGAAGTGCTACAGAAATATGCTGAAATCACTTTAGTATTTAATTATTTGATTCCTTAGTCCCAAATCCACCCAAACACAGGGAGGGGATTACTTTTACTATCTGATATTTTGAGAAAACAGCAGCATTTTACAAAATAAAACCTTGTGGGAGTGTTTCTGCAAGATCAGGGTCTTGCACCACTTCTGTTCGCATACAAGAAACAGGAGGAAAACAAGACAAAACCCAGGATTTACTTTTGTCATTTTCAGATTTCTGCACACCAGATTCTGTCTCCATCTCTCCCGCGGGCTCAGGTTTGATTTGAGACATCTTTTTCTTTAGGGAGGCCATACTGGCTTTCTGCAGGGCCAAATATTCCTGCTTCAAATCCATCCATTCGGTCCTAAAAGCAGCAACACAGGCACAGGACGTCAGTTGCAAACAAGAAACTGATGTTTAGAAACTTAATGTAATTTAACAGGTTAGAAACAGCTTTAGGTGGAGTTGGTGAACAGTGCAGACCATTCTGCCACTGGAGATCTCCCTGCACTTCGGTCAAATTCAATTTTGTCCCTAACCCAATTTCCCATGACTTTGCTTCAGAGAGTTCCAACAACATCATGCTATCATTCCAACAGAATGGTTTTCAAATTTGCTTTAAATATTCAGACAGCATAGAGAAGAGTTGGGTAAACTGAGTTTTCCACTGGAACTACACAGAGCACGGGCACCAAATTCAGAGTTAATTCAGAGACAGTGAACTCTCATTTCGCTGAATAAGTTCAGTGAACCCACTCCTGTGTCACTACATTAAGAATCAGTCACTCATTTTCTAGAAAAAAATCATTGATGGAAAATCAACAACTGGTTGAATTCGCCAAAACCCTACCGAGATAAGGACATTCCTCACTATTCAAATGCATTTTGGTTAAAAAATACCCCCCCATGGAAGCAATTTGTATATTTACATACATTTAACATGGAGATGTTTCTGCAAACAGTGAGAGCTTTGCTCCACAGCAACACAATGCCCGCAGTGCCACTGTGAGAACGACTCATTGTTACCCTAATCTGTGCTATCAAACAAGCTGATAGAGGATTTTTAAAGAGGAGGATATCTTGTGGTAATGGTTTTAGCTGTTAACAGCGACAACTGTATACTTCAAAAAAGCATCCAGACTCACCCAGGATCATACATTCTCAACAGAGCAAAGGCATTAAAATAACAAAAGACCCACGTAATGATTCTTGGAGATAAAAAGGCAACACCATCCCATAGCAAGGTTTGGTATAAATACAAGCCCAAGGAGTAACTTTGTGGCTCGACGCGAAGAGGAGATCATGGAGAATGAGTCAGGCAAGTATTTGCAATGCTTATACTCTTTAAACATTTTACCCCTTTGCTACAATTGAATAACTTTTAACCAAAACTTATGTTTGTTGCAGTTTGATCCAGGATGCCGAGGACCAGCTGCGTTGATAACCCTGATTTTTTTTCTATGTGGACCCCTTTTACTTTAACATGGAGGTGCTTTCTGTGATTTAGAAAAAGTAAGTGCTTCCATGTTTTAGTAGAGGTGAATCCTGATCGCAAACCCGAAACGCCATCTGGGATTATATTTATTTTTTTGGCCTGCACTTCAGTTCAAGACTTTTGGATCTTCAGATCCGGGAAAAAAGAAGCTTATCTGTGAGCAGATATTTTCCAAGAGCTACAATCTAAGGGGCTAATGTTCATTTGAAGCGATTTTTAATTTTAAAGGTCTCCCTTTGCTTTAACATGGAGGTACCTGCTGCCTAAAAAAGTAAGTGCTTCCATGTTTCAGTGGCGGTGGATCCTAATCTTCAAAGGTTTCTTCAAGGCAATGTGCATGTATGTTTTTTATTACCGCGTTTTTGTTTTAATTTCGTGTAGTTTCCCTCCTGAAGGACCCCCACAACTTCAATGTGGATGTGCTTGCTTTGGTTCACAATAGTAAGTGCTTCCACGTTTTAGTGGTGGTGAATCCTTTTAACTTCAACACTTTCCTCTGGAAATGTATCCAATTATTAAATATCTGTTTCTGCATCACAAAGTGGCAAGGACCCCCTCTACTTTAACATGGAGGTACTTGCTGGATGCCTAAAAAGTAAGTGCTTCCATGTTTTAGTTGTGGTGACTCCTAAAAGCCCAAAAACTTACATTATAAGGTTGGCAGAATCCTACACATCAAGCAATGAAGAGTCAAAGTCTGGTATTTCAATCTTCTTGCTACAGGCTAATACTGTTGCTAATATGCAACTCTGTTGTATATAAATTGGAATTGCACTTTAGCAATGGTGATGGACTGTGAGACACATACCAAGACTTCACGAAGAAATTATTTCAAAGGTTTAAATTCACCATATTTAAATTTTTAAGCAAAAAAATGCAATAAAAAATAAGCAATAAAATAAAGTATACAAAACAAGTGACTTAAGCTTTCCTACAAGTGACAAAAAACTGCATGCTGCAGGAAAACCTAAACAGCCAAACATTTTATTAACATTAAAAGTGTGTTACCACAAAGCAACATCCCCGAAGTACAAAACAAAACTCAGGAGGCCAGACACAGAACGAGATTAAACCGGTAAAATAAAACCTTTTGGATTTATTTTATACTTGCAGTAGGTGTGGCAACTGAAAAAACTTGGGGGTTTTGGTAGCATTGGTCTCATTCAGGAGGTCCCTTTAAAAGGCCGGCCAAGTTATTTCCCACTACTATTGTGAAATAAAAAAAATCTAATAAATGATGCAGTGAAATCACAGAAAAAAGGATTACTTATGTCACTTACTTGGAGAGTACCCTGAGGGGAATGACTTCTTCACCCATCTTGTGTCTTTCTTTGTGTTTTTTCTTGTGTTTCCTTTTAGATTTGGAAAGGGATGTGTCTTTTTTGTCTTTGTCTTCTTCTGCAGAAACTTCTATATTAAAACAGTTCAAATCAAAGCACTCAATCAAACATGGATAGTTAAACGCCACTACAATAAAACCACACTCAATATTTACTGGTTCTTAGTATTAACTGCTTCTAGTCTATATCATTTTACTTCAGTTTACTCGGCTTCTCACACTAAATCGCATTTCAATGCAGCTTTTCTTATCTCATGGAACAAACGGGTCATTACCTTTTCCCTTTTGTATTTTAATTTATTTATCTGGATTCCTGTGCTGTCTCCATTTGCCCAGCCTGTCTGTTTAACTCATATTTCACTTCAGTCAAGTTCTCTTGATACGAACTTCTTTGAACTATTTTGACTTCTGATTAGATTTCCCTACTTTGGTGTTGCAAGTTCTTCCTCATTCCCTGTGTAGCTCCTCTCCTTATACCAGGTTTAATTTTAACTGCAGGGAACACTCACGCCCAAGCTGATCTAAGGCTTCCAATATATCCAGCTCATCACTCCCCATCCTTAAGGGTTATCTACCATTCCTTATAATTCATCCATATTAAGATTTTTTTTTTACCATTGGAATCTTTTGGAGCTTCTGTTGTTTCTTCTTTTACTGTTTCAACTTCATCTTTTTCAGCAGTTTTCTTAACTTTTGGAGCTGATGTCTCACCATCTCCTGAGGTGGTTCTTTTCCTCTTTCCCGGCCTGCTTTCCCAGGTTACCTCTGAGCTCTCTGTTCTGTCCCATTTCCTCTTCTCCCTTTTCGAGGGTTGCTTGGGAGTCTCAGTTCCCTCCATCTCAGAACACTCTGATGGAGTCCTGTGTCTTTTAGGCTTGGGTACTGGCTCTGTGGTAGTGTTACTGTTTGATTCCTTGGGCTCTGCAGCTGCCTGTGCATTGCTCTCTTTCTTGATTTTGGACTTCTTCTTTTTCTTCTTTTTCTTCTCTTCTGGATTAAAACACAATATTTAAAACTGCCCATGATTAAACACTAGATTAGATTATTTACTTAAACAATCAAAGCAGCACATAGGATAAACTGGGTTGTTATTCTATGGAAGAGATGCAAGAGATGGACACAAAGTTTCTCCTGGTTTTAAGAGAAAAAAAACTGGGTGTAAAGCAGGGTTTGAAAACCAACTGTTTGATTTCATTTTTTTGTTTCCACTTAACAGTTGCTAGTATAACAAAAGAACTGGTGATAATTGTGAGGAATATTCATGTGATTTATCATTAGTCTTAGAAAAAAGATGGAAGGGCGCTTGAAGTCTGGGAAGTTTTATTTACACCACCAGAGAAAAGGGAATGGTGTTGCAACAAATATGAGATACTGGTTTGTAAATTACAGAAGGTTTTTCATACTTAAGGCCATGCTGGTAAAACACAGCAGTGTGAATGTTTTTATTAAAAGCTTTTAAGACACATGAAATTAAACTGCAGTAACGCAGCAGGTGAGAATTTTCTCTTCAGAAGCTGAGGCACAAAACTGATCCAAGTAACTTAGTAACACTTCCCTGATCCCAATAATTCAGTAACACTCACCTACTACAGTGTTTTCACTTGAATTCAGTGTAGGGACTGGTTTATTCTTTACTGTTTTGGGGAAAATCCCAGGTTTCCGTGGCGCTTCTTCTGGTGGATTATTCAAAAACTAAAAGAAGGAAATTGAGAACCACATAACACTACAGAATCATACTTTCTTTAAAGACTCTGCATTGAAGCTAAAACCAACAATCTTCACCACATTTCAGTGCATAAAAACTTTCAAATCACATGTCAATACAGAAAATTAGGTATGATCATGCTTACTTGATGAATTTAAACATCATTTATTGTTACACAGAGAGCTCCTGCTGTAAAAGATGCCAAGAGTGGCCAACTAAATTACTTAGCAAAACAAAACAAAACAACAACAACAAAAAAAGCACCATGATATTTCTAAGTCTTCAGGTTATTAATAGAATTGAATCTTTAAAGAATTGTGGCACTGATTATAGGTCTGGGAGCAGGAAAGAGGAACTAAACCCTGTTAAATGAAGCTTTTAAATGGTGATATTTTTGAAATTTCCCTGAGATTCAGTGGGTGTCCTAGGGAAGAGCACACCACTCATATCACAACGTGACACCAGGAACAAGGTCAGCAGCAGAGGCACCAGCACTCACCTCAATGGCTTTCTCTGCTTGTTCTTTAGTTTCAAACTCAACAAAAGCAAAGCCCTTTGGATCCCCAGTACTTTTATACCGGGGGATGCTGACGTAAACTACATTGCCACACTTCCCAAACACCCGCTCAATCCAACTGTGATTGACATTTTTGGGAAGCAGCTCCTAAAAGAGGGAAAAAAAAATAAAAATTGAAGTTTGATGTCAAAATGTTGAGAGGCAAAGTATCCAGGTGTTAAAAACTGACCTGAGAACAGATCTCTAATTATTCATATACCTATAACAAATACATTAAATACTTAAATGCTTATTTTCTTCACATGACAGATACCAAGGCCTCACCCACAGCTTGATCTTTGCAACACAAGATCTCTTGGTAAATTTAAAACCTTGGAGCAATTACTGGACTGGCATGTCCCAAACTACCCTTTGCAAAGCACAAGGTATTTATTCTTGGTGGTAATGCAGGCAGGTATCACAGAAAGAATTTCTGCAGGCCAGTAAAGAGTCATTACTGATAAAACTTTTACCAGTAGCCAGTATTTTCAAGTTTAGCACTTAGAGCTTAATTCATCAGGTGAGCAGAAACTTTTAGGCAGCTTCTTGGATGACAAAATTGTCTGATTTTTACTTGTAGAAAGTCCTTAATATAGCAACACGTTTTAGCAGCTTGCAGACATGGTGTCTGAGCTCAGCATTTCCCCTCCCCAATCAAACAGAAACCGTGTCACACCGATTTCTCGTCAGACCCAATGGAACACTTGAAAATTCCACTCTCAAATTCATGCCTAAACTGCAACAGTGTCGGCACTATTTCATTTTTTTCACAACAAGTTACTGCACTAAAAGGTTCTCCTGGTAGAGAAACACTTATCACATTCAGATTTTCTTTTTTCATAAACTTTGTCACCCTCAGAAAAACATTTTGTTATGGTTTGGCTTTAAGTTGAAAGGCGAGTTACTTCAAGTTTCTCTTCAAGTTTTAATAGTGAAGTCTATGGTAAAGCATACAAAAAAGTCAGATTATTGCACAGAAATTTAATTTACCAACACTTGGACTCCTGCTACTCTCCCCAGTGCCACATACCAGCTATTTACAAAACATTATGCACACACTTCAGCTCTGCATAGACAATGTATCTCATGACTTAGAATATCTTGCCGAAAAATGATACAGACAAAGCATTTCAGAGTTCTAAGCAATACCTGTAATCACCTTAGGAAAATACTAAGTCTGGCACATTGTATTTAATAAAACAAAAGCCAACCACCTATTCCAGGCTTTTGTTAAGGAAGGAATCATCAGAGCAATTCAGTTCCTCCTTATCTGGATGGGCTGGAATTTTGGCCAGGATTCTGTTTGTCACAGAAAACTCAGTGCTGTCTGGAAAATACTAACAGCTACAGGTACATAGCAAAAACGGTACTTGTCATAAAAAGCAAATAGACACAAAGCAAATTCCTCAGTGGCTTCAAATGTAGTAAATAAAATTGCCCAGGGTTTACATCAGCAGAAGCTCAACCATCAGATGTCTTTCCCATCTACCACTTAGTAGGCCCCACAATGTGACAGCTTTTTCACTCTGACAGGGCTGAAATACCATGGTGAGATGCAGACTTATCCCATCAGCACAAGCAATTTTCATTTAAATTAAGCAGTCGTTCTGAGGTAGCCACAGGACAGTGTGCCATTAGGAGGATAATTAAAATTTTTCGGGTAACAGTCTGCCTTTAAAAGAATGGTGTTCCTGTGTACAAACCAGAGGCACTTGCAGTAACAGATCTTATAAACAGATAATGCTGTTTTAAGTACCCTGATAAACTTGGGAATGCAGCTAGATCCTGTTTGATGAAGCTAATTTAGTTGTTATTAGAAAGCTTTAACTACATTAATGTAATGAGTAAATATTTCTTAATACCACTGGTGCTCCTCTAATGGCATTAAAAAAGCCCAGTGAACACAGCAGTAGCTCAGTGCAATGAAATTGCACCTTTTCAGCCTGGGAAGCAGCACTTTGCTGGGCACTTAAAATGATTTAGGCTGGCACAAAAAATCCGTGCACGAAATGAAGCCCTTTCCTGCCACAGCCACTCTAAGCTCTTGCTCACCTGCCTTTGCTTATTAAATCCCTTTTACCTTTGCTGCACAATCAGCAGCAGCCAAGGAAAATCCTGATGCACAATGGAGTTTCCATAGCTGGGAAGGAACAGGCAGGGGCACACACAAGTCCAGCCTTACCACATAGACAGTCCGACTGTCCACGTCCTTCGGGCTCTCGCCCAGAGGTTCGCGTCTCCTGATCCTGGTTCCTTCCAAGTCCAACTGAAAGGAGGGAGAAATAAGCATTTTCCATAAAATTACTGCTTACTTCAGCACCCCACCAGTATTTTTCCAGCACTAGTAAATACAGAAGGGTGAGATGTTAAATACCTCTACAACAGATGAGCTTTTAACTGCCCGAGCGATCAGCTTCCCATCAGTAGTCAATTTTTTCATTTTGTTGAAAGAAACAAGAAGTGATATGTCAACATCTAGGGGGGAAAAAAAGTGTGATTATGAAATCAGGTGATGTGTTCTAATCCACTTGTTTTCTTGTGAAACCATCTGCAAGTTCTAAGCGCAGTGTTTAACCAAGGATTCACAGAAACATTTTACCGTCAAAATTTAAGTTTTAAGTACACCTAAATTCAATTTTCTTTTGTGTTAACCTTGGTCAAAGGAATTTTGTTCTTTTACCTCCCCACCGATAACTGCTGTCTTTGAAAGGAAAGGAAGAACCCCCCCTTTCTGAGGTAGTTTAACAGCACAAAAACAATTTGCATTGAAAACATGCCTCTCCTTCAAGTACTCATTGAGTATTTAACTCAGTGCTGCCAACACGGAGCCCCTGCTTGCCCTTCAGTTTCGATCAGACACGCTGCTAAAACCTCGACAGAAAACTATGTAGCACTAGTCTTAATAAAAATTTAGACACTTCTAGTATCTCTAGAAAATGTAGGGTAAATTTTACTTATTACTTTATTAATTATTTAAGGGGGCCCTTACAAAAGTCCTAACAAACACGTAAAGAAACTGTCTGAAAAGACTCACTGTAACCCTACAAGCAAATAAACAATTTCTTGTAGAGAGAAAATTAAGAAAACACTTGTGCTTACCTACACATTCGAGTGACATTTTAGTTTCTGCACCTATCTACCCTGCAAACCAAGTCCAGTTTGGAGAGCAAAATGACTCTTGTTTAATGGGATAATTTTGGGACTAAAATTTGGGATAATTTTGTTCCTAAAATTATCCCAAAATGATAAAGGAAAATCAGGTCTCCCAAACAGCCATTTCTACCCTGGCAGATGTCTTTCTCAGGAGAAGAGAAAGAGCAAATAAATTTTTTAAAATGCATTAACAGTTCTGCCTCCTGAGCTGCTGATGCTGATTTCCAGCATGGAACTCCTGCCTTTCCCAGGACAAGACATGCACCTCAGAAGAACCTGTCACTGTTGCCAGCAATACAGGGAAGAACAAAGTAAAACCCAAGTGTTTGCTGAAGTACACTGAAAATAAACTTACACCCATCTCTGGACTTCTCTATTTGTTCTCGAAGAAATCTGTCTTTGTGGAGATTAACATCACCAAACCAGAAATCCACTTGCTTGGCTATATCTGCCAGCACTTGCTTAACTCTTGATCTCTTCTTCTTCTCTCTTTCCTTTTTCTGCTCAGTGCTTCCCTCTTCCATGGCTTTGTCTCGTGCTGTTTCGGTCTCCATTCCTGTCATTCTGTCAAATGAGACACAAATATAATCTTAAAAACACAAAGGTCTTATTTCAAGGAGTAAATATTCTTGTTTAATTTTCTGCCCTGCTACCAGAAAAGCAAGTTATTTGCCAAAAAGAGTCTACACAACAACTGAAGCTGAAAAGCAGGTGATTTCCCTCCTCATAAACACATTTTTGTGAAAATTTTAAAAAAGATATATAATTTTTTCTCCACTCCCCCTAACCCACAGTACAAACCATCAGAAGATCACACACAAAACCCACAAGCACTGCACGCTTCAGAAACTAACCTTGTATCAACCTTGATCAGGGCAGATCTGGTAACAGCGAGGTTAGTTTTTAAAAAATTGTCTTTATTATGTCCAAAATGCAAACCCCTCACTCCATCAGCTACCAAGGCCCTGCCCAAGAGCAGTAAGTCACCAACGTGTCTCTAATGGCAAACCCAGGTCTGTCAGAACTCCAGAGTAGGCCCCTGGAAAATAAACACTGACTAGAACCAAGTGACTAAATATACAGATTCATCTTGAAAAATATAAAACCCGTTTTGAGGCATCAATTCATCTCTTTTGTTCACGCTTCAATTCGCTGTAGCTGAGAACTGCCAGTCACCACTTCAGTACCTCACTTCACACGAGCAAAACAAAGGGAGGCTGCCAGAAGCACACAGCTTTAGGAAAATTAAATTAACGCAAAAATTAATTTCAGTAATTAATGTCGCAATCACCATATGAAAGACTCCTCAGCTCACTGCCAAGGCAGCAGAGAGGGAAAGGAGAGCACAGCCATCAGAGAGGAAGGCCACCTCGACAACAGGATGGCAAATGGAAATGGTCCCCAAATTATGGTGCAAATCAGGCCTCCTCAGCCGGAGATCAGCTTCTCCTCCCCCGCTGTGAGCTGACGACTCCAGATAGTGAAAGGTCAGCAGTTACCTTGGAAAGATAAGCCAGGTAACACTGCTCAGCAAGTTCAAGCTCCACTCAAGCCCTTCAGCAAGTTTTTTATATCTTTAACCGGCAGACAATGGCTGCTCTGCTGAGGGCTGCGCTGAGGTGCTTCATAAATGTAAAATGCCATAATGGGCTATCTGTAGGGGAGGAACAGCACCAAGGGACCACACCAACATGTTAGCGTGGCCCACGGACAGCACAGCTCTGTTTTAAGAAGCATTTTGAGTCACTCAGCTCGGGGACTTCCTCCCCAGAAAGCAGCTTCAAGCTGCATTCCAAGCTTCCCTCTCACTTTGTGTTTTAGAGATGAAGCTTTGAGGAAATTTGTACTTCAAGGTCCTCCGAAGTCAGAGCAAATATCAACCATTAATACCTACACAAAAATCCAGGTAATTAATTCAGCAGTCTCCATAGGCCTGGGAGTAAGGCAGTCTGTATTTTTCACATCTCAACTCTCACACTGCTCTGATAAACAATTAAAACCAGAGAAAAGCAAAAGCAGGGTCAAAACTTCACACTGATAAAGAAAAGGTCTCCTCCAAAGCAATAAAATCGCAGTGCCTCTGTGTGCCAGAGTGAAACCAAAAAAAGGAGGGACAATTAAAGAGAAGGAGGAAACTTTGGGGAAGCAAAGATAATGTAAATCAAAATAGCACAGCTCCACACGGATCTATAGAAACTTCTGTAGGCTCGATAAAAATTAAAGATTTCAGTACTAACCCATATCCAATCCCAGTTTCTATTATTATCAACATCTGGAAAACATAATAAAATTCAACTGCAATACAAGGTCTAGAAGAAACAAGGTGCAGATATAAAATATACTTTATTCTTTTAAGCACTGATCCAAATGTTTGTTTGCTTAGGGTATTTTAAAATTTTAAAAGAGGAAATAGTGGATGAGGGAGAAAAAAGAAGAATTCAAAATACTATGAAAATGCTTTTGTAGAGTCAGGTGCAGCCCTAGGCAGGACTGCAGAATAAATGCAAGTATTCAGCAAACCTGAAACTACTCAAAAAGACACATCCTGGAACAATTTCACACCAATACAGACACAGGCAGAGCTGCAGGGTGAAGCTCCTGCCCTGCCCTGCAACTTCTCTCTATGCAAAGTGAGGTAACAAAGGACAGGAGTTAATACATGGGGGCCAGCACAAATTTCTTAACCTAAAAACACAGCAGCCTCTGCTCTTCCCCTCCCATTTCACGAAGTGAAACCAATGCATTATTCTAAACGTAGTTTTAAGGCATTTGATAGGCATCATGAGACTGGTGTGCCCACAGGCAGAAAAGGCTTTGCTTCCACTTGAAAGAGATGAGTATTAAAGCTGTTCCACACAGAGGGAGATGGCTGTGTGTTAGTTGTGTCCTTCCCTCTCTCACCTCAGCAGGTGCAATGTGGATTTGTGTTCAAGACTGGACATGGGACTCAGTGCCATGGTCTGGCTGGCAAGGTGGTGATCGGTCAAAGGTTGGACCCGATCTCAGAGGTCTTTTCCAACGTAAGTGATTCTGTGGTTATAACTAAAATATATGCCAGTACTGGTGGATTAGGTGGATTCATCTGTATGACACCAAAAGGGCAGGCAGTCCAACTCCTTCACCTCACAGCATCTCACCCTCCAGAAACATAACCGAATTTTAAGATCTGAGAACTTATTTCTGGTTCTTCCCAACTGGAACAACCAAGTGATTAGGGAACTGAACAAACAGCAGAGCTGCTGAAGGGAAAGAGAGTAAGTACTTGGAAACATAGTGGAGGCGGTTACAAAAAGCATTCTGTGGCCCTGGTAGCTGCTGGACTAGACCAAAACCACTGAAAATCTATGGAAGAACCTCACCTTCTTTACTGTTCAAATCAGGAGCAGACCACAACGTGACATAGATTTTTCTAGCCCTAACTTATCCTGAGAAGCCTGACCACCATAAGTTTACCACTGCACAGGTACTGACCACTGCTGCTGCTGTAGCGACTCACAGACCTTACCGATAGACCACTTGAAAAAAACAAGCACAGACTAAGTCTGAGGGGCCCAAAGCCCTCTCAGCACGAATTCCTCGGCTGCAACACGAGGCGTCAAGACATGACACCACGCAGAAGAGTCACCTGTGCATCACTTGCGGGCGAAGCCACCTCAGCGCCCCGGGGCAGTGACGAGCCCTCAGGAAGGAGCCACACGCGTCGGGAGCAGCGGGCACCGAGAGGAGGATGCCCAGGGGCGGGCAAAGGACGGCTCAGGGTTACAGCGTGATGCCGGCGGGGACAGGGTTACAGTGGGATGTCGGCGGGGAGCGATGACCTGAGGGGACGGACGGGACCCCCTCCCCGGCCCCGGCCGTGAGGGGAGCGCGCGCGGGGGGGCGGAACTGAGCGCGCGGGCGGCGGGAAAGCCGCTGAGGGGACGACAGCGCCCCCTGTCTGCGCCGCCACCGCTGCAACCGGCAAACCCACAGCCCCTCCCCGGCCACTGACCTGCTGCCGCTGCCGCCGCCGCCGCCGCGGCGACACCGCTTCGGCTCCGCCCGGCCCGTCCGCGGCTCCGGCTCACCCTCCGTCCTCCTCAGTTCCGGCGCGACGCGCTGCCCGCTCCGCCGCTTTCCAAGAAAAAAAAAAAAAAAAAAAAAGCCCCGCGGCGGCGCCCGCGCGTGCGCGGCGGCGTCGGGGGCGCGCCCGGCTCTGGGCGCACGTGACTTCCTCCTCGCGGGGCGTCGCGGCGTCGTGACGTCACGCGGGGCGCTGCGGCGGGAAGTTCGGAAAGGCGGCGGCTGCCACCGTGATCCCGGTCCCGGTGCCGCCGGGTAGGATCGAGGTATCCTCGGGAGTGGAGAGGGGCTGGTGTCGCGGTCCCTCGGGGCATCCCCGTGGGAGGCGGCGCTGGCGCTGAAGGGAACGCTGGTGGACAGAGGGCTGGGGAAGGGCTGTGTGGAGGCAGCGGGTTTGACAGCGGCGGCTCCGTGTGTTCGGCGCCTCCCACGGCCCGTGGCATTCATTCCTCAGGGCTCGCATTGATCCGGCTGCTCCAAGAACCTCAGGAATAGCTCTGCCCTAAAAGCCGTGTCCAAGGATTTTCACCTTATGAAGCGCCCACGGAGGTGGCAACCATAAGAAACAGCGCGAAATCTTTCCCCTTTTCGTCCCATAAAGTGTTTCTCACCAATCCAAAGAGTGTCTAAAAATTTATTTTAAAATATCTCGCGGCCGAACTTCAAATATGCAAAGAGGATTGGCTTCACGGGGAGCTGGTTTGGAGAGTCGGTTATTTTTTTTGCATGAGCTAAACATGCATGGCCGACTCCAGACCTCTGACAAAATCATTCTGGTAACGGCTTCTCTGGTGTTTTGGTGCCGGATTTTTTTGTGGTTTTTTTTGTTGTTTTTTGGGGGGTTTTTTGTGGTTGTTTGTTTGTTTGTTTTTGGTTTTTTTGTTTGTTTTTGGGTTTTTTTGGTTTTTTTTGTTTGGTTTTTTTGTGTGTGTGTTTTTTTGTGTGTGTTTTGGGTTTTTTGGGGGGGGTATTTGGGGGTTTTTTTTGGTTTTTTGGTGGTATTGTTTGTTTTGGTTTTTCTTTTTGCCTGCAATTAAACTTTTGGGTTTTTCATTCAAGTAATTCTGAATAAGAGTATTCCGAGCTGCTAGCCATGCATTTAAATGAATGAATTCGTCTAAAAGCTGGAAAATATCCTAACATCTATTAAAACGAGATTTATTATTTTTTTAACCAGCAGTCTGTCAGATTGTTTTTTTGAGGTTTCTCGTTAAAATGCCCACAGCAGCTCTACCCCACGGGTTTGATACTATCTTGCATCTAAATCTTTTCTTTTGAGGGGAAAAAATAAGTAATTTATTGTCCACACTTTTCCTTCACAGCTCTGGTACGTCCTGACCATTTCCCTGTCTTTCAAGCTGAGGAAGATGTGGGTATTTGTGAAATAAGCTGTTGGATGACTGTGTTGCCAAAGCAATGGCTTCTCAAGAATTTACTGTGAGTGATTTTTAACACTGTGCAATTAAGTAGGAATAAGTTTAAAGACTGTAGCTGTTGAAATATTTGAACATTTTCTTACTTCTCATCTTTTCAATGTTTTACATATTTAAAACAGGTGTTGTACACTCACCAAAAGATGAAAAAATCAAAAACATGGCAAGATGGAATTCTGAGGGTTAGAACTGGCAGAAATCAGGTGAAAATTTAGATTTAACACTGTTGGATTTAATATCATCTGCTACTGCCAGTAGCAGTCTAGTTGATTTGTGAAATAACTGGTTGTTTAAAATCTTATTTTTATATTGCAGGCTACTTTGTTTGATGATAAAGGACAATGTCTGGAGAGTATTTTTATAAAATCTCAGGTATGTTTTGTTTGGAGTTATTATTTTCATATCTGATTGTAGTTTGTCTTTCAGGCCACATTCCAAACACTTGTTTGGTAGCCAAAACAGTGATTTTTCTTGTGGTCGATATAAAACTCTGCTACAGTGCAAATAATGGAAAGGGAAAACAGCTGCTGTTTTTTAGTAGATCTTACTGTTTGTCCAGAAGGTTTCATGGAATTTTTCTTCCTTTGTGGTAAAAGCAGTGTATTACAGTGATGTATGAAATAATCATTGAAGCTAAGTGCTAACGCTTTTTAAAATATATGTATAAACAAAAGTACTATATGACATCTGTGATATAGTAGGTGTAAGTACCTGAATTTTTTACATTTAAGTACTTAAAAACCTGTAATTTTTAAAAATAAAACTGTATGATGTTGTTTCTTATATAGTATTATTATCTACACAGTGCTGCTCTCTCTTTTCCAGGTGACTCCTGGAGATGATTTCGAAAGCGAGCGATATTTAATCACGGTTGAAGCAGTCAAAGTGAGTGAAAAGCCCTCTGAAGAGCAGCCAAAGAAAGCAGAAACTCCAGCAGTGGACAGAAATGGTGTAAAACCTGGTCTTCTACCCACAAGACATCTCCCTGTCGGCCTGAAAAGGAAGGTCACGGTGTGTTTTTGTTCCAGATTTTTATGTCTCGTGTTTACACGCATGATAAAACACACGTATTCTCCTGAATGGTAAATATAATAATAAATCACAAGGGCTTGAGGTTGTTTCGAGGCACCTCATGGAATCCTCATGTGGATTTGATCAGAATATATTTTCAGACCATATGATCAAAACACAGTTCTTGGAGTGTGCCACATTTTTAACATGGATTGGTTGAAAATTTCTCTCCTAGGGGTTCCAAGGGCCACGCCAAGTTGAGAAGAAAATACCAGCCATGGAAGATGAAGAAAAACCAACAGCCTGGTCTTTATCTAAGGAGTGCCAAGGGAGTTTTCCATCCAAGTTTTATATCAGCTCTCCCTTATTTTCTACGATTTGCAAGAAGGATGCAGAAACAAATCCCTCTGCAGGCTGTCAGGAGGAGGGATGGAGGGACAACGGCAGAGAACAAATGTCTGTGTCCTCGCTGCTCTCAGCTCCCTTTAGTGACAGCTGTGAGGAGACAGAGAAGCAGAACTCCAAGCAGTTTGTTGTGAAGCCAGAATCTCCTCTCCTTGCTGGGCACGCTGCTCCTGGGGCAGTGTCCCACCACATCAGGAGCACCGCACAGATAATCGCTCTTCTGAAGTCTAAACCAGCACAGGGACACAGAGAGCAAACATCTGGAGTCTCAGGTTGTCTTTCCAGGTTTCAGGCAGCAGAAGATGCAGATTTATGTGACAAAAAAAGCCCCGTCCTACCTGCTTTTTCAGGCGACCCAGCCAAAGGACTCGTTCCAGAGACGCAGCGCCTGCCTTTTATGCAGGGAACTGTAAATGATAGAAGGGACTGGAATGCTCAGTCGTTTCCAAATTCAGCTGAGCAACCTTGTGAAGGAGTCACAGGACAGAGACAAGATGAAAAGGTAAATAATTTAAGTCAAGATTTACAAGATCACTGCAACACAAAGAGCTGCTTCCTACCTGAGTCCACTGTAAGTAGAATGAGTGACGGTCAGTTTGTCCCACTCTCGGGTGACATTTCGTGTTCAGCAAGTCCAGCTACCTTTGAAAACAATCCTTTTGGATACAGGGAGCATTCAGGGACTGACAGTCTTAGGGAGAATTGCTCTGTGAAGATGCAGAGTGAGCTTCATGCAAGACAAAATTCAGAGGGAGTGTCTAGTGACCCAGAGCTCTCTGGGGATGTGACATTGACTGACGCTGGAATTGTGAAGGAGGAGTTCAGTTTGCAGGGCACAGACTGTAGTGCTGATGGGGAACTGATGGAGGTTAACTTTAACCTAATGGAGACTTTTGATTTTAATGACATAGACAATGAAGATGTGTGTGAAAGAGAAGGGAAGAAATTCTCTGAGGGAGACACGCCTTCATGGAGCCCAGGTTGCTTACAGGGAGGAGATGTAGCACAAGATGCTGCCTTGAGGCCTCATTTGAAGCCTCCTTCTTGCTGTGAAGTAGAGACACACAGCAAAAATGAAGTGAAATGTTCAGATTTTGATGGAGAGGGGGGTACACCGCCCCAGCTCTGTGACAACGATGCCAGGAGAACTGCAGAAGATGCTGCAAACCAGACCAGAACCGAAGTGGAACTTGTAGGTGATGGGTGCACCATCAAAGAGATCAGTGAGAGTCAATCAAGTTTTGAAGCCACAGACAAAGAGGAGGATTTGGATGGCTGTGCAGCACTCACCGTTAATGGCACATCCTGGATCAAAATCCAGCACTCGGATCTCTTGCCTGGTGACACCAGTGTTAATGAACATCACCCTGAAACCAGGCTGTTTGAGGCAACTGGAAGTCTTCCAGTTATTTCTCCCAGCAGAATAATTTCTGCCATGGACAAAAAGACCGAGGGAGGAGTTACACGGCTTGGGTGCGTGGAATCCCCAGATGTTGACTCAGAGCACTTCTGGGGTACTAAGTGTGATGGCTTTAAACCAGGCAGCCCTCTGCTGGCTTTGTCACAAAGAGCAGATGCTTTAGGGACAGCTTATTCATCTCCAGAGGAAACAGCAGTAGGAGAAACTGCGTTGGAAAATGCAGAGAGCATAACAGCTTCTCCTGAAGCCTGCAAAGGGGAAGCAATAGGGGTGGGGTGCCTGCAAGGCACAGCAGTGGCTGAGAATTCCTCAGGGCTCCCAGATTTGGTGAATGATATTGCTCTTCTGAGGGCTTTGACTCAGCCTAGCACAGCGTTAGAGAGCTTGCAAAAGATGGAGGAAAATGCCAGCGTGTTCTGTGAAACAGACACTTCTGAGGAGACACTTGAACCCCCTGAGGAGGATGAAGGTTAGGTCAGATTGTATTTTAAACTGGATTCTGTATGTCTGTACCTGTTGGATTTCTCTCATTTCTCCTCATATTTAGAAATACTTTTAGAGTGGTGTGTGATGTAGGTTCCCTCTTGCAGTTTTTGCTGTTTAAAGCAACATTGTGAGCTCCGAGTCTGTCTCTGTTTGCTCTCATTCAGTTAAATCCTAACTGTGCAATTTGTTGCATGGGTTAAGGTTTGCAAATATTCAGATGTTTTCATGTTAAAAAAAAAAAAAATCCCAGACTACTGACTGTAACTCACTGTGCTTTTCCATCTCTTGTAGCTATAAAAGAGATTACAGAAATGCCTTACTCAGAAAGTTTACAGGCATCTTCCTGTTCATACTTTGATTCTCCTGGCTTTATGGTAACCAATTTTTGACTACATATATTTATCTGTACAAGATAAACTCATTTCCCACTTGGCTCCTGGAATAAAACTCTTGGTTTATGGAACCATAGAGCTACAAATTGCTTAGTGGCATTGTTTACGAAGCTGGTAATAAATAGAGGATGTCATCTTGACAATATCCAGGAGGCCTCATGTGTGACAAGAAACTTAATGAAAATTGTAGTATTTAGTAGTGTTCAATATCCCATTAATATGTCTGGTACTTGTCCTTCCCCACCCTATCTTTCACCACCTTTTTATTTTTCACTATATTTTTAAATACATGGCTTTCCTTGGAATTTTAGCATTTGGGTTGAAATACACTGGGAAAACTGTTTGTATTTGAGATTTCACATTGATTTTTATCCAGTGCTATCAACAGCCTTTTTTCTTTTTCAATCCATCTACAGCTTAAAGAAAGGTTTTAGAAATCCTTCCTTTTTTCCTGTTCTGTTTGAAAAGCAAACATATTTTCTTATTCTGTCATGGATGGTCCTGGCTTCCAAATAAAAAGGCTGTAACTGAAAAAGCTTCCTTTGTACAAATACATTTCTTAGCCTAAATTTTCACTTTAAATGATTGTTAAATTGTTAGACTAATCAGGTTTTGCTACTTTCCTATGCAGCCCAACGGTGTGGACAATGTATTACAGAAGGCAGAGGCATATATTGTACCAGTAGCAGCAGCCCAGAGAGACCCTGGGACATCTGACTTGCAACCAAAGGTACCATTCCTCTGGAACTGAAGTAAAATTAAGAGTGCTTCCTAAATTTCAGTTAAATGGTTTGCTAATTGTATTGCATTACACTAAGTCCTAATAAAATTTTAGCCAGTTCTCCTAACTTTTAGTACAGTTCACTGCAGGAAGTTTTCCAGGAAAGTTTTAAATTATAAGAAAAAAAACCCCAGGGTTTTTTTTTTTGTTGTTTTTGTTTTTTTTTTTGTTTTGTTGGTGGTTTTTTTTTTTTTTTTTTTTTTGTTTTGTTTTGTTTTTTTTGTTTCTCTTCTGCAGTGTCAACAGATTATTTTTGTTGTATGTGTAAAAAGTACCTGTGTTGACTGTAGATAGTTGCAGAGCAGTTTTTGTTTCCTGTTAGTGATAATTCCAATGCATTGTGTAGCCTGTTGCCTTCCAAGGGTACCAAGTGAAAGGATCAGCAGCTAGTGAGGTCATACTGAGAGCTCCATGCTCCCAGCTAGGATGGCAGGAGCACCCAGAGAACAAGGACTTTGCAGCTGAGACATTTTTCTCACCCCTCTTTTCAAGGAATTATCACTTTCATGATTTCAGACAGGTAAAACATTTTTTTGTTCAGTAATCCTTACTAACCTTAGTGTGAGAAAGTATCCTGCCAATTTAGGATAGAAAACAGTTCCTTTTTCATCTTATTGAAATCAATTATTTTTACTTACCTTTGTCATAGAACTTCCTAATGTGTGACTTGGTTTTCTTCTGCTCCTTTGATCAGTTGCACTTTGTAAAAAAGAAGATAAACAGTTCAATTTCTATCAAGTTTTTGCTTAGGCTTTTTTTTTTTAAACCCAGTCTCCAGGTTCCAGGAGCCTTCATAAGGACAATGTTGACATTATCAGAGAAGGGAATTTGCAAATGAAGCCTGATATTATTGAAGAGCCAGGAATTAATCAGTCCTGTAAGTGAAAGTGCAAAGAGAAGGGCAGCGATTGGCCTCAGTACTTCTGCATGACTTCAGTGCTTCATGTGTCTTTCCTAGCACTGGCATTGGATGTGTGCCCTCAAGTGCCACCCTGGACAATGCCACTGTCACCCTCTGATCTGAGACAAGCACAGTGGACTGCCTGGGAACCTGGCAAGGTGGGGACTGACTGTCTCTTGCAGATATTTTGGGCTTTATTTCCTGCGTGTTGGTGGCAATTCCTTGTTTTGGAAGCTGTTTTATCTCAATTCTGAGAGGTGTTTCAATTGTTTAGAATGATGAGAGAGAGAATACTGTCAGAAGAGCTGTATTCAGGGCTTTTTCCAGTCATTCACCTGCCGTGTTAATTCTTCACCTGTAGATTTCATCAGAACCGACTTCCCCACTTGATCCAGATTCCACAACTTCTCCACCTTGGGGAAATGAGGAGACAATTGGAGGCATCTGGGAGCCCCTGACACATGGGATCTTACCAAGTGAACCAGAACTCCCAGATTTTTTTTTCAGTAAGAATTTACAGTTTTATACTGGCACCTCACAGTGTTTTAGCTGAAAAATCTCTGTGGATTCTTGAAGCACAATGAATTGAGCTATCATAGGCAGTTACTCTGCCAGTTATATTCTCCTGAAAGAGACTTTAGTAGAGGGATTCAGTTTTATAAAGAAAAATCACTGTGTTTGAGAATTCACATTGATTTTTATCCAGTGCTATCAACAGCCTTTTTTCTTTTTCAATCCATCTACAGCTTAAAGAAGGATTTTAGAAATCCTTCCCTTTTTTCTGTTCTGTTTGAAAAGCAAACATTATTTCTAGACTGGGGGCAAAAAGGCTGTAAGCTAAGCTTCTGAATGTTACCTATGTTTTTATTTACCTGCTTTTAGTTTTCTTCCATATTCAGCTCTCCTCTGACCTTCTCCCATTTCACACCTATCTGTAACTGTCACTATTGATAATTCATTTAGTCAAAAGGATGCCTGTTGATACTAAGAGCTTATTTATCTGCTTTGCTTAATATTGATTCATAGGTTTGTGGGTTATCTTTTGGAAAAAGCAGCAAATGTTAAGCTGGGTGTTTTCTAGTCGGCAGCTGTCAGTGATGTCAAATTAACGACCTCCAAAACACAACCATGTTTAAATAATGGTGTTTTATACAAGCAGAGTGGCTTGTATAGATAATAATCTGTCATAAACATAATGTGAAACATAATTCATAATATTTATGAATATGAAGATTTCTAGGAATTAAAACTAATTAAAACAATCACACAAAATCCATCGTTTAGTGCAATACTGCACATGAACAATCCAGAGAGCTCCCCAGTTAGAAGACAGGGTGTAAAAGGAAGAACTTAGAATTCTTTCCTTTTTGTGCATCTAAAGTGCCATCCCTGGGTGTTGCAAGTTGCTTGTAAGCTGTATTTGCCCCACAGCCCAGGAGAATCCCAGCTATCCAGAGGAAGGCAGCCTCCCACGATTCAAGCCCACGGCCAAAGCACGAACTCCATTGGTCACTCTTCCTGCCACCCACGAGATTCTTGACGTGTTTTACCCCACTGAGAGCCAGCAGGTCCAGCAGCCTTTGGGCTCTTCAGGAAACAATTTGTGCAGCGAGTCAGTGGCATTTCCTATGGCTGCTCCTGGCCCCGAGGACAGGAATTATGAAACCTCTGTGTTTGGGGAGTACACGGAAGACGGACAAAGGGGATCTGTGCCACCAGCGCTCCCTAATGTGGCTGCCCAACACAGACAAAGCAAGTGGCTGAAGTATCAAAGCAGTGCTCAGTGTGATTTGATCCCTGAAAGCAGCGCTGATGGGGAAGAGAATGGTGACATCTGTGCTCAGAGCATCCTCGGAATGCTGCAGGGTGACACGGGAGAGGACGGAGCCGTGGATCCGAGCGCTCCCAGCTCTGCACCGCTGCTGCCAGCCAGGAGCTCGCCTGGGGAAGGCTCCAGGGCTGCAAACAGCAGACCCCCAGGTTTGCTTTCAGAGGGGAAGGTACTTTCCCTGCACTTAAGGCAGACACCTTTGGCTGTGGCCACACAAAAGGTGTTGAGTCACCTGAGCTGCCACGCCGGAACAGGAGAGGGCCAGGTGTGTAACTGTTCGAGCAAACACAGCTATCACTGACACAAACACATTTCTCTGCCCAGAGGGATGGCATTTATCTGATTGCCTGCAAGATAGTTATCAGTATGATTGGATGAAATGTTGCTACTGACATAGTGACACAAAAAAGTATCTTAAGTGCCATGACTAATCTTTTGTAAAGGCAATTCCTTGGCACGCACAGTGCCAGATTTAGATTTTCAGTCTGAATGTTCGTGGCAGGAAAGTGAAAGAAAAGCTGCTGGGCTGTTTTGACATCTGTAATTGGTAAGAAATTGTGTGCACAAAGGGTTTTTCTTAATTGTGGTATCAGCGTCATTTTAATGAGCACCTATTTTTGCTTCAAGGCATAGTCTTTGACTTCAAAATATTATAAATTCCTGCCGTTTTAATTGTTTAAAAGTAAAGTTATAGCACTGAATAAGCACCTAAAAATTTAGCACAGCTCTTTGTGACCAGTAGACAAATGGAGTAAATTGGGGGAAAACATCAAACCAACCACAAGTCAGGTTTTTGAAGTTGTCAGATGGTTTTGAGAGTCAAAGAAAATGTTAACTCTTTCTCTTTTTCTTTGAAGTTTTTTAGTACTTTAAAACTGTCCAGTACAGTATTTTTGTGAAGTAGAGGTGAGGAAATAACTAATATATTTCATAATTACACTGGTATACACATTCTGTGTAGTTTTATACTTATATATGTATATGTGAAATCCATATATACTAGACTTAAAAAGCTTATGAAGACTTAATTAATTTAGGTCTGTGCAACTTATTAATTTATTTCTGTGCAAAAATGGTGTTAAAAATGGGGGGTGTGTGCTCCTTTCTCATGCCTAATGCTGAAAACCATGATTTTGAACTCCATAATTTACTCTGTAGCCTTTGGAAGTATTATCTGTGTTTTTATAAATGCAGGCTGTTTGGCAGGGGGCAGATTTTAACCTCATAGTGCACCCTAACTGGCAGCCCAAGCTCTAGGGAAATGTATTTTTACAAATTTGCAAAATTTGTCTCATTCAAGGTCTTACAGTTTTTAATGGTCTCTTTTCCTGGTTTTTTTTTTAGGACATAACAGTTTCTGAGCTGTCTTTTCCTTCTGTGGATAAAGTGAAACATGCCACTCTTCCTAAAAGAAAGATTTCCATCCCAGCTGTGTTTCAGTCTCACACTCACTACAAACAGGTTTTTAAAGCTGCTCTGACAGGTAAGTCTCTGCTCTCTGAAATGCTGTCATTTTAAACACTGCCTGTTAAAACAACAGGGTGCATTTCATTTTTTATATATATAGAAATATATTCAGCTTGCACCCAAAATTGCAAAGACAAACCAAAAAGACAGTACAGTTCTGTTCAACTATGTAACCTCAGGACTGTTTTCCAGTCTTAAGACTCCTAAGCCTTTTTTTTTCCCTGGAATAAGTGGATTTTGCAGGTCACACAGTTTCTTTTAGAACTCAGATTAAATATTTTGATTTGGGGTAGAAATCTTCCAATGAAAATACATGTGTTTGAATGCTGTGTACCTGTGTAAGCATTTTAAGGCTGGGCTGATGATTTCTGTTGTTCTCCTTTCCCTCCCAAGAGCAATTGAACATAATGCTGTTTGAGCTGGCACAGAGACTGCACAATGCCCTCTCCAAAGTGGATATATCATTTTACACTGCAGTGAAAGATGGGCAAAGCCAGAGCCAAGGAAGCTGTGCTCCACTCTGCAACCACATGCACCCTGCTAAGCTGGTGATGGTTAAAAAAGAAGGTCAAAACAAGGTGCTGTTTACTCCCTGTGTTTTCATACTTTTGGGGTGAAAGTATCCATTGCTTTCTCTCTTTTCTTGCTTGTTTTAGTGCTCATGGACTTTTTTTCCCCTCCCTTCCCTTGCAGGGTCGTTTGTTCTATGCCTGTGATGCCCCCAAAGCTGAGCAGTGTTCCTTTTTCAAGTGGATTGAAGATGTGAACCCCGCACAGACAAAATCCAGACCGAGCGCAGTGCTCCATGATACAAAAAGCATTGGGACATACCTCAGGAGTCAAAAGATTGCTGTCTATGAGGATTGCCAGCTTTTGGTGAGGTATCCTGGAATGCTGTGCCCTTTTCTCAAGTGCTGTGTGAATTCAAGGTTGAGAAATATTCCAGTAGCTCAGGATTTCAGCAGGATTTAACACGTTTTCTCTGTATGTAAAGAGTAAAGGTTTCTTTCTGTAAAGAAATGCAAGAGCTAAATTAGTGAAGGAAAAATATTTGTAGCAGTGGTATTTCTTTTTAGCAAGAATCCAAACTGCTGACTAGCAACTCGATCAATTGCTTAATGTTACAACTGTTGCAATTGAATTATTAAATCTTCAGTAGGAGAATTTGATTTATTCTCCTCAAGATTCCAATTTTAATGCCAGAAGTCATCTCAAAGGCTATTCTGTGCTGTTTAAGTGTAGAGCAAACCATTTAATTGTGGCTGAATATGAGGGAATTTTGCAGTCAAGACAAATTGATTTAAAACTTGCTAATGTAAGATGATGTACACCCACTTGGACCAATTTGTGGAGGTTCCTTATTTCTGGTGCTGAATCCAAAAATGTGCCAATTGTTTACAAACTTTTTTTTTTTTTTTAAATTACAATTTCCCAGGAAAGCCTTTGAAATTCCAACACAGCGGTACAGTAAGTTCAAGAAATTTATGAATACACCTGCCAGCTTTGATGCTGAATCCAAACCCAAATTATACCTGAAACTAAGCAGAAAGGAGCATTCTTCTCTCTACAGCAAAGGTGAGCACATACTGAACACCAGATTTAAAAGGTGGCAGTAGGAGGAGCTGATGAGGACTCTGTATTTTTTTGGGCAGATGACATCTGGGTTGTTTCAAAGACTCTGAACTTTGATCCCATCGAGACTTTCATTGCAAGCAGTGCTTTCTTTGGACCATCCTCCAACAATGAAATAGAATTGCTACCGCTGAAAGGCTACAGTCCCTCCAACTGGAGATCAAACAGTGAGTTCCACAGCAAATCATTCAGAACTGTGGGGAACAACTAGGGAAAAATCCAGCCAGCAATGAAAGATGAGTTTAGAATTTCTCAAGTCTAGTACATGATTTAATTCACAGTGGTTTTTTCCCTTGTATGATTTTAATACAGTAATTAACGCAATTAAACCTGCAAAGTAGCCAGCAATTTCCAAATGGGAAGAAATGAGAATAATATTAAGAAAGTAGTAAATTATATATTATGATATACAATGCAAGCTGACTGTCATGGTGTAAGTAAAAGGAATATGTTTTTACTGTCCAAAGTATAGAAACCTCAAACAACTCAGTGCAAAACTTATGTTTATATAGGAAGCCACGTATTAAGTCTGTGATTCTGCAGAAGCTTTTTGGTTTTGCTGCTGAATTGAGTTAAAGCTTTGGGGTTGTTTTGTAAATGAAGAAGATAAAATCAGTTAATTACTCTTTTGGCATTTTATAATTCATAATTCATTTACTCAGCTGATTTGAATTTTCTGCTCATTTAATTTTTTTCTCATTTTGTTTTTCTGTGGCTTTTCCCAGTGTGTGTTCATGCCTTGCTGGTTTGTAATGCCAGTGGTGAGCTGGCATCCTTAAGGAACATGGAGGAGCACTTCAATCCATCCACGTTACCACTGACCCCATATCTCCTGAAAATGTGAGTTACTGTTCTGTGATACTGTGAGCAGGTTATAAAACAGCAGCAGTCCAGTGTAGGAATATCAGAACCAGGAGATTTATCAAACCATGACTTTGGGCTGTTTTGTTCTTTTCTTAGGAATTTTAATTCTGAAAACGCTACGAAAAGAGTCAACAAAAGGAAATTTACTCCACCTGCCATGAGCCTGAAATGCTCAATGGCATCTGGCCCTGTGAGCTCTGAAGTGGCAATGGGAGTGGCTGAAGAGATGATCCAAAGGTTCTCCCTGAACCCAGACCAAGCAGCATCACTGATTCACGTAGCTCAGATGATGACCTCCAGTGAAAACCCCAGACCAGGGGAAGAACATCAGAGCTTCCCCATCACAATCATATGTGGTACACAGCCAAGAATTGTGACATTTGCTGCTATTGTGTCTTTGCAAAAATGTTAATTAATTTGAAATGCCATTAATATGAAATGCCAGAATCAGCCCCTGTCAATGTTGTGACACCAATACATCCATTCTGTCAGCACGGAACTTTTTCCCCTTAAATTTTCATTCTGCCTTTTGCAGGCTTTCACTAAAGCATAGGAGGTTTTGCCTAGAAAGATCTATACACAAAATCAGAGTTATTTAGTGTCTTCTGCTTCTTTCTTTTCATATTAAAACGACTTTTTATAGTATGTTAGCTTTGTTTTTCTAAGTGTAAGGTTGCCCCTGGATACTGGGAGCTGCTGAAGCAAGCCCATGCAATATTTTTAGAGGAATCACAGCATAACTGAAGTTAAAGCAATTGATTCCAACTTTCTAGGGAATTCTCACTTGTAACTTGGGCTTTTTCTATCAAAATACCAGGTGTTTTTGGAGCTGGCAAGAGCTACCTGCTGTCTGTGGTGATCCTGTTCCTCGTGCAGCTCTTTGAAAGCAGTGAAGCGACAGAGGGTCCAAGGGCAACTCCATGGAAACTTCTCATTGCTTCTTCCACCAACGTTGCTGTGGACAGGATACTGCTGGGGTGGGTCACTGAGGCTTTTATGGACTCTTCTTCCAAAACCAATAATGCACTTAAGTTGTAGTGATGATTGTGTTGTTATTTCCTGTAAAACATGTCAAAAAGATTATTTCTTTCCCTAAAAAGTGCCACACGTGGGCCTTAATTTTACCTCTTTTGCACAGTTGAAAGAGTGAAAGCTACATAAAACATTTACAGAAGGCTACTTTAGGCTCTGCTCTCATCAAATTTACTGTTAAAATCCATCATGACAAAGTGATAATGCTCAGGAATCTTTGGGATGTAGCAGTAGGGGAAGGAGGAGCAGAGAGAATCAGATTTGTGAAAATTCAGCATGAAGTTAACATGAAATAAACCCATGGTTTGGAAGGAAAAAGGAAGGGAAGGTACAGATAGGAGACTGTGAGAGGGGAATCATCAAGGCATTAAGCATTTTTGAGGCAAATCAATACGAGGTGATTTATTTTGGTTTTCTTGAATTACTGAGGTACTTCATCTCATTAATCACCAAAGTTTGCATTCCTCAGTGTTCTGATGTGTCTTTTGAAACCACTTTTAAAGCTTTTGATATTTCTTTTTTCCATTTCTGTAACCTTTATCATCTCTTTTTCTTTAAAGTCTGCTCGATCTTGGATTTGAGGATTTTATACGAGTGGGAAGTATAAGGAAAATCACAAAAGCAATTCTTCCCCATAGGTAAGAAACCTGTTTGAGGGATCTGAAGCAATTTGGGGTAGCTTAATACATTGTTGTAAGTTGCTGTTAGATATAAAGTATAGTTATTTTTCCACCTACTGCTATTTTCAGTTACTGTAATGTATGTTACAAAATCTTCTTTTAAGTTTACATGCAGGCTCTGGAAACGAAAATGAGCAGCTGAAAGAGCTACTTGCTCTCATGAAAGAAGATTTGACTCCAGTTGAAAAAATATATGTCAGGAAGAGCATTGAGCAGCACAAACTGGGGACCAATAAAACTATTCTGCAACAGGTACAGTCAAAGGGATGGGATGGGATGGGATGGGATGGGATGGGATGGGATGGGATGGGATGGGATGGGATGGGATGGGATGGGATGGGATGGGAAAGCAGGGATTTGCTGGGTCTTATCCACAGGGCCCAGCAAATGGAAACTGGGAAACCTGCCAAGCTCCTGGTTTTGAAATATAAAGTAAATGTTAGGTGTGGTTCCACCTAATTAGGTATGGAGGTATGGCTTGGTGTCCTCTTTCTGAAAATAAATTTAGGTGTATTCTCCTGCTACAGTTATGTGCTGCATGAGGATTAACTATGAAATGATCTTGACTTTTTGCCTGCCCATTTTCTCCTGGCTGATGAAAGGTGAAAGTGGTTGGAGTGACGTGTGCTGCCTGCCCTTTCCCTTGTCTGAACGCGCTCAGGTTTCCCGTGGTGATGCTGGATGAGTGCAGTCAGATGACTGAACCTGCTTCTCTGCTTCCCATTGCCAGGTACAGCCTCCCTCTGGGCCTTCAGCTCCTAACTCCACACCTTTTTGAGCACATGACCCCTGAAGTCTCGCCTTAGAGAGCAAGAAGAGTGATTTTAACCTGAGGCCTGTCCTTAGGTGTTGTTAAACCGGGGTGGAGAAGGGAGGCTGATGGGGAGCAGTGTGATACAGAAACACAGCACAAGCTTTGGTTATGAACACTCAAACATCCTTTTTTAGAACACTTCCTTTTCTTGGCTTTTTCACATTGTTGTTTAGGTTTCAGTGTGAAAAGCTTGTCCTTGTTGGAGACCCCAAGCAACTGCCACCAACTATTCAAGGGTCTGAGAGTGTCCATGAGCAAGGATTGGAGCAGACTCTCTTTGACCGCCTCTGCCTAATGGTAGGTGCTGCTAAACACACGTTTGGAAAAGGTGGAGATGGAATTGTAGGTCCCCTGAAGTCACATGGGGAATTCTGGTTCAGGTGGCAGAGGATCAGGGTTTCAGCATTGCAAAATAACATAAAATCACAGAATGGTTTGGGTTGGAAGGGGCCTCAAAGGTCACCAAATCCAACCTCCCACCATAGACAGGGACACCTTCCACTAGGCCAGGTTGCTCTGAGCTCCATCCACATCAACTCTTCCCAGTCCTAATTTCTCTACCATTCTTTAGGGACATAACCCAATTCTTCTTCGGACACAGTACCGCTGCCACCCTGCCCTCAGTGCCATTGCCAACGAGCTGTTCTACAACGGGAATCTCCTCGATGGGGTTTCTGAGGAGGACAGGACTCCTTTATTGGAATGGCTTCCAACACTCTGCTTTTACAGCGTTCATGGCATGGAGCAAGTAAGTCCCTCAACACTTCTTATATGTACTTCTTATATGTACTTCTTATATGTACTTCTTATATGTACTTCTTATATGTACTTCTTATATAAAAAGTCGATATAGTGGGTTTTCCTCCCTTCAATTTCTTTTTACGTTGTTGGTGAGAACTAATTTGGGAATCTTTTTCCCCTCTTCCCAGATTGAAAGGGACAACAGCTTTTATAACATGGCAGAAGCTCATTTTACAGTCAAGCTCATCCAGTCTCTGATTGCAAGTGGAATAGAAGGAGCTGCTATTGGTGTGATTACCCTTTATAAATCACAAATGTCTAAGGTTTGTATCCTAAATCAATAATAAAAATCAGTAAAGCCGTTTCCTTAAAGGTACTCATACACTGAGTAGCCAAGCTCATGCCCCTTCCCTGTTCCTTTGCCCACAGATCCAGAATTTGCTCAGTGGGGTTCACTCTGAGGCTTTTGAAGTCAAGGCTGTCCAGGTGTCCACGGTGGATGCGTTCCAAGGCGCTGAGAGGGAAATCATTGTCCTGTCCTGTGTCAGGACCAGGCAGTTTGGGTTCATAGACTCAGAGAGGAGGATGAACGTGGCACTAACGAGGGCAAAGAGGCACCTGCTGATTGTGGGAAGTCTGCCCTGTCTGAGCAGGAACAGGCTGTGGGGAAGAGTAATTCACCACTGCAAAGGTAAGAGTTTCTTTGCTGGGGTTTTTGAAACCATGCACCTCATCTTCTGTCATTATACACCTTATAGTGTTTATATACTATATAAACACTATATATATATAATATACTAATATACAAAACCTATGGTATGCTGTATGCACTGGAGCAACCACTATATTCATTACACACACACTCCAATTTTCAATATGGCATAGAAAATCTAATATTTTGCAAGAAAATGCTAGAAAGTGCAAGTTGCACATTTGCGGTTTTACCTGCAAACTCTTTTTATACTCAAAGGAGGTTGTTTTATCCAGTAATGGAAATTTAACCTGCTTGGCTGACATCAAAGAAAGCATCTTGTTAGTGACTGAACTCTGAAGAGCCATTTTCCAAGCAGAAATATCACAGCCAGTCCATACTCTTTGGGAAATAGATGTTGGCATTGCCAGGGGCTGATTCCGTGATGGATGCTGTAGAGAGAGATGTAATTACCCTGTTTATTGCTGGTTTTAGGATGGGAAAATGGCTTACAACATGCAAGCCAGTGTGAGCAGCAGCTAAATGACATTCTCAAGTCTTACTTGGAGAATTGGGAGGAAGAAGAACAGAGTAAGAAAAAGGAAAAATAAAATACGCATTGATTTTATGAACAAAATACTAACTGCTTATCTATAGCAAGAACTCTGGTAATTTTTAATCTCGTATTTATTTAATGTGGGGTAGGGTGTTTTTGTTTGGATCTCGTTGCACTGATATTTCTGTTTGACCTTGTGGTCATATGACTAAAAATTATTAAAGTGACTTACTTTACTTGGTTGATAACCATCGATAGAGTGACTTCATCTGCTTGAGAAGTGAAATCCTTTTATGCTTGCGGTGTAGCTAATGCTATTAGTGGTATTTCGATGTTCTTCAGATGAAACACCACAGTATTTTAGAACAATTCTGTCACCCTCCATATTGTACAGGTAGGTCACATCCAGGGAGGAGCTTGGCTCTAACAATTAAAAGGCCCCTTCCGCAGCTCTTGGGAAAATCTTAAGCACCATCCAGGGCCTACAAGGGCTCCAAGAGACCTGGAGAGAGTCTTGTCACAAGGGCGTGGATTGACAGGACGAGGAGGAATGTCTTCAAATGCCAGAGGATGAGTTTAGCTGGGATATTACGGATAAATTCTTCCACGGGGGAGGGTGGTGAGGCACTGGCAACAGGTTGCCTGGAGGAGCTGTGGCTGTGCCGTGCCTGTAAGTGTTCAAGGCTAGGCTGAACGGTGCTAGCGAGCAGCGCCGCAGTGGTGTCACCGCTTCTGACAGGTGCCCCACACACCGGGAATTCCCCCTCCGCTTCCCGATTTTCCCCATCCCGGGTGTCTCCGTCTCCTGCGGGTTCCGTCGCCGCCAGATGGCGCCGCGCGCGCGGCGGAGGGAGCCGCGGCGGCGGTGATGCGCCCCTCCCGCCAGCCCGCCACTGCGGCCGCAGCACCGCTCCGCCCTGAGGGGCAGCGCTGGCTCCTTCCGCCGGGGGAGGGCTGAATAGCGCCTTTAAATTACTGCTGACACCTCTGTCCCAGCTCCCTAAAATCTCAATCAACAAGCCATTAGAACTCAACGGGAGTAAAACTAAATCCTCGTTTAAGTGTATTTATCCGCTCTCTTTTCTCTCTTTCAAATGCTAAATCCATTTCAGCATATGCCCCTTCTTTCTCTCGCCTTTCTCTAAAGACTGGCAGCCCGCACTACTCTTGTAAATATGAAAGATGCTAATCATATGACATATCACGTCTCAGTCGGAGCCTGGAATAAAGCCTTGAGATTTGGGATCATTGCCTCCAGACAACAGCTTCATCAGCCGGAAAGTTGGGTTTTTTTCTCCTTTCCTTCAACTCTCAATCCCTTCTTTGTCTGAGGGAAAATGCAGCCAACTCGAGCCACCCCGGCCATATGGTTCACTCTGTGTTTTCTTAGTTGAATCCTGAATTGTTTGTGACTTGCGAAGGGGGTGGTTTTTTTGGTGGTTTTTTTTTTTTTTTTTTTTTTTTTTTTTTGGAAGTGTGTATAAAGACATAGAAGAGGCTGCCTGGACCAGGGTGGTTCTGCAGGATAACTCCATGTTCTTCTCGTGTTCGCTTTCAGCCGCTTCACCACACAGTCAAAAAGTATAAACCTGCAGGCACACTTCAGACCAATAACCTATTCCAGGTATCTGGTGTTCTTCGCCTTCTGGGCAGATATCCAGGTGTTTTTCCCTTTTCTGGAGGGAAATTCTTTCTTGAAACACCGTTTGTGTCTTTACTAAGCTCAATAAAACAGAGTTATTGCTCACTGGCAAATCCCTTCCAGAAATGCCCTGGCTAAGAGAAGCCCCTGAGTATTTTGAGTAAGGGAAAGTGGCTTTTTAGATCTGTATAAATTAGGAGCCGAGTGAGCTCGGCACACCCGAGTTTGGATATCCCCCTGTTTGATAGCCAGCCTGCCAAATTTTTTTTCTCTCTTTCCTTGCACAACACCACCACCCCCCCCCCCCGCAAAAGGCTCTTTCACCAAACCATTAAATTCTACAGAGGTGGTCAAGCTAGTCCTGCTTTTCAGGCGTTCGAGAAAGAAAAGGGTCCTTGAAGTTTAGAAGATGCCCAAGGAAAACTCATTGAATGACATCAAAAGAATGAGTTTCCATAGCTGTTGAAGCACGAGAGCCGTGTAGCTGCACAAAGGCGGGTTGGGGCAGTGGGACTGTCCCACTGCTCTATCCCAGCACAATTGGGTCACTGAAATAGGGAATTAATTACCATTGGAGAGTGGGCAGCCCATTCACCACTGGCTGAGTTTTATTAAACGCCAATATAAATAACAAAACAACTCTTGTGGCTGCACTATTCCTACACGCCAAAGGAAGGATTATGTTGGGGATTAACATCTTAAAGTCTATGAGACTTTCTGACTCAAGGCTCGGAGCTGGTAATCGTATTTGTCTCCTGGTTCAGCGATTAGTGCTCTCCCTCGCGCACCTTCGCCTGGATGGCCAATGTCCCTTTTTGCAGGCACTGGGTTTTTCACACAATCGGCTGTTCTTTTCCCCACATCTATAGAAAAGAATAAGAAAACTGAAGCGTGTTCACGCGATCCTCAAGCTTCTTCTCTTCTTCATGGGAAAGGAAGGCACCGGCAGCCTTTTTTCACAAGGGGGGGGGAGGCAAACCCTCTTGGCGGGGGAGGGGGGGGCCAGGACTGCAAAATCGCTCCGCAGGCCTGCACCTGCCATGCAAATCGGCCGGGAACAATCGCCCCCGATGAGGGCCAGGGTGGGGGGAGCCAGGGAAGGATGCCGGGACAGCGCTTATGGGGGGGACCCCTCCTCGCCTTGATGCCAGAACAAACCCCAAATGCGCTAATACAGCTTGGGATTTGGGGGGCAGGTCCTCGTCCCGTCCCTCCCTGTGGCACTTCTTGCTGCAGGGTGCACTGGGTGTTCGGGAAGGACCTGGATCAGGACTTGGGGGCTATGCACCCCAGCACTTGTGATTTCTTCCCTCTGCAGGGAAGTACTCTGAATTCAGGATTCCCCAGTACTCTGCTGTGTGGGGACATATTCTCACAGCCCATTTAAGAGCAGAACCACTCCACTCTCAGGGTTTGTAGGTGCTGCCCAGGGCGCCACAGGCTTTGGAGCACCCTGGGACCCCAAGCCCATAGGACACTGCAGGCTGCAGGGTATGAGGAAGGCAGAGCTGGGAGGGGTCAGGCCACCCTGTCCCCACAGCTTTGTCCCCACATTTCCCGGGAATGTTGTGCCCCCGTTCACCTGAGGCAGGCTGGCCATTAACGCCGGTTCTCAACTTGTGAGGTCGACGTGTGGATGGGCTGTGCCCAAAGGTCTCTCAGCAACACAGACCCTAAACTTTTAGGGCTATCGGGTCGCCTCAGAGTTCAATCTTCTTACAGCAAACAAAGCCCTTCTGAAGGTCTCCCCCTCTCCCCCACACGAGCTCAGCGTCCTTTATTTCTGGGCTGTGTGATAAGCTTAAATCATTGTGCTCCCATTTCTTGATCGTTGCCTACTTTGGGCTTTTGTTCCCTTAAAGTAGGATTGAGTCTGGCAAAGGGACTGAAGTTGAACAGTTTGACCCTTGGAGGACAGTTCAGGCAGTGGGCAGTGGCAGCAGCATTCCTGCTCCTGATCCCACTCCCTCTCCCCCCACCACTCTCGGCCAAGCAGCTCGGCCCTCGCTCTGCCCACAGACCACACAAGCGCCTATCGAGAGCTGTGAGGGTTTGGTAGCCGACCTGTCCTCGGTCACCTTGTGCTCAACCCTACAGAAAAAAAAAAATGCTGCATGACAGGGGCTGGCAGCAGGAAATGGACTGAACCCCAGAAAGGCACCACAATGGGTTTTGCACCCACAGCGCTACCTCTGCCCCACCTCTCCGTAGCTTTGCATCAGCAATGGAAGCACGGAAATCTCGACAAGCACAGTGGTGACAGAGGGATGGGCTGACCCTGTCACAAGTGTACTCTGCTTTGCCCCTTAAGGTGCTGAAAAAGAAATAAAGTCCTTTTGCATCACCCTCCTGGGATGCCACGGGGACCTGTGAGCCTCCCGTTTTCCACAAGGAGGTGAGGAGAGTGTTACAGTGTTTCACAGAGTCACAGAGATACCCGCTGAGGCACCCGTCGCTCCCAAAGGCCATAAATCCAAAGGGCAGCAAGTGCGAGGGACTGATTTGGGTGTGAGTTTGTGACGTGCTGAGCACGACTTCTGCAGAGGTTTCGGCTCTTCCGTCTAGTTTGGGCTTTTCTAGCAGTTGCAAATAAAATTCTGTTTCCAGAGCCCAACTCCCCCAAAGTGCCTTGCTGATGGTGTTTCCATATGGAGAGGAGAGTGTACTGGGGTTTCAGTTTTGGATGTTCTCAGTGCCATTTCTTTGACAAAGGGCTTGGAGTGACAGGTGAGAGGGGACAGCTTCACACGGACAGAGGGCAGAGTAAGATGGGATATTGGAAGAAATTCTTCCCCGTGAGGGTGGGGAGGTGCTAGCACAGGTTGCCCAGAGAAGCTGTGGATGCCCCATCCCTGGAAGTGTCCCAGGCCAGGCTGGACAGGGCTTGGAGCAGCCTGGGCTAGTGCAAGGTGTCCCCAAGGGGTCTGTGGAGCAAAGCCAGCTTGCTGACTCCACGGACATGTCACCAGGCTCTGCCATTGAGGCGACCACTGGAAGGCAAGAGGGGTGAAAGGAATGAAAGTTTTCCTGGTGCACTGACAAGCTGGTGTTTGGGGTTTTTTTTTATAAAGTCTCCTCCAGCCTGTGAATTGTATTTGACAGCACTGAGCTGCCCGGAGCGCAGGGGCTTCCCCCCACTTGGGGTTTGGCCGGATGCAATGGGAGCAGCCGCACGCCCGGAGGGAGCATCTCCCCAGCAAGCCGTGTACGGAACTACGCGCCTTTACCGCAGCACCAAGTACCCCCAAGAAGGCGAAGCCCTCCCGGGAATGAGAAGGGGCTGAAAGGGAGCTCTCCACCCCACACCCCATCCCTCCCTCTCTGCCCTCCCTTTCCTTGCCGGGCCCGGTAAATGAAGCGGCTGAAAGGGAGCCGGCCCCGGGCGCGCGCGTGGCGCGCGGGGCGCGGGGATTGGCCGCCTGCGCCTCGCGCGCCCCCCCCCTCCCCATTCATTAATAAATTAGCGGCACGCTCCAGCCGAGCGCGAGGCGCCAATGGGGCCCCGGCGGGGGGGGGGAGGAGGGGAGGGGGGGGGGGGCGCGGCGGCGGCGGCGCCCCCGACAAGAGTCGCGGGCGGGGCGGGCAGGGCGAGGGGGACCCCGGGGGTAGGTTTGATTGTTCCCCGCGGGGTATATAAGGGGTGTTAAGGAGGGTCGTGTGCCAGACACGCAGCCCGACGGGCCCCGGGCGCCGCTCCCGCCGCCGCCGCCCGCCCCGTCCGCCCGCCCGCCGCCCCCGGGGCGCGTGCCAGCGCCGCGCCCCCGCCGCCGCCCCCCCCCCCCCCCGCCCCGTCCCCCGCGCTTTGCCCTCCCCCACCGAGACCCCCGCCCCGCTCCGTCAAACCGGCGAACCGTCACAGCGGCGGAGAGGCCGAGGAGAGCGAGCCCGCTGCTTCCCGGTGCTGCCCGGTGCGGCCCCGTCCAGCCGCCGCGCGAGGATGCTGGTGAAGGCGGAGGTCCTGGCGCCGCCCGCCGAGGACGAGCTGCTGCTGCTGGGGCTGGGCTCGCCCGCCCCCTCGCCCTCGCTGCCGTCCAGCGCCGAGGAGGAGGAGGAAGAGGAGGAGGAGGAGGAGGAGGAGCTGCGCGCCGCCCCGCCGGCTCGCCCCGTCGAGGCTCCGGGCGGCCGCGGGCTGCGGCGGGCAGAGGGGAAGCGGCGGCCGGGGCGGTCCCGCGGCGCCCCGCGGGCGGCGCGCACGGCGGAGACGGCGCAGCGCATCAAGCGGAGCCGGCGGCTCAAGGCCAACAACCGCGAGCGCAACCGGATGCACAACCTGAACGCGGCGCTGGACGCCCTCCGCGACGTGCTGCCCACCTTCCCCGAGGACGCCAAGCTCACCAAGATCGAGACGCTCCGCTTCGCCCACAACTACATCTGGGCGCTCACCGAGACCCTGCGGCTGGCCGGGGCGGCGCGGCTCGGCCCCGACGGAGCGGCGGCAGCGGCCGTCCCCGCCGAGGGCAGCAGCCCCTCGCCCGCCTCCTCCTGGAGCGGCGGCGCCGCCAGCCCCGCGCCCTCCGCCTCCCCTTACGCCTGCACTTTATCGCCCGCCAGCCCCGCGGGCTGCGCCTCGGATCCCGAGCACTGGCCGGGCCGCTTCGCCCCGGGGCCGCCGCCGCCGCTGCCCCGCCGCTGCCTCTAGCCCGGCCCGGCGCTCCCGGGGCTCCCCCTGGGGCGGCGGCGGCGGCATCTGCCCGCTTCCCAGGGCAGGGCGGGCTGTGGGAACGGCACCTGCCAAACCAAACTTTCCGTCTCTCTCTCTCTCTTTCTCTCTCTCTTCTCTCTCTCGCCGATGTGCACTTTGTCCAGTTTTCCCAGATCTGTCACCGCGGGGCTTTTGTGTGTGTGTCCCCCCCCTTTCCCCGCTCCCCTCTTTGCCATCTGTCCCTTATGATTTATAGGCGGGAGGGTGGGGTGCAAAGCGAGGGGAAAAAAAAAAAAAAAAAGTAAATTGTTTTGTTAGAGGTCCAGGTTAGAAGTCATTGTATAATTTGTAGGCTTTGTGAGGGCTGAATGCAAGCGTGGAAATTTAGGCTGAACTCTCTATCAAAAGGGAAAAAAAAAATCGGGAGGGGGGGAATGGGGAAGGATCTCCTCATACATTATTTATTTCGACCTTTAGGGGACAAGGAACTCCCCCCTTCTTTCAGGAGATTAAAAATAAATCAACAGACTGAAAACCTCAACAGACACGGAACATTACAGCGATCAGCCACACACGTGTTCACATTTATTTATTATAAAGACAGATTTCATGGAAAATATGTATTTTTTGTATAATTTACAGAGTTTATTCTAGTATGTATTTACAGCTGAAGAGCAAAGGGATTGTCCTTGTGATAAAAATATAAATAAAAAGCTCTAATTTTCGTACCTTTGGGGTTGCTGCTCTTTCTGCTTCACGTGCCAGCGACTGGGAATTACGGGATTGGGCCTTTCCTTGCCTCTGGTGAAACCAAGGTCCAGTGCAGCCCGATGTCACTGGGCCCACGGGCAACGCTTCCTTTGGGAAGCAGCATCAGAGAGAGGGAGAGAGAAAGAGAGAAAGAGAGGGAAGTTCAGTGGAAGTTTACTGATCATTTACCTTTGGCTCTCAGTAGAGAAGAGGCCGACAGCAAATGCAGGATGGATGGATGGATGGATGGATAAAAGAGTCAGCACACTTCAGGCCGATGGATTTCACCAGGAAGGCAGTAGGAAATAAATGTTACTGAGGGAAAAAATGCACGGGTTAAAAGAGGAAGGATCTGCTCTCTGTGAGGGTCAGATGAATTCCAGGTCGCAGGCAGCAGCTCCAGGGGGCTCGGTTCAGCATGCACAGCACACAGCCAGGGATGTCACCGTGGAGGGGGATGCTGGAGGCTGCCCAGGCCTTTCAATCACCGTCCCCGTGCTCCCGGGAGCACTTTGTGACTTCTGGGTACAAACACTTGGAAATCATTAAAAACCAGCAGAGGCGCCTGAGTGTATTAATTAAATAAAACGCTCAGCACGTGAATCCCGCCCGGTGCCCTCCGGACCCTGGGAGCGTGAAACCCGGCCCTCGGAGCGACGTCCGCCAAAGGAAGGGGGTGAAAAAGAGAGAAGAAGGAAAAAAAAAAAAAAAAAGCCCAAAATGTGTGAAAAGAGAATTAGTGAAATTAGGTTAGGCCAATAAACCGCGCGGGGGTCCCCCCCACCCCCGGCCCCGCAGCCTCGGGCGAGCAGTGCTATCTAGCCTGATCTATTGTTTCCCCCCCTGGCAGGGGGGTTATTGTGTGATAAATAATTCCCTAAAAAAAAAAAAAAAAAAAAAAGAAAAAGAAAAAAAGTGGGAGCATTTGCATAATCACTGCTTTGATGTGGCCAGCGAGATGAAGCTGTGTTCCCCCAAATCTGCCACGGGCCAGGAGGAACAAAACAAGAGGGAGCCTTTCACGGCGCTGGCGGTGTGTGGGGCAGCCCGTGGGGAGCGGGTTTTTCACTCTCACTCGCTTTTAACGACCCCTGCTTTTAATGACTAAACTCCAGGAATGCCAAAAAAGAAGCCGAGTGCTCTCTCTCCGTCTTTTCTGGTCGGGCCCTCATTGTCCTTCCTGGTTTCTCTCCTTCTTTTAAGAGGCACTGGAGTAGGTGCCTTCGGCTCTTCAAAAGGCCGGCGTGGATGGGATGCGCTTGGCTCGCGGTGCTGGAGCCACGCGGGAACAGGAGGGACATCCCGGGTGGCTCAGCACCAGGATGCTCCCCGCAGGGAGGGGCGCTGCTCCTTGCCAGGAGCGTCACCCCGGAGGGATTTCCCTCCATCCCAGGTACAGAGCCTGCCGGCAGGAGCAGGAGCGTTGCCGTCCTGCTTGGCCTTGGTGGCAACGGGAACCACCGTGGGAAAAAGCACACGACGCGTCGGAGGACGGAGGGGGGTGGTTGGAGAGAGGTTTGGGGTGGGAGCCAAACCTTCCCTGTTCCCTGGGGGAGGCTGGCCGTGATCGGAGATGCCCTCGGAGGAAATGGGCCGGAGGGGAGCAAGACTGGGACGGGGGTGGCAGGACCACGCTGGCAAAACCTGAGTTGGACAGGCTGGATTTGTCACCTAACCCAGTCACCCTCATCCTGATTTTGCGTTTGGATGTGGCCAAAGGTGTTTATTTCCTTTTCCTGCCTCTTAATTTGAGCTTATTCCTCTCCTTCGTTTCTTTTTTTTTCATATACTTCCCTCTTTTCTCTCAGAAGAGTATCTTTGGAGGTGACGGGGAGTCCCCAGAGGCAACTGCAGCCGACCTGGAAGCGGACCAGGAGATGCAAAACGGGCAAACACCTCCTCGGATGATGTGAGGAACCTGGGGGTGGTTTCCATGGCAGCCCCTTGCCCCAGAACATGTGTTTATGATCCTTCTGTGTATTGTATTTTGGCATAAAAGCTCCTCTGCGCCGGCAGGGCTGGAGGGGCAGCCTGAAGGCCCCCAGGGGGGGTTTACAGCCCTCCTTGGCATAAGAATGGCCACGAGGAGCCAAAGCAGCACCCCAAGGGCTGCCGCACGCTGCCTTTCATGGCAGGCATAAATCTGTCCACGTAGTGCCATCGTTAAGGAGCCCTCCCGACACGGCTCTCAGCTGGCTGCTGCATTTTAAGCTGAGTTTTCCTAAAGCCTTACTCAGATGCCTCAGGTTGGGCTTCCCCCTGCTCCTGTATTATGTGTGGATTTGGCCCACTTAGCCGCAGTTCCCATTCCCCGTGGGCAAAAAGGATCTCAATTAGCTATTACCCAATCAATCCCCCTGGCATAAGCAGAAATCCCAGCGGCGTCTTTTCTGTAACCTGATGCGGTTGTTGTCTTACTACAAGGCAAAAATCTCGTGTTTTGAAGTCGAAGACAGACTCCTCTGCTCTGACAAGCCGACAATGTAAAGATAAAAGGATTGTAAGGACATCCTGCCATCTACCTGCTACTCTGCAACAGCTGTGCAGGTCCAGCAAAACTCTAGCAGCCTGCTCATCCCCGTGACCTCTCGTACCGAATTCAGGTTAAGGAGAGGCAGAACTCCTGCCAGATTTAAAATCAAGCCTCTAAAAACTAAATGAAAAAAAAAAAAAAAAAGCTTGGAGGGTCACTTTGCAGTGGCCGGGAGGGAACAGGGATGGTGCTGGGGCGGCTGTGACACACAGCCCAGCCGTCCCCTCTCCCTCTCCCTCGCCTCCCCTCCTCCTCCTTTTATTAAAAAGCAAGAGAGACCGGCCCAAAGCTGATGGCATATTTACCTTCATGAGTTTTAAAAAAAAGTTAATTACCGCTCGGAGCAAGTTGGTCGGGCTGTCCTGAGCTGTCTTTTATTAGTAGTCGCCTTCATTAATTTCCCTCGCTGGATTTGCTGCTAATAGCTGCCTGGTCCTGGGCAGCACAAAGCAGCATCTGTGCCATTGAGCAGAAAAGCGGGAGTCAGGCAAAGGGGGGCACTGGGCCGGGGCGGACGGGGGGCGACGCCGTTTGCAAATCAACCTCTATTAACGTGATGTCCTGCTCGGAGGGGACGGCAGCCCCGGTAGCCGGCACGACAGTTTGGGCTGCGCTGGGCTGTTACCGAGGGAGGGAAGGCACCTGCTGCCTGCCGGGGGGGGATCCTGCCCTCACCCTGCTGCCCTGGGCGCTGGCTGAACCCCCGCCATGCCGGAGCTGCCCTCCGCGGACCTGCGCACCCGGCTCGCTGCTGCTGCTGCTGCCGATGCTCCCTCCCTCCGCTCCTGCGGCAGCGTCCTGCCTTAAACCAATGGTTAATAACTCGGGGTCTTTTGACGGAAGATGCGCCCTGCCTTCAGAACAGCTTGGCAGAGAAGTTTGGGATTAGGGAATGGGATTAAGTTCTGTCTGGAGGGAGCAGCGGGCAGGCACGGCGGGCTCACACGAGCTGGGGCAGCGGGCGGCTGCAGAGGCCAACAGCCCCATCTGCTCCCGCTCAGCCAGGGGAGAGGGGAGATGATTTCATCCAAGCGGAAGAAAGGAGGGTGGCGTGTGTCACTCGCGGGAGAGGGCTGAGAGCAGCACGCTGCCGCCGGCTTCCCCGCAGAGCTGGGGGGGAGGCACCCGTGCGCCGGGGCTTCCCTAAGGCAGCAGGTGACAGCAGCAGGTACCGACGCCTTGCTGCGAACATCCCGGCTCTGCTTAGCGGGAAGGAGATGCCGAGGAAGCTGCTGCTGCTGCTGTGTTCTTCCAAGCAGAAGAGATTGGGCAGCGCGGGCTGTGGTTGAGCGCTTGCCGATGTGAGGCTTTCCCCTTACTCCCCGTGAACAGCTGTGCCGGGTGAAGGAGCCGTGCCTAAACCCAGCAGCTGGGCGCTGGGGGCAGCTGAGGCCGGGTTTATGCTGCCTTGCGTGCAGGGGCTGCCTCACAGCTGGAGGGGTCACCCCGTGCCCGCTCTCTGCCGGCCCGAACGGCCCGGAGGCTGCGGAGGGAGGGAGGCAAGCTTGGCTCATCCCTGCGTTGTTGGGATAAATGAGGGGTTCCCCTCCCACTGCATCTTTTTCTGAGAAAAATTCCCTGAAGTGCTCCACAGAGTCATTAGTTACTGGCAAACGAGGGAGGAAATCATTCTACCTGTTAGCAGGCTTTGGTTGCATCAGCTTGTTCCCTGGATATTCATATTTACTAACTTGGATGCACAAGCACGACACACACAGCCAGCAAGGCTCTGCCTTTCACCTGGATACCTGCAGAAAGGGAAGGAGGAAAAATCTCTTTAGGCAAATCCTCTCCCTGAAGGACAGGAAAGTGTCACCACTGTCACAAGCAGGCCAGTTCTGTGCCTGACTTACAGCAGCACTTACACAGGGTGTAAATTCAAGCCCTGGAGTTTAGGCGAGAGGAAAAAATGTTTCATGTTTCCTCAAGCATGACGTCCCTACAGCTCACATTTCGCTGTCCCAGCACGACACAGCTCCACTCGTTTTGTAGAGACTGGCCCTCAATTGTTACACCGAGTACTTAGGTTGGAATTTGGAGAGTGTTACAATTAATCAAGCCCCAAAAGCGTCTTGGTAGCAAGTTACTTAATACAAACCACAGAATCTCCAATAGAAACTTCCCATCTCTAATTAAAAGAGGAAAAAGTATTCCCGATGTCTCAGTCAGTTCAAATTACTTTATTCTGAACCCAGAGGAAATAACAGCAATTTTTTTTTGTCAGTAGCTCTAAGATGACACTGACAGCCAAAATATTAAATTCTCAGAGTGAACTATTTATTTCCTCAATACTCCCCTCTTTATACCACGGACATGAACCGATAATTTAAACTCTGTGTGTTTGGAGCCACGTGTGCATCCCAGTTCTTCAAACAATGAGGTTGTAAATCCATGATTTCCAGTATTCAAGCCCCAGATGAAGACAAGAGTGCCTGAAACATCTGAAATTGTGCCAAATTCTGTAAAGAGTAAGACCAGTAGAATATGAGCCCGTGTCTGTTTTAACAGGGACCCTAACTTTTACCTGTGAGTAGCTGTAACTCTAGCTGAGGTGGCAAAACGTCTCCTAATACCAACCAAAGAAAGAAGCCACCCGGCGGAAATATTAGGAAGGAAGCAAAGTACTAAAATTTCACAGGGATGGATTTATTCAGAAGCACGTCTAAATAAATTTTCCTTTTCTTCCTCTGAGCACGAAGGAGCTGGAAAACGCCTGACTGGTCGGGGTCCCCAAACTGCGTGTGCTGTCGGGGCGGACCCGGCTGCTGGCCGTGCTTTAGGACACTTTGTCGTGCAGAGCCCGTCCGAGAGGTTTTTGTTTCGGTTTTAACTGTCTCTAAAGAGCAGGGAAAGCTTCTGCAGAGAGGCTTTAACACAGCAACTCTGCCGCCCGTTAATTCCTGGGATCTCGCTAGCTAGCTTTGTTTGCCCTTCGAGCCCCGGCGCTCGCTGGCCGGAGCACGGAGCTATGTGAGCGTTTGTCACTTAGTTAAAGCCAGCATTTCCCCACTGCCGAGGACAAGGCCGGCCTTTATTGGCTGCACAACAAGATAACGGGCTTAATCTTCCCGGTAACACGTGAGTTTTCATGTATCACTTTAATCTGCCAGACACTGGGGCCGAGTGTCCCGTCACATGCCGATTTTCACTCTTGTGTGAGCCGGCGACTGCCCAGCTCAATGATGGATTGTTTGCTGGCTCTGAACAACAGGCAAGATGGTGAATGCCCCGGGGTGACAGACAGTGTGCAATGGGAACGGCCGCAAATCTGATGGCCCGGTTCAAGTTCACCTGACAAAGCTGGAGCAGTCTGCGAGCAGCGCTCGGGAAAGGATTATTCACACTGGCATTATATTTTTGAATGCATTTTTCTCCCCGCGCAGCTGCGCAGCTCCCCAAGACTGAAGGTTTATGCACCATAATAAAGAGATTTAATTTTTTTTTTTTCTCTCTCTCTTCCTTCTCCCTCTTTACACCTAGTTCTAATCAGTCGGCCCAGGGATAGGGCATCTTTCCAAACAACACGGCACAAACATCACCTAGAAAACAATAGCATTGCTAAAACGCGGGGACAAAAGCCTAAAAATCTCTGCTGGCTGCAGAGACAAAAGGAGGGGGGGATGGTTTGGTTAAAGCAAAGTCTGTTGGGGACCCATCTTTTTTGTGGAACTTTGACGCTGTGCTCCCTCTCCCATGGAGAAAATCTCCCCAAAGAAGTGATCCCAGCGCTGGGGGGCAGCGGGACCTCGGGGCTTTGGGGGGGAAGAGGAGAATGGGCAATGAAGGCAGCTTTTCGCTGCCTTGCTGGACAGCCTGCTCCCAAGGATGTGTAGGGCAAAGCAGTGTCCAGCCCAGGGGGCATTCTGAGACTGACCTGTGCCAGGCTAGGCCAGCAGCTCCACCGAGGGCCTCCTCAAAGACAGGCAGCTGCAGATCTCGTTGCACTCCACGTGCTGATCGTTAAAAAAGTAGTAAATTCCTTTCTTCCCGAAGTTGGAGCGTGAGACGTCCTTGCTGTTGAGGGAATGGATCTGGGGGTCTGTGAGGTAGATGAGGCCTTTCCCGTTACCTGTCACCCAGCCTGTGGAAGAAATGGTACATCTTGACATCAAACACCACAGCTTTTGTACTACACCACACTCAGCACTCTCTGCCTGGCACGGCCCTTGCTCTGTTCACGTCGCCTCAGTGATCCCCAGGTTCCACCTACGGCTGCAAAAGCAGAACCCCATGAGACACAAGATGAATCTTAATGAAATGAGTACCCCCAAGACACCTGTGGGCTGGAAGCCGAGTGTGAAAGGCATCAACATCACTGTCATATGCACCTTGAAGGTCGACGACGACGTCGGTTCCGTCGGAGAACTCGTAGCAGAAGTGGCCGTAAGCCAGGCCGTACTCCGTGGCTTTGTACTCATTCTTCACCACCTTGGTGTTGTTGGACAGCTTCACAAACTCCCCGAGGATGTAGGGCTCCACGCTCACACACCCTTTTATGGTTCTGTCTTCCAGTATCTGAAAGGAGACAGCCTCACTGCTACTGCAATTGACCCAAGACACCTTTCCTTGGAATTGCTTACAAGGCATTTCTCACCAGGAGCACTGCAGAGGGGATATAGAAGATTTGGGTAGGGACCTTCTGCTCGTAGAGCCTCTTGTTGAACTCTGTCACGTAGTACTGGGCGGTCATCTGTCGCTCCACGTCGCTGAAATGGTGGAGGAGCCCTTTTTCTTCTTTATATTCCTTCCCAACATACCTAAACAAAAAGGAGAAGTGTCTGGAGCGGTGTTTGCTCTGGATGCTGTGGTACAGAAACATCACTGCCAAACACAACTCGGCAGAAGCAAACCCAGCTGTGGGTGAGGCATTTAAAGTGGCTGTGGTTATAACCAGGTGGAATTCTTTTATTTTCTGTCTCATGGAGGTGAAAAATTATCTATCAGTCAAACCCTGGGATGGGGGTTTCATAACACTGGAATGTTCAAACTCAACTCTTCTTAACTCTGAAGGGAGACCTGACTCAGAGGTATTGAAACACTGTTCTCCATCCATAAGAATTCATAAGCCACTTCTAGTAATGATCTGAACTTTGCAATTAGCTGCTGGAAGACAACAGTAAAGCAGCTTTTCCTTCCTAGAAAACCAAAGGTAGAGTTACATGGAGTGGTGGGAAAGATTGCCAAAATGTCCAACACATTTGGGAAAGCCATAAAATATTCTTGCTACAGCAAATCTTACCAGACAATTTCTATCCGTATTTGCAAACAAGCAGCATTGATAAACACTTGGTTTCAGAAATCTGCTGGGTCCATACCTTCCCAGGCTTTCCTCTTGGTGCAGGAAGTGTATCCAAAAGGCCCTTCTCTGCTTGCCTTCCTTGGCCACGTTCAGGTAGTCCCCGATGAACACGGCTGTCTCCTGGCCTGTCCACAGCCCCGATTTCTTGGAGTATTTCAGAAGAAGAGCAGCTACAACGAAGAAAACACCACGGGTAAAAGGGAGAAATCCCCAGGACTGCCCTGAGCCTGTGCTGAGGACTGGCTGTTACTTATGAGGAACTTAATGATCATTATCTTAAACAGTTTTCAGGGATGGCATGCGGATTCTAAACTAAAGTAATGGGGCAGAAAGCAATAAAAAATGGAATCCTAATAAATGCCGACTAAAATATTGTGTTAAAAAGCCTGAGTCAGGCTTGTTCTCTGTGGAGGCACACGTTGCTGTGTGGGAACTCACAGTATGCTTTGTGAAGCTCTTTGGTCCTGAAAATCCCAGTGGGCATCAGTCTCTGGACAAGCCAATTATGCTCAACTCCAGCCAGAAGCTGCTTGTAATCATCATCCCTCAGAAACCGAGCGTTCAGGATCTCTTCCTTTGTTCTCCCAGGTGTGAAGGCAAAACCACTTCCCCTTGGGGCTGAACCTTCAGGGGAGCTCGTGGGCATCTGTGCTGATTTGATCCACGAACTCAGAGAGGAACTGGACTGTCTCTTGCTGCTGACCACACGCTGAGACTTTTCTTCATCCTCTTCTGTAGTGGCACAGTCAAAGGGCTTGGTTGTGGATATCTTTCCCCGGGAGGGCAAAGCTGTTGGCACACTGGGAGCTGCTTCATGCTTTGCAGCCAGTGCTGTAGGATGATTGTGTATTATGTCTCCCACACTGACGAGCTCAAACCCTGTGAGTTCAAATTCAGTGTCATCTATGGTTTCTGCCTGAGTGTCAACCTGAGGCACTTGCAGAGATCTGTTCCCCAGCCTGGCAGATCCCCTCACCCAGCCACACACGGGGGAGTCGCTGCCCTTTTTTGGCCCGATGTTTGCTGATGGTACAGCAGTGCCCCTGTTTTGGGGGGGCTGTGCCTCCAGCGGGGGATCCTCAGCGGTATCTGCAGGCTCTCCTGGGTGCACCCACTCCGAGCGACCAACGCCTCCCTCCCTGCTGCTGTCCTTGGTCCTGCAGCTCAGCTCCTCACAGGAAAAGGATTCCTCCTCCTCCTCCTGCCTTGTAGGAACAGAGTAAGAGATGGAGAGGGAAGGCAACTCGTTGTTCGAGCCCTTTGCTTTCTTTTCTGAAGAGCTCCTTCCGTGGTGTCTTCCCTCCTGCAGCTCCTCTCCACAGAAATACTCCTTCTCCACCACGCTCCCTGCTGGAGGTGCACACCCCTCTGAGGAATGCTGAGGAGACCCCCCACAGCCAGGGAGGGACTCCCGAGGAGCAGGATGCCAGGCTCTGGGAGGTGACCAGCACAAGGGCACACCCTGACCGCTTCCATCGGATTCTGTGGTGCAGCACCACTCCTCCACGGAGCCCTTCTCCCCTTGCTGCCCCTCCCCGAGAGCCTCTCTGCTGCTGTTACAACTTAGCTCCTCCCAGCTGGAAGAGGAACCAGATTTAGACAGCTTGCACCAGGAGTTCTCAGAAGTAGTGCTTGGGCTCCTGTTTCGCCCTCTGCTGAAAACACCATTTTCCCTGTTTATTTTGATTTCTAATGGCTCCGTCTGTTCTTCGAAGGAAATTTTCATCACACCGGAGCCAATGTCTTGATTTCTTTGGCCACTGAGTCCCTCTGAGCTGCTTCCTGCTGTTGGTGAGCTCAGGATTTTCACAGCACCTCTCCTCTGGTGAACTGTGTCTTCAGCAGTACACACAGTGTCCACGGTTTTGGTCTCTGTCCTTAAGGTTGTGATGCAAGCTCCCACCTGGATTTCTCCCGGTGCGGTTTTACGAATCCTGCAAGTCTTTTCAAACACTTGGCACACTGACAGGTGATGCTGGGAATGCTTGGCAAGGATTTTCTCAAAGCTGGTTTCCCCTTGCAGGACGGGTTTTTGCACCGAGCCTTTGTAACTGTCCGGGACGTAAGACCTGGCATCGGAATTCTGGAAGCTTCCCACTCGCAGGCGCCGCTTCACGGACGCCATCAGAGACATGATCTCTTTGGCAAGCGTCCCTTTGTCTCCCTCCTCAGGAAGCAAGGTGCTGTAGGAGTACAGTTTTCCCAGGGCTTCCCTGCACAGCTGAGTGACCTCCCGGAGCTCCTGGCTCTCTCCGTAGAGCCATCGGTGCACGGTGGCGAGGCAGAAGGCAGCTTTGATGAAACTGTGCAGCTCCTGCTTGCTGGTGACGGCACTCTGCTCCTCCTTGGTGAGGAGCCCGATCTCAAAGGATTCTTTGGCTTCAGACAAGTAGAACTCTCTCTTTTCTGGGGGACAGTCCTTGGAGTGGCTGTAGGACAGCAGACACATCCCACGGATGTTCTGGGAGGGGACCAAAGAGGAATGAAGGAATTAAAACCACGTTTCTTTCCCTTAAACCATTTGAGGCAAAGCTCGGCTCTAACTGCCTGCTGCTATGTTTCCTGGAGGAACTAAACCTTCTCTTTTTTTTTCCCTCTGAAATACAGCTGTAGCTCTGGGAGAAGCAGCATTTCCAGGGCTCAAAAGCCCACCCTCACTCTGTGGATGGCTCTCCTGACTGCAGCTGGGAGCAGCGTACACCCCACAGAACCAACCAAGCCCTCAACACAGACAGGATACCCAGCAGGATGAGCTGTTTGGAGTCAATCTCAGCAGCCTGGACCCTTCCCCTGCACAGCTCCCACTCCCAGAGGGAGGAGTGACACTCACCACAGCTGTGAGGACAAACAGGGGGGTGTACTGGCTGTAGGCAGCTGCCAGCTTGCAGGCCTCAGCCGCCGATAACAAGCGGTGCCTGAACTCCCGCAGGAGGCTCTGATGAAATAAAAAAGAAAGAAAAACCAGACATGAGGAAAAACCTCAACTCAAGGACTTGATTTCCAAATAAATGGGGCCTGGTAGGCAGGGACAATCAGATGTTAAACAGCAGCCTGGTCTATTTCTGCAGGACCCTGTTAGCTAAGGTTTACCATGGATACATAGCTTTTGATTCTATAAATACTTTAAATACATACACTCTATAAAATACTCTTAATATGCTCTTTCTCCTGAAGCCAGGCATTCTCCCACCCAGGTGCTACTGAACTTTTTCACCGGGAGCAATGGAAGTTTCTTCAGCCCTCTCAGCACAGGAGAGGAAATGTGTGGGTGAATTTGAGCCCACCTGAAGAATCCACAGACACAAACCCCAAACCAAGCCTCACCAGGTCAATGTCAGCACTGGCTTTAAAGCGTGCATAATCCTGCTCATTCATGGAAGAAAAGATGTCTGCCATAATACCCAAGGATGTGGCAATTCCCTGAAAGAGAAATGAAAGATTTTCCTAGTGGTTGTTTTTTTTTTTCTTTTTTTCCTGTATTTTGAATTTTACTGCTTTGCTGCATAGGACATGCCAGAATAATAAGAAAATAAACACACAAACAAGATCTAAAGAGAAGCATGGCTAAGAAATTCAGATATCATCTTGGTAGGGTTTTATTAATTTCTCTTGCAGGAAGTGTAATCTGGAAGGCCTGCTGCCACCTAAGGACCTGCCTGGCCAAATCATTAAAAAAAACAGGTATGCTTCCAGAAACTTCACTGCAGAATTCCCTGCTGCTGCTGAAATGGAGAACACAGAAATGTTCTGAGCTTGAGGTCAAGCTTTAAGACACAGCAGACAAGAGGTGACAAGGTCTGGGTTTGTGGGATATCTAATGCTGGGGTTCAGTTACAAACCCTCTCCCAGCATTCACCTCAGGACTGGCCAGGCTTAGGCTGACATTCCTGTTTAGCTACGGACACATGGTGCGGCTGCTGCTTCCCCTCCAGTGGGAAGATTAGTGCTGCCCAGCCTCACCAAGGTGTTAAGGTGGCTTTGTCAGGTGCTCAGGTCCTGCAGGGCCAGGGGAATCCATCACCCACCACAGGCAGCGCAGAGCAGCTCCGCAAAGAGATGTGCTTGGGGAAAGAACATCAGTCTTGACCCTAAGAAATAGCTAAAACCTGTGGCTGCACTCTGGAATTAGCCTGTCCTTGTCAGGGGCATCCTCGGGGATGGTTCACTTCAGATGGTTCTGCTTAATGAGCAGTATTGCTTTCACCCCCCTGCAGGGGGGAAAAAAGTGTGGGTAGGGCCGTGCATGCACGCGGAAACAACGCGGAATACAGACTTTGTGCTGCCTGTTAACCCCGGCTGAGGTGTGTAATCGAAACACTGCTGCTGAAGGGAACAAAAGCTAAGCTGCCAGTGACTGCTGGATTGCCAGGGGGGGGAAGGAAATGCTACCTTTTTATCTGGCTGAGGAAGCTGGAAGTATCCCACGACTGAAGCCCAGATCAACTCTGCTGCCTCGTACCACATCCCTGAAACAAAGCAGAGAGCAGGCACTGGGCAGGTGACTGCCAAGGATGGCTTTCCATGGCTTATTTCACACCTCAGGTCCTCAGAACAGGATAAAACTGTACCCTGGCATGTTTTGCTTCAGTGACTCTGGCCATTTATGAGTTTCCTTCAGTTTTTGGCTGGGCATAAACACCCATTTTGTGCTCATAAAAGACTTCAGCTCCACAGTCATGGGAGATTTGGTGCCTCAAACCAAAAGCACAAAATGAAGGCTGCTGCCTCAAGTGCCAAACCCTGAATACAGAAGTCCATCCTGCTGAAAATCATGGATTTTCCTGTCTTGAGAGAGGGCATTGCTGGGATGTCCCTGTGATAAACTACCACCTGCCTTTGGGAATAGTAGATTTGGGACAAGTGTTAGCAAACATGGAGTGGCAAAGGGAAAAAGGGAACATTTCAGATTGTTCCTTGGCTTCAGGTGAGATTAGTAATAACATGATAATTCCTGCAATACATTTATTTGGTACATGGCTCCAGGCCCTTGCTGCACAGAGATGAGTGTGCAACTCCTGTGCCTGTTCTGTGGGTATAGGGTGTTCATCACAAGCCAAATTTCTGACATGTGCTTAGTGTAACATTTTAAAGGGGAAAAATAAAAAACCCCAGGGGGGAATCTTGAGTGGAAGCTTTTAGAAGAGAGCCTTACCAAGCTTTTGCAGAATCTGTCCCCTGATTTGTAAGCAGACTGCCTGGACAAGAATCCGATCGCTCTCCTCAGCGTATCGCCAGGTTCCTGCAGGAGGAGTGGGAAAACTCGGCATGGAATGAAAAATATTCCTGCCATTCTAAGCCTCCAAGGGTAACCTGAGTCCCAGCAACCTGCCAGGACTCTCCTCCTTGCATGGAGGCCCTTTCCATATGAGAACCTCAGCTTCTCATGGAAAAGAAACCAAGAGAGCCCTGAACTGCCTCAATTTTCATAGTTATACCCACTAAAGAAATATACCCACTAAAGAAACCCTGAAGAAAGGAAAATAAAACATATAAAGTATCTATTTAGTCTGTAAGAACAGTGGGAAGGATGAACATTACTCCAACAATCTGGATTTCTGAGAGGATAGAGTTGTCTTAGCTTTCTGCATCACTCAGTTGCTTGAAATTGCTCCACAGGTTAAACTGCTCCATTCAGAATATTTTCCCACTCAAGATATACAAGGATGAATGACAGAAATTTCAAAAATAAAGTAATGCTTCCACATCTTAGGAGAGAATGGTGAAGGAAAGAGAAGTGTGATGTGAGGAGGAGTCATTACTGGGGTTGGCTTGGCTTATTTGAGGCTGGTACAACTGTTAAAACTGGGATCAAAAATTGCACCAACATAGCAAGCATGAAATTGGAAAAGAAATTTATACACACCCGTCGCTCCGTTGTCATTAATCAGGCTGCTTAGGATATACTCGGCTTTTAAAAGTTTACCTGATGGAAAATTAAAGAAAAAAAATGGATAGAAAATGAACATAAAAATGTATTGTGGCATGATGTGAATAAAAATACTCATGGGGTATCACCTGCACACAGAACTGCTGCTGTCCATAGCCAGAAATGCACGTGCTTCACTTTCTGTAACACATGGCTGCACAGTAACATGAAATTGTGAAGTTATCTTTATTTTACCAATTACATTCCTGGAAGATGGTTGGGATTCCTAGCTCTTATTTCCTTCTCAGAAGAAAGTAGTCTAGCCTGCTTCCTTCAGCAGCAAAGCTCCTGGATTCTGTCCCAAGGAAACGTGGGCTTTGGAAACCTGTTTAGGTCTGACTGGGGAGTGGCTCGACATCCCACCATGGAAAGCACAGCCACAGGTGTAATAAATTACCAAAATCCATCAGGTGTTGCCCGTGTTACAGGAATGATGGAATTTCATTTTTTTTTGTCCTGGAGGAGTTGTAGTCTGCATTGTTTGCATAGTCAAGTGGCCTCGCTGGAAAATAAAAAGCAGCTGGGACAGTGTAGAGAAAATGCCAGGATTCTAATTTCTTTTTTTCCAAGACCCATGGTCAGGAGTACAGCAATTCAGATACCCCTGTTTGAAACCAGCAGGGAAGATTTGTTAAGGAACAAAAGCTCCAATTAGTATTTTCCACACCCTTTCACAATTTTCTCTCCTGCTTTTGGCTCTGAAACCCTTTATACCGGCCCCTTTTGTGCTAGTGAGAGGAGCCGGGCGGGCTCCAGGGGGGCTGGGAGCGGGAAGTGCGTGCGGGGAGATGGCACGGCCAGCGTGTCACTCCCAGCCGGGGACCAAGCGTCCCTCCTCTGCCCAGCCAAGGAGGCTGCAGCCGCGGGGGCAGAGCGCTACCTGCGTTGACGGCGAGGCGAGCCCGGCGGATGAGCAGCTGCGGGCTGATGGGAGCGCCGGGATGCAGGCTGTGCAGCCCCTTGGCGATGCGCAGCAGCCTGCTGGAGGCGTCCAGCCAGTACAGGAAGCGGTCGATCAGGAAAACCACGGCGGTGGCCGTGGCGCAGTCCCTGGCCAGGATGGAGGCCTTCAGATAAGCCTGGGGAAAAAAAAAAATAAAATAAAATAAAAGCAGGCGTCCTCAGGGAAACTCACCTCCAGAGAAGACCTCTCTGGAGGTGAGTTGTTCTGCTTCAGCAATCCTATTCCTCACCCCGCGTTCATTTTTAGGATGGGGAGGTGCCAGCTGTTTTTATTTTGTTTGAGCAGTAGATATAATTCTTCATTGTTTGGGGGGGAGTGGTCTTTTTGTCTTTTTTTTTTTTTTTTTTTTTTTTAACAGTCTGATATTTGGAACTGCAGAATTTGGTGGTCTGCTGATGAATTTAAGTCATGCCCAGCAGCAATTAGTTGAAAAAGGCGGGGTGGGGAGTGTGAGACTGGGAAGGCTGGATATGGTCGCTGGAGCCATTGTCCTCTTTGGAGCTCAGGCCATCCACTCCTCTGTACACCACAAGTGGGAATCCAGTGGTTTTTTCCCCTGCAGGCCATCCCTAATGACTGCTGAGTGTCCAGGAACTCTCCTGGATTCCCACAGCAGCTGAGTCATTGCACCCACATGGGGGACTGTCAGAATTCCTGAGGACCTTGCTGTTCCCAGGACAGGAGGCCTGCAAAGACAGCCACAGGGAGACACACAGCCTCATCCCAGGTGCAGAAGTCCACGAGGACCTGGGGACATCTGCCAAAAGCCCACCACTTCCCATGCTGGGCAGGGCCTGGTATTCCTGCCTGGTGGAGCTAGGAGGTGCTCCACACCCTGACACCCAGGAGGTGACATTTCCAGAGATTGCCAAGAAATCTTTGTCCAAATCCCCACCAGAGCATCTGTAGCACCCTCTGATGAGGGTGTGCAGGAAGAAGCCCATGTCAGTCTGGGGAAGAGCCTATGGCACCAGGGCCGCCTTGCAGCACCTATCCATGGCAAGCATTTCCCAGCCTGTTTGCACTTTGCGAGGTGGGTTTGTACAAATTTCCTTTTTTTTTTTTTTTTTTTTTTTTTTTTTTCCTCCCCCTTTCCTCAGCCCCAGTTGGATTTTACAAGAGGATGGCACTTGAAAAGGATTCCTGAAGCTCCGGGCAGGCACAACTCCGCTTGTGCCGGCCAACAATGGAGGAATCCCCCTCTCCAAGCACCTGTAAACTGACACTGCAAACCAGCCATTCCAAATGCTCATCAACAGGCCATATATTTAAGCACAGAGCATCGCCTAATCTATTTTTTTTTTCGTCCCCTTCTTCCTTTAATAGATCGGAGCACAAAAGCCTGAGAGAGGGTGACCTACCAAACAAAAGGGCCTTTGAGTTCCTAGGAAAAGTAGACTTGGAGGAGGATGGAAGGAATCCAAGTGGCCCTATTATTTCCACTTGCACTAATTAGACATTTTTCTGTCAGCTATTGAGCACTGCTGAGAGGCCAAACTCACTGAATTCATTTCTAAAGTGTTTACAGAAGTTTGCATCTGTTTGTGTCTCTTCAGGAGGAAAATAAGCACTTCAATAGCATTGTGGAAAATCTAAACGAAGCATCCTATTCTGAAGGGCTTGGCAGTCTTGCAGCTGCATAATTTAACTCCCCCGCTCAATGCCGAAACCTCTTGTGTCCCTCTCCAAACCCAAATGGACACAAAATGTAGAAAAGTCAAGCCGGGGGGAGAAGCAGAGCTATTTTTTTGGTGGGGAGGCAGGGCGGCACGCTGTGTGGCACGCAGCGACGCGGTTCCGTGTCGGCCTTTGCAGCCACGTTCCCCCCCGCCCCGGTTCCGAGCAGGACACCGAGAAGCGAATCCCCCGCTCCTTTCATTCCCTGCCAACTCGTGTGGCTGGGAAATTCCTCAGCACCTCCAGCGAGGGCACCGGTGCGCTGGGCACGCACCCAAGGCGCGCTCAGGGAGCCTTCCCGAAACGCCAGCCCCGGGATGAACCGGGGTAGCGGATCCCTGTCACCCAGCCCAGAGCCAGGGAAAAACCCCTCTGGCTCCCAGGATGTCTGAACCTGCTCCATCACAAGCAGAAACTGGCAGCCTACACAGATTTACTCACTTTCTTTATCGTTTGAGGCGCATACAGAGAGAGGGAGAGAGGGAAAGAGGGGAAGAGCGAGGTAGGCGCGCACTTTGTTTTCACATCTGTGCCCGCGACGTGAAATGGATCCGCCTAATTGAGTTTATGGCACAAAGGGAACCTCGCGGCTGGGAAGTGGAATCAGGTGGTGGGAGAATTAAATTTGCCCCAGATTTCTATACACGGACCACTGGGAGGGGAGGGAGAGGAAAGAAATGCAAAGCAGCCCCTGAGTGAAGGGGTCTGGCTTTAATGGCGCTGAGCGGGAGGGTGTGCGGCTCGCATGGCTCCCTGCATTAGCGGGCTCGGCTCCTCCTCTCCAGCGCCGCGGCTGAAGTTTGGGTCCCAGCTTTGGGTTCAAAGCCACGACGCCTCCTTTGCATTGACAATGGGGGCCGCTCCCAAGAGAGGGGAGAAGCTCAGAACCGGGGCCATCTGGCACTAGGACGGGCAGGAGAGCGTCAAAGGGAAATTATTGGTGCATAGTAAATGAGGATGAGGAGGAGGGGAAGGAAAGAGAGGGAAATCTTTATGTGGCAGCTGATGTAAGAGGAATTACAAGCCCAAATAAATGAAATATTGATTTAATCCACTCTCTCGGCCCTCTTTATAAAGCCAAGATCCCAGAGGCAAGCCCTCCTCCGTAGCCTGCGGGCTCAGGAGGATCCCCTTTGGAAAAACGCCTCTACAGACAGCGTGATTAAAAGCAGGGGAAAGAAAGATTTAATTTTCAGTGTCCCCCACAGTTTTGTGGATGCTCTGGACTTCTGTGTTTGCTCATACCCACTCGTCTCAGACTGGTCCAGCCCTAGTTTCACTTGTGACTGCAGCCGAGGTTTAAAATCTTTTTTTTTTTTTAAAAAAAGCCACAAAACAAAGAGCGGCCGGCAAAGAATTTCGAATTCCACGCGCGAGGCGGGAGCGTCGGAGGCACGCACGTACTTCCAGGTGCTTCAGTCCTCTCCCACGAGCTGCTCCTAGTTAGCACGCCACTGAACCCGAACAAATTACCCCGGTTTTCCTTCCCCCTGTCAGATTAAACACGGAGGCATGGTGGATTGGGCTGCAAGCCTTTCCCCCTTCTTTGCCCCACGCGCCGTCAGCAAAGCCCGTCCTTCCCGGAGAGCAAAGCTGCTGTCACCGCGCGGGACTTCTCTATCAATCCCTGCCTTTCAGCTGGCAATCAGAGCCCACTCCACAAACAGCGGGGAATTAAGCCCCCGCCGCCGCCGTGATGGGCAGAAGAAAGCCTGTCTGGAGGTACAGACTGACACCCGGGACAGCCACACAAGTGAACTGCTGCGGACTGAGCAGCCAGCAGCTCCTGGACACTTCCCTCTCTCGGCTCAGAGCAGATGAGGATTGTCCCCCACCCCCGAACCTGTTAATTATCTCAAGTTATTCATCCTGCAGGCAACGGAGGCTTGGGGATTCAAAGGCCTCAGCATTTGGTCCATTAGGAGCAGTTCAAAACGTCACAGACTGGGGCAGCTTTAACAACCAACCTCATCCTGCTTCGGCAACTGGGGAAGTCCTAGGGTGGGAATACCTCCTGATTTCCTCAAGAAAGAAGAACAGCAGCATTTTGGGATGAGGACAGAAGCAGAACTCCTAAAGTGCCCAGGAAGCTGCCTGAAGGGGGGTTCCCAAGGGCCTCGTATCCAACCGGGTGGCAGGGATTTGGGGGACCATGGTCACATGCAGGGTTCCTGCTCCTGATTAGTACCAAAGATGGAGAGGTACCACAATCATTTTGTGGCCCTGGTTTGCTCTGGACCACTTATAAACCATTGTGGCACATTAAAAGGAGATGTTTTAATATTTAAATATAGCAAAACCAGTGACAGAACCCCCCTGAGAGAGCAACAGCAAGTCAGTTATCGACATCTAAAAATATAAGAGACTCTTCCCTGAATCTGTGTCCTCAAAACATCAATGGCACTTGAGAAAACACGAATACAACATTAAAACTGTAAATACCCCAGCAAGCTGCCTCTGACAGGAGTAAACCCAACCCATGAGCAAAGTGAAGTGACAGCCCTACACAAACCCCAGCATCCAGCTTTCCTTTATTTTTTTATGCTCCACATAAATTCTGCTGTAGTTTTCCCACACTGGCAGCAGAAGACAGAGCGCTCTGCAGCAGCAGGGCAGTCACCCTGGAGGGCTGAAGCTCTCCTGTCTGCACCTAATCTCTGCCACTTCTCACTTACAAAGCCCCCGGGAGGCTGGGGTGCCTCCATTCCCTCCTGGTTTTTGAATTCATCCCTCCCCGTTTCACTGGGATCACCCAAGAAGAGCTCTTAGCAGGCAGGTAGCAAAAGGTCAGCCTCAACAGCCGAGATCCCAGGGCTACGAATTAGGGCTTTAATTCTCCTGTTACCACACCCACAGGGGAGGAGAAAAGGAAATCCTCAGGCCCCGCTTTAGTTCTGTTCCAAAGGCTCCCAGCTTTTAAGTGCCACACACACACCCCTAAAGCAACGTCCCTTGGAATGGGTTCCCTAATGGCAATCCGTCAGCACCTAAACAGCCAAGGCCCAGCCAAGGGCTGCAGGGCCTTATTTTCCACTCTTTTCTATATTCCCATTAAATCCCATGAGATTCCATGCTGGCAGGGCCGGGATCCGTGCTGCCCCATCCACAGCTGGGAGCACGGAGCCAGCCTACATAGCTCTCTACACAGGGACCAGAGCAGCCCCACTCTTGAAGGTTTTCCCTTTTGTATTCCCATTGTACCCATCCCAGTGGATCTTGGTCCATGACTGAATGCAGGAATTACTGATAGGTATGATAAAAATGTAGTAAAGGCCCACAGCATCACCACGGGTTTGCAAATGAGGAAAAAAAAAATTTAAAAATTACATAGCTTGCATCATCCCACAAGAGAATTATGTGTGTGCCTAGAGTTGTCCTTCCGCTAAAGCCGCAGCAGGTTTTTTGGGATCAAAGCTTCCGTGGACATGGGCATGTTGCCCTCTATTGGCTGCTCACCGAGCATTAGGCTAATTCCATCTCTTGGGAAAGCAAAGATCGGCAGGAAGGGCACCCCTGGCAGCCTCCCTTCGGGATCTGCAGCCCCATTCCCAACCCCACAGCGCACGTGGCATTTAGAGAGGAAAAAGAATCCCTCCTTCTTTATCCCTGCCAGCAAGGACGCTGTGACAATTTTGATTTTGCTTTGCCGCGTTCCAAAAAATAAAAAAATAAAAAAAAATCCCGGTGTTTCCCAGTTCTGGCTTTGGATACAAATGTTGGCTACTACCACCCTTTGAGCCTTAGCGCAGATTCCCACACGGGGGCTGCAGGAAGGGCTTGCTTTGCTAGCTGAAACCCGTTAGGAAAACGTGGAAAGCACTGCGTTGAGCTGATGGAACTGTGGTGGCCTCCGGGTGGCGGATCCTGGCAGGAAAAACAAACAAGCCAACCCTAAAACTCAAACCAAGCCGCGCACCTTCTGTGGGATGCAGCGGGGCACTGAGCATCCCCCAGCAAAGCCGAAGGAGAGCACTGAAAGGAGCTGCAGGTGCAGCTCTGCCTTCCCGATGCGCCCAAGGAGCGCGGGGCTGGCGGCGAGGCGGATCCCACTTTTTTTAAAGCGCCACAACACCGAGGCAAACCCTTGAAGCCTCAGCCTAATCCGCTTACTCCCCGCGCCGGTCTCATGGAGCTTTTCAGCCCCCTCCCAGAGCGAGACATCCTCACCGGGAGCCCCGGTAGCCAGCGCTGCCTCCTGCACCACCACCAGCGCCTTATGGTAATGAAGCGCCTTTCATTCACCGAGCTGAAAGCACTTCTTAAATGTAATGAATCACGGTTTATGAACTTATTCTAAGCACGGCAAATTAAAATAAACAGAAGAAAAATTTTAAAGGGGTTTGGTTTGTTTTTTTTTTCTTTTTCCGAAAAATAAATCGATAAAGAATTTTATTTTTTTTTTGTCTTTTGGGGAACTAAATTATCCTTCTGTCCCTCATGCCAAAGGAAAAAAAAATAAAAAAGAAGAAGAAAAAAGTTGCTCAGACTTTTATCTTTCCTCATCACACTGTAATCACTTCTCTTCAGCCTCATTTCCCCCCCCAGCTTTTTATTCAAAGAACTGAGGCAGCCTTTGCTCTGTCTTTAAATTTTATTTAAAATAAAAAAAAAGAGGGGGGGGAGAAGGAATGGATGAAGGGGAAAAAAAATCCCTTTTCCTGACTAATACTAATAATACAGGTCAAAATGTCAGTCTATCTACAATTAAATGGAAAACAAAAAAGGTTTTCCCTTTTTCCCATGGTACAATGGCGCTGGAATATAAATTACCGATGGAGATGAAATAATACTTCAAAGCACATGGGGAAAGGCAGCACAACGTTTACAAAGTATTTTCCACCGCAGGATGAAACATTGGAGACAAGGGCAACCAATGGACTTCAGGGGGTGTGGGTGAATAGCCCAAAACTAGCACGGAGGAGGATTTGAGGTCCCTATAGTCTCTGACCCCACGATGGGCTTTGTTTAACAAGGGCAGCTGCAGTTATCAACAGATGTTTCAGCAATAAATAATTGGTATCATCCCAGAAAAGATTCATCTACCTGGGGAGAGGGCATAAAGCTGCAAACACTGCTCCACCATTACAGCCACATTAATCTCCCATCTAGCCAGGTCTCTCGGGGCGTTTGCTGCAGGTGTTTATCCCGGGAGGGAGCACACAAACGCTCCAAAGTTAGAGAGCTGCGCTGGGATTGTAAAGGAGGTCAAACCCCCGCCATAAATTTCTGTCTGAGGCCACACACACCAAAGGGAGAAGGAAAATAAATACCCCAGAGCAGCCACTCCTCGCTCTCCCTGGGGAAATTCAGGAGCCCTGCGAGGTGGGGACGCCGGGGCTCCCACTTCCCAGCCCTGCAGTTGGCTTTGCTGAGCTGCTCACTGCTCCGTGCTGCTCAGAGGAATCAAAGCCGTTCCCAAAGAAAACCTGCAGGACTCTCTGGGGCAGCTGAGATCTCCTGGCCACGTTGGAGTTAACAACAGGCAGGAATGGGATGGTGTTGGCTTCAGATGTGTACCACAGGAACACCCCCCCATAAAATTCACAAACCTCATCTTTATCCCTGTCCTGGCCAAGGGAGAGCCCTTAGCCCACATACTACATTTACCATGGAAAAAAGTTGTCCTCTGTTTGCCACATGCCTGACATGTCTCTAGGAAAATCAGAAAAGCAAAAAGCAATCCACGTTTCTTGCCACTCTCTAAGCTCCAACTCATCACCTTAAGGGATGGGCTCCCCAAGGATCTTTGGGATTCTGCAACTCCTTGCACAGCCATCCTTTACTCACAGAAGAAATCACATTGAATCCCTGCCTTTCCTGCCTAGGTTTTGGCCAGCTTTGGTCCTCAAAGGGATTCTGTCATTTCATTTTATTAAAAGAAGAGCAGGTGATGATTGTGCAAGCCCTACTATTGTGAGTGTTCCTCATGACCTACTTGCAGAGCAGAATTAAACAAGGCACAGCTTTCTTGTCAAATTCATGGGGTTTTTTTAAAAAAACATTATGTGAACATTTGGCATTTTAACATTGTTATTATAATGCTGGTTCTTGAGGGAAGAGGGAAGAGCTACCTTAGTGGAAACAGAACCAGAACTGCCCTGTGAACCACCCCCCCCCCCCGAGCACCTCAGCAGGACATTTTACACCACAGGTGTGTTGAACTTCATACCAGCAAGTCAGGGAGCCTGGCGCTGATGATATCTTGCAGGTTTGTTTTGTCCTCTGGGCCCAGCTCTTGTTTGTACTGCCACCTCTCCGGCACAAAGGGCCACCTCATTTCCTTCGCCGCCACCAGAAGGCTCCTCAGCTCCTCAGGAAGCAGAGCTGAAAGGGTCAAAGAGCAGGTGAGGCTATTGCAGCAGGTTCAGCCACAGCAGTATCTCTCAGAAAAGCCTTCTCCCAGTGGCTCCCGAGGGCTCTCAGCCCCTGTCAGCAGCCCCCGTGGGGAGGGAAGGGGAGCTGGCCCTGCCATCCGTTCCCCTCGGCTGCACTGCCCTCCAGGTAAATGGGAGCCCCCAGCCATTAAAAAGGCTTTTAGCAGGCTGGTGGCTGCCTGGGCGTGAAGAGCTGCTCCAAAACAGGCAGGAGGGAACCTGCTCCCCTCTGTGAGGAGAGGACAACGGGGTCAATGGCACAGGAGATCCGTCCCCCTTGCTCAGGTGACAGTGGCAGAGCCATCCTGGAAAGTCCCTTTCAAACTGGGAGATAAACCTGGACCACAGACAGCAATCAGACAGAAATCTAAAGGGTTAGAATGAACATTAAGCACAAGCTCTTGAGCAGTTTGTCTGCCCTGCTCCCTCTCCATACTGGTCCTAAGCCACTCCATCAGCTTCTGTTGGGTCTCCAACCTGATCCAACTAAGGATGCAACTGCTAGGAGCACGCAGCCAGAGATCTGGGCTTGGATCTGTCTCTTCCTTCCAGCCACAGCCCACATTTCATTTCCCTTGCAACAGGGGTGAGGTGGGTGTGCTGTGCCGTGCTAACCACTCGTCTGGGCAGGCTCTCTGGCCAATAAAAGTGGATTAACAAAGATTATTGACCAGATGGGGTTAATGGTGATGATCAGCTGCAGATCTGGCCCCTTCTGGCCATTAATCCCCCGAAAAACCCCTGCTCAGAGACCACTGCCGCTTTAACGAGGCAACACAATAAATGCATTGCTACGTATTTTTTAATCAATCCTTTATGCAGGGACTCTAGAAAATGAACTTCATAGAAAGGATATTAGGTGCTCATGTTGCAGCACATTCACAGGTATGGTTTTCCTGGGAAGAAAAGGGAAGTTGGATATTTAGGGCCCTCCTCCAAAAAGTCAAGTTTACGACGTTAGTGCGTTTTCCAGCCCACATTTTCTCACTTGTTGCCATCCCAAGGAAACATGGGGTTTGGAAATCTTCCCATTACACATCCTGGCTTAAAGTAAAGCCCAGCTTCCTTATCCTCCTGAAGTGGTGCCTGAAGGGGCTCAGCCCTGAGTGCCAGAGCTGATGGGGAGCTGATGGTCCTGCTCCCACCCTCACACTTGTCACCAGAAAAGCAGTGCGGGAGCAGAGATATCCGCCTCACCACCTGGATATTCATCTCATCACGAGGAATGCTAAATTATGGACAGAAGGACTTATCTCCCACGTAGAAGGGGGACGACTGAACTTCCTAAGTCTTCTCCTAGGGAAGATCCAGCTCCAAGGACAAGAGTTTACCCTTGTAACAGAGAGCTGTTCTCATGGCTGGCAGTATGAACTCATTCGTTAACAAAGGCCAAATGGGCACAGAAGTGGGCTGGAATGATTTCCAGCCTAAAAAAAAAGAAATAAAGAAATCCAGACCCACCCAACACCCCCTTCTGCCCCCTAAAGTGAGATAAGGATGTGCTCCTCCTCTCCCCTCTCCCCACCATTTCTGTGGATTTGGCTTTCAGTCCTTCCTGCTGCAGGTCTGAGAAAGCTGGGGTGGAGGGGGGAACAAAGGCAGCCCCGGGAGGAGAGGGGGGCGAGGAAACCCCCTCGGCTCCCGCGCTGGCAGGGTCCCCCCGAAGCCGAGAGCCGCCGAGCTGCGGGGCCCTGCCTTCCCCGGGCAGAGAGCCCCAGCAGTTATTAATGTCGCTGTCACCACCCCGCTGCTGGGTATTTTTCTTCCAGCTGATGGGAACACGGCCCTCGGAAAAGCCCGAGCAGCACTTGGGGCTCTGATCGCCCATTTCCTGAAGCAGTTTACCTGAAGGACCGTGTCTAATCGAGTGATTATAAGGGCACTGATTTACCTTATCTGGAACTAAACTGATTATTTCTCATACTTTGTGGTATTTAATAGGAGAAAAGGAGGGAGGAGGATGAGGGGGAAAAAAAAGAGCTACCTGATTAGGAGTTCAAGAGCCTATCGCGCGGAGCCGTAATAAAACTTAAAAGAATTTGCAACGAGGAAACAAAGTACCCTTTGTTGGGAACAAAAGAGGAGGAGAGAAAAATCTTCCAGGATCCATAACAGTAACCTACACGCCACCCTCCAGCGCAAACAGACTTAGGTGCTTCAGAAAAAAGGCAGCTGACCTCCCAGCAAGAACAAGGATGGTCGGAAAAACATATTCTCAACGGCTCCGCGCCCCGGGACAAACAAAGGGTTTTAAAGATCACATTAACGTTATGGCCGAGCCACTCAAGCACGGCAAAACTAAACATTATTAACACCGAGCTGGAAAACGGGCAGCGCCGCAGATGTGTCACGCAAAGGGAAACCTTAATTCCGCTGGAATTAAGAAATAATAAATCCTCCTTTCGCAGCGGTACCGAGATCGCTGCTGGTTTCCAGCAGGTAACGCCAGCATTAAAACAAACCAGGAATCCTTTTATTACATCTCTCGCTAAACGCTGCTTCCTTTTCTGCTTATTTATTCCAGCCTTTAGCCAGTATGGATTTTCCTTTCAAGAGGGATATTGCAAAGTGTTTTTTGTGTGTGTGTGGGTGTGTGTTGGTTTTGGTTTTTTTTATTTTTTTTCCCCTTGGACACCACTTATAGAGGTCACACACATTTTACAAGATAAAGATTCAGGCAATGAGCTCTTTAATATATGAGGAGAAGCTGACAAACAGAGAAGGCCCTCCCCCAGTTCCTATGAAAGGAGAGGAAATATGCGCCCTTATTCACAAGTTGCATCCTTCTTTTCCTTTCTCTCTCTCCCTCTCTTTTTTTTTTTTTTTCTTTTTTTTCTTTTTTTTTTTTAATAACTGAAATTTATGTGCATCAGCAAACTTTTGGGCATTGTTCTTCCCAAACTAAACTGTTCCTTACAGCCTCATGTTTACTGAAGCCTAAAATTAGAACTGACAGCAATTCACTGCAACAAAGTGGACCCTCTTTCCCTGCCTGCCTGCAGCCCGCATCCCATTCACCGCCTCGAAATCCAGGCATCTCTTGACACTCATCTGCCCGGAGAAGAAAAAAATAGGGCAGGGCTGAGGGCCGGCGGAGCCCTGCCGCCTCTCCTGGGGGAGAGCTCACCTTGGCACCGCCGGTATTCCCGCTGCTCTCCCTCGCCCGTGCCGGCCTTTGCCGCCAGGAGCGTGTCCAGAGCCCGCTGGCACTCCTGCAGCAGCACGGCCACGGCGCTTTGGTTATTCATGAGGGCTGATCCCGCTCGGCTGGGAATTGCGCGTCCCCGGCTGCGCGGTGATCAATTACTTGAGGAGAAGACACTGGGGTCCAAATGAAAAGGGTCCCTTCAAGGCTGAGGTACCTGGCAAACAAAGGAGGGGGGAAATGATTAACTAAAGTATCATCAATTATCTGAAAGGCTCAAGCAGGGGGAAATAATAGGGGAAATACATGGAAATACGTGACAGCCTCGGAGGACTTTATTAGAGGAGTGTGTGAAATCACACTGCAGGGTCCCGGTGACAGTGTGTGAGGGGAACATCTCTGAGGTGCCAGGGAGACAGGACAGGCTCATCAGTGGAGCTCTGACATCCCGAGCAGGGAAGTGACTGTCGGGGCTGTGCCCAAGCCCTTTGCACCTGGGAGGGCTCGGGCTGTCACACACAGTTAGCCAGGACTGAATGGCAGAGAGGAGCACGCTGTGTGCATTTCCCAGACCACGGAGACCCTCTCTTCTACCCTGGGATGCCAGCCCACGTGTCAGTGTCCTCCAGGTATGTCCCACTGCAAGTCCTCCAGGTGCTTAGGGCATTGCCGGTGGTGATGCAGGAAACCCCCAACATTTTTTCCGTGACAGGTATCTGGCTCAGCAACTGCCAGAACACTCAGGCAGCTTTGGAAAATTAGGCACAAGGTAAATACTTTGGGTCTGGGGTTTTTTTTTTCCCCCCACCAATTTGATGATGGTTTCACTTAGAAAACTGTCCCTGCAGCTTGAAGCAACACAGTCAGGAACAGCCTCGGTGAAAACATACCTAAAATTTGGGAAACACTATGGCAGTGAAGGAGGAAGAGGAGTGCGAAGGACAACACACAGAGGCACAGTTTTCTGTGCTGACTGGAAACCGCTCACATTTTAGCAGCTACGTTTTCCAGGCAGTTTTTTTTTCCCCTTCTGCCATGGCTCTGGGATGGCTGGATCCCGGAGCTGGTGGCAGGGAGGCTGTGCTCCCAACGGCACTGAGCAGGAGCAAGCTGCCAGACTGAAAAGCAGAGGGCAAAAGAGATGCACTCATGCGAAAGCAGAGAGGATCAGAGAGCCTGCCGTGGAAGGGCAGGTGGAGCAGGGCAAAAGATGGGATTCAGCAGCAAAGAGCCTGGAGGCAGGAGCTACTCAGTGGGGCTCTGACTGACTCTGCAGACAAATGTCACAGAAAGAAGAAAATTTAAAAGTAGCTGTAAAAGGGAGACCGAAGGAAGGAGCACAAGCATGTAAGAGAAGCTGGGGAGCAAGTAAAAGATCAGCCAGAGGCAGAGGCATGGATAAAAGCGGAAGGAAAACCTAAAAAGTGGTGTCCATCTTTTCTGCCCCAAGTAAGAGCCACCAGGGCCACACTCTGCAGGGTGTGTGTGAGCCAGCTGAGCACAGCTGGGTGCTGGGATCACATCCCTGTGATGCACCAGGCACAGGGCCCACTGAGGGGCTCCCATCAGGAGCAAAAGGAGATGGGGACAGGGACAGGGCTGGGGACAAAGCTACAGCATGGTCTGAACTCTACCCAGATTTGGTGGATGGGGCTGAACTGCCTGTCACTGACAAAGATAAACCTAGGAAAGGACACAACAATGGGATTTGCTCATGGCACGAGGTCCAAGTCCACATCCCAGTTCACAGAGGTCCTCTGTCCCTAAGCACATGTCAGGGACAGATCTCTGAACTCAGGAACAACAACCAGAAAGCAGAGTCCCCTGCTCCACCCTGCCAGCTCTAGACAAGCTGATGCAGTTGCTGGGTATCCATCAGGGAAAAGAAAAGCGTAGTCACACGAGCACACCTATGCCAGTGTGGCTTGCTCTGTTAACTGCATTGACATCTGCTAATTGATTTATCTGATTACCCAGGCCTGTGGGAAGGAGCGTGCAGCCGTCCCAGGAGTACCTCCCAGGTTGGGATGAAGCATCCCTGCCATCTGGCCCCGACTCCATGCCTTTGTGTAATTGATTTCTCAAAAATCCCATTTTCCGGGGACCCCACTCCGGTGACTACCAAGCACGTACACACCTGCCTTGGATCTGCTGTGGACAGTAGTCCCGGGAACTGGGGCCTGGGAACTGCTTCAGGAGTGTGCAGAAGCACGCTGGAGAAGGCCTGTGCTCAGCTGCCACCTGGCAGCCTGTAAATAAATGCTCATTTATCAAGCACAGTTTGCTGTGAAGATGCACTAAAGCAAGCAAACAACGGGATATTTCCCTTTACAAAACATAACTCGGCACCAGGAACATCCAAGGGAGCTGATGGACGTGCTCCACTTCTCTGTGTTACAGCCCAGAGCCCCAAATCAGACTTTTAAGCCCAGCTCTCGTTGGGTCTTCACTGCAGGCAGGAGGGCCCCGTGGCTTTGTGAGCCACACAAGCTGCCACTCTGACAAAGAGCTGCAGGGGCTTAGCAGGGAAGCTCAAATTAGTGTGGAAGTACAGCACTTGGCTTCCTTGGATTGGGAGGATTTAACCCACCAGGAAACTGCCAGGTCCCTAAGAGTGATCTACGAATGTCAGCAAGCAAGGGATTTTTCTTCAAGTACATTTTTTCCAAGGAATTGAATAAACAGCAAGGACAGGGAGTAACAAAACAATGATTTACCACAGCAGCAACACCGAAGTGCTGGAACCACAGAGACAAGTGCAATAAACTGTACATCAGTACTCAGAAGGCAGAGAGTCTTTTGAGACCCATGGCTGGGGACAATGACTCGCATCACAAAATCAGCTTAAAATGCACCACGGAGCTTTAAAGCACATCAGCATCCTTTACACAGATGCCACTTTGTAAGTTGTGTTTTGTGACAGCTGTGGCCTTGAGTGACAGCTGGGAGGGGGGAAATAACCAGGCACTCAGCTTTCCTGGGGAAACACAGGACCTGAGCCTAAAGCCCCGAGAGCAGAACAGCAAAAACTTCTGGAGGCCTTTAGAACCCTCTCAATGGTTACTAATCAGCTTTCTCAAAGTTCCCTTAAATCCTAACAAGTGGCACTTTAGGGGAGATGGTTTTGAAGTGGTAAAAATTGCAGCCTGACGCGCTGCAAAACTGCCCGGGCAAAAATGTTTCCTAAGCATGCACTTAAAAATGCTCTTTGAAAACACATAATAAAAACAATTTTGCATCAGATTGAGGATTTAAGCACTCCTTGGTGACAGGGAAGCTGTTTTACTCCTGTTTTGGGCAAAACCAGCTTTTAAATGCTTGATGTAATTGTTAAGACACTTTAAAACAGAAATGATAAGGAAAAAAAAAAAAATCTGTGCCATTTCTGATCGAAGCCTGGATTAAAATAACTGCCTGCATCAAATGTGATGAAAAAAATATGACAAAGGTCTCAGGGGGGGAGAAAATAAACTTCTGTGGTTGCCCTCTAATTGGGGTTGGGGTTGAGAACAAGAGGGATGGAGGGAAGAATTGGGTGGGATACAGAGAAATGATCTCTTTAATAAGGAATGGGCCATACTGTGACATTTCAGAGCCCTTGGGCTAGAAGACCAAAAGATCTGTCAAGAGAAAGGAATTTTAAGTTCTGCCATGGATGGAAGGAAGCCCGGGGAGTCAATCTAGCCGGTTTAAGACCGCAATTAGCTCTGGAGGCTTTAAGAAAAAGAAGATGTAATTGCTGCATTCAAACTTCACATGCAGCAAGGATAACAAGCGCTGGTTTCTCGGACAACATCATTTGGGAAATTTTCCACAGCATTATGGTCCTGGAACACAAATTAGAGATCGCCAGACCTTTTCTCTCTGAAAATATATTATCCTAATTTTCATCCTTATTCAGGGTACCCTCCAGTTCCAGGGAGACTAATGAAGAGGAAGCAAAGACCTGATGAGTTCCATGTGGAGACTACATTTATGGATTAATCCCAACAGGGAGCAAATAAACCTTATTCCCAGAGCTCTCGGTTGGGACTCGACACAATCAATCGAGGAACGGATAGTTATTTATGACCGAGGCTGTTTTGACTTTCAAATAAACATTTTAATTATTTTAAGTGTTACGCTGGAACTTAGGACGTGAGCCCTGTTTTCAGTGCAGTGCCTTGCTCTCCTGTCTCCTAATCCCAAACCACTCCGGTCATTATGGCACCGTGCAAACGATACTGATTTTCACGCCTAAAACATTTGAAAGGGAAAATCCACGGACCAGGCAAGCTAGAGAAGAGGAAGGAGGAGAAGGGAGGAGGATCCCTCTGAGCAGAGCCAGCCTAAGTGAAAGGAACACTCTCAAACCACACTGAGCCTGAAGAAAACGAGGTGCCCAGCTCTGAAACCCTTTTGTAATCAAGTTGGCACATCCTGATCCATCCTTGTATCCTGCTCTTCTCTGCCTGCTCCTACAAGCAACTGTAATAACCAAAGTACTTGGGAGCGTTTCTGTTCTCACAGCACATTTTCAGTTCAAGTACCCGCACCACTTGCACCGCTAGCTTTTCCCTCCAGCCTGATTTGGTGTGCTGTGGCCCTTCCACTCACGGCTTCCCTGAGGTTAAGGAAGCCACACTCATTTTTAGGGAAGCTCCTTAGGCTGTCAGAGTCTCTTGCTAAACAAAGACAAGGGGTGAAATCACGACAAAGAGGTCTGGTGTAGCTGTCGGAGTTACGGTCTCACCTTCACTCCACATTATGGCATTTCATCTCCTTTTGCTTCCTGTAGGGAGACTGAAAACACTGCAGGAGACTGCCCTTGGAAGAGCAATGGAACATTTGGGCTGGTGTTTCTACCTGCAGCAGGTAAGAGGGAGCATGCACATCACACAGCACCCTCAGCTGCTCTCCCTCCTGCGGATTTGTGCACGAGCCTTCCGGAGCCCTTCCCGCCCCTCCTGTCAGAAATAACAGGCTCAGCTTCACTTTTGGATTTGGCAGCTTGAGGGATTAAAAACTAAAACAGAGGGAAAAAAAAAGAAAAGAAAACGTGCTCTTGGTAACTTAGCAAAGGTTTCAATAATTGAGTTAATATCGTTTTCCACAGAAGGCAAATTCAGCTTCCCTGGGTATTTCGGAGCACACATGCTTGTGTTTTCCTAGAGCATTTACCTTTCTTCGTGAAAAGATGGTTTTAAAAAAATAAACAGATTTGCTAGGGGCTTTATTCAGTTAGTTAGCTAGTTTACTTCTCTGGCTTAGAGATTAGATGTTTTCTTTTGGTGAAGCTGGCTATCCCAACTGGCTGTATTAAAATAAGGAAGAATCTCAATCAAAAAGCCTCTCCTAAGGCAAGCTTTCTTGTTAATATGCACCAACATGAAAGGGTTTCTTTTCATCCTATACAACTACAGTGTGTGTAAATTGCAGGGGGCTCATTGGCATAAATCTTGGCTGTGACCTCTGAGGTAAACTGGATTTACATTACTTTCTGACAAGAATTAAATGAAGGCCTTGTGGATATATGAACAGCCTTCTAGACTGCAACAGATGGGCATGAATGTGCTCCCTAGGCAAACTATCAGTGACATCTGTGTCCTCCAAATTCTGGTGGTCTCAGCGAATTAGCAGGCGAAAGGGGAGGGAAAAAAAAAAAAAAAAGGCAAAAAAAAGCCGGCCCCTGCACAGCTTCCCCAGCCTGAGCCGAAGCAGAAGTGCTTCTGTTTGGAAATGGGATCAAGAACAGCCTCCAGCAGCAAGGAGGTGCTTTGCTGGCTGCCACAATGCAGAGGTAACACTACAGGGAAAGCCGCAGTAATTAGGTAGAAGAGAAATTAATATTAATACAGGACAAATCCCAGCCCCGCCTAAAGCCTGTGTGGGGCCAGGATAATGGGCTCCCATCATGGATTTACACTGCTGCAGCCAGGGATGGAGATTTGTGCATCCTAAAAAGCAGAGGAGGGGTGAAAGTGAAGCCCAGTGCCTGACACAGCTAAGGCAGGAAAAGCCCCACTCTGGATTCATATTCAAACCCCCACCACGGCCCCCTCTCTCTGCAGAAGCAGCCAGAGTTGGAAGGGACACATAAAGATTCCCAAATCCTCTCCAAGCATCCCTCCTCGGGTAGATGGGGTCTGGGCAGCAACATATTTGGTGGCCACTGCACCTGCCCGCTCCAAAGCTCAGTGCTTTGTGGAAGAGCATTTCAGCTGCAAACATCCTGGGGGGACGAAAAAACAAACAAAACCAACAAAAAACTTTTCTAGTTTTGTTTGTTGGAATGAGGTTTGGGATTTCTTGGTGCAGCACAGCCACAGAACAGAGCCAGAGCCACACAGCAACTGCTCACCACACGGCGGTGGCCAGAGGGGCATCAGGGAGTCAAAACCCACCTCCAACCTACAGCAGAGCCATGGTTTTAGGCCACTTATCCCAGGAATGACCCAGAACAACACAAAATGTGAAGCTTTTTCTCTGTCTCCCGGTTTTTAATGGAGCTGCCATGGCAGGAGCAGGCAGGACCTCTGGCTAAAAGCAGAGTATGGAACAAAAGCACCTGTTGTTTTGCCCTGGTCATGACTTTTCAGAGAGGCCACTTGGGTGCTTTTCCCTCACCATTGCTATCCCAAGTACTACTAGGGGATGTTAAAAAAAAAAAAAAAAAAAAAAAAAAAAAAAAAAAAAAAAAAAAAAAAGAAGGAATAAATGAGGGGCAGATCAATAAATTAAAAAGTTCTAAAAAAAAAAAGAAAAAGAAAAAAAGGCATAATGAATTTGGTACAGCACATATTTTTAGATCAAAGATGCCTTTGAAGTGACAAACCCTTAATCCATAAACTACTGAAGCACTTCCTTTCTCTCCCAAACTACTTGTTGTCAAATAAAATGGAAGTTAAGGAAATTATCTTTATCTGAAAATGGCCAAAAGAAGCCATCACCTAATGACAGCCTTGTCAAAATGACAATTGGGGAAATTGTTAGGAAGGGGAGGCCTGACGAGTGGAGGAATAAGCTGGCTGTTTGCTCTAATCTGGTGAGGCAGGCCCCACACAATTCCAGTCAGCTTGCTGTGTGAAACAGCTAAGTCTTTGTCAGAGCAGGCAGGGGCTGGAAAGACTTCTCTTTCATGAATATGTATCACCACCCTCCACGTCTACAGAAAAAAACCCAAAACCTTCCAAACAGCAAAAACCAAAACCAAAATCCAAACAAACAAACAAAAAAGCGCCCACCACCAAACAAACAAACAAAAAAACCCCACCCCAAAACAGAGAAAATAAATCCCAGAGCAACAAAATCCTGAGATATGGAGCCGCACGGAAAGAAAAAACGACTAAGCAATGAAAGCACACGTTTTGGGAAGTGCAGCCAGAAGGACCCTCTTCCCAAAGGCTTTCTTCCCACTTTTATGCCCCAGCAGACTGGGATGAGGCACTTCAAGTGCACAAAGGAAGAAGGGCCCATCGGGGTATTTAATGTCCATCACTGTATTTTATATTTGGCCTTGGTGGCACCAAACCCCGGGCACAGACACACGCGGCCCGGCTGGTGAGACGGAGCTCACAGGAATTCCCTGTGCCAGGAGGGAATCACCCGGAACTGGTCTCAACACTTCCAAGGGCAGGCACAGAGGCTGCTTGGGATCAGGGGCAGAAATCTCCTGTGAAGCCTAAAAACCCAGGTGAGAAGTGGATGGTGACTCCCCAGAGCTCCCGCTGAAATGATTTTCTGAGAGATGTCCATGACATCTGTGAACAAAACCCTGGAATCAGGCAGCCGGAATCGCGGCTCACCTTGAAGTTTGGGAGATTTTATTTACATCTGTACAATATTCAACCTCAAGCATGCTGAAGACTGGCATAAAAGGGGAACAGGAGGGCCAAGCGAAGCGTGCTGGGCTGCTGGTGGAGGCAGAGGTGCAGGCAGAAAGTGCCTGAAAAGGTGAAATGGCTCAGAGAAGCACGTCAGAAACACTGCACCTCTGCAGGACTGATGCTGAAATCCCTGCAAACCCAAAAATGGTGTTCGAAGCAATGGATGGGCAGATGGGAAGAGAACACGGGATCAAACGAAGCCTATGCCTGCTGCAGAAAACCCAAATGAAGATATTTTAAGGGTTTTGTGTCTATTGGAGAGCTGTGACATTATTAAAGCACAACCATGTCTGAAAAGTTACCTTTGTGTGCTTGTTGCTGTCTTTTTAACTTTGCTTGTAAAACTGCAAACTAGATCTTGCTTTGTTACAGAGAGCTCGTGGTGATATTGCAAACTTCACTTTTTCTCGAAATAACAGCCAGAATATGAAAGTTTTGCTCGCAGCAGAGACATCAAGACACAATGCTCAGTTTTGAGGTTCCCAATATTATGCAATGTTTGCTGTAGACATTTCCATTTCATTAGCATACTCTACTTTACATGAAATCCAGCAATGAATGCTGTCCCTGATCTAAGGCTAATCCTCTTTAAAGAGCTACAGGCTATATTACATGTGGCCACAGCCACGGTTATGCCAGGGCTGAATCACTTTGAAGCCTATTGAACAGTGTTCCCTTGTGAGACCATACACAGAGCCATAAACCAATGCTCCCTGTGCTGGGAAATCCTGCTGTTTCCATCACCAGGAGTTTCTGTCAGGGACAGACCAGAGTCCCAGGCAAGGAAGAGACACCTGGCCGCCTTCATCACCCCTCAGTGCCAATTCATGTGCCTACAAGTAATAAAAATCCTTTTTTTTTCCCTAAACCTCAACAGCAACTGCTCCAAGGGAGGGCTTCCAGAACAACCAAAGGTGAAGGTGAACCAGACACGCACTTCCCTGAGTAGGGAGGAAGCTGCTTGAGCAGTTTGGGACACAGACATATCTATCTTAGAAGGAAGAAGAGAGAAATGGTCATGTGTGTATGTGTAAGGCTGCATGGCTCACAGCTCACAGGGTGCCCGTGAATGCTACCAGCTGAGAAAATGGAACTCTGTTTTTATTGCCACACAATGTGGAATCTTCAACACCTTCACACCTACACAAATTTAAAAGGGGGAAAAAAAATTACAAAGCAACAAAAAGATCACCGGTCCTGCTACATATCAGCAAAATACAGCTTGTATTATCTTTAATTGTTCAAAATTACTTCCTTTGCTCAGTGAAGGGAAATGGAAAGGTTGGCTCAGCCTGCACTGTGCACATGAAATTTTCTCTGTCTGAGCAGTGTCAAACCAGACAAGGAGAATGGATTCAGCCTCCACAGTAAGATGTGGGGCCTGGTGAAGGCAATGGTCAACCTCCTCACTATCAAAATGGCTGCACAAATTATTTTTTCCTTTGCAGCAAAGGGAGAAAGGGTCCAGAGGAAAAAAACAAACAAACAAACAAACAAAAGGTGGAGGGAACGGCAGAGGGAATAGGAAAAACAATCAGGAGGATGGTGAGAGGGAAGAATAGAACAGACAGCTGGAGGGACAGGAAGATGGAAGAGAAACTGAGAAGGAAGAGAAAGGGAGAAGCCAGAGAGGCTCTAAAGGAGGGCCAAGGGCAGATCATGATGCAGAAATGAAAACGAGAACTTGGAAAGTGACATAAAGTCCATCTTTGTAAGGAACACCTCTCCTCAGCAGTCTAGGTGAGTTTTCTAATCAGTTTATTCAGGTCAGATGAGAAGAAAAGAGAAGTGGAAGAGTTCTTTTTCCTGAGTAAACAGGGAGGAAAGAAAATAAGCAGAGGGAACTGCTTTCCCTCCTTGGAAGACCTCCTCTCTGCTTATGGTGTGGAGCTGTTCTTGGCACTGGGAGCTAAAACTTCAGTGAACACACATCTTCCCCATGCATCTCTCCTCCCTCTCACACTGACATCCAGTGGAATACAATGGGATATCTATCCCTGGACACCTGTCTTTGAGAAGGGCCCGTTCCTTTTCTGTGTTAACACGAGGCACTCGGTTGCTGTACGGTAACAACTCATTGCAGAACCTCCCTACAGGTTGTTGCATACTCCATTAGGCATTTCCCAACTCTTGGAAGCTACCACTGCCATTATCACCATTAACTTGCAAGTACCTCGACAACTCTTGCACTACCAAAATGAAATTTATGACTTGAAACGAAAAAGACAGAAAAAGGAAAGACACCCCCGCCCCCAAACAACAACAAGAACTAACAGCCACCAAATAGAAGGATTCCCCAAAACGAAGGCTGCCTTCCCGTGTCCGGTCACACATTGCCATCTACTGGCTCTCGCTACTGTGCTCCGAGTGCTTGGGTGGTTTGGAATGAGACAAGGGCTGCGAGCAGCCTGGGGCTTATGGCTCTAAATCAACCAGCTCTCACTCACCTCCTCCCCAGTGGCTCCGTAGGTCCCTGAAGGATGGCTTCGGGTCACACCTGTGCCATCCCGGGAGAGCAAGCCCTGGGACAGGGAGGGTACAGCAGCACCAGGCCCACGTGAGGGGTGACAAGACACAGTGAGGCATTTAAGGCCAGGGAAAGCCAGCAAACAGGGCTCATGTCCCTCAAAAGAACACACCTGGGATATGGAGAGGGCTGGGGGGCGAACAACTACCCACCTACCGCACCCTTCCCGGGCTTTCTGAGCTCACCAGGTGACAGCTGTCACCCGCACGGCTCGTGTCCTCCTGCGCCCCGAGCCAGCCCTGCAGAAAAGCAGCACTTCTGCAGAAATCTGCCTCAAAACCAACCCTCAGTGCACTCAAACCCTCTGTGATTGTCTGGCACAAGAGGTGCCACCAGGTCACGGCATCTGCTTTAGTGCTCACCTGGTGACACTACGGACAAGCTGGTGACCGAAAAACCACAGAAATTATACTCACACACAACACGACATTTACAGGTGTTGTCACCCTTTACACCTGAACCCACCGGCAAATCCGAGCACCACGTGGCCAGTTTTGACAGCCAGGTGTAAAATCTGACCTCTAGGAGGGAAGGACAGAACTGTGGAAATCTCAGCACAGCAGAAATCAGGCCAGATTTCCTGTTGATTCAGCAGGGTGAGGATACTTTCATCATGTAAATTTAAAGACCAAAAACAAAGCCAAAGTTTTTCACTGGTCTGCATTGCTGCTGGTCTCAAATGTCCACAGAAAGGCTTTGATGCCATAACAGAGACAGAACTATAAAGGACATTTTTCCCAAGCGTCCAAGAATGTCATCACAGCATTCCCATCTCATAAGCAGTCACACAGATGACTAAGAGACTGTACTTCACAAAAGTCTTCTGAACTACCATGAACATCCCAGAAAGAGAAAGAAACACATTTCCCCTCTCTTGACTCCTGTTTCCCGAGCCAATTACGACTGACAGCAACAGAGAAGTTCCTCGTATTTTTCCATTTCCCAGAGTTGCCTGGGTAGGCTCTGGAGTTAGAGCAATCAGTTGTCAGGAAAACAGCACACCGTCACAGCCACATCAAAACCACCTCAGTCTTCCAGCCTGAAAAAGACTAACTTAGCCCAAACACCACATCTATTTGCAGTTTCGCTTTCGATCAAAGAAGTCTCAACTAAAAGAAGTTGTTACTGTAACACTGGAATGACCTCTACTACATCACAGAACCATTTTAGTAGGATGATCACCCAGAAACCCCACAGGCACAGAGTGCCTGCATTTTTAGTTTGTTTTTTTTCTCATAAAGGGCAAACCTGGAGTTGTTTTCCTGAAGCTGGCAGCGTTTCAGCTGACTAGAAACTTATTAAAGAGAGTAGCTGTAAATCCAGTTCCTGCCCTCCCCTGTACAAAATCCCACAGAGCTACACATAAATCATAAAACAATAAAAGAATATGCAGCTGATTTGATGTTACACAACCCTACGAAAAAAAGGAAAGGTCCTTACATACCTCAATAAATACAAGTATCAAAATAGTCCTATCAGAAAAGTTGTCTCATGACCTGGGACTCGGGCTGTTTCCGGAAACAAAAGGCTGACAGGAATTATAACCACCAACAGATGCAATAAATAGCAGGGTTGTGCAATTCTGGCTTTTCCAGAAGGCAGCAAAGTAATTTATTTTTCTTGTGTGTGAGCACACAGGCCCAGCCCTGCCTGCCGTAAAAAAGGCCTTCATCTGTGAGAGAAAGTTGGAATAATCTGTTTTCCTTCTCTCCTTTTCAACACACCTTCTTGCAAAATACAGTTTAATCCTTTTTTTTTTTTTTTTTTTTTTTTTTCCTGATGTCAGGGAGAAGAGCCCACAGAGAGAGAACAGCTGTATCAGACTGCACACCGACAAAAGTTATTCCACAAGAACTACAAAGGAGCTTATCAACCCACAAGTCATTTACTTGTTTGTTGAAGATACAAAAAAGAACCCACAGATGAAAAAGAGTTTCTGTGAGCCAACACAGCATTTCACCACCCGTGCCAAAGCCATCAAGCCCTCAGTACTTACTTGCCAGTCCCAAAGCTGTGCAGGCACAGGGAAGGGAGGACACGGAACGTTTGGGATCTGGATTGAAAAGGAACAGGTTTGCTTTGCCACTTGTGCCACTTGTTCTGTGCTGGGTAGTAATGGAGATGAACATGAAAAACCAAGCCGATGGATAAAGAAGAATCCAGGGCTGTTTCAGGATTTGTAAAGAGAGGGAAAAAAAAAAAAAAAAAAAAAAAAAAAAAAAAAAAAAAAAAGCTTTCAGGTCAATTTAGACCGTCGGCCAGGGAAAGATTAGGTTATTTCCCAAATGCCGTGCAATGAACGCGAACTGCGGTTGCTTAAAGCAAACAACCAAATATTTAAAAAATAATCAATTTAGGAACATCATCAGGTCAACTGCTGTGCTCATGATGCGCCGCTTACCAAAGCGTTTTACCCCTCAAAGCGTTCATTTGTGAGGTAAAACCGAAATGACTCTGTCTGACAGCTGAGACCGCCAACCTCTGATCCCTGACACGGCTCTGAGGCCTCACAGGTTCAGATGGCCCCGTAAACCTCGGACAGATCTGTGGCTATTCCTTTAGAGTTATTCATATAACTCTATATAATAAATAACTTAACGTTTCTTTTTCTTATTTTTTCTTTTCACTGTATTTTAAAAAAAAATTTACTTCCGGCCCCGCGGTGCCCTCAGCGTCTCCCGCCCCAGCACCGCCCCTCTCAGCTCTTCCCGCCTCTCGCCTCAGCTCCTCTCGCCTCAGCGCTTCCCGCCCGCTCCCGGAGGAATTACCGGGAGAGAGGAGCCGCTGGAGCCCTCGGCAGGCGACAGAGCCCCGCTCCCGGCAGGTGAGGAGGCGGCCGGGCCGGACCGGGTGGATGTGAGGGGAAGGAAGGGGGCGGGATAGATGTGCGGGCACTCCGGGATGTCGCCAGGCAGTTCGCAGGCAGTTCCCGTGGAGGCGGCGGGTTCGGTCCGGAGATCCCGGGGTAGGGAGGTGGCACCGAGCCTGCTGCGGGAGCCAGGGCCCGAGCCCATGTACTTCGGGCTCCGCCTTGTTCTCCTGCCTCTGGAAGCGGTGATAGTGACACTCGCTTTCCCGTAGGAGAGGATGAGGTGAGATCGCGGTCGGTTTGGCTCCAGTGAGGGGACGGACAGCAGCCGGGCAGTGGCTGCCTTAGAGCTGCGGGAGACATCTGCAGAAAGTTTCTTTCTCCTGGCCAGTACACTCTCAGTAAGTAGAAACTCCTTTAGCATTTACGTGAAGGAATATTCAGTGTGTTCAACTTCTACGAACCCTTAAGGCAGGACTGGGCAGCCGTGCGGGGCATGCCTGAGGTGATCATGGATCTGAAGCGGGCCCTGTGGGGAGCTGCTGAGATCCAGGTTCATCAGTGGGTGCTGCCGAAGCTATGGGTGGTTGTTCTTTCTTGATTAACGTAGCCATTTTTAAAGCTCACCAATGGAAACTAAAGTCAGGAGGCACAGAAGTGTCTCCGTGGGCTGAGCTGCAAGCAAAGTGAAAGTGCTCAGGGGTTTTCCCCTTCACCGAAGATGACCTCATGTAATATCCCCTTGCTGGTGCAAAGCGAGGACGGGCACAGCTAGACACGGGGACAGTTCCTCCTGGCTCACAGAGCTGCTTCCAGCATCCCAGAGCTGGGGAATCTGCAAGGAGGAGGCATTGATAATGGTGCCACCACAGCTTGTCTCACAGATGGCAGAGGAATAGCCTGCTATCAGGGTGTCTGTCTGTATTCCTGCCAAAAGCACAGATGATATTTCCTAGCTTGTTTTAAAGTGAGCTCTGCTGGAAATTCCGTGTTTCACTCATCATCTGTACTGTTGCGGCCTACCTCAGTAACCAAGCTGAAATTGCTGAGCTATTGTGCCAGAACTGTGGCTGGTTTTGTGTTAAAGGTGCAAAGGTTTTGAGGTTTCGCACAGAAAATCATGCACTGATACACCACCACTCACCGTGCTTGGTGTTTGTGTGCAGTGTGTAAAAAACACAAGGCAACTCCATCATCACAAAACAACAAGTCATCACCCAATTGAAAACATCAGCAGTGATGATTCACCCACTCATAAAGCTCTGAATGGAGCTGGTGCAGAGATCTGCACAAGACACGTTGAGAACTTACTGTGGGCTGGATGTAGAAACATCTGCACTGTGTGATACCAGTTAAATGGCTGCTCACATGTTTCTCTGGTGAGTAACTGGGAACTCATTTGCTGGTTTCTGCTTTCAAATAGCAAGACTTTTCTTTTCAAGGCTCAGCTTTAGTGTGGGAGGACACTGGCCTTGCATTTAGAGAACCAGATGATAGCCTTTCCTGAGCTGTCTCAGGTTTTATTAGGATGCACTGCAGTCGCTTAGGCTTCAGAACAGAACTTATTTCATAAGTATGTGGTCCCTGTGCTGCATGTGAAGAACTTAAAAAAAAACAACACAAAACTACCAAACCCAAGAAAAGTAATTTTTTTAGCACTTCTGCAGCAGCAGAGAGCCGAAATTTTCCAACAGGCAATGGGGAAATAGCTAGGGGTGGTGACAATTCCTCTTCTGGGTCTCCTGGATTCAGTTTTTATGCTGTCACAGCAGTCACTTCTGAACACTTTTCCCATGCGAGAGGTCAGTTCGGACCCGAGAGCCGAAGGAGTGCTTTATGCATGCTTGAGTTACCACTGCCTGCAGGCAGACTGTTGGTAAAAGTCTCCTTTTAAAATTTTAAAATGTTAAAATGCCTTCTGGTCACAGGACACACGGAGAGCAGAGCACACCGGCCCAGCTGGTCCTGTTCAACTCCATTTTAAGTCTATCAAGTAAATCTGCTAAATGGCAGTTTCTTGCAAAGATAAACCTACCTGTGAGATCCTCCCGAGGGGCTTGTGGGCAGCAATGGTCACTCGTGGCTTCTGAGCTCCCACTCCTGTGCTTCCATCGTATTCACTGTCAGCCAGCTACCTGGAAGTTCTGTACAGTCAGCGTAGAGCAGCACAGGAAGCACTTTAATGCCCCACTGAACCCACTCTGTTCGGTTCCGCAGCGGTTCCGCGGCGCGCCGTTCCCGTTCCCTTGTCCTGAGGACCCTTTCCACCATGACCTCTTTCGAGGAGGCCGAAACAGAAGAGACGGTGACGTGCCTCCACCTGACCTTTTACCACCCCGGGCAGGGTGAGAAGATGATGTTCCGCTGCCTGAACTTCTGCAGGCGGGAGCAGCTCAGGGCGGACGACACGGCCAAGTTCGGCCGCGATTCCAGCGTCTGCCGCTACAGCCTGGTGGACACGCGCGTCTCCCGGATCCAGTTCTCCCTGCAGTTCTACAGGAAGCTCCACACCTCCGAGCACGGCTTTGAGATAAAGAACCTGAGCAAGAAAACAAAGCTGACCGTCAACCAAACGGAACTGGGTTACTTGAACAAAATCGACCTGCCCTGGAAGTGCATCATCTGTTTTGGGGACTACCAGATCCTGGCGGAGACTCAGGAAGGGGAGGCTGTGGATTATTTTGAGACTCACTTGCACCTGGCTGAGGCACCAATCCTACAGGAAAAGTGCCTGCCATCCCTGCAGCCTGTACCTGAGAATGGCATTTCTCCTCCCCTTTTTCTTTCCCAAGGCAAAAGCCCCACAGAGATGGACGAAAATGACTCGTGCTAGCGGGGGTTGGGTTTGGAAGCCTGCTCAGCTTCCAACGCAGACGGCTCTCGCCTCAGTCCAGTGTTCCTGGTGGTGCTCACTGACTGCTGCACTGCAGTCTTCTTTACTTGGTGTTCTCAGGCATTTCAGAACACTGCTCCACAGAAATGGATTCCTGCCACTGCCTTCAGTGAGGCCCCAGGGCTCTCTGATGCCCAGAAAAGGTGTGGGAGACAAGGGGTCACTCAAATCCACGGCAGCAGCAGGTTCCATCCCAGAACTGTGGCCACGTGCCTTGAAGGGATATTTAACAGGCATTAATGCAGAGCACGCACAGCAGGGTTTTGGTCCCAGGCAAGGGATGACAAAATGTCTTGTTGGGTATTATATTTTGTGCTTTGCTTTGGACACCAAATTCCAAACAGTATTTGCAAGCCTAGGTTGTAACTTCGCAGATTTTGCAACTTTGTCTTTTATGTTTTTATTAGCTTCAAAGCAAGGTTTGTTTTTTTATTTTTACTTGTTCAGCTAACATATATATTTTTTGCAAGTTAACTACTTTTGCTTGTTATTTAGACAAACATCAATGATCATGGTCTATAAAAATCCACATTAATTTTGTAAGAAAAGCATTTTATTCCCTAGTAAGGATTTGCTCTGTTAGACAGCTGCAATCTAAAAGAATTTTTGGAGAATAAAATTATTTTCAGGACCATCCAGGTAAGAGAGACTGTTACTGGCACTATTCTGCGCTTTCCAAAAGTGCCTTTGCTCCAAGGTTAAGAATTTACATAAATAGTTTCAGAAAGTTTTCTACCTCTATTCCTTTACCCAATTTTCTTGTCTTTTAAATATTTCTCAGGTTGTTTCAGTCAAGTTTTTCTTTGTCAGGGGCTCAGCTTTTCATGGCATTTGGCTTTTTTATTTGGTCAAATGTTTTAGTTTGCTTGAAAGATACACTGGAAGAATAGGAGTTACCCATTTTATCACCCCTAAATATTAGGATGCATTTCAGCATTAATCATTCTAAGAAAACCATAATTATAACTGTGGGGAGGAACAGCTGAGATTCAGGCAACCAACCACAAGGGAGAGAAAGCCATGGGAGGGGCAATGAAACTCAAACACAGGCTTAGGTAGGATTTGTCTTATTCATCTCATCCTTGACAAAATTACTTTGTTGCCATGTTTCCCTTGGAACCAGGCTGTGGCTTCCAAACGACAGTCACTTGCACAGCTGTTACTTACCTGAGGGAAGAATCAACCATGTAAAGTACACATTAAAAAATGAATTGTCTCTTACTGCTCCATTGATCCGACCAGCAGAAGTTAATTTACACAAGGCAGGTTATTTTACCTTTGAAGTGGGAGGAATATCGCTGCTCATTTCCAACAGCAGAAGGGCTCCATGCTCCAAATTCCTCAGGTCTTCTGTTATTGCAGCTTGTTTAGAGCTTCCCTTCTGAAGCAGCAGGTCCCCAAAAGGACTGTGGGATTCAGCAGGGCTCTGACACGGCTGCCACAAACCCAGCAACAGATACAACACTGCGCCAAATGTAAGACTTGCTGAAAATTTTAATGACTTTTAAATTTGTACAGATACGCATTTTACAGTACCCTTGAATTGTTTCACATGAGCTGTTTGCAGAACCTCTCAACTTCTCAAATATCCACAAATATGGAGGAGCATCACTCAGTGCTCCAAGTCACTCAGCGTGGTGCACTGAGCACTGCAAATGTTCTCGTTAACCATGGCTACAGAGCATGCCCATCACAGAAAAAGCTGGAGTCAGCCTCCTTTTTCCAAAGTGCTTGTTCATCCTAAGGGCAGGATTGTCAGCTAATTGACTTCCTCAAGGCATGGTCAGGACAAAGTCACCTCCTGTTCACTGGCCAGGAAAAGCAGTGGCCAGTGCAGGGGAGGTGACAGTTTGAGCAGGTAAAAAACATGTTATTTACATGTTGAGGAAGTTGCCTTCCTTCCCATAGGAATGTATTATACAAAGAAATATCCAAGAGAAGTCACACAGCAGTAGCTTAGGCCAAACCCAAAATATACATTTGATGTGTACAGATCTTTAAAGCTCATTACAAGTATTGCAAATATAAATAATGCCATTAAAACATTTTCAGTGACATAGCTACAACTGAAGAGATGGAATGTTACCAACAGGATTTATCTGTTCTCTCCTTATTTGTACATACTTAATCCCAGTGTGGAGCATTTTTGTTCCTTATCCACACTGCAATGACCCAAATACTCCAAATATTTTCAGGTGATCTAAACCAGCGACACAACTTTCACCAACAAATTAAGTTCTGATGATGACAGCAGAGGTTCAGTACTTATCACAACATGTTCCTTTTACTCCATAACAAAGTTAAACCCTGTCACCCTTTTTCCGTGGAAAAACAAGACAGCTACACAAAATAATGGCAGAGTAGAATGGCTTTACTTTTGAACCTTTGGGGAAAGCTTGAGATCTGCAAGTATTTTGCAGGTTCCCTTTTGTTAAAAAGTGAGATTTACTTGGGATACCACAGGAGACCACACAGCACAGGACACCAGTGGTGCAGTCACTGAACACCTCCTTGGATTTCAGCCCACATTAGCAGGATTGACCATCCGCTTTAGAGGCACAGGAAAGGCAGAGCACTTTAACACACTGTTGAAACGTGAATTTTTCTTCTTTCTTTTCAAAATGCAGATATAGAAATTCAGTCTTTAGGTTCTTGTTCTTCCCACCCCAGCAGCAGAGACGTCATCCGTCCCCCAGTTTGCTCACTGAATGTTGCTTTTCCATAACTGTTCTGATCCAGCGGAATTATAAATTTCCCAGAACTGAAGAATTTTTGGGACCTTGTAGCAACAGATTGTTGTTTGTTCAGGGGGGCTGGGAAAACAAGACTTTGGTCCTCCCAGTGCTCCACTGGTTAAAATTCCCATTTCATTGACACATAGAGAATTTATGTTCTATTTTATTTTTGTTTTTCTATCTAGCACACGCTTACTAAGTCTGGCATATTATACAAGTCAATATCTTACCTAACCTGATGAGTTTTACCATGTTCATTGAGGTTAACTGTGCTTAGCATAAAATAATTAAAAAAAAAAAAAAAGTAAATGGAAAAAAAGACAACACAAGGCTAGGAAGGCTTTAAGCTAGACAGGGGAAAACTTGCAATTTGCCACGTGTCAAATTGGTTTTGCAGCTCTGACTTTTGCACCCTCTAAACAGCTGAAGAGCAAGTCAAAAAAGCACAGACCGGAAATAAAAATACTTCAAAATTATTTCTCTATCTTTCAAGTATTAAATAAATTATACAAGACCGTTTCTGAGATAAATATTAGGCCAGTGATGAATTTTAAACCAAAATCAATAGAAAACATCATCCAGAAAAAAAAAAAAAGGCAAGTTCCAATACAGATAAGTCAAGCCATGAAGCTTCAATTAGTGCAGATAATTTTATATTAAATCCAGATATCCAGAGATACACAGAACAGAACCATCCCGTTTGTTTTTTTTTCACAAAAGTGGAGAAGGTAGACGATAAAATTGCACTTAGTTCTGAATCCATTGTGTCCCTCCCGTTCCTTGCGGGTCAGGAGAAGGGAAGCAGGAGGATACAAAAGAGCAGGTTGGCTTTCCACATTCCACTCCCCTCTCCAGCACTCCAGGGGCCGGGCAGCTGTGGTCACTATCTGTCCTGGCGCTCGCAGTCCGACAGTTCCAGCACGGGGTTGACGAAGCCGGCGTACTCGGAGTTGCCGTTGTCGTCCATCCCGGCGCTGACGAAGTCGTTCTCCCACTCCAGCCCGTTGGAATCGTCCGAGGCCGAGGCCAGGTGGCTTCCCGTCTTCCTGCCGTTGAACTTCAGCGCTGCCCGCAGGATGTCCTCCTCCGTCTTGGAGCGTTCCCTCACCGGGATCATCCTGTTCATGCCTGCCGTTTGAACACAAAAAGGCATCCTTGTGAGTTTTCACCTAGCTTTTGTGCTTCTGCCAAGAGAAACGCAGGTAAAATTTGGACAGACAACGGGATTCGATGGTCTAGGAAAGGTCTTCGGTCTCTCTGGAAAGGGATATTTAGTTCTGCACAAAATAAGGTTCTGGAAACTGCCCAAAGACATCTTTACTGATTCTGTCAGTAATTACAGACGTTCTTGTGGGGAAAAAAAAATCACCTAGGGGTTGGCAAAAAAAGAAACAAACCCTTGCTCATTTTTGTTGAGCCTTTCAATGGTCAAGGTTTCAACATTTTGGAACAAAATGAAAACATTGTTGAAAACATTTCAACAAGTTTCAACTAAGAGCTTTTGCAGGTTTAGTGAGGAAAAGAGAAAGTATTGGTAACAATGAGGAAATCCAGAAAGCACCTGTAACAGGCAGCAATGAGGGTAGCAGGGATATCCTCCTTGGAATGCAGATCGAAGTTCCCAGTGAATGTTACAGTCCAAGTGAAAAGGGTTTTTCCTAAATTATTTAAATCGGCCTCCTGACCAACTCCCATGTTTTAAAAGGAAGAACAAGCTCTTCCTTCTTCTCCTGGCTCACGAGAGGGCAGCATTTCTTTACCATTACTTCTGTCAGGAGAGTTTACAAGTCAGTTGCACAAAATGCAGGGAAATGAATTCATTTATTTACTGGAGCATCCAGAAAAATGAATTCATTCATGAGGGCTATCTCCACATTAATCAAAATGAGGAATTTTTTTCAGTAAAAATAATTTACAGTTTAACCATTACAAACTTGTCAGAAATTCCATCAGAAATAAGTTTTAAATCACCTTCCCCTTTGAAAACTACAATGTTCCCAAGGAACATAGCTTAAACTGTCAACATCTTTAAACTTTTGAGTTCAGGATGAAGCTGAAATGCAGGATAAATACCTTCTTCATCTTCCCACTCTAAATCCAAGGAGGTGCTGTCATCGTTCCCACTCACTGATTTGGTTTTGGTCATCAAGTCACAGCTGCTCTCCGTGTTGGGCGTCAGCACTGTGGCATCAGATGAAAGTCCTATTTAAAAAAAACAAACACCCCATAATGTATTTTTCATTTGTAAATGTACTGGAATTTCAGGTTCAACGTGCAAAAGTAAAATTTCAAATTAAGCTTTGCGACCCTTTAAAACTCAGGAACGCTGGAAAAGGCATTTCATCAGTCCAAAGAATAATCAGGAGCTTATTAATTGTCAATATCACTGAGATATTGTCTCATTAGAACTAAAAAGGCATTTAATAAGCTGTAAGCAGATCTTGATGAAAACTTGTAAAAACAAAATAAACCAAATCAACCCTCTCCTCCCCCAAAAAACTAAACTCAGTATTTCCTGAAACACAGCCATCCATCCACCACCTTCGTGGTTATCATCTACTGTCACCAAAAAAATTACAGATAAAAGCTTATCAAACTGTTCTACTCTAAACTGTTAGTGGAATTTTTAGGTACAGGCAGCCAAATTCCCTCTTGCACTTCATTAGGAAAAAAATTAAGCATCAATATGATTCTAATTGCTTTGCCAAGGGATGATAAAAAAAGCTATAAACACACACCTGCATCTCAGTACAGGGGTCTGGTTTTGCAAGAAATGTTCCCCACTATCTTTTATCTATCAGGTAAAAAAAATTGCCAGATTTTTAAATTACAGATACGTGTATATACACATTTTTACATTTGTGTGTGAAAACATAAAACTGTGCATCTGTGTTGATCTACAAAAAGGAGCAGCACTCTGTGCCCCTCAGGGTCCCTTAACATTTAAAGATGTTGTTAAGGAAAGGCAGACTTACTACTACTTCGGAAAGCTTCATACTGGAATTTTGTATTCCTTAGGAAAGGATCGAGATCTTCCTCTGCCACGGAGCTGCAAGAAACAATGCACAATTTTTTAGCTTTAAAACCTCCAAGGGTGCCATCAAAAATACTTGAATCCACATGCCCCCAGCTCTGTGCTACAAGGCACATACACCGTGAACTAAATTCTTTATAAAATCATCTGCAAAACGCCTTTCTATTCCTATTCATCACATCCTCCCTCTCCCAGTCTGTGCTTCTGCTCAATTTTGATTAGTATTTTCAGTTGAAATTTAATTAATTAACTCAAAACAACCCTTCCCCTCTCTTCATCACTTTGGATAAAATCTCCTTAATTTTGAATTAATTTTTTTTTAAAGTCATTAATTCAAACCCTGTTCCTGCAGTCCTTTGTTTTTAAAATCTGGCCAGTTGCTACTCAGTTTTCACAGCTCCTATTCTAACTGTGCCTCCATAGCAAAATTCCTCCTGTGCCCCTTGTCTTCCATGCATGAGTTTTTTCTAAACTCCAACACCAATCCACTGTAAATATTGTCCATTTTTCTAGCTTGTTTTTCCCACCACCACCACTGAACAGAGAAGGTGGCAATGAAGATACTTAAACCGTTAATAAATACATGAAATATTGAATAAATAAATATAATTAGGAATATTAAAGAAGAAACAGGCAGACTCTATAAACCATTTAAACAGCATATTTCTACTGGGTTTTTAGACCAGGGTCCTGAATAATAAAAACATTTTTATGATAGCTGCAATTTTACATGTAAACACCTTTTAAAAAGAAACTAATGGATATTTTTTTTTTTGTGTAAATATCTTCTAATAGCTGGGAGTGGCGCTGTAGGCAGCAGCATAATAACTCCAGCCATGACCAGAATGAACCCAAAATACCCCCTTTAGCTTTCCAGGTGAGGAACAGGAGTACAAACAGCCAAGACCCTGAGTTACCATGAATTAAAATTGGTTCTCTTACCTCTGGAAGTCTCCATTATTAACAGCATGTGCTCTCTGTGTTATCCTGTGCTGCCTACGTTGCTATCAAGAGAAGCGAAGGGTTGAAAAAGCTGAGTACTCAAAAAATGAGCTCTCAACACTTAATCCTCTTTTATGCACCCCCCCAAGAAACCCATCAGTTCTTAGAAAACGTGGACAACCACCTCAGTCATGACTGCACCTGTCTTGTCTCCTGTCTTCTTAAAAGTATTTTCAGTGCACAACTAACACCTGGGGTGATGCTTGGTTTCTTTTGCTCCGTGCCCAGGCACAGCCACCCTGCCATTTAAAAGATAAATATTTCCTACAAATCCTTTTATCCCTGTGCAAAGCAGTAGTGCCATCTCCTCTGGTTGTCTCCATCAGCACTAAGTGCTTCATCTATATTAATAACAGCTTTGCTGCCTTGCAGGGCCAAAAGTATTAATAACTCTGCTAATGTCGACTTCATCTGAGAATTGCTCTTTGCTTTGGGTGTGGGGAGGTACCTGCACTGGATCTAGTGGTTTTCAGTCCCAAGATGATGGGGAGGGGGGGTTGTTGTTTTCTGGCACACTTGGCATCTTGGATATTTAAATAGGAATAGTTGCAGGCTGAAATGAGTAAATGGGGAGTGTAGAGAGAAGAGAAAAAAAAAAAGAAGCAGAAGTAGAAATAGCACAGTGTGGTGGTGAGAGGTGAAAAGACTTAAGAACGCAGAGAGGAACAGACAGAAATTTGGCACAACACAGTCAACAAATCTGTCAAAATCAATTACTGACACATGCAACGACTTTCTTTTAGGATTCCTATACCCACATAATACCCCATTTAGACTATCTCCCCGTTCTGCCAGGTCACATCCCAATATCCAGCACTGCCAGTTCCAGGACACACACACATAAAAATTCCCTGCTGTTACAGACCCTGACATTTAGTGGGGCAACATCAGCAAGCCAAATGAGCTTTAAAAGAGGCCCTACTTCCAAGGAAAAAGCCATTTTCCCATTTGTGCCCACAAACAGCAGAGAGATGAGTGATGCATTTGAAAATAGCTTCCAGTTTATCTAGAAGGGCTAAGTGCTTGATGCATATCTGGACAAAAACGCTTCCTTAAAATCCTTACAATCCTTATGGGTTTTGAGGAGGGTGTTTGAGCAGGAGATAAGTGGTGCTAATTTTACACGAAGAGGAAATTAAAATCTCTACAATCCATTCTATCTTAGGTCCTGACTAAAAGGAGTGCATATTAAAAATACCGAAAGACAAGAAATACAGCATTTCTTGCACAGAACTTCTACAAAAACCAGTTACCACCATTTAAAAAAAAATAAAATCTACTTTTGCTGGCTTTCTATAGATCAAAAGAAAAAAAAAAAAAAAGCAGGCAAAAAAGGTCAGAAAGAATTAACCCTCCCACCCCAAACGGCAAGGGGAGAGAAAGAAATGTGAAATGAGAGCTGTACTGAGGGACACAAAAATCAGATGAAAACTCCAAAGCAGGGTCAATACAAAAACCCAAGGAGAAGGAGCAATACAGTGCACAAATATATGAATTACATTTTACAAGTCTAAATGATGTCACAAGGTGTGCTTAATTTCAGGGGGGTTTTCTACCCAAAAACCATCAGAGATCATTTGACATTTAAGATCAGTAACTTTTACATATTATATAAGAAGAGTGTTAAGCTAATTATAGATCCAAATTATCACTCATTCAAAATCTGTACTCGGCGACAGAAGCTGTTTCAAACAATTATGGTGATTTTCAGCTGTTCCAACCAGCTGTACTTTCAAATCTTGTACTTCTTTCTCTACTTGGCAAGCCAAAGCCATCTCCTCATCAGGTCTCCTGAGATGGAAAGGATGTGTCAGGGGAAGTCTGCATACATGGGAACAGGACAGAGGCTCTCATATATATTGGGGTCTTTTTTTCCCCCTCACCTCCAAGAGCTTTTTCTGCTTTGCTGCCCTGGCTGCTTCACGTTGTGCAGCATATAAAGCCTCCTCTTCTAGTCTTAACTTCTCCTCTTGTAAGGCTAACTGTATATGAACAAAACAGTAATGGTTAACAAAAGCAGAACCTATCTACCTTCCTGCTAATAAAGCCGTAAGTGCGAGAAAACAAAAGAAAAGCAGCTAGAAAATCAAAAATAAAACAAAAACAGACCACAGCTGAAGCATTAAATGAATTTTAACAGCTTCCCTCCCCGCGACCAAACGGCCCCAGAAATTTAGGTGACTACTGAAGAAACACTTATTATTACTGAACTGCTGTAATGCTTTTTTCTATTTTATTATGAACTGCACAGTGAAAGATTTAAAGATTTTCAGTTCCACAGTTCATTGGCACTTTAGATTAAAGCTCATTCAAGTTCTACATTGTAATCCAGATCATGTTCCATTAAACTGCTGCAACACTAAAACAGAATAACAAACTATGTGTCTTTTTCCTTGAGAAAATTCAGCACTAGAAGAGTTGAATCAAGACTATTCCCCATTTGGTCTTGCACTAAACAAAAGGGGTCATATTTAAGAGATCCTGGTCAGAGACCCAGCCTATTCATTCCATTTTTCAGCTAAGAGGCTATTAAAAAGAAGGAATTTGTGCATCTTGTAGACTAACTGATGAGCAGAACCCAATTGTTCCATGTGAGTGGAATCTCCTGGTGTCCAAGGCTGATCCTAACATTTTTGGAAGAAAAACTATTTATACTGTCACTCTAACCACTTACCTCTGACTGAAGCTTCAGATCAACGACCCTCTGCTTTTCAGCAATGGAGTCGTAGTGTCTGTCCTTCAGGTCTGCAATTTCTTCCTCAGTCAGAGGCCTGGAAGCACAAAAAGAGAAACACAAAAACACAAAAAAGCTCCATCTATTATTCATGCATGACAACCCTCATTTGCCCTTTTAACCTATCTGTGTGGTCTTTCCTGGCAAGTCTTTTAATGCAGATCCAACAGGCTTGTGCTTGTGGCCTGTTCCTCCTGAAAGTTCCAGTTTATTCAGGACAGTGTAGTGCCTCTCCTCGCTCTCACAATATGTATTATTTATATCTTTATGGGAAGCATATTCTCAAAACCAGCTCTGCTAACAGAACTACTGGAATAGAACCATAACCATCACTGCAGTTCAAATCTCACTTTTCCCCCCCTTAGATGTTTTTGTCTCTTGTTTTTCCCTTATTAGTTCATTTTGTTTAATGTTCACAGTGGGACAGTAGAGGGAAGGAGAGGTCCTCAGTCTCAAAAGTCTTACCTGTGACTGCTCCCTGGGCTTTCCCCCTGTTAAAATAAATAAAAAAGAAAAAAGTCTGAATTTTGTGAAGACAGAGGACTTCCAAAACTTCCCTTAGCAAAGCAACCCAGGTCCGTTTCTGTTCTCAGACTGAGGGCACTTGCTGAGTCTTATGCAAGAGTTATACTGGGAGCAAATTCTCCTTTAAGTCTTCCCAAACACACTTCTTTCCCACACTCTTCTTTCTTCCCAAAGTCCATAGTGCCCCCTTCCTTAATGAGTTATACTCCCCAAAACCAATCTCTTAGATCTTTATCCAAAGTCTTAAATTCATATTCTTAGTGCAAGGAAAACTGAAAGTAAGAAAACCACCATGATTTAAATCTACAACTCAGCTTAAAGTAGGAGGAAGATTTGGATGCTGGAACCATTTTTAAGGATTGTACGAGCAGGTTTCACATGATGCCCCAGGTGCTCACCTCATCACTTTCCACCAGGTTCTCAAACTGCAGAGAAAAAGAAATAATAATAAAAAAACTTTACAATTCAGCATAACCAGTCACTAAAAACATACAGCAAGTATGACTGTATATTTTATGTGTCTTGTAAAAACACTTGTCCAGATCTAACAGTGTGACCATAACCCTGCTTTCAGAGGAATTTTATTCTTAAGAGTTGGACCTTTCTTCTTACCAGTGTTTCTTGTCTTAAATACTACATTCTCCTAAAAGGAGAAGAGCTCAAATAGAAAAACAAGCATACTCTGCTGCACAAACTCACCCAGCAGATTCAGCTGTCACATTAAAAAAAAAAAAAAAAAAAAAAAAAAAAAAAAAAAAAAAAGCAAAGAGAAATCAAGAAATCCTCTATACTGTTTTCAGTATAGTAATGTTAAATCTAGCCAGTCCATCAAACAGAGACACAGAGGTCAGCACCTACAGCAAGACTCCTTATTGACCTAAAATCTGGGAGGAGAGCAATACCTCCTTTTCCCTGTCACACTTCTGAGCCAGGAACACTCTCTCACAACGGGAAGTTCTGCACCAAAACAGATTTCCCCCGCTGTACACATCTGACCCCTTTCTCGACAGCCAAAGCATTAACTACAATAATTCATGTTATCCTCAGTAATGGGGGCAATCTGGCTGCTCTAGGACTTCCAGAGCACAGGAACACTCAGGGAAAGTAAACCAGGTTATTCCTGGTTAACCTTACACTTGGCAACAAGGAGTTATGTCTGGAGGCTGGGAAAGTGTTAAAAGTTAAAAGGAAACCTAGAATTTGGGGTCACAGGAAGGGCCTCTGTAGGGAAAAAAGTAGATTACAGATGCAACAACCCCATCAGATTCTTTTTGTGCAATCTGATTCGTGATCCTGCAATCAAGAGCTGAATACTCTGCATTTCTACAAGCAGCCAAACCCCATCACAGCAGAGAGGAGATGTAACAAGCAGTGTGTGCAATGCTCTGGTGATGAGCATCAGAGCACCACAGACACTTCTCTTCCTTCCAAACAAGACATTAATGTTCTGAGGTGCAATAAGAATGACTCTCCACGCAGTGCAGCATCAGTTTGGGCAGGAATATCCCAGAACATTTCAGTGTTCATAAACTACAAGGCACTGCTAGGATTCAGCTTTTCCCACTTCTTCTTAAATCGCTAAAAATGTACGTACTCACCTCTATAGTGAAGTGTTCTCCTGTTGAACATGTTCTAAAATACTTGGATCTGGAAAAATAAGTTTACAGTTAGACTACAGAGAAGACTCTTCAACACACAGCAGAAGGTAAACGAGCCTGAGGATTTAAACCAGATTTTAAAATGTGTTAAGTATAAAATAATAACAAAATCTTCATGTATTTAACACATTGACTTATTCACTGGAGCTCTGTGTTGCTACTACAGCAGAGAGAGGCAAGGGCATGTAAACGTCTTTTGTAGAACTGGGGGAAAAACTAAAACCCTTGTGAGATGACATCATTTGTCAGGATGCTGGACTTGACATTTACAGACTATTAGCATGTTCTGCAATCCCTTTAATACGTTTTTCCTGGAAAAAAAACCAACACCATTGTTCCAGGCAATTTCTGAAAATGCTGCTGCTCACCATGGCACTTAACTCTTTCCTGGCATCTTGCACCTCATCAGTGTTAAACAACAGATTTTATTTTAACAGCTTGGCACATCCAGAAGGCTGAGCCTCAGAGAAAAGCATCCAACAAGAGGTCAAGGCAATACTTTTAAACTACAACAACAACCAAAAAAAATCATGCTCCAATTTTATGCAGGGAATCAGTTTCTTCTTTGATTCTTTATTCAGAATTCTTCCTATTTTGTTTTCATTCTTTTACAGAGGGCAGTTAGCCCTGTCCTCTACAAAACCCAGCAGAGTATTAAGTTACCTGAATACATTTTTACCCAGCCAGAGAGGTCTGGCTGGTGTCCAGAAGAACATTCTAAGGTAAACACTCTTCAGTACAACATCCATTTCATCGAACTGTTTCGAAAACCAGGGTTTCCAGTTGCAAGCGCTGACGGGGACAAGGAATAAACCCAGGGCCTCAGGGATTTCTGTACTTGCACACAAGATCGTTCAGCACTTGCAACCAACACCTACTCTGACAATAATAAAAGCAACACACCAGCCAAAGCCTGAACTATTTTAACCGTATCGTCTTTCCTCCATCCCATTTTTCTTTGGAAGCCACTTTAGGGAACTCTGTCTCCCCTGGCAACTTGTTGCACGACCCACTGGTTCCTTGTTGCACAACCCTTCCTGCCACTAAAGAACCTTTTCCAGAGAACTCACTGTTGTGAAACCAGAGAGGAAAGGCCACCTGGAATCATGCACTACATGACAAGGATAATTGGGACACGTGGCAGGAACACTTAGGGCAATTTCACTGCTACCTTTCTCTGTGATTTGGTGTCTAGGAGCCAATACCATTAAGAATCTCATCTAATAACACTGCAGCAGGAAATTGTTCTGGGGCTGTCTATGCTGTTAACAAACGTGTAATTCCAGTTTGCAGCGCCAGGCTTTAGGTAAATTACTTCCAGCTTCCCAGACACTTGAGCTGCAGTCAGCTTAGTTGCTAGAACTGAAAAGTGAACTAAAAGCAGTGCAAGCTCCTTAAATGTCATCACAAACAGCCCAGCAGCAATGCCAGCTCTAGGAAGAGCTGCTCTTTCAGCTGCTTGCTGAACAGGGACTCAGTCCCAGAAAACCTAATTCTGTGTCAGAGTTTGAGCCCATAAAAACTCAGACTCAGAGTTTGAGCCCATAAACCTCAGGACTACTTCTGAGTAGTGGTTTGAGATCATTATGGACACAAACTCGGAGTTTGAGCCCATAAACCCCAGGACTACTTCTGAGTAGTGGTTTGAGGTCATTATGGACACAAACAGAAGACCCATCGCCTTCACCCCTGTACAAAGTGAAGTATCAGCAACCTGTGAAAATGTTCACACCTTGTATAATTCTCCTTTAAGCTCTACTTTTCCTTTTTTTTTTTTTGTTTTCTAAGACTTGAGAACCCTTTTGGTTGGATAGCTCCTAGAGAAAACCATTCAGCTGACAGGTCACAGGACCTATAGAGGCAGTCAGATTAATCTTCCAAGAAGTGAAGCTATTAAGGAGACCAACTTTCCGTACATATATATACATACTCCATCTATCCATATATATTAAACACAATTCCCAGCCAAGGCAACTTATAATCTTGCAGGATATTAAAACACTTAATAAGAACTCTATACTTAGTTGTTTAATTAGGAGTTTATTTCTTATAGACAAATCTTGGAGCATCTAAAAATAATGAATCTGGGGAGCGGGGGGAGGGATCTGAGTGATTAAAATGATCATTAAGTTGATAAGCTACATTTTTACATTATGGTGTTCCAAATGTGGACAATGTGGTATCAATCTAACCTGCAAACTTTATAGTAAGACACATTTTACAGTTTTGGTTTTAATACAATTCCCTGCTCAGTGGAAGGAGAATAACCTCAGCACTCTGATACTGCTCCATAAACCACCACCACCACACCCATAAAACAAACCTGACCTGAAACACAGGCCAGCAGTTCTCTGTGCATTTTATATGCCTAAGACTTTCTCTGCAGGTTGTGCAACACCTAGAACAACTAGACAACACAACAGCAGGCAGTAAGGATGGTTTCCCTGGTAAGGACAGCCTGATACTGGACTAGCACATGCAGGGATTGTCACTACCCTGCCTGCTAAAAAGTCTCCTGCAGAAGGAGACAAAGCAAAACACACAGGGGCAGGAAGAACCTTTCAAGTACTGCCCCGGTGTTCTCCTCCTGATATTTCAGTGCCAGCTGTCAAGGCATTGGGGGTGTTCTCAGCCCCAGGTGCTCTGCCCTGGTTTTTCACTCGTGTCTCTGAGAAGCAGCTTGTCTGGAAGGCCTTTGAGAAGGTGGGACTGGCCTGCCAGAGCTGATGTGAAGTAAGAGGCCAGGAGCTTGCATCATGTAAAATACTCAGCATATCTGCTGAGAGCGGTTTCTATCCTAATGCATCAAAAACAAGCGATCTGTAGGTATCCAGTGCCGGTCAGTACATGGAAAAGCCCCAAGCGTTTCCTGTTTGCTCAGTGCTTTTTCCATCATCTGGTTGTGGCAGAATGAAACAGGTTGTTTGTTACACGTTTCCAAGAGATAAGGATTCGTCTGAACCATTCTGCTCCCGATTTATCCCGACAGCGTCCCAGCCTCTGACTCACAGAGAAGAGGAGATCACATTGCAGAAACCCGGGTGTTTTTCCATCTTTTCGCACAAGCCCGGCCGCCCGCACGGGTTTTGGCAACTGACCTAAAAACCCTCTCTGAGCATCTCCTGCCGGAAAAACACCGGCGCTGGCAGGGCTGAGGGGCCGCTGACCCTGGAAGTGCATTATCCCCGACCGCACGGAGCCCGCCGGGCTCCCGGCTCCTCCATCCGCCCGAGAGACGCCGGGGCTCCCGACGGGACCGGGCCCGGGCCACCGGGCGCACCCAGACCCGCATCCCTGCCCACCCCGCCACCCCCTCCTGCCCCACGGGGAAGGCGGAGCCGGCGGCCCCGGCACCTCCCCGCCCCGGGGAGGGGAAAGGAGCAGCCGCGGCTCCCGCTCACCCTCCGCCGCGCTGGATCCGGCCGGGATCTCTCCGGAAGAACAGCCCGCAGCACCACTGCGCCCAGCAGTTCCCCATCGCATCCTGCTGGGAACAGCTCCTCCTGCCTCCCGGCGGGCTCAGGCCGCCCCGGCCGTCGGGAGGGGCGGCCGCGGACCCCCGGGAACAAAGGGCCGGCACAGCCTCATGGCTGCGCAGGGGCGGGCGATGCTCGCCCCGAAGGAGCGGCGGCACCGCCCCTGGCACCGGCATCATCGGCCACATCAGCCCGCCCCTCGCCGGGACCGTCCCAGCCCGGCAGAATCCCGCCCCGAAAGCGGCTTCCCCCCTGGCCGCGGGAGGTGGCGATGGTCTCCCGGCGGTGAAAAGGACGGAGATGTGCCAGGGCGCCCGTGGGCAGGAGGAGAAAGCATCGCCGAGTAAGCGCGGTGTGAAGGAGAGGAGTTCCCTTCAAGGTCCCTGTTGTTATTATGAGGGAGAGGGGAAAGGGGGTGTCCCCGCCCGGGCTGGGTCAGTGCCATCGAGGCAGCAGCAGCACTGCTAGAAATGCCTGGAGCACAGACCCCGTGCGGTTCAGCGAGGTTCCTCCCATTCCTTGGTCTCTGTGGCTTCTTAAATCACAGCACCCCACTGACACGTGGAAACACGGAATCACGGAATGATTTGGGTTGGAAGGGACCTCAAAGCCCATCTCATTCCGTCCCCCTGCCATGGGCACCTTCTGTCGCTGTGGGACACGATCAATGAGACACGGACTCAGGTTCAGAAGGCTGAAGCTCTGAAAAGGGGCTGGTTTATTCTCAGAACCTATTTTTATACCTTTTTACAATGTGCCCACCTAAGAGGTGGGATCCCTGGACCCATTGGCCACACCAAGGGTCAACAAGCAAAGCCCCTCCTCAGAAGAGGGAAAAGTGAAAAACAAGAGAGTTTACATAGAGTGACCTTTTTTACGGTCTCAAATCCCTGGGAAAGAGTTTAAGAAAAATGCAAACATGAGAAACAGTGACTACAACCTTCCGCTATCCCAGGTTGCTCCAAGCCCCGTGCAGCCTGGTCTGGGACACTTCCAGGGATGGGGCAGCCTGTGCCTCTGGGCAACCTGTGCCAGGGGTTCTCCACCCTCACAGGGAGGATTTTTTTCCCTAATCTCCCAATAGAATATGCAAACTACTCTCTTTCAGTTTGAATCCATTCCCCTTTGCCCATGGTGTGTTAATGGTGTCATTACGAAGACGTGCTTTGCTCCTTTCTTTTTAACAGATCCAAAAGTATCTCAGCAGTGGAAGAGTTAATTGGATTCCAAGTCAGCTCTCCATTAGCAGCGCAGGACAGATGCCAGGACCCAGAGGAGCTACTTGCTACAATGGTGATGAGCTGTAGAAGGTAGGAGGAATATAATAAATCACTGCCAACCACACTCCCGTGTTTTTCTTTCCCTGGAAATGTGAGGTCAGCCTGGAAAGGTGCATTACTGTGATTGCATGTAGGGGGGGGGAGAATGAGGGTGAGGGAGACATGAAAGCCACCAGGAATTAATTACAGAGGGTGATGCCTATTGACGTGACTCAGGAGGAATACAGTGCAGGTTCCAGAAAATACTATTGGGATGGATGATTCCTTATCACACTGATTTCCAGAAAATCAACATTTGGGCAAGGTGTATACCGCTCCCTTCCCAAAGAGGAATGTTGCAGCATTCCAGCCTGACAGGCGTTCATAAATATCTTCAGAGAAATTGAACACCTCTCTTTTCCACAGCACCCTCAGCTGTGAAAGAGAGGCCACCAAACCGAGGCGGGAATGTCAGGAATATCCAGGCGGAATGCCCTTGTTTCTGCAGTTTGTTCCTGGTGGCGTTTTGCCACACCTGCTGTCCTGCTGTCCTGCCCAGGACAGGAGAAGTCAGCGTTAGCAGAAGGCCATCATGGGTTGCTGCATCCACCACTGGATGGAAAGAACAAGCGGGTGCTGGATTAAGAATATGCTGGATGAAGCCTCCATGAGCAAACCCACACGGATGCCTCAGCTCTCCTTCCTCTCAAAGGGAGCAGGTTCGGGCATGGTCTTGTTATAAATATGATGCCCAATGATACAAAAAAAACCCAAACAAAATTTAAATGTAACAGCAATTTTAATTGAGTATATTAATGAATACAAAATTGGATAATAATCACATAATAACTGAATAGTAAATAATTGGTTCGGTTAATAATGCATAAGCAAAGATACAAAGCGCGGGGTACGGAGCAGGACCATGGGATCCCGCCTCACGTACAAACGAGATAACCCCGAGCTGGCCCCTTTATAGTGTAGGCCAATACGTGCTACCACCCATCTCCTCCTATTTTCGATATGTAAGTTTTACATCACTGTTTTCATCACCACCTCTATCACACATGCCCCGTCATCTCTTTTCGGGGGTCTCGCCACCTTTTAGGGGGTTGTGTGATGAAGGCTCATCCTCTTCATCACGTGTCCTTTGAATAACCTTTTTTACTGCTCATGCGTATTAGGCTACCTTCTTGGTTACACATGCGTATTAAGCTTGTATTATGTGAGTAAATACCAAGTTTGAACATTTCCACCATAAATCTCATATAATTAGCAGGTTCCTTGGAGTTTCCCCAACTTTTCCCTTTCTATGAGTAAATTTAGCTACCCTTGTCTAGGTTTCTTCCTGTATCTCATGAACATCTGCAGGAGAACGGGGGGGACCCCCTCCCTTCCCTCTTTGGCAGTACTTGTTACTTCTTTATGATTCTAAAGTATTGATTACTGTCTCAATTTTATCAGCACGAATCATACCTATTTATCACAGTCTTAAGTTGCAAATAACATGTGCAGACACTGTAGGGTAAACTGCAGAGTAAGGCCAGCGGCACAGACATCTAAAACCAAATTATTCCGCCTTTTTTTCACGGCTTATCCATCAGCAGCCTCCCAACCGCACAGTGAACAGTCATTACATGGATTCAGGCTGGGTTTTTAACGTGTTGCTCAGCCCACCGCACAAGAGACAAGGTTGCTTAGCGGCTACAAGAAAACAGCCTTCAGCACATTTTATTCTTAAAACACTTTATTAGTTTTTGGGGTTTTTTTTTGTAATTCTTAAAATACTTTATTAGGCCGCCTTACTCTCCATAAGCCGAGCTAACTCCCACGCGTCTTTCGCGACAGGCGGGGCGCGGCGGCGCTTTACGGCGGGCCGTTGCCGCGGTAACGACGCGTTGGGTCGGGAACCGCCGCCGTGCGCGGTGCCTCCATCCCGCTGCTGTCCCTGCGTCCCGGCCCGGTCCCTGCCGCGGGGCCCGGGCCCTCCCGCCGCCGCTGCCATGGACAAGTACCAGGTGCTGGGGCTGGTGGGGGAAGGCAGCTACGGAGTGGTGACCAAGTGCAGGAACAGGGAGAGCGGGCAGATCGTGGCCGTCAAGAAGTTCCTGGAGGGCGACGACGACGCGGCGGTAAGGAAAATCGCCCTGAGGGAAATCAAGCTGCTCAAGGTGAGGCTGGCGGGGGGGGGGGGCCCTTCTCGGCACTTTCGCGCTTAAACTCTGAAGGCGTTGCGTTTAAATTCTCCTCGCTGGGGTTGTGTCGCAGCAGAGCGGCTGCCAGCCCCCTCGGGCAGCCTCTACAAAGTGTCACCCGCAAAATCCGGGCCGAGAGAGACTCGAATCTCGGCTCCGAGCCGTGCCGGGTTGGTGGAACCTCTGGTGCCGTAGCCTTGCAGAGCCGCTTTCCCCTCGGCCCGGAGTGCTGCGCTGGGCTCACCTGGTGTGAATCCTGCCTGGGAAAAAGCCTGGCGGTGTTCCGCAGGGAATGGTAGGCGGTCTCTGTTGCCTCCTGCTGGCAGCTGTCCCCCTGTCCCCAATGTCTGTCCTCTGCTGCCGGGAATTTGCGGAAAACGGGAGAAACGCTGACCTTCTAAAGCCTGCGGGTGGATGGGCACCTGGGTGTGTGGCACGAAACGTGCCGGTGTCACCTGAGACGGGAAAATGCTTCTAGGGAAGTTTTCCTTTATTTTCTTTTATTCTTGGCACCCTCGCGGCAGGCAAGAGGCTGGAGGAGGACTCCTATGGGATTCCGTGGTTCCCCCATGTGTAGCCCCGCGGTGGGAGCTGTGTCCTTCGCTGTTGGGAGTGTGGGATTTGTCTGTATTATGGTGAAAGGGAGAAGGACAAGGAGGGATGAATTCAGACTGAAAGAGAGTCGGTTTTGACTGGATATTAGGAAGAAATGATTCCCCCTGAGGGTGGTGAGGCATTGGCACAGGTTGTCCAGAGAAGCTTCCCGTGTCCCACGTTAGTGCTTGTCCCATGTGTAATGCTTGTCCCTGTGCATGAGCACATGTGGGGGTTTTAAACACTGAGGGCACAGATGATGTGCTTGGTGAAAATAAGAAGGAAAATCTAATTACACTCAGAGTGCATCCAGGCTGCTCCTGTGATGTGGGGTGTTCCAGAGGTGGGAATACTGGCAAACCTGTGTCCTGTCCTCTTGTCTGCCACAGGTGTCTCTTCCTAAATCTGGCAGCTTACCGTTCCTGTGCACTGAAGGGGAAAAAAAAAAAAAAGGTGATATTTGCCATTACTGCAAGAGCTACAGAATTAGAGTTAATAGAAACGTGTGTGCTGGAGCTTGAGACACAGCCAGCAGCTCCAAGCATTATCCCTTCAAACCCTTTTAAAGTGGATCTGCGTGAGCCTGGATTGTACCTGCTCCAGTGGCCAGGCTCACTGAGTGAGTTACTGAGCACCACCCAGGTGTGCTGGGAATTAACTGGTTTTCCTGGGTGAATGGAATCTTAGCAATGGGAACATTTGCATATCCAGCTCAGGAAAGGTGGCCTCTCGCAGGGGAAATAAATACCTGGAGGTTTAGTCTCTTTGTAGTTTCTTCCCTTGTTCCCTGTGAATCTTTGGTTTTAATTCTTTTTTTTTTTTTTCTCTCGAGTTTGGGCAGAAATTTAATTGTGTCTGAAAACAGCAAAACCTCTTCAGGTCCCCCGCTGTGTGGGGAATAAATCATGCTTGGGAAAAGAGCTTTTTCTCTTATTGATTATTCTTTAAAAATTCTTCTCTTGTCAGACGTTCAGAGAAATCTGGGCAGACACAGATGCAGGGTGGCTGGCACTGCCTCTGCACTGGCAGAGTTTCCCCTACAATTCCCTGTGTTCTGCAGTCCTTTTGCATCTTCCTGGGTCACACCCCTGGGCTCTGGTGCTGCCTCCAGGCAGCCTCGGGTGATGTTTCCCTGCCAGGCTCCAGCTAATAAATAACTGTGCTCTGTAGCATGGCCTTTTCTGTTGGAGTGTGATAAATGTGTAACAAACTGGAGGTGGATTCTTGGTCTGCTGGGAACGCGGTGACAAAATAACTAGAAAACACAGCTGTTTTTTCTTCCTCTTTTTATTCAAGTTGTATTTTTTTGGTACTGTCCCAGCTGGGCTGCACTTAAAAAAATTACCTGCGATTTTTTTTTTTATTTTTTAATTTTCCTGTCGTAGTTTGCCCTAAGCAAGTGTTTTCCCTCACTAAACATTGCCTGTTTTATGACAGCAACTCAGGCACGAGAATCTGGTGAGCCTGCTGGATGTGTGCAAAAGGAAGAAGCGGTGGTACCTGGTGTTTGAATTTATGGATCACACGGTGCTCGATGACCTTGCGGCCTCTCCCAGTGGACTGGACTACGACAGGGTTCGGAAATACTTGTTTCAGATTATAAGAGGAATTGCCTTTTGCCACAGCCATAATGTAAGTATGTGCAAGAGATCAGCTCTGCAGCTAAAAATCAGTAGATGCATATTAGAATAGAAGCATATATTTTTATGTTTGTGTGTATTTGAACTTAGAGAAATAGAGCTTTGTCTGAAAAGGAAGAGACACGTAAAATAAACGTGTCAGAAATTAGAGGTTCTGTGTTTGCCTGTAATTTTCTACTTGAATATGACAAAGTTACACTTTTTGCTGAGCCACTCAGTTTGCTCTGTACAAAGGGGGAGTTTGCCCTGACTTGCTTTTCTCTGTGCAGATAATCCACCGGGATATTAAGCCAGAAAACATCCTGGTTTCCCAGTCAGGAGTTGTGAAACTCTGCGACTTCGGATTTGCCCGGCCCTTGGCAGGCTCCGGGGAAGTTTACACGGACTACGTGGCCACCCGCTGGTACAGAGCCCCGGAGCTGCTGGTGGGGGACAGCAAATATGGCAGGTGGGTCTGGGAAGGGCTGTGGGCACCACGCAGGGGCTGCTCCATCTGCTGGCTCAGCCTTGGGAGTGATGAGGCCGTGCTGAGCTGGGGTGGTGGTGGTTTTTCTCCCCAGGCCTGTGGACGTGTGGGCTATTGGCTCCCTGATAACAGAAATGCTTACAGGAGAGCCCCTTTTCCCTGGAGACTCAGACATTGATCAGCTCTTCCATATCACCAAGTGCCTGGGTAAGAAGAGCCCATTCCTTGGGGCTCCTCCTGCTTGCTTAGGAATGAAGGGCTCAGATTTGTTTGGATGGGTGGTGTCGCTGTGGGACACAATAATGGAGGCAGGGAGTGATTCAGAAAGGCTGTGTGATCTCCTTGCAGGAAGGAGACCCTGGTTTATTTCTCTGGCTACTTTAATGCTTTTTCAGATGTGCCCACCTTAGAGGTGGGACCTTTGGGAACCATTGGTCAGTTCCAGAGACCACCACACGAAGTCCCTCCTCTGGGAACAAATGTGGAAAAACAAGGTAGTTTACATTATGTGACCTTGTGTACCAAAAAGTGCCTGGGAGCAGAATTTCCCAAAACCAAAACATGGCAGGCACGAAGCATAGCAACAGGTGGAAGATAAGAACCCAGACTGCAGCCCTTACTGCAGACCCAGCATTTTCGCCCCTCAAATCTTTCTGTCCTGTATTTTTCCATGTGGTTGCTTTGTTTGCATCATTCCAGGTAACTTAATTCCAAGACAACAACAGTTATTCTATGAAAACCCCCTCTTTGCTGGCATGAAGCTGCCTGAGGTGAAAGAGCTGGAATCCCTGGAGAAGCGCTATCCCAAGCTCCCTCCTGCCGCGCTGGACTTAGCCAAGGTAACGAACTGATTGTTTCCTGGGAATGTTTCTCTGTTTCCCTGTCCTTCACCTCCTGCAGCTGAGGACAGGGCTGTTCAAGTGCCTTTCTCTCAGCTCCCCATGCAGAGAGCAGCTGCTTGGGCTGGCAGCTTGGTGAGGATACCAGAGCTCCAGTCCAGGGCGATGGGGGCACTCAGCCCTGCAGGGCCAAAGGGGTCACTGCATGTCCTGCAGGGATCTTTCACTCAGACATTGCCAAAGCCTTTGTTTAATTCCTGGTGTGTTTACCTCCTCCCGTTCACGTTGGTTTGACAGGAGTGCTTGCAGATAGACCCAGACAAGAGACCGTCCTGCACCAAGCTCCTGCAGGGTGATTTCTTCAACAAGGATGGCTTTGCTGAAAGGTAAAAGCTCCTTTCCTGCTCGCTGCAGGCTCAGGTTAGAAAGAAGTGAAGCAGTTGTGCTTGAAAGACTGCTCAGTGGGTTTGCAGAGCTGACAGCTGCTGAATGTCTCAGTTTGTTTTGGCTTGCCCTTCTTGGAAACAGGGGAACAGTTGGAAAGGAACACGTTGCAGTGGCACGTTTACCTTCTTGTGACATTAATTCCTAAGTGGCACACCATACTGGGTAGTGCAGTCTTACACTGTATTCGCTCTCTGCATCTGCACCAAACTGGGATGCAAACACCTTCATTGCTGTATTGTGAAAAATGTGTGCTGAAGGTCTTATTTAGTTTAATGTATACATTACATTTGGCCTCTCATTAGTTAAAAGGCACAGTTTGTTTGACTACTTAAAAGGCTATCAGAGCCTAGGCTTAACGACTGCTGATGATATTAAGATAAACAGAAGCCCTTTTATTACTTTTTTTCTCCTTTCTCCTTACGTGGAATGCAGATTTACTCAGGAGCTTAAACAAAAGATCCAGAAAGATGCCAGAGACCTTCAGCTCCAAAAGAACCTTAAAATCTGTAAAAGGGACAAAGGTGATGTTTTAGAAGGAAGAAAAATGATCAGCATCCAGGTTGGTCCATCTGAGTTTTCCAAACCTGTTTTTTTGGTTTGGTGTGGGGTTTTGTTTTTTGGTGATTTTTTTTGTTGTTGTTGGTTTTTTGTTTGTTTGTTTTTGTTGTTTGTTTTGTTTTGGTTTTGTTTTTGGGGTTTTTGTTGTTGTTTGGTTAGTTTTTTCTCTTTTTTTGGTTTGGTTTTTTTTTTTTTTTTTTTTTTTTGTTGTTTGTTTGGGGGTTTTTTTGTTTTTTTTTTGGTTGGGTTTTGTTTTGTTTTTGGTTTGGTTTGGTTTTTTTTCTCTCTCATGTTTTAAAATCATTGTTTGTAATATAGGTGAGGCAGTTTAAATTCCTAGCAAACAGCTTGGGTATGTGCAGCAAGTGGCTCTTGGGCCAGTCCCTTGCAGGTGAACTACACAGTGGTGCAGTTCCTGGCAGCACAGAGCTGGAGGGAGAATCACTTGGGAAGCATAAGTCATGCTTTATGCTGCTGTTAACCTGTTTTAAAGCCCTGTCTCCAAAATTAAAAATTTTCCTTTCAACTGGATACCAAGGATGGTTCAGAGTGACTTTGAGGTGACATTGAAATGAGTTTTTATTTCATTTCTTCGGAAGAGACACAGGATACAGCTGGTTTTCTTCCATCATTTCTGATTCCAGTCTCAAGTGACTTAGTTACAGAGCGTGCTGGAACCCTGACAAGTTTTCTCCTGTTTGATGGAAAGCAGAGATTTTCTAACAAAACCAATTCCATCTCTATTAGATTCTTGCAGAATCATGCCATGTGTAGGCTTCTGATGTGGTTTTTTTTTCCCTGCATGCACTGCTGTAAACTGCATTTTCTAACACAATTTTAAGGAAAGATGATGTTTGTCTTCCCAAACAGGATTTCAGCATGGGCCCAAGGGGCAAAGATGGAAAGCTGATAAAGACCAAGCCCTGTAAAGCTGATGCAGAGAAAGCAGATCAAACCTCCAAGCTGGGCGTCCCCTACGACGACGCCATCAACCCATTTAAATTCAGCCCTCAGACCAACCTGAGAGATTCCAACAGCAACTTGGACTACACCAAGAACCTGGGCACATTTATCCCTCCCATCAACCAGAACTTCTCTCCTACATTTGGGACGGGTTGTGGGCCCAGCAATCTTAATTACAGGTATGGGAGCAGAGCTAGGAAAGCTTGTATCCATCATTCCTGTGATGTCCAGGTGACCAGGGAGGTGCAGGGTGACCGTGTGGGAACGTGAGACGTGGGGTTTGGGATAAATAAAAAGCAGTTGCTGCTTTTCATTCGCTGTGTTAGCCCAGCTAATACCAACTTTGGGGCATTTTTTTGATTTCAGACTTGATGAAAAGAGTAAAAAGTGCTTGAACCCATTGCTAAAGGCACGGAAGCCTTCTCCAGTGGGCCGTTGCAACGTCAGCCTGACACCGGTGAGTCGTCTGTCTGTCTGACCCCCCTGGCCATGCAAAAATAAATTCCATGGTGTGTTGTGTTCTCAAGAACTTCATCTGATCCATCCTTCACCATATCTCCCCACTAGAAATACTGGTTTGGTTGCCCCTTTCTTCTGCAGATTTTTTGTTCGTTATCCCTTGCTAATAGTTCTTACAGAAAATATATTTTATGTTGGAAAACAATTTTAAATGAGGGAAGCAGTCCAGCACAGGATATCTGTGAGATTTGGAATATATCCATGGTCTCCTGCATGGCCAGGAAAGATAGACCACGTGTGCTGTGCCACTGAAGCAGAACTGAGGGTATGTGGATTTAATGTGGCCAGAGCCTGCCTTAGTTATGTCATAAATGCATTAAAAATAGATAAGGAAAACAAATGAAATGGAAAGTTTTCCTCTGCTCTCACTACCTAGGCATGATTATTACTGTGCCAGCCAGGAGCATTTGCCTTTTTCCAGATAACTAATCCCAGCCATTCTCCCAGTGCTGTATTTTATCTCTCTGAAAGCAGCCTCACTTAGATGATTGTTCTTACTTTCATGATGCTTTTCCATTGCTTACGTATAAATAGCACTTGAGCAGGTTGAATTCCTTCATACACATCAGAATCTTTTGTCTCACTCTTGTAAAAATCCCAACTACATCAGAACACTGCTGTGTTACTGCTGTTTCTAAGATGGGCAACAGCTTTATTTTTTTCTGTATTTTCATGAGCTGTTCCTTATGCCCTTGAACACAGGTTGCTAATGAAAAACCTCTCCTTCAGGCAAATAAGAAAAAATGGGAATTCCCCAAGGCAGATGTGCGTTTGCCAGAACTAAATCTTCTCCCCGAGCTGAGAGGAGCGGAAGGTAGGAACTCTGAGGTCCTGTAAATAAAACCTGGGAACCAAACAAGTGTCAGGAAGCAGTGTGTCAGCTCTCACTCCCTTAACATGGCATGCCTTGGTTGTGTTTGGCAGCTCGGCATCACAGATTCCTGAAAAAGGAAACAGGAAGGTTTACAGAGCCCCGAGTCCCCTCCCTCGCTGCTATCGACCGTCATAACTCAAGTCTGGCTTCACAGCAGGTACCAAGGCAATAAAGTAGTTTGTGCTGCTCTGTATTTGCTTGGTTTGTGACTTTCTCAACAGCATGGCCCACAGAATTCCGGTTTGACTCCTAAAGGAGCAGAATTTGCCTTGGGATTGATCATAAGTCTTACACTGGGGGAGCAGTTTGGGAGCCTGATTTGACCAAAGAACAGATTTGTTTTAGGTTAGGTGTTGGTATTGCATGTGTCTTTAGAAGGCTGCTTCTGATTGTCTTTTCTGTTTATGCTACACTTGGAAATTGATCCTGTCTCTTTCTTTCCCAATTTACAGCTGTCAGGGGCCTTGATGCCGGATGCATCAGAAGCCAACTTCCCCAGGGTCGAGCACTAGCCCTGGGGAGATGGTCACACCTGCCCGTAAAAGGTGGGCTTTCATTTCTGCTGGGTAGCCTGCTGGGAGCTTCAGTTTTTTGCTGTATAGCCTTCTGGTGGTTTCCAAATGGATGGTTTTGTGAACACTTAGCTAGGGATGGGAAGTGCAATAGGAAGATTTGTCTGTACTTCACCTTCTTGGTCAGGTCATGCAGCTATCACAGATTGCTTACCAAGGGCAGTACACAGCTTGCTGTGCCCAGTAAATCATTTTCCTGAGCTGAGCTGCTGGGCATTGGGGTTGGAAACAAGGCAGTTCACGATCTCAGGGGGAGTTGAGCAAGCTGGTAGAACAACAAAAAAAGGGGGAAGCTGGCTGCCTGAATGTGAGGAGGGGAAAAAACAATTCAAGTTTTCTGACCTGTAAAACACAGAGGTGTAAGTGCACAGCTACAACAAGGTAAGGGTGTGTAAGAAATGAAAACAAAGGAAGCCTTCACTAGGGAGCACCTCTGTGTTTTGTTAGTCTGTCCAGAGTCATTCTCCTTTTCTCCCCTTGATGCAGGTGGCTGAACAGTGGGAACAATCCACCTGAGTTTCCAGGGGCTAAAGCTGCCAGGTCTCTGCAGGGGAGAGGAGGATCCCTTACTCCTGTTGGTGCAGGAGTGGCTCGGCTCCAGGCTGAGGACGGAGCTTGCACTGCCATTGCTGCTGGATTTCTTGCATGCAAAAAGCCCCTGGAATGTTGACTTTCTGGCTTAGGGCCAGGTCTTGTCTGAGAAGAGTAGTGGTCACTGCAGTGTGACAAGGGCAGGAGCTGCTCTGGAGGACTCGGAAGGAAGCTGGGCTTGCTTTTGGCCAGCTGCTGCCCGCATGAGGGGTTTCTTTTTCAATGAATAGTGACGAAAGCAGCTGCCAAAATTCGCATATTTTGGTGGGCTGCCTGATCTGGATTGAAAAGCACCTTTGCCTTGACAGTGGAGAAGACGTTTGTGCAAGAAATACCATATTTAATGTGCAAATCTGCAGCTGTTCCTTTGAAACCCTTGCTGATGCACTTGTCACTTTGGTTTAGGTTCCTTTTCCCTTCACATTTTGACCCCGTGTTTGGGCAGTTTTCTTCGGGGTGTTTACCTGGGAATGCTGTCTGGCTGTTGTTGATGGTGAAGGAAGGAATATCCCTGTGTAATACTGAGCTGTGATGCAGGTGACACATGGAATGTCTCAGTAACTCAAGTCATCATTCCTTCAGGTCCCTTAGGAGAATGGGACAGTAAAACTTGACTGTTGGGAAACAATTTTTGCTTATTTGCCTTTAGTTTGTCTGTGGTCAGATTTGGGCTGTCCCTGTGTTTCTCACAGCTGTTTTCCATCACCTGTCACAACTCACATGGTGTCATTAACTTTGGAACTTATTTTTCCACAAAATACAGCCTTTCCCATCGATGGATCATGACAGAATATGGTCTGAACTCGTTGTATTTAGGGGTTTGTCTCCATGCTGTGTCTTGACATGTACATTTCATTTGTAAATAAAAAGATCTTCCAATTCCAGGCTTGACTGTCCCCATAGTGGATGCTCCACTTGGCCACAGCAGTCAGTCAGGTAGCCGTGGGCAAATGCAGGGGGGGGAAAGAAGGTTTGGGGAGGGAAGAGCTGAGGTTTTTGGGGGAAGGTTGGGTGAAAGTTGGGGAAAGGTTTAAGGGGAAGGTTTTGCACGGGGAAGAGTGTGGCCAGCAGGTCCAGGGTGGTGATCCTCTACTTGGCCTTAGTTGAGGCCACATCTGGAGTGTTCTGTTCTGGGCTCCACAGGTCAAGAAAGAGGAGCTACTGGAGAAGGTCCAGCAGAGGCCAAAGATTGTGAGGGGTCTGGATCATGTCTCTCAGGAGGGGAAACTGTGGGAGGTGGGCCTGCTCAGTCTAGAGAGCAGAAGACAGCAGCAATCTCATCAGTCCATGCAAGTATCTCCAAGGTGGGTGTCAAGAGGATCCCAACAGGTGCCTGAGAGCTTTGTCCAAAGACAAGATTGGTGCTGTGACCACTGCCCTGGGGAGCCTGTTCAGTGCCCGACCACGCTCCGGGAGAAGAACTTTTCCTAACACCCGACCTAACCCACCCTGGCACAGCTCCGGCCGTTCCCTCGGGTCCTGTCAGTGTCACCACGGTGCTGAGATCGGTGCTGCCCTTCCACTTCGGGAGGAAGTCGTGCACAGTGGCGAGGTCTCCCCTCTGCTTCCTCTATAACTTTTTTCCATGGGTGTGGCAGAGCACTGGCACAGGCTCCCCCGGGCACTGGGCACAGCACCGAGCCTGGCAGAGCTCAAGGGGCATTTGGACAAGGCTCCCAGGCACCTGGTGGGATCGGTGGGGTGTCCTGTGCAGGGCCAGGAGCTGGACTGGATGATCCTTCATGGGTGCCTTCCAACTCGGTATATTCTGTGATTGCTCGTGGAGTCTCCTTCTCTGGAGACATTCCCAGCCCACCTGGACGCGGTCCTGTATCACCTGCTCTGGGTGACCCTGCCTCGGCAGGGAGCTTGGACTGGCTGATCTCCTGAGCTCCGCTGCGACACGAGCCAGGCTCCAGCGGGCAGGGGAGCACGCAGCTCCAAGGCGGGAGGGGGCGGGAGCTCTTCTGAGAGCTGCCAGTGCTCCGGAACCGGCTGTGAGGCAGCGGAAGGCGGCGAGCGGGGCCAGGGCGGCCATGGCCACGGCGGCGGGCTCGGAGGGCTGCCAGCCGGCACTGGAGCCGGCATGCCAGCAGGGATCCCAGCAGGGATGCGAGCACTACCGGCGGGGCTGCCGGCTGCGGGTGGGTGAGCCGGGGGGCGGCCGTGCCGTGGCAGGGGGTGGTCGCCGATCCGTGCCCCGCTCCATGCCGTGTCCTTCCCTTCCCAGGCCCCGTGCTGCGGGAAGCTGTACCCGTGCCGGCTGTGCCACGACGGCGCCGAGGAGCACCAGCTGGACCGGTTCCGGGTGTCCGAGGTGCAGTGCATCCGCTGCCGCCTCCTGCAGAAGGTGGGCCCGGGGAGCGGGGGCGCGGAGGAGGGCTCAGGCCGGGAGATGGACCGCGCTGGGTCATCCGTCCCGCCCCCCTGCTCCAGCCGGATTATCGGGGTTATGCCCGGATGATGTCTCAGGGGAGGATTGTAGGAAAAGGTTCTTCACCCAGAGGGTGGCGAGACGCTGGAATGGGCGCCCCGGGGAAGTGGGCACGGCCCCAGTCCTGGCAGAGGGCAAAGAGGCATTTGGGCAGTGCTCTCAGGTGTGCGGTGGGATGCTTGGGGCTGAACTGTGCGGGGCTAAGCGTTGGGCATCAGGAACCTTGTGGGTCCCTTCCCTACTCAGGGTATTCTGTGATCACAGAGCATATGGCACGGGGTTGTGTCCAGGTGGTTCTGGAATATCTCCAGTGAGGGAGACTCCACAGCCTCTCTGGGCAGCCTGTTCCAGAGCACAGCAAGGAAGTTTTTCCTCCTGTTCAGGTGGAACTGTCTGTGTATCAGCTTCTGCCCATTGCCTTTTGGTCTGTCTCTGCACACCGCAGAGCAGAGGCTGATTCCATCCTCTTGGCACCTTCCACATCCCTCCAGACACTGATAGATCCCTTATCAAGGCTGGTCAGGCCCAGCTCCCTCAGCCTGTGCTCATAAGAGAGATGCTCCAGTCTGTTGGTAGCCTCCTAGCTCTCGGACCTTGCTCCGGGAGCTCCATGCCTCTCTGGGAGCCTGGAACTGGCTGCAGCACTCAGGATGCTCCTGTCCCCTCAGGCCCAGCAGCGCTGTGAGGGCTGTGACAGCCTCTTTGGGGAGTACTACTGCGACATCTGCCACCTGTTTGACCGTGACAAGAAGCAGTACCACTGCCAGGAGTGCGGCATCTGCAGGTGCGTGCGTGCGGGCGGCGGGCGCGGCTCCGCGGGGAGCGGCCCTGCCCTGACACCTCTCTCCGCAGGATTGGCCCCAAGGAGGATTTCTTCCACTGCTCCAAGTGTAATTTGTGCCTGAGCCTGAGTCTCCAGGGAAAGCACAAGGTGAGGATACAACGCTTACCTCTGTGTCTTAAAATGTAACACTGTGAGCGTGAAGCTGGATGCGCCTCAGCCCCATCTGAGGACGCAGGAGCGGGGAGAGCGGTGGGTTCTCCTTCTCTAAATTCACCTAAACAGCCAACAGAGATCCCACTAATGGAAGACATAAGCAATTTTACCTAGTGGAACTTTGCAATATAAGAAAACACAGAAAACTATACGGCAGAATAACTTTTTCTTCTCTCTTTTTCATTTGCAAAGTGTATTGAAAACGTCTCCAGGCAGGACTGTCCGATATGTCTGGAGGTGAGCAGCTTCTTTTCATCTCCTGAATAACTGTGTGGCCCTATTTTTGAATATCTGGTATATCTCCAGTGAGGGAGACTCCACAGCCTGTGTCTGACCTAATTTTCTTGTCTTTGGTCTTATATTTGCCTCCAAACAGGATATTCACACATCTCGTGTTGGAGCCCATGTTCTGCCGTGTGGTCACCTTCTTCACAGGTAAAGCAGACACCTGAGAAAGGGAAATATCTGCTGCATTGTGTTGGTTCAGCAGCATCCAGTCTGTGTCAGCTGATTTTTGTAATTCAGCTGCTTGCAGCTGGTTTCTGAGGGACCTGCCTTGTGGGGACAGTCTGTTTCACCAGGAAATATTTTCTTTAGGGGCATTGTCTTCCTTCTCAGTCAGTTTTGACAGTGTGTAGCTCTCCTGTCTCTTGGCCTAGGGGTGTTTTTAACTTCTGCCTAGGGGATACCTGAGTGGCTGTACTCCCTCTGTGCAGTCCAGGTGTGTTACCTGTCGGTGGTTCTGTTCTTACTGACCTGTGTTTCCTTTTCAGAACGTGTTACGACGAAATGCTGAAGGAGTAAGTATTTCCAAACTTCTTTCCTCTCGATATTGTCCTAGTGCAAGCACTCTGCTTCAAGAGGTAAAAATCATGATGCCAAGTCTGTACCAACTAACTTAAAGACGGCTCCCTAAAGGGGTAACTTAAAGGGATAAAAGGGCATTTGATTGAACAATTCTCTTTGCAAGAACTTGCTGTTTCATGGTGTTTGTTTGCCTGGTGCAATATGAAGCTTGTCCCTACGAATGGACTGGTTTCATGGCCTCACTTCATGTTCTGATTCAGGCATTCCCCTCTCTTCCTGCCAGAGGCTACAGGTGTCCCCTGTGCATGCACTCGGCGCTGGACATGACCAGGTACTGGCGCCAGCTGGACAACGAGGTGGCACAGACGCCCATGCCCACCGAGTACCAGAACATAATGGTGGAGGTAAGAGGTCAGCCTTGCACCCTCAAGGTTTTCATGGAGCTGTGCCTCGGAGTTACTGGCAGCAGAGGGCACTAGGGATCTGTGCTGGATCAGAAGCCAGACCAAGGGGAGGGGAATGACGAGGATAAGTCACGCGTAGGCTCCGGGCGCTCATCATTCCCCTTTGCGTACACGCCCTGCCGGCGCCGCAGCCTCTCCCTCCCTTCCCTGTGTGCCCGCAGATCCTTTGCAACGACTGCAGTGCCCGCTCCACGGTGCAGTTCCACCTCCTGGGCATGAAGTGCCAGAGCTGCCAGTCGTACAACACGGCGCAGGACGGGCGCTGCCGGCTGTCCTTGGAGGAGCAGTGAGCGGGATCCACGCGGCGCGGGGCCGGGCGGGGAGCGCCGCGCCGCCGCGGAGACTCCGCTACGAACCAAGCGGCTCTTGTCGCCAAAAATTCCGGCTTTCCGAGTTCAAGGAGTCCTTTACTGCGTCAGGCAGGAGGCAGGTTGGAAGAGCAGCTGATGCAGCAGCAGGAGGAGCGCTGGGGCAGCTGAAGGGGAAGGGAGCTGGAGGTGCAGCTGCCCGGGAAAATGGGTCGCTTTGAGAAGCCTTTTTGGCTGGCACCAACATCCACGGGGCTGTGTGCAGGGACGTGCTGCTGTTCCCTGGAATGAGGTGTGCGCTGGGGCCCCGGAGCCAGCGCTGCACAGGCACAGCAGGCAGGACTGGCAGCCTTGGTGTCCCTCCCACACCGTCACCTGGGCGTGCGGAATTCCCTGGAAACGAGGGAATTGCTCTGCCTGCTGCGATGAACAGCCAGGAGATCCAGGTGCAAAGCCCCCCCTTTTTCCCCCGGGCACCCGTCCTGAACTCGCTGCAGTCCCTTCACTCAGATTCCTTTGCCAGCCACAGTGGCTTTTTTGCCCTTTTCTTGCTCGTTTTGCACTGCTGGCTGGCAAAGGCCCGGCTGGTGTAGGGTTTTGGACACGTACGTAGCTCAGGGTTGCTGCTTAAGTACCTGAAGTGGAGCACACACTTCGCATCAGGCTGAGCCTGAGATGTTCACTGAAATAGCAGCACTCCAATGGCACAGGGACCAATTTTCTGTGGTTTTGGCATTTGTCAGTGGTAGAACTTGGCTGGGGGGAGAGAATAGGGGGGCAAACAGCTGCCTTTTAAAAGAAATAAAAACCCCAAGCCCAACCCTTCTTCGTGTAACGTCCTGCCTGAGGTGTTTCCCGGTCTTAAAAATTGCAGGAAGTTCTTGATTTCTCTGAATTTCCCATGCAGGTACTTTACAGTAATTAGATATAACAAAGAGTCAGTTACTCTTCAGATTACAGCTACTCATTTTTAACTTGTTCTGTTGTGAAATGAGCTTTTCTTAATCCAGCTGTGCCCCTTTCTGCATGGAATATTTAGGATTTGGATGATAGCTGTTGTAGCTTGCCTTGACCTGGGGTATCTTTTTCTGGTGCACTTTTCTCACCGCTATAAATAAATGTAAAATAAGGTCTCTGTTAAAATAAACAAATGACACTGTGCGTGATGTGTTCTTCTTTCACACACGTACTCCCTGGAAATTCCCAGCTGAGTTTAAACCATGATTCAGTGCTGAAAAATGGTTGGATCTGGGGAGGTGTGAGGCCCGAGACACTGTTAGCAAAGTAAGTGCTTTGTTTTTTACCAGCTCCTGTCTTTCCATGGTTTGGTTTTGTGGTACTAGCAAGACTCCCTGCTGCTTTGGTCGGTGCCTGGTGACTGCACCTCCTTCCCTGGATGGAGACCTGCTCCCAGGTAAGCCTGGAAGTGCCAGTGGGGCTCCCAGCAGCCTGCAGGAGATGTCATCCCAGAAGGTTCCAGCCAAGTAGCCGTGGAGTGTGTTGCTAATGGTAAGACCCTGCTGGTCAAGTCCACGACCAAGCAGCTTCGCTGTGAAGTGGGAAGCTAATTTTATTCCAGTTATTAATTGGAAATATTCTTCTTTGGGTCCTAACCACAAGAGGAGGCTGAAAGAAAACCCTTAGCTGGCCTGAGCTTTGGAAGAGCAGTTCCTGCTGAGCTTTGGTGTTGGGAGGGAGAATGATTCGTGCTGTGGGATCCGAGTGATTTTGACCTTTTGCTCTCCTGTTTTTGGTGTTTGTCTCTGGAAAGTGCACGAGGGGATGCGAATGCTGAGGGAATGCTGAGCTGCTGTTTGGCGTGTTTGTCTTGGCACCGAGCCCTTAACTCCCTTTGCCAGGGAATAAATCCCACAGCAGGAAAAGGAATGGCATTTTCAGGGGATAAAGGACAAGGGAGGGGATAAAGACGGGCAAGGAGCTGCTTTATGGGATGGGAGGTGCTCTAGGGAGCTCTGCTGCCCTGCCCATGGAGATGCAGCCGATGGGAGCGGGAAGGATGCTCGGGATGATCCTGGGATGGGAGCAGCAGCTGGCCACGGGAAGCTCCCGCACTCCCTGCCACCCAGAGCCCTGCCTTGCTCGCCCATCTAGGCCAGAATCAGGAGCAGATGGGGTTTTTTTGCTGCTTTGTGGGAAGAATGTGCAGGCGCAGGGAGCGCAGCCGCGCACAAGGTCAGGGAGCTATTAATAGAGCCAGGGCCTGCCGCGGCATGTGGAGCTGGGGAGAGGGACTGGGGAGGGCAGCAGTGGAGCTGGGCAGGACCAGGGGCCTCGGCTGAGCCCTCCATCCCATGGCAAGGTGGCTCAGGAGCTGTGGGGAATGGGCATCCCCAGTTTTGGGCTGGTTTGATGCCTCTGGGGTGGTGTTTTGCTCCAGTAACATCACTTGGGATGGAAGTGTGGGTGTTCTGTGCTAAGCCTCTGGTTCAGCCACCCCCTCCTGTGGCTTTCCCGGGGCTGGGGCTGATGTCTCGCCCCTGCCTGGCTGCAGAGAAACCATCTCCTTTTCAATTTCCAGCTGGAAGGAGCGTAGCGAGGGAGAGGCTCCTCGCCTTGTGCTGTTTATACCTCAGAGGGGCAGCCGAGCATCTGTCTCTGCAGATCCAAGCTCAGCCCGGGGGTGTGCCGGCACCTCCGCGCTGGAAACGGGGCGGTTTCCTTGGATTTGCTCCTTCAGGGTCCCAGCTGGAGCTGGGCTCTGACACCTGAGCCCATTCCTGTGCCCGAGAAGCGGCCGGGAGGCTGCAGCCGGGAGCTGCCCCTTGCTGCTCACCAGGAGTCCGAGGAGATGACGCTTGGGAGAACGGGGATGATACATGGGAACATTCCCAAACGAGCCAAACAGGAGCGTAATTAGGGAGGCCAGAGGGAGTCTGGAAGCGGTGATAAAGCAGCCGGCGGCTCGGTGGCTCAGGCAAGGCGGGAGGACCCGGGGCAGGACCGCGTCATCCCCGGCGGCGCTGCCCACCGGCCTGGGGAGGGGGATGTTCAGCACCGAGCTACGCCAACTGCTTCATTCCCATGTAAATAAAACATCCCTGAGGTCAAACAGAGCCAAAGGGGTTGGTGGGGGGGGGAGGTGAGGGAGTTTGGTGGAGGTGGAATTGAGCCAGAATAAGGAGAGCCTTTGGGAAAAATGGGGGTTGGCTGGTTTTGCTGATGAAACAAGCTGATAGCAGGGTTAACCCCGCTGTTTTTTAAAGGAGAAGGAAAAAGGCCTTTTTCAGGGCATGTCCTGGTTGCTTTTCCCCTTTTTCCTTGCCATACTCCTGTGGGACAGAAACCTCTCCTTAATCCAGAGGGTCTGAGGTGGGAATGTGAGAGGGGTGTTTGAAGCCTTTGCCTAAAGCACAGGCATCTGCCCTCTGTGGGCATTGCCCCCCAAGCCAAGGTGCTTTTTCCACTTCCACAAACGCCTCTGTCATTCCCTATGCTGCCCTATGCCCTGGCTCATGTTGGCAAATGGTCCTGCAGATGGAAATCCATCATCCATGTCCGTATCATCCGTGTCCCAGGACAGCTACTTTGGGAATAAAGGCCCTGGGGATGGTGTCCGATCCTGAAGAAGTGAGGAAACTCTTTTCACCCTGGGATATCCCCAAAAATATCCCCCAAAACATCTCCAGCTTCTTCCTTGCACTGTAGGCAAGAGACAGCAATTCATTTTGGGGACCCAGGCCCAGGGTTGAGCAGGAAAACTGACACCCCATTTCTGTCCTGCTCCATGAAAAAGGAATTAATTTCCTTGGGGTTCTATACTGCTGAGTGAAGGTGATGGCTTCTCCTCTCCCTTTATTCCCTCAGTTTAGCAGCAGCAGCAGAGCACCCAATTTATTTCCAGAGAAGAGGGGTGGTAGTTTTTAAACCCAGTCTGTGGTTTTCTTCTTAGCCAAGGTAGCCTAATTTGCTGCTTCTTGGGTGCCAAAAAGGTGAAAAGGAATTTTGCTCATCCTAAGCACCTTCAGAGCCCGTGCTGCCTTGTGTATGCTCCCAGCCCCTACAGTTTTCCAGGCTGGCTGTGGCTGGGAGGTGCAACAACCATTCACACGTTTATTTTCTTGTTTTCACCAAGCTTGAACTAAAACAAGGCTGAGGAACACACGGCAGAGTCGAAAGGACGGACCCCTGAACAGGCTGAGAAAGGCTCGGGAGGAAAAGGAAAGCGCACAGTGATTGCACTTCCTTTTGGGAAGCGGAGCTGCCCCCACTGCTCCCGACCTTTCCAGGTGCCTGTTGTGGTGCCGGCCGCTGGGTGGAAATCCGGAGGTGATGCATCTCTCGCAGGAAGCAATCACGGGAACGCCCCAAGCTTTGGTGTTCGCAGGGATGCTCCGCTGAGGAGGCAGGGCGAGCAGCAGAGCCCGTGCCCAAGCCCGCACCTCCCGCACCGGGACACGCCGTGAGCTTCAGCAGCGCCGCTTTATTTGTTAAGGTCAGGCGGACCACGGGCTTTGCTTTCCACTGCCAGGGAATTTAGCCGGAGGGAGAAGCGGCTGAGCATCCCCTTCCCGAAGCGGCTCTGCCGTCAGCCACCCCCAGCCTGCCCCGCACTGAGAGCTGAACACAAATTGGGGATTGAAAGAACACTCCGCTGTATTTTAGCAGCCAAGTTTTGGAAGGAATGGAAACAAAGCTGTGGAGCGAGCAGCCACCTGTGTGAAATGGATGGTCAGTGCCTCTTCCCCGTGGGCTCCTGGGCTGCTTTGGGGACCAAACCCCCCCCCCACAATTAAATGGAAAAAAAAAATTAAATCAGGAACCTCTGCATGGAAGCACCTGCAGGAAAAGAAAGGGAGCAGCGATTGAGCAGCCCCGTAAGTGTTTGTGGCTCCTGGTGAGACAAGGCAAAGGATTTTTTAGGGGCAAGGCAACACAGGGAAGTGATTTTAGGGAAGGGGACGTGTGAAAGCACAGGAGACCCCGGCACACTTCTGGCTCTGGCTCAGCAGCCCCCCACTCCTCCCCAAATCACAGAGCAGCAGCATTTCAAAGGATGCCACAGCACTGGCTGAATCTCTGTCCTCTCCCTTGACCTCCTCAGCCCTTCCCCCTGGGGAATTTGGGTTCCCTTGTCTACAACAAGTGGCTGACCTGCCCCAGGACCCGGTTTCCTGCTCCAAGGCCAAAATTCAGGTTTATTGTCAGCACTGCACGCCCGCCCTCCAGTTCCTGCCATCCACCAGACCCGTGGTGATCCTGCCTGAGGCAGGGGCTCCGTGCCCGGCATCTCCTCGACAGCGGATGCTCTGCTGCAGAAGCGCTTATAAATTAAGGGTTTGTGGGGTTTGTTTTTTTTCCTTCATCCCTGCTAGGAATCATCGTAGAGAGGGTTGTTGTAGTTGCCCCAGGAGCCGTAGTCGTGGTCGTCCAAAAGCCTTCCGTAGGAGGAGTGCCTGCCAGGGGAAGCAAACGGGTTACTTGGGGGATTTATTGGTTGTTTCGCCGTGGGGTGAAGAAATATTAATGCAAGGGCTCCCCCCTAGGTCAAGCTTGGGGATATTTTAAGAGGGAGGACCAGGAGAAGGGAAGAGGAGCCCAAGCTGAGTTTTGCCCCCGATGCATGAGCCTGGACAGGGCAAGGGGAATTGAAACAAGACCTTTGCTCGTCTCAGCTGTCAGCAAAGCCTCATTAGGGATGCTCAGCACCGGGCTCTGCTGCTGTTTATTGTCCCAGTGACAGCGAGACCCACGGCAGCAGATTTCCCAAGGGGTAATTACTGGTTATGACTCGGCTGAGCAGCATCTCTGGCATTTGAGCAAGGCTGTTGTAAGATGAGGGATCGAAACTCTGCTTTCCAGTACAGGAGCGGAAAGAAAGGGAGCCCTGCTGGCACCAGAGGCTGCACATCACCCTGCCACGCCTGGGGGACAGCACCTTCCTGGGGCTTTGCATCATCCTTGTGATGGTGAGAGGGGCCTGCAGGGAGCCTCAGGGAGGGGGCCCGGTCCTAGGAGTGAGACAAGTGCCCCAAACCCGGCCTTACCTGATCTTGAGGTAGGCGGCTGTCCCGAACACCAGCACCACCACCACGATGACGGTCACGGTGATGGCCACAATGCTCCCTGTGGGTGGAACACCAGAAAGGGCAGGGTTCAGCCCCCCGAGTCCCAGCTCTGTGGAACACCTCCCACACCCCAGCTGCTCCCAGTTCACCCACACCAGCCCGTCTCTGGCGGGGGGAATATTCCCTCACTGCTTCCCAAAGAGGATGCTGGGCCCCCCTCTCTCTTTGCAGTGATCCCCTTCCCATAAACGCAGAGCAGGTATATGTAGGATGAAACCCTGCTGGGCTTTGCTTGGGCACTCTGGACTCACTCTCTGATGCCCCTCTCAGCTCTAGGCAGCATTTAGTGCTGAGCCAAGGCTAGAAAATGCTCCGGATGCCCCCTTTTCCAGCCACATGGAGCACTTTCAGGCTACCCCTGTTGGCACAAGGCGACAGGGAGAAGCTCATGTCAGCTTCCTGAGGTCTCCAGGAGGGAAAATCAAAACCTACATCTTCCTAACTCAGGCTGCACCCACCACCCAGCCATTTGTTTCCTCTCATCCTCAAGTGTTTCAAGTCAAATTTAGAACCGAGGATTTTATTCGCATCTCCAGGCAACCGAGATTTGTTATCTACCAGTCCTGGTCTCTGCCAGTGGATCAGATGACACAGGCTCCTCCAGGAATTCTTACAGAATGATGCTCTCAGGAACCTGACCACCTCTTCCCTTCCGATTTGGGGGTCTGCCCCTGCTGTCTGGGCGCCCTGGGGCTGGCCCTGTGTCACCCCTGCGTGCCCATGGGCAGCTCACCTGCGCTCAGGGCGCGCGGGACCTCCTCCACGGTGACCCCGGTGGTTTTCTCAGAGGCTGTGGCCTCCCCTTCCGTGGGGCTCATCACAGTCACTGGGGGGGGTGTTGGCTCCATGGCCAGGCTCGATGCCATGGCCAGTGTCCCCAGGGAAGGGACGTCCTTGGTCAGCAGCGGTGGCTGGGTGGCACCAGGGCTCAGGAGGACGGGCGTTGGGGACAAGGCCATGCCGGGCGGTGAGTAGGGGTCACTGGTGGGAAGGGAAGAGGGAGGTGAGGGCACTGCTGCGTCTGTGGGGCTGGGAGCTGCCCCCAAATCCACCGTGCTTCCTGCCAGGCTGGCAGCACTTGCTGTCCGGAGAGCCGGGGCCGTCTCCGAGGTGGGTGGCACCGAGCTGCGGCTGGAGGCTGCGGTGGGACCGTCACCGGCGGCCACGGAGCTCGCGGTGACAGAGACAGGAGCAGGGGACAGCGCTGCCACAGGGGCGGTGGCATTGTGGCCATCCCCCTCCAGGGGCCTGGAGGACGTCCCATCTCCGGAAGGTCCCGTGGACAAGGACGGGGAGGGCTGGCCGGGAGCTGGCGTGGGGACATCTGCATCCCTGGAGTCGGGTTTCACCGGGACACCCCCCCAGAGGAAGGGGGGGCGGATGGGGACGAGGGGTGACTCGGGGGAGTCATCGCCCAGTCCTAGGAGAGAGACAAAGAAATGTTAACGACAGGGCAATCCTTGGGGGCAAGCTGGTGTTTGGGGCTGCACTAAAGGGCTTGGGAATTAAGCTGGAGATAAGTTTGGGGTTTAAAATCGTGAGAGCCATCTAGAATAAAGGGGAAATACAGCTATTTCAGCTAGTGTACCTAGAGGTGAGGTTTAAACCAGAGCAGTTGTCCTGGCACAAATCAGCCCCATTGTCCCCCCAGTTTGGGATGGATACCCCCATCCCCAGTCACCGCCTCCATCTTCCCAGCATCTCCTCCCAGCAGCAGGGGAAGAAGCTCCTCCTCACAGCAGCCACTGTGCAGCTGGGAACGACAACACAAGACGCCTCTTTCTCCTCTCCCCCCATTTCCTTGTGCATTCATTCGTCTCCATTTCTTAGCATGAAGATGAGTCATTTCTCCCTCTGTCCCCACCAGCTGACTTCTGGGGCTTTCCCCCCCTCCCTTTCTAGGGCTGAACTCAGCACTGGTCCAGCACTGGCCCCCGCAGCGTGGTTGGGGTGAGGGAGGAGTGTGCCAACACTGCATGACATCGGGAGGCGTTTCTGTACCATGTATTCATTTATTTACACCCTCAGAGCATCCCAAGCCCGGCACTGGGAAGAGCAGGAACTCTCTCCAGCTGCAATGAACTAATCCTGAGTGGGGGGGACAGAAACATTCAGTGCCTGTGTGGAGGAACAATGGGATCTGGCACTGGTGAGCAGGGACTCATTAACCCAGCCAAAATTTCTTTTCTTGGTTCTATGAAGGACCCCATTTCCCAAGCAAAGGGGTCTTGGAGGTGGGACTGAGACCACGACTGCTCTTCTCTCCTGGGGACAAACACCTGGAGATGTCTCTGAGCTTTCACCCTCCTCAGGCTGAGGACACAGAGCATAGGACAGGGAGGAAGAGAGGAATGACAAGCTGGAACCTGGTTGCTGGATGAACCATCTGGCCACCACAGCAGCAGGGAGGCCCGGACCAAGGATCCCTCACACCCAGGTTCAGAATCCATCTGCGTTTCCATAATCCTTGCTCCAACACACCTGGACCTTCCAGGTTTCTCCAGCAGGTACCAGACAGCCTCTGCAGCCCAACAAGCCCACCAAGCACAGCAGGATCCTCCCTGGAGGGCAGGGAGCACCTCAGAAGTTTGTCACCTCTGTAAATGCAGGTGCTCCCAGCCTCTCAGGGGCACAGGCAGCTTTCCAGCTCTCTGCAAGGCCACCCCGATGTCCCAAAGTGCTTGGGGTCAGCAGAGCTGCCATCATCTGCCTGCACTTTGGAGGCAAACCGATGGGCAGCTGGGGAAGCTGGCAGTGCTGCCGGCCTGGATGAGTCAGGAACTTTCCCATAACATCTGAGGGGCATAAATTGGGAGGCTGAGCCAGAACTGGAGGCAGGAACAATCCTTGGCTGCTGGCTGAGCGCTCCCGGCCAAGGAGGTCACAAGTCACAGGGACTCTTCCCAGGAGGGCGAGCACGGCCGCAGGCACTGCTGGGCTCAGCCCTGGGGTTCCCTGCCTCTCCCTAGGAGCAACCCCTGCCTGTGCCAGTGCTGTGCTGTCCCCTCCCTCCTCCAAGCCACCAGCTCCATTGGTGATCCAGGACCCAGCCGCTGCCCTTGGGGTCTCAGCCAGAGGAGAGAACCCCAGGAAACCCCAGCCACGATCCCAGAGGCGATGCAGGCTGCTCCTGAATGGAGTTAAGGGACAAAAAGGAGCGCCTGGTGGTGCCCCACATGTCCCCATCCATATCTCTGCACCCAGCTCATGGGCAACCTGCCCCACAGATGGGTGGTGTCCAGTTTGTCTGCAAGTCCTGTCCTCTTACCAATGCATCTGAAAGGAAAAACCAAAAGGAAAACAAAAGCCAAGGGAGAGCTTTTCTTTGTTTCCCCAACACCTGGTCTGCAGGAGCTGCTGCTGGGAGCGGGAAGCAGAGCAGTGCCCTGGAACAAGGGACAAAACAGACAGCTACAGCACTTCACTCAGGGCCACATGACCTGAAAGGCTAAAAACACCTCGACCACGGGCTGTCAGAGGCACTGAGGGATGTTAGCTCCCAGAGGATGCCGAGCATAGCTCAGCCCTGAGCAATCTGCTCATCTAATTCACTTAAGGCAGTTGACCACCCTGCTGGAATCCAGCACAGAGCGAGGCAGGGGACTGCCAGGATGAGGTAAACACCTAGGAAAGCAGGAATGCCACGCTCCAGAACCCCATGGGAGCTTTGGGAAGTCCTTTTCCTACATTTTTGTCACTAGGAGTACAGAAAACAGCCAAGGAAAGAAGAGCCCAAAGCCGTGTCATTCAAATACCCTGCTTTTGGGGGATAATTACCCTAATCATGAATGAGCCTGATGAATTCTCTCTGTCTCCTACTGCCCTGCTGCTCTCCTGGCTCCTGCCAGCCACACGGAGGGGCAGGTCCTGCCCTACAGGAGCTGAGCGATGCTCCTGCTCCTCTTGGGGAAGAGCTGCTTGACCTGGGCTGGCAGCCTCTCCAGGATGCACTTCCCAGGCTCTCCGGAAGCCATTGCAGCAAGCCCTAAATTGCTCTGCCAGCTGAAAGGCAGCATAAAAGCCAGCAGAGAACATCTCCAGCCCCAGTGAACAACACCAGATCGGAGCGGCCACGCCGCAGCAAACAGCCAGCCACGGGTACAGGGGAGAGGGAGCTTTTAACCAGCTGCACTCCAGAGCTCTGACACAGCCACGGGAGAGCCACAGGAGAAGGCACAGGCCTGCTCTCAGCCCAAATGAAGTGCAGCAGCCCAGCCCCAGCTGCAGGCAGGGATGCTCCTCCAGTGCAGGTCTCCGTAGCAGGGGAATGGTTTGTTCTGCCTGCCAGCAGCACACCCCGGCTGTGCTTACACCAGGGAGCTCACCACCCGTCCTGAACAAGAAATGCAGCCACAGGAGAGCACCAAGGGGAGCTGGATCTGCACTCAGCTTGGGTCACCACTCTCTCTGCCGGTTTAGCTGCTGGTTTTGGGGCGAACACCCAAAAACCACAAGTAACTGAGACCACACACAAGCATGGGTAATCTTTAAAGCAAAGCTCCCTAGACACCTCAGTCTTTCATCACAAGAGCGAGCAAAAAAAGACCTCTTGCCAGTCCTGTCTTAGGCTGCTCCTCACCAAATGCTGATGGCAGAACAGCCCCGAGTCCCCTGAGTGTGCCTTGGTTTGTAACCAGGTTAAGCGATGCAGAGCAATTAAACAATCTATATTTAAATATAAGTAAGGATTTCCTGCTTGTGACCTCGTTGGCTCAGCTTTGGTTTCTGTGGCTGGGGATTCCCATAACTTGTGCTGGTTTTTGGTGGCTCCCCATGCCCTCGTTAATGCTCAGGTATAATTTTCATTGTGTTTCTTTGCTATAAAACCAGCAGCATCTGGCTGTGGATGGCAGAAGCTCTCCTTAAAGTAGCTAAGACTAAACCAAACTGGTTTTTGCTTTGGGTTCAACGAGTTTTTCCAGCTGTTCAGCCCCGCACTGCCTCACCTTCCCTGTCACCATGCAGTTTGGGATTTGGGGCTGTTCACTTCTGCCTGGCTGGAGGCCCCATCTGCAGTGCACAGGCTTGTGATTGAGCCCTGTACCGACACAGGGGAAGGAACACAGAGGCTGTGGTGCTTGGTTTGGGCCTTTAACTTCTGTCTTCCTTTTTCTGGGGCGCCGCTGTGGACTCTTGCCTGGTTATCCCTAAGGAATACAGGAGGTGGGGAGGCCTGGGAGCAGTTCTGCAGGCTCTAAGCTGCGTCACACTCACCAAGTTTTTCATGCCATCACACAGGGAGCACCCAGCTGGATTAGTGATGGGAAATGGTGACTCCTAAGGGTATCCCTAGCTTGAAGTGTGCAGCAAAGTTCCAGAGCTGCATGGGAATGCTGGTGGCCCCCAGTGCTAGCAGCAGCATCCCTGCCTGCTGTGCTGCTCCACTCTTTCCTGCCCTATCTCCTCTATTTCGGTGCCAGGGTCTGCTGCTGGTGGGTGGTATGAAACCAGTTCTGAGGGAAAGAAGAAACCAAGGGAGAAAACCCAAGGCCAGAAGCACCAACAGGTAAAAGGCAAAGCTGTTCCCTGCCCGTGCAAAGAAGCCAAGGCCATCAGCTCCAATAAATCTGCAGTTGCTCTGATTTACTGGCAAGCCGAGCTGGCTTCCTGCATGATTAGTTTTATTCTGCTGCATGGTCGTTAAGTGGTTTGGGTCTAATTGCCCTGAAGCTTTCTGTAGCTCAGAGGAAAGGCTGCGCAGCAGAAATCTGGGGGGCCCCCAGCCACCCCCAGCCTCTGCCCCAGCACCTGGGGCTGCCCCTCCCTGAGGATGGGGCTGCTGCTGAGCCAGCCCCTGGCTCTCCAGCTCCCTGGATGTGGTGCCAGCAGCCCTGGGAGCTGCCCCTCGCTAAAGGGAAGAGCCAAATCCATGCGGCGAAATAAAGGCAGCGAGGTCCCCCCTGGCTGGGGAGCAGCAGCTGCTCCTCTCCAGGCTGTTTTGTGAGAGGAAGGAGTTCATGTGCAGGCCTGGCTCGCTCCTGCACCCTCTCCAGACCCTGAGGAATGCCGCTGGAGGCAGGCTCCCCTGGAGGAAGCAGGAGAAAAGCTCCACCACGCTGCAGTCCCCGCTCCTCCCGGCTGAAAATAGCCTTCAAAATTCACATGGTTCCCTGCCTGCTGCACGCTCTCTCCTTCCTTGCCTGGGCTGGGCGTCCAAGTCCTTCCCAGGCACCACCTGCCCCATGATCCAAACCCAGAGATGGGCACTTTTGGTGGCACAACAAACCCACACTCCACCCAAAGAAAAGAAAAGGTGGTGTTCCCACCCCCCAAAGCTAAATGTTGCTTAATTGTTCAGCTCATGAAGACCTTGATCCTGATGCTGCAATGAAATTGTAGCAGAAAAGAAGGTGAAGAGGAATTTTTAGGTGTTCTTTTCCCTCCTGAGAATGACAAAACACCCTCTGGCAAGTGGTCAGCCTGTACAGCCAGAGGCATCTGGTGAAGACCTGGAGTGGAAAGCAGCAGCTGACAGCACCAGCTCTTTCGAAAATGATGTTTTGCTTGTTTAAATAATAAAAAATACATGAAGTACTTCAAGCTATATACTTGAAACGTGCCAACAGGTGTTATGCTGTGCAAATTATTTCCCTGGGGAAGGGGAATAAGGGATCCCACGGGAAAGGATGCTCTTTGTTGTCTCCTTGGGCTGGGAGCTGGCAGATGGACCTGCCCGCTTGGGACACGTCACAAGACTTTTTCCCAGGCACATATCTTGGACCTGGCTCTGGAGCCAGCCAGGAGTTTTGCAAGAAGCAGCTCTGCCCAGGTGACAGCTCCCCAGTTCTGTAATTTTCCTGGCTGGCTGCTAATTAGTGCTCCTAAGTGCAGCTTCCAACATGCATCAGCCCCATCCCAGCCCCTCCCAGGGGGAGAAGCACCTGGGCTCGGCAGAGGAATTTCAGAGCATCCTCTGGTGTTAGAGGCTGATTGCTCATTTGGGCTGGGAGAGGGGATAATTACCCCACTCTCCTGTCCTTCAGCTCCTGGGGGAGCAGAGTGCCTAAAGATTTGCCTCCTCGGTGGCAGCTCAAAACAGCCCACGAGGCTCTGAGAGCCCAAAAAGCAGCTCTTCCACCCCAGAGTCTCCACGAAGAAGCACTCAAAACCTTAAAAGCCAAGAGCTGCTCCTAAAAGGTACTTACAAATGCCTCAGCTGGGGCACAGGGGGAATTGCTGCAGGGGAGAGCGGGCTCGGGGCTGGGCACCGCGTCAGGAAAGCCGAGCAGGTTTCAATTTACATCCCGAGTGAGGAGTAATAACAGGATAAGGGCTTGCTTGTGCCAGACGCTGTTGTTTCATTACGTGGCCAGGCAAAGCCCAGACTTATTTTACTCCCGGCCAGTGACGTCCTCGCTGTCATTTAGTCCAGGAGAATGAGCTTGAAGCTTATTTAAGTTGTGCCCTGTGTTTCCTCCCAAGTGTTATATATAGATACATAGATATATATATACACACACTTTTTTTTTTTTTTAAGGATTATTTCAATGGGGACAAAAATGTTGTAGGAAGCATCTGAAAGATGCTCTAGGGCTGTCTGGGAGCAGCCTGAGAGCCATGGGACCACAGAGCAGGGAAATCTTTTCTGCTTCCTCTGCCAAGCCTGGCTGGTGCTTTAGAGAGGGATGGTCGTGGGAACAGCTTCGGGTTTGGCCCGGGCGCTGGGAAAAACCCGCCTCCCAACCCCAAAGGTTGACTCCCAGCAGAGACTGCCTGCCTTAGGGGCAAATTTGGGCCCGTGAAGGAGAAGAGAGAGCATCCCCAGCATCCCTGTGGAGCAAAATGTTCGTCCCCATCCCTCCCAAACGCGTTTGCTCGGAAAGCACAGATCAGCAGCTCGCTGGCAAATTCCCCCTTCACGGGCAGAATTTTTCGCCAGCTCTCCCTCCCCTCGCACCACCGGGGTGACTTATCCGGGGAAGATCTCCCGCTGACGTGGCCGGGGGTGCTGCCTGGGGGTCCCGCAGCCACGGACCTGCCCAGGGGACGCGGTGCTGGCAGCGGGTTGTGACAGCGAGCCAGCTCAGCCCCGTCCCCGGGCGCTGCTCTGCCGGCAGCAATGTGACAACGACAGCTCAGCCGATGGATTTCTCCTCGCGCGCGTCCCCGGTTATGCAAGTGTGTTTTCCATGTTCCCCAGCAAGCAGCTCCTCGTGTTTATGAAAAGCCCAGCCCGGGCGGGCCGAGGGGTGACCGCGCTGGCTGCCGCAGCCGCCGCGGACGGAGCTGCCTCCCATCGGGTGTCCCTGCGGGATGGGGAGGCTGGTGCCGCCGGGGGGGAGATCCCCGGAGCTGGGGCGGGGGGCGGAAAGCGCCGGGGGCGCTGGGGGCGTGGGAGCCTTCGCTCAAGGCCGGGGAGAGCCATAAAAGCTCCGGGGAAGCAGTGACCGCGGAGGGAAGGGGGATGCGGGGCTGCGGGTGAGTCCAGCCCGGGCAGGGGGGTGACGGTCAGGGGACTTTGGTGGTCCCATCAAGTTGTCCTCTCTCAAGGCAGTCGGGGACTCTGCTGGGGACGCCTCCGAGGGGAGAGCGGTGAGGAGAAGAAGGGTGAAACCCCTCTTGCCCGACCCCACCGGTGTCATTGGCGGTGACCCCCCCTCACGGGGGAGTGCCAGCGGGATCCGCGGAGCCCTTCTCCGGGAAGGAGCGGGGCTGTCCCCGCCGAACGCGGCTCTGCCTCCTTCCCCGCGGCCACCGCATCGCTTCCAGCCCGACTCCGGGGGCTCCCCGGCGCGTCCCCCCCCTGCCCATCCCGCTGCGGCGGCGGGCGCTTACCTGCCGGGAGGAGGAGGAGGGCGAGGAAGAGGAGGCGGCAGCAGCAGCCCATGGTGCCGGCGGCGCTGGCAGCCGCGGCGGGAGGGACGCACCGCGCCCGGCCCCGCCACCGCCCGGCCCGGCCCGGCCCCCGCCACCGCCCCCCGCCCGCGCCCGGCCCACAGCGGCACCTGCCGGCCCCGGGATGCGGGACCGGCACCGCCGGGGGATGCGGGACCGGCACCGCCGGGGATGCGGGACCGGCACCGCCGGGGATGCGGGACAGGCACTGCTGGGAATGTGGGACCAGCACCGCCGGGGGATGCGGGACCGGCACCGCCGGGGATGCGGGACAGGCACTGCTGGGAATGTGGGACCGGCACCGCCGGGGGATGCGGGACCGGCACCGCCGGGGGATGCGGGACAGGCACTGCTGGGAATGTGGGACCGGCACCGCCGGGGATGCGGGACAGGCACTGCTGGGAATGTGGGACCGGCACCGCCGGGGGATGCGGGACCGGCACCGCCGGGGGATGCGGGACAGGCACTGCTGGGAATGTGGGACCAGCACCGCCGGGGGATGCGGGACCGGCACCGCCGGGGGATGCGGGACCGGCACCGCCGGGGATGCGGGACAGGCACTGCTGGGAATGTGGGACCGGCACCGCCGGGGGATGCGGGACCGGCACCGCCGGGGATGCGGGACAGGCACTGCTGGGAATGTGGGACCGGCACCGCCGGGGGATGCGGGACCGGCACCGCCGGGGGATGCGGGACCGGCACCGCCGGGGATGCGGGACAGGCACTGCTGGGAATGTGGGACCGGCACCGCCGGGGGATGCGGGACCGGCACCGCTGGGAATGCGGGACCGGCACCGCCGGGGGATGCGGGACAGGCACTGCTGGGAATGTGGGACCGGCACCGCCGGGGGATGCGGGACCGGCACCGCCGGGGATGCGGGACCGGCACCGGCACCGCCGGGGGATGCGGGACAGGCACTGCTGGGAATGTGGGACCGGCACCGCCGGGGATGCGGGCAGGGTGTGCGGGGCACGGGCACTGGGTGCCGGGGACTGCCCGTAGACACCATGTCGGGTGTGGGCGCTGGGGTGGTGGCACCAGTCCGCCTGTCCTGGGATGAGGCACTGGGATGGGATGCTGAGCGCCACACGCTGCCAGCGGGCATCGCACGCCGAGGACCAGGCGGTGACACCCACTTGGGGTGCTCTGTGTCACTGCCACTCGTCCCTCCTCATCCTCAGCTCCTGCCTGAATGTCATGGTGATGTCCTGGCACAGGCTGCCCAGAGAAGCTGTGGCTGCCCCGTCCCTGGAAGTGTTCAAGGACAGGTTGGACAGGGCTTGGAGCAGCCTGGGAGAGTGGAAGGTGTCCCTGCCCATGGCAGCAGAGCTGGAACAAGAAGAGCATTTGGAAGGTCCCTTCCAATAGAAACTGTTCTGTGATTCCATGATTCTGGACCTCCCTGGGGATCCCCTTGCCTGCTGCATAGGGGGGGTCTGGTGCCCGTGGTGGGGGACAGCCCAGGTACATGAACCAAAGGCAGTCAGGCTCCTGCCTTTCCACGGCACCAACAGCTCCCAAACTGCAGCTCCCAGTGCCCAAAGGAGGCAGCCAGGAGACACCTGTGGCACAGCAGGAGGTACCAGGACCATTTTTTTTACCTCTTTCCTTCTGGAAAGAGCTGTGCTGTGGGTGAAATATTTTCAGGCTGAACTCATCCTTTTCCAGGCTTTTGCAGGCTCACTATGGAAAAGGGTTTGCGGAGCCCAGGCTGGGGCTGAGCTATCTTTAACTGGGGGTTACTCAGCCCTCTGTTCTATTGTATTCTGTGGCGTTTTCTCAGGATGGATCCTGGCTCCGGGCCTGAAACAGCAGGACACAAAACCCAAGTCAGCTGGCGTTCCTGAGGCAGACGGGTGTCGGGCGGTATCAGCATCTCGGCTCTCCTTGAAACCTTTCCTCTGCCTGGGAGGAGGGAAAATAACGCTGCTGCTGCTGCGGGAGCTTGGTGCGTGGGAACAGCGCGATAACCTCCCTCCCTTGGTGTTGTTGATGTTGTTGCTGTTGCCGATGGTGCCGCACGCCTCTGCGGGCAGGAGTTTTTGGAGGGCAGGGGCGGGGCGGGCGCAGCCGCTGCCCCTCGCCCTGGCCTTGGGTGCCAAGGCCGTGTTGGGGCGCCGAGGGCCGGGCCCTGGGGAGCCCGGAACGCCCCCAAGCGCCACCAGCCCTGGGCTCCAGCTGCCACCTGCTGGTCACCTCCCTCTGGTCCTCCCAGCCCGGGAGGTCTCAGCAGAGCAGGGGACACGGAGAGATCCTTTTTTGGGGATAACTTTGGCCAGCATTTTCCCATTTGCTGCTGGAGATGGGAAAACTATTGCCTCTGGTGACATTGACCCTGAGGCTCCAGCCCTTTTAAAATGCTTTTCCCCAGCGGTTTTATCCAGACATGAAAGATGCTAGAGGGAAACTTTTCTTTCGGTGGGCACGAGGATTTTTAATTTATTTTTCTTTCTGCCTGCTCCCCGCCTTTGCCCACCCCACCGGGATGAAGCCAGCTCCTCTTGGGGGGCCCTGTGTCCCATCCAGCCGCCAGCTTTGCTGGTCTCATCCAAACCCCCCCAGCAGAGCTTTTGCACCATCCCCGTGGTTTTTCACACTTTGCCTGTTTTTTTTTGGGGGGGGGGGGGGGGGGGGGGGCTGCTGGCGAGGAGCCGGAGCGGCCGTGAGCCGAGAGGCCGGCGGTACCGGTGTGCCGGAGCTTGCAGCAGGAATTTTTGGGCTGGCCAGGGCTGAGGGAGCTTGCTCACCCCCTGGCCAGCGGCCAAATGGCATGGCTGGGCGGCTGCCAGCACTTGCATTAATAGCTGCCAGCTTGCGGTTTGAGGTCACCCGTTCTTTCCAGTCTTTCATTTCCACCTCGGTTCGCGCCTGGGAGGGCGCGGGGCCGGCAGCAGCCCCGCCGCCCCTCCCTGCCCGCGCCCCCCTTCCCCGGGAGCGGCTCCTTTGCTTTGCTCGGAGCCGGGGCAGCGCCGGCCCACGGCCGAGCATCCCTGCCGAGCCACCGCAGACGGCAGCAGGGGACACGCCAGCCCCCGGGGGACACCTTCACCCCGGTGGATCGCTTCTGTTCCTCAAGATGTCACTCGTGGGGGGTCAGGAACAGCCTCCCACGCACCCCGAGGCAAAAAAAATTCCAGCCCACGGCCGGCGTGCAGAGGGCTGTGCCCCTCGCAGAATAATTTGGAGCTGCCGTCATTGCCTGCCAAGGCCCCTGGGAGGGTTTTATAGCCGCTCGCTATGAATAAATTCACCTTTCCACAACGAGCTGGCCGGGGATAAACGCTGTGAGGAGGCCAGGCTGGACTTGGGCGCACGTCCCTCTGTCCCTCTGGAGAGGGGATGCCCGGAGCCCTGCTTGGAGCCCGTGGCGGCAGGATGGGGGATCCCCCTCGCTGCCCGAACCCCCAGTCGGCTGGGCTGAGGCATCTGCTTGACGCCTGCTGGCAGGAGGAGGCCAGGCGTGGCCGGTGCGAGGTGGGACACGCGTGGGTGGGACACACGGGAGGGGACACCGCGGGGGCACCGCCGAGGGATGGCCCCGCCGGGATAGGAGCCGCGCAGCTGGAGGAGGAGAGGAGGCGCAGGAGGAGGAGGAGGAGGAGGAGGGCGGTGGTGCCAGAGAGGCCGCCCCCGTCCCGCCCCGCCTCAGCTGCCGGGCACCGGGCACCGGGCAGGCGGCGGCGGCGCGCATGGAGGCTGCGGCGGCCCCGGCCCCGGGCGGCGGCCCCGGTACCCTGCTGCTCTGCCTGGCCCTCGCCTCTGGTAAGCACGGGCGTCCCCCTGCCCCGCCACCTGCCCGGCCCCGGGATACCCAAGGGCTGGCAGGGTGTTGCTCCCTGTCCCGGGCCGGCGCTTCCAGCCCCCGCACGGTGCTCCGCGTCCCTGCACGGTGTCACCTCCACTGTCCCGGTCCGCTGTCACCCCCTGTCCCGGGCACCGTCCTCCCTCCGGTCCCGCTGCTTCCCGGTGGGTCCCAGGCTGATGGTCCTGCAGCTGCCTCCCGGTCCCGTCCCGGTGCTCCCCCTTGGCCGTGCCGGTGCTCCCCCATCCAATCCTGCTGCCCCCCCTGGCCCCGTTCTGCCGAACCCTTGTATTCCCCCCTCTGACACCCCATCCTGCTGCTGGCCCTGTCCCATCCCAGTCTTCACCCTGGCGTTTCTCCAGTCCCATCCCAGCGACTCCTTGTGCCCCCAGGACAATCCCACCCCAGCTCCTCCTCCGTGCCCAGCCTGGTGTTTGCCCAGACCCGTACCTGGGCTCCCCCATGTGCCCCCAGGTCCCAGCCTGGAACTCCCCACAATTCCAGTCCTGTGCTCCCCCCTCGTCTGAACCCCTGAAACGCTTGGGGCCAGCATGGGGGTCAGGATGTCCTGGCTGCGCCCTGGAGCACGACTTGGGATGCTTTTAGCACCTGTTGGTGGTGAAGGTGTTGGTGGGACAGTACCCGCAGCCATCCTCGGCAGCGCCGGGAGCGTGGGATGGCAGGGGGGGCAGTACCTATCCAGCAAGTGCAGGAGCATTCCCGTGGGTTAGTTCCTCAGTTTTTGGGAAGCAGGAAGCTGCAGACAGGTGTCTGCCCACGGCTGCCAGGAAATGAGCACAGGCAGACTGGACAGCTGGCACCCTCCCCGGCTGAGAGTGCCTGCACTGGGATTTCAGGGGAGCTCTTCTCTCCGCAGCGAGCAGTTTGGGTTTGGCCCTTTGGCAGGGCTGGTGACAGCGCTTGGCAAAACCTGCCAAACCTGTGCTGGCAGGAGGAAATCAAGGGCAGCCGACCTGTTTTAGGGCCGGTGTGTCCCCTCAGACCACGGCAGTGTCCGGGGTGGTTGCTCTCCTACAGTTTGGGCTTTCCTGGGAGAGCATGGGGGTGTTAACAGGAAAACAATCCAGTGTTTGGGATACTTCCCCGGGTTATCTCTGGCTGCTCAGGGAAGGGTGCAGCCCGAGATAGTGGAGCCGGTCTCCCCGTGCATCGGGGAGATGCGGATGTTTGCACCTGCAGCCTCTGGGCGCCGCGATCCGGCTGTGGGTGGGCACAGCCCCGCTCCCTCTGGAGCTGGCGCTGCCCCCAGGGCGGTCCTGCCCAAGGGGCTGCCAGCCCGCAGGGTGCCAGAACTCCGCAGCTGCTTGCAATAAGGGTGGGGAGCTTCAGCTTGGTGGGGATCTTTCCATGCCGAGCTGTGAACTCGGTCACCGGGAGTGAAGTCAGCCCTCCCTCCCTCCCTCCCTCCCTCCCTGTCCCGCCGCATGCCCACGCCGCCCACAGCTGGATCCCGGGGGGCAGCCGCCCCATGGCTCATCCCTGGCTCCCGCCGGGCACCTCCCACCCTGCTGCCGGCCCGACAGCGGCCCTGGGCTCCCCCTGCTCCCCGCCGGGCCCTCCCGGAGCTCTGTCACCCCAACGCAGGTCATTAGCGCCGTGCTGGCTATATATAGCCGGGAGGGGACGTGTCTGCTGGGAATGTCCCCGCCGTGGGACGGGGGCGCTCCGGAGGCTCCCACCGCCCTTGCCGAGGTGCCCAAGGGCCGGATGAGGAAACAGGTAGCAGGAGACGAGGCTGCCAAGGATCTGGCCTCGCAGACTCTCCGCTCTCTGGGGAGGCTCGGAGCGAGCCCGCTGGGGATGGCAACAGCCCCGCCTCGGCCAGCTACCTCTGCGGGAGCCACCCAGCACCCTGCCCCGTCAGGCAGGACCTGTCCCCGCTCCCTGGGTGCCACCGCGGCGGGTGAATCCCTGGGGAGGGCCGGGCGGGGAGCGGGGCCGTGCTGAGTCAGTGCTGGCATGCCAGCGATCCGGTTACCGCCGCTCTGACGGGCCGGCCCCAGCCGCCTCTCGGTTTCACGCCGTGGCCACGGAGAGCTCGGCGGCCCAGTTCCCGGCCCGGGCTGTGGAGGGCTCCAGGGAGACCTCAGAGCGCCTCGCAGCTCCTAAAGAGGCTCCAGGAGAACTGCGGAGGGACTTGTTACAAGGGCACGGAGGGACAGGACAAAGGGGAACGGCTTCCTACTGACAAAGGGCAGGTTTAGATTAGATATTGGGAAGGAAATCTTCCCTGTGAGGGTGGGGAGGCCCTGGCACAGATTACCCAGAGAAGCTGTGGCTGCCCCATCCCTGGAAGCGTCCAAGGCCAAGTTGGACAGGGCTTGGAGGAACGTGGGACAGTGGAAGGTGTCCCTGCCCATGGCAACAGGGTTGGAACAAGACGAACTTTACAGTCCCTTCCAGCCCAAGCCAATCAGTGATTCCATGATCCCGGACCTCTCCGGGGATCCCTCCCTGCATCCTCCCTGGGCAGAGCAGCAGCTGGCCGGGCTGTGTGGTCCGCAGCCCACCGCGCCGGCTCCCGGAGCCCGGTGCCGGGGCGTGGGTGGGTGGAGGCGGCGGGCGGGGAGCGGCTTTCCCTGCTCCCGGCCCTGGGGAAAAGCTGATGCTGCCGGCCAAGGGGGGCCCTGGGGCAGCTGCAGAGGCGCCCTCGCTGTGTGGCCGTGGCGGGGCGGTGCGGGGGTGCCGGGGCTCCCCCTCCCAGCCGCCCCCGCCGCCTTCCAGGCCTGGCGCTCTTCAGCGGCGTGGGCGCCGACACCAATGTCACGGCCGGGCACGGCGCGGAGGGGCTGACCTGCGGCACAGCCAAGGGATGCACAGGTAAAGGGGAGTTGGGAGGGAGTGGGGGATGAGCAGGTGTTTTTTTCTCTAGCATAGCCGTGTGGCATCCCCTGGGCCGGGCAGCCAAGGATCCCTGAGCGGGGATGCGTCAGCTCAGGGGTGCTGCTGCCTCGGGGCAGAACTGTCACCCCTCTGGGGAAATTCTTCCTTGTCCCTGTCACTCCCAAGGAAACGGGACGCAGCCGCGGCGGCAGAGCCACTTCTCCCGGTGCCCGGAGGAGTTCCAGCACTACTGTGTCAAGGGGAGGTGCCGCTTCCTGGTGGCCGAGCAGGCACCGGCTTGTGTGTAAGTCACCCCGCGGTGGGGACACGGCAGCGTCCGGGGGGGGCACGGGCACCACGGCAGCTTTTGGGACCGCCCTGTGCCTCCCCTGTGCCGCGGGGCAGGTGCGAGCGAGGCTACACCGGGGCTCGCTGTGAGCGGGTGGACCTGTTCTACCTGCGAGGGGACCAGGGCCAGATCGTCATCATCTCCCTGATCGTCGCCATCGTCGCCCTCATCATCCTCATCGTCGGCATCTGCCTCTGCAGTCAGTACGTGGGGGAACGGGTCGGGAAGGGGATGGAAAGGGAAGAGGGAGCAAATCCTGCCCAGCTGCCACGCAGGTTGAATTGGGCTGCCCCGGGCTGGTGGAACACGGTCCTGCAGGTGTAGGGAGGTGCCTGGGACATTCCTTTGGGGCTGGAAACCAGGTGTGATCCCGCATGGATCTTCTGCAGGATAAAAGCCGAGGGAGAGGGAGGAGCATCACTGCCGTGTCCCCTTCTGCCTCTTTTATTTTTGTTTGTCTGTTTACGATTTTCCCCTCCCTGTCAAGCCACTGTCGGAGGCAGCGTAGGAAGAGAAAGGCAGAAGAGATGGAAACGTTAAACAAGGATTCACCTTCCAGAAGTGAAGATGTGCGGGAAACGGGCATCGCGTGAAGGTGCAGGGGAGCGGGGGGGCGACCGAGCCGGTCCGACCGGAGCCCCGCATTGGGGGTGGGTGCCGAGGCCGAAGGGGTCCTCTCTCTCCGCAGGAGCTCCCGGTACCTGCGGGCGGGTCCCGGACGGCAGCAGCGGCTGGCTCCACGGAACGTGCTAAAGCGTGCTGCGGCTTGAATAAAGGGGTGACGGAAAGGTGTCCCCGTGTCGCCAGTGTCCTTGCGGGCGGGCGCGGGGGCCGCTACCGCCGGGGGCTGCGCTGCCGCGCCGCGGCCGCCAGACGGCGACACTGCGCTGCGGGGCAGGGCCATACCCGCGCTGGCCACGCGAGGGCGCCACAATTCCGCCGCCGCTGTCCCGCTCCCGGTGCCGGTCCCTTTCCCGGTGCCGCTCCCGGTCCCGGCTCCAAGGGGCTCTGCCGAGCTCGGGTCCCGTTCCGGGCGGCCTGGGGGCTGTGCTGGAGCTGCTCCCATTGCCGCCGCCGCCGCTCCCCTCCGTAAGGACCGAGCCGAGCTCAGCGTCCCTGGGGTCCCCTCCCGTTCCCGACGGCCGGCGGGAGAGAGCCGGGGGCGTCTCGGTGTCCTGGGCGAGGGAAACGGGGCAAAACTGATAGAAAACAGGTGTGAACCGGGGCAGAACTGGGCGCACCGGGGCCGCTGGCTCCCGTCTCCCCTTGCTGCGGGCTCCGGTGCCCGGAGCTGCGGTCCGGACCCTGCCCGGGCAGCCACGGGTGATGGTTGGTTTCCCTCCCCTGGGTGCGGGACCCGCCGGGCTCCCCGTGACTCTGACAGTGGGTTTAGGGCACGGACTCTCTGGGGCGGGCAGCAGCGGCAGCATCCCGGGATGGGGCCGGCTGTCCCCGGTGTCTCCCACGCTGTACCGCGGCAGATGGGGAGGCGGTGGAGCCGCGGGTCTCCGGCCGATTCCAATTCCCACCACGGGAGCGGCTCCCGCTGCAGCCGTGGCCCGGTGACCGGCCCTGGGGGCTCTGCGTTGCCGCCTTTGCCAGCCGCTACCGGGGAAACCGGGAGCAGGTGGGGCCGGAGTCTCCCGGCGGAGCCGGTGAGCCCCTCCTGCCCCCGGGCTCCGTTCTCCCGGCACGGACACCGGCTGGGTTCCTCTGCCCGAGCAGGACAGACCCCTCCAGCCTGGCACCGGCTTTGCCAGAGACGGGATGCGCTCGAACCCGGTGAGTGCGGGAGCAGCTGCTGGGAAAATCGGTTTGCGCCTCTGCTCCTGCCCGCGGGCATCCCCACGCGTGGATGCTCGGGAGATGGAGCTGGCAGCGCGATCTGCTGCAGGAAGGGCTTGCGGGTGGCTCTGGAGGTGTGCGAAGCCCTGCAGTGACTGAAAACCTTCTTTTTCAGCTCAAACCGTGCCGTGGTGAGAGCAGGGGCCGCCCCAGGGATCTGCAGCAGTTCCTGCAGCCCCGTCGGTGAGACAGCGATCCCAGCGGGATGGATAGCGGGGCTGGTGAGCGCCCCGCAGCGCCGCTCCCTCGGGAAATGTTGGTGCCCACGGGGCTGTGGAAGGCTCATCCCAGTGCCCCGGCAGGGAGCACGGCCCTGAGGTGCCAAGGGACATTTTTTTGGGGCTCCTACTTCACGTGGGGAGATGGATTCCAGATTCCACGCAGCTGCTGGAAGCGCTGGTGTGAGCTGAGCAGCACCAGCAGCACCTGTGAGCTGCTTCCCCCGCAGTATAAAAGGCTGTTTATGGCCAGGCTTTGCTGGGCCTGCCTGTAGTGAGTGAAGCCAAGAGAAAAATGCTTGCTGCTCCTTTTGGGAATGTGCTGTAGGCAGTTTGGGAGACAAATAAAATAAAAAGGAGGTAGGAGCCTTTTTCTTGTCTGGTTTTTTTTTTTTTTTGGGTGGTTGAAGTCGATGGCTGGGATGCTGCTGGCCCAAAAGGGCTGGGGAAAGCGGGCACTGGGAAATCAGCAGCCCTGCAGGTATCAGAGGTGGATAAAACCAACACTTTCAGCCTTTTTACAATGCCTCATGGAGCACTGGCCAGGGAAACGTTGGAACTGGTTTTATTCCGTGCTGGGTTTTCAGCACCTCGAGTAATTCCCATTGGGCTTTTCCCACATTCCCTGGTTGTAATGAAGTGATGCTTCTATGGATGCCCCCCCTGGAATTCCTGCATTGCCTCTGAATCCCTGCTTTAACCTGCTGAGTTCCTGGGGAGCAGACAGACCAGACCAGATGTGTTGTGCTGGGCATTTAAACCCACCACACACACACAGAGCTAAGTCAGGAACTTTGCTGCTTCCTTTGCATTTTTGGGAATGGATTACAGAGGTGCTGGGATGAAAAGGCAGGGGGTGAATGCACCTTGCCCACATCCCGGTGCTGAGGGCAGGAGGAAGGAGAGCTGGAAAATAAAATTATTACAGAAAACCAAATAAAAATGGCTGGTAAAACAGAGAGTGGAAAAGCCAACAGGCTGGCAAGGACTGGATGGAATCCCTGGGGATTCCAGGAGCAGCCTCAACTTTCCAAGGAATCTGGTGGGTTTAGTAGGAGGATTGGGATTTGTGTTGTTTGGAACAGCAGCTGAGCGTTTTGGGGTGGCTTTTCCCCCCACAGTCAGTGATGGTGTCACCTGGCAGAGATGTCCTTGGCTGCCTTAATGGCATTTCTCCATCAGTTTTCCTTGGAATCCCAGAAGGTCACTGTAACTGGTAGCCCTTACCCCGTGCACCCAGAATGTGGAGGATGCAAACCTGAACAAAGGAACGAGATGTGGGTCACTCAGCCCAACAGAACAAGGTGAAACTAAAACCAAAACTTACTAATTGGACAGAACTAGAATTCATTAGAAAAATTGGAAATTAACGTTTTGGAAAGTAAATGCCAAAGGCAGGCTGTAATGTGAGGGCAGTGGGTGGATCCAGTGCCTCAGCATCAGTGGTTTTGCTGCTCCAGGGCAGCAGGTCCAGTCCCACGTGAGTGGGATCCTTGGGGAAAAATAACAGAAAAAAAAAAAAAAAAAAAAAAACCAAACCAAAACCAAGTTGTGCTTTCTGTCCAGTTCTGTGCCCCAAAATAAGAGGGGCTCTGGCAGGAGATGGACAGGGACCATGCCAGCCAAATCCATCGTGTTTCTCACACTGCAGGGAAACTCAGCAGTGATCCACGGGCTGCCAGTGCTCCCCAGAAAAGGGATGAGCCGGCTTGAACAGGGAGCTCTTCTTGGTTTTGGCTCTGTTTTATTGCTCTGGTTTATCTCTGCACACCCAGGTGTCCCCACCTGCCTCCCCTGCTGTGTTTGTTGGACACAAAGCTGCCACATTTGGGCACGGGGGATTTTCCTGTTGTTTTCTGGGCTGTGTTTGCCATCCTCCTGCATCCCAACCCGGGCCTTCTTCCCCTGCAGCACCCCAAAAACCCCACCCATGCTGGGGAGGGCTCACCTGGGCAGGTGGGGAGGCTGCTGGGCGGGGCTGTGGGTGCCCAGGATCCCCCTCTCAGGTGATGAGCTGCTGCTTCCAGGTAGCTGGATACCCCAATACCCACAGACTGCTGTCTTTGGGGGCATCTGATGAATGTTTTCCCTGGTTTTGCTTAGTTTTTTAGAGCTTTACCTGCCAGCACCAGGGCTGGGACCCCCACAGGCAAGGAGGCTCGGCTGTGTCCCTCTCCCACCCTCCCCACCGCCTCTCCAGCAGCAGCCAGGGGACTTTTCTCGTCTTTATTTTGGCTGTGGGAATACAAGGGCTGCCGTGGCCTCGGTGACACCCCTCCCTTGTGCCGGACATCCCCCAGCCCAGCTCCCTGATGCTCGTGTCCCGCGTTGGCAGAGCCCGTCCCCTCCATCCCTGCAGGCTCGGAGAGGCGATCCCTGCTGCCCCTATCCCAGCAGGCAGGATTCCTTCTGACACACCTCCGGCAGCTCCGAGCTCACCTGGGAAAAGAGGGAAGAGGCGAGGGGCAGCCCCGGGGCGGGGTGCGGCCCCTGGGCGGCGCAGGGGGCAGCGGGGGGGTCCCGGCCGTACCTTGGAAGCGCAGAGCAGCGGGGGAGCGTCCGGGAGGCAGCAGGTGGAGGCGAAGGATGCTCGCTGCTCCAGGAGCTGCTCCAGGTGAGCCGGGCCGGCCTCGGGCTCCGCCTGCCTCAGGCTCTCCCGCAGCCTGCGGCGGGGGCAGCGCGCTTACAGCGGGAACACGGCCGGAGCCGCAGGGATTTGGGGGGAGCGCGGAGGGAACGAGCGCCTGGAGGGCTCCGTTTTGCATCCTCAATGTTTTGGATGAGTTCTGACTGCGTCCAGTGATCCGTGAGGTTGGTTTGGTTTGGTTTTGGTTTTGTTTTGATTTGGTTTTGGGGTTTTGGTTTGGTTTGGATTTTTTGTTTTGGGTTTTTTTTTTTTTGTTTTTGTTTTTGTTTTTTTTTTTTGGGTTTTTTGGTGGGTTTTTTTTTTTTGGTTTGGGGTTTTTTGTGGTTTTGGGGTTTTTTTATTAGGTTTTTTTTTTTTGGTTTTGTGGTTTTGGGTTTTTTGTTTGGTTTTTTGGGGTTTTTTTTTTGTTTGGTTTTTTGGATTTTTTTGGGTTTTTTGGGGGGTGTTTTTTGTGTGTTTTTGGGTTTTTTGTTTGGTTTTTTTTGGGTTTTTTTTTGGTTTGGTTTTTTGGATTTTTTTGGTGGTTTTTTGTGCTTTTGGGGTTTTTTTGTTTGTTTGTTTTGGGGTTTTTTGGGGTGTTTTTTTTGTGGGGTTTTCTTTGGGTTTTTTGGGGTTTTTTGTGTGTTTTTGGGTTTTTTGTTTGGTTTTTTGTTTGGTTTTTTGGGGGTTTTTTTTGTTTGTTTTTTTGGGGTGTTTTTTTTGGTTTTTGTTTTTGGTTTTTGTGGGGGGAAGGCAAAGGCTTACCTCTTCTTGAACTCCAGGAAAGGCAGCTTGTGGTACTGCCCGCAGAGCTGGCTGGCCCTCTCCAGGAAGGGGAGAAGCTCTGCCTCCATCCGCTTGCGCTGGGGGCAGAGCGGGGGAGTTGCCAGGCTGGGAAAAGCCTCTGCGGGGATTTGGGGATGAGGGGGAAGGGGATGAGCCCCGGGAACCCCCACAGCACTCACCTTGCTGTCCAAGCAGGCAGAGGGCTCCTTGCTGGAGCAGCATTCCCCCTGAATTTTCCTGGAGGAGTCGTAGAGCCTGGCGAGGACGGCGTCGGGGAGGCTGGGCTGCCTCCGTGCCAGCTCAAACAGGGACCTGGGGTGGGAAATGAGTGCTCACATGGATTTTCATCAGGGATGCTGCTCAGAACGGGATGGGGGCCGCTTCGGGCATCTTTGTGCAGCCCCCGGGGCTGCCTGGTGGCACAAACTCCCCTGAGGGAATTGAGGCTGTCCCCCTGGTCATCCCCATAATAACCTAAGCACGTAACAGGGTCAGGAGCAGGTTGGACTCGATCATCTCCAGGGTCTGTTCCAACTTCAGTGGTTTCATTCCATGGCTGGAACCCTGAGTGGGTCCCACTCACCTGGTGGCATGGAGAGCCCCGTCCTTGCCACACAGCTCCTTGCTGGTGGGCTCCAAGGCCTCTGGCAGCCGGGGAGGCGGCGCTGGGGGCATGGCCAGGATGCAGAAGTGGTTTTCCATGGGGTTTTTCCCTGTGCAGCAGTCGGCGAAGCGCCCGTCCCGGGCCGACAGCGCGGCGCAGACCTTGGCCGTGTGCTCCAACAGCTGCAGAGAGGGAGCAGGGGGTCAGCAGGTCCCCTCGGCTCCAGGAGCTCCTGCTGGGGCTCGGGAGCTGCTTCAGGGTGGGCTCCAGCCTGCCCTACCTTCTTCTGCATGCAGTCCTCAGCCAGCGAGTCACAGCACTGGGAAGACAGCTCGGCAGCATCCTGGGCCAGGGGGAGGAGGTCCTCGAAGGAAGCACTGGGAACCTTCTGAGCCAGCAAGGCCAGGTAGCTGGGGAGCACAGGGTGGGAGGGCTCAGGGGGCTGGGACCCCCCTTCCCGGGAAACAGCTCTGAGCAGGGGGGAAGGAGCGGGGGATGAGGAGCACAGGGTTTGCCCTGCTCCTGTGCTGTGCAAGGAGCATCTCCAGGGGCTGACACCAGAATTAAAGGTTGTATTTCTGAATGCTGCCTGCCAACAGGATCTGCAGCAGGAGAGAGGAGCGCTCTCCCAGCCCAGCCCCTGTTCCAGGATGGAGAGGCCATTTCCCCCCCCGTACCTGAAGCTGACTTTGTCCTTCCCGTACGCTGAGAAGCGCGAGCAAATGCGGTTCGACGTCAGGGTGAGCAGGGAGAGGGTTTTCCTCTCCAGTTTCTGCCACAGAAAGGGAATGGCAATGTCCTCCTGCTCCCAGGGCCATTAGCACGGTGGCCATTAGCCACTGCCTGGCTCCCTGGGGAGTGAGGAATGGGGCGAGCCCAGCGCTCCAAAGGGGTCTCACCTCCTTCAGGAAGCAGGCAGTGGGTGCAGGGGAGATGCAGCAGGTGGAGACCATGGAGAGGAAGGTCCTGGTGGAGCCCAGGAGCACAGGCAGGGGAGCCTGGCTGTAGCTGCTGGCGTACTCGTAAAGAAACCTGCGGCAGAGATGGGATGAGGAGACCCCCAGCGCCTTGGGATCGGGGGATGCGGAGCCTTAAGCGGGGTTTGGAGGCGCTCAGGCTGTCCAGGGGAGGCTACCACCTATCGGCCGTTCAGAGGAGAGGCTCACCTGTCGGCGAAGTCCCGGGGATCCTGGCGGAAGGCCTGGCAGAGCTCCCTGTCGGAGGGCTGGAGGTAGCGGGGCAGCGGCTGGGGCGGGTGCCGCAGAGCCGCCAGGCACAGCTTGCGCTCCAGCCCCTCCTGCGAGCAGCACTCCGCCCTGCCGGGATGCGCCGGGAAGGGCGAGTCCGCCCTGCAGGATTTGTTTGACAGCGCCGTGGACTGCAGGAAGGGAGAGGAGAGGGGTTATGGCCAGCCCAGCCCAGCCCAGCCCCGGTTTGGAGCCCGTGACCCGTTTTTGGTCAGCCTCACCCCGGCCTCGTAGCAGGAGGGCTCAGCCCCGTCGGCACAGCACGTCTCGGCCAGGGAGACCATTTCCCGCACCAGGTGGCTGATCTCCTCGAAGGTGCCGTTGGAATATTTCCGGCTGTTGGCAACGATGGTCCTGGGAGCAAGGAGAGGGAGAGCCAGGTGAGCCTGTCCCTTGGCTCAGGTAGGGTGTTAGTGCACCGTTCTGCCCCAAGGGGTTCAGCAGGGTCGGCTGTGGTGCTGTGAGAAATAACAGCATATTCCTTGGAAAAACAGCCAGGAGAGATTTGGAACAGCTTCTAGGCTGGGGGCTGCCATTTATAGGGGATTACGTGTCAGCTCTGATAGGATTCTTAATTATTCAGGTACTTAATTGGTTTTGAGGAATTCAACAACAAACCAAGCTTTTCTCCTGCTGAAAGCAATCAGAGCCCAGGGGTTGAATTGCATCTCCCCTTTTGGATGAATTGAATCCACCTTCCCTTTTCCAAGGTTTCTATTTACTGTTCCCTGTTCTTGGCTCAGGTGTCAAGCGTCCTGGGAGGGCACCAGCAGCAGGAGGTACCTACAGGGTTCTGAAGTTCTCCTTTCCCAGCGTCCTGTACTCCTGGCAGACTTTGTCCCGGACATAAGCTTTCCCTAAAAGTGCAGGAGAAGGAGGAATTGTGAGTAGGGAGCAAGGAAAGCTCTGCCACCACACAGCACGCTGCCATACTCGCTTGAAGGTTTGTTCATTTTTTCACTCCATTACTTCTCTTTCCAAGTAGGATTTGGTGCTCCCTAAGGAGATGTAGGGAGAAGCATCCCTGGTATCCAGGCTGCTGCTCCAGCTCTGCAGCCAGGGAAAGGGGGCAGCTCTCTGGAGCTGGGAGAGCCACAGCAAAATCATATGGAGTTTTTGAATATGGAATATGTGGGGTTGGTTTTTCTGGCAGGGCTTGGAACCATAAGGGCTGGGAGCTCTGGGGCCAGGCCCACGGGGCAGTGAATATGTTCCCAGCAATGCTGTCAGCCCTGGAAGAACGGGATCGATTTGTGTTGCAGACTCTGTGGGGTCAGACTTTGGCAGCAGCAGGGTAAACACTGATACTGTTTTTTCCTGGGATCGCAGTGTGGGGCAGGGTCACCTCCACAAAATCCAGGGCTTTGGGCCACCACCACACTGAGGGTCACATGGCTCTGCTGGGAATGGAAGGGTAGGGTGAAGGCAGGGGGTTGTCAAAAAAAGGGAAGCCATGGAAAAGGCAGGTTCCTGGCAGGAATGTTGGCTATCGATCCCAACTTGAGGCACTTCTGTTCACTTTATCTATAAAGCCATGTGGGAGAGATAAGTTTTAGGTGTTTTTTTGGCAGGTGGGTGATTCCCTGTGGAGCTGAGAAGGCAGCAAAGGGTGGCAGAGCATCATTTCTGTCAAGGGGTGAGTTTTACAGAGGAATGGTGCTTGTCAGGGGGCGGTCAGGAAATCCCATTTTCCTTTAGAAAGAGAAGGAGCCGATCCCTGCAGCTCTGAACTCCTCCCCTCCCACCTCCTCCAGCATCACCCCAAAGCGACATCCTGGATACCAAACCCATCATCCCACCCCTTCCCTTTCCCCTCTGGCCCTGCCCAGCGGTTTGGCCGCAGGCTGGGAGTGGGGAGGCCACCGAAAACCACTGGAAACTGTGTCCCTCATCCCAGGGTGCCAGCCTTACCTCGGTGTAACGCGTGTGCAGCGGCCGAGAGCAGCAGCAGCAGCAGGGCCAGGGAGGAAAGGGAAGGTGCCCTCATGGTGGAGCTGCCTCCCCTCCTCCTGCCAGGCAGCGGCGCTGGGAACCCCATCCCGGCGTTTTTATGGAGGCAGTGTCAGCAGCCGGGAGAATGATTAATCGCAGAGGGCAAGCATCCTTGGCCTGCCGCCGGGGGCCTGGGTGCCAGCGCCTCAGAAATCCAAGCGGACTCAATCATTAACTTGGAAAAACAGGGCTGGGTGGCCGTGGAACCTCGGGATCTGGGAGGGATGCTGGGAGCGACACGAATGGCAGAAGGAGAAAAAGGCATTGCGTGCAGCCCGTGAGTGGGAAGCTCTGTGGGGTTGGAAGCTGAGGAAGGAGACGCCCCCCCTTGTTTTTGGATGTCAGCAAATCAAGCATGCCTGGGCTGCTGGGAAATGCCGGCTGTTGGCGCTGGAAGCTCAGCTCCAGACTGCACCTCAGGCTCAGGTGTGCACTCAGGTGTCATTCCTGCCACTGCTGCGTTGGGGTCTCTGGCTTTGCCAACACCATCCCAGATTTCTGCTGGGAGTGTTCTAGAGCTCTGTGGGGTCTCCCTACAGTGCAACTTTCCCCTTCTGTCCCTAGAGAAATGAAAATCCAACATGTTATCATCTTGTAGGGTCCTAAGAGAAGCCTAGGAAGAGAAAATCCAGCTGAAGTGCTCTTCACTGGTCCTGCCAGGGGAATTGAGGAGAGGGAAGCAAATAGGGAGGGATGGGGATCCAACTGCTGCAGTGAGACCCCTGGCCCCCAAATCTGCTCAGCCTCCCCATGCACCCTGCACTCCCCTTGAGACCAGGTGTTCCCTCTCTGACCACAGCCCCTGGGATGAAGACAGAGCTGGTCTTTCTGGAAGAACCCAGCTTTTCCTCCTCAGTGATCTGCACTGACAGTGAGCTGCAGCTTGGGACCAAATCCTGCCGACACGGGAGAGAACAGTGTCCCGTTCTTGGATGGGTTATGTGTGAAACGTGAGAATAAATAATTAGGAAATCATGGCATGTTCTCTTCTCCTGGATGAACTCTCCCTGTCCTGCTTGCGGGTCCTGGCCGGGGAGGGTGGGGGGCAGCGCCCACAGCCGCTCCCGGGGCTGCGGGAGGCCGGGCCGCCCCCGAGAAGCCGGTGCCGGTCGGACTGCATGCATCTGCACCGGGGAACCTCAGCCGGGGCAGGAGCGGCTCCCGGCCCGCTCCCGATCCCGCCTCGCTCCTCCCGACGGGGGAGAGGCGGCACCGGCCCGGACCGCCCCCGGCAGAGCCCAGCAGCGCTCGGCCGCCGCTCTCCAGCCCTCAGCTGCAGCCCCCGGGCCGGGCTGGCACAGCGCCGGGCGAGGCTCCGAGCGCTGCCCCGGGACGGCGGCACGGGGGGCGGGGAGGGGCCGGTACAGGTGTGGGGGCGGAGCCGCGACTGGGGCCGGGGCTGCGGGGCCGAGCGCTGCTGGGGTGTCTCGGGTGGGGCCGCCTCGCCCCGGTCGGGAGGATCGAGGCGGGATCGGGCCCGGGATTGCCGCGGGCGTTGCTGAGTGCGGGATCGCGGCGGTTCCCCGGTGCGGACGCGGAGACCCTGTGTGGCCCCGGGACCCCGCAGGGCGCCCTCTGGCGGACACGGAGCGCGGTGCGAGCGCGGCGCCCCCGCGTGGCCCCGGGAGGGCGGTGCGGGGGGCGGGGCCGGCACAGGTGTGGGGGGCGGGGCCAATATGGGGCGGGGCCGGCACAGGTGCGAGGGGCGGGGCCACAGAGCGCGTGCGCGGCGCGGGGCCGACACAGGTGTGAGCAGGGCAGGGCCACGGAGCGCGGGGCGGGGCCGGGCAGGTGCGCGGGGCGCCAGGGCGGCTGCGCGGGGCGGGCCGAGGGCATTTAAACCCCAGAAGCGGCCGCAGGCGCCATTTTCTCCCCAGCGCCGGGAGGTGCCGGCAGCTGCCGGTGCGGGCTCCCCAGGCGGGGCCCAGGTGAGGTGTGGAGGTTCCACTTCTGCTTCTCTCTCTCTCTTTCTCCCCCCGTTCTTTCTTTCTTTCTTTCTTTCCTTCCTCTTTCGCTCCCTTCTCTCTGTGCCCCCGCAATACCCCCTTCTTCCTCCCCCACCTGGCCTCCCCCTGCGCCCCCCGTCCTTGCCCTGCTACGCACCCCGACCACCCCCCCGCCTCCTTCCTGCCCCGTTCTTCCCCGCTACCCAACCCGACACCCCCTTCTGTTACTCCTCCAGCCTCTCCTTTCTCCCCCTCGTCCTTCCACCCTCCCTGCCCATCCCGACCCTGACTCCCTTATCCTTCCCTGCAGCTCCCCTGTGCCCCCTCCACCCTCCGTGTCTCGCTCGTGCCCCCTCATTGCCCCTGTTTCTCCCTTATCATGTCTCTCTCTCATCCCCTTATCTCTTCCTTGTCTTGTCCCTTTCTCTCTCACTCTCCTCTCTCCCTTATGCTCCCTCTCTGTCCCTTTCCCCTCTCTCTTCCCCCGCAGCCGCGGGGTTGGGGGCGCCGGATAATAAAGCCCCGAGGGCCGGAGCCCGGCGCCCCCGGCGGGAATCCCCACACGGGGCCGGAGCCGCTCTGCGGGTCCCCCCACACACAACAGCGCCCTACACTGCCGGGCTGCGGCTGTCCCCACATCACACGGGGGGCGGGGGGCGGGGGGGCCTCCTCAGGGGGGTCCTGGGGTGGGGGGGGGGTTGGGATGGGCCCCCTCGTTAGGAGGGGGTCCTGGGGTGGGTGGGTGGGGGGTCAGGATGGGCTCCCTCGTTAGGAGGGGGTCCCGGGGTGGGTGGGGGGTTGGGATGGGCCCCCTCGTTAGGAGGGGGTCCTGGGGGGGTTAGGGAGGGCCCCCTCCGTGGGAGGGGGTCCCGGGGAGGGGCGGGGGGCGGGCCCCCTCCGGAGGGGGGGGGTCCGGGGTGGGAGGGGTCGGGGGGTCCGCCCCCCTTGGCCCCTCCCACCTCGGACCCTCCCCTCCGGAGGGGTCCCGGCCCAGCCCCCTCCCCAGGACCCCCTCCCACGGACAGGGGCCCGGGGGGGGAGGGGGGGGCGGGTGGGGGAGCAGAGGGGGTCACGTCACTCTGAACCGTGATTACATTTTTGTGTCAAACGACAGCACTCCCCCTCCTGACACCCCCCCACCCCACCCGCCCCCCCTCCCCCCCCCCGGCCCCTGTCCGTGGGAGGGGGTCCTGGGGAGGGGGCTGGGGCTGGACCCCGTCCGGAGGGGAGGGTCCGAGGTGGGAGGGGCCAAGGGGGGGCAGACCCCCCCGACCCCTCCCACCCCGGACCCCCCCCCTCCGGAGGGGGCCCGCCCCCCGCCCCTCCCCGGGACCCCCTCCCACGGAGGGGGCCCTCCCTAACCCCCCCTCCCCCCCAGGACCCCCTCCTAACGAGGGGGCCCATCCTAACCCCCCACCCACCCCGGGACCCCCTCCTAACGAGGGGGCCCATCCCAACCCCCCACCCACCTCAGGACCCCCTCCTAACGAGGGGGCCCATCCCAAACCCCCACCCACCCCGGGACCCCCTCCTAACGAGGGGGCCCATCCCAAACCCCCACCCACCCCGGGACCCCCTCCTAACGAGGGGGCCCATCCCAACCCCCACCCACCCCAGGACCCCCTCCTAACGAGGGGGCCCATCCCAACCCCCCACCCACCCCGGGACCCCCCTGAGGAGGCCCCCCCGCCCCCCGCCCCCCGTGTGATGTGGGGACAGCCGCAGCCCGGCAGTGTAGGGCGCTGTTGTGTGTGGGGGGACCCGCAGAGCGGCTCCGGCCCCGTGTGGGGATTCCCGCCGGGGGCGCCGGGCTCCGGCCCTCGGGGCTTTATTATCCGGCGCCCCCAACCCCGCGGCTGCGGGGGAAGAGAGAGGGGAAAGGGACAGAGAGGGAGCAGAAAGGGGTATAAGGGAGGGACAGGGGAAATAAGGCAAGATAAGGGGGACAGGGGTTAAGAAGGAGTATAAGGGAGCAGAGGGAGAGGGCGCAAGGGTAGGCAGGATCGGGATGGGCAGGGAGGTCGGAGGGAGAACAAGAAGAATAGCGGCAAGGAGCCGGGGTTTGGGGGGTAGCAGAGGGGTGTAGGGAGAGGCTGGGTGTGCGGGAGGGAGGTGTAGATAGGAGAGGTAGAGGGGGCTCGGGTTGGATAACGGGAGAGGAGAGGAGAGGAGAGGAGAGGAGAGGAGAGGAGAGGAGAGGAGAGGAGAGGAGAGGAGAGGAGAGGAGAGGAGGAAGGAGTCGAGGGTCGAGGTGCATAGAGGGGCAGGGAGAGGAGGGAATGGGGAACTAGGGAGGAGAGGGCTAAGGGGTAGGAAGGGAAGAAAAGAAGGACAGAGAGAACCTCGCCTGGGCTCCACTGCGGGAGCCCGGACCAGCTACAACCTACCCCACCGCCTCCCGAGGGGGCAAATGGCGCCGGCGGCCACTTCCTGGGTTGAAATGCCCTCGGCCCCGCCCCGCGCAGCCGCCCTGGAGCCCCGCGCGCCTGTGGCCCCGCCCCGGGGCTGCCTCGCTCCGCCCCCGGGGCCGGGCCCCCCCTCACCGGTCTGGGTTCTGCCCCGAGCCCCCCAGTGCCGGTGTTGGGCTCTCCGATCAAAGCCCTGAACTGCCCGGGTGAGCCTCCCTTCGCACTCCCAAGTCAGGGCTGCAGTCTGTTTACAGCCCTGAGGCTGCCCGGGTGGGGCTGCTTCCAAGTGACAGCAACGCAGCACTTGGGAGCCCCCCACCAAAACCACAGGACTTTATCTGCATTTCTGAGGAAAAAAAAACCAACAAAAAAACAAACGCGCTTGATTTATTTTATTTATAACCCTAAACCGGGCCAAATGAGCCTGGTGCCCCCAAACACGGGACCTCGGTTTCTGTTCTCAAGCACGAACAGGCAGGACCCTCTCCGAGCCCTCAAACACGGGACTCGGTCTCTCTTTCCGGCTGCCCGGCTCAGCCGAGCGCCTTTCCGAGCCCCTTTTCCTCACCTGGGGCGGGAGGGGCCGAGCCCGCCCCTCCCGGGTTTCCCGGTGTCCCCGGTTCCGTGAGGAGCGGCCGGGGCCGGGCGGTGACGCCGCCGGGGCCGGTCCCGCCCCTCCCGGCTTTCCCGGTGTCCCCGGTTCCGTGAGGAGCGGCCGGGGCCGGTCCCGCCCCTGCCGGCTTTCCCGGTGTTGCCGGTTCCGTGAGGAGCGGCCGGGGCCGGTCCCGCCCCTGCCGGCTTTCCCGGTGTTCCCGGTTCCGTGAGGAGCGGCCGGGGCTGGTCCCGCCCCTGCCGGCTTTCCCGGTGTCCCCGGTTCCGTGAGGAGCGGCCGGGGCCGGGCGGTGGCGCCGCCGGGGCCGGTCCCGCCCGCGCAGCCCCGGAGCTCCGCCCCGCGCAGGCGCGGCGGGCCGCGGCCATGGCGGAGAAGGCGCAGAAGAGGTGAGTGTCGATCCCCCCTCCAGCCCTCCCGCTTCTCCCCCGATCCCTCCCACGACCATCCCGCGGACCCCCCCCCGTGACCGCCCCGTGGCTCCCCGCAGCGTGAAGATCGCGCCGGGCGCCGTGGTGTGCGTGGAGAGCGAGATCCGCGGGGACGTGACCATCGGTAAGGGAGGGCCCTGTCCCGCAGCCCGGCCCTGCTGCCCCCGCCGGCTGCGGGCGCGGGGTGACGCCGGGCTGTCCCCGCAGGGCCCAGGACCGTGATCCATCCCAAGGCCCGCATCATCGCCGAGGCGGGGCCGATCGTCATCGGAGAAGGGAACCTGATCGAGGAGCAGGCGCTCATCATCAACGGGTCCGTGGGACACCCGGGGGGGGGAGCTTAAAAACCCTGGGGAGGTACAGTTTATATAAAAAAAAAAAAAAAAAAAAAGGCCAAACTTCGCGCTTTTGTGTACATGCGTGGCACTACGGCTTGGGGTGAAGGCACAGAATCACAGAAATATCAAATGTTAAGTTTGAAGGGACCCTAAAGATCCTTTCATACCACCCCCCTGCTGTAGGTAGGGACACCTTCTACTATCCCAGGTTGCTCCAAACCTTGTCCAACCCAGCCTTGAACACTTCCAGGGTTGGGGCAGCCAGTATTGCCCTGGGCAACCTATTCCAGTACCTCACTCCCATCACAGTAAATATTTTCTTACATATATCTAACCTAATCTTGCCCTCTTTAAATCTGTGCCCATTAGTCCTTATTCTGTCACTCCAGTTCCTGACAAAGAGTCCCTCTCTAGCTTCCTTGTGGGACCCCTCCAGATACTGGATGGTTGCTAAGTCCCCCTTCTGAATCCTTCTCAAGCTGACAGAGTAGAAGCAGCCTAATCCTAAGCAGTCTCTAAATTCTGACAGTCCAGCTCAGTTGAGTGGGATATCTGTGGCTTCAGTCTGTCACAAAGTTGAGCTGCCACACAGAGCACTGTCATCGTGATCCCAGGCATGGGAATCTGTTCTTCCTTCTTGCAGGTACCCAGAAAACATAACCCCAGAGAGCGAGGATGTGGAGCCCAAGCCCATGGTCATCGGCACCAACAATGTTTTTGAGGTCGGGTGCTGTATCCTCACTGTGCAGTGACAAACCATCTGGCACACCCTGCTCCTGGATCCCTCCAGGGGGAAGCATCTCTGGGCTCTGCCGGGGTTCAAATAGCCCAGGGCTGGGTGGTGCTTTGAAAATAGCATCAGGGTTTTTCACCTTTTAAAAAAAAAAAAAAGCAAAAGCATTTTACAGTTTTACTTAACGCAGACCTGTAGATTCCCAAGCCATGAAGGTGGGAGACAACAACGTCATTGAATCCAAAGGTAACGCTGGGCTTTGGCCCCGCTGAGATCCTGCTGCTCTAAGTGCTGCGGGGACTGGGCTCACGGGGATTCCTCTCTCTCCCTCCCTCCCTCTCCCTGGCAGCGTTTGTCGGCAGGAACGTGATCCTGACCAGCGGCTGCATCATCGGGGCCTGCTGCAACGTCAACACCTACGAGGTGATCCCGGAGAACACCGTCATCTACGGGGCCGACTGCCTGCGCCGCGTGCAGACCGAGCGGCCCCAGGTGCGTGTGGGACACGGGGGACACGCTGCTGACACCCCCTGTCCCCCTCGGGCTGTCCCCTCACCTCCCTCCCCTGCCTCCCTTTGCAGCCCCAGACGCTGCAGCTGGATTTCCTGATGAAGATCCTGCCCAACTACCACCACCTGAAGAAGACCATGAAGGCCTCGTCCACCCCCGTCAAGAGCTGAGCACCCACCTCTCATGCTTCCAGTGCCTGGCTGGGTGTTTGGTCCTGGGAAGCGCTGCACACTCCGGGAAGCGGCCGGTTTCCCCATCCCTCATTCCATCAAACCATTCCTTGCTCGTTTGTGTAATTTATTTATCTTCCACCGGGAATCTCGGACCTGCTTTGAGTCTGTCGTCTCTCACGCATTAACTCTACCGTTCGTGCTTTGCTTTGGGAATAAAATGTCCCCAGTTGTGCTCTCCGAGGGAACGGCAGCCCTGTGACTGTGCGGGGTGCGGTGCCTGGCTCACAGCATCGCTGTCGGTGCGGGGGCAGTCCCGGTGCCGCCTCCCCGCGACCGGCAGAGGGCGGTGTGACCCCGCGCTGCTCGGGGCTCCCGGCCCCGCATCCCGGATCCACGCGGGGGCTGGGGCGGGAAAGGCTCCATGGACCCGGTGCCACGCTCTGCCCCTTTCCCTGAAGGCTGCTTCTGCTCGGGTTCCCTCCCAGAGAGCCCAGGGCGGAGATGAACCTTGTCCACTCGTTCCGCTGGAGCCTCGGTGCTCGCCACGCTTCCCAGCCGTGCCCCCGGAGTTCCCAGTTGTTCACAACTTCCCCTTCTGTCCCGGTATGATGCAGTCCAGCGTTGTGTCCCAGCACAGATGGACGTCGACGCAGCGGAATTTCCTGTAGCAAAGAGGGCGAGAGGGGAGAGGATCAGCAACTACCACAGGGGAGCCCCAGTTTTGGTGGGACATGGGGCTTTGGGTTGGGACCGGGGGTTTCAAGGCAAGGAAGTGGAGGAGTATCTGCTGGAGGAGACTGGATTTTCTCCCCGAGTGCAGTTTCACGGCTACAAAAAATCCAAATCTCCCCTTTCCCTGGTTTGTGATTCCAACCTGGCTTCCAGCGCTGCTGGGGAACTTCAGCCCTTCCCCAAAGCTGAGTCCAAATAAGGGTTGTGAATGTCGTCCCACCCGCTGTCCAGCCAGAGCTTCTTGTGGAGGTACCTATGGAAGGCGAAAACGACAGGAAATAAAACACATCTCTAAACTCTCCTCTTGCTGAAAATCTACCCCAAAAGCCAGAGGCTCCAGCAGATTTGGGTGACTAGATCAGTCTCCACTCTAGATACCCCTCTGGGGGTCAGCTGCCCTTGTAGCCAGACCCTTCCCGTACCCCCAAATCCAGCTGGCGCAGCTTTATTTCCACCTCCCTCCCGGCCCGAGAGGTTCTGCCCTGTAAATCGCTGCTGCGGTGAGGCTGCAAACCTGCGTGTGGCCAGGCTGTGTCCCCTGGGCAGCCGGCAGGACAGGCGGGAGGCTGCCCCCGGGTCTGTTCGGGCCGGTGAGGCGCAGAAAGGCGAGGGGGTGACCTTAAGCGCCGGCTGGGAACGATCCCTGTGACACGGGCAGGATGTCCTCGGCGTCACCTCCGGCCCCCGAGCATTGTGCGCAGGCAGCACCTGGTCTGGACACAGCTGCTGCTCTCCACCCCGAGGGTCTCCGGCACGCTGCTCCGGAGCCGAGTGCCGTCCTGCGGGACCACCGCCTCCTCCGCGGGGCTGTGCACGGCTGGAGCGACCCTGCACCGAGCTCCAGAAGGGAGCGTGCACGGTGCCAGGCCCAGCGCAGGCTCAGCAAAAGCCCAGCCTAAGCATGAAGCCTGAGTGCAATGGTGGGGCTAGGCAGGGAGGGGTTGAGCCCCCAGGTGGGGCTGGTTGGGGTGATGAGCCCCCAGCGGTCCTTCCACTGCCCCCAGCCCTGCATCGGGTGTGACCAGCGCTGTCCCCTCCTCCGCCCCACAGCCCTGACGCGTTCATGTCGCTGGGACTGTGCCCCATGTCCTCAGCCTGGCGTCCCGTATCCTTAACCTCGTGTCCTGTGTCCGGTGTCCCAAGGACTGTGTCCCCTCTGCCCAGCCCGTGTCCCATGTCCCTGAGACTGTGTCCATCTCTCCGTTCTTGCGCCCCGTGTCCCCAGCCTTGTATCCGGTACCCCCAACCCCGTGTCTTAGGCTGTGTTCTCCAGTACTGTCCTGTATTCCCAACTCCGTGTCCTGTGGCCCCAGCTTTGTGTCACGTTGCCGTCACTGTGTCCCATCTCCCTAGCCTTGTGTCCCGCGTTCCCAACCCCGCATCACGCCTCTCATCGCCCACCTCCCGTATCCCCGACCCCGCGCTCCTCCATCCATCCCCCCGCGCCCCGGTCCGTCCCCGCCGCTCCGCCGCGCCCCCGCCCCGTCCCTCCCCGGCCGCGCCGCCCCGCCCCGGCCCCCCCGCCGCCGCCGGGACCAGCCCCCAGCGCCGCCCGCCCGGACGCGGCTGCCGCCGGCGGGACGAGGAGCCTGGCCGGTCGCACCATGAGCACCGTCCCCGCCGACAGGGAGGGCGGCCCCGCCGACACCAGCCTGCCCGAGGAGGAGGTACCGGGGGGACACACACGGGGGATTTGGGGCGGAGGGGGTCCGGCTTCCCGCTCCCCACCCGCGCACCCTGGGAGCTGAGCTCCGCGGGTGCCCACGCACCGAGGCGGGATGGGGGGGTCCGCGCCGGGGGGTCCCGACAGCTTCCGCCACTCCCGGTAGCCGGGGCTGCTGCGGGGGGGACAGGGATGAGCGGCGGGAGCGCATCCCCGCTCCCCGGGACGCTCCCCTTCACCGCCCGCATCTCCCCGGGGCTCCCCGCAAACGCCCCTCCGCCTCGCCGGAGGGAACCTGCGGGTGCGGGGAGCCCCACTCGAGACCCGGATCCCCCCGGGGGGAGTGGGGGATGAAGCAGGCTCCCCCGGTCCCGCTGCCGGTGCCTGGTGCTGCCGGTGCCCGTGGGTACCGTGCGTGCAGCGGCCGCGCATCTCCTTCCCATGCGTCTCACCCCAAAAATGTCCGAAAAGCTCCCACCCCCACGGGAGACCAACCCCACACCCCGCCACGGGGAGAGCTGGTTTTCTTCATTCCAGCCGGAAAGTTCCTGGTTTTGCCCGTGACCTTGAGATGGGAATTTGGACTTTGTGAGGGTGAGAGCGGGAAGATTCCTGAGATCTCCTCTTCCTCCTCACCCTCCACCCGGCTGGGCTGCTCCGGCAGGTCCCTGCTGCCTCCCTGCTGGGCTCCCTGGTTGGTGGCCAACGCTGGGATCAATCACCGCAGCTCCATTGCCCGCTGGCGCCTGCCCTCATTTGCTTGTTCCAGAGGTGGTTGTGGCTTCAAACTTCCCAAAGTTTCCTAAATAACGGGGAGGTTTTTTTTCCCCTGCTGGCCTTGCGGGGCGTGTTGGAGATGGTGCTGCGGCTGTGGCTCTGTTGGGCACGGCAGCGGGTGACATCCATGGAGGCCTGCCGCTTTTTCCAAGAGCACGGCCTGTACTGTGCTGCCAAAGGGCAGGCAGCCCTCGCTCTGCTCCGGTAGGATCCGGAGGGCCTGGGGCTGGCTGCTGATCCTGGGGAACCCCCTGAGCCGGTGATGCTGGACATGGGGGACACGCGGAGGGGCCGGCTGGGAGGTGCCAGGGACACCCAGGGAGCCGCGGACACAGGAGGAGGGCGATGCCCACTCACGCCTGCAAGCAAGCCGCGCTCCTCCGGTGCCAGGCAGGTATTTTCCCTGCAGGACTTTTTCCAGCCCAGGCTGGAGGAGCAGGTGCTGTCTTATTTGCTCAGGCGCAGGGAAGGGGGTTGCCCAGCTACTGTGCCTCACCTCCCCCCTCCCAGGGCTTGTCTTCCAGCCTCCTGTTCGCTCAGAAAAGCGGGAGAAGCAGCTCCCATCCCAGGGAGGTCAGTCAGGCTGCTGCCAGGTGGGAAAAGCCCCCACTTCATCCCCGCTCCTCCTGCCCGCTCCTGACAGCCCGGGTGGCCTCCCGTCCCTCTGGTCTGTCCTCCCGGGAAGGAACCCCCCCGTGCAGGGGGGCTGTGGGCCAGGGGCTTCCCCCACGGAGGAGCCAGAACAATTTGGGAAGGCGGTCACGTCACTTTGGCCGGGCGAGAACGGCATGTAAAAGGCTCGGCGGAGGCCTTATTTGGTAGCGGAGTGGCTGCGGAGAGCCCGGCTCGTGGCCCCGGTCCCTATCCCATGCCAGATCCCTCATCCCGGGGGAACCGTGCCACGGGGAGGGGACCCCACGGATGGTTTCGAGGGGGAACGTGCCCAGCGAGTGGATAAAACTCGCCCCCGTGGCCTCTGTGTTGCATCCCCCCCGTGCTCCTGCTTCCTTTCCTCCCCGAAGCGTGGGGTCCGGAGGGTTTTGGGAGCAAGCTCCAGGCGGGACAGGGACGTGTGTGACCGCCGCCTGATCCCGCCGCTCCTCCGCTCTGTTGCAATCCCCCATCTGCTCCCTTGGCTGCTCACTGCCTTTTCCTCTGCCGCTTCCTCGTTCCAGCCCCGGCAGCTCTGGACTCGCTTTTCCCCAAGGGCTGTTCCTCTCCCCCTGTCCTTCACCGGACGCGAGCACAGTGCTTTTCCCGAGGAGCGGCTACGGGTGGCGAGGCCGGAGATTTACCCCGCTCCTCCCGCATCCCCCGGCTAGAGGAGCCGGCATCCCTCGGCCCCCACCAGCCTTGTTTATGTCGGGGAGTTTTGCGGGCTGAAGGCATGCGTACACACAGCCCCGGGAATCTAAACCCAGCCGAGGAAGACGCTCCATTAGCCAAGAGACTATTTATGCCAGGACTAATCCCGGCGGGGCGGGAATGCACCCCGCCGCGGGGGAGGCAGCACCCCGCTTTGCCGGGAAAAGGGAGGGGAAGCCCTGCTCGCCCAGTTCCACGGCTCAATGGCAGCAGCCCCGTGCCATCGCCCTCCCCGCTCCTGCCGGGATCCGGTGCCTCCCCGGCGGCGGGCAGTCAAGCGGATAATCGGCTGGTGGAGAATTAAAGCGAGCCCCGCTGGAAGGGGCGCACGGACGGACGAGGGACGGGAGCTGGGCTGAAGGAGGCGATTAAATGCCTCGTGGATGAATCACCCGGACGCCTCCCGCCTCCCCACGGCCTGTTAACGTGGACGGGGGTGGTTTGGGCAGGGCAGGGGACCGGGACCGGGACCCTGGCGGCAGAGCACTGCCACGGGGGCACCCGGCATCCCTCCTGGCACCGCCAGCTGATGGGGGTCCAAGCCAAGGAAATGCCTCCCTGGTGCCTCCTTACCTTCAGGAGACAAACCTGGCTTGTGGCTTCATGTGAGGAAGAGGAGGGCTGCTGGCGCTCCATCACGGCCCTCTCCATGCTGGGGTCAAACCTTAATCCATGCTCTGGAGACCCCAGTCACCTCCTGGCCCAGACCTTTGGCTCTCCTTGCATGTCCTCAGCCCTGACCATGGCAGCAAATCTCCACAGACCCTTTCCAGCATGGCCCAAGACAAGACACAGGATTTCAGGAGCAACAGAATGGGATGGTGGGATGCAAAGGTGAGAGGGACAGGCCGAATGTGGGATGGAAATGATTTCCAAGGAAGAGGAGAGTAGCAGAGATGAAGGGCAGACTTCCTGCAGGGAAAACAAAAGCCAGAAGGGGACATACCAGGAGTAAGGCAACACAGGTAGGATGCAGCAGCAGGAGCACAGGAGGACTGTGGAAAGGGACTTGGATGGTCCCACAGCTGCCATCCCCATAGAAGGAAGTCAAGGTGGTCACCTTTGAGCTCCTCCTGGAGCAAACATTGGCACTTGTGACTTCAAAAAAAATCTTTGGATTTTTTTATTTTTAAATTTTTTAAATTTTAGGAGGAAGGGGAGAGAGAGAAATGCTCCACCAAAAAGAAACTGAAAGATGTTTGTACAGCAGAACTGAAATGAAACAGCTCAGACTGTCCAAAAAACCCCTGGGGTTTAGGCTGGGGGAATCCCATGCTCCAGTGCCCTTTAATCCTTGCTGAGAGCTGTCAGTCTGGCCCCATCCCATGACATCCTTGGGAGCCATGCCTGATCCACCTCCCAGAAGGAGTAGTTCTTCCCTGTGGAAGAACATATACGTGCTTGCTGCCTGGTATTTTCTCTGATAAGGCTTTTTTTTTTTTTTTTCTTGATTCATGGAAGGATTCTGCCCTAGGAGTGTTTCTGGTAGAGGATGGGGACTGAATCCCTGGGATCTCTCAGCACAGAAAAACCTGGAGCAGATCCCTGCGGGCCAAAGCTCCCCTTCCATTTAAGGGCAGGAGTAATATTTCTGTCTAGAATCTTTCCCTTGGCAAAAGGATTTCTGTCCAGCCTGCTGGGATTATCCTCAAGGATGCTCCCTTGCTCTGCCAATCCCACCTGCTCATTACCCAGCGAGAGGGTGCTGCTTATGTAGGATCTACTCAAACATCCCTGGGGCTGGGTACATTTGTGGGGTGCAGATGGGGAGCACCCAGGAGGTCATATCCATTCCCTGCCCTGGGCCCCAAAACCCCTTTTGGGGCTGGAATCCAGCTGGGGGATCCTTTAGAGCCCTTCTCCCTCTCCTGCCGCCGTATAATTTTACAGATTCAAACTTGGCCGACCCGCGTTTGAACTTGCAAAGAAAACAAAGTCATTAGAGAAGAGAAGCCCTTCCTCTGTGGGGCTAAATTTCGGAGGGTTCCTTGGGATCTTTCATCTCTGCCTCTCTCCCATGTGGCGTTGGGGATAAATGGTCTGGCAGGCTTGGGCACGTAGAGATTGGATTTCAGGGGTGTGGCAAACTGGCAGCGGGTTCCCCCACTCCCCCCCCCGCCCCCCGGTCCCTCCCACCGGAGCTGTGGCCAATGTCCCTGGTGTTTCCTGAAGCTCCCGAAGGAGAGGAGAGGCAGGAAACGAGGGATGGCTCCAAGGGATGGGGGACACAGAGGACACCGTGCAGGGATGCTTGGCCTGCTTGGGGTGTAAACTCACCTGGTGGGTTTAGTAAGTTTGGTGGGTGGATGAGTCTGGAGAGCCGATTCCCTGGACAGCAGCCGTGCTCGGGAGGACCTGTCTCAAAGTGAATATTTTTGGCCCTAGGGAAGGAAAAGTTTGCTTTCTTTAGGTTGAGTTTCATGGACACAAGGGGAGATCCTCCAGGTGAATCCCTCCCTAGCCCCTGCCAGGAGAAATTCAGGCAGTGTCTCCACTGGGGGATGGGGCAGCACTGAAGGCTGTGGGATGCTCCATCATTCCCTGGTCTCAGAAGACAGGCAGAAAGCTGGCAGAGGTCCCCCAAGACACTCTGGGGGATGGTCCCAGTAGAGGGGACAGGCTAGCAGGCTGTGCCTGCCTGCAGCCCTAGCTCAGGGAGGGGTGAGGACATCCCTTCTCCGCTGATCTCATCCAGCCTGGATGCTGGTGCCTGCAGGGATAATGCTGGTACCCCGGGATGGGTATCACCAGGGCTGTTGACACAGGGGGCTGTGTGCAAACAGCTGAGTACCTTTTGTTATTTAATAGATACAGGTCAGCCAGAGGTTTTGTTCCCCAAAGCAGGAATGTTTGCTGCTCCCAGGCTGGGAGATGGGGGAGATAGCTTATCTGCAAGAGAAAGAAGAAATGTCAGCAAAAGAATAGGCCTGGACTGGCTGTTTCTGGCTGTTTCCCATGTTTCTTTCCCAGGGAATGGGGCAGGCAGGGTGGCTGGCTAAAAATATTAAATAAAATACGTCAAGGTTTTCCCCTTCTCCAGTTGGGAGAGATTTTGGGGATGAGGAGAGGAACAGCAGGTTCAGTTCCCCACACTGCTCTCCTGGTTACAAGCTGGCTGTAAGGCAAAACCATCCCAGCACAGGGTTTGCCCATCCCTGAGGACCCCCACAGCCCCCCTCGGGGTGGTGGGAGCAGGATTTCTGCCAAACATCCCAGCTTTGAGGATGCTGCACCATGACAAAAATTAGATCCATTCAAAAAGGGTTAAAACCCCTCAAAAGGTGATTTCTACAAACCAGGGACAAGCTGCCTAAATCCAGCCCCCTCCAATCCAAGGCCTTTCCTCCAGGAGGTAGAGTTGGCTTCTCCCAGTCCTTAATGAGCTGTTGCAATTAAACTGAGACAATAGGCATTGTCTGTGGAGGCCTGGATCCGCTGGGGATGACGGGAGAAATCCTGTTTGCCAGACTGGGGTAGGAAGGTGCTGGGATTTTATGAGCTTTTTATCCTGGAGAGGACTGGGGGGGTGAGGACAGGTCTCTGTTACCTTTTCACGGTGCCTTAACAGCTTCCTCCATGGCCACATGAAGGATGGGGACACCCCTCCCAAAAATTCAGCATCACTCAAGCGTGGCTTTAGGCTTTTGTCTGCCCAGGAGGTTCCTCTCAGACTGGCATTGTCCCTCTGGCTGCTGGAAGCGTGCTGTATCCCCAAGTTAGGGATGAGAGAGGGTCCCCAGGAACCTCCTTTTTTGTTTTCCAGGTGAGGACACTCTTTGTCAGTGGGTTGCCTCTGGACATCAAGCCCCGGGAACTTTACCTGCTCTTCAGGCCCTTTAAGGTACCAAACTGGGGAGGGAAAGCGGGGGCTGAAAGCATGGGGCTGGCCTCTGCCCCAGCCCCATGGGCCCAAACCACTTGCTGAGATCTGGGAACCCACTGAAGTGTAATTCAGTCAACTTACTCAGTTATTATTATTTAATCGTGGGGCTCTCCACCAAACACCCTTTTTAATCCTTTCCTTGCAGGGGTACGAAGGATCTCTCATCAAACTGACCTCCAAGCAGGTACGAGCTGCTCCAAAAGCTGCAACCATCCCATCATTCCCTGGCACCACTGGTCCCTGGGGTGAGGGGCTCCCCTCTCTGCTCCCCAGGAACCTGACTGATGGCTCCTGTCCTTCCTCCACAGCCCGTGGGCTTCGTCAGCTTCGACAGCCGCTCCGAGGCGGAGGCAGCGAAGAACGCGCTGAACGTGAGTGTGCCTGGCACAGCCACTCCATTTCTCCATTTTCCCCTTGTTTCCCTGTCCTTAGATACTCCCTGAATTCCACCATCCCAAGGATGGGCATGGCTGGCTCCCATGCCAGCCAGCCCCATGGCATCCTCATCCATCCAGACAATCCTGTTGCTGTTTCTCAGCTGCATCCTCCCTCCTGGGGGGCTGCAGCCCTCTCACCTTTCTCAGGGCCATCCAGGAGGGTTTGAACCCTCAGGACTTGAGCTGTAGATACAAGGGAGAAACAGCATTCCCAGCCTCTCCTGTTTATTCAGCAGGAAAAAAAATCTCAGCGAAATCTACAAAAGAAAAAAGCAAATTTCACTTTCTTTTAGCAACTTGTGAAGTTACCTGAAAATAGTCACAGGCAGGACTGTGTGGAGCTGGTTCTCCAGTTCCTCCCCAGCTCTCCCTGCGTTTTGGTTTAGAATTGTTTTTTTTCTTGTCTTCATTTTCAATGTAAAACTTTTTTTTTTTTTTTTTGGCTCCACTAATCCCTCTGGATAAGAGCTCGGCCTTGCAGGATGCCGACTGCCAAATATGGTGCCGATGCTAAAGATGCCGGAGGAATGTGAGCCGCCTCGGGGCCCGGCAAATTAGCTCATTTCAGGGCTGCAAGTTGAAGAAACCCATAAATAATGGGGAGTTATTTTTGCTGCGGGACCGGCACGCGGCGGTGCTCGCCCACCCGCCGCGCCTCCTTTCACCGCTTCCTTCCCGCAGGGCATCCGCTTCGACCCCGAGATCCCCCAGACGCTGCGGTTGGAGTTTGCCAAGGCCAACACCAAGATGGCCAAGAACAAGCTGGTGGGCACCCCAAACCCCAGCACCCCTCTCCCCACCGCCGTACCTCAGTTCATCGCCCGGGAGCCCTGTGAGTACCCCTCGGCTTGGCAGGCAGCAGCGGCTGGAGGGAGCAGGGATAGCGCCAGGGGGTGGCCAAGGGGAACACCACGTCCCATTGGAAGCACTGGTACCTGCTTGCTGCGTGGTGGCACGTCCTGCGGGTTCCCAAAGGCAGCTGCTGGTGCTGGAGAGGACCTGGGATAGGTGACAGCCAGCCTGGCATGGTGCCTGGGAGCAGGATGAGGTCTCGGGAGAGACCTTGGCGATGTCCTGCCGTGAGTTCTCCATGCCCACTTCTGCTTCTGCGTCTGTTCTCGCGCAGACGCCGGCTCCTCACCTTGCTGTTGCACACAGGCATGAGCTGCACACTCTCCTCTGCTGAATCCCTGGAGACAACGAGCCCAGCCTGGCTCCCTGAGTGATGCCCCCAGCCCCTGTAGCATTGCTCACCCCGTTATCCCAGCAGGCAAAATCTGTGTTGGCTTTGCAAGTCGGCTCTCAGCAGTGGCATCTCCCACTTTTCTGGGGCCAGCCCTGCTCCTGCCTCGAGGGGAGAAGGAAGGCGGCAGCGAGGGTCGCAGCCCTGTGGTCACCGTTAACTCTCCCTCTTCTTCTCTTGCAGATGAGCTCACAGTGCCTGCACTTTACCCCAGTAGCCCTGAAGTGTGGGGGCCGTACCCTCTGTACCCAGCGGAATTAGCACCTGCTCTACCTCCTCCTGCTTTCACCTATCCCGCTTCGCTGCACGCCCAGGTAATTCCGACCCATCCACCTCCACCGCTCACCCTCCCACCCGCCCCAGACCACCTTCCCTTGGGTGCTTGCTGCACCACTAACTCTGCCCGGCTGGCAGGCACTCACTCCCCGCTCCCTGAGATTTAGGGAAAGCTCCCAAACGGAGCTGAACGCTGGCAGGGGTCCTGTCTTTCCCCTGACACCTCTCTCTGCCTTCCTACTTTCACTGGTACCTGTGGTGGGGCAGGTGGTGAGGGAGGAGTGAGGGCTGGGGATGCTCTCAGGGTCTGGACCATCCCCATTGCTCCTGGCACCGCACCACCCCTTCAGCTGCCAGCGTGAGATGAGGGCTCCAGAACCCCTGGCTGCCCCTGGAGCACGGCTGGGATGTGGTGTGCTGTTCATGGAGTACAAAGCCAAGCAGCTCTCACGGGGAGGGGGAGAGGGAAGCGAAGCGCAAATGGAGGATCCATCTTTTATTGACGAGGTGCTGCCTCGTCACAAGCGCGTTCCGCCGGCTGCCACTGCCGGTGGCCCCCGATGGCAGCGTGTGGCTGTTAAAAATTAACCATCCGCCGGGGAGAGGAGCGGGGGATAGAGGAGAAGAAGTGGAAATGGCAGAGGAAGAGAATGTCTTTGCAGTGCCAGCCTTGCAGCATCATGGGGATGCTGGAAAAGGACCCCTGTCACAAGGGGGGGAAAGGGCAGCTACCTCCTCAGCATCCCGGCTTTTGCTCCTTCCTGCCAGCTCCAGCTCAGTGATGAACAGGAGGTAGCAAGTACACGGAGATAGATTTGCCAGATAAACTGCATCCAAAAGGCTTTTGGCCTTGGCCTGCCAGGATTGAGCCAGGTTATCCAGAGCCACCATCACTGGGAGCTGGAGCAGCCAGGGGCTGGTTTGAGCAGGAGGGTGAGGAAGAGTGCGCAGTGTGCAAACCATGTGCAGCCTTTGGATGAAACTCCAGCTTTTTGAGCCCTGCTGTTCATAGGAAGAGCGTTGGTAAATATTATTGCAGCTACGTACTTGCCTTGTCAAATAACTGCTAACAGGCAGCACCTGCCCTGCTCAGGGAAGAGCAGAGCCAAGGAAACAGAGGCGTATGGAAGCTCTGAGGATCCCTTGGGAAAACCCAGGCTGAGACCTAACGTTAGACAGAAGCAATATTACCTGATGTGAAATATCTGTGTGGTGGGGAAGGTGCAGGTGGGACCTTCCCATCCTCCTGTGCAGCTGCCAGTGTTGTGGGTTTGGTGGGGGGGTGTTGGAGGCTGGTGCCACCATCCAAACTGGAGCTGCTTCGCTGGATCCTGCAGACAGCAGCGGGACCAGGAACTACAGGATGGATGGTGATGCTGGCTTGGAGTTGGCTGGCAGAGTACCAAGTGCCTGCACGCCAAATTTTGGCATCTGCCCCGTTTCAAGTGGGCTTTGCAGGAGTGAAAATGGATCAGCTCACTCCTGCTCAGTGGGACCATGGTGCTGCTGTCCCAGCTCCATCCTGCTGGAAGCAGCGACGCCGGGGGCTGTGCTCAGCCTCAGTGTTACTGTTGATATTGGAGCTGAGATGGCTGCACTGCGGGTGTTCCAACCTCCCTCTGCCCTGTGCCTGGGAAAAGCCAGGAAAAAAAGGGAGCCTGGATGCAGCCTGACCTTGCCAGGGTGGGCAGCCCCACCCCCCCCTCACCTTTTGTCCCCGTTGTCTTCGCAGATGCGCTGGCTCCCTCCCTCCGAGGCTGGTTCTCAGGGCTGGAAGTCCCGTCAGTTCTGCTGAATGCCGGGTGAGTGCCACTGTCCCGCTCCCATCCTTCTGGGCTGGCTGGGGACCACTTCCACCTTTACCCTGAGCTTCCCCCACTGCCACTCCTGGGGTCTCCAGCAGCTCAGGGTGAGTGGCCACTTTTCAGCAGACACCCCAAGTCCAGCTGCCCTTCTTGTCCCCAGAAGGGGATGTCTGTGCCATGATTCACCCCAACACTTTCCCACATGCCCTGGGGCAGGATGGAAAGGCACCAAGCCAGAGGGGGTGTTGTGATGGAAAAGGCAGCCCTGACACAATCACCTCACTAAACCTTAAGGAAAACTATCCAGGCAGCCCGGGGTGGTGGGGCTGCCAAAACAAGAAGCACAGCCTTACCGAGCACTAGGCTGCCCAGCAGGAGGGAGGGACGGATCCCATTCCATCTGGGACCTCTTTGGATGGAAAAAGTCTTGCAAGATATGCTCTGCAAATAACTTCGGTCTTTGTGGATAAATAAACAAAGGGGACTCAAACGGGAGAGGGAAAAGAGCCTCGGTGGACACTGAGCAGTGCCTGCCCTGCAATCCCAGCCTGCCTGGACCATCCTAGCTGGGAACTGTCCTTGCTGGGAAGCCTCCTGCTTCCACACCCACCTGTGGAGAAATGCCAGTGGATCCAAAGCTCTGGCATCAGCTGCCCATGCTCGCATGTGACTGCCCTGCCCATCTGCCTGGCATCTGCAGCCCTGTGCTGCGGCCACGAGGTCACTCAGCTGGGAGGGCAGCAGGCCCACCCCTGGCTGCAGCCGGCCCCAGACTTGGATTCATAAAGAATTTACTGACTATTTTAGGCCCAGCAGATAAAAATAGGGAGTAGCGAGGTTTTGGGAACCAATGGTTCTTCCAAAATATGCAACATGCCAATGTTTCCAGATAAAATGTAAGCAGGGACGTATTTGGGAAGGGGAGATGAGCAAATCCCTTGAAACATCAGCCCAAGAGCCACAGTGGGTGGTGAGGATGGAGGGTCAGAGACCTCCTGTTTTCCTTCCAGGCTCCTCCAGCTAGGAAGGGCACAGCCCACTGAGGGCTTGGCTGAGGGCCTGGCTGTCCTGCCTGCATCAGTCTGTATTTGCTGCCTGGAGCCCATCACAGCAGGGCTAATCCCAGAATCAGTTAGGTTGGAAAAGCCTGAGATCACCAAGGCCCATCTTTGGCCCAGTTAAGCTGCAAGCTGTCCCCTCAGGAAGTGCCAACTCTGGTCACTGTGAAATCACCCCTCCATACAGCAAACTGACCTCAGGCCGCAGTACCAGCGTCCCTCACTCTGGCTGTGCCCTCCCACAGGTCTCAGGTGTGTGATGGTGGCCTACAGTCAGTCTTGTGGGTATTAATGGAGTCTTCCAAGGTGGCTACTGGGTTGATGTGCTCTCCACAGGACCTCAGTGTGCTGGTAAGGATGCAACCCTGTGGGCTTGGCTGCTTTGGGGAGGGGGCAGAGGAGTGAGCAAGCCAACACAGTATCCCTGAGGGGACAGCTCCTAAAGCTGGCACGACCCTGGGGCTGCTCCAGCTAGGGCTCTGCAGAACCATGGCTCTGCCATTCCCACCTTTATCACTGTTATCTGGGGTGAGAGTTTCCACAGCCAAGGAATGCCTCTCGGCTTTGAATTACCCCCGCTAATCTCATCTCCGTCCTTGCTTCCTGCCTTGGATCAACAGAGACCAAATTCCTCTTAAGTGCAAAATGCAACTCAAACTTAACTCCCAGCTTCCCAGTTCAAACTCCGGGGGACTACAGCCAATGGGAGAAAAAAACCCAAGTGGGATCAGTGAGTTTCTTTATGCCTGGGATACTACAGTCTCTCCCTGCAGGCATTTCCCACCTTGCCCTTTCCCTGCTAAACAACTGTCCTTGGAGCGTGGTCCTGACACAAATTTCCAAAACAAGCCTCCCTCTCCCCTACCTTGCTTCCTTCCTTCCACAAGGGAAGAGAGATTACCCACAGCCCTTTTTCCTCCATCACAGCTGCTCTTTTTTTTAACACCTCTCTTTGTTGTTTCAGGCTTGAAAAAAAACCTCACACAAGTTTGGATTCCTCCAAGACTTTCCCACAGCCTCTATCACACATCTGCTCTCCTAGAAGAAAAAAGAAAAACATACCTAGTAATAATATTTTCCTCTTTTACACTGTATATTTGTAAGGAAGAGTGTGTTACTCCCGAAAGCATGGTTTGACAGGCATTTGTTGTAGTGTTTGAAAAGGCTTTTCAAATGGAACCATAGGAAAGCAGACTACAAAGAAAAAAAAAAGGAGAAAAAAAAAAAAAGAAAAAACAAAGAAAAAGAAAAAAACCAAAACAAGAGCAAGTATTTTTGTACCAAAGCTCCTCAAGAGGACAATCTTACACCCAGTTGGACCACAGGTTTTGTGCTTGACTTTCGAGGTGTGTACAGAAGAGTCTTATTATCCCCCGGCCCCGTCAGCTGCATGTCGAAGGCATGATGTTCACGAGTGTGAGGATGTCGACACACGTGATGCGAGTTTGTAGGAACTGTGCTCCCTCTGGCACAGGAATTGTGCTCTGGCCATGTTGGCAAGGCATCTGCAGACACTACAGTATTACTGTTCTCTTCCCAGTTGCACCAAATGACGAGCAGGCAGGACAATCAGGAACTTTCTTCCCGTGTTTGTTTTTTTTTTTGTTTTGTTACCTTGGGGCTGTGCTCATAGCTGCTGTGCGAAGCTCCCGTGGGCTACAACAGCTCGGATCAGGGATGGGCGGACAGCCCACACACGTAGCAAGGTGACAATTTGCCTCCTCCTCCTCCTCCTCCTGCTGCCATGACTGCTCCAAGCTGTTACGGGCAACGTAAACTGCTGTATGAAAAAAACATACCAACAAATCCTTGGTTTGTCAGCTTCCTCGAGGTTGGACATGAGTCCTGAGGGGCTTCCTATAATGCTGGAGCGCTGGCCTGGCCTGGCCCGTGGTTTTAGTGCCGATGTTACGTTGGTCCAGCTGCTCCCTGTGTGGCATTCCCATGTTTCCATGTGCAAAGACGTGAAGGGAGGCTGCCAACATCCTTTACAGAGATAGAGTACCAGCAGAGAGACTGCTTGACATGCTAGTTCTCCTTCTCCTTGCTCCAGGAGGAATTTGGAAAAAGAAGAGAGCAAACTGACCCAAACCCTCTATCAGGTTTCAGTTTCTTGCAGAGGGAGGTGCAGAACTTCTCCTTCCGTTGCCTTTCCCCCATCTCCATTCCAGCTGCAGGGAACACTGAGCTCAGCTGCCGCCCAGGCCTCGCCATAGCCGGTTTTTCCCAGCTGTTCCTGGCCTCGTTAAACATCATCACCTTTTCCTTTCTCCTTCCTCTTGTCCTGTGGGTGGGCCAAAATAAGACGGCTGAGATTCTGGCCGTCGGGGTGGGAGAGGGGGATGAAAAAATGGGGTTTTTCACCATCAGAAACTGTCCCGTTGGGGTCTTCTGTAACAAACGGGCCCGATAAAAGCGACGTGAGAAGAAATCAAATCCAAGACAAACCTCAGAGTGGCTCTAAAAAGAACGATACCAGCGTTCCCAAGCGACGGACTAACACTTTTAGCAAACTGTTTCCTGTACTTTGTCTCATGGAGAGGAGAGAAGCTTCCACATTGTCTACTCTGCTTTTGGAAATATGTTTAAAGGTACTTTTCTATTGTAATTTTTTAAAAATAAAACCGGTGATTATTATAAGTTACGCGCAGAGCGTCGCTGTGTGCTGTGTATCTGGCTGGGAACAGGGAGAAGGATCCCAACACACCCCTCAGGGCCTTGGCAAACATCAGCCTCTTTCCTCCCTCGGGAATAGCTGAAAGCACTGTGAGACTCCTGGCTGATTTTTTCAGGGCAGATGCCATCGTCCTGTTTGGCTCTCTTGGATCTCCAGGAAAGCTCCAAAATCCAGGCTGGAAGGATCAGCAGGCTTTAAAGAAATGACTCCAAGTTTACAAAGATGTTATCGGTTAGTTTTTAAACCTACTAATCTTGGCAGGGAGCACGGGAGCTAGGATGCAATTTTCCATGAGCTCAGCCTCGGCTGAGGCAAACGTAACCTAGAGACGAAGGGCCAGATTAGCTCTGTATTTTTTTTAACACGCTGGGAATTTTGGAAAACTCGGGTTTGTAAGCCCAACCTAGAAATTCCTCCTCCTTTCTTTCCTCTGCTCCCACCCTGACAAATGGGACCAGCACCCCCAGGAGCTTCAGCCAACAGGCCAGGCTTCAAGTACAAAGTGCCAGGAGCAAGCTCCAGTTTAGCAAAGGCAGCCTGGCAAACGGGCTGTAAAGGACAGGACTGAAAAACCTTCAAGCTCCAGGGTGGAAGGAAGAGGCACGGCAGTTATTTGAAACCCCTGGCTGGCAGGGATGAGTTAAGCCCTTAATGCTGGATGTTAATCCCACTGCGGCCACAGCCACCGCGAGTCACAGCTTTCACAGCTTTCCTTCCTAGTTGCAGCCAGAGGAGAGGTTTGTTGGCAGGCACGGGGGAGGAAGGGAAGGGAGCCACAACATGCTGCTCAGCCCAAAAGCTGCTCCGAGCAGCAGCAACTGGCCAAAACCTCTGTCCCAGGCACCACTTTAAGCGACACACAGATGTTTTTGGGAGCGGATTCAGCAGCAAACATCCTCCGGCTAAGAGAGCCATGAAATGTGCACACATCCTGGACTTTGCCTGGGCACTGCATCTGCTCCCTGCTCTGCCCTGCAAAAGGAAGCGGGGCCTTGCCCAAAATATTTAACCTCCTGAACCATTTTTTTTTTTCCCATTTCCCCCATAAGCCAGCCTGTTTTTGTCTCTGTGCTGATGAGCACTGCCCTCATCAGCAAGGGGCGGGAGCGGCACGCTGCTCGCCCGGCGTCCCCTTTGCCCGCGGTGACCTTTCCCCCTGCGGCCGGGGGAACATTCCTTCCCTGTGACCACTGGGGCACTTACAGGAAGGCCCGAGCTGCTGGCTGACACTGGAGAATTGCAAAACGGGACCAGGGACTCCCAGCCCAGTGCTGCCATCCGATGCAAGCGATAAGTCCTGGGGGATATGAACAGGCAGAGCTGGAAAAACCAAAGCGAGATTTTGCACGCTCATTGTTTCCGTTTTTCCCAAATCTTTTTTTTTTTTTTCCCATCCCCCTAACATAAGACCTAGCTCAGGGAGGGAGGAATGCAGGCAGCTCCTTCCTGTGCATCACTGCACAGAGGCTGGCTGACCGGCAGCAGGCTGGAAGCAGCTGCAAAGGCAGGGAACAGCCTGGCAGGGTCTCGGAGAAAAAATACAGCACAGATTCCCCACATCAGATGGACACAAGTGAACGGCAGAGCAATGGGAACAAGGTGGGAGAAGGAGAGCTGTATCTCTCCGAGGATTTGGGGTGGATGGGCAGGCAGCAGCAGAAGGGACAGGGCATCCTGCCACAGGAATGGCGATGCACCAGCCAGGCCAGGGAGAGCAAAGGGCAGACAGAGCCGGCGCCAAGGCCGGCAGCACCCGCAGCCCGGATGGGGCAGGGAGGAGGAGCAAGCCCAGCTCCTGGGAAAGGGGGAGAAGGAATGACAAGGCTGGGAGAGAAGACATGTGAGAGCACCAGGGCTTGGCCAGGCAGCTTTGAAGGCTGAGACACAGGCTGTGAGGGAAGCCGGTGGCTAAGAGCAAAGAGATGGGTGGCTTTGTGAGGATAGCCGGGGCCCGGCACAGCGCTCAGCATGGATTTGTTCCCTGATTCCTAGAGGGGAAATTGAGAGGTGTCACCCTGCAAGGGTCACTGCACTGCCTGAGAGCTGCCAGGCAGGGCTGCTCTGTTCTCCCTGACAGCAGGAAAAGGAGGACATTCCAATCCAGGGGGATGAGCCGGGTGCTGCAGATGTGAGAGCCACGCTCCAGCCAACACCCGAACACCGCTACCTGCCTCACTCAGGGTACAAACCAAGATGACAGTGGGGCTTAAAAAAGCAAAGCTGAGAAATACCATTAGCAGGTCCTTGAAATGCTGCCTCTAAAACGCTGGGAAGTCAACCATTAGCAGAGTCTGGACTTCATCTCTGCAGTCTCCATAATTAATAACCAGCTCAGGAGGGAATAGAGAACACAACCAAACTGATGGAGGCAGGAAGAAACTGCTCAAGTCCTTCAGGCCTTGGATGCAAGCCCAGAAGTGCAGGTATATAGTCAAAAAATTAACTTAATGGCAGGACAACCTCCTGCCTTAACCATCCTTTTCCCCTGCTGTGCTTGTACTCTGCACAATGTCCAACCCACGAGGCCGGTGCAGTTCGACACGTGAATCCCAGCCACAGAAGCACTGATGGGTTTTCAGAGTCATGACTGTTTTTTCCTGGGCTGTTGAGTAACATAGAGACCACTGCAAGCCAAAGCAACAGAAAGCAAGCTGGGGGAAACAAAAACTGCTCTTACATCACGCCAGGAGGCACTGAAGGGACCAGGGCTTGGACCCACAGGTGCACGTGGATAGAGGGGGCTGCAGGATGTCTCTGATCCAACCTCCCTCTCACAACAGGACTGTTGCCACCAAGAGACCTGGGCAGCCTGGTCCTGGTCTTGGCAATACTTGAACCCTCCATGGATGGAGATATCTCCCCACCAGCTGTTTTCTTCCTATTATCCAAGCCAAACTTCCCACATTCCCCTATTATGTCATCAGCCATAGCTGCCAAAAGCATTTGACCACATAATCCTCCTTCCTGCCCTTCACATCACTGTACCTTGTGATTAGATACACCCTCAGCCACCTGCTCAACACCCTGAGCAGTCCCAGCTCCCCACGACTCCTCCCAGGCCCTCTGCCCCCAGCCCTGAGCAGCCTGGGAGCTCCAACCAGCATCCCTGGGGACAGAGGACCGATTGAATAGAGGGGGAGGCCTAAGCTGGCCACAATGTCCAGGTGTGAGCTCCCTCGTGCTGAGCAGAGAGCCAACGCCTTCCCGTGCTCTGCTGGCCCTTGCGGGAGCGGCGCAGGCTGCGGTCACCTCACTTGGGAAGAGAACAGCTACAGCTATGCAAGACCAGGGAGCCCTGCTGTGTCCAGGCAAGCCCTCTCTTCTGGGGAGATGCCAGTCTTCCTTCTCTGCTTTGCAGGGATGTGTCCAGAGAGCCTGCGCAGCGCTGACGACACCGACACGGTCAGAACGCACCCGCAGAGCCAAAGGACAGAGCTGAGGAACAGTGCCAGAGCAGACCTGCTCTCCCCCTGGAGGAGATCAAATCCCAGAGCACCTCATCTGCCATATCCCTGACTTTGCCAGCAGAAGGAAGCCAGCACCAGGCAGGCTGAGATCCAAGCTCTCCTCTCCCTGACGGCTGTCAGTGGTTAGCCTTGCCAGTCTAAACCAGCCAACACTAAGCACTGGCTCCACTGGACATCCTTCCCCCAGCAGCAGGAGCCGCCAGAGGCCCCCGAGGCAGTAACACACAAAGGAATTTGGGCCTGGTACATTAGCAACGACCGTAAAGTGAGCAACGAAGCTGGAAATAATGAGATGTCAGCACCACGGTTGCTTCAAGTCATCTGCAAAGGCAGCCCCTCCTCAGCAGCAGGTAGCGGGAGCGCGGCTCTCCCTGGCGGCCCGGCACCGCCCGCCCGTGCTCATCGGAAGTGACAGCCCTCGCTGGCTGCAGCCACGTGCAGGGCCTCCATCCCCTTTCTCAGGGCTCCCTCACCTCGCTCTCCTCCGCCTTCTAAAAGCCTGGAATGATCACGATGAATTATAGATTAGCTCTCGTACACATCGCCTTATGTCAGTTTTCTCATTCAACCATACGCAATCCTGCTGTTTGCCATCCCCTTCCAGAATGATCACCATAATGGAGGAGGAGGTGGAATAGCTCTTCACTTAGAACAACTTTCAGGAGAGAAGGTAGTTAGCAGAGATCCATGTTTAGATGTGTGACACTACTGGGCTACTCAACTTGTCTCTTTAAAGAGGAAAGCCATGTCAGGATGAACCCACCAAATTCTGGAGCTGAGGGAACAATGTCCTTGCTGGACAGGAGCCTCAGGGAGAGTGGAAGAGGCAGGGACAGGTAAAGACGGCACTGAGATGGGTTTGCCAAAGAACCTCCCCAAAAAAAGGTGCCTGCCACAGACCACTTCCATCTGAAGTATTTTGGTCTATGTTCTCAGCCCAAGTGCCCTCATCTTCCTGCTTTGTGGCAGATGTTTCCAGGGAAGGAGAAGAAAAATGGGACAATGGCCCAGGGCTGCCAGAACAGAACACGATGCCTCTCAGCAGCCCTTTGCAATGCCAGGCTGAGGGAAGAAGGGTTTTGCTAAGGTAAGCAAGGTGAGGGCACCGTGATTTTGGCCACCGGGAGAGTCATTCTGCCAGACAAAGAACACAAGAGAACATCCTGGAGGAATATGAAGGAGGTTTATGTTTTTAACAACTGAACTTCAGCAAAAAGCCTGATCAGCATATAAGCTGTGAAGAGACTGAAGTGAACTGGAATGGTACTAAAATGGTTTCAGCAAACAGACTCATGCTTATACAGTCTGAGATGTTTCCTAGTTCCACCATTTGATTTTTAAGACATCTTGGAAAAAAAAGGAGCACTGGGAGCATCTTTGGGAAACAAAATCCAAATCCTTAAGTCTACACAAAAGAGAGGAGCTCATGCTCCTCTTCTTCTTGACAGGCCAATTAGAAAATTAAAAATTTTAGAAATTAGAATCAGAAATTAGAAAATTGGGTCTGTTCACCCTGGAGAAGAGGAGGTTGTATGGAGACCTCACAGCCCCTTCCAGTTTCTGGAGGGGCCTACACGGAAGCCAGAGAGAGACTTTTCATCAGGGCCTGTAGTGACAGGACACGGGGAACGAGTACAAACTGAAAGCTTAGATACATGGAAGACTTTCCTGTGAGGGTGCTGAGGCCCTGCCACAGACTACCCAGAGCTGTGGTTGCCCCATCCCTGGAAGTGTCCAAGGCTGGGTTGGAGTGGGTTTGGAGCAACCTGGTCTAGTGGAAGGTATCCCTGCCTATGGTAGGGCGTTAGAATGGGATGAGCTTTAAGGTTCCTTGGAACCCAAACCAGTTTGGGATTCTACAATTCTGTCCTCACTGTCTGAACTTGTTTTCTTCACCACTGCTTGTCCACAGTCCATGACATCAATAACAGGTCCATGTCTGCTCCCCTTCAGCTGTTTTTTAGATTTTACCCTAACAAGCTGCAAAATTTATTTATGCCCTTTCTGCTACTACTGCAGAGGAGAAGACATACACCAGTGAGGCAAAGCATCTAATTCTTTCCAACTGGACACCACCTGGACCCTTTTGCTCCCTTGAACACTGGAGCCTGACAAGGCCAGTGCCACACACAGAGCTCACGGTCACCTTCCCTTTCCTGCTCTCCTGTTTTTTGACCTAACATATTGTTCATCTTTCGAAGTGGCTGGAGGCGTTCTCTTTAGACTCAGACTCTATTATCCTAATCACTTGAGCAGAGAAACAAAGCAGGTAGCCTACCTTACAGCCAGCTGTGGTTCATAGAGAAAGAGCAGTGTGATGTAAGATAACTGGGAAGTTACTCCATGAGACTCCCCCAAAGGCAGGAAAGGCAACTCAGAGCTCTGCTGTTGTCCAAGCACCACCACCAAAAAATCACTGCTCAAAGATACAGCAGATGGAAGGGAACCTTTTTTTTTTTCTTTGAGTGAAGATGACAGAAGAGAGGTGAACAGTTTTGCAAGTGTGCTGTAAGTACTTAAAGCAGAACTGTAATGGAAAACTAAAAAGTGCCAAGAGGAATTGTTTGTGCTGACCTGGAAGATACAGCAAAGAAAAAGAGTTTCAAAACCATCTGGGGCAGCATGCTTATATATATATATATTTAAAAAGTATGAAATATACATATATATAAAAAATAACAGAGGAAACCTCCTAATGGCATCTGGCAGCTCCTTAACCAGGGCTGACATGTGCAAGGCTGGAAGCACTGTCTGTTTCTCAGAAGAGCAGCCTTTAAAACCAGGAGGATAAACGCTGCACTTACAGAAGCATATTTCCCCGAGCTGACAGAACTTGTTCAGTGCGACAGCAACAAAGCCTCATTCTTCATCTGCTCACGTGTCCGCGTCCGACGGCCTCTGCCTCGACCCCGGCTGCATCAAGCAAGACAACAGCCTGTGCTCAGGCAGCAGCAATCTGCCATCGGTGGGGAGCTGCAGGCACCTCTTTCATCTTTGATCCTAAGCCTGGAAGAGCGGGGGAAACAGCTCCTCTCCTGCAGCGCCATGAAAACAGGATCAGCATTGACTGACTCTGGTTCAGAACATCAAAATAAGTTATCGAGAGGACACGATTTGGCCACAGTCCATGTAAGGCTGTGCTGCACAGAACATCAGGCATCGAACAGGGAGCTTGCATTTAAGGTGGTTCCTCCCCTCTCCCCAGCCATCATTAAAAAGACAAGTGTTAGCCTAGAACAGTAAGTCACTGAGAGGATAAAAATACAGCAAAGATTCCTTCACCTCCGTGGAAAGGAAATGCAACAAGCACAAAAGTTGCCGATTCTCTCATTCTTTAAGGAAGCAACACTGCAAACCTGCGTTGTAAGTTTATTACTTAAAAGAAAAAAAAAAAAAAAACACTTCAGTATTACACCGTCATTTTATTTCCCTCCTGTGCACAGAGCAGAAGGTGCAACACACTTGTACCCACAACAGTGAGGAGACATCGCCAAGGGCAACTCCTAATTAACATTAGGAAGCTCTGGCTGCATCCCATCCCACAGCCTGCTGGGATTTTGGGAGAGGGGGTTTTCTGAGTTTGAGTCTCAGATATCACCGCCTTTCAGTAAAGCTCAGTCCCACGGCAAGGAAGAAGCATACAAACCGCGGGTGTATTTGACTGTGAAAGAAACTTCGCCTGCAGTGATTTTAGGAAAAGGTTTGCCTGAAATAGGTAAAACAAATGCTGTATTCAATCCCACTAGAAAGCCCCTTGTAAGTAATTCCAGGTAAATACCCATTAAGCAATGTAAAAGCAGAGTTAAGCACTGAGCAGGAATTCCTGCATTACATGCTGAGCACCATTTATCACCCTATGCCAACAGGCAACTAGTGAGAACCTCTTACTCAAAGACACGTTTCCCATTAGCTAATTAAATTAACCTCTAAATTTAGTAGCTCATACTTGCTCTTAAACTGACCTGTTTCACCTCGGCAGTTGCTGGGGTGGGGGAAACACATCACATTATTATATACACTCAGTCCTCCTGTGAGCAGACACCGAGCCCCAGCAGCAGAAAGCCCGTCTAGAAACTGCGCGTTTGCTCCAGAATTCAACCGCTCACTGCTTGCCAGGAACCACATCAGAGTAATCTTTTAATACTCCAACCAAGTGGTCATTGTGAGTCTTAAACCGGCGTTTCTTCTGAGAAGCAGGCTTCTTCCTCCTCTGAATGGGAGCCTGCAAGAAAAAAACAAAACAGGAGTCAGAAGATCTGTGACATCTGACCTGACGTGTCACAACCGTGCTGGTCACCACTGCTGTGAAAGATGAGCTCTGCCAGAACCAGGGGTAGGCAGGGAAGGGAAGTGCTGGCTCCTGGAGAAGCAGCAGCATCCAATTCCAATCCAGGCAGGGATATGACCCTGGGGACAGAGCAAAGCCACGGTATCCCAAGGCACAGTAGTAAGGCTGGCATTTTTAAGTGCAGGTTCCAAACCATCCCATGCAGCTACAGAAGCAGGTCCACGGCCCATAGAGTTGTTCTATCCACAATCCCATCAGGATTTCAAAGTTGTTTAGCAGAAAAGTTAAACACCACCCCTCCCCACCCTTCCCAAAATACTACTACTCTTGATGTATTGTACAGCTTCAAGCAGAATCTTCCACTGTGGAGCTCAAGGGGATTCCTGGTGTTTGCCCTCTTTTGATGCTGCTCAGATTAATTGGCTCTAACGAGTCATGAAAATCTCTGACTGCTGGCTGCAGCACTTGGTTTTTCCAGTTTCTAACACTGGTCACACTTCCCCAAGCTCCACAAAGCCGTGCACAGGCTCACAAACACGTTTTGGAATTAACACTGCAGGATCAGGAGGGGGGGGATTTCCTAGGAAGGTCTGTAATTTGTATCTCTTACTATTTTCTTTGGTCCGGTTTCTTGCATGGAAGAAATACCCTGTCGTTTCAGATATTCCTCTATCTTCTCCTCATCCATAGAATCCACGGGAATGCTCCTCCACAGCTTCTGGAATTCTGGAACGACAAACCCGGTTTTATATATCCCAGTCAGCAAACCCTGGGCAAAGACCCCACAGGAAGAGAAGGAGAGAGACTTGATTCCAAACACTGAAACATTCTGGCTCGTCAGTCTGTCACTGCCAGCAGGCACTCACTCAGCACAGCCTTTACCCGCTCCAAATGCTGATGCACTGCCAAAAACACCCCAAACCCAAAAAGATGAAATTCCTACCAACAAAACAACAACAAAACACCCTCAAGCTAAACTGCACTTGAGCGCCAAGAGCACTGGGAGGCAACCCGTGATTTTCATGTTTATTTGCTATAGGAGTCTCTTTTTGCCTGGAATCTCTAGCGCTGTGTCGGCTGTGAATGAGTTTCATAGCTCCTGATGAGGGGCAATCACTAACCATAAATGGCACCCATTTACACATCTTCAGCTGCCACTGACTTGTGTCACTGACGGTGTCATCCCATCGTCTAATTTACTGAAGGTTCAAGACATTTACTTCAGTGGCTCTGAGCTCGTTTATCATGGCAATATGATCCACACCGTGCTCTACAGATAACAAAGTACTAAAATTCCTCTGGTGTTAAAAAGAAGAGAGACACCTTAAAAACCACAGCAGCAGGAAAACAGACAGAGACAGTAAGTCTTAATTAGAGCAGCTGCCATCTGCCTGCACACTTTCTGCCTCACGTAAAGTTTCACAGAGCCTCTGGAATGCCTTCTCCAGGCAGCGGCTGGTACGATCCTACCTCCCTTCATTCCCCAGGCAGGGAGTTAAGATACATCCTGTCAGCAGGTCTGGCTAACAAACTATAAATAAAACACGAGGCACACATAGCAAGGCAAGACTAATTTTTTCCCTTTATTTCCAGATAAATTTAGTATACAGTTGTCAAAACAACCACAACCTCTGCATGCTTAAGGATCTGTCCTGCTGCAGCAGGGGATGGATGAGACGCTCCGGTGCCCATTTACCACAGATACCCCGGCTCTGAGCAGACTGCAACCAAAACCAACCCGGTTCCTGCCCTTGGAACAATTCCCTACCTAAGGCACCTTGTTTTTCTATGCAAATACATGCTTCCAGTCTCAGGTGTTTTCTCTTCTTCCTGCTGCCAACAGTAAGAGACTGTCCCAGCTTTCCAGGAAACAGAAGAAAGGAATTTCACCAGTGAAGAACGACAGCGTTCATTTTTGGTGATGCTGTGGTTTTGAAGAGAACCAAAACCTGTCAAAACACTACTTTTGGTTACAGGGAGATAGCTCACAGCCTGTTTCTCACAGAAGCCATCCAGCACCCTGGGATCAGTGTGCACATCCCTTAATGCAAGGCCTGACACTGTAGCCAAGACATTCTCCATCTGCTCATCCATTTTGAGGGGGATTCCAGGCTTTCAGCATAGCTGAAAGGTGGTGCCTGCTCTCACAGATCATCCCTCACCTCATCCTGCTGCAGCAAGTGGAGAAGGTTTGTCCTGTTATTTATGATATCCTGCTGCAAACAAATGTGTCTCCTCATTAGAGTTCAGGATACATGGACAAATACGCCCTGGTGCAAAAAAACAGGAAAGCTGAGGATAGGTGCTTAAGGTTAAACCGGTCAACATTCTTCTGGGGAACAGAAGTGAAAAATTAAACACTAGAAAATAAATGGTCAGCTCTTCAGGGATCAGCATGCACAGAAGTGCAGATCACAGTTAATATCTAACTACAGTGCTCTGCATTTCTTGTAGTGCCATGGTTATAACATTACTCCAGCTTCACATCCACCTTTTAAACTTGGCCAAGAAATACAAATGGAGCAGGCACCAAGATCCAGAACTGCAGAGCTAAAATGGACTTTACATACAGATAATTTAATCCACTAATTGGCCCCACCAGAGTCACTGTATCATATTCTGCAACTCCATTTAAAAACTCCTCCATAAATCAGGCTGCTTTCAGCACTACTGCTTTCATTGCAGTAATTGCAAAAGAATCTTCTTCCCATGCTGGAGCTCCATGTAGGGCTTTAAAATACTTCACTACCCAGGAAAGAGGGAGTCACAACAACATGGAAACACTCCATATTGAAGGACTGGTCTGGAACTAAAAGTACAGGATAAAGGTGGAGAAGCACAGGGAGCTGCACCCTTCAGTGCATACGAGCTGTCTGCACTTAGTGTGGCATCTAAAAGGAAAGGGAGATCCATCCATCATCTCATCACAGAACTGACTCGGTGTAACACCAAACCCTGGGCTAAATGCAAGGTCTGAAGAAAGACAGCAGCTGGATGGCTGGCACTGAACCATTTACACATTACCTGTCAGGTTTTTAAGTCTCCAAGGACTATGCCCCTATCAGCCAGGGAAAGTTTAGACCTTGGGAATACACTCTCTGAATTATTGTGACACACTCTGAAATATGAGAACCTGTGGGAAAAGCTGGCAATAACTATAGCTCTCAAGAAACAACTCTCTGCATTTGCAGCCGTGGTGGTTCTGCACCTCAGAAAATGTACCCTTGACCTGAGAGAGGGAAAGATTTTTCCCGGTTTCCTTGAGAAGAACTGGAAATGCTGACACCCTGGCCTTTGTGCTGTGTGTCTGAAGAGCAGACAACACTGGCAGGAGGCAGCTCCCAGGGAAGGCTTCAATATACCCAGATCCACTTCTCACAAGGTCCTTCTTTTCTCTGTGCTCAGGGTACAAGGAGCCCAGTGCTGGTGTGAGGAGTGGAAGGGGATGGCTGGAGCAGGAAGCTCCCCACATGCTGGCCTGCTCCAGCCAGCCATGGAGAACAGGTTGGGATGTATGCATTCCTGTGGTGCCTGCAGCCATTATGATTACAGAGCACATTCAGTTTTCCTTCTCTGTGTCGTGTTCACTGCTGGGTGATCTTGACACCATCACAGCACAGAGAAGGTGAGAGACTCTTCTCTCAGAGCCACTAAATTATTTTATACATCAGCCAGAATAAAAGTAAAATGGCTACAGGAGGATACAGAGACAGCAAGGCTTCACCAGACCGCAGCAGGCTGCGCTCAGGCAAGCTGACAATCTCTGCAGGGCTTAGGCTGCTTTGACAAGACAGAGCCCAGAAAAAATCCCCGGGGGAGAAATTTCCCAAGAGTTTCTGGTCAAAGCCCTGCAGGTGCTTTGAACCCTCACAGAGATTTGCATTTTCCACAGAGCTTTCAAGTCCTGATTCCAATGCAGATCTTCCTGAGAAGAGGCAGAAAGCTGTGATCCCAGTACCGAGGCAAGTGTCATGAACAAATCCTATACACAATATCTTGCAAACTGATCACTAAAACATTTTAACTCAGAAACTGAACAGAAGCAACACTACTCACGGGCTGCTTCCTTGCTCCTCCAGAGAGCTAAATTCTGGTCTTTTGAGTACTGAGAGGAGAAAATGAGACCAGCAGCTGGCTGAAAAGCCAGTTTAGATGTTTGCTGACATCTCCAGCAACATGAATTCTGCGTGCACAGACTCAAAACAATGAGCTCTGACCAGCAGGAACCAACACAGAGCTAAGCAGAGGGCAGTGCAACAAAGCTGTTGCAGACACCTTCTCTCTCTGAAATACCCAAGGGGTAAGGATGCACAGTTACCTTGATTTTACAGCATCGCGATGTGCCTCATAGCTGAAAACAATTTGCACTGACATACCCTGAGTGATTATACCCTAACACACTTCCTTTCTATAAATGCTTACATTTGGGGAATGAAGTCATGGGTAAATGACTGCCTGGTGACTTTGGAGAGGCTTATCCAGCACTTCTGACTGCCTCACCTGCTCTTGCAGAAAGGTTGAGATGGTTGTGGAGATAAACCGATACATCACACAGGTAATAAAATCTGCCAGAGATTAAAAACAGCTTAAAAATCTTCAGTGAGCCAAGCCAAAAGCTGAGCAAAGGACAAAACCAGACAATAACAGTGTAGAAGGGAAGAAACAACAGTCCAAACAGTCCCAGGGAACACAGCGTTTGGATTTATACCAGAAGCAAAAGGTGCTTGATGCTAAATCTGTGCTGTCCCTGGACCACCACAGCTGTAAATCAGCACCGATTCCAAGCAGTTTTTACAGTGTTAAATTTAAGAAGCTTTGGCCATTCTCTAAAGCCCTTCAAAGGCTTAGGAAGAATTTAAAAATAATTAAGTATGCGAATTTTTTAGCAAGCAATACTTCCTATAGTGCATTCAGCTGGGAAAGATACCATCTCTAGCAGTTAGGCAATCAAACTGGCCTTTCAGCATTCAGCACAGGGGTGAAAGCCTTGTTCACATGCAAAGTGCTTCTCCCCAGCACAAAAAGGCAGCGTTTGACTTGGCTGAAGCACCTGAAATCTGGCCCTGCTTTTATAAACACTTTCAGCTCCACACCACTGACAGTAGATTAATTAGCCAGGAAGTCCAGAAGGAACACATGCAATCTGAACCTTCCTCGGCTAATCACATAAAAGGAAGAACAAAAGCCGTTCCTTACTGCTAAAACCTTCTCCAGTACCCTTGAGATCACGATATATAGGCACCGCTCCGTTGCTGCGATACATTGGGATTTATTTTCACAGGGGGAGGAAAAAAAAAAGCTTGTTCAGCCATCAAGGGCAGAGGCAGGCGCTGCCAGAAAGCAGGTCCTCCCACTACTCCAAGCAGCCAGCTCCAAATTGCCCTGGCAGCTCCTCTTTCTCTGCTGATGGAGCTCAGGCAGCAGCGGGAGAGGACACCCGACTTTTCAAGGCTCCCAACCTCAGCCAACACACGTTCTGAACTGCGATGTCATACGGCAGCACTGTGCACCGAGGAGCACAGAGACCTTATTTCTGAGGATAAACATTAAACTAGGAACATATTTTGAACTGTCATCGGCTGCTAGATCAAAGAGTCTGCCAACACTTCAAGGCTTATTTTGCAGTCTTTTTAAAAAAACTTCATTTTAACGTTGCCGGAGATAATGAGCTGCAGTAGCATTGCTAAGGCAGAGACGTGTCATAACTCATCCTGTGCACAGACAATTCTGCCAGTGACTCCATAAGAGACACCCTTCTGCTGCTCTGGAAAGAATCCTAAAGCAAAGCTGCTCGGGATGGATGGGCTTCCTTCATCACAGGATAACACGGCTGGAAAAAGGACCTGCTCCAGCTGCAGTGAGTCAGTGAACCTACTCAGGGATGCTTCCAGCGCCGTGGCAATATGCAGGTGGACCGCAACAGCCACAAAAGAGAACATATTCTTGCCGCCTCTCAGAACAAAGCATCAAAAGGAAAACCAAAACCAGCAGGAACAGAGCAACAACAAAACATCACTTCTGGCTCCGATGGGAAGCTACTGCCACCTGCGGATAAAAGGAAGCAGAGCCACCTTGAACTACAAACACTGCACACTGGATCCCTTCAGGAGACACACTGCAGGCTTAAATGCCTTCCTTCAGCAGGAGGCCAGGCGTTTTAAAGGGGTTTTTTAACCTCTTCCTCCCTCTGGTAGCAACAGCTTGCACTGCTTGCTCCTAAGCAATCATGGGTGTGCTACAACGTGTCTTGTGTAAGAAGAGGCCAGGATCTATCCTGGCTGCCTGATGCCTCTGTCTACATCTTAACAAAATGGGCTCTGTTATGAAATTTCACAGTTAATCCTGGAGTTATTATAAGCTAATAGCAACAGGGTAGAGACTTCCCTCTGATAGCTCTCATAGTATGGTTGGGTTCCTGCTATCAGGAAAAAATTGCACAAGAAGAAACATTCGTTTAGCAACACGATTATGATACAACCACAGTGGCTAAAACTTAAAAGCTCTGTCTCAAAAGTTACTGCAAGAGCACTGATTTCCAAATGTTTTGGCCATGTTCAGACCCCCAGAAACTGAGGGCTGATGGACTAAAGAGGCTCTACCTTAAAAGAATGACAGGGTTTATGGTAAACTCCTAAATTTGGAAATCAGAAATTCCCCAGTGAATTCATTCTGCATTTTGAATACAACTTCACTGCCACTACCAAGAAATGACAGAAATTGTTGTTTAAAAAGAAACTCACTTCAACCTTTTGAAATATTTTGCATATTTTTAAATGCTGTAGATGTCACCTCTACCTAATCACCTTCGTGAAACAAAGCTATTATTACTGAAATTACAAGTGTGTACTCTCAGTACTTAACAAACAGTTAATGATACACAACTTCAATTGCTAAATTCTATCAGAAATAAAGATTCCCTTGGAGATAGGAAAAGAAAGAAAGATCTTTATGCATCCTCCTGTGGTCCTGTAAGTAGAGCAGTTCAAATATGTATCAAAACTTTTTTTACCATACATATTGTGATGCTGTGTGATGCAATGGCTTCATGTGTCATGTTACAAGAACAATACATTAACAGAAGAAAGTGTTCAGTGTCACTGAGTCATTCAAAATAAGATCTTCTGACACAGACTGCCTCCCCCTTTCTGCATTTACAGACACCTGATGTTGGCATTAATGTCATTACTGGAACACTCCCCGATTCCTGTAATTAATTTCTGTGCATAAAATGGCATCGGAGGATTTTTACCCCTGTTTGTGACACAGCAAACACACTGAACTTATGAAGCCCCAAATCCACTCCTGCCCTGGGCAGCAGCACTGCCCCACATCTGGGCTCTCCTCCCTGTTGTAACCAGCCCCTCTCAAAGATATTGCTCACATCTCATCCCTCTGTGCTTCCTCCTTCTGTTCCATTCATGGCTTCTTGCTGCATGCACCAATAAAAGCCACAGGGTTAATAAACTGGAAAAAAACCCCAACAAAAAACTGGCACCCACAAATAATTCCTTGGGGATTTTTTGGCTTCCCCTTAAGCAGCAAAGTGTTAGATGCCATTTTACTCACAGTGAGGTGGTTTTTAGTCTCTTCTGTACCACTGTTCTTGGATTCCTGGTGCCATGTTCCAGTTTACCCATCATAGAGCAGAGGGTATTACCACTGGTCTCGCTAGCCTCACGTTAATATAAGCATTCCCCTCACATCTGGACACAGCAAATATTTCATTATCACCTTACAAGACTGCTCTACCTGAAGATTGGTCATACAGAGAGGTGCTTAAGATGAATTCAGATCAACTGTCATGGAAACCTACGTAAAACAACACCTACCTTCGTCCACAGCAAAGTGACAGCTCTTGTCATTGTAGAAAAGAATTTTCTTCTTATCAGGGCGATTAACAAAGATGATCTGGTCCCCTAAAGCCTCAAAAACAAATACAAAAGAACAACTCAAAATCACCTCATTTCCAAGCTGAAGGTCTCCAACTCCAACGGAGCCAGACCTTGTGCTACAGAAAACAACAAGCTTGGAGAAGCTGCGAAGTAGCTGGCCATGAAACACATGAGTACACTAATAAATCAAAAATGAGATCAGAGGACTGAGGTCAAGGTGGGAAAGCAGAACTAAATGCCTACAGTTGGAATGTGGGAGATCAGGAGCCTTTTGTGACAAAGAGCTCTGTGAGCTGTGCTGAGACATCTGGGCAAATCTGAACGTAATGGATGAAATACAAGAAAGGCCGCAATATTAGATCTGCTGAAATAGCTTCTGAGTTATCAAAAAACCAGAAACAACTCAGGAGAAAACTCTGTCTTAGTGTCCCTCTTCCCTCTGAGAATTGAACCAGCTGAAGTGCAGACATGTGCTCCTCACCTTTATGGCTTTCTGTGCATTGGGCAGCCCTTCCTCGATGTCTTCCAGAAGGATTCCTCCCAGCCCTCGTTGGTCATGCTTGTCCAAGAGCCTGAGCAGAGCCTTTTTGTCTTTCAAGTTGTACTTGGGTTTGAAAGCATACTTCCCATCCACGACTTCTATTTTTGGATTGTTGACTAGAGCCTGTAACAGGGACAGAAATTTCAAACCTTGAAACAGTGCAGGCACTTACTGCTTTTTTTCTGGTGTGCTTTTGAGCACAGGAGCCACATATTACAGCTGCCAGGCTGGAGATTTGAGTTCAAATGGATTTTAAATCCTTGGATCCTAGATCCACCAGCCTAGGCATAACTCACCACAACACAGAGCACCTCTTACACAGAAGGGACCCGATTTTGGTGCTGCAGGGTATTTGTTTACCTTTTCTCATCTGGCAAAAGCTCAGCAATAATTTTATATATGCTTCCATTCCATTTTGATACTTTGGTTCATTATGGAAGACACCTGGAGCTACCTTTTGACAGACTTCACTGAAGTCAAGCCTCCCTCACAACCAACACTGCCAGAGCAGAAGTTTCAGCTCCCAGAATACTAGTGCTGGCAGCAAGGAATGTTACAGTCTGACTTAGTGGTTTCTTGAAGGAGGGATTACATATTTAATAATTTAATCAATGTGTATAAATAATTTAATAAATGTGTTCAGGTTTATCAGAACTCTTTAGTGAAAATCTGAACATGTGCTTTCTTTACCTCGCTCATTAACCATTGTTTCTGTTTGAGTCCAATATCTAAATGCTGTGTTTCATCCAGAATCTCTTCCAGGGTTAATGGATGTGTATCACCGCGCTGGTGCCGGGTCTGGAAAAGCAAACAGGATCAAGTACAGTTCTGTACTCACTTTATTCAGCAACTCAATCACCAAAGAGTAACTAAATGGGCACCAAGTTACATTTCATTTTGATCAATAGCCCACGAATCCCAAAATGTGACAGCATCTTGAAATTCCTGCAAATAAACCCTATTATCTTGGTTGCAAAGTGACCTGGGATGATTAGGATTACAGTTATGGAACAATTTAATTTACTGACAGCACTTTGAATTTAACAAGCAGCTTCTTGAAATTCTCACTTCTGCAGTAAAAGAATTTCAGAGGTTGAAACATTCAGCATGTTCCAGCTACCGCGGGACAAGAAATAATTAAAATATTTAAAACTAGTATTATCTTACACCAAAACACCATACCTTCATATAATTCACTATTTTAGCAAGGACTCCAAACTTGTAGCCAGAGCCTCCTGAAAGAGCTTTCAAGTTAAATGATCCATTGCTGTGATCTATAAGGAAAGCAAACAAACAATCAGAGGATGCTTTGATCTCTTCCTGTTAGCTCTGAGCTCCATCACGTTCTCACTTTACTTCCAGCAGCTTTTGAAAGGACAGCGATGGACAGAAACAGGAGTGGCAGAAGCAGCCACCCTCAGGTCAGTCCTTGCACACACCTTGATCCAGACACAGAGACTCACAGGACAGAGCTCTGGAACACTTCTCAGCAGAACACCACAAATAAAAAATTGAGAAAGCAGCAAGTGACTGCAGAGTTACTGCCACAAGGGAACAAGTTTAATTTGGTGGCTTAACATCCCATCATCATTTACATTACATTAATCCACCCTGAAATAATGCACTGCATTTGCTCCACCAATACCTTCCTGCTGCTGAGATGGGGGCAGAAAGCTTCCCTTCTTCCCAAAAGGCACTCAGTGGTTACACTGCAGGTAAAGAAAGGCTGTGGTTCTTTTTTTTTAAATTATTGTTGAAAGTAGCTCTAGTGGAGAATTTATTAAACAGACCCATACAAATACAAACCAATTCAACCTGGTGTGTTGCACAACTGGACCAACAACTCAGAACCCCCTCTGTCGTCAGCTCTAGTTGCCTTTATCATGAGATTTGCTATCACTCTGTTTCAAAAATTCTTGCAAGGTTGTTAATGACCATTTCATAAACACCAGCTCTTAGCACAGCACATTAAACACAAATATCCACAAACCACTATCACAAGCCACAGGCTCACTACCAGCACAACATTGCTCAAACCTAATGGCAACAGTTTTTTGGAATTTCAGCTACTCCAGAAAAAGAACATCTTCTCTTTGTCACCACGGGGATTGTTTAATCCTCTGGTGATTTCTAAGCACATCTGACAGGACAACAGCTACCTCAGAGATAGGGAGCTCTCATTATTTCTGTGGAAAAATCAGTGAAGCGAGAGAAAAGAACAGAATCGTGTAACCATGACATGACGTCCTCTTAGAGGCTTTACACAGCACAACAATTCTAAAATGGACACAGACGAATCAATGTAACTCCAGCTACAGAAGAATATTTTATTCTGGTTACTAAATTACAGTGGTGAAAGGAGGAAAATCAAAAGCCAGCTCCCCTGAAGATGCGGCCCATAGGGATTTTCCCCTAGAGGGTTCCATTTTAGGATTAATTTTAATGTCTATGACGTTTTATAAATAAACAGAAAAATCCCAGATGTAATGAGTGGTCGGAAGCGACCAAAATAAATTCAGAGGTACAACCAACAGTTAAAGACGACTTATCATGTTTTTGTTCTGTCAATTGAATCAGGAAGATTATCCTGTTTAATCTGCCTGGTTGCAGCCTGCTACAGTTCATGACAAGAGAATCTAATCACAGGGTGAGGCTGGAAATCTGCAGATATTAACACTTCAAACGTCATGGTTTGATGGCCGATTCCAGCACAAAGCGGAGCGGGGTCGCGGCCAACGCGCGCTCCCGGCGTGTTCCTCTCCTAACGAGTTCATCCCGTCCCCAAAAACAAGAAAGGGAGGGGTTTGCTTCTTATTCCAGACAGTAAGAGTCATCATATTTATGAATGATTTACTCCTGGGGTTGAGGGCTCGATGCAAATGAGCACAAAGGAAGTTGTCAGCAGCATCGTGCTCTGGCCAATGGAAGGAAAGCTCCATCTTAGCTGTGCCATAGGCTGCACTAAAAAAAGGGACCAGAACGGCGCTCTCTCAGCATCCTTTCACACAAGAGGTAGGTGTGTATCATTTTATAACATTCTCTGAGGTTTATCTTGATTACTGAAAGAAAATATGCCTGTAAGCTGAGAACCTGTAAAAGCTTCTTGGAATCAGAATGATTTTTCTCTAGGCTGAGCTGGGTTTATCCCGCTGAACGCGGAGGAGCTTGTCTTGCACGATCAGACAAGCACTTTCACCATCTGTGCACTAATGGAAAATTGATGACCACTCCATCTTACAGCAAAGCTAACACAACAAGCCAAGATTCAGTAAACAAAATGGATTTCGTCCTTACAGGGGAGGTGGCTGGTTTCCTGCAGCCTCACATTCCTTGTGATTGATCCTATGTGTTTTCACAGAAATGACAGGGAAAGGGCTTTCCTTAAAACAAAGACAGCTCCAGCCGAAATGTGAGAAATGTTACCTCCCAGGGGGTATTCTGTAAATTAGGCTGCCTAAAAGAGCTCGGTGTGTGTGGAAGAGAAACCTGTTCTGGAAATGTGGTATATACACTGGGCAGGGAGAGAATCCCACTGCCTGCTGTTATCTTTGGGAATGCTGGAGCAGCCATCGATACGAGGCAAGCAGCGGGCTTAGAATGCACCTGAGATTTGTAAATGCTTTTACCCCGAGATGTCTGCTCAGTGCTTTCTTAAACAGGACTTCCTCAGTGCTGCGTTAAAAGGGTTTTCTGCCAGTCATTTCCCTCTGCTCTGCGAATATGATTTCAAATAAAGCTGCTCCTCTGCAGTGCCCCAAGATGCTAATGCTTTTAAATTAAAACCTAGTGCAGATATTAGACCAACCAGCTCATGAAATATTTAACTCACTGCATTTTGGATACATACAATTGCTGCCTTGATTGCAAATCAGACTGGCTGATGATACGAATCTGAACTGTGCCAGTACAAAATAAGTAAAACTGCAGGAAACCACCCCTTTTTTGACAGCTTTCAAGGACACTAACCTCATTAGTGCTGTTTTAATTCTGAACAGTCGGCAACAGCTACTTCAGCCTTGTATTTTAATAATTACAGCAAAGAGTAGCTGATCTTTATCTGCCTCACCTCATTGAAATCTAAGGAGACCACCATCCTCCTCCTCAAGGAGCATTAAAGTCCACCTCCTGGCATAAAGACAACCATCTCTCCACTGTACAAAGCGCTGCCCTATTGGTGGCTGTGGGGTGGGAAGGGGCTGGCTCTGGAGGGGGAAGGGAATGGCTGCCCTGACGGAGCCTGTGGAGCGGGAAGGGAATGGCTGCTGCACTGCACTGCTCCTGCCTGGCCGTGCCTCGCCCAAGATGCTCCTCTCCTCCTGGGAACGGAGCTACTGCCTTGGCAGAGAGCTGTGCTGGCAAAGGGTGTCGCCTGTGCAACGCAGACATGACAGGTTCCTCAAGCGGCCCCAGATTTTGATCACTTTGAGCAATATAAATGAAAAAAAAAAAAAAAAAAAATCTAAAATTACTAGATTTTGCATCACAGGAAGAGTCCATTTTTGTGCCCGATGTGTACAGAGCGAGCAAATTTACTCATAACTGATTCCAACAAAACCCTCAGTCTTAGAAATCTGTTTACAAACTTCAGAACAGAACTCCTTTCTTTCCCAAAGGTATCCTCTTGCCATTTGAAATACACAATTAAATCCTGCTTATTTTAATTACTCCTCAAAGGGGACTCCAAATCCTTTTATTCAGCTCCCCCTTCTCTCTTTCTCTCATGGATTATTTTAAAATAAGTCTTCAAGCCAACCCTTCAAAAACCCTCATGACTTTTAGCCCCATAACAGGTTGGCTGAGTTTCCTTCCCAGACCGTGACCAAACCAAGCCATTCTCTTGAAGTCAGGACCTGACTCAAGCCAGGAGTATTTTTAGCTTGGATTTGCTCTTTAAACTTTTGTTTAAGGAAAAAAAACCCCACCAACAGTTTAATTAATCCCATCCATCTCAGTCATACTTTGTATATTCAATTACTAATTTGTGTACTCAGTTACAGATTCAACAAAGGAAACAGTAAGTTAGTGCAACTGCTCCAGTAAATTTCTGTATGGGACAGGCTAATGCCAGGGACCTTCCCAACAACAAAGCTCTTTCGTTTCAGTTTAAATCCATTGAAGACAGAAGGATAAAGAACAAAATGTATAATATTTGAACAACAAAAATAAGACGTAGATCCCAAGCTGGTTTGGCAGCATGATCCTGGTTTTCACTATATCCTTTTCTTTACCAATTTCACAGAAAAAAGGACAGGTGCTCAGACTGCTTTAGTAGACACCATCACCACCATGTTCCATCTAAAAACTCCTTGCTATTTCCTCAAGGAAATACGGAGATCTGACTTGATCTCTTCCTCCCACACCCACTTTTAAACTCCCTGACAGATTCAAAGGTTATTATGATGTCCACAGCCACAGCAGACAACCAGAAGTTACTGTAGCTCCCTGGGCAAGTTTTATTAGGTTAGACTATAGAGCAAAGTCGGATTTGCTGAAGCCAATTTCTTGCTTCATCTCCCCCCCCACCACAGAGCAGCCTCTTCCTCTGCTGGGTGCCAACAGAGCGTTGGGGCCAGGCTTAGGCAGAGCTGAAAGTAAGAAATAACAACTCCTCAGAAAGGGTTGGGTTTTCCTTGCTATCCACCCCAATGGACACGGCACCACAAACAAGATTTCTGAACACTCTCAGGGCCATCTGGGCAGCCAGGTTTCTCCAGCACAAACTACTCAGCAGTGGAAGAGCAGGGGTGTGAACAGGCTGGGAAATCTGTCCCCCTGAAGTCAAGAGAGTTTTGCAGGTGAACAAGTCTGTGCTAACAGGCAATTCCAAAATAATGCAAGTGGCAGCCTCAAGACTGATGATGAACAGGTGGTTGAAACCACTGCACACCTTGAAAATCTAGTTTGTAATTTGTTTGTGCATAAAATTGAAATAAGGAAGCAAAGCCCCCTCATTGCTGAGTAACTTACACCACATGATGCCTGCATGAACCAGACAGTGCCAAAATAAATGTCCCGGTCCAATCACAAATTTAAACATCTGGAGTTTGATATTTTGATGAGCAAATATGAGCGTGCAACAATCCACTTTTGTAGAAACTTTGAGCACTTAGTCTGAGTTTAAGTAGTTGCAATTTGTGATAAACATCACAGCATGCCCTTGATTGACAGAGCCCTCAACAGCTTTGTTTTTGTGTTTCAGCTCCCAAATCTGTGCCAGCGAGCATACTCAGACAGCTCTTCAAGAATGGCAACCCTCAACAGCACTCACTGGAACGAGACTACTACATCCATTTCCCAGTATCTGGGCTTCCAAGTGCAAAAGATTTACCCTTTCCATGACAACTGGAACACTGCCTGCTTTGTTATCCTGATCATATTCATCTTCACCGTAGTTTCTCTGGTGGTGTTGGCTTTCCTGTACGAACTGCTGGACTGCTGCTGCTGCGTGAAGAACAAAACGGTGAAGGACTTGGAGAACGAGCCTAATCCCGTCAGAGCAATGATGAACAGCTTCAGAAAGCGCGAAACAGAGGTGGTGTAGGAAGCACCGAGCACCTGCACTTGGAGAACTTGGTCTGACACCTCCAATGAAGCCTCTTGTACCTTACAAATGTGCTTTTTTCTTTCGGACTTGAACATCCACAGTTGCAGTTTTATCTCTGGATGTGAGCTGGAATAATTGGCAAAGGCTTTCCAAGTGCTTAGCAGAAAGACAATCTATTGCAGTGTTAAGGGAGGGAAAAAGATTTTTGTTTTCAGATGAACTTTTGCTGTTTATATTGAGTGACTAGCATAGAATTTTGTCTACCTGACCGAAGAAATGTTGCCTAACATGCATAAAACTGAAGAAAACACTTTTAAAATGTTCAACAGTCTGATCACATTCAGTGCAAAGACCGCAGCGTTGTCCCACCGAGTCAACCACACAGGGACAGGACAGACAGACAAGGGGTAAGAAAAAAGTTGGGTAAGAAGGGTTGAACAGCAAGAGACCCTACAGGCAGGAGAGGACGGGGTGAATCCCAGCCTTTGGCAGCACTTTTTATTATGGGTTTCTTGCTTTTAGAGGAGAGGGTGGTGGGAGGAGAACTAAGCCAACAAGAAATGGGTCCCTAAAATGGTCTTCTCTAATCCTCCTAAGGGTGGTTTGACCCTTTCTTCCCCCACCTCTCCAGTTCCAGGGAACTGTTTCTCCCCTTACTGGCCAACAATTCCTGGGTGTTGAGACCTATGTAACCCATTACCTCCAGAATATCTGACCCTTTCCAAAAATCCTGCTGGAAATGAATAGGGATAATTCTCTGCCCCAAGGCTGCTGCTTCAGTGGCAAGCACAATAGTACAGGGAGTTGGACATGCTGGATCTGTCACCCCTATCCCAAACTTTCAAAGCCAAACTGGAACTGAGTTCTTGCCAAGAATGCAGGGAGATGGGCCACAGACCTCCCACGCTGAAGAGGGGGATGTCACCCAGCCCATTGCAGCTTTCAGGAGCCAACATGAGGCCAGACCAGGATCAGCCCTGTGCTAGAGAGGCAGTTTTCACTTTGCACAAGAGAATCTCACTTGACTTATCTCACTTGACTTCATCTGCCTGCTGACACATCCCAGAGTTCACACTCACCCCTTCCTGACCACAGAAGCCTCACACCCCTGGCTCACCAGTCCTCTGTAGCTGTGTTGTGTCTGTGATTTTTAAAACCATTCAAGTTTTGCAGTTACAAATGACAACTGTAACACCAGTGTCCAACAGCGTGGCCGTCAGTAACTCCTGGCAAGACCTTCACACTCCTGAACCCACACAGAAATGTCCCAGAGCAAAGTTACAAGTGGGACAAGTTATTTAACTGTATTAACCCCAGAAAACACTCCTGTCATGAAGAAAACAAAACCCACCTAAATGACCACAGCCATAAGCGATGTCACAGTCCATCCATACCCAAAACACCTTTGTGCTATGGCCAGTACCTATAATGATCTCTTTTTTTAATATATATCAAATCCCTCTCTCAGGTTGAGCATGACTAGGCTCCAGAAGATCTGGACACAGTGGAAGACTTGCTAATTGACACGTGCTGCTCCTGGTGAGTGAGGTGGAGCCACAAGACACCCAGGGCACCGTGAACCAGCACAGCCAGTGCTGTGCTTCACGTGGAGGAGCAAACTCCCTCCTGCAGCCACAAACCCTCACAACCTTTCATCTGGGACACACTTCCTACAGGGAAGTTTGGCCAGGACCAGTCCCCCGTGCAGAGAATGCTTCAAGCTCAAAATCAAAAGCACAGCTGATGGAAGCCCATGCCCCAAGTACAAGTTTAAATCAGGACTCACACCAAGAAGTGCAGTGAAGATAATGTCAGTGGTGATAAGGATGACACGTCACCTGATGCTGTCCAGCATCAGACTGGAAAGTCCTGCTCAGGAGGCCAGAGTAGCCATCAGGATGCACTGAATTAATTAATGTCTCTCTCGTAAAAGGAAATGCTGCGGACACTTGCAGCAATCTTACAAAGTGCCCATCATGGCTGCACACAAGAGGGCAGTGTGTGCAACACGCCAGCCTCGGCTGCTTTGGCAATGCCTTCCCGAGAAGCACATGGGACTTATCCCAGCTTTTTATTTCACAGGTCTACAAAGGGGAACGGGTGTGAGCACAAGGAACAGAAGACAAAGGTGTCCCCTTGCACAACGCCAGAGAAGACTCAGGATGATTCTTTTCCACAAGACAGCCCCTGAAGATTTCGGCTCTTGGCAGAGACCACTGAGACAAAGGTCTTAAGACAAAGACTAAGACCAGCCACAATTTACTACTGATTAATAAAATGAAACAAACAGACTTGATCCATTTCGTTTATTTCCCAGTTCCTATTCTGAACTGAGTAAACCAGTTTTGAATTTTACTCGTTAAAATAATGACAGTAATGTCTGTGTAGTAATTGCTGTAGGAGCAGTGGGAAGCTTAGAGCCAGACTCCACAGACAGGCCAGATTTAGCTGTGCAGTCATTGAAGATTAGCATGGTCTCAATACCTCTCCTCCCCCAAAAAGTGACAAGGACAGGTTCTCTGAGTCACAGAACCACAGAGTGAGGGAGGACCCGTGGGCACTACACAGCCAGGGACAATCAGAGCCCACACACAAAGACTGTGACTCCGCTTATCACCTCTGGGGCCACTGCACAGCGGAGCTGGGACTGACTGCTGTAGTTTTTGTTTCTTTGGGGCGGTGGGACAGGGATTCCCCAGCATCAGGTTTTTACTCCACCTCCCCAGACCGGTCTCTGACGCCCACATATCCTGACAGGCACCTGCCAATCTGGCAAGTGAAATAAAAAGCAGGTTTTGAGGCAAAGGTTTTGACTTTGCAGCATAAAAGCGTTGTAGAAACCCTGGCACCTTTCTGGTGCTGCCTGGAATGCAGCCAGAAGCATAAAAGATCAAGTTTATTTCCTCAGAGCCACGCTGGGTCCCTGTTTGTGTAAGCAAATTGTCTGACAGCCACAAAAGCACTTAAAAGAAACCCTCAGCCCACTGAAAACCACAGAAACAAAACGAAACCTTCTTTATCTGCTCAAATCCTCCAGATCAGACTCACATTTGTACCCTCTGCCCTCTTCCTGACTCCCCATCCCTTCCTCCCTGCAAACCCCGCTCACCCCAGTGACGCAGCTTCGGATATTCCACGCAGAATTTTGTTTTATTTGGAGAGTGTGAAAAAGGGATGGATGGAAACCTGGCCTCCCTTGATTTATTTTAGAATGTCTGCCTGATACTTTATTTGGTGCCTGAGAAGCTGCAGACACAAACCCAAATTCCCGACTCTTCCCCTGGGACAGAAGATGTTCCCCTCCTCCCAAACTCCCTGACGTTTTTCTCTGTTGTTTTTAGCTCTATTGTTTCTTTTGGAGCTTAGGAGAGAGCCACGGGTGGTATTATTCAAAATATGAGCATGGACTGAGTTTGCACAGCAGGGTATTTTGTGGTTTGGTAACTCCTGGCATTTGATCTGACCTTTAAGGGCACTTGAGAACTGCCACTGCTTTCAGAGCAGATCCTCTCCCCGGTGCACTTTCCCCACACTCCTGCTATTTCTGGTGCTGCATTATTAACTGTTTATTTGATATTGAGAGATGCACTATCAGTGCCACCATCCCAGGGAAACGCCACAACTCCTCAGTAAAGCAGGCAGAAACCTCTGGAATGCCTGCTGCTCACAAGCAAAGCTTAGCTCCCAGGTAAAACAAGGACAACTGCTAATTACAGCACGCAAGCCAGACAAGGTGCACCTTGCAAAATCCACCTCATGCATGTACACACCCTTCCACTTACAGATACCTAAAAGTGTTAGGTGCTCTCTTGCCAGGAATAATCACAGAATCGTGGAATGGTTTGGGCCGGACAGGTCCAACCCCCTGCCACGGGGACACCTTCCACCAGGCCAGATTGCTCCAGGCCCTATCCAACATGCCAAAAGCAGAGAAAACAATTGACACCACTGCTACTGCCTGTCCAGCAAGCACCGAAAGCCACAGACCAAAGCACAGTTTCACACGAATCGTTTTGGCAACAGTGATTCCTCCAACACAGCAACAGCAAACAAGCCATGGGATGAGGCTTAACACATATGCACAGTAGGGAATGGGTTTTTCACGTTGTGCAAGTGGCTTTCTTAGCAGAAGTGGTAATTTAAGAGAGAGAACAACAACAGTCACCAGCAAAACTCACAGATAGAGCGTTATTCACATTAACGAACTATAGCTTAAAGACAAACAGTAGGAAACACCAAGCAGCTGCTGGACAGGAGACTTCCACCCACCTGTGTTTTGTTTTGAGCTGGAGGAGCCCCCTTGTTCTACCTTGGCCTTCTTCTTCTTGGAAGCAGAGGAGTCCGAGGAGAGTGCTGGGCGTTTCTCTACGGCCGGTGTGGAGAGGGCTCGCTTTTTGAACAGCTCCCGCTCCCTCAGCAAGCTGGGGTCCATGATTCTGCCACGGGGAAAAGGCGAGAAAAAGGTGTCGGCGTCACTAAATTGTTTAGGAGCCTAAGTACCTGTTTATGACGGAATATGCCGAGTCCGGTGGGAGCCATAGGGTCCCACCACTGAGTCCAACACTTAGCCCTACGCGGGACACGCCAAGAATCCCACTCTGGGCCTGGGAGTGTCGTACAAACGCTCCGTGATCTGTGTCAGGATCGGTGCTGCGACCACATCCCCGGGGAGCAATTTATTTCTTGTCTGCTCCTCCTTTTCCCGAATATGGACTTAAATAACAGAGTAAAGGTGTCAGGGCACTAGCGGAACCTTAAGCAGTGTGACTGGGAACGCCGAACCAGCCTTCGCGGTCACAGCAGGGTAGGAAAGCCAGCTACCAGGTTAACGAGGGACCTCACGGCCACCGGCAGGACGGAACAAAGTGGCAGAGCGGCGGGCGGGCGACCGGAAACCACCGGCCGGAGGCTGCCGGTGCCTCGCCGCCTCTTTACCCGCACTCAGAGCGGGGAAGCCGTTCCCAGGCCGCCCTCTCCGCTCCTGTCCCGGTCCCAGTCCTGCTCCCGGCCCCCGGCCCCTCACGGCGGCCCCCGCGCGCGCCCGCTCACCCGCGCGCCGCCGCCGCCTAGCGAGCCATGCCGCTCCCGGCAGCCCCCGCGCGCCCCGCCCCGGAAACGGTCCGCCCGTCGCCATGGCAACGCGGCCCGGGCCTGCCCGCCCTCAACCCCGCCCCACACACACACACACACACACACACACACACACACAGAAAGAGTTTAGTTGTTTAACTCCTTTTATTAGCATCCCGTTTCACACAGTGAAAAAGTCCCAAAGGTCCTGCTTGAGGAAGAGAAGAGGCAGCAGCAGGAATAATGCGGAGTAGAGCAGGGGCAAGTAAAGCCCCCGTGAAGCAACAGTCTGTGCAGATAATGCTCACGGTGGTGGGAAAGATGATTAAAAACCAAATCATCTTGATTTCCCAATTCAACTGAAAATCCCTTTCCTGGTTTCTGTTTTGCACTTCTTGGTCTGGATCACAGGTTCAGCTCCTGCTGCCGAGGTCCCAAACCATTCTGGCACCCTCCTCTTAGCAGGGGGATGCGAATTCTGGAAGGAAACAAACACACAAATGTGGAAGGAAACGCACAGCGACAGCCTGGCTCACTCGCACAGCTCTACTCAAATTCACACTCAGCTGGAGCCATGAACTGTCCAAATTGTTCATGGAAGGCTTATGCCTCACTTAAATCCAACACCTTATTCAAGTACTTAGGGGATTAAGAATAAAACTGAGAATCATGACTGACAAAGATTTGCACTCCAGCTTCAAACTGAAGCAAGGGGTTCAATAAGTGGTGTTGGTCAGAGACATGAGCTCCCTTTTAAATAAAAACTCTTAATGTCTGCTCATACAGCTTGTGTTCCTTTCGACACCAGTGCAAAAATCCTTAATGTGATTGTCACAGCCTCACAGAACCATGTCCTTAAAACGAAAAAAAAAAAAAAAAGGAACCAAATGTCCTCTTAAAATGTTGGAAGCATCTGCCACGAGATGGCTGACAAAATGTACTGGGGGAGAAGTTTCCTGTAGCAGAATACTGCTGTCCAAGTGGGATATTTGGACACAGCAAGGACAATAAAAGCAACGTGGCATCACTGCCTCAGGCATGTCAGTGAGACAAATGGGCTGGCAAGCCAGGCCAAGGTTTGAGACACAGTCTGGAAGCCAGAGAGAAGCTGAGAATTTGGGTGTTGAAGATCCCCACCCCAGTCACCAGGTCTGGGCTGTGCTCCTGCAGTCTCACCTTTGGCTGAGAGTTGGCAGAGGGCTTCTCCTCCTTGGGATGGAGGGCAGGCTGGTTGGAGGAGGCCGCTGGGGTGTTGGGCTTTGAGGGTCCTGCTGCCCCCCTGCTCCCTGCCTGGCTGGCATCCACGCTCCCTGCAGCCTTCCCGTGGGACAGAGAGGAAGCACAACGTTACTTGGGTCACAGTCTCTCATCAACAAAGTTCCAACACCTTTGCTTCGTGAGGACACTGCCTTTTTCTTATTCATTTCACCACAATAAAATTTGTTCAAGTGAAGTTGGTGCATTTCGAGCACACAGCAACTGGAAATTGTATTTAGGCCTTTTTTTTTAAGTGGAGAAAAACACTTCCTCCATCCCTACGGCTCTGAAAACTTGAAATATTTACCTGTGCCTCACAAGTGTTATATTTTCAAATGAGTTTTCACAGCTAAAGTGTCAGGTAAAAACAGCACAGAGATATTCACTCATGTTTTTTATATCATCCTGCTGGTCATAGGTTGCAGCAGTCACACTGACATTTTTGCATCAGCTGCACATCCCTGTGTTACCAAAATCCTCACTAATGGCAAGTTTACCACGGGCTTTATTGGAGTAAGAACATCTGTTTACCAAAGCCAAAGGCACCGCATGCAGATTGGTTTTCTCTGCTCCTTCCTTGGATGCTGGACTGATCCCATTACCCTGTAAAAGCAGCAGCAATGTCAGGCCATTCAAATCCAAGAATACCATTAAGAGATTTAAAATTGCTTGCTACAGAGAATTATTAGAACCAGGGTATTTTCTGAAGGAGAAGCAAAGAAAGACTGTTTGGATTAGCTTTTGGATTTGCATCTCTTCCTTTGGATTACATTTAATTTGATTACTAATAGCATGCTGTTCCCACTATTAGCTTCAGGAGGTTAACAGTAGCAGGGAAAAGAGAAAAGTGTGATCAGAGCTCAGGCAGTTGGACTGTCAGGAGGTCAACTGCAGGAAAAAGAAGCCTCTGACACGGACATTGTAGAAACAAAACAGCACTCAGGGAAGCAAGAAAATCAATCTGGCAAAATGGCAATGCTTGAAAAATTGTTTCAGCCGGTGTTTAAAATTGGCCCAAAGCCCTGTAAGGATCAGACATGAAATCCCAGCACAGGCAGCAGGATTTGGAGTATGGTATTTCTTTTTACCATCCCCAGCAGGTGCCACTCAGCGCACCCCAGGGTGTCCTTTGCACAAGGTGCTGAACTGGGACCTGGGGTCACAGAGGCCAGCAGAGGGCTCAGACTATCCTGGATTTTCTCAAACAGCAACAAAGAGCTCCTTATTTCCCAGGATTTGTCCTCCAGGGGACACTTGTTTTCAGGCTGTGCCCAGCATATTCAAGCAATACAGGAACCCAAGGACTGAGACATTGCTGGCTGCAATTGCCTCTGGCTTTTTCATCCTCTTACCGTTCCTGCTTCCTGCACAGTAGGAGAATCTCTTTTCCCACGTCAGGTTGGTTGTTAGGTACCAATGCACAGAAACAAGGCAAGGGCACAACCCAGGTTTGGTTGCTATGGAGGAATGAGCATACCCAAGTTTTCACACTGGGAAGAATTTGTTATGTTTCTAACAAATCACAGCTAAGCTGCAGCGGTCTGACCTCTTCCTAGGTCAGTACTTATCCCAAAAGAATCCTCAGTCTCTGCTCTGAGCATTCTCTGAGGAGGAGAAGGACGAGGAGGCAGTTCTACTTAAAACTGAGGGAGAGATGGGTTGGGAAGATGAGACACTAAGCACTGCTGGAAACGCCAACAACATTCTGTTAGTCTGTTCCTACAAAGAAAACATGATTTTACAGAAGAACAGTTTTATAACCTTTTTTCACTAACCTGTGTTTTATTCCACAAGGCACCTTCCCTGCTTGCTTGACCTGCTCCTCTTTCTCCCTGCTGCCCTTCAGGCCACACCAACCTTCTTTTGATACCTAAGCCATCCTGAGATTTATTTCTCTTCTCTTTCTCCAATAGTGCAATCATCATCTTGATCAGATACAGCTCAATATTTGCAGGAGTAAGTTTTCTGATTTCTTGAATTTTGGTAGTGTCTTGGAAAAAATATAAACACAGTATTAGTTGTTTAAGCTTCTTGCCCCGAAGCAGTTTTCTTATATTGTAAAATACATTCACTGCACCTCACTAAAGCACAGGATGGATTAAGGCATAGAAAAGGTGAGAAGATAAATTAATTGTTTAAGCTTCTTGCCCCAATACAGTTTTCTTATATCATAAAATACATTCACTGCACCTCATTAAAGCACAGGATGGATTAAGGCATAGAAAAGGTAAGAAGATAAAAATGTATGGGTTTGACCTGCAAGATCCTGTGATAAATTCCCAGTGTGTTTTCTGAGAATGCCAGTACTTACAAGAACACTTGGTCAGGCTGATGTTTTTTTTCCCAAAACCATTTAAGTCAACACAGATTTAAGAGGGACGTCTCAATCACTTCCATACAATCGAGTCAAAGGATTTGTAAAGGTCTGCCCCATTGTCATGGATCATGACAGAGTTCTTTCACAAATGACCCTTGGAAGGAAAGCAGTGCCCCAGCCTTCCAGGAGAGCTGAGCTCTGCTGGGCAGGAGCAGGTCCCCGGGCAGGGCCAGCGACGCTTACCAGAGTTGATGGGAGGGTTGTGGATAACGTCCCTGATCGCCTGCTGAACCGCGGGGCTCAGACCCGCTCGCTCCAGGCTCACGGCGTAGCCAGCTCGCAGGGCCTGGCACAGGTGAGTGCCAACCACAGCCAGGGGCAGAGATCTGCACTCACTTATGGCCCTCTGGGGAAGCAAAGGCACAAGGGAGTCGCATGGCGGAGGTGTCATTCCCAAAATACAATCCCGAGACATCGGCAGCGCAACAAAGCTCCCCCAGACACTGTGTTATTCCTAGTAGCCATCTCATTTCTTTTCCAGCTTGTCAAGTGTGCTTCTCTCTCAAAACTTCACGGCTTGAGTGCAACACCTCACCTTGATCTTGGTTGGGATGAAGGAGTTGTGGTGCACCTGACCTCTCAGGGGCGCACATAATACAGAACATCCATGCAGGGCATGGATAACAGCACCAAAACAAATTCCCCCTCATTTTCACATGTTGGATGAATATGAATGCTCCTCTTAAAACATTTGCCTCAAAGAAAAGCAAAGAGTTGATTGACCCACACTTGTTTTTCTCAAGGACCAATTTCCAAAAAGAATCCCGTACTCTTCAAAAAAGCACATTTCACATGTTTCTACTCGTTTCTCCACAAGGAATACACACCCTGTGCATATCACCAGGATTAGTGGATACAGAGCATCAAGTTGCCCATTAGTAACTGGACAACTATTTGTTGTTAATTCATCCTTAGGTACCCTTTTAACTTGGGGATCACCTGAGCCATACTCTTGGGAGTGGCAAAGCAGAAGCCAAAGCAAGTCAAGGTGCTTACTGTGGAATTAAAAACTCACTGTATCCCAACTCAGTTTTCCATACCACTACTTCAGAGGTAAGTAAGAGGACCTGCCATTTCCCAGGAAAGGTATTGCCTCAGAGTTTTAAATCAACCTATCCAGCAGAGGATTTCAGAGAACTTGGACATCTCCCACCTCTAGACAAAGCATCCCTGCTGTCAGTTTGCAGCAAAGCAGAAGCCTCCACAGTCAAGAGCTTACCAGAGAGTAATTTTTCTCTTGGAACAGGATATATGTCACCTCCTCTGAGGCAGAAAGGGCTCTAGCATGCTTCCAGGGAGATGCTTCTTTCTGAACCTTGGATTCAGATGTGGGGAATGTGTCGGTCTAAGTGAGATAAAGCAGAATTAAATGAATTGTATTCCAGGGACAACCAACGGATCACCCTCCCATTATCTGAAGTTACCTGACAAAGTAACACTAACATCTCGCTGGAGGATGGTTTTGACCCCAACTTTATGTTCTTAAAAAAAGAAATGTAAAGAAGGGAGGGGAAACTAAAGCTAGGAGGGAATCCAGATGGACACCCACATGGTTCCTGTCTTACTAAAACCAGCATGGTGCTGTCCAAGGAACTTGGAAAAAAAAAACAGACAGAACAAAGTGCCCGGGCCAACGCATTGTCTTAGGTATTCCTCATTCATTCCACGTGAAACTATTCCATCAGAACAAAGTGTGGCATTCAGGCTGCATGGGAAACTTCTCCATTTGAGCTAAACTTCCTCAACACAGACTCCCTGAAAACAGCTAAAAAACTAGGCATGCTTTTGGTTCCCCATTGCTAGATCAAAGGGGTTTTTTTGTGAAATGGAAAGACAACTCCGTAGAGACCAATAGCTGCAGAACAATTCCCATCCTTAAGGCCCCTGCCAAGGAGAAGACACTTGAGTTCATCATACCTGCAAACCATTTACTTGGCAGAAGTCCTTAATTTCAGCCAGGAGAGGCATCAACATGGTGGACTTGGCTTCAGAAACACCATCAATTTTCTTCAGGTTCTCAATGCTCGTAGGCCTGGTTTAGGATGAAGAATGTAATGACATAGGGCATTCCCAAAATATTGCTGCCTAATGCCTTGTAGTAGCTGGGGGAGGCACTTCAGATGCCTCCACTCTCCCCACAGAAGCAGGAAAGGGATTTGTGACTTGGCTTGCAAGCTCCCCAGTTTGTACAACATGCCTGCATGCTGGCTTTACCTTATCCGGGCCATCTCCACCAGGATCTTGTTGGTTGCCAAGACAGCTGGAGGAATTTCCTTCTCATTAGCTACCTTCTGTCTAGCAGTCAGCAGTTTGCCATACAGAGCAGTCTGGGAAGGAAGGAGCCAAATTCTCAGCTCTACATCACTCATAGGTACAAGTGTTACAAGAGCAAAAGTTATCACCTCCCTGGTCTTTCTAATAATACACAAAACCCCCTGCAATCCATTAATCCCTCCTCGTGTATTTCAGTCCTATTCTGGGACTTCTATTCAAAACAACTCAGTCATTTTAAGGGCTGTCCAAGCCAGCCACCCAATCACAGAACATCTGTGGTTTGCAGGCTGACTGCAATTCAGAGATATCCCCCCTATTCCCAGAAAAGCTTACCTCCAGTTCTTTTTCTCGGGATGGAACCCCTGGTCCTTGGGGCTTCAAAGGAGATTTCAGTGGTGAGCGCCCTGAAACACTAACAGAAAACCAAGTGTGAAGCAAGCCTTGCTTTGGATCAGTTTATTCAGGGACTTGGTTCAAGGCTGTGGGAGAGCAGCAGCCCAGCTTATTTTGCCAGCTCCAAGAGCACCTCATGCCAGCTCTGCCCCCAGGCTGGACTGGAGCTGGTTGGGATATAACCAGCAGTATCCTTAATATCACAATTTCTCTGATCTGGTGCTGTAACCTAAAAACAGGCTGTTGTTGCACAAAGCTCAAGCAGATGAAATAATATCTGTGGGAGTCTGGTGGGGGAAAAAAACCCAACCCAACTCATCAAGATCTCTCCATGCTGGATTCCCATATCTTGAACAAAAACAAGCTCTAACAGTCACTCATCCCCTACGACATCCCACCTTTCATTTTTTGCCCACGGCTGAGAACAAGAATCCTGGCAAACAGCACTGATTCACCATAAAACCATCAGTGACAGGGACACAGCTGCTGTGCTGTGAGTGGAATTAGCATAGCTGCCAGCCCGTGGGCTCAGGGACATTCACCCCTGGCTGGACTGCCATGATTACACTGCAATATCTGTTAGCACACAAGCTGGACTAAGAGCCTCCTCTCCTAAGCACAGTGCAAAATAAGTTGATTTTTGATTTTAACTGTCCCTAAAATAATCTGTCTCCACGTGGCTGCAGCAGCAACTATTCACCTAAGTGATAGAGCCTCTCTTCCTGTCATCTGCCAGCACCAGAATGGTGGCCTGAAGGAGGAACCCACCCAGAAATATGAGGTGCATTTAATCTGAAGCAGCACATGAGCCAGGAAAACGAATTATTTGATCTGCTTTTTGCAAGAGGTCATTTGATTTCTATTGACCTGAGGGAGCCTTGAGTTGGTCTCAGTCTTCTCCAGACCGGTGTGGAAAGGCAGAGCCCTCCGTGCTCCCTGATGTTAACTGTGAAATCTTGTAAATACAATGTATTTTGAAATATAATGCAGTGTACAGCAAGTTTTAAGCACTTTTTTTTTTAATTCGTTGAACATTTCCACACCCATTTCACTGGAAAAACGCTCATTTTAACAAGCAGTATCCCCAGTAACACAGTCAAAATTAGGTAAATCTGCTTTAATTTCAAGTACTGTACCTGTTAAGTGTGTTAGTGCTTCTTGGAGGAGTTTTACCATTTCTGTAATAGGAGAACATCTCATAGAGAGACATCTATAAAAAAAACCCAGAAGAACAAGACAAATGCTGATTTATCATCTTTTCACCGAGTTTGCTCTTGATAAAACATGGATTTGTGATACATTTGCCAGGTGGGTTGTTTTTTGGGTTTGTTTTTTTTTTGAACATGAGCAAGGATGGATCCCACTGCAGGAAGGTTGCACTGGTACAGACCTGCTTGCCTGGTGACTGTGGTGCTCCTTTTGTGCCTGGGGAGCGCTGCCTGGAGAGCAAAGGCGAACGCCTGCTGCTGTAATGCAATCAATTAAATTAATTACACCTTAATCCCATTGTACAGTGACACTGCCCTCCAAAAAAAATAACATTTTGCTAAATAAACCGATTTCAAGTTGGCACAGGGATGTATTTGGCAAATCAAGTTATTGGTTAGTTATTAGAATTGTCATTCTTCATGAAAAAAAAAACAAACAAAAAAACCCAGAGCACTGATGATCTCCAAGCCTCCTCCTGTTCAACCCTGCCTTCTCCAAAAGCAGGTTTCAGAGACAGATGTGATGTTAGTAAAGAAGCACTCAAGAGAACACATGAGCTACAATTACCTGGTAGAAGGTCTCTGCAGATTAAGGTCTTCACTGGACTGTAACAGAAGACTTGGATTTGAGGCAGATCCAGCTTCTGACAGCCAATTTCTACCCTAAAAGAAATAAATAAACCACACAGCTTAGCTGTGGATGACTCAGGAGGAGCTCTCAGGGGGTCATTTCACTACCAGAAGTACCTTCTGGGTGAGCATACAAATGGTTGCAAACTTGCAGTTACGGGCTGAGGCTTCTTTGAGGAACCCTTCCATGATCAGCTGCTGGCAGAGCTGTTTCCACCAGTTCTCTGGCCACTCTTTTCCACAGCCAAAGAGAGGGTGCCTCTGGTACCGCTCTGGCAAGCGTTGAGAGCACTGCAAGTTTGGAAAGAATTTGTCAGATTTGTCCACACCTTGCACAGGGAAGCTTCAACAATCAGTAAACTAAAATGTCAGGAGAGCCTCCTCTAACCTATTCCACTCCTAATCTACTTTCTGCCAAGGCCATGGCAAGTTCATTTTCCCCAAGGTACACTGGTGTGACAATCAGCAGCTTAACTTCACTAAAAGGTTACACAAGGAACATAATTCACCTAGTTTTATCAAGTACTACAGGTCATTCCTTTTCTCCTCAGTTTGTAAACATAAAAAGTACTTTGTTCTTATTCTAATTTATTTCCAGTGAGTTTCTTGGTGAGTATTTCAAAACAATTAAAATTAAAGGTGTCTAGAAATTTATTTATATTCATTCTGGTACCCTACTTCAGTATTTTAAGTCAGACAGCAACACAAAGCTACAGTGGAAGCCATCCTTTGCTTTACTCAAACGTAAGCCAACTGATTGAGCCAAGATATTTATCCATCATTCTGAAAAGGCTGTTCCCTTCCAAGATAATCAAAAGGATGCATTTTCATAAAAAATTAGAGGAGTTGCTTGTTGCATGGGGAGCTGAGCAGCCTCCCAAAGTCAGGACTACCTCTCTACATAAGCATCCACCTCTCCAAGCAAAGTGTGTAGGCACACACAGTGACAGAAAGGCAGATCCATGCACTGATTGACACAGATCAGGTAAGAGGGACACTGGCACAGCCCCTCCCCTCAGAAGGCACACAGGGAGCTGCACCAACACTTACAGACCCTCGAAGGAGCAGAATTGGCACTCTGGTCCCAAACTTCTCATCTAGGGCACTGACTGCAGACAGCAGCTGGTGTGCTTGCTTCCCGAAGTCCTGCAAGCCACCGTCAAAGTCACTGGGGACTGCGAGGCAGGAGCCGCTGAAAGGCACAAAGGAAGCCAAGCTCAACACAAACAAATCAACTCCCCCCCTCCCTTGCTCCAAATGCTGTCAACCCAGTGATTAATGAAATAATTAAATGAAATAACCACAAGCAATTGACTTGTACCTAGTCTCTAATGTCAGCCCTAGTTCTACGCATTTGAACACATTTAATTATTTGCATCAATATAACTTCAAAACAGATTCATTTTTCTATCCATGTGACTTCTCAGACAACTGCCCAACCCAACAGTAAGTTCTTCACGACACCTGCTGCTAAGAAGATTGTCTCAGCAATCTTTTGAATTCAGTATTTAAATACTTGCATTGCACAACATTTCTTTAACTGCACTTAAAAGCTTTTTTCTGTTTCTTTAAGAACATAAAGGAAAAAAAAACAAAACAGGAGTAAAGAGCAAGCCCATTAAACCTAATGTAAGGTTTGTTAATGTATTTCTTACTGATTGAAAGAACCCACTAAAAAACCACAAACCACTTCTAAGGAGAAAAATGAAAATTATCTATTTCAAGTGATTTCAGTTCTGCAATACAAATTCACTACCTGGCTCTTTATTAGCACTGCAAGGTGACTGCAAAGAGGGAAATTACCATCTTTTAATTTTTTTTTTTTTTTTTTTACTTAGTTGTAGTAGAGGCCTGGCAAAGCTGTCCTAATCCTCAACATACAGAAATTCAGTAGCTAAACTGATAATACTTCTCCAGAAAGCAACACAGCCTAATATCTTGCCTAGGATGAGCAAGCATCTGGCTAACAGCAAGAGCAAGGAATGCTTTACTATAACTTCAGGAAAAGCTTTATTATAACTACAGAAGAAAGTGAAAAAGGTGTTTCTGCTCATACCTCTGTGACTATCAGCCTCCTGAGTCCCCCTCAGCACTTCCATGAGATTATTAGCAAGGTTAAAAGAGCACATGTCAGCACAGGAGAACAGCTCCCTGGACACTGGGGCAATTTAGCCTTAGACACCTGGTACCACACACCATTTGCAAGTGTTGTCTTCTGGGATTAATTACCTAACAGGGCTTAAACTGATGAATAAAAGTGTTTTTCACTGAGTCTTGCTCTAAACGCCTCTTAGGAACTGCGATCCTGCTCTGTTTCCAGGCTTTCCCACAGCTTAACTTAGAGCTTATCATGGTTTGCTCCACTCTCTCTATAAAAAGGTTAGAGAGACGTTCAAAAATAAACCTCAGGCTGAACAGCTGCAAGATCAGATGCACGAAAGTCAATTCTTTTAGATAATTTGCCTTGTAAGTCAGTCTGAGAGAAGATAACCTCTAGGATCAGCCTTCAGGGAAGAAAGCTTACCTGGACCTGCAATTATCACAGCATTCTTCTGTGCCCATGATGCCAGAGGAAACCTTTCGGAGTTGTCTGTCTTCAAAATGAGACAGGATGATTCTACCCAAGGGAACAAAAAGAATTCAATAAAAGACCAAGAATTTACACACGAAATTTATTGCAGAAAATGGAGTTGAAATCAGCATCATTAATTAATTCACTGGGGAACCAATTATTTAGCCTTGATTCCTCTAAAGAAAAAGTCTTTTTTTTTTTAAAAAAAAAAAAAAAAAAAGCAAGTAAGGAAACATGAATGTGCTGAAGGCTGTACTTTTGATACTGCTTATTAATACAGAATGGAATGTTCTGTGCTTGTAGAACACGTTGTGAGCCTGAGATGCCTTCTGGTTACAACCCCCAGCTGTGCCCGAGTCCCAGCAGCTCATATCAAAGCTGCCTGCAGTGACAAAGCACTCAATAGGTTCCAGCACTCACTTCCTCCTGCAGCTTTTGGACACCAGGTACTTCTCCATCTTTGCCAACATCTTCAGCTTGTACAGCCGGAACTTCTCGTTGTAGATCTCATTCAGGAGGCGCCTGAGACGGAAGCAAAAAAGGCAGAGCCTTACTGACCACTGCTGACTACTGACCACAAAATGCTGACCCTGCCCCAAAACTACTCCCCTGCCCCAAAAATGAAACATGCCAGAAAATGCTCGCTAATTCACCAGGAAGAGGTGGAAAAAAATATCCTACTAAAACCAGACCCAAGCTGCCTGCCTGCTTCTCCACCACCTTGATCCTCAGAGCATGGGGCACACTCAGGAAAGCAATTTATTCATGTTCCTGTAAACATGACACCAAAAAGGCTGGAACAGGAGAGAGACAGACAGCTCCTTCCAAGCTGTCTTGGGACTGAACCACTACTGAACCGCCGAGGCCCACTGTGATTTGCAAGAAATGATTTATAAGCTTTAGTTATGAATATAGTATAAGGTTTTTTTATTGGAAGTTTAGTATAGTTTGAACACTTTCTAAGGCCTTTTGTTTTAGAATGTATCCTTATCGTAGTTTGATAAGAGTTTCTAAGGCAACTACAGCCTCTGCCTGGAGACTTTATTGGTTCTTTCTTGTTTCATCCCTGTGTTATACATAATTTTCCTTTGTCCATCATAGAATTCTTATCTTTAAGGTTCAAGACCTTTAGCCACTAGCCTGGCAAGACTCTTCCAAGACCACTCCCAAACCTGTGTTGGATTTGTTAGAATTTAAGTAACTCAGTTAGCATGTAGTGTTTGGATTGTTTTATTGGTTTGTATAATTTTGTACCCACCCCAGATTGTGTCATACAAAACCGCCCTGCAGCCCAGGCTCGGGGTCTCTCTCTAGAGGCACCAGGCTGAGGCTGGGGGATCCCCTGACCCCCCCCCCCCACCCAAATAAAGCCTTTGTTTCCTGAATGCCTTGGGAGAGTCCCCTCTTTTTACCACAGCCATGCCAGCCTGTGCCTGTGAACCAGGACCCCACAAAAGTGTGTTGCTGTAGCGTGCCAGAGCAGCCAGGAACCCAGGCTGACCACCGAGCTGGGCCAGAACCAGGCACACACCCCAGCAGCCCAGGGCGAAAGGCGCTGAGGAGGGAGCAGAGGGAGCTGTTTGCAGAGCTTTACCTGTTGCAGGCCAGGTCTGCCGTGGCCCAGAGGACGTGGCAGGCGGCGGGCAGGCCGTCGCGCCCGGCTCTCCCCATCTCCTGGTAGTAGGATTCCATCTCCTTCGGGGCGCCGTAGTGGATCACCAGCCGGATATCCGCCTTGTTGATGCCCATGCCAAAGGCCACCGTGGCCACCACGCACTGCAACACAGGAGCCACGTGCCCTCAGGTGCTCCCAAAGGGTGGGTTCACAAACACACCCGGGGTGCGCCTGCTGCCACAGTGTCCTAGGTTCCAATGTAAAATTGTGCCCAAGGTGTGTATTCTATCCCCATGAGCCCTTGGAGCCAAGGTGGGGCATGTTTTCCTTATCTTCTGTTAATGAGCCCAACAATGCCTTCCTGGAAGAAGTTATCTCTGGTTAATGGGCCATCAAGGACCCATTGCATGACTGATAGGATGAAATCATCCCATTGTGAGATGCTCTGCCCAGGGGGAGGAGCCAAGCATTCCCACCTGGATATAATCCAGGGTTTGAGACATCACGAGCAGCTTCTATCCTACTGAACTCTCAGAGGAGACAAGAGCTACCAGACGTTTCTACAGGAATCACTGCTTGGACAAGAACATCTCATCTGGATTCCTGGGGGAAGACTGGACCCTTCTCATCATCACCGGACCCTTCTCTCTCAAGATCATCTCTGCTCCAGCAGAACCACATCTGCTACTCCAGGAGGATTTCCGGACTGCTTCAAACACCCTGACCAACAGGGTGTTAGGTTGTATCATTCCATTTATTTCACCTTTTTTTCCTCTCTTCTTCTATTAAATTGTATCTCTGACTGGGAGTCTCACTGGTTTTGCTTTCAAACCAGTACCCACAGGCTTCAAAAGACAGCCTGAATTGCAACAGCTTCAGAGCCACGGTGCTGGGTTTGGCCAGAGCACAGCCACAGGGTTAAAACCACCAACAAAGAGAGATGATTTGCTACAGCACATTCAGGAGTGTTTTCACATAGCTGTTCTCAACAGGCACGGAACAGATCATGAAAAGAAACACGAGAAGTCACAGCATTTCTCTGCTGCCCAGGAAAGAAGCAGCTCACAGAAGTTGTGATCTTGTTCCAGCTGCCACCACTTTCCTTGGAGACTATGCATTTATAAGGGAATTACTGCAGAAGTTCAAAAAATAAGCCAGGAATCTTATTCCTGTCAGCACAGACCAGCAATTGCTTCACCCAGAACTGCAGACAGAGGGCATGGCTAACACAGGTTGATATTCCAAAATTTTCTTCTACCAAAAACTCTGCAATTGTAAACAGGACCAAGAGGATTTTGTTTCCTACATACCTGAATTTCATCCCTCATGAACCGGTGGTGAGTGTCTCTCCTCTGCTTGTTCCCCATCCCAGCATGGTAGGTACCACAGGCCACGTTGAGTTTATTCAGTGCACACACCACCTGCTCAGTGGCCTTTCTTGTAGGGCAGTAGATGATAGTGGGGCCTTCAAACTCATACACAGAACTGCTGCAAATAACAACAACAACAACATGTAAACATACAGAACAAAAAAAAGCCACCTGCCTGTAAAAAAAGTACATATGAAGCATCAAAACCAGGCTTAAATCCTTACCTTCCTTTCCTAGTTAGGAACTGCTTCAAATCCCTACAGATGTCTCCACTCTGCTGCCCAACTTCCAGGTACAGGTTAGGTCTGTCAAAACTGGTGCAGGTGACCTGGGGGTTGCTCAGGTTCAGGCACTTCACTATGTCCTCTCTAATGGAGGGACTGGCAGTTGCAGTTAGGGCAATAATGGGGATCTGCAAAGAGATGCAGAATAACATTCATGACCTCTCACTGGTAATTTTTTTACACCAAAAGCCTTAAGAGTCTACTGATACAGAACCTAAAAAGGCACTTTAATGTGTTTATCATTGGGTAAGTTCAGTCAGTTGAAAAATATAGTTCATATTGAGCTTCTTGAGCATTGTAGACCAAAGCTCTTGAGAGAGCAGGCAGGAACAGAACAGCTGAAACACAAAGTTTTATTCTGAATGTATGTTCCATGAGTCCACAGTAATTCACTGACACGATTAGCTAAATGCAGGGAATCTAGGATGACACTTCCAATAAAAGCATGTTAAGCTCAGCTCCAAAATTTTGAGCTTACACAGTAAGTGTAAGTGCTTGAGCAGTGTCTAGAAATCAGTGGCACACTCCTATAAGCCACTCAGTCAGGTAAAACAAAATCCAACAATATTACACCAGAAGCTTAGGGACATCATCTTCCTCAGCATAAGGATCCAAAGCAATTTAAATTTCATAAGTTTCTGGTAGTCTAAAGTTCAGAACATCCTTCATTTAAACATTAGGAAAAAACAACAAAGCCCCATCACTGACAGGGATGCTCCAGCTCCAAACCAGCATGGTCAGCGCACCCAGAGCACAACGTTAGATTTGATATTTCCAAACCATCACACAAACCCCTTTTCTTGTATCAGAAACCAAACAGAGCCAAACCTCACCGATGGCAGAGATTTCTTTAACAAGCCTAAATTTCTGAAGGAGTTCCTGAAGTCGTGGCCCCACTCGGAGATGCAGTGAGCTTCATCCACAGCTATCAGGGTGATACCTGGGGGACACAAAACCACAGCACAGCAAGCTCCAGCTTTCCTAAGAAGTCACCAGCAGTGCTTCAGTTTTCGTTCCTGGAATGCTTTCTGCTGCACCAACTTTAAGTCCTCTTTCATAAAAAGTGCCCAAGAGCTTTTACAGTCTCCCCCTCAGCACAATCTGAGCTCCAACATCCCCCAGGCAGATCAAAGTCTCAGGCTTGTTCCAACAGGACCTTTTCCCCACTCACTGCTTCTCAATCACAGTCACAAATAAAAATTACAGATGTCATTTGCTGTATTCCCTGGATTGTAAACACAAAGCCTGACTGTCTCAGACACACACTCACACAGGAATTTTTTCAGCAGTGACAGGATCTTGTGTGATGAATGGGAATAAATGGTGCCACTACTCTCACCAGGAAATGGGTGAAAAAAATCTTCAATTATCAAAAAGGCTTAAACATAAATATTAATTTAAGCTGCCTTGGCAACTCACCCACAGTCTTATCTCCAACTTACCGACAGTTTGGTCAAGGTCCTGAAGTAACTTTAAGTTCCCTGAACAAAACTCTGGAGTCATGTATATGACTCTGTATTCACCCCTGAAAGACCAGAAAAAAAATAAAATACACTGACACAGAAGAGGACACCCCAGACAATTAAATTCAATAAAATCATGACTGCATTGAAAAGCAATATGAGAACAACAGGTTTCTGATGGGAAACTAGAGGAACTAAGTGAAGACCATGGAAAACATTCCAGAACCACCGGAAAGCAAGGCATTACAGGAAAAGGAAAACCAGATTTGCCAGCCTTTAGAATAAGAAGGGGCTGTTGTGTTGATGAAAGATATAGGTCTAAAATCTGACTAAAATCAGGTATAAATCAGAACACAGCTGAGTCAATAAGCTCCATCTCTTCAGCCAAAAGGCATAGGAGGGTGGCTGTAGCCTCTCACACACTCAGCCTGGATGAATGCAAACAATATCCTCAGTGCCAAGTCCCAGGGCTGGGCAGAACCAGTAGCTTCAGTGGTGATGGAGCAGGGGGACATCCCACCCCTCCAGCAGCCCTATGTCACAGCCCAGAGTAGCAGAAAGCTTGGCTAAAACTCACCCCATGATGGAGTCCTTGACCTGTTTTGACTGAGCTGAACCAAGGAAACAAGCTGGAATCCCTGTCATTCTGCAGAAGTGAAAAAAGCACAGTCATGAACAGACTCACTCTCCAAGCTTTAGCTTCCAGCCTCTGCTGGCATTTCTAAAGGAAGTTCAAGCTGTGAGGTCAGAGACTACTTTTTTCAAGGATCTTTGTGTGAAACACTTTTTGAAAAAGCAAGAGTGGTGCATGGCTCTGCCTGCCACCCAAATGCTCTTCCACTTCCCCTCCAGCTGTCTCCAGAAGACACACACGGGATTACCATGAATCAGAGAAAGGAAAACCATTTTCCTTGCACAAGTTCACAAATAAAACATCCAAAGGAATATGCTACATGTATTTTCTTTAACTATTCACTGCTGCAGTTCCTCACATTTGGATGTAAGCCTTGCTAGCCCACAATTTTTTACCTTGTTCAATCTTCTGTGAGCTACTGATGCTGTATCTGTTAATTTTAAATGGGGTGGCTGGTTTTTAGTGACATAACAATTACCAGCTCAACCGATTCATATTTTACTTCTTAACTTGGTGATTTGCTGCATCGTCTCAGAGCCCTTGGCTTCCACAGCTGCTGAGTCCAAACTGCAGACAGACTGACAGACAAACTGCTGCAGTTTGTAGAAATCCAGTCTCCTCGGCCTTTAAAATGACTGACCCACTGAGGAGGTAGTGAATAAACCCCTTCCACTGAGGAAAACAGTGGAAAAGTCAAAGGAGCAGCTGGACACACAGACACCCTGCTGAGTAACAGTCAAGGAGCTTAGGCTGTCCAGCCATTTATCTGCAGGCAGCCACGAGGTGCAGCAGAAAATGCCACACATGACTCATGTTCCTCACTTCAAAAGATCTTCATGCCCCCTCTTTCAAAAGACCCATTCTTCCCAAGCTGGACAAGGCAGGAATGAACTAGACAACTCAGCATGAGTCCCACAGCTTCAGTGAAAAAAAAGTGTCAGAAGTGAATAGCTCTTATAATAGGAAGTGGATACATGTGGAGAAAGCATTATCAGGTATTAAAAATCAAAGAGGTTTGTCCTGACAACACCTAAAACCGCTCATGTCAGAGGGATTTGCTGTGACCCACAAGCTCCCCCCCTCAGATCTCTTAAGAAGCAAAGAGGCCAGGTGTTAGGAGACCTACTACACTGTCCCTCTTGAAAGCTTTGATCTGGATTGCCTACAGCTTCCAGCTACACTCAGTTCAGATGTCACTCCTCAGATCCAGAGGAAGCCCTACCCAACTTTGAGAGGAGTCTGACAGCCTCAAACAGCCCCCCCATCACTTGGGCCTGGACACAAAAGGCCTCCAGAACGCAGAAACAAGTGCCTTCAGAAACCTCTCACCAGCATCCATCCTTTGCAACCTCAGCCTCTGCCTCACCTACATGGCAAATCCAAGGATCTGAGACTGCTGACACAGGCTGTGTGTGTGCTCCTTGAGAAACACATGCTCTGCAGCTGACACACAGGCAGCCTGCTGTACACTGAGCTGCAGAGGGGAAATGCCACAGGCAGGATCCACGTGGAAGCCAGCGGCAGCCTGTCACTGCCACCACGTCACTTACGTCAACTGCAGCACCTGGTCCTCCATCAGGGAGATCAGAGGGCAGATGACAACTGCTGTGTGTCCAGTGTAAACAGGAGGAAACTGGTAGCACAAGCTTTTTCCATAGCCTGAGAGGGAGGAAAAAAAAAAAAAAAGGCAGAAGTGAGACATCATGCTTTCCATGCTGCTACAACAGACAATCCTTACTCCTTGGTGAGCCCAAAAAACCAAGCCACGTTTGTTTTACTACTCTCACCCAAAAAGGGAACGACTTCTTCATTGTTTCTTAGGATGCAATGGAAACTCACCAGTTGCCATGACAACAAGATTATCTCTTCTGTCTTCCAAAAGAGAATTGATCACTTTCCACTGGACCCTTTAAATTGAACAAAGGGGAATACTTGATTTTTGCCATCACGGATAACAAGTAAATCGCATGAAACTGCATATTCTGTTGGACTGCAGATTAAAGGGACCCTTGGGGCTGCCCCAGAGTGTTGTCTCTGCATGCTGCAGCCACTCAGACACTCCAAGTCCTGCAGGCAGGGCCACGAGTGCCACAGTGGGGATCTCTAACAGGACTCAGGCAAGCAGCACTTGATGCAGACACTCACAGGAGATCACAAATTAAACCTGCAGTCTTCACAGAGTTTGTGGATCAGTTGTCTCCAACACAAGAGAGTGTGAACAAGACCTGGATTTGTTTGTTGCCATTTTTTCAAGCAAGCAGTAATGAAAACATCATCCAGGTTGAAGGAAGGGCAGGAACCCATACCCCAGAGTGTCCATTTTAATAGAAATACTCACGGTTTAAACGAAGAATGCCCAAAATAGGTCTTCAGACACATGATGTGTCGCTCTCCAGGTTCTGGCAGCAGTGGATCTTGAGTGGGAGAGAGGAGAAAACACTCATTTGGGATTAAATTTTAAAAAGATAAAGCACTGTCTCCACAAACGACAGTCTGCTCATGCCTCGTGATGCCCAGGGGTTAGAATTTGGGCAATTCCAGTGAAAAGAGAGATATCAAACTCCAGGTATCTTCAGGCTAGAATCAAGGATTAAAAAAAGCCAAGAGGCTCCTCAGAGACCTTGCATGAGGAGGAGAACATATGGCTTTATTAATGAGCTAAAGCAATAGGACTGTAATGCATAACTGCATCATCAGGAGCAGGTTCATCCAAACAAGTCAAAGCGTGTTTCTCCTCACATTTCAGCTGCTTTTCCCCATTTGATTTCTCCCCAAAGGGACAACCCCAAAGCAAGCCAAAATCGCCCCCAAGGCAGAATTTCTTCAGAGTTCTGCCACGCAGCAGCAACAGGAGAAGAGCACAGGCAGACAGGGGAGGTGTCACCTCCCCACTGCTGTGTTCTGAGCAGGTCCCCTACACCCCCACATAGGTTTTCCTCCCATGAAGCAGCCATCAGCTGATCATGGAAGAACTCCACACTCTTTTGCCAAGCACACCTATGTATTTTCATCTTGACACCATCCAAGCTGCCCTTTAGAAACCCAGGTGAGCTTCACCTTCTCAGTTTGAGAAACCAACCCTTAAAAGTCACTGTGCTTCTATGGCTCCTTCTACAGACAGTGATTTTTAAAACTTTATTTTATCATGCACTAAGATTTCTAAAAAACCATACCAAAATATTCCTCCTCCTCCTCCTCCTCAATGCCTTCATCTTCATCACCATCTGGTGCCACATCCACTTCTGTGTTGGGAGTTTTCCAGGCTTTACTGGACTCTCCTTCAGGTAAAGTTCCTTCACAATCATCTACATCTTCTAGAGACTGAGAAATTAAGAAGAAATCAGTTATTTTGGAGCATGGAAGGGTAGATAAAATGCCTATCCAAGACAATATGATATGGGAACCAAGTTTTAATCTAGTTACAACAACTTAAATCTAGTGGGTGGATCAAGTCCAAGCTGGTGTAGTAAAGATGACACAGGAGGCAAATGATACTCCAGTCCAACACCAGCATATTGAACTCTTTAGGTATCCATGTGTGTATTCTGTCCATCTTCTCTAAGCAGAACTGCTCTGCTTCATATTCTCTCCCCTTAACTGTGCTCCACTCCACTGTGATCCCAGAGCAGCATCATTAGGAAAAAAAAAATTGAAAAATAAGCCCTGAGGCACTCACTTTCAGCATCTCCATTTCCAGCTCCTCATCACTCTCAATGACACAGGACACGTTTTGCTCATTGTCTGTGGAGCTTGCCTCCTGCAAAATCAACACGACTCTCTCAGAAGCAAAGCAATTTCCATCTTACCCACAACCTGCCAACCTTTTGTACCTCCCACAAGCCACTCCTCTGTATGCTCTAACTTCTTACCAAAGATACTTAAGCTCAACATCCAGCTCTGAGGGTTGTCCATTAAAAACAAAATATCTGAAAGAAATATTAGAACTTAACAAGCTCTCCTTACCTCGGGTGCAACTTCATGGTCCAATTTCTTGGCAGCCTGACGTTCCAAGACCTGAAGCTCTTGCTCAGTAATGTCCAGGGACATGAAGTCATCTCTGTCCTCTTTGTCTGTAACTCTGGCTGCTGGAGCCCCATTTTCCAGAGCAGTGTTACCTCTCTGTGCCTCCTCTCCACTCATTTCTTCCTCCCAGAGGACAGCCAGAGTAGCATCAGAGCAGATGTTGAGGTCACCTTCAGGTTGCTCAGCACATTCTGCTTTTTGTGCTTTGACATTTGCTGACTTGGCTTCAAAATGTGTTGTACTTGCACCACAGCTCCTCTCCAGTCCAGAAGGGGAACCTGAGCCCAGCAAGGTGGTTTTTAAGGCACTGATGTTCTCTGATATCTCAGCTAGTATTTCTGCAGCCCTAGGAGGTAAAATCAAGGAACGTAAAACAAAATGACAGAGGCAGTTACTACAGTCCAGGACAAAATTCAGCCAAGTTCAGTGTCAAATGCATTGCAATTAGACCAGTGAAAACACATATTCCTAAATATTAAAAAAACCCAAACATTTTCTTGGAAAGCAACAAACAGATGTCTGTTCAAACACACGCACTTTGTTGTGTGGGACCTCAGAGACCAAAAGGAAACCACTGACTGTGGAGGTGGAGACAAGTCAGCAAAAAACTGACCTCTGGAAGTTTCCCTGTTGTCCAGAAGAGTGGGGGATGTGAGAAGCCAGCTCTGTTATCTCTTTAGCCAGTGAAGCCAAGTGCTCCTGCAGGCCCTCAGATGTGGCATCTGTAACAGGTGTAACAACTGGTTAGTTTGTAATAATCAGGGTCTACCATCTCCAGGTAAATAACTCCCATTCCTGTGACTGCATTCCTGCAAGATCTACAGCTGATAAGACAGCATTTTCCAGGGCTTAAAAACCAAGCACAGAGAATCAGGCCAAGCTTCCCAGTATTTCAGCCCTGCATCTCTTCCACAACAGGAGCTCAGGGAAAACAGGTACACGACAAAGTGATCCCTCCCAGCTTCCCTCCAGCTCCTGGAAAAGAGCTGCTAACACAGACATGCTGACTAAACTAAGGCCAAATCCTGCACCTCGTGTCGAGGGGACAGCACTGCCACTTCTGCCTCGGACAGAAAAGGAAAATTCAGCCAAAACAAAAAGGAAACAAATCCCTCACCACCTCTTTTTCAGCCTTAAGCTGTAATAGCTTCTTTATGAAACACAGAACAAAAATTAAGATTTAAAAATCTCCTCTGATGAAGTAAATAATGTTAACCTGCTCTAAAACATTTGGGTCCTATTTATATGCCTTAATAAAAACATGACTTCCTAACAAGGTATGTTTTGTGGCCCTGTTTCATCTTAAATGAGGTATCTGTCCCTGCATCAGCAGCACTGAAATGAACTCGCTGAAATCGTTCCATAAACAAACTGGAATGACAGCAGGAATTCTTCCCATCTCTCTGTACAGCAGAGACAAACACAAACAAACATCCTAAGAGTACCTTCCTACATCCTGTGGAAAACAGTCAGAGAGTATGGTCACCCTGGGCATCCCAGACCTTTTACTATCTGCTCCCTCTGCAAGTTATCTGTAATCACCAAGAGGCCAAACCAACCTGAGACTATTAAAATACCTGCTGGGAAATGGAATATGCAACTGTACACAGAATAAATTCCTTATGCCTGGATGGCCAACTTACCTTTCCTCACGCTACATGATTTCCGGTCACTCTTACTCATATTTTTCAGTTTTTCATAAACAATGTAGCCAGCCTAGGAGAGAAGAGAAATAATTAGTACTCAGTGCTCCACGGAGAAAAAACAACAACAACAAAAATTGATCAGGAGTTAATCAGGCAAAGCGTGGCACCAATACAGTGTGACCAGCAGAATTCCAAAGCAGAATGCAGCTCACACCACAGTAATTACTACCCTGACTCCACTGTCCATCAGGACCAGGTTACATGTTACAGAATGCTGCACTAAGGGCCAAAGGCTGACTTGGGCCTCCCTCTGGAATGGATCCTTTTACACAGATGCCAGAGTGGGTCATCTCAGCAAGCTGGCTGCACAGAGAAAGCTCCCACCACCTGCTCACCTCATTCAGATTTCATGCCGTGCTCCAGGAGAGCAGCTACAAACCTACCAAGATGGATTCGGTGTGTTTAGTGTTTCCCTTGGTATGAATAATGAGCTCTAACAGAGAAACACAGCCTAAAGCCAGCAATGTGCTAATTAGGCTACACGTGTTGAAAAAGAAACAAGTTTTACTCCCTCATGTTTTCCTGGGAGGCTCCAAAAGGCAGGCCAGGTGAACAGTGCATAGTGGGAAAGAGGCACTGCCTGGAAAAAGCATGGCTACAAAAGCTGAACAAAAAAAAATTTAAAATGTTCTCCTTACTGTTTGGGGTCTTCACAGGTGCTAAACACTCCACAGCTGAACTTTTAACTAAACTGGAAGTTGGTAAAGAAACCACTGTCCCACTTCCTTTCCTCTAAGCCGAGAAATAAGAGACTGAAAGGATTTTTTTTTTCCTGCCATAAAGCATGATTATCTCCCAGGAGGCAGGTGGCACCCAGTAGCCTATTGGTAAAACCCTTCACAGAACTGCAGATGAGCCAAAATTCATCCAAAATACTGAAAAAAACCCAGGGACTTCTGGAGAACGAGCCACAAAACTCACAGGCAACTGAATCACAGAATTTTCTAGCTTGGAAGAGACCTTCAAGATCATCAAGTCCAGCCCAGCTCTAACACCTCAATTAGACCACAGCACCAAGTGCCACATCTAAGTCTTTTCTTAAACACATCCAGAGATGGTGACTCCACCACTTCCCCGGGCAGGCCATTCCAATACTTTATCACTCTTTCTGTGAAAAACTTTTTCCTGATATCCAACCTATATTTCCCTTGACGCAGCTAAAGACTGTGTCCTCTCCTTCTGTCACTTCCTGACAATCCATATTGTGCTTCTCCTGTATCAGCCACCAGCGTTTCTCTGCAAGCTGCTTTTGAATTTCACCTCACATCCTACACTGAACAAGGTTTTGGGTTGATTAGCAGCTAAGAGAGATGACTAAACCAGAAGGAAACACAAGTGGCAACAAACTACAGTGAACACCTGCAGAGACAGGCTAAAGAAATGACCAGAGGCCATGTGCTCCCAAGCAGAGGCTGGCCTGGTGATGCCCTGTGGTACCCACGTAGGCATCTGTGGCTGCATAGAGCTTCTGCTCCTCGTCGAGTGGAAACTTCTCCCAGTTGCTGCAGCGGACGGACTGATCCTTCAACAGCTGCCTGCCAAAGAGGTGCTTCACCAAGCCATTCAGACTCCACGCCTCCTTACACTTCAGCTGGGGGGAAAAAAAAAAAAAGCCCAAACAAAACACCAAAAGCAGAGGGTTTGTTGAAAAAGGAAAGCACCTGCACCTCCCCGAAAGGAGCAAGGTCTACTCAGTCCCTTGTTAGAAGCAAAGAGCTCTGGGTTAGTCAAAGCATTCTTAGTTTTTCAAAGCAGTAACTCTTCTCTGTGCTGTCGCACTACCAAAAATACAAAGTGTCTGTACAAAACAGCCTCTGGGTTGATAAAATAAAAGCCCTGGACTTAAACAGCACCCCCTCTCTCCTCCAGGATTTTCCTGTTATTTGCCTTTCTAATTAGAAAAACTCAGTATCGAGCACCAGGGAATTATCTAATAAAAACAGAGGAATATTAAAGCCTGCCTGTGAGTGCTGGACATCTTTTGTCAGGCTGAAGTCAAGCACAAAGCAGAAGAGCACAGCTGTAGCCCACGTTAACCACTACTCCGAGTGCTGGGAAGCAGCTCATCCCAAGCCTCCAAAATCCACCCCACCACTGCTGCCTCCAACTGCCTCTGCAATCCCTTGCAAACCACAGTGGCTGCACACTTCTGTCTCCAGAGCCAGCCTGGGAAACTTTGCTTCAGAGCCCAAGGATCCAGGCCTCATGGGCACAGCCTGCTGCTCTTCCAGCTTGGAAAACGTGCCCAACTGTGGAGCTGAACAGCAGCAGGGAAGCATTAGCAGCTCACTGCCTTGAGTCTGGTATTTAAAAAAAACAAACCCTCCCAACTGTTCTTTTTGGGCTCTCCCAGCCCTTCCTCTCCCATTGTGCCATTATATATAACCCTGTTCTTTCCTTCTCTTTCAAGTTTATTTTTGGTTTGCTTTCTCTTCAGCAGAAGACTTTTAAGCTGCTATCAGAGATCGCATTGCTCATCTTCATAACAAATGATCCCCAGTCCAATGATGGGATAAAAAAAACCAAAAAAACAAACTCCAAGTCTGAGAAGCAACAGCTCCTCTTACTGCTGGAGCAAAACAGTTAATTTGTGTCATTTCCAACCCACTAGGAAGCCAAACTGCGAAGTGGCTGGCATGAAAAGCACTGCTCCAAAATGTTGGTGCTGCGTTACAGAAGGAGAAATGTGTGGAGAGACCAAGCACAGGTAAGGAAATCCCTGATGCACACAGAAAGAAAAGCTTTAAGGGACATGCTGGAAACAAGAATCATTTGGAAAGCAATGAACTTTTGGCTCCCTTCCCTAAAAAGACAGCACAGGTGTCTCTGCATCAAACAATGTCTGAAACAGAACTGAAATTCAGGGTGTGCCAAATGCAGCACAACTGGTAAACAACAGCTCACCAGGTTGCTGCAAACAGCACCCACACCAGAGCTGAGGTGATGCCAGCCTGAGAATCATAGGGATCCACATACTTCTACAGCTCCAGACTGTGGCAGAAACACCTCTGCAGGGAGGACTTCAAGGAAGACCTTGATGCCTCCTTCTAGCAACCCAGCAAGCCAGGCTGCAGGGCTGCCCTCTTGTACCCCATTTATAAAGCTCAGCCATTGCTGGGACAATGACACCACTGCCAGCAGAACAATCAGGCCATTTCATCACTAAGAATTAAGGGAAAAGCACTTGCAGCTGAATTCAAAAGGTACATCTTGTAAATACTAAAGGTGGACAGACCTGAGAGGGGACAGATGTTGATTAAAAATTGGCTCGCTGAAAGACAGCACCTAGTTCTGCAGGCTCTGGGAGGTGTTTTTAAACAGTTTCTAAGTAAGTTACAATAGATCTCTGCTTCGTTCCACAGAAATTGGAATGGAACTCCAATTAAGACAAGGAAGCCTCCTTTAGCACAGCACCATAACAAGATTCCCTCCCACAACAAAAAGGTTTTAAGTGTTACTTTCTCATTAGCCACGTCAGTCAGCTCCACAAAGCTCTTCAGTTTGATTTCAAAGTCACTCATCAGCTTCCATTGATCTCCCTCAATTCCTACGCCAACCTTTTTAATTGTTTCATCTTCGAGCAGCCTTTTCAGTCCCTTGGGAAAACCTAAAATAGATTAAGCCCAAACATGAGAAACTAAATACTGGAAGATGCCAGAAAGTCTAATGGAAATGACAAAACCCAAGCACAAAGGCCATCTGCAAAACCCTGTGCTTTTAAAGGAAAAGCCACCCAAAGGTCCTCTGTTTATTTGCTTTCTCTCTGGAATGATTGAAAACTTCAACTGGTTGTGATAGGCAAGCAAGAAGGAAATAACTCGAAATACACAAATCATCCTGCATCTGAAAACAAACCAAGTAAAAAAAAAAAAAACAAAACCAAAACCCCCAAATTTTATTTGTCTTTCTGATTGCTTGTTAAATCACACAACAAAAAAGTAACCCCTCGCTGGAAAAGGTACTTGAATTCTCAAAATTCAGTGTTCATTACATAAAATCAAATATTATTTTACTATTTTCCCCATTATTTCTTCACAGTTTTTGCTATTTCACATTTCTGGGCACCAGTTTAAACCATAAGCATGGGAAATCATCAGAAGCACAGATTCTCTGGAGACACACTCGGAGCTGGGCTGCTCCAACAACAGCATTTGGAAAACAGACTTCACCAACCAGATGCTGTGCCAAGCCCAAACATGTCAGTCTCATCAGCAAGCAAAAACCCACAATGTTCCAAGATGCATACAGATACTGAGTATTGTATTTTGATTTCTCCCAAACTGATGGCACAGCAATCCTGGATCAAAGAGCGTTTTCAAGCTTACAGGACTGAATTAAAGCAGGCAGCCTTCTCATCTCATTTTCTACAGGAAGAACAGCCACAGACACTTCATCCTTGAACAATAACAGCCTTTTACTCCCCTGTGTGTTTGCTCCCATTTAAAATTCAGAGCATCTTATTTAAATCCATACCTTCAGGACCCCACAGCTGGATACCCTGAATTAGTCTCAAGTGCAAATCTAGTACCTGCAAACAGGCAGAAGTGCACAGGCACACAGTGCTTGCCTGCCTTGCCTTTCATTTCAAACATCACCTTTTCTCAGGCCTGCAATGCGTGTTCATGGGCTTCAACAAACACTTGGCATCACTGACTTTAGTTCTGCACAATTATCTCTGCCCTTTGATGGCTGCCACTGTACAGGTACATTTGCAGCTAGAGCCACAACCAGCTGTGTTGTGGACTGGGAAATTGCAGATCCACCCCAAAGCTTTAAAAAAAATAACTGGCAAAAAAAAAAAAAACCAAACCCAAAACTGGTGCTGTGAGAAGCAGACAAAGCACAGCATTTCCAAAGCACGTGTGCCACAGGAAAATACGGAAAATCCTCCACAAAGGAGAGAGAATTCAGTCAAACAAAAGCCTGCAACATACACAGCTGGCTTGCTGTGCAAGGGATATTCACCTAAGGGAAACATCATTAAAACCTTCAAGGGTGGGCACTCCCCAGTGGAGGAGCTATGTCCCATTTCTACCACCTCATTCCCAGAACAGTGACTAACAAAAACCCACAAGCCTAAGTTGAAGACTGTGCAAAAGCTACAATCTGAGAAACAGATTTTGAGAAATCTGTAAGGAAATAAAAAAAAATACTAAAAAAAATGGGAAAATTACAAACAATCTTCCCAATAAATAAAGAAATGTGATTTTGTCATTTATATGCAGTCCAAGACTGCTCAATTCCTCCTGCAGGAGAAAGTTTTTTTTGCTAGGACTATTGCTTTCTATTGTGACTGACTTGGCCAGCATTTCTGCAGATCACATATATTGCCATAATAAGCAGAAACTGGCTCTGGTTCCTGCACAAGTCACTCAGTTCAAAGTGCATCCTCCACTGCCAAGAACAGGCATTTTGGAAAACCCCCCCCCAGAAGGAAACACCACCTCTTGCTGTAACAGGGCAGCCCACGTGCAGCCACGCTCTGCAGTGGCACACAAACATCTCCCCTGCCAGAATCAAAAGCATTCCAGCTCTTTATGGCCCTTCTTCCCTCAGCTTCCTCTCCTCACATCATTTTCCTTTGTGCTGCCGAGCCTCCCTGATGGAATAGCCTCCAGCAATTAAATTTTCCACCCCATTTGCTCTAAATGACAAAGGATTGAACACCAACATTAAAATTATCGCTATTATACCTCAGCACCAGCCCCCCAGGGAAATCAGAAACCTCTCACAGGCATAGTTTCAACCCAACATTTTAAACCAAAGGTTATAAAATTGCCATCTCCTTCCCTCATCCCTGCTTTCCCTATTTGGAAGCCTTTATTCACATCCATAATGAATTCAGCCTCTGCTAAGCACACCCCCTTCTCTCCCCACAGCTGCATCACACCAGGTACCCAGTATTCTTTCCCAAAGCTGATGTCATGTAATGCAGGTGTTGGGAATAAAGAGCACAACAGCCATCATTTTTGAGGATTTCTGTTGAAGCCAAATTAAAAAAAAAAAAAACAAAAACAACAACACAACACAAAAAACCCCACAGCCTGCTCTATTTAGGTTCCTTGTTTATTTTGGCACTAGACAGAAAACTCATTATAGGAGCAGGGCCTTAAATTTTTAAAACTGGAATAAAATATTCTCTCCCAGACAGGAAAAAAATCCCCAAGACTCTTCTTCCCTGCTCAGAACCCACACCCTGTTTTCAAGCACACGTGGCCAGCTAAGATTGTCTTAATGTACAGGCATCACTCAAGGAATAAATCCCTTTATTATAGGTGGGAAAGGGGAGAAGAAGGATGGATTTTTACTTTCTCATGTCCTCAGCCATTGCTCAAGGCTCAAGTTCAAACTTAACCCCAAGAACCAGCGAGCAGTTCATGCCCTAAGGAAGGGAGGAAGTACAGTACCTGCCATGGAGGAGACGTGAAACAAGTAACACTTGTCCTCAGCCACACACATCTGGATTACAGCTGTTTTGGACACCTTCCCTTTCAGGTATGATGGTGGCCATTCAATGTCAAAGCCAACAGCAGCCCCATCTGGTAAAGTCTGCCTGGAAGGGAACAGACACCCCTCACATTTATGTGCTGTTCTAATGTGCCTTAACTCACCTCACAGGAACACAAACTCTGCTCTGGCAGGGATTCTCTCCATTGCAAGGCACAGAAACCATCTGACAGCACAGACCACATTGTGCTGAGCCACAGAGCCACCTGAAATGCTTCCAAACCCTGCTTGCAAGCACTAGGTTATTTGTAAACACCTGCAGGCTGTGGGTGCAGAGAAGGACAGGGAGAGGGGGAGCTCAGCAGTGACGGGCACGGGCAAAGCAAACACATCCAAAATGAACTGATTTCCCACCCATCTAACCAGAGCAGGATCATGGGACACTGAACAGTCCTCAAACACTTTTCCCACACCACTCCCTTCTTCCCTGGCTCAACTGGACTCCCAAATTTCCCACCTCTTCCCCCTCAGCACCACAACAGGGACAGGGCCTTTAGCCCCTCACTACTGAAACTTGGCCACTCAGGCTTCAAGGACAGCTAGAGGCAAAAGATGATGGAATAGTTGTTATTCCTTTAAAAGGTTCTCCTTGATTCACCCCATGATCCCTTGAAAGACAGTACTTTATTTATCCCACAGCAATGGAAGTTTTGTACGGAACTTTTTCCCCCAGCAACACGAGCTCCGCTGCACAAAAAAAAGGGGAAAAAATAATGTATTTGCACCACACAAATTTCGAATTTACTGTGTTTTCTCTAAATTTATAGTCTCAAGTTAGGGATGAACACTTCTCCCTGAAGCCAGTGAAGCTCATCGAAGTATCCATACTGTGGAAGGCAATCCATCTGCACTGGAGCCTTCACAGCTTGTGCCTCGAGGCACTGAAAGGTTCAGCAGGGCACCTCCCACCAACAAGGCCTAACAGGGAACTATTCCCAAGAGCAGAATCCCTTCCAAAAAGAAAGGAGCACTCAAAGGAAAGAAGATAAAAACTGAATATGAGCTGCTACCTGATATCTTCTGAGAGAAGGGAACAGTCACTGGCTTCGTAGCTATAAACAACAGAGCCACAGAACTCCAGGAATGGCAGCCCATCCTCCAGGAGACTCCTCTGGGCACCAGGCTTCTGGCAAACAGAATTTGGGAGAGATCTGCTTACCTGTCATACCTGTCCTCACCAGGGACACCCAGCCCAGCCAGGCTCACACAGCCCCTGCCCCAACTTCTCTCCCAAACTCTGTGCACTCGGTGAACAAAAAGCAGAATTTATTGTTGTTTCACCTGTTAATTTTTAATATCCAAGCTGCTAACCACTTACTAGTCAGCTAATCATTTACTCCCACTTAGTGAAATAAAAGCTACTGAACTGAATCCTCTGCTGTTCCCCCTCATTACCCAAGGTTTTAACTGCTGAAGCTGTTTTAGCTGTTACAGAGATGGTCCCTTCTCGTGGGCATTTTGATACTGAACTGCTCATACACACAGAAAAAAAAACCAAAACAAAACAACTCCAAGGACACAGTAACGCTGATGGGACATCAAAAACTGACAAAGAAATAATTCAGCTGACACATCTGAGCTGCAGAACATCCTGGAGTACTTAACATGTGAAGTTAAGTACTTAACATGCTTTCTTCCCAGAGCCAACTCCCCTGCCAGGCCACAGCTCGAGGTCTGAAATTAAACGGATGGGAAATCCCCCAGGCTCGCTGATGCAGAGCCCACACTCCTGGGTGAGCAGCAGGAACATCAGAACTCCCCTGGAGGCACAGCCCCAACTAAAGGTGCATTCTCCTGAGCCATGACCTACCTTTTTGTGCCCCAAAGAAGCTTCCTCCTGGCTCTCTGTAAGCATCCACTGCGGGTACTTATCCCTCAGGCCAGCAGTTACCACCTCCATTTTGGGCACATTTCTGTTACTTCTGCACCCATGGAAAAGAAGAACAAGAAATCAGAGCAGTCAGCAGCTCATGTGGACTATCACTATCATCAGGCCTGAACAATGTTCTGGAAAGCTTTTCATTTTTTAGTTGATTTTCAAGGCTAAGCAGACCTCTCCCTTGGTGTGCAGCAGCTCAACCAACTGCCCCCTTCATTTTAATTCCAAAAAGGATTTTAACCCTAAAACAGAGACATGCCAATAGCTCTCCTTTACAACCACTCTGTTCTTTGGACCGGGACTGCCAGGAACAGAAGAGAGCAGTCCAGAAGCTGGAAATAAAGGAAAACCCTGCAGCACGCACAGCCCCCCGAACAAGCTGGAAGTTCCAGAGCACCTTCGGTACGATCCTACACACGATCCCGCACCACCTCCCGCCACAGCATCACCCACCTGCCCAGAGTTAGGCCAACATCCTGAACTCGGGATCGCTCAGCATCCAACGGTACGCGGCCATCCAGCTCGGGAATCCTCGGGATAACCGGCAGGGGACAGGGAGCCGCCGGTAACTCCTCACACAACGGGTATCACGCCTTATTTGCCACAGGAAAGAGCAGCCTCAGCGCTGGCCAGGCTGCCAGGACTCCCTCGGAGCGCCTACTCTCCCGTACCTCCCCACCGTCCCCAGCGCTCCCAGTATCCCCACCAGTGCCCTCATCGCTGCACCTGCTGTCCCCCAGTGCCCCCAGCACAGCAGGGCCGCGGTGCCGGCGGAGCCCGCAGCAGCCCCGAGCGCTGTCCAGGGGCTCTGAGCGGGCCCGTTCCGCCGCCGCGGCCTCTCGGTGCCCGGTACCTGGGAGCGCCCGGCCTGCCTCACGGAACTCGCGCTGCGCGCACATTACGCGTCACGCCGCGTCGCGCCGTGAGCGCGTCACCGATGGCGCCCCTCACCCCCCGTCTCCGCTCGGGTTACCCGAGGTGACGCGCACGCGCAGTGCCGCGGCGGCCGCGGGGCGCTGTGGGTTTTGTAGTCCCGCGGCCGTGAGGGCCGCGCACCCCCCGGCGCCCCCCGCGCTGCCGCCGCCGCCGATCTCGGCCGGGCGGGGCCGGGGCGGGCCGGGGAGGGCCGGGGCGGGGCGGAGCGGGCGGCGGGGGAGCGCCAGCCCGTGGCTCTGCGCGGCGGGGGGGGGCGGCGGGGCCGCCGGCTGCGGGCGGTGGCGGCGGCGGCGGCGGCTGAAGGGCAGCGGCGGCGATGGGCGCTGCGGGGTGAGTGACCGGGCGTGGGGAGCGCGGCGCTGGGGGGCGCGGAGGGGCCGCGGGGGTAGGGGGGGCAGTGATGGGGCGGGAGATTCTGTGCTGGGGGGCGCTGGGGGATGGCACTGGGAGCACTGGGGGGCACTTTTGGGGCACTGGGGGCAGTGCTAAGAGCGCCGGGGGACAGTTCTGGGAACACTGGGGGGCGATACTGCGGAACGGGGGGCTCTGGGGGGCAGTACCGGGAGCGCTGGGGGGCAGTTTTGGGGCACTGGGGGGCAGGGGGTGAAGTTCTGAGAGCACTGGGGCAGGAGGTGTAGCGATGGGGAGCACTGGGGGTGCAATACCGGGGCACTTCGGGGCCAGGAGGGCAGTACTGGGGGCACTGGAGGGCAGGGAGGGCACCGGGGGGCAGGACTGTGGCAGTGATGTGCCAGGGAGGCAGTGGGGCAGCACTGTGGGGAAAGGAACTGAAGCCTTAGGGGCACTGGGGTGGGAGATGCAGCGGTGGAGGGGGCTCCGTGGGTCCCGGGGGGCAGGAGGGCAGTGCTGAACGCGGAGGAAACCCCAGTGTTCCCCCCGTGCCCTGGGAGGAAGAACAGAGCGGGTGATGGAGGGGGAACGCAGCCGCACGGGGACGGAGCCTGCAGAGGGGAAGCACAGCCCTGGGAGAAGGGTGAGTGCCCCCCGAAACAGGGCACCATAGCCCAGCTCCGTGGGGCAGCTGGAGGGTCTGTAATACCACGGAGGCAGGACAGGGGGGCTGCAGGGCAAGGGAATGTTGCCGGGGATTGCCGCTGGAATCAGGGCTCCCTTGTCCGGGAGCCGGAGCACGAAGAGCGCCCGGGATCCATCGGGCTGCGATGCTGCGTGCCAGTGGCAGCGGAGAGGGATGCAGGAGCCTTTGTAGGGAGAGAGCGGCGCCGAGCAGAGCCGCTGCCGAGGAGCTGAGCAGGCCCCTGGTGCTGATGTTGTCATCTGTGTCTCTGTTGTGTATTATTTCCAGCTGATTGGTAAAGATGGAAAGAGGGAGAGGAGGAGGAGGAGGAAGGAACCTGGGAGGCTCTGGCCTGCACAGGAACATTTATTCCCAGTCCCAACAGCAGTACCACTACCCGGCCTCCTCCCAGGGGAGCTGCATGGAGATCCAGGAGCTGGCCTCCAAGAGGGTGGACATCCAGAAGAAGCGGTTTTATCTGGACGTGAAACAGAGCTCCCGCGGCCGCTTCCTGAAGATCGCCGAGGTCTGGATTGGAAGGGGCAGGCAGGACAACATCAGGAAGAGCAAGCTGACCCTCTCCTTGTCCGTGGCTGCCGAGCTGAAGGACTGCCTGGGGGACTTCATCGAGCACTACGCCCACCTGGGCCTGAAGGGCGGCCATGGCCACCGGCACGAGCACAGCAACGACAAGGAGCAGCACTCCCGGAGGCGGCCGCAGCACCCGCCGCCTTCGCCCCCCGCCTCCGTGGGCTCCGAAGAGCCCCCTCACAGCGTCCTCAAAACGGAGTACATCGAGAGGGACAACAGGAAGTACTACCTGGACCTGAAGGAGAACCAGCGCGGGCGCTTCCTGCGGATTAGGCAGACCATGAGCAGGGGACCTGGCATGATGGGTTACTTTGGCCACAGCTTGGGACAGGAGCAGACGATCGTCCTCCCGGCGCAAGGGATGATCGAGTTCAGGGATGCTTTGGTCCAGCTGATTGAAGAATACGGCGAGGGGGACATCGAGGATCGCCGGGGGGCAGGCGACGAGCCCCCGGAGCTCCCCGAGGGCACCTCCTTCCGAGTGGACAACAAGCGCTTCTACTTCGACGTGGGATCCAACAGGTACGGCATCTTCCTGAAGGTAAGTGAGGTGAGGCCGCCCTACCGTAACACCATCACAGTTCCCTACAAAGCGTGGACACGGTTCGGGGAAAATTTTATCAAGTACGAAGAAGAGATGAGGAGAATTTACAACAGCCATAAAGAGAAAAGAATGGATGCCAGAGGGGACAGTGGTGAAGAGCAAGAGGGTCTGGAATAGAGTGCATTTGGACAATTAACCAAACAAAGCAAGCAGAAATTGGTGAGAGGGACTGACCTATAGTAATTCCAAGTTGCCCCAGTTTTTTTGTAAAGTCCTTTTCTGGTAGTTCTTGCTAACTCCAGTACATAATGTTATAGGAGTCTGGTTGTCACGTTAAACTATGCCCAAAACATCTCCGTATGTCTTAGGAAAGGACCAACCTCCCGAGTCCGTATGAGTCAGCTGCTTCGAGTGTTGGAGACTGTGGAAGTACGAGTATCAGCACAAACAAAATCCGGCACCCTGACCTTTAAATAGTCTAGAAAAGGCTTGTGTTGCACTTAAACGCTATACAAAAGTATCCCCACCCTGAACCTGACCATGATGTATCAGTTTCTGCTTATCTCAAGTTTTTCAGGACTGGCTTCTGCCCGTGCTCGGTCCAAAGGCCGAGCAGCGTTGCCGTAGAGCATTTATGGCAAAAATCAGCTCCACGTGAATCTCTGGTCTGTGTGTGAGGAGGGAGAGAGGTTTCAAAGTTGGCATCTCCTGGTTATTGAGTTGGAAACAATAGTCTGTTAATGGGTAAAACCTCGGTAACCAGTCAGACCTCGGTCACGTGCCAGTGAAGGGCGGAAGATCTGTCATTCATTCTGAAGTTTTGTGCTGACCAGATAACCTGAGTATCCCAGGACAGCGGAGTGCTCAGCCTTCTGAATTAATGGCAGTGAATAATAACGCACTCCTCATCTCTGTGTTCTGCCCGTTAGAGGCTGGTGATCTTTTTTTTTTTTTAATTTATTTTTAATGCATTTTGTCCAAAATTTCAGAAGGTATTTTTGTATTAGCCATTCCAGCAGGCGACTGTGGGGCGGGGTGTTGGGAGGTGGGAAGAATGCCGCGACCGAGGCTCCCGGCTTCTCTCCCAGATTAATGTGGCTGGGGATGTTACCTGTGCGGGGAAAGCACTTGGGTGTTTTCCTCCTCCTGCCCTGAGGAAGACCTTTGGGCCGGTGGGTGCACCGCTGGATTCGTGTAGAAAGGCACCTCTTCCATGCTCACCCGTGGCGCGTTTCGGGAGCTGTGGTGGACGCCCCGTTGGGTTTTCTGTTGTGTTGATTGTGGGTGGTGTTGGGGAGACAACATCCGTGCCCTGCCGTCACCCTCTTCCCCCCAGCTCGGAGCTGGAGCTCTCCTTGAGCGGCTCCGGTCCCGATCATCGCTCATCGCCTGCCCCAAGGTTTCGGTGTCATCCTGGAGTCTTTGTGATGTAAATTTTAAATCTCATGATATTAACTCTCTGCCTGGAGGGAGAATGTGTGCAATTACCTGGTCGGGAGGTTGATGAAAGATTCTGTGTTTCTTAAAGCATGAATATTTATACCATAAGGGGCTTGTCCAGCCTTTGGGCGACCAGCTCCTTCCCCCTGAACCGGCGGGAGTCTGATTGAGCTCCAGGTACTTCTAGTAGCGTGTTGCTCACCTTTAAGATTGTTTTAAGCAGGCATTACCCTGTCTGATCAGATATTTGTAATCACTCAAATTGTTTCATTACAGAGTGGCCTAGTGTGCATGTGGACCAGCTATTTTTCCATGCAACCATGCCCTGTTTTATTTTTCAGCCCTTTGAGAAACATCTTTTTCTCCAACCAGACTGTTCACCACGCTGAGTCTGGAGCCACCTGCACACTGCATGGCCACGCTCAATCCGAATGCTGTTGCCTGTTAATGTCATAATGAGAAAGGTTGGGGAGACAGGGTTGGGAACCAAGAGGATAATCTGGATTTTAGCTTGGGTACTAAAACTAGTCAATCTGTTTTAACTTAAAAAAAAAAGAAAAAAAAAAACTAAAAAAAAAAAAAACAGCTTGCACCAAAGTCACCAAAGAACCTTTAGGAAAATGTTACAGTTGTGACAAGAAGTAAAAAAGTTAATTTCACTGTTTTAGGTGATTCCCCCTTTAAAACCACATATAGCAGTTACAGCAACCAAGCCTTTGGCTTAGTGTCAAAAGCTCCCATCCCTTTCTCCATAGGTTGCTCTTTCAGGTCCCTTTTCAAACCTGGAAGAGATGTTTTCGCTCCATCACTCGAACAGCCAGTGGACCGTGGTGAATCAGCCGGAGTTGTGCGGGGTACTGGTTCATCGTCGCTCTTACGGCTTTGGTCCCAATGGTTTTAACAGGTCAATTAAAAAAAAACAAAACAACAAAACACAAAACCCCACGTTAAAGGAACTCTACATCCTGTTATGGTGTGAAACCAGAATTTAGTGAATGAGTCGTCGATGCGTACGTTAGCGTATCGCCGACTGCTGCTGCCCGTCACAGTGCCTGAGGTAAAAAAATTCACTTCTAGTCCAACAAACCGGAGCTATGAATGTACAAACTTTTTACGCTCTCCTTCCCGTTTCTGTGTGGCGTTCCTCCCCTGCGAGCTCGGCATCTCCCACCCCTGCCCACCTTTGCCTCAAGGGATCACAAAAGCTCCTCGGTTGGAATTAGCCTGAGTGGCCACGTGTGTTGTAAGTGCTCATGCCTTCCCTGTGTTCCTGTAGTTTTGGTGAGGAAATTACTCGTGATTGGAAAGGGATGTTTTCTTCACCGTTTTAAAAGGAAAAGAGGATGCAAAATTGCTTTCCTTATTGCTGCCCATTTCTTAAAAAAAAAATCCCTTTATCTTTTGTTAATGAATTGGCCTTGGAATGCCGTTAGTTTGCTGTAAAATATCACCCAGGAAACCAGCGACCGCTGGCTACCGGGCCAGCCTGGGTTCTGGCACGCAGGTATCCCGTAGGATCCGCTAATGCATTTACTCCCCTGGCACGGGATGCACCTTAGTATCCAAACCTGGATCGGGATCTTCACGTTCACTGCCCATGGCTCATGGGTCGGCCAGCGGCTGTGGGTTTCCCTTGCAGTGGAAAACACCGGTGTTTGCAGATGTTGGGTTGGAGGGCAACGGCTTTCCGTGCGATGGGAAGCAGATGCTGTGTTGGAGGGTAGTAGGGATGCACTGGGAGTGTAGCAATGCAAGACTTGAACGGTGAGATTCGGAAACGGGTTCCTTTGTATTTTTGGCAGCGCGTCTTCAGCTTCCCAGAGTAGTGACCACGCGGGCTGCTGGTGCCCAGAAGGGCCCAGCGAGATGCTCGGGAACACTGAATCCCTGTTGTGTTTTAAATGTTCGTTCCTGACGCCCCGAAACTGCCATGTCCCTTAAACTTGAGAAAACACAAGCTTATTTGCACTAGAAAGAACGGCCAAAAACAATCCTTAGGAGGACAGGGTGAAGAGCACCGGTCTGAACCTCTTTTTCTCATGAGAGAATTTCCTATTCAAGCCCTCACCTCTGTTTCGAAATTGTATGGTCCCGGCAGAAAGTCTGTCAGTTGAATTATTAAATCCTAATGCACTTTATATTGTGTAAATAACACTAGGAGCACATTTCTGCTCCTGCTCCGGTAAGGGGATGCTTTGGTAACGTAGTCTAATGCCGAGAGAAGCCGTCTCCTGCATGCACGTGTCTGTTAGAGACCTGTTGATCCTGCTTGGTCCAGCTCCGCTCGTACGTTAGAGGAGGACAGGCATTGTATCGAGGATCCTCTCGAACCACCAAGAGTGGGATGATGATTTGGTGTTTTTAAACTGCAATGGGCAGAGCTGCTGAGCGTCCTCGGCTCCGCCATCGCAGCGGCTCCTCGCCCCTTCTGCAAACTGGGTCCCCCCTGTTGCTGTCGAGGCTTAAAACCGAGCTTTGCGCTTGTAGTCTTGACAAAGCCAAGTCCAGCAGCTGCCTCGTAGCTGGCTTTCCCTGCCGCTGGCGCAGAAGGCGGGGTGGTCCCTGAAAAGCTTATCCCGGATGGAATAAGCCTGCGGGGACTTCCCCTGCCTTGCAGCTGGGGGGATGTTGCATTGGGTCCGGCCCCTGGAGCTGGCTTTCCTGGTAAAGTACAGAGCTACGGAAGGCTTGGGAAGCGTTTTGCACTGGTGTGGAGAGGGCGACCCGCCGGGTGCTGCCGGGGGATGGCGAGACCCTCCCTGGCGGGCCCCTTGCGTGCGGCCTGCATGGACGATGGACTTTACCCAGCGAGAAGCTGCAGCGGTTATTGGTATCTACTCGTCGTTGTAAGTGTTTCTTATCTGTATCCGATATATACCAGTTCATATCCACGTATAGGCATTAATATATTTATGTGAGTATATTGTAGCCTGTAGTAGCTCGTAGCGAAATAACCTTATTTATCTGAAGTGCAGTCTGAGGAGGGGACGTCTGCTCCCACCACCGGTCTGGACAAACGCGTTATTCCACCCAGAGCAGGGTGCGAGCCCTTGGCCGCAGCCTGCGTAAGAATTCCATGGGTTTTCCGTGAGGCTGCAAGGGAAAGCGTAGTTAAAAGAAGGCACGGCTCTTCCTTGGAGGCATCACTGAGGTGAGGTGAGAGCTGTAAAGAGGCAGCTGCCGGCCACGTCATGTCTCCATGCCATTTTACAGCCCCTGGCTCTGCAAATCTGTACTGCCATGTTCATCAACTCCCAAGCAGAAGTATTAAAATCCAGTCCTTTATACAAAAAAGAACCCCCCCAAGCAATTACCAAAATCAATGTCAGCACATTTTTTTTTTCAGCTACAGATGTCCTAGTCTGATAATTGCATCATTATTTTTTTTTCCCCTATGGCCTATTGAAGTGACCTAAACTCCCAGGGAAGGGAGCTGGTGGTGGTTAGGAAGCCTTCTGCTCGCGTGACTTGCAGTCCTGTTTTCCAATTCTAGTAATTTTTATAGTAGAAAGGAGTTTATTAGTGTGTATTTTTATTGGGCAGATTTTGCACCAGGTCAAAAATTACATAATAAGCATTTTCAGTTCCATGGTATTCCCACTTTTGCTGTACATACACGAAATATATGCGACTTAGGAAAGAATTCCTGCAGAAAATTAGACTTTCTGCTTAATTTTCTATGCTGCTTACTCCAAAATTAAATTGCCCTTTATTTTTAACGACTTAACGTTTTGTGATGTCTAAAATTCGCCTTTGCCCTCCTGCCCCTCCATTCCTTTCACAACAAAGGTTGTGTTTGAAATTGAGAGTTTATGCAAGAAGGAGTGGAATTAAAGGCTACACCATAAGCTACACCCAAGTGAGGCTGTCACAGCCTCTGCCAGAATGTATTGTTTTGGGGTGATCTGGTCTTGCCTAAAAATTGCTGAATCCTGTCATGGCCACAGGGAAAAAGCCCCGGCCAGGGGACAGGGCGCTTCCGGATTTGGGGGATTTGGGAAAAGCTAAAGCCAGATCTTTTGCTGTTCTGGTTCTCCAAAACCTGCAGAAGCTTTCATGGGCTGACATCAATTTTTCTTCCTAATATTTTGTCAGCCTGTGTTCAGTTCCCCACCTGCACCTCAATAAAGGCAACAGTATTCTAAAGCATCGAGGTGAAGTAAAATATCAAGAACTCCTGATAGATGACATGGATTAAAAATTGGTTTTCCAGAAATGTCAAAGCATAAATTGAGGCTTTATAAGCCGGATGTCGTTTTGGCATTTCTGTGATGGATGTAATTAGATCGCTCCTTCCCCATGCGCGGGGAGGCAACAGGCGGAACCCGAACCTGCAGCCCTCGGGGCTCTCTCGTGCTCACCAGCTTCTAGAAAGGTGCAGGTGCCTGCTGGCTTCTCATGTGTGGGGAATGTGGTTGTGTTCCTACCGGCCTAGCCTCGAGGGGCCTGGCTGCCCCCCCCAATAAAACCGTCATTAACGACTTGCTAATTCATCTTCTTAATTGCTAGGCTGCACAGAAACGCTTGGAGTGGCACGTGGAAATTGCTAGCTCTGCACAGAGTCGAAACTTAAAAAAGGCGTATTCCGTCTTTCAGGCGTTTTAGACCCATCCAACAAACCAGTATTACACAGGGAGGGGGGACAGCAGCTCCTGCCTTGGAGGTGTCGGTTGGACACGCAGGCAGTCGGATGGATTTCTTGACCGCAGTGGGGGAAATCCATCCTGCAGGCGGGCGTTTGCATCTGCTCTTGGTCGTGATCGTTTGCCACGCAGAGATGAATGGGAGGCAAAGATGGCCCTCGGTGGCGGCTGCTGGCAGCCGGAGAAAGCCGAGGCTTCGTGCCCGGCACCGCGCTGGCTCAACATCTGTGAATTCATGAGTGGGCACAAATGAACGCAGAGGCATGGGAGAGAGGAATATTAGAGATGGATATGCACGGACATATTACAAATAGTCATTTTCCCCCCGTTTCCAGTAGGTCCTTCCCTTGGAGATATTAAAACATTCTCCGTTGTCTGTTCCCTTTCCCGTACCGGAGACGTTCAGCGTGCAATAGGAGCAGGATGGGTTTCACGAGCAATATCAACATACTCTACTACTAACCTTAAATCTTTACTCTGCAAAGCGCGTGCAATAGGATCTGCATTTCAAAACAGCAGAGAGTATGTGGGATAAAAGACACGGGTTAACCCCAGGCTCTTACAAGTATTCCCATCTGGTCCTTGTTGGGAGCGCATGTTGTTGGCACAATGCAAAGGGAGAGGGGGAGTAAGAGCAGAGAGAAGTGCTTCCCACCGAGGCAGTGGAACGAAAAGGCAGGAGGGGGCGGAGGGAAGCGAGGACAAGATGCGTGCTCCAGGGAATCATAGAGCATGATGATGGTTTTATCCGTAATAGGAGGCATAGGCAGCACCTTCAGCACTGGAGTCCCACAGAGCTGGGGAAGGAGACACAGAGCCTGGATCCTAATGCTCTACTCAGGGAGCAGGGTGGTTCTCTTGGGCTGGTTCTCCTTCCTCTTTGTCAGTAACACTCTCTGCAAGTGTCTAATCTTGCCAACAAACCCACCGGAACCAAGCGTGCCCAGTGGGTGGAGTTGCTGCTTTTACAGCTCGCTCTTTGAGGTTCACGTGGCTTGGCTCTTGCTGAGCTGGGAGGCTTGCCCAGGAATACCTGGAGAAGCTGTGGGGAGCACACAGGTGTTGGTGGCCTGTAAGGTTTGCTGATGCCATCCCAGTTTATGGATGCTTGCGTGTGCTTCTCACCGGAGCCTTGCTCCGCGTGCCACATCGGTTGCCTCCTGCTCCAGGAATGAGTGATGGAGTGCTGCGTGTATCGATGGGGCAGCTGCTCTTTTCCATTGCACAGGAAAGAGGTTGGTGAAGGCTGGAGGGGATCAGGGGGGAAAGAAAGTGGCTTTCAAGAGGCAATTCCATGCCTGCCTTTGCAAAGGGGTTTGCGTCGTTTCTAACAAGACTCTGCGGATGATCACCACTTGTACCGCCTTTGCTTTCCCAGGCCTGCCACTCTGAGGGCTGAGGTGCAGCAGGGGTCGGTGTCAACAGCTGCTGAAAGCTGTGCTTTGAACCACTGAAGTGCTGGAGTAATTGCCTGGACTCCGAGAGAGCTGTCAGTGTGTGGAGCTGGGCCTCCTGATATGGGAGATGGGATCACTTTGGCTTTATCCTGCCTGTGCCTGTGTTCTCCCCCACTAAAAGAGGGTGGATGATGCCTCCCTACCTCAAAGGCGTGCAAGAGTTCTTGTGATGATCTGATGCTGATCAATACTGATGATATCCAAAAGCGAGACAGGAAGAAATTTGGGATGAAACGTAGTGTTTGAAGGTTTGGAACCTACCTGACTCTAAACTTGAATTTCCAAGTCCAAGGGTGCCTCTAATGGTGCATTTCAGGGCCGGGTACAGGGCAAAAAACATCTATATTTTTCCCAACTTGAACAACCTGGAAAAAATCTGCTCTTTCAAATCTCTCCTGCTGGATATTCCCAGCTTCCTGCCCTAAGCTATTCCACCCTATTTCCTCTCAGATGCTTTTCCTGCTGTCCAGTCCATGTGTCCCTTGCTTCCATCTAATTCTATTGCTTTTTGCCTTTACAGGCCATGCTCTCCAGAGGAGTTATAAAAACAGTTTGGTTTCTTCTCTGCTGCAGTTCCTACACATAATTAAAGGCTGTTGTCAGGTCTCTTCTGCATCCTTTCCAAAGGAAATACAGAACTTCCACCAAGGGTAATTTTTAGCCCTGGTCATGTTCTCGTTGCTTTCTGATGAGTCTATTGGAACACAAATGTAAGGAAAGCACTAAGTGACAATATAAGCTCCCTGTGCCAGCATGTTTGGAAATTCAGGTTTTCCCTTATGTTCCTAAATCTCCCAGGACTGTGTGTTGTCATCATATGTAGAGTCAGAGAAATATTGGCATGAGCTTTCCCTCAGTAACATTTTTAGTGCCAGGAGATCTGAGAGTTTTGTGTAGGTCTACCCACAGAGGAGCTCCTCCTGTCCCACAGCGTCACCACTCCACATGTACATTCATCCCAGCACCTTCCAGCAGGGCACTTAGGCATATGACCAGCATGTGTCAGGCAGCTTTTTCCTCCCTCCCCTTCCTAGGGAAGAGGCTGGCTGTGCCAATGCAGCCCTGGTATTTTTTACATAAATTAATTATCCCTGCTGTTCCATGTTAAAGGGTGAGCTTGTGTGCTGGCAGCAGCGGACCCCGACGGCTTTGCAGCACGAGAGCAAAGCTCAGGGCTCCCAGGGAGCTGAGCCTGGCGTTGGCGTCGCTCCCACCGCTTCCCTTGGCAACTGCTGTTGAGCAGGAGCTGGTTTGTCTCTGGAAGTTCCCCCTGGACCTGTTGCTGTTTTGCAAATAGTCATTTCTGCTGTGGGCATGGAGGAGGTTGCTGTGCTGCTGCCTGTTCAGAAGTACCTGATGTAAAAAGAGAGTCTCTCTCTCCCCAGGAAGCTGGCAGGGGGAATCTTAGGCCGGAGACCTTAGGCTTTGGGAGAGGTGACAGAGCAGTGCTCAGTGTGCAGTCAACACAGATGTGTTTTCTGTCTGGCTTGTCTTCACAACAGCTGCTTGTTCTTTCCTTCTAGATGTTTGAACACTCCTGAGATCTCTATCGGCTGCCTAGAACAGGAATTTGTGAGGGAACGGAGCTGTCTCCAAGGACAGTCTCTCTCCCGAGACTCTAATAAACATGGCAAAGTCTTTGAAAAGTGGAGCATTGTGCTGGTGGCACTCTTGTTTTTCCCAGGTAGATGTCACAGCAGGGACGAGCAGAGGCTACTGACAGACAAGAGCAGAGGGCAAGGTTTTGATCTGGTTCTTGGCAGCAGGATTTATCCTCGATTCAACAACTCAGTTAATGTGCACATCCCTGTAGTAAGTGATGAAGTTTTTTAATTCAAGCATTTTTAATAATCTCCCCCATCCTGGTAAAATTAGGGAAGGAGCTTTTTGGCTGAAGTGTTTACCTGTAAGCTGAGATTAAGGCACCGTGTTTCATGAGGTGAAGCGAACTTCTGTGCCTCTTACCTCAGAGCATATCCTTTGAGCTGGCATTTTATTTCTTCCTCCATCTGGTTGCAAAACATCGAGGTCACTAAAGCAGCACGGGCAGAAACCCCTGTAGGTGTTTATATGGCTGAGTGCATAGGGGACATTCTCCTCTCACTTTGCCGGCGGGGCTTGCTCCTGTTTGCGTTGTTCCTTTTCCCCGTCGGATCACCAGGTTCATGTCTTGTGCATGACCTGGCTCGAGGGCCCTAAACCTCTTTTTTTCTTAGAAGTTCAGCATCTTTTTCTTTCGCTATGAATCCCTGTGGAAACGTTGTGCAAAGCCTGAATGTGCCTTGGTTCCCTCCCTCACTGTGCACTTGCTAACTGCTGCCACCAACGTAGGACAAAAAGACGTGGAGCTGGTTAATATTTTTCCCAGGCAGTCATTTTGCTCCGTGTCTGTTTTGGTGTGTTTTGGCCTTAACCATTCCAGGGATGCTCTCGCGTGCTTCTGCAGCTGTTGCATGGGTGCTGCATGGATGATACCTGTAGGCTGGGACAGATGCTTGGGGTGCAGCTGCAGCAGAGTGGGAGTTATTTAACTCTGCAGTCAGCCATTCCCTCAGGGATGGCTCCCACGTGGAGTAGGGTTGCATGAACCAGTTACCTGGGGCAGATTTGATCCTGTGCTGGTGGCAGACTCGCTGCTTCCTCCGAGCAGCCGGCGCGCACCATCTTGCTTGTAGGCAATGTCTGACAGCTTCCCCAGGGATGAGCTTTGCTGCATCTGCTGCAAGTGCTGCTCTGAGCTCAGGCTCTTCCTTCCCACCACAGCTGAATGGCATGCCTGGATCCTTTGTTACGTGCAACCTCAATTTGGTTTCTTTCAGCAGTGCCAGGATTTCATTCTCCCCGGGACATTTAAATGGGGTGCAGAGTAATTAGAGTCGCTTTTCTCTGCATGTGTAATGGCAAATGCTTCCAAATCAGTTTAGGAATCGACCCAGGGGTTTGATGTGGGTTAGTAAATTCAGGCACGTGGGATGAGCGTGCCCACAGCAAAGCTGGCATGAAGATGTGGAGATAAGAGCTGGGCCTCTGCCAAGCTCCTGTCTGCTCTCTTACAGTCCTGTACTGACTCCAGTTGCTGCAGTGGGAGCCACCAGGACCAGAGACCGCCAGAGCCTGCCCTTGGGACCTGGGCCAAAGTGGCAGCAGACACCTGAGCTAGGCAAGGGACTGCCACCCACAGGTATTGTGTATCCCATTATAACTCAGAGGGAAGGTGTCAACAGCTTTGTCCTGGATGCCACAGGAGCCCAACTCTTTTGTCCTTCCTCTTCTGCCTCTGGGACTTTCCCCTCTTGCCTGGTGCATCCTCTCTGGAGAGCCTACAGGCATGTCTGTGCTGGGATCAGCGTGTGCCAGCATGCAGTGTGCACGTAATCCTGCTGCATCCCGGCTCTCTCTCCATAGCAGCATTTATTGCTGATGTCAGCACAGTCATCCCTCAGCACTGCCAGGGGTAACCCTTTGAGCTAACCACTGATAAGTTCCTTCTAGCTGTCTTATTTTAAAAAAAAAGAAATAAAAAAAGAGGAAGGAGGTGCTGTAGTCGCCTGATGAACATTTTCATGGATGCTGCCAGCTTTTTACTGTGGGTTACCTTGGTGAAGGCATGTTACAGAGAGTTTTCTTTTAAAAAGAGCTTAAAACTGTCTGTTTGGCAGTGTGTGTTTTGTGCTGATACGTGAGAAACCCCAAGAAAACCCCCACTCAGAGCGAGAGGCAGGGGTGGTGCCCACTTAACTCCTGCCTGCAGCATCAAGCTGCAGTTTAACCTGTTGCTTTTCACGCCTCTTTCGCGCCCTTAGGAGGCACCTTCTGAAGCTGGGATGACCTCCCTAAACCTCCCTCCTCAGGCTCTCAACAGAGGGAAGTTCACCCTCCTCCTCCCCATTGCAGCCCTTGAGCAATAGCCCTTGAGGTGCTCTCTCTCCTTGTTCAAAACCCACTCCGGCCTCTTCCTCTCAGCGAGGCTGAAGATGCTGTGCAAAACAAAGCAAGCAAGAGGCCACAATATGGGGATTTTTCACTTGCCTCGGCCTAAAAACCAGCCTCCTCCAGGCTCTCAGTCTTCCAAGAGCTTCCCACCTTTCTAGCCAAGCGGTTTGTTTGCTAGAAGAAAAATTGGTAGCTTTGTGCCAGCAATAGCTGGAGCCCTCTTTCACTAGCACAGGCATTCTCTCCTTTGAATTCTGTTTGAATGCAGAAACTATTGTGAAATGAGAGCGGTAATATCGGGGAAGGGGAAAGCAGAGTGTTCCTCTGGATAGGGTTTGATACAATTTGAAGGTACTTGTGGAAGATTGGCTGGAAGGTAAACTGATTTGGACTAAAAAAGCTGGTGCTGGTAAAGTGTGTTAGTGACTCTTCAGCAGGTGGTCCAAAATAGCTTTTTTACGGTCTCTGACCTCTAGGAAAGATAACTGGATTTTTGATCTTAGATTGAAGGGGCAATTTCTGCCGTAAGAAACTTGTGTTCTTTAGAAACCATCTCAGGCTGGCATTTAGTGACAAAAACATTTCATGGAAGAGGACAGAAAACAAGCACAAAATCACATGGCTGAGTCAACCCCAGGCGAGCCCTGCAGGCCGCTGTCGCTGAGCGAGCCAGCCATCCAGGATTCCGGAGAGATCCCCGTTGTCATCCACCCTTCTGCTGGGCCACGGCCACCAGGAGGTCCCCAGACACCTGCAGGGGTGTGATTAGTCAGGAGCTCCTGGTTTTGCAGCATCCTGGGCTCGATCCATGGACTGTAGAGGTGCCGTGGCCCCAAGGAAAAGCGTTCCACTCCGACATTCCTGCCTTGTGCCGGAGCTGCGGCGCCCGTTCCAGGTGGCGGTTGCTGAGGTGGGTATTGAGTTAGAGGGGTGCATTTCCAGAGCAGTGCTCGGTCACCAGCTGTTGTCCGGGACGCCGTGGCTTTCGGTGCAGCAGCAAAAAAAACCAACAACCTTTCTCTTTGAATTTCAAGTCAGGGGCCTGTTTTCTGCCAAGCTGCCCCCCACCGTTTCAAATGTATTTTATTCTCCTTTTCTTTCCACCGGTCCCGTTCCGCTCCGCTCAACAGCTGCTGCATTTAATCCCAGAAGCTGCAGTTGGTAGGGAGCAAAGTGATCTCCATATAACCTCTCTGTTACTCATAAGCGTGCATTATGAAGCTTAACCGATGGTAATAAAATGTTTTGCTTTCAACATGCTGTCCCTGTGGTCCAATGTTCCCGTCTTCAGGCTCCATCATTACGGCGGGGCGACGTATCGGAGCTGCTCTGCCGCTCCCCGGGAACGTGCCTGGGAATATTGGATGTAGGCCTCATGGATAGCCAGGAAGGAGAGACGGAGAAGGTGGAGCAGAGCCCTTTCCGTGGGTGGTGGCCTCCCTGGGTCAAGGAGAGCGGCGCTGGGGGTCTTGCTTGGCCGAGGCCCAAGTGCAGGTTCCCGTCTCCGTAAGATTGTCTGGCAGCGCAATCTGGTGTGAGAGCCTCTTCGGGGAGCGCGGCGCTACGTGGGGGGAGCGGGAACAGATTGCAGTCCTGCTGCTTGGTTGGGTTTTCTTCATCCCTTTCACAACCACTCGGCAGGTTCATGGCTTTATTTGGCTTTCTGTGTTTCCTGCATACTAAAAGAGGGATTTTCATGCCGTCCTGCACGATGGATGATGTTTTCGTCCAAGGGGGGAAAAAGGATGTTTCTCATCCACGTTTAGGTAACCATACAAAATGTGGAAAGCCTGCTTTAGGAATTTCATTTTTGTTGACACACCATTGATGCTTTTATTAAAAGCATATTTTCACATATAAATAATTTAGAGGTCATATGATTTTCCTGCTCTAAACCGAAAGCAGGGATTTCAAAGCAGGGATCTCCAAGCATCATTTCTGTGTCACGGCGGGTTGCATTAGCCCTACAGCTGTCTTTTGTTGGACAGGATGGGGTTTTTCCATATTTGAGGTTTATGGCGTTCGGTTTCAAAGAGGAATTTCCCAGACAGAGCCCCCCAGAAGGTATCAGAATATATGGCTTTGTCAGGCAACGGTAACAGCTTTTTTCTGGAGATTGCCATTTTGTAAATAAGCCTCTTCTCAAGCAGCACGGCTACAGCTACGAAAGATGGATGATTATTTCTTCCCCAAATGGGTCTTCCGCTGCAGGATCTGGTTTTTATTGCGATAATTAGCATAGAATTAAAAATGGCCCCTCATCTTCAGTTTGCACTGTAGTGCCTCTGGTACCGAGCAGTCTGGGATGGTGTTTTCCTTGGAAATAGGCTGTGTCTGGGAATCACTCGATTCACCACTGAAAACCAGTGCACGGATATCTGCAGGCTTCAACGCAGCAAAAGCCTCCGCCTCCAGAAATGAATTACTGCTCCTAATAAACTTTCGAATCATTTGTTTTTTTGGGAGACTGGAAAAGCTGCTGAGGGTATTTGGGTGAAAATCTAGCGCAGCGGCCGGAGCAGGATTGTATAAACGCCTTTTAATTCCGGAGCTCGGGTTAAAGGTGAGGTCACGGGCAAGCAGGCAGCTTTTTCTCCTAAAAAACCTGTAATAGCTTTTCTTTTTAAAAATTTAACAGGGTTGCCAGTCCAGGTGGAGGCAGAGTTGTAAGGAGGGTCACACATGGACGACGGTGTATCCGTAGCAGAGACTAAAGCGGCAGAAATGCAGCACGGCGCGTAAACTTCCTTGTGAGAGCCGTGCAGGAAATTACTGTGCAATTGGACGCGGTGTCCTAGCATTAGATTTATTATCCACTTCCAGATCATCTGCCAAAAACCCTTTCGATCGGAAGACAGGAAAGAACATGTTATAAAAAGACCTGGAAAAGGAGTCGTTTTGGCACGGGAGTTTTCAGGCTGGTAATTGTCCACGCCTGCAGTGTTTGGGTTTGGTCTCAACACTGAGGTCAACGCTACTTAAACCAAATGTGATCCCAGTGCCTACATGTGGCACATGGTGAGATGTGCCAGTCTTGCAGGACCAGGCTTGGATGCAGTCCTGGAAGATGCTTCTTTGCCCAGTCTACTGCTCAACGATTGCTTTTAATCCCGCAAGACTCCAGCATCACTTAGGGAAAGCCACGGTGTGCAAGCTGGCATGCTATCAATGCGTGCAAGCTACCAATTTTTTCCCCTGTGATGGACTTGTTCCTTGCTGGGTGGCAGGGTCATGGCCACATCCACGTGCTTGTGTACATTCCCAAGGCTGGATATATCATTCCAGAAGTTTCTTGTCGTGGATGGTGGACTGAGATGGTCGCGTTTTCCCACCGTGCACCTTGTTGCCCTCCTCACTGCTACTATGGGCTACTGCCCATGTCACGCTGCACTTCTCCAGCTCCCACATCTTTTCCAGGCACCTTTCTTTCCAGTTGTATGCTTGCAAAGGTGGATCTACATCCGTATCCCCTGTATGCACGACCTTGCTTTTTGCGTGTTAAATCCAGCTCTTTCTGGCAGTAATGGAAATAAGTGACCTGAGTTTGTAGCTCTGTTTTTACTCCTGGGATATTAGTGTTCCCTGCTGCTGGAAAGCCATCTCCCTAATGCCAGGTCTCTGATGAGAAACATGTCTGCAGCGGTACCTGCAGCATCCCCAACATAGCCCGCCAGCTCCAGCAAGTCAATACTTTTGACTTAAAAAGAGCTTTCTGCATAAAAATGATCCTCACCCGCCTTGGACACGCCATTTGTTGCACAACCAGATGTTGCCTTGTACAACACTTGGGAGAGTTGGTGGCAATGCATGCGGGGCCCGGGGAGCCACTTTGCTGTTCTGGGACCTTTTTTTGGGGGGTGCCTGCTGAAACATAGTGAGAACTGAAGGTTCTGCTTTCCCCCTTTCTCATTTGGCACTTTTGCTTTGGCAGAAAACACGCTGTTTTTGCAAGTGCTGGTAAGAGGTAAGGGGGCAGGAGGGCACTGCTGGAACAGTCCCTGCTTACAAGGAGACACTTCCAGGCCAGGCTGAGGACTGGGGCCGGCACAGTCCTTAGCAGGGAGATTTCCTGCACCCTCTTTCCAGCAAGCAGAGCCGTTTGCTTTTCTAGCACGAGTGCAAAGGTGGGGCTGGGTGACGGGGCAGTTGGTGGGAAGTGTGTGTTTACCGAGAGAAAAGAGTGTGCCTGTCATCTGTTGGGATGGATCCTCCTTTCCCAGCCTCCTTCCAGGGGCGTGCTGATCCAAAGTCCTTCTCTGGAGCTTTTTTCTTCATGAAAATGAAGCCAGGCCGTCAGTGACGTCAGTGTTTACCAGACCGCCTTCGTCGTCTCGTCCTTGCATTCATTGTCCTTTGACTGGTAGGGTGGTTAAGAGAAACAAGCCAGCTTAATGCATGGTCAGAAAGCTACAATTAACGAAGCAGACCACAAATAAGTAGGTAAATAGGCTAAGCTGTAAGATAGCGTGTAAGAGGAGGCAGTCTGCCTCTGCAAAGTGCATGATAAGCATCGGCCAAGCTTGTCGCAGACACTGGGCAAGGCTGCTTTCGCTAGACTTTGAGTATCCTAGTTGCAAAGGCTCGTCAGTGTTCCTAAAGGCTCTTGGTTTTGGAGTGGGGTCGTCTTTTGTTTTCTGTGCGCTGTGACCACTTGCTTCCCGAGCGGGTTCGTAGTGATGGAGTTAATGGAGCTGTTCTTTATAGTAACCTAAAAGGTGTCAGTCGTTTGCTCGTGTGTGTTCACAAGCTGAGCCGTGGCGTTGCGCGTCCCTCCGCAGTGGTGTGGTTTGAAGCACTTTTGGTGTGGCATGTGCAGTGGCAGTGCTGTCTGTTTTTAATTTCCCCCTGGGATACCCTCCCCGCCTTCCCCCCGTGTTTCGGACACTGAACCAAACCGACGTTGGGACTAGCACTTTAAGTACTAGTAGTCACTTTGCTTCGGACTAAACTGAGCACTGCACTTTTGTACGTACTGTTAGCACTGAGTTTTGAACTCTCTTCTTTTCCCCATCTATTTCCCCTCCTAGGCGCAGTGTTAATTACGTAGGGGCCATCAGAAGAAAATTCTGAGGTGTGTTGGACCACTGTCTGGTGCCTGATTTCCATTCCATATGCATTAGCTACTTGATAGTAGGGAATTTACCCATCCGAGCTTATTTCACAGGACAGAACCAACACCTAAATCACTGACATCCAGGCAGATGTGGCTGTTGTAAATTTCGAGGTCACCCCCAGACCCGAGCGCATGGCTTTTCAAAACACCAAAGATACAGGAGAAGTCTCAAAAGGGATTGGGATGGTGCGAGGTCATCTCCTTGACCCCTGGAGCTGAGCGGAGCAAGAGTCGCAGGGCAGATGCTCCCGTGTCCGGTGCCAGACCCCGGTGAGTCCATGGGACAGCCCAGTCCAAACCAGTCTGAGATCCTGGTACCAATAAAGGCTGCGCTCAGGCCATTGCAATAAAAGCCATCATTGTGCCTGCACTGGAAGTGCTGTTGGGATTGGTCGTGGGCTTCAACAGCAAAAGGTATTTTTAAGTAAAAAAGATTTACAGATGATTTAGAAGATGGAGCATAATAACCCCGGGGTGTGCTGTTGAATTTGGAAAGCGTTGGTCAGCTCTCGTGTTCAGAGGCAGTTCAGATGTGCTGTTCCTGTTAAATTCCTGGGGTATTTCCGTATGGAAGGCCAGGCATCAGAGCTCCCTTGCCAGCAAGAAAGCAGCAGGGTAGAGTTAGCAGGAAACATAGTCAGAAAGCTCTAGGATTCCAAATGGGACGGTGATCCCTGGGATGCTGAGTAGTCTGGGTTCTGATGTCCCAAAGCACCCACTCCCAACCACCTGGTGGGGTTTTGCTTCTTTAAAAGCCCCGGTGGGTTTTCCACGGCAGCAAATAAATCACGGTGGGTGTGAGAGCCCCCTGTTCCCTTCACGCCGGGGTATCCGCACTTGAGGCTGCTGCTCATCATCCTTGATGAGCCCACAGTCAATCCAAATCCTTCTCTGGCAATATCCTCTGTGATGGGAGTTTCTCCCTGGTGACACTTGATGGATAAACCCTGCCAGTACAGCATGATCAGCGTGAATGCAGAGAAGGGAATTAGGTCTTCTCCTTCGCTGCTGCTAGCAAGGGGCCATCATGGAAATAACCTTCAGCAACAAAAAGAAATGGGTGTGTTGGGTTTCCCTGTCGCAGCAGATGGAGGAGTTTTCCCAAACAACTCCAGTTTTAGTGGCTGGTTTTCTTGGCTTCCTTCTTCAGTAGACCTTCAGGGGCTTGGATATTCAGTGGAAACCCAAGATGGTTAAAAACCCCAAGTCTTGAGCAACCCCCAGTATTATGCTTTTACATCCTCTATCCCTGATGTAAAAACAGAAATAGAATCCACATTTTGGGTTGGGTTGGTTTATTTTCTCTCCCCCCCGCCCCCCCCCCCCCAAATTATCCCTGCAAATTTAGCTTTAAAGAAATAGCACCAGGCAATGCCGCTGCTCTCTCTGAGCCCCCAAAATTATAGTGGCTGAGGGAGCAGCCTCTTCAGAAAGTACCTCGGTGACTCAGAGCCCGCATCCTGCTCGCTGTCACCAGGATAAGGCAAACCATTTGGAAAATTCCTCCCCTCACAGCAAGCCCACCAGTCTCATTGAGTCCTTGGAAATAAGCTTGGGAGAAAGGGGGATGTGGAACAGGTATTTTTGTCTTACTTTCCCCCTCAGATGGAGTTTTTTGTCCCTTGGAGATGGCATCTCATCCTTTGGGAAGGTAGAATTAGGCGTTTTTCTCCTGCCTGTCACACTTGAGGCCTGAATTCAAATCCTAGCACAGCACTCTTTGCTCTGGAAGGGCCTTTTAGGTGGAAACAAGGGATTTTTAGTTGTTTGGGTTTTCAGATAGCTTGTGGGAAGCGCATTGTAACAGCACACAGGCAATGTTTTACCAACTTTTTCTGTTCCTCCAAGAGAGGCTTTTTAACTTGCTTCAGTAGTTCAGAGTTCGTTTCCTTGAAAGTCTTTTTGGACCCATGAAAAATGCCCTTGAAATGAGTCAAGTTTATCGAAACAAAATTGTGCACACACCCATGCACCGGCCCATGTGTTCATGCTTGTCTCCCTGGGTGTGTATACACATAAGAGAAATCTATTATTTCCCAAAACATTCCTTTTTCTTCTTCTTTTTTTTTTTTTTTTTTCTTTTTTTTTTTTGGGTTGGTTTGGTTTTTTTGGGTTTGTTTTCCCCCACCCCCAGGATATTAACCAAAAGGTGTTTTAAAGTCTTGGCATGAAAACTCCTAAATGTAAATCTGAGTACCTTGTGATGCTAATTAACAGGTTTTTTTCCTGAAACTTTATGTGATAATATTTCCTTAGGAAGGAAATTTTAGATAATATTTCCTTAGGCTTAATATTTTCCTTAGGAAGTTTTTTGTTTCATGTTAGATCATTGTTCTGGAGGATGTTGGTCCTACTGGCATTAAACTAATGGAAATAAAAATGCATGTGTTACAAGTGTAGAAACGGTGAAGAATTAAGTGTGAACTTACTGTACGATACTGATTCTGTTTTCAAACAATCTGTTTTGCTGTTCAATAGTTGACATATGGAAATGCCAATGTACTGTAATTTAGCACTTTTCCAACGGACCCTGTTCTCACTACGCCTGAGGGAAGAAGCAGGTCTGGCTCGAGGCCGACTGAACGCAGCCTCTGAGCCCTTTTCTGCGTGTGTTTGGCACCAGAACTGGCCAGGTGGGACTTGAATTGGAGCTTTTCTCATCGGATCGGTGGCTGGCACGGGGCAGAGCGGGGTGGCTCTTCCATCCCCATGGCCAAACCAGGACGAGTTTGCAACTCGCTCTGGTGAAAGGTGTCCCCGCCCATGGCAGGGAGGGTGGAATTGGGTGATCTTTGAGGTCCATGCCATTCTGGGATTCTAGGATGCTGTGATTTGGGTGCAGCCCTCGCTGTGGGTGGATGGACCGGTGGCATTGCGCTCCACCAGTGCATCCCCCCGGGAGCCGGGCTGGGGTCGGGCTGGCCGAGCAGCCGAAGCAATCCACAGTCCCTGAACTCCAAGGGCAGAAGGGATAGGGCCACCAGCCACCCCTCTCCAGGCCAAACCCTCCTTTCCTAGTGCTAACAGGGTGCAAAGTGTTACTTGTCATGTACTGTACTGAAAGGGTTAATTGATCAGTGACTGTATTGTACTGTATGAAAACTCATGAATTGCCTTGTATTGTTTCTAATGGAACTGTTCCATGTCTCCCCACTGCCCATTCCCGTGCAGCCCCCACCTTTCCCAAAGGACGCCTGTGCTCAGTTAGGTCCTCCAAACTCTCTGGTGCTAACTCCTCCGTATCCGATGGTGCTTCTGCGGACGCTAACTGACCACACGCCCGTCCCCTGCTTGAAGTTCACCACGTCTTTCTTGTCTCTTTGTATCAAGTCTCTCACACACACACGCACACACACACACACACACATACATACGAGAAAAATTAAGGATAAACTTGAATTTGTTTCAAAGCCTCATTGACAATCTAATGTTTTTTATGTCTGCTTTTCTTTTGGGATGGTTTTTCTAGAAAGCAGCCCGCCAGCACCTTGGCCCTGGCAGGGGATTTCGTCCTGTTCACTCCTCTGGCATCCGAGGTGAGCTGCTCCCTGGCTGGCTTATCAGGCTCAGCCACTGGAGGTTGATTCATCAGGAGCCAGTGAGGAAGAGGAGGTGCAGGTACCTTTCCAAGATGCCCAACCCTAAAAAGCAGCTGGGATCCTCATGACTGCACACATCCAAACATAGGTGGGTGGGCACTGAGGGTCTTAGAGAGGATGAACCCACCCTTTGCTTTGTGGCAAAAATTGGCTTTTAAGGGGAATGGAAGTAGAAATTTAGAGTCCCAAAGGCACCTCCTTCTCCTCCCAGCATCGCTCATCTCCGCTGGCAGAGGAGCCACCTCCCGAGCCTGAGGTTTTCCAGGTGACACACACCTGGGATGACGTGAACAGGGCTATCCCCTCCAACCCCCCACCCTGATGCGAGCTGCTTTTTGGACAAAATGAAATCTAACTATATTTTATATCGATTTGAAAACAAAGTCTGATATTTACCCCTGTTCTCAACTGAATTTGCGTATTGTTGTTTGCCACGATATTTGTTCTGTCTTCAAATAAATTTGCTTACTTGTGTAGTCTTAACTGTCTGCTCAGGTTCTTACCATCAGATGCTCCAAGGTGCCTGCACCTTGAGCACTTCCCTGGGAGGCGAGAAGGAAATTTTTCCGGGAGGGGGAATCATTTCAGGCTGTAAATGTTTTTCTCTCCCTTATCTCCCATTCATCTCCCCAGGGCTTTTCAATTCGATGCCCTTTCCCCACCCCACCCCCCGCAGCCTTCCATCATCGGATCTTTCTCTCCGGGTAAGAAGGAGCGGCCGCCCCTCAGCCTGCTTAACTCGAGAGATTGAATTGTTGCTAACACATTTTTCCAGGGTGAGGCATTTCCGACGGCAGCGTTCTTGCATTTGGGAACGGAGGGATTTATGGCTGCCGGCGGCCGAGAGAGCTCTGGGCACCGGCGTCGGCATCCAAGGCCGGCTCTTCCCTGCACATTGCATTAGCGAGACGTTGGCATCACTCACTGGAGACGTCGCGGCGGAAGGCAGTGCCCTCAGAAGGCTGGAAAACCGATTTGCACATGCGTTTCCAGGGAAGTAATCAAATCAGCCAGCAGGCTCAATAAAAGGAATAAGCAAATATTTCAGATTCGCCTGCCTTTGCAAACAAAACCTGTTGCGAGGCTTGCAGGTTTTGAGGTTCTCCCCCCCCCACCCCCGCCTCCCCAAAACAGCTCTTTGGGCATTAAAACTGTTCCAGGCTGCTGCAGGAGGACATTTTTTATTCCCTAAAAGATGCAGCTGTATCGGAGAGGAACGTTTCAGGAGGATCCTTGCGAGGGTTTGGTCGCTCTCCTTTCTTTCGGAATCCATCGCTGTGCACATGTTATGGGAACAGAGTCCATTTTCAGAGATGCATCCCCCTTTTTCCTGGCAGCATTCATCCCTCGGCAGCATTCCCCCTCTCTTTGCCTCTTTCCTCCCCTCTGACCTCTCTCTGCCTTTTTTTCCCGGTTTATCAGGGTGTTGTGATGTCTCCTGCTGCTCCTCACAGTATGAGCACTGCAAAGCCACCACGGGAAGGAGGGAGATGAATCCTGTGGGGAAACTCTGGGAGAAAGCATCCAGGCTTCACGGAGGGTGCTGCCAGGTACACCTGCCTCCCATGCACTGCAAAAATGCCGTGTCTGCACCCCAAAATGTGTTTTAGGGATCCATACATATCCTCATGCCCCTGGGCAGTCCAGGTGCTTCCCTGCACCCTCATGATGGGGGGGAGTCAGGTGCCCTTGGAGCAGCTCCCGCTGGGTTTGTGCACCCTCAGCTGCTGGCAGAAGGAAGAACTTTACTGATTTATTTTATTTGTTCGCTGTGGGGGTGGGTTTTCCCCCTCTCTATAATACAGGAATCCAGCACTCTTCGGGAAGCAGTGGATAAGCCCAGGCAGTACCTTCCATAGGCAGTGCTGGCCATGAGTAATTTTTTCTGCTTCTGTCTCTCCTGTGTTTTGTATCACACCCTAAAAAGCCAAGTTTCAGTGGAAAAAAATCACAAAAAATAAGAAAGCAAGGTACCCCATGGGGCAGGGGTTTAGTGTTACACAGACAACATGAATGTATTTTTTAATGAAGTGGCCTTTTATGCCACTTTACCAGCATTGCCTTTTTCGAAGGTTCTAGCACAGAAACGATGAGATTTTAGAGGAGCCGGTGGAAAATCCTGCCTTCATTAATTCCCTCGCAGTGAGGCTTGTCAGTTTTCCCTGCCAGGGAGCCTGATGAATGTCCCCCACTGCTGCCGGGAGATTCCGCAGGCTCCGTCCCTGCCACTCCTCTGCAGGCAAACCCACAGCTCATCCCAAGAGCTCCCTCTTTCCAACAAACCACGCCGTGCTGCTCTGAGGAGGGTCCTGGCTCAGGCTGCGCAGCTGGAGGTGTGAGGCTTTGCCGGTCCTTTGCCGTCAGATCGATACCTCAGAAACCTCTTTGCTTCTGACCGGGAGCCAAGAGAAATATCTCAGCTCGGATCTTTCCATTTAAGCCTCGCCTATTAAACATTTTGATGATGGCAAGGAATCAGTAAATAGAAACCTATCACCAAAGCCTGCGTGTCCATGTGCCCGTGCCTCGCTTCCTCAAATTAAATCACGAAGAAACTTCAAAAGTTGAAAGAGGGAATAAAAGCTGCTCAGCATTTGTTTCAAGGCTGACCTCCCGAGGCTCAGGATGCCCTTTTTCGGGTCGTTTTGGACAAGCCAGGGATGATTTTTATGGGAGGTGCCACTCTCCCATATCCTCCTGTAGGTACAGGATGCATGCTGTCCTTGGGAAGCTCTGGGGTAGGAAGATTGACTGTCCACTGCCATAAGGCAGGATTTGCCTTATCCCGTGGCTGTTCTCTGCTGCAGTGTCACAAACATGGGCAGTATGGTTAAAAATTATCCCCTGGAAAACATATCAGCAAGTAAAACATCCAGAGGAGTGTGAACAGTTCCTGGCAGCTGTCTTTCCTGGGAACTGGAATGGAGAGCGATTGTCATCTAGAATAGTAGCTACAAAGTTGTGTTTTATATCAATTGCTCTCTTTTACTTTGCCAGTTGTATTTTTAGTTAGAAAATTCATTTCAGGGATGTGATGTTTTGAATCCTTTAATTTTTTTCCCCTCACTTCAGGGTGAAGTCCACAAGCCGCTCTGTTTTACCCAGCGGGGATTAGGAGAACTGTGACTGACATCAGTGTTCCTGGTAGGAGAGCCTGAGTAGCGCCTCAGCAACCTCAGCCTTCCCATCTGACATGAAACAACACCCCACACAGACTTGATTTATGTTATCCTGCTAAAAACCCCAGGAAAGTTCCCTGTCAGGGGTCCCCTAAAATCCCAGTCCTTGCTGCCTGGGCTGTAGCAGTGTCATAGCCTCAGGTATTACATCACTGTCACGATATTACTACTCCATTTGGGTACAGAGGAGACAGTAGAACAAGTCCGAAGGAGATAAATAAAGAGCAGCGGGTAGAAATTCGTGCAGCTCTGACGCAGTTTAAAGCTGAGGGCCAAGATGAATAGAGTGCCATTGTAAGCAAATGTATTCATTTTTACTGCTTATATTCACTAACCGTGTGTCGTATTTGGTACCCCATCGTACACGTGCTCCAGTTTTGACTATTGCTCCGCAATATTTCACGGGAACATCGTGAAAGGAATTAATAACGCGCATTTACTGAATGGCAGACAGGGATTGTTACATTCCCGGGCCCTGCTGTCAACTCTTGCGACTCGACACCCCCACAGCGAGTGCAAAACCTTATGATTTTTTTTTTTTTTCCTTAGAGAGAAGAGAGCATTTTATTCATTCTCCCTCGGTTGTGTCAGGCGGCTCCGGGCCGGGGCGAACACAACCAAGCGCAGCCGCCATCGCCCCGCGCAGCCCTGAGGGAGCGGGCCCGGGGGGCGGGGCCTGAGGGGAGGGGGCGGGGCCTCCGGGGCGGGAGCCCGGGGAGGGGCGTGGCTCTGAGGCAGACTCGGCGCGCCGGAAGCGTCGGCGCGCGCCGCGCGCGTTCGTGGGCGTGGCCGGAAGTGCGCAGCAGCCGCGGCAGGTGGGGGGCGCCGCCATTACGCGGAGCGGAGCAGACCCGAGCGGGCCGCGCGTCCTCGGCCGCCGCCGCCGGCACTCACAGGCGGGCCCGGGCCTCGGGGGGCCCGCCCGGCCCCCCCCGCCATGGAGGAGAAGGGATTCGCCAAGGAGTTGGACCAGTGGATCGAGCAGCTGAACGAGTGCCGGCAGCTGAGCGAGAGCCAGGTCCGCAGCCTCTGCGAGAAGGTGAGTGCGGGGCCCGGACGTTGGGAGGGCGGGATGGTGCCTGTGGTAAATCTGGCGTTGGGAGATCGCGTTGCGGCCGGGGGGATATCGGGCATTGGGAGGCGGGGTGGTGCCTGTGGAATACCGGGCGTGGGGAGAGCGGGGTGGTGCCCGTGAGATATCGAGTTTTGGGATACGGGGATGCGGCTGCTGGGGATATCGGGCACTGGGAGAGCGGGTGGTGCCTGTGGGTTTTGGGAGAGCAGGATGGTGCCTGTGGGATATCTGGCACTGGATGACTGGGGTGGTTCCTGTGAGATTGGACATCGGGTGAGCAGGTTGCTGCCTCTGGAGTATCCAGCCCTGGGAGACCGGGGTGGGGTCTGTGAGGTATCCGACGTCCTGGTGTCCTACACAACATGCTGAAAAATCATCCCCGAGTCAGTGAGGAAACCCTCTTGACTTCCGAGGTGGGATCTCGGGAAGCAGAGGGGGCAGAGGTGAGACCCAAACAGGCTCACAGCCTGCCGAGGGGGACCAAAATAGAAAGAGAAATGGTCGGATAAAGGACACTGTCTGCTATTTTGGAGTGTGGCTTGGGCAGGCCTTGGCAAACGCCTGCTGGGATTTGCTCAGCAGAGGCTGGCAAGAGCCTTTTTTTCCCGTCAGGAGAAGGGTCCTTAGCCTTGTGCTGGGTGTTGTCTGAGCAGTCCAATAGCTCTTTGTGGACATTCCCTCAACACTGCAGTCTGTGACCAAGGGAGGATTTTCCTTGGCATGTTCTTCCAGCAGTGATCCTGGCATCTCCCTAACCCCCAAACAGCTTCTGTGTTCTTCTCCCTTTTTCATTTTTTAATCCCATGCTGGGGCTATCCCTTTGGTTTGTGACCCTTTCCCTAGAGAGCTCTGTCAGTTTTGAGGGAGCTGTGGCTGTTTGGGAAGCTGGAGTTGTGGCTGCTGTGTTTTGGGAAGCTGGAGGACAGTGCCAGCAGACTGTGAGTGAATACACAGGAAATAGGGAGAAGCTGGATGGGAAGGCTCAGCTGGAGGTGGGGATGGTGTTTGTCCTTCAGGAGGCAGGTGACAGGTAGGTGTGTCATCTGTCACAGCACCTCGTTCTTCCAGGCTGCTGGAAACTGATGGAAAGGACTGGGGCATGAAGGAAACACTGTGCCCTGCACTGACTTGGCTTGTTTAAGTTTTGGGGAGTGGTTGTGTCACCCAGGAGAGGAGCTTACAAAAACCTCTGGGTGTGCAGCCCTGCCACAAAGCTGGTTTAGTTGGTTTCCTTGAAATTGTATTTGGAGAAATCCTTTCCTCCAGAACACTTCTTAGCACTCCTGTTTCGGGGGCTGATTTCAAAGAGGCCCAGCACAGTAGCACCTTTTGCCTCGGGTTTCAGTTTGTGGAAGAACTCAGTACTAAAACAAAAAATCAAAATGAAATGGGGGAAAAAAATCACAACGAAATCGCAGAGTTATCTGTGTGGGTTATTCCTGGTTTTAAGTACTGGCGTAGTGGGCAGTGATGAGGGAAGGTTTGGACACAATGAAAGCTGCCTGGTGGTTCTGCACTCCTAAAAGTAGTTGCAGTTTGCCCCTGTGCAAGTGCCTCTCTGTCCTTCCCTGCCCAGTGACACCTCGGTTTGACAGCTGAGCAGCCCCATGTGCTTCGTGCAGGTGATGGAGGTGCTGTTCCTCAACGTGATAACCTTGTTCCCATCCTGGTGGTGTTCAACATGGAAATTAGCTCAAATCCTGCAGAAATTCAGAGGCTGGTAGAGGGATTAGTTCTGATCACTGCTGGAGCTTGCAGGTTTGGGGTACAGCTGAGGGAGCTGGGAGCCGTCCTGCTTAATCCAGGCAAAAGGGTTTTCCACAAAGGTGATGCCATGGGCTCTGAAAGAAGGCAAGGATAAGGCTGTCTCCTGAATTAAACAAGCAGCCACCCGTGACCATCCCTCTCCTTGTAGCTTCTCTTTCCTCTCCTTGTTCTTTGGAGATGTAAGAGGGGGCACAGCCCCATTGCATGAGATTCCCAGTGCTGTGTTGGGTTGTGGCCAGGAGTGTTTTATTTCTCTGCTGGTGATGCTCATCCTGGGGGTGGGTGCTGGTTCAGGTACCTCTGGGAGCACCTTGGCAGAGGCTCTGGAGTGTCCACTGCTGCCTTTTTCCTGAAGGGTGACAGAACTCCATCCCTGCCATTCCTCTGGCTTCCATCTCACTTGGCAGGTTCTCATTCCTGCCAGGCTCCCTAAGGTTTAATATCCTTAGGGATATTAAATACCCACTTGTTGGTGCAGTAGTTTGGTCTGTGGCAATTGGTGGGATGAAGGTTCAGATGAGTTTTGGTCCCAAGCTCCATGCCTGGCTTCAGGTTCCCAGAGAATGAGCCTCTCTGGGTCAGACTGAGGAGAGAGAATGAATCTTCCAGAAGAAGTGGAGTTTTTCCTCTCTCCGAGGCTCTGTAGAAGCACACAAGGAGTTGAGCTGATGGGCGAGCTCACAGTCAGCAAACAGGCTGCCCTTCCAAGGCTCTTGGAGCACAGACATGGCAAGTGTTGGTTTGGTTTATTTGATACAAGGGAGGTTTATTTAATGAAAGCACCTAAAAGCTGCTGCTTTTTATCCTGACCTGGATATGGTTTTCATCCAGCACAAGTGGGACAGATGCACAGGAAGCTGATACCATTAGTCACTGTTTTCTCCAACAAAGGTAGCTAAATTTTGACTTTTATGTCATAGTTATTTATTAGCCTCCTGGATTAAGTAAGTGCTGATGATGCCAGGCAGCCTGCTTGCATCAGAGGTTTTTATTTTTGCTTTGTAATAGTGCTTTTTATTTTAAGTCATTTGATTTCAGTGTTCACGCTGCAGACACATGCACTGGTTAGTCACTGCTTCTCTGGGCTGTTTTTATTGATACTGAAGATTTTGAAAGTCTTGTTCTGCATTAGAAAATCATCACGTGAGGGCAAAGTGGGACTCCTGAGCTTGATCGAAACCAGCTCTGCAGAATGAAAATGACAGACTGGATCTGTCCACGTGCAGGGATGAGTGTCCACAGGGTGAGCTAAAATGGGCTGCAGGGGAACAGCTGGTTGGCAGCGTAAGGACCTGCTCCTCGTCACCTGCCAGCTCCTCCTTCCTCATCAGGGGAAACTTCTGGACTCTCCTAGCACCAGCATTTCAGCTCGTGGGCTGGCCTCCCTTCCCAGGGGAGATTTGAAGTGTGGGTATTTGACCCATTCCTATGGAAAAGGAGCCCTGCTGAGCTCCAGCTTGGAACAAACCCCTGCCTGTTGCTTTGTGCAACAGTCAGAACACACGGAGCAGCTGTTTTGTGGGTTTATATTTGTCTCTCCCAGAGGGTGGAAGCTCTCAGAAGGCGCTATAAATGCTTTTAAAGATGTGTGAGCAGAATTTGAGTGCTACTACTGCGCTCGAATACAACATGTTCAGCAGTTCCCAGCCGTGCTGGAAGTGGAAGGCAGAGCCCACGTCACCAAGTCCACCAAGGGCAGGACGGGACTTCAGGAATCCCTCAGGTTAGGTTATGTGCAGAGAGCGTGCTGGATGCAGTGCAGAATGTCCAAAATGCTTCCAAATACGTGTTCTTCCTACAAGAGGCAAGGCAGCAAACATTGCAATGGGAACACAGGCATCCTCAGGAAGCCCACAGAGGGTATCTTTGGGAAGCAGGTCCCTTCTGGCAGCACAGGATGAGCCTTAGCTCATCCTGAGCTAAGGGATATGGCAGGGAATACCCAGATCATCATCACCTGCTGGTGACTGCTCAGTGTTGGTGATCTTCCAGCCCTTTTGTGCCCATCAGATGGAGCCGTCCTGTGGGTGTTCCCTGTGCCTCAGATGTGCCTGGAGCACTGATCAGCATCAGTCAGGGAGCTGGAGGCAGCACAACAAACCTGGCATTTGATAAGGATAATAAGGTGGTGCAGATAGGCTACATTGCATGGTTGTAATTAGCAGAGGAACTGCTGGGTGTGGAAGAAGAGATGACTAAATCCGGGGATGCCATCCCTCCATCTGTGGTCGTTTTGTTGCCAGCTGGGTGCAGCCGGGGAAGCTGGTTGTGGCTCCCTATGTTCCAATTGCCTCTGTCTTTGCTTTCCAGTTGTATGTGACTTGCCCGTAGAAGTTGCTAAACTGTTGTGCTTGGAAGAGGCTTGGAATTCTGGCAGGCAAAACGTGCCCTGGGCAAGGGAATCTGGCCTCGCTGTAGTAAACCTGCTCATCTCCATGCACTGGGAGCTGGGAAACACCCTCGTCTGGGCTTACCCACCAAACTGTGTTTCCAGTGGTCAGCTTGGGCAGTGGGGGTGAAACTGGGTTTCCAGTGGGAATGCAGCAGAGTAACATCACCTGTTTCTGGAGGAGCTTCCTACCTTTTTGTGCTTTCATTCCTACCTAAATGTGCTTCCCTTGCCAGGCAAAAGAAATCCTAACAAAAGAGTCAAATGTGCAAGAGGTACGCTGCCCCGTCACCGTCTGCGGCGATGTCCACGGGCAGTTCCACGACCTTATGGAGCTCTTCAGGATCGGTGGGAAGTCTCCAGACACAAACTACCTGTTCATGGGAGACTATGTGGACAGAGGCTATTACTCGGTGGAGACGGTGACTCTCCTGGTGGCATTGAAGGTACGGCTTGGGAGATTGGGGGCAAAACCTGGGAGCTGGGAACCATTTCCTCCGGTGCAACTTTCTCCTCCCGGCAACGCTGCCTCTGGCTCGAGCGTAACGGGTGTAAATGGATCCGTGTCAGTGGACGGGTGCTGGGAGCAGAGTGCTTGGCTGCCCTTGGTGATATTCCATTCCCCCTCCTTTCCGTGCCTGTGCTGAGGAAGCGTTCTCTCGGCCCCCAGGTGCGGTACCCGGAGCGCATCACGATACTGAGGGGCAACCACGAGAGCCGGCAAATCACACAAGTGTACGGCTTCTACGACGAGTGCCTGCGCAAGTACGGCAACGCCAACGTCTGGAAGTACTTCACAGACCTGTTTGATTACCTTCCACTCACAGCTCTAGTAGACGGCCAGGTAAGTCTGGGATGAGGAAAACCCTCCCTTGCGTAGATTTCTGCAGGCTGTGTTGTCTGACATCCACAGGAACAGTCCCAGACAAGCTCCTTTAGCTTGTGATCCGAGGGCGAGGTGGCTGGAGTTGGGAATGAGCGTTACCCAGCGTTAAACCCAGCTGGTTTGGAGATCATTCTTCTCTTAACAATGTGCACTTAATGCATTGCTCTTTTCTTTCTGGAACAGATTTTCTGCCTCCATGGTGGCCTCTCTCCATCCATAGATACACTGGATCATATCAGGGCTCTGGACCGCCTGCAGGAAGTTCCACACGAGGTAATAGGAAAGGAAATGCTTCAGAAACTTTAATATATCTGCTGGTGGGAACTGGTGGAAAATGCAAATGTTTTCTCACATTGCAGTCCATTTGAACACATAGTTACACGTGGATTATGGCCTTTCCAGGAGCTAGAGCAGATGAGCATTTGGGCAAAACACACATAAGTCAGTGTGCTTTGATGACAGCAGCCTACATAAGGAGAGCTGTGGGGGTTTCACAGTTGTTTTCCCCAGAACCGTGGGATTTTTGGGCTTTCAGTCTGACTCAAAGAGCAGGATTTGGCAGGGGAGGGTGTTTACTATCTTCGGCCTCATCACTTATGTGGTTGTGAACTGACAACCACCACGTGAAGCCACGCCATGTCACCATCCTTCCTCCTCAGCCAGCCCAGCCTCCTGTGGCACTTCACCTTGTTAGAGCTTCCTGGGGCCTGCAGTCTGGACTGAAAAACCACGCTCGGAGCTCCCGGGGCAGCTGGAAGTTGTGTTGGGAGTGGATGGGGCTTGCAAATGTGTGTCCAGTGAACTGGACACTGAGAAGGTGTGGCAATGCTGGCAGTCTTGCTGCTGTCAGTAAAACGTGTTTAAGCATCTTGCCAGGGACCTAACGAAGAGCTCTCAACCTTTCCCCAGGGTCCGATGTGTGATCTGTTGTGGTCGGATCCGGATGACCGTGGCGGCTGGGGCATTTCCCCGCGTGGTGCTGGCTACACCTTTGGGCAGGATATTTCCGAAACCTTCAACCACGCCAACGGTCTCACACTGGTCTCCCGCGCTCACCAGCTGGTCATGGAGGTAGGGCAGGCGCTCTGCCCGGCAGGGCTGACAAAACAGGGGCCCACGGGGGTCTCCTCACCTTCCACTCACGGGTTTGTTGGCACTTAAATCTTAGGCAGGTCAGAACTAAAGAGAGGCTTTAGTCATGTGAGAACAACAACATGAAATTAAGTGCTTTGACCTGCAGCCTAAATAAGGGGATGTTCTGCACTTTCCAAGCAAATTTCCCCCTCCAAGTAAATTGCCAGAGGGGCCCTGTCGCGCCCCATTTGTGGCAGGAATAATCTTCTTATGTGCTGGCTTGTTCTTGCTTTGCTGCTGTGTCTGATAGCCTGGCCCATAGTGCTCAGCCATCAGATGTGACAGGGATTTGCCATTTGTAGCTGTTGACAGCCTATTCTTGGGTGTCTTGCTGGAAAAATGCCAGGTGGGTCACTGGAGCAGATGCATTTTGAAAATCTAGCACAGGTAGATCCCTTCTAGCAGAGCCGTGTGTCAGAAGTCACTGGCATCCAGCAGGCAGATTGTCATTTGTGGTGGATGAAAGCTGAAGGCATCCCTAAAAATCCCAAGGCTTTTTAGTGGTACAATCCATAGTTTACAAGTGAGGAGTGGATGATCCCCTGTAGGCTGCCTGAAGCTGGTTTTGCCAGGTACCTGCTGCTGCTGCTTCTGGTGAAGCATGTATTTTGAAACGGAACTAAGTCAGTTGGAAATACTTCAAGAAACCTCCAGTTTCACAAGTGCTTCAGAGAGTTTCAGGCCTGAAGAGGAACTTTGGGCGGGCTGAGGTTTAACAGAGACCTTTTCTTGTTCTCCCTCTCCCTGGCAGGGTTATAACTGGTGCCACGACCGGAATGTGGTTACCATCTTCAGTGCCCCCAATTACTGCTACCGCTGTGGGAACCAGGCTGCTATCATGGAACTAGATGACACTTTAAAATATTCCTTGTGAGTATCCTGGCTTCAGATGGGCTCTTCTGACCACTCTGTGAGGAATGGCTGATCATTCCCCAAGGGGTTCTTCCATGAAAAGCCAGCTCAGACCACTCTGGAATTAATGTGTGCTCTGCCTTAAAAGAAGCGATGAGTTAAGCTCCTAAAAGCTTCTCTTCCTGGCTGTCTGGAGAGTTGGGAGCTTTTGCACTTCAATCTCTTTATTGCCTAAGCTTGATGGAGACAGTAAAAACATGTGGATTTATGTGTTTGTTTTCATCCTGGGTAGCACTGGGGTTTGTAAGATTGGGGAGAGGGTCTGAATTGTGCTGTCAGCTGCTTCCACGAGAAAGCAGTGACAGGCTGCTGGGTCACTCTGATGAGTTTTAACTCTCAGAAATTCTTGCTTTGGGGCTTGGAATGTTTTATGTGGAAGCAGCTGGGGTGAGTAGAGCACTAGCAGCAGGAGAGCAAACCTGGTATTTATCGTGGCACTGGAAAATGACTTGTGGAGGAGGGTAAGTGATCCCGTTTTCTTTCCTGCAGCCTCCAGTTTGACCCAGCACCTCGTCGTGGAGAGCCTCATGTTACCCGTCGTACCCCAGACTACTTCCTATAAACCTCTCCCAACCTTTGTAGAAGGAAGTACACCTGGCATTTTAAAAAAGCAACAATATTTACACGTTTCTGTAAGAAATCAGGGTTCGTCTCAACTCAAATCCCCATCATGGACCAAAATGTGCCATACAGAGGACGAAGAGCATTTAGCACAACTTGAGACTGAATTCCTTACGACACTCTCTCTCTCTCCCATGCCCATCAGCCCGAAAGTCAGTTTGCCTGCTGTATTTGTAGTCATTGTTTTCCTTCTGGACTGTTCAGAGAGGAAAAGGTAACTCTTTAACAACACTTCATCTCCTCTGACGCTTCTTTGTACATTTTTAGTTCTAGTGTTTAACTGGCATGAGTTAGAGTTTGTTTTCCAGGGAAGTGCACACTAACTTCATCCCCCACCACTTTTTATTTTATTGGAAAGACCGCTCAACCTAACTGGAGAAAGGAAGTGATTCCTCCAACGCTTGGGAGTACGTTGTCATAACCCAGATAAAAGCGTTCCCTTTTTAGCTCTATCCCTGTTCTGTGCTGATCCTGCCCCTCCCTCTTTTTTTTTTTTTTTTTCGTTTGGTTGTTTTGGTTTTTTGTTTCGTTTTGGGGTATTTTGTTTATTTTGTTTTCTCTTTTGTTAATTCCCCCCCCTTCCCCTCTGTATATTTGTCCTGGAAGTGCTTGCAATCCTCCTCGCTGTACCTGAACCAATAAACTCGCCGTTGTCAGCCCCAACTCGTGGTGTCGTGCAGAGCCGGGCGGGGCCGGGGGCGGTCCCGGGGCGGTCCCGGGGCGGGGCGGCGGGGCCAGACCGAGCCTGGAGCGATGGCGGCGGCCGCCTACGAGCTGCTGGTGCTGGGCGGCGGCTCCGGGGGCCTGGCGGGGGCCCGGCGGGCGGCCGAGCTCGGCGCCCGGGTCGCGCTGGTGGAGCCGCGGCACCTCGGCGGCACCTGCGTGAGTCACTTGCGGGTGGATCCGCAGCCGGGGCGGGGAGGGACGGGGGCAGGGGACGAGCGACGCGGGAACGGTGCCCCCGCGCTGGCCCCGACGATCCGGGGATGGTGGCGGAGCCCCCCGGGGAAGGGTCGGGTGCGGGAAAGCGGAGAGAAGGAATCGCCTTCCCGGTGTCCGAGCGTTGCGCAAGGACCAGCCTTGTCAGGCTGAAGCAGGACGGATCCCAATCCCCCATCTCCACCTGCTTTTTTCCGGCCGTTTCCAAGCAGGTGACAGGATCCTGGATCTGTGTAGCACAACTGCGAGGCGGTAAAGCAGAATTTAGGAGCATGGTGAGCTGGTAACAAGCTAAAAAACAGAATGGTTCCTCAGACAAGCCAGGGACAGGCTCTAGTTTTATGTCCTAAGTGTGTTCTGCTGGAAAAATTACCATATTCCCAGAAGAGTAGCCAGGGGATGGGAAACCCCTTTCTCTAGTACATAAATTTTAGAGTATCAATGGAAAAAAACCCTGTGTTTGAAGGCTCCACCTTCCATAATCTCTTTCAAGGAAGCAAAGGAAAGCGGGCAAACCGCAAAACCTTGAGCCTCCCGAAGCGGTTACACCCCTCTTTTACCAGGAACCCGTAATCCTGCCTTTGTTTTCCTGAGCAGAGAGCTGAGATGCAGTGCCAAGCCTGGTGTGGGATGCTCTCTGGAGCATTGCCCTTGGAAAACTGGGCCTGGACACTGAGACTCACTCTTATTCCCCCCAGGTCAATGTTGGGTGCGTGCCAAAGAAGGTAAGGCTGTTCTGCCAGCGGCTCCAGTGGCAGGGGTTGGCTCTGGGGTGGGTGTCTGTACATTCCAGGGAGGTGGTGGCACAGGGTGTGGGGAAGAAGCAGGGCCTCGGGGAGTGTTGCAAAGCCATCAGGCTGCTGTGGGCATTCCTGTGGCCCACGGGTGCTCCAGGGAAAGGTGAGGAATCAGGAGGCCTGGTGGGGCTTTTCCTGAGCCAACCTGCAGTCTGTGTGCCCAGGTGATGTGGAACACGGCGGTCCATACGGAGTTTATCCACGATCACGCTGACTATGGCTTTGAAACACCGGGTGTCAAGTTCAACTGGAGGTAAGAATGGAAAGGGCCGGTTGGAAACCAGCATCTTCCAGTGAGTGTCCCATGGGGAGCAGCCCGTTGTCCACTTCAAAGGGGTCCCTGCCCGCTTCCAGGCTCCCGTGGGTTGTGCACAGCTGGTTACTGGGCCAGCTTTGCTGCTGTGCTTTGGAGAACAGGGTGCCAAGCTGCCTGGGGGAAGAGACTCTGGAAAAGTCAAACACAGGGAAGGCAGGCACAGAAGTCTTGCTTTGGTGGGGAAAGGGTCACAGGGAGCTGTTTTCCTTTGTGGCGTGGCTGCCACGTGCCAGAGGGAGGGGTCGAGTTCACAGAATCATGGAATCATTAAAGTTGGAAAACACCTTTGAGATCATCCAATCTGACCTTTGACCAACCATCACCTTGTGAACTGAGTGCCCGGTTCTTCCTGAGCTCTGTGAGGTTCCTCTGCTGGCAGTGGTGGCATTCCCTGCTCTGTTCCAGGACCATCAAGGAGAAGCGTGACGCGTACGTGCGGCGCCTCAACGACATCTACGAGAACAACGTTAAGAAGGTGAGCGCGGGATGTGTTTGTCCTGCCATCCGAGTGGCAGAAGTGACAGACTTTTGGCCACTTTTCCAGCCTTACTGGCTGTCCTCCAGCTGTGGAAGCCCTGTCTCCTGCCCCTCGTCCCACTGTTAACCCCAGAACCGTTACCCCCAAGGCTCACATCGACATAATCCGGGGCTATGGCAAGTTCACCGCTGATCCCGAGCCAACCATCGAAGTGGATGGGAAGAAGTACACGGCTCCTCACATCATCATAGCCACGGGCGGGCGCCCGGCTGTCCCTTCCGACAGCGAAATTCCTGGTGAGCCTGATGAAATTCCCCAGGCTCCCAGGCTGGAGAGGTGTCTGCCAAAGCAAAGCAGGCTTTGGGAGGGGAAGGGGGACAGGTGAAGGGTGCCAAAGGGTCTCTGCTTCGCAGGTGCCAGTCTGGGGATGACCAGCGACGGCTTCTTCGACCTGGAGGAGCTGCCCAGGTACAGTGCGGTTCACCCCCCGCAGCCGCCGGCGCCGGCTCCAGGTGCCTGCACACGGCATCGTCGCTTCCCCGCAGGCGCAGCGTCATCGTCGGGGCTGGCTACATCGCGGTGGAGATCGCGGGGATCCTCTCCACGCTGGGCTCCAAGTCATCCCTGCTCATCCGCCACGACAAGGTAGTGCCACCTCCTGTCCCCGGCTGCGCTTCCCGCCTGGCCGCCACAGCCCAGCCCGCTGGGGTTTTCTGGTTGTCAGTTCCTGGTAAAGGAGGGTGGGAGTTGGCACGGGAATGGCCATGGATGGTGGCATGGGAGCTGTGGAGAGGCTGGGGGGGCCGTGTCTTAGCAGCGCCCACCCACGTGCCCAGCGTTTCTGCAGCCATGCCGCATCCATTCCCTTGAGCTTTATTTCAAGTCACGACTTGAAAGGAGGAAGGAAAGAAAAGTAAATAATGGAGAAACAAACAGAGGAGTTTGTTAACCAGAAGCACCCCAAACCTCCTGGGTTCCAGGAGCAGGGAAATGTCGGTGGAGGAGCTGCCAGGTGGTGCCTTTGCCTGCAGTCCCTTGTCTGACAGGGCTGGGGGCCATCCTTGCCTAGGTCCTGCGAACCTTTGACTCCCTGATCAGCTCAAACTGCACCCAGGAGCTGGAGAACACCGGGGTGGATGTCTGGAAGCACACACAGGTGGGAAAGCATCGAGCAGCCCTGCGGCTTGTCCCATCCCTCCTGCTGAGGCGGGGCTGGGGCAAAGCTGCCATTTTGGGCGCCGCTTCCTGAGCGCTGGTTTCGGCGACGTCGGCACGGCTGCTGTCACTTCTTGCAAGGCAAAAGCCATCTGCACCTTCCATTGCTGCTCTTGTTGCCCTTAGGTCAAGGGGGTCACTAAGTCTCAGTGTGGGCTGCTGGATGTGACGGTGACCTCGGCGGTGCCCGGCCGCAAGCCGGCGGAGGGCGTGATCCGGGACGTGGACTGCCTGCTGTGGGCCGTGGGGCGGCAGCCCAACTCGGAGGAGCTGTGCCTGGACCGAGTGGTGAGGTGGCAGCCTGTCCCTTCCGTGCTGGGGGGAGGGTGCCCACGGGTCTCTGGGTGTCCCACGGGGTTCCTTTGGGTCTCCAGAGCCTGTCACAGGATGGTGTTCCCATGACTTGCCCCCCACCTGGTGTCCCATGGGCTGTCCCGTCCCTCCTGGAGTGTATGTGGCTGCTGTTTCCCATGGCAGGGCGTGCAGGTGGACCCCAAGGGCCATGTGGTTGTGGATGAGTACCAGAACACCACCAGGAGAGGGATCTATGCCATCGGGGATGTCTGTGGGAAAGCCCTCCTCACGCCAGGTACTGCAGCCCTGCCCCCTTGCCTGCGCAGCCCCTCGGTGCCACGGCCTGCCGTGGCTCAGGCCCTGTCCCTCCCGCAGTGGCCATCGCAGCTGGCAGGAAGCTGGCCCACAGGCTCTTCGAGGGCAAGCAGGACTCCCGGCTGGACTACGAGAACATCCCCACGGTCGTTTTCAGCCACCCGCCCATCGGCACCGTGGGGCTCACTGAAGGTGGGGACAGGCGGGGCGTGGAGGGGGTGAAGGGGCTGGGGACACCGGCTCAGAGCTTGCTGCTTTGGTGCTCGAGATGCTTTGATCTCCAGCATGTGAGCCTTGACAAAAGGAGAGGAGGCGTCGACTCCTCTTCTTAAATGCCCCCTGTGCATCCCTCTGCCCCCTGTGCCGTGGCTTCTGCTGCAGAGGAGGCCGTGGCCATGCATGGGAAGGACAACGTGAAGATCTACAACACATCCTTCACTCCCTTGTACTACGCTGTCACCCAGAGGAAGGTGAAGTGTGTCATGAAGCTGGTGTGCACTGGCAAGGAGGAGAAGGTGAGTGGAAGCCCCAGGGAACCACGGCTGGCTGTCCTCTTGTCCCCTTGTGGTCAGCTCTTGGGCTGGGACCCAGCTCCCCCAGCACCAAGCCCCAGAGTTCACCCTGGATTCTGGGTCCCACCTGGCCTCACGTTCCTTCTCCAAAGGTGGTGGGATTGCACATGCAAGGGCTGGGCTGCGACGAAATTCTGCAGGGCTTTGCTGTGGCCGTCAAAATGGGGGCCACCAAGGCCGACCTGGACAACACGGTTGCCATTCACCCCACTTCTGCCGAGGAGCTGGTGACGCTGCGCTGAGGCTGCGGGCACGGACGCCCCGGGGATGGCAGCTGTGGCTGGCAACAACCTTTTAGGAGTTATCCAAAGTGCCTTACTGCTGGGTGTGTGCCTGGAGGGTGTGTCTGTAACAGGGGTGTGGCTCGCCCGGGAGCGGGAAGTAAACACGCTGATGCTGGCGAGTCTTTGCCTGTTGCTCACTGGTGCCTGTCTCTCGCCGTGCCCAGCTGTGGAGGGTGCTGGCATGGTCCATGGATGTGGTTTGGGAGAAGGCTCCTCCTCTGCAATCCCTGGGGCTGGGCAGGAAGCAGCAGAGAGTGGGCAGGACAGTGGGGTCCTTGGAGTGTTCGTGGGTGCTGTGGTATCCTGGATGGCCTCCATCCTCCTCTTTATCTCCTGTCCCAGCACCACTGGCTCTCCAGCCTGTCCTGACATCACACTTGGGACTCCAAGGAGGAGTCCAGGCTGGGTGTTCAGATACCAAATTCCCTGTTTCTGGCCCCATTTCCAGCAGCTGGAAGCTCCAGAGCTGGCTGAGAAAGAAGAGGCCCGAGGTGTGTGGGGTTTTGGGGATCAGAATGGGGCACCTCATGTTGAGCCTGTGCCAGGCACCTTCATGTCCCGGAAACAGAGACTGAGGCCTGTGTTTGGGGGGCACCGGGTTCATTTGGCCAGTTTTAGGGTCTTGTAATAAATAAATCAGGCCTTTCCTTTGGCTCAGAAATGGAGGCCAAGTGCTGCGTTGCTGTCACTTGGAAGCAGCCCCACCCGGGCAGCCTCAGGGCTGTAAACAGACTGCAGTCCTGATTTGGGAGTGCGAAGGGAGGCTCACCGGGGCAGTTCAGGGCTTCGATCGGAGAGCCCAACACCGGCACTGGGGGGCTCAGGGCAGAACCCAGACCGGTGGGAGAGGGCGGGACCCGGGGCCGGAGGGAGGCAGCCCGGGGCGGGCTGGGACCGAGAGCATTTGTGCCCCAGGAGCTGCTCCTTCAGGCGGCGGGAGGAGGTGCAGGGGCCTCCTGCTCTCTACCCCCCACCCCCACGCCTCTCTATCGCCCAGATGCTCTTTACAAGGAGGAAAAAAAAAAAAAAAAAAGGAATTACGCCACGGCCAAATGCATTTGCAGCAGAACTGGACACGTCTGGGCAATGGGACCAGTCCATGGAAGTCAAACCGGTAACCATCCCGAGGGGATTTAAAGTTGGATACTTGCAGATTTCATTTCCCAGAAACTCAAAATTTTTTGACACCCCTTGCTTATATGCTCCCCTGTTGGGAGAGGTCAATCAGCCTTTTTAATGAGCGGATTGCCCAACGTAGGCAAAGCCAGCCAGCATTCCCTGAAGACCTCCATCGCTTCCGTATGCATCTGCAGTCAGGGGCCGATGGCCAGCAGCAGTCTGCCCTGAGCAGGCTCCGAGGTGGGATGGATGACCCTCGAGGTCCCTCCCAACCCAATCCATTCTGGGCTTCCAGGATGGTTGGTTGCTCTGTGATCTCTCCTCGCATTTCTTTCGCATCGTGTCCTTCTTTCTGCTCGCAGCAGATGGCGCCGCCGGCCTTTCCAAGAGTTGGGAGTGTCCTGGGACACGGAGCAGCCCTGCCGCTCACTGAGGTGTTTTTAGAACGAAAAAGACAATATTCCGCAGTAACCGGCGATGTCGGTGTTCCACGGGCTGTGGGGGAAGCAGAAAGCGATTCCCTGGGAATCTCCGTTCCCTGCATTGTGGATATTTTGCTGCTTACGTGAATAACACCTCTCCATCTGAAACGCTTTGAATTCCAAAGTGAACTCGCCACGTTTTGGCCTTCCAGGCAGAGGGAATGTGAATAGGGGAAAGTGATGGGGGGAGGCAGAGAACTGCAGCAGTGTGTGTGTGTGCAGGGAGAGCTGGAGTAGGAATTTTAGACAAAATCCCCTTACCTGGATGCAGGGCTTTCAGGATCCCCTCTTGGTCAGAGGTCTCTCTAGCCGTGGCTTTTTAGTGCATCCAGCTCCGCCTGCCCTCAGCATCCTGGGATTTTGGGATTCCATCTGCTGCATCACATGTGGCAAAACTGCCCCTACTGCAATGTTTGTGCATGGCTGGAGCTTCCTAGCCTCCATTTACAGCACATGATGATTCCATACAGAGCTGTTGTAATTCCACACTGGGTTATGCTGGAAAACAATTCGTTGGTTAAATTCATATTGGGATAATTGTTTGTTCTCTCAAATTGAAATGATTTATTGAAGGATTAATTTTTAAACTATTCCAGGAATTAAAAGGGGAGTGTAAAACATAGAGAATTTATTATTATTAAATAATAATTCCTACACCCACCAAATCATTAACTGGAAGCCTGTTCTGCTATAATCTGTCCTTGGGAATGCTATTTTTCTTCCCAGAAAAACCTTGTGCAGAGGCAGGTAAGGCAAAAGGTGCCATTTCAGGCACCTGGTTTCACCTGGGCCGCACAGACTGTGGTGGGGTTTTTTTGTGGTTGTGTTTGGTTTGTTTGGTTTTAGGTTTTTTTGGTGGTTTTGTTTTGTTTTATTTTGGTGTTTGTTTGTGGGGGTTTTGGGGGGATTTGGTTTTTTTGTTTGTTTTGTTTTTTGTTTTGGTGGGTTTTTTTGTTTTGTTTTGTTGGTTTTTTTTTTTTTCCCCCCAAGTTCCTGATCTTAAAGCTGGAATTTCCTGACAGCCTGGATCTAAATGCTGGCGCTCAGCAGGGAGGAGCAGAGTCCGGGGGATGCCCCTGTGCCGGGAGCACTCAGAGCACCCGCGGGGGAATCTGGACTGTAATGGATTGGGGGGGCTGTCGAGGGTGATTGGGGCACCTGCAGAGGTGAGTTCCTGGCCCTGGGAATGAGCTTCCCAAGGCAAAGGGATGCCTCAAACACAGCAGAGCAGGGAGGTTCTGCGGTGGAACATACCCCAGAAACTCTTCCAACCAGGCATCCCCCGCAAGCCAGCGGCAGGTGACAGCCCTCGGGCTTGGCGCCTGGCTTTGGGCTGGGCTCTGCACTCCCTCCTTCCTCCTGTCCCTCCTCCCTGCCTGAGGCAGGAGCTGCGGGGGCTCCGGCAGCCCTCTCCGCCTGGCCAGGGGCTGCAGCCTCGCTGCTGCCTGCGCGGAACCAGCGGCTGCGGCGGAGCTCCGGCGCCTGTAAGCGGGGTACCCTGTGGGGACGGGGCTGGGGGCTGCCCGGGGCTGGAGCTGGGCTGTTCCTGCTGAGAGAAAACTGCAGCAGCTTTGCCAGCAACAGGTCTGTCTGCGTGCATGAGAGCTGCGGTTCCGCTGCCCGGAGGTGCCCTGGATCTGCTGAGCGGGGGCACGACACCGCCTGCACGGGCATCCTGGCGATGCCAGGGACCTGCCTGCCGGGAACAACCCTGCTGGTGCTGCCGGAGCTGGTCCCGGGGCGGACAGAGGCTGGAACACGGAGCAGTTCGTGCACTGGAGGGGGAGGGGGGTGGCAGCAGGTGCCCCTTGACCCTCGCTGGCTTTGGGGTTCCAGAGCTGAGGGGCACACACAGCCCCCACCAGCGCCTGTGATGCAGCTGCTGCTGGGAGGGCCAATCTACCGGGGCTTGGGAGCTGGAGCACTCTGCAGAGCTCCAGGGTTGGGAAAAGGTGAACCTGGAGCTGTTCATTTTCCCCTCAGTGACTAAGACAAGTTGACATAATTTTATTTTGTCATTCTATCAGTAGCAGGTACCTCCATTAGGAGAAAAGTATCTGGAGCTTGAGGTACCTCCTGTTAGCCTTTAAATCTGAGCCACCACAGGGGCTGCAAAGTATAAAATGAAATGAGCTCGGTTTGGGGTGTTTTGCTGGAAAAAGGGGGGGATTGAGTGTAACTCTGAGCAAAGGAGGAGCATTTTCTGAGGCTGGCAGGTAGGTATCTGTAAGATGGCACCTCATCCCAAAAGAACAGACCTGTGCTGCTGGGTTTTTTTTCCAAATGGAAATCCTAGCAAGGAAAACCGACTTCCAGTCCTTGCTGTTTGGACAGCTGTGGGTTGCTGCTGTCATTTATTGAACAGAATTGGCTTCAACTGGAGTCAAACCAAGAGGTTTCCGAGGTAACCTCTCAGCGTGTCAAATCCCTGACATCAGTCAGAGCTACCTATCCATGTTATCCAGGTAAGGCTTAGAATTTGCTGTTAATTAAAATCAAGTCACTGAGGCAGCAGTAAATGGAAATTCAAGAGCACCAAAAGGATTCAAGTCCTTAGAGCAGGTCACAGAAAAAAAAAAAATTAATGAGTGCTTCAAGTCCTTGTGTGGGTGTGGATGATGAGGTGAAACGAACAGTCAGAAGGTAGGAAGGTACAGGGAGAGTTCAGCCCTTCCACAAGCATTATCTTTCTGGAGAGGTGACACTGCATTTATCCCTCTGCTGTCACCTTCACAGAAAATTCTTCTCCTGTGCAGCCTGCACAGTTATTTAAGGCTGAAGGTGTCACCTCTGGGCAAATCCAACACTGGGGCTGTGGTGAATCGTTAAGGATCCATGGTGCTGCACAAGGAGCTCACCTGTTCTGCCCTTGGGCCAGGCAGGCTGCTCTGCCTGATTTCTGGTGAGGCACAATCCAGTATTGTGCTGCCCAGGAACTTGGCTGAGGGGAGAGATGCTGTTCCTTGTAATGAGCTCTGAGTGACCGTGCCCTGTGTGACCAGGGCATGGCTGTTTGCTCTCATGCCTGTGTCACAGAGGGCAAGGACACTTCCCTGCTAAAGGAGATGGAAACCAAACAATTCTCTGGCTCTTGCTCGTTTCTCACTCCAAGCAGAAACATCACCTGGTGCAAGGAACCCTTGTGATGCGCTCTGTGCCTTGGAATTGGTTTGGTTTTCTTCTGGTCATTCGCTCTGCAGTGATTACAGGATCTTGGTGCCCCCCATTTTGGGGGTGGGGGACATAAACTACCTGCTGCCAGTGCTGTCGCCCCTGCCTGGTGAATTAGCCCTTGCTGGCTGCTGGGCTCCTAAAACACTTCTTTTGTTTGCTAGTTCTACCCTCCACTGGGACTATCTCATGATCCTCCCACTTTTCAGTTGGTGGCTTTTTTTTTTTTTCTTCTTTTTTTTTTTTTTTAGCTCTTTCTACCTGCTCCCCAAGTTCTTTCCTCAGTTTCCCCAAATGACAGGGCTGTCAGGGAGTGACTCATGAGCAGAGGCTGAATTGAAAGGTGCAATTTAGGAGTCTCCTCTCTCCTTATTGGGGAATTCAGTGGTGCCCAGAGCCCGGCAGGGATCACTGATGTAGCTGTTCCCATAGACTAAACCCCAGCAGTCACTGCTAAACGCTGCTGGAGCATCTCTCCAGGGAAAAAGCTGCCACCAGTCCAGATATTTCGTGGGGTCCCTGCCCAGTTTCCAGTGATGGATGGGAAACTGCTGCTTGGAGACTGGATCCCAGGAGAACTTCAGTAATTTCCTACTGAAAGCTTTTAAAACAGGGACTTGCTTCCAAGGTAAGGCAGCTAAAATCTTATTGCTTGCTAGGCTTCTCAATAAGGTGGTGGCATAAGTGTGCCTGGGTGTGGAAATCTTACTTTAACTTGATTTCAGGGAACAGGTGGCTGAGGTTTTAGTTAAAATTTAAAACAGCCTGTGACACATCAAATAGAAAAAACCTCACATAATCAGAGGCTTATGTGTTGACTGAGCATGAAGTAAAAAAAAAAAAAAAAGACAAGGAATAGGTAAGCAGCCTCCACTCTAATGAAGCAGGGTGGAAATGATATATGCATGCATATATCAGTTATATATATAATTTTATAGATATAGATACACAGAGCCATAGCAAACTTGTTGTGAATGCCTCACCTGCCACTTGCATCCCCTGATTTACATTTGTGATTTAGGTTTGGAGTGAAATGTTTTCTATTCCCAGCTCAGGTGGATGAGTAATCTGCAACTAAGTCTTGTGTTTGTTACAGTCATCCTGCTGATAGCCTTGTTCCTTATCATTTTAAGTGTGAGATCTTTGAAAAAGAAATACCTTGACAAACTACTTTTTTGGGCCCAGCTCAGACTATGCAGATAAATGACTCTGAGGGGAGGATAAGCAGTTTAAGCCCATTGAGAGGAGATCGGTGTGCAGCTCCCAGACTGGCACATCTCCCTGGGATTGCCCATTTCAAAAGGGGAAATTCGCTTCTCAAGGTGCACTTGCTTTTCTTTATGAAAGTAAATGTCAGTAAGAAAAAATTATTTGATTGCAACTGGCTATTTTTAGGGTGCGTTTTCTTCCACAGCTCCTTTCTCCCAGCTGAAAACCTACTGGGATATTTGGGCTTGTTTGGAGACAAACTGCTCTGAGGTACGTCTTACAAAATATCATGGATATACTGATGGATGAAAAAGCTAAATACTTGAAGAGTAAGTTCTATTATCTTAATTCACAAATATCCCCAGAGTCTGTATGTGGCAGCTCAAGCCCTGCATGACCCAGACCAAACACCTGCTGCACCACTCCCTGTGCCGTGCCTGAGCCCCAGGAACTGGGAATGGGAGGGTTTGGTGTGGCTGCAGCTCCACCCTTGCTTCTCTTTCTTTGCTCTGAAAGAGAAGCCAAGATCAGCCCAGATTCCCATGGTCTGTGCATGGGACAGAGACCCTGTGCATGCGGTCCCTGTGGAGCAGCATTTTAGTTTTTTAGTCAGTGGCTCTTCCTGGTTCTCTGAGGCAGAGGCTGATCCATATATTCCTCTCTTATTTCTCAGACACTCACAGACCAATGTCCTGGTCTTTTTGCCACCCTTCAGGGGCTGTATTTTGCCCCTGAGACTTTCTCACTTTTCTGCAGACCAGGGATTATTTTTCAAGGTCCCCAGGAAACCTCAGTTGTTGTGCCATTGCTGAGCTCAGGACAAGGGAAGAACGAATTTTTTAGCACTTACCACATTAAATGTTCCTTATGTACAACAGCATGCTCCTGCTGTTCTTCCAGGCTGTAAAGCTTCCTTATTTTTGTTTCAGCCTCAGAGGATTTTGTGAGGGTATTTCACACATGAAAATTACCAAGATGACAAACCCAGCAGGTTGTGCACAGGGGTGAAGCAGTGGTGCTGCTCGGGGGGTTTGCTTCCACATGCCCAACATAAGAGTAGTTGCATCACTTAGTAGTGATTTTGAACTGCAACTTTAACAATGGAAAACTGACTTTCTATATCCAGCGGTACAAGACTGTCCTGGTCAGGCTGTGAGATGTTATTACAGCGTGTTTTTGTCTATGGAGGCTGTGACTGGGATTCCAGCAGGGAACAAACCTCATGTGTTTGGAAACCCAATGTGTGTGTTGGGGCAGGTTTTCACTCAGGGAGCCTCCCACTTTATTCCTTTGCAGATTTTCTCTGGTATATTAAATGGAGAAGAGAGGCCTTGCTCTTATCAAGTTACCACGTGGAAGCAAATTACTGTTATTTGTCATCTTATAACGATTAGGTATTGCATTATTTTTTTTCCTTTTCTTAGATGATTTATGTTTCTGTCCCCTGTGCCTCTGTGAATTATTTATCACTGCTTGTTTCAGCCAGCAAGGATGCTGTGAAAACACAAGGCACCAGCTTAATTCCTCCTTCCAGCCAATCCTCCCCCCTCCCCAGCTTCAGGATAATAAAAATCTGTGGAGCTTTTCCATTTCCCGTGATCTGCAGGGTTTGTACGGCCACTTCCCGTTGCCTGCCACGGCCAAAATTTCATTAGTGCAACTGGGATAACACTCAGATCCAGTTTTGCCTCAAGGCTGTTTACAACTTCTTGTTTACCACTTAGGAACAAAAAACTATTCCAGAGATCATTACTGAAGAGATTAGAAGCTGCTGGTGTCAGAACATGGTGTCAGAAAAAGAGAGAAAACACAAAATATGTCTCCAAAATAATGATTATTCCTCCTGCTTTTAGTGTGAGAAGGGACAATCCTGTCACGGAATGACCAAGAACTTCTGCCTCAGATCATCAGAGACCCCTTGAAAAGCCAAACTCCAGCAGGTAAGGAAGGAAAGGCACCTCTGCCTGACCTGCTGGGGACAGCACAGGGACAGCTGGGCATGGGGACTGGGAATGTGGTGGGAGCCAAAAGCCACCTTCCCCTGGCCACAGTGTCCACCTAAAGCAACTCCTCTGGGAAGCAGAAGATTACAGAAGAAAATTACTGGGTAATAATAATAATAATAATAATAATAGTAATGTGGGGAAGAGCAGCAAAGGGAGCAACAGTAAGTCTAAGGGAGCAGGAGGAATGCTGGCTTTTAAATGGGGTGAGACAGCATGTCCTGGGGTTTACAAAGCACAATTCCAGGTCTGGGATTAAAGGAACAGTGTGAACTCCTATTGTCAAATATCTGTATTTGCATTCTGCTGGTGTTCCCCACCTTGAGCCCAGGTCTGGGTGTAAGTGCACCAGCACTGCTTCCTTGAGGGATCAGCAAAATGGGCATTACAGCACTTCTCACAAGGCTGACTCTGAGCTCTGGCTGGGGAAAGCATTTGGCACATCAGACATTGCAGTAAGGCTACTTGCAATACTTTTGCAAGCATGTTGAGCAAAAACTAATAAAGATAAACAAGCCTTTCTCCACAGGGACAGCCCCACAGAATGTACAACTGTTCTTACATTCGTTCAAACCTGCAAGCAGCCAGTGTTTGGTGAGGGATTCCAGATTTTTGTCTTCCTACCTGGCTGTGCAGGCTTTTAATAAGTATGTAGAACAGAGACCCATTAAAAGACATGCACTGCTGCTAAACAGGCACCAGAGACCTGAACGTGATGGGTTTTCACTGCTCCACTTGTTGCAAACCTGAGGCACAGCAGGATAAACACTTCTTTTTACTGCACTTGCTTCCTGAAAGTAAAGCACTTGCAGAGGCTTTGCTGTTCATACAAGCTCATCAGGATTTGGACACTTGTGCCTGAATGTAAATTCCATTTCTATTAAGGAATTTGAAGCATCTTAAAAGCACCTGAACTCGCACTTTAATTTCATGCCTGCTGCCACCAATCAATTTTGCTGCTCTTTTGTTAGGAACATTGTACCCCCTGCTTCTTTAGGCATCCTCATCTAGGAGACAAAATATATGTGGAAAAGGATTTTGGAACGTTGCCTCCAAGCCAAGCTACCTGCTTGGGAAATGAACCCAGCTCTTCTGTAGCTCAGCATGTTTCAGACATGCTGTGGTCCTTCTTGATTGCAGAGCTGGAGTTCTGTAGCTCGTGAGCAGGGAATTAAATCAACCAGCTGTACACAAAACTATCCCATGTTCAGGAAATGGGACTGGATTTGGATACATGCAGGCAGAAGGTTTGTGCAGCTTCAGGAAGCTTTAATCCCTGTTTCTCAGGGATGGCATTAGTGACTTCTTAGTGATTGTTGCTTGGCTGCCAGAGTGCACACGAGCTTTACACTCATTTCAGCAGGGAGTGCACCCACAGCAGCTGACAGTGCTAAAATAATAATATCATCACATTCCCTCAGATCAACTGCAAGCAGACCAAAATGACCTCTTCACAAATCTCTCTTAGGGCACATTAGGACACAAGGAAGAAAATGGACTCCAACTCCTCGCTGGATTGGCCTCAGGTGCTGAATTACAACGGGACATACAAGTACCTTTATGTGGAAGGAAACATCTCCTACGTGGACTTCTACCTCCACCAGCCCTCGGTGGCTGCAGTCTTCATCTCCTCCTACCTCCTCATCTTCCTCCTCTGCATGGTGGGCAACGGGGGGGTTTGTTTCATCATCCTGTGGAGCAAGCACATGCGCACGGTCACCAACCTGTTCATCCTCAACCTGGCCATCAGTGACCTGCTGGTGGGGGTCTTCTGCATGCCCACCACCCTCCTGGACAACATCATTGCAGGTGGGCCGGGGCGGGGAGAGCCAGGGGCAGGTGTCAGAGGGGCTCTGTGGGCATTCTGAGTCACTGCCAGCGGAGGGGAGGCCGAGGGGAAGGTGTCCCTGCCCACGGCATGGTGCTCCTGGCCGTGGTTGGAACTCCGTGATCTTTAGGAGTTCCCTCCCAATCTAAACCACTCCATGAGCCCGTAATTCTACTCAGGAAACGGAAGATGAGAGCAAATGATTTTAAGCAGAGTCCTGCAGTGGGGTGGCAGCAATTCCAACTGCCTGTTTCCTTCCAGGATGGCCCTTTGGGAGCCTGGTGTGCAAGATGAGCGGGATGGTCCAAGGAATCTCTGTTTCTGCCTCTGTCTTCACTCTAGTTGCTATTGCTGTGGACAGGTAAGGTGCTGTGGAGTCTGTAACCATCACTCTCATCTCTCCTGGCCCCCTGACTGCACTGAGCCCATTCATTAACCCTCCCAACACCACAATAAACCGGATGCATTTTGCTCCTAATGCTGTTAAGCAAAATAAAATGTGGCCAGGTCTAAAGAGCAATTTGCTCCTCCACTGGTATCTCCTAAAGATGGTGGAACTGGGCTATCCTAGCCTGCCTGGGAACTGGTTTGTTCCTCAGCCATGAAGCTGGATAGCAGAGGTGTTAATACTTGCCTCGGTTAAATGGAACAGCACAGGCAGCAGCTGATGGGGAGGACAGAGAGATGATTCCACCTCTGCTCTTTGAAAAACAGGCAACTTAAAAAGTGTGCATCCTTGTCTGGCTAACGAAGCGTTCCTTAAAACGGCAGGTTCCGGAGCATCGTGCATCCGTTCAGGCAGAAGCTGACCCTTCCCGCCGCCGCCGCCATCATCGCCGTCATCTGGCTGCTGGCCGTGGCCATCATGTGTCCCTCGGCGGTCCTGCTGCAGGTGAGGGAGGAGAAGAACTTCCGGGTGCTCCTGGGCTCCGGCAACGCCACCCACCCGCTCTTCTGGTGCCGGGAGGAGTGGCCTGAGCCGGCCATGAGGAAGATCTACACGACGGTGCTCTTTGCCAACATCTACCTGGCTCCCCTGTCGCTGATCGTCGCCATGTACGCCAGGATCAGCATTTCCCTCTCCCAGGCGGCCGTGCCTGGGGCAGGGAAGCGCAGCCAGGAGCAGCGGCGCGGCGCGTGGAAGCGGAAGCGAAAAGCCATCAAAATGCTCATCGTTGTGACTTTGCTTTTCGCCCTGTCCTGGCTTCCCCTGTGGACCCTGATGCTGCTCTCGGACTACGCCAGCCTTTCTGACTTCCAGCTGCAGCTGATCAACATCTACATTTACCCCTTTGCTCACTGGCTGGCCTTCTTCAACAGCAGCATCAACCCCGTCATCTACGGCTTCTGCAACAAAAACTTCCGCCGGGGCTTCCAGGCCGTCTTCAAGCTCCAGCTCTGCTCCAGGGCAGCTGGGCCCAGGAGCCATCCTGCCATCCTGCCAGCTGCCTGCTGCCAGCCACCCCAGGATCCAGCTCCTCAAACAGCTGCAGAGGAGAGGGAGCCAGTTAAGAAAGGGAGCTGGGTGAATAACCAGCAGCAATTGATGGTGGAGGATCTCCAAGAGCCCTGCGACAATGGGATCAAGTGAAAGGCGCTGTGACTCTGCCAATCTCTCGGAGCAGCTGAAGCAGGGCTGCTTGAATCACCTTTGTGGTCACATTTCAGCCCGTGAGTGATCCCTTACCCTGTAACTCCCACGGACTGAAATGTTGCAGGCGCGGTCTGGAACCCACCAGTCCCTGGATTTCCTTGTGGTTGTGCTCCTTCCCGGACACTGTGAATGCCAGCTGCGTCCCGCTCAAATGACAAACATTTTCCATCACATTCCATTTATTCCCCTTTGTTGTTGTTGTTATTTCTGTCATAGCCATTATTATTGCAACTAGAGAAGCAGAGAGAAGTGGAAAATTGAGAAATAAAGGATAAAAAAATGGGGTTTGTGGTATGTTTTTTGGGGAACTCAGTTTGATGTTGCGGGGGATGCGAGTCGCCCGAGAAGACGGAAATTTCTATACGAGCTGGAGAGAAAACAATTGAGAGCCCATTGGATCGGGCAAACCTCAGCTGGTACAGGAGTGACATTGGAAGCTCCTGGAGCTGGTGAGGGATGAGATTTGTGCAAGGACCAGCACAGGATCACAGAGCACTACGGCTTATTCTGAAAGGCCCTCAAGGAGCCAAATCCCAGGTGAAGTCGTTCCCCAGGGCAGTCCTGCTCCAGGTACACGGGAGTGACTTCCACAGTACGACATTCCCTCCACAATGATCACAAAATGACCATTCTCTTCCCTACAGATTACCTACATTTTATCCTCAAAGCTTTACTGACACGTGCACTACTGATGACCTCATTTTACCCCAAAACGTTCATTTTCTGCACTACAGACTACCTCAAATTTGCTCCAAATTTTTTTCCCCGTCTGTCCGCTACTTGTTTACTCATTTTTTTATCTCAAAAATGTTCGCCTGACGTAGAGAACAACTCAGGTTGTGCGCCCAGGAGGAACATTTCTCCCACAGGCAAACAACTTGTCCGAGTCCATACCCGATTCAAGAAACACCGAGGTAAAAGACAGGAAAGCGGAGTTTTGTTGGGATTTTGGAACGGGGCGTCTCTCCCCTCACGCCATCCCCGTGTGGGGAGCGGGGCGGGAGCGAGGCTCGCCTGCCGCTGCCCAATCAGCGCTGCGATCGCCTCACTGCACCCGCCAATCCCGAGCCAGCCAAGGGTATATAAGAGCCGGTGCCTGAGGCGGGAGTTCTGACTTTTCTGGTTCGGGGCTGCTCCTTCCTGCTTCAGTGAGGTAAAAAAAAATACAGTTTAATGTAACTATTTACGATGCATGGAAATTGGAGTGATGTTTCAATGCGTGATGTGCCGGGGGGCAGGTGCTCGGTGGCCTCAAGTAAAGCCATGGTTAGGATGAGAATGTGTTGATCTCTGAGTTTGCCTTGGCATCCCAGAGCCTCTCGCCGCGCAGATTATGAGGGGAATATTTTCTAAATCGGTTATTTACCGATCTTTTTAGCGTTGAATTAATGTATTTTGCTCATTTCGTGTCTTTTCAACCTTTGGTGGCATTTCTCTTGGGGCTGGTGGAGTGCTGAGCATTGCTGTTGATGCTGGGAGGGGCAATTCCCTTGCAAAGCTTTTCTGTAAAACATAATGATGTGAAATCATTGAGTTTCTATGATAAGAACAGGACTTACGCTCCCAGTAGAGAACTGGGGTGTGGTGGGCAGAGACTGGGAAGCATGCAGGTTTTTTTCTGCCTCAATTCCTCCAACCATTGATTTGTGTCTGTTTGCAGCAGTAACTTCATGAACTAGAGCTGCATCACTGATGATATCCAAGCTGTTCTTTAGGACTGAGAGCACCACAGGGAGCAGAACCTGGGTTCAAGTGTGTTGAAACAACGCCAGGAAAACATAAAGCTCTCAGAAAAGAGCATAACATAATGCATTATAAATGTCTTTATTTCTGTCAAGCGCTGTAGTGGGTGAATAAGCAGCTATACTGACTGAGGTAACACACAGGTGATGCACTGGCACTCCTGGGTCAATGTTAATTGTTGCCAGGTGGTTTTAATTAGGCTCAGTTGCAGTGGATCTGTACTGAAAAGCTGAAGCACAAGAAGCTCTGCTGTCCCTGAATGTCCTGACGTGCCTGATCTGATGCTGTGCTGTCACTAAGCCAGCTCATTCTCCTTTAAACTCTCTTGAAAGGTGCTGGAAGTACAGACTGGAGTATAAAACACATGTGGGAAGCTTTGTGTTCCCAAGGGAAAGCTTTAGGCGTGTGCAGCTTCTGAAGCACACAGCTATTTCAGGTTCCCAGAGACACCTGCTGGGCCGTGGTTCCGGGGCAGGAGCGCCAGGAATTTGGTGTATTCAGCGCCACCTGGAGAGCTGTTTTCTTGGAAGCTCCGTCTGAAATTAGGGATCGTGACCCGTGCAGGAGGACAAAGGGTGCACTTGTGTATTTTTCCTGCTCTCCACACTCCCTCACTTTTTGCTGACACACACGTGGAGCTTTTAAATCCCAGGAGCGCGGGGTCTGCCTTGTTTTACAATAACAGAGTGAGACATGACGGATTATCCTGTTCAGGGATCCCCGTGAGGGACAGGTCAGCTGGGACAGCCCTTCCTGCTCTGTCTTTTCCTCTCTGGGAAGAGGAAAACCCCCTTGGCTTTTCCCATGCCTGAGGCTGTGAACTGCAATCCCCGGAGCATCCATCCTCAGGCTCCTGGTGGTCACGGCATGAAGTGGCAGCTTCAGGCAAGCCCTGCCTTAGCCTCAGATTTTTGTCAACGCTTAAAATTTAAGAAGCCACTCTGCCCCACAAGATCCAAGGATGGCAGATCAGGTCTGTTCACAAAATGAATTATTTATTAAGCAGACAGGAGATAACAGGTGAATAAAAAATTGTAATGGCAAGATATAACATTAATTCCAGAGCGTTCAGAATAGCTGGGGACAGTCCAAAACCAAAAAAGCCATTTTACTTGGGTTGTTACCAGTCTGTGTAGATCAGGATGTTCCCCACTGCGTGAGCCTCAAAGTCATTGGAAAGGTGAGATGCAAATCAGGATCAAAGGAAAGTTCTCAGAGTTAATTTTTCTGTGCCTGGAGGAGTTCAGGTGGGTCAGTGACTGCCTTCACTTCCATCCATGCTTCTTAGTCTCCAGCGTTCTCCTCCAGTGAATTTCAGCGCTTCACATATCCCTGGCTGAACATATCAAGTATTAGACAATTCTACAAAATACCCAAAAGATAGACATGTACTGTAAAACAGTCTGGTTTCCTGCCAGCTGTGATGTAACTCAAACCGTGCCTACCTTCTCAGCCTATTACCCCAGCCAGGAATTTTATACCTCTTACCCTGCGGGGTCAGGAAGAGGTGCACAAAGCTGTTTCCATAACCATAGGAAAATTCGGGTTTCTTTCAGGGAGGGGCCCTTCCCGCCCACGGAGACAAGCAGAGCAAAGACACAAAGCATTCTGAGGCAGTGCTTGCAGAAAACTCATTGCAGAAAATGCACAAACGCTGAGCAGCAGCTCGGCCTCCGGCCGTGAGTTACAGGCTCACGGCCGCCACAGGGCGGCATCGGAGGAGCAGTTTGGGAAACCCGGGCTGATTTCAAAGCCCCCAAACCATCTCTTTGCCAACCAGACCACAGCGGTGTGGTACTTCTGACGTGGAACGGCGGTGCCAGGCCTGGGTGGTTCTGTTTCAGTCTCAGTTGGCACTGGGGACGCTGTGTGGGAATGCCCTGACAGTCCCAAAGCTGGCAAAGAGATCCTCTTGTCCAGCATGCCCTAATTTACAGTTCAGCTCCCCTGATACCGTGCTGGGTATGGGTTTGGGTCATACCTGGCCACAGGACCCTGTGGCAGTGGGGAAGTTGACAGGTTTAGCTGCTGTGGTGTCCCAGCCGTGTAGTTTTTTGTCACTGTTTGTTTGTGCAGAGAGGAAAAGCAGCCCTGCTTGGCTGATGTTTCCCTGCAAGCAGAAGAGCCCGGGCCTGAGGCTGCTCCGTGTTTGTGTGACCCCACTGTTGGTGTCACCTGCCCTGGGCACAGCCACCACAGCTGCCCAGAGCCAGGAGCATCCAGCTGAGGGATCCAGGAGGATGCAGCTCTTGTTTTCAAGGAGGTAAGAGGCGGGGGTGCAGGATGTGCTTTCCAGGAAGAGAAGGAGAGGTATCAGGGAGAATTCCAGCTCCCAGCAGCTGTGTCAGTGCTGGATGGACCGGGGCTGGTGAGAGCACAGGGTGGCACAGGGAACCCTGGGGACATCAACAGTTCAAATGAGCCAAAAAACAAACAGTGGAAGGCTGGACAAAACAGGTGGTGGAGTTTCAGCAAGAACCAGGGAACTGTAATTTGACTTTTGGCATTGCTACATCTGGTGTCTTATCTCTGGGCATGAAACTGGAACTTAAACATGCCCACAGTGCATTGTGGGTCGAGTTCAAGGAACTGCTGACATGACAAGCAGCCTCTGTGCGTAGGACCAGCTGTAATGCTGGCAGCTACTTGTGAGCTGAGAGAAGAACATCAGGAGGCTGGAAACATCTCCCAGAAATTTGTTTAAAAAAATGGGATGGACTTCTTCCCCAAGCGTATGAAAAACTCCTTTGGCTTTACTTTAGAAATTGAAAACTGAAGTGCTTGAAGAGGGGTTGGCATTTGCTTTAATGTATTTTTGGTGGGGTTTTGATTCAATGCTGGTATTGGAGCTGCTGTTGGCAGAATAGGTGCCCCTAATTCACCTATCAGGACATGGCTCGATTCCCTGCTTCTCACAGCAGATGGAATTCCAGTGGTACCTCATAGGTGGCTTGTGGTGTTCCTTAAAGGAGCATTTCTGCCTGCAGTGACAGTTCTGGTCCTGTATGAGCTGGTGTGAGAAGCAAAGGGTTTGCAGCAGCAGGTTTGGAATGATGTTCCTGTGGCACAGACGTTCCTCCCTGGCAGGGTATTGGGTTTGAGGCATTGGCTGACAGCAGCAAAGCACTGACAGGGTCTCAGTTGTTGGAAATGCATTCTGGGGATGTTGTGGCTTCAGGAAGAGCTCTGTGACCCTTTCCTTCCCTGTGCTGACACAGCACACCAGGCTGTGGGGCTCAAGTAGATCCGTGGCCTGTTCTGAAGGGGCAGTGAGCTGGCACAACGTGCAATGAATAGAGGAAGTTGGATGTGAAGATTTGGGTCAGTCTGGAAAGTTCCTTGGGACCTAAGAATCATGGCAAGTGTAGCACTAAAAACTCCGAATTGGGAATAATCAAAGGATGAACCAGTTCTCGACAAACTCAACTTTCAAAATTATTTTTTCTAGATAAAATAAGATGGGAACGGGCTTGGCAGAAAAGCCCCTGTGAAACAAAGCACAATGAAAATACCTGTGAGCAGGAACAGTAAGGAACTCCTGATGTCCTGGTCTTTTCTTTTGTATGGAACTGAAAGGCAATTTTCTTGCCTCTGGTGAGCTGCAGCCACATCCCCATTGAAGAAGAAGACGTGGAGGGAGTGGCAAGCAGGGAGATGGCGTTTAGGCCACCCCAACAATTGCTGCAAAAGAAGGAGAAGGAAGCCAGTAGCCTGGAATTGGATGCCCCAGGCCCCTGCTGAGCACAGGGACTGCTGCTTGGTGTTTTTTCTCTGCAGGGTTTGTCCTGTACGGTCTGTTCAGGGCTTGTTCCTCACTGTTCCGTCCCAAATAGTGCTGGAGGGAGAGGCCAGAACTCCCACTGTGGGTGTGGAGGATTTGTCTGCAGTCACTTGCTGTGGAGCAAGGACATGTTGCTGCAAAGGGAGCACAGCTGGATATGGAATCCTCTCCAGTCACACCCATTGTCCCCAGATGTCACAGCCTGCTGCTGTAACCTGGAAAGATTGTATTGCCCCAAGCCCAGGTGCTGTTTTGGTGGTCCTGTGTGCAGCTCTTTCCAGTGCAGTAAAGTCCATCTCACTGTTCAGTGTGTGTGATTCCTGTCTGTCATAAACACACCAGTTTACTCCAAACTGGTTCCCTCCTTGAGCTGATGGAGCAATCAGAAATGCCTTGCTGCTCTCAGGAGAGGATGGTGCTCAGCTCTGTGAACAAAGGACAAAAGTATTCCAGCATCTTGGATATCTCTTTTCTAAGGTCCAGTGCCAAAGGATAACTCATAAGTGGGTTCTGGGATGATGATGGTTTTGTTAAAATTAGGCAAATAATACTGTAAGAAAAAATAGCATCCTTTTTGTCTGGAAGTGCTTTGAAAAAAAATCCTGAAGAAGGGCACTTACATATTTAATATGGCTGTCACCTCTCCTTTTCTAAATGAAAAGCTCTATAATAAGCAATGAGAATAAATATGTGAAAGACAGGAGCTTTTGACTTCTACAGTGGACTTAATTTTCCTTTCCTTCACTCTCTTCAGGACAGGAAAAGCCATTTAATTGGACCCAGCTGTGCCAAAACCTTTGGTTTTGGTTGGGTTTGAGCAGCCAAACCCAAGAGCCCCCAGCCCTGAAGGCCTGCACTGGGGGACACCTGCACATGCTGTGGGGTAAGTCAGAGGGACACATCTCCCTTTTCCTGTCTGCTGGGATTAACTCACTGGGAAATGTAAGCACAGCTCTACTGTTCACTGGGATCTGAGTAAAACTCCATTTATCCTTGTGTTCAGGGATGTATGGTCCAAGGGATTGCATTGACTTGTGGATTCCAAGGACACCAGAAGCAGGAGGGTGTGTGCTGCCAGAGCTGTGTCACATCAGGTTGTGTTTCCCTCTGAGGACAGTGCTTCTGAGAAACCTATGCCAGTAATTTTTACAGAGGAAAAAGTATTAGCAATTGGTTTTGATCCATGGGGAATTTTCTTTGGAATTATCAACCAGAAAGTGTATCGATGGAGAGCATTTCTTTTGGCTCTTTTTCTGGTTTGTAATTTCCTTTCTGGTTTAAATTAGTTTTGTGTGCTTCTGTTGAGGAAACAACTTGTCTTTACCTTGAAAGGTGGGGAGGTTTTGTTTGTTTAGGTTTTTTATTTTTTTCCCCAACCGAATCATCCCTTCCACCAATAGTCTGTGTTGTTCTACATGCTTTGCTTCTGGGTCAGAGAATTAAGTGAAATTACATTTTATTATCTTATATTTTTCCAAACATAAGTGGGATCTTGTCTTGCCACCACTCCCCAAACCACTCCAGGCACATGGGAGTAGCTCAGAGCTGGCAGAGGTCTCTGAGAAATTACAATATTTGAGACATTTAAGTAACAACTTAACAACTCTGTTGTCTCTTGGTTGCAAAGATTGAGTCCTACAGTCCCAGAAAGATGAGGAAAAAAAGGAACCTGTCTTATTCATGCAAGATCTTCTTGTTGTTCCTTGTGTGGTCTTCTAATCCTGCTGTATGACTTACTGTCAAGTATCCTTCTAGCAAAAGCTGATAGAAATTTAGATGTAGAATTCGCATCTGGGTCTCTTCACCACAAAATCTTGCAAAGCCTACAGGACTGGGGTGTTGCCAGCTCTCAGCAAAGGTTATTTATTACTTTACTTTATTTATTACTGTTGGTCAGGTTACCCTCAGCTCTGGGCAGGGGCCATGCTGAGGAGCAGAATTAGGGATGTGTTTAAGACTGATCCAGGTAAGTTTACCTGTAGGTGTGAAAGGCAAGGAAAGTTTTGGGGGTAAAATCTGGGGTAATTTGTAGCAGAGCAAATGTAGGTTAGGAGGTGAATTGGGGGAGCCAGTGATCAGAAGGTAGGGAATGTTTGTGGGGGGAAGCTGGAGGAGAGATCTCCAGGGAGAGAAGAGCAAGATGGCATTGTTGAGGAAAATGATTGTCAGTAAAATCTGAGGTAACATCTAGGAGAGGGAATGATCTCGTGATCTCATTCTGAGATCAGCTCAGGTCATCAGTAGTGTCCAGGTAGAAGAATTCTTGTGTTTGCTCTCAAGTAAGGCACAATGAATACTTAGGAGGTTAAACCCTAGGTAAAATCTCTGTTTACAGCTATTCCCTGATGTCGTTTCACCTGCCTGAATTCCTTGCAGCTCCAAGCTAGGAAAACCTGGCATAACTTAGAGGGACAGAGGTGATGCTTTTGGCTGAAAACCTGGTGTAATTTAGAGGGGACCCAACACGTGTTTGTGTAGGAAAATGTGAGGGGGTGTGGAGGAGAGCGAGGTGACATTTTGAGGGAGTTGCTGAGGAGAGAGAATGCAGATTTGTGGCAGAAGTGAGGAAGTCAATAGTGTACAGCAAAGAAAATTTGGGAGGTAAACCATGGGATATTCTTGAGGGTAGAGAATGATCAATTTATTGTAAAAAATGAGATAATGAGTAACGAGGGGAAATGAGGGAAAAAGCCCGAGGTACCTTCTGGGGGAGAGAATGAATATTTTGATGGAAAGATTTTGTTATCAGAAGTGGCACACAGGGAATAACTGGGGAGTAAACTTGAGGTACTCTACATTGGCAGAGAATGGAGATTTTGGGGGGGAAATGAGCTAACCTGAAGTGGACAGAGAGGGAATACTTTGAGGGTAAACCGTGGGGAATCTCTAGGGGAGAGAATTAACATTTTGAGGTAAACTGAGGTAATAAGTAGTGCCAAAGGTAGCGATTTATTGGGGGGTAAAACTTGAGATAATCCCCGGGATAGAGAAGAAATATTTTGAGGTAAAAATGAGGTAAATCAGTAGTGGAGAGGTAGGGAAAATCTTGGTGAAATTTGTGATAACTTCCAGCAGAGTCAACGAAAACTTTGAGTTAAGAGTTAGGTAATCAGTAGTGCACATGAGGGAAATATTTGTGGCTAAAACTGAGATAACCTCCAGGGTAGAGAATGAACATTTTGAAGTAAACAAATGGAATCAGTAGTGGACAGGCACAGAAAATTTTAGGGGTAGAATTGAGGTAATGTGTAGAGGACAGAAAACAACATTTTGAGGTAAATATGAGGTTAAAAGTTCTGATAGGGAAAAATTCAGGGGAAAATCCTGAAGTAATCTGTAGTGGATAGAATGAATATTTGGGATAGGATAGAGGTAATCAGTGGGGGGTTTTGGTGGGAAAATAGAAGTAATCTTTAGGGACAAAATGAATGTTTTGGAGTTCAAATGGGAGTTAACCTGTAAAGGAGAGACTGAAAATCCTGAGGTAAAAATGAGGTGGTCATTAGCAAATAGGCATGGGAAAATTTGGGATTAAAACTTGAGGTCTTACAGGGGACAGAATGAGCATTGTGAGGTATGAGGTAACTAATGAGGTAACTAATAGTAGCAGGTAGGAAAAATCTTGGGTGCTGAGTCTGTAAAGAAAGAAAAATTTGAGGCAAACTGAGATAATCAGTAGTGTACTGGTAAAGTGAAGGTTTGGCTTTAAAATCAGAGATAATCTGTAGCAAAGAACTTTTGGGTGGATAACCTGAAGTAATCTGTAAGGGATAGAATGAATATTTTAGGACTGAGGGTAGAGGAAAATAGTGAGGGGTTTTAGTGGTAAAATCTAAGTCATCCATAGGGGACAAGGTTAACATTCTGAGGGTAAAACTCGAGGTAATTTGTAATGGACTGAATTAACATTTTGAGGTACAAAGGAGGTTGTCAGTGGTGAACATGCCAGGATAATTTTGGGGTAAAACTTGAGCTGCTCTGCGAAGTGCAATGAATATTTTGGAGGGGAGAAGGATGTCAGGCCATCTGTGGGGGCCAGTCCTGATCTGTGCCCTCTGCAGTGGGGGGGAATCATTCCTCCCTGGAGAGCACCGAGCTGACAGAGGGCACCAGAGGTGGTGGTCAATCCAAAACAAGCCCTGCTGGTCCTCTGAGTCCCTCTAAGTTCTACAAACTGCCAGGTGAGGGAATAAAAATACATAAACATGGAGCCAAGAGTATTAATGAGGTTCCTGGGAATCCATTACATTGTTTTCATAGAATTTATAACAGGTTTTGGAGCTTTTTATGACAACAGTGCATTTCTTCTTTTATATTATTCACTCTGTAGGATTTGGGGTTTATTGGGGTTTTAACACCCACACAGTGGCCCTGACACTGCTCAGGAGCTGGTAGGAGAAGCAGTCAGAGCTCCTGGCAGGCGCAGGTGTTTTCCCTCAGACTGGAGAGGTGGGATCTGCTTTGGGTGCTTACAGAAGCTGCTGGAAGTAGAGAAGCATAAGGCCAAATGTCCACACCGTGGGTGGAGCCGTGGAACCAAAGCAGCACAAATGGATACTCCAAAATGAACCAGGAGAGAACAGGACCAAATCAGGGTCACTGTCACTGTGGTGAGGCAAAAGGAACTGTACCTACAGCCCAGAATTCCGTGCTGAGGCTGGAATAGCCTCACAATGCCTCACGGAGCGGGGATATTCCCATGCAGAGCTGCTGCTTCTGCACCAGCTTTGTCAGGAACCAGCAAACATCCATCCAAAGAAGTTCAGTGGGACTGGGACAAGGACATGTCTGTATTCCATAGAATTTGCTATTTATAACCCTCGTCCCCCAGCCCCACTGATGTTGCTGTGGGGGATTTTACTGAGTTCCCTGGAACTGAGCTTATTCTCACCTGCTCTGAGGTCAGGCTGATGTTCTAAAGCAGGAGAAGGTGCTGGCTGGATGTGCTCCTGCCCCGTGGGGAGGCATCCCCTGTGCCCAGCTGAGGACATCCCAGGTTTTTGGTGTCTTGTGGGTATCATCAGCCCCAGCAGTGCTTTGTGCAGACCCTGTAGGTGCTGCAGGTGCTGTCCTGGTCCCAGTCCAAGCAGGTTCTGGTTCCCAGCTGCCCCGTGTCCCTGCCCAACCAGCGTCCCGGAGACACAGCGCCCCAGAGAGGATTTTTTCCCAACGGGAAGCATGGATTTCAAGGTGTGAGAGAGATTCCTGTTTCCAGCGTGGATCAGCTCCAAGCCTCCCTGGCCAGGGCGCATCCGACTGCAGCGATTAATTTATGTGCAGCCCAGGCTGCCCGGCCCCTGTGCGCAGCAGCGAGAGCCGCGGGTGTTCATTGCGGGCGGGCTCCGGGCAGTGCCCGGGTACCGAGCACTCACACGGGGGCAGCTCAGCTGGCTCCTCCTTGTGCCCAGATCAGACCGGGAGGTGGAGTTAGATGCTGTGTCACATGGAAATGGATGGAAATTGAAGCTGCTCAACTGCTGTAGAGAAATTGTTGATCTTATTCTTTAAAAAAGGTTTTTTAATCACAGGTCTCTCTCATTTCTCAGTGGTCTCACCTGCAATTGCTGCCCTCCTGTACAAAGCCACTTAAAGCTTGTGAGGGGATTGGGGCCCCAAGGGTACAGTTCTGGAATTAAGGGTGGCACTGGTCGGCAGCAGAGGTTTCAAGGACAGGAGAGACACCCCATGCAGGGGCACAACGAATGCACAAAACAGTGACAATAAAACAAACCTCCCACATCCCGAGGCTTTCCCTGCTTTTGACTCACGTGGCAGCACCCACTTGGGGCATTTCTAAGTTCCCTCTTTTTTAGCCATTTCCATCCCAGGCAGGACCTTCCCCGAATGGAAAGAAAGATGAAATATTTTAATGGGATTTTAAAAAACACAAGTTGTGCCATTGGGAGTGTGAGTTGCAGAGAAATTGAGGGAGAGGCAGGAGAGCATCAGCTCCCACCCGGCGGCCGTCAGATGAGCTGCTCCTTCCTGGCGGCGGGGAAGAAGCGGCCGTTTGACATTCCCTACGTTCCCAAGGCACGAAGGGCAGGAAATGCTGAGGCAGAGCTGGGACCGGCCCGTGCTCGGACCCGCGGCACGGTCAGCGGCAGCGGCTCCTGGGCCGGGTGTGCCGGCGGGGCCGCCCAAGGACGGGCACACGGAGGGACCGACAGCCCTGGCTTTCGGAACACCGGAGGCACCGGGGAAACACCGCTGCCGCCGTTCTCGCGGGGCCCGGCTACCTGCAGCCGGAGCGTGCCCCGGATCCCCGGCGGGACCCCGGCCCCGAGAAGCCGGAGCAGGAGCGGCAGCGCCGAACTTGGCTCCGGCCGCGGCCGCGGCCTCGGAGGACGGGAGCGCTCCGGGCTGCGGTGCCGGCCCTGCCCACGCGGGGGCGCCGCGCCTGCACCGCGCTCCGTGTCCGCCAGACGGCGCCCTGCGGAGTGCCGGGCTCCGCGTCCGCACCGGGGAACCGGATCCCGCAGCCGGCAACGCCCGCGGCGATCCCGAGCTCGATACCAGTCCTGGGCCCGATTGCCGCTTCCATCCTCCCGACACCGCGGGAGGCGGCAATGCCCGGAACCCCCCGTAGGACCTCAGCAGCGCTCGGCCCCCGGCCACCCGCCCTTCCCGCCCAGGTCACGGCCCCGCCGCAGTGCCCCGGGCTCCGAGCGGCCTCCGCCGCAGGCAGCCCCGGGCCGGGGCTCGCACTGCGCAGAGCCAGGGTCCTGAGCGCTCGCCCCGGGACGGCGGCACGGGGGGGGAGAGGCGGAGCCAGAGAGGGGCGGGGCCGGCACAGGTGTGGGGGCGGGGCACAGCGTGCGGGCGGAAGCGCCTGGCAGGGGCGATGCTGTGGGGCCGTGACTGGGCCTGGGTGGATGGGGGGCTGACAGCTGCAGGGGTCTGCCTGGGGGGGCCCGGGCGGGGCCGTCTCTCCTCCGTCGGGAAGATGGAAGCGATAGCGGGACCGGGATCGGTAGCAGGAGCTTCCGCGTGGCCCCGGGACCCCGCAGGGCGCCCTCTGGCGGACACGGAGCGCGGTGCGAGCGCGGCGCCCCCGCGTGGCCCCGCGACGGCGGTGCGAGGGGCGGGGCCAATATGGGGCGGGGCCGGCACAGGTGCGAGGGGCGGGGCCACAGAGCGCGTGCGCGGCGCGGGACCACAGAGCGCGTGCGCGGCGCGGGGCCGACACAGGTGTGAGCGGGGCAGGGCCACGGAGCGCGGGGCGGGGCCGGGCAGGTGCGCGGGGCGCCAGGGCGGCTGCGCGGGGCGGGCCGAGGGCATTTAAACCCCGGAAGCGGCCGCAGGCGCCATTTTCTCCCCAGTGCCGGGAGGTGCCGGCAGCTGCCGGTGCGGGCTCCCCAGGCGGGGCCCAGGTGAGGCGCTTCTTTCTTCTCTCTGCTTCTCTCTCTCCTCTCTGCTTCTGCTTTTCTCCCCTTCCTCCCTTCCCCCTCTACCGCCTTCCCCCGTCTCCTCCCCAAACCGCCCGCTCCCTTTCTCACCTCCCCTCCCTGCCCTGTCTCCTCCAGCCTGACCCCCGCCTCTATTGCTCCTCTGTCCCCTCTTCCTGCTCCCTCCTCAGCCCACTACCCCACCCGGCTATTCCCTCTGTTCCCCTTCTGATCTCCCCTGCTCCTCCTTTCTCCCCCTTCGCCGTCCCTGCCCCGCCCTGACCCTGCCTCCTCCTGTCTGTCCCCTACGCAGCTCCTTATCGCCCCTCTGTCCCCCTTCTTCCCCCTTGGTCCCTTCTATCGCCCCTCTGTCCCCCTTCTTCCCCCTTGGTCCCTTCTATCGCCCCTCTGTCCCCCTTCTTCCCCCTTTGTCCCTTTTATCGCCCCTCTGTCGCCCTTCTTCCCCCTTGGTCCCTTCTATCGCTCCTCTGTCCCCCTTCTTCCCCCTTTGTCCCTTTTATCGCTCCTCTGTGCCTTATGCTCCCTCTCTGTCCCTTTCCCCTCTCTCTTCCCCCGCAGCCGCGGGGTTGGGGGCGCCGGATAATAAAGCCCCGAGGGCCGGAGCCCGGCGCCCCCGGCGGGAATCCCCACACGGGGCCGGAGCCGCTCTGCGGGTCCCCCCACACACAACAGCGCCCTACACTGCCGGGCTGCGGCTGTCCCCACATCACACGGGGGGCGGGGGGCGGGGGGGCCTCCTCAGGGGGGTCCTGGGGTGGGGGGGGGGTCGGGATGGGCCCCCTCGTTAGGAGGGGGTCCTGGGGTGGGTGGGGGGTTCGGATGGGCCCCCTCGTTAGGAGGGGGTCCTGGGTGGGTGGGGGGTTAGGAGGGGCCCCCTCGTTAGGAGGGGGTCCTGGGGTGGGTGGGGGGTTCGGATGGGCCCCCTCGTTAGGAGGGGGTCCCGGGGTGGGTGGGGGTTAGGATGGGCCCCCTCGTTAGGAGGGGGTCCTGGGGGGGAGGGGGGTTAGGGAGGGCCCCCTCGTTAGGAGGGGGTCCCGGGGTGGGTGGGGGGTTAGGGATGGGCCCCCTCGTTAGGAGGGGGTCCCGGGGTGGGGGGGGGTTAGGATGGGCCCCCTCGTTAGGAGGGGGTCCTGGGGTGGGGGGGAGGGGGGGTTAGGGAGGGCCCCCTCCGTGGGAGGGGGTCCCGGGGAGGGGCGGGGGGCGGGCCCCCTCCGGAGGGGGGGGTCCGGGGTGGGAGGGGTCGGGGGGTCCGCCCCCCTTGGCCCCTCCCACCTGGGACCCTCCCCTCCGGAGGGGGTCCTGCCCCAGCCCCCTCCCCAGGACCCCCTCCCACGGACAGGGGCCCGGGGGGGGGAGGGGGGCGGGTGGGGTGGGGGGGTGTCAGGAGGGGGAGTGCTGTCGTTTGACACAAAAATGTAATCACGGTGCAGAGTGACGTGACCCCCTCTGCTCCCCCGCCCCCCCTCCCCCCGGGCCCCTGTCCGTGGGAGGGGGTCCTGGGGAGGGGGCTGGGCCGGGACCCCTCCGGAGGGGAGGGTCCGAGGTGGGAGGGGCCAAGGGGGGCGGACCCCCCGACCCCTCCCACCCCGGACCCCCCCCTCCGGAGGGGGCCCGCCCCCCGCCCCTCCCCGGGACCCCCTCCCACGGAGGGGGCCCTCCCTAACCCCCCCACCCACCCCGGGACCCCCTCCTAACGAGGGGGCCCATCCTACCCCCCCACCCACCCAGGACCCCCTCCCCCCCCGCCCTCCCACTCCCTCCCCCCCCGCCCCCTCCTCAGGAGGGAGCCCACCCTGACCCAGCCCACCCCGGGCCCCTCCTGAGGAGGGGGCCCCCCCTGACCCCCCATCCCGCCCCCCAGTGTGATGAAGGGGAAGCCGGAACCCCGGCAGTGTGGGGCGGTGTTGTCACCTGCGTGGGGGGACCCGCAGAGCGGCTCCCCCCGTTTTGGGGACACAAGCGAGGGGTGCCGGCTCCGGCCCTCGGGGCTTTATTATCCGGCACCCCGAACCCCCGGCTGCGGGGGAAGAGAGAGAGAGGGGAAAGGGACAGAGAGGGAGCATAAGGGACAGAGGGGCGATAGAAGGGACAAAGGAGGAAGAAGGGGGACAGAGGGGTGATAAAAGGGACAAAGGGGGAAGAAGGGGGACAGAGGAGCGATAAAAGGGACCAAGGGGGAAGAAGGGCGACAGAGGGGCGATAGAAGGGACCAAGGGGGAAGAAGGGGGACAGAGGGGCGATAGAAGGGACAAAGGGGGAAGAAGGGGGACAGAAGAGCGATAGAAGGGACAAAGGGGGAAGAAGGGGGACAGAGGGGCGACAGAAGGGACAAAGGGGGAAGAAGGGGACAGAGGGGCGATAGAAGGGACCAAGGGGGAAGAAGGGGGACAGAGGGGCGATAAGGAGCTGCGTAGGGGACAGACAGGAGGAGGCAGGGTCAGGGCGGGGCAGGGACGGCGAAGGGGGAGAAAGGAGGAGCAGGGGAGATCAGAAGGGGAACAGAGGGAATAGCCGGGTGGGGTAGTGGGCTGAGGAGGGAGCAGGAAGAGGGGACAGAGGAGCAATAGAGGCGGGGGTCAGGCTGGAGGAGACAGGGCAGGGAGGGGAGGTGAGAAAGGGAGCGGGAGGTTTGGGGAGGAGACGGGGGAGCGCGGTAGAGGGGGAAGGGAGGAAGGGGAGAAAAGGAGAAGCAGAGAGGAGAGAAAGAAGCAGAGAGAAGAAAGAAGCGCCTCACCTGGGCCCCGCCTGGGGAGCCCGCACCGGCAGCTGCCGGCACCTCCCGGCGCTGGGGAGAAAATGGCGCCTGCGGCCGCTTCCGGGGTTTAAATGCCCTCGGCCCGCCCCGCGCAGCCGCCCTGGCGCCCCGCGCACCTGCCCGGCCCCGCCCCGCGCTCCGTGGCCCTGCCCCGCTCACACCTGTGTCGGCCCCGCGCCGCGCACGCGCTCTGTGGTCCCGCGCCGCGCACGCGCTCTGTGGCCCCGCCCCTCGCACCTGTGCCGGCCCCGCCCCTCGCACCTGTGCCGGCCCCGCCCCTCGCACCTGTGCCGGCCCCGCCCCTCGCACCTGTGCCGGCCCCGCCCCCCGCACCGCCGTCGCGGGGCCACGCGGGGGCGCCGCGCTCGCACCGCGCTCCGTGTCCGCCAGAGGGCGCCCTGCGGGGTCCCGGGCCCAGGCGGGGGCTCCGCGTCCGCACCGGGGAACCGCCGCGATCCCCGTCCCGATCCCCGTCCCGGTCCGATCCCAGTCCCGGTCCCGACGCCGCTTCGATCCTCCCGACGGAGGAGAGGCGGCCCCGCCCGGCCCGGGACCCCCCCCGCAGACCCCAGCGGCGCTCGGCCCCGCTGCCCCGGCCTCAGTCACGGCCCCGCTGCAGCGCCCCCGGCACGCGCCCCGTGGCCCCGCCCCCCACACCTGTGCCGGCCCCGCCCCCCCTTGCCGCCGTCCCGGGACCCTCGCTCGGCGCTGTGCGAGCTCCGGCCCGGGGGCTGCTCTCGGCGGGGACCGCTCGGAGCCCGAGGCGCTGAGTCGGGGCCTCGACTGGGGCCGGGGGTGCGGGAACGAGTCCTGCCGGTGTCCCCTTGCGGAGCCGTTGTGCCTCTCCCTCGGCGGGCGGGTTGCGGGTCTTGGGGATGGCGGCCCATGGCCGGATTGGGGTTGAGACGGGTGGGGACTGGGCAAGCCCTCGCCTGGACTCGATGCCCCCTCCTGCTGCGACGCGGGGACGAGGTTGTCTGAAACCGGGTGATGGAGCCCAAAACCGGAGCTGGGATGGGGGTTCGGGTCTTGCCGCGGTCCTCCGGGGGGTCCCGGGCGGTGCCACCTCTCCCCCGTCGGGAGGATCGAAGCGGCATCGGGCCCGGGATCGATGTCGGTCCCGGGATTGCTATCGGGGCGCGGGCGAGCTTTGCCGGGTGCGGGATCGCGGCGGTTCCCCGGTGCGGACGCGGAGCCCCGGCGCGGGCAGGGCCGGCAGCGCATCCCGGAGCGCTCCCGTCCCGGCCCCTCCGCTCCGCCGGGCCCGAGCAGCGCCCGCCTCTCCCTCCTTCCCTTCCCCGGCACCGCAGCTCCGTGGGGCTCCCGCCCGCCGCGCCCCAGGGGAATGATCTGGACCGTAGGGGCGGCACAGGAAGGGACACCCCGGTCATACCGGGTGAAGTTTTTAGTTCAGCTTTACTCTCTTCCAGAGGACCCAGAGGAAGGCGGCTGCTCGCTGGCTGACTCGGAATTCCCGCACGCCAAGGCTGGCGCGTGGTCTCCCCAGACTGCCCAGCCCCTGGGGAGAGCAGGAGCCCGCAGAGCTGCAGCAGCACCGAGGGAGGGCAGCGGTGCCCCGCGGTGGAGCCGCTAAGAGGGGAGCAGCGGGAATTCACCGCTGCCCCTCCTCACCGGATTTAAAAAACACCCGCGTGGCTTTTCAGTTTTGGATTATCTTTATTTGACAGTTTATAAAAAGCTTTTCCCAATGCTTTGGGTGCTCCGTCAAACTTCCGTGCCGTCGTGCAAATTGCTGTGGACTTTGACTTCCAAGTTGACCTGCTTCCCTTTCCTGCCCTGCCCCTGGCGGAGGCCGCCGCTGTCCCTCGGTGGATGAACGTTCCTGACGGTGCAACACCGGCTGCCCACGGCCGTGGGGGCGCCCCGGGGCAGCTCCACCTTGGTGTTCAAGGGATGCTCCTCGGGAGCCTCCCGCTTCCTGCGCAGCTTCCTGCACTTCCTGGCCAGGAGGCAAATCCCGGACAGCACCAGCAGCACCAGGATCAGCGCGGCGAAGGCGCTGCCCAGGGAAGCGCCCGTTTGGGACAGGGAGGCTGCGACGGCAGCTTCCTCCCTCTCCAAGAGCAGCGACTTCATGTTGGTGCCGTTCTTCAGCTGGTCGCCTTCGTTGTCGTAGATGAGGGAGTCATCCAGCGCCGGTCTCCCGGCGCCCTGCGCCAGGTCCCTGCGGCCGCGCTGCCAGCGCCGAGCCAGGGAGCGCTGGACACGGGGCCCGGCCGCGCCCTCCGGGCCGATCACATAGATCACTTGGAGGTACCACTGGTGTCCAGCTTCCACCTTTACCAAAGGGAAGGCGTGGACAGAGGGAATGTTAACGACGGCATTTGCATTAAGTGACTCTGTTAAGAGCTGCTGTGTTTCGTGCCCCGTGTCTGACAGAGTCAGCTGAGTGGGTTGTTCTAAGCACCTTGCAGTAACGCTGACCACCCAGTGAGGTGCCCAGCCTTTGCCAGTGGCAATAATTCATTCAGGAACATGAGTAATATGTTTTTAAAGAGTGCTCATGAGTTTTCTCATGAGTGCCTCAGGAAGAAAAACAAAACTCAATTACCAGAATAATATCCTAATCTCCATTTCCTGTGTCAGAGCTGAATTCTAAAGGCCCAGAGCCTACAGTTCACCAAGTGTTTGGGAGGTCCTGGACACAGAAGCCCGTGTTGGGCTACCAAAAGCACTGGGTACATACCTTGTAGAGAGCATCCACCTTGAGAGTAAATCCATCAACCCCGGGCATGGTGCTCACCGAGTGGAACTCGGACAGCTCGGAAGCAAAGTGGGCGTCAAAAGGCACATCGTGGAAATACTTATCCGTCACTTCTGGCTGGTTTCGGTCCTGGAATTCGGAGAAGTGTCCTCAGGGATGCTGTCTGCTTCCCCAAGAGAGGCTGGAAGCCAGGGCACAACCAAACTCCTGGGTAAGGAATCTAATCCGAATGCCCCATCTCCACACCCACACGTGGGCACGGATTAAGGAACACCCGTGGACAGAGGGTGGGGAAAAACTGATCTTGTGTTCACAGTTTGCAGCAGCAGTACAAAACACGTGCCACGCTCCTTTCCTCATCCCCTGGCAGTCACCATCTGCTCGTTGCCAGAGGAAGTCCCAGATGGGCAGCAGGAGCAGAGGACTCACCAGGAGGAGGAACCGGTGCTTCAGGTACTTGTTGGGTTGGATGCAGCCGTACTGGGGCCCCTCGTTGTAGACGGTGCCCGTGGGGTCGAAGAAGGGCACGTAGCCATCCCTGCCTGTGCACAGGTAGACCTTCTCCAGCTGCAGCTTGTAGGCGGCGTTGAGGTTTTGCTCCGGGTGCCAGAGCACGCGCCCGTACAGGATTTGCCCTGGGGAGGTCGGGATAAAGAGGGGCAGTGAAATTCCCCAGCCAGGGAAATGCTGCTAGAGCCAAATGTGCATGAGTGTGTGTTCAGAAGGGTTTGGATTGTTTGGGAAAGGCTCCGTGTGTGGGAGTGGCAAAACATGGTGCCAGAGCACGCTGTTGTTTTACAGGGCTGTGAGGTGCTCAAAATGTCATTTATTGCTGCGGAAGAGGCAAAGCCACATCTGGGTTTTGCCCTTTCCTCTCCAGGAAATGGAAGCTGTGAAGGCAGAAACACTGGGCACAAGCAGAAGAGGAGAGGTAATAACCCCTACCCTTGGAAAAAGCCCCTTTGTAATCCATTTCTGCCAGAGACATCTCCGATTTGGTGGGGTCCATTAGGAAAACCTTCTCGTTGTTACAGAGCTGAAACTCTGTGTTCAGGGAGTAAACGACTGGAACCGGGCGGTTTGTCTGCTGGAAGGCAATCGGGATCAAAAACCTGGAGTTGGGACAAGGCAGGGAAGGAAGGAGAGATGAGGTTTGGACACGTGTGCACCCCAAAGGGGCTGACCTGCCCTGCTGCCGTGGGGATGGGGCCTCCTTACCGCTCGGGAGCATGAGCCGTGCAGGGCAGGGGCTTGTCTCCAGGCTCTGCCCACGGCTGCGTGGGCTGCACCGTGCAGGGGATCAGGAAGATGGTGTATTCTCCAGAGTAATCCTTCCTGGGAACAGAGGGGAGACCCTGCAGTCACCAAGCAGAGCTCTGAGCTCTTCACCCAGGGCAGCACCTCTCCCTTGCCCCGGCAATGCCATCCAGCGGTCCCTGAGGGACAAATGTGACCTTCTGAAAAGCGCTGTCACCTCTGGCATCAGTCTATCCACAGGCTTCATTGCTGGGAAAATTCCTTGACAAGAGGCTGAGCTGATTTTTCTCTCAGTAGAACAGGGTTCCAGCCCTGACAGCGACTCCCCACATGCTCCTGCTCTGACCAAGCCCCTGAGCACTCTGCCCTACTGCTGTGGCTGCCGGAGGGGTGCCAGGGAGAACGTGGTGCTGTGGGAAGCTGCTGATGAGGGATGGACCCCCAGCCCTCACCTGTTGTAGGAGCTGGTTGCTCTCCAGAGCTGGTAGGGAGAGTCGAAGGTCTGAGCGCTCCACAGCAGCTGCAGGTCAAACTCGATCCCTCCCAGGTGCTCTGGAGTCACCAAAGAGGACCTGACATCCGGCAGGCTGTGGTGCTCCATGACAAACAGCCCTGGGGCAGGACGAGGAGGTGACCGCAGGCAGAGTACAGAGAGGCCCCACCCCGTGCACCTCAGCACAGAGGGGCTCCTGGCAGGGACAGGGACTTGCTCTGCAGCCCGTGCTGTCAGAGCAGAGCTGTCTGTGACCCTGGCTTGTGTCCCTGCCAGGATCTCTGCCCTCACCTCTGAACTTGGCCTGTGTCTTGAACTCGATGACCAGCCGGCCGTCCTCGCGGATGTAGATGCGGATGATCTGCAGCCGGGCCGAGAGCACGCTGTCCGTCTGGATCCCTGCAAGGACAGCGCACACCCGCTCCTCAGCTGGGCTCTGCCAGCCCCAGAAGGGTTTGGGAGATCTCCAAAAGGCAGGGCTTAGTTGGGACCATTCTCCAGTGAGCCGGCGGCACGCTTCCTCCATTATCCATTAGCTGCCTTAGGCCCTCACAAGCACAAAGGAAGGAAATATCCCAAGCTCCCCGCTCCCTCAGGACTCCGTGGCAGTGCAGGAGCTAAGGGGAGAACGTGAAGGAGCCACTTCTTCCACAGCCCTTGGAGTGCCTCGGGCTCACCTGTCCTCCAGAGAACGGTGTCGTAGAAGAAGGAGAACTCCATCTCCGTGTGGTGCTCCAGGGAAGCCCAGCCCCTCGGTGCCGTCACGTAGATGTAGGACACGTAGAGAGGGACGTGGACTGTCAGGAAGGACTGGGCAGAGTCCCTGACCTGGCAATAAAACCCCAAAAAGGGGGTTACGCCCCTTCAAGTGAAGTTCAGAGGTGACTCTGAACCTTCTTTACGTCTAGGTACCTCAGACAAACCTGTGTTTTAATTCAGGGGCAGTGCTAAGGCTCGCTGGGACCATGGGGCAAAGGAGCTCTGGGCACAATTTCACCTCAAAACCCCCTAGTTTCCAAGGCTGTGAATTAAAAATCAGCAATTCTGCTTGCTCAGGCCTCCCAGAGCTCTCCATTTATTATCTGCAGAGTGCAGCTGTACTTTGCAGGCCCTGGAGAATCCAGGGAGCTGTTCCAGCCTGGCTGGTGCCAGGTTCCACATGCTCCACTGGGCAGTTGTTCAGGCCAAGCAGCTCCTCTGGGCTTGTGCAAACAATTGGAGCTATAAAAGGCAACTCAATGAAGTAGTCCGGGCTGGCAGGAATTAAAAGAGTCGGTGCTGCTCCCAGCAATGTGGCTGGGAATTTAATGCAAGAACTTGAAGGGAGATGGAGTGGGCTGCACATGGATAATGCAGCCACGAGAGGGCAGCGAGACACCTCAAAGAGTGAGAGCCACTCATTTCCAGAGGAACGTTTTTGGCTTTTGGTCAGCCGGTCTGTTAATTAGGAAATGAGTTAAAATGTTGCTTGCTCTGATGTGGAGCATGGACTGAGCTGCCTCTGCTCTGTCCTTTGCTCGTTTCTATTGGCTGAGAACATGGTCAAAATTATAAAAGAGTGCCCAGCTGGGAGCGTTTTGTATTTCCAGTATGGCCGTACATCAAAAAGCCAAATGTTTTCCTGGTGCTCTGACGGCTAAGAGAATAAAAGCTGGGATACCCCCAGGAAAATAAATGAAACCAATGCACACAGCACTGTTCTCTTCCAGGTGACGGGGTGGGGGGGAAAGCCACGCTCCACCTGTGCAGAGCAGAGCAGCAACTCCACACAAGTGCAATGCAGAGCTGTGCCTGAGAACTGAGAGAGAGCTGGGATACGTGGGAGAGCTCTGGATGGGCCCCTCACCTGGAAGTCAGCAGTGACAGAGCCTCCACAGACATCAATTAACTCGGTCATGTCGTAATAAGCATCAAAGGTCCAGATGCAGCTCTTGAGGTTGAGGTGCTGGTACAGCTGGATGCTCTTGGGCTCCCTCACCGCGGGGTCCAGCTGGTAGGGACGGTCATAGCCCGGGCCCAGCACGGAGCTGTCCTGGGTCACCTCGTCCAGGAACCCTGCCTCTGAGGGAGAGAAGTCAGGACACTGATCTCTCCCGATTCTGAACAGCCTGAGGCCAGCTATGGGGGTCTGGCTTCACTCTTGAATCGTGGGAGCTCCTCTCCCTTCATTATCCCAGAGGTCAAACTGGACACACTCAGGTCTTCACAGGGGAAAATGTTACAGGAACGGGGGAAGCATCCTAAAAACCAAACTTAGGGACCTACTGATTCGAGGCTGAAGTTACTCTTTAAGAAATGAGGAACAGGTTGAGTGTGAAATTGTCAGAACGAAGTACAACCCGCTGCTCGCCTGGATCTAGCATGGATTGCATTCCCTGGGGTGTCAGAGACACAGTCTGCCTGTTCTTTTCAGCTCTGACATTTCCTTCAGCAGTGAATTGATTTTGTTGCCTCATGGGAGACCTCAGTGACCCAGACACAGCGATCCAGCCCTGAGGATCCCTCTCGGCCCAGGTGGATGTCACAGGACAGATTTGAAAAGCAGAAAATCACCAATGCAATGTGAACCTACAACCTGCAATCTCAAACATTCCTATGGGACTGGAATCCCATCTCCAACAGGGCAACTCTGGTCGCTGCTGTCAGACCAGGAAGACTCATGGCTATTTAGATCATGTCAAGAGAGCCCAGAGGGAAGGCAAAGCCACCCTCTCCACATTTCTGTCCAGGCTTCCACATTCAGCAAGCAGAGTCTGGCTTTGGAGGTTACCTGAGAGGCCTCTGAGGTCTCTGACAGCGACCAGGTTGGAGCAGACGTGCTGGTGCCTGTAGATGGACTCGGAGAGAAGGAAATGCAGGTTGTGCAGCGGCAGCGTGGAGATGAGGGGCAGCATCCCATCCTGGTGGGGGATCTGCACCGAGATGTGGATCCTGGAACAAGCAGCACGTGAGACAGCAGAACAGAGCAGCCTGGCAGGCACAGGATGCCCACAGCAGCACAGCCCCGGCAGGTGAGCCTGATGTTTAGTTTGAGCTGGATTTTCCCCATCTACACAACTACTCCTTAAGCTGTCCCACCGACTGAGGGCACACCCTCAGCCCAGCAGGGTCTGAGAAGAGAGCGGGAGCACCCCACGCTGCAGGAGGGATGTGGCTTCACACACACATGGTGCTTGTGAGCCCAGGGGGGCTGCTGAAGGGCTGCACTCCCCCTTCTCCAGCCCCATACCTGTTGGGATGCTCCTTGTGTTTGACATCCAGGTAGCGGAGCGTGGCGATGAAGGACTGTGCCTGGAACCCTCGGGCTGTCCCCGCCACCACGGGCGTGTGACAGATGGCGCTGTCTGTGCCTATGGTCACCACGTTGCTCCTCAGGGGGGTCCCCACGTGGCCAGCCTTGTCCACAGCCTTGGCCACGCAGCGCACGTGGAACCTCCGGCTGAAGTAGATGCTGTCCAGCACCTGAGGGAACGAGGAGGGGGAAACCCGTGGTGCTTCCGGCCAGCGTAGGGGAAAAAACAGCGCTCAGTTTTCTCAAGCCAAACACCCACGGCTCGCAGCAAGTCCCAGCTCCAGGGAGGTTTTAGGCTGGAGGCTCTGTGGCCCTGCAGCCCCGGCGTACCCTGTGGTTGACGCTGGTGAAGGGGGTGCTGTCCGTGATGGTCTCGAAAGGCGACCGGGCTCCGTTGCCGTCCGTGGGAGCGGCCACTTCCCAGCTGAACTGGATGGAAGACTGGTTGATGCCGGCCTCGCCGCAGCGCTCCTTCATGAGGGCGTACCTGGGGAAGTGAGGGTCACAGGGGGTGACACAGACGAGGGGGTAGCCTGGGGAGGGCGATTTCTTGGCGCCCTCCTTGGTCACTTCTTCCACGCGGTCGTAGTCAGCCAGGGTGACGACCTGAGGAGAGGCAAGAGGGCAGCGCTCAGCTGAGGGAAAGGGTGGAAGGAGCCATCCTTCCCTCCCACGCTGTCACTGCAGCTCTACGTTTTATTTCCCAAATCCCACTGCGGTTCCCAGCCTGTGCTTGGAGGGCACGAAATCACAGCCGCTCACCACGGGAGGTGCTGGGAGAATCAGGCTCCCTGCTGCCTCCCGATCCAAAATAGTCACTGTGGCAGTGCTGGTGTCTCCAAGAACTGCTTCCACCGGATCGTCTGGGCCCAGCACCAGGGAAAAGGACTCGTGCCATTCCCGGTCTTCGTTGGACATGATCTCCACCTTAAACGTGATGTGGGCAACACCTGTGGGAGCGAGTGCAAGAAAAACAGAGAGAAATCCATTCATCATCAGAGACTGCTCTGAAGTTCTCATCCAAACCCTGCGCAGCTGCTCTAGGCTGTGACCATGCAGACACATTATGATAAAATATGCATTATAAATTTTATTTCCACTCATTGCTGCTAATAATTTACCCAGAGGAGTCACTGTAAACATAAAACTCCAGCTATGACAACTGATCCAATCGATCTGGTGACAGATTTACTAGCAGATGCCGTCTGAGGATTAATAATGACTGTCTTGTATTAGCTGTCTGAAAGAAAAATCTGGGATACAAAGCACACTCCCCTGCCTCCTCTCCCTCAGGCCAGTGTGCAGAGCTGTTTGGTGAAGGCTTCTTGGTCCAGCAACAGGGCCTGAAGTGTTCACAGCCCTACATTCCCTGAGGAGGACTTGGCTCTGCCAGGTCCCAGCGCTTCTTCCTCCAGGCTGATCACCCTTGGTTTAATTAACACGTCGGCTCTTTTGAGTAACAAAATTACAGCGAACTTCACGTGAAAAGCGACCTTTCCCAGATCTCCTGGATGTTCTGACGCACACAGAATGTCCCTGGTCCCGCCCCCACCTCCAACCCTCCCTGCCAGGCCCCTTCACCTGGGCTGAACTTGAGCATCCGACTCTTGGGGTAGTAGTCGAGGCCGGCCTGTGCCGAGCCGTCGCGAGTGCTGCAGCGCACCCTGGAGGTCCTGTTCTGGTCGCCCCTGCGCACCACCGGGATGCTCAGCACGGCCACGCCCTCCGGGCCCGGCGGCTCCCGCACCTGGTACGCCGCCTCTTCGAACTCGATGGTGGGGGCTGCGGGGACAGAGGCGGGGAGAAAAGCCCCAGGTTTGCACCCCTGGCTGCTTCAGCTCAGCTCCTTTCAGACTCATCTACCTATCAAGGGGCTCCTCAGAGATGGGGCCAAAAAGTCTTGAGTGTGACTTAGGGCAAAACCTATCGAGGCTGTTGGGCTAAAGAGGATGGCAAATGTTTCTCCCATCACTGCCTCCCACACACCCCAAAATCCCCCCATGTGCTGGTGCTCCAGCCCCTGCTTGGCTGTCACACCAGGTGGACCTGGCATCCCTCTTCTGCCCCACAGAGCTCTCCAGGCTGTGATGCTGTGAAAGGAGAGGAACATCTCCCAGGGGAAGCACAGCAACTCCAGCTGCAGGGGAATGGGAAACAGGAGAAGTGGTGGGTCCAAGCACTCCTATCCAGCCCCTCCCTTCAGCCCAGCCCAGCGCCCCCAGTGACCTGCACACAGGGCTGTGACTGTGGCACCGAAGGCATCCACGTGTTCTGCATTGATGGGACTGTGCTGACGCCCTGGGAACCACCACGACATCCTCATGGAGCAGCCTCACTCACCATCTTCATCATTGGTGACAGTTATGGTTGCCACATCCATCTTCCCAATCCTGGCTCCGCTCCAGTGGTTCCCAAGGGGGCTTCCCAGATAGACCTGGAACTGCTCTTCTGGTTCGAAGGCAGAGTCGTCACTGATGTGAACACTGCAGTTCTTCACCTAAAGCCAAGGGAAGAGGGGAAAGCAGCAAACACTGATAAATCTGATAAAGCCACAGAAAGGCCAGGCTGTACTTCCCTACCCGGGGCTGCACATTGGAGTGCTGTCCATCCTGGAAGAAACCCTTCTACTTTTAGGGCTCCTTCTTCAGCGTGGATGAACCACACTGCTACATGATGAGACACAGCAGCAAAAACATCTGCTTCCACAAACCCACAGCTCTCTGTAGAACGAACCTGGGTGCTCCTGACAGATCTGCATGTCACAATTTAACTGGTTTTACCACGAAACACACAACCCCTTCAGAGTGGGAAGAATCTGCATCATCAGAAACCAGCCTGGACAACTCTGTCAGCTTCCTCTGATGACAGAGAGCCAAGGAGGGGATGTGAACCTCTCCCAGCACCGGTTCTTCGCTCTCCCACGAGGCAGGTGCAGCTCACCTTCTCCCCTTTGAGGAAAGTGATGCGAGACTCCTCTGCGTCCCTCCTCTCCGTGAAGTCCTCCATGACCTGTGCTGTCTGGCTCCGGGTGTAGCACCTGACGGACGACTCGTAGCTCAGGTCTCCGGTGCGGAAGATGGGGATGTGCAGGGTTCCTTCCTTCTCCTTGGCCCTGTAGGTGTCCTTGGTGAACTGCATGCTGGGCACTGCAGGGGGGGCAGAAACAGAGCCAAGCAGTGGTGAGGATCCACAGGGAGCCAAGAGGCTGGAATGGAACAGATAGAGCTGCCAGGGATAACTCACCGTCTTGGAGGATGTCATTAATGGCCACGATGGCTTGGAACGGCTTTGCCAGCTCGGCTCCGTGCGGGGAGCTGAGGTAAACAACAAATGTCTCCAGCCCTTCTATCACTGGGTACTGAGCATCATCTAGGATTGTCAGGGGGCAGAACTGGGAGGAAAGTGGAATTCCTGCTGTTAGACGTACAGAGCTTTCATCCTTCCCAGCACTCACATTTGGGAGTCCAGTGTAAAGCTGTTATGTCATTACATTTTCTGAATCAGTTAATGTTATGTTCTACATAAATCCAGCATATCGTTTCAGAGAACAGGCAGCCACCCTTATCCTGGAAGAGGTAGCATGACCAAATCTCTCCTGGCTGGAGTGCTGATGGGATGAGAGCCTGTGCCTAGCAGACTCATTAACAGTTCCCAAGTGGCCCCGAGAGGATTTTCAAAACAAATGGCAGATGTGCAGAGAAACACAAGACAAGTATCACCAAGCAGAGCAGACTCAGCAGGAGTCCAAGTGGCTCCTCACCTCTTCTGTCTTGCCTGGCCTGAACTCTATTTTCCTGGAGCTGGGGACGTAATCAACGCCAGGGCTGGCCGAGGGCGGGTCCGATGTCCGGGTGGCACACCACACCGAGGTGGGCGTGGAGAGGTCAGGGCCCTGCCGGAGCACTGGGATCTCGATGTGTCCTGCAGCACCAGATGCACGTGAGAGAGAGAGAACAGAGAGCAGCCGTGTTCCACAAACCCACCCCTTTCCCTTCAGCACTGCTCCTGCCCCCAGCCTCGGCACAGAGGGAACCACAGAGCCCCTCTGCACATCCACGCAGTTCTGCTGTGCCCCGAATCGCTCCTTTCCGACACCTCTTGGTGGTGAAAGCCTCCACAGTGAGCATCCCAGCACGAGCCCCTGCTCCTCACCTGCAGCCTCGCTGACTGTAAAGGTGGCATTCCCCAGGAACACGGTGGAGGCGTCGTTGGGGCCGGCGATGACCACGTTGGCCGAGGCCCGGCTGCCAATGCGGGCGTTGTCCGAGGCGTCGGCCAGCACCACCTCAAACTCCTCCTCCTCCTCGTACTCACTGTCGTCGATCAGGGTGACATCACAGGTCACCACGGTGACACCCGGCCCCAAAACGAGGCGGTTCTCGTCCGACAGCCCCCGGGACTTAAAGTCAGAGCCGGATTCCAGCATGTAAAGGCTGCTGCCCTTGGCAGATTTGGGGACGGTGTAGCAGATGGCAGACACAGTGCTGCTGGCATCCCCTAGGAAGCGACAGGAAAACTCCATAATTCTGTGGAAAAACTTTTCATCTATCTGGTGGGGTGTCTTGGTTTGGAAAGACAGGTCCTGGGGACACTGTTCACTTAAATAATAAAGCAATATTTGGAAAAAGAGGATGAGGAATGAAAAAGAACGCTATCCCTGCTCCTGAACTTGCGTAGCAGCTGGCTTAGACATGACTTCCAGGCACAGGAAACTGGTGGCACTCGCCTATTAAAGAGCACACAGCCCAGTGACAGGCTCCGCATAAAACACTGTCTGGACCCCAGAGAAGCAGCAAACAAATACAAGGGTTTGCTCCCGCTCGTGCCGGGGGAGTTGACACAAATCCAAACCCAAGAAGCTTTAACAGCAGAGACAGGAAAGGTTAAAAAAAATAAACAACACTGCCCCGTGTGTTGCTTGCCATTGCAGTTGTGCCACAGAACCTCTTCCAAAACATCAGAGAAGACCCCAAAACCGTAAGCAGGCCAAGCCCAAGGGCTCCCCCTCGGCAGGTGTCCGTCCCACGGGGCTCAGCACGCTGTCCTGCCCACCTTTCCTTTGCACGGGAGCCGAGAGGAAGCCGGCGCTTTCGCTGACGTGGAAGGTGCTCCTGTCGAACTGCAGCGTGGGCTCGTCCTCGGGGTCGGCGATGGTGACGGTGGCCCGGGTGACGTTCCCCAGCAGGGCGTAGGCCGGCATGCTGAGCTCCACGGAGAAGCTCTCCATGCCCTCGAACACGTCGTCGTCGTCGATGGCGATGGTGCAGGCCTTGGTGTCCTCCCGCTCCTCGAACTGCACCTGGAAGGCAGCAATCCGGCTGCTGTCCTTGGGCTGCCGCCTGCAGCTTCCCCTCCTTCCTGTCTCACCCTGGTCTGAGGTGAGACCTCGCTCTCTCTTCTGACAGCAAGTAACCCGCACGACTTTACAAATAAAATAGGCCCTCCTTGGTGTTTTGATCCCTTCTCATCCCTTCTTTCCTCCAGGCTTGGTGGCAGGTGCGGTCAGGCCTTCCCCCTCCTGCCTGCCCACCCACCTGCCCCGCATACTCGGCGTAGTCCCGCTCTCCGGGCTGAGATCCGGATCCAGCGGTGGCCGTTCCCGGCTCGGTGCGGCACAGGACAATGCTGTACTGGTGGAGGTTCCCCACCCGCCTCACGGGGACGCTCACGGAGCCGGCGCTCTCCCTGACCATGTAGCTGCAAAGGGATCAAGCACACAGATAACAGGCTGGGGAGCAAACCCCGTGTGTCTGCAGCACCACAGGCTCGGGGGGAGCGTGGCCTCCGTGGAAAATCCGAGGCACAATAATAGCCGGGGACCTGGGCATAGGGCAGCTGCTCCCTGGTTTAGCCTGGCAGGCCCCTCTCCTCACTGACAGGATTTCTTTCCCACACTGAAGGGAGCTCAGGGAAGAGCCCAGCTCCCAGCCAAGTGCTGTGACCCTCGTGCCACTTACCTGGTGTGAGTAAAGCTGAGGAGGGACCACTGGACGTGGAAGACGTTGCCGCTGACCACGTTGGGTTTGCTGTCCTTCACTAGGAACTGGAAGCTGTCCGTGGTCTCCTGGACCTTCTCCTCGTGCAGCACGTACCGGATGAGGCCCTGGTTCACATCCTCTGCCAGGAGGGAGCGCCCAGGGAGTCAGCACAGAAATCCAGAGGCAGTTTTGTAGGTGAGCAGCTCCCCCCTCACCTCCCCTTCCCTGCAAGAGTGAGCTTTCCCCACACAGCTGGCTCTGCACAGCTGCTACACCTCCGCCAGGCTGCCATGATCAGATGCATTTGCACGATCTCCAGCCCCTCTTTACTGCCTCAAGTCACATCTCCAGCTCTAACAAGCCTGGAGAACCTGGGACAACCCACAGGACACAGGCTGGCATCTCTAAGAAATTACAGGATTTCTGCAACTGACAGCAAAGTTCAATGCTTATTTTCAACACGCTTTGGAGATCTGTCCCTTGTCTTCTCCCCTCCCACCTATTTTTTCCTTGTTTTAGCAAACTGAATCAAATGATGGAAGAAAGCAGCAGGGCACCGCCCAGCTCCATACCCTGTGTAAAGCTGGTGACAGTTGTCCCTGGCTCCAGCTTGTTCTCCACGTGACCATTTCTGGGACCGCTTGTTATCTCATAGATCAGTTGTTTGTCATCTGTGTCAGGATCTGTCGTCAGTAATTCCTTCTTAGTGATGAGATTGGTGGCCTGGATTAAAGCCAAACCAAGGGAGTGAAAGTGAAGCTCCAGCAGTGCAAGTCTGATTGACTGTTCACACAAAAAGCCCAACCATCCCTCTGTCAGAACAGCTCTCCGTAAGGGAAAGTCTAGGGATGTGAAAGTACAAAGCAGCCTTGAACAGAGATATCCCACAACGTGTTTGACAACACAAGAAGGATGCAAATTTGGCCTCACATCTGGTTAGTTGAATTAAAAAGACAAACGTGGCTCAAAGAAAAACAAATTCCAAAGCAGCTGCCCAGCCTTATTTAGCTGGGGCTAAAAGTTAGGACAGACCTTGGGGTTTCACTTCTAAACCTCTATTCCATGAGCTGTGCTGATCCTCAGGTGAGGCCCTGCTTGGCAAAAAACCATCTGCAAAGAGCCTCAGGTTGAAGGATTCACTCAGTTCAGTTCACAGCTCTGGTGAGCCTCCACGAGAGCCTCTTGCAAATGCCCTCACATGGATCTGATTCAGTTCCACCAAATTTTGCTTTCTCTTCGAAAACAAGATGTTTTTAACAGCAGAAGAAAGAGAGAAAATTGAGCTGCTCGAGGCTGCAGAAGTGCTTTTCCTGGAGAGAGGAGTTTGAGCTGAGATAGCCATTTCTTAATACAATTTCTTACTGCAGTGCCTTCCACTCATTTTTTTTTCTGGGAAGAACCAAAGTGTTTTTTTACAGTTAATGCTGGCTCCTCAAAAACAAGCCAAGGGTTTCCTGGGGTTTTGTTTGGACTTCAGCACAACAAAGGCATGTTACAGCAAGAAAATTCCTGCACCATATCCTTGGAAAGCCATCCATCTCTGCCAAGGCTGCTGCAGCACATCATCAAGACATCTCCACCATCAGCAAAGCTAAAAGTGTACCCTGGGGTGGCTGGGTGGGTATTCTCCGTCACACAAATAAAAAGCGCTGAAGGATGAGGATGTTTCCCTTCTCCTGGAACAGCCTGAGGAGCAGCCCAAGCTGAGGCCAGGCAGGTGTTACCTTGCCATCCGTGTACTCCAGCCACTGCAGGCCCAGGTTGGTGACCACCCTGGGGGTCCCATCATCCACGGGGAGGATGTCCACCTGGAAGCGCTGCGGCGCTGCCGTCACCACCTGACAACCGTGCAGAGGGACGGGGGTCACCTTGGGAGTCCCAGCCTCGCCCACCACGGCACCAGCTCGGCTCTGCCGGGATCGAGGTCCCGGGGCCAGTTTGCACACACGGAGGGCAGGGAGGGGAAAGGAGCAAAGGCATCACATAGCTGAGAATGCTCAGCCTTGCCTTCGGTGCAGCCGCTCAGCACAGCCTGCCCTGAGGGGACGCAGCTCCCCATGAGCTCACAGGGCCCCTCCCTCCCATCCCTTCTCCTCCCCCCCATCCCTTCTCCTCCCTCCCATCCCTTCTCCTCCTCCCTCATCCCTTCCCCTCCCTCCCATCCCTTCTCCTCCTCCCTCATCCCTTCTCCTCCCCCCTCATCCCTTCTCCTCCCCCCCATCCCTTCTCCTCCCCCCCATCTCTTCTCCTCCCTCCCATCCCTTCTCCTCCCCCCTCATCCCTTCTCCTCCCTCCCATCCCTTCTCCTCCCTCCCATCCCTTCTCCTCCCTCCCATCCCCTCTCCTCCCTGACCTTCTTCCCTCCGTCCTGCACCACGAAGAGGGGGTTGGTGCCGTCGGACACGGTGAAGGTGAAGCGGTCCCGGAGCGCGCCGCCGGTGCCGGTGCGGCCGTGGCTGTAGGTGACGCGGTTCTGCTGGATGTCCTCCATGGTGAAGGAGGTGGCCTGGAGGGGACGCTGCCCGCCGCCGCTGCGCTCGATCAGCCCGTGCCGCGGCGGCTGCACCACCCTGAACGTGATGGACCCCACCTGTGCCCGGACACCGAGGGGCAAAGCTGGGGACACCACCTCAGGTCTGCCAGGCCAGGCCTGCCCTTCCAGCTCCCTCTGTGCCCAGGCAGCTTCCCTCTGTTGGTGTTCCCCATCAGGGCTGGCACAGCACATTCCTGATTCCCCCTGAGCCCTGCCCTGTCCTTATCCCTCTGCCAAGGTGGCTCCCTACGAAGCAAGGTGCATCCCACCGAGCTGCTGGTTCAGCTGGTCTGAGACAGCTCCCTGAGCACAGGAGCAGCCCCCAGTCCTGCAGCCATTCTCTGCCATGTGTCCCTTGCCAGTTCTACCACCACAGAAGCAGCAAAAACGTTTTGGGGCAGGATTTTGGCTCAGACAGCCAGATGTTGTGCTGCAGGGGAAGCAGCGGTGAGGGAGAGCCAGTGTTAGACCAGCTCAGGCTCTGGCCAGACCCAGGAAGAAGAGGAAGGGCCACTTTCATCCATGCTAAGCATAAACGCAGTGTCAAAGCCATCAGCCTTTAAACACAAGCCCGTTTTCCCAACAACCCAGACGTGCAGCAGAAGAGGGGAGGGAGGAGGCCGGGGGGGAGGTTCCTGCCTTACCTCTGTGTCAGCATCGGTTGCTTTGAGCTCAAACTCGGTGATGGTTTTTCTCACCCCTTCCTGAACTGTCATCCCAAAGATTTGCACTATGGGTAAGGAGTCATCCACGGGGTTTATGGTGATGTCAAATGTCTGGCTCACCTGGGACAGGAGGAAAAGCCTCTCTTGATGAATTCAGCTTTCCAAGAGTGGGACTTCATCCCAAGAGCACAGCAATCCCTGGGTTGGGTCACTTCATTTCAGCCTTGTCTGTGAGCAAATCTGAGCTGCTCAGCCTAGATCACATGAACAGGACCCACTTTATCCCCCCCCAACTAATTAATTCTCCCTCTTCCTGTGGTATTTATGGACATCCACTTTCCCTCCCTCTCTCACTCTGTTTTGCCCCTCTCCCTCTGTGTGCAGCTATGCTGCTTCTCTTTCAGAAGGCAGGAGAAAGGCATTTCTCCAGGGTCTGGCTGTCGTCACTACGCCGTCAGTGCTCTGGATCAAAGCTGAGCTCGGGGAGCAGCTGGCAGGCAGCTGAAAACCAGGCACTCAGATCTTGCTGAGCCAGGCCCACGAGGCCACATGGCAGGTGGCTCCCCTGTTCCCTGCACAGGGCTTGCTCCCTGCCCTCAGGGATGTGGGAAATCTCACAGCAGGAGGAGGAGGAGGAGGAACAGCCACCTCTGCCCACAGCACCTCTGCCCTACTCAGGCAGAAGTCAGCCTGGGACTGACCTCGTTTGTCCCATCAGATACAGAAAAGGTGAAGGCATCCCTGTGCTTTTCTGTGTCACTGGTGTGGATGTACTGGATGCTGCCAGAGGCCAAGTCTGCCTGGCTGAAGGAGCTAATTCTTGTCCCTGGAAAATGAACAACAGGGGGGCAATGAGCAACAGAAAAGAGCAAGGCAGGGAAAAAACTACAGGAATTGGGGCATATTTAGCCATAAGGACTCAGTTTTGGCTGGTTTTGATCCAAGCTGGGCTGTCCCATGAACCTCAGCTGAGCCAGGGATTTAGCTGGCACGGAGCCTCCTAAAATTTCCTTCTCCAAAAGAAGTCCAGGCTTCCTTTGACCTCATCCTGTTGGGAGTAGGCCTCTCAGGGCAGAGGGGGAGAGAAGCTGGGAGAAAAATGGTCCATGTAACCCTTGGATGGTCACTGCTGGGCAGGACCCACCCCACCATGGCAGCACTGAGGGTGAGCTAAAGGCCTCCTGGCCCCACAGCAGTTTCCCAAAACGCCTTCCAAGTGTCTGTTCTCTCTGCCCCTCCTTGTACCCCTGCATTTAGTACAAAATCCCTTTTTCAGCACTGATTTATAGTGACACCTTTACAGGCCATTAGGTGTGACACAGCCACAGAAAGGTACCTGACAAGCATTTTAAAAAGCGGTTGAGCTTTTTAAATCTCCTTGCTGTGTTCAACAGTTTTACTGCTGTTATCAACAAACACCCTGACAAGAAGTTTGCCACCAATACATCACACTAAATGGCTGCTGACAAGTGCTGGCCACACTACAAAAGACACCGGGATCTGATTTAAATAAATGAGCCAAAATGGAATGATCAGCTAATATTTCCTCAGAGCTCACTGGCTGTAAAGGGTTGGGCTCTTTTTGGAACACTTCAGTACCCTCTCCTTAGGTTTGGGAAATTGAAATCATGATTACAACTGCTTCTCAGTCTGTGGCTCTGTATCCTTAGTCCCTTCACAGACATGAGAAAGCACAGAAATCAGAATCATCATCAGATTTAAAATAACAGGAGGAATTAAAGGCCTTAAGTCAAGTCTCCAAAGCACAAGATTCACTGTTTAGTTTGCAGTTTAGACAGAAATATTGCAAGTTTTTAATTTACTCTCAGCAGGGAATAGTTTGCTTATAATAACTCATTCATTATCCCTGCCCTTTCAACACGTTTTGGGTGAGAAGATGAGGCAAACCACACACTCAAACTGAGCTGCACAGGGACTGTCTGCACCTTGGAAACACACAGCAGATATTCCCACTTTAATCTCACGTTAATGAGAAATCTAAAGCTAAGATGAAATATAATCTTAGGTGAGTATAATAAAACCAGAAGAGCGCATTATGCAGCACCATAGTTTCAGATTAACTTGTCAGAGAGAGGCAGCACACTCACGCTGCCAGCAGGCACAAGAGGCAGCTCTGAAATTCAGATCACAGGAGCAGAACTGACCAACCCCCTTCCCACAACAACCAGAGTTCATTACCCAGCACAGCCAGCGCACCCCAACATCACCTCCCGTTAAACTCAGTGGACAGTGTTCCTTGCCTCCCTCCAAAGCACAGCTGGGCAAGGAGGCTGGGTTTTAGGGATCAAGGGACATACTGGCCTAGAGGGGGGCAGAAAGCAAGTCACCTGTTCACCAGGGTGGGCTGTTTCCAAGGGCATTAAGGGATGGACTCTTTGGGGCACTGTGCTGTTCACAGCAAAGGCCAAAGGTTTTCCTGTAGGGCCATGAACTGGCCCAGAGGCTGAATAAATCCTCAGCTGGGATTATGGGGCTGCTCTGCCTCCCCTCACCTTACTCCCCAACCCTCTGGGCTAACGACCCATTGATTTCTATCAGGAATTGGAATTCTGCAGTGCCCCTGCAGTGAATGTTTAGGGCTGGAAAGCCCCCAGTGTTCTGCTGCTCCGAGGGCCCAGCCCCTCCCTGCCGACCTGGGGAGGCCACATGCTCCAGATGGCCCAGCTGTGGCTGCCGGGTGACCTTGTACAGGAGCTGGGAGGCCTCGCTGTCCTGGTCAGTGGCCGAGAGCTGGAGGGTGGAGATTGTCTTGGCCGAGTTCTCATCCAGCACCAGCCCCTTGTTAGTGATGATGGAGGGGGGAGATCTGTCCTCTGGAAGGGTTAAACACAAAGCTGAGTTAGGAGACAGCCACTCTCCTTTCCTCGGGTACTTTGTGCTCAAGCAGAAGACAACACAGGCACAAACATTTGGATAGTTCCAAAGCAGGAACTTTGGGCCTTGCCATTAATCAGGGATGGTAATATCACAGTGTCTTGGAGACCACCTAAACAGCATCAAGATATTAAGGGGAATTTTTCTACCTTTTCAGTGAGTTTGTCAGAAGCCAAAGAATGAATCCTTACATCTGCAAAATGTCCCCATGCCCCTCACTGCAAAGGCCTTTGAATTGACAGCGCATCTCCAGAATTACATTTTGCCTTGCAGTGCATGTGGGATGGGAATCTGGGAGCAGGCCTGAGCTCTGCAGCAAAGGAAACATAACTCCAGCACTACTTTTTACCTATTACATGGATGTAGAAAACCTGGTCCATCAGTTTGTTGCCATCTGCATCCACCACATCAAAGGTGAAGGGGAAGTTTCCACCGGGATCCCCTTTCCTGTGGCTGTACACCACATGCCCTGGAGAGAAGGACAGCAGAAAAGAGATGCTTTATTATGGGCATTTAATTCTTAGTTTGGAAGCAGGCTGGCACCATCAGCTGAGGCCCCTGGGGCTTTGACAGAGCTCCTGGATTTGGGTTTCATTAATTTCTCTCTTTATTTTTTTTCTCCTGCTGAGAGAGACCTTTTTAATACATGTTTAATGATACATGGTTCTGCTCTAGCTTAACAACCTGTGCTTACTTCTTTCCCTCTCCCTCCCCTACTTCAGCTCATTGTCCCCCTCTCACAAAGACCACAGAGTCATGGAACATCTCGAAGTGGAAGGGACCCATAAGAATCATCAGGTCCAACTCCCTGCCCCTCACAGGACCACCTAAACCAGCCTTGGTTATAATACTTGCTGTGACTACCTCAAATCCAGCACTCTCACCTTGGTTTATATCAGCCTGGGTGAAACTTTTGAGGGGTCCTTTGGCAGAGATCTGGAGTGGCCTATCGGCTGAGGTCAGCTGCAGCTGTCCCCTGCTGGGGTCCCTCCTCAGGACAAACCTGATGGCCGTGTCCCCTGAATGACCAGCTGCTGCTTTCAGGTGTTGAGCCGTCAGCGGGGCTGCAGAGCCTGCTCCAGAGAAAGCAAACCCACAGTCGGCTTCAGCTTCCCTGGGCTGGACCAAGCAGCACCAAGCAACGCCACTCCCCTCGCTGTCCCCGTACCAGCTGGGAGCTGCAGGTCCCTGCTGACAGCTACCGTGGGTGGCTGCTTCCCCGGCAGCTCCAGGGAGAATTCCAGCCTCCCTGCCTGCGTGTAGAGCCCGTCGGTGAGGGAGAAGCCAAACTCGTCCGTCTGCGCTGCGGCCCCGCTCCGAGTGTAAACGATCAGCTCATCCAGAACGTCCTGGTAGGTGAAGGAGGAGCCCCTGGACAGCAGCTGGCCCTGCTCTGGGGCCTCCGCCGCGCTCTGCCTTCTGCGGAGCTGGCCTGGCAAACAAGGCAGGGATCAGCACAGCCTGCTGGGGGCACAGAGCCCTCACCTGGCACGGGCGCTGCGCAGAGATGCTTCGGGACAGCCGGGAGCTGGGGAGCAGGGCAGGGAGCTTCCCGGGGAGAGCTGCACTGTCCCCTGCTGCTCCCCAGCAAAGAGCCAGGGACAGCTCGCCGAGAACAGGGCTGTCCTCCAAGCACAACCCTGGGCCAAATTGTGCTGGCACCGCTCTCACGCACACAGCCAGGACAGACAGACAGACACCGGCGCGGAAAGATGCCCTGTCCCTCCTCCCCCGGCTTGTCGGGACATACCGTGCTGAGGAGCGTGGCTCACCACGATGACCAGCTCACTGCTGCGGGTGTCCAGGTCCTGCAGGCTGAGCGAGGCGTTGGTCACCACGGCGGCCGAGCCCTGCTGCACCCGGACAGGCTCCAGCACCATCCTCGGGGGCTCGTCGTTCTGCCGCTGCGCCGAGGCACGCCGCCAGGAAAAGGACAATCAACACGCCCGCAGGGAACACCAGCTCCCAAGTGACGGCAGCGGTGCTGGCATCGCCACTCCCTCCAAATCTATCCAGCACCACGGCTGCTTCCAAGAGGGAGGAGGCACCAGAGCAGCAAGCCCCGGGGAAGAGGCTACAAGGCACAACTGTCCTCGGGCATCACAGGTAAATCGTGTGCCTGTGCTAGAGGGGAAGGAATCTCCCTTTAATCCCCTCCCCACATACTATAAAGGAAGGAGTAAAGCTTGCCCTTGAAAGGTGTTTGTGTGAAAGGAGAGGGCTCCGGCGGCCAGCATACCTGGATTGTGATGTTGATGCTCTGCACCTCTGACTGGCTGAAGCCATCACTCACATAGAAGCTGAAAACATCACTTGTGGGCTCAATGCTTTCGTGGACGCTCTGGAAGTAGTAAATGCTGTTGTCCAGAACATCTTGAAGGGAAAAGGATGCATCTGTGGTCCCCGCAGCCTCACTCTGCGGGCCGAAGCTCTCGCCTGCAAACCAGAATGTCACTGGTGAAAGGATGCTCAAGTGGCTGATAAACTCAACATAAACCCAGAAGGATGAGGGGAAGAAAGGCACATCGTGAAGGCTGCAGAAGGAGAGATGTTCCTTTTTACAGCTCAGCTTCCCACATCTTGTGGCCTTTGAGGGAAGCCACACCTGCTGTGTCAGAGTGGGCACCGGGGAAGCTGGAGTTTTAGATGCAGCACAAGCCATCCCCTCCATGGGATATGACAGAGGTGATCCTGTTAGGAGCACAAACCAGCCAGGAGGAAGAAGGGAGAGCCAAGCAGTTTATTTTACCTGTCCTGGTGTTCTCGATGCAGCCGTACACAGGCAGGGTGACCACAGTGACCCTCAGGCCATCCTTGGCAGCAGTATCATAATCAGCAGAGAAGTGGTGATGAGCCAGCAGCAGGACCCTGCCTCCCTCATCCACCTGGAAAGCAACAGCAGATAACACAAATCCTTACTGAAAGAGGTGCCTCCATAGAACAGGCTTGTCTGGGCCCTGGAGTGCTGCCCCATCCTCCCCAAGGTCTGTTCATCAGGAATTCAGCAGGGAGGTGAGGTGGGATAGGAAGAACAAAGCCTGCCTGGCCTCCAAGAGGAGCCTGTGAGTTCTTCATCAGGGCAGGAAGAGAACTGGCAGAGTCATGGTGACCTCTCGGAAGGCAAGACCAGCATTTCTTGTTGTGGAGAGCCTTTTGAAGGCAAGGGAGGGGGAATGCAAAGCTGGAAAGGAGGGAGACTGCAGGAGAAGGGAATAAGGATGACCTCACCCCTGATAAGTAACAGCTATATCCAATAAGGATGAGTGAGATAAAAGAGGGGGTTAGCTGGTACGGGGAGGATCATCATGGAGGAGGAACCTTGAGGAGCATGAAGGAGAGAATCATGAGGCAGGATCCTGGGGAGAGGAGAGAGAATCCCTGCTGTGAGGTCAGTCTGGGGCTGCAGTCAGAGCCTGTTGTTGGAACCTGCAGTTACAGTCTAGCCAGGTAAAAGCTGCATTCAGAGTCTGCAAACTGATCCCTGCAGTCAGAGTTTAGCAGGGAATAACCAGCAGTCAGAGGCTGCAGGGGAAAGCTACAGCAGGAGCTTGCTGCAGCCAGGGTCAGTGAATGGTTGGAGTTAAGATGACTAGGCTGTGAAGAGGAATAAACCAGGACCCTTCTTATGCTGTGATAAACAAGGAGTCTGTGCCTCAGCTCATTTCTACCCTCTAATAAGAGGGCTGCTGCAACAGGAGATGACTTCCAAAGGCTTTGATAAAGAGTGTGAAAAGCTCTGGGTCAGTCCAAAGCACCTGGTGTCTCCAGACTCGTCTTCTGCTCCTCTCTTACACACACCCTGGTGAAATCAGGGATGAAATACTGAATAGGGATAAATCTGACTGGCTCCACTGATACCAAGAAGACACCCTAGGGACAAGCAGCTCCTGATTAGAACAGCCATAAACCGATGAGGTTCAGGGATGCAGATGGACTGTCAGCCTCCTGGCTGGGTGTAATTTGTTCACCCTGTGCATGGCAGGTTTTATCCAGTGATCCCCCCACCCAGTGCAGGAAAAGTGTTCAGCTGCTCCCCCCCGAGCCATTCCTGGCCCTGTCCCCGGTGTCCTGGGCAGGCACTCACGGTGAGGCGGGCAGCGAGGGCGCCGGGCGCGGGCAGGGCCGGGGCAGAGGTGATGGTGACGGTGAACATCTGCCTGTCCAGCCGGTTGCTGTCAGCATCCAGCACAGAGAAGTGGAAGATGTCGGTGACGGGCTGGTTGCTGGTCTCAAAGGTGGTGGAGTAGCTGTGGGATCAGGACACAGGGAGTCACACAGAATCACAGAATTTTCTAGGTTGGAAGAGACCTTCAAGATCATCAAGTCCAACCCATGCTCTAACACCTCAACTAGACCACAGCACCAAGTGCCACATCCAGTCTTTTCTTAAACACATCCAGGGATGGTGACTCCACCACTTCCCCAGGCAGGCCATTCCAATACTTTATCACTCTTTCTGTGAAAAACTTTTTCCTAATATCCAACCTATACTTCCCTTGATGCAGCTTAAGACTGTGTCCTCTCCTTCTGTCAGTGCTGTCTGGAGAAAGAGACCAACCCCCAACTGACTACAACCACCCTTCAGGAAGTTGTAGAGAGTTATAAGATCACTTCTAAGTCTCCTTTTCTCCAGGCTAAACAATCCCAGCTCCCTCAGTCGTTCCTCATAGGGTTTGTGCTCCAAGCCCCTCACCAGCCTCATTGCCTCCTCTGGACACGCTCAAGCATCTCAATGTCCTTCCTAAACTGAGGGGCCCAGAACTGGACACAGCACTCAAGGTGTGGCCTCACCAGTGCCCAGTACAGGGGAAGAATGACCTCCCTGCTCCTGCTGGCCACACCATTCCTGATCCAGGCCAGGATACCGTTCTCACGGTCTCACTGACCCCCGGGCAGAGGCACCCCATCCCTGCAGTTACAGGTGAGGCAGTCCTCTTGGAGGAGAGGTGGTGTCTCAGTTCCCAACCCTCCGTCACCTTCATTCCCAGGATTCTTTAAAGTAGTCCAGAAATCCCTGGGGAAAAACCCCCTGAGCTTCTGACTGGTATGACCTGAAGGAGAACAGTGCTCTTTGCTACCTGATCCTCTGGTTGTTGATGTCTTCCATGGTGAAATTATAAACCTTGGAAAGCTCCTCATTGTGGGAGCCTGACATCCTTAGGAGGGTTCCATAGGCTGGCAGAGATATCAGCTGGATTCTGATCTCTGAGTCAGGAGAATTGTTGTCCTAAGCATGAAGAAACAAACCAAATCAACACAGGACAAAAATTACCTGTTACTTTGTTCCACTAAAAATGAAAGGAAGAGTAAGTGTTTTATAGGGAATTATAGCTGCCTAGCTGGGTCAGACCCACAGATGAATATTAAATGAAACTCTTTTACTGATGAGAAAAGAGTCAAGAGGGTTGACATTTTCAACATATACCACAAGACATATTTTCATTTTCTCTCAGCTCCGAAAGGCTTTCTCTCTGTCCTTGTATCACATTAACACAGCCTCCCAGACATAAACCTGGTATGTTCATTTTCAAAGTACTTCACACTGGGCTAAAAGGTGATTTTGTCTCTTTTCAACCACATCAAGTACAACCACACTACAGTATCACAACTCAGATGTCACCTTTCTTAGAAGAGTTTTGTTAAGTGCTTGGAAAATAAGACCCAGAGCAGAAATCAACACATCCTGAGCATGTGGGTCAGGAGTGAAATCCTCTTTTCCCTATCTGTCCTCTTACTCAGATTAAACCTGAGCAGCTCCCTTGTCAGCCTTCCTCCTTAAGAGGAGGACAGGACAGATTCCAGGCTTGTCCTGATCTAGACTGATCCCTTGGAAAAGAAAAACAACCATTCCCAATCATCTTTCTGACAGCCAGCCTCTCTCAGCTCAGGTACTGCCACCTGTACTGCCATCTCTCCTCCCTCAGGAGGTTGCTAAGCCATCTGCAAGGAGGACAGAGCTTTCTTGGGAATGTCACCAGCAGGATAACCCTTGCAGAGCACACAAGCCCAGGGACCAACTCAAGCTATCAAGCTCTGCAGCATCTCGGGGTTGTTTAATCCTTCCCCCTTCCCATCTGCCCAGAAAAAGAACCAAGCGATTTTGGAAGGTGGGTGAGGGGGCTGAAATTTTCGAGGGATTAACACTTAGCAAATCCACGTGCCTTATTAGCAAGTCTGTTTGATAGAAAAATCTGGGATTAACCAGGTTCTCATGTTTAGCATGGCAGTTCACCTCTGTTACAGTCAAATGGGGATAGCCTTAAATCTCTGTGGGATGAAAGAGCCTCTTATCCCCTTTTTGGCAGCAGTCAAAACTTGAGCTCTTGACACAGAATCCACGCTGACAGCAGAGAGGTGTGTGTGGGATAAGGAAAGGAGGGGCTGGCAGCATTCCCTGGCTTTAGAAAGAGATGAAAACCCACCGTGTAGGCCAGGTGCTGTCGGGAGAGGGTCACGGAGCTTTTGCTGGCCACGGTGACGGCCAAGGAGCAGCCCGGGGCCAGCTGCGGGCCGTGGCTGTCCAGCTGGGACACGTCCACCCTCAGCACCGTGGTGACTGTGGTGACACCGTCGGTGACAGAGATCTCCATGCTGTCCTCTGCTGCTGCTGAGCCGTCGTGCACGTACTGCAGAGCGTTCCGAGTGACGTCCTCGTAGCTGAAGGTGTCGCCTTCCCAGGGAGGAGACACAGCAGTCAGAAAGGCTCTCTTCAGAGCAGGCATCCAACTCAAATGACCTTAATCAAGAACTAAGGTGGCATTTAATCCCATCCTGCCAGGGCTGGGAGTTACGAGGACATTTATTAAGGAGCTGGCAGGGCAGAGGAGTCGCTGTGACCTTCCCAGTTCCAGGGACACAGCGACTCCTCGTGATTCTCAAGGAGGAGCAGCAACCCTCCTTTTCTTCCCAGCTGCTGGGTGAGCTCACAGCTAGATAAGGCTTCCCTGTGGATGCATCCTTATCTGCCAGGGGCATCTGTCTCCTCCTGCTCACCTAAACCAGCCAGGCTGACCCCTCTCCTGCACTGAGGGAAACTCTTACTCCCCTCACCTGCTCTCATGAGCTCCTGCACGTCTGCGCTGTACTTGAGCACAATGCCATGATGGGGAGGTTTCACCAGCTCAAAGAAAAGACCCTCAGGAGCTGTATCCGTGTCACTTACAGCCAGCTGGATCCCTGTGCCAGGGAAAGAGAGCACAGCTTGTGTGAATGGAGCCAAAAAAACCCCATAATTCAGTCAGTACAAGAAAAGTAAATAATTCTGGAGCTGCCCTCGCCCAAGAGCAGCGAGTTTCATGGAAACAGTTTGTCCCCCGATGATGCTCTGATGGGCAGTATTAGGGAATTGTCTCCTAGAGTGGCTCTCAAATGACCCCCATGCAAGTGAGCCTGGCAGTGAGATGAGCCCACAGCCTGCCCCATGCACCCCACTCACCGATGGTGGCTCTGCCCCCCTGGCTGACCTCCAGGAACGGAGCCGCGATCTGGAAGACCGGAGGCTGCTGCTCGGCGGAGAGCAGGTGGATGACAAACACCATCTCCGGGGTCGTGTGCTCCCCACCAGACACTAGGCACAGACAGAAACCGTGCTCCTGAGTGCAGGGATGGGTGTGCAGGGACCCTTCACCTGGGAAATCCACCTGTCTGTACAAAAATCACCATCCCACATCGCTGACTCATCTCCCACCTTTCCGGGCCGCACCTTTGTCTGTGGACATACACACACGCTTCACACAGGCCAAGAGCATTTATCTCTGCCCCTAACTCAGAACATGGACTTCTCCTTGCTGGCAGAAGCCAGAAAGCACGTGGAAACAGAAGGATGTATTAAACAGGCAAGCAGCTTATCTGTGGCAATTGAATTGCAGAAATGTCTCCACGCTGTATTATTAAAAAAAAAAATGAGAGCTTAAAACTCCTTGCTCACACTGCGGGGCAGGGGGACAACAGGAATGTATCAGGCTTTTAGGACTGATTCCAGGCAGCCACTGGAAAAAGATGTCTTTAGCAAGCTGCAGCTCGACTTCTGTAAAACATTGCTGGGAACCGTGTGAATTAACATTCCCCAGGCATATGTGCCTTTCCAGAAATTCCTACTGAGCGCCCACAGGTGTGCCTGCAGCAGAACAAAGGCAAGGAGTGACAGGCTATTGGGAGGGCAAAAGGATGGAAATGGCTTTGGCCAGGAAAGAGCAAGTGGTTCACATACCTGTGAATCGGAAGCTGACGGACTCTGGGAGACCTGGTGGGACAAAGACAAGCAGAGAGGGATTGCGGTCAGGACAGGGAAGCACGCGTTGGTGCCGATCTGGAGGACTTGGGGGAAAGCAGGTGCTGACATTGACCTGGGCAGGAGACTTTCCTCAGCAAGGAGGAACAGCAGCAGCCTGTCCCAGCCCTGCAGGGAGCCCTGGGGTGCTCACCTGCGAAGGAGAAGGCCATGATCTCCCTGAGGTGAGGAGCGGCGGTGGGCGGACGATAAGCGATCCTGCCGTGGTTTATGTCTGCCTGGGTGAAGTACCTGGCTGGGGACAGAGGCCTGTCCCTGTGCTCCACGATACCTAGGGATGCAGAGACACCAGCATTACCAGGAGGGGTTAATTACTCCACCTGATGCCACAGCTTCCTTTGCTTTGCCCAGGTACTTCTTTGTACCATTTCCAGAACAAGTCATATGGATGCAACTGCATCGAGGATGGGACCTAGGGATGAAAGAAATTAAACAGAGATTCCTCACTCAGGCATTTCTTCACAGAACCTCTCACTGGAGAGGTGGGAAGCAGAAATCCATGGGATACAACCTTCAGTATTATTCAGACAGTAGCAAAAACAGTTTTGCAGCACATTGCTAAGGAAGCCAAAGAAACGGGGTTAAGGAACAAGGTGTCTAAAAGCGGAGGAAAGAGGCCAAATGGATTAACAGGGGCCTCCACAGAATGGCACTCTGATGGAAGGAGGAGATGTGCTCAGAAAAATGGCAATTAATGCCCAGCAGCAACAGGTTGCACTTGCCTTGCCCAGGAAGGAGAGGCACAGTCACGTTGTACAGGATTTTCTCACTGGGAATCTCCGGGTCTACAAAGGAGAGGTGATGAGGCTCAATCACTGTCACACGGTCCTCCAGCACCTCAATAAACACATCAGACCATGAGCATCAAGGCCAGAGACATGGGAAGACTCACCCAAAATTGCATTGAAAGAGAATTTGCTTTGCTCTTGTTAAATATAAGACAGTTCTTTCAATGTAAAGGCCCAGTTCTTAACCCTAAACCGGACCCCCTGTCCCCTGCAGATGCACAACCTCCACACTCACAGGTGGTGGGGTTTCTCTTTTGGCCTACAGCAATTAAAGAGAGAGAAAGGAAAAGTTGGTTTGAGCAACAACTCTCTGGATGAACATGTACTTCATTGTCTGTGTAGTTTTCTCATATAGTCCAACGTGGCTGGACTGGATTCTCTCTTGAAAGAAACCCTGAGAATGAGACCCAGCCCTTTCCATTGGAATACAGAGGAACCAAAGCTTTCCCTTTTGTTTTAAACCTGTCTAAAATTGCTCTGATCCTTCCATAAGGAGATGATCACGAACCAAAGGCAGGCAGGGCGTTAAAGGAATTACAGTGCTGCTTGAAGAGACTTAAGTGCCCCAAACCAGTTAATTTCCACGTGCTCATGAACCTTAATCCTGCAGAATTAATGGCTCCGAGAAGTCACCAAATCAAACAGCTCAGCTGGGTGTGAAAAGCACCCAGCTCATTTCATCATCCTGAGCAAAATAGGGAGAGAACAAGCTAAATAAAGGAGATGGGCACTTAAATAATCTGCTTTGGAACGTGAAAGGTTATCAATGTGGGGGAAGCAGGTTAACTTGATTGAAGAGAAAGCAATACAGATGTTGTGTCCAGTTTAACAAAAGAGTCATCAAGCTTCCCTTGACCTTTCTAAGCAGCACAAGTCAAAGTCAGGACTAGAGGGATGGGAAGACTCAAAGGATTGTGCTTTTCTCTCAGCTTTAGAAGTCTCATTCTGAAGGAGTCTGAAGACAAATGAAGAGAACTCGATCACACTGGGGCAGGGAAGTGCAATTTTTTGACGGAAAGATTTAAGGTTATGTCTCTTCCTCGCTGCCTCCAGGGCCTATTTGTCTCTCCCCAAGGTGGGACTCGCAGGTGGTGAGGTAGAAGGTGTTTTATGGCCCTATTGAATTTTGTGGGGAGTAATTAGCTATAAAACCCAGCGCTGCGTGGCTCTGCCAGACATCTCCCCCATCAATTTTGTCAATAATGACAACAACAAAAAGTCAGGAGCAGGAAGACGAATGGCTCCAAGTAGCAGCCTGACCATGTTTCATTATCACCCAGGAAAGGTCGCCACTATTTTAAACCTTGACAAGTCTGTTGTGCCACAGACTTTGCACTAATCCCTCTCCCACCGCTTCCTTTGCCTTGCCTGGCCCCATGCCTGCCATGCAGAACAGGAGAGGAGTAGAGGGGACAGCTGGACTTCACCCACACGTGATGGGGACACACAGGGAGGGCTTGCACCACAGTCTGAGAGCCCCACAAAACCGACTTTAAACTCCAGGGTGATCTTTTCAACCAACACAGCCGGGGAAGGAGCTGCCTTGGAGAGATCACTCTCATCCAAGTGGCCATTCCCAGAGCTACAGTTTGGATGAAGTTTACAGTGGAACTACTGGCAAACCCCGATGGTTTTTCTCTCTTACCATTCCTCCCAGCTTCTCAGAAAGGGTAAGAACTCCAGAAAACGTTGATTTTCCATCTCTTTCCCCCCTCACCTTTCCAGTCTGTACATCCATCACTTTTCATACTGAGTTTTTCGACTTCCCATGGGTATTTTCTGCACCCCCTGCTCCAGTGGCTCTTCTAACCTGTTGTTCCCCCACTCCCACTCCAGCCAGCTGAGTGGTGCCATCACTTACAGCCATGTGCAAAGAGGAGCCCAGGGAAAGCTGAGGGGCTTGGGGCGTCTGGGGCAGAACAGCAACGTTGAACACGTGGCTCTCCAAGCTGCCCTGTGGACTGGCAGAGCTGGACACCTGGGAAGGACACATCACATGAATCAATAAGTGATTTCTAGACCAGTTTCAGACTTTCCCTTGGCAGTGGCTCCCTGTGATCCCAACAGCTTCCAAGATGGGCTGCACTTGTGTTTCACGGACTCGTAAATTATATTTTGCACTCTAGCACCAAAAAATTAAGTCAAGGGTATCTAACTCCTAATTGCAAGCCTGCAGCAAAGACATATCAAGCAAATTATATTAAATTGGTAAAAGCCCAGAGTATCAGAACCATTCCCTAGAGGCGAGCCTGCAAATGTTTCCAGCAGTCCTGGGGTGAAGGAAGCACCCAAAGAAATACAGCTCCCTTCTCTGACAGACTCAGTTAGGGCTTTATCTTTTAGCAGGGATGGCAGTGTGCTCTGGAATTTCACAGAGCGCTTTGTGAGTGGGAATAGACATCCTGAAGCTTACTTTTTAGAAAATGCATAAAAATGTAAGTTCTGATGAAAGGATTGATGCCATCTTAGCTATTTGCTGCACCTGCTCTGTCCTAAAACCCATGAAAACAACATGTTGGCCCTGAAATGTCCCAACCCAAAGTTCAAGGCTTGGACAGGGGGTGCCATGGTCTCCTGATGTGACCAAGAATTTCCAGCTCCCTTTCTCAGCTCTCAGTACAATTATTGCTACTGCTCCGAGATACTAAACCCAAACACTCAACTCATGCAAAATGCATGGTCTGTAAGAGGAATGCAGCAATTAAGCCAAAGATTAGCTCGTTCAACGCTGATGCTCACAAATTCCTCATTATCACTTATGTTAATTACTCTAGAAATTACCTTAATTGCCTCTCCGGTGCTACAGTAATTGCTTCTGCCTTGTAAAGCAGATGTAACAAACACCGCGTGCCAGTGTTCACCGAGGCTGACTTACAGGAGGCTGTGAAACCCCCCCAGCAAACAGCAAGGACCTGTCTGAGGAAATTTTATGCCTCTTAAACCTGTGGGGATCAGGGATTTGTTTTAGTTCCCCAGCTGCTGGGGAGTGCTTCTGCTTTTTGGTCTGCTTGCAAGACGGAGGGCTCCGAAGCCAAAATTAAATTATTAGCTCAGAAACCAAGGGCTGCGTGGCACATCATTTTTAAAAAAGCACTTGGAACGTTTTTTACTTGGTGCAAATATTACAGGTTTTATGAGAGGCTGATGTAGTTGCCAGCAGGTATTTACACACACATCTGTGTTACTGTTCAAAGTGGGACTCGCAAGGCACAGGTGGAGTAACCTCAGAGCGCTGCCAGCCTGGTATTTTCTAGGGACATGGTGAGGAATACCTGGAACTGGAAGGAGTCGCTCTCTACTTCAGCTCCAGAGTGCCTGTACCACACGATGCCATCGCTGATGTCCTGCTGGGTGAAGGAGCTGGTGGGGGAGGCTGCTCTGCCATCAGGTAAAAGCTGCCAGGAGCCTGCCGGTCCGTCCGCCGGCATCGGGACCAGCAGCACCACTTCCCCTGGGAACAGAGAAGAGGAACTTCAACACAAGGGGAGCAAGAGGTGACTTGGCACCGGCTAAGGGGCAGCCAAGGAACATTCCCACCCAGTCAGAGCTTTTTTCCATGAGGTGTTAGGTATCAGAAATACCAGCAGAGTTCCCAAAAGGCATCAGCAGACATTGAGACATCCCGGTGACACTGGGAAATCTTGTTAATTAATGCCATTAAACAGGCTGGTAATTCTGCTGATTGATAATTAATCGCTCCGTTACGTGAAACATCCATCAGAAGCTCTCCCATTTGGTTCCCCCAAACCACCCTGGAAAAGTTGGAGCGACAAAAAAAAGCAATTCAGCGAGATGCAGTATCACCCTTCCATTTGATCATCAAAGTCTGGACTAAAATTCCTTTATCAGTACCCCAATTACATTCCAGATCTTATGGGTTTTGCCCATGGGAGTTCCCCTAAAAATCTAAAAATCAAATTCTACTTTTTCTATAGGTATGAATATCTTTCCCATTAGTCACAGCCTAAGTTAGGCAGATAAGTCCTCCTGGATTCCAGACCGATTTTCCACCTTTCTCTCTCTCTTATTTTTTCCCTCCCTTTCTGCAAAATAGCATTTTAGATAAAATTCTGGAGATCATTGATTTCTGCTGCTTCTTCCTCACCTGCAGCTACAAACCTGTTTATATTACTGCAGTTAATCACAGCAGCAATAATTATGGTGATACAAACACAGGATTATAAATTTTACTTGGGGTTAGGCAGCAGGAGACAAGCTCCTCAGGGAAAAATTCCTGTTTTCATGTAAATGCTTATTAAAAATGAGAAGACAGACCTTCATCTGCAAAAAACTGAAGGGGGAATACAAATTAATTACTTCTCTTCTAAACTGCAAAACTCTCATTATCTCTGTTTCCATCAGGTGCTGGCAGCTGTTATGGAAACCAGCCTGTCCTTACAGCAAAAGGGAAAAAAAAAAAAAAAAAAAAAAGGCATGGATGTTGCTAGAGGGATCCTCTGATTTTCCCAGATCAGCAAATTAAACGTGGTATCCTTTCTTACAAGTGCAAAAAATGTTATCTGAAGACATGGTTTTTGTGAAGAAAACAGTGATGCTGAGTAAGAAAAGAACATTTTTTCTTTCTTTCCACATTTCGTTTCCTTCCGCATGACACCTCTTTTTCATCCTGTTTTTCTCCATTTATACAGCTCAGTCACAAATCCCAGAACTTTCCACACTCCCCTTTAGCCTGTGCCCAGAGGATCCTCCCTAAGCATGGGGCTGCTGGTGAAAGTCGCTGCTCTGGGATCTGAGCTCAGAGCCTCTCAAAAGGAATTTGGGGACAAGAATTACCTACAGATCCAAACATCCCCAATTCCTGTTGGCAACCCCTCCCTCTGGGACAAATTAAATCAAACATCCCATAATTGAGGGAATTCTTCAAGGGAAACTTTTGCTCAGCAGTTCCTAGAGGTAGACACTACTCTGTGCACCTCCACCCAGCCATCCACTGGGGGGGATTATCTGTTGGCAGTAAGATTCTGCTCTCTCAGGGCTGTAAGTACACCAGGGTTCCACCACCACAGATGATCAGGAAGGGCAGAAGTGCCTTGTTACTTGGCATGGCTGCCAGAAGTGGGAAAAGATGAGGTCAGCAGCACTCACCCAGCATCCCATTCTAAGGAAACACTGCCCCAAATGCTGCTGGTTGTGCACAGCACACCAGAGGAGAGGTGCTGCTCTTGGACAGCAGAACCCCAGAGGGATTTACCGTGTCTGGGCTGCTCCTGGGTGATGGTGTAGGTGATGTCAGAGTCCCGGGCACCGGGCAGCTCGGCGTGCAGGATTGTCTTGGAGATCTGCAGCATGCCTCCCTGGGGCACCCACACCAGGGAATTGGTCACCAGCCGGGGGCTCCTGTCACTCTGCAGCCAGGGGGACAGCAAGGACAAGGCTGACTGGAATGTGAGCAGTGCTGTGCTGGTGGAAACAGACTTGCAAGGGAGAAGAAAGGATCAAGGAGTGTATTCTGGAATTTCTCACGCAGTCCACCCTGGTGTCTGCTTGAAGAAATGGTTGTGGATCCTTCTGCTGTATCCCTCTGACCCAATTCCCAGCCTGTAGAACTGACCTTGTCCTCTAATTCCTAATTTCCTGACTCTAAACCTTCCTGACCCAAGCACAATTTTGTCTTTTACCACCATCCTCATTCTCTCTGAGCATCCACCCAAGGCTTTAGTTACTCAGTGGGTTTCCTAACCTTCCAACTATTCCTGTGGCTTTTTTTTTTTTCTTTTCAAACTAATATTTATCCCATACTAGTTTAAGCTTCCTGAAATGGGGATGTCAGCACTGGATTTCAGTAACAGTTTCACTCCAGTTTCCATTTATTTCAGTAACACTACTCTGGCTCTCAAGGATTATATCAGCCCTTTTTGGCTCTAATTTGCTTTGCTGGACAGGTCACCAAAATCCCCGTGACCTCTTCCATGCCATGGTTCTTTCTTGTAACCCCAGCTGCTGTAAATGTGACTTCTTTTCTACATTTCTGCACCTTCACCTTGAAACTGTCTGTGGCTGCAGTTCACCTTGAACTGTGTGATCAATCAAAATCCTGACTGCTCCATCTAAGGGATCACCTTCCTCCTCATTTACTCCACACAATCAGCCCCCAAACTGATCAATGACTCATTGCTGTGTTCTTCTGCCACAGAGACCGGAGAGAGAGCTAAAAAGATGTTTGTGAAAAGGAACCACATTACAGGATGATTTCTGACCTCCTTCTTGGCACCTCTGCCGTGCACCCACCTCATTTGTACTCCATTTACACTGTGGGTTTGCTATGAACACAGAAACCCTCAGCTTTTAGGTCACTAAATGACTGAATGTTCCTTCACTGGCCACATCAAACCCATCCAGCACGTTGGGACACCGTTCCCACACGGCTTTGATGCTGCTTGTTAGCAAGTACAGACTCATGAGACAGCTCTTTTTGCTTGGTAATCTATTTTAAAAATATATTTCACGTGAATGAATTCACAGCACAGTAAAAGTGTTTGCAGAGAGCTCAGGGAGGCTCACAAGCTCCCTGGTCTGTGCTTCAGCTACCTGCTCCCAGGCAGGGCAAGGTCAGCTGCCTTGCAAATACCTTGGAGACCTCCCTCAGCTGGATCTCAAGGGGTCTGGGGTATGCCTAGAATAAACATCTTTTGCCCTTTTCTTTCTGTGTTTCCCCTGGCCCCTCAGAAAAAGAGAAGCTTCCATGTCCCTGCTCAGACTGCAACAGTTCCAGCAAAGGATCTGGATGAGAGAAGCAGCCATTAGCAACCACTGGAAAAAGCCCTAAAAGCTGCCCTGCTCTCACCTCTGTCACCACCTTCATTCTCCTCCGTAGCCAAGTGGTGCAGAGAGAAATGTGGAACCATAAGGAGAGACAAGGGAGCACAAAACAGGATAATAAAAGAAACTACTCTCAGCAATTCACCTTCAGTAGCATTTAGAAGAACCTGCTTAATCAACAGTGGGGGGAAAAAAAGGTGTTACAAAGAACACAGAGTGGTGTCCAAGCATTTTCACAGTCACTGTGATCCTATTCTGGCTCCTTAGGGCCATGGAGGCCGTCTGGGGGAAGAAACCCCAGGCAGAGCTCCTCTCATTCCGGGAGTCTAATAACAGCACCAGCCTTGAAAGCAATTCCAGTCTCATCCCCAGGCTGCTGTGTGAGTCACAGCACTAATTAACATTAATTACTACCGTGGCTTTAGGAGAACCTGCAGGGTCCAGATGGGATCCGTGCCTCCGTGTGCGGAACTCCGCGGATGCAGGGAGCGCTGGCAAAGCTCCCTTCAGATTGTCCTGCCCAAGCTGCTGGGAAAGACATCTAACACAGCAAGGGGGGGGCAAAAGAGGGGCACTGTCACCTCGTCCCAACTCCTTTCCAAGGGGTGGGACACTGTCCTGGGTTGTGGAGCCAGGGGTTGTATATTCTATTTTCATCTTGTTAAAAAGCAATTGGGGAGATGCTTTTCTTTATCTCTGGTAACTCAAGGTGGGAGAGGCCTGACGCCTTCAGATAATGGGCCATTAGCACCTCCCCAGCTATGCCCCCTCCCAGAGTGGTGCATCTGCATTTCCATCATCCTATTGTGAGATGCATCACATCCCCCTGGCAATGGGGGCGGGGGGCAGTCCAGTTTCTACCTGGACAAAAAACTCAGACACAGGACAGGAAAGTTTCTGGCTTCACCCTATTTTCTGGGAAGAAGACTGGACCTCTTTTACCACTGGACTCTTCCCACCACCACTGGAGACCTTTTACCACCACTGGACCCTTTCCATCACCAGTGGACCCTTCCCACCACCACTGGACCCCTGTCACCATCACTGGATCCGTTTTTCTACAGGATCATCTTTACCTCACCAGAACCACATCTGCCATTGAAGAAGGACTCACTTTGGGACTGCTTCCAACACCCTGACCCACAGGGTGTCAGGTTGTAGTCCTGACTCTGTCAGGGTTCTCCAAAATTGTTGTTTGTTTGCTTGCTTGTTTTGGTTGGGTGGTTTTGTTTTCTGCCACATTTGTATTGTTAATATTCCCAGTAAAGCACTGTTATTCCTATTCCCAAACTCTTTGCCTGAGAGCCCTTGATTGCAAATTTATAATTTGGTGGGGGAGGGGGGTGAGGGGTTTACATTCTCCATTCTAGGGGAACCCCAGTTTCCCTGGCAGAAACCTGTTTTCCAAACCAAGACAGGCACTGTGTCAGATCCCTGCACAAGAGATTGCAAACTGTGACCTTCTCTACCGACAGCTCTACTTTTTGTTACTTTCACATTAATAAGGAATGAAGATATCTTCGGGGTTCTCTCCTTCTGTCTAATTACAGTTTGTTACTTTTGATCAAATAGCCACGGACTTTGAATCCTCAAAGCTGCACAATCTGAGCTGCTGCAAACCAAAAATCCGGGCGACTTCCAAAACCCAAGCAACGCACCGCTTTCTGGGGCCGGTTACTCAGGATTAGTGATGCCTTAGGGACAGAGCAACACTTCTCCAGACTCCCAATCTGCCTGCCAGGCTTTCTGTGCCTTGTTTCCCATACCTTGGGAGCGATCCTGACGTGGAGCAGGATGTTCTGGAAGTGGTACCCATCGCTGACTTGCAGAAGAGCCGCGTCCTGCCGGCTGTGGGAGCCGTCGTGGGCGTAGCGCAGCCGCCCGCCCGCCAGCTCGGCCAGGCGGAAGGTGGCAGGGTCCCCAGGGGCCCCCAGCAGCCTCCCGTGGCGTGGAGGCTCCAGAACCATCAGCACCACGTCCTGAGGGTTGTCACTGTCCCCCACGCCGAGCACCAGCTCCGATACGGTCCCGGTCTCCCCCCTGCCGACAAGGAGGGGCTCGTTCCTGAACACGTACGGGGCCTGGAACACAGAAGCTGCTCTGAGGTGTCTGCTGAACCTGGGAGATTGGATCATGATCAAAGGCTGGAATTAAAAAGTTTGGGGATAAGGACATCAGCGCACTTCATCCCCAGAAATCTCCTGTTTCTTAGCAGCAGAGAATCACTCTCTCCACACCTTTTCCCCCGACGGGCAGATCTAATAATATTTAGCGTTTAAACTGCATTAGTCCCATTAAAGGAAGATTCTCATGCCACATTAGGCTTAGGAAAGGCAAAAACTTAGGATATTTATATAGAAAGCATCTATATAAATAGAGCATCAGACTCTAGCTGATCTTCATTAGCCTTTTGAGATGACAGCAAAACCGGGTGCCTTCATCATCAGTATTTATTTCGTTTCCAACACTCCCCACAGCCTCACTCAACTTATACCGAAGGCCTGCTAGAGCCCATATTTCTGCTGGTTTAAAATTAGTCCTCCAGCTCTTTGTCATCAAGAAAGTTTCAATCTGCAGTCTCTATTGATCCCAATAAACATCTTTTGCCAGGGGTAATGCACTGCCTGGGGAGGGAGGCGGTCCCGCAGAGACAAAGTCAAAGCCCTGGGAACATCCATCAGGGAGCCGACTGCTGCCACCTCACCTGTGCACCACTTCCCAGGGTTATTAGGGATCAACAGGCAAAATTCCTGTCATTAAACCTCACTTAGGTATTCTGGGGCAGTGACTGCAGCTCTTACTCAGGTGAACGTCCTACTGAGGTAAACAAGAGATTAGGCTGAGCCAAGATCTCAGCACCAGCCAGAATCAATATCCACGCAGCAGGATCAAAACCCACAGTTTGTCTTATTCTTAAAGGACAAACTAGAGAGGTTCTCATTTCCAGAAGTTATGGGGACGACTAATATGGAATATAAATTACTCATGGTGAGAGTGGAGGCCGAGCCAGGCTTGTAGGCAGGAAGGAGCCAGCACCAGAAGAGTTCTGTCAAGTCATTTGGTGCCCCTCTGAGGATGTAAATGGGCCTTAAGAAAAGCAGATCCTCTTTTGTACTTGAAAGTTTCCATTTGTAAGATTATGCCAAGTAGTCACAGCTTCTGATAGAGCTTTCCACACCAGAAAAAGCTCAGTGCAAGCTGCAAAGCCTCCCTGGAAACCTGGAACCCATTAAGGTGCCTGTGCCCCCTCTAGGGTGAGACCCATCTATTGTGGCACAGACTTGAAATAACAATAATAGAGGAGACACGGACACTTGACAATACCATCACTTTGCCCAGAAGTGGTGAGAAGTTTAAGGGACACACTTTAGAGAGCTCATGCTGATTTAATTCCCAGCAGTCCTAGAACAGAGCATTGAACCTGAGAGTCAAAGCTTTCCTGCCACCGGGATCAATGCTGGCCCAATTGCCCCGCAGCAAGGGGCCAAACTGGAGCATCAGCAGATCCAAAGGACAATTGGAGCAGTAGGGATTCCTCAGCCCTCACTGATAATTGCTGTGTGATTGCACAGCTGCAGCTCCTGCACAAGCAAAATGACACAGGCCAACCTTCCCAGTCAATTCCCCAAGTCCCTTTCCTCCGTGTGACTCTTGGCTGCCGCCCCCAAGGGAGAGTTGAGTCCAATTTGCCTGATCTGAATCCCTGCTCAAGTTGTGCCCAGCTCCTCTGTTATCCCTGTGAGAAACCAGGGCTTCAGAGGGTACAAAATTTGGGGGTTATTCCCAGGCTCTGTTACCTGTGTTGAGAAGGCTTGAATGTTGATCACCTCGAGCTGGGAGAATGACTGTTGATCACTGACCTTCAAGGAAAACTGGCCTTTCCTAAACAGGTCCCCAACAAGCCAAAACACTATAATTACTATGATTATTATAATCTGTTAATTAATATAATCATATCTTATTAATTAATATAATATAAATTCATGAAGTACTCTTCCAGGACTCGATAAGCACATTATATATTCAGCAAAAATGACAGGCTCAGTGACAGTAGCTTTAGCTCAAGTTTTCCCCAATTACTTCTTTATAGTATTTTTTCCTGAAGATTCACAACAGTCACAACACATAATAAAACACCTTTAGCTGTGCAATAATAAACCCTCATCTCCCTTTAAGCAATGTTTTCCACACCCGGTGGCAGCCCCAAGATAAAGTGCCAATTCTAAATGTCAGCCACTCGCTGCCGAAGAAAAACGTCACTCTTCTGCCTCCAGGACTTGCCAGGGCTTTTCCTTCCCATTTACTCTTCAGTGATGCCACCCAAGCACCTTGGAGTTTCAGGTAACAGTATAAATAACAAATGGAGTAATATTTAGGAATAAAGTAGCTTTGTTTCTCAAGACAAGATGCTGATATTTCATGGTGACTACCATAGGTAGACTAAAAAAAAAAAAAAAGGCAGGATACAGCAGCATGTACCCTGAAGCCTGGTGAACACCAGCTAACCCTTGGCATCAGGACACCCTGCAAGGCTTCTTCAGATCTTATTTAGATCAATGACCTCCCTGATTTATACAGCCAGAAATTTAGAACAGTTCCACCGTGTTGTCACTCTGGTGCCAAGGCTTTATGGTGATGCAAATCAAGTGTGAAATCAGGCAGCGTGGCTGCCTTACTGCCTGGCTGCAGGAAAAAACTGCCTCCTTGCAACATCCTTGCAGCATGAGCTTTGCCAGCCACTAATCACCACTAATTATTCCAGGGTACTAACAGCTCATACTGGAGGCAAACAAGGAATGGCTGAAGGCAAACTATGCCAGAGAGCACAGCAGTGACATCACCCGAGCATCCTCCTAACAATATCCAGAAACTGTGGTAACAATCAGACTAATATGCTGGGTTTAACTCTCAGCTGAAGATGGGACAGCTTCCTGCACCCCCAAAGCACAAAAAGTTTGGGAGTTGGGTCACAGTGACCTCCTCTACCACAAACTGAGAAGTTTTGCACCACCAGTTACACTGTACAGTGTAAGTATGCTGCAAGTCGATTTACCAGCAGTGGCAAGTGTGCCTCCCTGGAGGAATGCTTCCAAAGAAAAAGGAAATACCTGTTCTCAAGACACAGTATTTTTTTTGTGAGGCAAGAGCTCAGAATAAAAGCTTTCCCCCGCTCACCTGGGCTCCTCTTTGCTGTGCACGAAGCGCACCCTCCTCTCCCGCACGTCCCTGCAGCTGAAGCGCTGGCCCTGGCTCAGCGGCACCTCCCGCCCGTCCAGCAGCATCACCAGCCGGCCGGTGGAGGGAATGCTCTCCAGCTGGAACAGCAGCTGGCCCGAGGCACCGGCCGGATCGCACACGCCCAGCAAGGACAGGTCTAGGGGCTGCACCCCGCCAATCCCCACCGCGAGGGTCCTGCTCACACGGGAGCTCGAGGGATGCCTGCTGGCTGAAGGGAAAGAAGGGAGAAGTGTTACTGCAGGAATCACCACGGGCTGTGTTGGCTCCATGCCTGCCACCACTATTTTTTGGGTGCCCTGTTCGTTTCCTGACCAGGGTGGACTGCAATTCATCCCAATCCCCACCACGACTCGGGCAAATCACTTCGCGCCTTGCTTTCCCCGCCACAGAACTGAAAGCCAACCCTCTCTCTGGTCTGCCCTGCAGACACACCAGTAAATCTTCATTTAGAATAAAGAATGGATAACTAACCACTAAACTTGATTCAGGAAGGGACTTCCCCCAAGCTAATTGTGTCACTGGTTTTACAGCGATGATAAATGGCGCTGTCTCTGGAGCGACACTCACCTTCCTCACACTCTCTGGTCCCTGTATTGCCATAGAAACCCTGGCCACAGGCAGAAACACAGATCTTATTCTTCAGAAAGGTGGTGCTGTCACAGAGGTGGCACAGGCTGCTGCTGTCACACTCCAGGCATCCAGGAGGACAAGCTGCATCGGATGGAAAGCACAACCCCACTGAGACACTGCAAAACCAGTGCAGCCACTGGTAGGCAGAGCTGTTCCCAGAGTCAGAGCAGAAGCACCACCACGTGTCTTACCTACCTGACAAAGAGAGTCAAGAGAGTGAGCAAAGAGTTGTGACAGAAGTTGGCAAGAAGCTCTTTCCTCGTTTGCCCACTGTCCCTGCATCAAGCTGGCCGTGCTCACCTGTGCACTCGCGCCGTGCCTCGTCTGCAAAGTATCTCTGCCCACATTTGGGAACACAGAGGCTGCCCAGGAGGAAGAACGGGGCTGGGCAAAGGCTGCACTTGTCTGCTTGGTGGCACTGAAGGCAGGGCTGATCACAGCCTAAAGAGACACAGGCAGAGCTCAGCTTGACAGCTCTTGCCAGGCAAGCAGGGAAACGCGTTGGAAGCAATGCTCCATAAAAACTCACTCTGGCACGTGTCTGATTCCCGGTAGAAAGCTGGAGGGCACTCTTCCACACAGGCTCCTTGGTGGAGAACGTGGCCTTCCATGCACTGCAGGCAGTCAGTCCTTTGGGGACCTTTGCAGGCGTTACAGCTCCAGTCACACTCTGGAAGAAAACAAAAATCGGTTCAGGGCAGCCCTTCCTGGGGTGCTCACCCTGCACAAGGGCTTAGCACTTGGGGTCTGCAGGCTGTGGGAAAATATCACTCATTTTCATTTTGGACCACTCTGCTGGGGAGTGCTGGGAATCTTTCAAGTCACATGTCTTTTAAATCACTCCAAACTGCTGTTTCTGCAGCCATCCAGTGATGCAGGATTTAATAAGACAGAGAGAGAGAGAGACAGGTGAGTACAGGAGGCCAGATAAGCCCCCTAAAAGAGACTTATCCTGGCAAGCTCACTCGTTATCAGCTGACCCGTGACTAAATGAATTGCTGGACCTGACCCCTGAAAACTTTGCTGGCTCAGTTACAAAATCATTTACAAGAGAGCGATTTGCAATAATCTTGTTCCACTGAAAGGCTCAAGTATGTGACAGCAGGCTGCCCAAAAAAGCAAAAAAAAACAACCCACAAAACCTGCAGAAGCCTTGCAAGCAACCTGTCACTGAACAATTTTCCCCTTCCCACACCCTTTTTAAAGCAGGCCCCCTGCACAGCTCCCGCTGCCACCTAACGGATTCTTCGCCAAGGCACTTGTGTTTATTTCTATTTTTCTTCCCCCCCTCCTTTTTTTTTTTTTTTTCTTTCCTTGAAACCAGCAACGTATTTTTCACCTCTGCAGGTCTGGCTGGAAAAATCCAGGTAGTACTGCTGAGCACAGCTCTGGTGCTGGCACTCCCCAAAGAGCAGGACCTCGGCTGCATCTCTGCACGACGTGCAGCCGGCGGCCGAGTCGCAGCTCCGGCACTGGCTGCTGCAAGCTGTGGGGAGACAAGGAAAATCAGCATCATTCCCCACCCACCAGCCCACTGCACAAGTGAAAACGATGTTACCCTTGCAGCCTTGCTGCTCCTCTTGGAGTTTCAGGTAACAGTATAAATAACTCCTCTATGGAGGCTGCAGTGTTTGTGGTTGCTCCGTTCCTTTTCGCCTTCTCCGAAATGCAAAGAGCCTCTTTCCCTCTGGAATAGGCTGGAATGTCCCCTCACGCTGCTTCTGAACTCTCCTCAGGACTGGCCAGGTAAAACATCAACCCTGAATCAAAATCCCCCAACAAGAGCTTGCCCTGTCTCTGGTTTTTGTTGTTTTTTTTTTAAACTTCCATTTTTCCAACCTGCATTTCATACAGCTCTTTACCCAGAAACACAGAGCAGAGTGGACTGCTGCAATCCTTGGTGGGACCAAAGGCCCATTTAATTTCACTTAACGTTTCCACCTTTTTATCTGCACACAGTGTGAAACTCTGGAGCTGCAGGGAGCAACAAAGATGCCAGGAAAAAATTAATTCGGGGATTTACTGAATCTAGGATCAAAGTCCAGAGGTTCAGAATATTTCAACTCACCTCTTTGATGTCCAGAAACTAAACTTTGCAGGAGGCTCTGCTAACAGTTTGGGTGATAAATACTGACATGTTAATTCAAAACACAGTTTTATAACCAAAAAACCTCCAAATACCAGAGTAAATGTGAAAATACCCGCGTTGCTCTTACTGAAGCAAGAGTACAGTGTTTTTGAAAAGAGTTCCTTGTTTTAGCTCCTCTAAAAAATGTCACAGAAGGTCTGCATTTTAGTGATGTACAAATGATTTCTAGCAAAATGTTTACCTAAAGTATCAAGCAGCTACTTTGAGGTGACCTGGTGCTGCTTCTTTTTCTTCTGCTTTTTCTTCACTTAAGAATACTACATGAAAAAAATCCCTTTTTTAAAGTGCTCCAAAGAGCCAACTCTTAAAAATACCGTGGAACGTTCTACACGAAGCCTAAATCCATGGAAATCAGGCTACCCATGGAGGCAAGCCAGAAGAGTAAGCAAGAAGTATATCTGGAAGCAAACCTGTCTGCCTGTTTTATCAGCAGGACTCCGTATCTGTGTTTTTAAGCCCATGAAGGACTCGTTAAGCTTCTTGCTGTTCCTGGGCCAGCATGTCATCGAGCTTAAAAATATCTCCCGGAGCTCATACGTGCACTCAGCATCTCTCTGAACCTCATTCCAACCCTGAGTTCCTCAAAAGTGCAAAGAGACTAAAATAAACGTTGAAGGGAGCCCAGATTTTCTCAGCCTAACAGCCAACCTCCGATTAAACAATCTTCATTCCCTCCAAGTGGCTGTTTCCCAGCAGCCTGGGACAATTTGTATCTCCCTGGCTTATCAGCAGCACTTGAAAAGGCACAAGTGACACTTGGAATGACAAAAATCCAACACACTTGGCCTTGAGCCTCCTGCTCCAAGGATTACAAACACTTCTTAAAAAGCCATTTGCAATAAGGAGATTAGAGTCGCTGAATTGGCTTGCAAAAAAAAAAAAATCTATTTGCAGTTGAGCCCCTCTACCAAATTCAGGAAGGGTGCAGGCCTCAAGAACATTCCTGGTCTACCTTGATATCCTGAGGCAGAAGCTATCAACAGGAAAGCTTTCATTAGAAAAGGGCACGTTAATTAGGAAGGCAGATATTCTGGTGCAGCAAGCAATAGGAGAATCCCTACTGCAGGAGAAAACTGAGTATTTTGTTGAGCTTGTAGGAAACCAGCCAGAACAGCCAGAGTCCTTTTTTTCCAATTCCTTTTTTTTATTACTTCCTTTTTTATTATTATTATTGAATAGCCTGATTTGCTCCACAACAGAAGAATGGTACAAGTCCTTCCAGCTATTTCCCTGAACTTATGTAAGGTGTCTCCATTTCTGCTGACCAGATGGAAATAACAGTTTCAGGAGAACCATCTATTCCAGCAAAAGGCAGGTAAAGCTGACAACCACATCTGTTTCCTCCTGCAGGACCTCATCAGTGACAATGCTGGGTCTGGGGAGGATGACACTGATACCTGGCCTCAGTGCAACAGAGTTATTTTATCATAAATTGGGAGAATTTAAATCAGGGTGGTGTGGGACCTCACTCATCTAACTGTTCAGGTTCACAGTGACCAAACCACTTCAGTATTCACTCACTTTCAGGTGTGTGTATTACAGTGGGACCATTCAAGCAGAGCTTTTTCCTGCTTTTTGTACTTTGGACTGTAACCTGTTGCATTTTGCATGAAGCTCAATAATTATGAGAGGAATAACCCAGGGCCAGAGTGAACAAAAAAAAAAAAATGAAAAAGGAAAAGAGAGGCCCTGAGAGATTGACAAAGGATAGCAAGAGCAGGATAAAACTTCATACGGGATCAGTTCCACCAGATCATTTAGGATCAGCTTAGGTCTGTGCCTACCAAGCTGTACCTTGTTTCTCCTGGGGTTTCACAGCAGGAGAAATGGACACAAGTGCTGCAATGCAGCTTCCATGGCATGTACTGGCAGGTAGTGCAGGGGGGAGGAGCTTTGCCTTAGCAAGGATTGATTAAAACTGGTCTCAACTTGCCAAAGCTTTTATCAAGCCCAGGGATCCACCAGAGGGAAACCCGCACAAACGCTCCCGCAGATTTTTACAGCGGGACGCAAAGCCTCTTGTCTTGGAGGTCAACAACAAAACTGCAACAGTTTTCAAAGTGCAGCCCTGCTGCAGGCTCTGCAAAGGAGCAAGAGAAGGCACGCTGGGGAGGAGAGGGGGCTGGGGGAGAGGCACTCACCTCTGCAGGTGTGCCCGTCGTCCCGGTAGTACCCCAGGGAGCAGAGCGCGGCACACGCGCCCGTGTGCGACAGCACCAGGCTGGCCGGGCAGGAGGAGCAGGAGAAGGGACCCGGGCCGGTGCAGGTTTTACAGGAAGGGTGGCACCCTGCAGGGACAGCAAAAAACAGTGTTTCTGTTCGAGGAAGAGCAGGTCTCAGGGCAAGTTCCACAAGCTTCTGCAGAAACGCTCTCAGAGGCTGAGAGTAGGGACGGTGAGCACCAAAGCTTCCTGCCAAGTCTAAGCCCTCACTGGGGCACAGTGCCTCCTGCCTATGAAAGGATCCTCTCCTTTCTTTCTCTTTTTACCCTCTTCTCTTCAACCTTCCCCTCTGAAGAAAAACCCTTGCAGGATCTGGCTGGGACCTGTCTAACAGAAAAGAGTGAAAAAAGGGTTAGCACGTACTCTCATGCCTTCTCCCAGCTAGCTTCAGGTAGGATCCTCTTTGTCTGTGTAGGAACCATTGAGTGCTTTTCTGAACCATTGAGTGCTTTTCTGACACTTCCACCTTCCCTGAAGATTCACATCCATCCCTTCAGCAGGGATTGCACTGATGGAGACCAGACTATCTCCATGCACCCTCTCCCCATTTCCCCCATGACTTTTCATTTCTGACCAAAGAGATTTAAAATATCACAGTGGCTGAGGCCAGTGTACCCTATTACTTTCTCCAGGGAGGCTACATACAAATTTATTAGTCTGTTTTACTTCTTGACAGGATTTTACCTAGAGATTGATGCCATCATTACACCTATCATGACAGGTGTAAAATTAATCATGAGTGAGAGTGGGAGAAGGAATCAGAAGTGACCACACTGAGCTGTGCTGGGGATTTTAAAAGCCAGAACAAAATGTCCTATGAGCTTTGACATCGCCTGAAAAATGCACAACTCCTTTTAAATTGAACCTTTAAACCAAAGGGAAGAAATGTTATCCTTGGGCTTACATTTCCAGGAAGGCAAACCTCTCTTTCTCTTTCTCTCTCAGGGGCCTTTCCAATCAAATGACACAGAGTATGTTTCATAGCTCTGAGATCTCATTTGTCAAAAACACGTAAATAAACACACAGCTCCCAGAATGCTGGAGAGAAGCTTTGAAATATTACCCACCCTAAACTAGATTAGGAAATGCCACTTCCTGCAAAGGGAGCATCTACACTGCGCTGAATTTCTGGTCTTGGTTCCTTTCTCTGAAATTAAAGTGCAACACCCTTTGCTCAGCTCTGAGCTTTTCCACGTCTCTGTCAGCCACAGAACAAGAAAAGGAACCTGCTTCTTTTAAAGAGCCCAGCCAGCATGAAGCAGCTCAGACAACGACTGGAATACGAAACCACAATCAACGACTAAAAGTGGAGGAGATGCAGGGACACGTTAGAAAATAAAAGGTGCCACGGGTGCAGCCTTAAAAGCTGAATGAAATTGGCTTTGTGTTTCAGGAGCTGCTACAAGCCATCACCTCCTGGGCCAGTACTTCAGCGAGAGAAGCCTCAGTAACAGACCTTGGTTAGGGTGATGTTCGGGTGATGTTCGGGTGATGTTCGGGTGATGTTCGGGTGATGTTCGGGTGATGGTAGGGTGATGGTAGGGTGATGGTAGGGTGATGGTAGGGTGATGTTAGGGTGATGTCAGGGTGATGGTAGGGTGATGGTAGGGTGATGGTAGGGTGATGGTAGGGTGATGGTAGGGTGATGTTCCATCTCAGGCTGCAAAACGCCGTGAGAAACTCCTTCCAGCAGAAAACTGCTCAAGTGCAGCTGGACAAAGCTTCTCTCCTAAAGCACCTCATGGGACTCCTCCCAAGGACGGGGGCAGCTCCTGGCAGCTGCTGGAGGTGTGTGTAGGGAGCACTCACGTTTGCAGGCGCCGCGGTGGGCGTAGTGGCCCCGGGGGCAGTCGGGCCGGCAGTGATCCCCCAGCAGCAGGTGACGCCGGTTCTGGCACTTGAGGCACACGCTGCCCTCGGCCCGCAGGTCGGCCACGCACTGCTGGCACAGCGGGTGGCAGTCTGGAGGGAGCAGGGAACAAGGGACACTCAGCACACAGGGACAGACAGCACAGAGCTTCGCTGAGGGATGGAAGCTTAGGAGCAACTCCTGCTGCCTGAAACTCCTGCGTCCGAGGAGCGTTCTCTTCCTCTTGCCTCATCTCGTGCTCTTCCTGAGCACACCACAACACTTTCACTGCTCTTCTGCATCCTCCTGCCCCATTCAAGCATGCTTTCCCATCCTTAAGGGAGCTTGGGAAAGCTTTGCACAAAGCCAGCTCGAAGCCCTTTGCTTCCCCAGACCTGATTTGGAGTGCCTCTGCCTACAGGTCTCTCTTTAGCTCTGCTGGAGGCCTCAGGCACTCAGCTCCCTCTGCTCCCACCATGGAAAAACGAGGAGCAGAACCTGTACAGCTGGATGACCTTCTCCTGTAGTTCCTGCTGTTCACATTTTCCCACACAAACGAGACATCCATACCCTGAAACTGCCACAGCAGCCCTCAAAGCCAGGCCAAGAGTGGCATCAAAGTGCCTCAAAAACCTTTCCCTTTTTCCATTTCTTGCTAGCAGGACACAAGCTTGTGTCTCCTGACCTCTGCCTGAACTTGGGTGCTTCAAAAGGTTTGACAACAAGCCTTTTGTGTGCACAAAGGTGCAGTGGTAAGGCGACCTGGAAGCCAAATTAATCCTCATTATGGTAATTGAGAAAATTATAAAGGAAATGACAACTGTCTTGAAAGATATGTAACAATGAGGCTTGATTTGAGTACCTGGCCTCTTGTCAGGTTTCTGCTGCAGTTTCACCTTTCTGTCTTTTGTCTCTGGTGACAGCATTACTACAGATTGTCAGGCAATCTAAATTTACAAGCTGAAGACAGGCTCACGTCGGAATTCTGCATCCATAGCTGCAGGAGCCTCGCCCCAGCTCCCAGCTGACATCTGCTGCGTGTCACACACGGGGGATTCTCACCAAACACTGCTGCCAAAGCCCAGAAGCAGCTCAAAAATTGATCCAGTCCTGACTGCAGGCAGGGACCCAAGCTTCTTAGAGAGCTGCCTCCTTCACCTCCTGCTTTGACAGGGCATAGCATCCATGGAGTTTCTGCCCCGGGCTCCCAGCCTTGGAGCTGGGAAATGAACAGCCTGAGCTGGGGTAAAGGTGTGCAGGAGGAGACTCTCTGCTTCAGATAAAAGCACACAAGGTCATGCTCCCCACCTCAGTGTCCAACCCCAGAACCTCCTCAGAGGAGTTACAGCTCACAGGGGCTCTTCAGCTTCCCACTGCACAGGAGAACAACTCCATACCCAAGGCATACATCCCAGGAATCTTCACAGCCAAAGATCCCAAACCTACACTGACACCAGAGCGGACAGACCTGCCATCTCTCTGGAGTCCCTGGAGCCAGAAAGGATCACATGCAGCCCACCTTAGGGAGCAAGGACTGTGAGACCATCCAAAAGGCCCTGAGTACCTGTAATTTTTATGGGCTGGAGGCAGGGTGACGAGTTTTAAGCACTTATAACCAGTTAAACTAACATAAATCCAATTACTTTTTTGTACTTCCACGTTTACCCGGTAATAAGCTGACCCTCCTTACTGCTAAAGTAATACTCCTCCAGCTGAATCTCTTGCTGCAGCCACAAATGGGAAACAAATCTGGTCAAAAGGTTTCACAAACTGAGCATAAAAATGAGGCTGAGAAAATGTAGGGTATCCAAACAGTCAGCCTCTGCAGTAAAAAACCTCCACTTTCCCAAACTAACATTTAAAAACCTGAGTATCTACAAAACCCTGTGCTGCTGCAGCAGAGTTTTCTCTTCACAAGCCTCTATTTTGGCTCCTAGGAGTGGAAAGAGTTTTCTCAGTTACTGTTTTAGGATGAATCAGCCCCATCCCTCTCTTGTTCCTTTGCAAGCCTGGAGATGAAAGCACACACAGCACCAACAACAAACCCAGGGCTGACGCTCGTGGTGAACTGGAGGGACATTGGGGAGCGAGCGAGAGAGTGAGGGAAGAACTGACGGGCTTTGTTCAGGGAGAGATGATTTCACTTCTTCACAGCAGGCTGCCTTTGAAGCAAGGACTAACAGAAGGGGGATGTTTTCCTTGTGCTTCTCAGAAACACCCCACAGCCCTACTTGTTCCCTGCTTCTGCCTGCCCCCCGTCAATCCTCCCTCCAGCTCGGCCAGCGGGCAGGTTACAGCCTGTGGGATCTGGGTTTTCTGGAGCCTTCACATCCCCAGATGGGCGCAGGTCAGTGCAACACAGGTCAGTTAATTCCCTTAGACCCCTTCCACTATGCAAACTGGATTCTTGGGAAGCCTGTCACCAATTTTTGTAGTCCCAATGCCTCCCTCCTCATCTTTCTTAGACTGCCGACTTTCCTCGCACTCTCCAAGCAAAATGAATTTCCTGCTCCCCTTCCAGCTGGCTCTGATTTCCTCCTTCTTCACCTTGGTGCAAAAATAACCCCCATCACCTTCCCCATCACTGATCTTCCTATAAAGCTGCTTCCATTGTAAAATAAAATGAAAATACACGGATTTCCAGAGTTACTTGACTTCCACACCCTCTTTAGCTTTCTCTAGCTAGCAAATAAAGCAAGAAAACAGTGTCCTTCCTATATGGAAACTATCTGTTATAGATTGTTCTAAGACAAAAGAGGCTGTTGGGGAGACAAAACCATCTCTGAAGTGCTTGTGAATGCTCACAAAGGAAGCCAGTGGCATTTCTGCCCCTCAGCTCCACCATTTGCTAGGCAATCACCCGCTCATATTGCTTAAACACATCACCCCTCTCAGGGGCTCCCCAGAGAAGTATTTCCTGACTCAAGTTTTGTGCTGTGCTCTAAGGTGAGACCTGAGGTTTACAACAGAGCTTGACTTAAAATCAGCACTGAAAACACCGCACACCTCAGGGGGCATCTCAGCGTGCACAAAGTCTCTGGTCTTAGAGCAAATCCAGAAAGCAAGTCAGTGTGGTTGGTTTAAAAGGAAATGCAACATTGACCAGGATTTTTGGCTTGTTTTGGTTGTTGGAATGTTTTTCTTGTCTCTCTTTTCCAAGACCTGCAAGGGAATCTGTCACTCAAAGGAGCAAAGTGAATTCCTGGTGAAGTGCAACAGCGATTTGCCTGCATCCTGTGTGAGAGCTTCCCCAGGCAGTGGGAGGTGGGAGATCCAGCTGGATGGTGTCTGGCACAAAGGAGCCCAGACCAAAGCAGGGAATGGATTTTTTCCACCTCTGGCAGCTCAGCTGCTGATTCTGTAGGAGGCTGCACGCCAGTGAGTAAGCGGAGCTAAGCCCCTCTTGCTCTGCTCAGCGAAACCCCAGCTCTCCGTGATGATATCAATGTCTCCCTAAAAGAGACAGCAACAGCTCATTAATTTTACAAGGAACTGAGTATATTTCTCGTTGTCAGAGTGTCCCTTCTGGAATTTCAAGAGCAAGGCAGCAAAGCTTGTTACAGGCCCCCTCCTGAGCGAGCTCTTCTGGTTTAGCTTTGAACGTTTTCCCAAACTGCACGCAGCCTAAGGAAGCAAGGGCCTGTGGAACACAGGGAGTGGGAGCTCCCTTGCAGCTGGAGTTAAGAGCAGACTACAAGGGATTCTGCATCAGTGTTCACAGTTTCCTTCCACAGCAGTCCCTCTGCATTTGGCTAATTGCCCTTCCATGCAGGCAGGAAAAGATCAACGGGGAAGCTTCCAGAGCAACACGAAAACCTCCAGTCAGAAAAGGGAGGGCAGGGGTTTATGAGCAGGACAAGGCTTTTAGCTGTGCCTGGGATTTTTAGACTGGTGATGGCAAAGCCTCCTGAAGCTGAAGTCGAGCTGGACAAGAAGGAGAGGCAAATCACAGAGTATTTCCAAAGTGGGAAAACAAAACTCACGGAAGCTGTGAGATCCAACAGGGAATGGTTAAAGCCTCAAGCACATTGCTGTACGTACATTTGGGCTATAAAATAAAATTAATCCATTGAGCACACTCAGGGAAGAGTTGGCACAAATTCTGCGTGCCGAAAACAGAGCTCAGGGACTCATTGATTTTTTGAAAATTGAAGACATTTTGTCTTTCTTCTGCTTAAATGTGAAATGCTTATTTGATTAACTGCTGAAAACAAGACCTTTTTCTTTTTTTTTTTTTTTTTTTTTTTTTCTATTAACATGGTAAATGTTCCAATCCCCATTCAGGTAACATGCACAATAAACACCATCAATTCCCAGGCAATGGTTTGGAGTGGCAGTTGGTTTTCTCCAGCCTCTGTGAAAGATTTTCCCTCCCAGGTCCATAAAGGATGGCAGGTGACAACAATGCACAGCAGGCCCTATAAGCCATAACACAATTCAGCCTGGAGGGTCAGGAATTAAAAGATAAATGGAAAGATAATTGTAAAAATATATTGCTTTGGGAGGCGAAGGAAAAAGCTTTATTAGATTCTGATGCAAATCGTATCTTATGAGAGTGTCAGGAGTTTTAAGGTCCTCTTTTATGGGACAGCTGCTCTTTAACCAATAGTTAATAACTTGCAAGGGAAATTCAGCATTTCAATCCATGCTGAACGAGGAGAATGAGTGAAACTTAACAACCTGGATGTGGAGCTCTTTATCTCTGGGAGAACTGGTGACAAACATCCTTTGCTCAAACACCAGATGTAAATTTGGCACAAAGACACTTCAGACTGCAGATCCCGGACCAAAGCACAGCTTTTTTTGTCAAGGCAAAAAACCTCAGTTATGTTCCCCTGCAGGGGTTTTCTCACAGCTTCAGTGGGACAAAAAAACATCTGGATATTGAGGGTTGCCATGCCACAGGGAATGCCCTCCACACTGCCTGAGGGAACCCACTACTCCCAGTCCCTGCCCAGCACTGTGACATCTCCCTGATCACTGGGGTTTGGGAGCAGGACACCAAACAAAGGGATAATTAAAGCAGCAGAATAAACCCTCCTCAGAAAGGGTCCTGACTGGTGACAAATGGTGCTAAGCTTTTCCCAACAAAATTTACAGAGGAAGGCTGCTTTTCCACGGGACTTCTTTCAAAGGAAGCATAATTCAAATTAATGGGGAAATAAGGTGGAAGAAATAAAGTGGATAGAGCTCTGGACATTATTAAGTACCACTGCATCCCCTGAAATTGTACAGGACAGAGACACCTCTTTACACTGAAATGCTGAATTATTTCCAGGTTGTAGTTATCTGACTGCATGAAACGTCTTGATTACCCAGCTTGAATTCCTAAGGAGCTGTACAGTACTTTTAGGATATTTTCCTACTCCTCACACACTTACTTTCCCTGCTCTTTTTGTCTCTGCAGACAAAACAATCACTGTTGTTTAAAAGGAAGATGAAGAAATGGTTCAGAGAATTAAGCTGTAGAGAGCAAAGAAACAAGTGTTCCATAAAAAAATATCCAGGACATAGACATAAGCAAAGGGAAGGCTCTGTGAAGGGAAATCACATTAAACTGAGAACAATCACCTCTCAATGGATATATTTATTACTTCTAATGCATTTTTCCCTTTTCTTAGGAATTCCTTATCTCATTTGGAACTGTTCAGCCTGGATTAAGCCTCACACACCGTAGCTTTTTTTTGATAAAGAAAAAAAAAATGGCTTGATAAAGCTGAGAAATTGTTGGAGCAGTTCCCAGGATATGTTTAGACGTGTCTGTGTGACGGATTAAAAGCGATTTTTCTTTTTAAACAGATAAATGCAATCACTGGTTTCACATGATGGGCTTAAGTGCAGGCACTGAGCACCCACACAGCATCACCCCATCCAGAAATCCTATTACCGCCCCAAAACGCACACAGCTGCGCCAGCTTTTCTTTAGGGCCCCATAAACTGCTCCTTTGGATCACAAATTTTAACTGAACTCCTTTTCCTGAAGGTCTAAAGAGCTTTCCTGGCAGTGTGAAGCAGCAGTTGAATGGCACAGACAGATCACCCCCCAGCAGCTCCCCTTACTCACCCACACAATAGCCCACCAGGTTGAGGTACTGCTCCTCCTTGCAGCCTGTCCTGCACTTGCCACCATCCAGAGTGGCATGGGGGTGGCAGCTTGAGCATTCCCCATCAGAGGGGCCATGGCATGTCTTGCAGGATGGATGACAGGCTGAGGAAGGAAATCAACACTCCTGCCTTTATGCTCCTGATGCACCCTCTTCCCCTCCCTCCCCAAAACACCAGCTCCCACCATCATTTACTCTTACAAAACATGGGCATGAAATGCTCTCATGGCACCAGGGCCTGCAGGGTTGTGCTTTGGAAGGCTCTTGCATCCTCATTTTGAATAAACAAGATGAGGAATGGGCTGTCAGTTGAAGAAATGTGATTTGTTCCCTGCATTAATCAGGGTACAGATCTACACACAATATAAAAGAGAGAGAGATTGGCCCTGGTACTCCTCCCTGCAGCATATGCTTGTGCATATAAAAAAATACCAGAGTGGGATGCACAGGGGAGATAAATTAAACTTCTCTTGGGACTGTAAGAACATCATTGTGGAGCTTGATATACATGAGAGGAAAACTGAGGAATGATTTCTCCACCAAGCCCTCCCAAACTGAAACCTCTAATGGCAGCTCATTAGCCATTCTGTCTGCTAAAAGTTCCACAAAGACATGGCAGAGAAAGTGGCTCAAAAATATTTCATGGACTGCTTTTGTATCCTTCCAGCTTTAAAGACAGATGTCAGCTTTCCACGCTACAGATCTGAGGGAGATAAAAATAATACGGCTAACAGTCAGTAAAAAAAAAATTCTTAAAAACTACTTTCAAAGCTCTTTATGAATAAAAGGACACAGCTTGCAAGATGCCGCTTTCCTGACACGGGAATTTTGTTTCCAAGACATTTCTATGAGCCTGAAAGCAGGTAAAGCAGCACTCAGCAGTTATCTCAGCTCTAAGGTGGCAGTGCACACCTCAGAACTGATGAAGCTTTACAACGGCCTGCCAAACAAATCTATTTATAGAGTTGTTCCTTGGCCGAATAAATTGAATAAATAGAGCAGTGGACTTCAGGAAAGGTTTTTCTCTCTAAATTTGAGGCTTTGCCTAATAAAAGCATTTTATTTGTCCACGAAAGAGTTTTTTCCACAGCACACAAGCTAGGGACACCATCCTAAAATCAAGTCCAAAATATCTTCAGGGAAGCTGTCCCGAGGAGCAGAACTGAGTGCAATTTCTGATTCCAAGCGTACGTCTCCCTCCCATTAGGCGGAGATCCCATTCCCTGAAATGGGACTATCCCCGAAAATGCTCCAACAGCTTCATAAAAGCCCTGAGAGCATCTCTAAGTGCAGGGAGGTGCGTGGGGCGAGGGGCAGCGGGGCGAGCTGCAGGTGCACTCACAGGAGCAGCCATCCCCGTGGCTGAAGAGCCCCTCGGGGCAGGCAGGGAGGCACCTGCCCTCCAGCAGCACCTGGGAGGCCGGGCACGCCGTGCAGTCCTGGGAAGAGTTCCCCACGCAGCCCGCGCAGGATGGGTGGCACTCTGTCAGGGGAGAAGGAGAACACACAGCGAGCCACGTTAGTCCTGGCTTATTCCCCTTCTTACTGCCAGAAAATACAGCCAGATTGCTTTCTTCCCGAGGATGACAGCAAGGTGTTTTTCCTTTACAGGGTCCAAAGTAGAGAGCAGCTCCTGAAGATAAGGAGGAAGCAGAGACAGCTGCATATTTAATATTGCTTTGCACCCACGCAGCTCATTACTGAAACGCAAAGCTGAGCTGCCCAACACCACGTGATGCTGTTGTCTTCCCCTGGAAGAGCTCTGGGGCTCTGCAAACTTAGCAGCTGCTGAAAAATCACCCTCTGTTATCACCCTGCAGTTACTCCAGGCAGGGTTTCCTCTCACTGCACAGTTATCATCAGCCATTCTGGAGCAAATAGCCACAGAGGTGGACTGTGGCCACCTGAAGTAAACTCTCATCACAAGGATGAGCCAGCAAGAGGGAAGAGTGCAGTTAAATACTGCACTTGTTTCCTGGCACTGACCCTAAACCAAACCATCTTCAGCTAAGCCATCTGATTAAATAAATAGATAAACTCACTAGCTCCAAGCCTCATATTTATTGGAGCAGTGGCTGGAGGCCACAGGTTCCACCCTGTGAGTTGAACACAGACCTCTGGACTCTGGGGAGATGAGACACAGGGCTGGAGAGAAGACATTCAATGAAATAAAACAATTTATACAACTACACTTAGCTGGCTGCCAGGGAGATCTTTCAGGTTTCTCCCAGCCCAGGCCATTCTGTGACTCTACAAAACCAGCATTTTTCCCTAGATATGAACATGCTTCTGTTCTGCACAATGCTGTGGGTTTGCTTCTTCCAAAGGGTTGAACCTGCAAACCTTGCATGAGTATTTTATAGTGAGAGCTCCCAGTCTGACATCTTGAACTCTCTACAATAAATCAATCTCTACAATAAATCAAGCTCCCACTCTAATGGCACCTCTGGCAGAGCAGAGCCAATACCACGAGGGGCTGTGCTGGGATTCTTGCCCCCTGATATAATTCAGTGCTGTCACTCAGTGCTGTAATTCAGTGCTGTGCTCAGGCCTGTTCACCCACCTGAGGCAGGGATATAGGGATTCCCTTGCACAGTTTCACACCATGACCAGGACTCAGCCAGGAAAACCCATTAGCTGCCAAGAAACAGCCACTGCCTGGATTGTACACTACACTAATGCCTCCAGGAACCAGCTCAAAGCACTGGGTACCTGTCTAGGTCACTGATTAAGACAGAATTGCTCCACAAAAAAACCAAAAACAAAATCAAAAAGCATGGCAATTCTCTCTCCTCAACATCCTCTAAAGCAAAAAAAATGAGCTTGTACTCATTCCACTGAGATAAAAAGAAAAAATCAAAATAACTGGATTTTAAATTATGTCCACTTTTAAAAGATTTTTTTTCCAACAGGAAGAAACAGCCATCAGCAGTGTTGTTACTATTGCTGCTAGTACTTTACTTAAGTCCCTGTCTCTCTGACTGATGGGAAACCACATGTAACCCCAGTGTACATCACATTACCCACTTTTCCAAACTCTAGCCTTCATGGAAATTCTTCCTAGCTGGTATTTCAGGAGCAGGGGTGGCATGTCTGCTGCAGGGCATGTAGCAGAAGAGCTTCCTCAAAAGAAAACACTGCTCTGGGACATCTTGACCTTCTCCAAGGGCTAAGAAGGAGAAAGCTCAGTCACTTTTGAAAAGGATTTAAGGATTGATCCTGCTTCAAAGTAAGTCAGTGCTAAAAATCACGTCCTCAGCTTCAATGGGAAGGAGGCCACGCTGAGCTGAGCTGTGCAGGCTCGAACACAGGCATTTAAAAAGGAAGTACCTGAGTCTTTTAGTCACGAGTCTTATGCAGATTACATTTTCCCTCCAAAGTGCTAGGATATGCCATTTTGAAAGTCACAGAGTTTAAACACCCACGGCAGTCGAGAGGCAAGCACAGGGCTCCGGGCACGTACAAACCGAACACGCAAACCCCAGGGCTTTGAACAGCTCTTCTCACCTCTGCAGACTCCTGTGCTGTCCACATGGAACTGGGGTGGGCAGAGAGGGAGGCAAAAGCCATGGAGAGCTCCTTCCCTGGGCAGGTGAGGCTGCAGGACGTCCTCAGGCGCCCGGCACCGCAGGCAGCGCGCAGCGCCCGGGCCGGTGCAGGAGTGGCAGGATGGGTGGCAACCTGGGCACAGGGGGAGAGAGCCATCAGAGCCACAGCTTTCCCAGGGAGAAGGACAAGGGACAGCTTTCCCAGGGACAGCGACAAGGCCCAGCAGCATCTGGTCCTGCTTTCTACAACAGAACAGGGAATTCAGGAAAATACTTTGACATCGTTCCTCCCGCCCCCAAGGAACGGCTCTTTTCCCGAGTAAAGCTGATGAGCAAATAAAACACTGCAGCCCCAGGCAGCCAATTCTCCTTTCATTTCTGGAAGTGCAACAGTGAGCTCCATCTCACTGGGAGGGACAGCAAGAAATGACAGTGTGAAAGGCCCACATGATGCAGAAATTCACCTTCCCGATTTTCGCTGTTCCCACTACGGCAAAGATGACCTCAGACTTTGCAAATCTACCAGATTTATGTGGAACTTCATACCATGAACATGTGGAATTTCCTACCAGCTGCACGTGGAATTTCATACCAGCTGTACGTGGAATTTCATCCACCTCTTAACTGGTATTGAGAAAAACCTGGAAGCAATGTACATTTATTTCAGCAGTGTATACAGAGAAGGGGAAAAAAAAAAAAAAAGTCCCTGAAATCACTAAATCCTGGGGGTGTGAAAGCAGAAAGTATGTGGGAAAATCCACTTCTTCTCAAAGCAGAAAACAATCTGCGGGGAAGGCAGGAATTAAACATTGTCTGCTCCAGCGTAGGACAAAGGCAAAACAAAACCTGGTTTAGAGCAGCTGGGGAATTTATTCCAAGTAGAGAGCTCACCCTTGCAGATGTTGTGATCCTGGTAAAAACCCTGCCCACAGCTCTCCAGGCACTGGCCCTGGCGCAATGCCAGAGGGAAGGAACAGGAGGTGCAGTGAGTGGCCAGAGGTCCCTCGCACGTGGAGCATGAAGCGTGACAAGCTGATAAAGAAGCAGAGCACACAGAGCTGAGACATCCCATTTGTACTCCTCCAGAGTGGTGTTGCTGACTACAGCCTTCTCCAGCTGGAGAGGGCTCCCAGCTGGAATGAGACTCAGCTAAGTGAACTAATGAGAGTAGAATTGCCCCTGTAGTAACAAGTAACACTAATAATTCTCCCTCACACATGATGTTTCCAACATGTATCCCAGCGTGTTTCACAAGGAAAAGAGGTTATTTGAAGCCACCCATCACAAGTGAACAGAAGAAAACAGCAACAAAAAAATCAAATTCTCCGTCCCTTCTCCCACTTCTGTGCTCTTAAAATTCCCTCCCTGCCCTGGGAGAGCCTGGGAAAGGGTGATGCAAAAATACACCTCCTACCTCTGCATCTTCCACTGGCACTGGGGAAATGTCCGTCTGGGCACTGAGAGAGGCACCTGCCCTCGTGTAACAGCTTCCCTGCAGCACAGCTCACACACCTGGCTGGCTCTGGAGAGCACCTCTCACAGAACTGGCCACAAGCTGCCAAGAGAACAGCTCATTAAGGACATGCACTCAGTCAGGGAAGAACAGCAGAGCCATCAACATCTCCCCCCATCTATGGAAACCACCCTAGGAATCTTTACATGGCAGTGTACAGCAAGCAGCAGTTACCAGACTGTTCAGGAAGGAGAGGGGGGGAAGAGGTGATTCCAAAAAATAGTCATTTCCCCCCTCCCCCTTCTCTTCAAAGTGGGAAAATGCAGATAAAATCAAGCATGCTAGTTTTTTCCCACCAGTTCCTGTGGTCCATATTATCCCAGGCAATCAGCTCTGAAGTGAACTGACCTGCTGTCCAAGAGTACCTCTGGCGTCCCTAAGGCACTACGCTGCTGGATATTCAGAAGAGTCAAGCACTTTACTTAACCAATTTCTGTTTCCTTTCACTAGACAAAGCAGATCTCCAGCTGGCTATCAAAATGCATGGTTTTTGGTAGAAGGTGAAAGGTCTGAACCTCAGAGGTTTCAAGGAACAGCTATGGGGTTTCAAGAAACCACTGGCAATAAAAGCCAAACCTAAGTTAAAATTTCCTTTTCAGCTTAAAGTATTTTCAGCTATAATATTTCAAGCCTTAAAACACACTTAAAACATAGGTGAATAAAACTGCCTGGTACAGACATCAACCAAAAAGAAGGAGAATCTGGTCATCCAGAATAAGCACAAATAGGAAGAATTTTGCCACCACGTTTAGAAAGAGCTTTTAAGCCCTTTCTAGCGAGCTGTGGCCCAGACACACCTGTGTGAGCCACACACCTGAAGCCCAACAAGCCCTGATTGACCAACCAGCTAGAGGTAGCTGCCAACAGCAATCCAGGTTAGACAGGAATGCACGTGGCAAATGCCAGATTCCTTATTTGAGATTTTTTTTTTCCCCCCTCCAGGATCCGTTTGGCTTAGGTCTTTTAATTCCCTCTAGCCAACCCTTCTCCCTTTTTCCCAGCAAACCTTCCCAGCTCCCAAGGCACATCTGCTGTGCAGGTATTAGTTACTGTGCTGCTGAATCATAATTAAATTTACAGAAACCTGCTGGCAAAGGCCATTTTTCTTTCCACAGACAAATGGATTTGTCAAGCCCTCAGAAACAACTCGGGTTTTCAAGCTGCTCGGCGAGGAGAAACCCCTGAAACCTCTCAGCATCTGATTAGCGTAAATGAATTAATAATCTCACAAACAAACAGCAGCTTGCCTCGTCTGGCAGGAGTGCACAAGGTGCAGCTGCCTTGTCAGACATGAGTGCAGTCACAGCTGCTGCACGGCTCAATGAAATATTGATCCCTGCTTGTGCAGAGCCTTCCTCTCCCAGGGACTCACCGGTGCAGATGCCATCCTGTGGGTAGAAGCCTTGGGCACAGCTGGCCAGGCAGAGCCCTGCCTGGAGCACGTGTGATGGGTCTTTGCAGGACAGGCAGTGGTGCTCAGCAGCTCCCCAGCACTCGGAGCAGGACTCGTGACAGGCTGCAGGGGAGAAAAGCGCAGCGTTAGCCAACAACCCGCTTCCAACCAGCTCTTCACAACAAAGAGCCTGCACCACTTCACTTCTTCCCAGGTCTGCTCAGGCTTTCACTGCTACAGAAGATGAAAAATAACAAACATAGCCCACTGCTGCTCTGGGGTTAGAATCTTTCATCCGAGCCATCCCGGCAGGACAACTTCCAGCTGCATTTCTGCACGTGGAATGTGACAGCAGCACAGATCAGAGCAGTTAGTGGAGCTGTTATCAGCCCAGGAGGAGTGTTGGGAACGCTGTGAAGTCCCTGGGGCTGCACAAGCACAAAGGGAAAGAGGAAGAGATCCCATCACAGGCTACTTGAAACTCAGATCCTGGGGGTGACTGACTGCTGACAGTAACCCAGCTCCGGGCACAAACACAGGACCGCTCTGCAGGGCTGCACTCAAGGTTTGGCAAAAGGAAAAACAAGCCAGCCTTGTTCTGCTTCCAGAAATAACAACTCCTGTCCTTCCAGGTGCAGAAGGAACTGACTTACCAGGAATCCTCACATGCTCAGCCTGAGTAATTCCTGGAGAAAATTTGGGATGCAGACTCCTATCAAATCCTGCGCTACCAGTGTTGCAGGAACGGTGCAATTTACAGTTCTTTTAGCCGTTAAGGTTTTTCTTTTTTTCTCAATTACACCCATATCAGTTCCAAAGATGTTCTTCAATTCCTTATTTCACAATAAGGCAGGTACATGCTTGTGCTCCCAGTCTGTAGCAGGTGGGAGAAAAGGGAACTTCTTGATGTTTGCCCTGCAAACACGTCTGAAGTTGCAGCCACCCAAGGAAAAAAACCTCATCTATCAACAGCATCAGTGCAATGCAGAAACCAGCAGGGACAGCAGCAGCTCACCCACAGAACTAAGAGCACATTATACGTGACTCACATGGCACAGAGGGGCACAACACCCCAGCCCAGGGGATTTCAGCACTGCCCAAGGCAGGGGAGAGCTAAAGGCTCCATCTCACACCGAGGGAATGGAATATCTGGGCTTGGAACAGGGAGTGCTCAGGGGGAAAGACACAGGACATTTGAGCTCATGGCCAGCACATGGTCCTTTGCCATTCTGAATGCTCCTTCTCCACACTTCCACCTTGGTTTATTTTCCCTTTTCTTGTCTTGATTAGCTGTTTGCTCTCCCCCTTCTCACCCTCCTGCATCTTCTTCCCCTCCACCTCCCTCCTGATCTTTCCAGAATGCTATGGCTCTTCTGGTTCCTGAACACTCCAATGTCTCAAAAGGACCCTGGGCATCCTGTACTGGATAGGATCTTCCCCTCACAATCCCAACACAACAAACACCAAGCATCCCATGCCAGGGCAGGGCTGGTGCACAGTTTCCTGCTACAGTCAATAATTTCCCTTGCTGATAGAAAAAGCCTACATCTCATTCCAGCTTGGATGATTCTCAGGGCACGTCTACACTCAAAAGTCAACTGCAGAGTATGAGTTCATGCTGCAAATTTCTAAGCAGTGAAATGTCCTCACTTCACCTGCCAGACCTGCCTGGTTTGCTCCTCTCTGAGCTCACTCTAACTTTCAACACATTTTTGAAAGAGTGGGTGCCAGGACCCGGATCCTTTAATTGCAGACTTCCCACTGCACAGCTGGGATCCCTGCCTGTTAACCTGCCTCAGTATGTCAGCACATCTGAGCGTTCCCAGCCATTTGCAAAGCTCTCAGTTCCTTCCTGGAGGTGCTGCTCCTTTCCAAGAGACACTTTTCCCTGCTGGCAGCCTGTTTTTAGAGAGTTACCAGCTGGCTCTTGCTGGCCCTTGGCAAAGCCCTATGAGGGTGGTGAGGCCGTGGCACAGGTTGCCTGGAGAAGCTGTGGCTGCCCCATCCCTGGAAGTGTCCAAGGCCAGGTTGGATGGAGCTCTGAGCAACCTGGGATAGTGGAAGGTGTCCACAGCAGAGGGGTTGGAACACGATAATCTCGACAGTCTCTTCCAACCCAAAGCATTCTGTGATTCCCTGATTCCCTGACTACACACCCTGACTCCAGAATCCTTGGCTCCTTCAGCACTGGATCACTGCCAGGCTCAACAGCTGCTCCTCACCCAAACAGCCAGGCACCAACTCCAAAGAAAGAACAAGGGGGAAATGGAAGCATTCAATGAGCCACTGTCAGCTCAAACATCTTTGCCTGCAGCAACAAAGTGGCTGTGTGAAAATAAATCAGCAGAAGTGGCCAGAAAGCTCTTCCCACCCCCCTGGCTATTTCCAGTTGGGATTTGTAGGGGCTGATTCTTCTGCAAACAGCTGAAACCCTCCCAGCTCTGACCACAGCAGGAGGGCAATGCCAGTGGTGTCCCAGAAGGAACACAGAGGGCACTGCTGGGTGTTGGGGTCCCACTGCTCTGTGCCACCTCTCCCCTGCACTCACTCCTCCCTGGGAGCTGGGCAAGCTCAGCCCAGCCATGCTCAGCCCTGGAGGATCCTCCACAGCCAGGGACAGCAGGGAAAAGCAGCTCTTAGGGAGCAGAAATCCGAGTGCTTTGCTTCAGAGTGAGCCCGGTCTGTTAGTGTCAAGTTACACACTTCAACGTTGGCATTTTGGGAGATGAAAGCAGAAACACTCCAGTTCTGCCCGGGCTTTTGAATAATGCTGAAAACATAAATAATTAAGTTAGAAAAACGCAGCGAGAGCACTGAACGCCGCCAGTCCTTCGAGCCCTTCCATTCTACCATGCAGACACGGTTTATTTCTGCTTCCCTTTGCTTTGCCTTTGGTGGGGGAGTTCTGTCTCTGCCGAGGGAGAATCCACCACTCAGCCTGACACAAACTCAACCGTGTGAGTGTAAATCCACTGCCACATAACTGAACTTAGTACCTTTTGTTCTCAATTTTACTTTCTCTTAACAGTTTTAATTCTTCACAGCAGCAAGCGAAGGGATGGGGGCAGGAAACAACCCCGGTGTAGGATTAAAAAAGGGCAGGGATCAAACAACTGTAATCAAAAATTCAAAAGAGACTCAATTAGACCAGCTGTTACAAAACACGAACAAAAGGAAAGGCTAACTCACTGTGTTTTTCTACAATGCAGACAGTGTTTGACAGGAGGCTAGAGCAAGAAACCTGGTGTTAAGTCTCTTTCAAGTCCAGAGCGAATTCCTCGGGAGGGAGTTTACTGGAACTACAGCAATTAACACAGTCTAGTTCATCCTTTCTGTGATTCTGGAACATGCTTATTGTGGATGTTAAAACCATTACGAGGAAAATCTTTTGGAGCAGTCTGAGGCCCGTCTGGAGGGTCTGATTAGAGATGTGCAGAAATAAAGAGGAGACAAGGAGAGAGCGAATGGCCGTGAATTACGGACCACATCTGAAATGTAAGACTTTCTCCACTGCCTTGACTTTATGCAGAAAATGCAGCCAGGCAGAACTAAAGCAAATTGGTTTAATTCCCTTGAGGAAAGAGGAACAAATTTTCCCAGCAACATTCCTGCTACAAGCATGCCTGACTGCAAATTTGGATGGAGTGTACAATCAGTAATCTACAAACCAGCAATAAAATGAAACATTAGCCTTTCCCTACCCCTTCAGCAGTACAGGGGCACTGCCAATTAAAACACCACAGACAGGTGGTAAGGAAATGATAAAACAAAACCAAATGAAGTAGAAGATGATGTGATACTTAAGCCTATAAATTCCTTTGGACCTAGTCTCTCTTGTCTGTTTATACATCCACAATGGTGCAGTGGCTGCTGGAGGAGAGAGGTTTTTTTAGATTTTCAAAACCTGAAACAAGTGGTCAGCTCTTCAAGGGAAACCACTTGAGAAAAGGAAGCTGGACTTACCATCTAGAGTGCTTTGCCCTGACATGTGCCAAAAGCCCTCAGCCTGTATTTAATTCTGAGCAGGAGGGATAGTTCCAAAGAAATTAAAGCAATGGCTCAGAAGTTAAGCATTTCCTCCACCCCTCTGCTGAATCAGAGCTGCAGAAATAATAATTAGAAGCCTTTCTAAAAAGGCCAACATCAAGACGAGAAAACTGTTAATTTTAGAGAAAACAATTAAACTGCCATGATGAAAAAGCAGCTGCTTTACAGTTTGGGAAGAGTTTAAAGTATTTCAAAGGACCAGGGGAAGCTCATAAAAGCATAGTCATAGTTCCATCAAAGAGAAAGCTAACTTCTGAATCTTACTCTCGGGTCTTTCCAACTGCCAAGATAAAGGATTTAGGCACATCTCCAGTGTTTTACAGACTTAGCAATTTACTCTGTAGAAATGCTTCCTGTGAACAGTGAGCTCAATGCACTTCCAGGAAGAGTATGGAGCCAATCAATGGCAAAACAAAGCAGGAAACTTCCCCAGAGGGTATTTCCTGAGCCCCATCAATTCCCCACCCCTCCAAGCAACTTTCTACAGGCCTCAAAGTACCATATCCTGAAAGGTCTGGCATGAGCAGGTACAGGCTGTCTGTGCTGAAGTCAAAGAAACACAGAGCAGAGCTGATCCACTGAGGAAGTGTCATGAACGTTTCCCCAAGCAGTTTAACCCTGTATGACTCGGTTCCTCTGTTCACTCACTCCTTCCTTTACTCTGCGGTGAACATTAACACCTAAGTCAACAGCAGATGCTGAGAGAGAGAGAGAGAGGGGGTTCTCACAGCCCAGGTGCAGCTTTTGCCTGCTCTTTGGCCATCAGAGGGGATTGCAGCCTCTATTGCTTCCAGGTACCTGTGCAGAGGAGCTGATCCTGAACGTAGCCCTTCCCACAGGAGGCCACACACTGCCCGTCCTTCAGCAGCAGGGGTGTCTGGCACGAGGAGCACTCAAATCCATTGGTGCAGGCCGAGCAGGTTTCATTGCAGGCTTCCAGGAGAAAGAGGAGAGAAAAAAAATCAGTCCCAAATCCCTGATGCAGAAAGACCCCCCGCCCCTGCTCTGACAAAATGAGATGATTTTGCCATACTTTAGCTGAAGAGATCAAGAATTTGAAGTGTCTGCTTCCACCTGAAACCTCACAAAGTCTCCCACAGCACGTGCCTGGATGCTTTTCCAACCAAAGCCTGGCAATCTCCTCAGAAGGAACCCATGGGACCCCACAGCCAAAAGCCCAGGGTGCAGTAGGGAAGGGGGGGTGTGTAACCCCAGGCAGGAATTACCTAAGCAGGCCCCCCCGTGCTGGTAGAAGCCCCGTGCACACGTCTCCACGCAGCGCCCGTCCTGCAGCCGCTTCCTGGGGTCCCGGCAGGAGTCACAGCGATCAGAGGCCTGGGAGCAGCTCACACAGTCTGGGTGGCACTCACCTGCCACAGGGGGAGCACACAGAGGGGGGAAACAGAGGCAGTGCTGGCAGTCAGGGAGGAGCAAAACAAAGCAACCCCCAAATCGAAGTGAAACCCACTACTTATTTCCTCGGGTGGTAACAATGTGTGTTAGCTTTGGAGTGGGTTTTTATAGACTAGGTTGTATCAAAGGGGGTAAATATTTTATGGCTCTATTCAGTAGGTGAGAAGTCATTGTACAGGCTCAGATTTTCTAGGCAATTGATTAAAAGGGTATTCATTGTCCACATGGCTCCTCAGCAGTAAAAAGCGTAAGGCAGCAGGAATTAACGGCCCGAAACAACCTGAATCTGAGATTCCTCAAGCCAAACCCTGCAGTAAGTCACGACTCTGTGTCAATGCCAGGTCACAGTACAGGTGGCAGACTGCTCCCCCTCCAGAAAAAACCTTGATGCCACAGCACCACGGAAATGCTTCCTAGCCACAGCTACTTGGAGAGGCACAGAACAGAACAATTTTTTCTCCAGCTACAAAACAAGCCCCTCTGCTCCCAGCCAAGTGTTCTCAGCGAGGCTCCAAGCCAAAAGCTCTCAGTGAGAGGGAATATTTGCTGGTTTTTACACAAATACAGCAGCACCCTGGGCTTTTTGCTTTCCCCTGGCTAAAGAGGCGTGGGTTCTCCCTGCCAGCTTCCCCCAGCAGCAATCTCTGAGAAGCAGCAATCAATTTTTGCTGGCTTTATGGAAGCAGATGCAGCAGGGGCTGCTGTTCTGGGCTCACAGATTGAACCGCTGCAGGCTGCATTTTGCATTTGCTTCTCATCCCCCACCACTGCAAGACAGAAAAACAGAGGGGGAAAACAGCAGGCTTGGGTATGGGAAATTGCCAGCTCCCTTTCAGGACACAAAAAATGCAGGACACAAAAAATGTATCTCCAATATCATGACTCCAAAGCCTGGGTTTTCCAAAATGCTACCATGATGGAAGCTAAATGGCCACTTTTTCAAGGACAACCAGCAGACAGAGGCACCTCTTCACCATCTATCCCTTCCTTGGCAGCCTGTGCAGATGCTGTTCCCTCCCAAAAATCCAGGACAGTTCCATCAGAACTGCCCAAACCCAGTTTTCCTCCCTTTTCTTTCTGCAGTGCTTTGCATTTCCATTAGCATGCAGCAAATAACAAGCTTTAAAACAAGAAGATGGCCAATGTGCCCAGGCACTCCAGCACGATTAAAGTGTGAAGCTATTTTCTTTTTTCACTGAGATAAAGCATTAACTGGAGCACCCTGATAAAACCAAAGTTATGTGACTGCAACAAGAAGAGCTACCAAAAAGAACGAGCAGCCCACAGCTAAAGCCTCCCAACCACGAAATTTAAATCCTGGGGAATGACAATATCCTGGAGAAAAAGGATTTTATAGGCAAAATTACCATATGAACCAAGGCTATGCTAGTCTTTCCAAACAATTATTAACTGGCAGCCATTCAGCCTCAGGTGAGCTTGTGTCTGCGCATTCTTTCTTCTTCCCACTCCCGAGGAATAATCAGGAGCCCACAAACTCCAAAAACCATGCTAGGCTTCAGAAAGGAGCAGTGGAGGAAGAAGAAAGAAAAAGACAAAATGTTGGAGAGGATGAAGTAGCTAGGCCCTGCAGAGATGATTTATTAGTAAAAGATTCTAAAAGTATGAAACCCACAAGAGGAATAGAATTAAAAGCAAAGTTTGAACTGTAAGTTGCTAGACAAAAAGAAAGTAATTAAACAGCTAAAACGACTTAGCTGAGTAAGTCAGTGACACCCCTGCCAAGACAAAAAAAGTGAATAAAAAGTCAGACCTTCTCAGGTATCAGGGATAAGGTGGGTTTCACAAGTTTTAGTATGTGAAGTAGTATTGTAATGTTGTAGTTCCCATAGGCTATATGTAAATTCTGTAAGTTTTGTATCTTAAGGTGATTAGTTAATGCTCATTAGAATATTCACGATAGAAAGAGTTAAAATAGAATGTAACAAAGAGCTCGGCCTCTTTGCACCCCTTCTCTTGGACCCTCTTGCTCCTGCTCTGGCCCTCTTGGACTCTTTGCACTCCTGCTCCTGAATCCCTGGACTCTTCCCCAGTCAGGCTGCCTCCCCACGACCAATAAAGCACGTGTTCCAAAGAGTATCCTGCTCTTCAGATCATCACAACCAGCGTAATAACAAAACACTTCCAAAACACCAGCCCTGAGGAGAACTTCTCCTGCCAAAAGAAAGCTGTCATTTAAACCGAGGGGAAGTCACTGGGAGCTACAAGAACTCGTCTAAGAAGTAAACGGTACGGAAACGAGTTCATCAGCAACTGAGAAGCGGCGCTAAGATTCCAGGCAGGGATCAGAGCGGGGGGAGTGAAGGCAGCAGGGATTCCAGAGCAAGGCAGGGGCTGGCCCGGCTGGGTACCTGGCTGGCAGCGTGGACAGCAGTCTCCCTTGGCCTGCCGAGGCCGGCTGCCCCGCGGGCAGGGCGGGCAGGAGCGCTGGAAGCAGGTCACCGTCGCAGCCCGGCACTGGCACTCCCGGCACGGCCCTTCTGCCCAGCTCTCCCCGTCCTGCAGGAGAAACAGGGGAAAAAAAGCCTCGGCACTGAGCGGATTTGCCACTCCGGATTTGCACAGGGAGGAAGGGGCCTGCAGGACAAGACAGCAGGCATTTTAAATGCTGGCAAAGCTTTTCCGAGATTAAAAGTTCCTCTCTCAGAAAAGTTCCTCTCTCTGCACCAAGCGGAGAAAAAATCTCACACCTGAGTGTTTTGCCTCACCCGGGGCAGAGAAAGGGATCTGAGCAAAGAAAGGCTCAGCATCTTAAAAAAAGCCCCAAACAATATTAAACTTCCCATTCCCCACATCTGTTGGCAAAGAGAGAGATCAGCTCCAGTCCTCCCCTGTGAGGGTGATGAAAAGTCCACCACTGGTACATTTAAACTGAGATAATCAATGTTGCCTTTCTCTTTAACTTCAGAGGGAAGTTCTTTGAAAATATTAATAATGGGCTCCTGTTGCAGTAGAGATTACAATCAGTAGGATAGATTGGCAGAAAAAGCTACACGCTGCCCCAGCTCTGTAGCTACTACTTGATAGGATTAAAATCAACTATCTTTATGAAATGTGCAGGAAACCTCTGGGTAGGGATGTTAAATATTAAAGGGAAATGATTGATTGAACTGCACAAAGGAGACCAAGGAAAACTGAAATTCTGCACAGGATGCACACAAGTGTTGCTGCAAAAAGCAAAAGCAACCTGCAGACAATATTCATGGATTACTTTTCTGCTACACTTGCAAATAATATCCCTCTCACAACCGGAGAGGGAGAGACAACCCCTCCAAACCTTTGCGAGCAGAACTCGCCATTCCCTGCTGCAAAATACAAGGATACTCACAGCTTTGGTATGTTCTTTGTAAACACAGTAACTATGGCTGGTGATACATTCAGGACAGCACTTCCCCTCTAAGTGCATTAATTCTTCACCCTGTGAGGAAGAGAAAGGTTGCAGCAATTCCAAGGGAACCAACATCGCCAAAACCACTGTGGAATGCCGAGGCAGAGCAGCTCTTGCCCTGGAATGCAATCTCCAATATCTAATTTCACCTTATCTTCTCCCTATCCCACTTCATCTCTGTAGGTACAGCTTGAAAAATGTGCTTAGTGAACGTTGCAGTTGCAGAACAAACCCCAGCAAAGGCCTCGGAATTCAGCGCTAAGGCCAAAACCTCATCCCTAAATCCCACAGAGAAACACTCCCCCTTTTCACTGCGGATTACCAGGATTCCACCAGCCCCAAGATCTCAATGCATAGAGCCTTACCTTCGTTTTCAATGTTCTACTTTTACTTCCCCAAGAGAATTTCAAAGCACATGCTCTATTTATCCCAGATGGAAAAAGCCTGTTCTTTGTCACAACCGTACAGCTCCGCAGATCCCACTTAAATAACTTCAGCTTGAAGATAAGAGTTTAGCAGCAGGAGAAAGGAATAAAGTGCCCCAAATTCACCACTACTCTTTGTGGCCAAGTGGAAGCTGAATATTCAGAGCAGAGAGAGACTTTTTTCCTAGGGAACCAGGGCACAGCTGACAAGAAACACCTCTGGTTTCCAAGATCACCCAAATCATGATTTGTGCCCATTGGGTGTGTCTGCTCCAGGACAATTTTCCCTGTGCCACACCGGCAGGCTCAGTTTTTGCACAGGAATTATTAAAGACACAGACAGGGTAACACAGCAGCACTGGTCACTGTTAGGTTCACCACGGGAGAACACCTAAGCCTGGCCACACTCTGGCACTCCCGGTGCATTCCTGAGCAGAGGAACAGAGGAGGAACCATCTGGCTCTTAGTCACCGAGGACCACACACGGCCTGAATCTTTCTCTGCTGCTTCTGTACATTTCTGCTCTTCAATTACTACAAAATGCCTTTGGCAGGGTTTGGATCTCACGTCACTAGTGTGTACTGTAAACTCTCCCATCCCCACCCACATCCATAAACACAGGCTATAGGAAAACTGGGAGCAACTACCCCTGGAACACGGCTTGCCTAGCCCAAAAAAATGCAGCTCTGCTGCTCTGCCAAGGCTCAGAGAAGGGAGAGGCTGTGGGAGATAACTTGTGGCTTTGCTGCAGAGAGATTGATCATGTTCCAGGTTGAGAACACGCTCACAGCCTGCTGAAAATGGCTTTTTGAGGATTAGGTCAGAACCACCACGGACACTTTGCTGGATGAGTTTGTTTGAAAGGGTTTGGAGCTAAACCTCTTGCAGTTCCTATCTGTGGCCTTATTACACTTCCAGCAGGATGATGTGACCAGGAAATTAATAGTGCCGTAGGAAGGGAGAAATCCAAGTGCTCCTGGCTTCACATGGTCTCTGATTTATTGAGGCAGGTGCCTAAATAAACAGAACCTGCAACTGCAGAAGGAAAAATACAAAGGAAAGAAAAAACATGGCATTTGCTTTTTGAGTAAACATTTTCTTGTAATTAATCAATGCACACCTTGCCCTATTGAGGCAAACTAGGACTGAACGTGACTTGAGGAGTTTTGAACTCCTCACATTAACCATCTCCAGCTATTGTTCTGGAAAACACCCCTGGCTTTTTTGAAGAATGGATTTTTTTTTTTTTTTTTTTTTTTTTTTTTTTTTTTGTCAGTACCCAAGATGTGAGCATGAATATTAACTAATCCTCCCCACTGAGCCATGACAGCACGCCATCATCATTAGTGTAAATGATCCAATTTACAGCCAGGAGCACGCAGGCAGCTCGCTCAAACAGCTGCAAGTGCAGGAGATTTTATGGCAACCACGACTTTGCATCCAGCAAAAACCTCTCTCTGCACAGTTTCAGCTTCAGCAGCACCACGGCAGGAGTGACTTTGGGTGCCTTTTGGCTGTTCCAAAGGCACAGGTGAACGTGCACTTTTATACCTTGATGCACACTTTTTTTGTACCACTTGGGAGTCCATGTGTGGATTTTCACTCCTCTGAACACTTATGAAAACAAGCTAATCCAGGGAAACCATACCTCAGACACACCACAAAGGTGATGCTGCCCAAGATTTAGTACGCACAGGCAGGATCACCAGAAAAGCATCACTGCTGAGAGACAGAAAACCCAGGAGGCCACAATTCTTTCCCTTTTCCTCACTGACACTGTGGAGTAGTAGGTACAAAAAGGTAAGAGCCCACCAATTAAATCAGATTGTAGAATCACAGAAAGGTTAGGGTTGGAAAGGACAAGTGGCCTTGTCTCCTTCCAGGGATCCAGGGGCAGCCACAGCTTCTCTGGGCAACATGTGCCAGGGCCTCCCCACCCTCACAGGCAAGAATTTGTTCCCAATATCCAATTTAAACCTACTTTCTGTCAGTGTGAGTTCCGTCCCCTCTTACCATGTCAATCCAGACCCTTGTAAAAAAGTCTCTCCATCTATCTTGGAGCCCCTGAGGAGGCCACAATTAGGTCACCCCAAAGCCCTCTCTTCTCCAGGCTGAGCAATCCCAACCCTCTCAGCCTGTGCAGTGACAAACAGCACAGAAGCCTTATCCCACTGCAAAAAAAGCCAATTCAAAGCCTGTTTGTACGTGTGTGGGTGAAGCATTCAACCCCATCTAATGCATTTTGGACATCAACTGCAGAGCAAACATAACATAACCTGGCAGGGAGGGTATTAGTTATGGAGCAAACAGCACTGGGAATAAAATACCTTGCCAGCTTCACTTCCATGCTAAGAGTGGCATGGAAAAGAAAAAATGAAAAAAGCAGAACACTGACTTCCACTTCCAGCTACCTTACTGAAGGCCACTGTAGCACACAGAATGAGGCTGAAAGGAACATTTCTTAAGCTTTTAACTATCTCCAGCCTGCACATTTTCCCCGTGTTCAGCCCCTGGTAAATCCAGCGATCACCACTGAATCCTGTGTGTGTCTGACCCTCCACTACAGCCACAGACTGGGAGGGAATCCAAGTTATATTGGATTCCCACTGGTTTGCTTCACAACAGAAGCCCACTGTGCAAACTTGCACGGGAGATTCCAGGTTGTGAAACGTTTTTGAGGGCATTGCACACAACAAGCGCCGGTTCTCCGAGTCTCTCAAGCCGAGGAAAAAGAAAAAGGGATGGGGGAAAAAAAAAAAAAAAACCAACCCAAAATAAAATCCCAAGGCTTGACAGGTCCATCTTGGTAGAAGAAAGCCTTTCTCACCTTGGCACACTCCACTTTGGCACACTCAGCTGCCTGGCAGGTGACTTGCCCCTCGTGGCACACGCAGAAGTCACAGCGGGTGCTGTTCCACATCTCCCCGTGGTACCTGACGGTGCCCCCGTCCAAGCAGCTCCCTTGGGAAGGCACACACTCCTCACAGCACTTCCCGGGGCGCTGCACCTTGCTCTCCCCCTAAAAACATCACCCAGCAGTGAGCAGGGCCCTCTGAAACCCTTGGCACTGCAGCAGGTGCAGCTGGGGTGTCGGAGGTGGGTGATTTCTTAGCACCTCCTCACAGGTGACAGAGCCACAGGTCTCCCTCAGACATCTGACCTCCCCTCTCTGACACACACAGGCAGTGCAGGCATTTTTCTTCCACTGCTCCCCGTGCTGTTGAAAAAGAACGTGGATACAGAGTTGTTAAACACTCTTGGGAAACAACCAAATTCCTTGCAGAAACCTGAGCTGCTCACGGAATATGACGGCTCCTTCTGCATGTCTGTATCAGATAATGAACTTGTCTTGAAAAATGCTGAGCTCTACGTGCTCACTAAAAAGAAGTAGAGGGGCTGAGGTCTAGATGACACTGTGGGTTTGTATTTCTCATTCATTGCAAGCCAGTGGCATTGGGGAGGCCTGAACTACTATTATTGACAAAAAAAAATCATTGTCAGAAAATCCCACGTACATACATCCATTAAACAATGCATTCAATTAATCCCAGATGAAATCCCACAATGAAAACTATAAATACTTTGGCCACCAGTGCTTTCTGCTTTCCTCCTTCAAAACAAGTGTGAAAAGAAAGTGCCTCATCTCCTTCACCCAGCAAACTTCCTTTCTGCTGGCCAGCAAATCCTTATCAAGTCCAGATTCCTTTCACTTCTCCTGCCTTTCCAGCAGGGAAGAATGCAGTGTTTGTACTGAGCTATCAGTGCTGGCAGAAAATCAGAGGCTGGGGAGAAGGAAGGAGAGAGATGCCAAAAAATTGTGAGGGGTTTTGGTGGGGCTTGTCACAACTCACCTGGAATGTTCTTCCTGACACCGAGCAGGGCTTTGGGACACATTCTGGGCAGCATTTCCCAGGAGACAGGACCATGACTTCCTCCTAGACAGAAGGCAGAGACAAGGAAAAGAAAGCACAAACAGTTAACGTGGGGGTCAGCCTCAGTGCTTGGAATTCCAGGCATTTAGCATCCATGGGATAACCCACTGCCACTCAGGGCTTCTTTTTGGCCCGAAGAGCAGCACAAGAGCAGAGGAAAAGGCTTGAAAGGTGTTTTCTCCACCTCATTTTCTGGGCTTATTTAGATGGCAGCTGAGGTCTGAATACATGGAGAGATGTAGATAAATCCATACACATGACATAAAGTGCTTATATCCAGGCACAAAGATACACAGTGGAAAAAAATAAATATACAGCAATGTGGGGAAGCACAATAAAGCAGGAGATGGATGAGAGAAGTTTTTTTCTGGAATTGTCACATTTTGAGGTTTTGAAGGTGTGATTTACACTCACCACCTCTCAGGCATCTGCACTGTTTTAGTTAAATCCATCCATGCTGTCTGTGCAGATGCTAAATTATGCCTAAAACTGGATTTTTCTAATTTCAATTTTTTTTACCATGGATTTAAATCACGTTGGAAAAGGCTGGCACTTCACACCAATGTAACTTTTCCTGCATGCCCCAACTCCAACCATCCAAAACCACTGCTCCCAGTCCATGTACATCCAACAGCTGGGAACAGCACTGTTCATCAGCACCTCCCTCCAGCCACGCCAGGGTGGTCAGAAGACAGACTGGTGGACTGGAATTAGAGTAGAAGTGCCAAGCAGCATCATCTCATCTTCTTTGTTAGTCAAATCCTGAGCTTTCAAAGAAAGAGTGGAAGACTTTGTAGAAAAGTTAGCAAGGACAGATTTCCCAGCAGAGTTAAAAGACCTTTTTAGTGTGTTTTGGTGGCATGCAACAGGAATTTTTGGCTCTCTTCTCCCTTGGCACCCAGGGAAGAGCAGAGTTATCTGAAAGATGGAAGATGAGAGTTCAATCCCAGGAGAATTTCTGTCTTGGCTTTCGATGGAGTGGAGAAGGAAGGAAGGGACAGAGATAAAAGCCCATGCAAGAAAATGTTAGGTTTGACTGAGATCACAACAGGTTCCGTGCACATCCTGTTAATGTCCCTTCCACCAGGAAACGTCCTTGGTAGGAAATACCTGGAACACCATCAGAATTGGCTTTCTGCTGCATTAACTTGGACAATGCCAGCCAATTACTCTCAAAAACATCACAGCAACAGCACAGCCACTCCTGATTCCATAAATTAGATCCTAATGATTAGCTGATCAAACATTAGTGCAACGGCTCAGCAGGTAACGCCAGCCCACTTGGAGTGGGAAAGGAGGGAACTAGAGCAGGCACAAATCTGTTTGGATGCAGAGTACTCAATAAATGAATACTGATGGAATATCTCAGGACAAAACAAAACACAATTAACACACACACACACTGACAGGTGGGGTTTCTTCTATCCAAAATAAGTGTTAATTGTCCAAACATCTGGTCCAGTAACAGAAAGCTGGGAAAGCATCAAAAGAGAACAAGGTTTATGAGTACTGCTTTGGATTGTCTCAGTGAAGAGCTCTCAGTCAGGGAGCTTCTGGATTCATCACTGGAATGTGGGTAATAGCCTTAAAAACACTTGGAAAATGGCAGTCCCTACGACATAAAGTCAAGGTCAGAGACAAGGATTTCCAGGGAGCCAGTTCCAGGCGTGCTGTTGCAAAGGAGTACACAGCAAATGGGCCCAATGAAAAAAATCCAAAGAGCACAGTCACACCCTTCAGCACTTCCTACACAACAACAAGAATTCCAAAAATTGAGTCATTTGCCCAGTGTTTGGAGCACTGTATTTTTGCTACCTTTACTTACCCTGTGTGAATGTTGTATAGTCTTGTAGGGTTTTGGCTGTGTTGATCCCTGCATAAATGCTAAAAACTCATCACTTGTCCTCAGCAAAGATCTTGAAAACAGCAATGTCCCTGTTCTCCTAACTGGACTGAAACCATGAGCTTGCCTAACTCCTCTTCCCTGTTTTGTTGTTTTCTAAACACAAACACTGGAGAAACGCTGCTCTGAGACTTTTCTTTCAGCTCAAGTTGCCTTGTATTTCTGAACTCCTGAAGGCAAAAGGGCAATTTCATCCACAGCTGACTACTCTCAAATGCATTTCTAGAGTTCTTGTATGGAAAAAAAAAAAAAGGAACAAGACCTGCAAATCAAACTTTGCAGCTGCACACCAAACCCTGAAATTTGTGAAGATAAACCCCATTATAAATCATGTGTTTTCATTCCTTCACTCAACAGAAATAAAAACATTTCCTGATTAACTCTCTATCTTTTTCTTTGAGTAGAAAACAAAAAGCAGTTTCTTTAGACAGCATTTGTGCCTGATTAACCAGCAAAGGGATAATAAAAATAAAATGCTGGGGAAAGGAGGTATTAGGGAAGACACACACCTGAAGACACAGGTTGACCATCACCCCACACCATTTCTGCAGGTCAAATATCTCTTTTCCACATCACCCACTTGTCACCCAGAAGCTTTGCCTGCTAATTTGGTCCCCAGCATGAGAAATGCACAGTGCCCACGGAAAAGGAGGTGTTGAGGAACATTCCTAGAAGGCTGGAGGGTCCTGACCTGGCTGCAGAGCAGAGGCTGGCAGGAGACTGTGGAGCACTGAGTTGCACCATCCCTGCAGATACATCTGGAGCACCGACCCAGGCTCCAGCCCTCACCATCCTGGAACACGTGGCCATCGAAGGAGCAGGGCTCTAAGGGACAGGAAAACAAGGGGTAAGTGTCTTTGCCAACGCCCTTTAATCCCTTTCTCTCAGCCATAAATAAAACACAGCTTCTGTGCATCTCAGAATTCAGAACTGCAGTTTGTCAGAGCAGGTTGAGAGGGTAACAATTCCACCAGTTTCCAAGGGGCTTGTGAATTAAGAGCTCTGGATACACTTTTCCCACTGAGACTCTACAAGAAAAGGCACCCAACAGCTGAAGAAGCATTTTTGGACCTTGCAGTCCAAGTGCATAGGAAACACCTGAGATTTTTTTCCCAATTTTAATCTCCAAAATGAGGACATATTATGGCACATCATCTGCTCACTGCTTGAAGCTTGTCCTCACCTCCTGGCCCTTGGGTGAAGCCATTAAAAATGTAAATATGTCAGCAGGACAGAAAGGGAATCATGAGACATGCTTGCCCCCAGTACCTTCCCAACAAAACTGAACATGCAAAGCTTTCTAGATGTGGGTCTGAAAGGAGGTTCCAAGCTGAGACCAATGGAACCAGACAGTACTCACCACCAGGGCCCACACACTTGGGGCAGCAGGAGCCCTGGGCAGTGTCCTGCAGCTCCTCTTGTCCACAGGTGAGGGCTGGGCAGGTCCTGGGGCTGCAGGTCACCTTCCCGTGGGCACAGGAGCACCGGACACATCCTGAGCTGTCCCACTGCGTGCCGTGCTGCACACAACACAAGGGCACAGAAAGCATAGTGAGACCTGGAAATCAGTCTTGTCCCTTTCCAAGTTCCTCCTCTCTCAAGGAGGAGACTTGGCACTGATAGAAAGTGGCTTTCTGACCACGTGACAGTGGAATCGGGATGTGAAATGTGATTGTAGGCACAAATACATCTGTATCCTTCTTGTGGGGATGCCTACCCAAAGAACAGGCTCAAAAAGAGCCAAAAGACAAAAGCTGCAGCAAGAGAACAGCACAGGAAAATGCAGAAACAGCACAAGAAGAAATATGATGTCTCCTGGTAAGACATAGCACCACCAAACCACAGGCACAAAGAAACATGAGAAGAGGATGAGCGTGCTACCCATCCTGTCCCAGCTTTTGTTTGGCTTGTACCAGCTTCATGCTGGCCATGCCTCGTGCTGGAACAGAGGGTTACAACATCCATCTCAGGTAAGGAGAGTATGGCCCACATACATCAATGTGTCTGGGCATTTCAGCATATTCCTTGAGATTTGGACCTGACTTGCCTCTTGTCAAACTGAAAAGTCTGTAACAGACCACACATAGGACTTGAGTTTGCTGTTAAGCCATTTTTCTACATTTGCCAGTTGTTTGACATGATTCATTAACTACTACCCATGAATCTTGATTTTTTTTTTTCTTATCTCCAGACACTTACACTGATTGTTTTGGCCTTTCAGCCCCCCTAGGTGAAACCACATCCCAGAACCTGCTTCTTGAATAATTCAGGATTACAGAACACAGAACCCAGGTCGCAGAGCAGCAATTAATTTCCAGCAGCATAGATGGCTGCTGAGAGAAAAGCCTCCTCTGAGCACAGCTAATATGTCAAGTTCACTGTGCTTGGCTCCCCTTCTGATGTTACTGCAGTGTTGTCACAGCCATCCACAGAAACAGCAAAGGGAAGGAACGAGTGGGGAAATTTCTCCCATTAAGCCCTGCAGGATACACAAGTGCTCAGTGACACGCTCCCTTTCTGCCAACCCTGCTGACCAAACTCCTGCCAAATTCCACTATCTGACAGTGGCAGGATATAAATGCAACCATCTGTCCTTCCCCTGTACACCAGCTCAGCATCCTCCACTGGCTGAAAGAAAGAGGGAGCTGAAAACAGGTAAGGATTGTCCCCTGCTGAGGAACTGGGCAGAGCACTCACGCTGTGGATCTGTCCTTCGTGCTGGCAAAATCCTTCGGCTCGGGAGGCACACTCAGGGCAGCACTTGTTGGAGCCTATTTGGAGCACTTCTCCCTAAAAAGAGACAGGATTCCAAAAAAAAAAACAGTTGACATCAAACAGGGACTTTGAAATGAAGCTGAAACCATGAGGCCTCGCTGGACCTGGTGCTTTCAGTTCAGAAAGGAAAAGCTCCAAGTGAAATACAGAAAGCTACCACATCCCCTTGCTGAGAGGTGGCACAGCACTTGGTGTGTTTGACATTTCACCCTCAAAATAACAGCAGAATTTACCAGTTCAGTTGGGAATTCTTCAGCTGAACCAGTTTTCAAAGAATAGAAAACACTTGTTTGAGATAAAACTCAAGATTCTTCACTGAAAAACCACTGAGAAGCATGGGATAGATGCTGCTGAAACAAGATCAGCAATATTTGCATAAATCTCTTAACGAGTAGATAAGAAATAAACCATGGAGAGGGACAGTGATTTCTGACCTTTTCTTTGGTGGTTTATCCTTGAAGCATGAAAGGATTTTTTTTCTTCTGGGATCCTTGATGATCATTTTCAATGTTTAAATGACCAGATGTTTTTAGAACACTTAAACATTTTGTCTTGAAGACTGCCCATGTCAAGGAGTCGCAGAGATCCGTTTCACACTATAAACCTATTTCCCTTTATGAGCTTTAAAGGTGCCACCTTTTCATTTATCTGATTTTTATCATCTTATCTAGTGCACTCATTATTAGGTGTGCCATGACAGCACTTTATTTCCCTCCTCTTTAGCACAAAAATTCCTACTAGTTCAGTCTAGCTTTAATCAATACACAGCAATAATAATGGGGAAAACCAGTAAGAATCAAAATTATTTCCTCATTAGTGCTGTCATATTGGGAAACATTTTAACCTGCTTCACAAAGCCATATAATTATACTGACAGCCTCTTTAAAACACTCATTTTCACTGCTATTTGTGCACTCTACCCCAGAAATCCAGATGTTAATGCAAGACCAATTCCATGGCCAATTAATGAAGACCCAGACAAAGACAAGCAGGAGACAACGAAAGCTCAGCAACCATCACGAGGAGGAAGAAATGGGAAGACAGACAATCTCAGCTCTGTTGTTGCTCAGCAGAGTGGAAAGTGCCCATCTGCATCTTCCAGGGAGCCCCAGCCCCACCTCCAAACGAAGGGGGACTGGAAGCTGGGCTCATGCTGGGAGGTTGGAGCCCAGTTCAGGGGCTTCCTTTGGGATCAAGCTGCTCCAACACCCGGCCCCTGGCTGGGGACAAAGGCTTCACACACCACGTGTTTTCACTCCAAGGAGGACTGCAAGGACACAAGAGCCTGTGCCTGGCTCTGGGCAGCCACAGGCACTCCCCTCTTACCTTCTGGAAGTCACACTGAGGGGCTTTGCAGACCGTAGGCTCACAGGTGACAACACCGCTCAGGCATCGGCAGTCTTGGCAAGAATCCGGCTTCCAGGACGTGTTATTCTGCAAATAAAGTTGGAAAGGAGACCCGTGCAGCACGAGGCACGTCCTGTTTTAACAGCATGTCTCAAATAGCTCCACAGAAACAGACTGCTGCAGAGCCCCCCATCCCTCCCTCATGCTTATCAGGCCCAAGGGTGTCACTTCTCACTCAACAGCCTCCAACGCACAGCTGACAGACAAGGCCACGCACGGCCAATTATCGGCTCCAACAGCAAGGGAATCCAACCTCCAAGAGCTCTGGGTGAGCACAACACCTCTGGAGAACTTCCCTGATCCACACACTGCAGGTGGATCCCAAGTTGTGCTGAGGCAGCAGAGGGCAAACCCTCTCCTGGACACGTGTCCAGGTACCAACAGGCTCTACCTGGGCACGTTCATTCCAAAACACTACAAAGGAGACTCTGGCCAAGCAGGGTGTCTGACAGATGTGGAAACAGCACTGCTCAATCAGTGCACCCAACTGGAACACCCACAGCTAATTCACAAGGGTTTTCACCACCCATGCTTGACCACCTTCCATTCCCTCCACGCTGAGGTCATGATCCCACGCTGCCTCCACCAGAAAATGGGAAGAGGAGGACCAGCTTCTCACCTGAAACACTGTCTTCAGCGAGACAATCCCAGTCCTTGTTGTACAGACAAACACCAGGCTAAACTGACAGCACATGGGATGTTTTCCTGTGTGGGATGGACAGCCCCTATCCCAGCAACCAAGCCTCATTTTTAATGGATCTGCAAGGAGTCCAGACCTCGATTCTCATTTACACCCTATAGCGATTTGCTTCGATTTACTCACAGTGCAAAGCATGGCTTGGGCAAATTAAGCTACGGAAGGATGATTAACAGTTGACTGCCATGAGCACATTTACAGCTAACTACTGAAACTCTTAAGCCTAATGATAAAACACTGAAATGTGCCTCAAAGGCCCATTAGGCCGCTTAATGAGAGAAAAAACATCCTGAAAAACCAGGCCACTGGCTCAGGCACTTCTACCGGGTGTTGGATCAAGAGCGTCAATCTGTAAATGGCGGGACAGCCCAAAACGCTGCAAAAAAAAAAAATAAAAAATCCTTGCGTCTCTCCCCCATTTTCCAAAAGCATTTCTCCCACATCAAACTGTGCTCCCCTCTGTGGCAAAGGGCATGCACGTGGTTACAAACACCCCAGCAGCAGCAGAAACTTCGGGAGATCCTCTCCTGATGGAATGATGGTGGGAATGCTGACCTTGGAAGGCGCACAGCCCCCGGGGGGTTAGGGCAGCGGCAAGGCAAAGAGGGACAGTAATTCCTGCTCAGGAACACAGCTGCTTCTCCCCTGGCTCACACACAGAACAGAAACCCTGACATCATCTCTGCCAGCAGGATTTATGGAGCAGTTAGGGAAGAAATGAAGGTTAAGTGATGTGTGTGCCAAGCTTTAGCTAACACACGCATCAGAGTTAACCCATCCCGCTGGCTTCAGCAGCGCTCTGTGTTGGGAAGCTGGCAGCTCCCTGCAGGGAAGCCAGGGGTGGGATGGGAGGGGGCAGACTTAGTGCCCCATCTCTTGGCTCTCCTAAACCTTCACCTCTGACCTCTCATGCTTATTAAATTTTTTTTAAAATGGAAAATCATTTCCCCGGTGGAATAATAACCAAAGGACTGTCATGGCACAAGGTCAGCACAGAGCCACGCTTACTCACATTTTGAGACTTAAATGTTCAGGTTTGTGGTAAGAAAACCCCTCTTTGCTCTTCTTCCTCCCCTGGTTCCTATCATAGCCCAAGCAGGCTGGCTCCTGTCTGTGGGCTCAAACCAGCTGCTTCTAAATTCCTTTTGCCAGGTACTGGATCAAAACCAACACTTCTCTGCAAAGTTTTAAAAAATTCATTATCTAGTTAATAGTCAGGAAACTACCACCTGATTTGCTGGGATATGAGAGTCTTCCAGGCACCTCACAGGACTCAGCATCCAGGTCTTTGGACAATTCAACATTTAGCTTCAGATTCCTGGCAACAGCCCTAAAGTCCAATTTGGAAAGTCTGGCTCCCACCTATCATCCGTCCTGTCGTGAGGCTTTGTTAGTGCTCACCCAGCATGTACAAGGACACTCCAAAGCTCCCAGGCAATAGAGTTCTAAACACAAAGCAAGACTTTCCAGCAGACACTTAAAGAACTGCTGGAAATCGCCAGACGTCTTCTCCAAGGCTCTGCACCTCAGTGGACAAATTATCTGCTGCGATCTAAGTGCTGGATTCCAATCCTGTTGAGAGTGTATTTTTATCAGTGACAACTTAAGGGGCTTTTTCCTGACAAGTACTAATATAATTAACAGTATAAATAATGAAATAGCATGCAGAGAGCGCTTTGAAGGCGGAAAGCACTCCTTAAGCGCCAAGTAGTGCCATTATCATTTATTAATTCCCTGGATTTCCCTACATCAAAAGATGAGATGATACCTAATTCAACTGAATTTTAAAACACCATGCTGCAAGGAGAGATATATCTACATTACTTGGGCCAGTCTGTGGAGCAGGGGCCAAAAGAACAAGAAATGCTCACAAACCTTCCCAGCCTGCAGACACCCAGACCAAGACAAAATGAGATAAAACTGGAGACACAGGAGCACAGTGCGAGCATGTGATGAGTTTGGAGAATACTGATGAGGATTTAGAAAAAGGCAGGGGAGAAAAAAAAAATAAAAGAAGGAGGCAAGAACACAACAAGCAGTAAAAGCAAAGGAAGAGCTAAAGAGACAAAGAGCAGACATGGAGCAAAGGGAGCCCAGAGCAGCTGTGAGTGCTCCTGGTTTGCTGCTGTCACCCTGTCACATTAACTAGAGCACAGAGAGACCTAAATCTCTTGGACCACTGCTTTTTCAACTGGCCATCATAACTTCAGACAGCTGCACCTGTCCCTCTTCTACCTCAGAAAACAACAAACAAAAAACCCACCCAAGAAATCAAAAATAACCAGTCTGCTATTAATATGCCAAAAAGCCTCAGTAATTTAATCAGGTGCCATTCAGCATGGGATATCATCACCCCAGATAACACTCTGTGTGCTATTCTGGTGCAGCGACTGGGGAAATAAGAAGCATACAACAGCTGGTTTGTGCCCCCTTCCCAGCTCTTACGGCTTCCTGAAAACATCCAGTCCATCCCTAAAATGTCACTGGATGCTGGAGTGTCCCCTGCAGCACGCAGGACCTGTAAAGCCGGTCACTGGGGTGGTGGCATTGCTGCAATTGCTAAGCAGGGTGAAGCCAGCAGAGCACAGCTGCAGCCTCCGTGTCAGCCAGGGGTCGAGCTGCAGATTTGTAGTGTCACACCAAAAACCAGGGGGTTGTTGCTTATCCTGTACCCCACTAATCACCTGATGATGATGAGGGGTCTGGAACACCTCTCTCATGAAGAGAGACTGTGGGAGCTGGACCTGGTTAGCCCGGAGAAAACTGAGTGGGAATCTCATCAATCTGTACAAATATCTCCAAGGTGTGTCAATAGGATGCTGCCAGACTTCTTGGTGCACCCAGTGGCAGGACATAAGGTAAGAAGTAACAGCTATAAACTAAAGCACAAGGAGTTCCACCTCAACATGAAGAAGAACTTCTTTCCATGAGGGTGGCAGAGCACTGGAACAGCTGCCCAGCGACCAAACTCACCTGGACTCATTCCTGTGTCACCTGCTCCAGGTGACTCTGCCTTGGCTGGGGGCTTGGATTGGGTGATGTGCAGAGCTCCTTTCCAACCCCAGCTATTCTGGGATTCTGTGATTAACCCTCCAAGAGGCTGCTCTGTCCCCCGAGCAGCTCTGGGGAGTGGGGAGACCACACCACGGGAGAAACCCCAAGGGAGCTCCAAGTGGGAGTGCCAGGCCCCATTTACCTCCCAAGTCGTTCCTGTGCCAGAGACAACTGAGAAAAGGCAGGGATCAGGTGTCTCAGAGGAGGAATTCCAGGCTGCTTTGTTGAAATGGCAGGCAAAGCCCGGAGCAATTACACTTCTGGTAACAATTACCAGCATCACCCACCGGCTGCCAGGCGAGGAGCCTTGGCAGCGCCGCGGCCCCTGCTTTCTCTTGTCATTCCCACTCCAATTACTTGACAATGCCAGGCAATTGGCAGGAGAAGCCCAAAAGAGGGGGAAGCAGAGAGAGCACTGCACGGTCTGTGGGGATACCCATTAATGGAGCAACGAGGAGTTGAAAGTGATTCAGCGACAGATGAAGGATTCCCAGCGACCATTCGGTTTGGATTTGATGTTTTTGTCTCTGGCAATGGGGAGCTGTTGCTCTGCTGAGTGTGTTTTCAGATCTGGTGTTTGCTGGCATATAACAGAGGCTCCTTGGCAAGGGGGGTTTTATGGACTCGTTCCAGCATGCCCACAATCAGGCTCGGAAATCAAACGGAAATTCAGCTGCTCTCAGTGGAAACAGCTTTAGTCCTATGGTCCTAGGAGAGTACAGAGCAGTTAAGGCAAAGTGCAGGGCTTGATTAACAACACAGCAACACGAACACGCTGTTCCAAGAATTGGGAGCTAGCTCTCCCCTTCTTCCAGTCAGGGAATTAAGAAGTTACATAAAGTAAAACAAGGCACTGTTTTCACAGTTCAACAGTGTGCTACATTTCCAACTGTGAAAAGTCTTTCACCAGTTGGACCAGCCTTGTAAAAATCTGGAGTCTAAAAATAACTTTTTTCCAGTAGCCCTAAGATACTTCAGAGATATGATATTCAAAATATTCTTCAAATACTTAGGTGCTGTTTTAATCTTCATCCTATCCTTTCACACAGACACAGAAGCGTTCGCCAGGAAAGGGCCCAAATGAATTAAATGCACTGAGAAAGCAGGGTAGAGGGAGTACAACTATGGGTTTAAATCATTTGTTCTAACCAGGATTTCAATCAGCACACAGAGATCTTGGTTCAGACCAACAGGTCAGTATTTTGGGAGCAGCAGCGTTCCTTCGGAAAGGTTAATGCCTTTTGGTTTGCCACCATTAGATTCACCCAAAACCACTCGCAGCCTCCTTGTAAACTTTCTTCTCACATTAAATCCACCTATGAACGAACATGGTGAATGACTGATGGCAAAAACAATGACTATTTTCTCCCATTTTCTCATGCTGCAGATTTTTTCCACACCCCGTTTCACGTTTTGATGAAGCACATACACCAGAAATTCTCCTCAGCTTCCAGAAACAACATTTGGGGTCCTCCTGCTGGTCCTTCTCCCCTTTGCCCAAGTAATTCCCAACCTGCCAACTGGCAAATTTCGAGCACCCTCCCCCAAAATGACCCCTGAATGGATATTGAACTGTTAATGGATGTCAAGCCCAGAGTGCTTGACTGAACAGCTCTGGCAAAGAAGGGAGGTAAGGGATTCATTTAATCTGAACTAGATCACAGCTTTAATGGTGGCACTTATGACAACATGATGGCTCTTTCTGGAGCAGCAGGGGTGCCTGTCTCTGCTGCGTGATGCTCTGGATGCAGGAGAACTGATGGCAAAGCACCAGGGAGGTGACGTTCTGCCCCCTCCAAATGATGCTGCTTGGTCAAAACTGGAACCTGGCAGAGCCACCAGGACATCAGCACTCAACAGCAAGGGACAGATGTGCCAAATGATGAAGTGAAATTGCCAGCAGGATATGGAATTTCAGTTAAAAATGCAGGCCATTACGGTAGGCCAAATGCTTCCATGTTAACTGCATCTAAGCCAGGGCAGAGTGAAGAAGACAGATGAAGCCTTTTATCCCATTTCTAGGAAAACAAAACAAAACCAAACAAACCCACCAACCCAAAAAAAACCACCAAAAAAACTACAACCCCACAAAAAAAAAAAAAATCAGGCCATGAAAATCCTTGATTCAGCAGAGAAAGGCAACATCCTTCAGGACCAGTCACAGCCCTGGCAAGCTCTGCACCAGGTGAAACGTAACCCTAATTCCACTTCTTGAAGGCAACAACCCACTCTAGAGCAATTTTGCAAGCCAGGTCAGCAAATATAGAGCTACCTCCAATTCCAGGCTGGGCATTTAGGAAGTATCCTTTATTTAGGAAGTATCCTTCCAAAGCAAGGAATTACACACCTCGAATCCTGCTATTGTCACTGTGGGTCCAAGCACAGTAATCTCCCCATACAGCTCCCAGGAAATACAACCCTTTATATCCTTATCTTCCATCTCAGCTCCTTGTGCAGCAGATTAATAAACTGGTGTCGCTGTGGGACACGATCAATGAGACACGGACTCAGGTTCAGAAGGCTGAAGCTCCGAAAAGGGGCTGGTTTATTCTCAGAACCTATTTTTATACCTTTTTACAATGTGCCCACCTAAGAGGTGGGATCCCTGGACCCATTGGCCACACCAAGGGTCAACAAGCAAAGTCCCTCCTCAGAAGAGGGAAAAGTGAAAAACAAGATAGTTTACATAGAGTGACCTTGTTTACTGACTTCGATCCCTGGGAAAGAGTTTAAGAAAAATGCAAACATGAGAAACAGTGACTACAAACTGGTTCTCTCTTCCCTTCCAAAGGGAAAGAGGACCCCTGCAGAGTCATTAATCTTGGAGAACAAAGGCTTCATTACTGAGCAAAAAGGATGAAGGAAAGCCTGTAGGACAAGGACATGTGCAGACCATCCTCGTGTTCTCCAGTATTGCTTCCAGCACTGCTCTGGTTCACTGGGAGCTGTTGAGATTCGGCAAGGTGACAATCTTACGTCCGAAACCAAATAGAAATAATGGCAGCACAAGGTGGGTAACACCTCAGTGCTTGACTCAAACATGCTCCTTGCTGCCTTCTGTTACAAATAATTCAATTAACTGACTCTGGTACACAGAAACTACGGGCCCCAAATCAAAATCAAGCTTAAAATATCCTGAAAAGGGCAAAGATGATATGTGTGTTTGTGTGTTTCAGCACTGTGAGGTGTGGTCAAGTTCACTGGGATCAAGAGGGATAACATGAGTGGAAGGAGAGAAGAAGTTAAGCAGCACAGTCCTTGGCATTCACTGGGTCACACATGATTTAAAAATGATTTTTTTTTTTTACAGTGACAACAAAATCACACCAAACAACTGAGGAGAACTACGGTTAACTACCCCTCGCTCTACGAAAGAAGGAATACCAGGGGTACAAAAGCTTATCCTGTTCAAGAGCAGTGAGCAGACTGAGGGAAAAGAGGCAAAACCTGTGGAATAAAAGCAACGGGGAAGCAGCCATGGCCAGAAGGTGCAGTGGAGGAAAAAGTAACTCCAGGGCTGGAAAGGGTGGTCAGATGAATCACAAACCATTGCTTTTCAGAGAAGAAGGCGTAAGAAACAGCGGTGTGAGGCACTTAAACGCCCTCCTGTGAGGCAAATAAAAGATGAACAGAGAAACAGAGCATGGACTGGCCTCAGCAGGAGAACTACCAGTCTATTAATTAGCATGATTGGCCATCAGTCAGAAATAAATCGTATTATCCATTGGTAAGTGGCAGCATTCGACGGGAAGCAAATTGCACGTGTCTCTGAGCTCATGCTGGAACAGTTCCTTTTGCCTTCATTATTCAGAAGCATTGTGTGAAAGGTCGTGGCAAAAAAAAAAATATTTATTTAAAATCAAAGCCCTGTAATCTTGTCTAAAGTGTGTTTATTTTTTCAATGCCTAGCACCATGACTCTGACCTGATTTCCAATACAGTGCCAGGGAGATGTCAGGAGTTGCTCTGAAAATAACCATGGATCCATACCTACAGCATCTCTCCCATTTGTTCCCTTTACCACCGTTCCTCTTCTATAGAAAACCCCACCTTACAAAATTGGACTGTCCCCAGGAGAAGCAAGCTCAGGGACAAAGACTACCACAACCTCCACATCTCCTGCACATGGATTTTTGTCCCTCACCCCCTTCTCAGTACTTAACATCTCTCTCAGAACCCATCTGCGGTAAAAGCTCGGAACAATTTACACGGCAAGCCCGCAATAGGGGCTGCAGCAGCAATGGTAAGAGGGAGCACAAGCATAAGCACTTGTTTAGACTCCTGAAAACAGGCTGGGGGCTTCCTAAATCTCTCCAGTGCTCATCGTTTTAAAAAGGGACAGTTTTATATCGAAGCACTTGGCTCCTTCACTGTAGTGATGTCTTCATCTACAGAAGCTGCTGCATGAAATATTTAGCAGAGGCAAAACATATGCATCCGGTAAGTTCAGGCTGAGGAAGAAAATGCATCTTCCCTCCATCCTCAGGCAGCAGGAACAGGCAGGGTGTTACAGCAAATAACACCTGAGAACGTGTTTTTGTTGGCCATTTAAACTCTTCTTCTCTAAGAAGCTTGCACAAGTGCTTGGCAATGTGCTTTTCCAAGAGCTCTCCTCACACCCCTCTCCATGCCCTGGGTATTTGCCAGGCTGAAGATTGCTCGTTGACATGGTGTGAGGCAATTCCTGTCAGGCTGCTTCACGCTTGGTTAGAAATAATTGCTGCCTCGTTACAAATTTAATCGTGACACCGTGATATGGCAGAACTCTTCCTTGCGATCTCCTTCTCCTCCTCCTTGAAGAAGATGTGAAACAGATGAAACATTATGCAGCCTAGGCATTTTTGATTTTTTTCTTTTCCTCCTCAAGGAAAGAAATCCCATTTTCCAACATTTTGTTCATGTAGTTTCTACATGGCTTAAGAAACATCTCTCAATGCTTTTAACTCCAAGTTCCTGCAGGATCCTAAGGCTTTTCGTTTTTCTTCATCTACATCTACCTTGAGAAGGTCTCAAAGCAGAAGAGTCCCACACTTGAGGGCACGCCTGTACCCTGGAAGATTCACAGCTTCCCTGAAGAATGCAGTGATTTAGGAAAAGTGGCACAGGAAACACTGTTGAGGGAAGTGCCCTCTCTACTGAATGGGTTAGGAATGAAAAGTTCAGGATGGAGAGGTTCCCCCGTAACACAGCTGTAAAACTTGAGAGATTATTCTGCACTCTCCCCACCTTCACTCCCACTGTGCCTGAATGAATGTAGTCGATGCAATCACCAGCCTGGCACCTTCCTAGAGCTACAGAAATCCCACACCAGGGATGAATGGGACCTATCTGATTGCAGGGATCAACTCAGCTCTAAGGAAGAAGTCCTCCAAAGCAAATGCAGGTTAATCTCCTTTGCTGCACAAGACTTAATTCCTAAGAACATTGCAGCAAAGCACAAAGGAACATTCCCAGAACTACAGGTACTCAGAGCAGCTCCAACCACGATCCTGGTTTCAGTACATCCATCTCTCCTGAAGATCTTGGTGATGGGAATTCCCAGAGCAAAGCCTCAGTGCTTCCAACACTTTCAGGTGTCTCTCTACCTGTTACTCCCTATGTTTTCAAAACCAGCAACATGTAAATAAAGCACAACCTGATAAGAAAAAATGGTAGGGGATTTAGAAAAATACTCTGTTGTATTTTTCCTTCCTCTCCTTCCTCCTTTTTTTTTTTTCCCCCCTCAGCAAAACAAAAAACTGAGCTGGGAGATTCAAGACTACTGAATTAACTTTCTTTCCTGCACGGCTCTTCCACTCCTCTGCACTGGCACACTTCCCAGAGGTCTATGCACAACAGCGTAGATGGATGGCCCTTCCAAACACCTGCATCCATCATTTGATTTGACCTCCAGAGGCCACATTCTTCCCTGCCTCTTTAGTTACTTTTATCTTAAAAGGAAAAAAGGAAAGTAATGTGGGTCACCAGAGCGAAGCTTAAGGCCAGGCTCCCTCCCTTCCTGCCTGCAGGGAAACATCCATGACTCGCTGGGTTCGTGGTGCCTGGATCAGCCACAGCTCCTGGACTGCACCAACCCAGAGGAGACAATGCCCCAAATCACAGCCTTCACCTTGTGCCTGATGCTTCCCACTCAGGGCCATGAGGAATGTTGTTTCAGGCTCTGGAAAGAAGCTGCCATAATGTGCACTCCTGGAGAGACAGCCCATTTTTCAGGCGCTTGGGAACATGAAGTATTTGTCAGTGCTCTTTTCTACAGTGCAGTAAATATTGCACTCTAAATCCACTTGACAGCTGTTTAAGTCCTGCTAGGAATCCAACCTTCAGGTTCTGGGACCTGAACTACAGCTCTGCCTGCACCACCCCTAGAAGTGTTCAGAGCCAGGCTGGAGGAGGCTTGGAGCAACCTGGTCTAGTGGAAGGTATTCCCCCCGTTGGCAGGGGGCTGGAAATGGCTGAGCTTTAGGTGATTTATGTCATTTACGACTGTCTGCTGTTTCTAGGAATCCACAAAAGTCCTTGCACAAGGAAACACTGAACAGAGGACGTGCAGTGACAGACGAGTGGGAAGCGGCTGCATTATCACCTTCCAGGACGAGCGTGCTAAAATAGCAGCTCAACCCAAAGGGAACTGCAGCCATCCAGCATCCTCTCCTCAAAACACGCACCAGGGAGCTTGGCATTGAGGGGAGACTCCTAAAAACAAAGAGGAGAGCAAGCCTGCAACTCTTTTTAACACAGCACACTAAAAACCCTCCAGCTTGCCCTCACCTTCAAGAGGCCAGTGAAAGATGCTTGATGAAAGCCTCTAGGCAGCCAGGGCTCCCCCTGCAAAAGCAGATTGCTCCAGGGAAATCCCAAATCCCCCAGCCCACGCCAGCTCCCACCAGGCTGAGATCTGGAGACAGCCAAGACACACTGTTCTTGGAAATGAGGATGTACAAAGGCAGAAAAAAGTTGCTTAACAACCCCTTATTAATCTGCAGAACTTCCCCACCCCACGATGAGGAGCAGAGAGAGGCAGAATTTCGGAGCCTAGCTCCCAGCACGCTTGACTTGACAACAAGCCAACACATGGATTTTTTTCCTACCCTTCCCTGGATGATTAACCTGGGCACCACTCCCAGGTCTGCAGACAGAGTACACCGAGAGTGAAGCGCCCATGAACTACGTGCACAAGTCCTATCGTGTCCACCCCACCCACCCCACCCCATCATCTGCACTGGAAAAAGAGAGGTTTTATAACAAAAGAGAGTTTGCCTCTCCAGGGAAGAGGATTAGCTACCCCACTTGAGCTTTTGTAGCAAGCCTATCCAGATGTTATCACAGCCGCATTTCCAGCTTGGGTCTGCAAGCATAAGGAAAATGTCATGCAGGATACCAGGGAAAGGATGGGGTTTTTCCTCATGTTGCCATGCTTTGGTGAACATCTCTGGCTCCAAGAGCAAAAAGGAGGAAAACCTGGGGCAGAAGGACAGCAGACAGGTGCCCAGGCTCCTTGCTGGACCTCCAAGCTGTGGCCAGGGAAAAGAAAAGGGAGTGGTACTTCCAGTAATCCCCTCCAGCGACATCACCTGCTCGGAATCATCAGCACATGGTTCCCACCGCATGGCAGGGGATAAGAAAAGATCACAGAGCCTATCCAGAGCCCAGAGCCTGCTGGGAATGTTAATCCAGCCTCCTGCCCTGACCCCGAGCAGCCCTGCTGCGTGCACTCAGGGCAGCGAGCCGAAATCCCCAAGCCCGGCAAGGGGCTGCTTTGGGAAAACAGAAAGTCCCTTCAGAAAATCCAGAATGCCAGGGGTTATTTCAAAATGCTTTCACTACGGGGGGAGGGAAGCATTCTCCACATCTTCCCAGAATGTCCTTCTCTCCTGTCATTTCTCCTTCCTTCTCCCTGATATTTTTCCATTTCTTACAGATGTCATTCATTACATTCTTAATATTCAGCCCATTTCACGTCATTTACCTTTTCCCTACTTGTTTTGGGGGTTGGCTCTGCTAATTGCTGTAACTTTCCAAAATTTCACCACCTTCATCACTGTGACAAAAGAAAAAACCCAATTTTTGCCATTGCGTTGCCATCTCACCATTCAAATCTCTTTACAGTTTTCAGACTGCAAAGCCTATTTATCTTCCAGTATTTAAGTTTTTAAACCTTCCCAGAATGTAAAGAGACTCTGAAGGGAGATGACATGTTATTGCTGCTTTGAAATACCTCTGAGGAAAAAGGGTGAAGTATTCCAGTGAACCACCTCGTCTCACAAAAAAACATTTGTTTCCAAGACCTAGCAGTTCAAAGGAAAATCACTTTGGACAATGGACAATTTCTTCATGGACCAGAATGCAAAGTAGACCCAAGCCTGCCAGTTTTGCTGACCCAAAAACCAAGGACTGCAAGCAATTATTGCTCTCAGTGAAGAGACACAGCAGCCAGTGTGACACCAGAAGAAACCCAAAAGCTCACACACCCTTAGGGTAAGAAATAATATCACATTTTCTCTCCAAAATGTCTCCTGTGCCTGTTATGCCCTGATTTTTAGGGAGTCACAAGTGCTATCCCAAAGGCTGAGGTTTTGATTTGAGCAATGCCAATGTAATGTAAAACAACCTGAATATTTCAGATGGACGGGGCTGGCAAGTCCCTTCCTTCCAGATGTCATTTAAATTTTATAGAGAGGCATAAGAGAAGTGATTTATGCAAGATGGAAGTCCTAGGAGGAGCAGCCTGTCACACACAATACTCATACTTTGTCCACTGCTCCAATGTAACAGCAAATTGCACAAATTCCAAGGAAGGAGAGAGCAGGGAACCTCTCGGGAAACTGGCAGAAAAGCAGAGCTTTCTGCTTCTGTTTCAGAAAGCTGTTAATGAATGACTGCCCCTCCTGCTTGGTGACCTTCAGAAAAGGAGCTGGCAGTGTCAGCTCTACCCCTGCAGGGCCACAGGTCTAAATCACAAGTGTCCCCTTAAACGGCAATTCCAGCACAAGAGACAAACCCCAGTGAAATCTTAAAGAGGGTGGAGTGATCTTTGATCTCCCCCAAAGCACTTTGATCAGGCAGCCAGAAGCAGCCAAAACCTGTGGAAGTTTTGGCTGTGATATGCCCTTTGTTAGCAATTTTTTAAAAGACAAGTATTCAGCACCAATAATTTGCTGGTGTACTTGACCGTAACTTGCTTGATCTCTCCAAAATCTCTGTCTGTAGGGGTCAGGAACATTCACTGACAACTTGGGAATCCTGGCTGTTCCGTGCACGAGTAGGGTGCTGCACTGAAACTCATCCAAGAGCTGCTAGTTTGGAGGGAATTTATAACAGTGAGCAAAATAAACCTTCCTCATCAGGGGAAGTATGTCTCTTCAGAAAAAAACCTGAGAGCAAGACCGTAAAAAGGAATAAGAGGAGGTGCTTCACAATAAATTCTTTGAAAGGGCCCAGTTAAAGGCAGACAGGTGGCATCTCAGCATCTGCCACTGGGCAATCCAGAAATAAAGCCATGGTTCCTCACTGTTCAAACACTGAGCAGTCCAACAAAGTCGGCAGAAACCCACCCTTACTCCACTGCTAGATTTTCCTCTTCTCCCAGCAAAACAATTATTCCTGCTGGTGTTCGTCCAGGCAAGGTCTCCTCCCTCTGCATCCGGCTAATGAATCCAAACCAAACCCTGCACTTAACAAAACCCACGGTCTGACCCTGCATCAAAGCTGTCCCTTGCCCTGCTTTGATTCTCCTGCAGACAAACAAAATAAAACAAGTCTCTGGTCTCATTTCATCCTCTCCCCCAGGCAAGTTGAACTCTGGTCCCACTAAGGAGGGGGGCACTAGAATTGCCCTTGTATAAACATTTGGCTTGTCTCAATTACTCCATCTTTGTGTGTTCAGCATTTTACAGACACAGGAGCAAGCACAGGCTTCCTCTCCCCGCCCCCCCTTTTTTTCCTTGCCACTCCATACCTGCTTAAATTCAAGGCAACCAATCCTCCTGCTAGGAGCAGTCAAAACACCGAGGCACCATAACCATCCATCCTGTTCAGGCCATTAGCATTTAATCCTTTTACACCATACCCAACAGTTCATTCACTTGTAGGAAGGCGCAATTCAGAGCCTCCCTTGTGCCAGGCATGGTGGTGTGAGCTGGAAGGTTCAGCACCAGCGTGTCCCTCTGTCCTAGGTTCCAATGTAAAATTGTGCCCAAGGTCTGTATTCTATCCCCATGGTTGGAGCCGAGGCGGGGCAGTGTTTTCCTTATCTTCTGTTAGCGAGCCTACCAATGCCTTGCCACATGACTCATAGATAACTTCCTCTGGGAGTAATCTAAGTAATCTCTGGTTAATGAGCCATCAAGGACCCACTGCATGGCTCAGAGAATGAGATCATCCCATTGTGAGATGCTCCACCCAGGGGGAGGAGCCAAGCATTCCCACCTGGATATAATCCAGGGTTTGAGACATCACGAGCAGCTTCCATCCACTGGACTCTCAGAGGAGACAAGAGCTACCAGACGTTTCTACAGGAATCACTGCTTTGACAAGAACATCTCATCTGGATTCCTGGGGGAAAACTGGACCCTTCTCATCATCACTGGACCCTTCTCTCTCAGGATCATCTCTGCTCCAGCAGAACGACATCTGCCACTCGAGGAGGATTTCCAGACTGCTTCAAACACCCTGACCAACAGGGTGTTAGGCTGTATCATTCCATTTATTTCACCTTTTTTTTTTTTCTCTCTCTTCTTCTATTAAATTTTATCTCAGACTGGGAGTCTCACTGGTTTTGCTTTCAAACCAGCACACCCTCGGCGCCGAAACCTGGGATTCTGTGGGATTCCATGGCTCCTGGCAGCACCACCTCCTCCTGACTGAACCTGCCCCCAGGACAAGCCAGCTCCTCTTCTCCCCACGCATCCTGTGGGTAGGGGTGAGGAGGTACCTCCAGGAGGATGGCCTGCTCCGAGGCAAGCGCTCTATCCCAAGCCAGGCAGCAATTCCCGGGACTCCGCTCTGCTCTCTCCTGCATTCCTGTGCAAGCAGCTGTGGCTTGTTACCTCCCTCCAGGCAGAGCTGGGAAAAAATAAGGCAGAGCCAACAGTAATCTCAGCGTTGCCCAAAGCAGCAAAAAGTGCTCCGGTGGCTAACCAGACCCATCAGACCCTGCCAGTGATTCCTCCCCGTCAGGCACACGTGCACTTCCCCATTTTCCTGGAAGCTCGCCCTCAGCGCTAGCACTGGTGTCAGAACCTCGTTAGAAACAACTCCTTTTTAATTGCTTTTCATTTCCATGCTTTCCCTAATTAGAGATATTTTGGAGCTTCACATAGACCAAGGCAGGTAAGAGGGATGCAAATTAGGACGAGGTTTACCCAGAAGGCCAGAAAACCTACTTTTAGTCTTTTTAGAGGGAGAAAAAAAAAAGACCTGGTTCCAAAGCACCCAACTGTCCTGACAGGAGATGTTTTGGAAATCCTCCCAAAGGATCCATGTTTTGTGGGGATTTTTTTTTACACTTTCCATCAGTGCACCACAACAGGGCTAAGAAGAGTCAAAAAATAATGATAAAAAAAAAGAAGACAATATATTTAACAGAGGCCTCAAGGAAAAACAAATGAACTAATTATCCTCAACACATGAAAATGCTCTTCTTGGAAAATGCCTTTCCTGAGCAAGCACAAGCCACAGTGATACATATAAATGCAAACAACAGGAGGGAAAAAGGGGTTAAATAGATGATCATAAACCCAAGATTTCTTCAGGAAATCTTCTTTTTCAAGGCATCTACAGAAAAGTATTTCCCAGGCTTGACACAGATCTCACACACAAAATAAATGCCTTGGTAAATAGAAATGTACAGGTGTTACCTATCTCTAAACTAGCTTTTAATTCCAATTTCCCCTCATTATATAAAGCATCCAAAAAAGAAATGCAATGACTAAACGTGTGCACATATGGATCCATCAGTCTTTCCTCCCCCAGTCTAGTGGCCTTCTAGACTGTCAGAATTGGACATCCTTCTTTAAAAAAAAAATGCAATTAAGACCTTTCCATCATTATGGCTCCAGGATTTTACAGGCAGGCCCATTCAAAGTCATGTGCAATTCAGCTGGGTCTGGACTTGCATGATTTTATTATTTTTGGTACCCAGCTGGCTGCTTGCCCAACTCCTAGTTTGAGGAAAGCCAGGTCCCCCCTTCCTGAAAAACCAGCTCGCAGAGATCCCATGGATAGTGCACTGTAAAACTCCTCAGGATTAATCATACACAGAGCACAAAACACATGGGCACCTCCTGAGCTGTTCCTGGGAAGAAGGGAGCAAGGGAAGGAAAAGCAGGCAGCATCTGGTGGTTGTGTTGTTTTTCCTACTGCAAGAAGCAATTTTAGAGAAGGAATGAGGAGTCCCTTTAGCAGAACAGCTTTGAAAGGAAAAGACCAAGGAATTTTGCAGCGTTTTATGACAAGTTATAAAAATTCCAGCACTTCCCCTTAGAACATGTGATGATCACAGAGCCTGTGCCATGTTATCTGATGAAGCCCAAAGGCCAAAATATTTCTCTTCAGCTGCATTTCAGCCACGGGGAACCAAAAGCAATTCCTTTGACCACTTACCTGCAGGGCAGTGCATGGCCAGGCTGCTAGTCCTAGATTCCCTAAAGAAGACTTAAAAATGCATTTCAAAACCAAGACTGACTTAATGCCAACATAAAAGCTGAAATATTTTTGCTGCTTGAAATTTACCTCTATTTAAATGGTACAACTTTCTCACTTGCATCCTACATCAAAAGGAGACACTGAGCAAGACTGGCTTCTTTTAAAGCCCTCCTAAAAACTGCAAAAGAAAGATAAGATTTCCAAAAGTCAGCATTTTCCAAACCAGCTGAAGTAAGTCAAGCTCCTGAGCCTAAATTTATGCATCAAAGTGTTCAGTGCCCCTCTCCATAAATCCTGTGTTCAGCTGACCATTCACAAGTCTTGTGGAGCCACCACACAGCTAAAACAGCAAAGGAAAGAATCAAACCACAGTCAGGACTCCTAAATCCACAGCCTAACTTTAGGCTCCTGACCTTGACAGAGTTACACACGTCACCTTAAAGCACCTGTCCATAGACAAGGATTTGGGAGAGGGTGGAGAGACAGCAGGGAAAATAATTTTAAAAATAGTATTTTGAGAGAAAATAATTATTAAAAAAGCACTCCCTCGGGTATTAGATCTCCTGTAGTTTCTTTAAAGATGAGCTACTATCCACTTTCTTTTTCAGCCAGGCAAAGGGTCACACTGAGAGTGTCTGTAGTGACAAATGTCTACCAGAACCCCAACCCTCTAATTTCAAACAAACAACTGAACTAAACAAGCACAAAAACTTTTTCTCTGGCCACTGAAAGTGCTTTAAAGTAGACACATGGCTTTTCCTCCTCAGTTAATTCTCCCTGTCTGGAAAAGCCCAGTTAATTTAATTGGCCTCTCAATTCCTCACCACGTCAATAACTGAGTTGCTAAGGGTGAAATTACAGGTTTGCAGATGAATTAATCCCACCGTGGCCCCTGCCACAAACTCTTCCCCGCAGCCGCCCTCCTTCATGCCCTGATTCCCAGCCCCAGCGCTGCCATTCATGGGGCTCTCTGCTGAGATTTAACTTGCTAAGTCAGCAGAGATTTGTTCACTTTTCCCTGATTCAGGCTTCTGCCTGCTCTGAGGGAGGCAGGGGAAATGTGAGCATCCCTTTCCGCAGCAGCGGTGGGAGCACACGAGTGCCTGCGATGGGGAGCGGGATGAAACCACAGCCTCACGTTACAGGTGGCAGCTGGATGAACCTGCATTTCTTGGACTTTAAATTAGATAACCTTGCTTTAGGGTATTTCTGTCAACACACAGAAGCGCTTCAGTTTCAGATGAAAACACAACCCTGCAGCCCAAGTTAGAACTGGGGGCTCCTGTAAACCCTGCAGCACATCAGTCAGTCACCCACAGGGGCCACAGCCACGCTGAGCGTCGGTGTGTCCTCCCCTGAGATTCCCACAAGGCAAAATGAAATGGCCAAATGCATGTGGTGGCAGAATATCAGGAAGGATTGAGCATATCAGATAAGCGAGGATTTGCTGACTAAGAGGAATTCAGCAAGGCATTAGCAGAAAGTTGTTATTAATTCAAGCTACCGAGGCTTTACCAGATAATAAATTTAAAAGCTTGTGGTTTAAAATTCTACCATGAAAGCACGGGAGGTAGAAGAAATTGCTTCAGTGGATTTAGACACTGAGGATTCTTTTTTTAAACTTCCTACAGAGTATTTTCCTCTTCTACCCTCGTCATCCTATCCCATTTCTCATAGATTACAGCCCTGGTACAGCATTTGTTTAATGAAGTTTACACAACATTAGAGGTACTTGATTTAGCTGCCACAGCCACCATCTGTAATTAATCCTCCCAGGAGCCAGGACGCTGCACAGCTTGTTCCTGCAGGCTGGGTTTCTAATGTGGAACAAGCTTATAGCCTCTGTAATTCTGGTCTCCCATCAGTTTTATGCCATCATAACTCCTCAGCATTCATTTGGCCACTCACCCCAGCCGGTGGAGAACAAGACCCACAGGGAGAGGGTGTAAATCAGCTGCATGTTACCAGCAGGTGGGAAGGACTCCCTTCCCTCCCTCCTTTCCCTTTTCCCAGATCAAGGAATAAAGCAGCACACAATGATTTGGCCATTTCTGTGTATATTGCTCTCACTCAGCAAGTTACGTGCAAGCAAGGGCTTTTAACCCTGGGACAGGAGTGGGCTTTACCTTCCACTCACAGACAGGAGCAAGACAAAATTCCCTCAGCCTGCCCTTTGGTGTGATGTGAAAAGGCACATGAGCACTGTGATGAACACTACACCTTCCCCACCACTGTCCTGTGTCCTGTGCTGTACCTGTGCCACCGTACTTCCACAGGTTCCACCCCAAAAAGGAGCCTGCCCGGTTTGTAATGCAAGGGAGCCTGTGCTGGTTGACTCTGCTGAATAAATGAATTCTTGGCTCTGGTTCAAAAGCTGCAATTTAACTAAAGTGTAACTTTCAGGGGGAAAAAAAGCCAGCCATGATTTAAAGATTTCTAGTGATACAGTATAATTCATAGCACACGTCAGGAAATCGTTCCAATGATTTCCAATCTTCACAGTAAAAGTCTACCTAGTTCCTAAGCTGAATTTATCTAGCTTTCATTTTCTGGCTACTCCATTTTCTTATGGGTAGAAGAGGTTTATTTATAATAATTTCTGTTCCCTCTGTAGCATTCTACAAATTACCCCTTAACTTTCCCTTTGAGAACAGATGCAGACAGAACTCAAGTCCTTTGTAATGAGGAATCATGACCCTCTTCTGGATCCCCTCCACCCTTGTGCATCCCCCCCCATATCTCACCACAAATGAACAGTGAAAAATCAGATTAATGTTCCTCCAGCTGCAATAGCAAAGCCAAATACCCAGTTAATGTCACACTGCTCCTCCTGAATTGTAAGCCCCTAATACCCACAGAGGAATTTTATCACCTCTCAACACTTGAGTGTTAACACACCAGGAGCCCCCAACAGGTTTTACAGAGTCACAGAACCATGGAATCCTTTGGGGTGGAAAAGACCTTCAAGATCATGGAGTCCAACCATGAGCCCAGCACTGCCAAGGCCACCATTAAACCATGTCCACACGGCTTTTAAATCCCTCCGGGATGGGGACTCCACTGGGCAGGTTGTTTCCACAACTGGCCAGCGTTTCACTGAAGAAATTTTCCCTAAAATTAAGTGTAAACCTCTCCTGGTACAACTTGAGGCCATTTACTCTTGTCCTGTCACTTGTTCCTTCAGAGAAGGGTCTGATCCCCACCTCTCTTTGACCTCCTGTCAGAGAGTTCTAGGGATCAATAAGGTTCCCCCTGAGCCTTCTTTTTTTCCAGGCTGAGCCCCCTCAGCTGCTCCTCACCAGACCTGTTCCCTTCCCTGGACATGTTCCAGCCCCTCTGTGCCTTTCTTGGAGCAAGGAGCCCAAAATTGTCCCCAGGGTGCAAGGTGGGGCCTCAGCACACAGGGACAGCCACTGCCCTTGTCCTGCTGGCCACACTATTTCCAGTAAAAGCCAGGATTTTTGTATCCTGGTCTCAGATGTAATACAACATGTGGAGGTTTTTTGGTAAATAATACTGAAGTGTATCTCTTTTTCCCCCCCTTCAGAAGGCCTGAAGACCCTCCTCTAATTCATCTCTGCCTGCAGCCAGTTCTTTGGGAACAGAAACAAAAGCACCCCTGGCCCTGGCCTCTGGGGCAAGATAGGAAGCAATGAATGCTTTTGTGGTAAGTTCCCAAGCTAAGCTGTTATGCATGCCCAAAGGACTCATGTGCAAACATGTTTAGTGACTCCACACCATAAATCACTTGATTTCCAAAGCAAATCCAGCTCTGTATTTGTATTGTGCACAAATCTGCTTGAGACAGTCAAGGAGGAGCAAGCCCTGAGCTTCTGAACCTCTCCACAGAGGGTTCACTTAAACAAATGAGATTTCCCCTCCTTGGGGCTGGGACACATCCTGCTCTGAGGAAATTAAGATGGGTACACATCCAAGACACACCAGAAGGGTTTTTTTTCTCTCACATATACCTTCATCTACCACCCCAGCAAAGGTGACAGGTTTATCAGGGCTGGCCTAAACCCTGAATCAAAAACTTTCAAAAAAACCCTGTTTTGAAAACAAACCAACCCCTTGATGCACAGCCTCTTCTGTTTGATAAATTCTGCACAACTTTTCTGTAGGTTTTCTCCTTTTTTAATGCTATTCCAAGGAACTACCCAAAATACTGCCTTTACCAACAGCCACTCTTCAGATTTGGTGTGCACAAAATAAAGAGCAAAACACCTGGCAATAAAAAAAACCTTCAGGAATCCCGAGGGCACAGAAATACAATCAACCACTGTTTAGTTCAGCTTCCAAGTTGTTGTTTTTTTAGGTTTTTTTTTAAGAGTACACACACCTTGCCCAAAGACTGGATACAGGAGGTGCATACCTGCTTTTAACACTTCAAAGGGGCAGGGCGGGTGCCCCTTGCTGATCTTCCCCTACAGGACTTAAACTCTGGCCTCCACTGAGTGTGTAAAGTCCAGAGGAAAAGCTTTTTCTTTCCCCTAACTCTGTAAAAAACCAGATGAAACTGGAAACAGGCTCCTGTAAGCACAGCTATTTAAACGTACAATGCAAAAAAAAAAAAAAAAAAAAAAAGTAAGATGCCTGGAGGAACTTTTATTTATTCATATACATGCTCACATTAAAATGCCAGGGAAAACAGCAGGAGAAGGAACTTCCTATAGGAAAAAAACCCTTGTCACTGATAGAATTTAAAATTTACTCTCTGTGTAAAGGATACCAAAAGATTCCTGCACAGCAGTCCCACTGCTCTGCTTCCATTTTGGGGTCCCCATATGGACAACACGGTCAATCAAGAAGCATTTGGAACACAAGGAGGCCAAAAGCCCATCAGAAAATCCTCTGGAAGTCTCTGTAAAGTGGTGATTAGGAGAAAGGGGAAATGAGGGGAGGCGAGAGAGAAACGCTGTTTTGTTTGGGTTCCTAAAATCCCATTTTCCAGCTCCTTCAGACACAGAGGGATCACCACCGTTCCCAGTGACTGTGCAAGGAGACAAATCAACCCCAGCCAAGGACCTCGTTTGACTTCTCAGCAGCCACAGCAACTGCCTTGCCAGGAAACAGAGACACGAACACAAAGCACAGCCGGGAGCTGCTCCCAGGGAAGCCAGAGGCAAAGCACAGATGGATTTCCAACACTCCAAGTGCCTGGGAAGGCAAGGATAATCATGTTTGATTGGAGCAAGAGTAACCCCGCTGAAACTACTGCAGGGACATGCACAGAGCCCAAAACACAGCGCCTCCTGTCCAGGTCAGTCACAAAACACCACCAGGACACGGACTGTACCCACACTGAGGACATCAGAATGGGTGAAGGAAAGACCTTGCCAACCCCTCACACCTTTGGTACTCCAGCCTGGACTGCAGCCTCTGGATGCCAGAGCAGGCTGCCCCTCACAAAAGTGGTTCATAAACACAACAGTCACACGGGGAAATGCATTCCCAACGGGGGCAGTTGAGCATTAGGGTGTCTAAAGGCAGCCAAGTGAAGGGAATCTCCATCCCACCTTTAACATACTCCCCAGCTTCCTCTCTAAACTTCCAGATCCAAGGCCACAACATTTCCTTACGTGTGTCAGTGGGAGCTTGGCTCACAAGAGCCAGAACTTTAAACGCAGGGCCAAGACAAGGTAAGAAAAAGAGCCAGGGCAGCGGCTGGGCTTGCTGCAAAGCCCTTGCACGGGAATTGAGAAGGCAAATCCACGCTCTCTCTGGAAAACACCAACTGGCAAGGCTGTTGCCAGCCTGCAGCCCCGCTTCATTAAGTGAGCTCAGTGGCTGGAAGGCTGGCTGCCAGCACCAGGGTCAAGTGCTCAGCTGGGAAAATGCCCGGCTCCACCGACATCAAAGTAGCTCCAGCACTTACAGTAGCTCGGGACTCAGGAGTGCAGGAATGCGGGCTCCCCAAATAGAAACGTGCTGATGGTGTTCCCATGAGCCTCACCTCCAGCTTCTCTGCAAGCTGGCAAGGCTGCAAACCCCACCTCAATCACTCTGGCAGCACTTCCTAGAGACTGAAAGATGAAGCACGGGAACAGCTCTCCCTGCCAGCATGGGCGGATATTTCTCATTTTTCTGGCCTGGCCAACGCTCCTCACACAACCCCGCTCTGTCACTCCAAGCAGATGCTGCTGTCAGCACCATCCCAGGGAGGTTTCCCAAGAGGAATCCCAACAAAGCACAGCTCTGTTGCTTCCACCTCGTCACGGCCGAGGGTCTGGGTGCGAGCTGAGACGCGGCTCTGCCGTTCCGAGGGTCATCGCTGGCTGATGTGCTTCCCACCACAGGAAAAGCACAGCAGGGACACTTAGGGCACCCCCAAAGATAGTCAGGATCTAAGGCCTTTAAAATATTAGTGCAACCATCTAAAAGGGGGAAAGGCTCGATTACCAAGGTTATTTTTTTTTCCAGAGGCTGTTGCACAAGATGTGATGGATTTAACCAGATGCTCTCATCAAATATTTCTACTGCAGTGCTTGATAAAGTAGCATCTATAAATACACTAAAAAACCCAATGAATTACAGAAGCATGACATGACTTCAGTAAGGTTAGAAACACTCTGGCACCATACGGAATGCACTAAAAATATTAAGTATAGAGATCTCACAGCACCTTTTGCATAGCACTACAGCTGATTTTAACAAGGAGGTTACTTAGGGAGGCTGCCAGATGAGGAATTATCATCTCCTCGGTCTGAACATGTGGATTTAGCAGCTATCTGTAGAAGCTAATGAAAGCATCTGTATTAACAGGATGCTGAGGAAAAGATCTGACCTTGAAGATCAGATCAGCTACCTGCAGAACAAAATGCTTGTTCCCACACTAGACTAAAAGGAGGGAAACAATCACATATGAACAAACTGCTGGTTCCTTGTGCTAGATTTCAATCCTGCCTTCTCTTCACAAAGCCACAGGCTCAAAAGCATCAAGCACTGCTTGCCGATACCTTGCTGATCAGCAGTGAAAGCCCAGCAAAAATATTTTGCTTACAGAGCATCAGTCCCAGTTTATTTTTGATACCAATACTTCCTATTTTAATGAGGAAAATCAGCATTGCCATAACAATTCACAAACTGGTGATGGGAGGGCTTCGTGTCACAAATCAGTGCTCCTGGCAGCCTGGACACACCAGGTGCCCACAGCCAGCTCTCACCAGACAGAAATGCCATCCAAGGGGATAACTGGACAACACAGGATGCTGATCACAGCAGGAAAAGCAGCTGAACCTCCTAGGCTGCAAAATATCATGGATGACGTCCTTTCCTAGGGATTTCAAGAGGCTTGCCTCTGATCTCACAGATATTTCTCTGCCCGAAGCAAGGAGGGGAACTGACAGTCTTACATCCTGCGAGCTTAGATCTTTCCCCACAAAACGAGGTCAGAGGAGAAGGAAGGATCTGTGGCAACTCCAGCAGACTCCTCTCCAAAGAGTGAAGCCTTACCGCTCTTCTAAAGCCAGCAAATCCTTCTGAAACCCCCTGCAAAGGATCCTGTGACTAGAGAAACTCTATGGGGCACAGCAGGTTGTACACAGGATCATTAAAGCCACATCATCTTCTAAAAGAAACAGCAGGACCAGTGTTGAATTAATTAAGTCTGCTCAGAAGAATCAAATGTTAAGGGACCAGACAGAAAAGGAACCCCCAACATTAGAGAGGTAAAGGACTTGAAAATCCATTCTATTTTTCTACTACTGATGGGTATCAGCTATGCTGTGTCACCAGAGATGCACCTGTTCATCACACAGCACACTAGTAGTATCCCTCCCTGGACTGCATTCAAGCCTCCAAAAACCTCTTAGGAAGCAAAAGTACAACATGGGGGAGAAAAAAAAAAAAAAGAAAATTACTGCAAAACATTGCCCTGCAATCATGGCCAGACTTCTGGAGTTGTGGGATGCACTGCTCTTAGGTAACAGGGCTTAAAGTCTAAATTCTGGGACAAGTTCTCCTCAATTTTTAATCTGCTCTATCTCAACTGGTTCCATTTTATCCAATATGAAGTCTCCCAATGCCTTTGGAAGTAACATATTTGACTTTGCTTTGTCCTGAGGATTTCATTAAAATTTAAACAGGTTTTCATTAAGTTTATTGTTTCATGGTGGGAATTTTTGTTTTAAATAAAACATGGAAAAAGGCCCAAGAATTACCCTTTATGTCTCTCAGTGGAAGCACATAATTCATTTTTGGAAGATTTCCATTTAACAGCAGATTGAGGCACTTTTAGGGTTCCTTTCCCATAACCACAATGATCTCGCAGTTTCACTGAGAAATTGAGACAGAAAGGATTTTTTTTAAGTGCCTCCAATTTAAAAACAAACCCAGGTTTTCCAAATGGAACACTTCTAGAATTCATAATTTTATAATAACTGCAAAAAAAAAATTTAACCCACTGGAATAAAAGCGCAGCAAGTTACTTTTACTCTGCAATACTGAGAATTCCTTCGGCACTCAAGAAAATCAGGCTTTTTACATGTATAGAAGAATCTATAAAACTGCAAAAAAATGTGGGAAAGAAATTGCTAACAAGTTTGCTCATGTTTTCCCCTGAAACCACTTTTCCAGGCTCGATGCATAAAAGGATTTACTGCATCCACTAACTCAGAACTTGCTCTTGGCGTGTCAGTAATGACAACTGTGTCTCCATCAGCAGAAGTTTTTCATAATTAAACAGTCAACCCTGTGTTTCCTCTGGAAATATAAATAGCCATGAACCACAACACTTGATGTATGGCATATCAGCCTCGAGCTGGCTAAGCACCCAAAAGGAATTAATCCCACACCATCACCATGACCAAATCTATTCATGTAGAACACAACAGGTGAATGAATAACCCAGGAAAGGAAAGGGTTAAGATTTTCAAGGAGCCATTCTGCTAGAAACAAGATCTCTGGTTTGACAACTAAACGGTTCCTGTTGCTTATCTTCGCCATCTCAATGTAAGACCCCAACTTTCACATCCTGTTGATGTTCCCAAAAAATTATTATCCTTAAATTAAAATTGCCCAGTTTTCAGGCTGAAAAGGTGTTTGACTTCTCCATAAAATACATGCAAAGCAGTTAGGAAGCTTTTTTTTTTTTTTTTTTTTGAGTAATGAAACATCTGGCTTAAAATTACTCAAATTAATCCAGGAAGAAGTCATGTTAGGGATTTATCTTTTAGGGGAGGAGGGAGAGGATTTTTTTTTTTCCCCTGGCTGATCCTCAGAAAGAAGCAGAGAGCCTGGGACTCTCCTTTAGCTGCAGCATGGCAGCTGGTAACATCAAGATCCTTTGGATGCTGAGCTCCCGGGGTGAGTTAGACGATTCATTACGGAGCGATGCCGGAGCAGATACAATGATTACAAAACCGAGTCTTTTTATCCTAACGGGTCTCCTTAATCCACGGCTCAGCAAAATAAACCACAGCACGAGGAGAATTACAGCAGCCTTCCCAGGGAAGTCTGCTGCCTGCATTCCCACTGGAAGCTATTTAATATGCATGGCAGAAATATTGGCATCCTGGCATCACAAACTTCAGCAGCCACGTGGCTCCTGGCAGCGCCGAGCGGTGACACAAAACCGATGCGCCCAGCTGGGAAGAGCTTCAGCTTTGGGAGGTTTTTGTCCTCCTGAAAGCACCAAGGAGTATCTTGGGTGAACTCAGTGGTTAAAATAGCAACAACTGGAGAGCTTATGTTTGCTAAAAAGGCACAGGGAATGATTTACCCTGGATAACACTGAATGAATTGATTTAACTCTAATGGCGTTTTTGATGGGGAATATTCGAGGTGGGGGGAAAAGGGGAAAAGGAACACAATGAAATCACGTTAGAGATGAGAAATTCCACATGGGACCACTGTCCAGACAAACAGTCCAACTTCGCCTATGGTTTACAATGGATTAAACACTAACAAACTATTTCAAAAGCCTGAGAGGACATTCAGTTCTTTTTAATTTCTTCACCCCAGATGTTTTGAGGGTGAAGAACAAGGTCTCAAACACACCCTGGGCCGGCAAAATGTTCAGTTTGCCAGCGAAGTGAGGATCCACTTCGCTATCTTCAAAAATCCTTAAGCTCTTTGGAGGTCACCGACAATGCACAGTAAAGTTCTAAAATTTCTCTTATCAATTAATGAGACATTGCAACCCCTCCTCGAAAGGGAAAACACAAATGGGAGTCCTGGCCAAGGTTTAATGGGAATCCTGACCAAGGTTTTGAAACGGTCAAAGACAGGGAAGGAATGAGGAAGAGACCTAGCAAAGGAAAAAGGCATTTTGCATGGTGGAAATTTCCAAAGAAAAACCAAATTATTAATTGTAAGGTGTGATGTCCTAAACAGAGCTCTTCAAACGCGTCCTGAAAGTCAGAAGCCACAATGACTTGGGAAATTTCTAAATGCTGGGTAATTGTTGAATTCCTGTCCCGGTGAATGAATCCCTGGGAAAGCCAGTATCTCCTGCCAAGCTCTGGCACACAGCTTCTGTGACTGTTATTAAATGTTCATCATCTACTCCAGTCAGCACTCCTGGACCAACAGCTCCTGTCCAGGAAGCTCTCTGGGATGGTGTAGTGCTTTCAGGTTCACCAATTTCTGTTTTCTGCTCTGAGACAGGATTAGGAGAAAAGCAAAGCAGGCTCAAACTATAAAGGGTATAAAGAGAGCTTCTTTAACAAAACTACAAGAGAGGGAAAAAAATCGATAAGAACTAGAATAAAACTTTCCAAACAATTCTTCCTCTGCCACAACCTTTCTTTCCCTAGCCACTGACAACGTACAAAGGCAAAACTTGGAACTCAGGTCAGTATATCACCTTTAAAACAGTCTTTCATCAGTTCTTTTAGAGAGAGAAGTCTCTTTTTGGTCTGCCATGAAAACTTCCCCACAAAAAAAAAACCAATTCTCTTGTGGCTTTTAATTCTCACAAAAGCAGCTGCCCAGGAATCTGCCTTCGTGGAGCCCCTCCCCTATCAGGCAGCCTTCCCACAGCTGCATTATGAGCCAGGTAAACTCATGGGGTGTTATTTTAAAGATGAGTGGCTCAAAAGCAAAGATACTCTTGATCTATTTTTAAAATCATCCTCATCTTTAGGAACAGAGATTCTCTTCTTGTCTTCCCGAGAGCAGATCTTCATCTTATCTCTCTCTCTCTCTCTCTCTCTGTCCAAACTTCTCATGAGATCACAGCTACTCCAACATTTACTTGCTTCAGCACAAACGCCTTTGCTCATTGTCTGCAATTGAAAAACTCCATCCCCCCACAATGTGTAAAGGGATATTCTGGTACATCACAGTCCATCACCGTGGCCTTACAAAAGAATTTCAGCCTAAGACTAGGCATCTCCTCTTTCTCCTCTCACCTGGGACTTGATTCTTCCTTCACTGACCTTAATGTCCTCATGTTGCCTCTCTCCACATCTTCAGTGTGCCCTTTTCTCTCACTTCAGAGAGGGTTAGAGCTTGGCAAGTTTCATCTGTGCAAGGGGAGAGTTCATCCCTTGCTCGCGGAGGTCACCATGGTCGGTGGTGGATTCAGGCCAGGCTGGGATCTCAGGGGCTCTGGCTGCATTCAGTTCCAGCTGCAGGGCTGCTCTGAATGTCTGCAGAGCCCACAGGCCACACAGAGGAGCAGAGCTGGCCCCCCAGCACCCTGTCACCTCCTCCCAGGCTGGAAGGAAAGGGAGCTTTGCCAGGGTTTTTTCACCTTTTAACACGTGCGTTCACAGAGGCGTGTTCGGCTTGCCAGGGGTCTAAGGAGGTGTCAGCACTCAAAGCTAGTCCCTGCTTGGCTTTGTCACAGCTTGTCTCTGAAAAATCTCTTCTGTGGGTGGCTTCTCCCCTCACCAAATGCCAATCACTGCAAAAGCAGCACGTGGTGCCACTGCTGCTCCAAGACACCGGGGCTGTGGGTCTAAATCCCAGCCCAGCTCCAGGCTCGGGGGGAATTTAAGGATGCTGCTACTGCACGAGGGTTCATTCTCTTGGGCAAGAAGGTGACATTTAGAACCACGAAGATGAAAAAGGATAATTACTTCATATGAAAATGTGTGCCCCTGTCCCCTTCATTTGCTGATGAAGGGACAAGAATTGACTTCATCCTCGGGCAAAAATTCTAACATCTAAGGTTCTTTTACACCTGGTACCATGAAATAAAGAGCCTATCCCCATCTCTCTGTATTTCACTGCTGCTTTCAAGGAAAACAAAGAAAGCACACGCTTGATTCAAAAACCACTTTTATTTTTTGATCCTCAGTTGATCCCACCTTTCTGAAACCCACAGGCAGATGAGATTTGCTGCACGAGAGGCATCGCATTACTGTATTAAAAAATCTTAACTGCAAAACATTCATGTACATGCAGAGGATGTGGCCCCAGGCTAAGTAGTGGCATTTAAATCACATTATTTAAAAACAAAAGTATGTTGACTATTGTCAGAGCTAACAAGCCAACCTTTCAACTGAAATATTCAATTCTGATCTCATTTTTCAGTACTAACTTCTTATCTCTCTAATGAAATTAAAATGAAGTTCCTTTTCCACTGCTGATTTGAAATATTCCCTAACCAGAAGTTAGCCTTTGTTAACACTTACTTTAAAAGTCACTGAATTTATTCATAGCAGAAGCTATCTGGAATGGGAGATTTAAAATTTGGGGGGGAAAAAACCCCAGCATTTTTTATTTATTACCTTTCCACTCCAGCACAAACTTCTGTTCCAGCACAAACTACAGATGGAAACAGAAATCTGACTTTAAAAGCATAAAATCAGGATTTCTTTAAACTTCTGACAACAAAACGCACACAAAAAAATGTTTCAAAAGGAAACAGGGACACAAATTTTTTGCTAGAAGCATAAGTACAGTACTGTTTACTGTGAATTAAGTTTGGGCTTTTTATTCTGTCCACAAATCTCAACCCAAAGATTAAAAACATTTTCTTTCAAAAAAATGCTTCTTTAGTGCTTTATGGTGTAAAAACAAAGCATCCCATTTGTGTCTCAGGAAGCTTCCAAAAGAACCTGTCAGCCCAGAAATCCATCCTTAGGTGCACTACCAGCAGCTGGTGCCACAGACAACATCCATCCGTGTTTTAAAGAGGACAAAATGAAAATGGATGTGGCTCAGCTGGACTCGTCCTTCTGTGCTGCTGCCTGTACCAGACACACTTTTTCAAGTCAGACTCACCATCCAAACCACCTCAAGGCACAGCCCTGTCCTTCCCCTCATCTTGGCACGAGCCAGCTGGCAGAAAGACGCCGCCGTGGATTTGCTCAACACCTCCCACACACCCCGACTTCCAGAGTGACATCAACGTGTCTCCTCCTGGCCTACAGCTAAGAAAAAAAAATAACGTGGATTTTCCTCTTTCTAAGTCAAGGGAGAGGCTGGTGTGCAGAGCTGAGAACTCCCTGACAGGAGAAGCCAGAGGGAAGAACACCAAGCACCTCTGCACAGGAGGCTGGAAATCACACTCAGAGAGGTGCTCTCCCTCAGAGGAAAGCCACAAACACAAGCTGACCCTGGGTATACAAGGAGCTAAGTCAGTCAAGCAAGAGGCAGAACTTCTGCAGCATTACAATTCCAGCAACCCTGCAGTGCCTGCATCGCTGCACTTAAACGTTTGATTTATGCACCAAGGGTTTTCCAAGTGACTTCAGAGAGTTCTGCAGCAAACAGCACTCCTCCAACAACCCAGGAGCAGCTCACCTACGGCCACTTCCACATGGAAGCACGGAATGGCTCGGGAGGCACCTAAAGATCATCCAGTTCCAGCCCCTGACATGTGCAGGGACATCTCCCCCAGTCCCAGGCTGCCCCAAGCCCTGTCCAGCCTGGCTTTGGACACTTCCAGAGATCCAGGGGCAGCCACAGCTGCTCTGGGCGACCTGTGCCAGGGCCTGCCCACCCTCACAGGGAAGAATTTCTCTCTAATATCCAATCTAAACCTACCCTCTCAGCTGGTGTGAATCCATTCCCCTTTGTCCTGTCACTCCACCCCTTTGAAACAATCTCTCTCCATCTTTCTTTCATGTTCCCTTCAGGTACTGGAAGGCCACACGTAGGTCCCTTCACAGCTTCTCCTCTCCAGGCTGGACAATCCCAACTCTCTCAGCCTCTCCTCATGGAAGAGGTGCTCCAATCCCTCTAACCATCCTGGCTTCCTGTGCAGCGAACACAGAGAAAACTGCTGACTAACTCCTGACACTGCAAGGAAACAGTGTTTCCAACCATGGTTTAACACACAAATAAAAAGTTGCTACAGGTTTCTTTCAGAGGCTGTCACAACTCTTCACGGTGCCTCATTAAGAGAGGCAAACTCATTTTAGTCTGCCTTAACTCCCTCCCAAGCCACCCACCAACAACAGCCCCCTCCAGCAATTCCCCTACGTGCCCTTCTTGGAGCAGACAGACTTGCAGGGCCTTGAGTTCAGGGTGCAGGACCAAAGGAGGCAGCTGCCACCAGCTGTTTGCACAGTGCCCGGTGGCCGTGTGTCACACGTGCAGAGCACAGACCCACTTCTTCTGCTCCAGGAGAAACAAAACCCCCCCCAGCTGCTGCCTCCCAGCCCTGCCTGACAAATCCCTGAGCCAGCCTGCTGTGGGACTGGAAGCAGCTCCAGAAGCATTCCAGAGACACAGAGCACCTCAGCCACCTCCTTTTGGCCCAGAGTACCAGAGCAAGGCAGACAAGTGTTAGCGAGCAAACCACTGTTCATGAATTCTTAAAAACTGGGATTCTCGTACCGAGTCGCTCATGGATTCCATTTCTGGGGACACCAGAAAAGGAAATGTGTTGGGTTTATAAGGATGAGTCAGGGTAGACCAGGCTCGATCAGCTGAGGTGAAAAAGTGTTAAGCTGTTGTCATTAATTCAGAGAAATAAACACAGAACACAGCCTTGCATTGCTGTTTTACAAAGCACCACCTCCATCCTGCCTGGCACTGCTCATTTGTGGCTTCCAACTCCCTGGAAATCCCTCACATCTTTTCACCCACCAAAGCCCCAGTTAGACTGGCTGGCTCCAAAGGCCCAGGGAGAATTCCCAGCCTCTCCAAGCAGAGAGGCGTTTTCCAGCAGACTGGAAGCTGACAGAGCTGTGACCTGCACCCCAGTCACAGGGGTGACCAAAAGCAGGAACTGGAGTCCAGTTCAGCAGCACCCTCTCAAACCCTCTCCCAGCACAACACGTTCAAGCTCACCTACCTCAAATAAGAGGCCGTGGTAGACACAGGCACCTGAGGGACCAAAACAAAAACAAACCAGGTTAGAAGTGAGCAACAGCAGCAGCACAACCACCAGTGAACAGAACCCGCTCTGTCACAACACCAGCAGCACTGGGCAGCCACAGAAAATGCAGTTTTGGGGCATTCGGGCAACCTCTGGGTACGGGACAGGACCTCTGGCCTTGTTGGGCTCAAAAGAGGCACAAACGAGGCAGAGACAAAAGGGGGGACCTGGCAAAATAACAGTGAGAGGAGCCAGTGTGAACTCCCACTCCTGCAGGGACAACAGGACAGGCTCACGGGGCTCCTCCTGCTTCAGCTTTCCTCCCCCCCAGGCACTGCTGGCCAAGAGAAAGCTTCTCCAAGCCGTGGACAGAGGCAGCCGCAGATCCAAGCACACTGCACACATTCTACCCCAACAATTAAATAAAAGCTTAGCAAGTAAAACCACGAATAAGCTGAATGACAGCTCTCCTGTCGATTTTCTGGGAAATGGTCTTCCTCGAACGACCGCACATTATCTGCCTCCCAAAAACGTGAGGAGAATGTGCCATCAGAAAGAGCCCAAGGAACTCCAACATGAAAAGGAAAGAGGCGGCGGGAAAAGATGCCTCCAGGGACCACCCGGAAAAGTCAGAATTTCCCTGTCAAAGAGAGGAGCTGCCCGAGAAATGCAGATTAGACAAATCTGTACAGAAAACCTGGGAGCTATACTTCTTGGAAGCAAAAGCTCCTCCTTTGAGCTTGCCTTCAGCTCAAGCTGCAAGAGGCTGTGGAGGCACCATCGGGAATTATTTTCCCTTGCCAAGAAGATGAGCCACAGGAGCCCAGCCACACTTCTCTCTAATTCAGCAAATAGCTGTTCTTTTGGCAAGAGAACATCACTTCAAGCTGCACCTCAAAATTCAGTGCAAAACGGAAGGTCACACCTTGTTGGAAGGCATGAGGGGGAAAACAAAAACAAACAAACCAACAAACAACGCTTAATATCAATTAGTTAAGAGCAGCACAACCCATCTGTTTTACCCCTCCAGGGATCACTGCGTTTTCTTCTTAGCCCACTGACAGCTACAGTGCCTTAAAATACCAGCGTGCTCACCCCCTGCGGGGCCAGAGCAGGGAACAGGGAGCACGTAGGACTAGAAAGCAAACTCTGACACAAAGTCTGATCCTCCTTCCCCAAGGTGGGCAAAGGCTTACCTCCCTCCTTTACAAGTTACCAAGGGATACTAACATACAACCCGACTCTGCAGGACTTGGAAAATCCTTAGTTACAAATAAATTTTACTTTTATTCCCAATAATCAGTCAGCCAAAGACACTACACACACATCAATTAAGGTTGCTGACCAATAGTGCCCTGATTTTCCGTGCAACTCCCAAGTCCCAGGTATGATCAGCACCTGTTGCAAAGCACACCTGAAAAGCATTCTGCCAATTATGACTTTTACATACTGAAGCACCTAAAGAAGAAACCCCTGGAGTTACTGCTGTGGTGTTTTTGTGGGGGACTTCTTGAATGCAGGTTGTTGGTAGGTGTAATTCTCTGGTTTGAGAGGTTTCATCTTTGGTAAAAGTGAATTCTGTCAGAATGCTACCCAACGAGTCAGTATCTCAGACCCACACCTAGCAGCTCCTTAGCTCGCACACACATCGCTGATTTTAACTGCTGTTATTCACTAAGACAGCCGTGCCAAACGGGAATCACGGTGGCCAGCAGGATCTGGGGAAGGGTGCCACTTCGGAAACCAACAACCTACAGCAAAAGGCCAAGCTGGAAAACAACCTACGAGCACGAACGCGGCCAACCCGCGCTCCCAAACTCCAACTATCAGCAGCGCGGCTGCCTGGCAGCATCGCAGAAGCTGGCGCTGGCCACAAGTCCGTGCAGCACGCCGAGCCACCAGCCGGCACCCGGAGTCTCTGCCAGCGCTCTCACCGCGCCATCCCCGCACGGCAACTTGGCTCCCGCCGCTGCTCCCCACACAAGCAGGGCGGGAGGCTGCCCGCTCCCCGCAGCTCCCCTCACGCTTCCCAGGCACTGACCGGCTCTCGCCGCCGCATTCCCGAGCTCTCCCCAGGGCCACCGCCACCCCGGGGTGTGTGAGGGCTGCGGCCGGCTCTGCCCGGCCCCTCACAGCGGGCAGGGGCTGCGGGCCGGCTCCGCTCCCCTCACCCCGCAGCCCCTCACCTGGGCTGCCTTCCCGCCCGCCCTGAGGGGCAGCCCCGCGATGCCCGGAGCGGGACACGCGTCCCTCCATCCCCGGCACGCCGCGGCCGCTCCCGGGCAGCCACGGGCGGGAAGAGCCGGGCACGGCTTCGCCCCGGTCCCCCCTCACCTCGCCTGTGGAGAAGCCGCCAAAATGGCGGGGGGCGGAGGCGGACCCCCGCCCGGGCCGGGAGCGCCGAAAGGCGGGCGAGGAGGCAGAGCCGTCCCGCAGCCCCGCCGGAAAGGCTGCCTGGCAGCCGGCCTTCCCCTCAGGGACCCCACGGCCCGCGGGACGGGGACGCGCCCGGCGCGGCCACTCACCTGAGGCGGCTTCGGCGGCTTCGGCGGCGGCCAGCGCGGCGCTGAGCAGGAGCGGCAGCAGCCCCAGGGTGGCCCCGGCGGCGCTGGGAGCGCCCATGGCCCCGAGCGGCCAGCAGGCAGCGGGGAGTGCCCGCCGGGCCCGCGGCAGGTGCCGGGGCAGCGCCTCGGCCCCCGCCCCGCCACCAAACTTTGCCCGCAGACAAAGGGGCAGCTCCGCGCCGCAGCCCGCCCGCCCCCCGCCCCGCCCCGGGCAGCGCTGCGCCCTCCTTCCTCCCGGCACCGGGAGCCTCTCCTCCTCCTCCTCCTTCTTCTCCTCCTCCTACTCCCCGGCACCTTGCGCCGGGGGGCCAGAGGATCCCGGCTTCTCCTCCTCCCCGCCGGCTACCTGGGGATGGAGCAGCCCCCGGTAATCCCGCAGCCCGTCCCAGCCGCAGCAGTGCCGGGATTAGGCGAAGCAAACGTGTTTGTGTTGGATCTGACCCCACCGACTTGATCCATCCCGATGGCTGGAAGGGAAAGGTCACCCCTCTCCCCGGGGTTGGAAGCTTCTAATTTGTTGTGTTTTGGGTGTCAGTTTGGGTTGTAGGATTGTAACATGAAGTATCAAAGCCCGGGCTCTTACCAGGTCCATTTCTTCTTGCCGTGGCTGCTGCTTTGCTCTTCCTTTCTGGAGCAAATCCGAGTAAGAGTTAAATACTCAAACACTAGCAACCACAAATCACATTCTCAAACTTTAAAAAAAAAACAACAAACAAAAACCAACAAAAAAAAAAAGACAAAAAACCAAACAAACAAACAAAAAAAAAACCACAAAACAAAACCAACAAAAAACCACAAGTAAAAACCAAACCAAAAAACCCAACCAACCCACAAACCCAAAACCTCAAGTTAAACTGTTGCCCCTGGAGTGTTTTCTTGCTTGAAGCACCTCCACACACATACACACAGCACGATGTCCACCCAAGAAAAGCTTCCCATGTCACCCCTCCAGCACTGCACACTCAAGAGATCTCGGAGCCAATGTTTCCAAATGAAAGTTTGGCTCCTACAAGGCACAGGATAAAGAAAAGCAGCCCCAAGTTTGAAGTTACCGCCATAAAACTGCTATGAGCCAAAGCCTCAAATTAAAATGAACTCAGAATGTGAGTTTATTTTTACTAGTCTGTGAATGAAATGGGTTTTTTTCCCTGCTAATTTCAGCATTCCTGCTTCATAGCAGCTTCCCAGTTCCCACATAGCAGTTGGCTGCACAGGGCTGGGCTGCTGCTGCCTTCGTCTCCTGCTTGCCTGATTAAAGGCAACGACGGCAGCTCAATTTGATAACAATTCCCCGTGGTAATTCCATCTGTTCACTTTTGATTCACTTCCTAATGAACACTACCATCTTCAACTCTGAGCTGGAGGTCAGATTTTTTCTGTTCTCTCCCCAGGACTGTGTGCCTTCAATCGCTGTGCTGGAATTCCCACCACAAACGGGAGAAGCAAAATGTACAGCGTGGTGGCACCGCTCTGAGATCCCAAGACTGACCTGCACGACGACTTTCTCTGGGCTCTACCCAGGTAATACTCATCAGCCATTAGCAGAGGGTTGTTTTTTTATAAAAACAGGAGCAGGGAGACACAGTAACTACCTCTGCACACACCAGTGCTGAGCAAAGGAATATTCCACGTCTCCTCCAAGCAGGGTAGGAATGACAAAAGGAAAAAATACACGAGGCCCAGTTCCCTTCTGACTTCTTGGGTGGAACTCTGCACAACTTGACCAAGCTTAAAGCAGCACCAGCAAGAAAAAGTAGGTGGAAATGATAAAAGCCAAGCACACAGAAGGGTTCAGTAACTTCATATGAATGTGTCAAGTCCATCTTTTACTCACTTGTGTTGTTCATCTTCCTGCTGCTGTTCTCTTTAGGCTTTTACACCTACAGCCTCCTCACCCCTATTTCTTCCTGCTGTTTTGAGAAAACTGCTCCAAATACATTGTTAAAAGTCAGAAGAACTCAAGACCTTCATAATTTTCCAGATCTACCCATTCCACAATATGAAGGGAGAGCTTTTCCCTCTAGAAAACACTCATTCCCAGCATTTCTCAAGTTTTGCATTTGGTGCAAAAGGCTTCAAATTTTCAGAAATTCAAAGTCAGGTAAAGTTTTGTCCTTCACATCCTATTTCACACAGGAGCAGCATTTCTGTTTTGAGTCTATTTACAGATTAGCAGCAATAGAATTATAAAATAAACTTCAGACTCTCTCTGGAGAAATACAAGACAGTTCTAAGTCTGAAAGCTTGAAGGGTGCAACCTGCAAAGCAATGACCCAGCTGTCAGCTGCTGCCATGGATCTTAGAAATCCTGGCAGAAAAAGTCACTGAGGTTGCAGAAATAAAGCACTTTAAGCCTCCCTTTCAGGAAACCTCTAGGCAGAGGTCAGTTTTCTGCAAGTTGGTGTGAAAGATCTATTTCTCCACTTAGCAAATCCCTGGCTGAAGAGACGGGAGCCAGACATACCTTGTGTGTTCCTGGAGAGCTGGGCACGTGCTGGCACAGGCTTCCAGAGAACAGCTGGAGAAACATGTTTCTCAGAAGGATCCATAACGAGTTTTTATGTGAATTCCCCACTTCCAGAGTGCCTGACAGTTCAATATTTTTCCAGGCTTTAACTGGGTTTTATACCATTTTTTAGTAAGCCTTTTTAAACTCAATGGGATTAGCCCATGAAAACAACATGGCACTGCAGTGTCACCACCTGTGACCTTAACCCAGCATCTCCCAGTACCTGGCAATTTGGGAAGACTGGCATTTCCCTTGTTTTCCAAGTTGTTTTGGAGGTGACACACTGACAATTCTCCCTTCGTGTCCTGGTGGGATGAAGCCCCTAGTCACCTGCAAGCTGAGGTAGTGACAGAAATAACTGCTTGCAAAAGAATTAGGTTTATAACATAATTCTTCTAACAGTGCTTTTAGTCAGACTTGAGAGCTCTTTCCCCCCCCCCCCCCCCCCCCCTCTGTCCTATTTCAATCAATCCAAGATTTCCCACACGGACAGATTTTTGGCTTAGCCTGGTGAAATGAGCCTCTCCCAGAGTTTGGAGGCTGTCAAGACCAGTGGTACGGCAGAACATGGATAATATAATCACATTTAACCCCTCAGAACACCCATCACAGCACTAAAAAAACCCTGTCCCCCCTGGTGGCAGTTCTAACATCCCTGCCCCGCTCCTCTCACCGTGGCAGAGCTCACAGCCCAAGCCTGGTGAACTCAGCCTGACCCACACGGATTCCAGGTTCTTTGGAGTGCCACCAACTCCCCTACAAGTCCAGGTTGAGCCTGAGTGTCAGCCTAAACTCTGCATTCCCCACAGCTGCACACAGGCTCCTAGGACAACTCCTTCCTTGTTTGGGCAAACGTTTCTGTGTGAATCCCGGCTCCTCTCCTTAGTTAAACTAACTGCAGGTCCAAATAAAACAAATCCAAAAGCCACCATACATCATATCTGCACTGCTAAAGGTGCTGCAGCACCCCCTCTCTGCCACAGTGATTCCCTGAAGCCTGCAATGCCCTTGCAGTCGTGCTCAGCATGACAATTAAAGGGATCTCTAAGGCACACTGGCCCAAAACCCACAGATGCAAGCCCCACACTGCATGTCTGAGGACTAAGCTGACTGAAGAGCAATCATCTCACATTGTCTTCTCCCCTTCCATCTATAACCCTGTGCCAATCCAGCATTCCAGCATAAAAAGAAGGTACAAACAGCTCGTGCAGCACTGGTTCAGCAGGGCACAGACCAGGGGCATTCTCCCTTTGGCAACCCCACAGCGCAGTACCACGAGTTCAGAACCAGACCTGAAAACTTGCTGAGCCTGTGAGCTACTTCCCTTGCCCACCTGACCTCCAGAGGTGCCAACTTACTGTGTCCCCAGGGTACTCAGATTTTCCAAGTACAGATTCCTGCAGGAATGTCTGTTATTCTATGCTTTTATTCTCTGAGAGCACACTCAGCAGTCTGACAGCTTCTGGTTTAGGCTCACCTGTACATTTATGCTTAAGCATCACTTCTTTTTTTTTAAATCCACCCATCAAAGAGGGCAGGCCTATCTTTTTTCCAAAATGGATAGTGAAGTCTTGGAAATAAGCCAAGAGAACAGAGGAAAAGCAAAGAAATCTATGCAGGTGATACCACAAGCTTTGCTTTTTCCACACCAACAGGTAACTCACCTTCAAATTGCTCCTTTTGGGTCACAAACAACACACAACCATTGGAATGCCTTGTAATACTCCTTGTATGTGTAATGCCTTAGCAATATTCAGGTGCACTGGCATTGCTTTTCCTGCTCACACCATGGAAAGCCTATTAAGTCAGCTTGAAACATTCCCACACACACCTGAAAGGAATTTTTTGATGAAACTCTGAGCAAAGCACCCCACACCACCAAAAAGAATCAGCGTGGCCTGACAGGAATCTGTTACCCTGAGTGACAGCAGCCAAATGCTTCAGATGGGAGCTAAAACAATTTCCATGCAGACAGATCTGAGTCTGGAGGCCTACCTCCAATAACAGGAATGATTTAAAGCCACAAACCTTTCCAGATTTGGGCCAGCCCATCCCTGTTGTAAACAGCCAATGTTTTCTGGGACCGTCTCATATTTCAGGGTGCAGCTTTATGAAGATGTGTTTAGCAACAGACACCCCCCAAAAAAAAACCAGTCTAGGAGAAATTCCAACACCAGCACGGGAGGGAAGGGCAGGAGCACCAAGGAGAAATTCCAACACCTGCACAGGAGGGAAGGGCGGGAGAACCAAGGAGAAATTCCAACACCAGCACGGGAGGGAAGGGCAGGAGCACCAAGGAGAAATTCCAACACCTGCACAGGAGGGAAGGGCGGGAGAACCAAGGAGAAATTCCAACACCAGCACGGGAGGGAAGGGCAGGAGCACCAAGGAGAAATTCCAACACCTGCACGGGAGGGAAGGGCGGGAGCGCCACCTCCTGGAAACGAAGCAGAAACCACCGGGAAAGAGAGCCGGGTCTCCAGCGCCTGTTCCAGAAAACGAGGTGAGGAAAACACATCAGAGCAAGGGGCATGTTCACGCCTTCCCTCCACAAAACACATCCAATTCGTCCTTAGAAAAAACCTTTGCTTGGTTCTGACAACAGGCTGCTGTTTGTGACAACGTTACACCGAATTTGTACGTGAAGCCCACAAGTTCCATTTATTTTCTGTTCTCACAGAGCATGATTTGAATGACACCATTTGCTGCCCGAGCTCGACCATCACAGGAGGTCATTTACATTTACATTAACAAGGAAAAGCCATCAGGTACTAACAGACTCTTGGACAGGTTTTTGTTGCTCCTCATCAACTGCATTTTCTTCTTCTTTTTCTTCAACTTTCTCCACCTGAGGTAGGATCCCATCGAGGTTCAGCAGCAAACCTTCACTGGTGGAAGATCTGATCACCAGCCTCTGCACGATGGGATCTAGGAAACAAAGGGCACCACCAAACTGGTCACTCCACCCCCTTTGCACGTCTCCAGCCTGACTGCTCTCAGCAAATGTTCTCAATCCAGCCAGTAAAAAAAGACCACAAGAATCAAGCTTGATGCTCCAAATCAGCAGGAAAGCTACTCAGGCCAGGAAAGCTAATCTTTACTAAACTGGGCTGATGTAAATTGACTTAAATTCATTAAAAAGAAAAAAAAAACCAACAAAACACCCCTTCCTGAATCTACTTATTATATCTCAAGTCAGGCAACCCCTTATAGTTTTTATTAGGGCTTCTCAAGGCATGTGTACTTGGCTTTTTATGGCCTGGCCTCTGCAGCTACTATGAACAGCATCACTGAGAGAGAGACAAGACCATTCTTCTGGCAGATACCAAGCAAGTTTTAACATTAAAAAATGGGTTTTCAGCTCACACAAAGCTCCTTTCCCTAAAATCATTTCATGAATCACCACTCCTCTCCAGCTAAGCAGATGCCCTCGGATGAAAGCTGACAACATTATTCCTTTGTAGATCTTAATGCTAAAGAATTAAAAAAAAAAAGAAAGAAAAAAAAAAAAAGAAACAGCTTTTCCCTTGGAGGAGCAGTTATTTCAGAGGTACTTTGAGAACAGAATGGTAATTTGATGACAATCCAGTAAAGAACACCCATCTCCCACTTGTGTTTGCAGCAACCTGAACGACCACGCTGGAATGACGACTCCTTACCGAGGTTTGATGGCTTGAAGGTGCAGATATCGTGGATGACTGCTTTTAGATTGGCAATGATGTGCTCAGTAGGCATATCCAGCTGCAAAAGGATAATGCCAAGTTAGCTACAGTGATGCCTGGAGCCCAGGTGAGTAAATCTGAAAGCACTGCTGCTCATTGTTTACTCCACATTTGGACAGATTTCCTTTGTCTGTACTCCCCGTGAAGGAGTGACAAATCCCATTAACTACTTAATGACTCAGGGAAAAGAAGTGTTTTCCACATGCTGATCCACTGCTCTCCATACTTCTACTCAGGACACGAAATTCCCAGGTCTCTGGAACAACATGTAGCCTTGAGGGCTGAAAAGTCTTTAAAAAAAAATCAAAAAACAATACACAGACCCAAGTGCTTTTGCAAAAACCTTATTAAAGTGAAGGACCTGGGGAAAGAAGCAGCTGTCAAAGACCACAAAATGCATCAACTCCAAAAAGAACAACACCTAAAACTGAAGGCATTAAGAGCTTGAACAGAATGAAATCCACCAGAAGGATCAACTCATCAGCTCCACAATGAAGACAGGTAATGCTCAGAGGGCTCCAAGCACTTCAAAACAGTTCCCACATCCAAATGAAGATCCCTGCTTCCAAAGCAGCTTTTCACAGTAAATCCTTGGGGATGCACACCTATCTTGCTGTTTCAAGTTCTGAGCACTTCTCTCAAGAGCAGCACAAGGTGCTGTAAAAAGGTTCAGGTAAGTTATTTGCTCCCTTTTCATTTTTTAAAGGAGTTTGACTCCTTCAACAGCAAGATCCAGAATTCCAGCTAGGCACAGAAGTACAGACAAGGAAGCCCTTGGAATGCCCATACACAGCTCAGAGCAGCTGATCAGAATTAATAAACTACTCAGTCTCCAACACTGCCAAGACAAAGCTTCAGGAATTTCCTACCCCTCCTTCCAGTGCCACCCTCAGCTGGAGGAAAACTAAACATCAGGCAGGATTACCAAGACACAAACCAGAAGGAAAACAAAGAACTACAGCTTAGGGCAGAGAAAATAAATAAAGAAGTCAAAATTAATGTTCTGTTTCAGCTGTAACACAAAGAGTTCCTGCTTTTGACTCCAGTCCACAACTACAGTTAACAAAATTGGAAGTCTTTAATTATTGGGTTAAAGCAAAGACTTTTTGACTCTCCTGTACATACTGAGCACGGACTTAGAAACCCATGGTTTATTTACCTACCAAAAAAAAGTTTAAAAACCATCTGAAGATGCCACACAACAAAGAGTTCTATTTTCCTCACAGGGTAGTTAAACGGCCAAAAGTTTTGAGAAACAGATTGAAAACATGTTTTTTCCCCCTCTTCAAATATGACAGTTCTGCTCAGGAGAGAAAATTTAAGAGCTCTCTACACAACTTACTCTGGCTATTCTTGTCTTGATGATGTTCTCATCCTCTACTGTGTACTCATGACATTCTCTGAAGAACTGCAGCATTTTGGGAATGTCACTGCCCAGGGAGTCTACAGGAAAAAAAAAAAAAAAAAAAAAAAAAAAAGGCAGAAAAGTTGTCTGAGGAACACCTGTTAGCACAGAGAGGTGTGGCATCAGTAAAGAGTAATTCAGTCTGTTAATTAAGCTAAGTGAATGCCACTCCAAAATGCAGTTTCACAGGCAAGACAAGGGAGATGATAAACACAGTTTCCACGTTCCCTCCTTCCCCATTCTTCAGGATGAATAAGCACAAGGGCAGCCAGCAGGCAAATTTATCTGGGTTCTAATCCCAGATTTGCCTGCTGTAGGAAAGAATGGGTCCCTGAAGTTACCTTTACCTAAGACAATTGGTGCAGTCACCTAGAGCCTGACACCAAATGGAACTGTACACCCTCATCCAAAGACATTCCTGGGGCCCCAGCTCCTGCAGGAGTTTGTAACAAAGCTGAAAGAAAGAAGTGCTGCTTACTTCTGCGGGTGCTGGGGTACTTCCTCTTCAGTTTGTTCCTCAGGGGTATCAGCTTGGGCATTATGGCAGGGACAGCCACGTAGAAATCAGCCTGGATCTCATCCTCCAAGATCTGCAACAGACACAGCTCAACAGACCTGACTGCACACCTATCAAAGTGTGCAAGCACAGAAACACAGCTCTCACTCTTCACACAGGCTGCTGCCTCCCAGCTAGAGTCCATGGGATATCAGGCCTCTTCCCCTCCCCAGGCCCCAGCCCTGGTTAAATTAGGGTATTTATACAATGCTTGAAGAAAAATCTGTACCCATTTCATTAATTCAACTCCTCCCACGATGGCAGCTCCGTGCTCTCGAGCTACTTCAGCCTCTTGCATATTCTGTTGAGGGGAAAAAAAAAAGCAGTTATAAACAGCTGGGCTGCCAATGAGGCTGCTGGTCTGGGAGAGAACCAGAACCAAGCAATTATATCCAAAGAGCAATTGAAATAAACCCAAGGCATCTCTTTTGGATCATCCCACACTGATAAAATGTTATCAAACACCATGAACTGGCAAAGGACAGCTGCCAGAGCGTGCTGGACACAGGAACCCTGTCGCTGTGGGACACAATAAATGAGGCAGGGAGTGATTCAGAAAGGCTGTGTGGCCCCTTGCAGGAAGGAGACCCCGGTTTATTTCTCTGGCTACTTTCATGCTTTTCCAGATGTGCCCACCTTAGAGGTGGGACCTTTGGGAACTATTGGTCAGTTCCAGAGACCACCACACGAAGTCCCTCCTCTGGGAACAGATGTGAAAACACAAGGTAGTTTACATCATGTGACTTTGTGTACCAAAGAAAGTGCCTGGGAACAGAATTTCCCAAAACCAAAGCATGGCAGGCACGAAGCATAGCAGCAGAACCCCAGGAAAATGAAGGAATCCTGGCTCACCCACCTCCGTGAACACCAAGACCTTGTTCACTTGGTCCGTAAAGCGATGGGGAAGAGTGACGCTGCTGGAAAAAGGATCCACTTTTTTCTGGCAAGTGAATTGAAAAAAAAAAATTAAAAAATAAAAAAAAAATTAAGGTAAACAAAATGGAACCACGCCTCGAGGGTAAATGACACAATCACAGGGAGCTGGCCCTCTAAACATGAGGAAAATGCCAACAAGCACTGAGCCTGAACAGAGCCCAAGGGCCGGAATTCCCCCACCCTCCGCCCGCCCACCTTCTTCTGCAGCGCCATGTCCAGGGAGACGTTGATGTACACAAACTGCTTGGGGTGGGTGAAGTCCAGCTGCTGGAACCTCTTGAGCATGGCCAGGGCCTGCTCCAGCCCGTAGGAGGGTCTCCTGTAGAGCCAGGTCAGGTAGACGTCGTCCACGGGCTTGCTCAGCAGCGGCCGCCGCCGCCGGGGCCGCGCCTGCTCCTTCGCCTTCTCCTGCCGGCTCCTCTGGGCGTCCTTCTTGGCAGCTCTAGGGCCAGAACACCCCAGAGATGGGCTGAGGGCACTGCTTGGAGGGGTTGGCACGTGTTCTTATTGCAGTAGAGCACGGCAGCCTGACGTTAGGGGGGCGGGGGGGAAAGAAGCTTTGTCGTCCCTCTCCCCGTGGCATTTGGTTAAGCACACGATTGTCATTCTCCTCCTTATTTTCAACCGAGGAGAAGAATATTAAAATAACAACTGGATACACCCTTCCTCTGTAAACAGGGCTAAAGAGGCTGCAGCACCTAAGAACATATCACACGTCGTTCTTCCTGTACACAGAGGTCGCTTTTGCTTCCCCCAGCCACGCCGCGCAATTACAGAGACGGCAAATTAAACAGTAAAAAGGCAGGTGAAGGACAGGAAGGGATTGACACCGATTGCAGGAGCTGACCAGCTTTCATGCTGACATGTAACCCCGCTAATCCCCCATAAAAGCACAGCCCAAAACCACAGCGTCAAGCTTTTCCTGTGCTATTACGACAGAAAAGGATCCCTGCGAGTCGTGGCTGTTCTCCATGAGCACGCGGGATGCCCCCAGGGTCAGTCGGCTGTTGGACCAACACACCAAACCTCCCACACGCCTCCCAAAAAACCCCTCAGGACCAAGGCAGCTTCCTGGGAAGCCGGACCCGCACTCACTTGGGTGCCGCCGCGTAGGGCCGGGCGGCCGCGGAGCTCAGCACGGCGGGGACGGCGAGGCGCTGCTCCAGCCCGGGGAGGACCCACCCGCACCGCGGAGCCAGTGCTGCGGGGCAAGAGCAAACATCGCCTCAGACAAGCGCCGCGGCCTCCTGCACCCCCGACCCGCCCCGGCAGGCTCCCCCTCTCCCCTCAGCGGCCGGTGGAAGAGAGAGGCGGCGGCGGGCGCGGTGCCCGTGGGTTCCCCAAACGCGGGCCGCTCACCTCGCCACAGGCAGCGGGCGCTGGGCGCCGCCATTTTGCCGAACCGCCCTGGTGCACCGCCGCAACCATTCCCCGCGGAACTCGCTCCCCGCGGCCGAGAAGAAACGTTCCGGCGGGCCCGGGTGCTTCAGCGGTACGCCACCTATCGCCGTCCTCCCTGCCCGCCGCGCCCGGGCCTGCCGTTCCGCGAGTGTGCGGGTTCCGGCGCCTGCCCTCTGCCCGGGGAGAGGTGACCCATTGGCGGGGGCTGGTCAAAAGCCTCCAGCTCGCTTCTTCAGCGGCCTGAAGAGTGGCTTCAGGGCAAACCCGGGCTTGTCTCGTAGCGCTGCAGACCAAACTGGTCCCCCTCACCGAGCCAACATGGCGGCGGCTCCTGAGGGCAGTCAGAGCCGCGGCCCTCGGACAGGGAGGCGTTTACACCTGTCCAGCCACGTCTGCTTGGCAGAACATTGCCCGTCTAATGTTCAATATTGTCTGCTGCAAGCCACGTGTAATTCCAAAAAGGAGATTTTTCTGGCTGCCATCTCACCCCTATTCCCTTGCACATTGGGTGGGAAAAGAGATGCCCAAATCACTCTCCTGGAGCAGCACCCACTTACAAAGATTTTTTTAAACCGTGTCCTGAGCTGTTCAGATTCACACCACAAACTATAACGGCTAAAGGGGCTTTTATTGCACACTGATGTGGTCTTGACTAAAAACATTCCGATCTTGTGCTCTTCCCCGATCAGTGTGTGTCCAAGAATTTTTCAATTAGAGATATGTGACCATGTAAACTTCCACAATCAAATCACGTCCGAGAATTTTTAAATCAGACACGGGTGGCTGTGTAAAACAAGTTGTAACAAAACCGCGTTCATCCAATCCAACTCCTGGCTCGGTGTCCTGGGAAAGGGTGGTGTGGGGGCAACAGGAGGCAAAGGAACCCTCCTCGGCTAAAAAGCCTGAGCTGAGGAGTGACAAACGTTTAAAACTCAGGGGGGGAAATGAAATGATTTTGGACGGGCACTGGGCACGTGTGGCTCCTGCAGAGAGGTGGTGGATGTGAGAGGAGACTGCTCAATGCACGCCTGTGGCCAGGGAACCTTCACCACCTCCCCGTTACCCCTGCGAGCCTCTGGCTTTTTACACAGGAGGTCCCTGCCGTGCACCGCGGATTTCGGGAGAAGCACGGCCTCAGGGTTAATGGTCAGCCATCCCCGATGCCTCACTCGCCGCCAGGCCTCTTTCCTACCAACACCCCTTGCTCCATCGCTGAGGCACTTTCTGCTCTCCGGCCATCAGTGAATGAACTTTTCGGGTCCAACATGCGCTCAGGCAGCTGCAGTAGAAACCAAATTCCAATTAAAAGCCCCAGAGCCTGCTGATGTCTCGTCCCTCCCTGCGCTCCCCCCGACCACTTGTTGCTTCCTCAGACACTCCCTACGTCACCCCTGGTGCCTTTTTTTTTTTTTTTTTTTTTTTTTTTTCCCTGCACCGTTTTCCCTCTGGGGCACGCACAGACCCGCACCCCTCCCCGCTCCCGGCTGCTGCTCGTGTTTTATCTTTCAGGCCACCTTTCCCCCATGTCCGTCCTAGTGGGCACCCACAGGGATGCTGCTGTGTCTGGGCTTTAGCGATGGGCTTTAGCGCCAGAGCCACATTTACCTGCGCTTCCCCGCTCCAGTTGCTCACAAGGATCCGTGCCACCGACACTGTGGGCGCCGAATAAAACCCCATCACCGCCTAGAGGAGGAGAAACAAAGGTGTCAGACACCGACGAGATGCCCGCACACTCAACACCCCGCTGAACGAGGGGCACCCTGGATTCCCAGGTGAACTCTTCTTGCTCCCACCGCAACGCGGTGACAGCCGCGTCCTCGGCTGTAAAACCGGGGGCTAAAACCGAGCTGGGGGGGAAAGGAGGAGGGGGAAACTGCGGGGTTAAAACGGGCCGGAGGGTTCTTTCGGGCCGCTGCCGCTGCGGCGGGCGCCCCTCCGTGAGCGCGGACACGGCCCCGCGAGTGCCCGCGCTCCCCCCGCCGCGGCCCCGGCACCGCCCGCCGCCGCCTCCCCGCGCCCGCCCCCGTCTCCTCCGCCCTGCGCGCCCCGGCCGCCGCTCCTCCTCCTCCTCCTCTTCTTCCTCCTCCTCCTCCTCCTCGCTGCCGCCGCCGCCGCCGCCCGGGCCCCGCGGCTCCGTCCCCGCTGCCCGCGGGCCGCCGCCCGCATGTCGTGTGCGCCCGCCCCGCCGCGCCGCCGCCGGCCCCGCCGCCCCGCCGCGCCGCATGCAGGTGAGAGCGGGCGGGAGCGGCCCCGCCGCCATGTCGGGCCCCGCCGGCAGCGCCGCGGCCGGGCCGCGTGTGCGGGGGGTGCGGGCAGAGAGCCCCCGCCGCGGGGAGATGGCGATCGGCCCCGCGGGGCCGCCCCGGAGGCCGCGGCGGCGGCGGCGCTGCGGCCGGGGCTGCCCGAGGGGAAGGGGATGCCGCGCTCGCCTCGGAGCCGCGGGTGGAGGACGTGGGGCGAGCCGTGCTCGTGGGGCCGATTCCGGGCATGGGGGGAGGATCGGCCGCGGGACGAATCCCGGCCGTGAGGCGGATCCCGGCCGTGGGGTGAAGCCGGGCCCCGGAATGAAGCCCGGCCGTGAAGTGAAGCTCAGCCGTGGGACAAATCCCAGCCCCTCGTGGGACCACCCCCAGTCGAGGGGCAGATCCCGGCCGTGGGATGAACCCCGGCTGTGGGGTGAATGCCGGTCGTGGGGTGAATGCCGGTCATGGGGCAAAGCCCAGCCTTGAGGTGAAGCTCCGCCACGGCACTAATCCCAGCCGTGAGGTGAAGCAGGGCTGGAGGGTGATACTTGGCCGTGGGGCGAATGCCGGCCACGGCGCGAAGGCTTGGCCCTAATCCCCTGCACGTGCCGTGAGGGGACCTTGGCCTGGCACCGGGGGTGACCCGCAGTGTGTTTGGGGTGAGGGTACCCTTGGGGTCAGGATGTTCTGGGGAGACATTGGCCTCGCCGCCTTTTGGCGGAGGTTTCCCAATGGTCCGCAGCAGTTCCGTAGGAGGAAGATGACAGGAGTGTCACCTGCAATAAAACCTGGGCTGCCAGCCCAGGCGGTGGTGCTTGCAAATGAAAGCACACGCTTCAACACCGAGTTTTGTTACAGTCTGGGGCTCGCTAGTTAAACTGAAGTGCTTCTGGTCAGTGCGGTGGAGGGCTCTGTTGCTCCCAGCCACACCACATTTTATCTGACCTTCTGGAAATCTTCGGACCAGTGGCTTTTATTGGGCCTTTTTGGAAACTTGGGAGTATTTGTTTTGGGGAGCTACAACTTCTCCTGAGCTGCTGTGCTGATAAGGATTTTACATGGCCTTGGTTAAGAAGGGAATTTTTTACAATTAAATCCATACCGGTGCCCTCCCCTGTGTGTGACGCTCCCCCACAACTCAAAGCTAACCTAGAGGGGCAAACACCCCCCCCAGAAGTTGTTGATGGTGTGTCGACATGGCTGATAATGAACGCGATGGCAATGTGCTTATTTTCAAAAGGAAAAAAAATAGCACATGATTCCCAGGGAATTCCTAGAAGCTGTATCCCAGCTGGAGGGCCAGAGAGCTGTCATGAAGGCGGAGCACGGCCTTCACAAAGACGGCACTGCACTGCCGGTGATTTTTAATTCTGTGTTCTCCCTGTGAGGAACAGAGAAAGTGGTCCTGCCACGTCCTGTCCCGGAAGGCAGCATCCCTGGGCACGGCCACGTGCTGGCACTGAGTCCCAGTAGATCCAGGCTGGCGGGACACTGAGTTTGGCTTTGCGCCCGCCCTGATGTCCTGGACGGAGCCCTGCTCCCTCCTCGCATCCCTCCCCGCCCAGGGAGGTACTTCCAGCCTGATTTTAGAGTGGTGCTCTGGAGCGGATGGACAGCGTGCACTGCTGACACCTCACTGCTCCGTGCTCTGGAATGATGATCCACATCACTCAGCTGCAGGACGTGTCGGTTCACCCAAAGAGAGCTTGTGTTTGAGCTCCAGCCCGGGTGTTAAATCTCCTCCAGAGGCGACTGAGGAGGCCAAAAGCCCCGTTGCAGTGCGCCTGTTGGGTTTCACGGAACAGTGGAAATTCTGCAGTGCTCTGCTGTCTGTCTGCTAAACAAATCCTGTTAAACACTTTCAGTTTTGTTCCCTTCTTCCTATTAAAAGCGGGGGCTGCTCCGAGTGCTGAAGTGCAGCACAATTTAATTGATTCCCTTTTATCTCTTCCTACAGGGGCTCCTTCTCATTTAGTTTGTGCATTTAAGTGCAGGATAAAATTCCGTGTCAATGGCCCACGGGTGTTCCTGCGCAAAGTTTCGTTTTTTCTCCCGCCCTCGGAAGGCCGGACCCTGATGTGTCAGGGGTGAGGCTCCCCATCGGCAGGCTGCTGGACAAGCTTACCTGGGGCTTGGAAAGGGCAGAACTCTGCAGATCCGTGGCGGTGGCTGCCGAATTCCCCACCGGCTCTGTAGGGGTGGCTTCTGCTGGCACAGCGCTGTCTGCGCGCGCCGTGCCGGAGCATGACCCGGGACTGACACAGCTGTGCCAGCACAAGTCCCAGCTGCAGGAGCACTTATCTGCACAAGTGCACTTTTTACTGATAGAGCTTGGTTTCCTTTTCTAAAGGCTGTTTTTTCCCTGTCCCTGGTAGCAGCACCGCTTCCGGGGATGTAGTCTGCTGGGGCATTCATCTGCTTGGCTGGGAAGGGAAGGGATGGATGCTCCGGGTGTGTTTGCCATGTGGGGCTCTCCTCTTCCCATCCAGAATCTGTAGGAGCTCCGTGACATTTGCAGTGGGAATTCTCTTATGGAAGTAAGTGATGTTATGGCTGTTTCCATCGGAAGGTGTTGATAAAACTTCCATTTCGTGGGATAAACCAGGATTATTTTCTTGTTTTCCATTAATGGCCGTGGTTTTGCAAAAAGGCAGGCTTTTGACCAAGTTGAGCTTTCACACCAGTCCTAGGAGAATAAGCCAGAAAGTGATCCCAAGGTATGTGTGTGGACTCTGTGAGGAGAATGAAAAAGCACCAAGTGGAGAAAAATTAATTTATTTCCACACTGGTTAAGTCTCTACTTAATTTAAAGCAAAACCACCAAGAATTAAAACTTAGGTAGATCACAGCAGCCAGTGGCTTGTTTGTTTGAGTCAATGTGCACAAATGGGGAGATGTGTTTCTTTTTTCTTATTAAAATCTTTCTCAAGATTTTAAGTTATAAAATTATGTATCAGTAACGTGCACAGTTTCCAGGCAAACTTTCTTGAACCGCCCCCAAGAAGTTCTGCTTCTATCAGCTGTAATCTGCTGGACACTTTTGGGTTACTTGGGTTTAAAAGGGGAGATAAATCCAAATAAGTGCTTACTTTTTACTTGCTTACTGTTTTTTGGAAAGAGGTTTTGGGAGTGCCAAAAGGGCACTCAAGGCACAGGATGTAGCCTGATTTGCAGACTACTGAGAAAGCAGAAGTAACAGTGGAGCTCAGTTTTTTGGGAGCATAAGATGGCATTTGTGAAAATTAAAAAAAAAAAAAAAGTTAAAATATGTCTTAGGCATATTTAGATTCAGGAGGATTTGCTGTGGATTTAGTGCTTTAGAGCATTAAATGCTAAGCCTCTTGTAATATTTTTTTTTTGTCCAGATTCTGTGGTTCTCTTGATGGCAGGCTGTAATCAAGGCTTGGGTGCTTGTTACAGTGACAGTGTGGTGTAACTTCACCTTCTGATTAATTCTTTGGGTTCCAGTGATTTGTCTGTGCAGCTTCTCCATCTCACCTGAAATGATTAAAAAAAAAAAAAAAAAAAAAAAAAAAAAAAAAAAAAAAAGAGGCTTTTTTATCAAGATCCTTTGGTGGTGGTGGTAACAGTATTTCTGGAATTCTGCTGCCCTCCTTCCCTGTCTTTTGTGCACCTCGGGGCTGTCATCAAACTTCCCACCACAAGACCACCCCAAAAAGATCAACTTGAGGTAAACTGAAGTGTCTGGCAGGGAGTGGCAGCATGCACAGGATTTGCTGGATCCATTTGTGCCTTCAGACCTCAGAGCTGGACGCAGAGAGCACCGTGGAAGGCCTTTAGCTGAACTTGCTGACTGGCTCTGTTGGGAGCTTAGTAAATTCACAAAAGGGCTACGAGGCACTTACCTCCAGTGGCAAGGTACTGGGCCTGACTTGGGTGCTGCTGTGTGGGAGAAAATTCCTCCCTCCGAGCTGAAAACGAGAAAATAAAATCTACACTCCCCCAAAACAAAAACAAACACCAAGCTGAAGTTACTCTAAATAAAAGACAGCACTGGAAGAAAATCTTTCTGGAATCCTGTTTACAAGAACAACTTTTGCAGTCTCTTGGGCATCTCCCTCCAGAGATATAACTTTAGGAGTGTTCAGCCACCACCAGGAAGCAATTTGACAGGTGGTCATGGAAAATAGAATTAAAGATAGGCAGAAATACACTGTGTGCTGTTCTACAAGAAACACATTTTATCCCTTTGATGGGGGAGAAGTTAAAGCAGCACTTAGAAAAATGCTCCAGGATGAACAACCAGCAGCTCCAAGCAATTGTAGCTACAAGTCACGTGCAGTCAGCGAGCACAGGGATTTTGGGAGCTGCACCCAGACCAGGGAAGAGAAGGGAACCCCAATGAGCTGTTGGGTGCCTTGCACAGGGGTAATTGTAACCTGCACGTGCAGACACAGAGCAGTTACGGTGGTGTGTGCTCACCCCTACTCTGGCATTTCCTGATGGCAATCATTAGTGCTGTTCATGGCTGCACAGCACCATCTATGCTCAGCATTCACCTCTGTGTGCTGTACTGTCTGCCCCATTCTGCTTGCCTGGGGAAGAGCTTGGTGGTGGTTTTTCTGAGAAAAATGTGAATAAAAGGGCTGTAGGACTCCAAATGCAGATTTGCAGGACACGAAGGCTGGGGTGTAAGTGCATTCTCTAAATGAAAATTATCCCCTCAGCAGGAGTTCAGTTTTAGGTTCCCCACTTGCAGCTGGTGGTTGGGAAATTTCAGACATGAAGAGACAAATCCTTCCCTGTTGATGTCAATCTGGATTACACCTTACCCTAAACAAAGCATAAAGGGAAACCTCTTGTGCCCTCAGCCAGGAGCAGCAGGAATTTTTATGGCTGGGAAACTACCAGAGGCAGCTCTTGTCCCACAGGCCTTTCCCCTTCCCAAGTTCTGCACCCACCTGTACCCTCCAGAGGCTGTGCTGGGAACGGGGATGCAAAGCAAAGCTGCTGCCAAGTATCCTTTTATCCTGGTCACCAATCCTTCCACAGTTACCTCTGCAGGTCAGCAGCTCCCCACACTGCTGCTTCCAACAGCCTGGAAGGGAAGATACCCAGTTAAACATCTTACATGCTTCTTTTAAAGGCAAAATAAAAGTTCCTAGGCTGAGGCAGCTTGGCAGGCTGCAGGAGAGGGAGGAATGTTCAGCCTTGCGTTGCTGCAGAGGGACCCTCCCTCCTTGCTTTGGTGTCAAACACATTCTTTTGAGTTCATCAGATTCCAGGAGTACAAAGAAGAGTACAAAACCCATAAGCTTTTGGTCAAGCTGTTAATAATAATCAGGATTTGTGGATGGTGCTCAAGTTTGCTGTTTACCCTTTAGGGCAGCTGAATGAATTGGTCCAGTAGTATTCCCGGCGCTTTTCAGGAATGCTTCCATCTGAGTGAACATCTTTGTGCCTTCTAATCACAAATTAGTTTTGCCTTTTTTTTTTTTTCTTGTTTTCCTTCCTAAGAAATCAATCTAAAGGCCCTTTCAAATGGCTCTGGATTTAAGCACCATCTAAAGAGAGTGCTGAAGCCCTCCTTCTGCAGATTTGTAGCTCTTTTTTTTTTTTTTTTCCATAAGATACTCCCAGGAAAACTGATGAAGGGGGAAAGCAGAAAACATACTTTGTATGCTTTGCTGGGTATCATCATCCTGTGGGAGATCACAAGGGTGGGTGTAATGTCACAAAAAAGAGATGTCCTTTGTCCTGAGTCGGCCTCGACACATGAGGAATATCCTTTGCTCTTCCCGCATCCCCTATAGCTTAAAATTCAGTTTCTCCTCACTGTATCACATTACTTTACAACTTGCCCTGGCAGTGGGAAAGAGCTAGCACAGGATGAACGGCTGCCCAGCCAAAATTTCCACTTGTGAACGCCTTTCCTTTAATCCCTTTTTGTTCTGGAAGGTTAAGAAAGCAAGAGGAAAGCAGGGCCAGATGACTTCTCACATAGCAGAACAGTCCCAGGTGCCAGCAGGAGCCGGGCTCACATTTTTCTCTCCATCCAAGTCACATCTTGCTGCTGGGAGCAGGTCCATCTCCAGGGGCATGCTTGTACCTGTGCAACCAGCCTCTTCCTCCTCTTCCTCCTCCTCCTTAGTCTGGAGCAAAAGACTGGCAAGGAGTGGAGTGCATCAGAGGAATTTTTGGAGTGGATGAGAGAAGCACATCGATCCAGTATTTTGAGACTGTGGGGTTTGAGACTAGGCCTGTGCTGAACTGCAAGGTGATTTTCTGCCTGCTCTTCCCATGCAGGTAAAGGGGGAATCACTCAGTTTTAAGTCATTGGCCATTCATTTCATGGCAGCTGCAGGTCTGGACAAAACAAGATGAGTATAACTCACAAGTATTTTCTGCTTGGAAAATTACGTGGTTGAAAACCTCAGGCTGTCAACAAGGCTTCAGCATTCCTGAACCCATACCTGCCTCTTGCACCTACCCACTGTGTCTGTGCTCTTCCTTTACTCTCAGTTTCTCTCCAGCAGGGGAGGTAGCACCAGGGCTTTGGACTGCATTTGTCTCCTTTAACTTTCTTTCAGAGAGCTCTGTAATTAACCTCTCACCTGCCAGTATGTTAAGGAACACCAGAAAACCGAGCTGTTTGAAAAGCTACAGCAAAACTTGCCAAAGGTATTTCCTGGCTTGAGGTGGAATCCCTTCACGTGGCTGAACAGAGGAACCCACACAAGTTCAGGCTCTCTTCTGGCACAGGTTAACCCAGAGAAGTTGTGTAACTTAAAGCAGGAGTGCCTGCCCCTGGGTATGTGTGCCTGCCCCTGGATCCCTGGAAGTGTCCAAGGCCAGGTTGGATGGGGCTTGGGGCAGCCTGGGATGGTGGCAGGTGCCCTGCCCATGGCAGGGAGGTGGATCTGGATGGGCTTAAAGGTCCCTTCCAACCCTATCCAGTCTGGGATTCTGTTTGGAGGATTAGGTATGGTGTAAATGCTCATGGGAAAGACTGGGATAATCAGATACAGAAGCAGCTGAACTATCTTCTAATATTCAAATAATATGCTTTGCTCAGGCTCTTAGGCAAACTTTTCTTCTTCTGAGATTAAAATGCAAAGTACATTTAAACACATCCTCTGGAGAACAGGGCTTATTCCTATAAACTTGGTGGTTTTTAACAGATCCCTTCTCCCTTCTCCTGAGCACACAAGCCCAGCTACTTGGAGCAGTAGTGCAGCATCCTGTGTCCTGTTCAAAATGAAAAGGCTCGTTTATTGTGCCAGTGATTGCAAAACAGTTTCCACTATCCGTGTGTCCTTTTTCCTTTGGCTTTTTTTTTTCCTTTTTCTCCTCCTTTCTTTTAAAATCTTGAGCTTTGACTCATCCAGGCTTACCTGTGGTTGAACAAGGCAAGCCTTGTAACTCTAAAGCTGCTTGAATTAAGTTTTACAGTGGCAGATTTCTTTGGATTGTAGACGGGGGAGTAACTGAAGTGTTGCTGGGCTTTGCTTATTTGGTGGAAGGGCTGGCAGTCTCCCACTGAAAGGGAAAGATGACACCGTGGCCGTGGAAATAATCTCATTTCTTTTCTCCTAGCACAAACTTTGCTTTGAAGGATGAAAGGCTGTTGATGATTCCAACTGTATCTTAAGGTTGGTTCATTGAGAGGACCTCTCCCGAGTTCCAGCAGTGTGCAAGGATTCATAATTCCCGTGTAGTTTTGCTCAAAAAACAGGTCAATAGCTGACTTCCCTCCAGGTATTGATCCTGAGGAGTTGAATGAGGCAGGGAGTTGGCTCACAGCAGCAGCCTGAGCAGGGCCTTTGTCATTTCTGAGGAGTGACTGAATGGGTGTGGGATCAGCCTTGTCAGTAGAACAGCTCTTCCCCTCAGGCTCGGAGGGGCACACCACGGCACTGCCAGCTCGCTCTGCTCGTGCTGTTGGGAGTTTGGTGTCCCCCCAGTCCTAGGAAAACCTCCTGCTTTAAGTTGCAGCCATACATGGCTGCTTCTCTTCCATGCCCACAGCCCAGGACGCTGTTTTGTCTTGATCCAGCACTGGCTTCTTCCTTCCCCAGGCTCCCAGTGACTTCAGTTCCTAATCCTTTAAGCCCCTCAGTCTTGGATCTCATTAGAAGCCCAGCACTCTCCAGGGGATGGAGCAGCATTGCAAATGGGTCATTTCTCTGAAACAGTGCAAGATACTTGTGTAAATAAATAAGTACACTGTTTAAACCAGCCCTTTGGGGGCTTCTGATGACAATTATTTACAGGCTGGCTTCTGCAAACACTCCTTGCCCTACAGTAGCCCCTTGCATGCATTTTCTGGTTAGCAGAGCCATATTTTGGGAAGCAGCCTGCCCTGTGTTTGCATGTGAAGCAGCCTCAGGAGCTGCTCTGGAAGCACAGAGTGTAAAAAGCACCTGCAGACAAAGGCAGGTATCACTCAGTGAGCTGATGTGGATGTTCAGGAGTGGTCCTGAGAGGCACCAGGCTGCTTCCAACAGGGCAGGAGCTGTTCCTTTGGAGTGAGGACTGACTCTTAAGCAAGCACAGCAATAAAAAGCAGCTCTGTAATGCTGTGTAGGATTTCCATGCAGTAAATAGTTCAGCTGGTCCTGTAACTGGGGGTGTGACATGGAGGAAAAGGAAGGGTGGAAACCTGGATAATCTTGTGTTACCTGTGATTTAAGAAAAGACTGCTTCATTTAGAGGAGATGAGGGAATGAGGGGAATAACTAGTGGGTGTATGTCAGTGGGACAATTAGCATTTCCATCAAGTGAGTGCCAGTTGGCTCTGGAATTAATCAAATACAGCTCGTTCCCTCCCTTCCCACTCCTCCCCTTGGCTTTTGCTGTTTCCTTCTGTGACTTGTCTGTGCTTCTCTCGGCTCAAAGAGATAATGTGGAGCCCCCTGGGATCCCAGCAGCACTGAATTTACTGCCAGCTGCAGGTTCATGGTTACCTCTTACCTTTGCCTATTCCCAGCTTGAATTTCTTTCTGCTCTGTATCAGACTTTCCTCAGGGATTCTTTCAAATCTCCTCAAACATTGTTTTTTAATTGTTTGAGTTTGTTGGTTTTTTTTAATTAAAAAATACTTGATTCCTTGCTAATCTCTATCCCCAGTCAGGGTACTTGGAATAAGAAGCTGGAAAAACACAGTACCTGGACTGGCAGGCTCAGGGTGCTCATTGAATTCTTGGGAGAGGCGGTGTACACAGAGCTGGTTGGGCATATTCCTTCAGGAAAACACCATGAAAAAGCTGAGCTCCACACAAAAGACCATCAGAATTCCCTGTTCTCCAATATTTTCTTGCTGATTTATTCACACTAGATCCTGTGTATAGGGATATAGCAAATAGTTTACCTTGAGATAACACATCTGTATATACCCCAGATTCTTTAAATCCCTTTAGCATACCCTTGAACAATCACCTGATTTTCCTCCCCCCTCAGATCACTCCAGGCCAGTTTTTGTATTTGTGGGTATTGGCTGTGCTTCTCTTCTCCCTGGGGAGGCCCAAATGCAGAGACTTTTTGTCACACTCTGCTAAAAGCAGAGCAGTGCAGACGAGCAGCCTTCCTCTCCCCCCTTTGCAGCCACTCAGGCCTGATTACCACGCACATAAATAACCATTGAGATGAACAGATCAAAATGATGCTGTTTCCCAGCTTTCAGCCCAACTTCCCAAGGCTGGGCAACGTGTGTGTACACACGTGCACGCCCCGTCAGCCAACAGGATCGCTGATTCCTGGGAGGGATCACCATATGGAAGGGGATGGACAGTCAGCTGTGCCCAGAGCAAAGAGGAGCCACTCAGGGCTGGATTGTTTCCAAAATGCTTTGGCAGGTTGACTCATCCATATACAGAGGCTGGGGGGTGGTAGGGGGAAGAATCACAAAGAATGTCACTGGGCTGAAGGCGAGGGTTTGGAGCTGTGCCAAACATCCATGAGCACAGGGCTGCGGCAGGATGCTCTTCTCCCTTTGCCTCCTCATTTGACCTCTCGTTTGTGCACCGAGGTGTGAAAGAACTGCAACAAAACGTCTTATGGTCACTGTAATTTAAGATATGCTTCTTCTACACTCTTTGGGGATGGGACTGTGTGTTTGAAAGCCAGAAGTTCCTGTTGTTTGTTGCCCAAAAAACATTTCTTCGTTTTAAAAGCCTCTGCTGCAACCCAGTAGCTCAACTTTTCCTCTCTGACACTCTTCACACCTTCAGTAGCGTTCCATTATTTGGTTTGGTTTTTTTTCTCCAGGCTTTAAATGACAGTCAGCATGCCTCATACACAAAAAAAAAAAACCCAAAAAACCCAGCAAATAAAACAGCATAAAACCCCAAAAGTCCAAGGAAAAGGAAGGCACAGACCTGCTGGTGGAAACACAGTACCTGCCCGTGGCCCTTTTTACATCCACCTCAGAGAGCTGCTTAGGCTCACCCAGGACCACACCTAGCGTTCCAACTAAGTAATCCTGCTCTGCCAGTCATCTCTGGGTTTTTGGGGATGCACTTGGACCTAAAGGGTTACTTTAGGAACCCCCAAAGCTTAAATATTGTTCTTACTAACACACTGATGTCCTCATCCCCACGTCTTCTTTAATTTACACAAAATCAGGAAGAGATTTTGTGTTCAATTTACACGAAATCAGGGTCACGCTATTTAAGTTTACAGGGTTGGATCTGTAGCAGAAAGCAAGTTTTAGTAGCTTCACAAGTTTTCCAAGGGGAGCCTTTAGGAGAAAAGCCTCCCAAAATTTTCACTGATGTGCTGCCGATTTTGAGGTTAATGGATTCAGGGAACTCCCTGAAACCTGAGCACAAACAGGTTGGGATTTCTGGATATCGCTTCAATTCCAGGACAAGCAGAGTGGGAGATAGCAGAATTCATTTTTTGCCTGAGAAAAAAAATTATACACTGTGACTTTCAAGTCTTGCTCAATGTTGCTGTGATGCAGAGGGAGGGGAAAAAAAGCGCATTTGATGAAGGTTTGTTTTCCCCTTTCTGTAACTGTGGCAATGACACTGCTGCCTGTTTGACTCACTCACCACTGAAGTGACTAACAGCTGAAAAATGTGTGCGTCCTTCGCCTCCCAGCACAGGGCTCACTTCTCTGGAAGGCCACACACGGCTCTGCACTGCCAGAGCACTTCTCTTAACGAGACATATTTCAACATCATCTAATGGGGTGCCCTGCCAAGGAGCAATCCTGGAGCTTTCAGGTGGTGTCAGGGGCTCAGGTGTGGATGGGCAGGGGGTGGCTCAGGTGGTCTCGGCACCCTGGCTTTAAGGACTTCATCACAGAGCACTCACCCAAAGCCTGGGTTCTAGACAGCAAGGTTTGCCGTGCCTTGGGTCCAGATGTGGTAGAGGTACGGATCAGTTTAAGATCTGACAGATTAAACAGCAAGGGCAGGTGGAATAGGGCTCTTATGGCCTGGCAGGGACTGTGAGGAGTCTGTTCAAGTGCTCCCCACTTTGACACTGGCACTTGGAGAGCGAAGGTAAATCCAGCAAAATCCAAGCACCGGAGATATGGCACTCCCAAAGCGCAGCCTGCTTGTGTGTGGGGGAAAGGCCGTTGTGATTTTGGGGTTCTGGAAGGAAGATGGAAGGATTTCAGGTCTAATCCCTTGTCCTTAAGTAACTGGTTCCCTTCACGGCCCCATGCCAGGCAGTGTGAGCGCAAAATCCTCTTACCCCGTAGCTCTGCTCGCCGTGTGACTTCACCTGGAAATAACAGGGGGCTATAATTAGCTGTGGGGTTGGCATTTGCCCCTGCAGTTTCCTTGGGCGTTCATCAGGGAAGGAAGCAGCAGCCCTGTAACTGAGCCCCTTGGCAGGGGACAGCCCTGACAGCTCCTGCTCCTGCGCCGTGCCGGAACGCTGCTCTGGCTGTCAGCATCAGCTGGAAAACACTGCAGGACTTGACCCTCATAAAGGGAACGTGGGATCTTTGGTTAGCTGGACTCACTGAACAAAACCCTCAGCTTGTTACCTCCAATTCAAGTTAGGGCTGTTTGAAGAGCTTCATAGCTACTGTAGCTGTCTGTAGAGAGACGTTGTGTGAGGGAAGAGCTGCACCCTCTGGAGCAGCTGCTTTGGATTTGTGTAAAATCAAGGCTCCTGGATTTTGTGTGTCTGGGGAGGAAAAGACCAGCCAACAGCAAACTCGGCTAACCTCGTGTTTTTAAGTCACACACAGTCCCTCCTGTTCAGCACAACAGCTTAGGGAGGCATGGAATAAAATCTCTCCCTCTGTCTCCTGACAAGTGGATGGTTTTTGATGGGACATCAGAGCTCCCTTCTGACAGTCAGAATCGGATGAATTTGGTGTACACAGGCTCGTCCTTAGGCTTCTAATATTCACATTTTGCACTGGGCTGGAGCCCTTTGTGCAGCTAAATGGGATCTTTACCTGAGCTCTTTTTATGGCTCCTGTGCCATTAGGAATACAAAGGTCTTGACTGATCCCAAGCATGAAAAAGCACAAAACACAAAAGCTGGATAGTTAATGGGAAAATGGAGCTAATTCCCCCTCCGACTCCAATTTCAAGCCTTGCAGTGAGGAAGTGGGATTTAGCATAGTGAAATTAAGAGCTTTCCCTTCAACCCTTGGTTCCCTGTGCAAGCTACAGAAGGAAGGAGCAGTCCAGGAACAGCGGAACACTGTGATGTTATCTGCAGGTCCTGCACACAGCAAACAACTCCATGGGTTATGGGGGATAAACTGAAAAACCCAACAGGTGACTGCAGAAACCCCAACTTCCTAGGAAGAAATTCTCTTTCCCATCCTGGAATTCCGCCCAGGTGTGAGCACCTGCTTGGCAGCCCAATATTTATCATGCATAAACTCTGGGATGTGTTGTTGCAGGGTATCCCTGGGAAAGGTCAGCTCATGGTGGGACAGAAACGAAGGCATGCTGTGGAGTAACAGTTGTGATGGTCTTTCAGACTAACAGGGATGCCAAAGGAAAAATATGATCCTCCAGATCCTCGCAGAATTTACACCATCATGTCAGCGGAAGAGGTGGCCAACGGGAAGAAGTCGCACTGGGCTGAATTAGAGATCTCGGGTGAGTTGGTTGGGGTTTAAACTCCCATAGCCGGTGCCCCAGGCCACTCCAGATCCAGTTTGTGTCCGGTGGTTCCAGAGTGAAGAGGTGGTTCCTTGCTTTCTTCTTCCAGGGAGAGTGCGGAGCTTAAGTACGTCGCTGTGGTCGCTGACACACCTGACTGCTCTGCACCTCAATGACAACAACCTTACTCGCATTCCACCTGATATTGCCAAGCTTCACAATCTGGTTTACCTGGATCTGTCATCCAACAAACTCAGAAGTTTACCAGCAGAACTAGGAAACATGGTGTCTCTCAGGTGAGGGGAATTATTCTGGTTAACTTCTCAAAAAATTTCCATCTTGGGACCAGGACCGAGAGTTTCGGTTTGTTTTCTGTGCTTACATTTCAAATGATCCTGAAAAGCTCCAGGTTGGTGCAGAGCTTTGGCTCTAATAATTACTTTTGGATTCACTGGGCTTTTTTTCTGATTGTTGATATATCACTGTTTTCATCCCTGGTTTCGTCTTGGGTTTTGTGGCTTTTTTCCCCCTAATGAATGTATTTCAGTGGTGCTCTGATGCCGGAAGACTGGCATATCTTTCTAAAATTCAGGGTGAAAAGTGTTCTCTTTGAGGATGAGCAGAGTACTGCACCTTAGGAGTTTCTTCTGCAGTAATACTCACCCAAAATGTTTTTGCATTTGCTGCAGGGAATTGCTTTTAAATAACAATCTGTTACGGGTTTTGCCTTATGAACTTGGACGGCTCTTCCAGCTGCAAACCCTGGGTTTGAAAGGTGAGCGCTTTCCACTTCCATATTCCTACAAATTCTCGGGAATCCTGAGGGGGGCTGTGCTCAAAACCTTCCTCTGGTTACCTCAAGGTTTTCTTACAGGTTATTTTAAGCATTAAGTTGGTGGCAAAAATGACCAGGCAGTTGGGAAAACAATGCTTGTCCTTTTTAATGCTGCTAAACTTCCTTCGGAGCTCACTTCAAATCGGCAGTCAGGGAAATAAACCCTTTAACCTGCTGAGTTAATTTGTCTGTTCTCGTTCTGGGAGATTTTCTTTGGGTGGAAAGCCTGAAGAAAGGCAGGCAGCTGATCCCCCCGCTGTTGTTTTGTGCTGTTGGCAGGCAATCCTTTATCCCAAGATATTCTCAGCCTCTACCAGGATCCAGACGGAACCCGAAAGCTACTGAACTACATGCTTGACAATCTAGCAGGTACAGCCCCACGGATCTGGTGGGCAGAAAGGCTTTAAAAGTAGGATGGGCTGCTAAAACAGGACTCTGAACCACTGAAGGGACGGTATTTCCTCACTGCTTTAGTGTTTTTGTCAGGTGGCTTCTGGGCATATCCCAAAACACACCCTCACACCCGCTGGAAGAGGCTGATGTGTACTGTCTAAGGTTCTCCCGCGTTACAGCCAAATTCTCTCTCTGTTCTGTTTGAAACCCTTCAATTACCAACCAAAGGCAAAGTCTGTCTTGCTGAAGCCATTTTGGTTCTCCCCACCAGAAACAATCATTTGAATGCAAGCAGAATGTCAAATGTAGCCTGAGAAACACCGTTAAGAACACCCAGTACCTGACTTCAGTCCTGCTTTGCCACCGCCTTCTGCTTTGCCACTCCTGTCTCCCAAGTTAAGGCACTGCAGGAATGATGGTTCTTGGAGAAGGGATGGCTGAACCATGCCAGGATTTACCCCTCCTTCTTCAGCAGATTATTCAGTGTGCAGGAGTATTTCCGTGGTGCTTCTAAATCTGAAAACAAGAGAGAAAAATAGTCATGAATCTTACCAATGACAATTTTTCTCTTACTGGAGCTACTCATTTAAGTGATTTTTGGCTCCTCTGAAGACTCAGGGCATTGGGGATGCAAAACACATTGTTGTTCAGTCATCACTTTGACTTAGAAATTGTAACTTACAAATAGAAACCCTGAATTAATCACTGGTTTAATTTTTTTTTTGTAGTTCATCCAGAGCAGCTGCCTCCAAGGCCATGGATTACTTTAAAAGAACGAGACCAAATTCTGCCCTCAGGTAAATCCACGTTCACAAGGTGACACACTGGGAAACTTGTCTTGAGCTTAATTTTCCTGCATCAGAGTAAAAACAGCAATTTGTTCATTTGTACTAGAAAAATTGAAAGAAAACCAGAAAAACATATGGCTGTGCTGTAAATACCATTTTTGTCATTTGAAGGGGATGCTGGGCATTTCTTTTCCACGTTGGGCTTTGTCTCAGCTCTTCCAGCCACTCTTGTCCAAGCCAAAGAGATAACCTCCAGAGGCTGACAGCCTTTCCCTTTCTCTCTCTCCTTGCAGCTTCATTTACAGTTATGTGTTACAATGTGTTGTGTGATAAATACGCCACCCGGCAGCTCTATGGCTACTGCCCATCCTGGGCACTCAACTGGGAGTACAGGAAAAAGGGAATCATGGAAGAAATTGTCAACTGTGATGCAGATATCATTAGTCTTCAGGTAATAAAAAAATAACTGCATTTTCCAGCAGAAACAAAAAGCATGAACCTCCACCTTTAGGATTAAATGTTCCCTTGGGAACACCATAGTCAGTTGCAAATTCCAGGCGTTCTTTGTGCAAGCTGTGTATCCATGTTCCAGTGTCAAACGTACCAGGTGTGGGCTACTGCTATCCAAAATACACCTGTCACTTGGCCTTTGGGGGGGATTCCTGGAAATCCAGGAAGGCACATCAGTTCCCAGCAGGCCGTTAGTCTAGCAAGTGTCATGGATTGTGCAGCTTTTCTGACTGCAAGCCAGGGCAGGCACAAGGAAGGGCTTTCCTTCGCTTCTTCAGCCTGAGGTGCTTGTGTACAATTCCAGGAAGTGGAAACGGAGCAATACTTCACCCTTTTCCTGCCAGCCTTGAAAGAACGGGGATACGACGGATTCTTTTCTCCAAAGTCACGTGCCAAAATCATGTCCGAGCAGGAGAAGAAGCATGTGGACGGCTGCGCGATATTCTTCAAAACGGAAAAGTAAGGGGTGGCAGCAGCTGGTCAAATTTATACTGAAACCTCAGAAAAACTTCCAGTAATTAGGAGGGAACTTTCCCAAAGCCTGAGCTGCCTCTGACAGAGTTTTCACTGCTTCCAAAACGAAGAGTGCAGCTCTCGGGTCACGTCTAGAACCAGCTGGAGAGGTTTGGCAGAGAGGGAGCCTGTGGGAGCAGGGAACATCCAGGAGCAGGGAACATCCAGGGGTGTTTTTCAGATGGGGACACTGCCACGGGGTCTGTGGTGACAGCTGCTCACTGTGGTTCTCTCCCCGTGGCCCAGGTTCACGCTGGTGCAGAAGCACACGGTGGAGTTCAACCAGGTGGCCATGGCCAACTCGGAGGGCTCGGAAGCCATGCTGAACAGAGTGATGACCAAGGACAACATCGGAGTGGCCGTGGTGTTGGAGGTGCACAAGGAATTATTTGGAGCAAGTGAGTATGGCTGTGGTGTCCTCACTGATACTCAGCTCTGCAGACAGGCACGAGTTACCCCTGGGTAATCCATGCTGTTCCTGTTGGTGGTGCAGCCAAATGCAGCCCATCGCTGGCTCAGACAGGCACAGGTGATGTGATCTGGTTCTGCTCACAGCAGGATGCCCAGCATTTGCTTTTCTCTTTCCAAGCTTTTATCCCTGCTTACTTACTCTGCTACATTCTGCTTGAGCAGCTCAGCCTTCCCAAGGTCACTGTGTTTACACACATTTGCTCTTACCAGTAGTTGTCAACAATGTTCAACTTCTATTTTCAACTCTCCTTTCCTCCCCTGGATTGACTCCTTCCACCCTCCCCCAGTGATTAGATGTCAGTGCTAATCTACTGATGTGGAAGAAGGAGCCTCTTCTCCTGCCTCTTGATTGACTGATTGTCACATTTTCATTCGGTTTGATCAGATGCAGCAGACAATTCCAACACCGGTGAAACTGCTACCCTGCTCTGTCTGCATGGCTGGGGTTTTCATGGCTTCACAGGAGGAGAAATTCCAGGGCTGGAAGGAGCTTCCCAGGCTGTTTACAGGCATTTCAGCAGGTTTAAGCAATGAAAACACACCCCATCTGCTGGTGTGTCTGACTCTGAGCCCTGAGGAGCTACACCCTGAGTATGAACAAGCGGGAACCTGCTGCATTCACAGAACCTTTCACTGCTAAAATTCTTTATCCAGGTATGAAATCACTTCACATGGACAAGCAGCTGCTCATCGTGGCCAATGCCCACATGCACTGGGACCCCGAATACTCAGATGTGAAACTCATCCAGACCATGATGTTCGTGTCAGAGCTGAAAAACATCCTGGAGAAAGCCTCATGCAGGCCCAGTAGCCCGACAGCAGATCCCAACTCTATCCCTCTGGTGCTGTGTGCAGATCTCAACTCACTGCCTGATTCAGGTAAAGCTGGCTTTTTGGCCTGGTTTTTAACTCACCTTCTTAGAACCTTCAAGTCCACTTTTTCCTCTGAAGGCAATGGGGTTGTTTTGCACTCCCCAGGGAAGGTATGGATGAAAGCTTCCCTAGGAACAGCTGCCTTTGGAAATCTGGCTGAAGGGACTGCGAGTCCTCCGGCTGAGTCGCCTGCTTTTCATGCTCAGCTGGACACTCCAGGAGAGCTGGCTGCACCTACAGAAGTGCAGAAAAGCACAGTTAGAGCTTAAATAAATCATTAAATAAACACCCCTGCCTGATGCAGCAATGAGAAGTGGGAAAGATGCGACTTCCTGATGAAGGCTTTCTAAGGGGAGGGGTTTGCTTTGCTAACTCCGATCTGGTGACGTCTTGGTGGCGGTTCTGGTTTTTAACATCCCCAGGCCAAAGCTGTCTTCTGAAGCAACTCCCTAAACCCTTCCCCTTGCCAACAGGTGTAGTGGAATACCTGAGCAATGGCATCGTAGCTGACAACCACAAGGACTTCAAGGAGCTGCGCTACAACGAGTGTCTCATGAACTTCAGCGGCAACGGCAAGAACGGAGCCTCGGAGGGCAGGATCACGCACGGCTTCCAGCTCAAGAGCGCCTACGAGAACAACCTGATGCCTTACACCAATTACACTTTTGACTTCAAGGTAAGCAGCCATCTCTGGGAGTCAGGGGGGCTCTGCTGTGTCAGTTCCCTGGGGAGCCCCCAGGCTGCCCTTGGGTTAGCGAGGATGGATGGCAGGGTGTGCCCGACCCCGGCGCAGAGCCCTCACTGCACTCTCTCCCTCTCTCCGCAGGGTGTGATTGACTACATTTTCTACTCCAACACTCACATGAACGTGCTGGGAGTCCTGGGCCCTTTGGACCCTCAGTGGCTGGTGGACAACAACATCACGGGCTGCCCGCACCCGCACATCCCCTCCGACCACTTCTCGCTGCTGACGCAGCTGGAGCTGCACCCCGCGCTGCTGGCCCTGGTGAACGGGGTGCACCTGCCCTCCCGCAGGTAGTGCCGCCCCGCCCCGCCCTGCCCCACCTCCCCCACGGACCTGTACACTTGTAAATCCCACTAGATAGGAGTGAAGTATGGCCAACCTTCAGCTGCTTCTTCGAGCTCCTTTCCTTATGTGTTTGATATGAGATTTTTGCACATTTTGGTGCATATTGGTATCATTTGGCACTAGGGCTGGAACCAAAGTATTATTCCCCTTTCCAGGTTTTTAATTTAAGTTTCGTTTGTGGTTTTGTTGGTTTTTTGTTTGGTTTTTTTTTTGTTTTTGTTTTTTTTTTCTTTTTTATTATTATTTTACTTTAAACTGGCTTTTTCTTTTCAGTAGGAAGCTGCACTTCTAAATGGACAAAAGAGATTTAAAAACTTGCATTTAACATATTTCAAGGTAATGCTTTTTTCCAGAACGCGGCAAAGCGTTGAGCCAACCTTTTAGGAGAACGAAAAACAAAACTAGAGATGCTCGTTTTGTAGGAAGAAGATTAGAAATACTGTTTGTTTGAATCCAAAATGGAGACTCAACTCTGCATCCAACATAAATTTTGCACATGAGCAAAGCACTTAATACCTGACTATAAATGATTGGCAGCATGGCCCTGCCCCTTATCTCAATACTATCAGAAAACCAAAGATAGCCAAGTATCTGTGATCAAATTCGAGCTCTAAATCCTCCTGATTCCAATTTGTTTGGGAGCTGTTGTCAGTCAGGGCCGAAGTAAAAAGCTGCTGGTTCCTTCCCAAATGTTACTGCTCTTTGGATGTGTTGGAAATCCTTGTTTTCTTTCCTTTTAATGCTCTGGGTGGCCAGTTCAAAACCTTGTGCCTCAAGAGGCATTAAACATGATGCAATTTTCTAAAAAAACAAAACAAAACAAAAAAACACCTGTTTGGCTGCTTAATGTTTAAAAAAAAAAGGCACAGTGATAGGAAAAGGTCGTGTCTGTGTTTTTAAGTTTTTCTTTATTCTGCTTTTTTGCTGCTATAAGATTTTCTTGAATTTCTATTTGAAACTTTTCATGCACTTTACTGTTTCTAGTCTCCAAATGTGATATTTTTAATAAATGAAAAACATTTTCCATGATGTGAATGAAATTTTTAAGCAGATTGATAAGCCTATATTTATGTCTCATTCATATACTTCAAAAAAAGTCCAATTTGAATTGTGAAATTAGTTTTAAATACTAAAGAGCCATCTTCTGTCTTGCAAAACTGCCAAGTCAGGCTGTTCCTCTTTAATCAAAGGTTTCCTTTGTCATTTTATACACAGGAAATTTTCCATAGGGGGGAAAAAAAAAATCAATTGGACTTAGAGGAGAAGCTATTCCCTGACTCTGATTGGGGGCCAGGGAGGGGGTGGAGTGGGCCAGAAGGCAAAAATGGGTTCAGCAAAGTGACAACTCCCTTGGAAAAGTGCCTAAAAAATGGGGGTGTCATCTATGGTCTGGGATCAATTGGAAGCGATGGGAGCTGGGGGAAATTCCTGCACAGCACTTGCTTTGTGCAAAAACAAAACAAAAAAAAAAAAAGGGGGAAAAAAAGAAAGCCCTTTCCAGAGGTGGATTTTCCTCTGGGTGCAGGCATCTCTGTTGGAATATACCTCAGCATTCCCTGCCTGGCCATGGCACATGGATTGGAGAGCACTGGAAAGTAGAATAGCATGAAAAACTTAATTTTGTGGACATTACCTTTCTGTATTCAGCTGCTGTATGTTTTTTGGGGAGGGTTGGGGGGGATGCTGCGCTCCGGAGGCGTGCTCTGACCCGCTCCTCCCGTTCCTCCACGCACGGTGATCCCAGCGGGAGCAGTGTTTCCTAACCATACTTCACTCCCAGGATTTTTGGAGCTGTTTGTATAAAATGGAATTTCCAAATCGCCCGTGACTTGTCTATGGACTGCAGAGGAGCCCGTTTAGTAATAAAAATCAAAACCCAGCACCAATGTTTTGTAATATGAGGGCGGGAGAGGACAGGGATGGGAAAACCCAAACCTTGGCCGACGTTGTAAAAGCTGCTCCGGTGGATTTTCCTTTGGTTTCTAGCCATGGAAGCGTTCCGTTGCGGGAAGGTGTTCCATTGGATTTTCTCTGCTGCACTTCCCAACGCTCGTCACGCCGTGTGGTTTTTAACACAAAACTGTTACTTTAACAGACGTTGCACAAAAAAAAAAAAAAACAACTCAGTCTTGTTTATGTTTCAGTCAATGCACACGTTTACCTGCCTCTCCTGTGCGGCTCTCTCTCCGTTTTCCTCCTGGTTTTCCCATCCCAGCAGGAGCAGTGAGGGGATGGTGCTTTTTTTCCCAGCCTCGGTTCCCAGCATGTTGCAGGCAATACCTGGAAAAAAGGCTCCAAAAGCCCTTCCCTGCTCCTCGCTGCCTCTGTTTGCTTCCCAAAACACGGTGCCTGGTGTCCACTCCCAAGCGACAGCACTGCCTAAAGCCAGCAGAGAAAACAAAATCCAACACCCTTCTACAAGCAACTTTTTAAAACTCAATCTGGTGAATCTGTCCGATACGGGGTTTTGTGTGTGTGTATATATATACATATATATATATAAAAAAGAGAATTTTGTACAATGGAGCTGAATATTTTTGCTTCCTTCTTTCACTGTAAGGAAACTGAACCTTACCTAAGTCTGGTCACGCACACTCCCTCCCCCTCAGCCTTTGGTGTTCCAAGGGGACACAGATCCCAAGAGAACCTGCTGGGAACCACTCATGTCTTAATCCTCTCTGCCAAGCATCAGCCAAGAAGCCACTTTAATTAGAAATAATTTGAGGTGGGGATTATAAACCTCTAGATCCAGGTATGGCACAACCCCTTCCTGTGGGGATGGTGAAGGTGAGAGTGATCCTGGTGCCAGGGTTCATCCATCCTCTTTGGAGGCTCCCACACCTTCTCGTAGTGGTTACTTTGAGAGTTCAGGGTTTTTTAAAGTCACATTTCTTTCTTGTGTGTTGCCTTTGCAGCTGGCAGGTCCCATCCCTGAAAAGATGGAAGTGCACATGGAGCAGGGGCAGCTGCAGTGTCACTCCTGGGCATGCTTACACTGTGGTTTCAGGGGGGTTTATGCCCTGCTTCATGGGAACAGCAGCTTTGCTTTAAATTTGAGAACGTGCCAGGCTCTGGCATGAGGAACCAAACACCGCTTGCCCTGGACCTTGGGGCAGCTGGGGAAAGGGAGGTCATCAAACCCCTGAACTGCTACATTTTTCTTCCCATTAAAAATCACTTTTTTTTTTTTTTTTTTTTTTTTTTTTTTTTTTTTCCTCATTTGCTCACTGTGGAGATGGGATATTGCTCACCCATGATGGACAGGGCTAAACATCCACCGGTTTCTTCCCACCTGTATACTCTCACATCCTTCTGGAGTCAACACAGCCCTTTTGCAACCATTCTTATCCCTGCTGTGGGTCCTGAGGAGCACAGGGCAGGAAGGAGGGGGATACTGAGACTGGGTGGACGTTTTCCAGCTTGCCACTGCCCAGAGACACATTTTTGGGGTGGGTGGGCAACAGAAATTTGATTCCTACAGAGCTTAAACACCTCCTCCCAGAATGGCCAAGCCAGGTTTTAAAAAGGGATAATCTTGCACAGGGTCACAAGTCACACCTGTGTCACCTCAGTCCCTGTGGCCAAGGCACATTCCTGTGCCAGGCTGGGGTCCCCATCCCAGGAAAATGAGACTGCACAGAAGGCCTCAGTCAGTCACTGGGAAATTTCCCACTTCTGCATTTCCACAGCCAGGAGCCAGCAGCAGAAAACCCTATGCAACTCCTGCAACTACCTGCTCCTGCCAGAAGCTGTCAGAAAAAAGCACCAAATCCTGGAGAGGATGAAAGGCGCACTCGGAAGCGTCCTTGGCAAAGCAGCCAAAGCTTCACAGTCCCACAGTCCAGCCCAACTTCCCACCCCAAAAATCCCAATTTTAACACAAATCCAGGCAGAAAGACCTGCCACAGCTGAGGGGGGAAGCACATTGATCCTTTTATTGGTGGCACCCGGGATGGGCTGCAATTGCATGCAGGAACAGCGCAGGCACCCGAAACGCAGGGGAACTGTGAGTGCCTGAGGGGAAAGCAGGGAAAGGCTCCGGCCCCTGCCAAACCCAGGGAGCAGAGGAAGTGCCAGCACTGTGCCACTAAACCCAGCGTGTCTCAGGGCAGGGGGCTTGTGTCATTGCTGTCCCACGAGGAATTCAGAACCGTGGATTCCTTGGATCTGGACAGTGGGTGGGACGGGGTGGGGGGTCTCCAAGGGGTCCGGCAGCACGGTGCTTCCCGCCGCGGCCGTGGCAAGGCTTTTTTGGTGCTGTTCCTGCTGATTTGGTGGGAGGAAAGAAAGGAAACTAGGGGGAGCCAGGGGGCAGGGATGGTCCTGCCAAGGCGCTGGGGATGCCGGGTGTTTTCCAGTCACTGGGCATCACCTACCTCTGCATCAGCTTGTGGATGAGCAGCTGGATCCAGGGCGCCTCGGGGGTCACACACACCCGCCTGTTCTTCTTCAGGGTGAGGCTGCAAGGCCATGAGGCCCCTCAGCCCCATGTATGTCCCTTCCCCAAAGCTTTTCTAACCCACAGAGAAAACCCCTCTGCTCCCTCAGCATGGATACAAACCCTAGGCAACAGAGACATGGAATTTTGGGGCAATTTTGGGAATTTTGACCTTAGCACCCTGAGCCACACAGGGAGGAATCCCCTTGAAATCGGGAAGGAAGAGTCACCCCAACATTTGCGGGTTTTCCCCCCAAGTACTTTTGCACCAGTGCACAAAGGAGCAATTTGCAGGGAATGGTTTCCAGGCTTTCCACTTACATGACCTCCTTCCTCCTGCAGTGAATGCCCGGCGGGGTAACGTCGATGGTGAGGATCAGCCCCAGGTTGATGACGTGGGCGGTGGATTTGATGCACTTGCACCTCATGTTGGTCAGCAGGCTCTCCAGTGACAGACCTGTGCCCCGGGGCAGCCCACACCAGGTCTCGGCCCCCCGTGGGGGAGGCACATGGCGAAAACCCCTTCCCCCCTATCCCATCCCATCCCATCCCATCCCATCCCTGACACCCACAGGCTGCTCTTCATGAGGTTTGCAGCAGAGCTAATCCCTGCCAGCACAGCCTTAAAGCTTCTTTTCCTGTATATGAATGGGGTTTAGCTGCAGGAAAACTTAACCAACATTCATGAATTAAACCCATTGCCCACCCACCAAGCACTTGAGGTTTGTGGAGGTCTGAAAGAGAAGCAGCTTCAACCCACGAGGCAAAACCCCTCCCTCCACCCCCAGCGCCCCACTCCAGCTTACCCACAGCGTTTAAAAGACAAGCCCAAAGATAGGCAAGAAACAAATCTGAAAGCTTAGAAGATAAAACCCACGCTCAGCCCCATCTGGGACACCCAGTGCCACTGTCCAGGCGTTTGGGGAGGAGACACGGATGGACAGACAGCCCAAGCCACTCACCGCCCGCCGGCACCGAGCTGCTCAGGAGCAGGAGCAGGGCCAGCACCGCCGGCAGCAGCCGCATCCTGACCGCCCACCCCGAGCTAGGCCAGGGCTGTCTTATAGCCAGCCCCTCGGCCCAGGGGGGATTTCACAATCCCCCTCGGGGGCTGAGAAGCACCGGAGGGGAGGGGAAAAGGGGCAGCCCCACACCTCAACTTCCCTGCTGTCGCTTCCTCCGCCACCGCTGCACCTGGTCTGTGCTGCCTCTCCACCAAAAAAAAAAGCGGAAAAAGCCGTGGCCACCTCCTCAAACCTCCCGTGTTTTTGGCCAAAGGCTGGTGCTCCCCCATGCCTCCCACCCCAAGCCCTGTCATATCATATGAAGGGAAGCAAGGGACAGTGACACAGGGCTGCCACCTTTATTGGGGCTGCTGAGTCGTGACCAAAAGGGACACCAAAAGGGACATGGCGATGGGATGGGAGAGGCTGGAAGCAGGGATGGGCATTTTTAAGGGCTTAAAGGCATAAAAAGGGGCTCAGGCAGCAACGTGCTCCCCTCTGGACGGGGGTAAGGCAACAGCAGGATGGGGAAAGGAGGCAGTTTTGGGCCCAGCACATCTGGCCGTGCCTCCGGTGGCAGCTTCCTCAGCGGGGAGCCTTTTTCTTCCTCCTGCCAAAAGCAGAAGGGGGAGGAACGTGTGAAGACAGGTTCCCACGGGATGCCCCTGGTCCCGTGGGGAGCCCCTGGTGCCCAGGGGGAAAGGGGAGCTTACAGCTGAGGGAGGTTCTGCAAGAGTATCTTCACCCAAAGGGCGTCAGGATCCAGGCAGATCGTCCTCAGGCTCTTTAGCTTAACCCTAGAAAACACGCGGCCTTTCAGCAACATCACTTCCCCTCCTGCAGGCAGCTCCCACCCTTCTCAGAAGGAAAATGAGCACGAAGCTGAAGTAAGGCAGGGGAGACGGGCGGCGCAGAGGGCGAGTTCCCCCGGGAGCCACTTACACCACCTCGAGGCGCCGGCAGCTGCTCCCCACGGGCCACACCTCGACGCTGCTGTACTTCTCCGGGGGGATGAAGGCTCGGGTGCTCTTGAGGCAGCGGCAGCTCCGGTTGCCGTTGGCTTCCAGGATTGCTGGAGGGGCGCACGGCCATGGCTCACCCTACACCCCAAAGCCCACTGCCGTCCCCAAAACCCTCCCTGGGCAGTGCATCACCCATCACGTCCCGCCAGGATCACCCACCCCGAACCCGGAAAGCCTCACAGCCCGCACAATCCCCAAGCCCACCCGTGGGGGCACGGCAGCCTCACCTGTGTCCCCAGGGTGATGGGACACCAGCAGCACGCCCAGCAGCAGGGCTGCCCGCACAGCCATGCCGGCCCCAGCCCCGGGCCCCGCAGCATCCCTCTATTTGAGCTGGGAAATAGCAGAAGTGACACGGGAGGCCCCGGGGTCGCCGTGGTTTTGCCCGACCCCTCTCCCTGCTGACGGCGCTCGCTGAGTTTGCAACGCTGCCGATAAAGTGCGGCTTGGGGCTTGGCTGGGGGGCCGGCTTCCCGAAACAGGCTCTGCTTTCCCCTTCCTTTCTTTGTCATTTCCTCCAACTTCGTTCTTAGCACACACAGCCCCACGGCCCAGAGGTGTTCTGGGGTGCTTTTCTGGCCTGCATGATCAGATACTACTCCTTTCTCCTACAACCATGCTGTCCCCCTGCAAGGCACAGCCCAGCAGTGCCCTGGTGACATTTGCTTTTGATTTTTTTACACCAAAACTCCGCCAAGTGACCTCACACCCTTTCCCGACATATTTCCTTATTGGCCTGGACTGCTTTTTAAAGCCTTACAGCCACCTGTAAATCCCAGCTCCATCACTTGGATGTGGGGTACTCTGGCTGGATTGTCCCATCTCCGTGCCACCAATATCATGCTCTCAAATCACCACCAGGGGAGATAACAGGTTATGGAGGGAAGGACTCCTGACAAGAGGGAATGGCTTCATAATGCCAGAGGGTAGGGTTAGATGGGATAGTGGGGGGAAATCATTCCTTGTGAGGGTTGCCCAGAGAAGCTGTGGTTGCCCCTGGATCCCTGGAAGTGTCCAACACCACGATGGACAGAGCTTGAAACAACCTGGGATAGTGGGAGGTGTCCCTGCCCATGGCAGGGGGTGAGACTGGATGGGCTTTGAGATTTTTTCTAAACCAAGCTGTCCTATGACTATGTCATACATAGCTTCAATGCTAGGAGATACAGGGAAAATGCAACAGAAAGAAAAATCCTGAATTTTATTGGACTTGAGCTTCCAGAACAGGACATGCCATGCTGTGCCACACAACCCTCAGATACACTCTGTCGCCAAGCACTTCACATGGAAAAGAGTCACAAAGTCATTCCTAAAGAAGCAGGAGCAGCCCCTGACAGGGAACAGCTTTGCAGTCCACAGGCAACTAAATAAATGAGGGATTCATATTCTCACTGATCCAGGACCAAGAGCAGGGGAAAACCCCACCACAAACCTGCCATGGGGCCGGGGCCAGCAGTCAGCCACCCTCCCCACAGCCACTGCCCCCGGAGCCAGACGTGGGGCTTTGGGGAAGGGGAGGAAGCCAGGGCAAAGTGAGGAGCAGCCAGGTCTGCACACCTGGGCATCATCCGCCAGCCCGCTCGGGGCTCTGGGCACCAACTTCCTCAGCAGGAAACTTATCTTTTCTTCCTGAGAAAAGCAGAAGGAGGAGAAGCATGTGAACACAGAGAAAATGGGTCCAGGAGAGGAAGTTCCTGCCCCAGCCGAGGGAAGTCGCTGCCGTTTCCTTGCTGGCGTGGCCACAAACCCAGCACAACCCAGAAGGACTGTGGGCTTTCCCAGCCCAGCATCGACACACTATTGTACCTGCCACAAGAAAACCCTGCTCCTGCCACCGCTCCCCTCATGTTCTTTCCCCCAAACTGTTTTGGAAGTGCGGCTCTGCATAAGCCAGGGGGAACTTGACCCACAGATGGGCTGTGTTGGGCTGAACGTTGCTTTGCACAGCCAAGTGTTGCCCCTCATCGCTTTGGAAGTGGGTCCTTTGGACAGCAGCAGGCCCTCCGAGAGCTCCTGGGCCCCTGAGAGCTTCCCAGAACCATGGATGTGCTGGGATGCTGTCCAGGGACACCTGAGCCAAATGAGTTTCCATCCAACAACTTACGTGCTGGCAATGCGCTTCAGCAGCTTCTTTACCCACGGGGCTTCAGGATTCACACACACCTTCCCTGAGGTTCTTAATTTAATTCTGAAATGCAAGGAGAGCATTCCTGAGCATTCCTGTTCCCTCCCAGGGCAGGGATTCAAGCAGCCAGAACTGAAGGGGAAGACTCAGCTTTTGCTTACAGCACCCATGATTGTAGAAAGCTGCCAGAGAAAGCCACAGCATGGCTGGGAACAAGCAAGACACAACACATGCCAAGGTGGAGCAGAGACTTGAAGCCCAGCACACAGCTCAGAGACAATTTTTTTCTGAAGATTTATAAATGTATCAACATCGAGCAGCTACAAAAACCAGGGAAAATTTGTAAAGGCTCGTGCTGCCTCAGTGTCTGAGGAAGTGCTTCCTCCAGGCTGCAAAGACCCCCTGCTCCAGCTCGAGGAAATCACATTTTCCCCTTCTGAAGAGATTCCTTTAGGCCCTGGGGACCTTCATTTCTGCACTTGATGTTTTTCAGCGAGTAAGCTGGTGGCATTTTTGGAAAGGTTTAGTTTGCAGCAAGGCAGCAGAGGGGCAGGATGGCAGCAGCAGCAGAGCCCACGGCACTTACATGATCTCGGTGTGCCTGCAGCTGCTGCCCACAGGCCTTATCTCAATGCTCTCGTATTTCTTGGGACTGATGTATTCCGAGGTTGTCTTGGCACACCTACAGCTCAGGTTCCCGTTCACCTCCAGGATGGCTGACAGAGAGAGAAGGTGGCAACTTACAGGCACAGACAGCGCTGATAGGGATGCAGCAACTCCGGGAGCCAAAGGAAGTTCCCCTTCCCATGTTTTCACTGACAGCACTGCAGGGACCACGCTGAGAAGCTGCCACCTGCACCTCTACCTCGGTTCCCTGCTCCCACACCGCTCCCAAAAGCTGAACCAGACCCCTGGGAAGGATGGTTGTCCTTTTTCCCTGGCAACAAAGCAAGCCCTCAGCTAAACAGGCAGGAGGATCCCGAGCTCCCCAGTCTCCCGAGCTCTGGGTGCAGGATGATGCCAGCAAAGCCACCCGGAGCTCACCTGCGTGGGCAGAGTGGGACATCACCAGCAGCAGCAGCAGCAGCCATGGGAGCAGGGGGGCTCCCATCCTCAGGGAAGGCTCAGCCCAGCAGACGCTCTGCGGGACCGGGCGCACCAACACCCCTATTTATCGGGGAGGGTCACGCTCCGACACAGGCACACAATTCACACCTCGGCAGTCACACCCAGCCGGCGGCAGAGCACCGAGAGAGATGATGTCATTGCTCAGATGCTCCCCACAGCCGGCTCAGAAGCTCAAGGGTCAATATTACTAATTAAAAACCAGCCATTGCGACGGGGTGCAACGTTTGGATTCCCCACACATCACCCTTCACTCCCTTGGGCATTTACCCCTCAGCCACAAAAAAAAAAAAAAAAAAAAAAAAAGCCCAGAATGAAAGTGAAATGCAAAACCCTGACGAAGCAGGGGGGTTTTTAGTGTACTCAGACATTTACATATTTCTTTCCCGAGGCTATATTTTCCCCACGCTATTTTTGCTGCCTCTCTCATCAGTGAAAACGCCTCGTGCCGTGGAAGAGCAAACATGATCTCCCTGCTCTATGTTTCTACTCAGATCTTTCAAATTTCACCCTTGGCCAGGCAAGTAACTCATCCAGGGTGGCCACAGGAGCACCCCCCATGCCCTCGGTGTTGGTGGAATGGGGGCTTTGCCCTGAATAAAGTCGGCAATGTCACCAGTCGGGAAGCAAAAGCAGAAGGGGATATGTGGCGAGGCGAGGAGGAAGGAAGAGGGCAGAAGAAAATAGATGTGGCTGTGTGATAATGTTGTAATTTGGAGCTTTCAAATCACATCAGCACTTTATTTGGCAACAAAACGGTAAATTTAAAAAAAAAAGAAGACAAAAAAAAAAAGTCTTCCACTCAAGCTACGCATCTCTCTTTGAAACTCTTGGTTTTTTCCTCTGAGATAGGTCCAAAAGTCTTGTGATGTGCTTGGCCAAGAGATGATTGGGGAGTTTAACTCCCTGTACATTGGGGTCACAGAGATGCCAGGGACAATTTCCATGAGCTATTCCCAAAGTCCTACAGAAAGAATGGGTGCCTTGCTGTCACAGCAGTGGAAGAGGAGATGGCCTTAAAACTGGGTTTTGTTTAATCCTTCCAGAGTTTTCAATTTCCTTGCAGAGAGTTATTAGAAGGAACAGAACCAAGGATTGGTTTTGCTGGGTTGGGGCAGGAGTCTCTTGAAAAAAATGGTGGGAAAGGCAGCAATTTATGAGAGAGATGACTGGTCACTTATGCAAACTGCTATGGAGGCAAAAAAGACATCTGAAAATCTTCTGAAGTTCCTGACTACAAAGTGATCCTGCTTTTTAGAGCTGGGAAAAAACAAGAGAAGCTAAAACCAATTTCCCCAGAGCTGCACAATGAAAAAGATGGAGCTGGAGAATTCAGCTGCTGCTCTTCCAGGACAGGAGGAATCCAACAGCATTCCTGGCAGTGCTTAATGAAATTGGTACAAGAATTATCCCTGGACACACGCAACGCACAGACCAAGATAAGCCAGATCATGCCCCTGATTTGTGGCCACAGGGCAGGTGTCCACCTCCTGCCTGCCCTGGCAAGAAATGGGAGCTACAGAAGGATCATCTGGATGGATTTTGAGAGGGTCTGTGACCAGGCAGCCTTGGTGCTGTGATGGATGAGTAACATGCAACCGATGAGCACTGGGGTGGTTTCTCAGAAGGAAAAGCCGCAGTCGTGGCGGTGGCTGATATTTCTGCACAACGTGAAGAGTGGTAATTTTGCAGAGGGAGAAGCAGGGTGAGGATGTGACCTGTGACTCTATTTAAGCTGCTTCCTGGATGCCAGGAATTCGGAAGAGTGGCCCTCATGGAGGGATGTGTGGCCTCATCCAGGCCAGCATCAACTGAAACACATACAAAGCACCCTCACAGCTTCTCTGTTTTCTGCAGCAGCTGCCCCTGTGCAGACAACACTTTGGTTTTAGTCATTTTGGAATGTAATTTTTATTGGATTTTCGTAATATTTTTACACCTGTAACATTTTTTAATCCTTCCCATGGAAGGATTAAATCAGAGACTTCCAAAAAAAGTGGGGCAAACAGCACCTAAAGGCCACACGGAAAACCTTTTCCGTGTTTACCAGGTTGGACAGAAACCCAACCTTGATGTCAATGCCAAGGAGATGCAGCTCTCCAGCCATTCAGGGAGGACTCACAAGAGGCTGCATCACAAACATCTGGAACAAACAAACCTCTCAGCCACGCTGAAACCATTAACTCTCCTTGTGTTGAGACAAAGTGATTTTTCAGCTTACCCCTCCTTTGCCCACAACTCACTCAGGGCTCCTTGCAGGACAAGGGAAAAAAAAAAAAAAAAGGTGGTGTTTGTTCTTGTTTTTTTTAATTACCCCCCAAAAACCCCAACTGCAGTGCATCTTCACCACTGTGGTTTGTGGTCCATCACCTGCTTCAAAGATAAAGATGCCTCCTGCTGAAACCTGAAACCCACACACATTTCAGCATCAACACGAGATCACCAGAATGAGCCAAAGCCTAACGAAATCAGGCCAAAATTAGGTTGGGTGAACAACACATCGAGCTCACTGTTACTTGCTCTCTTCAAGTGAAGATGCAGGACTTGCTGGTGATGCAAGGGGACAAAATGGTGGGTTTGGCCCATTTTTGGAGACAGCAGAGTGGTGTCATAACACCTCAGCAAGCAAGTGAGAAACGTGCTCTGGCATCTTTAAAAGTATTTGGTGTGCTGAGGGCTCAAGAAGGGAATACAGTAAGAGGGAGCTTCGAAAGGGATTGAATAAGGAAGATGGAGAAAGGCTGGGAGCAAGAACAAGAGAAATTAAAGAAGACTGTTAAGAAATGCAAACATTCCTGCCTCCCCAGCCCACCTTGAGCCGCAGAGCTCTGTGGAGCAGCTTTCTGCTGAAGGACAGCAATAGCAGACACTGCCTGCGTGCGGCCCCACAGCAGGGACAGTTTCTGGGAAGTCCTGGCCACCCCAGAGATGCAAATGGCACCGAGCAAGCGCAGGAGAAAACCCCCAGACTGCTGTGCCAGCTTGTCCTTGCCACTAGAAAAGCACCATGGAGAACACCCCGGCACCCTCTCGCTGCTCCAGAGCTCTCAACTTGTATCCTGTCCGATTGACTCTGAAACGAACCCAGCGCCGAGCAGAGGAACGGCGTTATTCCTCAGCGGCACTGCTGCCTGGCCTGGAGGACGTGAAGCAGCAAAGGGAGCCAAGGACTTTCCCAGAAAGTGTCACTGGGGCCGTGTGCCCCAGCTCCCTCCCCCACACATTTGCACGTGGGCACAGGAACCGGTCTAGACGCCGCAGGTGGCACCGAGCCCGCAGGCGCCGTTGGCCATTTGCATCGGGCCGCAGAGTGGCGGTGACAGCTCGAGCCTGGCCGTGGAGCAAGGGGCTGAGGAGGGAAACCTTCATCCTGAGGCAGGAGGGAGCCGAGGAACAGCGGCTGGGGGTGTTGTGAGTGAGCTGTGGCCTGGTGAATCGGCCTTGCTGCCCTCATTTCAACCTGATGTTCCATACATCCCACCGGCTGGGAGGAAGGTCTCTGACTTGGGGCACTTCCTTCTGGGGCTAGTGAAGGAGCACTCCAGGTCTATTCACAAAACCAAAACACGCTCCTGGAAACTCCTCCAGCTACATCCAGCCCATGCTTCACAGGCTGGGAAGTTTCTGCTGAACTCAAAGGCTGTGACTGCTGGACCTGAGTTATTCCTATCTAGGCAGCACATTCAGGCAAACACTTGGCAACAGTCCTGGCACCAAGCTCTGCAGGAGTGTTATGGCAAAGTCTCCTCCCCTTCCCCTTGAAGTTTGACATCTTGATAAATGCAGCTACAGGTTTGGTTAGACTCTGGTTAAGCATTTTATATTTTTCCAATTATTCGTGGTTTCCGTTTCAGTTGAGCCCACAATTTAGTTGTCTCCACATGACTTGCAGAATAACCCATAACTATTATTTCTGGTAGAGCTTAACATGGCCTTGACCTATTTTTTACTGGTTAAGTCAGAAGAATGTAGGTCATGCATGGAAGACAGTGCTTCTCCTCAACCACACACAAGGGTACAAACACACCAGGAATGGACCCAAACTCGACCATGCATCTTGGCCTTACAACCAGAGTCGTTATTTTCATTCACGTCCACTTAATGTTTTGAGGCCCTTCCTCCTCTTGCCAAGTCTCTCCCCAGTTTTTTTCCCTTGGGATAGAAGCTTTCCCCGCATTTCACCCACAAGCCACCATAGGAGTAGAGACTTTTATATTAGAATAAAAACCAAACAAGCCAAGAGCAACTGTTCTCCACAGCATCAAGTAGAAGTGCACACGGCAAGGAGGGGAAATCCAGGTCTTCACTGAGAAGGAAGCTGCAATACCAACGAAATGAGCAGCCCTCCCTTTGGAAAGTCCCTTGTCAACTTTTCTCTTGGAACCAGCACCCCTGAATCAGCACTCACACTGGGAGATGGCTCCCAGAAGAGACAGAGAAGCTCCAGCCCAACTTCTGCAAAGGACTTCAATCTCAGCAGCTGAGAGAATCGATAGTGAAAGGAGTTGTCTCGGGCTAAAATAATCCAGCATTGCTCAGATTTGGGGCGGTGAAAGAAAGGTGGGTCGAGCACACAAGCCGTGCCCCAGGCCGGGAGGTCACCAAATTCCATCCTGCCAGGTGGAAACGGGGAGGGAGATGAAAGGGCAGCGCACGGGGAGAGAAGAAAGGCTCCGGGAGACACATGAAAGTGAAACCAAGAAGCGCAAACCCATAAAAGCCATGAAACCCGCTTTGATCTTTCCTCAGCTTTTATCTCGCCTGTCACTTAGCACACACACCCTGAAAACTAGTAAGGCCTAAATCTGTCGCAGGGCACAGCCTTGGGTCAGATACAGAACATTCCTGAAGCTGAGGGTATCTCCCCTCCCACATTCCCGTGGTGTTTGGGGAAGCCAGGAGTGAGCATTTCATCTGGCAGTTCTGGCCCTGTGGAGTACAAGGCAGGCACTTGGGAAGATGTTTCCCAACATAACCTAAGCACAGCAAAATGAGGGACTTTCCTCTTGCCTCCAGGTTGGGGCTGGGGGAACGTGGGCAGCTTAAATGCTGGCATTGTGGAGGTACAAGGTTTAGACTTGCCGTGGCAGGAGGATGCTGTGTAAAAGCAAATTTAAAGCATACATACATACATACATACATATATATAAAGCACCAGCTATGTTCTCATTTTGCAGTGCATGCAGGCTCAGAGCTGGGACCACTAGAGAGCAGCAGACACCACTGTCACAGAGAGCAGACGAGCAAGGAAAAACTGGAATTGCCCAAGCACCCGGATCCCAGGCAGAGGATTACAATCCAAGCTAATTGACTGTACAGAAAAAAAGGAATGAACGTCTTTGTAGGTGCTACACACGCCTGCTCTCATCACAGAGGGGTCTTTCTCCCCTGGAAGTCAGCTTTCAGAAGCGTTTCTGAACCACCAGAAGTCAGACCAGTTCTGAGGGACAGAGGAGGCAAGAGCTGAAATCAAACAAGGGTTCCTCCTCCTGTCCCAAAACACAGAGGTCGGTGCTCTTTGCTCAATTCCCAGGCAAGAGCAGTAGCAGAACTGGCTTGTCTTGATGTTCTGCAGCAAAGCAGAGTTTAGGGGAGGTTTCTGGGTGGGGAGAGAGGCATGGAGGCATCCTGGAAATCCAGAAATGCAGGTTGGACCCCGCAGACCCTGCAGCAATGTAAAGGGACCTGGAGGAAGATTGCTGCACAGATCACCCTCAACTTTCAGGAGGACAGAGAGCTGCCTTCTTTCTCCTGCATGGCTGGGGGACTGGCTGAAATCCACATCACTCCTGGTTTCCCAATGCCAGAGACATGTTGTTAGCATACCTAGAACTTTGCCAGAGGCACAAAGACGCAGGCTGATGCACCGTGCCTTGCCAGCATGTGTGCCCTGGCTCTGTTCTCAGCTGGAAAGCTGGGAGGTTAAGCAGTCCTAAGCTGAGACAGGAGCCTGAGACTGTTCAGTTGCACAGCTGGAAGAAGCTGTTAAGTATCTCACAAGTCCAGAAACACAACGGCTGGGGCTTTCCACTGGGAGCAGCTGGACAAGCAGAGCACAGGCTGCCCTCTTCTATCACTTAAGTGTGTGATCCCACCCTGTTCGTGGTTAAATGCTACCAGAGCACACAGTTGGGATCTCTTGACTGAATCCCAAAGAAGAGCAACAATGGGATCCAAGTTTAGGGAAGTGCAGGGCAAACATCTTCGCTAATTTCTCCTGGGACTTTGCTGGTGAGGCAGTTTGGCATCCCATGTCATGACCCCCAGAGAGGAAAGACGAAGGATGGAGAGCCTGTGGAAAGGGGTAGCATTTTCCCCAGGGCTCCCGCAGGCTGCCTCCCAGGAAGCATCCAGCCCTGGAGACTGGCAGATACAACCAGCCTGTCTGACAGTTATGTCCCAGCCACCCTGAGCCTGGCCTTTCCTGTCTGGTACGACTGGTTACCACTCCAGCTGGAGGGGAGTGATACTGGGAAAGCCACCCCATGGGGCTGGAGGGCATTCAGCTGCTCCCCAGAGAGCAAAGAGCTCTGCAGGGAGCGTGGATAAAATACATTCCCAAGCCAAACATCTTCAAAAGCTGGGAATTTTAATATTTGGGGAATTACAGCCAATGTAAACCAACGCTTTAAGTCTAACTCACTGCTTCAACACTCATCCAGCCTTTGGAGGCAACTGCTACGGGCCCTCCCCAGCTGAATTGGTCATGCTAAAGGAAATGATGTTTATCTGTCCCAAATTCACATGCCTGGGAGTGTGAGACCAACAGTAACACAGGAGTGTGATTCACAGCACATTTCCATCGAGCCCTGCCTCACCCAAAGTGTGGTCTGTGCTGTTGGGTCAGCCTGTGGAAGTGTTTAAAGGTCACGGTGCTAAACGCCATCAAGATATTTTTGCTACTCCAGCTGTATCGGCCCCAGGAGTGTGCCTGCACCGCTGCGGGCAAGGAGAGGAAGGCTGCTGCATCCTGCCTTGATGCCACCAGACATGTGATGATTGCAGGGGCTCACACAGTCCCCATCCCAGCTGTCACACAGCTCCGAGGGGACACATCTGTGTTCCGAGGGGAGGCAGACGTGTTGCCCATCACTGGCCCCGCACCACTTCCGTGCCAGGCTCCTCCAGACACGCCCTCTCAGCCCTGCCCACCTCTTCTCCCTCCTCCTCTCCTTCAGACCAGGGCGATCCAGGTGAAGGTGCACCTCCAGTCACGCCTCCGTGTCAGCTCCCGAGCCATCCCAGTCCCGCCTCCTCGCAGGTAACGCCACAGCTATTTGCCCTGCCCCGCTGATTTTTCCTGGTGATACTTCCTCAGTTTCCACGCTCTTTTCTGAAGTGCTCGAGCTATCAGCTGTTTGCATAAAGAGCAGCACACTCACACCTTCCCTCCCCAGCCTCTCCTAAGGTTAGTCACCCTCCTGCCCAGCCTCAAGCCCACGTTCCTGCCACACCTACAGAAAAACCCCTTCTTTTGAGGTGCACGTAACCAGAGTAAGTTCTTGCATTTCAGGGTCACAACAGAGGCCCACTACAGATCCCTGCACATAGAATCACAGACTGGTTTGTGTTGGAAGTGACTTCAACATCATCCAGTTCCACCCTCCTGCCATGGGCAGGGACACCTTCCACTAGACAGGTTGCTCCAGGCCCCATCCAACCTGGCTTTGGGCACTTCCAGGGATGAGGTAGCCAGAGCAAGTTACAAGTACTTAAAACGGAAGTAAAAATGCTGTCCGAATCCTAAACCTCTCTTCTGTAGACACTGTTTCCCTGAGAAAGACAGGCTGGTTCAAAAACACAATGGGAAAGCTGGCATGGAAAAAAGGCAGAATCCTGGCTCTGCTCCTTCCTCCACTCACTCCCTCATTATCCTTCTACTTCCAGCATGACAAGACCGGTCAGGCACACAAAATCTTACACCTCTCCCCAGAAAGAACAAACCAGAAGAAACAAGAAAGCCAAAAGGCTGTTGTTGCAAGGCCACAACAGGCCACAACAACTGCTCTCCACGTTGCAGCTTCATTAGAGAAAACAAACTCTTCCCTGAAGACCATCTTCTCAACCCTGTAGAAAACTGAGGTTGGCACAGAACTCTAAAAAAGAGCAAATTTCAACTCAGCTGCTTCCATGACACCGACCAGCCTGTGCTCTTCAAAGTACTGCCTGACAACACCTGGCCATGAGAAACACTGTGCAAACAGAGACTTCTCCTTATCCCTGACAGAAGGTGAGGCCAAGGCGTGTTTCCGTGAATAAACAAGTTCCTGTTGCAATTCAATAGGAGCCACCAGGTAACTAGAGTTGAAATGATTAGAAAAACTCTGTGTACTTACATTGGGAAGTGTGACCACATCAGCAGCTGGGAGAGGGGCAGTGCAGCAGGAACCCTGTTACCTCTGGAGCCAGACTGTGCTTCCCAGGGCTGCTCTGCTGAGGAAGGTGGTCGTGCTCCCTGGGTCTCCCATAAGCAGCAGGAAGCTCGCTCCAGGGGCAGCCCCTGCACCTGGGCTCAGCCTGGAACTGCCCAATTCCTTGCAAAGCATTCCCACCTGAGCGGGAGCAAGAGGGGAAGCTCCTTTCCCTGCCTCCCTCAACTACCTGGTGCTGGGAGGCAGGTGGAAATGAGTTGAGCTAATTAGAAGACAAGTTACTGACATTTTACCCTCAGAGTCCTTTACGAGAGGCTTCTGCTATGCCTTCTCAAATGTTTTAGTTAAATCACTGCTGCTTTCAGAGGCACAGGAGTACCCTTTAATTTATGCTTTGCTCTTCTCTCCCCTCTTTTTGGCAAAGCTTTTTAACATGTGTCAATCCCTGAAGTCAGAAAGTAGTTTAACATTAAATTTGTGCCCAAGGAGCCAAAAACCCTGGGATTAACAGGCTTTCCCGTCCTTTCATTTTGCTTACACACTTCCAGTGACCCATTTTACACAGCCCTGAGGGCTGAAGGGGCTCTGCAGCCAGACCTTTCCAAGTTGTTCATGTTTCCACACAGATGCAGCTCTGAGCTTGTTTTTCTCTAACCATGATGAAGAGGATGCACACTGCAAAAGAGGTGGTTCTCACTATTCCAGCTGCTTTGGGGCAGGTTACCTGGGACAGATGCAGCCAGAAAGAGAGTTCAGAGAATTCATCACAACCCTCAGCAGGCACTGAGAAATATTCCAAGTGCCCTTATTCACACCTAAAGAAAGCTGTAGCAGGTTCTTGCTAAGAAAAGCCCTGCCACAGGACTAGGCCCAGCCACAGTCCCCCTCTCCATCAGGGGGCTGCCAGGCCTGGGCCACGTCTCCTTCGCCCACAGTGCAATAAATACCCCAGATAAACACCATGCCTTGGTTTAAAAGAAATCCCCTGCCAGGCTGCACGTAGAGGCTTGTCAAGCCTCCAGCACCCTGCAGGCTGCACTTGAAAACCTCTGTCCTGGATGATTTATCTGTCAGGGAAGTTCCTTTTCCCCAGGAGGGCATGGAAATGCTATCACGAGGTTCAAATAAGCCATCACACTCAGGTATCTTTCCAAATGTGTTTGGAACAGTTCATTTTCAGGCCTTTAATGATAAAATCTTACACCCAGAGAACCTTTCTCTGGCTTTGGTAAGGCATAGGAAATGGTTTCTCCTAAACCCCCATTCCCTGGAAATCATGCTCCAGCCTAGATCCTCCTCCCTGCACGTACAACCAGCACTGCCAGTCAGCTCTAAAAATGTTTGGGACTAGAGATAAAATAGTCAAACAGAGATTATCCATATCACACTTTGTGATCATTCCTTTTATCTGTTCGCTCAAAACTTTCTGTTAAGACACAAGGTCTGGCTAATTACTCCTGGCCCAATCTACAGCAGGGTATTTCCACTTCTGAAATGGAAATCAAGACACTGGCCTAGGCTCCAAGTGCAGATTTGAATTTTAGGCTTCCTGAAGTTCGGGAGCCCTCTGACTTCATTTTCATTTAGCCCACAGGGAGGCAGGACAACTTTGCTTGCTTGTTTCCAAAAACCCATTACTAAAGAGAAGAACTTGCTCAAACTAACATTTGCAAAACCCAAGTATTGATTAGGTTATTTTATATCCAAAGTCTTCCCTTTGGGATAACCCTAAGATGTGCAAGACGTGAATTTTGGAGCTCATAAATCTCTTCAGAAAGTAGAGCTAGATGGAGGTGTGCAGTGACTGGAAAAATCACCCTCTCTTGCACATAGGAGGAAAAATGCTGCTCCTGTCTGGCAATCCAAATAGCTTCCCTGAATCCCCTCTGCTGGGACCTTGATCAGTCCTACTTGAGCAGTACTTTTCAAGCAATTCCATACCTGTGTGTATCTGGTTGAAGAAGCAAGCCCTGCTCCAACAGCAAACTGTACAATTGGACCTCAATCTGCGTTACTGGTGGGGGTGACAGGTGACCTGCCAGCCTGGGTGAGGTGCTTCCAGGATCCCATGAGGTGGACTGGCAGCTGGAGCACAGACTGGATGTGGTCCAGACTAAAGTTTTATTGTGAATGTGTTGAAAGATCTGTGGCAAAAGCCCGCCTGTGTAGCTCCCTACCTCAACTTTTCCAGAAGAAGTGAATCTTGGTATCCCTGGGTGACACAACAACAGAAGGACTAATCCAGCCCTTTCACTGCTCCATAGCCAAGGTGACAGCACAAGACTTGGCCTGACAAATGACCAGGCCCAGCTTGGCACACAGATGTGAGGGGTTTTCCAAGCTGGTGGGAAAGCAGCTTTACTGAGCTTTACTGGGTAAATTTTCATGGCACAGACACACTTCTCCAAACACAGTCTCTTGAGTTTGGGTGTGAGGCAGGGACAAGAGGAAGGACACAGAAGTGTGTGCTGATGTCAGCCACTTGAAAAAGGACTTCGATCTCCAGGGCTGAGGAGCCAACACCTCCAAGGAGCAAGACATTTCACAAAGCATTTTATTTGCCTTTTATGTAACAAGGCACGCAGGGCATCAGTTGAGGGACGACAGAGCACTGTCACCTACTATTGCTTATTAAAATAAGCTATTCCTTGCTGCCAGCTCGAGAAATGATGCCAAAAGATATAAACTGATCCCAGAGCAGCAATATCAAGTAATGGCCAGTGCAGATTGAAATACCCCACATGCTGCAGCATCTGAAAGATGGGCCTGAAAGGATCTGAGGGAAGAGTAACATGAAAGCTTTGACCCCAGTGAAGCAGAAAATGATTTATGACCAAAGCCAGCAGGGCTTTCACCCTCTGAGGATGCAAAGCTATATAGGCAGAGTGCAGCCCTGTGACTCCAGGTGGACCTTTTGTTCAGGGATGAACCCCAAGGGCATGCTGAAGGCAAGACTTCCATGGCAACTGTGGGCAAAGCAGAGAAGGAGAGTCAGTGAATTCTCCCCTGCACAAAGTCTCTGTCCAACAAGTATGGCAGTACTGCGGATTTCCAGATAAACACCGTTAAAATGTACATCAATACAGCGTAAACAGGACTTTAATTTACAGTCAAGCAAATGTTCAGCTGCTTCCCACTGAAACCCAGAGCATGCCAATCTTTTATATTGATTACACACAAGTTACAGCTGCAACAGCTGTCCAGCACTCACCAACTATTGAAAAGCACCTGACACGTTGCATGACTCTGCCTTCCTCACTGCCTGGCACCATTGAAGTGCACAGGTTTTTCCCACTGGAGCAGAAATCTGTGTTTTCACGGGCACTAGGAGCCCCACAGTGCTCCTGCACATGGATCAGAGGAGAACACATCATCACCTGCTTGGTGTGGAAGAAAACACCCTGAAAACTAACAGGCAATCAGACAGTGCAAGAGTGAATCCCCAACCTTGGCTTGGAAGAATGCTCCAACAGCTGTTCCAGTGGCAGCTGGAGGCTGTGGAGGTAGCCAATCCAAGTGCACATCCTGAGACCAGAATAAACCCAAATTCCTTCAAGGGAGCCCTGTTTTATGTCTCAGCTGATGCACACAGCTCACGCAGCATTTACAGCACTGAGCACGAGCCCGTGCAGGACAAAGGCAGCAAGATTACACTGACTGGAACAATAAAAGCTGAGGAAAGCACAAGGCACCACACAGATAACCTGTGGCTACACTGTGCAGTATCTTGGGCAAAGAGCTGGCACAGACACCGCACCCAGCTTCAGATCATCCGTGGCACAAACCCTCAGACCACTGGCCTTGGCTTCTGTCATCCTGCCAGGAGAAAGCCAGGGATCACCTCCAGTGCTTTTGGTTCCTTACCAGAGTTAATAATTGAGCTCTGGGTGCCAAAGGCTTCCTAAATCCCTGACTCAGCCACCGTACGTGACAAGACCGCTATTTAGACCGCAGACATGTTTTTCTGAAGTTCCTTGGAGACTCTGGATTATAAACTGCACTCTGACCTTTGAAACATTTGACCCCCAGCCACACAAAATCCTTGCAGAACAAGCCTACAGGCCCTTGCAAAGCCAGCAGTCTGCAAACTCTGCTTCCCCAGGGGCCGTCATACATCCCACCTTTCTACAACAGCTCTGCCATTCCCTGGTTTGAGCTGATTTATCCTTGACAACCGTGCACTACAGCAAAGAGCTATTCCTGGCTTTGTTCTGTGAGGGGAACAAAGGAAGCCAGAGGCTCAGGAATACACAGAAGGCCAAGGAGGAAGTGTGTAACAGAGGAAGGATCTGCCTTTGCCTTCCTAGGCCCAGGATAAAATTTCCCTAGACCACAGGCTACTCTTCTTCTTGACTTCACTGGGTGGAAACAAAGCCAGCGCCGAGCGCTCTGGAAATCCCATCAGAAACATTTCCTCCATTTAGGAGTTTAACCATGTTCACGTCTCTGGTGAGGAACCTACTTGCCACGGCCAAAAAAAACCCCACCAGCACTCTTTGAAGGAGAAATTAAATGCTTCATTAATTCAAAAATGGTTGAGATTGCAAATCAGAACCAGAACATACAGGTCTAGAGGCAAGATCAGAAATAATTCATGAGCAAAATGCTGTGTTTATGCAACACTGAGGATGAGATTTTAATTGCTTATTACTCTAATTGATTTCATTCAGTTGTTATGGCAACTTTCTGCTTTCAGGAGATGTACTACACCAGCCACAGGCTTACACCACAAAGCACAGCCATGTGACACCCCACAGCTGCAACATGTATTTTAAGATAAATAATACTATATATGTGCCAAGTATTTACTGATTCCCATTTTGCTGAGCTTCAAAGCCCTGACAGCCAAGTGGGATCACAAAAATAATTCATTCATCTCTTAGTCCAAGCAAAGAGATGGTCCCAGACCACTCAGTTCTACTCTCTCCTTTAGTGTATGCTGCCCCAAGTGCACAGTGCTCTAAGCTCTGACTGACAGGAATATTCTTCTTACTCCATCAGGTAAAAAAGGGGGAGCTGTTAAAGACCAGGGTCTGAACATACTGATTTATTCTGACCGCTTTATTGCTGCATGTCACTTGTCATATGTCATCAAGAGGTGGGGAAGTCAAGTTTCCTGTTTAAAAGGCCATTATTATAATTGTTTAATTATGGAATGACAACTCACCAGGAACAGAAGTGCTTCCACTACAGATCCCCTGTGGCCCAGTCCAGCCACAGGAGAGCAGTACAATGACACCCCAAGATGCTCTCAGAAACCTGTGTGAACTTCCAGCGAGCCACCAGCACAAGAAGTACCATCCCAGAAACTGGACACTGAAGCTAGGAGTTGTTTCAGGGGATGGCCTCCCCACAAGAAAACTGCCTTTCAGCCCCCTCAGCCCCCACCCAAACCAGTCTTACTGACAGAGCAGTTATGAAAATGAGCACGCATTTAAACTCCCGTGACCGCAAGCCTTCCAAGCTCCACCACTTGGTACAGGCAAGCCCCAAACAGCATTTAAAAGCCATGCACACCCCTGCTCTTGCAAACAAGCCAACCACCAAAATCCCCACTCTTTGGGGGAAGCCAGGCAAACCTCCTCGGGGGGATCTGCAGCTACCTGACGTGGCAAAATCAAAGTCGAGCCTACATCACCCCAACCACAGAAGTGAAACCTACAGCGTTCTCCCAAGCCGATTTATTTCCGTGGAATGAACTTGAAAGGTGCTGAATGGCACACCTCAAGCCTCATGAAGTCTCCCAAGCTGTGCAACCCCAGGACACAGCCCACGGCTTCTCGCCTTCCCCCCAACCCACCCACAGTGCACACGCTCTGGCTGACTCCCAGGCCAGGAGGGTGAGGCAACGTGAGCAGGCACCTCTGAAGGGGCAGCTGAAGATGTGTTTGGTGTTCCAAGCACTGGCAGCAGACAGCAGCAGCCTCTGCTCTGCCAGCTCCCAGCCAGGAGCAGCCCCAGCCCCTCGTGGGCTCTCAGGTACCTGGGAGTTCCCAGCCAGAAGGGATTTGCACACAGGACAGGAGCTTAATTGTGCCTTGGATGAGTTCCCGCAAGTGTTCTGGACTGACAAGATGTAGACACATCCTGAGACCAGGTTTCATTATAAAGAAGAGCAGCAAGGACAATTCCTACAGAACCAGGAGGAATCCAGCAGGAATGACCCTTAACCCCTAGCAGGAGCTCTGGATGTGCAAATGTTCCATACACAACGCTCACAATAAGCACAGGGTACCTCAGCCCAGCTTCTCACGCTGGCGGGAGCAAAGCTGAGGTGAGATTGCCATCCAGTGCTGTGCAGTCTCCCCTTGTTCTTGCTACAACTCCTGGGAAAGCTGGAACCCAGCTGTGGGATCACACACCCTGCACAGCACAAAAAAAGGCAAGCCAAAAGCTTCAAGGAACTGACAGCCACAGGTAACAAATACAGCACTTGGTTTATTTTTGTTCGCAACTGAAACAAGACTCAGTAGGTTCCTTACCCAAGCACTCCTGAAGGGAGCAGAGACTTGCAGCAAGAAGTCTTCAGAGGTACAGTATTTGTATCATACAGAGTACACAATAAATTACTATCTACATGCCACAGACCTACAAAAAGTTACAGACGATGTAAAAAAATACAGTATTTTCTGCTCGTTTTTTTGTTTTAAATTTTTTTTCTGTACATTTTTTTTAATTTACATTTTCATATACACTTTTTGTAAACTTTTGTGTGTTTTTAGAAAACTGAAACCACATAACAGTTATGGACTTCCAGCATCACTCTTACCTTCCTAAAGCAACGCTTGCGCCTACGAAACAGCTTTTAGCTTGTTTGCTCCTTCATTTCTACTTTGGCACCACCACACCTCACACCGTTACTCTGAGCTACTTTAGTCTGCTTTAGCCATGTCCTCACCAGGGAGAAACACAATTAAGACTGGAATTTGTGCTTTGATAACAAAGTTCAGAAGATAAACCGTTACATTAACTACTTCACCATCACATTTACCTGATATTTTACTGCGTAATTTCAACTTCTCCCGCACTAACTGCTTTACATCAGCATGCAAACAAGTCTGATTATGACTCAATAACATGAATATACTGAAAAACAACTACAAGGGTTAAATATTCAAAGGAATGTAGACTTAGCAAGGTTTATCAAGTTAAGAAGTCTAAGCTAAGAGCATGGATTGACATGTTGAGATTTGAAACACACTGAAGCATACAATGTGAATTTCCATGTAAAAATATCTGTACTAAAGAAAACATGGAATTACTCCTGGCCACACAACTCATACTATCTCAAAGTGAAAACTATATTGACTAGAAACCTCCTGCTTACCACACATACTCCTGGTATGAAATAGGGATCCCTGAAGTTTAGAAAAGCCAAGCTTCAAAAATTGCTACTTGGAGTACACAACTCAAGACCCTGCTGAAAAGGAAAAGCAGTTTCAGTGTTGGGCTCACTGGAGAGTAAATCATTCCAGCCTGGCACGATGTACAGGCACTGTTCCATGTAACCCACTCAGCCACTTGGATCTAATCCCAGAATACTAAGGGGTGGAGGTGCCCTCGAGAGGGACTGCAGTCCAATCTCCTGCTCGAAGCAGGGTCAACACTGAAATCAGGCCAAGCTTGGGATTCTGTCATGCTGAATCCTGAGAACATCCCAGGACAACAACTGCACAGCTCCTCTTGGGCCTCTCCCTTGACTGACTGACCCCATGGAGCAAATCTACTCCATTAACCAAGAGCTTCCTGTTTAAATCTCAGGAAAGCTCCTCACTCTTGCTCCATGCCTCTCAGGCTTCTCAGGCAAGACCCTGAAATCAACTCAGGTGTTGAGCTGCTGAGGGTTTTGGACCACCAGGTACAGAACTACATTCATGGCTGTTGACAACAGAACTGTACAACAACAACTTTTTTCTTTTTTTTTTTTTTTTTTTTTTGCTGATCTGGGGACCTGAAACAATGTTGTTTTTAATTCCTTAAAATTACAACAACAAAAAGATCAAGGCAGGCATTCAAAGCATTGATATACCACAGCAAGTTTTGCCTTAATACAGTTTACAGATTACCACCTCATTTATTATTGCCAAAAGACTCTACGGTGCATTCAAAACTTCAACCTAATACAATCCAGACTCAGTGCTAAGACCGACAGCTGAGAGTTTGCCACTTGGGTTTAGGTTTGAGTTCAAAGAAGAAGGTGCCTTCCAGATCACTCGGAGGAGAACTGCTAAGGCTTTCTTCCCCGCTGCTCATGTCTTCGCAGGAGTCTTCACTAGAAGGAACAGTGGGAGAGGTAATTTTAACAAAGCACAACCCCTTCAAGGGGGCAAAGTACTCCTCAATCCTCGGGTTGCTTGCACACTCGGCTGCCCCTAGTAGCAACACCCCACACTTAGATGCTCCTCAGCGTAAACCTCCTCAGGGCTCCTAAAGCTGAAATCCTACCAAGGCACAACTTTCCTGATGCCAACAATGTCCCAGCGACCAAGAAGCCAGTGTTCCAGACACCAAACACGAATTCCTTCAGCAGACTGAGAACCTTTGCAAGCCTTCTGGCCTTAAAGCTAACAGTGCCTCCCCCCTCCACCCGGCCAAGTACCCCTGAACACCACAATGGCAGTTCCCCCTTCTTTCCACATGCTGAAGACATATTCCAAGCCCATCCATATTCTCAGAGCTAGCATTTTTTTTTCCCCCAAGCAGCACTGATTAAGCCATAGTTATAGAGAGTTGCCATGATCACTCCAGGAAAAGGAGAATTCCCAATAAATTAAGCAGCCAAGTGTTACCAACCTCTCACTTCCATTGAAACATCCACCCTCTGGGATGGTTGGCAACTCAGGAACACTGTAATAACTGTTTTGCAGGTTTTGGGCTGTACGTCTGGAAACAATCCAAACTAATTTTTTGTGATCAGGCTTGCAGCATTCAGGAGAAGAATAATCTGCCAGGCATTTAGAGACCAGTTCCCTCCAGTAAAGTAGGTCACTATCACTTATCTGGGGGAAAAAAAATGGAAACAAAAAACAAAACCCAGAAGTTAGTTAGTCTGTAACACACAGGCTCTAAGGATAACTCCTCCCTCCATTTTACGTTCTTGGAAAAGACCTGGAAAAAACTTCAGTCAAGACAGAAGTGAGTCATAACTGTGATACCTTTGTCAAAGTTGCTTTTGAAGGTGAACAACCAACTCCTACATACCTTCCAGACAAGTCCCTGTTCAAGGTGGAGTTGACAGTTTGCCTGTCAGTCCTTGTTACCATTTTCATTATCATTTCCAAAGGAGAAATGAAACAAAGGTTATTTTATTTTAAAATGGAATGAAAATTTTAAAAATTCCATTCTCAAATGGAAGCGAAATTTTTTAAACTACTTTAAAATGGAAGAAAAAAATTAAACGGCCCTTTTAAAATAGATTAACATTGTACTTGAAGGAATGACTTCCATCCCTTAAGGAACAGGGGTTGTTCAATCTGACTGTAAGAGTGAAAAGCTGCTTCTAGGCCATCAATGGAGGCAGCACACAGCTCAATGCCACAAATCCTATTTTAGCTCATAGGATATCCTGAGCTGGAAGGCACCCACAAGCATGCAAGCATCATGGAGTTCAGCTCCTGGCCTCACACAGGACAGTCCCACCAATTCCACCCTGTGCCCGAGAGCATTGTCCAAATGCTCCTTGACCTGCACCAGGCTCCTGCTGTGCCCATCCCTGGGGAGCCTGCTCAGTGCCCGACCTCCATCTGGGGGAAGAACCTTTCCCTGAAAACCAGCTTAGTTCTCCCCTGACACAGCTCCAGCCATTCTCTCAGGTCTAATTATTCAAGCAAAAGGAATAACCAGCCCAGCAGTCACAGAACAGACTGGAAGCTTCTCCAGAACACACAGCCAGAGCTGTACAAGTCCAATCAGCTGCCTGTTAACATTGTACACACACTGGGTCAGCAGTTCCTCTGATTTTATACATTTAAGCTTGTTTTTCAGCTGCTTCTTTCAGCCTAACAGAACCTGTAAAGACACATTTAAGGGACCCCTAAATGTAACACCACCCATCATTAGCAGTGTCAGCCCAAACAACTGGAAAAATAATCCACTGGAAACACTCACTTTTGAATGCTTTTGAACACGCAGAAGGATCTCAAATAGCTCAACAGACTTCAGCGTCTGAACTTCCAGAGTGAGAAGGCACAAGGCCAGGACAGATGGCTAAAAGAACCAGAGAACAGCACTCAGTACCACAGCCATCACAAACCCTCTCAGGAGCTGCAAACAACCGCTTCTACTCACTTTTGCTTTAGAGAAGACTAGACGGCAGTTGCACGCTTTCAGCTGTGCTTCCAACTTGTCCAGATTCAATACTTCTTTCCTGTGAGACACCCAAGAGAAGAAGGGTCTGCATCAACAAGATTCCTTCACCAGGAAGTAAAAAAACTGAGGAGCTGCCTCCTCTACTGCCAAGGCTGCAGTCATTTCAGAGGGAACTAAAAAGGGCTCAGCAAAAGCCACCAACTCACCTTTCTGAGGTATGACAGAGTACAATAGTATGGTACAAGTGCAAGAAGGTTAAGGCAGTAGTAGCTTTAAATTCAAAGTGCAACTTTTCTGAAATTATCTTTTCCATCCGTTTCAGGTCGGACACAGTGCATTTACATTGGCTGATCCGGATGATCTCGTGAGCAGATGGGATATTGCATTCCTCCTCCACGACACGGGCGGCCAGCTGGATGCAGCAAACTCCAATGCAAGACAAATGCTTCGGTTTCACCTAAAAAACAGAGCAGGCACCATGAATACCTCATCCCCCCATCAGCACTGTGCTTAAACAGCACCTGTGCTTGGAATACCCACAGTTCTACAGCCAAAGACTTGCTGATCTCCACTAAACCCGGTGTCAGCCAGCTCCTGCACCTCCCCCAGCCATAACCAGCTCCATCACTTCAGCTGGAGCAAACCCCAGCTGGCAGAGCCCACAACGCAGCACCGACCCGCTGCGGCTGAGGAAGTGAAGTCTGACAGCTGAGCAGCCTCTCCTCAGGTTGTTCCCCACCACTACACAAATAAATCGCGGTGGGAACTGCAGTTCCCTGCTCCTCCAAGCGGCAGTGGTCACCCACCCTCGCTCACAGCCCACACAAATCCAGTCTGAGCCTGTTCCGGGCAGCCCCATCCCTCCACAGCTTGTTCCTGCCCCTGCTCTCCTCTCCCCTCTACCACCGTAACATTTTGTGCCACTTCAAGGACAGCCAGACCAGAGGACTGATGCAACTTCGTTTTTTCTGCTGATCTAATAATAAGGAACTGGTTTAGGTCCAAGCTTCCTGCCTTAAAGCAGCAAAAACACGATAAAAACAACCAGGAAATGATCACTTGGTGTCTGTCCTAAGGGTAAGCTAAGCTTAGCAGAGTACCTTAGAAGAGACAGCTTCTAACACCTACGGGTTTGTTCCCCTTAATTCCTCCTTTCTCAGACACCTACAGGGTGATGGCTACAGATTTATTAGAGGAAGTCAATCAAGCTGCTACTTGTCTTTAGAGGTAAAAGGAACTGCACTCAACTCCAGGTTCACAAAGGAGCCCTCAGAGCTGCTGCTGAATGTACAGAATGAACCAACAGCCACACTCGTACCTTCATAAGAGCCAAGAATCTGTCCAGAATGTTGACAGCCAAAACAAACGTTTCAGTTGCAAATCCAAAGAAGTTGGTCAGACTCCAAAGATCTTCCACCTTGGCATTCCTTTGTCTTGAACACAGAGTGTTTTCATTCTATGGCAAGAGAGGCAAAGTCAGAACTACTCTATGGCACCAGCAATCACCATGCCTCGCTCCCTAAATCGTCTTTTATTTAGATCAAATAGAAGCAAATTTTTTCCTTAAATACTTTATTTCACTTAACTTGAAAAGAAAATAAATTTAAACACTTAGGACTCAAATCACACCCACGGTTCAGAGATTACAGCCAGCTCCCGAGTCTCACTGATGCAACAGCCAGCACAACCACATTTCCTCCTCTCCACTTGCTTATTTTAAGACGCATTTAAGACTTACTTAAGTTACCAAGAGCAGGCATACACAGTGACTCCTGACCTTAGAAACGACCACACAGTTCTCTGCCTTGCACGTCAATATTTAAGCAACAGCTCCGCTTTCACAACAAACAAGCAGACTTATCTCGGGGATTTTTTTTTTTGTTAAATATTAAGGCTGTTCCCAAAGAACTCAGAAGCACCCGAAGGCACATAAAAAGCCTGCCCTGAACTCAGTAGGGAACTTTGGCCGTTAACGTGGAGATGTTTATGGTCTATTTACGTTTTGCTGCTCAGCACTGAGCGGTTCTGGGTTCACTTCCCCAGACCTCGACAATGAAAAGCCGGTGGATCCCGTTTGTTACGTGCAGGAAGCTCCCTTGACGGAAACAATACAGAACCTCTCGCTCCTGTGCTCACTCTTAAGTTTAAACAATAAATGCTAAGCGCCTAAATATTTTGCTTGCCCTGCAGGTCGCCGCGCTTGGATAACGTAACGTTAACACCTACAAACAGAATTAAAACAAAAGGCAAGCGGCGCATACAGAGAAAAGAACTAACTTTCCGCAGTTAACGCACTTTAAATTTCGTTAGCCGGAATCATCTCTGAAATTTTCTTTCTGCCCCGAGGAACCCCCCGACGCCCTCACCCACCTCGGCGGCGCCCTCGATGAGGCTGAGCCCCTTCTCGCGGGGCTGGAACCGCCCCTCCAGCTCCAGATGGAGGTTCAGCTGCTTGAAAAGCCACAGCGCCTCGCTGCTCATCTTTCCTTTCCTTCGCCTCCTTCCCCTCCGCAGCAAGGAAACAAAGGGGCCCCGCAGGCCCGGGGCGAGGGGACACCGGGCCCCCCCCGCGGCCCTCTCCGCTCGGGGAGGGGGAGGCGAGCCCGGCTCCCGTCACCGCACGGACCGGGGTGGGCTCGGCCGCTGACCCCGCATCCAGGCAGAGCGGCCTGGACCCCCGCGGGGAGTCACGGCACCATCACAGCACCATCCCCAGCCGCTCCGCCCCGGCCCCGCTCCAAGATGGCGGCGCCGCCTCCCCGCCCACGGCTTCTGTTGTCCCGCGCGGAGCGATCCCCTCCGGTGAGGCGGCACACGGAAGTCAAATAGTCCACCCCTCAGCCGCGGTGCCCCGACTGGTCCCCGAGGTCCGGGCAGGGCGCGGCCGTCCCGCGGAGCTCCAGCTCAGCGGGAAGCGGGGCGGCACCGCGCCGCTGCGGCGGGGTGGCGAGGCCGCGCGGAGGAACACGGCGAGGGACGCATCACGCCTTTAAAGGGACTCCAGCGGTGCCTCATCCGTTTTGAAAAGACCGCCCAAACCCTCCCGCGCTCGGATTGGCCCGTGCTTCCCAAACGCTGATTGGCCGGCGGCACCCCTCACCCCGCCCCTTCCCCGCCTCGTGGGGGGGCGTGTTGTTTACCCGCGGCGATTGGTCGCCGTCCGAGGCCGAGTCTGTTCTGATTGGCCAGGCGAGTTCTGCCTCCGCCCCGCCCACTTCTCCTGGCCCTGGCAACCGTGACGAGCCCGCGCGCGCGCGCCGTGAGGCGATGGCGGGGCGGGGGGTGGAGGCGGGCAGCCTCAGTCCCACAGAACTCCTGTGTTCCCGCATCGCCTGTCCCACAGCGCTCCCGTGTCCCGACACCCTCATTCCACACCGTTCCCGGGTCCAGAACCCCGTCCCGTAGCGCCCCCGTGTCCCGATACAGGATAAGGATGAACGCTGACCTGTTTGGAGCAGCCTGAGGATGCTCAGTGCCCGCGGGTCAAACTCTCTGTGTATCTCTGTGGGATTCTCCTTACGCTATTCCTTGAGGGTTCCAAACACCCGTCTGGATTTTAAACCCCTCCGTTTTTTTGTGAGAGATTTTTGTGCAGCCTGGTGTTGCAGTGGTTTTGACATGTGCAGTTCCAAGCTTCCCTTCCTGTGGAATGAATCCAAGGCCCAATGGGTCAGGAAGGAGGTAGTGGACGAACCTCCTAAGTCAAAGGCTACATCAAAGGGCTTCTCGGCTTAATGGAGTCCTCAGGACCAGATAAAACAAAATAAATCATCGTCTGGAGGATCTGTGGGGCTGTTCCAACGTGCTCATGGACAAACACAAAGGGATAAATGTCCCAGGACAAACCCAAACTGCAGCGATCGGATGTGTGTACACACTGGAGACAAAAGTCTGGGGAGGTGACTCTGGCAGATTAGCGCTGGGTTTGATCTGGTGAGGTTCCGCAGCTCCAACAAACAGAAACTGTTTATGAAATGTCACAGGCTGGAAAAGTAGATCTGCCTTCTCCACGGAGCCATCATCAGTGCTGAGCTCTGCCAAGCTCTATTTCAAGGCACGGTCCCTGTCTGCAATGCCAGCGATGACGGCCAACACTCTCCTCAGGTTTATTTTGATGCCAAGGACTTCGAGATTCCCGTAAGCACACATGAGTTTTCCCCAGGGTATTCCTGATGTGGGCCAGAGTTCCTGTAGGTACCAGCAGATATACTTGAGCATCCCTCCCATCCCACAGTGACTGATTTCAGTGGAGGACAAAAGCTGTTTTAGACACGGATCTGCTCCAGTTTGAACAATTGCTGTTAACAGAACCGACTTCCAGCTAGCTCCAGGCAGTGACATCATTCAGGTAATGTTCACGGGATGAGTGTCTCAGCTCCAGTCTCTGGTATTCAAATCCCCTCAGCAGTTGCTCCCTTCTTTTCTTCCCCACATTCCAAAGTGTGCCTTGTGTCTTGCCATCAGAGAGATGGAGTACGGCTGTTCTTCCTCCTCCAGCTGCTGTAGGAAAGTACACAGTGGAACACATGTCCCAGTCTACCTAAAAGGATAAAAAAGGTTCATTTTGTAAGCACAGAGCATGATAGCTCCAAAAGTATCAATTCAGATACCTGCTTGAACACATACATGCCTTTCACTTTACTAATTAAAACCTAATAGAACACTCTGAAAATGTTTCCTTCATATCTCATGTAGTCTAAAGGGGGGGGGGAATCTCTTATCAGAGCATGGCTCACTTCCCAGGTTAGGAGAGAGGAATCCCTGCCCCATCTTTGTTCCTCAGTAACAACTCACTTGTTGTAAACAGCTCAGTAGGACCAAGGAAAAAAACAAACAAACAAACTACAAACACCAAACCTCAAGGATCCTTAATATAAGGGATGGACTGCAGCTTTGGGATTAAGAACAGGGAAAATGAGTCTGCTCCCTGTGCTGTCTGGACCTGGCAGAACAATGGAGTGTTGTGGGCAAAGGAGGAGTCATGGTGAGGTCAGCGAACAAAATCTGTTGTTGTTTTCTATTTTTTCCCTTATGCAAGGAATATTTTTCTTTCAATGTGGCATTTATTTGGGATTCAGGGAAGTGTGAATGCGGGGGGAGAACGAGAAGTGTTTCCAGCATTCTGAGGAAACACAAATTACTTTTTGTGTAATGTGCTGTGCTTTACAGAGCAGCAAGTCCTTCCTGACATTCTTTGGGAACCCAAAGATGCACATCCTATTAAACGGGGATTATTTTAACCAGCCTTGCTAAACTATCTTCCAATATGGCCTGGCAAAACTTGTCCAGGCATGTCCAAAGCAGTTCCTAGGGAATGGTTCTGGATGGCTGAGAGCTGTGTATTGAACTGGCAGGGGATGATACAGAGGTGTTGATTGGGCCTTGTGGCATGTGGATTTCGACACGGAAATAGGATTACAAAGCATAGTGATTAAGGGACACGGAGTAATTAGCACTCCAGACACAAGCATTGTCTGCCCACTCTGGACACCCACGGGAGAAAAACAGGGGTCAGTTGGAACAACAGCTCCCTTGAACCACTTATGCAAAGAGCTCCACGCAATTTACAGCCACTAATTAATCCAAGTGCCCCACTGCTGGCCTATTATTCCGGTATGGAGGACAGCAGCAGTGCTGACACCTGGAAGGCAGAAGTCACAGTTAAAACACACGGACTGAAAACACGGATCAAAGCTCCACGTGTGCACACACTGAAAAACAATTTACAGATTCTTTTGCTCCAAGAGCAATGGGATCGGTGCCTTGGGGATAAAAGCTATCAAAACCTTTGCAGGGACTTCCCCTCCCCAGGCCCTTTGGGAGGGAACAAGTCTAGGAGACGAAATGATTCATAAATCTGTCAGAGTTTAAACCTTGTTTCCCAGACGGCAGCCCCTGAAGGAAAGTGGCATTTGATCCTCCAGTAGCCATGGGAGCAATGTTCCCACTGGTCCGGCCCCTGTCTGCCCAGAGGAGTGTAATTCCACACCTCTCACCTGGTGCTCCTGGAAATCGAGTTCAGCATTCATAAATAAATTAATTTATTCGGGTTTATTGCTTGCTGCCTATGAGACCAAAGGACAGCAAGGCATCCTGATAAGAGATTAAATGGAGGTTGGTGTTAGGGAAGAGATTCAAAGGACAAACGCAGAGAGAAGCAGTGGCAGTGCATCTCCCAGAGACCACACCCCGAGTTCCAAACAGCTGCTGGAGTAAGGAAGGGAGGGGGCAGAAAAGAGAAATCCAGCTCAAGAAACTGCTCAAGAAACTCAGAGCAGAAAGCATTCTGAGCTGACAAGACCCGAACACAAATCAACAGAAACTTGGTAAGTTTAGGACAGAATCTCTGTTTTAATCTAAACAAATCTGCCATGTACTGATAGCACACACTATGCTTACTGAAAATAAAAGCTGCCTTATTTATATAAAAACCCCTATACCAGCATAGCTGCACCACAGTCCTGGGACACAACTCCCAAGATGAATTTATTCAAAGAGAGAAGTCTAAAAATCTACTGGGAAACAGTTTCTTTCTTAGAAAATGTTCTTATTCCCAGCAGCTGGCAGAAAACTTGTAAAGCACAGCTAAAAATTAAATTGCATGCAGTGCGAAAAGCTCGGTTCCTGAAGGAAATTCCAAGCCTTCACTGAGAATTTTCACTGACACAAAAGGATTCTGTTCCAGAAATAACACCAGGGACAGGCCCCTGCCTATTGTTTCAGGGCTCTGAGCGAGCCCATGTATGGGAACCACAGAATTCCATGATCTCTGATATTGATAGAGCAGGAGGAAAAGGCTGCAGAGTGAGCTGGCTCTGTGCTGAACCCGATGCTCTGCCTGTGTTGTCATGGAGGCCTCTCTCCACACACAGAGCTGGAAGGATCTAGAAAGCGCTCAGGAGCAAACAGCAAGAGTCCAGCGCAACCTATTTTTTTAGCACCATCAAATCTCATTTTGGAAGGTTTGGAAATGGCTCTGGCACGAGAAGAGAAAGGAGGAGCCTTGCCCACAGTGCAAAACCTGGCATAAAGACAGCACATGAAGGAAGGCACTCCTGGTGACTTCGCCAGGGCCACGGCAAGGATACCTGCAGTTCTGTAGCTCATGGGTTGTAGCTGCCCCACCTCATTCAAACTTCACTCCCTGGTCACTGAGAACAAGGCAGGAAGCGGGAAAGACTCCAAATCCGTGACACATTTCAGAACTTGCCCGGTGACTACAGTTATTTGTCATTTCTGCGGGGGGTGGATGCAGGTACCCTCACCGGTTCCCACTCCAGCTCCTGTCAGAAATCTATGCTGCACCTTGAAGTCTAATAAAATGTAACTTCCTGACTTTTTTAGCTCATCACTCCAGGCACACGTAGGCACTTTGGGCAGGCAGCCACTGCAGGCAGCGTCAGAACATCAGCTGGAGGGGCAGCCCCAGTGCTGCTCCCAGTGTGGCACAGGGAACCTTCCAGCAGCCAAGAGAAGGACACCAAATGGTAATAATTTGCCTTCAGTGTGAGTTAAATGGTCTGAAAGGCAGCGGGGTGTTTCAATAGCCTCCTGCTTGTCGAAGCATGACCACAGAACCAGCAGTTTGCTCAGAGGCCTCCTTTAATAACCGTTTGTTACTGGAAGGTGCGTTTAATTCACTGTATATTTTTGTCACTTACTTTGAGTGGGTTCTTTTATTTAATTGACAGGATAATTCTAGGCAGTGTCGTACTGAAGGCTTTGGAAAGTTTTCTTGGGTTTGTTTTTTTTTTTTCTTTTTTAGAAAGGTGGTTGTGCATAATTTCAGGAGGCGTTTTCAAAATCACAGGGATTCTGCATAAATGGAATTTAAATTAGTCATTAAAAGTTAAACCAAGAAAAAGAAAAAAAAAGGAAGACAGTCACCTTCCTGCCCATAGAACTAGGCAACTGCTGAGTAAAATGATTTGCTAGGAAGCATTTAGCTACAAGGACTGGATAGTGTAAATTTATTTTATGATTTTACACTTATTTTCCAATTTAACATTCCACTTTCCATAAAAGATGAGAAATCCCTTAATTACCTAACAAAGCACTCCTTTCTCTCCTTTCTCAGGCTGTCTTTTGCTAAAATTGAGATCTTGGGACAATGTCTTCTGTCCTTTGCATAAGGATAATTACTCATTATGGGATCGTGTCAGCCGGTGTATTCTTCTCCTTACCAGACAATAAAAACACGGACTGCCACAGATGGGAGGTTTTTTCCAACTGTAAATATGAAAAATTTCAGTCTAGTGGGTCGGTTATTCCTACTGAAATAACAGGCAGCTGGAATTCTGGAAGTCTGGTGGAGTCTGCTGACCTAATCCCTGCGCCAGTAAGGAATATTCCATTTGCCCCCTTGCTTTCCAAAGGACGACCTTTAGTCATTTCACGTCTACATAACAGCCTGCTCTTATTCCCCAATAACTTCTACCTCTGCTTCACCACACAAACTGCTCTGTGAAGGGTAAAAGGGGATGCCTAAATTTCCACGCCCAGCACCACAGATGTTTCCCAAGGAACAGCTGCAGGAACATTTCCAGCATAGCTCTGTCTCAAGGCACCGCATCCAGGCACGTTTCACTCACACACTCCCGCTGCTCGCCAGAAGAAATCATTCAGAGAGACTTCCTCAGATGCACCGGCAGCTCACGTGATCCTGACCCACACAGAAAAGTGCACATTACCCATTGGAAAAGGCACATCTACAACCATCACAGCAACACTGTTCGTTCTGCAAGCTTATAAACCCCGACAGCGTTGATATCAGCTCCCCGGGACACAAAATGTCCAGTTATAAATATGGATGTCTACAGTAAAGCGTAGCCACAGCCAGGTAATTAACACGAACTGCCTTCTAAAAAATGAGAAAATAAAGGAACTTTTGTGCTTTGGAAAGGAAAAATGGAAGAGAACCCGTATTCAATGACACCACTCTTCCAAAACAAAAAAGTTACAACAGATAACGCTGCTAAGGAGGAGGCACTAATAATCTATTTTCTAGGAAGATTTGCTGGTGGGATGCCCAGGGTGAAGGGGACAGTCTGAAGATACTACTGTCACCACATTAAATGAAATAGAGCCAGAACAGAACACGTTCCAAATAGCAAAGCAAGCGGCAGAAAACAGCAGCTCCGGTTGAGAAAATTACATTATGGGGCTGTTTATTTAGTAAAACTAAATCAGGTAAAAAGGTTAATTTAGTGTCTGCAGCTCCCCTCTCAGAATTAATCACTGAGTGAGTTGAAAGAGGTGCTTCATTTGCTAAATGGGAGCACGTATTTCACTGTTCTGGATGAAAGCAGAACTGTGTCCTGGTGTTTTGAGACGCTCCATGCTGGGAACAGATAGGAAGAGAATCTTGTGCAGCTCAAAGAGAAGGGTTTGTTTTCCTAGTAAATAATTTAAATTCCTGCTGGTAGGAAGAGCAGGGTGGGAACAGCTCCACAAAGTCCTGAGAGGCCATGGAGATGTTCCACTCGAGCTGACACTCCTGTCATTCCACTGATGGTGGTTTCTAAGGTGAACAGCCTTCTTTAACAGCTGCTCTGGAAAGCTACGTTTTAAGCTCAAAGAAAGGAAGGAGCCTGCATCTAGTTTCCTTTCTTCCTTTGCCATGTTCCTCAGGAATACTGGTTTGTTGGTTGTTTTTTTTTTTTCCCAAAGGGCAGCTAATTATTGCCTGTAGGAACAAGCACCGCTGATGTACTCATGAGGTGGAAGTGCCTAATAATTTGCATTTACTGATTTCCACACTACTTACTCGGAAAATGAGCATGCCATCGATCGATTCACCGCCCAAAAGAAAGGGTAAGGTTTTTCAAAAACTAATAGTGATTTTGTATAGTCCAGTTTTCACAGAGATGAGACACTTCAGTGCTCAAACCCATTTCATTCCTCTGGGAGAGCTCCTTTGTGCTGGTAATTTTTCCTTGACAAGCACTTACTCCTTGGAAGCCGAGCAAAGCCTTGCCAGGTAATTTCACCACAAGCCATGTTTTTAGGGTTCTCCTTGTTTCCTTCTCCTGCTTTCCCCAACACAGCACATTTGCAAACTGTCCCTCTCACAAAGACAACGCAGCTTAACTTTCTTTTCAGCTTCTGGAAAATCGAGAAATCCTGACTATGTTTCCCTATTTTGTTTTGTTTTTTAAACCGACATCAATATCATCTCCTCTGAGCTGATCAAAGCCTGCTTGCTACTTGAAGGATCAGAGGTTAGCAATAAATATAGATAAGTTATGTAATGGCTGGAGTCGAAGCACAAACACAGAGATAACTGTAGGGATAACTGGACTTGCTCTGTCACAGAGGGAACTTGACCAGCTGAACCCCAACAGCAGTTCTTTTTATAAGCTTGCATGTTTCCAGCCCCTTGGGATATTCAAATGCTTTGCAAACTATTTGAACGTAGCCTCACAACCTGCCTGACACAAAGGTGAATCTACCCTTGCTCCGAGGCTGCTGTGTACATGTAGATTTGAACTCCCCGAGCTTTGCATGGCCGTGCTGAACTTTGAGTGCACCTGAGTTGGGGGGGTATGAAAATTACCATTAACCTTTGCATCCCTGGCTTTGACTGACCGGTCAGAAGACCAAAGCACCACAGCCGAAAAGTGCCGCAGCTTTACAGATTTCTTAAACACTGACTCTTAGGCAAGGAGTCCCAGAGGAATTAGAATGGAACTGTGGAAGCGAGATAAAATTCCAGCAGGACTTGCCCTTCTCTGCACCTTCTCAGTTCTAAAAGTCATATTCCGTTCCAAGATAACAATTAATAAAAATGGAAGGGAGCAGCACACGGCAGGCTTGGATTTGCAGAACAGTTCATCCTGTGCATAGAGGAGCTGCTGCAGCAAAAATAGGCTTTCATTTCAGTCTTACATGTTACTAGGGAAAGGGTTAAAAAAAGCTTGAGATGAACGAATTTTTAGCAAACTGATTCAGAGTTAATTTGCTGGAAAACGAATAGAAAAAAGTAAACCCATGTTCTCTCTTGATGATTTATGTCACTTGTGCCTATTATCTCCGGAGGAAATCCTCCTTTGTGTGCTGTCTGAACAGCCAATAACTACAGATACTGGAAGGAGTTTAAAGAAAACAATTTGCCTTTGCTCTGAACTTCTTGCTTTTATCTCTCCATTTCAACCTCTGGTGGTGCGGCAAGATTCTGACACTCATCACCATGCCAGGATTTGCATGCATGCATATTTATTCTCTTCCTGGTCTTTGCTGTACAGCATTGTAACACAGCCCCAAATCCATTTTAAAAACACAACACAGAAACAAACAAACCACCACCACCGAAACCCACACTTGTGTTACAAAAGGATTTAAACACTCAAAAGCTTGTCCCGTTCTCAAGGAATAATCGGAGCTGTGAGACAACAGCTCAGCTTCCACAGCACTTCAGGCTTCTTGTGCTATCCGTGGGAATGCCAGACACAGCCTGGAAACGACAAGGAAAAGGACAGTGCTGCAGGCCTTTGTGCCGGCTAAAGGCCTAAGGAAGTAAATAAAGTCCAGGGCAAATCCCTGTTGACATTTTGCCGGGCAGTAAATAAGGGATCACCAGGGATAACACAGGGAGCTCTGTTCCAGCACATATAGACTGGGAGACGCGGGATGCGCAAGGAACAGGCGAGACCATGACGCTTTTGCCGAGGATCGGCACAACTCGGGGCTTACTTACAATCAATTTACAAATGACACCTTTTCCCAGCGCTTCGCGAGTGTTTTAAACGCCACTTTAAGGACCGTCCCCGGCCCTGCCCGGATCCCCCAGCGCCCTCACAGAGCCGCGCACGCGCCGCAGATCCCGCCGCCCCATTCGACACTTCCGCGCGATGCTTCCGCCAGGGCAAAGAGTCCCAGTTCTCACCCCTCCCGCCCTCCCGCTCCCCCTCACCGCCACCGAACCGGGGGGGAAAAACCGGGAGGGGTGAACCGGGAGGGGAGAACGGGGAAGGGAGAGCCGCCTCCAGCCGCCGCCGGCCTTCCGCATCCCTGACGCGGGGCTTTGTCCCTTGCCGGCGGCGCTGAGGCGAGGCGGTTCCGCGCTGAGGGGCGCTCGCGCCGCCTCGCCGGCGCTTCTTTCTCCCCCCCCCCCTTCCCCTCCCCGAACCCCCCGGGAAGCGGCTGGCTGCGGGCTGCCTCTCGCTCCCCTCCCCTCCCTTTTCGTTTTTATTTTATTTTATTTTATTTTTAACCCCCCCTCCCTCCCTCCCGCGCGGCGGCGGCGGCCCACCTTCCCCCCCCCCCTCCTCCTCCTCCCCCTCACAGATTCCCTCTCACCCTTCCCTCCCCCGTCATGGCGACATGAGGAGCCCGCCGGCCACCGCCGCCGCCCCGGGCATGGGCCCCGCACGGTGCTGAAGCGCCGCGGAGGAGCCCCGGCGCCGCCGCCCCGCCATGGGGTGCTGATGGCCGGGCCCCGCCGGGCACCCCGCCGCCGCGCAGGGGAGGTGAGAGCCGGGAGGGGACGGGGGGGATCGGGGGTGTGGGGGCTGTACAACGCCGTGGTTATAAACGCTGTAAACGTACACGCGCAAAGTAAAGGCGCGCTGAGCATCCCGCCGGCGGTGCTTTGTGTGCCCCGTGCGGTGCCCGTCCCTGTCCCGTCCCTCCGCCGTGAGCCCCCCACCCCGCCCCATGCAGGGGCTCGGCAGCGCATCTCTGCCCCAGCTGTCAGCCCGATGCGCGGCATTCACAGTCGGGGAATGCTAAGGGCTTGGAATGCACCTTAAAGATCGCCTAGTCGCACTCCCTATGCCATGGGCAGGACACCTCCGGGTGACCAGCTTCTTCCAAGCCCTGTCGAACCTGGCTTGGAACACTTTCAGGGTTGGGGCATCCACAGCCTCCCTCGGGCAACCCGTTCTAGTGTCTCACCACCCTCATAGTGAAAAATTTCTTCTGAATATGGAACCTAAATTTCTCCCCTTTCAGTTTGTACCCATTACACCTTGTCCCGTCACTACAGTACCTGAAGAAGAATCTCTCTCCTGCCTCCCTATAGGCCTCCTGGTTTCGAGTTTTGTTCTCCTGTGCTCTCTTGTTCTCCTGTCTTCGTGTACTTCATTTGCAGATACGGGCTGTACTCTCTCCCCTCTTAGCTTTCCCGGCTGTGGTGGAAGAAGTTTCCTTGAAGGAAGAGCAGCATTGTGTTCTCTAAATCCATCTCCAGAGGGGTGAACTGAAGGGAGTGAGATTGCCATTGGGTTTTGTGCCTATGGTAAAAAGCAGAGTGACAGAAAAAATCGTTCTGAAAACTTATCCACTGAACACAGGAAACCCTGCTCACCTATCCTTCCCTTTTGACCCTGTGAAGGAGGGAAAAAGGAACAGTCCTTCATTTTACCACTCTTAAAAGTAAGGGTCTTAGACAGCAGGCTGATTCAAGCCTGAATTTAAAAATTATTTCAGCATCAGCCTTTGTCTGCTCCCAGACATTTCTTTCTGTGGCGTGCTGCAACAGCATGCAACCTGGCACAGCCCCTTTTAAAGACAGAAGGGTGAGATTTTTTTAATAAAATGTTTAAACTGAGCAAGATGCAAGTGGTGCACACTTGGGCAAGGGGAGCATCTCTCCCCTTTTCGCTGCAGGGGTGGCAGCTGTGCCCCCACCTCTGCAGGTGCACCTGGAGCCCAGGTCAGGCAAGGTGAGGGTGTCTCTCAAAAAGCAAATCGTGCCATCTTTTCCTTGTCTCCAGGGTTGAATTTTGGATCCCTGCAAATGATTCAGATTTGGTTTTCAAGTAGTTTGGCCGGCTCCTAGGGCAGGGGGAGGGCTTGTTCTCATCAGTGCCTACACAGACCTTGGCGTGGGATGTGGGAAGCTGATTTTTTGGCTTCTCCCCAGCAGGAACTGAACTTTCACATGGGGGGTGTGTGTATATAGATATACACACACACACACAGAGGTTTAATTATCCTTCACCCCTGTGTAGAACTTAGGCACAGTTTGATGTGGCAGAACTGATCTCAGCTGCTGCTTTTACCGTGTCTGTTCTGTATTCCCAAGTCCTGCACTTCATTTGGTCTTGGGACCCTACTTAAGAACACTGCTACTGCCTCTGCTGAGAGCCTTGCTCTGTCGAGATCCTGTGCATGAAAGCTCCTCCTTGCAGGATGCCAGCTGGGGCCAGGCTTTCCTGCTGTTTCCATGTTGGGGGTGTCACAGGTCTGCAGCTTGTGCTGCTGAGAGCCCCCCCTGAGCAGGAACTGCACAGCATCTCTCTGCCTGGGTCTCTGGAGCTGTGTTTCCCTGTTTCCAGACCTGTCTGTCTTCAATCTTAGAGTAACCCTTGGATGCAGTCAACATTTGTGAGCAGATGAGTTGTTCTCCTGTTTTCAGATGGTTCCAGTAATATGTACCTACATTTATCAGTTTAATCAGGGGTCAGTCCAAGTGTGACACTTCCGTGCTGCTGTCTTAGCTCGTGTCACTGCCCTGGGAGAGGCTTTTTGGTGGACCAAGTGTTTGCAGCTTTGTAAAGCTTTGAGCATCTCCCCTGTAATTACAGCCTCTTTCCTTTTCCATTCTCAGCCTTTCTGTGCTCACCTGCCTCTTAGCATCCCTCGCGCACAGACTGAAATGAGACCTCCAGCAGCTTCCCAGTGGTGGAACGTGCCTTCCCTCAGGGCCTGCTGGAAGATGCTTTCCCTTGCACACCTGCAGCCATCCAATGGTTAAAGCAGTCATTAGTCTTGACCTCGTGCTGAACTGGCTTTTGGGAAGCATTTATATTCACAGGTCTAATCATTGTGTTTTTACGAGGCACTTCTTATATTTAGGAAATAAAGCTCAGCATCACACCAGGGTAGATGATCCATTTCAACTGGGTGTGGAAGGGATAGATAAAAACACCTACGGTTTATGCCTCACTGAGGGATTTTAAAAAGGTCAGGCAGGACCAGTGGCCTCAGGAAAACTAGCCATCATTTCTTGCGTGCCAAATGATAACCCTTAGGACTCAACTGCCTGAGCATGGAGCAGACTGTGAGTGGAAAAGGTCTGCTTCTCTAGATGGAGTGTAACATGGCTGAGGGGTCTGAATTCCTCCCCTGCAATACACAGAGTGTGTGCCCTGACTAACTTGCCCTGGAACTTGCTGTATTTGCCTTTTTTCCTTTGCTCCCATGACTTTGTGGGGCCCAAAGACCTTTTCACCAGCACAGTCCAGTGAAGCAGCAGGAAAGCCAGGCTGGCTATCAAGTAAGTGGGTTTTAAGGGGGGATCCTGTTTCATTGAGAATAGTTTCTCTGAGAATACAGCGCAGTTATAGCTATTTTCAAGAGCCAGAAAGCACAGTGCAGTCACTGAGATGGAAGGAAATCTCAGGTGTCTCCAGTCTCTGTACGAAGCAGATGTGGTCTGGCATTTTCCCTTCCTGTGTGTTTGCTGACTGCGATATTACCAGCGCTCATTTATTAACCACAGTGGGTATTTGCACTTGCTGTGCCATAAACTCCTCTCAAAGCTCACTCATAAAGAACGTGTTACTACAGATATTCCCTATTGCTCAGCAGCCTGGACACCAAACATCTTCACCAGGACGATGGGAGATGCTGGGTGAACCCATCTGCCAGAGCTTTTGGACCTTTTTGCTGCTTTTTCACTGTACTCAGACCCTGTGTCATGGCTGGGGTGACTTGACTACAGTGTTTGTTAGACAAGAACTTGGCTCCTAAAAACTTCAACCTTTAAGCTTTTTAATAATTTGACTTGGTCAAACTCGGTGTTGACATGCTCCTTACTGCAGCCATGCAGCTGAACCATCAAGCTCAGATTTGTGAGAGCCCTGTGAGCGTGTCCGTGCACACAGCGACAGGAGCAAAGCAAAGCGGGATTCACACAACTCGGCTGTGGAAGCAGCAGCAGGAGCACTCCAGCTACTCTCACAGACTGCCTCAGACACTCTGCTTCCTTCCCCTTCATCTGTACCTCCTCTTTCTGAGCTCCCCTGTCTGGCTTGTATTTTTTTTTTTAGGCTCAGGACTGCTTTTAGGTTGTCCAGAACTGTGGGTATATCGAGGCTCTCTCAGGACAGGAGAGATGAGTACGCAGGGAGCAGCCAGGACTGTGCCTGTGCCATGCTATTTTTGCGGACAATTGGAATTATATCCTTTTCTGTATTGTCTCAACAAGAGGCTAATTAGTCAGCAAGCTCAAGCTCCTGGAGGATAATTAAGCTTTATAAGTGTGGGTTCTCTTTGGTTGATGAGAAAGAGGAGGCAGTACCCTCAGAGCACAAGAATGCTGCTCGGCAGCTACTGTCTGTACCTCATAATTGATCTATTGTTTCAACAGCAGATAATTCCCCATTTCCTCATAATTATCTCTTTACTGCCTCACACTGTATCCTGATATTAGCTGTAATCACTAATTTATCCTGAAGCCAATCAGAATCTACAAAGCAAAATACTGGCCTTGGTGAGCACTTAGGCTTTCAGACAAAATTCTCTTTTGTTGTTGTCAAGAGGAATCAAGCCATCGTAGTCAGACATTTTTTGGATGTGGGTGTTGAGCTGGGTATAAACTAGTTTGGTTTTATCACTGTTCATTGATGTTAATGACTGACTGCTGCCGAAAGACAAAAAGAGGTACTGCTGAATCCCTCTCTGCGTTTTTGCCCACAGAGGCATTGCATTTATTTGGTTGCAGGGGATTATATTACTCAAAAGGTGGTGCACGATGCTTTAAATTCCAAATGCCTGTTGGTCCTTGCCTCTAGAGAGTTAGTTTTCATGGGCTTGAAAGCCTCTGGCCCTATTTTATGAAATTACTGCTCTCCCTCATACTCTGTGAGCTTGGTTTTCCTCAGAGTGACTTCCTTCAAGTTACTGTTGATTTATACCAAGTTACATTGGTGGTGGGAGAAGTGAATCATGCTCTGCGTGTGTTGCTTTGAGGAGACGACCAGTGAGACATTACATAATGCCAGGTTTGCTTGGCCCCCCCTCTTTTTTTTTTTTTTTTTTTTAATTTTAAAGCCTTCCTGCTGCCTGAAGAACAGACAAGCTGCTCTGGGCCCTTAGATCTGGGCTGCTTTGAGCCTTTAGCCCTTGAGATCCCCAAATGCTTGAGGCTGGAAAGTACCTCTGAAGGTCAGCTTGTCTGAGGCCCTTCCTCAAGCAGGGCCACCTAAAGCCAGTTGCTCTGCACCATGTCCAGGCATGTTTCCAATGCCTCCAAGGGTGGAAACTCCACAGCCTCCTTGAGCAACCCAGCCAAAGTTCTGTCACCCTCACAGTAAAGAAATGTCACTGATTACCACCCTCAGGACACAGTCATTCAGCCACCTTTCAGTCCACCTCACTGCCTCCTTATCCAGACCCTGCTTCCAGCCAGGAGTCTGCCCAGATTTTCCTTGGCCTTCCTCTTGCTACCCAGGTTCTCTAGCCCCTTCAGTCTCTCTCACAGCTTGCCAGAGGCAATTCCAGCTGGGCTTTGGCTTTTGTCCGACCTCATCCCCAGCTGCCTCCGCTATCCCATGGTCACTGCAGCCAAGGCAGCCTCCGACCCTCACATGTCCCAACAGGCCCCTCTTTGTAGGAGGGTGTGGGGTCCAGTGGAGCCCCTTTATCCAGGGTGCTCCTGGTTTCCTTGTGCTCTGCCTGCACACATCACAGTCCTTGGGAGCCCCACACGGGGACCAAGGCTCCAGCAATTCCTCTTTGCAATGGAGCCTGTCCCTCCACTGCAGCACTCCTGGCTCATGGGAGCTCTGTGACCCAAGGCTGTATTCTTGCACCTGCACACACCTCTCCACACTGTCCATAGGCAGGCAGACACCTCAGGGAAGCACCCCCACCTACCTGACCTACCAGAAGGGAACCTCACAGATGTGTCCTTGCTTACATGCAAATGCTGAAAGTGACCTCACTTGACCATCATTTGTTGTTTTTTTTTCTTGATGCCTTCCTGTCATCTCACCCAACATGCTTTGAACCCTTTTTGTAGTTATAAACCTTGAGGTGGGGCAGAAGGTTTCCTTTGAGTGCCAGCAATCCCCTGCTTCCACCCTGCCCCTTCTCCCCAGACACTTCACTTACCTCAGTGGTGGAGATGGGCACTGCCTGCTGCTTCTCTGTTGCAGATGGGGCTGAGGCTTTCCAAGCTGACCAGTCCCAGAGAAAATCCTGTCCATCTCCCATGAAACTGATGTCGTGCAGCCTGCTCACTTCCTCCTAAAACTCCTCCACTCAGACAACCAAACCTTCTGCAGGACCAAGGCTCTGGGCACTCCCTGCGGGGGAAATGGCCCCATGGTGTGGCACCACCATGCCTGAGACTGCTTATACTGGAGCAGGGCTGCCAGGGTCCCCCTTCACAGCAGCTCAGTTCCACATCAGCTCTGGAAGGAGGTGCTACTGCCTCCAGCTGCCTCTTACATAGACTTTGCCCAGCTGCTGCTGAGTGGGTGCTTGGCTCTCCCTAACTGGGGGCAGCTGGTGATGCTCCTTGGAAGCTCCTGGGGTCCCTCAGCCCCCAGGTTTAACGGCCTAGCAACAGCAGTGCCCTCAAGTTCCTCAGAGGGTCACAGGTGTTCCCCAGTAGTCCTAAATCTTGTCCCCAAAAGATCCAGAGAGTCTCCTAAGCAGAACCCAGAGGCTGCCATGCACACCTTGGTCAGTTGCCTGTGGGAGGGAGCTGCTCATTTGTTTGCCAGTGCTGTACAGGGAACTTTTACAAGGCTCAGCCATTGCTGTCTTGGATTTATCTCTCATTTACATTGGAAAAAGCATAAAAATAATTGGGGTTGTTTCAGCAAATGCTCATTTCTCTTTGCTTTATTCTGTCTGGTGCTTCAGTTCTGAACAAGAGGATGGCACCATCTTTCTGGCATGTGACCACTGTGATTGTCCCAGGCGAGGACTGACTGTCCTTGACGTGACACCCCAGTGCACACAATAAAGGCTCACATTCCTGACCTGTTCCTGAGCCTTGGGATCTGCTGCCAAACAATAGCAGGGCCCATTCCTACTGAAATCCATCCCGTGGCTGATTTTTATAAACGTTGTGAGGAATTGACATCCTCCAGTGATTTTTAGGTTCAAATAAACCTAAATCTCAGAGCAGAACTCATGAAAATATATTGAGTTTCATCTCCTCTTTGTATCAACACATACGTTTTGCAGCTGGAGCTGTTCTCCCTGGGCTGGATCCTGAGTTTGCCTTTTATCCACAGTTTGCTGGGTCTGTTGCTGCCCCAGCAGGGAGAGGAGCTGTGATTAAAGCAGCCTGTTTGCACCACTGGGAAGCTGTGGCATGGAATATTTAAGCCATTACTGACCAAAGACCTTTCTGGGCAAAGGCTGCTTGAATGGACTCATCTTGGCAGTTTCTAGACAAAAAGGAAATGCAAACCATCACCACCTCCCCCTCCTCCTCCTCTGGCACTTCCTACCAGAGCCACTAGAACAGGGAGTGGGGCAGGCATGGGTCTGGAAGCACTCCCATCTCGCCAGGAGGGAAGAATGGTGACATTGTCTGAAAGTTCAGTCAGGAGTTCATCTTCTACCTTGTTTTTTTAAAGTGCCTGCTTTGGAAAATATAATTTTAACTTTTCTGTAAACAGCAAACCCCTGATGTCAGTCACAAGGCTGGGGGAGTGAAGGGGAGCAGAGATCTCTTAGCACCAGTCTCATTTATGGAGCAGCCCTTTTCCGGAGGGCTCCTCCTTCCTAGCTGCTAAATGGACCCTGGGATTTCTGTTTCAAAACAAGACGTAAAAAACCCTCCCCTCCCTCCCTCCCATCAAAACATTGCTCTGCATTCCCTTTTCAACCTGTGGTTTTAGCTGGCAGGTTCCTTTAAAGCGTTTGGAAAAATTCATCTGTTTGGAAAACGGGCACTGAAATGAGGTCAGCTTTATTTGCACTCGCAGGAAAAAGCTGGTTGGAGGAAAAGAAGTGGCGAGCGTGTGATGTACATGAGCCCGCCCGAACGGTGCTGCCAAAATACCTCACAGCCTTGCTTTTGTACCAGGTTGTGGGAGGCAGCTCGGGCTGAGTCACACTGACAAGTGGCAAGGGCCCTCTTCCTCTCCCAGCCTCCAGAAAAATTGCCTCTTTCCGAATTTGGGCTTAGCCAGGGCTCAGGTGTGCTGCTGGTTAAAGGTGTGAGATCACCTGCAGGCCCTTAGGTCTGACACTGACGCTCTGCTCATGGGGAGGATTCTTCCTGTGCTTAGTGTGTGACCACAAGTCAGTTTGTAGCTTCAGACAGACATGCTTACTTAGGTGCTAACATTTGAAATTACATTCCCAAACGTACTTTTCCCAGCCGTTTAGCCTGCAAAATTTTTATTGTCTCACAACGGCGTCGAGCTGTTCCCATTGGCCATTTATTTTGTATGTCCCAAACGAGTTGGTTTGAACCCACGCTGGTTGTCTGCTCATTTCTTGCTGTCCCATCAGGCTGTGCTTTGGCATTTCCCTCTGCCCAGCACAGAGTTCCAGACTGCTTTGCTGCCGGGGCGTGAGGAAAGAGTTAAGCTGAGAGAAAGCCCCAGGTACTAAAATTAACATCCCTCCCAGCCCCCAGCCACAGCTTTGAAATTTCTAATCACAACTTGCAGTTAGACATTTCTGCTAGCAGCAGGCTTGGATCCTTTGAAATCGCAGATGGCTGGCTGGAGCTCCGAGGAATTCAGTCTCCTCCTCTCTTCCTTCTGCTTCGCCTTCCCCCCACTGCCCAGAAAAATCTGTTTGCAGGTCATCTGTGAGGTTTTATTGTTGCTTGCTAAAGCTGAAGCAGATTTGGCTGCTGGTCCCTGAAAATACGAGGTCTGCAGGAATTGGTGTGGTGCTTCAGCTCTACTGGAATTACCCCCCTTGTTCAGAATGCCCACCTGGGTGGGTGTGCAAAACAAAGATAGTGGGGTTTGGGCTTTCTCTGGCCCTGGAAATCTTGTCAGTTGTATACAAAACGAGCCGTGTTAAAAAAGCAAACAAACAAACCCACCACAGCAAACAGAAAACACGCCACAATCAAAACCAAAGAGGTTTTTGTTCCTGCCCTGAATTATTCCAGTGATGCTGTTTGTAATTCAGTTGTATGAGGACAGTTAAATTGCAGCTGGGAGCAGGAAAATCAGGAGCTGTGTTAGGAGCTTGTCCTGCTAGTGTTCCTGGAGCAGCATGTTTTGTGTGCAGGAGGCACTTTTTATAGTCACTGCAAATGATTACAAAACCTAAAAATAAAACAAAAAAACACCTCTATTTTGCATTCCACACAACTGCACTCCCCCCAAACCATGAAGTGTTATTTGGTCAGGGAGTCGTCTGCCCCAATTCCTGCAGAAACTGCTTTTGGAAACTGTAGCCTGCAGCGCTTGGCAGCCTAAAATCTCTCCAGGGAAACTGAAAAGCATTTCTTTGAGTCAAGGTAGCTATAAACTTGGACCAAAGAGAGGTCTTTATGAGAGGAGAGATCTTTATTTTATGGACCAGCTCGGAGTGTTTACCGTGGATAAGGAGGTGGTTTTTGATGCCTCTCACAAGTGAAAACCTCACATCAAGGTTCTGACTCTCTAATTTCGGAGCAAGATCCGACTTGCAGCTCCTCACAGGAGGCGTCAAAGCCAGTGCCTTGACTGGACTCACTTCTCCTTTATTAACTCCCCAGCTGTTCTTTAAGAGGTTTCAGTGCAGCCTGGTGACCTTCCAGTGAAGATTGGGAACTTTAGGAACTGTTTGAACACTGGTTGAAAAACTCCCAAAGTAACCACAGGGGAAAAAAACCCCCAAACCCAAAAAGGCAGCACCGGGGAGCTAAAGTTTAATTTTAAATCAGCGAAAGCAGCAGAAAGCTGGGGTGAGTTAGCTCGTGGTGACTGTCCCAGCCTGGGCAGTCCCTCCAGCCGAGGGTGACTCGGGCTCGGTTGCAGGAGAACCGAACACGGAGAGTTTTTGGCTGGAGCAGGTATTTGGTGTGGGGGCAGGCTCAGGCCTCCTGTGTCCCTGCTGTTGTGTGAGAGCTGCTGCCACACCGACAGGGCTCTGTGGTGCTGCTGTCACCTTTCTGGGCTGCTCAGGTGTTACCCTCCTGAGCTGGGCAGAGAGAAGAGTCCATGCACCTCCCTGTGCTGGATTTTGGGAAGCTGTGCCAGCCCTCCCAGAGCCTGCTCTGCCTCTATTCCTTTGTGTTTTGGGAAGCCTGCACGCACTCCTGCTGGCAGTTTTTTCCAGTGGCAGGCATTATCTGATGGAGAGCTATGTAAATGGAGATGCAAACTGGATTCAGCCCCGGGGTGCTTGGCTAGTCTCCCGGCTGTGCTCTCTTGTGCTGGAAAACTGCGCACCACTCTCGCTCCAAGGGAAACTTTCAAGCGCGTCACTCCTCTTCTTTTTTCCCTTATAAAGGTTATTGTGCCTCAGCCCTCAACTGAATCACGTCCCTAGTTCACAAAGGAAAGGTTCTTTTCCCCTCTCTTTTGCCCTTGGCACCTGGAGAGCAGTTGGCAGCAGCGCTCACTAAAAGTGCCCCTTGCGAGGCCCTGGCTGTGTCAGGGCTCCAGGGACACCCTGAGCTCTCTGCCGGGGCCACTGACCAGCCCAGGCAGCACGGGGACAACCTCAGAGGGGATCAGGGTAACTGGAAGCTCTTCTCTGCTTCCAGAGGCCTGTGAAACCCATCTGTGTTGTAAACATGGTGGGGATGTTTATCAGTCACAACAGAAGAAAACAGCCTGAAATTTTTCGCTGTGTTGTCTCCAGTGATTTGGGGGGTTGGCTAATTACTCTCTCTTTCCTGCAAAACCGAGGAAGGACCATCAATATTTCATATTAGGAGACGTGGTCAGGCTAAATATAGCTCCTGTTTTTCTCCTGATGAGTGTGGAGCGAACTGCTCCCGGTCCCCCGGCTCTCAGCACTGAGCCCAGCTTCGGCCTCTGCCACATTCCACGTGGGGCAGTGCTCAGGCACAGCTTTGCCGTGAGATGGTGAGGGATCCAGCCTTTGGGAACCAGTCTGGCCACAAGGAAAACCGTGGCTCTGATGGGAGGATCAGAGATGCTAATGAAGCCCCGAGGGAAGGAGCTGAAGCGGAGGCTGTGACTGTGCATCCCTGTTTCCCCTTCAGCCCCATTTACAGTGAGTGTCCTCAGGATCAGCCCCAGGTTTAATAAAGAAATGCAAAATCGAGTGAAAATGCACGTAAATAAGCTGTGGTTGGAGGTTCTGGAGTTTCACTTCCCCAGGCAGAGTGTCCCTCTGGGCAAGTGAGGAACTTTTAATAGGGATTTTTCAGCCCTATTAAAAAGTGGCCCTTTGGGGGCTGGTGGGAAGAGACAACACCACAGAGCTTTAGGAGTCCTGTTCAGGACTCCTGGTTCCAAGGTGTTCTGTCTGTTCAGTGACATCTGGACACCTTTTGAAGGGATATGCCAAGCCAGTACAGGCTGTCCCTTGTTCATGGAGCAGGATTTGTTATATAAAATCTAATACAGAGGGAGTTCCTGTTCAGAACAGAGGCCCCTGACATTTATTTGCCACTTAAAACCTTCTGGGCTCTTAAGTGGGACCGGAGTGTGGATTTATACCTGGTGCAGGTTGTGTGAATAAAGAACAATAGTTGTTCTCAGTCTTGATCTTTAAGGTTTCCTTTAGCTCTGGGAAGGCAGCTTGAATCTACATTTGCTCAGAGCTGCTTTTGTTGTTATTTCTAATAATGGATTGTTTTCCCTGTGAATTCTGTTTATTTTCTCAGAGTCAGCACCTTGCTTATTTCCTGTGAATGCAGCCTGGGCTGTTGTATTCACATGAAAATGCCTGGTTAGTGTTTGGCCAATATCCACCTTGGGGGGATTGCACAAGACCTCCTGCAAAGAATCAAAAGTTTCAATCGCTTTCCCATGGATTTACCCTTCATTTACCGTTCACTGTTTGGCTTAAGTCATTTAATGCTGTCAAAAACCTGCAGCCACAGTGCTGGTAGGCAGCCTCAGAACTATCTAAATAACCTTTTCCATCAGATCATCTTCTCCGTTTGAGAGCAGGTGGTGGAATCTGTTGTCATTAAAGAAATAAAAGATACAGACCTTGTTTCTGCTTTGTTTTCCGTTTGTAATGGACAAGTGCTTTGCCAGGCTGTTAATTACTGCCGAGTGAGGCTGTGCCAGGGCCGGGGGAACAGTTCCATTTCCTACAGCTTCAGTCCCCTCTGCGCTGCCTTTTGCCTGCACAGGCACAGCCCATGTTTCACCAAGCTATCTTTGGTTTTGCAGGTAGCTGTATCCAGCTGGGTGGCAGGTGGATCCAAGGGTTACCATGAAGTTTTCAGGACCCCTGGAGAGCCAGAGGTTGTCTCTCCTTCTGGAGATGGCAATCTCTAGGGAAGCTCAAATGTGGAAAGCATATGTGCCGAAAATTCAGCCCAATCAGGTAATGTCTGTCCTTCACATCATCGTGCCAGCAGAGGCAGGAGACTGCCTGGGGTGGGGGTTGGAGCAACTGGAGCTGTTCAGGAGCAAGTGCCTTTCCTGACACCCGGGGCCTCGGCCTCTGAAGGAAGGGATTCCCTCTTTATTTGATGGACACACCTGCCCCAGGGGTGCAGAACACCCTGCACAGCACACGGGGTGAGATCTCTGCTGCGCTTGTGAGAGCACATACATACATTGTCCTGATTAAATGAATTTTATCAACGGTGTGGATGATTAGCACCTGTTCCTGCTGGGCACCAACTCTGCAACAGTTCCTTAGAGCAGCTTTATTTTCTTGGAGTCATTCACTAATGACAGCACTGGTCTGATGCCTGCTCCAGGAAGAACCCCACTGACTCCAGCAGGTCTATTTATGGAGCAGGGTGCAAGCTCGTGTCAAGGGAAGCAGAGCCAGGCCTGTTCCAGTGAGGAATGTTCTCACAGGACTGGAGGAAAATTCAGGGTGGGAGAGCCCACGGGGACTCCGTAGTCCAAGCCCCCTGTTGTGCTGCAGGGAGGTTGGAGCAGGCCCCCGTGGCCTCACCCAGCCCAAAGTGGGTTTGTGCTCCTTTGGGAGGAGGCTCTGTCTCACCAGAGCACTCACAAACACCTGTGCACTCCACAAAGTTCTGTCTGAAACAAAATGTGGAAGGTGAGGGCGTTGTCACAGAATTGCTGGCCCTTTGTTGCCGGGTTGGGCTGAAATAACCGCACTGAGGGCCCGGATCCAGGCTTGCTGTAGATGCACCACATGAAACGTTCACACAGGTAAGTCAGAGCTAATCCCTGTCATGTTTGTTCTCTCTGTCTGACAAACAAGAACCTGCTGCTGTTGGGCGGGAGCAAATACATTTTTAAGGGCCTCCGTTTTGTTAGTGCACATTTTGGTTTCCAAAGGAGTGATCTGCTTGTCAGAGGTGTGGAGTGTGTGGTAGCTGTGGCTGTCTTGAGGCACGTACAGCCTAAGACTGGCTTATGGTAAACCAGCCTGTCATTCCCTGCTGGCTCTACTCCTGGGCTGATTACAATGTAGGGAGATAAGATTACAGGATAACAAGATAGGGTAGCCCAGCCAGATTCATAGGTGGCGATTTCACAGGGATGAGGCACTTGCCTTTCTGCCTTGGTGAAGTTGGTTCTGGTGGCTCAGAAACCACCGCCTGCCTCAGGCAGACTTCCCAGCAGTCAGTCCCTTCTCTGTGCTTGTCCTTGCTCCTGGAATTTCCACCCCCAAAACCCTTGTCTTGGTGTAACCTTTTTCTTTCTACTTTCCTAGAAAAACACTGATGTTACAGTGCTGTGCTACTAAATGTTTTGTAGCAGTAAGGGATCACTAACTGGGAGTGGGAGCTGCCTGTGTGTGAGATGCTGGAAGGTCAGAGGGAGAGGAGAGCATAAACACAGCTGCCTGCTCCGGGGAAACCCGGACTTGGGAGGCCAGGGAGCAGCTGAGAACACTCCTGTCTGTAATCACACATCTCCCTCTGTTCCTACGGTTCCTGTCACCCAGCTTGTCCAACTGTCCTGTGTTCCCCCAGCATTCACTTCGGTGATGGTGCAGGCATGGACATGCAATGCGAATTATCCTGTTTTCTGCACTATCTGGGAGAAGGTCAGATTCCCTAACATCCACTGCCTTCTTCTGAAAGCAGCTGCAGCAGCCTGTAACCTCCCTTGCACGACACTGTTGTTGATTTTCCGTGGCAATCGGGAAATCTGCATCCTTCTGTGGATCAGATCTGGCACCCCGAAGCGTGTGGAACTTTCCGTTCCCTGCTCCAAGGGTGGAGTGGCTGCACTGAGCTTTAATGAACTCACCTGCTTTGCCAGTGACAAAAGGTTGAGTGCGTCTGCAGAAATCCAGTGGTCTGATTGGAGACACTAGGGAGGTATTTTTGGGGAGTAAACTTTCTGTTTTGACTCTTTAGGAGACATTTTTGCTTCTGGCGTTTAAAACCGGAACAAACTGGGTTTCTAAATATGTGTCAGTTGAGGTCTTTGACAGGAAGAAAGAAACCCATAGTTACAGAAGCAGGAAGACTTTCCATATTTAGGATGGGGTGAAGAATCTGTTGGGGACTTTGTTCCTGGTCATTTAATGTACCTGATTCTTCTGTTTTGTTTGTACTTCTTGTCTAAAAATTCCTATTCCCTCCTTTAAATGCAGGCCAGTGTTCTGGGTACGTGCAACATTCCAAAGCCAGATCTCACCAAGGCTTTTCAGCCTGAAAAAACAGTGGGCTGAGTCTGGAACCTCCTCCTGCTTCTGAATGGATTTGGATTTTTTTCCCTTCTGGTTCCCCTCCCCCCCAAATGGGTTATATGAGATGCAGGTGACATTCAGGAGTTTTCTTGGGATTAAGGTTTGAGGAATGGAGCCATAAAGACTGGTCAGAGGTTGATTTTTGCACGTTACTGAGTAACTTTGTGGCTGGGAGGAGTGTCAGTGAAGATTTTTGGATTTATTTTTATAGAAAGAGAGTGTCAGGTGTGTCATGCCTCCTTTCCTTCCTGTTCTGGCTCACTCTGTCTCCCCACTTGTTCTGTGTACCTCTTGAGGAATCTGGAGAGCTCAGTTTATTTCCAGTTCTACTAAAGGTCACCTGCTCACTGCCTGGGAGCCCACAGGGGCAAGAGCAGCACACCTGTCTGGGGCAGGAGGCATTAAGGAAAAGATTATCAGCTGAGATGTTTTCTCTCAATTAGGCAGCAGCAAAACAGAGTCGTGTTTGAGTTCACAGATAATATTTATTTTAGCCTACATATTCCACAAGTCTCAAGGTGTGAGAGAGATCAGCATCTCTCGAGATGATTTGCTCTGTGCTTGCTCTCTGGAGCACCCATGTCTTGGTCCCTGGTTCTCCTGCCTGGAGCAGGGGTGACACACAGAAAGCACCCAAGTACCCGAGGAGGAACCTTTGCTTTCCACCCAAAGGGACTTTCTCACTTTCAGCCCCCAGAGTATCTCAGTTTTGCTTTTAGTTTCAATTCACTAAGGATCAGTGACCTCACTGCTTAATTAATTTTACTGTGCTGCATTTTGTTACTTGTGTTCTGAGGGTGTCAGAGGGGCACCTCTGAGAGAGAGGGACAGAGCCTGGTGTTTGTGTGGGAAGCAGCAGCAGGGTTTGGGGGGCAGGGGGGGCAGTTCTCCCTCCTGCTGCCTGTCTCCTAAACCAGGCTGTAACAACCTTCCCCGTGTTTAAACTCACCTGTCCGTGTGAGGGCATTCTGCCCCCATTCTCCTGCTCCTTTATTTGCACGTAGGGTCTGGAGTAGACACCCTTTTTGTAGGGTGCCAAAAAGAGCTAGAGAGTCCCCTCCTTTCCTTTGCTTCCTCATGTAGTTTTTAAGGAGCCAGTTTAATTTGGGAGCCTTCCTCGTGCTGGACATGCACCGAGCTGAGCCTGCTTTGCAGTTGCTCCTTCCTCCCACAGGCACTGTGGGGCTGGGCTTGCTTTAATGTCACATCCCAGCTACGCTGTGGGTTTGGGTCAAACGCTTTTCCCTTCACACGGCATGGACGGGTCCTGTGTGTGCAGCTGCTGCTCCCCGAGCTCCAGCCCTGCTGGGAATGCTCACCCCGAGTCTGAGATGGTGCCTTTTGGCTGCCCATGGAGGGCAGCAAGATCCAAGGCTGGGGAGGAGAGGCAGCACAGAGAGAGAGAGAATTACCCTTCCCAGCTGTGCTGTTTTTAGAGAAGTCCTCACCTTTTGCCTGGGCCGGCACAAGGAAACAGTGCCCAGCCAGGACAGACACCACAGCTGCTGCCTGTTTTGGTGGGATCGAGCAGGAGCAGGATTTGCCAGGGATGGAAGGGCTGTAGGGGGTGGTGGTGTTGAAATCCCCCCATGCTGGTAAGGCAGAGCCCTCCCTCCCCAGCAGGAACATGACACCTGCCATATCCACCCCCTCCTCGAGCATTCCCCTTTCTTCCCCCCAGGTACAGCCCAGGTCCCTTCCCACTCTCAGGAACACCTTGAGCAGAGCATTATTTTGGTGTGGTGTGTTCATTGTGCTCCTGGGCTCTCCTGCCCCCAGGGAGGCTCACATTTCACCCTGGAACTGCACTGATGATTTTAGAAAGAAGCAGTGTTTGTTGGAGAAAATAGCAGGTACCTCTTACTCCAGAGCCAGGCTGTAGCTGAGCAGCAGCTGAGAGCAGAGGCCCGTCTGGAGCAGCAGACAGTGCTGGTGACACCGGGGCACTGCCGGGGCTCAGGGCAGAACACGGACACGGGTACTGTGTGTGGAAGGTGCACGTAGGTGTTTCAGTGGTAGACACAGCCTGAAGTATTTCTTTTGTATCAGTAGGGGGGTGGCTTTATTATAAATTCCTGCCGCTTTGCCCTCCTGCTGTTACTGGGGGCAGTTACAGCCCAGCTTTTCATGTGTCTGGGCACATCCGTGCTGATCATCCCCAACAATCCCCACTGGAGCGAGACCAGACAGTTCCTTGGTTGATGTGAAAGGCTCTAGGAAAGCTGGAGGTATTTCTGAACTGGGTCACGGGGAAGGGTTTTGTGTCAATGACTGAGCTGTGCGTTGGTTGAAATTCAGCTGTTGTCCAAACAGATCGATGGGGGAGACAACGGCCAAACACCTAAACCGAACACCAAACCCAAACTGCAGGCAAAGCTGGAGCTGCTGCCTCCCCATTCCCAGGTCACTGAGCCACTGAGAGCCTTGTGTCAGTTGTTTGCAATTTTCTTTATTTAAACAGCTACCGAGCTAAAAAAAAATCCCCATCATTTGAAGAAAAAAATAAACCTTTCCCCGCAAAACCCCAACAGAATCCCTCCACTCCCTTGCTGTTGGCAAGGGGGGTTCTGTTCCAGCTGGGAATTTCCGTGCATCTGCATTGTTCTGAGGAGGTTAAAAAATAATAACAAAATAATAAATTTCTGGGAACTACTCTGGAGCTGAGCCTGCTAGTGCTTGACAAACTACAAGTCACCCATCCTCTTTTCCCCACTGTACAATGACACAAGTGAGGTTTGGGATGCTGTAAGGAAAGTTCCAGGGCAGGGACAAGTAACTGCAGGGACAAAGCGGTGACTGGAGCTGGCTCCAGGCTCCCCCTTTCCAAAGGAGGCTTTGTTTCAGTGCTGAGTGACTCCTGCAGATGTGAAGCCTTTGGTCCCTTGGGACTTTCTCAGCCCGTGTGTAAGAACAGCCTGTCTTTCTCTCCCCCAGGATGTAGCCATTTCTCCAAGGCAGAGGGATGAAGTCATCCAGTGGCTGGCCAAGCTCAAGTACCAGTTCCACCTTTACCCAGAAACGCTCGCCCTGGCCATCAGCCTCTTGGACAGGTTTTTAGCAGCAGTAAAGGTAAATATTTGCAGCTCCACAGGCAGGAACAGATTCCTGCCCCGGTGCACAGTCAGTGTTTGCAGTCTGAGCCGTGTGGCCGGACGGAAGCGCTTCCTTCCCCCGGCCCCCACCCCTGCCCTGCTGACACGTGGGTGGGCAGCACCTGCTCTGCTCTGGAGCCAGAGCTGGGGGTGGTTTGGGCACCTAGAGAGCAGTCCCTACCTCAGCCTGGGCTGACTCAGGAAGGCAAAGGCAGTGCCCGTGGGCCCCAGGCCAGCAGCACCAGGGACGGGCCCTGCTCACCTCCATGGCTGCATCCCTCCCATGTGCACCACCCCAAAATGCTGGGGCACCTGCTGGTAGCAAACTGGCTGGGAAAAAAGCTGAGGAGAGGTTTGACCCTGGCAAGGGGGCTGGTGCAGGGAAATGGGGGAAAAAATGGGTGAAGAAGGTTAAAACACAGACAATGGCTTTTGGGGGAGTAGTTCCCTACCAAGCTGCTCTACAGTCTGATGGACTCCATCTTGGACTGATGTCCAAGGGGTGGGAAGGCTAAAGGGAGGCAAACACGGCTGCAGGCTGCTGGTGTGACAGCTGTGCCCTCCTGCTGTGCTGAACCCAACTGGAATGGGTGAGCCCCTTTGGGTTTCAGGCTGTTCCCCCATAGAAACTGCTAAAAAGGGGGGAAAAACATTTGGGCTCCCTGCACGTGGGACCTGCTGCCCCTCTGGCTCCCTTAGCTGGGCCGTGCTGTGCGTCTGCCAAGTGACCAAACACACTGTGCTCCAACCTGGAATCCCTGCTCTGGAGCAGTGAAGTCAGGCTTTGGAAGTTTATCTCTGGCCACATTTGCACAGTCACATTCCATGCTCAGCAATCCATGGTATCACCTGCACGTGCCTCATCTCACCCCACCCCACACCACCACCTACCCCTTAGGAGATGGCAGCTGGAGGATGCATTCCGAGCCTGTGCCCTTGCTTTTCCGTGTGAGAGACTTTGGTAGAACACAAGTGACATCATTCATTAACTCACCCCTTAAATATTAATAAATATTGATCATGTTTGCATGCAAGCCACGGAAGTTATTATTTTTAAGAATCCAAAGTAGCTGATTTACGGAAATGCTGAGATGGCAAAGATATAGATCCCTCAGGAAGCAGTGCCCTCAAGTGCAGGTTTTCTTTCAGCAACTTGGAGCAGCCAAGGAGTCTGTACTGCAAGCGTGGGATTGTGAGTCCAGAGCCCACTGTGTGCTTTGGGCAGTGAGCAGGAGGAGGGAAAGGGGCTTTGCCTGGCTGAGACTGAGGCTGTGTGCTGCTTCCCCAGTTCTCTCCCACAAAGCCCATTCCTCTGATGCAGCAGAACTCCTGTATTTTCACCAGGGGCTTCTCTGTGGGATTTGATTATGAACACCCCCAGTGCCTTCCCCAGGAATGGACTTGTGGATTGCTGGGACTGGCTGTTACCCAGAGCCAGCAGTGTTGGTGTATCTCACTGCCCAGCCCTGCCCTCAGGGATTTCATTCCCCTGGATACCTGAACACACAACTGCAGGATTCTCACTTCCCTTTGCCTTCAGCATCTCTGACCACAGGCAGGAGAGCCCAGCTGCCAGGGGCTGCTCACAGCTCTGCAGCCATGCCAGGGTTTAGGAACAGCCTCTGCCTTTCCAGCCCCTCCTACCACTCTGGAGGAGGTGGCCATGGCCAGCGGCTGTTACCACTGCCAATGGGAGTGAAGCCCCTTGTCAAGGTGGTCACATATACAAAGCTCACAAAAGATTCCCCTTTCCCCTCCAAATTCCTCTTACCTCGCCTAAAAACCATCTCCTTGTGGAATAGACCAGCTCTCCCTCACTAATCCCTGGGTCACAGTTTTGGGAACTGTAGTGTAAAATTACAAGGTATTTTTTTTAAATTTTTCTGAGTTACACTTCCCCAGGTAAAGACAATGTTTTCCAGTTCCCATTTCCCTTTCTGTTCTGTGTCTGACCTGCAGTGGCACTCAGAGCAGAGCTCTGCTGCAGCAGGTGCAGTGGCTTTTCTGTGAGGGGGCGAGCTCCCCTGAGGATTTTCCCTTTGCCAGTTCTGCTGCAGTGCCTAAACCCGAGCTCTTTCCAGTCCAGTGCTGCCCACCCTGATCACGGGGCTGGCAGATCCCTGCCCTGCCTGATGTCACGGAGCAGGGATTTGTGCTTGGCACAGCTTGCCACTGCCAGGGCATAGTCAGAGGTCAGCCTGCACATCCAGAAGGAGACCCTGGGGCCTGGGATGCCCCAGCAGAGGGATCAGGGCATCACTGCTGCATCACACTGACACAGTCTCCTCTGTGCTCTCCTGCCCCTCAGGCCCGTCCAAAGTACCTGAACTGTATTGCAATCAGCTGCTTCTTCCTCGCTGCAAAGACCATTGAGGAAGATGAGGTAACTCTGCTCTTCCTACCGTGGCATTGTCGGAGTGTCTGCCCTCCCAGCCCTACCTTTGCTTGCTCCTGGCGGCTGCCACTGGCCAGGACAGGAGTGCAGCATTTGATGTGATGCCTCTAATGATTGGTTCTCTCACTTCTTTTTTGGCCTTGGCTGTGGCAGAGGATTCCAGTACTGAAAGTGTTGGCTCGGGATAGCTTTTGTGGTTGTTCTCCAGCTGAAATCCGCAGAATGGAGAAGATCATCCTGGATAAACTGAACTGGGATCTTCACATGGCAACGCCACTGGATTTCCTTCATATTGTAAGTAAAGGGCTGTTAATGTTCTTTCTGGTACCTGTCAGTGCAGATAACACATCAAGAAGCACCTAGACAAAAATTGTACCTGTAGGGGAGCAGAGACCTTGGAATACATCTGTAATTCCTCTGTACCTGTAGTTTCTGAAAGAAAATACCTTGCCAAGAATTCCAGAGGAGACCTGTCACTCTTGAAGTGCAATATCCAAAACATGGGCCTGCCATTTGACATTTTGGCCTGGCCTGGGGTGTGTTCAGCCACAGATTGACAGCTCCTGAAAATTGTGCCCCTAACTCTTCACTGCCAGTGGTTTTCCTCAGAGCTAAACACCAGGCAGCAGGGAAACAAGGAGTGCAGCCCTGGAGAAAGCCCCAGGGGTGGGCTGTGAGTGTAGATCCACGCCTGCTGCAGATCTGCACGGCCAAGAGCCAGATCCACACATGAGAGGAGATCAAGGGAGGTGTCCCAAGGTTCTCTGTGGAATTTTATCTTCACTCCTTGCCTGAGGAGTTTATCTAGGACCCCTGAATGCCACATGTGCACTGGAGAGAGAAGGGTGGATGGGAAGGCCTTGTGTGGAGCCCTAGAGCCTGGTGCTCACGCAGCTCCTACCAGAAAGGCGGCACCAAGCCTCGGTGGGTTCAGCAAGTCAGGTTTTTCCCCACGGGGTGGAAGTTGCCTCCAGGGTTAGGCTGGAGGATCCTTGTGTGTCCAGCCGTTCCCAAGGCGCTGCCAGCTGCCCCCTGTGCTTGTGTCCTGCAGTTCCACGCCGTGGCGGTGTCCAGCAGGCCGCAGCTCTTGGCCCTGCTGCCCACGCCGAGCCCCTCGCAGCACGTGGCGGCGCTCACCAAGCAGCTGCTGCACTGCATGGCCTGTTTCCAGCTGCTGCAGTTCAAGGGCTCCATGCTGGCGCTGGCCATCGTCAGCCTGGAGCTGGAGAAGCTGCTCCCCGACTGGCTGGCTCTCATCATCGAGCTGCTCCAGAAGGCACAGGTGAGGAGGGCAGAGACACAGAGCGGGGAGGGTCCGGGGCCACATCCTGCTCGGTGCTCCTGTGCTCCAGGGCAATTCCTTGCTGCCAATGGCTGCCTGCTGTTGCGCTTTGTGGGGATGGCTGGGCCTCAGCCTGGAGGGACCGTGCTGCCAGGTCCCAGTCCTGAGCACCTCCACTGGGTGACAGGGTGAGGAGCCTGATGTACACAGGGCCCTCGCTGCACCAGGGAGAAAACACGCCAGGGGAAAATTCAGCTTGGTAGTGGCTCTTTGATTCGTTCACAGCACACAGGGAACCTTGCAGGTACTCTTGGGAACACACTCCAGCTGCTAGAAACAGGCAGCGAAATCCTTTAATATCTCAGAGTTCTGCCTCCTTCCCCCCACGATTCCCATAAGGTGCAGGAAGGAGGAGCAGGGGGTGTTATCTTAGAAAGCCACCGTGGCAGGGGTCCTGTGTGCAGCATGTTGTTGGCAAGTGAGGCACACAGGTGGCCGGGGTGTTGGGAGCCCGTGCCCTCTCCTCACCCTGCCAGCGATCCCAAAACAGCGGTACCTTTGCTTCTCTTCCCACTCCAGATGGACAGCTCGCAGCTGATCCACTGCCGGGAGCTGGTGGCACATCACCTTTCCACTCTGCAGCCTTCTCTGCTGCCCAACTCTGTATATGTCTACAGTCCCCTCCAGCAGACCCTGGTGACCTGTAACAGAGGAGCGTTCCACCGCCAGCCCTCCTCTGTCCCAGGGCCGGGTTTCTCCAAGGACAACGGCCGGCCAGAAGCGCCCGTCACAGCTACAGCCGCGCTCTACCCGCGCCTGCCCGCCCCCGCCGGCGGCTGCAAGCCAGGCTCCGCCAAGCGCAAGGTGGAAGAGATGGAAGTGGACGACTTCTACGATGGCATCAAGTGCCTCTACAACGAAGACCTGGCTCCGGAGGCAGTGGCCCTGGAGAACATGGGCTCCGTTTGCGGCGCCGACGTCTCGCGGCAGGAGGGCAGCGTGTCCCCTTGCCCGCCTCTGCAGCCGGTGTCTGTCATGTAGCTGCCGGTGCCACCACGGGACCTGGCAGCCCGCGTCCTTAGCGGGGCGAGAAGGGGCCGTACCTTGTCAGGCTGAACTGAAGGGAGCCAAAAGAAAACCAGGAAAAAGAAATCCCGACCCTTTTTTGAATTTTATTTCTTGTGCGGCTAATTATAGTTCCACTATTTAAGCACTTAAAAACACAAAAAAGTATAAAAATCTAAAAAAAGACCCAAAAACCAAACAAAAAAAGTAGCAAAAACCTGTTCCTTTCTAGTGTTGTCGGTTCCACTGTTTTTCTGCTCCTGTGTGTTGTAACCCATTCTTCACATCCAAGAGCTCACGGCAGCCCCGCGGAGCTGCTCCGGGTTTCCCAGCCAACTAATGCCTCTCTGATCCCATTCCCACCTGCTCCTCGCTCCCTTTCTGCCTGCTCCTCTTTTCGTTCTCAGCCAGTCTCGTGCATGACGTTCTGTCCTGCCCCACCTCCACCACATTTCTTTTGCCCTTCTAAACAGAAAACCTCTTTTGTTAATAGTTGGGTGTTTAAATGTGATAATATTGAAAAACTGGATTTAAACAGAAGATTAGGCAGGAAAAAAACCCAAACCAATGCTTGCAAGCTGCTCCACACTTCAGTAATTCCCACAGGAGTGTGAAGGTGCTCTGTGCTTTGCACAGAGCCTTCTCCCACTTACACCAGTTTGCCTTTCCCAACACAGAAAGCGGTTACTGGGTTTTGTAGCACTAGAACTGAAACCATTTTCTCCTTGCTGTGTTGCACTCCGTGTGGATTCTCACCAAGGCTCGGTTCTCTCCATCAAATGTAACCCTTCAGTTGTGCAGAGCCCGGTTCTCCCTGCACGTTTCCCAGCACTGCTGGGTGAGGTGCCGGGGCAGCTGCGGACGCCTGAGGTTTGGAAGGTGTGTCATTGTCAGCCACAGAACCAAAACAAAACACCCCGACCCTCGAGTTTTGTGTTCATGTAACTTCTAACCAAGAGTCAGACCTTTAATGCGTCCCCCCCATGTGACACCCTGTTCTCAGAACACCCTGTCCCGACTGTAAGCTCTCTCCACAGCCCTGAGGAAGGTATCGTATCCAGAGCCATTGTACTGATGAAAGCCTTCTGGTAGCAATAAAGAAAGTTGTCCTGGATTCCCAGTCTGCTGTTGTGCTTTTCACCCAGGACCTGGCTTGGCTTTATCCAGGGGCTGCCAGGGAGCTGCTCTGTGCCAGACCCTTGGAAAGGTGACATGAGAGGCGCTGGGCAGCCAGGGGTGTCACCCAGGCTGAACGCCTTGCCTCTCCAGCAGTTCCAGCTTCAGCCCTGGCTCTGCTCCAGGCTGAGTGCCTGGCTGGGACACTGCTCTGTCCCTGTCCTGGAGCACCCCCTGCTCCCTGCCATCCAGGGTGCCACCCTTACTGTGCAGTCCACCACGACAGCCTTCTCTTGGGTTCTGGCTTCTTCCTGCCATGGTTCAAAAAATCCCCCTCAAGACCACATTTCTCAGCAGGGTGTGTGCCTTCCTTCCCTTCCAGCCCTTCCTGCCATCCTTAAAATATTTTCAGTCCCTGACCTTCTCATTCCACGGCTCAGTTTCCCAAAGGCAGGCTGCTGAGCAGGTGCAATGTGCCACTAGCACACCCCCAAGCAAAGCACTCTGTTGTTGCAGGATATCCCAAGTTCTGGGGCTCACCATTTCCAGCCCATGGCATGTTACACATCGTTTCCAGTTAAATTACACTGGCTTCTCCCCCTCCTCATGCTCTTTCCCCCCCCAGGGCTTCCCACTTCCCTGCTGGCAGCACCAGCACACCGGCACTCACAGATGCACACAAGGAGAGGAGTTGGCATGAGGACAGGAACAGGGAGCCTGTGCCAGCTGGCAGGGGCCTGGCTGGAACAGCAAGGAGGGGAGCTGGGCCTCAGGAGAGATTTGGGTGCCCCTGGGGCAGTTTGCTGTCCCGGGTGTGCTGCAGCCACGCTGTGCATCGCTCTGGGAAGGTCACTGTGTCCTTTCGCTGTTTCCCACTCCCTAAAGCCACAGGACAGGAGCAGGTCATGCACTGCCCCACACTGGGCACAGCCCTGGCTCCTGCCAGCCTTGTGGGGAGAGCTCTGGCTTCCAAAATGCACCCAGTTAACAGCATCACCATGGCTCTCCCAAAACGGCTCAGACTCCTTCCTGGCCTCCTTGTGCTGCCTGGAGCCTGCCAAGCCACACTGCTGACTCGGGGAGCCCTGGGAAGCAAACATCGGCAGAGGAAGGACTCCGTCTCCTCGGCTGCCAAGGCAGCTTTCCTGCCCCCCAGTCCCAAACACAGGCCTGTCCCAGCCTCGGTGGGCTGCAGCAAGAGACAGACACGTTTTATTTCCTTGCTGCTGTGCACAAACCCACCCCCATTCCCTTGCGCCAGGCAGCTCCCAACACAACAGGGCTCAGGCACAAAGCCTGTCCCTGGTCCTGGATGAGCCCCCTCTGCAGCGCCCTGCTGTCTGTCTGGCTGTGCTGGCACAGACCCTGGGCTCTCGTGGGCACCTCTCTGACTGCGGCACCCAACAATATCCTTGCTGGTTTTGCTCTTCCCTGGAGCAAGTGCCGCAGCTGCCCCCTCCAGCCCCACCCTGCATGGCCCCCATCACCTGCAGCAGCAGCAGGCTGACTTCTGTGCTGCTCCCACTGCTGGAACACAGGGCTGTACTGGAGCACTGCCAGGGCTCCTTGCTTCCCACAGGAAAACACTCCCTGATGCCCTTGACTCCTCACATTCATGTGACCTTCCCACAAACCTCACAGCTCCCCAGCGCTTCGCGTCACCGCCTGCCCAAGGTGCCAACACAGGGTCTCTGCTCCAGTGGGGCCCAGAGCAGTGCAGGCCAGGGGCCCAGCATCTCCCTCAGGAGCGCTGGCATAAAAGCACTGCATTCACAAAGCCAAGCGTTTGCTCAGTGCCCCAGGCCCAGGGAACTCACCAGGGCACAGCAGCCACATCCCGGCAGAGCCCTGCTGCTTGTTTCCAGCCTCCAGCTGCAATCCCAGCTCACTCTCACACACTGAGCCGCTCCCTGAAGCTTCCCTAAGCCTCCGAAGGATTTTTTTTCTCCAGACCTGAGAGCATGGGTCCTCTGCAGCAGCCAGACAAGGGTTAACCCCAAAGCACAACTTTTCAACTGGGAGTGGATGAAGTGGCATTTCCAGCTCTGCTGGGGGACACTTGGTGACAAAAGACCTCCCTGAGCCGCCCCCTTCCCACGCTGACACCTCTCCCCCAAGAGCTGCAGCCATGCAGGAAGCAGCTGAACGCCACCCCCTCTCCCAGCCCTGGGGTGTGGGAAAGCCCCCACCAGCCTCTGGCAGCTCCACCCCTCCTTCCACAGACACCGCCGGCAGCGTCCCTGCCTTCTGCCCCCTTCTCTCTGTCCTGTACCCACCACCAACGCATTGTGACTGTTTTCCTTATGGACCTGTTCTCCCTGAATTTACCTTTCAAGATAACCCAAACCAACCACAAAACCTTTTGCTGACACCGTCCACCTCAACAAGCTGCGGCAACAAACCCCGCAAGTTTCGTGCCTGCTCTGTAAGAAAGCTGCTCCGTGTGTTGAGCCCATTCCCTTCGAGCTGAGCGCCCGCTGAGTCCGGTTGCGAGGATTCGGTGACCGGCAGTTCGGCAAGCACCGGATCGAGCTTTCCGAGAGTCACAAACAAATTTGGGCTGCAGGGGACCTCTAGAGGCCATGTGCTGCCACCTCCTGCTCGCAGCAGGGCTGGATCCTCCCTCACCTCTGCCTTTCCCTCTCCTCAGGGAGCCACCTCACCTGGCACGCTGCTGCTCCATCCCATTTCCCATTAGTGCCCTTCTCTAACTCCGCTAGGTCCTTCTGCAGACACGAAGTCCAGAGCTGCAACAGGACTGAAGGCAGCAGCACAGCAAAACTCTACAGAGCTGCAAAATAAAGGCAGTCCGTGTGAGTATTGGCATTTGGGTTGTGCCCATCTGCTTCTCTTTACGTTTAGCTTTTCAATTCATTTCATTTGGAGCTTAGAAGCAACAACAACAAAAAGATGCAAGGACTGAGGGGAACATAAGGAGGGGAGTCCTTCTCTGAAACAGGGTCTCACAGAAGCCTGCAGGAGCCATCCAGTGGCTGGGGTGGCTGCTGGGCAAGTAGCCAGCAGGGCACCTGGGCAAGCTGCAGGCTACCGTGGCTGCACAGCCAAGGCCCTTGGGCCCCCAGCAGCGGTCACTGACACTGCAGACTGGCACAGGTGCCACCACTGGAAGAAAAGAGTGACTAAACTGGGCATTTAATGGGCAGGGCATGTTCTCAGTAAGAGTGACCACCTTTGTGTGCAGAGAACCCTGGGCCGGGGGGGCTCGAGCACCAGCATTCCCTGAGCCCCCGCAGCCCTTGGCTGCATGCTTAGTCCCTGTTTTCAGGCTGCATGGTTACTCACTGTTTTTTTCTGAAAACGTGCAGCTCAAGCCATGGCTTTTTGGGAGGGATAGGTGGCCCAGGGCATGCAGGGATCCCATCCTGCAAGTGGTGGTTCCCAGTTAAGACAAACACCCAGAGAGTTCTGCAGAGCAAGAGAGAGAGATAGGGACACAGCCAAGGTTTAATCCAGCAATGGCCTCAACCCTGCTTTGTGCTTGGAAGGCTGACCTGAGCAGGTTTCAGACCTGGCCATCTGCTGGGAGGCACCGGGTACCACCTGAGGCCCCTGCAGCCTCGAGAGCGGGGCAGGCTCTGGTTTTGGAATCGCTGCAAATGCTGTCCCAAGCTACACTTGTGCAAATATTCACAGCCCTTCAGGCTGGGCAACAGCCAGCAAGTCCAGCTACATACCAAGCAAATGGGTACACAGCACACGTGAGGCCAACTCTCAGTAACCTTTCTGAGAGTATCGATAAAGTCACTTCTTTGGTTGCAAAGGTTTCCAGGACAAGCAGTTTTTCTTCCACCTGGCTCACCCAGGAGGGAGCTCACCCTTGTCACTGAAGAGTGCTGCAAAACACTGTGCTCCTGAAAAAAAAACCCAGCAGCTTTCAGCAGAGCTCCCCAGCAGCTGCCATGTCACACAGTGACTGCCAGAGGCCAAAGCTAGACCAGCTCAGGGCAGCTGTACCTCGGCAGGTTGAGGGAAGGGAATGCCTGGATTAAGGTTCACGGATGCAAAGAATAAATCACTAGTATTCGGATATAAATAAAAGTGCATCACTCTACAGAGAACAACATCCCAAGAGGCTCAGGCTGCCTCCTTCCATCCATCCCAAACCAGCTGGAGGTCACTACAAACATTTACAGGTTTTGGTTTTACCCTCAAGCAATCCTTTGGCACTTCTCAAGCTTTTCAAGTGAGCTCACTTCCAAAGTAAACAAGGTAGAAATTTTAACAACTTGCCCACATTCAGGACTGTTAAAAAACTAATCACTGATTAGGCTTCATGAAAACAAAATGAAGTCCTCGATCTAAGTACAGGCAGTGCAGCTCAGCTGTAGAAAACCAGGATCCTACTCTGCCCACAGCGAGGCACGGCCAGAAAATAAGGCCTTGACTGTCCAGGACAGGCTCCATCAGTGCCACAGGATGAGACATCCAACTTCACACAGCCACACATGAGAACATCACCAGGTCTGCGGCAAGATTTCCAGCCGTGCCGGACGAGCACAGGACACCCCCAAGATGAAGCTGTGCTGTCCAAAGCAGCCAGGCTCGAGGCAGAAATGAACTCCTCCGGCTACACGCGTTCACCACCCCCGTCTGTCATGCTACGTGTCACCAGCAGTGTCTGCGTGTTATGGCAAAAGCAAATGGGGGAGGGAGGCAAAAAAATCCAACTAACCCCGAGCAAGGAGTCGCAGTGCGGCCGAGCTCCCTGCGGCAGCCGTTGCCTCTGGCAGTGCTGGAAGGCTGGACGCTGTCGGAGGCGCGCCGGGAGGGGGCAGATCCCGCACAGACACACAGCACAGCACACCCTCAGACGCACGCGTGGGAACAAGGGGGGAAGGAGAGGAGGGTAGACGTGATGGAGGAATGAGATGGCTCTTCTCCTGGCAGGGGTGCCCGGATCCGCAGCTCTTCCAGTGCCCTATGGTCCACTGGGAGAGGGGGTGTGGGGGCTTTGGCAAGGTGACGGTTACATAAAGAAGAAGCTACAGAAAAAGAGAAAAAAAAACAGAAGAGAAAAGAAACAGAGGTTCAGAATTGAAATGAAAAAGTGATGGGGCGGGGGGGGAACAAAGGAGGAACAACATTTTAATATAAGTCACGGGGGAAGGAATGTACTGGGCAGGTGTCACACACACCAACTCCGGCCCGAGCTCCCCGGGATACCGGCTGAGGTGGGGAACAGGCTCATGACCACCACAAGAAGCGACTGACAAACACCAGCACGAGCCTACAGAGGCACCTCAAAGGCACAGAACAACCTGCTGGGGAGGCAGAGGCTGACAGGTGACCCTCCTGTCGCCCTGCCACAGAACAGCAACAGCAAACGTCACAAAGGCCACGCAAAGACCAAAGCTTTGGGTAAAAATATATTTCCTCTCCCCACTTCAAGTGTTGGCACTATTTGGATCTGTAACCTGAAGCATATACAAGAAATAACTGAGCTTATGCTATAAGGTTATTATTCCATCTGTAATTCAAAACTGAAATATTTTAACATCAAATAAAGTGACAATATCTAACAGATGCATACATATCATTTGCATTAACACTGTATGTAGGTTACACAATTGTTTAGTTACAAACATGGGTTACTTTCCAATAGCAAGGTAATAAAGTCCTACATCTATGGTTTAAGGCAATCAGGATATTAAAAATACAAGATTTCTACCGCTGTTCACAGCTTGGTTTCCCGTTCATTAAAAAAAACCCTTCATATTGGTAGAGCTCCGTGCTGGCACGCGCTGGCGAGAGCACCACAGATATCACACCCTGCACGTGCAGCCCGGGCCCTGGGAGAAGGGACACGGAGGGGGGCTGGAGTCAACTGGATGGATCTGAGGTGGTCACACACAAAAAGACATTTCCATCTGCACTCGGACGGTTTGGGAGAAGCGGAACGAGAGCTGCCTGCAGAAACATCGGGCCTGTTTAACAGGGACGTACTTCCAGGGAGACACCAAGCTCCCTGGTGGGATTTCAAGCTGTCAGAAGCACAGGGAGGGGTTGACAGGAATGGCAGCTCTCCAGCTGGAGAGGAGGCCGGGGTGGGTGCCAGTGCCTGCTTTCCCCACTCCTGGAGAGCCACAGGGGATGCATTTCAGGACGATGCATTTCGCAACCACCAGCTCCAAGGGCACCTTCCTCCTACTCGCTGCCCTCCCTGAAAGGAGCTGTGAGACCCCTGGAAGGTTCTGGGGGAGCAAATCCCTATCCATCTCCTGCTTTCCCACTGCCTGCCAGACACACGTGCGTCCCCTCTCTACAGAGCAGCCACAGCCCCTCGCAGAGAGCTGGATTGTCTTTGCTTTTCCATTCTGGGGGTTTGCTTCATGCCCTGGGAGCATCACCATCCCGGAAAAAGCACGTTTCAGCGTGCTTCCCTGCTCTTTTGTATCAGCCAAAGGACTGAAATCCACCTTGTCAGGAGCATGCAGTTTTAGAGGAGTTTTAACCATCCCACTTGCAAGTAAATTAAAACGTGGAGGATCTCCCAGAGAAGCACAGCTGCTCTCCTGTCAGGAGCGAGGCAGGAAGGGTCAGTCTCCTCCTGCTGTACTTACATGCAAAGGTGAAAGCACATCCAGCCAGACCTGAGTGTAACATTCACTCCATGCACATCAGGGGCTACTGAGAAAGAAGGCAAGGGGAAAGAAAAGCAACAAGTGCAGCAGGAACAAGCTAAACATGGCCCAGGGGTTCAAGATGGGGAAAAAGAAGTCATTACCACCTCCTTTGGCAAAAAACCAAAACAGTACCTTTGACATCTTCAAGTTTGTGGTTTATTCCCAGTTTCTCCAACACAGCTTGTTTTCTGCTGGAGAAAAACTCAACCAAAAAGACACTAATGCATTTGGCCACAGCTTTCTGTCAAAAAGGAAAAGCTCAACTCAGCTGATTTCCCCTGCTAAACATCCCCTGAAGGGCTGTTAAATGAAGCAGGAAAAATAAATGTTAAAATTAAGTTTTCTGCTTGGCACAAAACACTGGTAATTAAAAAGAGGACGTGCACAGAGGCAGCTGAAGCAAAGCATATTGCCACGAGCATTCGGTGATGGGCATGTGATGTGACGGTAAAAAACTCATGCAAACAACTCAAACTTCTTCCTTCATAACTCAAGATTTTAAACCTGGGTTGGCCAAAAGCCACAAGAACCAGAATTTCATTTTTCCAAACAACCCTGCAGCAAACCTATTTAACCTGATGAAAAGTGCATAGTTGGCAAGTCCAGGAGGGAAAAAGACCAAACCCAAACAACAACAACAACAACAAAACAAAAAATTTTTAAAAAAAATTAAAAAAGGATAAAAAGGTTGACTGATTTATTTCCAGCTTATCTATCCATTTTTTGCTGTCTGTTCAAGTCATGGTACATAGATATCCTCTTCCTAAAGCCATGTTTAAGTGGTAAGGGTTAAAAAGCAAGACAACCCATAAGCTAACCTCCAAGCACTTCCCAATCCAACACCTGAGGAAAAAGTGATGAAAAAAAGTGAGAATTCTGCCTTTTCTTTTTCCCCAGAGAAACTCCATCCAGAAGCAGGCAAACAGCTATAGTGGGAGACTCAGGCAGGACGAGTTTTGTGTAAGAGGGCTTTCAAGAAGGCAACAGGAGGCTGCCTAGCCAGGGGCAGAGGAAGTGCTGGCTGTGCACTGGCAGAGGAAGAAATCCAGGAGTCATAGGGTAAGCACGGCTCACCCTTCCCTTCCTTGGGAAGGAAGGGAAAGGCTCTGTCTGACAGCAATGGCATGGCAAGAACACTTTAAACAGACCCACTTGCACCATGTGCTGGCCAGAGAGCGGGGCCTGGCCTATCCCACATCTCCTTGGCATGTTCTAGGGACACCTGAATGGGACATTATTCCTGTTGCAGGAGGGCTGGGGGGCAGCACATGTCCAGGCACCTTCTCTCCCTTGACTTGGAATTCTGGGCCCCACAGCCTTGCAAGTAGTCTGTACTTAAGTTTGTGCAGGAATACACCTAGAAGCTCCAAGAGGACGCTGAAGGCTCTATCTTCCCCCTGCCCAGGCATTTGATTCCATAAGGGCTGCTAAGCCTTGCTAAGATCCCGCCCGTTGGAAAGCAGGTAGGATTTTAAGGGAGGTTCCAAAAGCTGGAGGCAAGTAGTGCAGGGAGAGCAGTGCTGGGCATGGTCCTTCCCCGAGGCAGCCGCAGCTGCTCCGCTGAGCTGGAAGGGAGGCTGGAAAACCAGGCCAGCACAGGCCAGCAAACCCAGGCACGGCCAGGGCGGACAGCACAGAACAGAACTAACACAAATTATCATGCAAATGTCACGGCATGCAAGGTCAGTTACACGTGGTTATCTACACACACCCCCCTCCCTCTCCCCGGCAGGGACTGGGGCTGCTGTGACACATCAGCTCCCCAAGGAATGCGGGTCAGGCTAAACTCCGGCTTCAGCCTTGCCACGGGCTGGGCTGCCTGGGACATTGCTACAACACTCATTCCCTGGGGCTGGTGAATCCAGGGGCTCCTGCAGCACAGGGCTCCTGCAGCCAGCAGCACTGAGGACACCCGAGCCAGTCAATACCTGAGCTGCTGACATCCAACTCTGACTCTCGGTTCAGGCTGGGGGCCAAAAATAATTTACTGCTGATGGTTTTGGTGAGAAAAATACATGGTATCATCATTAATACCTCATCCCTCCACCCACCCCTGAACTTCCACTCGCATACAGTCCTGCACCCAATCCCCCTTCCTTCTTGTTCCCACTATGTTATTAGATGAGTTAATAGTTATTCATGTTAAAAAATGCAAAAAAAAATTATAAAAAGAAAACAGATGGCAGAGACACATTACTGCAAAAGCAGGTGAATGCAGGAACATCCTTGGCTCGACAGGCTTTATGTGAAGCTTGCACTGCAAGTTAAAAAAACAGAACAAAAAACAAAAAAGTTAGCACTAATTGAACTCAAAATGCAAAAAAAAAATCAAGAAAGCCAGGAGAGCCGACACCAGCAACCCGCTCCGGTGGGTGGGCATGCAGATGGATTATGGAATCACAAAGAAATTCAACCTCAAGGTTGGGCTCTATTCCGGCCCAGGACAAGCCAAAGTAAAAAGAAAAACCTGGGAGACAGAACAAGTGACCAGCCAACCCTGGAGCTGGTCCAGGCTACAGCCGGTCACCGCAGCGCTCCGTGGCTTTGGGTTCACTTGTTCCCAGCTGGGACATGGGTGCAGGTGGCCAGCCTGGGTTACTTCCCATGGGCATCCTTGCAGAAGGCAACTCAGGTATCTCACACCTGGACACCAGGATGTCTCCAAGCACTTGGGCTCTCATAGCCAGGTCAGATCCTTCAGGCACCACCAAGCCCTTTTTACAGGGTGTCGGGCCAGGCCCTGACATGGATGTTGCAGCTCAGGGACTGCTTTGGGATGAGTATGGCCTCTGATGGCCAGACCAAGCACACTGGACCAGAAACTTAAGTGGAAAGGAAACTGAAGAAAAAAAACCCACTTGGCTTTCAAAAGCAGCTTTAAATAAACCGAGACAGAACCCAAACAGATGGTCCTGGCTCCTGGGGGGCTGCGGATGAGCAGCAACACCACGGCACATGTTGAGGCATGTGGCCATCTATCTACCCAGCAGCAGGCAAGCACCAGAAGGCTGCTTGCTGCTCCCACCGGGTCTGCTGGCAGGAGCTCTCTCCAGACTGGTCAGGTTGGAGGCACAGTCCCATACCAACACTACAGCAGGGGCTCGGACAGGCAGGTGCCTGAGTCCGCTCTGCAGCCACCCCTTCAGTGCCTGAGGGACACGGGTGTGCTGTCCCCAAACACTGCTGCTGTCAGGCAAGAGCCCCAAACATTTTAGATAAAAAAGAGTATAAGCTAGAGAATTTCTGGAGGAATAGTCTGGAAATCAGGAAGGCCAAGCTCTCCCACACGGAGTCAGGCCAGCAGCAGATTTCACCCTGAGCCTTCCCTCTGGCATGCACAGCGCAGTGGAAAGTCTCTGTTGTCCAAATTGGAGAAATCTGATCCCACCTTGAGAAAAGAAAGCATTCCCCTGAATTACTTCGTGGGAAGGCTGCAAGGGTCGAGCATGGCAAGGATTTCCTCTGGCAACTGCACAAGAAGCACCACAGGCCGTGGCAGCAGAGAGAGAGGCTGGAAGCCTTAACTACACAAACTGCAGTTCCACATTAGAGTGCAAGGAGAAACTTAAAGCCTTTAGAAAACCAAGGTGAGCTACATGGCAGGAGCATCAGCATTTCCCTTTAAAGCCTCTGTTAGTAGCTCTGACACTAGAGAACACCTGCAGCAGGTACAGCACCTGGCATGGAGCGCCACAAAGGACACGCTACAACACGGGCATGCTCCTCCAGGCTGGATTTCTGTGAATGCAGAACCTGCGTTTGTCACGGTCCCTGGGAACAGCCCTGGCTCACCCACCCTGCTGGAACCAAACGGGAGCTCACACTGACTACCCAAAAAGGGACAGAACTGCCCAGACCGTTCTGTACTGAACTGGTCCTACAGCTAAGAGATGAAAAAATCTGACTGCACAGGTCTTAAAAATATTGGGCCACCAACTCTTAGAGAGAAGAAAAAGGGTCTTTGAAACTTTCTATTCTTTTTAGGGAACGCATCACCATGTCTGAGCTCTCAGGTGAGGAAGAGGAGTGTCCCAGCCTATCTGCAGAAGGGTGTTTCAGCATGCTGGGACTGCAGCTGCCAACCCTTGCTGGTGCCAGTGCTCGGCCCGTGGCTCTGGTCTGTGAGGATTGCTCCCCGAGCAGAGCAGGCAGCACACAGCGCTCCACAGGTCCTGGCGGGGCCCACGGCCATGTCCTCAGCCAGCATCAAGCAGCAGGGCTCCATAGGAGCTACATCAATTTACATCAGCTGAGAAACCAGCCCGAGGCCCTCCCCACCTTCCCCGGGCAGCAGCGGCAGAGACGGGGGCCATGCAGCGAGTGCAGAAGCTGTCAAACCCCGGGGCACCTGCAGCACAACTGCTGCCACACAGCTCAGCCAAGGCTGGAGCTCCCAGGCTGGCACGGGAGACACAAGTGGCTGAGCCACAGCCCTGCTGGCACTTGGCTCCTCCAGGGGTGACAGCTGGGCGTTCATCACCCGTGTTACTCTGAGGAACAGCCCCTTCTCTCTCGAGCAGTCAAAGCAGCGTGGAACTGTCGTTTTTGTGTGTGGGTTAACCAAGTGTTTTCCAGTGAGATTGGCTGCATCCCCAGCTTGCCCATTGGCAGGTACCAACTAGGCACCCTTAGCACAGGTGACTCACAAAGGACTTGCTTGAGCACCCTCTTACTAGGAATGGAAAAAGCCAGTGGAGAGTAAAGGATCCTAGAGTAGGAATATAAAATAGTAAAAAACAGTGCCATGATCTTGACTAAAAGGTAAGGGTTTCTTAGCTTATTATGTCAACTTGATACAACCACAAATGCCATTTAACTGCAATTACGGTACCATAGTAGTTTGTTTTTCTAAAAAAAAATACAAAACCAAAGCTTGTTGTCTTTAAAGCAAGCTTCCAAGTAATCACTTTTGGCACTAGCACTGCCCATGTAAAAATAACATGGCGGTTTTGGTTTCTAATTTACTTCTACTTACAACTATAACCTTAAGGAATGGGAACGGGGGACTACCAGTGAAAGAAAGGACGGGTAGCAACTCCCTTAATAATTCTGGCTCAGGCAGATAAATCCGAGTCCAGAACATCCCACAGTTCCAGAAGATGCTGGACAGATCAGAAATCAAAACTCCACCAATCCAATTGCTCTCCCACACCAGTCAGACTTGAAGATAAAATCTGAAGGTACCCTTCTAGAGAAAAATTAAGATCATGTCCCTGGCCCACCCTTTAGAAAAAAAATATTTTATTTGATCAGGCTGAGAAAAGGCCTGTTTCCAGTCTGGTACTGGGGAAAAGCAAATACAGACATGCAGCAAGAAAGAAAAAAAAACAACCTCCCCAAACTTGTAACAAACCCTACAGAGGGTGTGGGTGACATCCGCTTACTTTTTCTTGTCCTTGTCTTTCTTGGTTTGTTGAGAACCTGCCTGCTGAGCCTGTGACTGTAATAGCTGAGCTGCTGCCTTCTTCTTCTGGAAGTTGTTCAGCTCTTCCTCCAGTTCCTTCTTTTTGTCTTCCACCTTTTTCTTCTCTTCTTGGTGAGTCCTCTTTAGGTGGTCAAACTTTTCATGAAGCTGCCAGGACAGAGACAGTGAGAACTGGCTGGGAGGAGAAGCATGCTTCACCCCGATTCACTGGTGATCCTGCTGGCACTGAGGCCTCCCTGCACCCACTGCCTGCCACCAGCCTGTCCCCAGCCTGCCTGACTCAGTGAGAAAAGCCAAGCAGTTAAGGTTCACTGGCACACAGAGAGCAGCAATTCCTGCTGCTGTAGGAATCCAACAGGCCTCTGGACACTTCCACACCCCCACATTCCATCCCTCGGTGCTCTGTACCCAGGGGACTCTATCAGGCTCGGGCAGAGCAAGGGAACGTGGGCACTGAGGGCTGTACTCCTGTCTGCACCTCTGCAGCAGCACGTGCTCCTCCAGGAGGCCTGAGGAGCAGCTTCCTGCCCCAACAGGACATCATCTGTTAGAGCCCTGCCCCAAGCCCAAACAGAAAGCCCTCTGAGTGACAATATACTCACATCCTTCTCTGCTTCCTTCAACTCTGCTTCCTTCTCCTTCACTCGCATGACAAACATCTGCCTCATTTCGTCCTCCTTCTTCTGGAGTTCGCCCAGGAATTCATTCCTCTTTGCTTCGTAAGTCTCTTGGAGACTGTTAAAAACACACAAAACCCAGTCAGAGCAGTGTTTCAAGCACAGGCACGAGCTTCCCAGCCTTTGGAGACCTTAGCACTTACATTATTTTGTCACTAAACAGGCTCAGGGGGCCCCGACTGCACCACCGACACTCATCCCAGCTTGCTAGGTGGCAGCAGTGGGATGGAATGGAAAGGAAGAGCCAGGCTCCCTGCTCAGGAGCCCGTGCATCCCTCAGCAGGCAGGATGACTGATCTCCAGGGGAAGCAGCCTCTACATAAGCGCCTGCAGCAATCTCCAACGCCCACAGGGCTTGTGATCCCTCAGTCACATCGCCTCCCTTCTCCCTCTGTTTGTCCCAGGTCTCTTCATTCCAGATGCAAGATTTCCCAGGGTGAAATCTGTCCCCGTGTAGCTCATTAAGCACGAGATGACACAGAGCAGAACTCATTTTCACTACTCATTGCTAATAGATTCAGATCAGGGGCTTGATTAAGATAAAGCCATCCTGGGAGACCTCCCTTCCTCCTTTGCCCTTTCCAAACTATCAGTAGCCTTTCTCCTCCAAATAACCACACTACTGGATTCTTTCATTCCCCCTCTACTCCTTGGCATTCCTTTATTTCCCCAGCACTGAGATAGGCAGTGAAGATCTGGGACATAAAATACGTTGCCCGTGTACCTCTGAGATTTTTAAAGCCTCTTAGGAACTCTGGATGTCAAATTCCTCTTTTGCTTTATTCCTTAAATGGATTTGGATAGCCCAGACATAATGATAGTGTGGGAATGATAACTATTTCCCCCAAGAGGCTATTCTGAAAATGCATTTTTTAAATGAAAACTCCACTGAAGTCACACAGACACACTGCATTCTGCATGTGCCTAAGGAACACATTAACCATCGGGCCAGTGGAACATCCTAATTCCTATAAAGACAAGCTTTTGCTTTTCCTAGCACTGTCGTGGGTTTTGGTGGCTTTCTTATTGGTTGGGGGTTTTTTTAGGGGATGCAATACTGAGCTGGGGAACACAACCTGTCAGATTATCCCAAGCCTTGTATTTAACTCTGCTAATTAATAGGCACTTCAGTTACTTCCTAAAATACTCTCCAGACAGGATGCCCAGAGCTGTTCTGGCACAGCACTGGCCGCCTCAGAGAAATCACACCATTCCACATGACCACACCAGCTTCCTACACACAGAAGCAAAAATACTGATTCTAAAAATGACAAAAATCCTTTCGTGGGAGAGCAGGGCAAGAGCCATCTTTGGATTCTCAGCTAAATGCAGAACCAGACCTCTCACAGCATACAGGCGTCAGGAGACTCAAAACAAAATCTCCCTAAAATTCAGTGTTGGATTTAATCCTCTGACTGTGGACACTGAAACTTAAATTCCTAAGCTCTTCTAAAGGATCTGGCAAAGCCTAAGGGCAGGTGAGCCTTTGCTGCTCAGTGAGCACAAACTGAATCTGCAATTAGTGACACACTGTCCTAGGGAGCAGCAGAGCCTCAAGGAGCGAAACGGAAAACTCTGCACGCAGCTCATCGGATCCTGGACTGCAAAGCACTTCTTCCAAAGCTCAGTTCCAAAAACACAATGCTGGGTGATGGGCAAGCAGGAAAAGCCTGGCAGGAGTGAGAGGGGCAGGGGCTTCCTGTGAAATTGTCCCTGGTTCAAAGCTTAATGCTCTCCTGCAGTGACTCTGACTTCCAGTCAAGTTCTCAGAGAAACTGGCCTGGCAACTCCCAGGCTGCATGTGAAAAAAACACAATTACAGCCCTAAGGAATAACAGTCCAAACCAACTGGGATCCCTGCAGCTTCTCACAGGCAAAGATGACAAGGGAATTGGCTTTTAAGTACACAAACATATGAACCTAAATTACAAGAGTAACTTGATTTCCCAACACGCCCCCACACACTGAAGGATGCCCTGGCAAATAATATTATTTGAAAAAGGAGTATTTTGAAAAGCCTAATCAGACAGGCAGAGAATCCAGCCCACAACAAACACAGGAGAGCAGAAGGGTCTCTGTGCAGAGAGACCCCGTTCTGTGGAGCTGATGCCTGTTGGGACCCTGGTGCTCCCTCCTGACCAAGCAAGGTGGGGGTCTCAGACATCACCAGCCCCCTTTTTCCACACCTCACACAAGCCCCTACACAGCACCAATGGTTGGCTGGGAGCGCCTGCCCTGCTGCCCCTGAGATTTGCCGAAGGCTCCTGTTCCTGGCTGATGCAAGCTGGCTGAAGAGCAGCAGTTCCTGTGGCTCTGGGGCCAAGACGCAAGGCAAAGCATCCTTTTGATCCCTGAGCTCAGAGGGAACACGTCCCTCATTTCTGATATACATCAGCCTCGGCCAAACAGCTTGGGATCATAGGTTTTGTTTGTTTATTGGAGGGAGAAGGCACCCAGAGTGAACTGCTCTGAACTAGCACGTACCAGATGGAGAAATTCTGTACATTTTCATTTCCTTTCTACTTATAGCTTGGTCAAAAGAGGCCTCGTGTACAGGAAGCAATGGAAATTCCTCAGATTCCTCCAAAGGAAGGGCTGAGCCCATCTTAAGCCATTGCTCTCCAGAAAGGAAATCCAATAAAGCTTCACACTTGGGCTTAGTTACAGAATTGGGCTTGACTGATTCCAGCAGTTTCTGCTGCAAAAGAAGTGCAGCTGCATCAACTCAGCCAGTCAGAAATAAGACCCCAAACCAATGCCAACCCCTGACACGCACGAGTGTTACAGGGCAAACCCCCACCAGTGCACTGGAATTGTGACAGCCTTCCCCAGGAGGCAGAGAGGAACGTGGGATGCTGTAAGGCAGGGGGTGCCATTATTGGGGAAAAGTTGGGGAGGAATGGGAAACAGGAAATGAAAGGAGAACACAAACACTCCCTCCCAAATTCCCACACAGCTGTTGTCCCTGGCTAATGGCTCGGGCTTCAGACCAACAAAGCTGTCTGACAGAATGAACTATGTGTTCAGTAATCAGCCAAACCTCAGGCATGAGACTGTGGCACCCTCTCCACAGCTCACCTTGGCCCAGCTTGTGAAGAGAGTCAAAAGATCATTTGCCCCAGGATGCCCCCAGCGCATGGGCCGTATTCCTGTCGCACGGACACAGCTGCACTTTTCCTGCCTGGAATTGCAGCCCTGAGCAGCAGCAGAGCAAGCTGGCTGCAAAGCACAGCAGTGCCCGAGTTGTACATCCCCACCTGAAAGGCTTGCTGTCCGGATCCGTGTCCTTGAACCCCATCTCCTCCAGCTTGCAGCGCCTGTACAGCTCGTAGTGCCGGGTGTGCGTCTGCTCCCGCAAGTCCTCCATGTTCACTCGGATCAGCATCTCCCGCAGCTTCACAAAGTCACAGTGGTTTTCATTTTCAACTGCAAAAATGACAGAATATCCACAGGAGAGGACATTAAACTCAGGAGCTGGGCTCCCCCTTTCCCGGGATCTGGGCCCCAGTGAAGCAAACCTCTGAGTTCTTCAGGCACTCAAGCAGAACTCCAAGTCAGCCCACACCAAAATGCCTTGCTGAACCGGGGCTGAAGCCATCCCACACCAGCCTGGCCCTGAGTTCCAGGCCTGCTCTGGATTCGCAAGATCTCTGTGTTGCCCATCTGTCACAGGGCTCCCATCTCCCCATCCATTTTTGCACCAGCAAGGTGATGATCCGTTTGCTCACAGGATTTCACTTCCCACTCAAACCCACTCGAAACCTTAGCATTCACAGGGGCTCATGCAGGCAAAGTCTAAACTGAATCCCAAACTATCTGCTCCTAGTTTTCTGGGAACAGCAAGAACCCAGCAGGATACAGGTTGAGTCCGAGACCTCCCAAACACATCAACTTCTCTCCTAACTGTTTTTCCCAGTATCATCCTCCGGTGAATACAGCTAAAAGTCTCTGGAACTGCTTCAGGCTCAGCTGGTATTACTGAGAAGCCAGAGAGTTTTGCAGAATTGCACTGTGAATGCTCCCCTGCAACTTCCTCGGCCATTCTCCAATGGGATACACAACTGAAGCTGCAAGGAGACCATCACCATCTCAATCCTGTACTCCTCAGTGCTGGTTGGAAAGCAAGGATCAGCTCTGTATTTTTGCCAGCTTCAGTAAAGCCTGGGCTGCAAACAGTGTCCTGGCCAAACTCTGCCTTCCTGCAGGAGGGAGCTTTTGGCCCCATGTCGAGGTGTCCATGTTCAGATCTAAGCTGTGCTTCCTCAAGCTGGATTTCGGTGAGGGCCTTCCAGAGAGCAGAGTGTTTTGGATCAGAAGGGGACAGGAGGAGAAGGCCTTGTTTGTGCCTTTGGTAACGTACCCTGCACGACACCCCAGGGGTACTGCCTGGCTTTTGCCATCTTGTTGCCGATCTTCACTTCTTCGGTGCTGCCAACCACGGCAAAAGGAAGGTGGACCTACAAAAAGGAAAGGGACTGTGAGGCCGGGGATTTCCTTTGCTGCCTTGCCAGGGATTGTTTCTCGAGAAAGCTGTTTACTGGGGCAGCTCTGCTAGATTAAAGTTGTTTAAATGCCTTTGCAATTCGTCTGGTGTTTTAGGAAGTGCAACAGGACAATCTGGATGAGAAACTTGATCAGACTTAAAGCCCAAAATTCTAAAGTCCTAAAAATACAAGATATGTACATATTTTCCATTTAATTACAAAGTGCTATGTCTAAAGCACAGAACAAGCCTTACAAACTGGAACTGAATCTGAACACCGAGAAAAAAACAAACCTATAAAACAAAAATAAAAGAAAATAAAGTACATCCTCTCAAGGAAGGTCGGCTCAAAATTCAGGGGGATTTTGCTGCTACAAAGAACTGCTAATGCTTCCTCTTAAACAGGGCAAAGCTGTGAGCAAGAGGAAGAGCGGAGCTGACCCAGCCCTGGGCAGACACGTCTGAGTCACGGAGCTCTGCTCCGTCCAGGTCTGTCCTTGGGCGTGGTGGCGACAATCTGGGATCTACTCCCAGAAGTGTGGCTGCTGCCAGGAGGGACCTTGTCTCAGCTGCCAGCTCAGCCCCGTGGAACTCTCCCTGCCTTAACAGCATCCAAAGGGGCTGGGTGCAAGCTCTGGGAATGGGAGCCGTGTCAGCCAAGCTGTGGTCACAGGATGAGTGGGAGGGGAAGATGTCAGGGCAGAGATGGGATTATCTGGCTAAGGGGCTTCCCAGCAGCCAGGCTGCACCTGAGGAAGGCAGAACACTGCACACAATGCATCCTGGTAGAGCCACATCCCTTCTCTGTGACAGCTTCTCCCTGCTCAGAACAACACAGACAGGGAAGAGAGGCAATAGGGAGCATTGGAGATGGTCTAACATTCAGCTGGAGGAGATAACTGCCCATCCACGAGCTGTTGAGAAGGAAAACTCACAACAGGCTTCAAGTAGCAGGGAAACAGCCTAATCTGAGTACACGTGCTTTAGGACTGGCACATCCTCTTGGGGACAATCAACACCTCACTGCCAGCAACCCTGAGCTCAGGTTCTTCCCTTTGCACTCTGAGTCAGGCCCATGGCAGCACAGCTGCTTCCCTTGGTAAGTCCCACTAAAACGTTTGGTCGAGTCTACCCTGAGTGCCCTCAAGTCCCACCAGTTGCCAGAGGCAGGGGAGGAGGTGAAAGCCAGAGCCACTGACGGCCCTGGGAGCGCTGGAGCAGCAGCGGCGGTGCCCTTGCTCCCACCGGAAACCGAAACAAAGGCGGCAGGGAATGAATCACCCCCACTAAGCAACAAGTGCTCGTTTGGGACAGGAAAGCCAAACCTCAGCTCTCTGCCCTGACCGCATCGGGGCCCTGCCTCCCATCCTCTTCCTTTCCCGAGGTGGGAATACTGCAACAGGGTGGAAGTGTCTGTCACACAATGAAACGTATCAGAACTGGTATCTCCAGCCCCCAAAAGCCTTCTGGCCAGGCTGATGTGCGTGCTTAAATGGCAGTTTTAAAGCCAAGTGAGACACAGCACGGCCACCAAGGCCAGGCCCAGGCAAAGCAAGGGCAGCAAGCCCCCTCAATAACGTACGCTCATGGTGGCGTTGATCTCGGCCACCGTCTCCTCATCGGTCGGGAACTGGTAGATCTGGACGCCGTTGCTGACCAGCTCGCTCATGATCTTACTCTTGAACTTGTGCAACTCGTTCTTTGCAATGGTGTCAGCCTTGGCAATGATGGGGATGATGTTCACCTGCAAGACAGGACAGCACCTCCATGTACAGGACTGCACAGGTTGTGTCACTGGAAGAGGAGAGAGCAGGACGTGCAGCGACAGCCCTAAAGTGCCACCAACCAGCCAGCACCCCCAGCAGATGAACTTCCCCGGGGCTGCTGCTGCCAGCAGCACCACCTCTGACAGGATTTCCAGGCAGCAGTGATGATGGCCTCAGAAAGAAGTCAAATTCAATTTGGCAATGTGCTATTTCCTGTCCTGTCTTACTCCCCTCCTCATCCAAATCGGCTGGACAGGAAATGTTGTCATAGATTATTATGAGCTGCTCCAAAAAAATAAGAAAGGAAATGACCATCTCTGCACATCCCCTGGTACTGCAGCTGGCTGGGTTACTGTGGGAGCTGTGCTCAGACAACAAACAGCCTGTCATGGGTCCTGCCTTGGAGAGTGTCACCAGGGACACCGGAGAGGCAGCAGAGCTGCTGTCACCCCATGGGAGGCAGATGGTGCCTATCCAGCCCTGGGACACACAGGACAGGGGCTGGCAGCAACACAGGCACACTTCCCCCACCTCTGTGCCCTCATGTGCCTCTGGACACCGCTGCACTGCAGGACCAGGGTTCACTCCTCCCTGCACATCTCTGACAGGAAAGATGAGTTATAATGACTCTCTTCCCTGGACAGGCTGTTGGCAAGGATAAGGATCCTGCCTTCTTTCCCTTTCTCCTCCCTCCAGAGGGACAGTTTCTGCTTTTGATCCTGCAGCTTTGCTTTTCCCTGCAACAGCAGACAGAAACTGTACTGAGGAGAACAGTAATATCGACCTATATGGAGGGGTTTTAACTACAGTACTTGAAAATCCTCTTCTAGTACATCACTTAATTTTATTTGGAATTATTAAATCCCCCTTGCCCGAAAGACAGAACAGGAATGTCAATTAGCTCACTTGGCATAAATCTCCATAACCTTATTTTCAGCTGAAGAAGGCAAGGAACTTTCTCCATCACCACATAAAACCCAATCACTTGGCCTCTCCAGGAAACAACCAACCACTGTCATCACTGATGTCCTGCAGAATCAGGATCCAATGAGCCAAAGGTGCACAGTGGATTGATTTAATTTGCTTAATCATGGCGGATAGGAGCACAGAGAAGGCTCAGTTTAGCTACTCAGGCTCTACATTTGTACCTCAGTTATTTTTCCTAGAAGAGGTGCAATCTCCTTTGAACCATGGTTTAAACCAAGCCCACGAGGGTACCTGGAAAAGCAGATGCCAAGTAACACATTTGTTTGGATTCTTGTTGGTGACATTATAGCACGAACACCACTACATTTGCTACAGCAGGTCAAATCGCTGTTTTTGTCCAGCTGGATGTGGTCAGAGCGAGCAGACACAGCACTTCCATTTGTTTTTCACTGATTAGAAAGACGACCTGAACTGTCTTCAGTGACTTCAAAGATTAACTGGGGAGCACATGCCCAAGTTCCCTACCTGAGGTAGAGCTGTAAAGGAGTAGAAACCCAAACTCTTAGTAAATCTCTGCAGCATGTGAAGCAGAACCCTGACTCACTCTAGCAGCCTGCCCAAGGTACACCTCACACCTTTTGTCTGCAATTCTCCACTACTAAACCCAGACATTATTTTCCTGAGCAGATGGCAAGATAATGAAAGCACCACAGGGCCGTGGTGACACAGGCAGCAAGTACCTTACTGTCCAGCTTCTTCATGGTGACCAAGTCCAGGGACTTGAGTGAGTGTCCGGTGGGAGCGATGAAATACAGGCAGGCGTGGATCCGCGTGTCGTGGTAGTTGAACAGGGATCGCTTGATCTTCAGCTCTTCCTGCAGGTAGGCCTCGAACTGTGCGTCGATGTATTCTACTATAGGCTTGTAGCTGGGGAGAGGAGGCACAGGGAAAAACAGGGAATGGGCTGCTGGGACCACACAGGCCACTGATGGACACTCAGGAAGCTTCAGGGGAGCTCTGTACGGTACAGGACAAGCACTGCTTTTTAGGACTCTCCCCGCCAACCTACTGTCCCTCCTTCACAAGGGTGGGAATTGTGCACCAATTTCCACTTGGTGCACAGGCAAAGCATAAGAGACATGACAGCCCTCGATTTGAGAGGCATGGAAACCACACAAGGCTGCTACCCTGAAAAACAACGTTTGGCAGTCTCTTCAGTTAAAGTCTGAGCTTCTGCTCTGCCAATCTCACTGAAAATCATCTAACATAAACTAATTAAATGTGAAATCATGACCTACCCCCTAGCTTGTCCAAAATCTCATCATCTTAAAAGAGGGAAGGAAGAGTCACAAGATAAGAGGGACTTTCCAGGAACTGAAGCCTGTGAGCAAAACTCAGAATGCAACTGCACCATTGATGGACTTTGATGGGGCCATTTTGTTGGAGAAAACGCAGATCATACAGTGTAACATGCCCATATTCAAATTAACTGCTCATGCTTCTGGAAAGAAAATTGTTCCATGTGTTCCCCCTCCACCAAGGGCAGCTTCATGGATATAACTAGGTGGGTCTGTAAAATAACTGCTGCTCTGGTTTGTTGGCATATGGAAATTCTGCCTCTGACCGTGAGACGCTGAAAACCTCAGAGACATGTTCAAAGAAAGTATTAAGGCCTCCCATTGGGAGAAATATTAGAGAAAGCCCTGTAAAAAAAAGCAGAGGAGGACTGGGAAGCCTCAAACTGGAGGGCAGAGCAGATGGCACCCACCACAGCCATATGTGCCAGCACACAGCAGGAGAACAAAAGTTCTCCCCAAGCCCTGCCGCACTGGGCCTGCCCTCCTCTCCACAGGGTTAGGCAGGAGCAGCATCGCTTACGGAACTGGGAAACACCCCCAGGACAGCGAGGGGCCTGCTGCCCAAAGAGGGAGGCCCTGGAGACCTCAGAGCGCAGCAGCACTGGGACGTCTCTCCCGGCAGAGCCCGCTTTACCTGTCATCCTTGTTGATCTGATCGCCGAAGCCCACGGTGTCCACAATGGTCAGCTTCAGGCGGACGTTGCTCTCCTGGAGCTCGTAACTCCGGGCTTTCAACCTCACGCCGGGCTCGTTGTGCGTGGCGGGCTCGCTCTCGAACTTGGTGTTGAACAGAGTGTCCATCAGCGTCGACTTGCCGATGCCGGTCTCACCTGAGCAGGCAGAGGAAGCGTCAGGACGGGGACACTGCTGCCCCTCACCTCTCTCTCTGGCACGTTCACCAGGTAAGGAGTTATTCCACTTGGGTAGCAGTGGAATTAGGCTACATGCACATTGCTAAGCAAGATAATCCCTGTGGGAACAGATGTCTTCAGAGACAGTCCCCATCTTTACCAGGACTTGACTCAGGAACTTTCTTTATGGTAGCAAGTCGTAAATTCTCTTAACTCCATGTCTGATTCCCTGATTTTGTTCCAGCCTTTTTAAGGCAGTTGTGTTGTCTCAAGAAGATCATCCAAAACCCATAGTGCAACTTACGACAATAACAATCTGAGACAGAGAAATATATACAGAGTTCTTAAAAAAAAAAAGGACACAGTGCTTAAAGTTCAACTTTTAAAACTACAACTACTACAGTTTCACTAATCCCCAGTGCAATTAGTAACATGGATGAAAGCATTAGCCTAAATCCCACTTTTCAGTCAAAACTGTTTGTTTAGCAATTACCCTCTCAAACAGCTACTGCTACCCATGCTGTGAGCAGGGGTGGGATGAGGCAAATCACATGGAAAGCCAAGTCCTAAACTGATGGCACAGACCGCCCATGGCTGAAGCTGTGAATTTTAGGGAGCTCCTGATGGGAACTGCTGCAGTCTCTGCCAGATAGGCTCTGCAGCCTTTCACATCCCCATTAGAAGTCTCACATTACAGCACTGAAGTTAGTTGTGTCCTCTCTCAAATCACAATTTTATACAATAATTATTTTCAAGGGTGAGATTTCTGTTCCTTGGGCAACTGCTGCAGTTTGTGTGAAACTTTAATGTGGACGGGCACATTTCACAAGGAAAAAAGAGGTGGATCACATTGCTAATGGAGACGTATTAAGTCACACTAAGAAAGGCATATTTACTGCAAGAGAGAAAGGCAATTAATTATGCCATTTTGATCAAAGAGCTGCCTGCTAATCGGGCTGTTCCCTGCTGGATTGAAATGGTTTCATGCTGCTACGAGAGTCACGTGAGGGTTGGGAGCTCAAGTGTGCAGAAGTGTAACTATTCTCTTATCTCCTCCTTTCACAGGCAAAGCTATAGAGAGGAGTCAAGTTTGCCAGATTTCTTTTCAGGCAGCTCACAGAAATTCTCAATTTGCTGTAGAAAAAATCACAAGCAGAGGGTTGTGGGGTTTTTCCAGCTAATTAATGTAACTAATTAGAAGGGACAATACTCCCCTCCTGGAGGCTTAAATGAACAATGAATGGAAAGATGATGTTTGCAGCCTGCACTGCCAAGCTAGGAGAAAAACCCAGCAGTTTTGTCCATTTACAGAACCAGATTCTGGGTTCACTGACAAGCCAAAGCTGGCTTTCGCTCACAGCTCCCTGGGGCTGATCAATGGATTTCCAACTGCGGAGTATCCACAGAAAACCAAGACAGCAGCTACCTCCCCACAGCCAAGAGATGATGTTGCCTCCTTGTACTTCACCCTCTGAACAATTTGGAATAAGTAACTCAGGCTATTAAGCCAACTTGAAGATTAAATACAGCAGAGGACAGGTGACAGGCTTTGTTCTTCAGTACATCATTTGGGGACTAAAAATGGCATCGTTTCCAAGCAGAGAAACTAAGAGTGTAAGGAGACAAGGAAACCCTGGCAGGGAAGGAATGCAATTTGGTGAGAAATGGCCTCCACACCCAACCCAGAGAAAGGCAGATTTAAGCTAATATCCTCTTAAAAATACATTTAGTTCCCAAGTTCACTCAGTTTCCTTAGGGGCAGCCTTTGGGGAAAACAGAACCACTGGGTGATCAAAGGGACAGATTTAAACAGCTAGCGATTTCCATGCTTTGAGTCGGAGGACAGGGCAGAGAAAGGAAAGAGGAATACTGGATTTCACCGTGGAGCAGCTCTGGGAAGACAAGTATCACTTCCCTGCCAGTATGGTGGGCAGTGGCTCAGCCCTGCCCGGGGCAGAGGGAGAAGGTGTCGATGTGGGGCCGTGCCCCCGAGGGTGACCTACCCACGCACAGGATGTTGAAGCAGAAGCCCTGCGACGTTGACTTGTTGACCAGCTGGTCCGGGAGGCTGTCGAAGCCCACGTGGCCGGACAGCGACAGGTTCCTGAGGTCATCGTTCTGTAAGACCCAGAAGAAAAGCGTTTAGCAGGGCTGCCACAGCCCTTTCAGGGAAGAAGTCCTGTCAGAGCCGCGTTAAGGACACAGAGACTTTTGGGACATGGGATCTGTGTCTTAGGTTTCCCTCCCAAACGCACTCTCCTTTTTCTTCTATCCATCTCTGCTGTGGGGCTCAGGAGCTAAAATGTCCCCAACCCCAAGGCAGGCAAACACCACCACACTGGTTCTCCACGTCTGTTACCAATAAACCACGATACTTTACCCATCTGCAACACCCAAATGCTGTTTCTGAGGCCCCAGCATCCCATATCCCTAGAGTTATCCTAAGATTATTTAGGCAGACACTTGGAAAAGAGAGTGGAACGCTGTCAGAGCTGTGAGCTGACCAGTCCCTGTTTAGTTGGTGAAGCAGCTGAGACTGCGTCCTTCTTGTCCACTGCACAGCTAGGCAGCAGAAACCAGCCAACCTTCCACTTCAGAACTTCCCCAGCAGCATGGGAAATTCCCCAAACTTCCCAGCAAGGCTGTCTCTCTCGAGAAGCACACTGAGGAGTGACAACAGGTTGTGATACAGCCCTGCCTGCAACTCCAAAAGCTACTCCTGACAGACACCTGCATAGGTGAGCAGAGAGCCAAGGCAGTGCTTTCCTTGGCTCAATGTGCCAAAGGGAAGGAGCAGCTCTCAGACTTGCTCTGTCCTCCCAGGCCTACAAGGGAAACGCCAATATTGTTGCCCTTTTCCTTCAACCCTTCAACATGGTCACAGCAGGACACAGCTCAGATAGCAACCAGAGCTCTCCATGTGCCACTAGAGCCAGCTAAAACTCTTTCCAGCTTTTCCAGGCTTTGACAGGAAGGGAACAAATCGAGTATGCTGCTCTGCCATGCCTTGGTTTGCAAATAACCTCATCTGACACGAGGTGAGGAAGCATGGCACCACTCCCAGTGTTTGCTGTGTGACCTACAGAGCCCCTGGTGCTGCCTCTGCATGTCCTCAGCAGGAAAAGAAGCCAGGCCTGGCTGCCCAGAGGTGAAGTCACCCCCGCTTGGCTGCTCGGGGGCTTCAGCTGACAGTATCCAACACCCCAAAGCTGTTCTGTGGAGGGCAAGGGAGCAGCACAGACCTGGCAGAAGAGAGGTTTGAAACAACCCCCACATTGTATTTGGGACCTTCCCACAGCAGCTGTATGGCAATCCACAGAGAGGCTCAGAAAAAACAAGCGGGCCCAGTTACCTCTTCCCTGGCAGGTCACAGTTACAGCAAGGTCCCAAGCACAGTAAAACAAGCAAACAAACAAACCAACAAACCCCACAAACTTGGTAGACCTGGAGCAGCTCTGCTGTTATTTTGCCGCATTTTTCACCTAAAGTTTGTTGTCCTTAACTTGGAAAATACTAACCTCTCTCCAAACCCAAACCCTTCCAGTGGAGTCATTCCAACAATAAATTACAGTGGTGGGCAGCCTCAGCCTGGTTTAAAGATGCTGGAAGCACCAGCTTTTTTTCCACAAAATCAGTGGGCTTTGGACCAGACACGGAGAACTCTTTGGTTGATAGGAACCAAAGCAGAGGAGGACTTCCCACTCTCTGCACAATTGCTTCCCTTCTCAAAACATAACAGACCAGCCACCAACGACAGGAAGAAACGAGTGACATCTGGGCAGAATGTTGATGAAAATAAACTCAGACCTAAAGAAATACAAAAATTCCCTGAGAAAAGCAACATCTCCAAGTGAAAATGTCTCCGTCTGTGCCAGGAGCCTGGGCAAAGGGCTCTTCTCTGCCATGCTGACACACAGAGCCTGGCCCCTGTGCTAGATACCTGAGCCCTGTCTTAGCACCTAAACCAGGCTTGTCTGTAGGTAAATGCCAATTTACCAGCCTGTTCACCTCCATCCCTCTGTGCGCTGGGAGCTACTCACCAGCACCACACCACAGAAGCTTAAGGTGATTAAGAGATGCCACCCCCTTCACTCAGGCTCAGTAAAGAAAAACCACCCAGAAAGACCATCACCTCATTCACCCCCAACAGGCATTTCCCTGGAAAAGGCCCTGGGATTGATGTACGACGTGAATGGGTTAAATGAAATATTTGTAACATCAGTAAAAAAACGGTGGGCTTGGGTTTATGATCAAGTGAAGGGAGCTGGGAGCAGATCCCGGAAAGCAGTAACTGCCCATGATTCACAGGCTTCACACAAAGTGGTGGGTGTTTGAACATCTCTCAGCACAGCACCAGTATCTCTTTCCCTGATATATTTTGGGAAAGCAAGTACTGCCTCATCATCAGTTGCTCAGCAGGAACAGGAGTTAGACTCATCTCTTGCATCTGTGTCAGTTATTTTTGCTGCAGACCTTATGTGGTTTATTTCCCTCCCCTTGTCTTTTTTTTTTTTTTTTTTCTTCTTTTTCTTTTCTTTTTTTCTTTTCTTTTTTTCTTTTTTTTGTCCCTGCAAGTGGCAAACATCAACAGTGGATAAACAAAAACTACCTCTGCACTTGGCAATGCCAAGTATTTTTCACAGGCTGTGCTGCACAACAGGAGACAAGAGTAGCCTGATATCTGCTCCAAACATCAAAACACTCGTGAAAAGATCTGAGGCCTGAGGCACAGGCAGAGATGAAACACAAACCTCATCCACCTCCCTCAGCGTTCCCAGGATGCAGCGCACCCTGACTAGAGCAGACACAAAAAATAGCTGCAGCTCTGGATGAGGCCCACGGATACACACTTTGGAGGAGGCAGGAGAACCAAAGGAACTAGATTTCTAAATCTCTCCTCCACATGCAAACGAAGCCAGTTCTGCAGCATGTAGATGCCCTTGGAAAGCTGTCACGTTTTTGGAGGGAGCTGCAGGTTGCTTCTCTCCAGAGGAAAGAGGTCCACGTGCTGCATAACCACTTAGCACTGCAGCCAGGCCTCTGCTCTCTCTTTCACCTCTTCACGGGGACAGCCTCATCCACAAGGAAAGGAAGCCTCTGCTGGAGAGCAACAAGCCCGATGGCTCAGGGTATCAGTAGCAGAGCAGGCAAGTGAATCACACTCTCGGTCTGGCAGAACAGAAGTGTTGTAACAACAAGGGGATGCTAAGTCAGATGGCCCTGCCTCTCCAGCTGTGAAGGGCCACGACAAGCTCCTGAGCACAGTCAGTGGGCTGGGCTTGAGCCCAGCTGAGTCATCCCACTGAGAACTGGGCACCTCCGGCTGAAGAGCAAAGGCTGACACGGCTCCTGCTCCACTCCAGAGCCCCTGCTACAGCAACGAGCCACGGGAGTGCTACAAGCATGGATTTATTCCTCCTGCCACATGGCTCCTCTTCCAGAGGAAGCCAGCAGTGCTGCTCCGGTGCTTCAGTCCAAGTGGGAAGGTATCTCATCGCTCTGCCTCACTGCCTTCTTCCCAAGCACATCCCTCATTTCCCCTCAGATGAACAGAGCTCAGCATAACTCCTCCCTTTGCCCAGCACTGCACCTAAACATCCTGCTGGACTAAAACAACTCCTCAGGAGTCACTCACAGAAACTCACAGTCCTGGGAACCACGGACGAGTGGCAGTGTCTGAAGCACTGACCTCTTACAAGCATGCTAAAGGAGTAACTGCTTGGCAAGCATCTCTCCCTGCTCCCAGCTTCAGGATCCATGGACAAGATGAGCATGGATCTCCAAAACTGCAGCTCCACAGACTCCTGCAGAGATCAGCCTCTTCACACCAGATGTGCTGCTAGACTTGGGTGTCTGGATGTTCTCATGTCGGAGAGCTTAAGACATCCCAAAAGCAGGCTGTAATTTTAAACTCTTCCTCAAGGCAGTCACGTCTCCTTTACTGAAGCCCACATTCAGGGCATGGTTTCCCTCCCTCTTCCCTCCCATCCATGAGCGGGAAGTGACTCTGAACACCCAGAGCTATGTGCTAACCCCTACAAAAACTACAGAGTAACATGAACAAGTGAATGCTTGTTTCTTGGGAAAAATGCTGATCACTTGCCTTCTCTTTGCAGAGAGCCCTACAAGGCATCCCACAGTCAATATTTCTTGGATCAACAACAATCTTCGAGTTGCTGTTATCACAGCTGCTGGTTTTAACTGCAGCAGGGGAAGGGAAGGGGTAAGTTAAGCACAGACAGCCCCCAGAGGCACAGCAAATACTACCTAGCATGACTAAAGAGACTGATTGTCAGGAACCCACATCCCACTGCTCTTCATTTGAAGAGGGTAAAAATGCCTTGCAAAAGACAAGAATGGGTTTGCAGTCTCAGAACCCTGTCAAGGCTCTTTTGGGTCTGTTTTTCTTCACACATAGCTCCTGGTGGCAGTGGTTTCACAGGTCAGGCAACGCTGTAATGGATGCTCTGTGGCAAACAGTGGGTTTGGCTGGACGGGAATCAGTGAAGCTATATAAAACAATTCAGCTGATGAGGCACGTGCAAGGAGAGTCAGCTCATTCCTCCCAAGCCACAACGGCTTGGCAGAGGCAGCAGCAATAAAGAGAAAGTTATTCTCCTCACTGGAGTCAGGAACAGTACGTCTGTGTGTGCAGGGGGAACTGGAGATAAAGGTGGCTCCCGTGTCACTCCTCCAGAGGCAGCACAAAGCAGAGCTGAATCCTTATGCTTCTGAAAGTATCTGGCAGCTGGCTGGAAACAAAGCAAAGTTGTTCCTCTCCTAAGCAGGAAAAAAGCCCCACTCCCAACGGGCCAAGGAGAGAGTCCCACAAGGACATTTACTGTCCCAGTCCCCAGTCTGCTCTCCTCACTCAGGACTTAACCATGATGGTGCCTATTCCCCAACCCAAGCAAGCTCCTGGCTGAGCCCCTTTTGCTTTAAGGCTGCTGGCAAAACATTCCCCTTGGGCCCCTCCCGGCCCACAGCTGCTGGCGGCTGGGGGTCAGCTTCACACGGCCTCCCAAGAGTTAAAGAAAACAAAAACGAGCCTCAAATTCAAGAGGGGAAAAAGGCTGGTATGCAAAATATTGAGCTCAACCCCAAATATGAAGCAAGTGTTTAGTTATTTGAGGCCACACGACTTAGGAGGCACCTTTAGGAAATTCTAAAAGCTTTTATTGTTGTCAGCAGCTCAGACCAGCAACATTTTTGATCCATTACTAGGTCAAATTATCTTAGATGCTGCATCCAAAACCAGGGACCTCAGGGATAGTTTAGTCTGCTCAGATAAAAAAGCAGCTCAGGCAAGAGCTCAGGAGCACAGAAGCAAGGAGTAGTCAGCAAGAGACAGATCCATCCCGCTCCAAGTTAAACCTGAGAGTCCTGATATCCCTGCTAGCAGGGCGCCAAGTATTCCCGGTGTCTACAGCAGAGCCAAGCTCCTGTTCCTTGTACCAGCACCCATAATTCCACTCCCCTTCCTTATACAGGGTTAAGGGATGGCCAAACGCTTAACTGTTGGACAAATCAACTTATGAATAGTATGGGAGAACATGGAAAGCAAGAACAACTCCCTTCCCCTCTGTGGCATGCAGGGATGCCAGAAGAAAAGGGCTGATAGCAATCAATCAGTTAATCAGTTCATCAGGAGAGGAAGGATTTCTTGGCTGTTGTTTCAGGGTAAGATAACCATCAGTGTCACCAGCAGAGGAGGGGGAGTTCCTGGCTCCACGCTGCTGCTGGCTGGCTGCAGGCTCGGGCAAATGTCTGCACAAGCTACTCAAGTCTGGGAGGTCCTTCCTTGTTTTTCTTCCCTCTTGCTTTCTTCTTCCCCCTTTTCTCCGAACAGGGAGAGCAGACCCCTGTGGAAGCATGCTCTCATTCTGTACATTAATGTGTCAATCAAGCCGTGAGGATTTGTGCCTCCCTCCCTGCCACCAACCCAGCAGTGACTCACTGCTGCAGCTATTGTCCCTGAGGGATGGACCGCAGGAAACTGTCTTGATCTTCCTGGATAAAAGCTGGCACCAGCTGCAGCTGCTTAGGGACACACAGCTCCTCACCAGACCCCTGCCCCAGGCCTCCCGCAAGGTCTGCCACAAGAGCAAGGAGCCAGGTCTCTGCTCCCAGGAACAGGGAACGCTGTCAGCAGAGTTATGCCACAGTTGGCTCCCTTGCTCATTAAACAAGGAGGGCACACGGACGACAAAAAGGCTCTCCCTGAATATAGTGGATTTTCCTTTTAATCCCCAAGAATCAGGATGGCAGAAAAGGTTATTTTGCGGGAGGAAGGCTGGAAGCAACTTGACCAACAAAACACTGGGCAGCAGCAGCTGGGGAGGGGCAGGTGTGGGTCTCGTGCTGCACCTCCTTGTAGAAAATACTGCCCTACAAATAAAATCCCATGGAACTGGGGAATCACCAGCCAAAGGATGCTGCCACTGAGACCAAGCAAGGGGTTCCCCTGAGCAGACACCCCCAGAGACTTGGGTGATGCTGGACATGCTTCCACAGGCACAGGAATGATGCTCTCTCCAGGGCTGGCCCCCTAAATGAAGGGCAGGATGACAGAGGGAACAGTGACCAGGCATCACAAGCTGATCCCTGTTAAGGTGCAGCCCACGCACACAGAGCCTGCCACAGGAAAAGCCAGCGTACCCCAATCCAAGCGCCCCCAAGCTCCCCCAGCACGGATGCCACAGGGGATGGGAAGCACAAGGCCCACCTCCCGGACATGCAGCATCAAATATCCTGGTTTCCAGTGCTTGCAACTGCGAGCGTTAGCCCGTGCCACACGGCAAGGACACGCTTCCTGCAGTCCATCCAGCCGCCGCTGTTCCCGCGCCTCCGGGGCACGCCGGCGGGGAAGCGAGGGGAACTGCTTACATTGGCAAGCTGCAGGAACTCGGCAGGAGCATGGAGGAAAAAGGATACAGTTGCATTCTTCTGGAAAGAGGGAAGTCAGCAAAATCTGACCATTCAGGAGGGGCTGCAGAGAGTGGGAACGAGCATTTGTCTTCAGGCAAAATGTTTGGCTAAAGGTCAGCACAAGCTCAGAGCACTCACAGTTCCATGTATGCCAAGAGCTGACATAAAAGACGCTTCCCTCCATAGGTTTCCAAAAACCACAGACCCTTCTATTTGGAGGCAAAGTGACTAATGCTTCTAACAGCCCCTGATGTCACAAACTGCTAACCAGCAAAAGAAAAAAAAAGCTGGACTTCGGGGATGATAAGGACCATATGTGCATTCCAGCAAGGCTTGTAAACTCACTGAAGAAAAAAAAAAAAAAGAGAGAGAGAGAGAGAGAGAGAGAGAGAGAGAGAGGAAGGAAGGGGAAAAAAAAATAATGTGACAAACAAGAATGAAGACCATCCAAAGGCAGAGCCCAATGAGAACCAGATGCTCTCTGCTTCTCTGGCCAATCTCTCTCCTGACAGGACGAGGACGTGCAACTGCCTCTGACCGCCAGCGTGAGGCTGAGGGAATAAAATGGGAGCTGGGGCTCCTGCCAGCTCCCCACGCCGACCCGCTCCGCTCCTCCTGCTTCAGAAGACAGCGCGGTTTATTGCCATTCCCCTGCCCTTTGTCTTGTGCAACGCCACACGCAGGGGAAGGCAAACCTACCCCTTCCAGCGGGGCCAGCCATTCCCGCAGCCGGGCACAGCGGAGAGAGCTGGAGCTGCCCTCAGGCTGGCCCTGAAACGCTGCACGGTGACACGACGCCGAAGCCCGGCGGTGACTCCGGGCCAGCCGACACCAGTGACGAGCAGAGAAGGTGTCACCTTGAGAGTTAAACACAGCTCCGATGGGAAGGACACAAGCCAGCTGGGAGACAGCAGGAAGGAATGTTGTATATGGCCATTAGAAATACTCTGCTCTCTTTCAGTTCTTTTGCCCTTTTCAAGCCCCTCTGGCTGCCCAGTCCCACACCACCACCCATACAGATAGAGTCCAGCAAGGCAGCAGAGAGGAAAAACCCAACAGCCATTTCCTTCTGTATTTCACTGTCATGCACTCAAAATAGCCTTGAAACAGCTGCACCATGGGCCATTAAGTCACTGGATCTATACTTTGCTCAAAGCTGGAGGCACAGCCCGACATGGGACCTGACACAGAGGGAAGGGTGATACATGAACTCGGCAAGATTTCCAGTTACACCCACAGAGAGGAGGGAGCTCTCTGGGACACTGCCATCAGGCACAAAAAGGTAGAATTAACACAAACCTGGCAACAGAGCGTCTGACCTCACTGCCAGGTTTTCCTCCAACCTTCCCCAGGCTTCCACCAACTCTGGTCCAGTTAGGGTTTTGAACCAACCAGAGCAGAAGAGGGATTTTGAGAAAGGAAAGCAGCCCAAAGGGCTTGCTTACAAAGCTGTAACAAGGCAACACTGTTCCAATACCTGACTCAAATTAAGGGCTGCTGGGACACAGAAAGCAGCAGCTTTCCTTGAGGTGGCGAAGGCACAGCCCAGCAGGGCTGCCTTGCAGTTCCTTAACCCCAAGTGTTCCTTCCTGAAAAGCTGCAGCCATACATCAAGGGCACATTTTGGCAGCTCCCATTCAACAAACCCCAGGAGTGGAAGGTGCCCCAGATCATGCTCTGGATAATTAATTATCCCTGGGACTCACAGGCAGGATCCATCTTAATACTGTGCCCTGCTGGCTGGCTCAGAGGCAGGTGGGGCACTGCAGCTGCACACTCGGCATACGGATGCGCTGCCGGTGTCTGCGCAGACCCAAGCGGGGCACCGGAGCTGTGCCTATCAAAGCACACAGCTTCAGATCTTTTATTTACCACCTCTCTTGAGTCTGGACTAAAGAGCTCAGATTTATCACAGTAGCTGTCTTCACACCTAAATCCTGAGGTAACACAGATGTACATACACACGTGGCTTACCCCATGCCCAGGTACCACAGCAGTGAGTATAAATGAGTCCTAGCTTCAAACTGATCATCACCCAGCTCCTTGAAAAAATCCCTACCAGGGCTTTTAGAGTCCAAATGAGTGCTGGATACACACAGAAACTCCCCAGAGAAACTTTACTGGTCCAGCATTACCAAGGAAGTATCAATCCAATATCAACTGGATTGAAAAGAGCTGGCTCAGACCAGCTCTTCTTAAATTCGTATTCAACATGTATGTGCATACATAGCACTAAGGTTGTTAAGTAAAAGGCCAGAGAAAACATACTTGGGTAACCAAGTCCAGAGTTATCACTCACCAGCAACAGGTACACTTGGGTGTGATTCTTACCAAGTAACCAGAAAACAACAACAAAACAAGAGAACCAGCTCTGAATGAATTCATGGCATGGTCTAATATGCTGAGTATTGAGTCACAGCCCTCACATCTGCTTCGAGAAGGGAAACAGAACACACAGAGCTCCTCGGCACACAGAGCTCTTCCAGGGTGCCACAGAAATCCTTCAACATGAATAAGAAAAGGTCAGCAATCAATAAATACTGAAAATTACAAATACTGTTTGCCTTAGCGCAGTTTTTCATCTACAGCAAGAATGAAAGTGGAATTAAGTTGGACTGCATCTGCACACAGAGGAAAATGCAAAGGTTTACTCTGTTTGGCTGACAGTTTTGGAAATACTAGTCCATAGACTTTGAGCTCTCCACTGACTCAAAGCAATAAAATTCCCCACTTGCCTTCATCAAGTCCTGGTTTTCCTGCCTTAAACAGGGAAAGCCAATACTAAAGTTTTTATGACTAAGAGTAATTCTATATTTGAACTGAATTACTTCCTTCCCCCACCTCACTAATTCCAAATTTTTGTGGTTACTTTGAAAGACCGTGTTTTGTCTTCCCAAATAACTTCACTGTCCAGAGTTCCTCCAGAGAAAAGGACATCTGATCTAGGTCTGCAGCACAGCCATAACACCGGGATTGTTAGGAGATGGGACTAGAAGGCAACCCTACATCAGGTTTTTTTATCCTCCTTCTGCTTTGCTGCACTGATAACTGCTACAGAAACTTCACGTTTCTGGAGTCGATAGACAGTGCAAGACAAAACACACTTCTCACATGCAGCCCACAGCCAGGAATGTTCCCACAGTCCTCTCCATATCCATCACTTGCTAAGGGGCAGGACACAGACGTGTGACGGCCGCTACAATCCTGGTGACACTCCAAGTCATAAAGAGTCCTTGGACAGGGCACCGGCAGTTGCCCAATACACACTCCTAAGCGTCTGAACTCCATAAATGCATGGCTAAATAAACATTTACAGCACCAGAAGAAAGGATTAAATCTCTACTCACAAGGAATCCAAGGATTAGCTTGACAGCTCCAGTTCTTGAGTTGGAGCAGAGATAAACCTTTCATTCCAGAGATTTAAACTAACTCCCAGAAGTATCAAGAGTCCCATGCTGCCCCACGCCTGTATTGTGGAGTTTATCTTGTTTCTCCCCAGCCCCGAAAAGGGATAAGGCTTCCCTTGCGTTCCAGCTGTTGGTGACAAAGTAACACCGTGGAAATGAAGGAGGTGAGGGAACAAGCCCCCAGCACAGCACAGGCCACCAAGGCCTCTCTGCCACAGCACAGCGAAACTCTCTCCAGCAGCTGGCCATCTCTGTCCTTTCCAGAGCACATCCTCAGCCTCCCCTGCAAGCACAGCAGCCAAGAGATCCAAAGCCCATGGTGGCCTCCAAAGGTGGCTCAGGCAGCACCATCACCCTACACGAAAAGGATTTTCCACAGGAGATGAGCCTGGGAACTCCACACAGTGGGGAAGGATCTTCCCCTCAGTTACAGGCAATGACACCCAACGTCAGGCTTATCTAACAATGTCCTTTTGCAGGGTCTTTTTTTCCAAACACCTCTGTAACTGAGGCAGCAATTTCTAGGGAAGAAAACAAAAAATGTCATTGGTGCAAGTGGGATTTTATCGTAAAGGCAACGAGGCCACAGCTGGGCGGATGAAGCAGCCTCCTGAGCTGTGTGAGCACAGCTTCCACCCCAGGGCTGGATCCTGGCAAAGGGCAGCGTGCACAGTGCTGGCAAGCAGCAATGCCACTGCATCAGGGATTTCAAGCAGGTTTAGAGCAGATTTATTAGCGTAATCCTAATAATGCAAATAAAGTCAGATGCAAAACTGGCATAAGCTGCTGCATATGGAGAAACCTCCCCACACCCCCCTTCATCAATGGCTGTTTCTAAAGCACAAGCCTGTAAGGTCACCCTTTCCCTCCTTCCTCACTGCAAGGGCTTTGGAGACTCCAGTGACACCCCCAAGTCCCCTCATGTCAGCAGGTTCAGATGCTTCCAGCCCCTGAACCTCCAGCCAACTGGTAGTTTCCATAAGCTTAGCATCTGCTGGTAAACAATCTTGCTTTCTGCTCTAGAAAAAGGGACAAACATAGCTAAAAAAAAAAACAAAACCAAACACCCAACAAAAAACCACCACCACCAAAAAAACCACCACCAACAAAAAACCCCCCAAAACAATGAGAACAGTGTCTAAATGTACAGCACAAGGAAATAAGCAAGAGAAGAATATTTTCCTTCTGGCTGTTGCTAAGTTTTATTACCACTAACTATTATTTGAACATCTACATGTAGAAAACAATAATTCCTAAAGAAAAGTACTAACAGTCCTCTATACACAAACTTACTTTAGTGGCTACATTCCAGATACTAATTAACTGCCTCCTGTAACAATAAAATTATCTTCGGACTTACAAATAACTCCAAGGACTTGATCCAAAACCTACTATCAACTCTGTGTTTGGTGTGCTCCCCCCGCATTAGTTCCAGAACCAGACCTCCCCTAGCTGTTACTTCTCATCAAGTTCTCCATCCCAACACAGCCTCTGGCAGAGCTGCATGTTCAGTGAGCTCGTGGTATGTTCCAAATCTCCAGAACATTTGAGAATTACATTGCATTTCAACCTGTCCACTGGAACAATGGGCATTTGTAACAAGAGAGGCAGCAAGCAGTCGTTTACACACACAGCAGAAGGAACTCTTGGCCAGGAAGTGCGAGGGAAGATGTTTTCATGGCTGGCAAAGGGATAAGCTCCATGAGGACAACAAGTTATCCAGCAGGCAGGCAGCTGCCCAGAGGCAAGCACTGCTCTATCATGCGACCAAGCCAAGAGGCATAAAGTGCAAAGAAATGCCAGGTAACGCAGATCAAGTACAGCAAATCTCCTTGGAGCCTCCTGTAATTATCTCAAATCCACAAAGATCCTCATAGGTAAGTGGTGCACATCAGCTTCTGCAGAGTGAAGGCTTGCAAAGGGGTTTTGCAACCTAAGGCTCCCCCCAGCTGTGAGGAGACACTTTGTGTGTGTCCACTTAAGGTTTCCCTCAGCGGTGAGGACACACTTTGTTATTAAAACCAGACCTCAGAGATGTTTTCAGCCCTGCCACAGAGCAGATGGATGAGCAGAGAGCAAATAAACCACAATTAGGGGGAGGCAGGCACCGATCCTGCCCTATGCGCTGTCAAAGGCTTCCCATCCGCATTCCAAGGCTCCCATACACCTTTGTGAGCCAGTCCTTTGGCTTCTGATATCTCAGCCATCCTCTGGCTGTCCCAGTGTCGCGACAGTTTAATTAAAAGCAGGAGCCTGAAAAGCTGGAAAGAGGCCTGGAGTGCTGCTGGGTTCACATCCGGCTCTGGAGTCTGGTGCCGAGGAAAGGCGCCCGTTCCTTCGGCCGCAGAAAAGGCGCCCATCAGCAGCTCCCAAGCCAGGGGACAGCTCTGTAGTGGGACCGAGCTGCCCTGGAGCTGCAAGATCAAGTGATCTGGCATCTGCCCAGACAGTCCAATTACCTGGAACAAGGAAACTGTCCTCCTAAACGACAAAGATGCTGCTAAGGCTGCTTGGGAAAAGCCTGTGGCTAAAAATGTCTTCCTGTGCTGCTCCCCACTTCTTGTTTGGTGCAGGCAGCAGACGCATGTTTAATGCATTTCTGCTGCTTCGGAGTGTCCTGCCGAGAGCCCAGCACAGCTCTGCACAAGGGCCAGGCTTTAGGAGCTAAGTGGGACACTTCCAAACGTTACCCTGCACTAATCCAATGTTTTTTTTCCCACAGCAGTCCACCGCTCACAAGACCGTTGGCAGAGGTTTGCAAACCACTGGCATTCACCCACATTCTCTGGAATCGTTCTTCCAAATTCATAAATTATTCCATACGCAAGCTGCTGCAACATCCATTAACTGTTGGAGCAGTCCTGCTAGAAGGTTAAACTGGAGCCAGTATCCACCCCCACAGATTAATTAATGTTGGCCAGCACACTCTGCTTCGACTGTCCACCCCAGTCATGTTTGCACTTAGAAGGGGAAGCAGAAGCAGTTGGACTCAGACTTAATTTTAATTTCTGCCCTCCTGTCAAGACTTGTACTGTAGCGACCCATGCCACTGCTTGTAACAGAGCAGTGTTACATCAAACCTACGCTTCAGTGTTATTCTCTTTTACACCTCAAAAGCAAACAGACTGAATTTTCTGGAGCACCACGCTTCTGGGCAGTCCAGCTGCTCGGATTTCTCCAGAATAGTCAAGCTAAACATGATCCAAACACTTGCAACCTCATGAGTGCAGATGATACATACTGCACTGCTCTTGGTTGAAATCCATAGCTCAAGGACAGCTTCTGGAACGGAACATTTTGCAAGGCTGTTTCTCTGAATAACAACAATAAGCAAGAGGATTTGCCATTGCTTTTACCGCAGTTACTCTACGCTGTAGCTTTTTGTGCTGGCAGTACTCAGATTTCTCATCCTCCTTTTCCCCTCGACTCCTCTCTCTTTCCCTGGAAGCAGCAGGGGACAGGCAGCAGGGCACCTCAGGCATCCCTCCACTAGCAAAGCCATGGGCAGTTCAGCCCGGCCGAGGAGCTGTGCCGGCGCTCAGCACGCAGCAGCCGAGCAGGAGTCCCAGGCGGAGCCAGAGCGACTGTGACAGACGAGCAGGCTCCGCTGCGCCGGGCTCGGCTCCTGCAGCAGCCCGGCTGTAAAGACCTGACAGAGCAGGTAAATCCTGTCGCAAATGTATGGAGCCAAACCTAAGGATTTGGGAAGACAAACACACCCCAAGGCAAATTAAGCCTGCTCCAAGCAAGCGCTTCCTGCGGAGGTCTAGGGAAGATTATTTCACATGAAGGAGCTCCTTGCTCTGACATGCTCTCTAACTCCAAGTGCTGCAGACCCGCCTATCCCAAAACTGGGGCACAATTCCCATGTGCGGTGCACGTTTTTGCCCTTGGCTCGAGTTATTTAATGAGATACCAAAGCGAGGGATCTGCTGCTGCATATTCTTTATTAAGATTGCAGTCTCCACCTCCACGCTGCTCAGAGCAGGAGGTGATGCACGAAGCCACAAGCAGCCCTGCCTGGGTTGCTCATATCCCAGAGCAGCTGGGGTCTGACAGATAAATACCTGCTGAGGAACTTGGGAAGCCTTCAAAGAGGAAGGCTAATGCCCAGCTCTTCCTCCCACGGCTGCCCAGGAGACAGAGCTGAGTCTGTACCTGCAGCATGAGGGCTCCCACGTCACACACCAGCACAGCCCAAGAGCCTGTGCCTGTGCCTGGCCAGCAGCACATGCCGACCCCAGGAGACTCAGCACAGGCTGGAGCAGCCCTTCCTCGGGCACTTGAGGTCTTAATTCACATCTCCTCAGGTCACTCAATAGCCCCTGAGGGTGCCCACTGGAGCACAAACCTCAAGAGCGGGCTTCCACAACCTTCCTACTTTTGCACAGTACCCAGGAGGATGGCACACATCCAGCCATGTCCATCCTCCTTCCTTCCACCCACCACCACTGAACCCTGGAGGCTGGGCCACTGTCCTCCTCTGCAAGGCACGGCACCAAAACGGGAATTCCAGGCTCCAGCCCCGAGCAGCTTCCAATTGCCAAGATGTTTCAGCACACACAGCTCAGAAAAAGATACATTTACCACAGCGTGGATACTGACAACATCCACACGCCCTTCCCTTGGGACTCATTGCCGTCTATTTTACATAGGGACCAACCACCTACTTCATGCCAGAAACATTCTCTAGCCCGTGTGAACTTTATAGTTCCCTTCAAACTGAAACCAGTACAGCACATAAACTGTATCACAGCTAGCCTGGATTTGTATTTCTGGCTTTCTGGCTCAACCCACTGGAAGAAATCATCAGGTTACTTGGTTAGGCTATGAAAATCCTGCTTTCCTCAGGTTATATCAAAATCTTGTACAGCACATCACACTAGGAAAAAAAAAAAAAAAAAAGAAAAAAGAGAGAGAGAGAGAGAGAGAGAGAGAGAGAGAGAGAGGTTTTTCCAAGCTGCATTCCTGGCAAAGCCAAACCTAGAGGAAATGTAGCTGTGTTCAGTAACAGACAAGAGTCACATGACAACCCACAATTTCAAATAATGTTTTGTTTAAGCAACAAAACACCTCTGGCTTTGTGTTTAAATGGTTCTGGCCTACACCAGAGAAATTAGACATCTCTGAGGAATGCTCTACGTGAAAATTGCCCTCAACTGCATTCTTGCAAACCCAGAGAAACGAGGTCAGAGTTACTCACACTGCTCACCTTTAAACCCTTCCTCCTTATTCTTACATCTCCTTGAAAACACAACTTGCATATTACCCTATTTGAATAGTTATTTTCTTGAAGGTAGCTTTAATTAAAAGCACTAATCTGGTAATGCTTCCGTGGCACAAGAGTTCACCCGATTTGGTGCACCAGGGCGAGGTCTGCAGAGGTGACTACGGTGTGCTATTAATGCTCTGATCACAGCTCGGCACCTCACAAAACGAGGGAGGGAATTATCTGCTTTACACACGCAGAAAAACAAAGGCACACCAAGACAAGGGCATTTGCCCAAGACCACACACCAAATCAGAGGCCAAAACACTTGCAGCATGTCAACCACGCAAACCCTTAATCCCAAGTGGCTCTAGTAATTACTGCTCTAATAATTAATAATTGCTCAGCTCCAAATGCTGAATAGCAGGAGTGCTTTCCAGCCGGGTGAATATTCAGCTACCTGGAAAAACACAGCCCAAGGTCCCCTGACAGTACTACTCAATCACACATCAGAAAGTGACGTGAACTGCTCCAATTGTTCAGTGACCATCAACTGTGTGTCCCAGAAGGGGAGGCATTTCTCGGAAAAGTTGTTTATTCTTCTAGTTTCAGCCGGGTTCTTTGTAATTCAGAGCACCAGGAGAGCCTACCACAGCTTCGCTGAAGAGCTGCCCCACAGCCCAAGCCCACAGCTCTTCCATGAAGGCTCTCCCCAGCACAAAGCAGCTCCCGGGTCTGGGGCCACTTTTTGCCTCCACTGGACACCAGGGACTTGTGCTGCAACCACCAAACCCTTCCCTCTCCCAGAAGACTGAACCAGACCTGCAAGAAAGGCAGGGGCATGTAAGGGTTCACCCAAAGATGGAAAGATTTAAGGGAGCAGGAGGAGAAAGGAACTGACATAAATTAGGTCAAACACTCCTGAAAAATGCCAGTTACTTTATATATAATGACAGCACTCTGATATCTTTTAATCTCAGCTTGCCATTGTCAGATATTAGCTGAAATTCCCTGCTTTTGCTCCGGCTGCCATATTACAGTGCCATGTATTTAATATTAATGAGGCAGATGAAACAGAATGAAACTAGGCTGGCATTTTCTGTGATAAAAGACAGCTTTGTGGCAGAAAAGCATTCATTTAAAAGCACTAGGGATTTCTCTTGGCTTGGAAATTACATACAAGATACAGGAAACCAACAAAAGCCTTTTCAAATGTAATTAAAAATCTTGATCTTCTGATTCTATAGGCTAACAAAGACATAATGGTCGATTGGTTGTTTCTTCTGCTAAGAAAACCACAGTAGCAGGGAGTTGAGTTACCTGGCCAGAACTGTGGGAAGCTGTAGATAAACTGCTGAAACAAGACTTGAAAAATTACTTTTCCTCCCCACCCTCCAGTGTCCATACCCTTGTGCTTACACTCAGGGAAAAAATCTCAGATCTCGAAACGGTAACTGCCCAAAAAAGCCAAGGTATAATGAGGCCTGCCATAGGCCAACCCAGACATGAAAGAGATCTGAAGGAGGAAGAAGCAGCAGCCAATGGATGTGGTGATGAAGTGGTGTGATTTGTCACCAGACGATATCAGAAAATCCCTGCTCCTCTTGGGGCCTCGACATGAAGATTTGAGGACTGTGCATATGTTCAGCCCCAGATGGCTGCGTTAAGCCTTATAATCACTCCCAGCATTTACAGGGAGCAATACCTGCTCGCAGTATGACAACCTAATCTTCTCACTGTAAAAGGTCAGAATGAACGTGTACCTCTTTCAGTTACTTAATTCAACAGTTTCTGGCAATACCAGCCCTGACACCTCAAATTCGGAACAGAACAACTACAAAGACTATTGAAATAATATCAGCCATGCTGTTTCTGTGTTCATTCCACAGATAGCCAAGAAATGTAATCCTACCAGTTAAAACTAAAGGAGACAACAGAGAAAAGAAAAATCTTTAGTCACAGATGAAGCAAGAAAAGGAAAATCCAACTATACTTATGCAGAAATTTTTTTACTGGCAATGCTGTACACTTCCTAGACACATCCAGGTGATGTGGGGAAATCCATGCTCCTGCAGGGAGATGCCAGGAATGAGTGTCAGTCAGAACCTGGTACCTTCACCTTTCCAGGTTGCAAGTCTCTCATTTCCAAGCTAGTCTGTTGCCTGCCAAATTTTGTCCTAGAAAAATATAGCCAGGACCATCCGCCTGGCATTGTTCATTCATCTGAAAGCCACCAAAAGCTTCCAGGCTGACCCAGATCAGAGGAGAAGGGTTTACACTGGGGCTGAAGGGAGGTGATCTGTGTGGGTCAAAACACAAAGATGTGTCTGTGGCTACAGGTGGGAACATCTATAGGTGGGAGGCTAAAAGTGGCCCTGCAATTCCACCTCTACTGCAGTTCAGACTGTGGTACTCCCTGTGAACTCCTCCCGGCACTGCCCTGCGGAGCTGCAAGCTCACAGGGTCACCAAACAAGCCACTTCCCAACTTGATCCTTTCACTTTCTCTACAAACAAAAACAGAGCTGCCACCACCAGACTGCCAGTAACTTAATTCAAGCCAAGTTCATGAGCTGACACAAAGCACTTTGCACACTTGGTGCATTCAACACGTCTGGCAAATAAGTTCTGACGAGCCTTTCGCTTACACAGGACGCTGTAGTTCGCTTTGCACCCAGTGAAACCACCAGTGAAACCACCAGTGAAACCCCCAGACACGGCAGGACACCTTCAGATCCACAGACAGCTCCAAACAGCCCAGCAGGACATTGAAAAATATCCCGCTCAGGAGTCAAAACAGCTCCTTGCTTCCACACCCATCACGTGAGAGAGGTTAATATAATTCCTGAATGGAAGACATGAGAGGCATGCAGATTTCCAGGAACAATTTATATTAGAATTACTGCTGTGCACAGGAATCAGTTCTCAGAAGCCGCTGGCAAAGCGGGGGCAACAACTGTGGCAAAACCAAAGTGTTTTTAACCAAGTCTTTTTCTATTAGCTTGTGCCAAGTATTCATGAGCAAATCTGGTAAAGAAATAACCCACAATTACAGTACTTCAATAACATATTTCCAGCAGCTAGATCCCATCTGAAAATAAACCCAGAAAGAGAAAATCCAATTACACAATTGAAAGATCTAAAGAAGCTCTAAGCTCAGAGAGAAGAAAGCACCAACTCCCCAAAACAGCAGCAGTCTGCTCTTTGACAGCACCTTATGTGGGATGCTACTACAGAAAACAAAAACCTTAAGCCTGCAAGAAAAAATGCAGCTTCTTCCTATTTTCAGACACTTGAAGATCCCTAATTGCAAATTCAGATCCTAAGTCTATGTTGCCAGAAACACGGGCACAGCCTGTATTCTTAAGTAAGGAGTCCCAAAGATAGCTCAAGACTCATAAATCACAAGGCTCAGCAAAATAACTGTCCTAGCAGGGAAAGGCAGTAATGGCCTTTGGACTGCAGCTTGTGCCAGCAGAGCACCACTTAGTCGGGATGAGCAGAGCACTCCAGAGAGGGAGAAAGCTACAAAGGCTGGATACTGCTAAAGGAAAACCACAGGGAGCTGTTCTTCCTTCTTGTGGCTCTTCCTTCAGCACCTTGTACATGGCCAAGTGGATCTTGCCTACACCTCCGCTCATCACACCTGCCCAAGCTGTGGACAAGAACAGTTCTGGCAACAAAGTCCCGGCCCACCGTGTCTAAACCAGGCACCACAATTCAGAGCACAGGGAAAGGCATCCTGATTGGATGATGCAGCCAAGAAGGAGCATTTCTTATTCCCACTGCATAGCTGACCCAAACAAGGACTTGGACTCCGCAGAGCAAGGACAACATTTGGGGTAAATTTCTGTTAACGCTGCTGTTAGCTAAGAGAGTGAGACCCCAAAGCTGGCTCCGTGCCTCCGCTCCGGAGCCTCCTCCAGCAGCAGCAGCAGCAGCAGCGCTGCGCTCTCCCCGTGCCGTGGTGTTTGTCTGAGCCATTATTACGCATCGCTTACTCCAGTGGGCTGGAGAGCTGCTCACAGAGCTGGAAGTGAAGGCAGCTACACAGCGTACCTAAAAAAAGCTTTGAGTACTATTGGGAGGCTTTTTTTGTTTATTTTTACATCACCTAGCTGCATCCAACTGTGGTACGTTGAAGCTGCTTCGGTATCCTTGCCTGAAAGAGTGAGCCCCTGCAGCTCAGAGGACTGAAACCTAGAGCCAAACCACGCCAAGGGCAAGGCTGGATGAAGCTGCAGCATCTGCCAAGCCAACAGAAGACCCGGTGCCCTCGGCATCTTCCCTGCCAAGCAGGCGCTGAGCAGCCTCACGCCCGTGCTGCCAGAGTCACCTCAAAGAGCCATAGAAAGGCCACAAGAGAAGCAACAACCCCCAGATGGCTTCAGAGTGGACAGCCAGCCAGGAAAGCTCTCTCTCTCAGGGGCTGCAGGGGTGGGAAGGGGACATATAAAACATGCCTCAACTCTGAGTAAATATTTTAGTTCTCAGGTTCATGCTGCTTACTTAATCAATCCCCATCGTTATTTTAGGGGTCTTACTCAGGCACTGAAATTGCTTCCCCATCATCTCACCTACACAAAGTAAGGGCTTTCCAAGTATCTCCATCAGGTCCTGACTCCAGCTCAGCTCATTCACACCGCAAAAGCTAGAGGTGCTGAGCGTGTGGTGGGCTGGGCACACAACCTGCCCCGTGACCGAGGCTGTGCTGAAATAAAAGCAAGGAGGAGGCAAGTTCCCACCATTGTTAACACCAACAGGAGCAGCAAGAATTGTCTGAAAGAATTTCCTACTGCAAACAAGGCGCCGAGGTGAATAAAGGAAACAAAGAGTCACAAACTAAGATACAGTCTCGTGTGCACCACCCAGGGCTTCTTCCTTGGTGCAGACAGCTGAGCCAGGCCAGGCCTGAAAGCCCCCTTTGGCAGCAGCAGGCAAGGAAGCCAAACCCTGTGCCCTGGCCACCTCAGCAGCCCAAGCAGTGCCACCCACACCCACAGCATCACCACCAGCATTGTGACGAGTCTGCAGCCCCGCAGTGCAGAAGCACGGGGCACCCCCTTCCCTGGTGCCCATCCCTTGTCCCAAGGCAGTGGCCGTGGTGGCCCGGTGGCACCCAGCAGCACACACAGATGTGGCTCTCCAAAGGCGCTGCCCCCAGCTCTGGCTGACCTCAGCGGGTGTCAGCAAATCTGCTGCTCAAAGACAAAGCACAGAGGCTTCAGCCCCGCTCTGCCTTCCCATCTCCCTCTCCTTCCTCCCCTCCATGGAAACCAGCAGTCTCTCATTATCAAGTATTTTTAAAACAGATTGAAGAGTAAGAATACACTGTGCTGTTTTAATCTCTCAGATAATGTTTTCTGCAGTTCCCATGCAAAATCTGCATTCCAGCTTCATTTTCCCTCAGTGTTTGTTAGACTTGGAGAGGGGGGTACACCAATGTATACTCTTGAGTGAACATGAGTCCTGTAACACAACCAAGCTCTGGTTCTGTAAACATTTAGGATAAACACATAAAGGGTAGGTAGGCCAGAGCCCTCCTCCACACTCTGATCTACTAAGCAACCATCCAATTCCAGTCAAGATGCTGGGAATTAATCCAAGAGGAAGAAAAGTGTCCCCTATCCAGCACATCTCAACAGCTTCCAGACTGGAAGTGGCTTATCTCACACTGAGCCCAGATGACCACAGCATCCTCTCAGCCTGGTGCACGCTTAAGCACAGGCATGGCTTTCATCAGCTGAGAGCTCCCACGGCAGCTCCCGGCACCAATCCTGCCAAAACTTTGCTTATGCATGCCTTTACATTTGCATGCCGAGATCAGCCTCCATTAAGTCAAATGAAATTACAGGCAGCACATTACACATGTGCCTTACATCTGTGGGATCAGGGCCTCAAAAAGCAAGCCGCCCATCCTACCAAAACACGCCCTGCTCGGCTACAATTAAACACAGACACTTCAGAGCAGTTTGCTGAAGTAATTCTTTTATGCATACTTCTACAATTAACATAATGTCATATCCTGCCAGGATGTAAAAGGTTGTGACTCAGGAATGTTATCATCATTTTAACTCCAACTGACTCGCTTTTGGTTTCATTCCTTTCCTTTTTCTTTTCCTCTTCCTTTAATTCTCCCTCCAACAAGACGCATGCCACTCATGGCTCCACTTAATTATATTTTGTAAGAAAGTTGGAAAGGCAAACGTTCACCACTCTTGCCTTGCTCTAACATGTAATTAACTACTCCTTCCAGCTCCCTGCCACCTTCCCACCAACACAACAGCAGCATGCAAAGTGGGAGCAGAGAGGATTAGATAAGGAGGTACATAAGAGACAACATCCCCAACCTCCCCTGAATGCCAGCCCACTGTCCCTTCTTCTCTTATCAGCCCAAGATAAAACAACTCCCTTATCCAAAAAGCGTGGGTTCCGCAGGATGGAGGGTCTGCCCACCAGCTGCTTGTGAGGAAGCCGAGTACCCTCCTCCTTCCCTCTCCCACACGCACATGCTTCTCTCAGGCTGAGGGATGCTTTATCCTGCAGTCAGTCCCACTGGACTGAACTCAGCGGTCCACAGACATGAATTTGGTTTAACTGGTGCAAAACCCTGTGTGGATGTTGTTTTGGGATGGCCCGTGGCCTGGGATTAACCAAAATAGCCCAAGAGGCTCAGTAGCAGCACCAGTTTAACATAATAACAAAATAAAAGCACCAAACACGTCCACAAGAACAAACAGCAACCACGTCTTGCAATAAGCCACATTCCTGAGCCTATTCATGCTGCAAAGTTACTGCTCCACATAAAGCCAAAAGGCTTTGCTTGGCAGTACCCTTCAGCTTGCCCTAAAATACCATCTGAAGCCATGATTTCAATGCATATTCTTACACTGAAAGACAAACTTCAATTTCGAAGCACGCTTTAGACCTTAAGATCAAGGAAACATTTCAGAAGAAGCTTTACAAATGGCTGGTATAATTTATAGGTATTCTATTACGAAACACCAGCTCTTATTCTACTTAGTAGCATAACTTCCCCACCTCCAGTAACACCATTAACCCCATCTCCATACATTGCCACATCAGAGGAACCATACAGCCCCGCAGATCCATAAGCACATAATAAACGCTAAAAGAAACTTGTCTCATCCTGGTCACATCTTGAACGCAAACCATTTTCTTATTTTGAGAGGGAGTCACATTCAAGTTCTCCACTCGTGGGCGACTTCTATGTCACTCTCAAGCACTGAAAAAGTTACCGGGAAGTCGGTCAAGTCTCTCCCTCCTCCGGCCGACGATGCACAAAAGTGCATTCAGCGTGGTCACGGTGGAGTTTCATTCACGTTTCTGCAAGCTGGATGCAAGAGAAACTTGCTTTTCTTTATCGGCATCTTTTAGTTTTTGTGGGTTTGGGGATTTTTTTTTTTTCATTTTCTCCTTGTGAGGGGTAAATCTTTTGTCTTTCTGGATACGAACGTAAAAACGCTCTCGGCCACCACATCCTCAGAAAAAACGGTCACGCTGGAATATGCAGGGCACGCGTGCCCCTCGGAAGGCTCGCACGCCGGGACTGCCGTGCCTTGCCCGCCGCAGCCTCCCGGGGACCGCGGGCACGTCCGGCCCGCCGGCTGCCCACCGGCACGGGACACAGCCCTTCCCGCTCTCAGCTCTTCCCACCCACGGGCAGCGGAGGGCAGAAACACCCGCGGCAAGGCACCAACGCCTCAGCCGCGACGGACGCAGCCCGGGACCACCCCCGCCGTCTCCCCCTGGCCGCGGGGCTGGGAGCGCGGGGCTCCGGGAGCAGCTGCCCGCCGCCGCCACGGCCCCGCCGCAATCACCAGCCGCGGCCCCAAAACGGGGCCAAAAAAAAGTTTTGCGCGGGCCCCCCCGGCCCCGGAAAGGGGCAGAGGCGGCGCGCCGCGGCGAGCCCACCGAGCCCACCGTGCCCTCCGGCATCGCGTCCCCGCAGCCCCCCGCAGGCACCGCACCCCTACAACCCCCGGCACGGCATCGCCGGCGCTGCGCCCCTGCAGCCCCCGGCGGCGCCCGCCGCCGCGCTCGGGCGATCCGCGCTCGGGCGATCCGGCTCCAGCCCCGCGCTGCCCGCGCTGCCCCCGCCGCCCCCCGGCCCCGCGTACCGCCGGTCTGCCCACGGCCACGGCCATCGCGGTGCGGTGCTCTGCGCTGCGCTGCCGCCCGCCGCCTCTGCGCTGCCTGCTAGCACTGCAACATGGCCACCCGGCGGGGAGGGCCCATGCGCAATGCAAAGGGGCCGGGCGGCGAGGCGGGACCCCCCCGGCCCTCCCCCGGGGCCGCCGGGCAGCGCGGACGGGCGGACGGCGCCGCCCCGCTGCTCGGGAAACCCCGAAAGTCAGCGGGAGCCCCGGGGGGCTGCAGTCAGTGCCCAGCGGTAACCCCGCTAATCCCTCTCCTGCCCACGCCCCCCGGGCCGGGCCGCGGGCACCCGTCCCCTTAACCCCGAAGGGTCTCTCTCGCCCACTCTGGCAGCCCCGAAGCTCAACGCACAGACGCATCTGCCCCAGAGACCCTTGCAAAGAGATGGCCAAGCAAGCGCTCGGCAGGGTCCTCCTAGCAGCAGTTAAGTGAAGAAAGAGTGCAGGGATTCGGCAAAGAGGTATTTCTGACAAGAAGGCACACAGGAGCCCTTAAGTCCCTTGTATAATAGCACAGACGACAGAACCTGCTATCTCATTCCTCTCGTTTCTCCGAGCGCTTCTCTTCTGTCACACACACACACTGTTTTTCAACAAACTTGGTATACTGAACGGCAGCCACAGTGGCCAGTTGTTCTCCCACTCCACAAAATGATTTCCAGGGATGGAGAGAAGCATAGCTGGCTCCTCGCTGCTCCAGCTGAGAAACACTTAACATCCTGGTGTTGAGCATGATATCCCTTTACCTAAAAAGGGGGGAGTCTTAGGGCTAAGCTCAACACGTCTGCTTGCAAATCGTTGACCAAGGTGGTGATAAGGAAAGGGCCCTGCATTGCTTTGTGAGACGTAAAACCCTAAAGGGCTACAGATGACAAGGGACCCTATTTGCTGCACACATGAAGGACACACTGAGTTATGGACACACTAGAGCTACCCCATATGTGAACATCCACAGAATCAAACGAGAAAAGCCAGCAGAATAAAAGCTGAGAGCACAAGTAAATGACCCACGGTAGCGGGGAGCAAATAGAGCTCTGCAGTACGCCTACCATTTGGAGTCCCTCTGATGTCAAGCTTGTATCTTTTCCCTCCAACAGCCATTTCTGTATGGCTACATAGTAACACGTGGCTGTTTGAAGAGGGGCTACAGAGTCCAGGTATCTCCGTCCTGCGGCTTTTATGACTGTGTTTTGAAGAACTCAGGAGCTGATCGTGGAGAGTGGTCCCCCACACCAGCTCCTGCACCTCCAGCCTGGACCAGAACCAATGGAAGTGCGCTGCCTGGCGTGCTCCCTTCCAGCAGCTGAGGATCTGTACCAGGGCAGTGCCCTCAGCTGAGCACAGGTGCAGCCCTCACCAGCAACGCTGCTACACCAACACACATCCGAGGGTGTCTACCAGGAACATTTTGCAAGCATAGCTGATGCAGGGCTTTTATCATTCTAACACGTTAGGCGTTAATGCCAGTATCCGAGGGAGGCTTCAGTATTAGACTGATTATTGCTCTTGCAGTAAATTCCTACTGCCTGCACAGCTCCAGCTGAGGAGGTGCCGAGCGAGCCTGTGCCGGGAAATGCTCCCGGACCAGTGCAGCCTCTAGTGGAAACCCGGTGATCCTATCTAAAGAGTTGCCTCCGTGGCACCTGTGGGTGAGGCAGACAGAACTTCCCCTTGTCTGGATTAGAGATGCACGATACTCCTGCATCAGCATAACTTAACCAACATGAAAATGTCCTGCGCTCACAAAACCATGATGTGACTCACCGTGTCCTTCCTTGGCCTGGAGCTGGGAGAGCTGTGGCCGAGTTTCCTCTGCGATACTCATGCACATACGCCGTCCTGGGTATGGCTATCCTCGCTGAAAGAGCAGGAGGAGACAACCATCAGCACAAAGAAATGTTCTGCAATCTTCCCAGATCTCAGCTAGAGCAGTTCTTTGCAAGTCCTAGTGCTCAGCACCTTGCTCCTCAAAGTTCCATACCTGTTGCTAAAAAACCAACACCTGGCCAAAGGGAACTGCCAGCCCCTCATTCCAGAGACCCCGCAGGAACTGTTTCAGTGTTTCCAAAGCTGTTGGGTACCATTTTGCAGACAGAGCACAAAAAGGGGCTTTGTAAGAGACGGTCCCTAAATTCCTCATCTGCCTCATGATCATCGCCAAGGATTGAAGACCCTAAAAGGGACTGACACTAAAACCTGAACCGCCCCCAATACAGCAGTTCTGGCCTGGCTGAGGTGACAGGCTTGAATGCCCTTTTGTCATTGCAGGGCAATTTGTCAGTTAAAGGGGATGAGAAGATACACAAGCAGACACAGAAGTTTGGTGGCTTCCCTCCTGTTTAAAGATAAACATGGGTACAGAGCTCCCTAAAGGCAACATCATCTGGGACAACAACAGAAACCTACAAGACTAAATGGTGGGCTCTTTTTTTCCTTTAATGTTGAAGTAGTGCTTGATCCTGCTCCATGCTCTGATTAGTTCTACTCAGCGCTCACTCCAATTTCACCCAAAGAATCAAAAGACCCGCTAGAGCCAGAACCCCCGAGGAGGGTGAGACCAGGGTAAATTCAGCCATTCTCAAGAGCCCTGCCCACAACCAAAAGTGACCAACTGGCAGACAGGGTAAATCACTGGATGATAAGGGGAAACAAGAGTCTCTTTAAACCTCTCAGCATGAAGTGGGTGACAAAGCAAGCCCAGGTAGCAGGGCTATACTTTTCCCTGCCTGCCTGCAGCACTACACCCCCTTAAACCCAAAATGTGTTTTTCAGCCCAGGCTGTAAGGGAGTCTGCCCCTGAATCAAAAAAGGGAGCTACCCTTTCCACAGACTTTGGCATGTGCCTATGAAGAGCATCAACAGCTTGTTGCAACCAAATAGGTCACAGGATACCATGGAAAGCCTCCTGCTCAAGCCTTAGTTCATTAAGCCAAAGCAACACTTTCCACAGCAGTGTTTGCCACAGCTGTGTATTTGGAATTTTTATCTTCACAATCTACCCTCCTTTCTTATTTGTGATCACAGTTGCAACCATTACACTCCATTCATTCCCTCTCAGTCACTTCTGCTGAGAGCACACTGCTAACAAATGCTGTTGTGACTGAAATCCAGGGCTCATCAGAAGAGGAGGGAGAAAGGTATTGGTGCCTTGGAGAACAGCTCCAAAGGAATGTGCCAAGTGATAAAACACTACCATGAGCCTTACCCTCTCCCCAGCACCTGCGCCCTATCCAGATGAACACCGCTGATGGGATGTAGCTTGTACCCAGCACCTATAGCAATCTCTGTCTGTGGTTTGTGAGGGCTGCACACACTTCTGGGTTTGCAGCAGGCTGGAGGATATTCCAGCTGCTACATGACAGGCAGCTAAAAATATTTATGGATAGCCGGGAGCCTGCAGCAGAGATGGCTTCTGAAGTGTGACTTAGGGCCTGATCCAGACCTCTTTAAAGCCAGGGTGTCTACATGGAGCTCAGTCCCTCCATTCTCTGACTGCCAGACAAAAAACCCAGCACACCTTCTCTCCCACCTTCTAGCCAAAGTGCCTGGGGCAAGGGCTGCCATCAGTTTGGTGTGCACAGCACACACTGCCCACGGGGGCACTGATCTTACCCATCCCTCTCAGCTGTTGTGTACACACTTGTGGTAACAGCATGGGCGGTGCAGAACAACATGAGAACCCCACAATCATACAGTGTGTGTCTCCAACCTTTCTCAGCCACGCAGCAAACGCAGAGATGAGATGAGGTGAGATACAATTTGACTGCAGACACCCGTGCTATTTGTGTGTGGTTGTCGTACAAGGGTACAACCCCACACACTTGTAATAAGAGCTACCCCAAACCACAGCACGTTTGTCAATCTTTATTGCCAGTCCTAAGTCACTGAACCACAGGGCAGTTCAGGTCTGGAGGCACTTCTGGTGTTCAGGCATCCCATGGAACACTGAATGTCCCTGAGGATGGAGACCTACCCTCTCCAGCCAACATATTCCCATAGCTGACCACCCTCACTGTAAAATATTTTTTCCTCACACACAAATGGAATTTCCTGCATTTCAATTTGTGCCTATCATCTCCTGTCCATTCACTGACTCAAGGACTGATAAGCAGCTCTTTGGTCTCACTGCCCGCCAACAATGGACCCTCGCACTTCTCAGCTCTCCCGCCCCTCTAGCCTGCTTCTCTCCTTCGGTGTCACGTCTCCTCAGCGCTGTCACCCCAGCTCGCATCTCCACGGGCCGCCACCCCGGGCAAAGGCGACCGTGGGGTGGCGGCCCGGCCGCGGAGGAGGAGGAGGAGGCGGGGAGGCCCGGCGCGGCAGGAGGCGGGTTTCCCCGCCGCACCTGAGCGCAGCGCCGAGCACCGAGGCACAGCACCGAGCACCGAAAGCCGGCCGGCCCGGAGCATGGCGCGGGAGCTGAGCCAGGAGGCCGTGCTGGACTTCCTCTGGGCGGCCGGGGGACGAGCCCCCAACACGGCGCTGCTCCGCCACTTCCAGCGGTTCCTCCGCGACCCGGCGCTGACGGAGCAGCAGCGGCGGGAGCGCCGCGAGTACTTCAAGAGCCTCGTCAACTCCCTGGCCACCGTCCACCCCGCCGCCGCCCCTGGCGCCTCCAAGGACATCGTCCTCCGCCGCAGGTACCGCGACCTCCTCGATGAGGAGCTGCCGCCGCCGGAGGAACAGCGGGAGCAGGAGGAGGAAAAGAACGAGCCGCAGCCGCAGCCCCGACGCGACCCCGACGGGCGGCGCGGCCCTCGGGGGGAGGCGGCGGGGCAGGGGCGGCCCGGCGGGACGGGGGGCTGCGCCGCCCGGGGCCGCGGCGGGCCGTGCTGCGAGTGCCGCCGGGCGCGCCGCGCTGCCGCCGCCGCCGCCGTCCCCGCGCCGGGCCCCGGGACACCGCCCGCCCCCCGCCCGCCCCGCGCCCGCTCGCCGCCGCCGCCCCCCCCGCAGCCGCCCCCATACCGGACCCAGCGGCTGTCCTCGGCCCCCTGGGCGCTTCGCCCCCGGCCCCCGGCGCTACCGTCGGGTCATGGGGCGCTGTCCCCCGCTGCGCCGCCCCGGTCCCTGTCACCGCCGCTGCCTGCCGCCGGGCTGCCCTCTGCCGCAGCGTCCCCCTCCCGGACGCCACCGCTGCCGCTGGGCCCGATGCCGCCTCCCTACAGGTTGCCTCAGCCCCGATCTCCGCCGCAGCCCGCGACCGAGATGCCCTTGCTGAAGGCCCCGCGGCCCTCGGCAAGCCCGGGGAGGCGACCCCCCGCCGGACCCATCCAGTCCCCGCCGCTGTCATCGGGCCCCAGGGCGCAGTCCCCCCGCGAGCTGCCCCCATCCCGGTCTCTGCCGCTGTTGTCCCGCACCGACCTGCCCCCATCCCGATCCCTGCCGTTGCTGTCCGCCCCGGAGGTGCTGCCCCTGTCCCGCTCCCTGCAGGCACTCCCTGCCGGCCCCTCCTCATCGCCGCTGCTTTTATCGGGCCCCGAGGTGCTGCCTTCCACCAGGCTGCCCCCATCGCAGTCCCGGTCCCTGCAGCAGCTCTCCACCAGGCCATCCCCAGACCTGTCGAGGGGATCCAGGGGGCTGACCCCCAAGGGACCAACCCAACCTCAAGTCCCGCGACTGTATCCGTGTCAAAGCCTGACCCTGCCGTCAAGTCCTGAGATCCTGCCACCCACCAGGTCCCCCTCAACCCAATCCCTGCCACAGTCTGCCACTCTCCCGTCCCCATCCCGCTCCCTGCAGCCACGCCTTGCCAGTTCACCCCCATCCCAGTCCTCGGTGCCGGCACAGGGCCCCACAGTGCCCCAAGCCTCAGAGAGCCGTTCCCCAGCACCGCTGCCCGTTTTCCGGAGCATCAGGTGCCAGCTCGCTTTGTCGGAGGTGCAGAGCACCCCCCGCTCGCTGCACGATGACTGTGGGCGGCAGCCCCGCTCCGTGCTCTCCAAGAGCTCCCCTAGGAATGTCGCAAGCCGGGGGCCCTTGGTGCCGCTGGGACAGCGAGAGCACGCCTGGCTGGTGGCAATGTCAGCGGGCTGCTGGGCTCAGGTGCGGGGGCTCTTTCTGGAAGAGCCTGAGCTGGCCCTGCAAAGGGACTTCATCTCGGGCTTCACGGTCCTTCACTGGCTGGCCAAGCACGGTGACGGGCCGGGCCTGCAGGAGCTGGCAGCGGCAGCGCGGCAGCTCGGGCTGGCCCTGGACGTGGACGCCCGCTCGGGCTGCGGGTACACGCCGCTGCACCTGGCTGCCATACACGGCCACCAGCTTGTCATCAAGGTGCTGGTGCTGCAGCTGGGGTGCCAGGTGCAGGTGCGGGACGGCAGCGGGCGCCAGCCGTGGGAATACCTGGGCAGCTCCACCTCGGGGGAGATCTGGCAGCTCCTGGAGGCGCCCCGCGGCACAATCATGTTCCCCACGCAGCCCCTGGCCCGCAGCGTGTCCTCTGTCAGCAAGGACTCGCCGTCCACCGGCAGGGCAGCACTGCCCGCCTGCCTCAGGGTGTCGCTCGGCCGTGGGGCAGCGTCCCACCAATCCGGCAGCGACAGTGACTGAGACAGCTCCCTGGCATCATCCCCTGCCGCTGGAGATAGGACCTTGGTGAAACAGACTGAACCTACTGAAGAATGTACTTTTAAATTATTCCAATGAACTGTTGTCTTAGCCTCTCTGCCCTCTGTCCCATTTTTTGCTTTTCCACCAGTGAAAGGATGCAGTAACTGCTGGAAGCAGGAAGAACCCTGGGGAGGCAAGTCCTCTGCAGCCCACTGGGCCAGTACCAGCTGCTGGGTGCAGCCACCACCACCAGCATGAGTGGGACCATGGCTTTGGGGTGAGGCTCAAGTCTGGCCCCAATCAGGGTAGAGCACTTGCTTTTGCTGACACCGACAGATTGTTGTTGGTCCTGGGGTTTGCAAAACACTTGTTTACACCACCTAAATTCTGCGGAGTAGTAAAGCTACATCCCTTTTTAATCCCGGCAGATTAAGGATGAGTCCCTCTTTTAAAAATGCAGCTGATCAAGATCCAGCCTTACAGCGAGAGTCCTCAAAGCGCGACTGGCTGTGGCAGAGGGCGGCAGCGGGAGAGCCCCGCTAGGGAAGGGCGTTTCCCAGGCCACCCGGCCCACCAGCCCATGCCGAAAGGAATGCAGGGCAGCACCACAGCCCTGCTCCCACCACAGCTGCCCGGGGCTGCCCAGCAGTATTCCTGCTGCTCCCTAATTCCTGCACCTCCAGTTGCTCTCCTCACACCACAGGATTAGGAAGTGGTACCCGTGTTGTGGCTAGAGCCCTGTTCCCATGCCTCGGGACAGAAAGCACTGCAGCAGGATTCTGGGTTGGGCAGAAAAGGAGCTGTGCTGTAGTACGGGTCCCAACCTTGCAGAGGGAAGGCAGTTTCATAACCAGAGCTACATTTTCCCAGAAACACCAGCCCTAAACTGTTAGGTGTTTATGTGATGGAGACAGGTGGGATTAGGGGGCCAAGTGCAGTCAAGAGATGTCCAGTGGAGTAATTCCTCAGAGTTTACAAAAAACAGTCTTTGGGAATCTCACTGGATTGTGTGGGTCCGGTAATATACTCTGCTTTCTGATTTAGCACAAAGGAGCTTCTAAAGTGTCAAAAATTGCAACAAGTTAATCTTACACCTGATCTGTCTCTCCTACAGATGCTCCATGGAGGCAGGAAGAGAGCTGAGATACATGAGACAGGGATCCAGTGCTGCCAGGTCCATGCTGCGGCTGCTGGCTGACCCCAGGTGTAGGACCAGTGAAACTGGGAGTGCTGTCTCAGCCTCAGTGGGAGGCTTTGGGGCAGAGCAGAGCAGTAGGTGGGACGGCTCATGCATTTGAGGCATGTGTGTGAATGCCTGCAGTTTCAGGGAGGGACAGGAACCAGGGCAGCAGAACCTGACCCTTGCATAACACGTGTGCCAGGGAATGCCTCGAGTCCTTGCTCAAGCACTAATTGAGGTCTCCGCTTTGCTTGGGGTATATTTCAGGGAGGAACTTTGTACTGCAGAAGGGAAGCTACTCTGCCTGACTTGCAGGCCACAAAGAGTTGAGGCCTTTCCCCAGCCTGTTTTTCATCTTTTTTACAGGGGAAAGAGTTCAGTAAACCAAAGCAGGCTCCTGTCAATGGTCATTCCTCTCTGAGACAACAACAAACTCGAAATCATAAGAAATTAAACCGTGAAGTGGCCTCTGAGCCACCAGCATGAGAACGTGGAGGACCTTCCAGGACCCTCCCACAGCAGGAGGCATCCTGTGTAACCCCCTTCCCCTTCATTCCAGCTGGGGTTTATAGTCTAGGTCACACCAACACACAGAGTGGCTGCTGCCTGGTAAAACAATGAAGCCTTTTCCTGTGGAAGTCGAGATGGACACTGTACTCAGAGAGCTTCTTTAAAAACTTGAGGGCTCTAAGCATCAGGACCTTGTTACCTAGAAGTCTTTCATATCTTTTCTCTGTATCCTCTTAGGGGCAGCTCCACACAGCTCCTGCCCTTTCTCTGTTGTATTCTCTCTTCCTTCTGCCCTTCCAGCTTGCTCCTTCCTGTCCCTAGCATGGTCTGTCCTAGATACAGCATCTTACCCTTTCTGTCCCTCACACAACCCCCTGTCCCTTCCTGGTCACAACACAGCCAGCAGACTCCAACCAACCCCCCTGGCAGCTAACTCAGTCTTTATCACACCCATACCTGGGAGGGCAAGGCTGTTCCCACTCTTGGATAATTAACACAGCTGAAATATATCAAGGGTAAGATTGTTTTTAGTACTATGCTTATCTGTTTCCCCTTATCATCCCCCTCCTTATCATTTTCCACCACATTTAGAGCCATTGTCATTATTCACATTGTGGACCAGGCTCCCTTGAGAAAGGGCTCCCTAAAGCCTCCCAGAAGCCTTGGCTATGAGCTCCTAAAAGCAACCCTGTCGACAGGGGATGTCAGGGATGCCACCAGAGCCCTCCTGTACAGGGAACTTCTCAGAAGGAACCCCAAATGAAAGAAGTCTGTGAGCTGACTAAAGCTGGGAGGGGGGAGCATATTTTTTCTCCCCAGAGAGCTTCCAAAAAGCAAGGTTGTCCCCTTGTGCATCTTCCATGCTGCTAAGACAGTGTTACCTTGGGATTCTCCTCTTACAGACTTTCCCTGACCTTTCTCCGTGACGCAAACCCAAGTGGTGCTTTCTTTTTTCCTGCACATTGTTTCAGATCTCACCTGTCATCTTTTTCAGAGCCCTTTTCTCTCCCTAGCAGTGTTGTCAGAGTGCTGAACTAAATAAGTTGTGACCTAATTTTGCGATCACTGTTTGCTTGCCTATCGAGATGACACAGATAAGCTGGTTTCTCCAATTTTTAAATTACAGAGCAAGTGTTAGACAGAAGCTCAAAACTTTCCATTCTGGATTCAGTGTGCATTCACTCTGGTTTATCACCTTAGTGGTATGAGGACTGCTTACACTGCTAATACTGCACAGCTCCTAAACCACACAGTTACTTGGAATAACCACGCTTTTAACTCCCAGAAAGCCTCATCCTCCCAAGATTTCTGCTGGTGCTACAAGCAGTGGGCAGGGTGAAACCCATCTCCAGCCCATAGTGGGAGGCAGGGTTCCCTCAGCCATGCCTGGAGGAATCACATGGCTGCCCTGGTGTGTCACAGATCCAGTTAGCCAGGAGTAATCCACCACTGGATATACAGACATGCAGCCTGAGCAGCTGGGTTTCCAAGTTCTCTTGATCTCCTTGCTACTTACTTGTCAGCCTGCCTGGCCCCTTCCACACCTGTGCACACTGCTGTTTCCTCATTGCAGCTGGACGTGGCTCCTTGCCTCACACCCAGTCCAAGCATCTGACTTTGCACCGCCCTGAAACACAGGACACGCCATGGATTAATGCACAGCAGGACTCTGCCCTCTCCTCTCATGGCATTTAAAACACACCTCCCACTTGGCGGCAGCTGCTGCTAAGTCCACCCCTCTTCTCTGTCATGCTTATCTCTGATCAGCTGCTTTGTACTGCAAAGCCCGTGTCCTGCAGAGGGGGAGGGTGTTTCCATGCCTGGCCTTTGCCCAGCACAGGCTGTCAAACCTGAGCGCTCTGGCAGAGGTAACCCCTCATCCCCCGCTCCCTGCTCCAGGGGCACACACCTTCACACCCACTCATCTGATGGTTAAAAGCAGCCAGCACAGCACAGCACAGCACAGCACAGCACAGCACAGCACAGCACAGCACAGCACAGCACGATGTTCATCTGGAGTCACACCTCTGCACAAGGACCAAAGGCTGGAGCAAGGGTGGGAGCCCAACTCAACCCAGGAGGTTTTTTTTGGAATTAAAACAGTATTCCTGGGGCAAAGCAGGTGAGCAAGAGCACAGAACATTGCAAACCAAAGCTAATGGCCACGGGACCCTTTATATCCCAGCACTTTATGAAGTAGAAACAAACAGAACTTGCAGAATTAAAAAAAGGTAAAAATTGAAGAGTCCATCACACAAAACACACTTTTTTCCCTACTGTGACAAATGACATTTGAATTAAATACTTTGTATACAACTCCACAGTGAGAAGAAAGTCTTGCACACTTTTAGCAAGTAATGAAACAATCCCAATTGCTACAAAATCCTGTTAAAGCTAGAACTTCTCAAGACCACATCTACTACAAGTAGCATCAGAGGGTAGGTTAGCAGAGTGGGGTTTAGAATAAGAACCCCCTCCCCCTGCCCCCAATTAACAGTCCAGCCTAAATTTCCTGAGTAAACGAGAACTGTTAGCCTTTCAGGGAAAAACAAATATTGTCTTTGGAAACTCAGTCACACTGGAAAGCACTAAAAGCAGAATTCTTAGCTTAGCTAAATTAATACCGCTCATCCCCATCATGAGTCTATTTAAGCACAGAAAATGTGTTTTATCATGAATAAAAAGAAATACATTTTAGGATACCAAGAAAAGCTTGGTACAGAGGCACTATTGTGTTAAATACCTAACTGAGCAAGTGCAATACTTCTTTGTGGAGACACAGATGGGTGATCTTGTGGAGGCTGGTTTTTTCCTTAGAGCTGTTAATTTGACCTGCTGGAGCAAACTACTTTTTTGATGGTTTAAATAAGCCTAAGGCTCATGGTATTTTTAATCTGAATTGGATTTCAGCAAAGGCACTTAAGCTTCTCATACCCATCAGGACTTCCTTAAGGTACAGCCTATCATAAAATAAAAGCAATCCAAAATCTGTTTGTGAACTCTATCTTGACACTGCTCTTAAGGTTTTTTAGCTCCAATGGTACTGGAGGAAAGCACAAAACTGCTCATGGCAGTTGGGTCTGATAAAGATTTTGGGTGCTTTCATTGCTATGTGATAATGTTTCATAGGCAGCCATGCTCTGTGTGCTCCAAAGCCACAAGCTATTTAAAATGAATTGTTTAGGAAGCCCTAGTTTCTGTTGTGAAAGGAACACCCATCAAAACTATTGGCAAGGTCTCCCACACAAGCACGTCTGTGTGGACCAGCCTCAGTTTGCATTTCTAATGCTGCCATGGCAAGCAAGGGCCAAAATCCCTCAAGATGTGTCCCAGCAGCTTCCCCCTTGCTGCGGGGCCTCTGTAAAGAGAGCTCTTGGTTTAAATATTTTCTTTTGGCCTTCCTGAGATGCAGCTCTAGAGTGAAAGAATGTTCTGACGAATTTGATACCAGAAGAGGTATTTTATAGACTTTAATGAAGCCCAGAATATTTCCGTGGAAGTGGGAATTAGAAGAATTTGAACTGGTGCATGTCGCAAGACCTGGAGTCCCATAGTAATTCCACAGGGAACAAATAGCTTTGCACAGCCAGGCACAGGGCAGGTGTTACTGCAGGTTGTCCAAAGTCCACCTGGGAGGTGCAGGCCGCTGGTAAATAGCAGAGAATGTGTAAGGGACACGGGGAGGTCTTGAGTCTCACTGAGAGATGACAAGAAGTACTTCCCAGGTCTTAAATGGGGAGTGTTGTTGCTACAGGGATGCAGAGCTCAACTCCCTCCATCCACAAACACTGCACCCTCCTTATCTCCCCAGTGGTTCTCACACTGCCTGGTGATGGTATCTAAAGTGACCCTAGAACAAAACAGGGAGCTGATAAGGAGGGGAGCTGATAAGGATGAGGGCAGGGTTTGTCCTCAGAGCCAGGCTGTTTGCAAGCCTGCTAGTGGCCAGGGAACACAGCGGGGCCAAGGGAGAAGCTGATGTTGTTGCTAACTTGCAGCCTGCAGGGCTTTGGTGCGGGCTGTGCCAAGCTTGGGGACAGCAGCAGTCCCTCCCTTGCACCATTGCTGGCTTCCACTCCTTCAGCTCTGGTCTCCCTGTGACTTCACCCAAGGGAAAGCCTGCTTGTCACTGTGGATTGCTTCATATCCCTGCCTGGCCATGCCAGTGCCCCTGGTTCAGCCCACACACGCAGGCTGGGGAACCAAGGTGGGACTCTGTGCTGTGACCCTGGTTTGACCCCCAAAGCTGCACTGCCTCCTGTGCCTGAGCCAGGCTGGGTCCCTCACCAGCCTCTGTGCTCCTGCCAAGTGGCATCAAATCATCCCAAAGGCAGGAAGACCTCTGCTGGGCATGTGCTGAATATTACTGAAGAGTGTAAAATGCAAACACTTGGAGAAGGGGATTAACTCTTACATAAGAAAACGTACGTAGAACAGTCCAATGCATTAAGAAATGTGTTGCTCCTTGCATCTTCCTTGTGTTAAAATACTTAACCTGAGTTTCCAGCTCTGCTTGAGTCATATCATCAGTGGCAAAGAATGTAAAGCCTGACTCTTGTTTTAACATACTTCCTGCTGTTAACCTGTATGGGTTCTCCCCATCCGTGGTCACTACAGTCCACAGGCAAAGGCAAGGAATGTACCACAGCAGGAGGAGATGTGAGCTTGCAACGAGTGTAAGAAGCTGACATAACCCATCAGAAATCCCTACAGGTAAAGACTGGTTCCTGGAGAGGAGGCATGAGCAAGGCTGTTTCACAGCACAGGGCATGTATAGATCAAAACACACCTGCTTCCACAAAAAGATGGTTCGTTGCATGGCACCAGGAAGAGCTGTACATCTCATTGACTAGGTGTGGCGTGAGTGTTTTAGAGGGAAAAAGGAGGAATGAAATGCTCTTGCCAAGGCAGGGAGGCTTCCAGGCAAGTGGCTTTAATAAACACCATCTCCAGGAGGTCACTAAGCCTGGCAGTCTCGCCGGCAGGTTAAGACGCACAGATGGGCACGGTCAAGGGAAGTTGCACATTTTTCTTTGCATAAACACTAGAACTGGTTTAGTCATGCTGAGTGGCATGCTCAGGGGGAATGCAGATGCTTGAGCTCAGGAGTTATTTGCATGTGATTTGGATTCTTTGTCTCTTTGCTTTATAAATACTGAGTAGATGACTTAAGCAAAGATCTTGCAACTCTGCCCCCTCGATAGTTTCTCATTGCTGCCTCACAAGAAGCCCAAGTTTCCTCATAGTGGCTGCCTGTAGATTTAATGCTGGGTGACTTTTTAGCTGCTGGATGCTCTGTGCTGGAGATGAGCAGCAGTCAGCCAATGGATCTGTACGTCCATGCAACCAGGCAGGGCATCTGGAAAGTCCTACTCCTGCCTGTGGCCAAAGGGGAGGGCGGGTGCCGTGGTGCTTCCCTGGGATTTTGGTATCTTGCAGACACCAGCAGGCTCCTTGCCTGTCCTCAGGCTGAGATGTCCCCACGTGCTGTGGGAATCTGTGCAGCCCAGCTGCCAGGCTGTTCCCTCTCTGGGGCTGAGCACACCCTGGGCAGACTCTCACTTGCCATGGGAGGGCAGAGCCACAGTGGAGCCTGCCACCTCTGCTGGCTGCTGCATTGGGGCAGCCAGCTGGGATTATGCTCTCCCGTGGGACTGAGGGTGCAGCCCTGGGCCAGAAGCATGGCTGGGGCCTTTGCCATCACTCACACTCTCCCAATCCTTCCTGTCAGGGTGACAAATCCCGTCTGCCCTCCCTCTTCCTTGCATGCCGTAGTGCTCAGGGCTCTGAACCACTGCCTCATTTCACCATGCCGTGGCCAGGGTCCTTTTATGAATCCAGCCAGGATCACCACAGCCTTCAGGGGGGTTAGGTGGAGGGTTTCTGATCTGCCCACAGTGCTCGGGAATGACGCTCTCGCTTTCCAGCAGAACTTACTGATCTGCCACTTTTAAATGTATTCCCAAATTTGTGTGTGCTGGTGAGTATTTCTAAGTGGGTGTCTCCTCTTTACTTATCAGATGTGATGCCACCCCGTGAAATGGCCCCTCATGAATAATGGGAGACAATAAAATGACCTGCCTGCACTTGATGCTTTTTTACAGCTGCTGTATTATCGTTATGTTTCGGGATGGTTCAAGTAAGGACAGGTAGACTCCAATCCTCTTGGAGGGCATATAGCAAAGTTAATTGAAAGACAGATTCATTTATACAGTGTTTTGGTACAATGAATAGGACTGGTAGTTTAGAGCCTACACCTCTTCGTACCTAAACATCTTTACCAGTAAACAAGTTGGAAAAACACCAGGTGTCAAGAGGAGGCTATCTACAGGGATTGTTTTGGATTCCTCCTTAGAATTTCCCAGGCCAGAATGAGAGTTGTGTGCTTAGCTTTCTCACAGGATTTGAGTAACTGCCCGGAGCCTGAAAAATCTATTTTCTGACCACTGTCAGTCCACACAGTGTATAAAAATCATTTCAGCCTTAAACCTGTCTCTTTGTTTATTGCACCTCAACAGCCAGAGCAGCTCAGAACTGTTTCCTGAACTAAGGGAGTCCTTATGACTCATGACTCATTTCGGGTAAGCCCTAAATCTGGCTGACAAATCACTGGGGGTGAAGGTGGCAGGAAGGGGAAGGAACTTCACCCCACCTATCATCACTTTGATGGCTCTTCAGTGTCTCCTGCCTCAGCATGGACAGTGTTAATGTTCCTTCAAAGATTGTTGCATTTTTAATCAGCATGTTCTTTCCAAGGCATTTTCCAATTACTTGCCGACAATTTTCTCTTGCCTAAAATTGAATTCAAGAAACTTGAGCCAGCCTAAATACAATCCCTACTCACTGTGGGTGGCTCAAAGGAGACCAATTCTGGCACACACATGTTTTTGAGAGAAAGAACTCCAGATGGCTTGAGTTTCTAAGCCGTCCTGGCATGCAGTATGTGCTATGTCAGGCTAGAAGAGAGCTCTGCTAAACCAGTCTAACCTAAGGCTGCTGAAATGCTTTTGTGGACACTGGTCCCACCCTATCCAAAGTCACTGTGAGGGGTTTCCTCCATCAATCAGAGCAAAGCCCCAAAACAAGAAACTGCTTCACAGTCTTTCAGTCCAAGGGAAACCTCTGCCTTGCAGGTTTTGCAGAATGAGTGACATAAGGAAAATCAAGCCTTACAATTCTAAGGAGATAATATAAAAGAACCAACAGATGTGTCTACTGTGCCCTGGATGTGTCTACTATGAGAACACAGATCCAGTCCTGTGGCCTGGAATGGGGCAGATCTTTCAGAAGAGCATCCCAGATAACCTGGCTTTAAACCTAGGGGCTTTAACTTTACAGATGTGTCTTGGTTTGGGGACACAGGTATCTGCTTGGGAAAGCTGGAGCTTCCTGTGGAATGGAGAATGTAAATACCCTCCCTCCAAATCATTATAATTTTGCAATTAGGGGCTTTCAGGCAAAGATATAGGGAATAGGAACAAGAGTTCTTTGCTAGGAATATTAAAAAAAACAAATGTAGTAGTACAAAAACAAGCAAGCAAACAAACAAACAAAAATCCTAGAAATCCTGACAGAGTCAGAAATAGGACCTGACACCCTGGAGTTATGAGGAATGGGTAATACAAGAGATAAAGAAAACACCTCCCCAACTGGTTTCAACAGATGGAAAATAGAATAAACATTTTTGGTTACATATTGCAACCCAAGACAAGACAGGGTGGCAGGATGTGATAAAAGCTGATTTATGAAGAGGAAACAAAACAAAGGCTAGAACCTCAGCCTGGTGCAGCCACCTCAGTTCAAGATGAAAGCTCCCCAGAAGGCTTGCTCCAGTGATGATCCCTTTTTTCCACTGGTGCCTTGTTTCACTCACATGGGGCCCAGACCCAGCTAATCAGCCCTACTGCCGGAGTTACCCTGTGCAGGGCAATGCAGGTTTTTTACCTTTTTACCTTTCCTCATCTCCTGCCCACCACGTGGACACCTCCAAGGCCTGCACAGGTTTTATTCAGCGGGTTAGGGATAGGAAAATCCATAGGTCCCCATCTTCAGCCCCCACACAAGCCCCCTTGCAGCTGATCATGAGGTGCAAATGAAACCCAGATTGTCTGGGGCTAGACCACCAGAACATAAAAAGCTTGGGAAGTGCTGCTATCCCGATGAAAAGTGTTCCAGGGTCTGTTCCCTGTTGCAGAAGTTTGCACTGTGGTCATAGATGTAAAGTAAACAACTGTGCCTCTAAGAAAAACGAGCACCTAGAGCTGCCTGAGTTGACAGACCTCGAGGAAAACTTGAAGGGTCACTAACCCATGGGCTCTGCTAGCTGCAACAGCTGCTTGACTAAGATCTCTGGTGACCTGCAAAGAGGAGGCAAAGATGGAGCTGGATTCCTAACTTTAGAGTACCAGGGACATCCAGTGAGGAACAAATGCAAACAGCTGCTTTCAGATGAGGCAGTGAACTCTGAGGTGAGCTGTTTGCCACCTGCAAACTTAAAAGCTTAAGGAGGGAGGTGCCAAAGTGAACTGAGTCCAACAAAACAAAGGCCCAGTTCTCCTGGGTAGTTAACAATTTGCTCTAGTTAAATCTAATCCACTGAGAGAGGAGAGAAACACAGATTATCAACTTGGGTCAATGTTAATGAGGGAAACAAAACGAGGAGACATACTTTAAATTCCAGTGACACAATCAGCAAACTCCTTTCATCACTTTGTGACAGTGAAAGAAGTTCTTTATAATTAACTTAATTTATAATTAACCTGGAATAGAGGTGCTTCCCTTTTAATGTAGGGAAAGCTGAAATCAGGAAGCCCTCAGGGATAAAAACGCTGCAGTGACATGCAGCCACGCAACCCCAGCTGGTGCCCAGTACGGACTGGACCTTCCTGGCACAAGCTCCCCTCTGAGGGAGAGCTTTGGCAGCCTGAGTGCCAGCAGGCTCTGGGAGGGCCTCTCACCCTCCTGCCGCACTGGGCTGTGACTCCTCGAGTCACTTTGTCCTTCAATGGCAGGTTAAAGCCTCCTGGGAGTCAGGCTCTATTCCTCTCTGGTATCCAGCCCAGCCCTGGAGTCTCCCCCAAGGATAGCACGGGGCTGGAAGATACCATGGTGGTGAGAGCATTGTTTCAGCCAGCTCTGCAGAAGGGTCCAGGGAAACTGTGTGCAACTAAACTCTTCAGGGAGTCATGACTACCCAAGCAAAAAGGCAGAAACTTCTCACATGAGACAAACTAAATGTGCTCTGGTAGCAACAAAGAAAACCAAACAGTAGAGGCAGAGGATTGCTTAAATTAAAGTCCCCCGGTATTCCAAGAGAGAAAAAACAGCCTGTGAGTGTATATAGAAATACAATGTATATATCTGTTATGCTGTAACAGAATAATGTTTAGGTTGTAAGAGTATCCAGGGGCTATTGCTGAGAACAGAACCCTATCCAGACGGTATTGACATAAATATTCCCTAAAGACGGTGTGAGAGAAAGATGCAGCCTTTGCCTGATGAACTGAGAATGAACTTACAGAGACAAGAACAAATCTTCCCTAAAGAAAGTGAAAAAACAAACCCTAACTTAAAGCAAATGGTAAGCTTTCTCTCACACTAGGAAAGGGTAAGGGGTTTCTCTTGTCATTATTTTCCCAGTACAATCCTTGGATTGGAGCAGTTCTCCTTCCTTGGTCAGAGTCAGTGACTGAGGGGCAGTGGCTGAAGCAGCGGTGCCCTCCCAGGGCGGTGCACGCACGGAACTGCTGTGCTGGCCCCAGGGCTGGAGGCCTTCTCCAAAGAAGGAGAAAGCTTCTGCTCAGTCTTCCTGCAAGAAGTGGGGGTTCTTTCTCAGCTGCAGCCATGAGAGACTCGGGACGTGTCACACCAACAACCACCGGTGTGTGCACGTGCACAACAAACCAGGCTCGGGGATGCAGAGCCAGCAGGCGCTGGCCTCGCCATCCCAGGTCACACCCTGGTCCTTGAGGTACCTGGCAGCAGGGTGTGTCCTCAGACCTTCCCAATCCAGGGGAAAGCCACTTCTAATGACAGCAGTGATTAGCCAGGGATATGACTTTGCCAATGGCTAGGGTGTATATTTTCTTACAGGAGATTAAAAAGAGTAACACTCAGCATGCTGCACCCTTTGCTTCTGAAGCAAATGTGGGACACTTCTAGGGAGTTACAAGAAAATGGGACCGGCCAGTTGTCTGCCTTCAGCACGTGCAAACCAAGAGGTGAATGAAGAGTTTGGGCTGGAGACCTGGTGCTGGGCAGGACCCTGTACCCACAAGCAAGCTTGCGAGGCCAAGCACTGGGAGGCCAGCCTTGATTCTCCCAGAGCCGAAAATTCCTCTGTGCATCACCTCCGGATGAGCAGGAGATGGGATCATCCCTGATGGATGGGATTGGCCAGTGTGCCCTTGCTTTGCTGCCCGCCTTCCTTTACCAGCCCTCCTATGAGGAAGGATACCCACTGTGTCCCCTATTTTTCTCCCACATAATCCCTGGGAAAGATGCAGGACAGTGGGGCAGCTCAGCACTGTAGCCTCAGAACAAACACCTTGCTGATTTCACAGGGCTCTGGACAAGGAATGCTTTAAATCGAAAGACCAAAGGCTTTGCTGCTGAACCAAGCAGGCTGCCAGTGCAGAGCACTCAAGGAAAACAAACAGTGCACTCTCCCTGTGTTATTAGAAAGGTAATTCGCTGTCTGAAGGGTCAGAGGAGGAAACTTCAGGCCAGAAGAGCAGCTCACATGAAACATGCACTTCGGGAGTCAGAGGGCCCAGCGCTGAAAGGAGGAGAGAAGTCTCCAGGGATTTCACAGAGCTGAAAGGAAAACAAATACACAAACCCAGCCGACCAAACAGAATTTGCTCAACCCCTCACACGCCAGGAAGAACTGCACAGTAACTCAGGTGCCTAAGGCCTGTCTCTAACACGTGATCCTGGCTAACACTGCTGGAGAATGGGGCTAACTTAGAATGGAATTAGTTGCAATTCCTCCAAACTCTCCGTGGAGGGGGTTTGCTCTCAGTGGCATTTGCTACCTGCATGAACTCTGCTCCCACACTTGACTCCTGACTTCTGGATGGCTCTTGTGTGGGCCAGGGAGGTAGCTGGAGGTGAGAGCATGAGTGGGATTTCCTCTACAGCACTTTCAGTCAGCATTTTGTCCTCTTTTATGCACCCCGGTCACAGGGCTGCAATCGGAGCTTGTGACTTTTCAGTTCAAATGCAGCTCAGCTTTGCTGAAATGCCACGGGAATATTCTGAAATGGGTGTGAGGGATATCCAGGGCAAAGGATGGCATCAGGCGTCAGGATGCTGTTCCTGTAACAGCTCGAATGAAGTTCCAGCAGCCTCCTGCAGGACAACGTGTTTCCCACCACCACCCAGCCACGAATTCCTGCATTGTGTTGTGAGGTGCCCGGCGCAGCCCTTCCAAGCGTGACCTGCAGGCAGATACCTCGCAGGCTGGTCACAGCTCAGCCAGCAAGGAGCACACTGCGCTTATACAGCCGCTCTCGCCGCGGGTTTACAGGCAGGACTGGGAAGCTGCGTGTCATCAGCGTCACTGCAGGCCACAGGGAAACTGAGGCACAGAGGCCTGAGGACCCTGCAAAGGTCCAAGCCAATCCAGTGCCACGGCCCCACAAAGCACTGCAGCCGCTTCCCCTTCACCTCCCTGCCCATGACCCTCGGGGCGGTCATGCTGGGTGCTTTTCTGGGGGCACAGGAAAGGAGAATGGCAGGCGCCGGGCACTCTCTGGGATAGCAGCCTCCTCTCCCGTCCTGCCGGCTGCACACAGCCCTGCCCGCCCTCCTCCTCCCCGAACAAAGCATTTCTCTTTTCCCTCCGGAGCCTTTTGCCACTGGAATGGAACCAGCGAGATCGTGCTACTTTTCAAAAGCCGCAGCTTGAATTCTCACATCTACTTAGAGCCCCGCACCACCAACCTTAACCTTTTCGGCACTGCCGACACGGGCTGTGCTAAGCCCGCGGCTTTTATTTAACTGCAAGCAGCGAGAATTTGTACCCAGGGCCTCCCACCAGTCCGGGCTCCAGGCTGGGCTGGGAGAGCTCATCCACCCGTATCCACAGAGGCAGCCACTTTACAGCAAGAACACGAGGACTCCCAAACCCGATTTTAGACACAGATCGCCGAAGAAAAAGCAGCCACCTCGCTCCTAGCACAGAGCAGCACTCCGGCTCCTGGGATCGGAGCCAACAGACGCTGCATAGCAGCTAGGAGAGCTTATAGTAAGGATTTTTAGGATCCCGCAGAAGCAAACAATCCCTAGTTCTTCAAACAATACACAGTCTGGCTGCAAAGAACAGCATCGACAGAGGTGTCCCGCTGCCCCCTGTAGAAGGCTCGGAAGCTCCGGCCCCAGCAGCTGCGATTGATCAATCGCCTCCTTGCCCCCCCCCGATCATGTGACGGCGCTGCCCGGCTGGGTTCAGCTGCCGGAGCTCGGCGCTGCGTCACTGCGCGCTCGGAGAAGGGCTCGGGGCTGCGCTGCCCGCCGGCCCTGCCGCCTGCAGCATGGAGAAAGTGAGTGCCGCCTGCGAGCCGGGGTGCTGTGCCAGGCAGCGCCGGGACTGCGGCTGGGCTGCCTGCCTGTGGGGTCTGGGCGTGGTGGCAGGGCTAGGAGGCGAAGGGGATTAACTGAGAGGAAATGTAAGGTTGTTCTCTGGCTGTGGGAGGAATAGTTAGGGCTGACCAGCCGTATTTCTTCTCTTCTCTAGCATGTTATCTAAATGGGGAAGCCGAGGAATGTTTATATTCTCAAGTGTTCTAGAGGTTTTGGGTCTATTTGCAACTCTATAGTTTCCAGACTCTTCATACTTTTTTCCCCCCCTTAATCTGTGTGTTTTTCTTCTGGAAAGATGCCTTTTGGGTGCAGGAGCGGGTTAACTCTTAATGCAACAGGAGAGGAAAGCAGGCTGGCAGTGTATCCTAACCCTCGCCTGCCCCCGCAGCTTTCCTTTCCTCGAAAGACCCCCCGGGCGCAGCGGCTGCATTCCAGAGCCAGGAGGCAGAGTTAGTGCCGTGGGGATAAGCAGTTTAGTGACTCGAGGAACCCTGACCTCAGCAGGCTGTGTGTGGGCAGAGCAGGGAGCAGGGATGGTGAGGGCAAGGTCAGCGTGAGGGGGCTGGGGAGCAGTGCACAAGCGAAGTAATTTGCAATTTGCCTCCCTACCTGACCCTGCACACGGTTAAGTAGCTCAGTGCACTGCTCCTGTAGAATCCGGCAGATTTCTGGTGAATCACTTCCTGCACTGGGCTTATGTGGCCAGGTTTGGGTAACCGAGGGGGCTGCCAGGGTGGCTTCGGTGAGAAGCTGCCAAAAGCTTCCCCCATGTGGGGCAGAGCCCAGGCGGGCAGGCTCCAGGACAGACACAGTGTGGCGATGGCAGGAGTGCCTCTCCGGTAACACCCCGCAGCCTGTGGTAAAGGCCATGGCGAGGCAGCTGTCCCCCTGCAGCCCGTGGATGTCAACAGGCAGGCAGAAATCCACTCCAGCCCGGGGAGGACTCTGTGCTGGAGCAGGGGGATGCCCAAAGAAGGCTGTGACCCTGTGGAAAGGGACCATGTTGGAGCAGTTGGTGAAGAGCTGTAGCTCACATGGGGGACTCAGTGGAGGGGTGGCCTGCAGGAGGGACCCACAGTGAGTGGGGTAAAGCTCCTCTCCTTGAGCAGTGGCAGAAACACCCTGTGATGAACTGACTGTAATCTCCCTTCCTTGCCTCCCTGTGCCACAGAAGGATAAGAGGTAGAGCCTGGGAAGGAGTAGGGGGAAGGCATTTTTAAGGTCTATTTTACTTCTCATTATTCTGCTCTGATTTTAATTGGTAATAAATTCAATTAACTTCCCAAGTCAGTCCAAGTCCTGACTCTGTTTTGCCTCCACACAGTAATCAGTGAATGACCTCTCCCTGTCTTTTTTTTTCAACTCATGAGCTTTTTGCTGCATTTCCTTCCCCCATCCAGTTGTGACAGAGTGGCTTTGGTGGGTACCTGGCCAGGGCCAACCCACCACACCTCCTTGTCACTGTATGCTGCTTAGGGGAGTGGGAGACCCCCGTGGCTGCTGGGACAGGCAGGTGGCCTGACTCAACCCTTCCTCTAGCACAAAACTCGTGTTTGGGTCTGCCAGAGCTGCTTTGTGCCCTGGCCAAAGCAGGATTGGAAGCCTTGCCTTGGGATAGACTAACTCCTGTGGTTTGGCCCTGCAGGGACTGGTTGTTACTCAGCTGGATGTTGAACCTGGTGATTGCATCAAAGTCAAAGGGAAGATCCAGTCTGATGCCAAAGGGTAAGTGAGGTGGAGTAATGGGGCACCGGGAAAAGCCAGAGCTCCTGCTGTGCTCAGCTTGTCAGCACTGGCAGCTGGAGCTGCTGCACTGGCAACCCCTCTGCACTGGCTCTGTTTCCCCAGGTTTGCTGTGAATGTTGGGAAGGACAGCAACACCCTCATGCTGCATTTCAACCCTCGCTTTGACTGTCACGGGGATGTCAACACCATCGTGTGCAATTCCAAGCAGGATGGCACGTGGGGGGAGGAGGACAGGAAGGCTGACTTTCCCTTCCAGCATGGTGACAAGATTGAGGTGAGGCTCCAGGGGTGTGTACAAGGCCCTGGCACCGAGCACTGAGGGGCTAAGGGCATGCTCTGTGCCTCTGTGGTGCACAGAGAAGAAGAGAGCAAGCCTGGAAAGGGGAATGAGCCACAGGGGAAGAATCTGGCAGCTAAAGCCAAGGAAGTGTCTTGAGCTGCGCTGCCAAAGTCAATGCCCAGCAGTTCACATGTGTTGTCTGCCCCACTCTGGGCTCCCGTTGGAAGCCGTGCACCTCGGAGCAGTAACAGCACCGAGGTGAGACTCAGACTGGGTCTGTCTCATCCCACAGCTGCAGAAGCTTCCTCCCTTCTCTGCCTCTGCTGGCCAGGGAGGAGGCTGAGTTGCTGAGCATGGCCTTGGCAGCAGCAGCAGCCACCTTGCCTGTTCTGCACCCAGACTGGAGGTAGTGGGGGGAGTGAGCAACGCCTGGGAGCTGTGCTATGTCAGCCTTCATTCCTTCCTCCGCTCTACAGATATGCATCTCCTTCGATGAAACCGAGGCAACGGTGAAGCTTCCTGAGGCAGAGTTCAAGTTCCCAAATCGGCTGGGCATGGAGAAAATTGAATACCTGGCTGTGGAGGGTGACTTCAAAGTCAAAGCCATTAAGTTCAGCTAACAGCTATAGCTTGGTTTGTTTTGTTTTCTGCCGCCTGTGTAGTGAAATAAACCAAAACTTGCAATGGCTGCTTCCTCTGCTGTTTCCTGCTCTAATCTGCTTGCTCCTGTGCGTGCTACAGGGGGTGGGCACGGAGGGGATGTGTATGCAGCCATTTTGCTCCTTACACTGCAGCCTTGCAGCTGGTACTGAGCTAGACACGAGCCAGGCAAAGCCTGACAGACTGTGAGTGCAGCTGCCTTAGCAGTGGTTGCTCCATTCACCCTGCTGGCTACACTGAGTGGTCCCTGGCTGCTTTCTCAAGTGTCCAGCTGGTCCCAGCCAGGAACAGGTGTGTGTTGGGCCTTCATTGTGGCATCTCTGACCACGAAATGCTGCTCCCTGCTGGGGATGGGGGACTGACAGGAACACATGGCACGGCTTGTGCTCTTGCCTAGAGCTTTGCATTCCCACAATGTGCTCAGCAGTTGCATGCATTGCAGGCTGGCACTGGTGTACCTGGGCAGCAGCGAAGCGTGGGCAGGCTGGGCTACCTGCTCTCACTGGGGAAAAGATGTGGAATGAAAGGTGAAGCCTAACAGAAAGCTTAGGACTGACTTGAGAGAATCCAGGCTGTCCCTGGTGCTCATGACTTGAGGTGTTGACATTGCCAGAGACAGGATCAGGTACCTGACAGGTCAGGTATGGGTGACAAACCCTGTGGCAGCCTGTGGGTCAGTGTCTGGAATGGTTCCCTGCTCAAGGGCTGTGTCCAACAGAGTGACCAGGGGCATTTAATCCTGACTGCACTCCACACAACTCACTGCAGTGAGGCAGACGAAGAAAGAAAAAAGCTTATTAACGAGTTGCTTCTGCTTACAACCTCTGTGCTCATGCAATGCCTTGGAGTGTGTCTGCTACTGCTCTTTCCCCACAGCCTGCTGTTCATGCTGACCCAAGACAGGGCTGGAGCTGGACTAACTACTGTGGCATTTGAGGACCCGATGGAAAGTAAGGAAGTCCCGCATGCTGTGTGGAACTGGGAGCCCGGACAGTTTGCCTCTGTGGCTGTGTGACTGTGCTGCCCAGTGTGGTTCAGTCGGTGACAGCCTCTGCAGGTGAGGCCTCCTTAGCCAAACTGCTCCAATGCTGGAATGTGATCCCTGTTGGCTAATCTAGGCACAGCTGCTCCTTGAACAGCTGAGCAGCTGGGCCAGCTGCTTGGGTAGGGCAGTACCGCTCTGTGGAGTATTTCAGCCATCCCAGGCTTTTTATGGAGAGGCTGACAGGCTGCCTTCATGTCAGCAGCACTGTCCTGCCCTGCCCTGCAACAGCTGCTGGGAGCTGGGCACCCCAGGGGAGCCGGCAGGAGCTTGGCTGCACTGCAGGGCAGGGCCATGGATAATGCAGGGATTCATTCCTGGCCTGCATCTACTGCATCATTTAGGGGACAGGAAGCAAAGTGTGTAGAGGCTTGGGTGTGTTGGTTAGGGAAAGCTAAAGACAAGTCTTGCCAATGCTTTGCCTTGTCAAGTAAGCCTTGGGATTTTTGTGTTTTGCAGGGTGTTTGGGGTGGGGAGTTGGGGAAAAGAGAACACTTTTTTGTCTTGTTTCTCCCTCTGTCACATAACCTGTCTGAAGGTAAATTCAAGGTATGTGACACTGAAAAAGTGCAAGGCCCTGATGTAGCAGGGGCACAGGAGAGCTTAAAGCTCTGTGAGTGTCTCTGTTCCAGGCTGCCCTGGTCAGGTGAGGTCTGTGTGTCTCAGAACTGACAAGAATACAGCTAATCCCCTTTTTTGCCCTTAAGCTGGCAGTCCTGATTGCCAAGTAGGTTAGCCACAAGTGTTCCTGACTGCTTCCTGGGGGCCACCCCCCTCCTGGACTTCCCAGAAGAATTAATTAGCTTTATCCTGCTTTTTAGCGCTGGCAGTTACCACTGCGGAGACCATAAAACAGGAGAAAGGGTAGGAAGGAAGCATCCCTTTGCCAGCATTTCCTGCTGCTTGAGTCTTTTCTCCCATGTCCAGGAGCTATAAATAATCCTGTTCCTCTAAGTGCCACCAGTAAATGCAGAGGGCCCTGGCTGGCTCCTGGAGTGGTGACAAGGCTTTGTCTCCCGCTAAACCGTCGGGAAAGCCGGAACTCCGTGGCCTGCTGCAGAGGAGAGGGTCACAGTGAATGGGAAAGTGACGCTTGTCCTTGCCAAGTGTGCTCTCCTGAACACAAGCAACTCATGGCAAGATTTCTGGGAGAAGCTTGAGCCCTGCTTGCTGTTGGGAGGAGCAGAAAGCACCACAATATGGCCAAAGGGTGCAGGTTTTCCTTCTTTTATGGATTTCAATCCTGCACAGTGTGCAGTCACCATTTTATTTCTTTACATTCTCGCCATCAAGGCGAGAGAAAATGAGATCTCAGAACCCCCCACAAAACAGCTGTGAGGGGGTTAACTTAACTTAGTTGGGGGTGAGGAGAAATTTCTTCAGTGGAGCAGGCTGCCCAGGGAAGTGGTGGGGTCACCATGCCTGCAGGGACTTAGAAAAGGTGGAGATGTGGCACTTAGGGGCACAGTGGTGGATTTAGTGGTGTTAGGTTCACAGCTGCACTTGACCTTAAGGGTCTTTTCTAACCTAAATGATTTTATCAGCACAGATTAAGTGATAGGCGCTTTCACCTCACACCTTGGAAGATGAGAACAAATAAACCCGTTGTAAAAAAAGGTTAAGTTTGGAGGCAACAGATTGGACAGGAATTAAAATCTCATGCACAACTTAGAAGAGCAGTGAGGGCTAAGACAGACCAAGAGCTTTGTCTCCACAGAAAATAACCTCTCCATGTGAGCAGTTCACATTAACTTCACTCGACAGAAATAGGCCATCCAAGTGACTGTGGCTACACGAGCCTGCATGTGGCACTGACTGTCACAGCCTCAACACACAGTCAGAGGACACTGTGCACCCAGGAACTGGGTGCTAGGGAAGCTGAGGGGCAGCCCTAGGTGAGGGGCCAGAGAAGCCAGTGGGGTCGCTTCCCATGGAATTTACAAATACAACGCTGTCTGACAATTTCTCCCAAACAATACACATGAGAAGTTAACCAACAACGTGGTACAAAATGAGGAGGCTAACACCAGCCAGCTCTGCGGGAGGTGACTGCTGTGTTCTGCCCTTGTGCCCTCACCTCCCACACCCTCAGGCCCAGTTCCAACATTTACAAACCAAAGGGCACTTTACCACTCACTTCAGAAAGTCAGTCTCCAACCTCGTGCTGTGTTACCTCACAGCTGTTTTGGGGCAGCACATAGGAAACCATAACCAGACCATTCCCCTTTCCCAGGGTGTGATGGAGATCTGGGCACAGGACTGGATGTTGCTAGGGTGGGATGTCCTTGGGGTCAGATAGGTACAGACCCTGTAGCTCTCCTGTCTGGGCTGTGGGCAGGAGCTGAGGGAGGATCTGCCATGCAGAGACCCCCATGGTGTGGGCACCCTTCCATCCCCTCCCTTCCATCACCCTTCCACAGGCCCTCCCTCCTTTCAGAAACTAAATTACACCCCTGCTTTCCAAACAAAAAGATTTTTGCTCCTTAAACCTCCACTCCAGCTTCATGCTGCCAATGTGCCCCACTGAAGATTAAAAAAAAAAAAAAAAAGCATTAAAAATATAGCTTTACTCACCTTTTCTCAGCAGGCTTCAGGCTGAGATGTGCGTCCTCCCGCACTTCCTCAGGTGTGGAGTCCTGTCCGGCTGCCCCCAGCCCAGCTGTCCCTTGCTAGCCCTGATTGTCACACAGGTGTTGGCCATAAAAACACAGCAGGAGGGGTGGCCAGTGAGCCCTGCTCTGTGTTTGGGGTTTTTTTGAGGTGTTGGTGAGGGCTGGGGTTCCTGAGCCCTTCACCAGCAGGGCTCCCCTCAGCAGCCCCCCCTCAGCAGCCTCCCCAAGATGGCGGCGGGGGGCCTTTCTGAGGTAAAATGGTTCCCGCCAAAAATTGGGCGGGAAGAGCCACGAGAAACTTCTGCTCGGGGCCCACTTTCCCTCCTGTCATGGCTTCTCGTATTCCAATTTCATCCTTTCTAAGCTGGTGGGGTTTGTTTGGTTGGTTGTTTGTTTGTTTAATCAGTTTTATTTTACCTCAGTAAAAGCACAAACATCTCATGAGCAGTTCCCCCCTATTCCGTCACGCTTTTAGCAGCTCTTACTCTCCCCAGCTGAATTACATCCTTCTTCTTTTTTTTTTTTCTTTTGCATTTCAGTTCTCTAAGTTCATTTAATGCTAAAACAAAGAAGAATTTAAAAACTATAGCTGGATTTTCTCATTGCAAGTCTGCCTGCTTCTCAGTGCAGGCCTAGCAGAGGGCCACAGCCTCAGGCTGCAAACCACCGAGGAAAAAGCTGCCTGGCTGATGTGTACCCTGTTTCCCATACGGTGTAGGGGAGAACAAGCCCTTTTTCCTAATCCCAAAGCAGGCAGAGCCACGCTGACACCCCTCTCAAGCTTGTCTGAGGGTGCTGAGCCTGGCTGGCTCCATCTCCCCGACATCTTGAAACGGGCAAGAGGAAAGCAGATTTTTGCCGTGTTTTTTGGCACTGACGCACACCAAGCTGCACAAAGGCTGGTCACAGACACACATCCAGTCGCACAACACAAAGGCAGATTGTTCAGTAACACATGGACAGAAAAAGCCCCTAACACACCAGAGCTGCACGACGCTTGGCTCGCGTGCAGAAGCACGAGCAGCACTCCTGTGGGAACACAGCCAAGCCCTAACAGTGTGCCACAGTCAGGGCACATCCCCTCTGCAGGGGTGTAAGGGGATAAAGAACTCTTACGTAAACACTGGCCTGGAGGGTGGTTGAATGAGGAACCGAGAAACCTGGGATGGGGTCTCTAGGTGTGCCTCAGTTTGCTCACACTGATTTAAAGCAGGGGCTCTGATGAAAAGCTCACTGTTCCCTGTTTTGCAAAGGACAGGATTTATGTGGAGCGAGTATGGAGTGCCATCCAGTCTGCTTTACTTGCTTAATTACCAGCCTAAACAATCACGACAGCAGCTGAGCTGTAAAGATGATGGATAAGCTGACACACAAACTGTTGTCGTGCTGAGTTTGACCAGTTTTATAGGTAAGCTTCACAAAAGATCTTGTGTGCAAACTTACAACCAACAGACTCTGGTATGTAAACACTCTTTACTAGATTTAGTCTTGAGGAAGGCATCTGATGTGAATTCCTTGTGACCATCAGTTGCCCAAGGGCTCTGATAAAAAAAGACCAATTTTAAGTTGGATGACTAGATTTCCCTGGTGCTTGTATCACATGCATGCTGCTAAAAGCACGTGAGGCCTTACTGAGAGCTGGCCTGCTTTGACTGGAGATAATAATTTAAGGGATGCTGACCCAGGAAAAAGGCTAATGTGCAAATGTAACATAATGCTATTGGTTTTGTGCAGGGAGGTTTTACTTGGAACTGACACCTTGTGTCACAAGTGTAACTGCTTTGTCCTTACCAGGGTTTTCCTCAAGTCACTGAAGGGAGATGCCTGCTTTCCCACTGTGCCTGTAGCCAGCTGAAGGTGGCTGTCACACGATCCTTCAACAGTCCATGACTTACCTGGAGACAGCTCTGCAGAAGGTGCTTAACCCAGGTACCATAAACTGACTTGGGAAGGAGTCCCACTCATTGTTACCTAGAAACAGAGGCCACCCAGGCTGGCAAACAGGCCATGCTGTCATCCCTGTGGCAGGGTGGCATTCCACACCAATACCCAAACCAGATGTTTCTGTTATAAAAATGAGGCTCCTTTTTAGAAAAAAAGGGCCAGGCTGCTGAAAACCCCTTCCCTGAGATGCGTTTTGGGGAAGGGGTAGCACAGCAGATGATGCTCACTGTATTTGGTGTACTGGCTTTCTCCACTGCAGCCACTGCAATACAGGTTCAGTTTTAAAAATCTCATGTAGCCAGACCCAAAAAGGCAGATGTGTGTCAGTAAGTTTACAAGGACTGGACAGTAAGTGTAAAATTCTATCCCTGGTGTTCCTGTCCCTTGAAATCATGTAATCAGTCGGGGAAATTCTGTGTTTCCATTATCCTTTAGTTTCACAGTCACAAGAAAAAAGCAAGGTGGGATAAAGAGCAATGAATGCACTCCCCTTTTTGCCAGAGGTAAAAGAAGTAAATCTTTTTGCCTAAGAAGTAAATCTTCAGGCTTGCCTGATGTTTAATTACCTTTAAATACATATCAAGGTGTACTTCTACCAAACTTAGTAAACTCTGCAGTTAGGAGGGTGATTTTTGAATCAAAAAGGGAGTTTTTCTGCACTTACCACAGAAATTGTAAAGCTTTAACTCATTTCTCACTTGAAAATATAAGCTGTTATAAAAATATCAGTGACTATCACTTGCCTCATTAGCTGATGTTTCTGTGTACTGTGGGAACACACACAGGACTTGCCATAGCCACCCCAAACTTGCTGGAGGTGCTCCCCCTGAAGCCATGCGGGTTCCTGGAGTAAACAGGCAGATCCTGTTTGCATGGAGCCTCTTCCTGACCTGGGGATAAATGGCAGGACTTGTATTTTTCAGCAAAGGACTCACTAAATGGAAAATACACAAACACTTCCCAGATCTACCATCTCTTTGTGACTTGTTTTGGTAGGTGTAAGATGGAAGGGTGGCTGCAAAAAAAAAAAAAAAAAAAACGAATTTAAAGTGTTTTTAAATCTAATAAATTAAGCTGGAGCAGTGGGTAGGATTTTTTTTTAGGGCAAATGAAATGTGTTGATTGGATTGAAACAGCTCCCCTCGCTGTTTCCCTGAAACTCTACTCAAAATGGGGCCTATAATTCATGTCAGCAGAGATCCCTCTCACACCTCAGGGAAATCTTTCAGGCTGCAACCCAAAACCAGACCACAGCTATGAGTATTCAAAATAAAGAGAGAATTTCCCCCACATTCCTGCAGTGAATTCCTTGCTTCATGCTAGCTTGGACTCCTGAGATGCAGGTTGCCATAAAAGATGTTTGAACTCCAGACTCAGAGGATCACAGGATCCAGAAGAGGAAAAATTTGCTGTTTTCTTGGCCAAAATCTCCTTTGTAAGGCCACTTAATGGTATCTTTAGCATGTGTTGAAACAGGGTGAAGCTGCTTCTGGTAGCCCTTTATTATATTAAAAAACAACCACAACAACAGCAACAAAACCACGATGAGATGTTTCAAGCTACTGCAGGACTATCTTTGGGGTTCCCTCTTTTTGTTAAGGTCTTCACAAAAATACAAAATTAAATGTCTTTTCTACATACAGAACAAAGTAGAATCAAGTAACTGATTAGAGTATGTACAAAAACTTACACATTCTGTCTTGTTCTTTAAAAAATATAAATATCAATAATGTTCAGTAAAATGGGTTGGTTTTATTTTTAAGGCTTCATTCTTAGATCCTTCATTATTTAATGAGGTGTCAGGTAGGCAGAAAAGGGAGGGAAGAGAGCAGGTCATGTTTTTTATTAAAGGTCATGTGTTTAATTCCTGTGAGATTCTTCTTCATCTCTGGCAGGAGATTTCCCTCCACATTGATTTAAGTTCCTAGGAAGCAGAGGTGGAAGGAAAGGAAAATAAAACCTTTATTACTGCTATTTTTTTTTTTCCTTCATTAAAATCTTGGTTTAGACCTGTCTCTGTCCACTGTCTTTGAAGAGAACCATCTGCCAAGTACTGGGATCAAAGGGACTCGGGCAGGGCTGTATCCCACCTCCACCTGGGACAGGTTAGAGTGAGGAAGAGGCTGCAGGAGGTGTTTTACCACCGACCCCGGAGGAGGTAGCAAGTGCTGCAGCCAGGGCAGCTGCTGCTGCTGCATCCCTGGGCGTGAAGTCCACGGGGAGACTTTCCATCAGGCACTTGAGCTGCTCCTGGCCCAGTTTGATTTTGTCGTCGAGCTCTCGCTGCTCTATGAGGAGCGCAGACTTCATCTTCACAAAGTGCTGGTAGTCCTGGAGCTGCTCCTCAGAGAGGTAGTTGCCCAGGATGTCCAAGACCACCCGTTCCCGACGGTCGAGGTTTTCCTTCAGCTCCCGGGCGTCTTCGTGCTGGCCAGCCAGCAGCTTCCGCTTCTCGTTCAGTGAGCTCTGCACACCAGAGAGAGCCCTTCAGCACCAGCAGCACCACACTCCCTGATCCCCCCTTCCTTCCTCCCAGCACCACGCCTGGCACCTCTGGAGATGGCTGCTAAGCTCCCAGACACAAAGTCAAAAACCTGGGAGAGGAGGATGCATCCCTCATTACGGAGTGAATGTGAACCCCACTGAACTGGACTCGGAACATACCTTGCCAATGGGAGCCAGAAAGTGCTCCAATAAAGTCAGGAAACCTTGCCTGAAAGCAACAACTACCAGGAAAATCTGGTTTCAAAACCACCCCAAAAATGTTAAAATGTGGCTGTGCCCAACACAGCTGCTCTGTGCCCAGACAAAGGCTGCAGGACCCCAGCCCTTTATACAAAAGAGGATTAAGATTCCCAGGGACAATGTCTGAGCTGCATGAGCATGAGCACCAAGAGCCCCGCGCTGCCCTCCCGGCAGCCCCTGGAGGTCGCTGTAATGCCGTGGTGGTGCTGCTGCCGCACGGCCCCAGCAAGGCAGGGCTGTGCCGATACCTACCCGCTCCTCGCTGTTGGCGTTGTCCCCCAGGCTGCTCAAGACGTTCTCCACGCGGGCCAGGCGACCGGAGAGGGAGAGCAGGAGGTTCACCACCTTATCCAGATCGCCAATGAACATCTTGTACTTGTCAAACTCGTTGGGTTTGCACAGCGTGCTGATCAACAGCTCCACCTCCTCTCCAAGAGCGTTATTCATCTTAATGTCTGTGAGCAGGCCCTCCTTGGCTTCCTTCAGGATTTCCAGTTTGTGGGTTAAGCTCCCGATGAGCTCAGCCTGTTGGAGGGGAAGCATTGCCACATTGGTTGTTACCAGCATCACCCTGCTCATGTGGGTGATGACAACAAGAGGATGTGGCTGCAGTTCCTGAGGAGCAGGGTCAGGTCAGCAACAGCTGACAAAGAGGGGAGGAAACGGAGCAAATACTGAAATTCCCCACCTCAGAGATAACCCAAGTAGTCCATCAGGTTGCATAAGGATATATTTGTTCAATGAATATTTATAAAAGGGATCTGATTTGGTGTAGCATATTCTGATACCCAGCTACCAACAGATGAATGTTCTTTAGAACCTGAGTGAAAAGAGCTGCAGCCACGTGTCTGATGGTGTTCCTCACACCCGGCCTTGAAATGCCTTGAACTGCACCAAACAAGTGCCTCACACAGAGAGGCATCAAGGAAGTGCTCACACCAAAGATGCTCTGGATTTACTCAGTGTCTGAACACAGAGCACACACCCATTGTGCAAAAACACTGACACCTATTTCCCTGCCAAAGAAAAGGAGGCCCCCGGGGTTCAGTTACTCCAGGAACAGCAGTGCTGCACATGTGCCGGAGATCCTAATTTCTGTTAGGATTTAGTGGAAAGACATATGCAAAAGCAAGTCTCAGGCCTAGGGCTTGCAATTCTTGCTCCCCTTTACTCGAAACTGAGAAGCTCTCCATACAATGGGTGAGGATTCTCAGTGTCTCCAGTTCATGCTCTGCTGAGGCACAAACACCTGTGTGCTCATCTACCCTGCACACAAACACTGCAAGGATGAAACAAGTCAGTCACAAGGTGGCCTGAAAATATTCTCTCCAAGTCCTCCTTCCATCACAACTGAGCGTCACTCCAGGCAGGAGGCAGTCCTGCTTCAGAGGAGGGTGGATTTTCAAACAGCAGTCAGGCTGGGGTCACTGAGCTGGCCCCGGTGCCCAGCGGGGGCTGGCAGTGGGGCTCCCAGGCTGCTCTGGCAGCAGGGAGCACACGGCACTGGAGTATGGCCAGGCACCACTAGATGGAACACTTGGGCACGCAGTGCTCTGTGGCTGCCCTACAGCCTGCTCTCCCCTGCCACACACATGCAAAGGCTGAGCAAGAGGCCGGCAATATTCCCTGAAAACAAACGTCCACTCCCTGGAATGATCTCCACTGGCTAGCAGGGTAGCTTAGGGGAGAGGGAGCAAAGGTGGTACGAAATCCCACCTCCTAAGGGTCAACCAGAACTCCTTTATGGGCATTCTTCCCTCAGAAGTTCCCAGAGACAAAACCCAGCCCTTGCCCTTCCCTGGGGCTATGATTCTAAGGCCCCCTTCCAAAGAAACATCCTCAGCAGTTGATTGCTGGATCAAATCCCAACGAGCCAAAGGGAAGATCCATGTTCAATGGTTACAGTTACATGGTGAAATCTCTAAGGCAGGACTCCATGGGGTGGTCTCAAAGCCTGGCATTACCTCATCAAGTTTTCAGGTGGATGGAGCTGCTGGGAGCTGGCAGCTATTCCTCCCTGCTCCAGGAGATTTGCTGTCCAACTGTAGCAGGAGGCTATGGGGCTCCTGAGAGTGAGGTACTTCTGTTCTGAAGGCCTGGGAGCTGAAAGGGCCTGTGACTTGGGTTTGTGCTCTTTAATCAGTGACTCTTGGGCCATCCCAAATACCAGCCGAGAGAGCTCCTTTCCATACTTAGAGTGGAAAGGAGCTTGGTTTATCCGAGTGATCTCCCCGAGGAGCTGCCTTCTCAGGTAACCCTCAGGAGCCCCTTCTCAGGTCAGTCTGTGCAGATGTTCTTGCACACAGACCATGAGTAAAGCAGCCAGACTGTGCTGCCTGGGCCTAATCCCTCCCACCTGTTCCTGGCTTTCCATGCAAATGTAACCTCTGAGGCCTGGCACTTGCCCTCCACGGCAGGCTCATGGTGCAGCACCCTTGCTCAGTCACTCTGCACCTTTCCCCATGGTATGAGCAGGCAGATTTTGAAGGGAATCCAAGGAATGCTGTGGAGCTGGCAGGGGCTGCCATTCCCTTTGGAGCTGGGTGTGCTACAGCCAGTGGCTTGGGCCAGATGAAGAAAGCAGGAGGCAAAGGCCCTGGGCAAATGCTTTTGAGTAGTGACCCACTTGTGTATTTGTGAGCCAGAATCTGTGTAGGGCCACAGAAGGAAGAGGTGGTGAAGAGGAAATGACATCTGGGCTGTGCTACTCTGTCCATGGCAGTGTGGGATGGTTTAGACAAAGAGACAGGCTTGGCTGCTTTTGACAGGAAGGTAGGAGGTGTGTAAGAGAGGCTCAGACAGGCCACAAACACCTGCCTGTGGCTCCCTGGGATGTGGGAGCTAAGCAGCATGTCTGTAATTACCAGGTAACTAATGTGAGACAACCAGAGGGGCAAATCAGAAATCCCTGCAAAAGCCCTGGAAGCAGAGCACGGAACCCTCCAGCAAGAGCAGCAGGGGCCATCCCACAGTGAAATGTAGGCTCAGTAAGAGAGCAAAATGTGTCCTCCCTTCCTGCCTGCTCTCTGCCCTTCCAAGCCATCACATGGAGGTTATGCTGACTGAGCCACTGAGGTGCAAGTGGCTTTCAGTGCATCAGAGAGAAAATAAACTGTGGGGGGAAAAGAATGACCAATGTTTCTCTGGATGCAGTGAGTGCACCCAAAGCAGGTGAAACGGGTAAACTGACTTCACTGAAGAGGAAAGTCCAGGGAAAAAATCTCCTGCCCTCAGTGCAGTCACTAGCTGGACTCTCTTCTCGTTTCCAACCAAAGCTGGCCTTGCACACCTCGCTTCACCTCTCCCATGTTCCTTCCTTGCTGTGGAACAGGGGCTGCTCCTGACAATCTGTACACTCAGCATTTGGTATGACCCAGGCCCGCCTCAGGGTGGTGCAGGATTGGTACTCAATTTGCAGTGAGTAATTCGGATTAACTTTCTTAGACAATTTGGGTCACTCTAACGAAGCTTCACAGGCGGCCTAATCGCTCCCACGCAATTTTGGGTGCTGCCAAAAGCTGACATTAAATAGAAATGCACTTCACTTCAGGGCTTATTATTATTTCAGGAATGTGAGCAGCAAACAGTATTGTGTGCTGAATTTACCTTTTTTTCATTGATATCCAGCAGCTCTTCTTCCTCACCTATTTCTTCTGGCAAGTCCTTGATTTTATTCAGCAGTTCTGCTTTGGGTGCTGAAACGCTGTAGTAAGCAGGACAGGTGATCAGGGTGACAGGAGCTTCCTTTTCCTCTCTCCTACACCACAGCGAAGAAAAAGGAAGAGTTCAGTCTGAGCCCGACTTTCCCCGGTGTTTAGACCCATGGTTTTCCAGGACTCCCTCTTTGGTACTTCCCCAGCGTGATTACCCAGCAGGACAAGGCAGATTCCTGCCATCAGGGGGTGCGTGTCAGCTGCTGTCCCCGCACAGCACAGCCACTGGGTTTAAAGGTGACAGGACACAGCTCTGCACGGGATTTACCTTGCTGATGGTCAGCCAGCACAGCTCGGCTGGAAGTGGCCACACTGACCTTACCTGGCATCATGCAGTGCACCTGACTTCTGGACAGTTCTCCAGCTGCCACTTGGAAGTCTCTGTCTTAAAAAACCCACACTGGGGGACTTGGGCTGATCTTGTAGTAAGTACATCCCCTCATCCCTCCTTCCAGAATCTGGCCTTTTGTTATCTCTGTGCTGGCCATTATTTTCATCCTGATTTTACTTTCATATCTCTGTTCCTTTGCTTTGGTCTGAACTGCTTCAGATTACTTAGGTTCAGATAGCAAAATCCAATTATACCTCCAGGGATGTTTCCTTTCCTGCTGTTTCCAAGCTCAGCATTGTTTTCTAGGCAGCCCAGAGAGGTGAGCTCAGAGCCCAAGCACAGGGCCCAGCTCATAGGAAAGGCTGTTTGGAAATGCCCTGCCAGGCCTCATACCTCTGAACTGCAAAACTCACTCTCACCTATAGACATGCAGAAAAATTTGGCACAGGTTGTCCTTAGAAGCAAGGGAGCAGGGAGTTCTGCCCAGCAGTGCTTACGTGTCACCCGCCACTGCCGTCCTGCTGGCTTGTGTCTGCGACATCTTCCTCTTCATGTTGTTCTCCTTCAGCACGCTGCTTCCACCGGGGAAAATCCCTTCCATCAAGTCCATGGTTGTCTTCATTTTGGAATCTGGATCCAGGATATCAGCCAGAGACTTGTCTTTATGGACAATTTCTTTTGCTAGAGCCTCTGACTTAATATCCTCTGGGGTCTTGTTCTTTGCCTTCACTGGGGGTGCTGTGCTGGTTATCCCGGTGTCCAGGCTGGCATTTTCCAGTGCTGGCTCTCTGGGGTTACCTTCAGGCTGAGTATTGGGCTGTCTGTCAGTGCTCTGAGGCCCTTCAGAAGAAGCAGGGGACTGGTGCTGCTGATCCACAGCAGGTGGAGAGCCAGTCCTCTTTAACGGGGTGGGCCAGTTATTTTCACTGGTGCTGGTGCCCAACCCTGTCGTCTCCCTCTCAGCCAGGGCTTTGGGAAAGCTTTTGAAGCTGCTATGGACAGAAACATTCTGTGAGGTGAAGAGAAACCTACCACCCACCCGGACCATTGTGAACACAAGGTAAAGGCCTACAAGGAGCAAGTTTTCCTTCTCTCTCACTTGTTTTTGTGTCTCACTTCTCATTCCAATATGGAGGGTCCACAGTGTGAAGCCACTGGCACCAGAATTGTTTTGTCCCTTCAAACTGGGCACTGCTGGATTGTCTTTCCAACACAGAAGGAACTAGTGAACACCAAGTCACTTTGTTTTCTGCTGGCAGGCTGGGGACATGGTTCCTGCCCACCCACAAGTGCATCCTAAGCAGCCTCTCTACCCATTTGTCCTCGCTATGTTGGAAAAGCCAACCACTACTACAGCCCCAGCCAGATTCTTCCCAGATGGATATCAGAGCAGCTCCCTGGGAGTGAGAGAAGCTGTGCTGAGTTAAACCACCTGGGCACCTCGCCCAAAGTCCTACCCCTCAGGAGAATTTCCCTATACAGCCTGACTGTGACATATTTGCATTGTCATTTCTTGGCAGATGGTCACTGTTTCATAACAGCATTATTTTGTGCCAGGTCCAAAATATATTCTGGGAAAACCTAACTGTTTGGAAAAACCCGTCACGGATTTTCACAGCTGTCTTTCAAAATCCAGTAACTGGAAGGAGCCAGCAGCCATTCCAGCTCTGTGCTGGAGAGAGTCAGAAGCAACTGCACTGAAATCTGCGGGGAGAACCAGCCCAGGAGTGTTCCCCCAAAGTCCCCTGTCCTGGGGGTTTTGGGGAGCACCTGTCAGTGCACCTGCTGGTAGACCCTGCTCTGGCCACACGCTTTGAGGCCGCTCGTGGCAGACCAGCAGTGAGTTTGTCCGTCCCTGTCCCCTGACAAGGCTCAAGCTCCCCTCCTGGCCGGCAGCTGGGGGTCCCAAGCACGTGGGATGAGCCCCACCTGTCCCAGCCCTGCATATCTTACTGTATATGGCCCTGCACTGCCCCAGCCGCCCTTACCTCACGCTGGCCTCCTCCGGGAGCCGGGGGGATTTGTCTCCAGCTGCCCCACTCCCCTCAACAGGAGGGGGAGGAGGTGGGAATTCCTCCCTGCCGTCGGCAGAAGTGCAAGAGCTCAGCTCGGGAAGAGGACGGGATGGCGGTGGCAGGGAGAAGGGGGGTTGGGAAGGCACGACAAACACCTCATCGTCCTCGTCCTGCAGCGATGGCGGCGGCGTCAGCTGCAGCCCCGACTCCGAGATCCGGAGCTGGGTCATGCCCTGGGGAGATGGAGTCTCTGGGTCAGAGGAAGTGCTGCTCTGTGTGGGCAGGGACTGCCACCTCTGGGAGGCCTTCGGCCCGGCCGCCGGAGGAGACACCATGGCCCTGGTGTAGCCGCTGTCTTTGGCCGAATGAGCCCACACCGCTTTGGGCGGGAGGGACCTGTGCAGCAGCCCGGCTTTCCTCCTCCACATCATCTCTTCCGTGGGAGTCTCGGGGGATCTGTCCTGGACAGCATCCAAAGGCTGTGCCTGAGTGCTCCCGTTGCCCTCAGGGGGAACAGCCTCTCGTTTGGCCTGCTGCTGTCTCGGAGCCTGGCTGTCACCTGTGCTCTGGAAGTCTGAGGGAGCTTGGGCGAGCGTATTAGGGGAAGAGTGGCCAGGACCAGAAGGAGTAAGGTTAAGGAACAAGGGTTTAAAGCCTTGCTTTTGCTCAGGATAGTGACTCCTTGACTCTGCTGGGGCTGAGAAAAACGCTGAAGTCCTGCTATCTGGCCTGGAAAGTTCAGAGAGCTTGTGATTTTCAACCAGCGTGGCAGGCCCGGCGACAACTTCTGTGCTGCGGAGGGGATGGGGATAGTAACTGGTGAACGCCATTTTCTCTGAGTAGCTTCTTTCTTTCTTGCTGAAAGACCTAAATACCAAGAAACAGACCACGGTAAGATTAATAACTCATCAGTGAGCAGGAAAATTTATTGTGCACCTCCTTAATGGGCCAGTTATCAACACTACCAGAGGCCAGCGTCACTGCCTGCTGGTGTACCTGCCTGCACCTCGCCTCTAGGTGAGGTACAGCTGCTCTTTGGAACTGAAGTGAAATCCTGAGCCAGATCCACTCCCTCTCACCATCTCCCACCATTTTCAGCGTGTGCTACATCACACATGTAGGAAACACCACAGCAGTAACTAAAAGGAAAGAATATTAGGAAAACCTAATGCCTGGCTTCCTTTCCCGCTCTGCTTTCAACTTTGTTTGTTACAGGTGGGGTGAGCAGCAACTGTTGTAAGATAGACTATTTGACATTATCCAAATATCCATCAAACTCCATTCTCAATTGCTTGTAATCTTAAGAATTTCAGCTCTGTGGGCCAAATATTCCCGTAATGTTATCTGCTCCTTTTGGAAAGGTGCCATTAAAATGATTCAACTGTCTCCAAGAACAAAGCAAAGCCAAAAAATGCACTATTTTGACTATGGAGAAAACGGAAAAAAGCTCTTGTAACGCTGGAATCCTGTTAGAAGAGCGAGCTCCCTCAGACAGGCAGGTGTGACAAATACCAAACCCACCACATTCCAACTGCAAGCAGATGTTAAGGCTGCAAAGCCAGCAGATTGAATTATTCCTTCCACGTCTTTCAGGCTGTTCACATGCGAGCCTGAGAAACAGCGTCTGGCCTTTGGAGTGAGGATCCTCCTCGGAATCTAGAGCCAAACCTATTTGCCTGTCTGGCTGTTTATCTGGAAAACAAACTGAGCAGTAATAATGGCACTGGCAGATGCAAGAGAAGGTGGCCTGGAACCACGAGGCTGTACCCTAAACCAGTGAAACATAATGAATCTCTACTGCCAGTGCGTTTTCTGTTCTTGAGATGCATTGTCAAATAATCCCCACACTGCCAATCTGTGATGCTGGAGACTTGGGCCCCAAATTTGTTCTCCAATGTACTGGTACAAATTAAGAATAACTCTGTCAAAGGCATGGGTCGTTCTGGCTTTATTCTGGTGTGACTGAGAATAGAATTTGGCAGCCTGTGCCTGGGGGGTGGGGAAACTCTCCAGACAGGCTGCTCTTGGTATTGTCTGTGGTTCCTGGACAGTAGCAGTGTGTATTCTTTTCAGATGCTCAGTGTTCGTCAGGAACACCAGATGGTGATTCTCTAATTCAGACATCTCTCCTACTGTGGAAGCAACTGTGGATCCTAAAACTGGTGGAGCAGTTCCCAATGTCGTGTGACACCTGGGGAGCAGAGGAAGAGCACGTGTGACTGGACCAAGTGACTGCTGACCAAGGTTTTCCTCACTTAACCATCTGACTGTTTTCCTCCTCGAGCATCAGGTAGTAGGGATGGTGCCATCTCCTCTCCAGCACAGGGGGCAACTGTGTCCCAAGGAAACCTAGAAATGTAATTCCTACTGCCTGCCTTGCCTCCCTGAAGGGCCCATGCATGGAAAACACTTCTATTGTTTTGTTTTATCTTTTGGGAAACCCAATTCTGAGCAAGAAGGGAAAGCAACCTCCCATCTCCCAGAAGAAATGTGCTTGTGAAGCATGCGGGATGCCTATGCTGCACAAACATCATAAAACTGTTAATAACCAATAATCTTCGTGCAGTGAAGCATGAAAATGAGAAACCTGCATTTCGTGCCCCAATAAACTTGTTTTCAGTCTGGGTGTTCAATCCCATTACTTGGAAAATAGGTTGGGGAAAGAAAAGAAAAATAAAAGGAAGGCACAAGTAGTGACCGAGCAGCAGGATGAAATGCCATCTCTAGGAGAGAAGGGGAGGCAGGAGGAATTGAAACAGCTGCATTGTTCTCTTAGGAAAAAACATGGGAAAAGTTATTCCAAATCAAAGTAAACAAGTGTGTTTTAAATAATCCTACAGGCAGACTGAGTCCCTTTAAAACAACATTTATGTGTTCTTAGGGGCAAAAATGGCCAGAAGTAAGATCAGCCGGAGTAGGAGCCTTCCTCTGCTTCCAGCTGTCACTCCCTGACCCAGAGCTGCGTGGGGAAACCTTTGGAGACAGCAGTGTTAACTCCCACTGTGACCACAGAGAGGGCTGGCATTTACTGCAAGTTTGTGAGGAACAGAGCTCCTTTGTGAGCAATGCTTTTAGTCCCTCTTGATGGCTTTTACTGTAATGGGAGTTAGCTGTTTGGGCACTCGGGGCTTAGGGCAAACATCTATTTATTATTTAAATGTAAATACAGCACGATCAACTTCAGTTCTCATTAACTTCAAAACAATCCGGGGCTAAGCAGAGACTTACATAAGTCCTAAGACATTGAGTTTTGTGCTTACACTTTTCTATTTTTAAAAACATTTCTCTCTCCCCTGTTGCTGAGCAGAAACATCCTGCCCTGATGAAGGGAAGCAGCCCAAAGGCCATCTCCCAGTTGAGCATGATTAAGGAAATACCCTGGGGTTTAGTCCCTCGCTTTTGAGGAGGCAGCAGCCTGGGTGGATAAAACCAGCCAGGGTGGGACACTGAGGTATTTTTTCCTTTAGGATCCTTCAGGGATGGTATCATCCAATGCGAGTTTCAACAGCAGATCAAACACATTCTAGAAGTTCCCTAAGTTGAAATTTGCTGCACAAACATGCTCCATGATGACATGAAGAGGACGTGACAGTAAATGAATGTCTGGAGTGAAAGAAAAAGCTTGTAGCAACTCCTCCTAAGTCTGCTGGGCACATGACACCTGGAACTGTGTTTGTGCAGGTCTTAGCTCTAGACAACCCCTGACAGCTGCTGCTGGCAGGGGGGTGGCCAGAGCTGGCCCTGCAGTGGCACAGGGGACAGGGACGTACACCCACCTGGCTCCTGCGCTGACCACGTAGAAGGGGTCCCTCACCATGGGGCCGAATTCACTGCTCTCCCTTCTCAGCAGCTCCTGGGGTACCAAGACAGCGTCAGCAGCCAGCAGAAAGCAAAACAAAATACCAAAACACGGATGAGAATGCCTTCCAAAGCCTGAGAGCAAGTCATTCCCCATGGCTATCCACTCCTTCCTATCTCTAAACAAATTCCTGCAGTGACAGTGCAACGTGATTTGTATGCAGCCTGGAAGGAACACTAAGCACTGTACACAAGGCCCTGAAAAACGAACAGTGAGTGAGGCACAGGAGTCTGCTGCTAAACTGGAAAGAAACATTTCCCACAGAAAAATCTGAAAAGGCCAAAAGAAATCTAATAAATAAATTTTTAAAAAAAATCACCCTGTTGATTGGCTTTGACCCCTCCATGTTTATAGCTGTGAGTTTGCAACGGAGATGGATCAGAAACAAACCTAATGAAGAAGGCACCTGAACATTTACTTCCCTTTCAAACAGACCCTACAGATTGGTGTAAATGCTGCAAGTCAAGTTAGGATTTAAGAACAGGATTTTCACTTGCTGCCTATGGAACTAATCCTCGTTCCACAGGTGGTTATAGCTAAATCCTTCTGGGAAAAAGCCATAAGGGCTCTCCCCTCTTCGGTGCCTGAATTAAGATCCTGTGAGCAGGTCTGCAGTGCTCTTCACCCTCTTCCTCTACTTGGCTTCCAACAGGAAGAACCTCTGGTTTGGCTGCTGAGTGTATGAACAAATAAAATGAGCCAGGAGGGGGAAATAAAGATCTCAAGAACTGACTGCCCTGTACCTCCTGCCTGATAAGAGTTGGGCGAGGAAAAATGAACTGGGGCTGCTTGGCATCCAACCTGTCACTGAAAAGTACACTTTGGTGGTTTTTGTCTCTCTGGACATCTGGTTTTGTTGCTGCTTTGATCAGCAAGTGTGACAAAATGGCACAGATGGGCCTGGTGCCTGGCCGGGGTGGAAAAATACTGATGGTGGGATGAGACAGGGGTGGTTCTGGAAGTGCATTCCAGTCACTTGATATTCACAAGCTGCTTTTTGAATTCACTCTATTTAAAGATGTGGTGTGGGAGTTGAGGGCTGCTGAGGGAGGATGCCTAGAATGAAGCACACAATGGGTTTGGGAGGGCAGCTTCTTCCCCCTGCCCCAGTTTAGTCCATTTGTGAGATGCTGCCCAGAGCCTCCTCCCTTGCCACTTGACTCAGGACCACTTTGTTGCTCCTGGATAATCTACTCCGGGCCAGGAGTGAGTGCAGGAATAGAAGGAGATGTCCTGGATCTCAGCTGCCCTGTCAGTATGTGAGCCTCTCCAAACACTCAGCCTATTTGGGGCTAGGAGCCTGTCCACACATTTTGCTTGTTTGCTCCCTCTCTCCATGATGAATGGAGCCTGGCATGGAAATAGGCATGGGGCAGCAGACCCAGCACCACTGTAAATCCATGTGGCTCGACCAGTTGCAGTTTCCTAAATAGGTCTGAACAGATTTCAAGCAGCTGAAGAGCTGGCCTGGGCAGTTGTTCTTTAAGAATTTAGCCTGGTTCTACTGTTTACCATCATCAGAGTCAGTCGAATTCCCCATTTGTGACATCAGTGCGATGTTCCCAACCACCAAGCAGGGGACATGGAAGGGCCAGGGTCTCTGTTCAGTCTTCTCTCCCTGCATGTTTCCCTCCAGGGCTGGAGGCTAGACATAATGGTTATTTGGCAGTGCCTCTGCCCAGCACTTCTCAGCACTGTCAGGCACAGTGGGAGACAAGGCAATTCCAAGCAGGCTCTAATCCTCTCTACTTTGCACCGGGAGAATAGGCTGAGGCAAATCACCATACTAGTGGGACACTCCACCAGAAAAAGAGCTCAGTGCTTCTCCGGTGCTGCTGGCAGGTAAGGACAGGACACCCCAGATGGGATGCCCAGAGCAGCAGGAACACACCAGCACACACACTGAAATCCCAAGCATCCCTGACATAGCCCAGCAGGGAGAGAGCTGAACCCCACCAGTGATCTTTTCATTAAGGTGCACTGAACTGCCTCAGCAGGTGCTGAATCTGTCTCTAATCAATGGAGTCTTAGCCAGTGATGCCCAGACTGGACATCAGCTCGTTCCCTGACACCCGCCCCACTCCCTGGTTGTGAGAGCCCCGCCTGTTGGGTGCATGTGATGCCATTCCCACATACCTGGTGTTTCTTATCCGCCGTGGGAGACGACCTGGAACGGACGTGCACCGGGACCGGCTGATTGTCGTACCTATCGAGCAAGTCTTCCACAGACACCGACTTCCCGGATTTTCTGCCGGTGGAGGGTGTTTCAAAGACCTGCTCCTGCTTCCTGTAGCGAGGCTGGCCCTGCATGCCCAGCAGGTCTGTCTGAGTGCCTTTGGTGAGATCCGACCTGGGTCTGTAATCCCGGCACCTCTCTGGTTTGGGCCGGCTGGCGACCAGGCTGTCCTGGCGCCCTGGCACCTTCTCATCTCCGCTCGTGTCCAGGTAGTCCATCGGCCCAGGGGGAAGGGTGGAAGACACCCGTCCCGTCCTGGGTATCCGCTCTACGGACTCTCTGCGGCGGTAAAGGTTCTGGTCCTGGAGGGAATTCATGCTGGAGGCAGAGGAAAGGCTCTGGCTGTCGGGGCCGCCCAGCTGCAGGTAGGAGCTGTGGGAGCGCTCCCGGAGCAGCCCGATGTCCTGCGAGGATGGCCGCCGCCCCGTTTTGCGCTCGATGTAGTCGGCCAGGGCGTTCTGCTGGAGCTGCTTCAGCTCCGGCTTGGACAGGCTGGCTGTGGAGGAAGCTTTGCCGTCCCTCTCGAAGATCTTGCGCCGGTCGGCCACCGTGTTCTCCGGGAAGATAAAATGGATGCTTTTCTTCTGGAAGGAGAAAGGCGACGGCTCCCCGTCTGAGATGCCCACCTCATTCATCTTTTCGGGCTCTGAGTAGGAGCGCTTCTTCTGCTCCGCCGTCAGCCGCTTCCGGCCCCCGATGCGCAGCACGTGCTGCGTCCTGGCGTAGTCCAGGCTGGAGAAGCCTCCTTCGGTGGGTGTGATGCTGTGCCTCTCCTTGGGGGTGTGCGGGGACGCCGCCGTGCTCCTCATGCCCACGTGGGCCGAGGCAGGCCTCTGGGGCACCCTCTTGGGCGTGTTGCCGAACGGGGGGCTGATCCGCCGGAAGGAGGTGGCCCTCAGCACCCTGGACTGGGCATCTTTAATGCTGTTCCTGTAGGCCCTGTTAAACGACGTGTCCAGCTGCGACCCGTGTGCATCCTGGACGTTATCCCTCCAGAGGATCTCCTTCTCAGGCTCGCCTCCCAGTTGGAATGTGCTTCTACTCCGTGGAAGCTGAGCTGCCCTTATTTGCACCTCATTTTCAGGACACAGGCTGTAGTACTCACTGGGTCTTGCCTGCTTCACCGAAGCCATCATCTGCAGCTCTACAGGGCCCCAGTCAGCCTCTTCCAGCTTCCCGTTCCTGATGGATGGGCTGGAGCCTCTGCCTGGCTCACTGGGCAGCTTGCTCCTCGTGTCCTCTGGGCTGTGCACAGAGCTCCTTGTGCCGGTGGGCTGGCTCGTCCTGCTCGGCCCATAGTGCTGGCCAAAGCTGGGAACACCAGCGCTCTGGGGCCGGGGAGTGCTCTGCTCCCGCTGCTCAAACTTATTCACCTTCTCCAGCACTGAGCAGCGGGGCTTGCCAGCCTCTGGTTTGCTGTAGGGAAAGCTTTGGGTGCTGCTAGAGCTGAGCCGGCTCCTCCCGAAATCCAAGCTCTTTGGGAGCTGAGGAGAAGGGGGCTCTTTGCACTTTGGCTCAGCAGCATGTAATTGAGCCACGCCTCTGCCCTCCTCCTCCTCCTGCCTCGTGAAGGCCTGTGGGTCCACATCACTCCGCTGTCTGTGCCCCTGTTCCCTGTGATCCTTCTCCTCTCTGCTGCCGCTGCTGTTCAGGAAAGAGAGTTTGGTGTTGGAATAACCCTCGCCTGGTTGCGTCTCCCTTAGCTCGGAGCTGCTTTGCCTCCTGGAGCTCTCTGGGATGTTCTGCAAGGAAGAGAAGCCGTACTGCTTGGCCTTGCTGTGACCCCATGGGTGGGGAGCACCACCATCTCTCTCGTTTACCTGTGCATTGCCATTTTTGTCCTCCTGGGATCCAGGTGTCCAGTCCTCTTTGGGCTGGTAATGGGTTTTCCTCTCACTGGCGTCCCTCAGTTGGGGTTGTGGACCCTGGAAAACGGACTTGGAGGCCGGTGTGGTACCCGTGGTCTCTCGGTGGCCGTGTGCTGCCTTGTAAAGGGGTAACAGCTCCTCCTTCTGTGACACAGCCAGGCAGAGCTGTGGGCCCGCTACGTTGGGCGGCTTCTGCTGCATGAGTTTGGCTTCATGCTTTCTCTCAGCGGCAGGGGGCTGGTAGAAGATGGTCGACCTGTTTGTAGTGCTTTGGTTTCCATTCTCATCCAAGCCCAGGGTGCCGCCGGCTACGGCCTTGTCGTAAGAGACCGGGAGGGCTGGGGAGTACCCACTTTCTTTGGCCAGAGCTGGGTAAAGCGTCCCGGTGCTGCTGGCGGAAGGCCGGGGCACCTGGGCGTAGTGCGGCTCTGGGGAGGGAACGGCGTAGACCCCAGTGGGCAGCAGGGGTTGCCCCGGCTGGGCTGCCTGGGAATAGCTCTGCTTGGGCTTCATGGTGGGGCTGCTCTCCGGGCTCTTCTCCACCACAGTGTGCAGGTGCCCTTCTCCGAAGGGCTGTTTCAGCAGCGACCCCTGGGACAGGGAGCCGGCGAGCGGCGCCCAGGCCCCTTTCAGCTGGGTCCGGCCGGGCTTGCTGGGCTCCAGGCCGGTGCCTGCGCCGGGCCTCTCGTGGTGCCTGATGGCCGCGTAGCTGTCGCTGCGGGTGGGAGGCAGGGGCGGGCCCTTGGGGGGCTGGCTCTTGCCGTCCGAGGGGCCCTGCGCTGGCTGCGCCCAGGAGGAGGCCGCGCCATGGCGGCCCAAGGCGTGCGGCCTGCCGCGGCCGTCCAGGGAGGCCCGGGCGTCGGCGCCGGGGAGCAGGGCCGAGGGCTTCACCTCGTACTCCTGGGAGACGCGCTGCTGGGCGTCGTACACCGTGCGCACGTAGCGGATGTCGGCCTGCCTCATGCCCTCCGGCAGCCCCCCGCGGGGCTGCGCGCTCTCCGGGGAGCACGAGCGCTCCTTGCCCGGCGGAGCCGCGGGGTACTCGGGGATGCTGGAGTTGGTGGAGAAGGAGCTGTAGGCAGAGTCTCTCTTGCTGTGGAGGTGGGAGAGCTGGTCGATGCTGTTGGTGGATTTGGCCGGGGACAGGTGGCAAGGGTGGTAGGCAGGGGAGGAGTGGTCCAAGCTCTCCATGCTGCCGCGGGAGCTGTACTGGTCGGGGCTCCTCCTCAGATAGCCATGCTCGTAGGCACAGAGATCGCTGGTGGAGGAGCTGGGGGACAGCGAGAGAAGAGTGAGAACCAGCAGAGGAGAGGCACAACAACTTATAAGTGAGCTCAGAAGCAAGATGTTTAGTTTTGAGATGAAAACCCATATTTGGGCCTTGCTTCATCCCCTGTTTGGAGTCATCCCAGTTCACAAAGAGGAACTGCTTGACATTGCAACACATGGCTCTTATTTACCGCAGAAGGGTGGGAGGGAAATACAGACAGAGGGACGGTGCATCTCTGGAGCCAGGGAGGATCAACCCTGCCCAGCAAACTCATCCAAAGCCCTTGGAAAGCTGAATGAGCACCGACACCACTGAGGAGGAGGAGGAGGAGAGGAGCACGAGGGGTGTTCTGGGGGGAATCTAATCTCTTTCTTTTTTTCCTATTTCATTTCTTTTTATGGAGATGAAGGCTATGCCCTGGCAGGCTTCCTGGAAATTCAGCTGTCCCAAGGATAGTTTGTTTGCTGCGAGAAAACTAAGCTGACAAGAAGAGAGGTATGTGCCTGTGCCTGGAGGAAAGTGGGGTGCAACCATAGAAACAGTCTGAGAATTCCCTGGAAGACTGCACTGCCACATCTTCTTGTAGCTTAGCAGGTGCAGGTACACCTTGGCACTTTCGCTGAGCTGTCCAAAGAGGACTCATGGCCACCAGAAAAGTGATCAGAAAAGAAGGAAGGGTATTGAGAGATCTTTCTATCCAGGAGCTCTTTGTGCCAGTCACAGTCCCTTTCTTACATCTCACAAGGGGATTTCACAAACTTCTGCAGAGTTTGCCCTGGCTAATCTCCCCTTTCAGACTCAAGCAGATACACCGAGGACTGGAGAATGCAGCCTGAGGATTTCACTTTTCTTCCCTCTCTTCCCAGCTTCTCTTCCTCAGATATCACTTTCTCTAGTTCCCTGTGCAACTACATGTGCTTTCCTGGCAGAGCCACGGGGAAGCAGCAGGAAGGGACAGGCTGTGGCAGGGCAAGGCACAGAAGCTGGCTCCAGGTCACATCCCAAACAAAGGACAGACCCAGGGGAGAAGGCTGCTAAGGATGAGGAAAGACAGAAGGAAGCCTGCTCACAGCAGCTCTGCAGGGAGATGCAGAGGAACACAGGAAGGAAGGGATACGGCAAACCTCAGGACGAAGCCAGTTTACTTATTTAAATGCACCACTCTATTCTGGATTCAAATAACCATCTCCCTGGCAATGCCCAGCACAGCCCTAGCCAGCTGGCCACTAGATGTTCCCCGTGCTCCTCCTCAAGCACCCAGGAGACAGAGCCATGCTGCCAAAGGCTCTGCCAGGAACTGCCTGGGAAGCAAAGCCCCTTGGTGGGAAAGGAGTACACTCCAGCATGGGCTGTGCTGAGGCCACAGACCAACACACTTTATTTTCTGCAACCATCTCCTCACTTTCTTTAATGCTCTTTTTTCTCCTTCCTCTCCTCTGCCAAGGATCAGCCTTGCCAGTAGAAGTGATGTTTCAATCCCAGAGGCTATAATGGAGCGTTTCAAACCCTTCCACCTCTCTGGGGACAGTCTTTCAAGGGCAGAATTTAAACTTGTCCTTCTTCAAGCTGCCCTGCACGTTCAGCTGTGATAGAGCTGACTCCTGCAGAAAGCCACTGCCAAACCAGGAAATCCCTCCCTGAACTCCTCACCCTGGGAGCACTGTTGCTGATGCGCTGTCGGCTGCTCTGTTACACTGACAGGCTCTGCTACCTACACCCTTTGCTTCCTTTTTTTTTTTTAATAGACCAATTTAGACTTTGGATTTCTTTTCCTTTGCTGGGGAAACAACCATGCTGTGTTTCTCTATGGGGGCATCCACAGAAAGCTCTATCAACATCCTGGCAGTGGGCTCCCATCCTCGCAGCAAGGGGGATCTTTAAAGCAGTTAAATTTCCCAGCTGCTGATCACCTCACAGAACACTTATAGGAGGAAAACAAAGCCACCTGCTCTGGGAAACCAAGCAGGAAGCCTTCCTAACTCTAATCTGAACCCTGGCTGTTTGTAAACCTATCCAGCTGTATGGAAGCAAGTGGTACCATTTTCCCACCATGCCTTTGCCCCCTCCCTTCCCTCCACAACTGTGTACTACTTACCTGGAGTGGTAGGACTGATGCCAGGGGGTGCCAAGCGTGCCCTGAGATATTTGCATCATGCTGGGATCGGGTTGGTTCTCCGCGAGTTTGGTGGAATGCCAGGAGTGAGGTCGGCCTGGAGTTTCACTCCGCCTAGGTGAAAGCACAAGGGGTTGCACATCAGCAACATGCCAGCTCTCCCAAGGATGAGGGATACCAACATTTGAAACTGCTCGTGCTCATTTGTGCTTCACTGACGTGTTTTTGTCCATTCCAAGCAAGCCCCACAGTAACCATGTCCCTGACATTCCCCCAACAGGCTCCCTCTCGGATTTGCACAAGTGGGTCACTGAATGCCAGGAGGGGGTGGAAGCCTGCAAAGGGATTTTTGGTCTCTCCTCGGTGCTGCTAAAAATGCAAGACGAGACGTGACAACCAAGTGCCAGCAATGTGTGTCCCTGGCGTCCCACCCCGGCCAGACAGCTGTCCCCAGGGTGTGTCCCCAGGCGTGGCACGGCACGGCTGTCCTTTGGTGCCTTCAGTCACCAGCACCAAGGCCTGTGTCTGTCAGCCCTGAGGAAAAAAAAACCCCACTGACACCTTATTTAAAGCACAGAGTGGTGCAATGGAAAGTCAGAGCAGGGGATTAGTGATCGAGTCCCCTGGAGAGGCCACAGAGACTCTCCTTTGCCCCAGCCTCTGGGCTTGTCCTTAATCCTCCTGCTGCTTTCCTTGAGGGATCTCTCCCCTGCTCTAGCACTCACTTCCACAGTTTGTCACTCTCTGCCTGGGAGAACGAGGAGCAGCACTGGACCTGTGTCTTACTGAAACGTGACAGCCTGCAGGACAATTCTAACTAAATAAATGCAAGAGAAGGATATGACACATCTTTAGTCTTCATCTCACTGAAAAATCCACAGTACAGCATGTCCTGAACACATCAGTACAGAGATTAAAATGCCCTTGGCACACAGACACTGAGAGAGGATTCTCACCAGTACTGCTTAAGATTGGGAAAAGAAATGGTACAGGAGAGTGCAAAAAGTTAAAAATGCTTTTTAGGGTCAGGCCCTTTCCTAGTACCAGTTAACATCAGCGCCCACTGATGTTCTACAGCATGGAAAAGCATAGGCAGAGAGTGAGAGGCAGAGCCATTTCTCCAGCACTTTTTCCAGGCAGATTTCAGAAGTGCTGGTTATTGTATCATCCTCTGCTAAAAGAAGGAAGAAAAAGGGACTTGCTTTTCCCTTTAACGTCTGTTGCTGCAGGATTGTCTTAAGGGAAACTGGACTGGAGGTCTGCAAAGGGCAAGCTGAACCCAACATCCTTTTACCTTTACACGTGTAGGGGTGTTTAAGACAGAGCTCTTCTGTTAAGCTCCTTGCCCAGAAAACAAGGAAACTGGACACTGCCAGATGGGAAGTTGACAAAACTGTTTATTAAGAATAACCCACATTCTTGCCTTTTCCACTGCAGACATTTGAAGACTTTAAGTACTTTAGTGGAGTACAAGCCATCAGCATCAGTTTTTCGCTTGGGAAAATGATTGATCCCATGCAAGGCATGTTATCCCTTGGTTGGGTCAGTAGAAACAGTGAGGGAGCTGTGTAGCCAATCATCTGAGCCACAGGTATTTTAAATAAACTCTTTTGTTTGATAAAACACATGCACAGCTGTGGATTTTAGTCCCAAGACACTTGGTACCAGCTTACCAGCTCTGTGTGGGATAACCTCCCACTGTTTCCACACCTACCCCAGTCTCGGAAATGTGGCAGATCCTGACTGATCCCAGACAAACTGGCTGAGTGATAAAACCTGCAAATGCAGCAGCTAATGCCTGACTTGAGTGAAGACAAATAAATCATCAGATCTTTAACTGGTGTTACTTTGGTGCAGCTAAGTTGCCTACAACAAAACCAGAAGCAACAGATGACACATGGGTGCAGGAGGCTCTATGCAGGATTTAATACTGCAGACCTGCAGTAATAACAAAAACAAACCAACCTCATCACCTTATCTTTTATATATTTTGTACTTGTGAGGATGTCTGGACAACCTAAATACTGAAAAATTCTCCACTTCAAATGATAGACAAAGTGATCCCTGTGTTGTTAATGCCAAGGCTGGAAAAAGAGACTCCTGGTTCCTCAAGGACACTTCCAGTGATCAGATAACCCGGGCTTCCAGGTCAGGCTGGCATCATGACAAATGATGGAGTGGGAGTGAAGATACCTGGAGAAGTCAGCGGGACGCGAGGCAACGCTGGCATCTGCACGGCAGCTGTAACACAGACCACAGAGCAGGTACTGCCAGCTCCCACTCCAGGCTGGCAAACCGAAGGGAAAGGGCTGCTCTTGAATCTGCTGCAGCTGCTGTTCCTGGGGGCTCCCCGTGTTTGCAGATGGAAACACGCCCGGCCCAGCGGGGGCTCCTCGGTGGCAGCCTGGCACACTCTGGGAGCTGTCTGGGCTGCAGGGACCACACTCACACCTCTGAGGCCCTTCACCAGGAGCCACTCTGCAGCTCTCTCGTATTAGGAAGAGCTGAGTGTGCTCTTCTCTGTAATCTCTGGAGATTATTTTTATATTGCATGCAAAACAGGAATGGAACTTTACAAAGACACTTTGGTACCAACTCTACAGATGAGTCAGCATCTCAGGCTTTCTTCACAGTATAACTGAAAGGTTATCTTCTTCTCAAGGTTACAAACAAAAAACATCCAGGAAAGTGTAGCCAGTCTGATTCCCATCCTTCATGTACTGATCTGGAGTCCACATATAACCTGAGTGCTCTGCAAGTTCAGCAGTACCTCAAGCCCAGTGTCCTTCAGGAGTGCAGTCCTTCAGTGTGAAAAGGCCCAGCCTCAACCAGAGCAAACAACCCAGCTTCTTCAAATTGCCATTTGCATTTTTTCCACATCCTTAGAAAGCTAATCAGTGAAAGGCAGAGAGGGATGTTGTGGCTGATTAACCAGCCACTCAGGGTCAGCGGTGCCCCAATGAACGGATCTTTTCCTACTCCCACACAGCTTGCGGGAGCCCTTTTCGTCATTCTCACACCCATCAGAAACATCATCCAGGTGGCTGTAAAGAGAACTGTGAGCAATGCTTCTTGTACCACTGACCTTGTGGTCGTTTTTCTCTGTCCCCACAAGCTCCAAACCTTTCCTCAGCAGAGACAAGGAATGCTGAAGATGAAGGCAGCAAAACCTTTCAAGGAAAGCAGAATCCACCTGTGGATCCAGGCAGCAGCAGTGGTCACCAGGACACATCTCCATGACCTGAGGGGATGGCTTTGACTAGCAGCTGGTATTAATATGTCCAAGGAAGGTGGGACAGGGCAGAGAAGAGAACTAAGGCCAGAGGGTCACTCTGCATCACTCACAACCACAGTCCCTGTGGATATGCTTTCCTCCAGCAGCTATGCAGCCAGGTGGCTGTGTGGGAGGTTGCTGGAGCTGAGAGGGATAGGCATGGCTGGAAGGGAATAGCCATGGCCTAGCCCATCATGTGGGCAGGTGGGAAGGGACGGGGGCCCTGCAGCACAGACCCTCCTCCTGCAGGAGAAATGAAAGATTTGGATGGAAATGCCAAGCTTGTGCCTCCTGGATCTGATCCCAGGCACTGAGTCACAAGAGAGAAAGCCAAGAGGGCAGCTGCCCATCCTTACCACGTCATCGTCACAGCAGTCAAGATTTCAAGCTGGTGATAATTCTAACCTAACAAAACCCATGTGACAGGGGCACTATGTCCTGAGCCATATCCTGTGCATGCAGCAGCAGGATCTTTGTACATGGAGAGATCCTGATCCCAGCAATTCATTCACCTGTACCCTCCTTCCAGGGTGAGTGTGCACCTGCACCAAAGCAGAGCAATCACCTGAATTCTCACCAGGACAGACCTGTCTCCACGATGGACACGTCTAAAGGAGCGGAAGCATGACAAGGAGATGTTTTCCAGACATCTGAATGTGCAGCTGCAGCCTCTCTGCCCATCTATTAGGCAGGAGATAAAGGAAAAAGTAAAGCACTCAGAAGCCTATTAGGATTTCGACAGAGCGAGGCCACAATCTACTCAAAGCAACGTCGCTCCTAATTAAGGTTCAGTCATGGTTCTAAAAATAAGCAGAACAGACGAGGCCAATTAGAAAGGAGTGGGACCAGAATGGCGTCAGCTTGGTGTGTCTTTCACTAAATCTCTCTTTTTAGGCTCACAGAGCCCTTCTGGTAAATTCTGGGGCTGCAAGGATCTGGAGTGAGCTCTGTCGCTTCACAATTGTGACTAAAAAGAGAGAAGACTCATTAGAAAGACCTGAAGTATATGAAATGATATTTCACATCCTGGATCTTGGCCAATAGTGTCTCCTCATCTGTAGGGGAAGGGGAGAATCATGCCCACACCCCACACCCTTTAATGCTCAGATGAAAACTTTCCCTAAGTAAAAAATACACTGAAAAAAACCCTTCACTAGAGAACACTTGGTTGAAATGTGTCAATATTCTCACACCAGGACACAACCTGCTTTTCCACAATATGTTCATTTTGCAGCTCCTAGAGGACAACTCTCCACCCAGTGAATCCCTGTGGACTATCTCACGGTTTTTAGCAGTTTCAGTCTTTAAAAAAAAAAAAAAAAAAAGTAAGCAAAACTGTTCAGGCCAGTTCAGGGCTCTGTCCCAGACCAGTCCAGCCTCACTGCTCTCTCCAGCTCCTTTCCCAGAGGCAGAGGCAGGTGTGCCTGTGTGGTGTTTCCAGCTGACATGTCAGACACTATGTTTTTCCCCTTTGATAAGCATCACTGGAGCTGTCTGGGTTGCATCCAACCACGCCCTGAGTGCCATTTGGGAACTGGGAGACAGAAGTCTCTCAGGGATCAGGAAGAAGAGAATCAGAAGATTCTGCTCAGAATTCCTACCACTACCATCACGACCTCTTTGGAAAAAAACTCCCCACCATACCACTGGGAAGAAAATCCCTGTGTGGAAGCAGAGATGACAACCATGTACCTGGATCTAGAGTCAGATTTTTTCCTGACAGAAGTGCCCTCAGCCACAGGCTGCAGATGGAATCGCTGGGATCGCTCAGAGGTGATGGCAGCTGTGAGCAATGGGCACTCCTTCGTTGAACTGAGGAACAGTCAAACATTGTAATTAATGATTATTGGTCCTGCAAGTCACACCTCTGGGTTATCACATATCTCTGGGAACCCCCACAGTGTCTCATCCAAGAAAGAGGCATTTATCCAGTGTCCAGCAAAGGAAACAAAGAGTGTGGGGCTCGGAGCCGGGCCATGCACTGCGGCTCCACCTTCCCCTCACCCCAGCACGGGGTTGACAGGCACTATTTAGATTGAGGACTTTTCCCTACACAAAGAAGGGGTCCCACTGGCATTCCCTGACACTAACCAGACACAGGCTTCAGTACAGGAACAGAGGTGATGTATACAAACTTTGCTCTTCTTGATTACTGGGTTCAAGGACTTTGTCCTGCTGGGGTCTTTTGACAGGTTTTTATTCTGAAGACAGCGTTATCAAGCAACATGCTAAGTTTGCTTGAAATTGCAAAATGAGGAGTATTTCAGATCCCTATTTTGAGGAGTGCTTGCCACCAAGATAGTCCACCTGTGCTGTTCCCACAGGACTGCAGCTTGGACATGAAGAAGCCAGGAGATCCTTCAGCCTGGTACCTAGACCATGCACAGGTTACAGTGAGGAGCAGGGAAGCACTGTGTTAAAGACTCTCTGCAACTTTCTTCTTCTACCTATAATTTTACTCTCTTTCCTTTGCTGGAAGAAGAGGAAGAAAGAGCAGACATAGAAAAGATGCAGCTGACTGACTTACAGTGTAAGAGAATGACCCTATTATTCCCTGTCTTCTCCAGGGATTCACATCACCTCTCCCAGAGCAAGGGTGGAAAATCCTAGCAGCCAGAGCCTGCAGTGGCTTCCCTGCCCACAGCTCTTCAGAGCTGCACTGATTTATCCAGACTGATGAACCGGCCCCACCGGCTCAATTCAAACAATTTTTTCTCATTCTTCTCCAGTCAGTAAATTAGTTAAAAAGACAGAAACCCAAGCATAGCTTAGATTCTTTCACAACCCGATATCTAACACACAGCAACTTGCAACAGGAGAGACTTGGAAACAATGGAAGGAATGTGTTTTCCTGGCCTCCTTCAGTGCTTAGGAGGAACTGGGTGGCTGGCAGCAGGAGCGCTGCCCCGTGAGCCCGATTATCCAAACGGAACGCAGACAATGAGGCACGGCAGGTAACCAAGGGGATCTGCAGGGCAAGGCTGCAGGCAGCAGCTGAGCTCTCCTCTGAGCTACAGGGCTACAAATCACAGGCAGCGCTCGTGAGCTCCAATCCAAGCGCTCCTGGAGGAGTGATAAACAGGGGAGAAGCAGCAGGGCCCTCAGGAGCATGTGTGGAGGTACTTGCACACATCTGGGGTAACAGGGCGAGGCAAATGGGAGGGGAACTGCACCCTCTGCCTGGGCCAAAGCAGAGGCTGCTGAGTCTGAAACACCCTCCCACAGGCACAGTCTTACACATGAAAGCAGCTTCCTGTTCGTAACTAAAGCTCCAGCTCGGGCCAAACTGAGATGTGCAGACACAGCCTCCAACACTGCCAGAAAAGTAAAGCAAAACATTGGCTCTGCACCCAAAGGCAAATTTTCCCAAGTGAAATGCTAAACTTTGGAGCTTCTGTGAAGATCTGCCACTAAATTGATGGGCACGAAGGATTTACAGAGGGCATATTGTGAATGACTCATTGTTATAGGGACGTGGTGGATGTAGGGGAGCTCCTCCCCCAAATTCCCTGTGGGTCACCTGGGGAAATGCAGAGTCCCACTCCTCAGTCAGAGATAAACTTCTCCTCAATAAAATCAGCTTGAGGAGATATTTCAGCCTCTAAAATCTGCCCTATCCAAGGCCGGGCTGGGTCAGCATCCGTGACTGCCTACACTGGCCAGAAGCTGGAGCATCTCCACTCAGGTCAGGGGGGTTGCTCCAGAAGTGCATCCTTGCTAATAAGATCAGAATGTGGAATTCCCTTCTCAGCTGCTCACTCACAGGCACTGGGCCATATTTCCATCAGCTCCAGGAAACCAGCATAGCTTCTTGACTTCAAGTAAGTTAAGGTCTGACCCAAATGCAATGCTGCAAATAAAAGGCACTGCTTCGACTTCACAGTACAAATCTCAGAAGACTGAGACACAAAAACCTATGAGGTCACCCAGATTACATCTGACTGATGAAAGAGGCTCTTTTGATGCCAGCAAAAGCTCTGCCTGAGTAAATGCTGCAGGATTTGATCCTAAACTGTGTGGCCAAAGGAGGGGGGTCAAGCTCAGCCACTACCAGCCAATCCAGAGCAGCTCAGGAAACTGATTTCTGAAGACATTTAATCGTTCAAAAATGCAGACAAGTACTCAGAAGTCATGAATGCCAAACCCCCAGCAGAACTCCCAGACTCAGAAGAAGCCAGGTGATTTTGGAATGCCAGGCAGCTCAAGTTGGGAAGTCAGAGAAGACTTACGCCACTTCTGTGGAGATATTTTGGTTCAGCATTTCTGATGACCCTTACCAGCACTGCCAAAAGCTTCTGAGGAGAAGTTTCAGCACTCCTTCCCCGTGAGTGCCCCTCAGGTACTCTGGCAGCCAAAGCAGTAACTGTTTTCCACCCCGTCTTTGCAGATGTTTCAGGGACAAAGACATCAAAGACATTCTCACCTGGTCTTCAGCCGTAACTTGACTCCTGCTGCCCACGTGGCTTTGCTGGGCTGGAAGTCAGTGCTCACGCAGTCCGGGCTGAGCGGGCTGGGAGACAGCTCCGTGCATCCCTGTGCTGCATGGGTGTCCCTGCCAAAGGAGAGCAAGCACATGTCAACACCACCACGCAAAACCTCGGCCCTCTCAGCCAACGCTTCATCACAGGGCAATGCACAGACTCAGAGGGCAAGGCAGGGCCATCGGGCTAGTGTGAAGTACATGTCACAGAAAGCCACGTGTATTATTGTTTGTCTCTAATCTGGGCAGTGCTTGGCTCTGCGAGTGTCCCTCACGACTGTTCTGGAGGAGCTGCCCAATCCCACGGCACACAGGAGTGAGATTAATTCCAGCACCCGCGGCACAAAACTCATTATCCTGCAGCTGCATTTGGGGACACTAAATCCCCAAGTGTGGAGTTCCACTGTTCCACTGTGGGATACACTTTTTCCACATGTAACCACCCACGAGAGCTCAGGGAACGCTCTGAACACACAAAAGAAAAACTAAGAGAAAGGTCCACACAGCGAGAGGGAGAAAGAGAAACCTGTCCTATCCCCTCTACTGATATTTCCACAATGTCAGCAACCACGTATTTACCCCGCTCCAAGTCACACAAACACAGTGTAACCATTGCTTCAGCTCCTTCCTTCCCCCTGGGACGCTCCACTGTTCCCACTCGCTCCCATCTTTAGCCGTGAAGCGCAGCAGAGATTTGAAATTTCGGCTCGCTCAAGGAACCCCCACGCTGAATAAAAGCGGGGCTGAAAGGCTGCCCGCGGCAGGCCTGGCCCGGGATAAGCTGGAATTGCCTCTTGTTGTGTGCTGAGCCCACATGCCGGCATCCGGGGCTTTGGATAGCTGGGATGGCTTGGATGCCATTCCGGTGAGAGCCCGGCCGTCTTTGTGTCCGGCTGGGTCCTCCCCCGCGCTCCCTCCCCGCGCCCCCACGTGCCGGGCAGGAATGTTAAGCCTCCCATTGCCGATGAGATACAGCAGGAAAGCGCAGCAGCACTTTCACCTACATTAGGGAAAGCGGCTGGTGGGGAACGGCCTTTTTTTTGGCTCACCCTGCTTATCTTCATCCAGTTTTCTATCCCAAATCCTGCCTTGGCTGCCTTTTCTTTCCATGTGCCAAATCCCATCCTGCTTTGTCTCTGCCACTCCTCTCCTCTGAGATGATGTCGAGTCTCTGATCAAACTTGAAAGTTTCCCTTCCCTGCTGCCATTCCAGCCTCATTCTACACCAGGAGCACAATCTCCTTTACTGCAGCCCTGGAAGAACCAATATCCTTAAATGCTCCAATTCTCTTTGCTCACCAAGTTTACCATGACAAACTACCTATTTCCAGAGGAGATTCCATTTGCAAGACACAGAAAGGACAGAAGGCCTGCGACAGATGAGGATTTAAAAGATTGCATATAAATTTATCCATACAAACAGGTCTACAGTTTTGTGAGCAAAATATATTCACAGCTTCAGCGTCTGGAGGACAGACCCTGTGCTTCCCTGCTTGTTTCCTGAAGAGCAGTTTGGCTTTGCCAGGCCACGCCACAGCTGTACTCCTTCTATCTGGGCAGCTGTCTCTGAGGGAGCCAGTGACAGTATGTAGGGCTGGGAAATTGCCCCTGTGCCAAGAAGAGAGTCATCAACAGCCTGAGGAACTGATATAAAGGAGTAGTAAATGCCTACAGCTCTGTGGGCACCACAGCCTAGTGATCTTTCAGCACTTAGGCTTTTTTTTTTTTTTCTTTTTTAAGAAGAAACAGCTTTTGAAGGATGCTGAGAAAGCAAGAGACACCACAGATTCTAAACTCTGCTGCGAGCAGAGCCTTCTGAGTGCAAGTCCCTTCCCATATGGATTGGCACAGCCTGGCCCTCCACGGCAGCCCCAAGCAGAGGGAGGGAGGATAAGCAGCTTGGGTGTTCCCTCACAGGAGCAACCAGTGCTTGCCAGCATGCATAACTTCGGGCTTTACCTCACGGAGACAATGACACGTTAATTAGTGTGTCCCTGGGTTCCGGAGGTGCTGTCTGTCGGGGGGAACAGGGAAATGCAAAGGAGTTTTTCCCCAGCCTCTTAAAAAACTGTAATTGCAGAGCTCCGTGGTGCATGGCAGGCTCAGTAAGACACTGAAAACTAATCAGCCACTCTAGAACAACAACATTAATCAGGCCCAGTGGGGACAAAAGAGAGGGGGATCCTTCCACCTGGTAAGCACAGCCACCTCAGGGCCAGAGCAGAGCCGGACAGACGATCCCCAAGCCGGGCTGTCCCCTGTGGGAGCACGGCTGGCAGGGCAGGGAGCAGAGCTGAGGCCAGCCAGGGCTGCAGGGCTGGACACCTCCCCAGACAGGACCCCAAGCCCAGCACCTGTCCTCCCCTTGCAGCCTTCTGCCTTAGCTGCTGCTTGTCCCAGAACATTTTCTACAGCATTTCTAACTAAGGCAGCTCAGTCTAACAACCAGAAGGGCGTTAATCCCTATAAAGACACTTCTTCCACTATAACATGGAGACAGCCACTCTTGTGCAAAGGTGTTGAGGGCCTACCTTTCCTCTTGGGTGTCCTCCCACCTTCTCCTTAGAGTGGACCTTCTCTGAAGGCTCCAGCTGCCCCGGGACAGCTCTCCAGCTCCCTGTGGCAGCACCCAGCCCAACAGGATGCTCTTAAAGCCTGGGGCTGCATTTTATTTTGGGATGCTGCAAAGGGCCTCACAATTCCATGGCTAAAAAGTATCCCTGGCAAGGAGGGGCCTGCAGTTGTTCCTTTTGTTATCGTGTTGTTTCTAAAGCTCTCAAGTGGGAGACAGGAAACCCAGCACACCCAGTCTATTTAAAACTCCTCTAACTCCCACCTGAGGCTGGCAGCTGTCTCTGAAATCCTTTCTTTTCTGCAAAGTTCGTGTTTAATAATGAATTGTTATTTACACTTGCTTGCTTCCATGGTACCTTTGGTATTTGACACTACCCATGTCCATGAGTACACTCTGCTCAGCTTTTCCCTCATCTAAAAATATGGCCTGTTGGATTTTTTCCTTGCTGCTCGCTTGGAAGTGAAAGAATACAGTGCTAGAGATTAAGGGCTTTCTTCAAGGAAAACCTCCCTCAGAAGTTTCATTGCCTGCTCCAGAAGAAAGGCAGCACCTCGTGACCCCACATCCATCTCTCCCCACACAGCCAGCACAGCTTTCCACAGCAGGCACTGTGAAACTCTCCCTACTTTTCACCACTTTCCTCAGAGCTCGTCAAGAATGCATGGGTGGTCTGATTTTGTATTAATCAACTCCCCATAAGACTGGTTTGCCAGGTGCTGCCATCTGATGTCTCATGGCCTTCCTGAGCTGCCACAGTCCTTGCAGAACTCGGTTGCTGTTTTAGGGAGATCTTTTGCCCCTGAGCAGGGCCGACTCTGGGCTTCTCTGGCCACCTTATCTGCCTCCTGTGCTGACCTCCCGTTACCTGCATGCTTGGAACGTTTCACAGCACTTATCTTAACCTTTTGGGCTCCTGGCTCTTCCTCCTCACTTTCTTCAGTCTTCCTTATCCTTATTTATAACCTTCACATTCCAACAGAGATTGGTTTTCTAAAGCCAGCCTGGACAGAAAGTGTGGGTGGGTGCCTCTGCCCAGCAGCTCTCCCGGCAATTATCTGAGTCTGCAGAGATCATATTCTTAATTAATTGAACTCCATGTTTCATAACAATAGTTCCCTGAGTAATGGCAGCAGCATAAATGACTGCTCCCACTGAGGAAATGATGCAGTGCCTGGCTGTAATTCCCACAGAGGAGACAGATTTTGCACAGGGGAGCGGCACAAACCCAACTGCTCATAGCATTTCTTTTCCAGGACAACAGCATTACAGTTCTTCTGGCTGCACTACCATCCTCTACTCTTGGCTTAGCTGCCTGTAGTTCCAGGGATGAGTCTAGGATATGCTTGAGATGAGCCACAAACAGCATCTGGAACTACATCTAGAAATTATTAAATTTTTTAATTTTTATTTTTCAGAAGAGATATTTTTTAATGGTCCCACCTCTTGAAGCCACGATTACTGAGTTTAAACCAGCACCTGGTTTGCTGCCACAGAGAGAGATGACTACGTCCCAGAGGGTCCAACCCCCAAATATTAACAGGTTTAGTAATTTTTAATATCTTGTTACCTCTAAATCCAGCGCTGTTCTAGAAGAGAAGATGGAGATTAAATTTGCATTTTTGAATCATTTGAGATCAACAGGAATATTTGCAACCACAGACAATTAAAAGCTATCCTAGAAACTTAGATGCTCACACAATGACGCTTCTGAAACTGAGATTAAAGCAAGGAAGTCTTCTTCCAACTTCTACAGCCATTTGTAGGCATTTTGTGGTATTTTTCCCTTTGTTTTAAATTAGAACCTAAGAGGAAAGCCCGCTCCACTGCAGAAACAGCCAACAGCACATCACAGACACAGAAATACGGAGAAGCAGCAACAAAGCCCAGCTGGCTCCGACAGGCAGGGAGTGCCAGGGGAGCTAACGCTGCTGGTTTATCCTCATGGCACCCCACGTTACACAATGTCACAGGGCAGTCTGAGAGCCCCAGCTCAGCCCAGTGACATAAGGAGAGCTGGGCAGCTTCACCTCTGCCTATCCTCACCCCACAGGCAAGCTCTCACCAGCTGATGAGCTGGAATTACGTCTCTTTGGGAATGCAAACGCCACCTCCACGGCAGACCCCCACCTCCTGGCAAAGAGCAAGCTCCTCCATGCTGTCAGGGAGAGGGATGCAGAAGGAGAGTGAGACCACACTCATCCCAGGCACCGACCTTGGCTGTGGCCATCCTGCTTGGCAGATCCTCCCGCTCCGCCTGAAGTGAAAAGACTGGATTGCTTACGTATTTCTTATTTTGTTACCTCCTGTGGCTGGTCCAGAAATAGCCTGTAATCCACATCTCTGTCACGCTCCCAGAATCTCCTTTAGCTGCACTGGAAGTGCCCTGTGTGTCAGAGCACAAACGCCCAGGTAGCAGCAGCAGCAAGGTCTGCACAGATTTGTTACTCTGTGCTCACGGGACCCCCGAAGAGCCACACCAAGAGCCAAGACCAAATGGAAATGTGGACAAAACAGCTTTTCATGAGAAAAAATTTATAAATTGCACTGAAAGCTCTCACAGTAATAATCTGTAAAACTTTTGCCAGAAAAAGTCTCATTCCTTGGGTAAAACCTCTAGCTTGTGACTTAGGACATTCACCTGAGATGGGAAACAGCCAGGTTTAACTCTACAGTCTTAGTAAGGCAGAGTTCTTCCCTGAGATCTGCAGCAAGATTCAAGTTCTCAAGCAGAAACAATTATATCCATGTCTAGGATTCAGATGGGTCAGTAAAGCCCAGGGAATTAAAAAAACCATACAACCCAAACCCATTCACAGTGCTACTGGCTGCTGCTTCTAAGAAACAGGACTACTCAATGCACATTTTCTGTATACATCACAGGCACATCCATCCTGATACCTGGTAAGACAGGATTACTAGAGCTGATCTTTGTGCCATAAGCCAACCCTCAAAAGGGAAAAGAAGAATTTTCCCAGGAACAGTGCAGAGGGGCCTGTGCTCTTCTACCCGCACAGGCCATTGCTCGAAGGCAAATTAAAGAACTCACAGGATGGCAAATTTTAGATGGATACATCCCCCATTCAGGGACCCTTCACTTTCAGTCTAATGCCTCCTACGTGGAGATTCCGAGCACGCAGAATTTCAGGGCAAAGCAATAGGGGCTGAGAAGTCACCTGGAATTAATCCAGACTCACAGCTTTCCTTCTCCAAGGGCTCTTCACTCAGACAACTCCAACTTAAACAACCTCAATTGAGCGCTGACCTTCAGGTCCACCGAGAAAAAAATCTGGAGAATGGAGACCACGTTTTTTCCCTGTGCAACACCGTCTAGTCCTACTTGTCCAGTGTTTTTCTGGCTTCCCCTTTTCTCTGGGACTGGATGGGTTTTAGTTGACCTGACCTCAATCCCACAATCTGGCCACGCTGTGTTTGCACAGCCCCACACAAACCAGCTGCTCGGAGCTGTACCTGTTTGCAAGCAGAGAGCTGAAAGGAGCCCTGGCATTCATTTGGGTTCCTCACTTCATTGGCCAAGGGATCTTTGAGAAAATGAACTCCCTCTTTGTCTGGGAGAGAGCCCTAATCCCCGTTTTGCCCTGGAGGATTACTGGGTACTTAGAAAGGCACTCACATGCACATTTTTGGTTTGTGCCAGCTGCATTTGGGCCCACAATATGCAGGGTTCCCTTTGGTCTTTAGCTTCCACAATAAGCATTCCACTGCACCCAGACCTCGACCCAGAGACTGCCACCCTTTGAAAGGCACCCTCAATCCACGCTTTCTGCTGAACTGGGGGCCTTTCCTGCTTTGCATGAGCAGTTGGCATTGGAGGCAGCTGGGCACCCATCCTCACAGCCCACAGTCCTTTCTTGTGCTGCCCAGCCGGCACTGGAGCGCAGAGCTCCCTGCACGGCCCTGCCAAAATGACCTGGATGCTGGCTGGAAGGAAGAACTTGCAGGGCTCAGGATTTAGCTTTTATTCCTAGTGAATTCCTGGCTTCTTGTAATAGCAGTTTATGGTTATACTCTATCACACTTTTTGCTTGTGCCCCAGTACCACCCAGAGAGGCTGCTCCCAAAGTGTGCTCTGTGCAGCTCTGGCCCAGATCTTCCTAGGACTGTGGCTTCATTCTCTGAAGTTCTAATTCGAGATGAAGTTCAGTGGAAGCAAAGGACTCTAACCAGTACTGACCTGAGCAGCACTTGGCCTGCTCAGGGGAGATCTCGCCTTCTCAGGAAGAGACAGCTGAGAGGTGACAACTCTTGTGGTCTGTCAAAATAGTGGTGTGCAATCCATCCTGCACCCCACCTCTACCTGCACGCGAAATGCTTTCCTGCACCTTGTGCTCAGAGAGCTTTAACCCTCTCAAAAACAGATCTACCTACCTACTGTGTCAAGACAGGAGTAAAACCACAGGGAAATTCTTTTCTACCCCACAATTAACAGCACTATCCTATAGACTTGCTCCTGGCCACTACCGCGCATCTCTTGAGGTTTTTCAGAGATGCCTTTGGGGACACTGCAGGATCAGCTTGGGGAATTAGAGCATCCCCTCTCCTCACGGGCTGTTCAGGACCAGGAGGCTGTGAGGAATAATCCTTCAGAGCTGGCCATAAAACATTGAGATCAGCTGTTGTGCCTCAGATGTGTTGGCAGAGGTGCCTGAGATGAAGCACTCAGCAAGCAGGAGGGTCTTTAACGCCACCACACACAGGCAAATCAGCATCCTGACAGCTTCTGGGGTATCCCCACACTGAGTTTTGTGGATCTAAAGTCCTTCTGGTAAATGATAACTTTTAACTTCTCTTACAATACACACACCAAAGCACAAGCTGCCTCTAAAGGACAAATATAAGTGAAAGAAAAAACCGAACTGCAGCTCCTACAGAGAAAAGCAGCTGCAAGGAGGAAAGAAAAGTCATACTCCTATAATATAAGGATTATTTTCCATTTTAGGACCTGGGAATTAAAATGATTCCATAGGAAAAGCCCAGAAGCCCTCCATGTTGAAAGAATAGTTATGTTCACAGCAAGAGATGCAATCAGCAGAAGCTATTTCCCCCCAATTACTCTTCTTACACTCACCCTTCAGAACAGTGATGCTCTCCAGCTACAAAAGTACCATCCTAGGGGGGTCTGGATGTCAGGCAAGACGTGTCCCACCTGGGACCTGGCCATAGGCTGCAGACCTGAGAGCTGAAAGGCAAGCCCAGCCTTCACTGGGAAACTTTCCCACTAGCAGCTTGGAGCTGGGACCAGGCTGCATCTGCTGGTGCAGCTCCTAATATGTTCCATACAAACCAAACTAGGTCAGTTCGGAGCAACAATTTAAATGGTTTAAAGTTAGAGATTAAGGGAGTGCTTACAGGAACTGTTCCAGTGGCAGATGGATGAGGTCTCTGGCACTATGAGTTAGTGGGGTGTTAATCTCTTCCGCCAGCACAGCTGGATCTCTCTTCCTTGCCTGCACTGGAGACACCTTGCACTTTAAGGAACACACCCTGAAATTTTAGCCCAGCAGCTCTCCTATGGAAATATGGATGTTACCCAAGTGCTGCAGCAGTGGCTCAGCTGCTTTTTGAAAACTGGTCTCAGTGATTTGGGCTAATGGAGTGACAATGTGAGCATCTCTTCAGAGGAGGCAGAACAACGCCTCATACTCACATTTGTCAGTGGCACAGTGGACACTCAGCACCAAGAACTCAGGTCTGCAGCAGCTGAGCTGTCTCTCAGCTCTAACCTGATTATTTGCAGTGCTTCCTGGTATTCCAGATTTTAATTGCAGTTACTTGACGGGTGGAGTGTACAGGTCTAAATCACCTTTAAAAGTGTAGCAATGCCTAATCCCCAGAATATGAGCTACTCCTTATGAGCTGCTTCTCCATCCCACACACCAAACCTCTTCCTGGACAAATTCCTGAACACCTTGCTCAACACAGCATTCCATTTACTTCCTGGGGATTTCAGCAAGAGATTTGCCCAAGTGAAAAGTGATGATAGATTGAGTGAGGAGATGAGGACTTGGCCAGCTCAGTGAGAGAGCCCAAGGCAAAGTGACAGAAATGCTGGCTGCTAATAAATACCTGTTTATCACTCAAAATATTTTTAGCATCTGGCAGTCCAGCAGAGATGAGCTTGGAAAAGAATGAGGGCTGCAACCATGACAGGGAACATGAGATGAGAGAGGAATCCTTGTCCCCTCTTGTCTGGTCCTATGCCTCAGTGCATTCCCATTGTTCTCACACAATCCCCCCCAAAGGGGCAACTGGCTTTCCTGACTCCACTCACCCAGCAAGGAGGCGTTTTTGCAGCATTAGGAGTCATCTGCCATCCTTCTGCTGAGGAGATAGCAAGAGCATCCTTCCTGTACACAGCCCTGGGTGTGGCACCTCTTCCATGCACCCTGCCAGCAGGAAAACTCTTCCCCATCACCCTGTCTACTGCGTTTTGGTCTGATGATCCTGAGCCTAGACCCAAATCATTCTTGGGCTCGAAGCAAGATCTGAGGCTGGGTCTTGGGATGTTCTCTGCAAGCACAGCAGGGCTGGATTAGCACCTGCAGAGGCTGTGGGGATCTCACCTGCATGAGGTTGGGGCTTCCCCAGTGATGCTGCCCCCCAGTACCACGGAGGTGAAGCACTCCCAGGAAGAGTTGAGGGAAATTCCACTAGAGCTTAGCAATCTTCCTGGGTTTCCAGGAACATGAAGGTGCTGCTCTGTAGATGCAAAACACTCACAGTTCTTGGAAAACCCAGAAACCCCCTCTTAGCCTAAATGCCTATCAGCTTTTAATGGGACTTTCCTCACTTCAGACACATCTTAAAAATCCACCCAAAACACTCTGAAACAGCTCGAGCTGCATTTCCTTGGAGTGGCTGCCCCCAAGCACATTAGGGAAGCAGGGAGGAGAGGAGCACCCACAGCACTGCCAAGTGGCAGTCTGACCTGAGGCATTCACAGCAGTTATAGGTTAACAAGACATCAAAAACTCTTCTTGCAGTGGGAACAGCAGCATCCTCTCAAAGGAAGCCACACCTTTGCTAGGGACATGCCGTGATTGATTCGGAGTCACAGCCTGGAAATCTCTGCATCTCAATAGGAAAAAGGGCAGCAGTACATATCCCAGCTCCCAGCCTCTCCTCCTACACAGCACAGCAGCACACACTGTGACCATTGTCATTACCAACACCCCTCCCAAAATGGAACCTTGGAGGAGCTAGTCCCAAACACAAATTGAGCCACAAGTGCCAAACTCCTTCGGAGAGAAAGCAGCAAACCCATACCCTATTAAGCAGCCATCAGTGTCAATATTTATTCCTCACAAATCAGGGATAAGTGGCATAATAAACAGTGTCAGGCTGAGCCTGGTGAGATGGAAGAGGAAGGGAATAGACAGACTTGGGGAAAGCACATGACACTGATCAGTATCACCCCTGCAAACCTTTGACAGAAACAAGGTAGTAAACTCAGTAGTCACTTAGAAACTAAGCTCTCTTTTTGCTTCGACAGTGATAGCCCCCAGTTTCTAGCCCGGAGGTTTGGCATCCTTCACAACAGAGCCACTGGGTCCCATAGAACCTTTCTCTTTCAATCCACCTCTCAACACACACCTCTCTCTGGCCTGGCTTAACCACTCCTGCCCCAAGGTCTGGCCTGCAGGGAACTGAGCACTCCAGCCAGCACGGAGTGAGTGGGCTCCCAGGCAAACAATGTCTGCACAGGAAGACAAACAAATCAAACCATGATTTCACAAGGCAAACTCCTTGGCTGCAAGAGTCACTTCAAATATCCCAGCCTCTCCTCCCTGCGGATCATTCCTGCCCCTGGGGGGTGGTATATGCCATTCATGTCTCCCTAGCCTGGATAGGAAAACACGGTATTGGACAAACACGCTCCGGGGTTGATATTCCCATCAGGGCTGTAGCTGAGTTTTTGCAGCTATGCCTTACTATAGCACGTATTTGCTCCCATCCACCCTGGGAAATTTAAGCTGCCATAGCACAATGAGGATGCAGCCATCGTGCACAGGGGCCCTGTCCCCACCACAACTGTACTGGCCACCAGTAATCACCACGTACTTTGCTTAAATTAGGCTGAAATGGAGTCTGTCTCCAGCCCAGAGCCCGTTTGTAACTGCAAAGGAATCTGTGCCCTCTGCAGCACATGAGATGGGATCAGGTCACTGCTGGAGAGCACTTGGCCTGACTATTTTTATTGTCTCTCTGAATACTTTTCTTCAACACGGTTTTGAGTTGCTGAAAGAATAGCAAAGATGATTTTTTTTTTCTTAATAACAGACATGCTGATAATCCATAGGAACCGTGTCCTTTTAACTTTGGGATGTTTCTCAAATCTCTCCCCTTGTTGCCAGGCTGCTGAAGGCATTTTGAAGGCACAACATGATGAAATCTAATCAGGGTGAAGTGGGCTGGTTTCATTTCCATCAAATTCCTTTTTCAAAGGCATAAATTTACCCCTCTGATTGCAACCTCTAGAACTGAGCCAATGCAGCAGTTACTGCTACATCAAAAACCCACCCAATCCCCTTCCCTCCAGAGCAACTGATGACTGAAATTCCTCATGCTTCTGTAAACCCAAGGACATTGTCACTGATTTGAGCCCTGGTGCAACTTGTATGTACAGGATTAGGGAAGTGGCTCTCATCTGAACAGAAGCAAGCATGCAGCAATGCAGGACATCAAGGGTAGTCAAGCTTTTCAGTCCAGTTAAACTGGGGAACAACCTCCTAAATCATGGTTTCAAACACACAGGCTTTCTTTTCCACTGATGAACACCTGAGCAGTGTGCACCATGAGATACTGAGTAGTGTGGCTACAGCCTGATCCTGCTGACCTGAGCCATTCTCTACTCCCACACCCATTAAAGTCCAGCAGCTTGCCAGCACCAGCCACAGTCACTCTGGGCCTGAACAAACGTTGGCCAAGTGGGAATCACACAGGGCATTATAAACCAGCCTGTTTGATGTCATATCCTCCTGATTTATTTGCTTACACTGCTGCTGGGGTGAAGAAGCCCAGGGATGGGATGGACCAGGCCCCACCGTGCCAGCTGCTCTGCAAACACCAAGTAAAGGATGGCTGCTCACCCAGAGAGAGGGCTGACCATTAAAGCAGGGTCCACCCTAACTAAACAAATGCAGGAAGGATGTTTTCCCCATCACTGCTCTTCCCTCAGCAGCCTTCCAAGTCCATCTGCTCACCAATGCAAGCTGCATCCTCCTGCTAGAGCCCAGCTTTTTTCCCATTGCTGCCAAGAGCTGGGATAGTCTATAGAGGCAGAAGGGCTTTACATCACCCTGCTTTTATTCTCATAAAAAATCTGTTCAGGCCTACTGAACACAGGGGCATTTGTGGAGGCCCCTGGCTGCTGCAGGACCACAGCTTGCCCATCTCCCAGAGGCAGGGCTCCCACGTGCCACGGCAGCAGCCCTCTGCAGAGCACTGCCAAGTAGGCTGCAGCTGGCCTTGTATGTCAGCTGCCTTTTGAGCAATGTTTTACAGTTAAACTTCTGGCCTGCTGACCTCTGGAAGATAAGCCTCTGTGATTATTACATGAACTTTCCCTTAAAATTTACAGTAATCCTGATTTCAGTCGAACTGAACTTCCCTCTTTGATTAAAGAAGGTGCCAAGCACCATTTAATGTGGGCCAACAAGCTCTCAATCCTCTAAATCCCCGTATTATGGACGTGCAGAGGACCCCTCCCTCTCCCAGCTGTAGGCTGGCCTGGACTTCACCTCTCTTAGGTCAAGGAGTTTTAGGGCATTGATTTTTCCCTACTGTTGTTTCTGCTGGTATCAAGGAAAATCTGGACAAGCACCTTGCAGGACCAGAGTCAGGCCCCCGTGGCTGAGCAAGCACAGTGAGCTGCTGAGCTTCACCCCTCAGCTGACTGGGCTAAAGAAGGCTCAGGCTGGCATGAGAAAAAACGTGTTCCAATGGGTGCTAGTTGGTGGCACCAACTAAATTTAAGGCTGGGTTTTTTAGGCAGAAGAATGTACAGAGATCAGGGTTTAAAAGGCATTACAGCAGGGAATAGGAAAAGCAGACCTTTGGACGTCATGGGCAGAAGTAGTAGGGGAGAAAGTTGGAGTGAAGGCAAATGAGTTCTGTGGGCCACATTCATCCCAAATTGACAAAGAAAAACGCAGGCTAATAGTGTTACATTTGAATATAATTCTCTTCTTAGCCATTTTAAGGACTCTGTGAGTCATACCAACCGGGTGATAAAATTTCTCAGCTTCTGTCCCAGTATCTCGTTGCAAGGTGCCTGCCAGCAGAACTCCCTGCAGGAACACTAGACTGCTTACTGAAACATGTAACACAGTGAGAGCGCACACGAAACCTCCCGCTGCTCTGATGCCCGGCAATTGCCTCCAGAGAAACAGCAGTAAAGGGACCCTCGAGCCGGGCAGCGCATGATGCAGTCCCGGACGCGTCCGTGCAATCCCAGCACAACGACGGCGTTTAACTCCCACCTGGAGAGCCCCTCCGAGTAATGAGCATCACATACGGACACGGGGAAGCGCGGCACGGCGGGCTCTCATCCTACACCGCTTCCCTCCCCGACCGCTTCTTCCCAGCATCCAGAGGTCCCGAAAACCCCGACCAAGAAAACAGCACTTGGAAGGGGATGGGGCGGGCGCCCTTCTCCGGGAGACATCGCCGGTGCCGGCGGGGCTGCGGGGCCGCCGCCTTTTGTTAGCCCGCCCTGCCCGGCCTTTGGAGAAAGAGCGCGCCCGCCCCGCACCCCAGGCAGCCCCCTCACGCCGGGGCTCGTCCACCCCCTCGCCTCCAGCACCGCGCTCCCCGCGCATCCCTCGCTCCCGCACATCCCCGCTCCCCGCGCATCTCCCGTTCTCCGAGCATTCCCCCCATCCCGCCGCGGCCGCGCTGCGCTCACCGTGCCCCGGGGCGCGGACGGCTCCGCGCTCACAGTCGCGCCGGGCGAGGGCGCCGGAGCCCGGCGGCGCCTCCGGCCGCCCCCGGCAGGTGCCGCGGCGGGCAGCCCGCCCCCAGCACCGCCCCGCACCGGGGGAGCCCCCCCGGCGCCGAGGTTGCAGCCCGGAGCCCCCTGCAAGCTCCCGCATGCCGCCGCAGCCCGGCCACCGCATCTCCATCCCCGCACCACCAGCGCGGACTCCGCCTGAGCTCCCGGCCGGGCGCAGACCTCAGAGAACTGGGCTCCCTCCAAAGCCCTGCCGTTCTCCCCCTGTCCCTGTAAAAGTCCAGTCGCACCTTCCCATAAATCAGAGGCCGTTGCGGATGCTTCCGACTGCCTGCTGACCCTGCCGAGGTCCCGTCTCGGGAGCGAGTGTCGTGGGCCACAGCAAAGCCACGTTAGTGCTGTGGTGGCTTTACCAGCGTCGGCTGTCACCTGCCTGGTCACTTTCACACAGGACATCTAACCAGCAAAAGTGCTATGTTAAATTAATTTTAAAACTACATGAAGCCGAACTGTTGTGTCTCACAAAGGAAGATGACAGGCAGAGGCAAAGATAAATAAACCCTTTCCACTTCTTGTATTGTTGTGAAAAACTAAAGAAAACCCTTCACGCCACCCAACGATTTGTGCTACACACCGAAGGGAAGGAGTTCAAGTTTCAAGCAAGAATTTGTACTTCTAATGCCCTGCTTTCGGCTGAAACAAGCACGGTGCTATGACAGAGCCAAGTTGGTTTGTGCCTAGGAATTCAAGTGGCCAGACCTGGTGGTGTGGAAGTGTTCCTGGCTGAAGACTGCAGGATTTCATTTTCCCATTTCCAGTGGCGACACATTTCGCAGGTGAAATGAAATCGGTTTCTGCTTTCCCACCCTGCCACTTGCCACCCTCCTTCCTGCCCTTTTGATGCCAAACACCTGCCTCTCCCCTTCTGCTCTGTACCCTCCTTTAAGACTCCTGGTTTTTTATCTGGTAGCTGTTTCCTCTCAAAGGGTGGCTCCATGTTCACCCGTTTTTTGGATTTGCATGTGGAGGCGAATACAGCACCTGCTCCTTTATCAACCCCTGAACTCCAACTCCTCTGCAAGCTGCATCTGGCATCACCAGAGACAGCAAGGGGGGATTGTGAAGGAAAGAAAATACTTTTTGAACCCAAAGAGGTAACTGAAGGAGTTGTTGCTCTCCACAATGTATCTGGCCCATAATGGATCTTTTATCCAGGAATATCCAAACATCACCCAAAAATCCACCTATTTTATATAGAAAGAGACTGCTATTTTATAGAGTGGGGGAAAGGGATGGGATCTTAATCTGAGCAGGAAAGAATCCCACTCCCAACATGCTCTTCACAAGAGGCACTGGCCTCCCTGAAACCATTTGTTCACCCACTGTTAAGCTATCACATTTTAAACAGATAATTTTACTTCTGTTTATATGTAACTTAATTCTGACTTAGCTTAAAATGGTTCCTGTTGGTCTCATTTGAACTAAAGTATTGAATGGGTGCATCTGTATCAGGTGAAATTATGCTCAGCCAGTGCTAGTTTTCACATTGGTGTCTCCCTACCTGCACACTCATAATCAACAGCCTGAAATGCTTAATACTTCATCAGCTGCAGAAATCATAGTGATAAACCAGCAGGGGAGATGCAGAAAAGCCACCAGAGGTGAGGTTACAAAGGCAGTGAGCGTTACTTCTGAGTCATAAGGATGAAACTCATCCCGAGGTGGCACCTCTCTCAGCAGATTAAAGGCCATTTTCCATATTTTTTTCACTTGTGCTTCTTAGGGAGAATATTTTGTCTGTGTAAAACCTGGGGTGCTGTCACACACCTGCCTTTGCACTGGCTTTGAGCTCTCACAGATGGATTTCCACCGGGGACGACACCAGACCCCTCCCGTGCACGTGCCTAAGGGGATGGCGTCATCAGGATGGGTTAATAATTTCAACAGCTCTAGATCACTGCCTTGTGACACAAAAGGGCAGGTTTGGGAAGCAGGATGAAACAGCCTGGTAATAAGGATGACTCAGGTGGTGCCTGCCTTCCCGTCCCCTTTCACGGCAAGAGGCCCTTTCCGATCCAAGCCGGGCACACCCATCATCCGGCCCAAGAGGTGATGTCTGCAGCCACCAGCCAGGGTGACCCTGCTGCCAGCAGAGCTCCTCTGTGCAGATGTCACCCACTCGAGGCATGACTTTTGCTATCACCTCTCCCAAAGGCATGACTTCTCCCCTCTCTGACTGGAAAGCTACATGGAACACTGTATATTCCCATACCACCATGTGCAGCGTACGTCACCTGCTCAGGATCACTCCACTAGGACCCAGAAGGACCCACGATAATTTGCTCCATGAAATGATTCCAGATGGTTTTATTGATATTTTAAACACTTTAAGTGTACTTTGCATCTTGGCCAGCCATTTGGCAAGATACTGAGCAGCAAACAGGGTCACAGACATTACCAGGCAATGAAACAAAGTCCGGGTTTAGGATGTGATCATAAACCCCCATGAACGCTTGTCCTTCTGTGATAAAAACAGCAACAAAAACATTACCGCCCATAGCATACCTGAGGCTCCCCATAACCTTGGACTATTTACTGAAGCAAGACAGCACTTACCGTAGCACAGGGACTCGCCCTGAGGCAGATGACAGGCAGCTAATCCAAGTGGGAATTCACGGGGAGGGATCACAACAAGCACATACTGCTGACAAAACGAAACCTTCCCCGCACAACTTCCATCCCTGCTGCCCCGGAGCAGCAAGCACAGCCTCTCTTCCAGACTGACTGGGTGTGGGTGCAAACACCCACACCATGGAGCTGAGGTGCTGCAGGGAGCTCTGTCTGATGGCAGCCACAGCTTGGAGGTGCTCAGTGTGCTCACCTCGTGCCAGTGTCCTGGCTGGAACGCCTCACTGGCCCTACACAGCTAAACCCATCTCAGTCACCCCTTGGCCTTTGTGCAATTCCCTCCTGATCCTGCTTCAACGGGAAAGTGTTGGTTCCCTGTTCAGGTGGAGCAGCCCCAGATGGCATGTCCTGTATGGGACAGCACAGCTCAGCTCCCCCTGACATACCTCCAGAACTACTTCCAGCAGGACCAGCCTACATGCCCTTCAGTGCTTATTCTGGAAAGAAAAGCCCTTCCGTAGGAAAAAAATGAAAGAACGTCTGTAACTAAGCAGGATTTCTCCACTGGGTGACTCTTGTGACACCAGTATCAAATATCATATCCTGCAAGGGGTAAGAACCAGGGGGAGGCCTCAGAGGGCTGTTTTTAATATTTTTTGTAGGACTTTGGTTTCTTACTTGGCGTTTGCTTCCGATGGCAGTTTAATCCTATCTAAGCACAAGAGCAGAGGTCATATAATCTCTCCCAACAATCACGGGGCTTTGTAAGTTTTCCTCTGTCCTGCTGGTGTTCTCACTGCTCTGAAAACGGCTGTCCTTGGGCTTACAGAAAACCTGAAGAAATCAGAGCTGGACCCTTCAGTGCCCAGGTGGATTCTTAAGCCTGTGTCTCCCAGTTGCAGCAAGTTGCATTGGAAGCAGAGTGAATTATGGCAGAGACAGATATATGAGTTGATCTAATGAAGCCATTGCCTATCTCCCTGCCTTTTCCTACCTGGATCAAAAGTATTCAGGTAGTTTCACTTCAGCTCCCACGTCACAATGAGCAGGCAGCGTACACACTGCTGCCATCAGCTCCAGAGCCTGCCAGTTGGGCTGGAACAGGGACAGAGAGCCTAAAAACTCTGTGTACACACCACTGTGATGGACATTGTCTTTGTCTGCTTTTGGGAGTAGATGAAGACGCCCTAGGACTATGCACATCCACATCCCACCCCTTCCCAGAGATGACAGGAATATCTCTGCTGTGGGAAACCGAGGGACTCAGGCATTCATCCAGGAGTCCTTTCTCTTTTTTTTTATTCTAGTCATCACAAAAACCCCTCCAGTGTTCCTGTTCTCCACCTGCCTGGCTCCCTGGCAGCTGGATGCCTGGTACTGCCATGCCCAATGAACAGCATGCTCCTGGGGGCATGGGATAACCAACAAAGCTTCCCTCTTCCTGTTTAAATAAAGCCATGAGGGGGAGGAGCCCTGCATGCCCACACTGATAGCTCTGGAAGAGTGGTCCTGGATTCCTGTGCTCCCCCTCATCCCACACTTCCTTGTTTTCCCAGCCTCTTTGTTTCTGGCAACATGAGCTGCTGGACACAGGGCTGGGATATGGCTGGTTCACAGAGATGGAGAAAAGCTCTTATTTGAAGGATGAAAAGGCAACGTGAAACAGCCCCAAAGGAACTCTGTCCTGTGGCTGTTTCTGGTGCCCCTGGCTTGCTGGGCACTGCAGATGCCAGGCTGCAGCACAGTAGGGCCCATCCTGCATTTGCTCAGGCAGCTGGTGTGAAATGTGAGACCCTTGTCAAGTCTGCTGGGGAGGAAGGGAAGGCGTGGGCTGGACAGAGGAAATTGGGTTTTGAGATAAACCACGGGCTGCACTGAAGAACGATGATTTCCTTTGGGGAGCATTTGCAGTGCTGACCTACCCACAGACCATGAAGGGTGAGAGCACAGAGGGGCTGGAGCCAGGGCCATCCATCAGGGGGGAACAGAACTCCCAAGGAGCCTCTGTTCTCCAAAACATGCGCAGTCGCCTTTCGGTTTGGAAAACTTGAACTGTGAGTTGTTCAGAGCCAGGACTCTTTGAATCCAAGCCTGTAAAGCTTGGAGAAGTTCAGAGAAACTCCCTGTCTTGGCTCATCTCCAAGTCAAATTAACTCCTGGAAGGTGAGGAGGTGTTCAGATAAATATCAAATCCCTCTCTAATGGGTCAAGGCCATTTTTTCCAGTAAACAGAAAAGATTTTTATTGGATCTCTCTTACACTGCATATCTCAGACTGAACTTAAGATAGCTGTGAAAAAAATTAAGAAGTGAGGAAGTCCAAATCCTGCAGCAATGAATAAAACCCATTATTAAATTTCCTCATAAAGACTTCACCCAAATAAACCCAATGAAAAATCAGTTTAAGATGAAACTGAGTCTGGATGCAAGAGGTTTCTATGGAAGTTCACTGTTATGAGGAAATTCTAAGGGGAATTTAGAAATAAATCACACATTCACATGTGCCAACTCAGGGAAGTTAAGCCCTAATGTTTTTATTCAACTCTCCTGTCCTCTGCACTGAAACTTTCTAGACTATGCCCCTAAGTCTTCCCTTGGTTCTTGGTACCGCAGTCACTGTGAGCACCCCTCTGTGCGTGCAGATATCCCTAAGAGAGAAATACATCATGATGGTAGCATAAAGAGAAAATAATAGAAGGCTTCTTAAACATGGCAAGGAGAGGAAAAGTGCAGAAAATAGATGTGAATCCACTTTTCCTCCAACATCCCAGAGAGATGAAAGGAAGACAGAGAGAACGGCGGTTTTCTCTGGCGGTGAAAAAACCCTCTTTCCTTCTGAGCTACTGACAAAAAGATTTAGGGAAAAGAAGAGGGAAAAAGGACATTTGTGCAGCAAAGAAAAAAGGGAGAAGGATTTGAAGACCTAATTAACGGACTGTCCCAAGTCACTTCAGTTCAGCTGCATCACAAAAGTCTGACAGAGATCCATGGGACCACAACAACCTGCCCAAGAGAATAAGACACTGTAAACAAAACCAGTGACTCCAAAAACTCAGCCCCCTCCAAATCCAGGGGGTTGGGAAGGGGAGGAGGCCGCAGCTGAGGGCCTGTTTTTCTGCTCACTAATAAATTTAGTTTACAGAACCTTTTGTGAGTCCTTTTTAAGGTTGTTTGTTGATTAAAGCGGCAAACAACAAACTTAGCCTTAATTTATGCTTCTTTAAACATTTCAAGCTGGGGGGGGGGTGCTTTTTACAGGAGTTAATGAGGCAGAATAGCTTCTTTAAGGAGAAGATATTTTCTCACCAAATTAAAACCTGTATTGAAAATAAAATAATGAGATGAAGGTGGCTTTTCTTTCAGAAGTAAATAAATCTTGGAGTAGGAAACTTCTCACGCACTTGGAACTGTCCTTATCGGAGAGATCTGAGAACAGCAGGTTCACAACGTGTTCCCACTCTCCTTTTTTTTAATTTATTTTGCCTTCCTCCTTTCATGTAAACAGCAATAAAGCATTACTTGCTCTAAATGTGCAAACAGTTCCAGCGTGTGAGAGCAAGGAAACACTGGGAGCTGTTCTCCTTTGCCACAGCAGAGCCATGAAAGCCCAAGGCAGGGACTTGGCCCCACCGTAACTCTGGCAGGGCAGAGAAATGGGCCACATCATGCCACCTCAGACATCTGGGCAAGTCTTGGAGTTGCTCCCAGCAAGATCCCAGGTCAGGCTGAATTTTCCAAATTAAAGCTTGCCTCAAATCAGCTGCATTTTGGCAGTCTGGGGTAGCAGCACTTGGAAAACCAAGTACCAGAGTGGGCAGTGCTGGAAGCTGCAGTGAGAGCAGCGATCAGCGCCGGATGTCATTAACTGGGGACAAACAGGCACAACGAGGTCCCGATGTGATAGGAGAGCATCTTGCCTGGCTCCTGTCGGAAACGGGCAGGAGAGGCTCCCTTTCAGGGCAGCTCCAAGCACCCTCGAGGAGCAGATAACCCTGTTTGTCTTCGCCGGAAAGGCTGACTGAACGCCGGCCTCGCAGCGACAAACTGGTCGGTGCAGTCTCTGCACATGCAACTGCACTTGGGGGGGATTCTGCTTCTCAGTGCAACGTCAGTATTTCCTCTGGAAAGAAGCCCACCTTTTTGGCTTATTCCTTACCAAAAGGAATTCGGATGTTTGCGGCGTTTTGCTGAACTATCCCTACTGTAGGGGTAAGAACAGGGCTAAGCCTGCTCTGGTGTGCAAATCCAGTGTTTTCCCTCCCATCTTTGGAAATCTGCAGACGAGGCAGGCACGAGCAGTCTGTAACTTCTCCCAGGATGCTGGGAGCTCTGCAGGAAGGCTCTGCTTACCCTCCTGCTGCTGGCAGGCTGACCAGGGGTAGGTAAGCCCAGCGCAGCTGTGGGAAGCCACGGCGAAGCCGCTGCCTTACGCAACGGAGCACCAGCTCACCTCCAATTTCAAAGCAGTCGTAAGCCTCCAACACCATCCCAGGAGGGTATGAATGGGGCTGTTTTCATATCTGCCATGCAAATGTCTGTTAGCACAGCCATGTTATCCGTCGTTATCCGCCAACAGCGGGATTTTATCCGCCGGCCTGCCTCTCTGATCGTGGAAAATGTATACACAGGATAGTCAAAGGAACTTGAGCCGGCAGCCAGCCACTCCCGCTGAAACCACAGACTGCAGCAATGAGAAAAGGAGCTCAACAGGCACCAAAAAGTCAACACCCGGGGGGAATTCCAGCGTTTGGTAAGGCCTTGGGAAGATCAGGCCCTGCAAACCCAAATGCTGCGTGGAGCTAACCCGCAAAGCAGCTGTGAGAGAGAGATCAGCCAGAGAATGACTAAGAGAGATTAAAAAAAAAGAAATTATGTGCTCTTGTCTCAGTCCATGAAAGCACAGCAACAGTGCCCTGGCATTAGCTGCAGACATGCAGCCATGGGGAGGCACAGAAGCACTTCACAGGGAAAAGGGAAAGTAAGGATGCATCAACAAATCTCCTCAGAGGAGTCCCCAAAGGCAGGCAAGGGGAGGAGGTGGACTGATGTGTCAGTGTCAGTGTTTGAAATATCAAAGAAACATTTTCAAGCTGTGAGGCAGCCAAAGGCAAGCAATGGGATATGAAGAAAAAGCAGAGAGACTCTAAGGGCTAAAATCATATAAACTGGATGAAAGCATTTCCAGCATGTTGGAGTCTGGAGGGATAGGAGGCAAAGGTTCTTCATGAACTTGCCCTCTGCTCTGTTGTGCACAGATGCACAAAGGGCAGTCTGAAATTCCCCAGTACACCGAGCATCAGCTGGGAATGTTTCATGGGCTCTCCCACTGGAAATAAAAACCTAAATAAAGGGGAAATCCCTCTTAGGTGCTATAGACATGATGCCTGCTCCAAAGCTGCTGAATGGAATGGAAAACCTTTTGCTGAGCACCTGTAGCTCCCCACAGTTATGACTGCTCTGCATAGCACTAACAATTTGATTTCTAATTTAGAGCCATGAGCCAGACTCCGAATCAGACAGCATCAAGCATGATAACTCCCTTTTCCCTCTATCTCTGGTGGTGCTGGAAGGGAAAATCACTGTGCTGCCTGTGCAAGTCCCAGGTGTCGCAGTCACAAGGATGAGCTGCACCTGGCTGCAGACACAACCCCCAAAAGCTGTGCTGAGCTGTGGAGCAACAGAATTGGACCAATGGGCTCGGAATTCAATCCTCCTTCTAACAGGGACTCCCTGCCAGGTCAAGGCGTTGGACCTTGGAACGGGATTGTAACTACAGCTGGTCAAAAATTTACTGCAGACACCGGTTCTGTTCAATGAAACACCTGCAGGAAACATCTAGTGATTCACTCACGTGGTTAAAAATAAATTGAACTGGTTTTGTGTTTTTTGGAATGCAATGAGAATCCTCCAGATCAGCCTTTCACATGAATGATTTGTTTTGGTTTGTTTTTGTTTTCTTTTTTTCAAAAGACATTCGGTCTTTCATTCACTGGGTTTTTTTACAACCCTCTGGCTCCAGTTCCTCCCCCACAACCTCTACTAATTTTTTTCTTTTTCTAAGCCCTCTTGCCTTCAAGAAAGGATGCAGTTTTACAATAGAACAGACTTTTATTGTAGCAATTTACATTTTAGACATTATCATGAGTGAGTAAGCTGAAGCAAATTTGCTCTAACTTTTCCCTACCTGGGTTGGTTCTGCAGTGCTAACAATTATTCAGAGAACTCAGCATTTTATAATCTCTCAGACACACTCTGGTCCAGCCCTCCACCTTGAGTAAATACACGGCATATGTAAAGGACTTCGGATTCACCTAACAAGCCAATGGATGTCACTGTTGCTCTACACAAACCAAAACAGGAAAGCAAAGGAAGATAATTGGCCAAAATAAAGTTACAGGAGAGAGTTCTCAGACCTGCTCTGTGCTGGTTACACTGGACAATTCCTTCAGGGGCTTCCTAAGTGCATGTCCAAGGTATCTCACTGTAACTACAGAGATAAGGTGAGGCTAACAACTGGGTGTAAAAAAGGAGGGCACCAGGAAGGTTCCTAAAAAGGAACCTCACGGCTCCTGCTGTTTAACCCCTTCAGTTTCAGCCTCCCCTGAAGCCTCAGCAGCTAGAGGCATTTGTTGATGAATTTCCTGGGAAGAACCCACCCTTGTGCAGCAGGATGCTCCAGGCTGGGACAAAGTAGGTCACCAAGAGGCTCTTCAGCCTTGGCCAGAGCTGCAGCTGCCACATTTCTAGGTCAGTGCTCACTCCTGCTTTAATGGGTTGATAAAGGTTTAAGAAACAAGTGGAGGTTTTGGTTGCATTCCTGTGTGCCAGGCAGCAGCTCAACATTTCATGAGAGCTGCTGCCACTTGAGAATCGCTGTTGCAATGAGGGGTGGTTTACACTGAACTACTGACAGAGTTCAGGGGAACCAGGAGAGAAAGGCAGGGTCACCAGAGCACAGAAAATATGGCCCAAAAGTAGAGATAAAAGTTTTGAATGCTGTGAGGGGAAATGAAGAAAAAAGCATCAAAATTATGAGGAAGTTTCTGATCCTGGTCTAGTGCTGTCCTCAGTCAGAACTCCCTCAGGTACATGGACTCTGCCTCTGTAACAAGAGCTCAAGGCAACTGGAATTTGTTTCCTGAAAGGAAGAATATTATTTGATCAATTGGGAAAGAAAATGCCTGAGGCTGGTCCAAATTTAATATGTATGGATCTAAAATACTCTTGGGATAAGTGTGGTTATTCCAAAGTGTTGGTAAGAAGAAAAATTCCATTCCTTGCACTCATGCTGTTTAACAAGTAGGAACTATGCCAACTAATAAAGGCAAAAAAAAGGAACCTCAAATGCCAACCATTTAGCACTGGGAGCTGCAGAGAATCACTGGACCACACCGCTCCTGCCAAGTGAGGAACTTGGTCTGAGACATCTGAGTCAAGATGCTGATGGAAGAAATTCATTTGTTATCCTATGAGATCCCTCAGGAAGATCTCCAAGCCCTGTCTCCGAACAGGCTGAGCTCACTGAAGTCTCTCCCAAGACCCAGCAGGCTGTGAGTTGCCTAACTGCACCAGCCAGGAAGGAGCCTGTGGTGAAGGCCAAGTGGCACAGCTGTAGTTACTGTTTGTGCCTGCTCCGAGGACACGGGGCTGCTCCACACAACCACGACTCGGGCTGCTCTGCCCTGTCATTAGTGCTCAGAGAGACACCTCACCAACGCCTTCCTGCAACGAGAGCTGCACCTACCAGATGTGTAAAGGCACACTTCAACTAACCCTTACTTTTTAACTTTCAAAACCTGCAGACTAGGTGTTTAGGTGCCTGAATTCCCTTTTACAGTTGGATAAAGTTTTGCTTCCCCTGTAGGAATAAAGTCACTATCTGCAAGTCAACTGCTCTCAAAAACCTTTCTGCCTGCTTCTATGCAGAAGTTCCACCCATGTTTTCCAGAAGTTTTGGCACTTTTGGAACTGGCCATTTCCCACCTGGTATCCAGCCTCGTGGTTTGACAGCTGTGGGAGAGGGAAAAGCCCAGGGAGCCACTCCACATCATAACTCTGATGCTGTGATACCATGGTGTTGCTCACCCCGTGCTGACGTCAATGAAACCCTTGTTAGCTTCCATCACTAAAACAAATTCTGGTTTATTTACATGGGAAGAGGCCAAGTCAAGGAATTTGCACTTAACGCTTATCAAGTAAATAGCAAAAGAGAAACACTTGACTCTCCAAGTGGTAGAGAATGACATAACCTGGAGTTGGGTAAAACAGGTAAAAACTAAAATCTCAGACATAAAAATGAAAATGCCTCGATATAAGTATGTCTAAACTGCAGCTCATGATAATTTCCTTGGGATTGTCATGGGTAGTAAGTACTTTTGAAAAGCAAGGCCAGGTATATCTTAATTCCCAAATATTTGGTCTGCAAGGAAAATAATCACTTGAAGAGTGATGTTTTCGGGAACTGCAGTAATTCAAGCCTACGTGACAAGAGAGCTCTGAAAGAGGCATCATTTAATGGCTGAAAACAAGCCCATGCCCTCAATCTGCTCTGAAGGAGAGAGGCCACCCTGCCAAAACCCCGGAGCAATTTGCACTAAGTACGGTGCCACTGGCAGGCACGGTGCCCTGGCAGAAAAGGAAGGTGTCCTGTAATTTTGTGAGGTCAAGATTAAATTATAAGATACTCTGTTGCTATAAAACAAAGCTGCTCCACGCCTGGTATCATTAGGCCCTAACTCCTGTTGGGTGAAAATCCTCAGTGCCACCACAGTTATTTATGCACCTGTGCAAAGGCAAAGTTGTTTTCTAGAATTGGATCAAAAGGATTGAAAACTTGGTGTTAGGTCTGGAAAACAGATCTCTCTGCAGCCTTTTGTACCTCAAAAAGTACAAAACCTCCTGAATCTCACCCCTACCCCTGGACAAACACACCAGCAGAAAAGGAGCAAGCACCATACACTTGATAGGGATGGTGACCAAGCACACAAACCGAGCAAAGGCAGGACTTGTCAGAGTGACACAGTGTGATTAACCTCCCAAGTGATATGATGCTGTTCTGATCAGCTTGTCATCATCTAAACACCAGAAAAACAGATTCTCACAACATGAAGCCCACACAGAGCACAACACAAAGCAGCCAGCAGAGCAGCCCACTGAGAGCAGCATGCCCAGACTGGGGCAGGCTGGCACTGTCTCACAGCTAAATGCCATCTCCTGTGCCCAGCTGGATGTGTCAGCACAACAGATCCAGCTGTGCTCCCCATACAGGTTCACATCTAAAAGAACAAGCAAACGACACCAGAGAGAATGAGAGGTGACAGCAAAGTGAAGCATCCCAGCTCACCGAGTCTCCGAGCATCCCATCCCTCAGCAAAGCAGGCGGCCAAAACCAGCAGCAGCGAATTGCTCTCCACTGCCACCAAAGGGAGCTGAAGTTTTCCCCAGAGGTGAGGCAGCAAAAGGCCCCGGTGCCCAGGTGGGGTGTGCAGCGCCCCACCGCTGTCCCCGATGCCACGGATCCCGGGTACGCACCGCTGGGACGTGCCCCAGAGGGCCAGGATCCTCCTCAGGGCGTGCAGGTGGGCCTGCATGGGGAGCGCTGCGCGGAGCCCGCGCCCAGCCTGCAGCAGCAGCGCCCGCCCAGGTGAGGCAGCGCATGGGGAGCCAGCACAGGGGCAGGGAGGGAAGGAGCCGGCCCTGCTCACCCTTTTAACAGGCAGGCAGGGTTAATGACAGAGCTGCGCTCGCCAGCAGCCAGCCAGCCAGCCATGGCTTTGCAGTAATTGCCCTTGCTGCAGGCACCGAGCTGATGAGACAAGAGCACAGCAGAGCCAGGTGACTAAACCGGGGCAGGAACAGCAGAAGGGATGCAGGAGGGAGAAGGTGCCTTGTTGTCACCCCTCAGAAAGGCACTGCCATTGCTCTGAAGCTAAGGCAGCACCCTGTGTTGTAGTGATCCTGAGCTGTCCGAGCTCGAACACATCAGCGCTGCCTCAAAGGAGTGATGGCTTAGGCCAGCCTCATCTGACACTTTTTCCAGAGCCTGAAATGGTCTTAGAACTGTAAAAGGTCCAATTCCAGCATGACAGTGGAGTCACAAATCCTTGGGAAATGATAATAAAAAGAAGCCAAGGCAATGCCAGTGGCTGTCCCTTCATTCCTAGTTTCGATCAGTTCCCAGTGTGATCTCCAACACCCATGAAGAGAGCTCGGAAACAAATTTTATTGCCAGTTTCACAACCACACCTAGAGGTGCTCTCAGCCCAGCCCTTATGCCAGGACCATGGTTGGGTAACAAGCCTGATCTCTCCTGGCTCAGACACTGCCTCTTCACACACTGCCTCCTCTCCTCCAGCAGTAAGAACCAGTCCTGGGAAAATCCTGTGCTTCCTGGTATGGAGTGATACTGCAGGGCTGAATGGGGAAAAGCTGGTGTCACATGTATCCCTCTCCTCCTCCTCTGCTGCTGCTGCTTCTCCTCTGCCCCAGGGGGAAAGGGATGAAAAAGGAGCAGTAGGATGAAATTAATAAGGAAATGCCAGAAGAAATGAGAGAAACCACAAAGAAACACGGAGAAAGGCAGACTAGGGAATCCTCAGAGAAAAGGTCACCTAACAGAATCACACAGGATAACCTTTCTGGGTATATTTGGTGCCATCCTATCAAATTAACCAGTAATTCTCTCACAGAGGGTACATTAAAACATGTATTAAAAGGATTTCATACCTTATTATATTCTGAAAGATAATGCCTCAGTTAGGCTTATCTTGTACCCATCCACATTAAGTTAAATAAGGGCATTTCCGATCCTGGAGGAAGCAGGAATTACTTGACCTGTCATATGGATAATGAAGCTGAAGCACTGCTAAATTTATAGATAAAGATCTTTAAAAAGAGTTTCCAAAGCACAGAACAGTTTGCAGCCCCCCCTGACTTCAAAGAGTCCCTCTTGCAGGAAAAAAGATAAGGATCCCTTCTGATGAAAAGCTTGTGAGTCAGGGTTGGGATGGAACACAGGGTTAAGCAAAAAGAAGGCACATCACAGGCTCAGCTCCAGCACCCTGGTACAGTGTGTGTTTGCTGAATTTATGGCTCTTTTCCCATCCCCAAGCAAGGAGGCTGTGTCTCCTCACTGTATCAGTAACAGGAGGTCAGGGTACCTCCAGCTTCGCTAACCATGTGCTGAAATCCAGCATGCTTTCCTTACAGGGGACACTTGCAGCAGGGCAGTACTTCCTCTTTGATCTTCAGCCTGCTCCCTCTGGGATCCCTTTGGATGTTGAACTCCTCCACGTGTCCCGGAGAACATGTCACCATAAAACAGGAGGAACAGAAACAAAGAAAGTACAAATAATCCCACTCCCAAACCAATATATTCACTCCACATCTCTAATTACAGACAGCCAGGACAGATCTATAAGCCTTGTGCTGGAGACAGGAATGCTTTTAATTACACATGGTCCCTAGACTGCCAGGTAGCCAGCTGCTCTCAAATTAGCCTGGTATAGCTTTTCCCTCCTCCCCGGATACATCTCCGAAGCTGCTAATGCTGAAAGCAGCTACAGCCTGGATTAAAGATCCCTGTGGATGCCAACCAGGACCTCGTTAATACTTCACAAGATGCTTTGCTGGATAGGCTCTCCATATTGCTAAAGAAAAATTAACATCCTTATAATAGAGCTTCTCACTCGGTCAACATACATGCAGAGTAGTTTCCTCAGATGAAAAACCGTATTTTCCCTTCCCTTCATGTTGTGAAAGGGCACAAAGGTTCCCATCTAACATTCCACCTCCTTCCACCAGCAGCACAGTAAAATTCCCGTTCTTTGAAGGCAATATGATTTCTGAAAAGAGGGCATGAAGGCAACCTGGCATTCATCACTTCCAAGACACAACACAAGGAAGCACTTGTACTTAGCCTGAAGTGCATGCCCAGGGGCCTTGCTTGAAGCAGGCCTGGGATTCCTTATGCAAGTATTCATCCATAACAGGTGTTGAATTAAAACCCTGTCTGTTAATTTGGCACAGTATTAGCTATGACCTTCCTGTTTCCTCATGGCAGAGGTGCTGCAGAGTGACCTTCAGCCATGCTGGCAGGAGTTGCCAGTGTGCTGGGAAGGTTCAGGAAAGGCCAAGTCAGTGTGTATGACGGGTGTCTGACTGCTAAATGATCCTGTCCCTAAGATTTCATGCTTCTAAGAGGAAAAGAAATTTCAAGCTAAAAAGCAAATGCTTTGTTTTGAGCAGAAAATGATGATTATTTTCATGAGGAAAGCCAGTGCCAGCCAACCTCTGCCATGGATCTGGGAATTGAAACCACAGCATTCCTGTGCAGGTTGCTCAGTTACCAGGTTTGGTCAGGCAACACCCCTCGGGATGGAAATGGTGTTGAGTTTTTTTATTAAAGCCTGGACATGTGACTGAATATTTCCAAAGTTCAAACCTGAAGCTTTTTAGTTTTTAGGTTTTTTTTTTAGTTTCTGCCAGAAGTGATGCTGGTCTTGTGAGCTGGGCGCAGAGATGCAGCCTGTCATCACCAGGAGAAATGTAGTAAAAACTAAATAAATCGATTGAGACTATTTGGAGTGGCCTAGTTCTCTCTTTATAAAGGCCAGACACTCAAGGTTTTATTATGCCCTGCATATACTGTATCAAGGGAAACAATCATTTCCCATGTACTCAAGAGTAAATGAGAGCAGAATCAGACTCCACAGTAATTGAGAACTGGTAGTGAACTTGCTCTGTAAGTCTCTCTAAGCCCCAAGCCACCCATCATGCAGACGGTATTAATTTTAAGGGGATAAATAATGCAGAGCAAAGAAAAAAAAATAATCCTACAGTCAACCCACGACATTCCAGAGCTATTTACTGTGTGGGGCTTTTTGTCATTTTATAGTTTTTTTAACAGTTTTAAACACTGTCCTCTTGATTCATGAGTTTGGTCTCCAGTGAATAACAGGAGGTTTTTACAAGACCAGCAAACACTCTGCCATTATATTATTTTAACCCCAGCTGTAGCAGTGGTGATCTGTGACAGTTTGATAGCTGTTGTATATACAGAGCTGGGGCTTGAATTTTTTTTTTCCTTCCCCCCCCCTTTTTTTTTTCCCTTTTGGTGAGAGCTGGGGCCAAGCCACGGCAGACAATCTTGTAACGTGCTGATTTGTTCTGCTGGCGTCTCTCACCCTCAGCTTGTCACATGTACTTTTCAGCATGCACTAAAAAACTAATCAAAACAATCCTGCAGCCTGAAAGGTGCAGGCAGCGACTTTCTGACACTTGTCAGGAATTGCCATCACGGGGAATTCTCATGCCCCACCACCCACCCTGAGTAACCTTCATAACAAAACAGGGCTCAATGCCTTCAGAAATGATTCCGGTCAGAGCAAATGTTGCTCATGTTTTATCACCCGGGAAACTCAGAAACTTTCCAAGAATGAAGTTATGGGAGCGGGGCAGGCCAGGGAGCTCTGATGGACTGTCTGCCATAGACAAGGAGGCCTCAGTGTCACAGCAGCACGTCCAAGGGCAGGCAGAGCGGGGAGGAAAGCGCCCTGAGAACCTGCAGGACACTGCTTACAAACAGGTGGCTGAATGCTAAAGAGAGACACACTGAGAGAACAAGCAGCAAGACACAGGCAAGAATGGAATACATTTTACAGCCTGGCATGAGGAATTCAAGGAATTAAGACGGTTCTTCTTTGTTTCCCAGCTTAGCAGAAATATTCAGGCTTTAATTATCATTCATCTTGCTGATGGAACATAAATCCCCAAGAATCCCCTTCTGGGGCACTCAGCAGTCTTTGACTTACCTGACACCCAGAAAGAATTTGATTTTGTGCCTGACATCGCTGTCAGCAAAGAAGAGAAACTGGTGTTAAGAGGTTTTAGCCTCCTTTGTTGATCTTGGCTTACACAGTTTGAGGACTTCAGGCAGATTGGCATTAAACAAAAAAGTCCAACGTGCTTTTGCCCTAAATTCCAGGGTACTACTCTGTGACAGGACTACTGGCAGTCACCCCTCTCCCTTCCTCCAGCACATGGCCTCTGGCCCCTATATCCAAGGGCTTGATCCTGCAAGGCTGAGCCCGCTGTCCCCACACCAGCACTGGGGTAATCCAGAGCATTTCAGTGCAACTACTCACACTCTTAAAGCTGATTGTGACCTGAAAAGCTTTGCTGGATCAAACCAGAATATCTGGCACTGGGTAATTTGGGAAGCACTTCTTTTGGTGAATCATATTCTACGAGACTTTTTGCTTGAGCAGCCCAGCAAACACCTGCAGTAAGATATAAAGGCAGTGAAACCATCAGGGCACCAATTGCCAGACTTCGGGATGGGTCAGAGCTAGACTGAAGCATAAACCATGAAGTTTTGGTTTGCCTCTGGCTACATCAGTACTTGTGAGTAAAGGAAACCTCCTGACCTCGAGGCCTGGAGCAGCTCACTGAACTGCAGGGGCTCATCACAGGATGCTGCAGGTCTGAGCCCAAGGTGAGCAGTGACATATTCAAAACTCTGTAGCTCAGGTTTCAAGGAAAATCTCCCTCTAATTCACCTTTGTTTCTGTTAGAGCCCAAAAGGATTTAAAGACAATGTCAGGTGAAAGATCTGCAGGGAGTTAAAGCCCTACTGACAGCCTGACTTTAATCCCCAGTGGTGCAGGATGTGTTTGGGTCTTGGCTCTGGAGCTCTGGCTCTTCCAGCCACATCCCAGGAGCTGTAGTCCACCCCATTTGCTCTGGCTGTTTCCTCCACTGGAGTCACAGGAATGTGACTGAGAATAAATCTATCAGCTAGAGAGAAACTTCTCTTTACATCTGTAAGGCCTGGTGGAGTTTAAGCACAGGATTTAAAGCAGCTCACTCTGCTGTTCCTGTGCCCTCTGGCACTCCTCATTGAACACAGGAGCCAGGTTTTATGGCATAAACAAAGCAGGTTGTGAAACAATTGAGCTGACAAACTGGTTGGAAAGATTGTGCTTCCAATCTGGCAAAGAAGCAAGCTGGTCCCTCAACCTCGGGAATAAATCCTGCCCCTTCTTTTAAGGAACAGATTTCTCCACCAGCCTCTTGCCCTGTGCTTGTGTCAGGTCATAAAGGCAGGTGATCAGAACTGTTACAGATTAGGCCCTGATTGGGAATCCTGCTTGGCCTAACCTTAAAACATACAGGCTAGCAGTCAAGTCAAGGCATTTTATTGGGTCTTTTTTTTAATGCCAGGATGAAACGTGGGGACAGTTCCCAAGGATCCTCTTTCCAGTCTCTACCCCATTCCCCACTCTTACTCTAAAAGAAGGAACTAGCAAGATGTTGGGTATCTGCCTAAAGGAGAAGAACCAGCAGCAGAGCTCAGGAACTGGGAAGAGCAGCAGAGCTGCACATCATCACAGTGAAATCTTCCTAAAGGCAAGCAGTGTATTCCTTTTGTGGAAAACTGCTGCAAACTTTACTCGTTCCTGGTTTAGGGAAGCACCACCGCATACCACCTCCCTTCAGCACAAACTGTGATTGCCAGCAAGCAATCCCAGCAGCAGCTATTACACTGCATTCTTCATTTCCCTGGAGGGAAGCTGGAATGGCAGTGACACTGAAAAATAAAGGTCTTCTCAACAAGCAAATTTGATCTGTAGTGAATCCAGCTTGGAACGCTAACCCCTAAGAGCAAAGGTTGGTAAGGAACCTGAAATGTGACAGCATGAACTCCAAGCTGGCAGATTTAAGCCAGAGTCATTTTCATTAAAAAGATAAGATCCTTCTGAATTCTTAGGCAGCTTATGGTAACTAGGAACCCTTATTCATTCTTTAAAAAAGCCATTTGTTACAAGCTCTCATTCACCCCCCCCCACACACAGAGGGGTGAGACAGATGAAAGATGTCTCCTGTTAAGCTCTGGGACAGAAAATATGTTAATGACTTTGAAATTAAAGCAAGACCCTCTTACATACACCTTAACTATGAAAGAACAACACTCGGCTCTTAGGCCTTTTCTTTAGAAAAAGGTAAAGCACAAGCCTATTGCCACCCTGGAGGGGAGGGGCAGAGCTGGGGGTGCATGGCATCTCCCATGTCTGGACTACTGCAGAGGAAGGCTGCAAGGATTTGGCGTGTCTTCATGGAAGACTAGAGGCTGGGTATTTGTAAAAGAAGTCTTTTGTTGCATTGTTACATTCGTTTTATGAAGGTAAAGTTATTACAATCTGTTGTAGTACGTAGAAGACTTGTAATGTAAAGTCTAAGTTTTAAGTAAAAGCAGCTACAGCAGCAGCAGAGGCTTTGGTAGTTTGTGTTCTGTGAGTATCTTAGTAGTAGTAGTCTGTGTAGTAGCAACAACAGTGACATCGGTGTTTTCGTGAGTCTTCTGTGTGTGTGTTCACAAAGTAGTGCATTTTTATTTTATTTTTGGCTAATTAGATATATACATGATTTTTTAATATCTTTGTTGGACTAAAGTTAAGATTGATGTGTGAAGGTAAACGCAAATTTTTATATAAATTCTATGCATATAGCTTTATCTGTTCTATCTAATGATTTTTACTATGATTAGAATTTAACTAATTTAACTCTGACCAGCACAGAACTGGTGCTACTGGTGTTTGTCACCCAGCAGCACACTTTGCAAAGCGTTTCAGAACTGCTCTCCCACGACGTGTCACTAATAAAAGAAACGTTCACAGGCAATACACTCTGTCAGCAGTAAACAGGCACCTGCTGAATCAGCCCTGAAGATTCCCGTAATGCCCTCCAGGCTGATGCTGACTGCCTGATGCCATACCTGGAGATTCCTGCTGCCTGAGGGCCTGGCTCGGATTTTGCACTGTTTTTATGGCAGCAAGCACTGCTGGTTCCTAACCCAGCTGTTTGTGTGAGATACAACCACGTAGATAACCATGAACAATAATTGTAAGCCAGAGTCCTGATTCCTGCATCCAGCACACCCCTCTGCGGGGCACTGCTCGCTTACTTGTAAAATGTTTGGTCTCAAGCTCCCCACTGCAGCACTGCAGGACTAGACCTGATCCAAAGCACCCACTGGATAGGAACCAGCTCATGAAGTTGACCAAGCTGTATATAAAAAAAGATTTAGGACATTGCAAAGGATTTGCTCCAGCCTGCCACCTGCTAGAACCAAAATGTGGGATTGGTCATTAGTGCCAAATACAGCTGACATTGCTGGACCAGTGTCCATTATCTGACTGCCCGTCCCTCAGAGCCTCTGACAAAACCGGGACAAGGAACAAAGCACCTTTCACCCCAGAGCATGTTGTGGGTCACAAGGTCGTAAGACACAGCTCAAATTAACATTCTGTCTGCTGCAGAAAGGCTCAGGGCCCTGGAAAATAGTGCTCTGCTCATCTCCCAGATCAGTGCTGGGAAGAATAAATCCGAGTGTGGGCAGCACTCGGCAGGCAGCTCGGGCCTGCAAGCTTGACTCACTCAAGCAATCCTTATGTCTGATTAGTCCCACCGCAGCCAGGAGGGAAGGGTGTTCGTGTAATCCTGCAGAAGAACACCCCTTAGCCATGGAAACTGTGCTGAGACATGCATGGGAGCATTTTATCAGCTTCTTCTCCTCTTGGGACTTTGCCACAAGTCCCAACAAGTTTCCCAGTCCATCACTTGATTTTCCCTTTCTTTTCCTCTAGTGTTTGATCTGGTCAGAGAGGCAAAAGCCCTTGGAAAGGTTTCCTGATGGCCCACACACATCACAGGATGCATGTGCTGTGCAGCAATGTTGTTATAGAATCATTTAGGTTGGAAAAGACTTCTAAGATCATCAAGTCCAATCTTTGCCTGATCACCCTCTTGTCAACTAATCCACAGCACATCCAGTGCTGGATGTCACATCCAGTTGCTTCTTTTATCACTTCAGGGATGGTGACTCCACCACTTCCCTGGGTGGCCCATTTCAGTGCTTGACAACCCTTCCAGTGAAGAAATTCCTCCTGATGCCCAGGCTCTGGCTGCTCAGTTCTCTTCAAGCTGCACCACCTCTCACAGGGTCAGGCCAGCACTTCCTGCTGCCCTCCTGAGCAGCACAGGGAGAGGAAGAGGCTCTTGCTTCCCTGCTTCCATCGACAGACCTGTCTGAGCTGCAACTTGCTTTGCGTGCCTGCTGGCCTTGTGTACACACATTGTGTAAATTACACAGTGAACTAAATATCCCAAGAGACAAATGGGCAGTTTGCAGAGCAAAACCCGACTCCACATTGTTCCTCACTGGTTTTGTCCCAGCACGGCTCCCTTTTGGTTTATTCTGAAGCAATACGTGTGCCCACACTTACCCACACCCATTGCCACACACCAGGAGCTGTAAAAGAGCTTCCAGCCCCTTGGTTATGATTTATCTTCAACTGCAAAGAAAGATATAAAAGAAGGCACAAAATTGAGTTTCTCTGGGTTCTTCTTTGCAGCAGAATTGATTTATGGTACCTCCTTCATGGTTCTTTGTCATGTGTTATTTTTTCCTGGGGAACCCTGTGAGTGCTGCACTCAGAAGGGCTGCAGAATCCTCAGGGACAGCAAAATGCTGGAATTAAAAGTGATTTCCAGCAGAGATCTCAAGTACAGCAGCAAAACTTTGAGCCAAGGGCCTACTAGGATGACAGGAGGAGACCAGGATCCTACAAATTCTCACACTTAGGGAGAGCTACAGGCACCTAGGGTCTCTATTATCCATACTTCCAGAGGCACTGGAATTATGAGCCACATTTGTAGTGCTCACAGTGGCAGCCCCATGGCAAAGAGAGAATAACCACTCAGTCACTAGGCTGAGGTGAAGCAAGAAGAAGGAATGCTCTGGGCCTGTGAGCAGAGCCCCATCTTCCAAGCCTTGGATGGGAGGGAGAATGATGAAGAATCTGTTCCTCTTTTTAGCTACCAAAGGCTCATTCTTGGGTGACTGCAGCTGAGGAAAGCAGTATTTTCTTTTCTAAGAAGCAGTTCTCACCATCTACTTAGCAGGAGAATCTGGGCTGCAGTTACAGCAACCAGAAGTACAAAGGCATTCCTCTGAAAATTAGAGAGGAAGACCTTATATTTTTCTTTTAATTGCCTTTTCATACCTTCAGTGGTGCAGTGTATTTTGCCAAGTGCAGCACACATGGCAATTAAGCCTCACAACATCCCTGGCCTTAGGAAGGGCTGTCACACATACTGCCTGGACAGAGAGATGGAAACACACAGCAGTAAACATCTTGCCTCTCATCCCACAGTGAGCATGTGGCACAGGCAGAAATGAAACCCAGGCATCCTGGCCCTCTAATAGCTGCACACCTACTAATCACGCTTTACACATGTAACTACAGGCCTTTAGTTTAATGTTGTCTATGAGGAGAGAAGTAGACTGCTGATTTTTTAACAGCAGATATTAATTATCCTTTCCTTACTCTTCCATGGGGATTAAACAGTGAGGAATAATACTAGCTGCCTTACCTCCAAATTTAAATGTTGAGTACTGACAGTTTGTATTTTTCTCTGCCCCTAAACATTCCCCTGAAGGGTTGTTGTGTCTCTGCAGAGCACGAGGTACTCCCACGTACTAACACTGTACACAGGGCTTATTGAAGGGCTCCATTTCAGACACACCAAAATGCCTTTTGTCCTCCACAGTGCAGAACTGGGCTGTGAAGAGATGATAGCTTGGCTCTGGATAGATGGATCAGGATAGATGCTTTCCCTCAGCCACTCACTCAGGCTAGGCTTAACTTCACACCTTGCCATAAAAGGCAGCACAGACCTTAAAACAATCCAGGGAAGTCTACCCTTTCTACACAGACATAACCACCTCTCCTGCCTGATAAACTGGCACCCCATGTCAGCTTCTGCTTATGTCTAATGAACACCCAGGGCTGAAGTTGCTGGGATTCATCTCTGGAGGGGTGAGGTCACTCAGTGCCTTGATTCCAGGCCTGGAGCAACATCACTTGCTCATGTCCTTACTGACATCACGAAGCTTGTGCCTTTAAAAGACTTCTTAAGAGCAGCAGGAAAAAGAAATGCCTGAGAGGCTTCAAAAACTCATGTCTGAAGGTTTAATACGTTGATTTATGGCTCTGGCTCTCTCCCACTGTGGCTCTAAGTAAATGTTCAGTTAGGATTTTGTGAAGGGCTGGTGATTGCTTCCTGCTTTGTCAGCTATACTGAACGGAGCCACCACTGTTCCCCTTCCAGAAACAAGGCCTCTCTGATAAGAATAACTTGAAAAACAAGAGCAGTTCAAATTCCAATAACAGTAATTCATCTTTAAGCCCAAACTCCTTTTCATGACATCATTTTAAAAAGTCTATGCCAGACAAGGAAGACAGAGCTAAAAAACACAGAATAAAAGTGCTTGGATCCTGAACAAAAAACAAATGTGTTATATTCATACTTGGTCAGGGAAAAGGTCACTTTTTACCCAACAATGTCCAGGAAGAACAAGGCAGGGGTCTTTCTCAGGTGATAACGAGATGTTTCTAAGAATAAAAGGCCCTTTTGAGGATTTAGTATGTGAAAGTGGCAAAATGCCTTGTGCTGAGTTCACAGTTCTGTTTCCACAGTGTGGTTACATTTGACCTGCGAATAAAATTTTTTCCAACTCTCAGCTGGGCACAATGTGTGGCAGGCACATCCCAGGATGGGACACTGATAGTAAACCAAAGGACAAGTGGGCCCTGAGCTTTACCCCGTGAAAGGGAGGGCTGGGAAGTGTCCCAAGCGAGCCCGTGTGGATTTTGCTCAAGATCTCGCACTAAAGCTGTTTTTGAAATGTCACAGGGAACCTCAAGCGTCTGGAATTTACCAGCATCATCCAAGAGGCACTTAGATGTGTAAATAAAGTAGCTGTGCACTTAGCCCTGGCTCCCAGCATGTAAGCCCTGTGTAGGAACGAAGGTTGTCAGCTCCGATAAGGACATGGGCTGCTTACACAAAGGTGAGTGGCCCCACAGATGCAGGCTATGAACCACAGGAGCTTTACGTGGTTTAAGGGCCCTGCTCAGTTTTACTACTGTATAAGCCAAGCCTAAAGCAATCCAACTCTACCATAATCCAAGGAGTTTTGGTTTGGATACACCAGGTACATGCATGGGTCTTTGGAGGACACCTCATGTTGACTTTTAAGAATTCCTGCTTGGAATGGGTCATGTTTAGTGCTCATCGTGCTGAGACGACCAGGCCAAGATGTGGCCTCTAAAACCCAGACATGAAGTTAAGCAAGTGCTCCTCTATGAGTGCCTGAAGAGGCTGCATATCCCAACCAATTCAGGAAAACCACAGCTGAAGAGATGCCAACAGAGCATCTGAAATACAAAAAGATAAATAACCTGAAGGACAAGTGACCACAGGTAAAAGAGGTGTGAAAAAGGCATGGGAAAAGGTACAGAGCAAGCTGGTGAGCTGTTGCTAACCTTTCCAAAGAGAAATTACTCTAACTAAATTAATTTTAAAAACCCACATCTTTTTCTCTGATGCCCAAATATCCAAGAACAAAAAAATGACACTTGGGCTTTCCTGGCTGCACTTGAAAGGCCCCATCACACAACTCTCCTCGAGGTGCTCCAGGGTAACTGGAAGAGCAGCAAAGAAATGGCAACATGAAATCAAAAGCTGAGAATTATTCACACTAAATTGTCTCCCCTCAGTTGTCACTCCCAGCCTCCTGCTCCAGCAAAGCCAAGTCAAAAACTGCCCTGGAAACAAACCCCTCCTTTTTTTCTCTAAAGACTAGAAGTCTTTTTATATTTAAATGAAAATCTGTCAAACTAATTACGTGAATATGTAATGGTCTCATTCTGTACTCATTAGAGAACATGGTAATGGCCATAAATTCCTCTGACGGAGCGTGTATGTGTGAACATGAATGTCTGGTAACGTCTCATAACCTTCAGGCTGGACCACGGCTTTTGTCTCCGGGTTAGACCTCGGGAGACAAACAAAAGGCCCAGTATTGCTTAAATTAGATGCAAAGTGCTGTGTTACAGCAATATGATAAGCATGATTCTTGTGCACACAAACAGCCCAGGGGAGCGCAGGGACGGTTCCCACCGTGACAGAGACGCGGCCCCGTGTCGGTCGGTGACGTCGGGCATTGTCCTGGGCCGTGTACAATTTTCTGCCTCGGGGTAAATAGGCAGTACAGCTGTTGCCCTGGATGGCTCTGAATGTCCCGCCAGGAGAACTTCAATGGGATGTGGCATTCCTGGCATTTTTTTGGTGCTTTTGATATCCATAGATCAAGAGAAGAAATAAATATGGACAAGCAGCACCAAAATAAGTGTGTATGTATTATATCTCGTTCATAATTCACATTCTTCTTTCACTCACTTCTGTTTATCATCACATGGTGATGACGGATAACTTCTGAAATAAAACTGGGTTGGTATTGAAATGGATCTCAGTCTGAATTAAACAGATGCAAGGAAAAAAAATCAGCATCAAAGACCATCCAGTGCAGCATGTTGAAGCTGAGGCAGAAAATACTGAAGAACACTGATGACTCTGGAGATGTCTTGCAGTGCAGGAAATGCAACAACAGCAGCAACATTTTATAGGGAGAAGTGAGCTCCTGGGCAGAATGAGCCAGAAGATACAGACTGGCTCAGCAGACTCAAGCCTGCATTCCTGGTTTTGTTTTAAAATGTTATTCTGAATGGTGCAAAGAACAAAACTGGTGATAAATACTGAAGAGAGAGAATGAGATTGAACCTTAGCAGCCCTAAGTCATCTACAGCCTTCCTTTGCTGATCTCACTGTCCAAAACTAAAACAACCCAACTTGGCTTCTTTCCCTTCCAGCTGAGGGATTGTGGGAGCATCTGTGCCTGGATCAAGGATCTTGTTCTACATATTACAACAGCTTTCAAGTATCAGCAAAGATACAACGTGATGCTGAGCTACAGTTAAACTGAACCAGAGTTTGTGACTGCTCAGTGCAGCTCAGAACATCCCTCCACAGCTGGGCTCCTGCTCTTTGCTTTTTCCAGCTAAAAAAACCCAACTGCCTTGTGCCTGTAGTTCAGGCTGGCAGCTCACAGTCCCCTGTCCCCAGCAGCTATGCAAGAGTTCCTGGGGAGGGAGAAGAGGCTAAAAGGAAGGGAGCATTGCAGAACCCATCAGAATACCCACACTGGCTCAGTGAAGAACTAAACATGGCTAAAGACACGCTCTTTTCCCCACCTCACTCCCCATGGTTTTTTGGGGGTCATTTACTGGGAAGGATGGCTGCAAAGAGCAAGGTTATAGACTGAGTAAGCTCCTGATTAAAGCCCAAAGCTCTGGTTGCAGCAGCACCGCCGTTTTCCCTGAATGAGATCAAAAGTAAGAGATAAAACATATGAGGAGGTGAAAGGCTAATGGCTCCTGAAAATAGTTTGGTGGTGATAGGACTGAGATTATTTCTTCGAACAACATTTCTCTCATTAAAAGCAGGTAGGTATCAGATTTTAATGACTTGTTTTTTCCCATCTGGGTAGGGCCAGAAAGACTTTACTCCCCTGTTCTCCACAGCCGTCTTTCAGAAGAAATGCTTTACCTGCCTTCTTATCACGGTTAAATGATACCCATGCTTGAAAGCAGGATTTCTATCCTTCCCTACAACCTTAGGCAAATATACCTGGTTCTCAGAGAGCTGACAGGAAGGCAAATCCCCTACTGCAAACTGACAGCTGTCAAGTGATAATAAATACCTGTAATAGGGAGAGTTTTATCCCTCCTCCCGGTACGTATCAGCTTTCACTGAAATTGTACCCTGCTCCCTGTGATCAAGCCACTGTAGCTGTGTGCCCAGCTTCAAACACAGCCCTGAGCACTGGGGGAAAAACTACTGGGTTTCCTCCCCTCTCCTCCTCAAGACATCTCTTTGCAAAGGGCATGAAACTGCCAGTCCCATGATTCCCTCTTACCCATGGGGGTTCTCTGCAAATTTTGGTATTTATTGCATGCTGTTAGGCATGGAAATAAAATACTAGAAGAATACTAAAGAAACCAATATACTGTTTGGGAAAGTTAAATACCCCTAACTTCTGAATGTCTCACGTCAAACCTCTTGAAATGCTCATGTAAATTTACAACTTCCAAGTACTCATCTTAAGGGAATTAAAACACTTAAAAACAATCCACTTTGCTGAGTCACAGCGAGAGGTTGAGCAATTTGCAGGAATGAGGCCTCAGTTGCTTGACAGCAGGAAAAAAGGTTAAGGTGTGGGGAGAAGAGAAATCTGCATTTCAGAAGGGAATTTCCAGGGAAAAGGAAGGAGTAAAACCATTCAGACAGACTGACAGTGTGTTCCTGCCCCTGCAGACAGAATAAAGGCTCTTTCAGCACTAACCCTTCCCCGTGGCACACCGCCTTGCACTGGGGAACAGGAGACAGAGCTCCTATGTGGCAAAATCTTCCCTGGAATAAAAGCTGGCATCTCTCAGTACCACCAATGATGCTGAGCTACCTATAACCTCAGAGAATCTGGTCCCACTACTTCATGATGCAGCAAAACACCTCAGCCACAACAGAACAGCTGTAGAGTGGGAAGAAAATGATGGGCACAAGAAACCAGTACACTGGGATTATTTACATCAGTTATAACCTTGGTATTTGTAATAATAAGGCAGAAGTGATCTCTCTTTCATTGAAGACAATCAAGTGGTTGCACATCCACTGGAGACTTTACTGACTTCATGGCAAATACAGCTTCATACTTCATTTGAATAGAACAAGATTTTGGCAATTAACAATAAATTACACACACGGGCTCATGTCCCAGCACAGAAAGGAAAAAGCCTCCCCAAACCAAACAAAAGTTGAGCTCTAAAAGGTCCTTTCTCCTTCAGCACGCATCACTCTGGAGCAGGAATCCCAGCCCCGTTCCCGCTTATTCGCGAGTGTGCACATGCAGGAGCGGGGAAGAGGGCCGGGAAGGATTTCTTTACCAAAAAAAAAAAAAAAAAGCAGCAGCCCCATTCCTGAGCCGCTGTTGCTATGGGCCCGCGGGGCTCACAACAGATGGCAGGAGAGCCATCCCCGCGCCCGGCTCTGAAGCTGTCCACTCAAGCATGCCATTCGCATTCCCCACATTCCGCCGGGACGTGGCCCCGGCGCAGGGCGGCCGGTCCCCTCCCTCCCCGGGACATCGCGCCGCCCTCTCCTCTCCTCTCCTCTCCTCTCCTCTCCTCTCCTCTCCTCTCCTCTCCTCTCCTCTCCTCTCCTCTCCTCTCCTCTCCTCTCCTCTCCTCTCCTCTCCTCTCCTCTCCTCTCCTCTCCTCTCCTCTCCTCTCCTCTCCTCTCCTCTCCTCTCCTCTCCTCTCCTCTCCCCGAGGTGCCCGCGCCGAGCCGCGGGGCCGGGATGTGAGGAGCAGCGGGACGACAAATCCCGTCGGGATACAGGATTTCGGTACTTTCACTTCTGAGAGTTTCATTGTCTGGGAGAATGTGGCTTGCCAGCCGGAGGCTCGCTCCTGGATATTGTGTTTCTGCGTCCTTGTAGTGGTCTGATTGGGAGTGAGAAAACAGCACCGAAGGGCCTGACCCCAGACAGGGATGCTGGGCTTAGCATATTCCTGCTCCCTAGATGGAGGAAGCAGCAGCCTGCAGGATAAGGGCTTGAGGTGGGGAAGGCTGGACCGAGGCAGAGCCATCCTCTTTGCTGCAAAGACATCATCACATCCTAAACACTTGAGGGGAACACAGTTCAGAGCCAAGGCCACGGCCAAAAAGGATTCACTGTCCAACAGGTGTTACAAACAGCTGAGAAGAGTGAGAGAAAGTGAGCAGAGAGAAACTAGTGTAAGGATGGACTGAGAGAAGTGGCAGGTGGGGAAAAGCATGATCTAAGCGGCAGAGATGTCCAGGTGTATAGAAAAGGGACACCAAATGCAGCAGCCAAAGACTTTGAGCACAGGATTCTGCCTTGCTGCTCCATCTAGGCTGGAGTAGGGCAAGATTACCTGCAAGAGCCCCCAAAGTATGCAAAACCTTGTTGAGGGCTGAACTCCCCATTCCCGGGGAGTTCATGGTCCCAGACTTTCTCTTTAGCGCCCTGCAAATCCTGCCCGGGAACCAAAGCGTGCCTCTGACCCCCAGGGCACGGCCAGGCTCATGAAAACCCAGCCTCACTCCCGCTGGACACTGGATGGTAGCGTTCTGCTCTCCTACACCCAAACAACAGCCGGGCGGGCTCTGCAGTGAGGCATTGGAATGTGATTTGCCTGTCGCTTGCTGATCACACAGAACGGGGCTCTTTGGGGCTAATTTGCATTCGGCTGCCGGAGTCACTGAGTTTTCCTTTTCCTGGGCGGTGTGACAGCGAGGATGATGGAGACAAAGGGGCAGATGCTGTGGGCTGGCCGTGTGCAGCTGGCCATCGCATTGTGCTGAGCTGCAGGGCTGCTCCGAGGCAGCCTGGGAAATGTGCTCCCTGCTCCCAGGCAGGCTCAGCCCAAATCCAGCACCACTCTCCTTCAAGGATGGGATTCGCCTGACCCTCCTAAACGCCGTCCTCCCAAAGCACCAGGGGGACAAGGTTATTTTCTAGTTTCTTTTATTTCCAGTGCAGACACGGAGCAAGCCTTAAGCTGGAGGAAAGAATCTGACTTTTGCTAAAAGTCGCTTGGGTGGCTGCATGTGCAGTCTGTTCTGTGCAGGCATGCAGGAAATCTTCCCTCCCTCTCACACACACAATGGTTTAGATTTGGTATTTACGAGCTTAAGTTAGAAATAATGGAGGAATGAAGTTTCCAGGTGGCTCTTTCTTTCTTTAATCTTTCCTATGTTTCTCCCTCCCTGTCTTTTCTATCAGTCTTTAATCAAATTCCTGCTGTTACTTTTATTGAACAAAGGCCATGCTGGCACAGACCTGAAGTGCCTCTGTATATGGGTTGCCCTCTAACAGCCAAGTTGCTACGATTTATTACTAAATGGTCCCTGCAGGCTGTAATTTATGAAAGGCAGAAAGAAACGTCCAAGCTTTGGCAACTGAGGTAAATGCTAATATCTGGTAATTCTTCAGCCACTTGGGTTTCTATGAGGTATTGCCTTTAGCCCTTTGAAGGCATCCAAAAGACTTCTCTTTAACACAAATAAAGCACAAGGGAAATGGTAGCATCAGGCCAATATGAATTATTTCAACTTGCTTGAAGAGAGAGACCACCAAATTTCTTTAATTCGGGCATCTCTTCAAATTTCACATGGGAGGTTCCTCTCATTGCTCACCCCTGTAGGCATCAGGCCAGGTGGCAAAGTGATGGGATCTGTGCTGTAAAACAGCCTCTTCTTTCATGCTCCGGATCCTTGTCAGCTGCCCCAGAAATCTTTAGGGATACTCCCATGGGCCCACTAGTTTTGCCCCAGCATTCCACTAGCACCACTACAACTTGCTTTGACCTGCACTGCCAACTTTCCCTAAGCACACCAGATCACCACAGTTCAGAAGAAAAACCATTTACAATTGCCCTGGAAGTACGCAGCTAAATCTTTGGACCACTGTCAAAGCTGAAACAACCCCAAACAAACTTCAAATTAAAAATATCCAAATAGCAATAAAGCAACTAATGAGTTTAAAGATTAGTTAATGGGTTTACTAAAGGAGTACATGTGTCAGAAAATAATCAAAATCAAAGTTCAATGAACTTAGTTTTATGATTCATGACCAATCTAGAAGGGCGTATAGGTGTGTGTACAATATAGGACAGGTCTTCATGGAATGCAAATTTGTGCAGGCCCAACTGGAGCTACAGTGATTGCCAGCACTGCAGCTGTACTAATTGCCATCTCCCATGAACCAGCCTCTTTCACAATTTCTCTCTGCTCCCTACAGTGTTGCCATATTGATCAAACAAGAGCATATCCCAGATTGTGGGGCTAGTGCATCTCTGTTGAACAGTGACGTAAAGCATTGGTCAGGTTTGACATCCGCTTTAAATGACTCCCAACTTGTAAAAGGCGAAGACCAAAAGGAGTGCCACGAACTTAAGCATGGATTCTTCCAGACTAGAAAACTGCAAACTGCATCCTACAAATCATGGTGCAGACATGACTCAGACCCCCTGCTCGCAAAGACTCAGCCACCCAAGTGCATGGCATGAATATTACCCTTGGACGCGAGGGTGAGGATGGCCCTAAACACGGTGCACAGCTCTGGGGGCTCTCCCAGGCTCACCTCTCCTGTGAGCTTCTGGCACTTTTCTAGCCTGAAGTCTGAGAGACTTGCTTGGATTGCCCAACAGCCTCCCAAGTGACAGACCATGAGCGGCGGCGCAGCACCGGCTCCCCGTTTGCTGGGAGTTCGCTTAAAACAGCAGCCGAAAAATGCCCCCGGCACCGCACCAACACTCATTTGCTCTGGAGTTTCCGATGCTCGTGACGTTTAGGACAGAGCGAGTCCTTAAGACTCCCGCCCTCCCTTCTCCCCAGCCCCGCGGCGCGGTGCAGCTGCCGCCCCCGGCACGAAGCCGCGCCCGGGCGGCTCTGCCGTGGCTGAGAGGCCGCTTACCTTTGGAGCCTCCGGAGCCAGGCTCAGGTGTTCCCATCCTGGCGCCCGAGGCAGCCTGCCCGAGGTGCTGGGAGCGGGAATGGCAGCACCGCCCGGGAGCGCGGAGGCGCGGCGCACAGCGAGCGCGATAACGAGTTGCAGATACAGGTGCTGTGCAGAGAGGCACCTCGGCACTAAGCTCGCAGGAAAAAGCAGGAGGTTCTCTCGGCGCAGGCAGCTCAGATTACTGCCCTCCTACCCAGCAGTCGTCAGCAGGCCTGACAGACAGGAGCAGAAACCGTGAGGAAAGGGGGAATGTGCTGAGTGAAAGTGCCAGTCAGCTCTGTCCCGGCTCCCCGCAGATTTGGGCTTGGCCCCTCTTATAATTAACACGGGGCTTTGCGGGGCGAGAGAAGAAAAGAAACCATATCGGAGAAAAAAGTGTTTTCAGCCAGACAGGAATGATCTATTGTTTCTGTCAAAGTTGACCCCTCAAATTGCAGTTGGAAAATGTAATTGGGAGTAAGGATGGGGGATAAAAGCGATGGAGGAGAGGTGTAGCAGGGATGTTGGTCCCTGGTGCTCACTGGCCACTAAGTTGGGGCTCAGCAATCGACTGCAGGGCTGAAAAAGATGCCACAGGAGAAGGCTGTGGACACTGGATGAAGTCCATGGAAACAATCCCAGAAAAGCACATGGCCCTCAACCCACTGGACCCATCCTGCAACAGACTAAGTCAGCCTAATGCAACCAGGGAGGTTCAGGTGCTCTATACCCAGCCAGGCTGCCTTAACATCCAAGAGAAAGCTGAAATCATACATTAAATATACATTAAATATATTAAAACCATACATTAAATATACATTAAATATATTAAAATAACATGCTTCTCCTACCAGGAGCAAAATGGTCTATGTCAGGCCAAACAGAACACAATTGCATTTCCTTGTAACCCTAAACAGTTCTCTTTTCCAGCCCGGCTGTAAAATCAAAACATTGACAATCTCGCCCATACTTTTCACCACATTCTTTCTACTCCAATGTTGCCTTTACTTGAAGCAAACAAATAAATAAATAACTTGAATACATCATCCTCTTCCACACGGTTACCTTCTTGAATGCCTCCACTCACCCCTGACATTTCACCTGACTACAGTAACCATTTCTAAAACATAAAAGCCTAAGTGGTAACTCTGAGCTAACAGTCTCTTTTCAGCTCCTGAAACATGTATTTTTTTAGCCACTATTTCTGATTTTCATTTCCTTATGCATTCTCAATAGGAAAAAAAAAAAAAAAAAAAAAAAAAAAAAAAAAAAAAAAAAGGTTTATTATGCAGGTATAATACCCAAACCTAAAATACCTACCTAAAAATGTTTTACATACATGCACTGAAGATCAGCCCTGCCTCCCTTCTGATGCCAAAGTCAGGCAGGAAGCTGAAGAAAGGGAGATTGGAAAAACCAAGTTCTATATTCTTTGTCCATCTGTGTTTGGGTGAGTTAGTCAGGCTGCTCTGCGCTACACACAGGAAGAGCTGTGCATATAAAAGATCATTTGATACTGTCTGTGCAGTGTCTGCTCTTCATTGTTCTTTTGCCTGAGATATTCCATGTATCCAGCCATCAGGGAGAAACAATACCAAGGCATTTGGATGACCTGTACAAGCCCATTCATAAAAAACCATAAAGGAGTTACAGTCATCACTACACCCTAACATCTGTTTTGCTGAAGTAAATCCAGGCAAACACAATTTATATCGGTAGGATTACATCAGTGTTCATTAACCTCTTCTGACCCCACCTCCCTTTCAGAGGAAACCTTGGAGCAAGCAGGAAAAGCAAGGAAAAGATTCAGTGAAATGATTTTATATTAGTAGCTGAGCAACTAAATATTTAACCTGGCTGTGGCTGTGCACACATGTACATCTGTCCACATCCATGCCACCCAACCAAGAAAGCCCTGATAAATCTGTAGTTACAGTTAGCTCCCGGCATTAAAGCCCACGCAACTGCAGCTCCTTACAGCAGGGATGATGAAATGCAGCTATTCTCAGCTTCCCCTGCAGCTGCCAGTGAAGGTGTCACCCTGCACCCCTCTGCACCTGGACAGGTAACCAGAACTCCTCTCCAGTCCAAGTATTTGCCCTGTGGACTAAAGGTCACCCCAGACCCCATCGCAGACAGTGAGCGATGCACGGGGCGCTGAGCGAACACATGCTTGTTTGTCTGAGTTTTCATACTATTGTGATCTGATCCAGCTCCAACCTAATCCTAGGGAAATTCCAAAAGAAGGAGATTCACACTGTGAAAAGTACTTTGTACAGCACTGGCAGAGATTTCCGAACTTTTCCAGAGCCATTTGCTGACGAATCCAACCCCAGGTTGATCATTGCCTGAAGAAGGCAAACTAATCCACAGGCACTGGGTGAGATGGGCAGCTAGTTGGAATGGCAGTGGCTGGAAATTCCTGGGTTCCTAATGCAGCTCCAGGTGAGGGGTCAGTCTGTAACATCCCAGAGACGATAACACATCGTGGTAGCTGGCATTTATTTTTTTCCAAGGTAATTGCCCTGTCCCTATCAGTGACCTAAACGTTTCTTTTACTCAAAAGTTGTATCTGGATTTTCGTCACATTTATTACTCCCTGAGGTAAATTTCCTAAAAGCCTGTCAGTTCTGAGCTGTAGCTAATTAAATCCTATAGAGTAAGTATTTGCCAGAGATTTAAAAATTAAATTCTGTTCACCTCTCAGCTGTCTGTCCCTTCCTAATGGGACAAGAACTGCAAACATTTTGATGAATGCATGGAGAACTCCTCTATGAAAATACTGATGCTTCAGATATTAAAGACTGACCAGTTTGATCCGAGACAAAAGGAAATTTTAAGGCCTTTCCTTACCTGGGCAAAGGGTGTACAGGCCTTGAAAATCCCAGCCAAACAGTGGTTGAGGCCCCTGGTGGGCTTTGGCTGGTCACATGCATTGGCATCACGTGAGGAGCTGCAGACTCCGACCATAGGCTCATTTTTTAGTGTTAAAAAGATGCACTTTAAAAGAGCTGAGACACCAGGAGATATGAGCAGGGGCACTCTGGAAAGCTGAGGAGTTCACAACAAACATAAACCAGTGCTAGACACAGACCACCCTGCCAGCCCTCTGATGCCAGCTTTGGCCTCTAAGCTGTCAGTCTTAAACATTCCATGTGCATGAAGCCTTCCTTTCTGCCATTCCCCCAGTCATCACCACTGAACAAAACCCAACCACACCACAGAGCAGCTCTTTGGGAAGGAGCTCCTGCACTGCTGCGGAGAGGGGTGTGGGCCAACGCCAATTCTAATTAATTTCATTCACAAAACTTGGATTTATTCGATGCAATTTTTTGGCACGCTGTCAAATACGGCACAAAATTACATTAGTGTCATAAGAGGAAAGGATTAGTCAACAGACTCCTTTGAAGAATTGTGTTGGCACTTGTCTTTTTGTAAAAATGCCAGCAGCTTCCCCTCTCTCCAGGAATAGCCCATTTTCTCCTGGTCAATGAGGGAAATCACTGCTCACCGAGGGTCTGAGCCAAAGCCTTTTGGAGTCTGTGGGAATCTTTCCACTGATTTCCATGGGCTTGAATCAGCTCTGAGCCGCAGATGTCAGCTGTACTGACATCTTCCTCCAGCCCTTCGACACCTCCATAGCGTCATTTATCAGGTGGAGTGGAAGCCTTTTCTCCTTCATTTTATCCTGTCATAATTTGCTGCCAAACAAAGAACAACTCTGTAGCTATGGCGTAAGTGCAAGTATTCAGGATGTCTGGGTTTAATTCCTGATCTTGCCGCCGAGGTGTTTAAATGAGTTGATTAGAATCAGATCTGTCTGAAAATGCAGCATTGGGAGGCACACTCAGCCCAGCAGCTCCTCGCTCCCAGCATCTCCCCCAGGTCTCATCATTCAGGCAAGGGGGCACAGGAACAGGGATGTACCAAGAGAATAACCCAAATAACTCAAGTGATGCAGGGAATCTATAGGCAAGCGTGAAAACAAACATGCAGATTATGGCCATAGCCAAGGATAAGCTTAATCCTTTCTTTTTGTACAGTTTTTTAGCACAACAGGAAAAGGAGGATGTTGTCTATCCCCAGTCCTCCTTTATTTGACTTGTATTTTTAGTCTGAGGTTCTTTGAGACAGAAAAGAATTGCAGGCACTGCTAAGCCTGAGGCAGACACAAACCACTACCACTGAAAAGAGAAAATCAACCACCTTGAATACTGATCTTCGCTAGAATATTGTGTGTACCACAGAAATAATACTTGAACAGGCTTCCTGCAGTCGCTGGTGTCGGAATGACTGGATATATGCTAAGACCACACATGTGCATCTTGGAGTAAGCAGTTTTGCTGGAAGTCACAGCTAGTTTGAGATTCATACTTTGTCCAATCTCACTGGCTCTGCAAACACAAGTGTCACTCACCATCAGAGGCCCTCACATCCCAATCTGTGCTGGCCTGAGCCCTGAAAACAACACCCTGGAAGAGATCTGCAGAGCCCCTTGCACCTCAGTATGGGCAGGGCAAGGGCCTAAAACCCTGGTAATTCTCTGCAGAACATTTTTCATTGAAGATTCACAGCAAATTTTAATAGAGCTTTGCATGAATTAACGCAGCCCGAGGCCGGATCCCTCTACAGCGCGCTGTCCCCTCAACAAGAAGGGACTCCACGTGCTGTGCCCTCTGCCCGCCCTGCACCCGCAATGCTGCGGAGCCGCCTGTGGGACGCCTCGGCTCAGGCAGCGTTCCTGCTGGGAAGGGTGTGTGGGACACGTCCCCTGCGGCCGCGGGTCCCCTTGGTGGCACGGCTCCGTGTGCCACCACGCCTGGCTGCCCTAATTGCCGCTGTTACGGACACGCCGCATGTCCAGCCATGTAAACAGCGCGATGCTCCCGCGGCCGTTCCTGCCCGCTGACCTGTGCAAAAGCCTATTTTTGGCAACTGCTCCAGGCCACTGTTGGGGTTGTAAAGCACACAAGGCCGTGCCCATGGGTTGAGCCTTATCTTCAGCTGATGAAGGCATGCACAACACAATTAGATCAGACTGATAGCACTGAAAAGGGTCTTTTTTTAATTGCATCCAAATCTGCTTGGATACCGCAGTTGGAGAGGAAGCAACAGAAAAAAAGCCCAGGTTGGAAAAACTGTATTTCACAACAAACCAGCTAAGTCTTACTTCTTTTGTAGCTGTAGCTTTTAAACAGCTTTTCCTCCACCTGGTTAAAGATCAACTGAGTATCAAAACCCCAGTAAGGCAGTGCTGAGGACAGTAGGCCAGCCTCCCGTTACAATATCCAACAAACTGGTCTCTCCAGTTTCCCATTGTGATTCACAGGGACTGCTCCAAATGGGCAAACCCCAGCAAAGCCACCTCCCCAGCATCAGCCTGTGAATTCCTCAGGCCTGATGAAACTGGTCGGGCCCATACCCAGGGTGAGAGACATTTGTCGCCAGCAGTGATTCAGACACACTGAGTCACTCCCTGGGCTGCAGGGTAGCTCCCACTCCAGCTGGTTCTGGCCTCAGCACAATGGAGTGTGAGTGTCAGCAAGGTCCCTCAGAGCACACCAGTTGGAGACCTGAGCTGTACAGGAACGAGCAAACACACTCGTATCTGAGTCCATTGTCCTGGAAATGAATGGACAAAACAAGCGAGGAATGGGCAGAGGCAGGACCTGGCTTTAAGAACAGCCTTGGAAACAAGGGAGATGTGAGTAGCCCTGTTAAAGAAGAAGAGAAAAATGAACATTTGAAAACTCACTGACAGCTTCTGAGCTGGGAACGAGGAAAACAAAATGCAGCTAGAGAGCATCCGTGAAAACTCTTCAACATTTATCTCCCAAAAAAGGATCCTCTTAGGGAATAGGCACAGGATTTACTTAACACTGGGACTCATTAGGTCATTCTCTGCCTCTGCCCTACTATACGTCTGTGAGCAAGAAAGCATAAACTGTATAAATTCACAGCTTCATGTCTCTCCTCCTGCAAGTTCTTCCCTGGGGACAGCAGGACATTTGCACAGGAGCAAGAGGCAGACTGTGGTCCTCATGTACTAAATACTCTGGTGCTGGTAATTTCATTTAAACCATTGGTATTTATTAATAATAAATATCCTGGTGAGACAAATAATTTTTCTTATTGTTATTTATTTTAGCCTTTTAGCCTTTCTTCTTGCCCTGAATTTTCCTTGATTTTGCCTTTTGAAACTATTCCCACTTTTCCCCTCCATTACACTGATCAATCAAACTTGAGTTGATGAAGACTGATGATGACACATCAGTTCTGACATTCCAAGGGAAGTACCACATCATTGCATCAGCCAGTCTGCAGATCTGCAAGGTGTTGTAACATCTACTTTTGCTTAGTAACACACGGAGAGGCTCATGCTTTAAGTACTAAAGGCTTACCTTTGTCCCGAAGTAAAACCCAAGATTAAATAGCAATCTGAGTATGCTATGTGGGCTATGACACAACACATCTGATTAAAAAAAATGTGTGCTTTCTGTCTGGTGTCACCACCACACCGTTACAGAGAACTTCTGAGGTTTTCATTTGAAAAACAAACAGCTAAACCTGCAGAAACATGCTGACCTGGAATATGCTCTGCAAAGACCCAGAACCACACACACCAAGCAGACTTTGCTGTTGTTTGTATATGACTTAAGGAGTAAAGTCCATGTCTGTGGGAGTTTGTGTCACTCCATAAAGAAGAGTTTCTGTGAATACTGAGAGCTCTGACAGAAAACTCAGTCACAAACAGACCAGAAAGTTTTCAAACTGCTCTACTTGCAGCAAGCAACCCTAATCCATTTCAATTCAATCATTATGGCAAATTTACAAAAATCAGCAACACAAGCATTTCAAAAATAATTTATTTTCAGATGCTGTAGTACTGCAAATGCTATCTTCTCCAACCAACCAAACCAGACCCCAGGTGGGAAGCAGGGCAGTGCTGCCTTTACCAGCCTTAATGGCTAAACTCATTCTGTCTGGGGTCAAGGTAATCTGCACCTCTTTCCTCTGGAATCCTTATTTCATCCCTTCTTACTCTCTAGAACTGGAGACAAAATCTCTTCTTCTACCCTGGCCAGTGTGCTGAGTCTGGCCACTTGTGCTGATGGAGAGAATTCAGAGAAACTTGTGACCCACTGCTCACAGAGCAGTCAGGAGCTCACATTTTCTGCTTTTGCTGCCTTCATACCAGCACTGCAGGGTCAGCTGGGACTGGGTCAAATTACCTGAAGGCTGGCCTCTTAGCTCTTAATTGCAATTTTCCAGTTCTAAATTTATGGATTATCACTGAGCTTTAGATGTGCACAAAGGACTCAAAGGACTTGGCAAGGCGATGGTATGTGAATGTAATACCTCTAAAAGTTAATGTGCTTGATCCTTCTAGTGGTGATGAGTGAAGCCATGAAAGACTCCCAGCCAAATTTTCTTCATGTTCACTATAGTAATCCAAACCAGAAAAATATCAAAACCCCTTGCATGCTCTTTAAAGAGGGGGGAAAAAAGGGTGGAAAGGTCTTGGGAATATAGAAAATGCAGAGAAACTATTGCATTACAAAACAAACAAGGTTCTGTTTCCACAGTTTTGCTAAGTTAGCTTGAATTAAATATTTTTCAGTCAGTACAGTTAGATTACAATCTACATGGGCTTAAAGTAAAAACCATGTATTTTTTTGAAAACACTCAAATTGCAACAAACTCCTTCTGCAAATCCTCTCCCAACAGGTGCACAAACCATGTAACAGTTCTGTATGTGAATATTCAGAATTTGCTGTAAGGTTATCTAAAGGTGCTTTAGTTAAACAACCACATAGAGTCAGCAAAAGCATGAAGTACATCCCAGAGAGCAGGAGGGTGTCTGAAGTGGTCATAGCTGCCCAGCTCAGGCATCACCACTCAGATGTTACTCAGTTTACTCAGTTGTTCCAATTTAGTGATCCAAAATGACACCTTTTGTTTGACTAATGACAGCTCTCCAGCTGTGCTGATCTTTACCCAGATTCCTTTTTGGCTAAATGTGGAGATTTAGAAATGAGGACAGAGGACTCCAAAAAGTGACACCAGCTATCACTTAACTGGCACAGAAAGAAACTGGACATGGCCACAGCAAAAGAAGTAGCATTTCTATTAATGTTTTAAAAAACCAAACAATACCAATTCCAGACCCAAACATCTTTGATTCAAAACCCTCAACCACTCACCTGCAGACCACCAAATGGCTCCAAATCTTGCTGAGGCCAGTGGAAACCTTTCTCCCACCACAGCAACAGTGACAACATGCAGCAAGTGAGGCAAGAGCTATGTACAGAGCTGTCACCCTTTTGCAGGGAGCCCCGAGCACTTGGGAGGAAGATGGGACTGCTTGTACACCACTGAACAGGGATCCTGGAATGTCATGTGGCAGGGGAGCAGCGCAAGAGAACTGTGCTCTCTTTCACATGCTTGGACATAGCAGTGCCAAATGAGTGCTAGAAATATTGGCTAAAAAGAACAAGCATTTGCCCTTGGGCTCGTGCCTGTGTGCTCAAAACAAGGCTTGTGCTAAGATTAGGCCAAGCCAGAGGGCTCCAGGTGGAGAAGTGAGGGGCATGGCTGGGTGGCCTGTGGGGCAGGAGGGAGGCAGGGAAGGACAGTGGCTCTTGCCTACCTGCGGACGACAAGCTTCAGCTTCTTGTAGGAGCCTTTCACCAGGGAGATGGCTTCTCTCCTGGAGCTGCTCAGCTCCACCTCGTTGATGTTCACCACTTCATCACCAGCCTGCAGCTTGGAAGGCAGGGAATCTGCCTTCCCTCCCTCTTCGATCTGCACAGGAGAGAGAGGAGAAGGTGAGACATGCCTGACATGGTTTGGCTTTTACCTGCAGAGCTGAGTGTGTGTTTCTGGTGAAAGAATTGATCTACCAGCCCCAAACTCTGCTCTTGGATTAAAAATCCTGGTCTCCCTTTGCCAGCCAGCTCACTCAAAGACCTGTGCTTGCCACCCCTATGTTTCACATAGATGGGAGCTTGGAATCACAGCCAGATGATTTCTGCCAAGAAGCACTCTTCAGAATAAGCCTGAACAGTCTTTGGTATTTGGAAGCAGTAAACACCAGCAAAACAGCCATGGAACGCCTCTTGAAAAGAGCACCCAGGCACCAGCCCAAGGGTGAAGCCAGGATTAGAAGAGCTTGGATCTGATTTTTTTTGTTCAAGCTCCCCTTCGAGATCCAGATGCCTGATGAACAGCAGCTTCTTTCTTACTGGCCAGCAGCAAAGCAAGAGCACTCAGGTGTACGTAGTTAATGAAGTGCAGCGTCTCTGTAGGGTTTTTCAGCTAGGGATATAAAGGAAGTAGATGATTATTTGAATTTTATGAGAAAGTAAGCAGCCTGCTCCAAGCTACGTAGGGACAAGGCTAGAAGCAGAGTCCTGGGGCACTTCCCTCTGCTTTGCATGGCCCATCATGTACAAGGCGCAGTGACTCCCCATCCGTGTGCCAGCAGAAATACACCGAGTCTGGAAAGAAGTCAGTGACGAGGCAGAGGACAAGAAAATCTGGCCCAGGATCTCTGAACTACAGCCTTGTGCACTAATGCACTCTCTCTGCAAAGGCATAGACCAGCATAGCAGAGGGCTGGGACAGGCACTGCAAATCCTGAGTTCCAGTAGACGCAGGAGCGCCACCGGCTCCAGGTACAACTGATATTTGCTTTGACTGCCAAACTTGCCAGCACAAAATCTGCCGTTCAAAGCACGCAGCAGTCCCTGCCCGACAGAGGCTGTGACCTGTGTTAGCAGATGTCATGAGACCCACGCTCCCATGTAACATCTCCTGGACCTATAACCGCTTCCTTCAGGCACTCACCTTCCCAGACATCCTGCTGGGACACAGAGAGGTGTCTGGCTTGGATTCCGCCTCGCATCCAGGCAGGAAGGGCAGCTATCTGCAGCCGTGAGGTGTTCGGAGCAGTGAAATTGCACGCATACTTCTGCAAGGTGCTTTTATTTCAAGTCACGCCAAGCAGCGTGTAATTGAGCCATGACCCAGACATGTAACTCAGCACATGCAGACACGCTGCCCAGGTTTTTACCAGGGCATTCGTTTCGGTGTTGAATGGTGATTTCTCAAAGGCAAAGACAGTCTGTTCCTCTAAACCAAGAAATTCCAGCCCAGGTACCTTCTAAAATGTAAAATCTGACTTCCCCAAACATGAGCCAATAAACTCTCCAAACCCCCTACAAAGAGAGGGAAAAAATCATTGTCATTCATCTTACCAGGAAGTCATTCCACTGATGAATGAGTTTTTTCTTTTCTTCTTAAGAATGGATAAAACCACAGGAATGAGCCTTCCCATAAAGAGCCTGGTATCACAATGACCAGGAAGGGTGAGAGATGAAACATTAGCCCTTGCTGCCAGTATAAATAAATAACAAACGAAAAATGCAGTATTGCTGCAGTTTATTGCTGCTGTAAAGCAGAACAGGTGGGTATCATTTCAATGAAATACAATAGTGGGGTACTGGGGGTTAGATTAACTTGTGATATCGTCAACAGAAGGCATTTTCTGTTTGTTTTTGTTTTATGTTACAGCACATATTCTGAAGAAAAGTCCTGCTTGGAAAAATATGTTTTGTAACAAATACCAGCTACTTCAAAAGCTGCGATACTCATCAGAAGCATTTGGATCAACTTGTGCCTGGATGAGCCCTAACCTTAAAAACATCAACAGAATCGTGATCTGTGCTTTATCATCTAATAGTTCCAATTGTAGTTATATATTTGAGGTTTTTCACTTCACAGGAACAGTTTTAAGGTTCTCTTTGCAACTACATGGGCTAGACCTTTCTTTTTCTTCTTTTTCAGTGGAAACAGACATTCGGATTCTTCCATATTCACCTTTATAAATAATGTGAAATCAAACACTTTCAGGAAGACTAAACCCTGCAATACTACTGATAACGCTGGTAACATTATTAACTGCTCTGAAAGAAATCCTCCTTCAAATCCTGATGCATTCCAGCTTATCCCTATGCCAAGGGCTCTTAAACTTCAGCCTGCAAGGCCAAGCAGCCAGCCACAGCACCAGAGTAAAGGATGCCTTAAAGGAAAGTTTCTTAGCACGAGTAGAGTCATCTACAAGTTACGCCAGAGGCTGAAAGTGAATTGCTTTGCTCCTGTGCACTTAAACTGTCCAAGACCTATAACCAGACCCACAATCTGCCTTTGGAAGCTTTTGATGGCAGCATCAAACCTGTATTACTTAGTGGCTTAGAGAGACTATAAATGGAGATGTGGGCTTACATTCTATTGTTGACATGGTTCTCTCATCTATTACTAACCTGTTAGCATTCTCATCTGTCATCTATTCAGCTGGGGTTACCTGGAGACAAATTCCTGAAAGTTCCTGGAAGAAGGCATTCACAGCAGGCCTGTGACCTGGTACTATTGCTCAGAGAAGCAAAAAAGGCAAAAATACTCATAAGGTTCTATCAAAAGTCCAGAAACAAGGCCCTGTCTCCCAAAGCAAAGCTCAAATTCTCCATGTCCATTCTTCCTCTTTGTATGCCTCGGAAAATATTTGTGTTTAAGGAGTGGTGATATTTCATGGGAAGCACTGAGTGATTGAAACAAAACAAGCTGCACTATAAAGCTCTGCACAAAGCTCTATCACAGTGTAACAATTATCAACAAAGCAAACAAAGCTCAACATGCGTGTAAGCTGTTTGAATGAACACCTGCTTCACTGCACGAGGGTGCACAGAGTCCAGGATGGGATGTGCTGCAGGCACGGAGTCGAGGATGGGAGATGTGTGCATACCATGCAGGCCACAGCAGCCAAATAACACCAGGTGGGGACCACTTCTGCCTGTGGTTCCCTGCTCTGAACAGCCTGACTCACCCTGTGCACCAGATCCAGAGTGAGCAGAAATGGGAAGGTGAGTTTTCCACTGCTCCCTAAATCCCCAGTGGATCTCAGTGCTGTCACTCAGCCAGGGCAGAGCCTGCAATCCAGTCTGTTGGTTTCAGTGTGCAAGTGGAGCAGTCACAGCATTGCCAAAATCACCCTCCATAATCACTTTTGGCAAAAATGTGATGGCCATAAGCTACAGGATCTAGTGCAAGGGACCAGTCAATAGCCAGCGAGACCTCTTATGGTTTATTTCTCAGCTAAATAAATAATGAAGTTATTTATTTATTTAGCTGAGACAAACAAGGTGAAATGCAGCCAGCAAACCTTGTGGGTATTATGATTGTCACTCATTCATCAGGAGCAGGAGGATCCAGGAGTCAGCCAGGGACTGAAGATTTTTTCCTTTTGGCTAAATTAGGCCAACTGCTCTGCCAAGCCAAATTGTGAGAGGTGACTCTGGCAAGTATAGTGTGGAGGAATACATGAAAATCAGTCTGGCTTTGAACCTTTGGGGCTGGATTCAAGGGCTGGTCTTACTACAGGTGCTGTGAACAGAGCCCAGGTAGTGCCAGGAGGGGAGAACAACTCCTCCTTGAAACCAGCAGGAGCATCTGTACAGCAAAACAGTTCAATAGCATAAAGACTCTTGTTTTCCACACCTCAATTTCCCACCTGGAAATGGACACAATTGTTCTACCTTGCTCTGTCCTGTCTAATCAAGGTGTGAGCACTCTGTGGGTGGTGATGATCCAGATCTTGGCTCTTATTCCAGATGTCTCTGCAAATCCCTAGCTCCCAGGCCCTGGCCCTGGGAAGAGTCCATGCCAATTAGAAACATGCAACAACAAAGCATCCCTTTCCAGAGGGTGTTCCACCACCCATCCACAGGACGGTCCCTATTTCTTGTGAAATCCCATCAAACGTCCGTGATTCCAGCACGTCCCACACACCTTTCTTTTTCCTGTTTACCACAAACCCATCTAGCCGATGCTGTCAGGTTCTTTTGGAAGAAGAGGACAAGGAGCTCCCTGCCAAGCTGGCCTCTCCTAAAATACACCCACTTCAAAAGGCCTCTGCATTCTCCTCAGGCTGACACAAACTCCAGTCCTGCCGTTGTCTTTTCTGCAGTAAAGCCTTCCATGACCACTGCCCTTTGCTGAAAATCCCAAAGGCCACCCCTGGTCCTGCTTTGCATGAACATTCCAGACCATTTTCTTGCATTAGAGGAGGCTTCTTGTCCCTCAATAGATCCTGCAGGAGACTTCAAACCCATGTGTTCCCCCTTTTTTTGGCTTACTGTAAAAACAAGAAGTTGCTTAAGCAGATCACCAAGGATACATAAGACTTAACTACTACTGCCTTTTGTTTGGCTCACTATGGTTACTGTAGGTTTGGAGAACACTGGCTAACTGAGAGCCTTTCTTGATTATTTTAAAGAAGTTTTCTTTATTTATCCCTCTCTTCCCTTTCTTCTAGGAGCTTTTGTAAAAACAAATTCTCTGCAGCTCTTAAGATGGATTATTCAATCTTTGTGTCCTTTCTATGATGAATGGTACGTGTGATTCCTAAGCTGCAAACTTACTTGCTGGAGTTTCTCAGCAAAACAGAGGAGCAATCAAGCAAAGATGTGTTCACACTGTATGCAGTTGCACAGGTGAGAGCAGAGCCACACAGCAGGTTAGGACAATTCCTGGGGGACACTTGGAAATGCCCTGGAAAAAAACAGCAAGCCAGCATAGCAGGGTGTTGACAGAAGCAGCAGCAATTGCAATGACAAACTCCTGCCCTTTTTGTGTCAGCTCTTATAATGATGGGAAGAGACTCACCACATATGAACTGCTGGAGGTGGCTGTTCAGAATTCCTGAGCTGCTGAGAAGGATTTTATAGGAACTGACAGGGTAAAAGAGGAAGAAATTTTGCCCCATGAAGGAATAGAGAGGGAGCTTTCTCTGATGCAATGAATCTCTGACTTTCCCAGGAGCAGCATTACAGAAAAATGTTTCCTGCTTTAGACCTCTTGCTCTCAGGTATTTTACTGGACCCATTTCCATTATTCCCAGTGGAAAGATGCGTTTCCATTCAACCTGGGGTTCATCTCTTCACAAGATCATTAGCACCAGTGCAATGCAAGGGAAAGGGATAAACCAGAAAATCTGACTATTCATTGCAAATTCAACAGCTGTGGTTTTAGTCACTTTCCAGTGCCCAGACTGGAACTTCAAACTGGGAAGACTGGGCTGTTACATTTAGCTGTCCGCTATGAGGTGCAGCAGAGCCACACCAGAGCAGTTGTGCATTGCACCCAGCGCAGAGCAGGGCACGCGTATTTTGGCTTGCTCAGAAAACTTGCTGAGTTGCTGAATTGATGTGGCCTTTGTGTTGGAGATTTTTAATCCCCTGTGGAGTTCAGAGATGGTTCTCAAACCTAAAAACAAAATTGCAGAGCTGCTGAATGTCTCCAGAGGATATGCTGCTCCCCTTGTTCAACCTTAACGCCATGTCACAACTGGGGGGCAGTGACATGCAGCAGACAGAAATTCCTCCCCATTGTCCCCAGCCTCTGTGTCAGCGTGACAGAGCAGTTAAGACAATTCAATCAAGCAATAGTTAAGTCAAAGGTCTCCCCCTGGAGCCATGTCTCTGCTGGATTTCCCCATCCCTGGTGCATACATGCATCTCGAGAGAATTCAGCTATTGCCATTGACTCCAAGCTAAGGAAAGAGTTTCCAAATTAGTAATTGTTTTATGCTGCAGCTAAGCAAGGAAGGCATTTTTTTTTTCTCATAGTGTTTTGCATTGTTCTACAATAACATTCCTGCTCCCAAGTACAAAGCATAGTAGTGTGCAGACTAATTTATTCCAGGTGATCATACAAGGTTCATATTGAATTACTTCACCTTGAGAGGCTGAACTTTATTCAGTGGAAGAACAAGTTTTGAAGGGTTAGCAGTGCTCTGAAACCTTTCCAATACTTTAAAGTAAATCTGTTTTTTAACACAGGCAAAAGAAGGCATTTTCTGCCACACTCAGCCTGAAGACATTAATGAGCACTCAGGATGTGAGTGCAAGAGGTACAGGCTGTACAGTGACTGTGGGCACCGAAGCTGCAATCCAGCTGCAGACACGCCAGTGGGATCCCTGCGGGAGGGATGCAAGTTACTGACAATGTCAAGGATTCAAGGTCATTCCTAGAACTGCCCCGCAGACTCCAACACTTCCACACCTTTCCATTTCCTGCCTGATTGTTTCCTGTCCTGGGAGCAAGGTTAATCTCAGCAGCCAGCAAAAAGTGGCAAGAAGTGAATGGAAAACAGATTGCTGGCTTCGGCTCCAAGAGATAAGGAGACATGCCTGGATGAGTTTGCGTCTGACTCCTCTTGGTGACTCTAAATTCCTAAGCCAGTGGAGGAAAGAAGGCTTAGCTCTTAAGATAATTTTCCACCTTCTTAAGCACAAAACTCTTGGGCTCCCACAGAGATTTCTACATTTAAAAGAGGAAGTGGCAGGGAAAATCAAGTCTTCTTTTAACTAATGCACAAAGAAAGATGTGCCTGTGATGCAGCTTTGATTCAGGCCTTCAAGAAGCATCCAGGATCTTTTCTGTAACAAGAGGCAAAACTAACAATAAATTTTCTCCACCCCTCTCCATATATACAAGACAAGGAACTAATCTGTGTTTGCTGAGGGTAACGCCTCGAGCCGCATCAGGTCCTGCTTATAGAGGCTTGGTACAAACACCTCATCACGGACAATTCCTGCCCCAAGCCCTCCAGGATCAACAGGCAGGTTTGACAGACAGAGGGATGGAAAACAGATGTGGAAAGGCTGTGATGAGCAAGCAGAGAGCAGCACTAAAATCGGCTCTCAGCTACACACTGGCAACATATGGACTGAACCTCCAGGCAGAGAGAAGAGCAGCTGCAGGACAGGGCAAAGCCAGCTGGTTCTCAGCCAGCATAAATCCATCACCAATGCCTCTTCCTGCCTTTCCCTCCTGTTGCTTACAGTGCACAGCAAGGCAAGGAAGGACCGAGGTGCACCTGGGTCAGCTACAGAACGGCGATGCCAATGCAGGTGCAGAGCAGTGCTTGCTCTTGGAGGGACCACTCTGTCCTGTTCTTCCTCTGCTTCCTGCTGCCAGCTCCAATCCCAGCCTGCAGAACACACCCTGCCTGTGCTCCCGGGAATCAGAGAGCCTTACCTCTCTGCTGTTTGGTTTTTGCAAACAGCCCATTCCAAGCATGCCACAGAGGGTATAGCACCAGGTGACACAAATATTGGGGCCTGGAGCAGGTTTACTTGATCCTGTTTGGTCTGCGGCGATTACCGGCCGATATCAGCTCAAGGGGCTACAAGAACTCATTCCCTGTTCCTCTGTTGTAGCTGATACAGCTCACCCCTCTCCAGAGCACACAAAGCCAGTGGCTGCTCATGGCTGAGAGTTAATATTTGCTTTGCTGAGGGAGAGTTAAAAATAGCTGTTTGCCAAAGAGTCTGCTGGAAAGGTCTTCTGCTCTGCCCCAAACACACCCAAGGATTCCTTTTTTTCAGCCTGCTTTGCCATTCTGTCCCCAACCTTACAGTTCTTCCTCACATTTCTCACAAGGTTTCAGTAATTAAAAACCCAGTTCCTACAACATTTTGACAATGAGTCCATTACAGCCTAGGCAAGAGGCTATCAACCTTGTGGCCACCCAGCACAGGAGAGAGCACTGCCTCACAGCTATGGAGTCCGTGGCACTCAGTGTTCCTCACTCGGTGCCACGCATCCCTCCAAAAGGGAGATGGGCCTATGGAAGCAGCTGTAATTACTGAAACTGAGGTAAGGTGCTGTTCAGGGACTGCCTGAACCCTATGAATCTTAGTCAGTGGCATTAGTTGTTCCCTAATCCTTCGCACAGGCACTTGTACAGAGCGCACACACCATCCCCAAAAAGCCCTTGCTGGTTGCAGTGTATCCCTCAGATAATGGGATGCTACAGACTACCATTCACTCACAAAAAGGTTAAAGGTACAAGAATTGGCCCACCTCAAAAATGCCCCCTTTGGCACCGAGTGCAAATGGATCAGTATAAGAACATGTCATTCCTTTTTGCTGTTGGCAGATTCTTTCACTGTGCACTGCACGACCTTCTGTACCTTCCGTCCCCTCCTCCTGGCCGCCCTTGCCATCTAGGAAAGCAGACCAGTTGGAGACGTGTCTGCAAAATTGTGTTTGTTCCCTACTCCAAGGACAACTTCTCAAGGTTTGGGAAAGCCAACCCTACTGTCACAGGAACAGCCATAGAAGGAAATTCACTCACTGCTTTAATCTCCTGGTTGTTCTAAAATCAAGGCGTAGACAGCAATGTGTCCTTCTCCACAGGATGTTTAACAAGTTTTCCCAGACTACTGTATTATTTTTTTTATATTTGCTTTTATGGCCTATATTGCTGTAACCACCTGAGCTTTGACAGGGTGACCAACTGCCAGGAGAGTTTCTTGGCATTGTCTCATTTTGGAGTAACTGGAAAATATTCCCAGGTAAGAAAATATGGCTCAGATGTACACACCTGGGATCAGTTGGGAGAAGAAAGGAGAAAATCACAAGCTCTCAAAGGACAGTTGTCAAGGTTTTTTTTCATCATATGATTAGGCAGTGAACTTCCTGCCATGGCATATTGCTCACATGAAATCAAAGCAGAAATGTCAAGAAAATCCACCCTGCAATCAGGTAATTCCGTAAATTAGGTGAATCTAAAGCTATGGGATTTTCTGCCTATTGGAACAGGTAGTAGTTACCTTTCCTGTAGACAGATCCTTGGCCCCAGCATGGCCAGTTACTGCTTTTGATGTTTGCCACTTCTCTTTCCCTTACTTCCCTTCCCCAACATTAACACTTCCATTATACCTATTATAAATAGCAATAATGATAGTAATGAAAACAGCAGTAATCATCCTCAAGAACTTCTCCTTCCATTAGCTAATTTGACCTTTCAACACCATGGGGAGACAGCAGGAAGTATTGTTCCTAAATTAGAGAGGAATAAAAACAGGAGCCATGTTTATGTAACTTTTCCAGGGTCACAGACAGTACCACACAGCACTTCTGGAGCTGCACTCCCTGCTCTGACTGAGGTCATGCTGCACGGATGCCAAACCAGACTCCTCACCTTTAATATTCCATCCATGTCCCCAGCACCTGGGCATTTTCTCTCACAGCAATTTCTACAACCTTTCCTACAACCATGAGCAAGTGCTCTTGGATGTCTTTCCATCATTATTTCTGGTTTCTCACTTGTCTCCACAGCTTTAATTCTCCTCTGTTTGCTGTGGTTGTCCTCTCCCTCATGATGCTACCATTTCCCTTTTTGCCTTTTGCCCTTTTTTATCATGCTCTTCTTCCTCACTGAACCCAGTAATACAAACCATTAACCACTAAACAGTCTGTATCTGAGAGGAAATTAAAACAGATGATGCAGCAGAGTCGTGCTTGATGAAGCGACTAGAGCTGTCGCCAGGATTCAACAGCTGCTGAAGGGATTGAGGTGCACTTAGATGCACTTCTCTCTCATTTTAATGAGAATCAGACATCAACATTTTAGTCACTCTTTGAAGATCAAAGCTTAGAGCAGCCAACAGCAAATACAACTCAGTTCAGCCTCCAGAGAGGTGTCCCTCAGGGCAGGAGAGTACCGCTGGCACCCCTAGGGATGAGAAGGAGAAGCTAGCGGACTTTCCAGAAGGAGCTGGGCCGGCTCCCCCCAGCATCCTGACTCAGTGCCAGGTCACACACCCTGCACAATGCCCCAGCCAGGGCTCCCCTCGGACCAGAGAATGGACGGCAGCAGCGCACGGCTCAGAGCAACGGTGCCGGGACAAAAGAGGAATTTCACGGTCCAAGCCATTGTCATCACATCACTCCTGGCAAACCCTTTCTTTACAGCCTTCTGTAATTATTAAAAAGTCTTTTCGAGTGAATTTAGTGCCCATGGAAGATGCCAGGCTCACAGCCCAGGAGATTCCTTTTCCTTGCCTACAGATCAGCTTGTCACCCCTTCTCTCTGCCAACTTCTTCCCAGTTTCTTTTGTCTCCAAGGTAGACTCATCCTCTCAGATTTTCAGGGATGGTCAGCTCCACAAATCCAAATGCAGCAGCTAGTTTTATAAAATGGGCATTTCTGTGTAGCAGGCTATCCAAATGGAAAAGAGCACGGGAACTGAGGCGCCTGTTCTTGCTCTGGCCGTGTGGATGTGTTGAAGGCCTTCCTGGTCTTCTTGAGAGCAGGAGAGAGACGGAGCAATACGCAGGATCTCCCTACGAGGGAGATACCCAGCCCTGGCCGCTTCGTCCCTGCCGCCACTCTCCCTGTCCTCTGCTGCCACCCCGCGGCTGCTCCTCAATCAGGGGACAACTGCTTCTCCATGGAACCCATTTTTCAGTGGAAATAATTTTTCAATTATTACTGGTGTTGTGAAAATAGAGCAGTGCTGCTGCACTTAAGGCACAGAAAATATCTGAAAGATTCAAAGGCAGATGCTTGAATAAATTTTATTGTGTGAGAAAGCAAGAATAGACTGTTTAAGAAGTGGTATTTACCTTATTCCTCAATTTAAATTCTGGAAACCCAGGCAGACTCATCAGGAAATGCTGCAGTCCTCTGTCTACGTACAAAATAAGAAAAAAGGGGTCCTGACCCTTTCAGTTTGTCTGGCTGATATCTTTCACTGCTTCCCACTCTGCCAGACATGATCTCTGAGATCTCTTTTTCTGATAGTATCATTCACCTTGTGGCTCAGAGCACATTGCCTATGAGTTTGTCCTGAAAGGACCTTATGCTGCTAAAAATTATTTAACATTCATGTTAATAAGCACTGAATTAATTTTGTTCATGCTCTGTATCAATTCTTGAACTACTGCCCCAAAGCCCCTGAAATTCCCTGTCCACATGTCAGCAAAAAGGTCTTTAACCTGCGTGCAGCCTTTAACCTGCATTTTTCACCAGCTCAAGAGAATGCTGGAGCAGTTGGAAACTAAGGTGATAAGAGCAGGCTTAGCTAGTGATTAGCGAGGCATTTCATAGCATTCCGGGAACTTTCCTGTTAATTTTATACTGCAGATATGGACATAATCGTGCAAAAAGTGCCAGGGTGTGAGAAGAAAGACATTTGCTCTCTTCTGCCTTGAAAACAATTCCTTCAGATGTGGGTGACAGTGACAGGTGCTCCCTAAAGCCACTCTCACAGTTACACACAACTCCTATCCTTCTCTTTGCCTGAATCCTCTGAAGTAGCCACATCCTGCTTGGAACTGTCTTATCCAGACATTTTATGGAGGGGAATTTATACCTGCATTGCCAAGCTTATTCATTTACCAAGCCAAACACTTTTTGGCAAAACTATTTTTAGCTGCAGTAGACACACAGATGAATTCAGCTGCAGTTCAGGTTGAGGCAGGTCCAAGTTTCCAGAGCTGTCAGGTGCCACAGAGATGGATGAGGTAAACAGACCTGTAAAAACACCAGGCACATTGCCTGCTGTCTTCCTCCTTCCTGCCTGCTTTGGATTTACACCTTGCCCTGCATCTCCAGGATGACATGTAAATCCTTTTCTACAGGAAGGGTTTCAAATTGTTGTTTTACCATATTGTGGCAGGGACAAGTCCCACAAAAGCACTGCAAACACAAATTGAACACACACACATTCCCTTCCTGCCTTCTCCTCCACTTGGTCCCTTTTCCTAGTTTCTCACAGTTCTCTCCGTTGTTTTTATTAATTTTTATTTTTTTTGCTGCTCTTCTGTTTCCAAAAATGTCACTGAAAATAAACTGACAGGACAAACAGCTCCGAGGTTCCCACTAACAAGGGCAGTGTAAAATGATGTGTTCAGCTTTCAACAGCAAAAGGCCCTTGATGTCAGGAAGGAATTGGATTACAAAGATTCCATACTCCAGTTTTATATCTGAGACAAAATGAGCCCTTATCTCTTGCATGGTGAGAAGGCCATTTGGCTCGCTGGCCTCGGCTCCTCTTGCACGTAGTGCCAGGTTCTGGAGGTATAGCCACAGACACGTGGTGATGAAGAGTCTGGCTACAAGGAGCCCTTCATACCCAAACAGTGCACAGTCTTTTCTGTTTCCTTAGCTTCAGCCTTAAGCATTGAAAAATCATATTCCTGCTTCACGCTGTTTAAACAATGTGCTGGAAACTTTACCCTTGCATCCCGGGCTGGGAGGAGGAAGGAGAGGAGCAGGAAAAACTAGAAAGGAAGGGAATGTGCCTGCTAAAGCCAACCACTACACAGAGTCTAAACAGCATTTCTTTAATTGCTGTAGCTCCAGGGGATAAGGCAGCAGGCACATGTTTTTATAAGCTGAATTATACATTAATGAAAATCCCAGGACATTCCTGTAAGAGCAGAGGCATTAGTGGTAGCTGGGACGCTGGCCAAATTCCAATGAAGGTAACTACACTATTCCCCTATGGTCTCCCTGCCACTTCAGTGAATGTGGTCAATTGTTTCAGCTCCAAGTCGCTCTGCAGCATCCCTGGGATGTACAGTTCTCTGGGATAACATTCTCACTTAAGGAATCTTGGCAGAACTTAAAAATAGGTCCTGTGAATGATGACAATGTCCTTTCTGGCAAACAATTTTGCAACAACAGCTTTGAGACAAACAAGCCGCAGAAAACTCGAAGATTGCATAAAAGTTCCAAGAGGAAAGAACAAAAAGTACTGGAAACCCCAAAGCAGGAATACTGTGGCAGACACTGCTCTGTTTGGAATTAGTTTGATTAATATCCTTCCAGGGACTTGACCACACATTGCTGAATTCATTATATGCCTTTTCCATTTCATGGGGTTTGGATGAAACCTACACCAAAGTGTTACCGCTAGGTAAGGCTGTATAAAGGGAAGGATTTGTAACATGGCTCAGGCCTGGTGCTTAGGTAGAAGGGAACAATGGGAGAGTGACTTAGCTGGAACAGAGAGATGTGAGAGACACGAGAGACGTGCTGTGTGACAGTGCGTGTCCGCGTTGGGGTTGTGCTGGTTGTTGGCTTGGGCTTGCTGTGCCTTCAAACCATCTAGACTGATAACTGGCTAACTGCTTAAGAAGGCTGGGCGTGGCTATAAAGAGCACTCTTCTGCACCTGCCTGGGGTCCCTATGGTGCTCATTATCGCAACACAGAAGGATTTTTCAGGGAAAAAAAAATCCCTCTGTAAGAGGGCTTGGAAGGGCTATTTCCTTTGCTATGGCTACAGATGGCCAGCAGCACCCCTTCCTCCAGGCTTCCAAATTTTTAAAGACACCCTTTCTCTCTGAGGAAGTGTCTTAATGTGAGTTGGTGAAAACCAAGCACTGCCTTGTCTGTATCAAAGCAGACTGTGTTGAACTTGTGAAAAGCTTGGATGAGCTTTGAAGACCAGCTCACGTTCAAACGGCCTGTAAGGAGAAGAACAAAACTACAGGGAAATGGGACAACAAACCTTAAGGCTGCAAGTGTGAGTTTCCAGCTGTCCCAGCAGAGACTTTGGGGAACACTAATATTGAACTGCCGCTGTTTGCTCCCACCCTTGCCAGCATAATAATTAAAAATGTACCTTTGAAAAGCTGCAAAGAGCACCAGTTCCAGTAAAATCCCAGCATCTGTTCCTCAAGCTGAATTAGGAGCAGAGCCAGCTGACACTTTTAGTTGAATCTCCCTTTTGCTGACAGGACAGACCCCCAGATTTGAACAAAGACTGGGCAGTTTGATTCTCTCCTGCATTCTGGCCCTTACTGAGGTCAGGATTAATGCCTTCATTGCACAGAGAGCCAAAACACCAAGTATGAAAACAGCACAGCAATTGTAGCGGCCTCTTGACTGTTCCTGTTGGATCCTAGAGATCCCTATTGAATTGCAGATGTAACTCTGTGCTAGTGTGCTAGATGTAACTCTGTGTTAGTCTTCAGAGCTGAACAGTGTGCAAGGCAGGGATGGAGTCCCTCCTCTCTACTTGCCACTGGCACTGTCACCATTTGTCACTGCTAAGAACTGCTAAGTCTGATGTCCATCTGTGGGGAAGCTGGTTTCAGTCATTGATAAAATACATAAACCCCAGAAGCCAGCCGTGGCTTTCAGAGGAGCCCAGGTGACTGTGGCCAGTGCATGATCTCAGCGATGTTTTCCACGCAGCCATTCCCGTCCTGATTGATTAACTGAGAGGGGACTGAAGGAGCAGCATGCAGTACTTAGCTAATTACACTGCCCGAGGTCTTTTGTCCTGCTGCCTCTGGATCGCCTCAATTGATTCTTTCAGGCCCTAAACAGCTTCGCGGGCTGCATGCCTGGGCAGAATAAGGTCTTTTGTCATACTTTAATGAACGAAAATGTTTTAAATCCTCTGCTTCTCCCTCCCCTCCAAGTAGCAGCAAGGGTAACCCTGGTGCAAGGACAGCTGTGCGTGGCTGATGGGTGTCTGTAACCATGACCATTCTCCTCCTCCAAGGCTGTGGGAGTTGACAAGCTTCCCAGCATCAGCCATCCCATCTATCCAAGGTATCTATTGCCACCTCCATCTCCATGGCCTACAGGGCATGTAAGGCTTGGAAGGCATTTCTTCTAGAATATGGCTAAAAATGTGTTAAATGTGTGAACATTCAGCATGATAGCACAGGTTCATGAGTAATTAATTCCTGCATAAACCAATATGAAACTTTTCTTTTTGGGGAAAAAATATTAAAAATAAAAATCACACCTTCAGTTTAACCTTTTCCCTTCAGCATCCAGCTACTGGTGATGTATTTTTTGCAGTTAAACTGAAAACACTTAATATTCTGTTTAAAACATGGAGTTGGCAGCACCTCAGCAAAGATCTCCACAAAATGTCTCCTAGTCAGTTACTCTAACAAACTTCCACATATAATGAACACTTTCTCAGCATTGTCCAGAGTCATTAATCCTGGCACAGCCTCCCAAAGTACAAGTAGTAAAACAGGGATATCATGACCGAGCTATGAGCTGACCGTGTTGCGCTCTACGTGCCCATTTTCCAGAGCTGGTTATTTTTCAGTTGGCTGAGTTTTAGATCTGAATTAGAGTGATTAATAAATGAAAAGGCTCTTATCATCCATTCCTGTGCTCACAGTCCCTGAACAATTCTGCCCTGCCACTTGCCAATGAAACTGTAATAGCTCACAGCATATGCTTCATCACTTCATGGTCAAAACTCCTAATCTGAGTAATAAGGGCAAACCCCGTTCCTTTTCCCAAAGGAATGGATGTGGGGAAGGAGGGAACACCTTGGGACTAACAAGCAGTCATTAATGATCTGAAAATAAAGGCATGCTGCTCTTTTGAGACTGCTGTTTACACTGAAGGAGCTCCACATCAGATTTGTTCCCTCGGAGTTCAGGTAAGTTGGTTCCAGTGCCAGCTTGGCACGTCTGAAACGCTAATTGTCTTGTTTTCATTTCACACATCATCGTCACAGTAACATTTCTGGAACTGGGAGACAAATGCCAGTTTGACTGGAAGGCAGACTGAAACACAGCCAGAGAACCTGCAGTTTTAGTGCAACTCCAAACATGGCTTCTCCCTAGCCCAATAAAAAAGTAAAACACTGGCAAAACTGCAATCGTATGCTTTGGTTTAAAAACTACTGTTTCCCACAAGGTCTTTAGCTGAAATGCTCACAAAATATTTTAGGTGTCTGCTTGTACCTCATAGGCCCATAAAAGCCTATTTCATTCAGAAAGTACAGAGAAGGAATCAATGTCTAAAAGCCCAGGTCCCCACATGCACACAGGTGAAATCCGTTTGGAGTTAAGTACCGAAGCCTGACACATCAACACAACTCTTTGCAGATTTTAAAATACTGTTTTTGAAACCAGAATTTGACTGTTTGATTGATAATGAATAAATAAATGCATACAGATAACACAATGTGATAGGAAAATGCATTTAAGCAGTCAACACAACATTTCCCTTATCAGTCCAAAAACAAAGACCAAGGTTTGATATCTAGTGGTCTGGCACTGTCTAGCTCCATTACCTCAGCAGAAGATTTGTAAGCTGGGCACAGGATTCACTAAATGCAGACGGTTCACTGTGTGCAGGGAACCAAAACCATGAATATACAGAATCAAGCTCCCCAAAATATTCTTGTCTATTACCCTTCATTATGCACATTTTCCTATTGTGGAAACACATCTCTTCCAAGATGCTGAACACTGTGCCTGAGCTTTGTGCCTAACCATGCCTACCTGAATTACTGAGTCTTTTCCTTGTGACAGAGCAATATGCCTAAGCATCTTGTTTTCTACCTTAGGGACACATTAGTCACTCCAGTGAAAGAAAAACGCAGGGCAATTTCTCAGCTGAGATCCTGGTGTTGTGCCAGTATGACAAACATTTTTATTTACATCAGCTAAACCACTGGCCTCTGGAAATCATTGCTCCATGCATTATATCTGGTGATTTTGATGCATCAGGGAGCTTTCTTGGGAATGATGGAGAAGGCAATACTGAATCAGGATGTAAGGAAGAGGTCTCATGGGCTCCTCAGCATCACACAAGTTTTTCTTCAGAACTCAAAGAAAAAAGGCCATCATCATTTATTTTCTAAGGCCTGGCCAATCTGTCCTATGAAAGGTCCCCTCTCCATAGCTCAGGCACAGCACTCACTTCTCTTTCTCCCATCATTAGCTAATTCCAAGTCCAGCTGTGGCCTGGAAAAAGCAGGGGAGGTGTGAAGCAAAGGAGTATCAGGGCAGGAGAGATGTTATTTCCCCTGCTGCTGGGAGAGAAGCAGCCCAGACAAAAAAATGTTGTTCTTTGATGCCATAGCGCAGATTTGGGATATTGGCCAGCTCCCAAGGGCTGTCCTTGGATGACTTTGCTGTCATGTCTCCCTTTCTCCAGGCAGATAATAATGCTCATCCATCACACTTAAACAGCCAGAACCAAATTCTGCTTCAGTTACGTCAGGGCGCAGCAGGAGAAACACTGCTGACACCTCTCTTGCTCTTTCCAGGTTTACCACAGGACAATTCCAAGAGCAGATTTCCATCCTGATGGTTCATCACACCCCTCAGAGAGGCACTCAAGGGTATTTCTTCAAAGCCCTTGTTGTGCAACACCCTAAAAAGCCCTTTCTCTCCATCTTGTTCTCATGGCCCATCACCTACAACTAAGACTGTGTTATGTGTATGCTCTTGTCTTGCATTTCCTGTGTGCCAGCAGCAAGACCTCAGAGGGCCCCAAAACAGAAGTTAGGCAGTAGAGGGCATAAATGAGGGCCCAAGGTAGGGCTGGATTGTTACTAGCAGCTCCTTGGTCCTGCTGCAGGGCCCCTTCTCTTGAACAACAGTGCTTTTCTCACCGCCCAGGAATTAAACTGCCCAAAGCCAGAGTGCAGAAAGGATCAGGCCTGTAAGCTGGTTTCACTTTTATTATTTGTTCCTAATCTCCTGTCAGTTCCCACGCAGGTTTTGAAGTATCCATCACCCCACAGCAAAAGCTCCCAACGAACAATGGATCTGTGGTTAATGAGTCCCAGGAACTCCTCTCACCTCGCTTGAGCCCTTGGGGTGAGAAAGTTAAGTGCTCCTGTGCGAGCTCAAGTGACTGCTCACCATTTCCGTAATATTCCATCTCTTTGTGTTTTGCAGTTTGCCTTCTGCTGAGCTAATGTTTATTCTTCCAGAGAGCAGTTATTGTGGTAAACTGATATCAGACCAGCAGTGTGGGAAATAAGATTTCATCTCCTGTACTTCAACACTTCATCCAGGAATAAAAAGAGAGCCAACCTAAGAGCCCTCTTTGTCTTTAACAAGGATGACACCTTGTTGCTAGTGCAGTGGTGATGGCTGTGACTCCTTGATGCTTACTGGGTCTCTCTCACCAGTGATCTTCCACGATTTAGATTCCGTGGGGTTTTTTTTCTAATGGAGAGGATATTGCACTCCCCTTATTTCAGTGTGAAAACCTCTTGGGCACACAGCATCTACTGCTGTTGTCTGGGTATTGGGGCACCAAGACTTCTAGGAACACGATTCTTTCCTGTTTGTTCATCTTAATCACACCCTTGAGCATGTTTTACTTTATCCACATAGGTAATATTAGAGAAAATAATGGGATTTCTGAGCTGAGAATGGACTAGCTCCCATTTGTGTGTTTGTAGACCTCTGCTATCCAAAACTGTGGAAGAAAAAAACGTCCTTTTACTTTTGTAGTTGTGGAGAGCAGATGATTCTTCATGGAAAATAGAACTCTCTAAGAATGTTTTCTATTCTAATCTTGCTGACTAATCTTTCTTCTTCTAAAGTTTTAATCTTGCTTAAGGAATAAATGTGCGATACTGTGTTAGAAAAGCCAATCAACTGCTCTGGCTCTAGCTGGGAAGCAGTGTGAGTTCCCCTTTGTACAAGCTCTTCTCAAATGCGATTGTTTCCCCAGTGTCAAATTCCATGGATTTTAGCAGCTGAATGGGTACAAAATTTGACATGGTCAGAAACGTGTGCTTATAAAAACTTATTACCGTTGAATAGGCGGCGCATTCTTGGTGCACTCATGTGCAAAGCGCCCTTGCGGAGGCCCGGCTGGCAGCACCTCTGGGCCTCATTAGCACACACACGCACCCAGGCCAGGCTCCCGCAAACGCCGCCCCGCTCCCGTGTGCCGCGGGCAGGGGACGCGGGAGGCTGCGCAGAGCCGGCACCCTCCTGCAGCAGCTGTCCTCAGCTAACCCCGGGGCTGGCCCAGGCAGGGCACAACCACCATGGCCAAGGCAAGCCCCGCCAGAGAGGAGGCAGCTCCTGAGGGCGAGAGCTCACGTGCTGGGAGCTACAGGCAGAGCAAGGCTGAATTGAGAACGGAGGGTGGGCACAAACAGCGAGCCTCGTGACCTTCCAGCTGACATTGCTTCTCCAGGGTTCTGCTGGGCACCAGCACACAGGTAGCTCTCATCTCCACCAGCATGCTCCACCAGGCCAGTAAAGTCCAGCAAGGTGTGGCAAGCTACTGGCACATTTGGACGCCTGGGTCACTGTAACCCAAATCTATGGCACCCATGCAAATGGAGCCCAGAGGGGTGTATCTATCCTAGAATCACCAAGTGGTTTGGGTTGGAAAAGACAATAAAGACCATGTAGTTTCATGCCCCTGCCATGGGCAGGGACACCTTCCACTATCCCAGGTTGCTCCAAGCCCTGTCCAGCCCAGCCTTAGACACCTCCAGGATGCACAAAGGCAATGGCTCACACCACACACAAGTACCGGATCGGTGTGCATACACCAGCTTTAAGAAAAGCTGCTTCACTCTCACAAGTTGCTCCACTGACAAGGCCCTACACTACCAAAACCTCTTTGCCTGGCTTAGTGCTATCCCCAGACTTAGAGACAAATCCCACAAGGTATTTGGAAGAGTTGAAATAACAAGGTTTGGGCAGCTGGGGCTGTGTGGGGAGGTTAAAGGCAGATGCTGAGCACACAGTGCCTCCTTCCTGGCCTCACCCAGCTCCGCACGAGCTGCTGCTTAGAGCGGAGCTTTTTAGCTCAGGCTAAAAGAGGGAACTGCAGTCCCCCTGACAGACCTGGGGATGATGGTCTGTCTTTCCTTGCTTCTCTGCACTGCAGCATTCACGGGCAAAGGGCCACAGTATCCCCTCTAGGTGGAAAGGCATCACAGGTGAGAGCTCTGGGTGTGAACAAATAAGAGCAGTTGCCAACAGGGAACTTGAGTGAGATTTTTTACGAGTGTTCAAATAAGGAGCAGGGAAACCTCCCTGGACACCGAGTGTTCATGCAAATCCAGTTCTCATCTAATTTGCTCTAAAGACTGCTCAACAGCTTTTCTAATGCCTATGTGGCTTAGGTGATTAAACCCAATTGGTGTCATGTTCATAATGAAAACACTTCTCAACACACACAGATTCTGATAAGATTTTCATTAACAGCAAACAGCCTGGAGGTCACTTTTTAAAACAAAAAGCTACAATTTTTCAATTTAAATTAGCGTGTCATTATTTGATTTGATTTTAGTAGTTGAAGCTATCTCTGGGAATTGTCAAAATGAAAAATGTTATTGAAACAAACCATCTGAAACAAGTGCAAGTATTTTTTTAACATCCAGTGACCTGAAAATCCATTTTTCACTCAGCTCAAATTATTAGTAATAATAAAGAAAGCAAAAAATATATTTCGCCATTAGAAATATGACTTGCACAGGAATAATATCCAGTGGTATCATCACATCCATTCCTTTATGAAAATTCTGCCTCACTAGGTAAGTTTTCCTAGGAGCTTAAGATATCCCTTGTACTATGAAGAAAAGGTCTTAAACGAGGATTCTGGCAAAGTTCAGCTCCATTTCACCAGAAGACAAAAGGTCAAAATAAGCCCCAAAGATAATAAGGAATGTCATTCATAGGTGGGATGAGTGCTAAATGGCTCCACATTCAAGCAGAGCTTTAGTTTAAAAGACAAGAGTGGGGCATCCTTATTTAGCTATAGTGATTCCAGTGGCAAGAACAAGGCTCCTTCCACAGGCAAGTTAAATGCAGTAAGGGGTGTTGATCCCTAAAAAGGCATAGAAGAAGGAATAACTTTAAAGGGTTGAAACTTTTAACTTTGACATTTTAAAGCAGAATACTTCAGGCTTAGTGTTGGTGATCATTTTCATTTCAAAGTTCACCTGCATTTATTATACAGGGTCAAACAAAACTTGTCAGTTTAGCATGAGTCCCTCTTTTTCTTTTTTTTTTTATTTTTTTTTTATCCTTTCCATCTTGCCATGATTTTGTTTCAGGGTCCACAAGAACCAGTCTCTTTACACAGGCCGCCAAACCAAGAATATTACATAGTTCTATGTTCTTTAAGCTTTCCACATATTAAAAATTAGTATTCATGTCACGGTCAATATCCTGTGAGTAAATAAAAACTGTAAATCCAAGTGAACAACCAAATTCCTGGCACTGCCTGCTCCAAACTCACATCTCCTCCTACACTGCCCCCAAGCCAGCAACACACATATACCCAGATATCCAGAAAGAGAAAAGGAATTTCATAAGCCCCAGACTTCCAGAAGAATTCCTCCCTTGTTCTCCTCCTGACCAGGGCCTTTGGGTTTCCAGCATTTTTCTTCCTGGCTGCTGTTAGTTCTGGCAAGAGCAGTTATACCACTAAGAAGTTACAGACGACCCTCTGTTCCATTCCAAAACCAATTTAGCTAACTTAAACCAGCACCCCTCCTTACACACACACCTTCTTATCAGATGCAATTTCCACTAGTGCCGGAGGGGCAGAGGAAATCAGAAAGCACACTACAACCCAGCAGGAAATATTTCTGACCATGATTAATGCTTCCTTTAGCAGTGCAACAGAATCTTTACAGATCTTTGGGGATCCTTGGAAGAATTCCATTTACTGCTCTCTAGGCCATATTTTGCTGTGAAAACCTTATTACACAACAGAAGCATTAACGGATTCAGAGGAAAATAAGAAAAGATGTATTATCCTAAAGATTTGGAGAACAGGGAGAGAAGAAGTTAAGAAAGGCACACAGGGTTTTCCTTTCACTCCATGTGATTATGTTGTGATAATGCCCGCTACAGACCTGTCCATCACTCCCGGACTCAGGTCAGAGAAGCTCTCTGACCCGACCAGCTGGGTGACACAAGCCAAACAATGATAAATTCAGCTTCAGTTGCTCTTGCCAGAAGGATCTCTGGGTTGCCTGTTGAGCAGCTATGAGACAACCACACTTTCCCTTTATTCAACTTGTTTTTTTCTTTCTCTCTCTCTCTCTTTTTTTTTTTTTTTTTTTTTTTTTTTTTTTTTTTTCCCCTTTTTTTTTTTTGGCTAGGGAGTTTGCAGGGCTTGGAAAGGCCAAGTCTCTCATCTCTCCTATGCAGAAAGGTGTCTTTCTAACTTTGGCTTCCTACTGAGCTTCCACATTCCCAACTTTTAGCAGATACACGGGTAATTGCCTTAAACTACCTTGATAGGAAGTACTTTAAAGCCATCCTCTGCCACAATAAACTCACCTTGCAGATTTCTAGGTATTGCTGGGAAGCTGGCCAGTGAGATCCCACAGGGATGCAGGGAACCAGCTCAGTTCCAATTGCCTCTGGATTGATTTGCTCCCTCCCAGTCACTGGGGAATGCCACAGCTACAGGCATAATGGAAGATAATTCCTTTATTGGAAATGGCAGGATATTACCCTCATTTTCAAATTACCCTAAAGAGAAGCAGACTCAGTCTGGAGTGCTAAAGAATCAGCAACTAACCAAAGACATTTGACTGAGGACCATGCTTGGTCTACAACTGGTCACGAAAAGTAGAGGGGCAGATTACAACCCCCTGTGAATTACAAAGAGGGCTTATGGTGACTCAGGAAAAATCAAGATGATAATGTTGTTGTTGGCATGTGATTTATCCCAGCCAGAATTTAGCTTGTGGCATCACATTTTTTCCCTATTAAAATATGCCACTGCCTGAGCTTCTATAATATCTCATCACCAAAGGCAGGTGGTCTCACAGAGCAGTGCTATCACACCCTCTCCCCCCAAACCCCGAGGGGTCAGTGATTCAGCACTGACTCACTGGGATCAGGACCACAGACTGAGCCACTTGGTGTCATTTCTCTTTGCCTTGCAAAGTCTCCCATCCAAGGGCTGACACAGTCCAACCTATTAAGCCAATGAGAGATGACAAGATCCCAACCTGAGAAGAATAAAACCTGCAGAACAATAGATGCTCACCCTGGTTCTCTTCAGCTCCAAGCAGCACAGGAACCTTTTGCTTCAGCAGCTGATGAGAGACATAACAAGTCATAGAGACACTGAGTCACTCAAGCGTGCTTACTTTTGTTTCTGCTTACTCCTTCCTCCAAACCTCCAGCTTCTGTTGCTGTGTCCATGGCTCACTCTCCATCAATCTCCATCAAACATTGATACAAACCAGAAAAAGCTCATGTCCCTGGTGGGCAGGGAGACCTCTAACTGCAGTTCATAATTAATGCCCAACACTTGGTTAAATAACAGCCAGTCTTAAGGAAAGCACAGATGAAGGCTGTGCCTACACATTTTTTTTGCATTGCACCAGTTTCTTAAAAATCTTGGCTGTTCCCTGTACAGGTTTCTCAGCTCAGACTGTACAGAGCACAGTCTCCCCACAGTCTTGCTGCCTTTCCACACTGGCCACAGGAAAAGAAAGATGGAAGCATCTGCTGTTTTTGTGCCTGAAGTTTACAGGTTGCTATCCCAAAGGACTGGATTACATGGAGGAAGAGTGATTTTTGGATGTACCCCTTAGTGAACAGGTGAGGACACAGGTGCTGCTGGCAGGTCCACATGTGTTGCTACATTAGAGGCAGGCTCAGAAAGAAGCACACAAACTTCTGTTCCCAAAGTAGAAGGAACTGTTAATAAACTGGAAATCCAAAGTTTTTCCAGCTGTGGAGGTGTATTGCTGAGAGTGGCCCCTGCAGAATGGCACAGAGGAGTGTGGGGAGCCCTGGGCCAAACCCAACTGCCACTGACTAAAGCAGGAGCAGGAAAGGCCTTGGGCTGGAAAAAGGGGCTGCTCTGCACTTACAGGCAAGGAGAAGCAGGGAGTCCCTCCCCTCCCATGTCTGTGGCTGGGTTTTGGCCTAGCAAAAAGGGTAAGTTGCCCCGGATGAAGCTGTGATGGAAAACTAATCCTCTCCAAAATAGCCCAGTGCTAAGAAACATCCGTGGATCTGGGCAGGAGAGAAAGCAAGGACCTCTTCTAAGGGCATTTGTTTCTCCATCACTCTTTTGTGGTGTCTTTCCCTCACCCACCTCCTTGCCTGCTTGGTTATTCCAGCATTAGTTTGCACGGTCTGATTGCAGAGACAGAACAACAGAGGTCTGCTTGGAAAGCCAGCAGAAAGCTCTTAGCTTGAGACCAGAAATGTGCAGAATCCCCAAAGAACAAAAATGTTTGAACTTGCCTCCCCAAAAGTCTTGTATTCATTGACTTGCAAGCAGGGGGAACAGCCATAGTGATTTAACCTAGGGAAGAGTGCCAACAACTTATTTAATTGCAGAGTTTGTGCCAACAAGCCCACAATACAACTATTAATACAAGTCTGCAGTACAAGACTAATTCTGCTAACCTTTTGCTGTTGCCTTTTAGTCAGGTCAGCGGCTGCATCCCTTCTGTGCTGACACTATTCAACAAACACTGGCAACTGCTTTTAAGCAAACACCAAACGGAGCAGGGCAGGAGGGAGGGGAGAGGGACCATTGAGAAAATGAAGATTCCCCCACGACCCCACCCCTCGCTGTCCAAACGTTTCACATTTCTTTCTCCAATTCAAGCCCCTCTCTTGAAACTGGGAATGTGTCTTGCCATGTATTTGACCCTGGAAAACAGCCAGGTCTTTGGTCTGGATTCCATCAGCTCATTTCCCAGTTTCTATGAGACTGCATTTGAGAAATGTGGGTCTATCTCAGTCCACTGGCAAGACTGGTCATCAATCAATGTATGAAAACATGAGGTCTGACACTGAGGACCAATCCACTTTTCTAAATGCAGAATTCCTTTAAAGAACACATATTTTTACAGAAAAATTCAGAAAGAAAGCAATAATGGATCCGGCACTACTGCAAGTTTTCAAGGGCACGATTATTCCAGCAATTTTGTGCCACTGTAAACATCTCAAAATCCAGTATTAAATGATGCATAAATCTCAAGCAACATCCTTCTTGTATGAGGTAATAAACTCCCTGCAGCATTTGCAGACTCACTCCTGCTTCACTCTTCACCCATCCCCACATTTGGGTTTTCTCCTTACATCTCGTGGCTGTATCACAACTATAAATTCCAACCACCTGGGAGCAAATTTCTTTATTACACTCATAAACAGCATTAAAGGGGTTGTAGTTTTTACCTTTATCCTGCTGCCACTACCATGATACAGAAAATAAATGCTGCTTACAAGCTCAACAGAAAAACCAAGGTAAAAACTTCCACACGGCTACCGTCAGCGCTCCTTCTTAGGGGGCTCAGTAGTTCCCCACAGGTACTGGGAAATTTTCAGACCCTGCTGAGCCTACAAACCAACTCCCCAAAGACTTCGGCTCACAAAGGGCACCCCTGCATGTGCCGTTTAGAAAAGGCCCCACTCCCGCCGGCGGCTGTTAAACCCCGGTATCTGCTGGATCTCGGCTTGGCCGGGCTTGAAAACACGGGAGCGGCGGATGCGGCCGGGCCGGGGCTGCTTACGGCATCGCTGCAGAATGTGTGACTGTGTGACTGAGCCCCGCTGCAACGCCCCGCCACGGCATTTGTCAGCCGAACTCCTCATTCAGCCCGGCCTTGGAAAATCCCCATTCTTGACAGAGAATGGGGAATGGCTTTCAGGCTGGCAGATTATCTGGGGAGTCTGTGGGAACTGCAAAACACTGCACCTGCCTGAAAAACGGCACCAGCTCAGCACAAGACATTTCCAGAGGGGAAAGTTAATATATGGGAGGAATGCACATAAATCCTGTTATTTCTTAATGGGATTTGGGAGCTTATTTCTCACCCCGTGCTTTGAAATGTATCCCACAGCCTATTCTATTAATGAATTTAAGCACAGTGATTTTCTTATCAGCAGGAATCATTCTTCACTGGGGTTTGATTTTTTTTTGTGGCATTTTTTAATGCAAGTGTGAAAAATTAATATTATGCTTGAATAGCAGTTAGGATGTTAACAAGCTGTGTCCTGGATAAGCTGCTCCTGTTCTGCTCCTGTTGTTCTTTTCCTAATTTCAGTTGACCAACAAACCTGGAATCATTTATTTGTTGGGGGTTTTTTTTATGATTTAGGCAGTGGCTGGCTAAAAATGGAAAGATGGGAACTCTATTTCCAGTTCAGCTGTGTGAATGAGTGGGCACAAACTTTCTCTTACACATTTGAAAACACATTTGAACATTTGAAAAGTTTTTTCCCACCTCTCAGGTGTATTCAGTCAGTACTGATGGGTACCAACATCTTTCAGGGTTTCATGGCACTGCCTTGCATGCTCTCTCTGCTGCTGCCACTGGATGAGGATTCATTTTGGAGTACACAAAGGAGTTACAGAAATTTTCTGCCTTAGCAGTCTATTTTCGAAGGCCCCTGGACATTGTTCCTTTGACTATCAGTGTTTGTGGGAAAGCAAATTACAGTTCACCTCAGTTTCACTTTCAAAGATCCTCCCCAATTCTGACTAGTTCAGAGAATATCTGAGTTGGAAGGGACCCATAAGGACCATCAAGTCCAATTCCTGCATCTGCACAAGACCACTCTAAGAATCCCACCATGAGCCTGAGAGCATTTCCCAATCATTCCCTGTGCTCTGGCAGGCTTGGGGTCCATGACCATTGCCCTGGGGAGCCTGTTCAGTGCCTGAGCACCCTCTGGGTGAAGAACCTTTTCCTAATAATCAGCCAAACATCTCCTGACACTCCAGCTGTTCCCTGGCATCCTGTCACTGGTCCAATACTGCCCGTGCAATAGACCTATTCTGGATTCATGCTTCACAATTTTGAGCTTCCTCAAAAGTTCCTGAAGGCAAACACCAATGAACTTTGAGATGAGATTAGCTCAGCTCCAGCTCTATTATCAATGATGGGTTTTCTTCCTGTGCCTTAGGCTCCCAAGAGCTGTGGGAAAGGTTGAAAGTAGTGGACCCTTTCACAAACAAACATCTGTTGTGACCAAACATTGAGTTGAAGAGTTCATTCCCTGGGTCTCATTTTAGGATCAGTTTTTAAACCTCAACTTTGGCTGTATCTGCTACAGCCAAGGGAACGAGGATATGTGGCATTTTTCTGTCTAGCCTTTCATGTAAGCTGAAGCCAGGGCAGGATTTCTGAGGGCTTCATTTCTTGACCCTAAGGATTACATGGTATGTTTAATCACACAGGATTCCTCTCTGTCCTGAGAAGAAAATATTTTTTCTTTTGTATCTTTCTGTGACTTTGAAGAACATGACACTCCACAACTCCTGTGGCAGCAATCAGGGGTGGAGACCTGATCTTTGAGAGCAGCTGTCCCTGGGGATTTAGGCCAAAACTTCACAGCTTGGGCTGATCTCTGCCAAGGAGGAAACTCTAAAGCATGACTGGTCAGCTGGACACCAACACCTGGCAGACCATTCCCACCCCTTCTCAGTACAGAGAAATTTTTTTTTTCATCATTTCCTTCCACGGGCGCGTTCATAACAGATTTGTCTGTGCCCCTTGGGATTCACAGCTTGGGACAAGCAAGGTGTTCCCTGCAGCCAGGTTCCCTGTGACACATCACACACAGCAGAGCTGGCACTGCCCCCTGAGCAGTCTGAAAGCTGCCCCTGACCCTGCTGGAGCAGCAGCGGTGCCCACCAGGCCCTGCTCACGTCAGGCACTGAGTTTGCCTGCGGTTGCTAATTCAGTGCTGTGGAAGTGAACAGAAGTCTTTTTGTGCTGGAGAGCGCTCGGCAGCCTAATGGAGGGGCTGACAATAGAAGCCTTTTCATGCAGCAGTTCCCTTGCTTTAAGAAAAGGTAGGGATCCTGTCCCTTGTGCTGGCATCAGCAGTCCTTGGAGAGGCCCTAATGCGAGCCCTGAGAAACCAGGAGGAGTGGGGAGGAGCTGCCTCCTGCTTCCTCAAACGATTACAGTTGCCAGTCTGCAGCATCCTTGATATTTGGGATCAGACATCTGCCTTGTGCACTGCCTGCCCCAAAAGTCAGATGTGCCGGCAGATGATTTCGCACCATGAACCTCTCCCCATTACCAGAATATTGGAAGATAAAGGGAGAGAAGGGGTGTTTTTTTCAAACATTAACAACACGGGCCCCAAGCTATTCTTCAGCAGCAAGGAGAAAAATAAAGTCCACATAGACAGGAACAAGGGTGGGAATGGTCAAAAAAAAAAAATCAAAATGAATCTTAAAAAAGTCACAGAAGATGTCACTGTGCCTCTGGCTCAGTTTCATGTCCTAATGCCCAGGCCAACAAGCCTTGCATGAGACTGCCAGCTTCAGAGAAGCCTCCCTAATGTGAGCATGGGCCATGGGTTTTGTGCCTGCAGCCCCACAAAAAGGGCAACAGTTCCTGAACTGCCACTTGTCACACCAAGGGATACAGGGAACAGATGCAAAGTAACTTTGCCTGTCAGTGCCTAAGATAATTTTGTTTTGTTTACGGGGACTCGGGGCATTCAAGCGGGGAAAGCTACGAGCTCCTGGTACTGGGAGAACACTGATTCCCTGTGTTTGGATCAGAGACAGGGAGAGGTGCCTGTGGACCAGCTGGCTACACAATGGCCTTTGGAGTTTCGTTTTGTCAAGAACAGTGGAACAATTCTCACTGCACGTCACAAAGTGCTCTGTGAGCTCTCTCAACCCAAAATACCAGAGAAGTAGCACAGGCAGGAGAGCCTTGTGAAGGCAGCCACGTCCAGCTCCTGCAAGCACTGACTGCTGTTCACTGCATCGGTTTGGATCAGCCTCCAGACAAGGTTTAAACACCTTACAACAATTCCAGATGATTTCTCAGGCTCTGTCCCCAACTATTCCCATTATTATTAAACTTTTATTGCTTCCTACATCCCTGCTGAGAGGTAAACCTCAGAGTTTGTGTCATGCTTTTGGCATGAGGTCCCTGCAAACGACCTGCCCTTTTGAGTGAAGGGAACCCAGGAACTCGAGCACAGCGTGTGAAAAGTGCTCCCGCCCAGCCACCATCCCAGGGAGAACACTTGGGATGCTTTAATTCCTAGGCAAGAGAAACAACTCCTTTGTTAGTTTCGTCAACACGGAGCTCAAAATAAAAGGGCATTTCAGAGGCCTGCAACAGCCAGAACTGTTCCAAAGGTTTGTGTAGTGAGGAGAAACACACCACAGAAATATCTCTCCTGGCTCCAAAATGGTTGAGACTGATTAACATTAATTACCTTAGGTTAAAAATTCTTAGGAGAAAATTGAGAGGGAATGAAACCTTCTGTTACCAGTTTGCCTTCACTGCCTATAACAGTCAGGGCTTTCATTTTTTTTGCATTTTTGGTCTTGGAGCTAAGGGTGAGCCAAAAAAGTAATTTGGAAATGGAAATCTGGGTTTACTTCTGGGTATTATCATGATTTTGAGGTCAGAGAATATTGGATTCTAATTAAACTCTTGGTATCACCTGAAATCACTTTGGCATTTGTCACTGAAGTTTTATTTCCAGATGAAAAAACCACTTGTTTAATGAAATTTCCACTGCAAGCAAATATCCTGCAATCGGGCCAAAATTACAAGGTTCTAAACTACTAAACAGGTATAATAAAAAATCAGAAATTCAACTGTAGGACCCAAGGTCTGGAAACAGAGGAGTGGAGGTCACTTCAGGGAACCTGACTTCTACTCATTTCGAAGACTTAGTGACACATTGAGCACACTGAGTTACTTTCTAAGCACAAATGTGTTTAAACACTAAAAACAAAACAAGCAAATCTCCTGTTTTTTAAAAAAAGGAAAATAATTAAAAACTTGAGAACCTTCTTGCCAAAGGACTATTTGACACCATGACCTTGACTACATACCACAGAATCAATATAAAAGAGAAAATACACTGTGTAAATTGCCTCTTTTTGGGCACTGTCCCACTGCTACCAAGGGACATTCCTCCTTTAGGTACTGACTTTTGGATGTTTCCTTGAGGTGCAGCAGGAAAGGAACGTAAAACTGACCACCTTTTGCCATCCTTCCATTCCTTCCCTATTGGTACACCAAAAACAGATGCTGGGATGATTCCACAAAGCTTTATTCTGAAGCTTCTCTCAGGGAAAAACATGATTTAGATGTAATAAATGTATGGTTTGCTCCCACCTCCAGCAAAATAAATGATGAATAGACCTGCCTGGAGGACTTTGAATCAGCTGCCACGAAACTGTTTCAGTAAGTGCAAGGCTGTCTTTCCACAGGGGAAAAAAAAGCACAGCATTAGCATAAAGAATCTGTGTGCTCACATTTCTGACGAGCCGAGTTAGGCTGGGGTGCAGGATGTGCCGAGCACGGTGGCTGAGTCAGCAGGGCTTTGCCGCTGTTCCCGAGCGGACTCCGGCCCAGCCGTGCCCGTGTGTGCGCTCAGGCAGCGCCCCCGCTCCAAGCAAGGCAGCCCGTCCCGCCCGCTGCACGGACAGCAGCAACGCGTCCCACGAGGGAATCTGGCTCAAAGGCAGCAAATAGCTTTGTTCTCATTGGGAAGGCAATGCTAAAAAAATACACTCAAGTATACTAAAGCTCTGGTAGCTGGCTGTCTAAACCAGCACTTGGGAGCAGCTGAGAACACAGGCCTGCCTGCCTTTTGCACTTACACCCCCGACTGTTGCTTCCCTCACTTAGGGGTAAATTCTTGGCGTGTTACTGCTGGAGAAACGTGTCTTTCCCAAGGGCTGCCCAGGGCTGTGAGAACCAGGTTTGGTGCACGAGGGCCTTTTGTAAATTCACCTCTCTTGGTTTTGAACTTCCATCCCAGCCTTTGATCTGAAGCTGAGTCTGGGTCCCCAGCAGTTCCTGAGGCCTAGAAAGAACTACTGTATTCACACAGATCTGTGTGAATCTCTCTGCTATTCCATAACAATACATCAGTGTTGTCATGGACACCAGCTTAGACATTTGCTGAAATGTCCACTTTTATTTACTCTAAGGCTATTCAACACCACTCTGTCAGCGCAAACAGAGAGGTAAGGAGACATAAATGTAACTATTTGCCAACAGAACAGGGAACCAAGACAGAAAACAAAACTTCTTAATTATGAAAAATCAGAAATTAAAAACTGGCATCCAGGTTTTTCAGTATTTATGAGGTATTATTTAGAACTGTTGTTGGATCATTCCCAGTGCCTGCATCTTTAATGGTCCCTTTCAACCTAAAACTTTCTATGGTTCTCCAAGCACTCTTGTACAGAATTAAACCTGTAACATAATTCATCATTTCCCCACAGTTCCTTATTACTTCACAGCACACTCAGGCGAGGAATACTGAATTAACTAAATGACTAATATGCAATTAATTCTGAAGAGCACATAGCGAATTGAAGCACCAGAGGAATTTCTCAGTTGAAATTGGAAACCAGGAAACGGGAGCTGCCTGAATTCCAGAAAGCAGAGCTTTCACATGCAGCCATTCTCCAGCTCTGCATCAGCCATGCATGAGCAAAACACTGAAATGCTGACACTGATAGCACAAACCAAGCAGGGACTACGAGGAGAAAAAAGGGAAAACCCAACCAAAAATAAAAGCCAGCACATTTTTGCGAGGTTATTTCAGGAAAGGCAGGCACAAGTCATACAGCTCCCAGTGGCACTATGCACACTCCAGGCATGTTTGACATTAAGGGGCCTGGTTGTTGTGGAAACCAAATCCCATAGATTAATTAATGTTCAGCAGCCAGAGCCATCTCCCATCCTCTCTGTCTCCCTGCCCCCAATTAAAAAAAAAAAAAAAAAAAAGGGGAGTGTGATTTTTACATCACAGAAGAATGTCAGAGCAAAAAGAAACTCTTTCCTCACAACTGCAGAACACTGCCAGGAACAGTGAACAGCCTGTGTTAGTCCCATAGTCCCAAGTGTTTATAAAAGAAAAATTATAACACCATTTCAGTGAAACTACTTTTGCTGTCTGTGGCTATGCCAAACTGCCTCCAAGAAGGTCCTGCAAGAAAGATGATTGTGTGAAATTTCTAGAATCCTTTCATGATGAAAAGCCTTTAATGGGAGCCTCCCTTTCTTTACTTTCAACCCCTAAATGTAGTAATCACAACTAATTTACTTCAGTGACTGACACTCTTCATGTGAACGTGTTTGTACAGGGAGTTGCAGCGGGATTTGAAAATGCAAAGGATTTGAACAACATTGATTCTGAGTATCAGCATTTTCTTTTATCTGCTGCTGGTTCTGATCCATCGAGTTCCCCACATACACCCCAGTTTGTAGGAGGGAGCAAGACTGGACAAAAGTCCCTCCGTGCACTGGTAGCTCAACACACCCACTATAGACACAGAATGCACCAGATTGATGACACAGGACAAACACGGTTAGGACCCACTAGAGGTGAAATTTCAGAATTACCTATATTCTATTTTCAGAACAGTTTTAGGGTCATAGGTCAAACATATTTTAGATTTTCAAAGATTTAAGGTGATGCTTTTGAAAATCTGTGGCGCTCAGCACCTGCATCTGGAGGTACCTGGGTAACAGACCGGTTGGGATGAGAACAAGGAATTCCTTCTCCCATTTTCCCCCTGCTCAAAACACCCTTGTGAGCTATGCTACTAGTTGCCTGTGGAGAGCACCCAATCACTAAATAATAAAAACTTTGAAGGCACACATACTTAACAGATGTTTAGTAAGTAGGGTGAGCAAACCACTAGCACAGCACAACACTTAGCAAACAGGTGCAAGTATTTACTGCACTGTTTCACACACACACACACACACACACACTCACACTCCTAATTAGCCAACATTCCACCTGGGCTGAAAGCACTCACTTTGTTTTTACCTCAGGAGTGGTGGGGTGGATTACTGACCATGCTCAGGTATGCCACAACTTCATGACACAAGATCACTTCATGAGAGTCCCCCAGTCCCTCCCATTCATAGCAGCAAAATAAATACAGCCAATTTCTGCAAGCCACGATACTTCCTGTGGGACAAAACCTGCACTCGGATACCTAAACAATGCCCAGAGCTCTCCTGTGTCTTCAAATACACAGCTCCTGAGCAAACCTGCTGACTTGAACAGGTGCTCGACACTTAAAGCCCAGGCCAAACACAACGTCAGTTATTTCATTTCAGTGTTACTTCTACAGCTCTTCCCCTCCCTCCCACCTTGCTTGCGTGGCATGGAAAATGAGAGAAGTACCTTTGAGATGATTAATGGCTCTCCGTGCTCCAGCCCGCCCTTCAGCGTGAATCCCCATGGAGCACCTCCGTGCAGCAGCGCCTCCAGGTAGATGTATCTTCCCTTGTGGGTGATGCTGCACTCTGAAGGGGATATGCTGGTGTTAATGTTGTCTAGCATCCTCATCTGTCCCAATCACATACTCAGGCAAACAAAAAACCCACTCAGGCAGTCACGGAGCGACCAGGTTGGAAATCGAAATCCCCAGAAGCCCACCACAAGTCATCCCTGAATACGAGAAACAGGAAGAGCCCGAGGTGGAAAGTTCTGCTTCAGAGCCGGAGTCCGAGGTGATGGGTTAAAAACAGCCCCATCAACATTTCACCACGCTGCCTCTCCGTCAGGATTTTTGTTTCAGCACTGAGCTCTCCCCATTCCCAGGTACTCTGAGCATCAGAGCTTGGCAAAGATTTCTCTTCCTGCCTTCGGCAGACCAAAACTGCTTTTAAAGATGGGGGCAAAAAAACAAAGAAAAAGAAAAAAAAAAAAAAAAAAAGAAAAAAAAAAAAAACCAAAAAGGGAAAAAAAAAAAAAAAAAAGAAAAAAAGACAAAAAGAAAAAGTTTATGGATCTAAAAGCCCCTGGCCAGTAAATTGCCAAAATCCAAACGAATGCTTCATTTGTGATTGATTATCAGTCTTTTCTTCCTTTCTGCATGCGATTTACCATTACAATGGCCTTTTTGCCTCAGCCCACTGCACTAAAAGAATGGAAGCGTCTTCTCCCTCTCAGCTCTCAGTTACTCTGTTCGCTTACTTCACAATTTTCTGACTTGTCAAAAAAAAAAAAAAAAAAAAGGCTGGGGGAGGAGGAGAGAGCAAGTCCATTCCTAAAACCCTTTAGAGGGGTTTACAATGTGAAATAACTCCATACTTATTGGATTAAAGAGTGAAAAAAAGCTACTGGGAAAATTGGAGAAGCAGGTGAAATGAATCCTCTGGGAAAAACATTAGGGCGATAGCTGAACTCTTTTCATTTTCGGTGCTCTCCCCGATGAGCTGCCAGAGCTGCAGCAGCTACTGCTGCTCTGAGGGAGGGTGAGGAAGTGAGGGGAGAGAGAGAGAGAGAGAGATGGATTAAGGCAAGTAAGGCAGTGCTGCCCAATTGTGCACATCAAGCACGCAATTATAAAATGCAGTGTGCAAAAGCTGGGGCTCACCCTTTTATCATGCCCCCGGAAACCACCATCTTTCTATTGTCCTTGCCAAGGAATTGTAACAATCCAAACTGCCAGTTGCTGAAAACACAATGGACCTGTTCCAAATCAGCTCAGTGGAGCACTGCTAATAATTCTGCTCTCATAAAGCGCTTTTCCCCTGCATGGAGCCTACCAGTTTCCCTGGACATATTTCTTTTCCCCATTTACATTGCCAGACAAGGCCAATTCTTCCTCAATAAATGGGATAAGAAATAGCACAAAAAAACTCTGGATACTTTTATTGATGTAGGCTGTTACCTACTGTAGAACATGTGGATGTGGGTGCATCTGCTCTTCCACATGTGCACGTAGACTTAGGGACTTGGCTCACCACTTAAGCATGTGTCACTGAAGGTGTGCAAAACCTTTCCTGATTTTTAATTGGACCTCAAATGGTGCAATAGAGAGAGGAGACCAGAGCTCGCCGCCCTTCCTGTTGGCAGAGGTGAGGAAACACATAGTGGTGTCTTTGCCTCTAAGGCACCCCCAGCTTTTGATCTCACCGTGCATGGGATGTGCATTATTTCTTCAGGTTATTTCTCCTGCAGGTTTTGCAAGCTTTCAGCGCCTTGTGTTAGCAAAACCTTAATGAATAGTGGGGGAAATGCTTTGGAGCTGGGACTCTAAACCCAAGAATCCTTGCATTTGTCCATGCCACCTCATTCCCTTTAAGATGTTAGAGGTTCCCAGAGCCTCCTATTTGCCCCACATATCCCAGGTCTCATTCCTAACAGCCATGGAGACAAATACAGAAAAGAGGCCCCTCGCTTTACTTTTCATGGTAGATGATTCCTCAGCCCTTGCTTACACAGAGCTTTGCCCCCTCAGCTCCCCTCCCAGGGGCCGAGTGTTCATTAGCCTCACATCCTGGTCAGGCTCACGGGTTGCTATTATCCAGAACTCACCCTTTAGCCTGACTCAAATCAGATTTCTGAGGTTTTACACTCCTAATGTTTCAGTGTGAAAAACCCTGACTCCAAGCCACCACAAAGAGCAATTCATTTCCATGCTCTGGGCAGCCCTTCCAGGAACAGGCAAAGGCTCCAGGAGCTCTCTCGGGGCCGTGCCTCCTCCTCTCCATAGCCAGCAGGACGAGGTGAGGCTGTGTAAGGACACAGCAGCCTGTTCACAGGCCGAGGCAGTTCTCTGGATTACATCCATTTCCCATACAAAACCTTTGTCACCACGCCTGTCTGCCGACACCACATTTACAGTGAGAGCTGGATTTCTTACGGGGCCTGCTGCATCTGATGATTAAAAGGTATCCACATATTTCAGAGAGACAATTTCACTTCTCCTCCAGCACTGCGGTTCATTTCAAGTGCTGAATCCAACATGATTTTTGCCAAAAACTCCATCAAACTTGTTACCATTGGAAGCACAAAATTTTCTGCCCTTACCACCTCCAGATTTGCTATTTTTTTCATCCTGCTAATCCAGATCTAAAAAGGTCACATCCAGGTGCTTCCATGCATCAGAGACTCACAACCAGCCAAGGAAAATGTTTGAAAAGGGTTGCCCAATACTGTGCCACTTCTTATTCCACACAGGAGTTCTTCTCAGAACAGAGCTGAGATACTCCTTGAAGGGATGCAACCCCAAGAGACCCGGGCTCAGAAAAGTGCTTTCCACACAGAGCAATGCATTTGAAGTTTTGCGCAGTTTCGGTGTAAGGGAAAATAAATTTGGAACAGTCATGTCAGAACCCTTTCCCTCATCGAGCACCACTAAAGCAGGAAAAATTACCACTGATTTCACTTTTCAGAGGTCCCAATCAAACCCTGTATTTATCATCAATCGAGGCAGCTGGCAACTGCTCTGTCTTTTCCTAAATTCCTTCAGGTATTCCCAAGTTTCTTTTGCAGTTCCTCAGAGCAACACTGCCCCCGTCTGCTGGAACCAGAAACTGTCGCTGTTTAAAGCCGATCGATTCACATGCTAACATTTCCTTAGTTAAGAGGCATTTACTACGCTCTTCCCTTTCAAAAATCAAGCAGGATCTGTCCTGAGTGTTCAGAGTGCCTGACTTAATCAAAGACAGGAAATTCAGCTAATTTTGTACACACTTGTTGCTGTCCTTTGGGCAGGAGAACACTAGGCTTAGTTTAAATCTGCCTGCTGCTTAGTTCTATCCTGTAAGTTCAGAGGAAGCAGATTCAGAATTCATCTCTACAGAGAAGTTTTGTGAAATAACGTGGGCCCTCCTACCTTTCACAGAGACCCAACGGGTGACTTGCTGATGGCCATACAGGAAGCGTGAAAAGGCTGAAAAAGAAGTGCTCCTTTTCCCTCGGTCCCTGGTTTTATCACTGAAGAACTTCTCTTTTCCTTCCAGACAGGGCTCTGTGTAAGCTGAGGAGCGTCAGGAATTTTAAATAATGGACATCCTTCAGGCACCAGTGGGCCCAGCTTCTTCCTCTCCCCAGGAGTCCTGAAGCCATTCACCTAAATCTGCAGTAGGGTGGAACAAAACACAAGTGTCAAAAGACACAGGTCTCCTGGATCAGCCCAGGACCCCTTCAGGAATTAATCATTCCCTCTTGGGGTAGCAGTTCCCCTGGAAGTTTATTATAGTAAACAATAGGAAACAAATAAATAAGAAATATGGCTTTCCTATACTTACCTCCAGTCTGCTGGGGCTGACTGTAACATATCCATCTCCTTAGCTCTGGGAAATGTCAGTCTGGCATCTAAAAGAAGAAATAACAGGAGGGAAGATATGTTGAGGCTCTGCATGGTATCAAAGGGATTGCAATCATCAACTAATGTTCAAAAGGTGCTTCCAGAGAAAAATTCCTAGGGCTACACTGGGAACCTCCACTCAGATTCCCAGCTGGATTTGAGTTCATCTTCCTTCCACACCACAAAATAAGCTTGTTTGTCTGGATAGGCCTGAGGTAAAAATGTGAAAAATGAGACAGAGAAAGGGGAAAACAGAGATCTGAGAGTGAAAGGAAAGAAAGAACAAAGCTGAGAAACAGAATAACCTGTGAAATCAATGAATCCACATCCTTCTGGTGTTGGAAAAGGCACTTGTCTTTGAAGTCTGAAAGGAAAGAATTTTCTTTGGAGAACATGAAGGAGATTCTCCATTTAATATTGCCTCCGGTACTATTACTGCTGTGGGTTGTTCAGTTCCTCAGAGCAAACCAAAAAGCAAGAAGCCAAGGTGGGGAATGGATCCATCCCTCTAAGGAGAGCACAAGTGCTGCCACAACTGAAGGATGTGAATTGAGGAACTGCAGGTTTTCCCTCTGCATCTGAATTTTCATCTATCTGATGTCACCACTGCTGAAAACAGGAATCAAAAGTCATCACAGTGCAACACCACAACCCTGCAATGTTCCCACCCCAAATAAGATGGTGACTAAACAATTCAAGCCACTGTTAGGACCTTAAACCAACTCTGAAGTGGCTGGTGGGTATGGCCCAGGTGTTTGCGTAGTCTCTGCTGGCATAAAATCACCCTGACCACTTCCTCTGGAGCTGTATCCCCCCTGCACAGCTCACTGTCCTCTCTCTGGGAGGAAAATAACCCATTCTTTTTTACACAAGCATTTTATGTTTGCATCTTGATGCCTTTTCAGAGGTATTCCCAAATAGGAGGAAAGTTTCACAGGAATTTGATCCTAAGAGAGTTACTCTGTTTCAAGAATGACTGGGGCTGCTGGGTGCTCCAGGCCTGGACTCCCAGAAAACAAGGGATAAAAAAGGCAAGACAGGTGGTGTTCTGCAAAAAAACCCCCCACTTTGTAGGATCCCAGTAGGGAAAAGCTATCAAGTTTCCCGCTGAAGGCAGGCTTTGAATGACACTCGGGGGAGAAAGCAAACCCTGCACACGGCGTTTATTGGCTCTCCCTCATGCACACGATGGGCTCCTGAGGGAGGAGCTTGTTCCCAAGGCTACCGAGTCAGGCAGAGGGGCTGGAGTAAGGAGCAGGTGGCTCCCAGCAGGGCTTGGGAAGTTGGTTTGCCAGCCCGCAGCACGGAAAAACCAGAAGCGAAGGCGGGGTGATCAGTGCCCCTCTTCTTTCCCAGCCCCACAGTAAGGAGCAAAACCTCAGTGCCCTATCCAAAATCCGGGAGAAATAAAACCCAGCGCTGTCTGCCAGAGGTAGGTAGGTGCTGGCCCCCTCCTGGGTGAGTTTTCATGCTTTGTTAACATCTGGGACTGTTGGAGGATTAAAATCTTGCTTAAGGATATCATACACCTTCAGGATATAGCAGGGTATTTACCTAAACACTCATTTGCCTCTTATCCCTGTGGATAAGAAAAATATTTTTGCAGCTGCCTCTTCTGGGTGGTGCAATAAAAGTCCTTTCCTCAAGCTGTTTTCCACTTGTGATTGCAGTGCAGCAAGGAGAACGGAGACCACAGGTCTGTTTTCAGCTGGTTATTTCTTACTTTTCTGTAGTAGTCCATGTAAAACCACTTTTCCCCTTTTGTCTGTCTTTCAGCACTAGGTGGATAGTTTTTTCTCTTGTTACTGAAAACTATGTAGTACCCTCGAGGAATGGTTATGTGTTTTAAATCTTAGTCAAATATTTAAATAAATCAACATAGCTGTCTGTCTCTTGAGATTCCTCAGTCAGGTGTCACATCTCTCTCCAGGTGAGGATTTTGTTTTGCGCCCAGTTCATACACCTGTCCCTGGAAACTTGTATCAAGGTGGTCTTTTGAAAAATCTGAAACAAGGGACAGCCTATGGACACTTGTGTGTTCATTCCTGAAATCGAGATCCAAAATGGCACAGACATGGAATTTCCTTTGCTGAAGTGGTCGCCTCTTGACTCTGCACCCTCTCCCCTGCCTTGAAAATACCAGTGAACACAGGAACTTGTCCTCTCTGACAAGATTGGTGTAAAAATAAAAATTATTCCAGTTATTATTACTGAACTGGATTTAGGGCAAGCTGCCTTTGAATCTTTTGCTTTTGACCCTCTGGGCTTTTTCCCAATTTCTGCCTTCTGTCAGCTCATGGCCACCCCTCCAAAATGTGCCACCCCTCCAAAATGTGCCACCCCTCCAAAATGTGCCACCTTAGAGGCCAAATACAATACGGAAAATGCTCCAGGCCGTTCCCTACCCCCGTGAGAGGATCTTTATCTCCAGCCTCAAGCACCCCCATCGCTAAACCGCCTGGGACCCCCGAGCACAAAATGGTGCCCAGGCCGTGAGGGGGCAGCGGCCATCTTGGGGCTGAGGGGTTCGGCGCCGCAATTCCCGGCGGAGCGAGAGGATCTTGCAGGAGCAGCCGGCGGCTCGGGATGGCTCCTTCCCGCGGGGCAGCAGGCGGGAGGAGCTCGGCGGCTCTCCCCGGGGCGGGGTGGGTCGGCAGCAGCGCCCTGAGGAGCGGGGAGTGCGGTGTCACGGAGCGCTGAGGGGACGGAGCTGCGCGGAGCTGCGGTGCCCGCGGCGGGATGGCGGGAACGGGACGGGACCCGTCCTGAGGGGAGGCGGCTCATGGCAGCGCCTGAGATCTCTAGTACCTGCCGTGGAATTTTCTCCTCTCGTTTCTGGCCCCTCGGGGTTGGGCTCTGGGAGCGAGGGCTCCGCTTTTCTCCCCGGTGTGCCCACAGGAAGGACCCGCGGGGCGGCTGTGTCAGGCAGAGCGGTTTGCTGAAGGTGTAAGATTAGCCAGGTATGGCAAGTGCTGCTGGAGCTGCCTCTTGGCTTGCGGCCTGGCCACAAGTGCTCCAGAGGGCGAGTCACACAGGAAAATCCAAATAAGCTAAGAAAGAAACGTATCAATACCATCTAATTTAAAACTGCCACTCAGTAACGGATTTTTGTCTCTTTTCTCCTCCTTTTTGTCTCTTTTCTCCTCTGTCTGCATCTGGGTGTGCCCTGACAAAACAAACCAGAAAAATTGGAAGAGGAGGAAACTCACCTTCCCTTAAGTATCTTTAATTCCTTCTGCAGTTTTAAAATTAGATGGGCAGAACTAATTTTGTCACATAAAATTGACTCTTAATAGATTAAAAAGCAAATGCATATTTTTTTTCTTCACGGATGCTATTTAAATGAACAAGAATATCCAGGAATTAAGGTATTTCACAGGATTTGTTTGCTATTAGAAAATTCTTGTCTCTGCTATGTCTTATTATTTTTCCCCCCAGAAGACAGTGCTTGAATTCAGTGATTTTTATATACAGTTGTATACCTAATATTTGAAAGTTTGTCCCACAGAAGGGTCATAAATGAGTTTGAAAATTGGTGGCAAACTGAGATTTGATTTACTGATTCATTCAAACTGATGATTCAAACTGACACCACACCCTCAGGAATGGAGCAAATAATCCATTGTCTGATCAATTCCAATAGAATAAGACAGTGTGAATTGGCTCAAGTTTTCTTCCTTTTGTGCTCAAGGTTTTATATAACCAAACTCTCCTCTTATTCTGTAGTTTCTCTCAGAAAGGTGGAGATGTGCAGAAGAGGTTGCATGAAGTGAGTTGAAATTTGGGGCAGCTTGTTAAATTTAGGTGAGTCCTTGTCACTGCTGAGTCTTTGGACAATTCCACCAGCACTACTTTGAGCAGCCTGTTTTTTATTTAGGTCACGTCTTCAGTGTTTTGGTTGGTTTAGTTTGGTTGTTTGTTTTTTCTCCTTTAGACCACTGAGCTATGTGAGCAACAGGAAATCCATTTAAGTCTGATTGGCAGAGCAAGCTGCTGGAAATGCAGTTGGAAAGAGATGCGCTTCAGGATAGCAGGTACGAAGGCCGAGACAGATTTATCATGGAGTGTGTTTGTATGAGCTTTGAGAGACACAGCAGGCTTCCTCAGAGAGAAGCTTCCCTCCAGGAGTAACATTATAGCACTCCTGGGTTAGAAAACAACTCATTATTTAGTCGTAAAAACCAGCAGCTCATCAACTGAAGTATTACGACCTGTGAGGATAAAACTCCAGGTGAATCCTGTTCTCTAAATTCTTTTATTTTTGTTTCCCAATTCAGACAAAAGGAATCGCAGAGCCAAGAGAATCTACAATGACACTTTAAGAAAATATTACTGGAGAGCTGGAAGCTGCCTGTCAGCAGCAGGACGAGGTGCTGAGGGAGGCTGGAGCCAAACTGAGCGTCTGACAAAGGCAGTCCACAGCCCCGAGGAATTACTTCTGGAATTACGTGGCACCCTAATGGACTGCAAAGATAGCATGGGCAGGAAGCTTTGTGAGCATGAGGACATTGCCAGCCTGCAGCCTGAGCCTCAGCCCACAGCCTGAGCACAGTATTTTGTGGTGTCCTGTGGGATTTGAGCTCACAGGTGTCACTGCTCAAAGGAAAGCTGGTTCTGGTAGGTGAACAAAGTCTTCGTTTTCTTTCCAATGCTCTGTGTTCTGGCTTTTAGGAAATATGTTTGAAAACTCCCTGAGCCCCCTTCTAACCTGGCCTAGGGAAAGGGTTATGGCATAAAGAGGTGCAAATGCCACTTGGCAGTGAAGGTGGCAGCCTTTTACACTGCTCCCACCTCGAGACTGGGTTGACTGCTGGGGTTTACCACATTGGCTCAAGGTGGAGCCAAGAGGGAGGAAATCACACTTCAGAATCTGCTGTTCAGACTGCCTTTTCTTCAGGGCTCTGCTGTGTCATCTGTTCACAATAGGTGGAGGAAGAGCTGCAGTCACTGACCAAAGATTCACAGACCCAAAGAGAACTTCTCCAGCAGCATCAAGTGAAGTACCCGCTCTCTGTGTTTTTATTTGTAAAAACCAGACATTTTTCACGTGTTCCACACAGAAGTCCTTTGTGATGATGATGGTATTTGGGGTGGGGTGACTAGGGGATAGGTAGCAAGCAGTGTGTTTGAGCACTTCAGTAGTTGTTCCATGAAGATGTTTGTTTGCTCATTACTTTCTGCTGCTTTTTCCTTCCATGCTGACAATCTCCTGGTTTATTTAGTGCCACAAAAATTCTGTTTTGGAAGAATCTCTGCAGCTTACTATTTCTAAGTGTCACTTAAGTGGACACGCGGAATTTGTTGCTACACCAGTTCCACCACTAAAATAAAAGACTGAAAGTAATTTTAGTGGTTAAATCGGCTTTTTCTTGCTGCTTTCTCTAGAGTTTTGTCCTTTCTTGTTTGAGATGTTCGAATTTTCACCTGGCGATCCACTTGAGTTATACAGTAACCCCTTGAAAGTAAAACTATCCATAGCTTGATACTTAATAACTGAACATCGAAATTACTGTACTTCTGGCAACTGAAAGAAGTTGCTATTTGCCAAAACGAAATTACAGCCAGCTTTTTGTTGGTTTTTGGTGTTTTTTCTGGGGGGAGAGGAGGATTGAGCAGCTGAGAAATGAGCACGAGGTGGCAGCACTGCCTCATAAAGAAGCTGACAGTGCCTAACGCTTGCAAATAGCATCTGAAGCCTGGTGGAGACAGATAGATTAAGTCTGGGTTTTGATTATGGTGTAGAAAATCTTCGGAGTAACTTTAATTTGAGAGGAAGCTTATGCTGCTCCTACCCTCCACGCTCTGCCCTGTTCTTTTGGTTTCTCAGTGCTTTTGTCGAAGTGAAGCACTGGTTGCACAGGCTGAACTGTAAAGGGGGGAAAACCAGAAACCATAAAACCACACGATACAGAGGAGAGACAAAACATCCCTGTGTTAGGCGGGCTGAGAATGAGGAGGCTGGGGCTGCTTCTCCTTTGATGGTTCTTACAGTTTCTAATTTCTCCACCTCAAACTTCCCATAGAGAGCAAGCAAGAAGCCCAAATTTGGTGCATCCACATCAAGTCTGTCACCTGGAATCCACAGTTTGTCAGCTCCGTTCCCAGTTGGGAGAAGTCAAAATGATGTATGAAAACAAGGTGTGTATGGATTGCTTGTTAGGGTTGGTGCCAGTAAAATGAGTTTGTGGAGATCTGGAATGCTTCAGAGACAGGAGGAAAGTCTTTTGGTGAGGGATTGCTTCAGAAAAACTGTCTGGGTAATAGGATAAATTACATTATCTTAAGCTTTGCACATAGGAGTATCTTTATTACATAGCCTTGTGGACTGGTCCATCATCTCATACCCTGACAGAAGTTGCCTCCTTTCAGAGAAAGTGAATACTTCATGGTGCAAAACGTGTTTGCCTGGAGATTTCTGAATGTAGCCATGGTGAAGGAATAGTCTTCTGTGGAAAAAAAAAGAGTCTTTTTTTTTTTTTTTTTTTTCTAAAGTGTTGTTTTAGCATTCCAGTCAGCATTTTTGGTGTAGATAAGGGACTTCTGAAGAGCTCTGGATCTGGGTGGAAGCCAAATTACTCCCCAGAACCTGAGTTCAGTCTGAAATGAAACTGAGCTTAATCACTAACAGAGGACAACACAATTATGAGCGCGCCCAGGGAAGAACTTCGCTGTGCCAAAAGATAACATTTGTACTTCTTTCAAGTAGGACCTAGAAGAAATCCATGAGAAATCCAATGTACTATTTAAGTAGAACGCTGTAAGATAATTCCTCATGAATATTTGCCTTTTTCTAGGTCAAAGATCTTGAGGAGCAGTTGCACCTAGCTCGTTCTGAGACAGCAGAAGCTGAGACAGACCAGGCACAACATGGCCAAGAATCTGGAAATCCAAATGGCCAGCTTCATCAATTGTTGGTAAAAATAAGTGACTGCATTGAAAAAAAACTTGCTTTCTAAAAGCCTCTCCTTACTTCTGGTGTTCAGACTTGCACCTGGCTTGTTTCCCCTTTTAATTAACTTTGAGGTTTGTTTATAACTAGAAATTTGAATTAGCTGTGAAAGGCCCAAGGGCCTTTGCCAATAGCAATGAGGGACATTGAGAATTAAGACTTAACTTTGTCATAAATTCAAAGCCACAGAAATCTATGCAAATATAAAGATGCTGAGCTACCTTCACCTTTACCTCACAGTTTAGATCCCTCTGTTAAGGAACCTCCATCCCTTGACATGTATTTTGCAAGACTTATCCAATATTCAAGCAGTTAACAGCAGCAGAAGTTATGATTAGCAGAAATGCCCACTGGTAATTCAGTTTGGGCCACACTTTAAATTCACCTTGTAGAAATGAGTGGCTCTGAAATGTATGTGTTAGTGTTTTTAACATTATTTGCATTTTAAATTATCATTAAGAGAAAAAAAAATCCTAAATTTATGCAGATGGGAGATCACTTGAATTTCTCATAGACTGAACTCCATAAAAAGGAGATGGAGCTAAGCCGGGAAAAAGAGTGGAAAAAGCAACTCTGGGGTCAGAGCACAGAGAAGAGCATCACCATGCAGCAGCTCAGGGGCAGCTGGACAGCAGCAACATGCAGCTGCAGAGCATGGAAAAGGCACTGAAGGGAATGAGGATGGAGTGCCGCAGACAAATGGAGTGCCAGGTTGGTGGTTGTGACTCTAAACCTCCAAAATTACTTTTTTATATATTTCCAGACATTTTAATGCTGCCAGATCTACCAAACAAATTGTTGAATGTGATATTTTCAGCAGTGAGCATGTCTGTAAGAGTGGTTAGTAAATTAAAGGCTTTCATAATGCTGTACTTAATTCAGTATTTAATGAAAATGTAATGAATTTTATTTATAAACCATGTATAAAATGTAATAAAGTTTATTTATATTAATGAAGTATTTCTAAACCAGTGAGTGCTGTGTCAGAATTCCTTCTGACAAGGTAAACACTGGTTCTACATTCCCCTTTTTTCCAAACTTCAACCCCTCAGAAATGAGCTGTAATTAGATAATCTTCCTTGTTTTATGAATAAAGATTCAGTTGATTCCTTTCTTTTCTACCAAACCACAGGCTGGAGCTAACTCACACATCATTCTACATTTTCTCAATCCATTATTTTTTGTTGAAAATCCTCCCACCAGGAAGTTCACTCTTTTCTTCTGTTTGTACTTTGCACTATTACCAGTTTCTGAATCACAGTGCTTTGTGCTTTCAAAGGTGCATATTGCTGCTTGCAGGAATTAAATCAGTAATCAATTATTCATGGAATTGTTTTTTCCCCAACATGACAGAGCAGCCAGTTTAGTTTTATCACTTAAAGTTCTTTGCCCTTAAGTGCTCTGAATTTTGTATTAACATTAACAAGTTGAATAATTTTTTTTTTCATCAGTTTAACATTTTTCATTTCCTGTGTTTAAAAAAACAATATTCTGTTCAGTTATTAAAGTGGAGCCAGAGCATCCTGACCTAATTCTTCTGTAAAACTCAGGAGCTGGAGGTGTACTACAGAAAACCAGAAATGTGCCAGGACATTCAAAAGGTAGAAATAAACAAATCTCTTGGTTGATCCTTGTATTGTTATTCTTCAGGTGGCTGCAATGGAGGGAAAAAGTGAAAGCATTGGAAGAATCTCCTCTTTGGCTGTGCAGCTGGAGATGAGCAAGGAAGCACTGTGTAAAGTCACGGAGGACCTGGCAGCCAAGCACAGGAGGATTGGAGGCTGCTGAGCAGACAGGCTCAGATCTGGTGGCCTGTCTGCAGGAGAAGGAGAGAGCCCTTGGGGCTAGCAGCCAGGGAATCAGGGAGCTCCATTCCCAGCCTGGCAGCAGGCTGCAGGAGCCCCAGCACGGGAGGAGTGAAGAGGGCTGCTTACACGAGCTACAGTCGGAGTGTGAGGCGCTGAAACCGCGCGCCTTGGAGAAGGGAAGGATCCTTGAGATCTTCCCAAAGCAGATTGATAACGTGACCCAGGTCGTGGGCCAGCGTGGCCAAACTGCTGGAGCAATGGAGAATTCCCAGCTGGAAAAAGAAGTGACTGAAAACTCGAAGCAGAAGAGCTTAAGGTGCACAAACAGCGCTGTATTTGTGTCTCTTTATGACAGTAAATGTTTCATGGCTTTAAATCTCTGCCTTAATGTGCTGATAGTGTGGTTTTGAAGATGGTCAGGCAATACCCCTGGAATTCAGCAGTCAGTCAGTGGGCAGAGGAGGATAATATTATAAAACTACCATTGACAATGAATAATTCTCTGGCAAAAAGCGGCTGCCAAAAGCTGCTACAAGCTGGAATGACCTCAGTGAGATGAGTGTTCACACCAGAACAGAACCAGAAATACAAAGTGTTACTGAGAAGCAGCAGACAGGCAGCACTCAGAATTCCAAACTGAGGACACTGGTTATTTCTCAGACAAGAAATACAGGATGTGGTACTCCCATGCAGGTCAGCATCTTGAGAAGAAAAATCCCTTCAGACAGGGAATTTCACCCTCTTTTGTGAGAAGGCATTTGAGTGCACTCGGGGGGGGCTGCTCCAAGGGAATGGAAATCATGTTCATATGCTACACCTGGTAAGGTTAATTGTTCTTTGAAGCCATCAGATCCAATTCTGCTGCACCCTCTTTGCCTGGATTAGCAATTTTCACACAAGTAATTGGTCTGTTTCACTCTGCTTTCTTGCCCCAAACTGGGATTTTAAGTAGTGATGTCCACACATCTTTGTGGTTATTTTATATCATTATGTCTATCACACATAATTGTTTTTTATGTAGGCAGAGTGCCAAGGATGAGAAGGAAGCCAGAGTACATGAAATGGGGGCCAAGCTGAACAAGCTGGAGCTGGAAAAGGTTCAGCTGGTTAGTTAGCACATGCACTGAGAGGCTCCAGGCGCTGAATGGTGCAAAACTGGAAAAAGACAAGCTCCTGCAGGAACTCCAGGCTGACCAGAGAGAGCTAGATGGCCTTACAGGTAGGGAGCCTCAGCTCAGCTCCCACACTGCTAATTTGGGCTCATGTTAAAAATAAAAGAGCAGCCTGCTGGCTGAATCCAAATATGGCTGCTGGTACAGCACGAGATTGCTGCCAGCACAGGATGGTCAGATTGTTCCAGGGAGCTGGAACGGCGTGGGATTCTGGCATTGAAAGGGGGAACACAATCTTTATGGCCCATCTCACTATGAGCAAAAATATTTAAAACTGCCTTCTGAGTGAGGAGATGGAAAAAGCAGATCTAGTAAATGACAGAATAGCAACCTGACCCTTTTTTTTAGGAGTGGTGTCTAAGAGCACTACTGGATCCCATTAACCATCTCTGGTCAAATTGTAGTGAAACTTTATTTGGTTGCAAATTTGCTACAATGTTATTAAAAGCTGATGCTCTAACTTCAATGTTTTCACAACTAATGTGTGGGGAACCCCATCAAGATATATTACTAAAATATATACAGATGTATAAAATTATAAAAATGCTTTTGAAATATATAAATAGGAATATATCATGTAAAATTTATCAAAAGCAGAATCTGGACCTAAAGCAACCACCAGAATCTAAGGTTATTCTCAGTTAAATCTGCATGGCAGCTGGCTGGATGCTGCTGGTGACATCTGCATACCCCTGTACCCTCAGGTATGAAGATTTGAAGAGGAGTTTTCTGGGTGAAATCAAGGAAGTGGAAAATACTGCAAACAGAAAATGCAGTTGAAGTCAGCCCAAGCTGAACTGTACCAGGCCAGGACTGCTCTAAAGACTATGAAGGGATTTGTTGGCAATGGTAACTATGGATTGAACTTCCCAAAAATCACACACATTTTGTCTTTATCAACTAGAGAATATTTGTAAGTACTGTAATCATAATCCTTGTTGTTCACTGAGAATTAACCTTGTGTTTTCCAGCTCTGGAAACTGCAGCAAGAGTGCAGAAGCAGATCACAGTCAAGACAGGACAGATAGATGCACTGTGGAGCAAGATTCAGTTCTTGGAAGAGGCAATGGCAAACACAGCTAAGGTCACAAGAGCTCCTTTTTAGAAGTATTTCACTGCATTTAGAGAGGTTTGTCTTGGGAGAAATGCATGGGCAAAAGCAGTCAGCCCATGAAGGACCAAAAACAGTTTTACCTTTAGAGTTAGGTGAAGTTCTAGTGTTGTTCTGATTTTTCATTACAGAAAACATCAACTCTAATTTCTCATTAAAAAAAAATTCTTTAGCTATTTTCTTCATAGATTTTGTGTAAATTTGCAGAAGTGACCTGATCTATCTCCCAGGTATTTTCATTAATTTCAGCCCCAAAATCTGTGGGAGGCCACAAGTTAGTGCAGGCATTTTTCAGGAATATTTTCTGGTTTACTTCCTGATGTGGTGGCAAACATTTACATCAAGAAGCAAAGGACAGTTCCTTCTGTGAAATCCCTGCACCATCAGGCACTCCCATTCTCTTTTCTCTGAGTTCATCAAGTTATACTTCTGAAGATAAAGAAGGAAAATGGACTGATTTTAATTTAGTACTACAGTGAGGACTCAACAGGTTGCAGAAGCACTTGAATCAAAGTCTGCTTTAATCTTCTTGGTTTCTGCATCATTAGTTCTTGTACAAAATGAGGCAGCTCCAACGCTTGAGACACAGTCTACCTGGGTGATAGTCTGGTTTGCTAGCTGGAATGTGGAAAAGGAGGATTTGATCAGACTCAGTCACTTTGACCCATTATGAAGCTGAGGATTTGTTCCCCTTGATTGTTTCCTGCTGAAACCAGTGTGTTCACATTAAAAATTACCTTTTTTTTAATGAAAATGGGGTAGCAAAGTGTTTCCAACCAGTTCCATCCCAAGATGTAGCAAAGGTCAGTGGGAGCAGTGCTTTGAACGTGTGAAATGCTGAAAAATCCAGTTCTCAGCAGTGAAAATCCAGTTTTCACTGAAAGAAAGAGTTCTTTGAACCAGGCCTTTGCCTCAAGTCCAGAGCAGTAAAATGAGAATAATACTGCACTTCCTGTCTGAGATGGCTGTGGCAATAAAGGAGTTTGTACCTGCAGACAGCTCAGCTGCTGCAGGACTGAGTGTCTGGAGAACACCCACCCCCAGGTGCTCCCACATCTCCCTTCAGCTCTGTGCCTGTACAGCCTCAGTCTGTGCCCTGTGCAGCAACACCTGAGGTCACAGATTAAAAAGGACAAACCAAGAGGCAAGGGGAGAAAAATATGTGCATTTGGATGAGTTGAGGTAAGAGTTGACAACAGGGTGCCTTTGTAAATAATTTTTAACTGAATTATTTTGTTTCAGAAGCCTTCCAGACTGGACATTTTGAAGGAAGAGCCATTGCAGGATCTAAAGAGGATTCTTCAAGAATTAACAAGCTCAGACAGTGACATTCTCTCCATGGATCTCAGCAGCCATAGCAGGGGAAAATCTCCTTTAACAACCATGAGGAATGCAGTGTAAGAACAATAGATTTGTTTCTGTTGTGTGCTGTGTACTTACAGTGCCCTCTGAAACTGGGATCTGACTCTTGATGTGCTTCAGGAGCAGCGTGGGATGTGTTTTTGCAAGAAGGTCAGGTTTACACATAAGCTTGAGATAATCTGCAAGCTTCCAAAGCTTCTGTTGTTTGCCAGGCTACTCAGATGCTTTAGGTGGTAGTCAAATAGAAGGTGACCACACCACTTGCCTTTAATGCTTGCTTTAATTTTTTGTTCAGAACTCCTTTCTTTTTTTCATGCCCTATGTAAATATCCAAATGCAGGAAATTTTTTTTTTTACCAAACACATGATGACAGCAGTACATGGAGTTGAAAAATCGATACAGCCCAAATTTTGGTGTTTCTAATCCAGATCATAAGGGTACTTCATAAAAGAAAATGTTATTTATGAATTTTGATTAGGATTAAATCAAAGCTGCAGCTGGAGAGGCTGCTATTGCAAGCATAGTGGAAAAGCACAGTGAGAACCTTAGGACTTCTCACTTTAGGACTTCTCACTTCAGGACAGTGAGAAGTGCTTTCACTTAGCTGAGCAACCTGCTCCTTACAATAGTCATCTGAGGTTCAGCTTCTAAGTCTTTTTTAATACAGCCCCAATCCTGAGCTTGTTTGTATTGGTTTATTCATAATGCTGACAGCTTCCTGGGAATTATAAAACAAAGCTTTTATGTCACTTTCATCCCTCCAAGCAAGAGCTCTGAAACATTTACATTGTTTGCTTTTAATTACCACGAATGAGACCTGGAGACTCCATAGGAGAGCTTCACATTCTAATCACTGTGGGTGCTGGCTAGCATGACCAGACTTTAGCATAATCCTTCCAGAATGTGGGTTTTGCCCTCATTTTGCTTTCAGGGGTCCTTCCCACTCACATCCCGCTGATCTTCAGTCCCAGGATGTTTCCCTGCTCCTTATATCCCTTGGTAAGTTTTCACTGGCAGCATTGATGTCAAACTGGAATATTACAGAATATTATAAAGAATACATTCCCAATACAGTATCTTTGCCTAGGAATTTTCTCAAATACCTCTTAGCAGGTGCTATTAGAAAGTCTTCATTGCACTTGCTACAAAATCCAAAATCTTGTTGGAAAACAGCTCCTCAGAGGCTGACAAGAGCACACCCAAAATTGATAACTTCCATGTTACTTGTGTGATTGCCATCAACAGCATTGTCACATTTTTGGAGCCTAAATCTAGGCTCCTGAGTTCTTTATTTGGTTATTTAGATATGGATGGGCTTTTTAGAGGAATCAAAAAATGCTGTTGGTTTCCTTCAGAGTACTGGATGGTCAGTACCTTTTAAACTGCAATGACATGAATTTTGTTACCTAAAAGAAACATAAGGATGTGGCTTTGAGCAGCAGGGCTTGAAAATATTAATCCTAACTACCTTGTCTTTTCCTGCCCATAGATTATCCATTCTGTGAAAATTGCCTGCAGACACTGACAGTGTTCTCTATTTAGAATTTAAGCCACTGTGCTTCAGAGATAGGCTCTGTTCATTGTGAGGAGTAACTGCTCTGGATATTCTTTTTGTACTTCTTAGCACTAAGGAAAATCTCCTGGTTAGTTACTGTCTGCCTTCTAGCAAACCAACTGCAGCATCCAGGATTTTCCTGGTATCCAAAACAGCTGCAAGTAGGGGGGTTTTATGAGGTAGTTGAGCAAGGGGAGTCTGTAATGGACAGGGATTCTTGGGTTGTAGGCAGCCATGATATTCCTTGCTTGGGAAGTCAACAAGGAATAGAGAGCAGAACAAAAGCCATTTTGGCATGGCAATGACTTCAACAGAAACAGGCATGTTTTGTAAGGAGGCTTCAGTGTCCTGCTTGCGTGGGGATCCCTCCCCAGGTGTGTGCTCACTGCTCTTGGCTCGGACATTTCCTAGGAACCGCGTCCATCTGTGCCACAGCACCTCGGTACACATCTCTCCATCCCTGAGCTATTCCCTGGGGAGGGCAGATCCACAGCCACATCTCCAGAACATTTGCTCTGAACTCCTCCACCTGGTGAGCTTGCAGCTGGCCCTGCTTGCCTCACCTGAGCACAGCCCAGCCCCAGGGAGGGCTGGCTCTCCGGAGGGAGCAGCCACAGCCCCACAAACAGCTACGTCCAGTCCCATGTCCTGGTCAGGGCACCTTCACCCTCTCCCAGTTCTGTTCAAGCAGAAGGTTTATTCTGTGACAAATGAACTGAGTGAAGTGTAGCAGCTAATTAATGTATTAGGCAGTGAGAAGATAAATTCTACACACCACTAATTTTAAGCCCTGGTCAGTTGCTTTATTCCAATTAAAAGGCTGTAAGGATGCCTGACATCAATATTTGCAGTAAAAAAATATTTGTAATAGCTGTTGTGGTTCCTGTAACACATTTTGTCAAGTTCTGGGGTTTACTGAAAATGCTGATGTAGATTTTATTTTGTAAGAACTTCAATTTAAAGGGAACATTGAGATATTTTATAACGGCCTTTTCATTATTATTGATGATAATATTATTACTATTTTCCCTAGCTTCTCAGCCCATGGAAACTAGTGAGCCCACACCAAAGAGGCTACAGAACAAGGTGGAAAGCCTGCAAAACCTGGTGGAATAATTATAGATAAAAAAAAAAAAAACAACAACAGGGTGCTAGTATTTACCAAAAATATTCCTGTTTTACTGAAAAAACACACACTCTCCAGAGACTGTTCTTGGTACCTGCCAAAGCACTACCTGTGCTTTTACTAGCAGTACCCACTTCTGCATTATCCTGCTCTTGGGAGAGTAATTAGATTAACTCCACAATGCCCCTTACCTCTAATAAGCTTCAGGATCCTTAACATGTCAAACATGGCAGCTCTTCAGGGCTGTCCTCATGTGCTGTCACAGCCAATTACTGGGAATTTTTCACAAGCTGATGGTACTTTCATGGAAACTGCAAGACTTCCAAAACTTAGTTGCATGAGCTGCTGGGGTGGCAGGATGCCAAATGAGATGGGTTTTATTTTCTCTGCACTTTTTCTTATTGCATATTCCAGTCTCTGCCCCCTTTTCTCCTTTAAGTCTCGCTGCACAGATTTGGGAAATTATTATTTCCCCTCATCACACAGTGTGTTTGTGTCAGGGACATCCAAGTGACCTGATGTAGGTAAAGCTAATGAAGTTATTTATATAAATAAGTCAGAGGTAAGTGTTCTCATTTTTGTTCTTTGCCCTCCATTAATATCCTCAGAGGTTTTTCTATATTCACATAAAGAATTGCAAACTGAAGCTGCATTTGTAAGGGCTTGGTAGGTACAGCATAACTTGTTATGGGAGGACTTTATGAAGCCTCAGGTGGCTGCACCTGAGACCTCAGCCTTTGGAATATAAGGTGATGTTCAGCTAATCTGTTCTGCTATTTTCAGCCACGTCTCCAATGATCAGAACCCGAGAGGTGAAGACAAAGAAATCCAAGGAAAAGGAGAGACAGCTGTCCAAGTGAAGGCCTTGTATGCATTAGTGATCTCTTTCTTGTAGGTACATTGTGTTTAAAATAAGTTATGTTTTTGAAGATTAATAATAAAAGCCCTTACTTTTTAACTTATTTTTTAACTCTTGTTTATAGCTCTTACTTTAAATGAGCAGGAAGTAGAATAGAAAGGGACCTTAGGAATAATCTCATTCCAACCCCTTGCCATGGGCACGGACACCTTACACTAGCCCAAGTTGCTCCAAGCCCTGTCCAACCTGGCCTTGGACACTGCAAGGGATGGGGCAGCCACAGCTTCTCTGGGCAGCCTGTGCCAGGCCCTCCCCACCCTCACAGGGAAGGATTTCTCCTTATGTCTGAACTAAATTCTTCCTCTTGAAGTTTGGATTCCATACTGTACTGTGATTCATTTAAGCAGAATGGACTCCTCAAACTTCAAGTCTTGTATGGGGAGAAGAAATTACCTAGTTGTTCCTAGGATGTCCTCAGTTATTGCCAACAGTATTTTAATCTGAGGAACTTTTTAGCTTTTGTTGTAATTCTTTACACTGTTTCTGATAGCTTTTGCAACAATGTTGCAAGCTCAGTCAAAATATTAGTAGAAGCATTTCCCGTTTCCTAGGAATGGGCTGCATTGGAAATGAAAGGATTGGTTTAGATGGCGCATGTATCACACTTTGGAATTGCCACCCATATTGGACAAATCTACCAAAATTTTCTTAAGAGCAGAGTCAGGTGTAGAGAATAAGAACCCTTGGGAAAGATCACTGGTAAGTGCACTCCCAGTTGTGTTCAACAAGCCAAGCTAGAAAGAGTTTCAGAAGCTACAGGTGTGTGCCAGGGGCAGGGAGCAGTTGGAGGGGCCAGAGAGAAGAGAGGGACACGTGCCTGTCCAAAACAGCTGCTTTAACATCCTTTTGCTGGAATCCAGCAGAGCTGGGGACAGGTCTGGGCTTCCCCCCTGCCACCAGCAGCAGGCAAGGAGCAGAGCCTTAGAGCAGCTGAATGGATAGATGCTGGCCTCTGCAGCCCCAGCAGCACTTGTTATTCCATGTCATGCAGGTGGATGGCACAGGAGGACTGTCAGGCCAAGCTTGCCCACAGCAAGGACACCACAGATGGCAACCAACCCCCAGGAGAGAAAACCCAACACCAGGCTAATCTGTGGAGAGACTCCAAAGGGTAAGCTCAGCTTCCAGAGAGAATGTGGGATGGGCATGGGTTTTGCAAAGCAAACTAGCTGCAGTGAAGGTTTTTGTAGGAGACTTTAAAATGGTTTGTGCCCAGTCCCCTCAGGCTGCTTGCACAGATCACCATCCAGCTGCAGCATTCAGCATTTGTGCACCAAACTACTTCACAAGAAGGAATAGTTTGTGTTTCACATAAAATTAATCCAATTATCCAATTTGTAAGCAGTTTGTTGTCAGGGGTACGAGCAGGTGACCTTTAAAGGTAGCTCTGTTGTTGCAGGCTTTGCCAAGCTGTGAGTGAGACAGTTTATTGTTTGCTTGGAGATCTCCTGAGCCACTGGCTGTTAGATCCACACAGGAATGTCAACAATAAGTTGTTTCTCACATGTAGCTTCACTGGTCTCACAGCCAGGACATGGACAGCTATCAGCCCTTCCAGCAGCATCTTTTTAATGCAGCAAGGCAACTTTGTTTAAATCTACTTTCACCTTTGAGCAAATAGATTGTTCAGTAATGAGAAAACAAACACCCTTGTGAACTTGGAGAAAATACTACTAGGTTCCTCCAGAAAACCTGAAATCCAAGATTGCTTCCTTTCACCATACCCAAACCATTTAATTTGCACAGCATAGGTCCTGCTGGGGAAGCAGTGATGGGAGGGGCATAATAATTTAGAGGCTGTAGCAAAAGCTATTTGCAGGCCTTTGTAGAAACCACAGATGATCGTTCAGCAAGATGATACAACCACGGGGACTGTGAGTTGTCTGTGGGAGCGAAGCGCAGGGCGTTTAATTAAAAAAAATAATTTGTTCTCAGTTGGAAAGGCTTCTCAGGGTTGGTCTGTTTCACATGTTCACCAGTGCATTAAAGAATCTATTCTAGCATAGGTTAAGTAGCTTTCTAGTGAATAAGTTAATCTAGCAGCAGAGTTAATCTCCTCAGACAAGCCTCAAGCGTGGGTATAAATACGCTCAGGCGGCAGCGGGACAGCGCTTCTTACGGTGACGGTCTCCCACTGCTTGCAGAGCTCGCTTTAGGGAGGAGAGACTTGTAATCACCTTGAAATGAAATGTTTTGACTTCAGGGATTTCTGAAGATAACCTCCTATTGCCACTGTGTATTAGGTATAGTGTCCACTTCAGTTTCTTGTTGGAAAAGCCAGGTGCAAGGAGTGTGGCTGAGGTTGTTTGACCGAATAAAAATCAGAATTCCAGCTTGCCAGTGCACTTGTTCCTTGGCCTTAGTCTCCCTCCTCACCCTCCCCTCAAATACTCTCCCAGGAGTTCCTTGAGCTAGTTTGTGGCCAGGGCTGCAGAAGCAGGCAGCCCAACCCACTGTCACTAAAAAGCTGGTATCCAAGTCCCAGTAAAAACATTTCCTACACTTGTTCTTCCCAGCAGCTTGAGCATTGTCCAACCAACTGGATGCCCATTAACCCACCAGATCAGCCTCTGAAGTTCATGTTCTCTTTTGCACATCCAGCCTGCTCCAGCACACAGAGCAGGGAGCAATTAGCAGACACATTTAGATCAGTGATGTGCTTTTTGAAGTACATCTTCCAAACCAAAGTGTTAATTTGTATACTTGCAGATCTCCTACAAAACTCGGCTCTCCCAGACCAAGCTCACTCAAGGGAAGGGGTCTCTCTGCAGGCCAGAGCTTGGTTCAGTTATTGTGGAAAGAGGAGCTTGCTCAAGTGGCAGCACGTATTTGTACCCCGAAATACAAAAGGCAGAGAGGCAGAGAAGCTTTCTGCTTCTGTCATCTAAAGATACCAACTAGCTGAAGTTGGAAGTATTCTACTTCACCTGGCTTACTAGAAAGCCACAACTTAAAATAAATTCAAGCTGGAAAGCTTAGTCTTAAAAAATACTGACAAGGTTAAGCCAAGTATTTGCTTATTATCTGCTGTGCTATTGTTCCTCAGTATGCCACCTGCCTCTGTTCCAGCCAGAACCCTATTCCCTAGTCATCACAGCATTCCAGGTTTTTTTTAAAGCCTGCTCCCACCCTGTAGTGAATTACAAAGTAATTCATTAAGCCCAGACAGTCCTTTCTGACCTTTGCTCTCCCCTCAGCAGGAGGGGAGCTGCCTGCCAAGCCTTTCATGTGAGCCGCGGTGATGGCTGCACAGTAGGGGGTAGAGAATGAACTATTTTGGGGTTCAGCCTTTTGTTACTCGAAAAGAGGGAAGGCCACTTCTCAGCAACTCCTTAGCACTTAGATTGCAGGTTCAAGTGGCTCACTTGGATCAAGGTTACCAAAATGAGTGAGGTCACTGGTCAGCTGGTAATGAACTGTCAATCTGAAAATGTTTATTGTTTCCTTAACACATTACATAAATTAAAACACTTAAGTCCCTGTTACAGTGCTGGTCACCACACCTCCCCGTTCACTTCCCATGCCCAAGCAATGGCTACCAAGGTGCATCCCATAGCCCCACTCAAAGCAACGCTAACTCAAGTCCAGGGTCCAGATCCACCTGGACAGGCAGGTGCTTGGAATGCTGCTCATGCCTTCTTGGCCTACTTGTGTCTCTTCAGCGTGCACTCAAAGTTGGTTTTTCAGAAGATTTGCCAAAAGATTTCCTAAAGAGATCTGCTGCTTACGTGGTTTGATATGGGATTTCCACAGCTCTGCACTTGAGAGGGTCTCCTAGTGAAGAAGGGGAGCCCCCCTAAGGTTTAGGGGCTCAGTGATTCACCTAGGCAGGTCTGCCCTTAGAGCAACAGCTTCCACCTTTCCATTAATGGTATCCCCACCACTGATGAACAATTTGATCTTCGTGTTCAGTCACTAGGGTCCTGTTACTGCATTCTTCCCAGCGCCTGACCTTCCCGTTCTCCACCAAGATAAATTTCCACTCTACTCTGGTGTCTGCGGGCAGGCTGATGGATTGGGACCAGAAGCCATCCTTGTCGCACTTGAGGGGGACGTAGCTGTGCCACTGGCCCAGGCACTCGTGGTCCCCCGTGACACCGATGAGCTGCGCCTCGGAGTGGGTGATGTAGTGCACGCGGAAAGCCACGTGGATGTTCTGGAACATGGGGGGCACGGCTGCAACCCGCTTTGCTTTCCAGTCCCCATCGCTGCAGTCTCCTTGTTCCCATTCCTTGCTGTCTGAGTCTTCCACGCTGCCATCCTTGCCATCCTCCCCTTCGACCAGGTGCTCGGAAACAACCTCCCACTCTTCATGGTCCAAGTCCCTCCTCTCAGCTGGCTGCTCCTCACTTCTGTCCTTACAGTCATCCTCAGAGGCTCCTGCCAAGTTCATCACGCACCATCCGTCACTTGCCTGTCCCACCTGGGCTCCCAGTTCGCCTGCCTGGCTGCCGGCCGTATCAGCTGGATGTTCCCCCAAGTCCGTGACAGCGTGCTTCGGGATCAGCTGCTCCAGCTCCACAGCTTCGCCCGAAACTGCACCGCCCGCGACGTGGTTAAGCTCTTCTCTGGAAGCAGCCGCCAGATCCTCTCCGGGCTTCGAAGGGCCGGACCGGGCAGCAGCCGCGACCTCCCGCCTCACCGGCTCCCCGCCCGCCGCAGCATCCTCTGCAAGTGACATTGAGGGAGAACGGCAACGGGTTAAGCTGAGCGCCGGCAAGCCCGAGCCTCTCGCAAGCTCGGGCAGCCCGAGTCACCCCGAGCATCGCCTCCCCATCCCGGTACCTGTTGCCGCCGCCCCCGCGCTCGCCCGCCGGGGTCTCTCTCTGCCTTCCGCCGCCTCCCCGCCGCCCGCCTCGGCTCGCCGGTCGCTGTCGCCGTACCAGAACCAGGCGACGATGGCGGCCAGCAGCCCCACGAGCAGCGCCGGCCACAGCCCGACGCCCAGCCAGCCCCAGCCGCGGGGCTCGGCGGGCAGCGCGGCGGCGCCGGGCGGCCGCAGCACGGGCGGGCCGCGGTCGCGGGCCATGGCCGGGCGCTGTAGCTGCGGGACCCCGCCGCGGCCGCGCCCCCGGCGCCGCTTTAAGCCGGGCTCCGGATCCGGGGAGGAGCCGGGCCGGGCCGGGCGGGGCCGGGCTGAGCCGCGCCGCGGAGGGGTGGAAAGGCATCAACTCCCAAAGTCGGGGCGGAGAAAGTTTCCGCTCGTTACGTACCCTCACCCCTGTTCTGCCTTCTCTCAGACTTGCTACGGTTGCAAGGGACCTCTGGGGATCGTCGAAGCCCAAGGCCCCTGCCAAGGCAGGGTCACGCAGGGTGGGCTTAATTCTAGCAGTGCTGGTGGGCTTAGATGCTCCAACAGGGGCGTGCTGAGGGGGACTGATTTGCTGGTGATTTTAGTGCTTGTGCTGGTGAAAATCCCGTCCTGCTGTGGTTGAGAAGTGAGATGAATTCACTACTGATTTTATAACCTCTTCATCGTACTCTCATGACTACAGCTGGATTCCTTAACATTGCCCTGCTCTCCTGGCTTCTCTGTTATGCTCAGGAAGCTTTCTGGACTACCAGGATTTCAGAGGCCATTAATGCAGAGGATATTTGACATTTAATTAAATTTACCTTCATTTCACTACTCTTGAGGTGATGGTGTCAAACCTCATTTCAAAATTAAGAGATTATACAGATAAACCTTAGTAGAAACCCGAGAAATTTAGTAAATGCACCTTGGGACTTGGTATTTTGAATTGGCAGTTCTGGAGTGACAAACTGTGAAAATGTTTATAAACACTGAAGATTAACACCGGGGAAGGAGTGAGGGGAGGCAGTTCCACTCAGTTCTGATTGCTGCCTTTTTTTAATCCATTCTCTTTATCTGACCAAAGGTGTGGTCTGGACTGGGTCTCTAAAGCCCACTGATGAGATTTTGCCCACTATCTCATTAGACAAGAGAAGGGCTAAGTGGATGTCCCAGTAAGTCTATTTCCAGTGTGTGAACTTCTTAATCTCTCAGTGTCAGTCGGAGCAGCGCTCCCTCAGCTTAACGGGACGGTAAATGTCAATCGAATTTATAGAAGCACAAGTGTGCAGCCTCCGTGGGGCAGCTCCCTGGCTGACATGGAGGAGGGTGGCTGTGCAGAGACACGGAGTTCATGATCTAAATATCTTCCCTTTCTTTGCCTGCCACGGTAGCTGAGGAACTGTCTCCTCCAGCTAAGTGCTGAGCTGGTGCTTAAGTCAAAATATCTATTTTGGTACTTGGCTGTCTGGGCTGTGTCCTGGCATGGGCTGAAAGTGCACTGCTCCCATCTCCTGCTGGGTGACACAGGGGGAGGAAAGAGCTGTGGAGCCAGGACATGCCTGGGCACTTTCTCAGGGACTGAGGGCTTGGGTGCACTCTCTTTTACCACTTCAAGTCAGTGCTTCAAGGTGCTGCTCAGGCGTGCTGCTTAAAACAGACCCTTGGCTGTAGTGCACTGTGCTAACTACTGATACTTTGCAGAGTAGGTGATACTTTTGCAGTTTGCTTATGTTCCTTTTTTCCTAGCCTTCAGAAAGTTCCCTGCTCTGTGTCTGTGCACCACCTTGCAGAGCTGGGATTGCCAGTTGGGGCACCTACGCACTGCTGTTCTGTAAGCACTGCAATTTAGGCTTCCCAGCCACCTCTGCAGACACAGCCCATTAATTATTGTAGCATTACACTGAAAGGGCATCCTCCTGCCAGCCCTCAGCACGGATGAAGAGGTGGTGTTTGGAGCTCCTAGCCCCACATTTCTTTCCTTAAGCACATTTGATAAAACAACTTAGGAAGCAAACACAACCTAGAAGAGCCTACTGCAGGAATCCTTCAGGAAAGGTTTATTTTGAAGATACAGAAATGCACAGGATCAAAGGCAGGGTGCTGCTTTAATGAGTAGAGCAAAGATCTCCTCTGCTATTCATCTCCATCCTCATTCAGGCCTCTGCCAGTGCCAGATTTTTTCACCCAGCACCTGCAGAAGAAACTAAAGCAAAGCACCCCGATTGCTTTGAGTACTCAGGGTAATGATGCATTTGCATCATTACAAAAAAGAGGGAGTCAACCAAGCTTGTGGCAAAGAGACAAGCTTGCTGCACAGCCAGGCAGGGAAGGACAGTTCAGTAATTCACATTCCCAGCCCAGTCCCTTTGGGAGGCAGCATGGATTTATGTGGATGCAATGGGTTTTACTCGTGCCTGTGACTGTGATGGCCTGTGCAGGCAGCAGCCAAGTTGTTTGCTTTGCAACTCCTCTTAGGGGGCCTGGAATTCATTTGCTGTCTCCTGGTTTTTTAAGACAAGGGTCTCAGTGACTTCTAAGGGTGCAACTGCTGAACTGCTGAGCAGTTATGGAGTGTCAGAAGCACAGATGTTGGACAGGGGAGAACTGATAAGGGTCACTGAGGGCTGAGGTCCCTCTTCTGAAGCAAATACATGGACCCTTGCAGATGGTATCTCATCCCTTTGAAGGCTTTGCTCTCTTACCCTCTAGGAAATCTTGAAGTGCTCATATCTTGTGGAACTTGAAGACTTCTTTCTCCTTAGAGGATTTCCAAAGCAGAAATGCCCCAAAATGCAACTGAGATTTTTTTTAAGCTTTCATCAGAACCAGACATAGTGTCCGTACAATAGAGGGACGAGGAAACAAATTCTTCAAGTCTCAGGGACACAATTCTGTTTCTAATTAATTCAAGACTTCAGTTTGTTCTCACCATCATTCCTGATGCAGCATTACTGTGAGAGCAGTGTTCTGTGTGCGAGGCTCTGTTGCACCATTGTTTGCTTGGCAAGGGGGAGAGCACTGCAAGAGCAGGAGAGTATTTGGAAAAGCCACCCTTGACTTTGCGGGATTCCCAGCTGGCTGGCCCGAGGTCAGGAGCCCCGAGCCTGACGCCTTTGAGAACCAAAACCAAAACAGGAGGGCAGATATTCACTCCCCCAGCTCTGTGGCCAAGGCAGCAGCCAGAGGTGTTGTTAGGAAGGGCTGGCCCAGGGGCAGCGTCTCACAGGAGCTCTGTTCCTCTGTCAGCTCTGCCATCTGCTGTGGTGACACGGAATCTCCAGTGGGACATGGAGCGCAGGCTGAGCCAGACCTGTGTGCTGCTGTCCCGCCATCCTGGCTCTGACAGAGGCACTTGGGGATGGATTTGGGGAGCTCCTGTGAGGCTGGCCACCGTCTGATCCCGGGGAGAGAATGTTCTTAAAGCCTTGTGTGTGTACGGTGCTTTGTCCAGTCCTGCAACAGAGCAAAATGGAAACGTGAGTAAGCAAGAGAGAAATACAAATCCAGGAGCCCTTTTAGTCCACGTGGAGGGGCTGTCGGGTCACCTGAAGTGCCACAGGCAGCTCTGTTGCTGGAACAGATGCCAAGTGGCAGTGCCACAGCCGTGTGCTTTGGGAGTTACCCCCTGCAGTAGCTGCTAGCCATGCTGAGCACCACTGATTCTTTCAGTGTGAAGAACTCCTAGTTTAACTGGAAACAGTCAGGTGCTTAAATGAGATGGGAAAAGGAGCAATGTCACATCTCCTTTTCCCATCTTAACCATAACTCCCAGAGCTTAGGCTAAAGTAGCCTCCCTGGGAGCCAGGTTGAAATCTAAAATTCAAGACTGATGCCGTGGAGCTTTTCCAGCCATTTGTTTGACACTTTCTGTGTTGGATCCCCACCCAAGCAGATAGAAAAATGGGAAGGGCCAAGTATTCACGTACTTTGGAGGAAACCATGAGCCTGACTGGCATCCTGCCCCGTCCATCTCCCATATTATTTGGAGTATCTCAGCTGTGAACACTGGACGCTCTTGTGCAGCATTGCACAGCAGTCAGCAGGTGGCACAGGAGGAGTATGGCTGGCAAGAAAAGCTCTTCCAAACAGACAGGGCATGCTTCCTCTCAGTTGCTATTAACTTCTTGAAGAGTGGTTGGTTAGTAATGAGGGCACCCCAGATCCAGAACTCTTTTCCATTATGAGCCATGAAAATCTAGAAGGCAGCTAAAAGGGACCTCAGGAGTCTTTTTCAGGCCTGGTGTCATTCTTCTGTAAGAACAGTGACCCAACCTGGACACAGATGTCACCCCCTAAAGGTCTTACCCGGGCTGAGAAGCATAGAACACACAGGTTTTCCATCCCTTTTTAAGCACACAGGTTGTGATTCTGAGTTTGCTGTGCTGTTTTTCTGTGTTAGAATGCATTTCATCCTTGCTTAGCTAACTCAAAACATCTAAGAGATCTAATGCCATTCTTTCTTACTCTACCCATTGTAATCAGACTTGGAATTCCTTCTTGGGTTTGAGGTAGAGCTTATTGCTTGTCCTGCCATCCCCTTACTGCATTTCCTGTGCTTTCTATGGATTTCTCTACTGTGACAGTACAGTGTCAATAACAGCTTTCCCTACATCCCTTTTCCTCCTAGGTTTGTTTCCCATGAGCTGTTATTTGCCAGTTTTTTCAGTTTATTAGTCACTCTGTGCAAGTCACACTTCCTATTTTGTTGTTCTTCACTCTCCATTTCCCCAGCTGATGCCCCCATATTTTAGATGCTACTTTCCTGAAAGCTGCAAGAAAGTTTTATTGTTTTATAAATCACATGATTTAATTCAAAATGGGGGGTTGTTTGTTTGTTTGTTTGTTTTCTGTGTTGCCTGGCTGCTTACCATGTGGGGGTTCCTGGGAAAGGATTCTACCAAATGGTCTGTAAGCACTGATGGTAGTGCTCATCTTCCTGACCTGAGTAAGTTTGATTACAGGTCTGGCATCACAGAGGTGCAGGGAGGTGCATTCACTGGTGGCACATGTATTTCCTCCCTGAAATAAAAAGCCAGGGATATAAAATAAGGAGATCTTCTGTGTGCCCTGAAGTGCAGTGTTGCTGCCATCAAATCTGCGTGTCCTGTTCTGAATCTGTCCCCACAAGTTCCTCTTTCCTGGGTTAAGTGTGTGAGGGGGGATGTCACTGGTCACTTAGTCATGTGCTGCTTGGGTCTGGTGACAGGGGAAAGCGAGAAGTCCTTTCCCACACAGCCTTGTCAGAGGGCAGGGCAGGCCCTGGGCCAGCACCTGATGCAGTGGCTCTGTCCTGAGGCCCGGGTCACATGCTAGCACCGTGGTAGGGGCACCTTTTTGCTTCCCCAAAGTGTTCTCTTTGGTGCCAAAGGACACAGCTGACCTACAGAAGATATTGCAGACTGTGCTGAAGCCTAGTGGCTCCCATCCTGGGGCTCAGCTCTGCTTTTGGCCTGTATTTGAGATATTAAATACTCAGAACTGAGGCTGGCAGGCACCCAAGTGCAACAGGGCACTGGGGCCAGAGCCTGGGATCTGACAAGGAATGGGGTCAGAGGAGCTGAGCTCTGGAAGAGGCACAGACCTAGAAATAGCCCAAGGGCGCTGGTTGTTTGGCTTTGCTGTCAAGGCACCGTTTGCCTTCCCTTTCCCCCTCAGTGTTTCTCCCTCAGTGCCTCTTCTGTGCTGAGCAGATGATAGGAACAGTTGAAGGCAGCGTTGCTGTCAGCAGCTGTGAGCAGTTGTCTTGGAGGGAGTCTGGCATCCTGCCCATCCAAACACTCCCGGGATTTTGTTTACTGCACTGGGATAAAACCCTGCTACGCACTGGTGCCGGGCACACCGTGGGGCCAGAGCTTTGCCTTCAGCTGCAGCCTGGCTCTGTACTGCCCCCAGGGGCTGGGGGGATAGGGAAAACACATCCTAAGGCAGAGATTGCTTAGCCTCCCTAGCAGGATTAAATGCCCTTCATTCCTTTAACCCTTTGCACACCATTTCCCTCATCCTTCTTCTGATCCGTCACTCCAGCCCTCCACCTCTGGCACATTTCCAGGGAAGTTGGTGGCTGTCATGCCCTCGGGATGGGAGCTGAGGGCTGTCCCACACACAGCCCTGTTGTCTGAGCTGGCAGACAGGAGCTGTTTGTATCCAGGCTGACATACAAAGCATTTGTTTTCCAGTGGCTGCCAGTGGCCAGCTGGGGATGAGGATGACTCATTCCAGGCCTACCAAGAGTGCATTTAAGTGCAGTGGACACTGGGAATCAGGGAGAGACTTCTAATATGAGGTTTTGGTCTTTCCTCATCTGTGGCAGCAAGTTTCGTGCACTTTAAGGATGGACATCCCAGGTTTTGTGCATGGGAAGGCTCCAGAGAGCTCTCTGGAGCCACTGGTGCTGCCAGCTAGAAGATACTTACACAGCAGGATTTTAATTAGAGTTAGTTGATTGCCCGACTAAATCATAGTGTGATGCAGGCTGGCAAGATCCTCTAATTGCAGCCTTCAATCCCTATGTTTACTTCAGGAGCAGGGGAAGATCTCAGGCTGTGATATGAGACAGGCTCAGAACAAAGCAGACTCTGGTAGTAGGTTTGCACTCAGCAGAGAGCGTGACAATCCCTGGCTCTCTGTGCAAGACCTCCAGACCTCCACTCTTCCTCAGTAAAACGGTGTGGAGAGGTAGTCTGCATCTAGGCTTGAATGCAGCAGCAGATGTTCTAAGGGCCAGGGTCTGCTCTTGAACTCTTTCAAATCAAAGAGCAGTTGAGAACAGGCTACAGAAAGATGCAAATGAGACTCCTAGAGTTCCTGCTATGGAGCATCCCTCACCTTTGTATGACGGCGTGGCATTTATGTGGGACAGGACTCTCAGGTGAGGGAACCGTGTGCCATTGGTTTGCCCATTTTAAATGTGCCCTCCCTCGTGCATGCAGTTCCCTTAAAACTAGCTGTAGGCTGAAACTCAGTCCAAGTCCCAAATGGACTTTGGATAATAAAATAAATGGAACAGCTCTCTCTCCCCTCCCTTCAGGAAGATCTGGGTCAGGAGCTGGGGTGTTCATCCGCTGCTCTGGGATTTGGGCCTTCAAGTCCCACTGGGGGTTGTAGACTGTAGTCCTCCCCTTTTTAGGAGGCATGCATGCCATACTGTAGGAGGAAAAGCTCATGATCACCATGGATTCTGTCTGAATGAGAGGTTCTTTATAATATCTGTCATGTCAAGGGTTACCAGGAGAGGTTTTCAAGGCTGGAGGGTAAAGTCTCTGCTCTGCAGTCTTTGATATTGACGGGGAAGTGTGTGACTGATAAAGTACCTGGCCTGCATGACTAACCTGACCCTGTTAGCCAGGACCTGGCGTGTGTCAGAAACCTTGCCCGCTCCTTAGAGCTCTCCCAAGAATAAAAACAGAGACACATTTTTATGGTGATTTGGGCTTTGTTGTCTCCTGCTTTGTAAGGCAGGAGTGAACACAATTCTGGTCTGGTTTTGCATTTCTCCAGGCTTTTTTTTGCCCAGTTCTCCTTTGCTCTACGGCTGGGAACAGCATGGGCTCCTCATATCAGCTGTGGTTTTGGTTCCTCCCTGGCTGCTTCCACACCTGTGCTTATCCCTTGGCGTGCAGAGGATATTCCCAGTAGTCCAGGGCTGTTTGCAGCGCTCAGCAGCAGCAGAACAAGTAAACCTGGTTCATCCTGGAGCTGCCTCAAGGGCTGTATAGAAAACTGTGTCAGTCTCTGTGGGCAATGCTCAAGAGTATCAGATCAAGCACTTGAAAAGACAGCGTTCTTCCTGTTGCAATCTGCATTGCAGAAGCTAAGAACCGAATTAAGGTAGTAAAGCTCTGACAGGAGGAGCTTCACTGATGAGATGAGCTTGGCAACTGCAAGGCAGGCCCTCAGCAGACCTGTGTGAGTTACCCACTTGCCAGAGCCTCCTCTCCATCCCAGTGCAAGCCCTGCCTTCCTTTCCCAGCAAGGTCCCTGTTTCACAGCCGCTGGTGACATTCTCCCCCCACCAGAAGGTATTTCCTGGCTCAGCTGGGAGGGCTCCAGCACTGCTCTGTGCCAGCGCTGGAAAGGAGATGTTTTGAGTGAGGGATTCAGCTTTGGAAAAGCACAGAGCTGCGTGAGGGGAGAAATCTGGGTGAAGAGGATGGTGAGGAAAATGTGGCCTGGAGCGATGCTCAGTCTCCTGCATGCAGCACAGCTTGGCACCTCTGGGTCCTGAGGCTCTTGCTGCACAAACAGATGAGTCAGGGCAGCAGCAAAGCCAGCCAGACGTAGCTGATGGGTGTGAGTGGCTGCACTTGCTGATTTTGGTGTAGCTGAAGTTACAAGGAATACGTTGGTGGGTGTGTGATTATAAAATGTGCCACATGGCCTGTATTACAATTATGACACGCATGTGTGTGTGAGTGGCTTACAATCCCCAAGGGCTCCAGTTATTTGGCTGGGGAGTGTCAAAAATACGAGGCTCAGCCCCAAAGTTCAGAAGGAAAACCATTTTTGCTGCTAATTGCATAACAGTTAAAAGTAATCATTTCCTCAGAAGCAAAATTTAGTGCTGTTGCAGGCAAATGTCGCATTCCCTGGGATGTGACTGTCCCAAATCTGGAAGTCAAGCAGTGTTCTAAGCCAAGAGCAAAGGCTGCCCTTACAAAAGCACCAGCTTTACTCCCAGCCCTTTCTAAGGTCATGGGTGGACCCAGTAATTGCAGCGTAGCTCTGCCCTACAGTGAACTGCTTTCCTGCCACCAATTAATTTGCCTCTGTGGGAAGAATAAATTGAAGCTTGAGACAGTGAAGTGTGATCACTACCCACTTACAAACCTTTCAGAAATGTCTCAACTCTCAGCTGAAATCTGGATCTCATAATTAGGTTATTGTTTTATTAATTAAGCATAGAGTAGTAAATACCCACAGTGTGTGTGAGTTCTCTGGTGACAAGGATGTGTGTGAGCTGTGCAGGGAAAGCAGAAGGGCAAAGCCTCCAGAAAGCTTTTCCTTGTGTGTTACTGATGCAGTTGTGTGTTTCCCAAGAGCTGCTGCTCCAAGGCTGGCAGTGTGCTCTGCGTGTCAGCCTTGTGCTGCTGTCCTTCTTGGCCCTTGCTCTGGAACTGCAGGCAGCACAGGCTCTTGGTCAGGAAACTGGGAATGGGAAGGACCCGTGTGTTCCTTGTGATGTGTTTCATGTCGTGTGGGTGAGCTGAGCAGCCGGGGACCACAGATCCATAAAGGGAAGCAGACTGCAAACATACAACAGCAGGAGATGAGTGGACAAGCCTACCCACACTGGAGATAAGGCAGAAACTGGTAGAGTGTTTGTTAGGTAAAGCACTTTTCTAGTTACAGCTGCATTTTCAGCCTTGAGATGAAACTACACGGGGTTCTGGAGAGGCTGTTTCTCTGTGTGCCCTGAGGTCACAGCTCCTGAAGGAAGCAGCACAAGGCTGGGTCCAGTCAGACGTGGTGTGGACAGATCTGTCAGCAGTGGCAGATGATTAAGTAAGGGCAAGCACAATTCCTGTCTCGGGTGTCAAAGTCCAGAGATCCATGAAGTGCCACGGATGCACACAAAGAGACAAGGAACAGTACCCCACCCTCCTGTGCGCTGTTCCAGCCCTGTTGTGGGCAGCATTAAACATCCACTGGAGAAATGTCTGATAGTTACTAAACCACAGGAGTAGGACTAAGGATTTCTGGGATCTGTTTTGATTTGGCTGATACTGTGCTGTGTGATTTCCTAATTCCTTCCCTTACAAGCTTTTCCTGCCTTGCATGGACTCCAAGGAGCTGAGCACCTGGTCTTGCACAAACTGAGGGAGCCACATCACAACCTCGGTAAGCCTGGCTTTTTATGTTTATTAAAGATAATCCCAGCGCACGGGACAGGGCAATTTCATCATGTCCATGCTTTCCAGAATGTGGGCCTCGTCTGCCTCTTGTCTCAGTAACATGATGATGATGCTGGGCAGGGAAGATGTGCCTCTGCTTGTTTCAGGGAGCTGTAATTATGACACACAACTGTGCCTTGAGCCAGCAGAATGCACCCACTGCATTCCCAGGCTGCACTCCAGAGGTGGAGCCACTCCCCACGGGAGTGTTTGCAGTGTGTCACGGCTGGTGAGCACTTCCTTGGCTTGCAAAGGTAAAATAATGTGCCAAAGCAAAGAAAATCATTCCCACTGAGAATCTAGAAAATCTGTATGGAGAAACGATGCGGTTCTATGCATCACATGGGTAGATTTTGATGGAAAAGTAAACCAAAATGCTGAATTAACTGGACCCAGAATTGTGTAGGAGTCTTTGCTTGATCTATAAGTATTTGTGCCAGGGTTCAGCTAAAACATTTTACAGTGGAAGGGAAGGTTTATGGTTTCAGAGAAAGAATTCCTATGGAAGAGTCTTTCTAAGGGGAGGGTTTTATTGCTGTAGTTAGATTAGCCTTCAAAAGCAGATTCTAATTATGTATTCTGGTTCTTGATTTTTGGAGAAATGGTGGGGAAGCAGGGCTAAGAACACCACTCTGGAATAAGAATCGAAATGAAAGAAAGCTGCCAGAACAACTTTTTTTTTTTTTTTTTTTTTTTTTTTTTTTTTTTTTTTTTTTTTTTTTTTAAATTTCTTTTATTTTTAATTGCATGGGCGGAACCACAAAAATTCTGGTTTTCCAAACAACTGTGACATGTGACCTCAGAACCTTTCACAAGCAGAAATATCTGAAAGGGCACATAATAACATAACAGTGTTGCTGCAGTCACAATTACAGGAAGAAATATTTATAAGGGAAAACGCTTGGGTCCATTTTAGCAGGAAATCCATCTGATGGGCCGCTCGCTGCCCTCTTGCTCAGGGAGGCATTACTTGGATCGGGCTGCAAGCCTCGTGGTTTGGAGAGGGAGCTGACTCGTGACTTGGGAAACACCAGTGCTGCTGGCAGCCCGCGCATGGGACGGGAGCTTTCCTTCCTTTCGTGCCGCAGGAAGGCCGGGGGGGAAAGGGGTTGGAAAGGGTGACATCCATCGCTGGGAAAGCCGCTGTTGCAGGTGTCTTTCCCTCCTGCTGGCAGCGATGGGTGGGAAGGTGGGGCAGTCTATCCCACTGGCTTTTGAAAAAGCAGGTACATTGATTTGATTTGTGTTTCCGAGTGCCGCTTGGCTGTGTTAGTGGCAGCTGGACTGCACTGAACTGTGGCCGAATCCGCTCCCTGCGATGCTTCATCCAGTCTCGAGGCGCTTCACCCCCCCTGCCAGTTTCCCCGCGATAACCTTGCTGTGGAATTCCTCCGCTCGTTTTTTCCAGAAGGCCCTTGGGCAGCGCCATCCCCAGCGGCCAGGAGCTTCCGGCTGTGCCCGGAATCCTTGCGGGCAGGAACCATTCCCCGGGACTTCGGGATACGTTGTCCCGGCCCCAGAGAGCCGGGAGAGCATCCCCGCGGTGGCTGCGGCGCCGAGGGGCGGGGAGGCGGCGGCTGCTCCCGGCTCCTCCCGGCCGCTCCCGGCGCTGGCGGGCGGGCCCCGCAGTGCCCCCGCCCCCGGAGCCCCGCCAGCCCCGGCGGTCCCTGCTCGGCGGCAGCAGCAGCAGCAGGAGCAGCCATGAAGTCGCTGTGTCTCGTCACCGTGGGGGTGCTGGCCATGACGCTGCTCATCGCCAGCATCTCCTTGCTGGTCGCGCACGTCTTCCAGACGGTGGTGGATCTGCAGGTGAAGCAGGTAAAAGCCTTACCGCGTTCCAGTCTCTGTCCTTGTTTACCGGTTTATTCCTTCTGGAAATAGCCGAGGGAGGCAGGGAGGGAGGGGGCTGGCTCCCTACTTGCAGCAGCTCAGTGGGTGAGTGGGCAGGAGCATCCCTGGGCCGTGAGCCCCCCCTGCCCTGCACCACCCGGCTGAGCTGGGGCTCAGAATGGAGCTCAGGCTGCTCTGGTCCCTGGGCTGGCTAAAAAATGGGTGAGAATGGGTAAAAATGTCTCTTCCTGAGGTAGCTTTCCTGGCTGTGGGGCAACAGCTGTAGCGGGCAGCCCTCCCCAGAGCAGCAGCACCTGAGGGCAGCAGGGGGCACCTAAAGCACCCCTTTCTTTTTGCCGTCTCTGTCATAGATTGCTTGCAGCTTTCATACTTGTTCTGCTGCTCCAATTACTGGTGCCTCTGGAGCACGGCCAGGGGTGCTGTGGGCTGGGACACGTGGTGTCTCCCAGTTCCCCAGGCTGGGTGATGGCAGCCAGGCGTTTCACCGTGTTGTCCCACACTTGGGGACACCCATCCTGGCGTGGCCGTGGATGCAGAGGCCTGCACTGTTCCTGCCTTCCTAAGCGTTTGTTTCTCTCCTAGAGGGGCTCTGCATTTATCCAGTGAGAAGGGTCAGCCGTGTTAGTAACTCCCTTGGAACTCCTTTGTAAATGAACAATTATTTATCTGTCTGAGGAATATCATCTTAGTTCTTATTCTGGCAGAGAAACCAGGAACGCTACCCAATGAAGGGGTTTGACCAGTGCTGTTGTCTAACTGGTGAGCAGATCATCTGTGACCTCCTAACCTACTGTTCTGTCCTCTGGGCTGTTCAGAGGGAGCATTTCCTACCGTGGAAACCACGTTGTCTGAACTGAAATCAGTTTGCTTTTCCCAGTGCAATTTTAGGTCGGCAGGGAGCTTATGGCAGGTCGTGGCACTTGGAAGTGCAGCTCCATCCCGCTGATCTTGGCTCTCCTTGGGAAGGAGTCTGCCCTCCTCTGCATCCCAGGAGTTCTACTCCCAAGTGTCCTTCATGCTGTTGGTGCCAGAGCAGTGGGGCAGGAGCAGGACTGTCAGGAATCAGGCGTGATCCTCCTTACGCGTATTATCTCCTGGCTGCCTGCTCCTTCCCTGCAGCGGAGCCTTATGTAAGAGCAACTTGCTCTTCGCTCAGCAGGGCTTGCAGTAATGCAGGATAAAGTTTCCAGAGCTCCGTCTTCTCCTGCCTGCTGCTCTCCAGCTCCTGCTGGCACACATCTGGATTGCAGGGAATGAGGTGTCCGGCTCTCTGAGAGAGCTGCCAACTCCCTGAGGGCCCTCTCCAGGAGCCACACCCACCCAGACTGGGGAAGCACAGCTCTGGGCCCCAAAGCAGGGTGCTCCCAGTCACTCTGCTGATCTGGCTTCTTTCCACATTTGCTTTATCCCACGTGAGCTTCCCCTCATTTGTGTGGAGCCTAGAAAGCTGCTGTCTCTTGTGTAACCGCGTGTGCAGCTTAGAATAACTTGTGCAAATACAAATCTCAATTTGCCTTTGAAATAGGGCTTTTGCAAGGGGTTCCTGTTCCTTTGAGGGCTTTCCAGCCGTCCTGAAGGGTTTTCCACTGCCCCTGGCAGTGAGGGGCTGTCTTTGCAGTCTCAAGTGCAGCTGGAGTGGAAAGCCGTGTTTTGGAACAGCTGAAGCACCTGTGTCTCCAAACCCAGCACCTGTGAACCGCTGAGGATGGCTCTGCTTCCACGGGGGCTTGTGTGCCACAGCCTTCCCAGCCAAAGGCAGGGTCTGGGGTACAGACAGGCTGTGGGAGGAGTGGGAATCCAGCCTGCTGTAAGACTTCACATCCCGTTGAAAATCAGTGGGCAGATGTGTTTGTGACAAGAATACTGGCAGCACTTTTCCCAGAAGGCATTCAAATCTCATCAGCTTATTCTTTGTTTGCTCTTTTACTGTGTTTTTGTGAACTAAACGTGCCACCCCAATCAGAAGGCCAAAACCTGTTTGTAATCAGGGCCTAGCACCTGAAACTCTAGAGAGTAATGGCAAAAAATCTCTAATGATGGAGGATCATCTTCCCCAGAAGAAAGGCATTCCCAGCTGTCAGTGGTGTTGCCTTGTGCTCTCTGATGGGTAGATGCTGGAGTATTTCCTGGCACTGGTGTGCAGGTTATGAATACAAGCTAATATATACGTATATATGTATGCAGACAATCAATCTTTGAGCTGTGCTCCTGAGATCAAACTTGGGAGTCAGTCAGTCCTTTGGCCCAGGTGCTTCCTTCATGCCACATCCCTTCCAAGATAATTTTAGAAGACACTTATTTTTCAACCCCCTTGAAATTCTGCTGGACTTGTCACCAGCTATCTCTGGAGCTGAGCTGGCTGGAATGTTTCAGGCCCAAAAGGACAAGGAAGATGTTTCTCCTTTGATTTAGTTGATGGATTGATCTTTTTTTTTTTTTTTTTTTTTTTTTTTTTTTTTTTTTTTTTTTTTTGCTGATGTTGTTTGATGCAAAATACTGGAGGCTCTCAGGAGAGTTTAGTGTGAAGGCCCAGCTGAAGGATCCATTGGGATGCTCCCTTGGGGCAGGGCATTCCCAAGGTGCAAGAGTCGAGAGGTCTGTTCATGTTGGGCTGAATGCTTACCCCCTCACCTTAACAAGCTGCAGGTAAACTCTGTCATATGAACACACAAAAGTGCATCTTTGAATGAAAATGTTTAGGGGTTCCAGGTAATTAAAAAAATAAAAAATAATAAATTTTCTGTGTAGGTTTCAGAAATGTTCGGTACCATTTCCCGCTCCCACCATCACTGCCAGTAGCCGTTATATTTGGGAGGGAAAGAGGGAAAGCTCCCTTTTTATTTCCTGTGTGTAAAGCACAGTCAAGGCAAGGAAGCAGCAGCAAATGAGAGAGCTGTGAGTTCAGGGCTGGCTGATAAATACAATCAGCAGGAAGGATGCTTAGGAACACTGGAAATGAGCGTGGACTCCACTAGGAAAGGGGAAGCCGTGTTATCCTTGTAATACCATGTGACAGACTGAAATATCCCTGGTAACATTTGGTGAAGAAATCAGAAGAGCTTACCATATTTCATTATTTGACAGTTTTTGGGAGCCTCTCTGAATCCAGCTCAGAAGTTGGTGAATCTGGGTTTGCTGTCACTGTACAGAGCTATAAATAGACACTTACTTTCTGTGGGAGGTGCAAATTGTGCCTTGCAATCCAAGAAATAAATCTGGAATGAATATGACCAGTGAATACTCGTGAATACAGAGATGAGTCTCCTTGGCATAAATCAGAAGAAAACAGGATCAAAAGCATCAGGCTGTGTAGGAAATTGTATCTGTGAGATGTTGGTAGTTCCAGAGAAATGCTCCAAGCTCCTCAAGCGTGTCTGAAACACATGAGTTTTTGAGGTGTGCACAAAATACATGGATTTTAATCCTATGGGGACAGCAGGCTGCAAGTGCAAAATGCCACCAGCTGGTACTTTTGCATTTGAGACCTCATTCAGCATTACTCCTGCAATGCCAAGCTCCTGCCAATAAGTTTATCTTTGAAACAGTCTTCTCTCTATCTCATCCTTCAAAATCAAAGTCTCCATGGAGAGAAGACAGCTCCTTAAGTAGAGAGGCCAAGAATGAGTCCTGAGGCAACTGTGGCTGCTAAGACCCTGTGAACATTGACCACGAGCTGGCAGCTGTCCAGCCTGCCCTGCTTCTGAGCTTGCACTCACAATATTCCACTTGTTTTCTCAGAGGAATAAAAAGAATGAGTGTCGATGAGGCCCATTTAATTGCAAATCATTCCCCTCCTCCCTTTCTTCCGCCTACAGGTGATGTGGTTTTCCAAGATAGAGTGTTCTTTGTGTTTATTCCTGAAAATTCACTCTGCCAGCCATATTTCTCTGTGTGGCCACTGCAGCAGTTCCAGAGTTCTAACTGCATGAAAAGCCTTGATTTTGGTGGTGGGGATGCCTTTTAGGTGGGGTGAATTTTATCCAAAGTGGGATAGTAATCAAGTGGGAGATGGAGACCTCTATTGCGGAGCTCTACATGTGACAGGTGTGCTTGTGACTTTCCATGTAACATGTATATACTGATAAGGGGTATCACAGGGAAAAGGGAATTAGTGTTTCATTTCCTAAGTGCTTCTGCTATAAAATGCTGGTTTGTAGCTTGGTTACAAAATAGACTGACAGACTGTGGGTCTGGAAATGCATGTGCTGACATTGCTGCAGGAAAGAAATTAAAGACAGAGGGCAAACAATCTATTCCAAGACCTTGGAAAGGCACAAATCCTGGAGTGCCTACGTGAATGACAAATTTCTTTCACAGTTTTTCTCACAGGTCACCGAAAAGCAAAGTCTAATTGCTCTGGAGACAGAATCTCACAGCTGTGTTGGAATCTGACATTCTTGGGCAAAGAAATCATCGAGGCCAGGACTCTTTTGGCCTCCCAACATGGAGTTTTACTTTTTTCTGTAGTGTTGGCACGTTTTGTGGTGTCTTGCACCAGGTGGAGGTTGTTAGTGATGCAGGAAAGGAGACAGGTGTAATAACAGATCAGTCTCCATTCTGAAAAATGTCAGGCAGAATTGTCTGTGGGGAGAAGAGGAACTACAAACCAACCCATGCTGCCCCTGGCCTGAGAGCAGGCGCCTGGGCTGGTGGATACTGAGTGAGCTGCTTCAAAGCAGATCTAGCATTGGGGGCCTCCAGTCTTTCTGCCTGTGCTTGTTCCCAAGGCGTGGAATTCCTGTCTCTCCTGTCAGTATCATGCAGCACCATGGCATTAGCAGCTGATCTGCCTTTCTCTTGTTTCAGGGAACAGTCTTGAAGAATGGCACAGAAACCTTTGAGGCCTGGGAGGACCCTCCCCCCCCAGTCTACATGCAGTTCTACTTCTTTAATTTGACAAATCCTTTGGAAGTGCTCCAAGGCGCTACTCCTCTCGTAGAGGAAATAGGACCCTACACCTACAGGTAGGACCCTTTCAGGAGTTCCACACTTGACAAAAACTGTGGTGTGTGAGGAAGCCAGAAGGCTTGGGATCCCTTTCTAGGAGAAAAGCTAGGTGTTCCTGTGTGAGGGAAGGTTTATGCAGGGGAGCATGGTCACAGCCCACACAGACAGCACTGACACTTGCAGCTGCTTTCAGATGAAGCCAGTGACTTCTGTCAGATTTGGGGCAAAGTTTTGCTGGTGTGCTGCTGAACACAGAGGAAGCTGATGCATCCTGGCCTGCTGTCTTGTGAAGTGGGGAGAGGAGTGTTACTCACTCAGGAATGGGTTCCTAGCTGGAGCTGCACCATCCATATAGGTAAAATGTGGCCAGAAGAACACTTGGGGTGGTACTGAAAGGTTCTTCCTGAGCTGACCCTCACTGAAAAACCTGCTTAGGTTTTAAATCTATCTCTCATTTTTTACTCATGGATTTACTAAGGCCACGGTCACTGTTTTGTCCGAGTCCCAGAGCTGCCCTGTGTAGCATGGAGAGATTTTAAAGTTATCTTACACACAAGTTTTCCTTTACAGCTGTGCTCTGCTCAGCTGCCTGCAGCCCTGTAAGCCAGGAGCAGGCCTGTGGCAGGAAGGGCTCTGGTGCTGGGAGTCCCTGTGTGATGAGGAAGTCTGTCAGCACAAGGGGGACTCCTGACTGTCAGCCACGCTTCTGGTCACACAGGCTCATCCAGGCTGGGCACTGGCTCAGTGCCAGAAGGAGCTGTCTTTAGCTAAGCTGCAAAATTGCCAGAATCTCTTGGTATTTGAATAAATGCTGGAACGAAAGCAGGAGCCTTTGGGGGAGCCTTGGTTTCTGCATTATCTCTTGCCTTTCAGTTTCCTTCCTCCCACACCTCAGCTTTGTTTCTCCCTCTGCCAACAATCACTTCCCCATCTCCTCTGCATTCTAGTCCTGTGTCTGTTTAGCTCTGGCAACCTCCATGTGGTACTTTGGCAAAATCCCTGCTGTCACAGGGAGCCAATAGAGCTGGAGAGAAGATGATCCACAAGCTCTCGAGCTCCCTGGCTTTCCTTCAGGTGTGTGTAGTGTAACACTGGGCATTGGTCAGCAATGTGTTCTGTGTCAGGAAGATCAACAGGACCCAGCTCCAGGGTTCACAGAGCTGCAGGGACCCCCACAGGCTGATATTCAGTCCTCTTTGCCAGCCTCTTCTCTTCCCTTTCCTTGGCTCCAAGTCTGTACTGGGTGGTGTCGCACGCAGCCTGGTTTGGGAGGCTGCACCTTGTCCAGGGAGGAGCTCAGCAGGCTGGATGGGGCTGGTGCTGCACTGCCTGGGCTGCTCCCTGCCCCAGGGGAGGCCCAGCCTGAGCTGCAGGTTTGCTGGGAGAGCCTTTCCCTGCATCCCACGCCACGGGCTGGCTGTGAGTGGGTCCCTGACGCCGACCCTCCCTGCAGTGTTCTTGGTGGGACAGGGAGGGAAGGAGAGAGGCTGCACACTCCAGTTGCATCTGGCTGGTTGGCTTAGCCTGATTCTGGCATGTCTGGGCAGGATTCCCCTGTGCTCTGCTCCGTCTGATAGAGGAAGGAGGGAAAGTTAGGAAGTGGAGAGGTCCCTCCCAGCAGATTCCATAAGGCTCTCCTGGCTCTGGCTGCAGCAGGCTGTCCGCGGTGGGTGAGGCGGAGAGGAGCCTGTGGGGGAGCACAGGGAGCAGGGAGGGATGTTCCAGCCACGCTGCAGCCAGGGAAGAAACGTCCAGGTGGTTTCACAGGCCTTGTGTAGCAAAGCATGGAAGAGTCATTTGGCCTCAGCACGTGGCAGAACACCTAAGAATGCCCTAACATGAAGCACATGGCTCTGTGTTTTTATAAAACAGGGCGTTTGGGGAGAGGCTGGGGCCAAACGGGGCCAGACAAACAGGGGAAAAAATGCAGTCAGTGACAGGGAGGAGGTGGAAGGGCTCAAGAGTCTCTTCCTGCAGCTCAGAGTTTTCACCAGTGTACACTATAAAGCACTTGAGGCAGATTCTGTAACAAAAACAGAAGTGTTTTTAAATCCTGGAAGTTGAACTGGCAGCATGTAAAATAAGTGATTACAAAGTGCCAGCTTCTTATCTGCCCAAGCCTGCTGAGTCCCAAGGAACACTGGAATATTGTCTGGTCTTGCACACATTTAGAACTTTTTAACTTAAACATCTTAGAGCCTCCTATTCATGTCCCTCATCAGGGAGTATTACTTTCCTCTCCAGAGCTAGAGATGTATCTCAGGTTACTCCTGGCCTATTTTAGGAAGGCAATTCACAGCTGTCCATTTCCATCCCCTCAGTTCCAGCCCTGGGGTATAAAATAGGTTACTGTCCAAGAGGCTGTTGCCAAGTCAAGCTGGAAGTGTGGCCAGACCAAAAGGTTCCTGGGTGGCAGGGATGCTGGAGAGTGGTAGAGACACTGTTTGGGTAAGGAAGATGGGAAATGGCTGGTTTCTAATAGCACTAGGGTCCACAGGCCTTTCCAGTTTGCTCTAAATGTGAAAGGTGAGCCAGAGTAGTGCAGCCTGCTGTTCAGACAGAGTCTCGATCCGAACTGAGTGCAGAACATCAGAGTACAACATCTGGCAGAACAATGCTCCCTCATGTCCTGTGACTTGAAATGTGCCAGGCAAATGTGAAAGCCAGCAGCCTCCTGAGTCACTGCAGGCTGAGGAAATGGGGAATTTCACCTCCTGTGTGTGCCAGGTGGTGAGCAGCCTGCCTGCCATTTCCCTTTTGGGGTTTGCTGGAGACACGTGTGTGTCAGCCTGTTCTGCACCACGGCAGATTCCTGCTTGGTGAAGTGCTAATGGCAATGAAAATGGAGCTGTACTCCTGACATGCGTTTCAGGGTAATTAGGATCCGACTTTCTCGTCGGGCCAGCAGGTAGCATTTGATGTTCCTTGCTAATTGGACTGGTTTGTCAGCAATCCTGAGTTTTATCCTGCTGTCTGAGCGCTTAGACAGGAGCAGCAGCAAGTGCCCAGGCCAGGGGTAGTGAACAGCAAAAAATCGGTTGAATTTCTCTTGTGCCCAGGATTCCTGCTCGAGAATTAAAGGAGGAGAACAAAAATGAGGCCTGTCCTGTGGTCGTGCCACATGTCAGCCCTAGTGCCAAGTGCTCTGAAGCCAGCAGAAGAATTCTGGCAGGTTCTTAGGTCAGGTCCATCACACATGCAGCCCTGCATCTTTCTGGGAGTGAATTTTGCCTGCAGCAGAGGCAAAAGTTTCATTTTCAAACTTCACTTCAAGGGCAGTCTCATATACAGTGCCTCTAAACCCTTCTGAGCCATCTGAAATTGTTCTCATTCCTTTGAGGTTTTTAAGGATGAGGCAAAAGTATGAAGTGCAATTAACACACAGGGTGGTATTTTTGGAAACACCCCGTGAGGTCTGACTCAGCTCACACTGACACAGCGGGGATTTTGTGTCAGTGAGAGAATCTACTTCCAAAGAACTGGAAATGCCACCCTTCATGTGCTTTAAGCAGTAGAACAGCCAGAAGTTAATTGCAATTAATGCTGTGTCTACTTGTTTAACTTGATTAGAGAACAAACTCTTGTCTTTCAGGGAATACAGGCCAAGAGTGCACGTCCAGTTTTTGGACAACGGAACCAAAGTGTCTGCTCTAAACCCAAAGACTTATGTATTTGAACCTGAGAAGTCAGTGGGAGATCCTGAAGTGGACCTGATCAGGACAGTAAATATTCCTGCAGTGGTGAGTTCTCTTTCATTCCTGCTTGGAATTCATCCTGACACACTTCAGAAGGAGCAGTGTGTTGCTTCATCCTGGCTCTCCGTTTGTGGTAGATAAATGTGATGGAAGAACCAGAGAGGCAGCTCGTGTCCTGGGCAGATGCTGGTCTCAGTTTGGGGCTGGACTGTTGTGGGGGGTTTATTTTGTTCCTCCCTCTCCCCACACCTCTGCAGTGTTAGTGCCTTCCTCTGGTGCTACGAGGCCACACGCTGTTCAGGGACAAGGGGAAATCAGGCTTGCTGGGCTTCCACAAGTCAGTGAAAGCAGGGAATTAGTGATGTCAAATGCCTAGGAGGAACTCCAGCTTCTGCATGAGGGAGTTAGGAATGCTTGGGGTTGTTTTGTCAAAACGGGAGAAGCTGCCTCCAAGTCTGCTTCTCAAACCAGAAACAAACTACATTAGAGCAGTCTCAGGCAGAGCTGAATGAAAAGGACCTCTCAGAGTATTAAAGTCAAAAATGCACCCCCAGCCTGTGCTAGGTGACAGTGTCTCGTGGTGATCACAGGCAGAGCAGTATCTTGCTCTTACCCTGGGGTAGCGTGCGAGCGAGCAGATGCAGAGCTGTCACAGCTTCCAGAGGCACTCAGGCTGCACTCCAGTACTTGGGCTGTGATTCAGCCTTTGCTCTCCACCCTGGTTTAGTTTCAGTTGCAGGGTGCCTTCATTTCAACTTCATCCCCAGCACTTCCAAAAATATCTGATTTTATGAATGAGTACAGGAATGCCCTGTATGGAATAGCAGATAGGACTCAGCTTACTGAAAGTTGCAGACAATACAGACACTGTGTTTTCAATTCCTCCCAGGCATCTCGTGGTGGTAAGGATTCTCTCTCCTTCAGATTTTTGGCTGTGATGTACTGTCTCAGGGAGTATGAGAAGAACCACAGGTTGGTTAGCCCAGAGAAACGCCCTCCTTTTGTTATGACCTCTTGAAAGCCCACTTGTCAGTTGGAAAGGAAAGGTGTTTGAATTTTGGGGAAATGAATGCGCAGTGGCAGAGAATGTTTGTGTCTGGATGCAGCTGATCATTTATTCCCAATAACTCTGACCATTGCTCCCTCATTCCAATGCCCTGCAGACTGCCATGGAGTGGACCAGGTCAACCCCTTTGCAGTTTGCCACCGAGGTGCTGCTGCTGCTGTACCAGGAGTCGCTGTTCACCGTGCGCAGCGTGCACGAGCTGCTGTGGGGCTACAAGGACAGGCTGCTGTCCACCATCCACGTCCTGCACCCCGAGATCGACCCTGTTTTCGGGCTCTTCAGCAAGGTAACTGCATGGCCTCGCCTGCCGGGGCTTTCCCTGCTACGGGCTGTGCCTGCACTGAGGCAGGGACAGCAAAGGGCTGCTCCCTCTTCAGTTCAGCCACATCTGGGCACTGGAGGGGAGGTAGGGATAAGCTTTCCAAGGACACCCCCTCCATTCTTGCCTGTGCTTGCTTGAATAACATGGGCTTCTTGGAGGCAGTTGTGGAAACTACTAGAAAAAGGTCCTGGTTTCCTTAGCAATTGCCTGAAATTGGATGTTATTTCTGAGCTGGAGCCATTCCTGCCTCGCACGGTGTTTCTGGTCATTGCGTGGTGTTTTGGTCTGGGGGGAATCCTTGCTTCTTGGAGATGTCTGCAGTGCTGAGGTTAATTTCTGTGGGGTTATTTTCTTCCTGGGGGCTCTTTGTTCTGGGGCAGCTCTCAAAGGGAGAAAAGGCTCATCTGGTGTTGTATTTCCTGCCTTTGGGAGGTGTAAGGATCTTGCCCAGTCACTTCCACCTCGTTCCTGTTCAGGGTGGAGTTCAGTGAACTGCACAGGTCTCAGGGGCAGGCAGTCCCATCACTCCTGGGGTGGATTTGGAGTGGTGCCAGCTTCAACTGCTGCCACCCCATTGCAGTGACCAGCCAGGTGCCACAGGATGAGTGGAGCCACTGAAAGCTCCTCTCTGTCTGTTTGCAGATGAACGGAACCGATGATGGAGAATATGTTTTCCTGAGTGGGGAGACAAACTACCTGAACTTCTCCAGGATTGTGGAGTGGAAAGGAAAAGAGTAAGTTTCTCAGTGTACTGTTGGAACACCTTGGTGTTGCCTCTGTCAGAATCTGCCCCTTGCTTGCCTGGTGCCAGTTTAAAGAGAATTCAAGTGCAACCCATTTCAATCCCTTTTCTTGTTAGCAGGGCTGAGGCAGGAGGAGTTGGCCCTGTACAGGTCTGATTCCCATTTCCTTAGGCCAGGAGCTGGCACTGCCTGGCTGCTGCTCAGACATCTTTTAACCCTTGCTGTCTTTGCTTCCCTTTCTTCAGTTCCTTGAGCTGGTGGACAACAGAGGCATGTAACATGATCAATGGCACAGATGGGACATCCTTTCACCCGCTGATCAGCAAAGATGAGAACATTTACATATTTTCTTCTGATTTCTGCAGGTAAGGAGAACACAGTGGCACTCAGACTTTTCAAAGCAGAGTGTTTACATCCATTCCTCTCGAGGTGTCACGTTAGGCTGGTGGGTTTCCTCCTGTGATTTCATCTGACAGTCACAGTGTTCTGCATTTGTTCCTGGGGGGAAGGATGAGAGTTAGGGGAAAAACCTCCCCATCTGCAGTTAAGGATGTGAAGATTTGTAAGGTGAAAATTTGGAAGAAAAGGACAGACTGGCCTGCAAGGCTAGTAACAAGGGGAATGGGAGGATTTATATGAGCTTTCCTTAAGCTTCTTTCCTCCAAAGTCATCTTCTGTGCTGTGCTCTGTTAGAGAACCCAGGGTGCCCTCTTCAGAGATTCATGACTTGACATGGTGCTGTCTGAAATGTACCAAGGAAATCTTGGTGTTTCCTTCCTTACCTAACACCTCCTTGCCCCTCTGGCTGATTTCCCAGTGTGTGAAGAACAATCCTGATCTGAACTGATTTGAATCAATGCAGACGTGTGTCAGGCTAAATTGAGGACGTGCCAGATTGTTCTGTCTTCCATAACCACGTTCCTTTCCTGGTCGCTCTCAGCAGAGGTACCAGCACTCACACAACAGGCAGCAGCAACGTGGGGACCATCTGCTTTGTGCAGCAGCAGGATGAGGAGACGTTTGCTGATCAGAGCCTATTGAATTCCAGCCAGGAAGCAGTGGGAATGCAGGGCGGGGCAGGCACACGGGGAGATGCTGCAGCCTGACCCAGCTGGCTCTGCTCCGCTTCCCTGCAGGTCCCTGTTCCTGGTGTACGACAGCTCGGGAGCCGTGGCTGGGGTGCCCACGTTCCGCTTCGTGCCCTCCTCCATGGTGTTTGCCAACACCTCGGTGAACCCGGCCAACGCCGGCTTCTGCGTGCCCGCCGGGAACTGCCCCGGCACCGGCGTGCTCAACGTCAGCGTCTGCAAGCAGGGTACGGCCCGCCTGCGGGGCTTGTCCCACAGACACGGGGGTTTGCAGCTCCACAGGGGCCTCTTCCCTTCCCTGGAAAGGGCTCAGAGCTCTGGGGTCCCCCAAGGCTTCCCCAAGTCCTGCTCAGCCTAGTTCTTTTTCTTCACTGATGCCTTGGTGTTTTCGCATTCCAGGTGCTCCAATATTTCTGTCAGCTCCACATTTTTACCAGGCAGATCCGAAGTTCATAGAGGACATAGAGGGCATGCATCCCAGAAAAGAATACCATGAGACATTTCTAGACATCAATCCTGTAAGTGCAGCCTTTTTTCAAGGGTTCTGTAGGTGAATGGAGCCAAGCACCTGGGTTTAGGTCCTCTCCTTGGGTGGTGTGTATTGGTGTAATCCCATTGACCACAAGGAATCTCTAGTAGTTCCATGATGCTGGAGGGAGTGGGAGAGCCCTTTGGACACTTTGGGTCAGCTGTCCTGTCCCTGTCCCCTCCCAGTGTCTCACACCCCACCCACCCACTCACTGGCAGGGCAGTGTGAGGAACAGAAAAGGCCTGGAGCTGTGCAAGCGCTGCTCAGCAATCACTGGAACATCCCTGCGTTACCCACGCTGTTTTCCTCATGGTTCCAAAACACAGCCTGATACCAGTTACTGTGGAGAAAATTAATTCTCTCCCAGCTAAAACCAGTATAGCCATGATCTCTCCACCCCCACAGACAGATGTGGGTTGAGGAAAAGAGCACAATCACAACCTGCCTGGTTTACAGAAACAGTGCTCTGACTCATCGGGCTGTTATGTGCAGCTAAAGGGGGAGGAGATTCCGCAGCTCCTCTCCTGAGATCCAGTGCAGATCCTGCCGTGTGCTGTGTAGCAGGTTGTTCCTGCATTCTCACAGTTCTCATTCTTTCACCTGTGCTGGCTTTTTTAACCCTGATCTCTTTTACTCCCCAGCTGACAGGGCTCGTCCTGCAGGCAGCCAAGCGGATGCAGGTCAACGTTCACGTCCGAAAACTGCCTGAGTTCTTGTGAGTGTTCTCTGCTGCTGCATGCAGTCTCTGATGATATTCACATGCTGATATTCAGCCTGGTTATTTACTGCAGTGTTCTCGTGGAGTATGGGTTGGAGAGAGCAAGTGGGAGAGAGAGAAGTGTCAGTTCTAAGGGGCAGTATGCTCCCCTCTCACAGATGGAGCAGATTCTGTAGTTCCACCTGCCAGGTAAAGAATGCTGTGTGGTAGCTACTCCTCCTGATGTTTATTGGCACAGCTTGGCTGTAATAACTACAACAGAAGTATTTTATCTGCCCAGTCCCCCTGGGAGACTCAGTGGTGTTCTTCAGGCTTGTTTCCCAGTGCCCAGGAGCTGTCACAGTAACACAACTCCTGCCTGAGCTGGGATTCCACATGTGCCAACTGTTGGGGGATTTTTGCTGCTGTGCCCATGTTGCTCGGACAATAGTTCCTGTGTTTTACGAATGGGAGTAACCTTCAACATCAGCTTAGCTCAATTCCTGCTGCCTGGCACAAATCTGTCACTCAGTTACTAATGAGCCCCAGATGGATCCCTGTCTCTCACTGCCCACCAAGTCCCAAAATGCGCCCCGCTCCCAAACCAGAATTTATCATCTGTGAGGTCGAGATTGTCCTGCTCCAGCAGGGAGGTGAAAATCCACAGCAGAATGGAACAGCCCAGAGGGTTTTTTAGGGACACTTGCCTCGTTCGTTGTTCTTGTATAATCTGTCTTCACAAGCCTCAGGTGGAAAAATTCCAAACCCGTGATTTCTTTTTTTTCCACACAGTGAAACTGGCAACATCCGAACGCTGATTTTCCCAGTGATGTATATAAATGAGGTAAATAGTTTTGCTGTGTCTTTCCAGCATTGGGGCATGTTCATGCTTGCAGAAATGCCCTCTGAGCTAGGCAGAAAAGAAAATGCTGATTTTCTTCTTGTTTGTACAGCGATAGGTACATGTTGCTGTTTCTTAACTAACACCTCCCTCCTGCTGTTTGTTGGAGTGTTAAGTTCAGCCCTGCCAAACACTCTCAGTCAGACACTCCTTTTAAACTCAAAGGAGTTGCCCATGAGGAAAAGGGGCAGAGGCAGGACTTCAGGACATCCCACCTTTTTTTGAATCATCTGTTGCGAATATTCTTGTGCTGTAGTTGGATTACTGAATCAATTGGTATTAGTCCATTCCTAAAACAAAAGTTAAAAATCCCTGTTTTCTTTTGAAATACAGACTAGGTGATCAGACTAGGTGATCCCTCTGCCCCCTGGAAGAATTTTAGGGGGGGAGGTATGTCAGGAAGCAGTGGTGGAGAGTTGTGGGAGTGTTGTTTCCCTGCCCTTCTCAAAAGTGATCTTCTAGAAAGCACAGAAATAAATAGACTTTTTTTTTTTTTTTCCTCATCACCTCTCTCTGCTCCAGAGTGTTCTGATTGATGAAGCATCTGCCAGCAAACTCAGGCACGTCCTGCTGGAAGCCAGTGTTGTGACTGGGATCCCCTTTGTAATCATGGCTCTGGGGATTGTGTTTGGGATTGTTTTCATTGTGCTGGTGTGCAGGTCCCAGGGGACGAGTGAAGAGGTAAGCAGCTCTTGGATTTGACTTTTCTTGCTGCCCATCTGCCTGCACTTGATTTATTTATTTTTTTTTAATGGTTGATTTTACCTTTTGGTGTCCTTCTGCACGTGTTTTTATTTTGTTTTTTGTTGGGAATGACCTTTCTAGGGAGGGGAAGTTTTAATAGACTCAGAATAAACGCGCCAAAGCAAAGGAGCGGAGTTAATCCGAGAAGCCTGGTAAGGCAGGTCCTGTCTCTGTGCCCAACCCCCTTGCCAACAGTAGTGAAATAAATCAGCCTGTCTAGAGGACCCTGAAGGATAAGGTGCAAAAAACTCCACCATATTTGAGCACAGACTTAGTTGGTGTCAGTGTTCTCAGCAGAAGAACTGCGTTGTGCCGGTGGATTATTTTCCAGAACCATAATGCAAATTTGTGGCCAAAGAACAGGTGAATTGCACCAGCAGCAACCAGGAAGGATTCTCCAGTATTGTCTGTTTACAAGACAGCAGGAAGGATTCTCCAGTATTGTCTGTTTACAAGACAGCCTGTAAATCTGTTTATGAGAAGTTCTGTCCCAAGATGAGTCGCTGGCATTAAGGTGCCTGTCAGGGCAAAAGCTGATGCCAACATTTCACCATAACAGAGTTCAGATGACACCACGTGTGGAGCCTTTGGATAGAACAATAGCCTGGGTTCTCTAGGAGGCTGTTTTCTCCTCATAGTTGCCTGGGCTTACTGTGGTCTCGTGTGTTTGGTGTTCCCCAAGTGCTGTCTTACAACTTCCCTCTCTGCCTGAGGGACCCCTCTGGATCAATGGGTTCCACTGCCATCCCATCCCCATGGGGCTGTACTTCAGTCTCCTGTGCAGGAGAGACTCCCTCTCCTTCTCTCCCTCTCCCTCTCCCCTTTCTGAGCCTGCCTGTTTTGTCAGCAGCTCAGCCAGGGTGTCAATCTGTCCCACTGCCCAAGACCTGTCTTGAGAATTCCTGCCCCACTCATCATGTACAGCTTCAAACCAGCTCTCTAGGATGTGCTGGGACACTCTGCAGGGGTCAGAATGACATAGGGACACCTGCATTCCGTGTTTTTCCTGCTTTGCTTTTTGTTGCTTTTCCTGCAGAGGTAATCCAGCAGTTTGCAGCTCTTCCTGTGATCCCTGGGTGGTTCTGGCCTTCCCTCCTGTGTCAGGGGCTACAGCAGGTCCCTGCCCGAGCTGCCACCCACCCTCTGGTGCTTTCTTAGTGCAGCCCTGGCTCTCTTAGAGGGGATTGTCCTTACAAGTAGAAGGTTTTCCTTTCCCTGCTTGGCGTCTGGGCAGCCCAGCTTCCCTCAGGGAAAAGTCTCCCACCTTTAACTTGCTGTGGTTTTGTTCTTCCAGAGCACAGAAGAAGAGAGGTCCCCACTCATCAGGACGTCTTAGTAGATTTCCTTTACCCTGTGAGCTTGGAGAATAAACCATTAGAGCTGACCTAACACCAACTGTCCCCTGTGGAGACACAGCCGTGTCCAGCGTCACTTTTGGTGGGACAGAGGTGGAAGGGAATCTGCACTCTCAGCCAGGGAGGAGGCTTTTTTCTCGCCAGCTACGTTACAACTTCCAAACTCCGTTTTAAAACTGCTCCAGATCCTGCTTTTCTCAACCCTGCCCTCTGTTTGTACCCACACCGGCAGCCAGAGAGGATCATAACCACTGGATGGGCGACCACAAGCCGGCCTGATTCCCTGCAGGAGCGACACGGGGGGCGTTTGCCAGCGGCCGTGGCAGTGTGGATGGCCTGGGAACACGGCGGGCTCCTGGATGGCCCAGGACAGGGACACATTTGCTGTGGGCCCGTAACCTGTTGCGTGTCCTTACTCCAGTGTGCACCAAGTGTTTGTTACTCGTGTCCTTGGTCCTGTCACAGCACACACGTGCAACTAACCCAAGCCAGAGCGAAGCTTCGCGCGGCGGCTGCAGCTGCAGGCGGAACCGAGCCAGCGGCTGGAAGTGCTTTTCCATGCAGACCCCCTAAGTGCTCCCACTCTGCTTGTTAGCCAGGCTTTTCTCCTTCAGGTGTGGGGTTTGTTCTGCAGCTTAAGGCACCACAGCTCAGCCTTGTTCTTGGGGTGGAGGGGACGAAGCCGCTGGGTGGTGTTGTGGGGGTTTGCTGGGAATGCGGATTGGGCATGTTTGGGATGAGAGCACCCCTCCGTGTTATGGACAGGGTCCTGAGAACTCCTGACACTTTTTTACTTGTCAAGCAGAAACTTGTGTTAAAAGTCACAAAGGTTCCTCTCCCCTTTCCCAATTAAAAGAATATTCTCATCGAGGAATGTTTCCATTAGTGAAATGTGTTCGTAAAGTAACTGTCTTCTAAGGAGGGGCATTGGGGTTTGCATTGCTTGGGCTTGGTTTGGGGCCTTTTCCCAGGCTGCTGCTTTGGTTTCCTCCCTCTGAGGGTGGTGAGGCCCTTGAATGGATTCCCTGGAGAAGCTGCGGCTGCCCCTGGATCCCTGGAAGTGTCCAAGGCCGGGTTGGCCGGCGTTTGCAGCACCCTGGGACAGTGGAAGGTGTCCCTGCCCATGGCAGGGGGCGGAGCAACATGGGCTTTAAGGTGCCTTCCAAACCGAACCCGCCCGGCATTCCAGGATAGCACCGTCACCCTTTCTCCCCGTGTTGTCCCCCAAGCGTTGTTTTCTGGGCAGCTTTCTGGGACTAATCCTGGGGAAACGCTTTGGGGACTGGCGTTGCTCTGCTTGTCACAGCAGCGTGGGATACTTTGGGTGCGGGTGCCGCAGGAAGGTGCCCGGAGAGGGAGACTGCGCGGCCTCCCTGGGCAGCTGTTCCCTCCGGGAAGGAAGCTCTTCCTCATGGCTGCGGCATGCCCGTGGGAGCTGTCAGTGGGCAGCAGCTGTGTGATGTCCCTTCCTGCCTGCCCGCCGGGTCCTGCAGCCGGGACACCCAAAGGAACGGTCCCAGTGTTGGGGAATCCAGGGAATGCCCCTGAGGGGATGCAGGAAGGGGAGACCCCCTGCTGGCCTGAGCTCAGGCTAAGCTCCCAGCGACCTTTTTCCGTCCTTTTATAATCCCTGTTTAGCGCAAAGCAGGACATTTCCTCCCCGAGCTGTTTGGCTTTATTCTCCTTTATTTTCCTATGTCCCTTGGGACATGAGGCCTCTCCCGGCCCCCCGCTCCCGCTGCCCGCAGTGGTACAGCCCGCTGGCGCGCGCCGATCGCGTCATTACGCCTCGCCTGCGCCACCCGGAAGCGCTTTGGCGGCGGCGGAAAAGCGGCGCGTGCGGCCGGTTTTGTTTGTGGCTGGCCCCGCCGCGGGGGCTCCTGCGCGCCTCCCGCGAGGGCTTCCGCTCGCCGTCCCACGATCGGCCCCATGGCCTTCAACTTCAGCGCCACGGCAGGAGCCGGGGCCACCAACCCGACCGGTGAGCGCGGGGGGAGCGGGGTGCGGAGGGGCGGGGGGAGCCGAGCAACGGGCAGCGGGTGCCCCCCCCCCCCCGGCCAATGAGAGTCGTGGCGGCCAGCAGCGCGTGCCCCCCCGCCAATGAGAACAGCGACTGCCTCGGAGGGCCGCGCGTGCCCCCCGGCCAATGGGGATGGCGGCGGCTGCCCACGCGTGTCCCCCTCGTGCCCCTCGCCCCCACAGCCAATGGGTACCGCTGAGGCCGGCAGCACGTGCCCCCCCGCCCATGAGAACAGCGGCCGCCTCAGAGACCCGCGCGTGCCCCCCCACCAATGAGAACGGCGGTCCCCTCTGGGACCCGCGCGTGCCCCCCCACCAATGAGAACGGCGGCGGCGGCCCGCTCGTGCCCCCCGACCAATGGGAGCAGCGGTGGCCGGCAGCGCGTGCCCCTCGGCCAATGGGAGCCGCGGCCGCCTCAGAGGCGCCGTCCCGCGCTCCGCCCGGCCCTCGGCGGTACCGGGAGTTGCTCTTGAGGCGCTTGTGATGAGGCGGTCCCTCGGATCAGCATTTCGCTTGCAATGAAGTTTGTTTGGGATGCCCTTGGAAGTTCACTTTTAAGCAAGGTAAAAGATAGGGGTTAACTTGTAAAGGAAGACGTTTTCCCCTCTTCTTTTGTCACTGTCAGTCATGGTGAGGCGTAAGACAGCGCTTTCCCTACCCTCACGTAGTAAAATAATTAATTTTTGGCTCTGGACAGGTCCTTTGGACAGGACTGATCTTTACTGTAGTTAACCTGAATTTTAATGTCACTTCCACTCTGGGACTTTTACACACACTCTTCCTGGCCCCATCTGAAAGTAAAAAAATCAGCTTGTGCTGCCTGTACACTGTGGCAAGGTTTATGACACTCACAGACCAATATCAGAGGGAAATCTGGGATCACACCTCAGGACTTCCCGTTGTCTGTCCGGCATGAACCTGTTTCAGCTGCATCCCAGGGGTGCTGGATGCATCAGTAAATCCAGCAAGGCTGAGGTGGGCAGATTTTGGCAATAGAACTTGGCTAAGTCTGCCCTGGAGTAGCTAAGGCTCATGTGCTGCCTCAGCTGCTGGAGCTGTGTTTCCTGGTTGTTCTGCTGTCGCGTATCTGAGTGTATTATTTGTATGAAGATGATTTATTCTTGCCTTCCTGACAGTTCATGAATTAGTTTTGCTATTATCTATTACACTTAACACAGATGCAGCTGTATCTAGCAGTCTTAGGCTGTTAAAAATTACTCTTAATGTGAATATTGAATCACAGAGATGGTTTCATATACAGCTTTAAAATAAGGTGGGGAAATGCTGCTGTTTTATGCGCAGTATAATTGAAAAATAATGTCCTTACAGCAGCAGTGTGTGGAGCTTTTAACTGTTCTCCATGTGTCCAATAAATAACCTTTAATGCTAGTTAATACCTTTTACTCTTGTTTCTGTCTGTGCCTGTCTTGCCCATGGGGATGGAAAAATGCTTCAACTTTTCTTTCCTGGGACCTGCCTTTCACTCAGAACTAATGTTGCCTTGCTCTTTTTCTGCTTCCCGCTCGTCAGGATTTGGTGGGCTTGAGACTGCAAACTCCACTGCCAGTGGGTTTAATTTTGGGGGTTTCGGATTAGCTGCTAATCCCGCGGTGAATTTTAATATTGGGAATTTCGGTGTTTCCACTACCTCAACTCCACCCTTCAATTTTGGTAACAGTCTGGCAAGCGCAGGTAGATAATGCGTAAATACGTGTTCTGTGGTAAATGTTACCAGCAGGGGTCCAAGAATTGCATCCCTCTCTGGGAATCTGTGTCCACTACTAATCCTCGTATCCAGTGGAGACTGGTGATAAAAGCTCTGGAAATGGGTCGAATGGGTTGGAGAGCCATAGGCTTGGAGGGGTTTTGCCTGTTAAATTCTCAAGGATTAGCTTTTGAGGGAAAATAACCCTGTAGCCAAAAGTCTCTGAAATGGGAATGAATCAGGTGATCCCGAGCAATCCCAGAGCTGGTCCCTGTGCCATGTTTCCTGACACGAGATTCTTGGACTACTGCAGTCATGTTTCCATCTTCCCCCGTGTCTCCTCATTGGCCTTGCCTTGGCTGTCATGAATGCACCACACCTCACTAGTTTCTGTGGAGAAACGCGTTGTATACGACTGGCACAAAGTCAGAGCCCAGCTGTGACCTGTTCCCCGAAAACTGCATCCCAAAACCACCCTGCCCCAGCTCTCATGTGCCAGGGAGACCCTGCACGGGATGGGTGCACCCCGCTTGGGCCGAGTGCCTAAGGAAGAAGCCCTTTGTGGCCCCATGGAGATCCATCTGATCTGAGCAATCAGCTGTCGTTTCACCTTAAGTGTTTCCCATTCCCTATAAAAACACTGGACTGGATGGATTTCTAATTCTTTCTTGGTGTGCAATTAGCCCGGGGGGTCCCATTGCTGCTGCTCGTATAGGAATTCCATCCATCCCACAGTGTCATTGCTCTCTGTCAGCGCCTCTCATCTGTTTGGTGCACTCCAGGGGTCTCATTGGGGGTTATTTGCTGTGAACACTCTTGGGCTGGATTTCTTTAGCTTCATTTCAGCTGCTCCAGAAGAGACCGTGGATAGTCCATTGGATATTTAATTTGATACTTTGATATTTAATTGGTACTCTTGGGTCCCTTTTCAAGAAATTTGCTGTGAGTACCAAGGTGCCTAAAAACGGTGTCATCTGCTGGTGCTCCTGCCTGGGTGTCCCACTCGCTGGCAGGACTGAAACGTGGGTGTTACAGGGAACAACCTCTTGTGCCCACTCACATTAAGATGTTTGCTGAATGGAAATAAAATGCAATTGCATATCAGCTTTGGTTTAGGCTTTTCATTTTGTTTGTGGTCAGGAGGACTGTGAGTGTAATAGATCCAAAGAACCTTTTTTATTTTTTTTGCTGTTGAGATGTGGGTTAGGAGAGGCAGCATCTTTGTGACAAATCCTTTGTAGCAGGGTGTCTTTCTGTGTAAAAGCAGCATGAAACAGAGACCTTGGTTTCCCAGGCAGGTCAGCGCTCCACAGGCTGCACCTTGGGCCAGTGCCGTTGGCACCACTGGAGCTCAGGCGTTCACTTAGGTCCTCTCCTGTTGGCCAGTGACTGCTTTTCCTGAAAATCTGTGGAAGGCTGATTGCTTTAGCATCCATCTTCCTATACTAGTGGTTGAACCTCCACATGAGATGTAATGGGGGGGGATCATTGAGAAACAAGGCTTTAAAAAAAAAAAAGGACCCTGTAAGTACAGATTTTTTTGCCTGTAAGCACAGCAACTGTATATACCTGGTCTCAAGCTTTGATTTGTTTCCTGAGGTTAGGACTATTTGTAAAGTTCACAAAACATTGGTTATTCCTAAGAAAGAATCTAAGAAATAGTACTGTAAGTTGTGTCTGTCTCTAGGGAAATCACATCTCTCTGGTAAAGGAGCGAGATGTCAGTTGACTGCTGCCTTTTTGTTTGCTTTCTTGACACACCATACAAGTTGTGGCTTTGTGGTCCGTGTTTTCTCCCCCATTTCCTTGGACGATGGACTCGGTCCCCGTGCTCAGTGTGAACTACATGCTTGTGCCATGTGCCATCCGTCTGTCAGCACCTGTCCCATAACACCCGAGGCGTGCGGTCGGTGTCCCGTTGTGCCCAGCTCCGGGGGCCGTGTGCCGCTGCCTGACCGCAGTCTGTGTTCGGCAGGTGCCTTCGGAGGCTTTGGGACCACCACCACCACCGCGGCACCCGCCTTCAGCTTCTCCGCTCCCACCAATACCGGCACCAGCGGTAAGGGCCTGGGGGATTGACTGCCTTTAGAACTAACCCAGGAGTGCTCTGGATTACGTGGCTGCTGTGCTCTTTTTTCTCAGTAGTCATTTACTTGTTTCCCCAGGACTCTTTGGTGCTACCCAGAACAAAGGCTTTGGATTTGGTACCAGTTTTGGCACAGGAACGGGAACTGGCTTGGGTAGTGGGTTGGGAACTGGGCTAGGCTTTGGAGGCTTTGGAACCCAGCAGCAGCAGCAGCAGACCAGTGAGTATGGCTTTTGGATTTACCCATCCCTTAGCAGTGAAAGTGCAAGTCTGACACCTTCAGTTACTGGGTAGTGGGACAGAAGTGTGTTGTAACAGGAGGCTGTTACACCTAAATTCTTAAACTAGAGCTCAAGCAAGTCCCTGAGCTTCACCCTTGAGCTTCCAACAACATTTTCCCCTTTGGTTTAATGCTGGTAGAAACCTGTAGTTAGAGAATTGATGTTGCAGTCACAGCATGACAAGAAGGGGGAGGTTAATTTAAATGGGAGTTGGATTATAAGCAGCTTCAGGCTCTGAGTCCACTGAATCTCTAACAGCCAGCCTGCCTCTCAGATTTACGTATTGAGGGTGCCAGATGATGACATGGATCAATACAGGTGTCTCCTTTAAAAAAAAAAAAAAAAAAAAAAAAAAAGATTTCTTCTGGTGTTGCATTCAGGAACTTCTGTTGTAGATGAAGAACGACTGTAAAAAGACACTTAAGAAATATGATCTGAGTTTAATTAATTTATTCATTCTGTGTTTTTATTTTGCTTCTCACATTATGATAAGAAGTGATGCCTGTGATAGGCAGATGATAGGTGGTAGCATGGTCGTGGTTGGTCCAGGAATTTGTTTCTCTTCATCCCACCCAGCGTTAGGCAGCGGGTTGTTCAACCAGCCTGCCCAGACACCTGCTCAGTCCAACCAGCTCATCAACACAGCCAGCGCCCTCTCGGCCCCAACACTGCTGGGAGATGAGAGGGATGCCATCCTGGCCAAATGGAACCAGCTCCAGGCCTTCTGGGGCACGGGCAAAGGATACTTCAACAACAACATCGCTCCAGTGGAGTTCACGCAGGAAAACCCCTTCTGCAGGTTTAAGGTATGGCGTTGTTCAGCTGCCCACAGAGGGCGCCCATGCCCTTACTCTGCTTAGTCTGAGCATCTCATGGGTGGGAAAGTGGATTTTGTCATTGGGAAGAGTATTCTGAAACAGTATTTTTCCAGGTAATCTGCACAGTTCTGATGCATACTCATTAAAAGGTTCGAAGATGCTGGAAAGCTGGGTGGTGTGGAGGGACTAGATAATGAGCCCAGATGTGGATCATGAAAGTAACACTTTCATGTGCTGTAGCATTCAGGTTAGCGTGTGTGTACTTGGAACAGATCTATGGAAATTAATTTTAATGTGCATCTGTGTATGTTACAATATGACAGAAACAATTAAAAATAACCTTCTTGTCTGAAAGAAGCTGTGAACATTTGGAGTAAGAATTTCAGTCTAGATTAAAATAACGCTCTATGAACCTGGCCTGTGCCAGGTTTAAAATCCACCAGCCTTCAGCCTTCTTGTGATTTTATCTCTGCCAGTGCTCATGCTGACTCCATTCCGTGTATGGAACCATCAGCAGTTCCAGCTCTTGCTTCTCATGTTGACAAAGAATTTGCAGCTCTCCATCCTCCGCAAATCCCGCACCTGCTGACTGTCTTGCTAAGCCTCGAGCTTGTGAGGGGATTTGGGGCAGGCGTGGTGATACCCTCCTTCCCTCAGCTGATCCTTGGGAGTGAGAACTTTGTGCCCTGAATGTAGGTTAATAATTCATTAAGTCTAGTGTTGATTGTGCACTTTATGAGACTTCCGTAAAATCTTTGCAGCAACTGTGCCTGCCTGACAAATGTTTGGTTTTGTTGCATCACTGTTTTCAGTGTTACCTTGCACATTTTGTTGGCAATGCACCCGAAGGCTTATTTTCCTTTAAAGTTGTTGTCTGAAATTGCTTTCATGGTTTCTGAGCTTTGAAAACTTGCCCAGTGTAAGTTGTGTGATGCAAAATCAGTCATTTCAAGTTTCATTTACTAAAAAGAAGAGTTTTCAGGTTAGACCATGCCAGATACTAGGCTTACGCTTGTTCCTGTGACTGGAGTGTTTCTAATGCCATGAATTCACGTGCCTTAAGTGATATACTGACGAGTTCATCACTGCTGCCAGGGGAAGGGGCCTGCAAAAAACAGGGGAGAAGGTGGCACAGGGATAGGAACAAAGCATCTTAAGCTCGTTTGGTTATTGCCTCTGCAAACATCCGGCATCAGATAAGGAAGAAGCATTACATGAAGGGTTCCGCAGGAATCCTCTTGTACACAGTTCCAGCTGTAGGGCACATGAGAAGCATGCAGCTCCAGACCGAGAAACGCATGCTGCTAAGGTACACGTTACAGGCTGTTGCTTGAAGGACCACAGTAAAGTAAAAACCATCTATTCTAGTTTGAAAATACTATGTTGCATAAAGACATCTTGGCAGAGTTATTTATTTAAAACAGAAATACCAAAGGTGTCATGTGATTGAAAACAAATTCTTCCTTAGCTGTCGCTGGTGTGCTCCATGACAGGATGGCTGGTTCTGCAAGGCTCACCATGGCAGGGGATTACCCTCTGCGGACAAAACCGGGCTCCTGGGCCCATCCTCAACTCATTTCTCTCTTCAGCTGAACTTGCACGAGGGGAGAGGTGCAGGTCACCCACCCACATGCAGTGTCAGGGCCTCACAAAGCCTCTGCTGTCCACCCTGTCACCAATGCTGTGTTGGGGTGACACCTCCTCTTGCCTGGAGGTGAAAGCTGCCACTCTGCTTTTGCTTGTAATAAAGTCTGATCCTCTGGTTCCGTTTGCGATTTGGAAAAAGGGTCAGTTTGTAAAACATTCCTGATTGCTGTCAGCTCGGCTGTGTTGGCAACTCCCCTAATGGGGAAAGGATACTTAGGAACTTTTTGTAAAAATCCAAACTGTTTCAAAAGCTGCTTTACTGATGGTTCTGTGAGAGAATGATTTAAAAGGGGATTCATTTTATGTTTCTGCAGCTCTGAATACAGTGTGAGTTAAATTTTGAACCAGTTGCTCTAAAAATGGAAGGATTTAGCCCCTCCTCTTCATGCCACAAGGATATGCTTTTGCTAAGTAACATACCTTCATTTTTCATTTGTTCCTTGGCAGGCTGTGGGTTACAGTTTAATGCCCAACAACAAAGACGAAGATGGCCTCGTGGTCTTGGTGTTTAACAGAAAAGAAGCAGATATTCGAAGCCAGCAGCAGCAGCTCGTAGAATCACTACACAAAATTTTGGGAGGCAACCAGACCCTTACTGTCAATGTTGAAGGTGTTAAAACGATGCCAGATGACCAGTACGTGAACTTCCCACAAGGTTGCCCATTTATATTGCATAGAAATATAGAATTGTTAGAAAGGATTGGTGCTTAAGTCTACTGTCCCCCCTTCTCCTTGATTTTAGATGTGTTCATCCTAAGTTTGATTTGAATCTCTTATTCCTTCGTATAGTTTTTCTTTATGGCATGAAGTCCAGTATCTTTCCAAAGATTTTAGGTCATTCTTAATATGGTACTAGCATCACCGTAGAATGTGGGTGTTAAAACCGGGGAGAGCGGTCAGTGTAGTGGTATTTACAGCTTTCTCTCTCCCTTGCTGCATTAAACCCTGCAGCTACTGGTACTTTACATCTCGCTTAGCTAAAGGAGCTTAAAAGTCAGCTGGGAGAAGGGAGAGCTTGGATTTTGGGTGGTTCTGTGCTCTGTTAGCTCCTGTGTGCTGCTGCCTTTTCCTGACGTTCTGCGTTTTGCCTCGCTCAGGACAGAAGTGATCATTTACGTTGTGGAGCGCTCGCCCAATGGCACCTCAAGGAGAGTTCCTGCAACGACCCTCTACGCCCACTTTGAGCAAGCCAACATCAAATCATCCCTGCAGCAGCTGGGGGTCAGCCTGTCCATGGCCAGGACAGAGCTGTCCCCGGCACAAGTCAAGCAGCTCCTGCAGAACCCTCCTGCTGGTGCGTGGGCTGGGCCTTTTGGGCTCTCCGGGAAAAAAGCAGGTGTCAGCCTGCTGGAAAACACCTGTGAAAAGAATAAGGGGAAAAAAAAGTTAAATATCAGAAGAATAGTGTCATGTACTCCCTTGCTAGTTTTCAGATGGGTCTCTTAGCTTGCCTATGTGGCCCCAGACAGTGCACATAGAGCTTTGTTTTAGGGTAGTTAAGGGCAGTTCATGTCATTTGATTAGATGACTTAACCTTCGTGTCTATAGCTTTTATATATGTCTATGTTTAGGATATGAAAGGTTATTAAATCTGGATTGGAAAAGGCACTGGGCCTAGTCTTGCAGAAGAGTCAAAGCTGATTCCTGCTGGGATTATTTTGCCAACTGATTTGGCACTTCGATCCCATTATTACTGATTTTTTACATATTAGTTTGTTTCACACAATAAGCAACTTTAAAAGGACAGATGACCCAAGCATGGCATATTGTGGAAGCAATAGGAATTTTGCCCTTTAAAGTATGGATTATCCAATGGGAGTACCAATGGGATTATTCCTTTCCCCTGCTTTCAAACCTGCAGGAGTGCGTGACAGCCTTTGGGTCTGAATTTACTGCCCCTGCTCAGGATCAGGACTTTTAAAGAACTACCCTAGTTTAATTAACCTTAATTTGTAGGCATTCAGGTTAGCATAGTTGATAGGGTTTGTGTGTTTCACAGCATTTTTTCCTGGTTAGCAGCTGTAACATCTCTCTATTCAGATAGCCATATTAAAAATCTTTTTTTTTTTTTTTTTTTTTTTTTTTTAGGTGTTGATCCTATTATATGGGAACAAGCCAAAGTTGATAATCCTGATCCTGATAAGTAAGTCCAGTAGTCTGTCCAAGTATTGAAGTATTGCAACAAGACTTGGAAAGGGGAGAAAGAGATAATAATTGCATAGTACCCTTCAGGTAGCTTGCAAGAAAGTTACTTGAGTACAACTTGGCCAAGTGCTGATCCCCTTGAAAGCAGTGGAGATTACTGGAAGTGCCTGTCTTAATCCCTTTACCCATTTAGGCGCTTAGGAGCTGTCAGGATAAAGAGTCTTACTTGGGTTCCTTGGAGGTGTGGTGTCCTCCTTTACATGGATTAATTACTGTGAATTAGTTTTTGCAACGGTTATGGTTTTTTCTCTTTATTGCTTAAGGTGATGCACCTGTGTACCCTGCAGTGGTTACAGATAAAATGGGCTGGTTTCTTTATGGAGAAAGGAGCAGGTTGATGGGAACAGTGAGGACTCTAGAGCTTAGCAAAAGAAGATACAGCTATGTATTAATTTATAGAAGACCAGCATAATCTGTAACCTTATATTAGATTCTGCTCATAATTACTAATCCTTACCATGTGTCCAATATAAAAACATGTTGTAAGAAGTATTTGTGTTCTCATAGGCTTATTCCTGTGCCAATGGTGGGTTTCAAGGAGCTGCTGAGAAGATTGAAGGTCCAGGATCAGATGACCAAACAGCATCAAACTCGATTAGATGTAAGGTTGCTCATCTTTATCATGACTTGCTGTTGACAAAGGCTGCGCTATTAAGTGCAGCTGCCCCTGTGTGTTGAAAACTGAAACGTGAACCATGTTCTTAATATATTCCTTAAATAGACGTTTTTCCCAAAAACCGAGCGGTGTGGTTTGGCTTTCATTTGTTTCAGGTTCAAACCTACTGCTTTGTTATAGGCTAATCCACACCAGCTCCATTGGCACACACTTTTAAATTTGGGCAACCAATTTTCCAGTTCCTTCTGAAAATCTCAGTTGCGTGTGAAAATAAACACAAAGCAGAACAGTAGAGGTAGCAGAAAGCTTTCTAAAATCGTCTGGGTCAAGGACACCAAGTTGCTGGGCAGTGTAATGTCATGAAACTCCCACTTTTAAATAAGGCCTAACATGTTCTGTTTTCAAAAACTTCTCTGCCTTCCAACTGACTCCCGTCTCCTCTGCAGATCATATCAGAAGATATTAGTGAGCTGCAGAAAAACCAAACGACAACTATGGCAAAAATTGCACAGTACAAAAGGAAGCTGATGGCGCTTTCGCACAGAACTTTGCAGGTAACAGGGATAAATCTGAATGAGTCCTTTGACACAGTCTAGTAGCACAAGCAGTCTCAGAGGGAAGGAGAATCTGTTCCATCTTGTGCAGGCCAGTGCTGAAAATTATTCTGACTTCAGCTAACAGGTGTTCATTTAAGTACCAGGCAGAGCTGTCAGGGAATGCTTCAGGTCTGCTGTACTTGGGAGCCTTCTCTCTCTTACCCAAAACCACAGGGCTGCCCTGAGGTCCTGGAGCAGCAGACTAAATGACACAACAAATCTAGTGAGAAACAGGCTGAAGGAATGGCAAAAGGTGTGGATTGGCTGGTGGGGAGAGGGGTGGGCCAAGTGTTCTCTAATGAACGTCAAAGACTTCTTTTGTAGGTGCTAATAAAGCAGGAGATCCAGAGGAAAAGCGGCTACGCCATTCAAGCAGACGAGGAGCAGCTTCGTGTACAGTTGGATACAATTCAGTGTGAACTTAATGCACCCACGCAGTTCAAGGTGAGTGGCTGACAGTTTGGCCAACAACTCTGGGGATTCCTCACTAAAAACATGTCAGTTTTCTAAACCATGTGTATATACTGGTTGTGGGAGGCTTTCAGTCTGGCAGTGTTAGTAGGTTGTAGCATTCTTTGCTGAATAGCCAATAGGTATTTCAGAAGTTGTGAGTTCTTGGAAGTACTGGAGTGGCTTAGCCTTTGCACATCTTCCAGAACATCTAAAAATTGAATGAGCAGCCATGCTTCCAGCCCTGGAGACTCTAGGAATGGTAGATGCTGGAGCTCTGCCAGCTGTAAATGAGTTGTGTTTGATTTAAGCCTGTTCCTGTTCCCAGGGCAGACTGAATGAGCTCATGTCCCAGATCAGAATGCAGAACCACTTTGGAGCAGTGCGGGCTGAAGAGCGCTATTACATAGATGCAGACCTCCTAAGGGAAATCAAGCAAGTAAGTATTACTGGGTAGAATCCTGGCCTACTCTTTGAACTTCATCATTTAAGTCAGACACACACTAACTGGATCTAGAATGTCACGTTCTTGCCTTGTTTGATGAGGTCATCCTTTTAATTGGTCTCAGTGCCAGGGCACCAAGCTATTGTACAAAATCGCTCTGTGGAGATAGGCTGTTGGTACAGAAAATGCTGTTATTCCTTCCTCAAAGAAGTGCCAGGTTTATCAATGTGCCAGGGCCACCAGTCATCACACTTCTGAGGAGTATTACCTAGTAATCTGTGAATCTGAACGATGCTCACACTGGTTTCTGAACTATCTGCAGCACCTGAAGCAGCAGCAAGAAGGGCTGAGTCACCTAATCAGCATCATCAAGGATGACTTGGAAGACATCAAGCTAATAGAACATGGGCTGAACGAGAGCATTCCCATCCGAGGGGGAGTCTTCAGTTGACTGGTGGAGGTTTACACAGAACATGGTAGTCAAGTTCATGGCTCACCTTCCAAGGCTAAAACTGTTGAGGTAAAATAAAACACATGTCTTGTAGGAGCAAAATGGTATATTGTCTGTTACTTTTAGAATTAGCAAAGCCTCCTCTAAGCTTTTAAAATTGACCTTTGGAAGGTTTATATTTTATAAAGCTGTATATGCTTTAACAAAAGAAAGAAAACTGAATCTGTTCAGATACCATTTTACTATAAAACTATATGTACTATTGTACATTTTTTGGTTTTTTTCTTCTTTTTTTACAACAGCATTGTCCTAAAAATGCAGTGCTGAGGGGATTGTTTCATTAATGATTCGGTTTGTGGAAAGCTTAGCCCGCTTCCGTGTTCCTGTCAGAACAATCAAGTAGCACCATTGTGTCAACAGCTAATTTAAGTCATTACAGAGATGTTTGTTGCTGTAACTATGTTGTTCTCTGCAATACCAGTCGACTACTGGGGCAAGCTGCAGAAAGTTCATGTTTCCAGTTTCTGTCCTTCCCTTTGGACTGCAAGGATCTGAAGGTTCTGTTTTGATCACTTTACATATGTGAATTATTGAATTATACAAAGCTTTGCTGCCCCTCTAAGTAACAGAATGTCTGGACATTGTCTCCTGCCTTTTTTAAATTGCCCAAGAGTAATAAATTCAATCTGACTTTGTAATAAGTGGTGTGTGGTGTTGGCTCTCAGTGACATCAGCAAAGCGGTGACGCTGCTCACAACTCCAGGTAAGTGCACTTCAGTGCTCCGGGCACTGCAGGTACCGGGCTGTCAAACGCAGTGCTGCAAAGCTGCTTGGCAGCCGCAGTCCCCAAACCAAAATGAAAGGTGTGGCCCTTAGATCCTGCCTGGTAGCAAGCACTGCAGAGCAGGTACCTACTCACTCCATGCCATGGCCAGAGACCCGCTTTTCCCCTCAGTATAAAAGTCACTGAAAAAAACTGGAACAAAAAACCAACCTTCTCTGCAGTAGGAGTTTGTACAGCAGAAACAAACATGAAAGAGGCAAAATCATTTTGTTCCTTAGCCATCAAAATTAATTTCATTCATTGAAGGACAGAAAAATAGAAATACAGCTGCAATGTGCTGGGATCTGTATTGTGCATTTGAGAGTGTTGGTGGAAGCATGATTCCATTACAATTGAAAAAGCATAGGTGGAACAGGATTAGTTTCCTTTGGGAAGCATAGTTCCAGTTAATAAACTGTCTGCACCGGGCCATAGCTCTAAGAAGTTCAGTGAGACTAGAATTCTCTTTTGGGGGTTAGGGTAGCAGTCTTAAGTGAAGTCTTCTGCCATGGGGCCCCTGCCAGACTTTGAGGAACACGTTGTTTCTTGTTTTGGGGTGGACTCTTCAGGCTCCACCCCACTTCACAAGCAGCTTTGAAAATAACTTGAACGTGCAGCATAGGCTCCCTAGCAGGGGCTACTTGATCTACTGCCTTGGGCTTTGAAAATGAAATTATCTCAATAGATTTCTTAAACAAGTCCCCCTGCTAGAGACAGTGTTGCACATTTGAGGGATTTTTTCCAACATTCTGCTCTACTACATGTACTTAGTATCTCCAGACTTCCAGAACAAGCTTACCACAGCAGAGGAACACCAGCAGGGAAGTAGGTATCATCACTGGAGCAGCACTGCTGCTCACAGGGTTAATTAGAGAAGAAATGAACAGCCAAACAACAGCAATCTAGAAAAAATGGTTTATTAAAAGGAAAGCTGCAATCAAGCAGGTGCTACCTCCTTAAAACACTGCCTACAAGTAATGCATTGGCTTCCACTTTACTGCTCTTGAATACACCTGTAACATTTCCTCACATTGACAAGAGAAGCTAAGTGGCATCTTCCCTTTGAGCAGGAAACTACTTAAAATGCAGCTTATTTTAAAAATGGTCCAAATTGAAGTGCAGCTCATCTATTTCACCTGTTACCTTCCCCAAATGGGTCACAACTGTTGCCTGCAGTGATATCTGCTTTGGGCACCTGCCTTCCCTTTCCCTGCTTGCCATCTGCAGGCACACTCAAGGTTAGGTCGGAGAGTCCTGGCTTTGTAGAAATCAAGGCATGGGACGTGGCAAGCCACGGCAGGTTCTCACAACGGGCACTGTTTGACCAGGCGAAAGGCTTCCAGGAACTCATTGAAGTCAATGTTCCCATCCTTGTTGAAATCAATGCTGCGAACCAGGTCATTAATGCCATCATCCGTGAGTTCAATGTTCATGTGGGAGCTGAACAGCTTCCAGGTTTGCTGGAATTCCTCAAAGGAGATGAGACCTGTGGAGGAGTGTTTTACATGCTGCAGCTACATCTAATGTACATTGGCTAAAACAAGTCAAAGCAGCAAAGGTATAAATACAAATAGACATTTCAGAAGCGTGGGAGGGAGCAGGAAGACCCAAGCCTAAACAAAAACACCTCTATACATACTAAATGAAGTTGCAAAGCAGAAGGGAACACAAGGCAGTGATCAACACCCCCTGCACACCTGCTTACCTGAATGGTCTCTGTCTATGATCCTGAATATGGTCTCTAAGTTGGATCTGTTTCGATAAATGACTTCCAGCAAGCTCGACTGGATGTGCTGAAAGACATGATCACAGTTTTTATCCTTCTGACACCTCTTCTCTCTCTGAGTTGTTACTGTAGGTGTCTCCACAAATAAGAATATTTTTTGCTTTCAAGAGGCTTGCAAGCAGTGCCTTATCAAACAGGTGTGTGATGACTGGATCCTCCGTGCAGCTGCAGGACAGACGATCAGCAACTTGTCCCTGCCCAACAGCGCTCTTCTGGGCTCACAGTGAGGTAGGCTGCACTAAGAACTGCAGAGCTGTGTTTGCTGGGCGTAATTGAGAAGCTGCTACTTGGAGAGTGGAATGCAGTTTTCCTGCTCACAAGCCTGCATCCAAAACTACCTCTAAATTTTGATTTCATATCCATCATCTATTTGCAAAACGGGCTGGGTGCCTCAGGGCTATTGGAGCTCAGGCAAGACTTCCTATCAACATCAGTGTGCTTTTGGATTATGCGTGAACCATCCACTATCCTTTAGTACCATAATTGATTTGCCCATGCTGGGGATCTGGTGTGCAGCTGCTGACATCATGCTTTGATGGAAGGGAGTGAGTGCTTACCTCTCGGCTCCTCTGTTCCATGGCCAGGTCATCCAGCCATGATTTATACTCCAGCATGCCGTCCTCGGTACTGCGCACCAGCTGCGGCCTCAGCATTCGCCAGGGCAGTCCCAGCCGCAGCACTGACTCCACTGCTGTTGCCCAGTTGCTCAGCGTGATCCTTCCTGTAGGGAAAAGGGAGACACCTCTGGGACACAGGTAGGGGGAAGCACATAAAGGCAAAGAAAAAGCCTGAATTGTGACACATACACAGTCTAGGTGCTGCCGACAGCACAGCATTATTTTGCAGTGCAGGCACAAGCACACTTTCCACCCAAGCCTCAGCAAGCTTTTCATCATTGCAACAAATCAAGGCTATGAGGCTGTAAAACATTTGAACAAAGGCAAGTCACTAACTTTGGCTATTCCATTAGAAACTTGCAGCCTACTGCCCATTTTAGCAGCTGCTGTAACAACTGAGCTGGTTTCCTATGAACAGTCAGCAAAGAAAGCAAGAAAGCAGTTCTCTCCATGAGCACTTGTGCCAGGCACCATATCCCTTTTCTCCCCCAGCTCAGCAATAGACAGTTCTCAGCACCACCTCTTGGTCACTGCACAGCACTCCTGTCTGCCAGAGTACTAAGAACTCTCAGCTCCTTCCTTAAGGCTCTGACAGAGACAACTGTCACAGAAGACATCCCTCACTTTGCTCTTGCCTGTGATTTTAGACTCCAGGGATGAAGGGGCTCCAGGGACCACCCGGCCCTTGTCAAGTGACACAACAGGCATGTTCCAGGTCATCTTTTGCCATGCCAAGTACTCCAGCTGCAAGGAGTTCTTCTAGGACCAGCCTCAATTACTACGCATTAGGCTAGTGATGTCCTGCTTTTCCAGCACCCCCACTTTATGGTGTCACTCAGAGGCATCCACAGAGACTGAGTAACAGCAAATGACCTCTGGCACAGTCTGATACAGCCTCCCCATGACAGCTGGTGACAACTGTCAGTGGGCAGTCTCCCAACCAGCCACAAACTCAACGTAGTCACTTCAGCCCTATCCAACCAGGCAATGAACCCACGCGTCCCTCAGCTCTGAGTTACCTGTATTGTCCCTGTCGTATGCCTTGAAGGCACTGATGAGGGCTGAGGTGTGAGCAAAGAGCTTTTCCCGCAAGGCTCGAAAGGCTGACTCCTCCACTCTGCTGATTCTGGAGGATGCAGAACAGAGAGAAGCACCTGAAGGACCTGCCATGAATATCAAGAAAAACTACCTTCCCTCCCACTGCTCTACCTGGCTTGTCCATGGATTTCCCAGACCCTCACACAACTGCTCTGCACAGCTACAGCTGCATCTCAGTGCTTGTGACAAGGCACTGCATGCCCATGGCACAGTTCCCTGCACCTGATGCCACGAGCCCCTGCATTCATTTGTGAAGTAACAAAGCAAAAGAGAACCTCAGCAAAGGTCAAAAGTTAAAACCTGACATGGAAAAGAAAAGCTGAAAAATCAGCAACCTTTAGAAAAATCCCTTTGGAATGTTGTTAACATTCCCTTCTCAACCCTTGAGCTTTCCTCAGTAACTTCACGTACAAAGCTTGATCCCTCCTTTATAGCTATTTAGAAAATCAAGCTGTGAAAGTTCATCTCCAGAGTCAAACTTTCTAAAAGCTGACAAAAGTTTTCCCTTTAGGAATTTTGACTTGACAAATACAGAGCAACTGGAAAGCCTTGCCTTTGGGTCATAGTGAGCGTATGGGCTGTCTTGTTTGCTTGGTACTGAACAAAGTGAGGGATGAGATCTGGTCCCAGCTTCACATAGGCTCCCCTGTTGCTGCCAATCTCATAGTAATTTGAGGCTGAAAAGATGGTCAGCACCTAATCCCAAAAGAGAGGCATTTGCAGTCAGTACATACAGGCTGTAATATTTATATACGTGTAAACAACACACCCGCTCTGGAGCCCACAGACTGAAAGCACCATGTTTTAAGGAGAAGAGGGAGAGTCAGGTGGCAGCTGGCCTGGAAGCCCTGCAGTGTCAGCTCCTCGTGGGTGGCACTGGTCACATGTCAATCCTGTGCTGGACTTCTGCAATTTTCCTGTGCTCTCTCCCAGCAGTTCCGCTCTCCAGAGTCTGAATGCCCTGGTGAAGCCACCGACCTGACTGAAGCTTCTGAGAACAGAACTTGGCTGCAGCAGCTCAGTGAGACCCTTTTGTAGCTCATCTGCAGGAGCAGCTGCATTAAGTGGGGGCCATGGCACAAGTGGGTTCAGGTCTTTTCTCAAGCACCACACACAAGGACATGGTTTGCCTACACAGCCATGTCCCCAGCAGAGCAGGTGGCTCCAGATTGCCCTGAACTAAGACCTCAGATGGAAACACACTTCAGTTAACTCCCAATAATCCTGTTCAAGGATTTTCCATGTGCTTAAAGCCCCACTGGAAGAAATGCAGAACTGAGACAAACTGCTGCCCCAGAACCCCCACCCTGGCAGGATGGAAACCCAAGCATCCTTCACACCACCCCCAACTGACCTTGCGCTTGTGACAGAACTCGTAGCCCTCCTGCTTGCACTCGTGAGAGCGGATCAGGAACTGCAAGCTGTACTTCTCAAGGAACTTCTCCGTCACATCAGGCCCAAAGTAGCAGCCGCCACCTCGCACCTTATTCTCTCTGCAGCCCTCCTGAGGCATGGGGTCGCTCCAGAGGACATCTAAAATCTGAAAGGTTTGGAAAAGTTCGCTAGGCAAACACAGCTCAGTCTCTGAATCCCTCTCTAGACTGCTGCTATAACCGTAGTGCAGGGGGACAGACATGTTTCCTGCATTCCAGCTGAAGACTGTCACAGATCTGGGCCATCTCCGAAGTAGCGATATTGCTGGCCAGGAGCTACAGGCACATCCAAAGTGTCTGGGGAAAGAGGGATGTGCAGAAGTCAGGCCTGATACAAGCTTTGCCTTGGCCAGCATTAAGATGTCCAGTAGCCTTGCTTGTCTTCCTCCATCCCAAGCGGACACAAGTCCCAGGGCAAGAACAACTAGCAGATCCTGAGGCCGTTAGCAGGCTTAGTATTAAACGCCTTTGTTCTCTAGCCAGGACATTCTACAGCCTCCAGAAGTACAAGTGCTGGCTCAGTAACCACTGTTTGGATTAAAGCTTAATCTCTTTAACCCTGACTTCAATATATAGCGCTCTAGTGAAAAGGTGTGCAGCACTAGAAGGTCACATGTAATGTCAGCTAAAGTAACTGTGGTTTCAGAGCATACAGAAGAGACTCTCAGGCTGGAAGAAAGGAAAGGAAGTTCCCAGCTGCTCCTCCCAGTAGGTGACAAAGGTACCCAACGAAACATCCCCTCACAGAGCAGCCCGTCCTGGCCACTTACCAGTGAAGGACCAACTGCTGCAAGAGGCACCCACAGCGCACCCAGCTCAAGACCCTGCTGAGACTCCTCACCTGCTTCCACTCCTCCTGGCGAGTCCAGCACGACTCATCCACATCCTTCAAAGAGACCATGCTGGAATAGGTGAGCTCCTCTGGCTCTGACTCGCTGATGTCCACCAGCCGGCGGCACGTGTCGATTTGCTCCTGCACCGTCTGCCGGAGCCACCTGGAAAACTCCAGCCTGTTGGCTGTGCTGGGAGCCTGGGCTGCCTGGGGCTGCAGAGATAACCTGGGAGCTGCCTCGTTCCCTGCTGCATCCGTGCCTGATTTGCTCTCCCCATTTATCACCTGTATGTCTGGTTTTCTACTTGACTCCTTTCTCTTCTTCAGCCTTAACACAGAAATAAACTGAAAGATATGAGAGAAATGGCACTGAAAACCCAGATTTCCAGCTCTAACATCTTCCATTGGCAGACTTCAAATGACCCAAGCCTCCAAGCCCCACTCCCTTCTGCCGTCAACTGCTGCTTGACTGCGGGAAACTATTAATGCCATCCTCTTGGACAAGCCATCCTGAGTTTACAGCTGGGCCCCACATCCATCACATCTCACTCCTCCTCATTGACCTCATGCACACAGATTTCATCTGCAATGGGAACTATGCAGCAGAGCAAAGGAGAAGCATTGATGACTAATGCACGAGTTGTCACTGTATTTGGAGAAGGAAAGTGGTGTTTCCCAACTAGAGAGTGAGGCAGGGACAAGTTGAATGATTTATCAAAATCCTTCTGGAAATCTAGGGGGTAAAAACAGGCTGGGGAACTGTGGGACAATGTCTCATCATGACTGTATTTTTACTTCAGCACTAGCACATACTCCGGAAACCAACAGAGCTTCATCCCTTCACAGCTCATGCACACACTAACAAACCAAAGCCAATACCTAAACACATGTTTGTCTAGGAAGACCATCTGTTAGATTTGTCTTGTCAACAGCTAAGCTGACACGTAGAAATGAGCTCCTCACCACAGATCAGCAACAGTGTTGTCTCTTGCAATAACTGGGAAATAAAACGTACTTTGTCCCTTTGAATTTTCTCAAGCATGTCCAGGTCAGTGGTGTCAGAGATGCCCCCGTGAATAATGAGGACTTTCTGATCAATCAGGGTGGCCAGGGGCAGCCAGCAGAAGACATTCTGAAACATCCTCAAGATTTTCTTCCCATGCACCTGAAAGAAAAAAAGAGATAAAGCACCAAGTCTTCTAAATGCATGTCTCACATGGTAAAGGAGACACAAACATAAGCCTACCTTGTATTTCTGCATCACTTCCTTGGTGAAACCATAGCTAAAGGAACAGGAGAAAGGAAGCTCAGTGGGATTTTGCACGACGCCCTCGACATCGTGCTCAGCCCTGCACAGAAGCCGTACCGTAAGTTCACCATGTGGTCCTCGTGGTTCCCGCGGTTGAGATGAACCTCCTTGGGGTAGATCAGGAGGAAAGTAAAGAGGATAACAAGGATCTCAAGGGACTGCTTGCCTCTGTCTACAAAGTCCCCATTGAACACGTAGGACTTGGAAGGGGAAGGAAGGCCATTCTGTAAAAGCAAGGAACAGGCGGATATCACCCCAGAGGCTTCCCCAAGGTGTCCATATGCCCCTCCCCACAGCTGTACAGTCTCTCACTCCTGTTCCAGGTTACAACAGATCTTCGCTTATCTTTATCCTGTTGGCCCCAGCAGTGAAACTGGCAGTCACAAAGAGTTGTCATTGGAATCAGCACTAGAGAAATTCCCATTGGCACTAATAAAACAGACATGGATATCAGATTTCCATGTCAGCAAAGGAATAAGCTACTGATTTGTGAAGCCATTTAAAACTAATCAATCACGAATTGCACGTGAATGGCCCAGTTTTGCAAACACTTCTCAACATGACCCATGGGACACAAGTTGCAATGCCTGGACAGCATCCCTTCCCAAATTTAGTGCCTACCTTGTGAAAGATGAGGAACAAGTCATCCAGCTGGCCATGCAAGTCTCCTAACAGGCACAAAGAGACAAGTCACAGTATGTTTACCTTAAAAAAACCCAATACATAACTTCCTATGAACTATGTCCTTTATAAATTAATCACCACTGAAATACTTTGGGAAGTGCAAGCCTAGTGGAAAAGGACATGATGTAAGGTTTGAGCTGCCATCTGAGAAGGACAGTAAAAAATCCCTACACCATCTGCTGAACACCGATTGAGAAGCTTTGGTCAGTTATCTCTTGTGATGGCAGAACATGGCACAACATGGTCATTACATGGGAGAAAGCTTTGCATTCAAAATAGTGATCTAATTCTCATTTAACATAATATTGGGGAGAGAGGTTTGTTTTCCAGAGGCTGAGTGCATGCAAAAGTCTGTGCTCTGTATTTTTCAGAAATATCTCAACATTTTAACATTAGTCAGAGTAGGAACAAATTAAAAAGCTTTGCCTGAAATTTACTTATAGAATGCAAAGATGCATTAACATTCTGGATCTGCATGCATGTGGTGGTGCTCACCCAGAACACCTCCGTGATTTTGTTGTTTAAATAATCCCAGACCAGAGAACAGGTCAGACCATTACCAAGTTTTGTGACCAGTCCTCAGCTGGTGTGGTTTCTGTGGTTTAGTAAAACAGCTCAGAGTTTGTGGTGAGAGAAAAAAGACCACCTTGGTATTTCAGACAGATCCAGCTGCCTCTCAAGGCATCACACATTTTGCTTATAGAGAGCATTTGTGTTCCACACTCAGTACAGAGGGGGGCATCATACTCTCACTATCATTTTCTCTCTGCCCCACCCTCCCATAGGAGCATTCCACCCTGGAGGCTGCAAGGGACCCACCACACACGGTGACCTCCTCGCTGTAGCAGGTGGAGACATGGCTGATGTTTGGCAACTGCTTGAGGTGCTTCCTGGTCTCATGCAGGAGGTTTAAGACATAGCGAGCATGGAGCTGCTACTAGGAGAAAGTGAAGGGATTAAAGCAGGAAATCAGTGGCCTCTGAGCAGCACCACTGGCTGCAAAGACTCCACCAGGATGGCCTGGATGGCAGAAACTCTCCCTGGGATGGCAGTCTTTGCTGACCTATGGGCTTACAAACAAGATGAAGGAAATACTGGCAAACAGCAGGATGGCAGACATTTGCCCAAGGCAGCCCAGGCTCAGCACTGAGAGGGCTGGCAAGACAACCCTAAAGCCCCAGCACCCTGTGGACAAGGCTACACCCAGCAGACCACACCACCTCCAGGAGCAGCAGAAAATCCAGCCCCGTATCACAGGTAAGAAGTCGCTCCTCTAGATCTTTGCTAGCTTTTCCACACTGAACCAGTCTGTGAGTTTCCACATGTCCTGCAGTGATAGATGTGCTCAAAGCCAGGGTGTATGCATTTAATACAGTTGGGACATGAGGAACCTTTGGTTTAGAAGTTCTCTTTGGAGAAGGGATGTTTTGGCCTATTTTGCAGTTCATCACATCAGCTGAGGGATGGCAGCAGAACACTGCAGTTGTATAAAGGCTTGTCTTGTTAGTGCTGGAGTGGTACTCAACTTCCTCATCAAAAAACTCAAAATTTACATTTTAAACCTGAGTCCAAGTTGCAGAGCACAAAACATTGTAATTGGCTGTTTCCCTCTGGGCCATCCTATACTTATTTACAAATTGAGAAATTTGAACAAAAAATCATGAGAAGTTTCAACATGAGCTGTTGCTGATTTTTCCCTTTAAAAATGAAATTCAGATAATACTGGTACATCCCCACGTAAGTGTGCCATTTTGTCAGGAGTATCTTCTCAGAAAGAATATTTCTATGGCATTAGAAAATACCATATAATTTCCAACTCCATTTTGTTTAACAGCCAGCCAGCTTGTCCTACTCCAGTCAACTGAGCTTGGTAAGAAAGTTAAGACCAAATTATCAATCCTGCAGCCCTGTTCAGAGAAGGGGAAAGCATGGTACCTTTTGGAGATCCTTACTTGTTTCTGTTGGAAAGCTTCCAGCAAGGCCGTGGCATGGTCAGGGAGGAGTGGGAAAGAGAGATGGGGTCCGGTGTAGGAGTCTGGCACCTCTATAGATTCATAGTCACAGTATTTTTCCAGCTCTGCCTCTTTGTAACTTTCCCCACTTATGAACATGCGACTGATAAAATCCCCTGCATAGCAGATTAGTGGGGTTTATTTAAAAAAAAAAAAAAAAGAAAAAAAAAAGAAAAAAAAAAAAGAGAGAAACAGACAAAAAAGTAGTTAATTGGCTCCAGGTACCATTCTGGTAATTTGCTACAGAAGAGCTTTTTGGTTAGGCTGGCACTCAGGAGCAATCACAGCCATGGATGCTGGATTCTGCTTGGCACTGCTACAAAACTTGCTGTGGGGGAAAGGCTACGGAGACATATACATGGTGCAGTGTGCACTATTCTGTGATTCTGTGAAAACATAGTGAGCTTTAATACCCATTCCCAGCTCCTAAGAGCAGAAATTACCCCACGTCCCTTGCACAACTCATAGTCTCCACGTAATTCACTCTCTATTCCTGATGCCATCACTCTTGATACTCTTGGGCACGTGTGCCATCCAGAAGATTGCCCAGCACTGGGCAATGACATACAGGGTGCAGCCTTTGGAGCTGCTGGTACCACATCTACAAACAGCACACAGACTTACTCTCTTTGCTGCTGCTTGGTGTGAACTGGTCCATGAGGTAACTGAAGAAGTTGTGAAGCTGCAGGAAGAGGGAGAGTCCATCATTGACCCCAGAATGAAATTCAACAGAGTAGCAATCTATCATGATCTTCTTTCTGGAAGTATTACCTCTGCCCTTCTCATGCTATCTGGTATGTACAGCAACTCTCATTGTACCAATCTAAGTTTTGACTATTTTGAGATGAAGTCAAAACAGTGGCTTTACCTTCAGCCACAGGCAAAAGTATGCTATGAGCCCTTCCTCTCCCTGAGAGCAAGGCAGCCATGTAAGAGAATTTTCATCCAAGTTAAAACAACAAACCAAACAGACTTGCCTATTGTGTTCAGACTCCAGAAAAGTTCTGTTAAATGGCTCGCTTTTGAGGGTCATTACTTTGTGTTCTATGCAACACAAGCAGACAGGGAGTCAACCACTTAAAAAGGGGCAGGAAACCCAGTCCCTGGCCCACTGAAGCACTCAAGAGAGCTACCAGCCAGCAGCCAGAAGGCCAGAGTCTGGCACAGAAACCGCTTTCCTATGTGTTTTCCTACCTGCTCTTTTCCTTGGCACCATACCTGGATCTGATCCTGCTCGCAGGCATACTCAATGGATTGAAAGATTCTCCAGGTGCAGCGGCGGCGCATTTCCAGCCGAGCCACGTGGCGCCGATACCACTGCTGGATCAAGACAGCTGCCTTGAAAGCTGGGGACAAGAACAGAACCAAGCTGCTGAGCGGCACTGCCTGCAGCTGAGGTACCTGCATTGGCTCCTTCCCCACGCCTGAACATGGAAAAGAACCTTTCCTTCTCAGAAAGAAGTTTCCAGGAATTGTATTCTATTGTGTCTAAGAGCAAAAAAGCCGTCTTCTTTTTGCCTTGTTTTTTCGCAAGAGGTTGGCCTGACCCTGCCCGAGCAGAGACCTCTGAAGCACTTCCAACCATTGCTGCTGGTTTCTCAGCACCAGACATTGTCCTCCCTTCCTACCTACCTTGATCATTTTTATGTCCATCTTACCATCTCTAGGTGCTGAGGCTTCAGGAAATCAGACATTTAACTGAGGCCACGCAAAGAGTTGGGGGAAGACAAGATACCAAGTTTCCTTCTAGAGCCTTAAAAATATGGGGATTTTCTACCTCTCTTTATGCCCAATAAATACCTCAGCATTTGCAGTTGTGGAAGAGCTTTAGAAGGACTCTATCGTAGCATAAATATCCACATGCCATTACCTTACCATAAGATAAAGACAAAACTACACCCAGAGTGGAAAAAAGAGCCAGAACTTTTTCCATTTAATGACACAGAATTAACGAGATGCCAGAATTTCCAGGTGCCTGTTTGAGGTTCAAGCCACAGCCAGCGCTGACACCAGGTGCTTCCCACCAAATTATGGCTATCTGCCCTTTGATCTTCAGAAGACAGAGTCTGTATTCTCCCAATTCCAGTTTGTTCCCTTCAGAGATTTCAGATGGGGTGTGTGCATATTTCAAGTGAAGTACATTGCTGCAGTTTCACATTTCCTTTTCCAAGTTCTGCCACAGAACTTTATGTACCTCTAGATTCTCTCATTGTCCTTAGCTGGCCTTGATCCCACTCGTACCAGCTCTGTTACTTGGCATCTCTCTTTGGATTACACTGCATCCCTTCCTCTTCCTTCCTGCAGCTCCACCCGTGAGCCCTGTACTTAAACCATCTTCTAACACTGCTTCTCCGTCATCTTTAGCTGAGGGGGGGAAAGGGATGACTGCTCTATCCACAGGCTCGCTTCAAAATCCAAAGGAAACAACAGAGGTAGGGAACTAGGCCTGCTGCAGAAGGTGTATTCCCTTGCCACATTCACCAAAGCAGGGAGAGCAATGGCAGGTGTGTGGGAAAATCTTCATTAAAAAGAGGAAAATCCCTCACCTCTACCCAAAGGCTGCTATACACTGGCAAGAGACAAAGAGGCCATATTAATTCAGTCAATTTGCATTAAGTACACAAAAATGGCCCTCCAGACACTTCAGCAGGAAACAGTGACCTTTCTCTAAAGAGGCTATCTCAATGGATTATATACTGAAAATAGTAATCCTTATAAATTATGATTCTCTTCCAGCACTGGGAATTTTAGAGCACAAAAAAGGAAGATCTACAGCTGCTGTTTGGCAGGGGGCTGAGACACCCTGAAGTTGTGGGCAAGAAGGTAAGATTTGGCTAGCCTTAACTCAGGAATAACTTCTGTATTTGCCTTCTCTCTTGCTAAGAAAATGCTTACTGATCTGCTGGGCTTTGAAAAAATTCTTTGTGATGACTCCACACATACCAGTGAAAACAAGAACCTTTGAAACAGTGAAAGTTAAACCTATGAAAGACAAGGTTATCAAGTGCACAGTTAACATAAATAGCACCATCCACAGCATTTAAGCCCCAGATAGGCAAGGCACTGATTTTTATTCTGCTTTTACAGAGACTGACTGTGCAATTGAAAAAGCCAGGTGTTCTAATTTTGCAGCTTACCTGGGTGAGTTACACCTGGAAGTGTTTGTGTCAGTTTGGGAAAAAAATAAATTAACAAAAAAGAGAAAGACCTAGCCGCATTTTATGATGATCCAAACCATATATCATATAAGCTGCTGCAAACATACCAAAGTGGCAACACCCAACCAGACTACACTCCAAGACAGGGCCAGTTGAACAGCTCTGCTCCTACACTTTCCATTGAAGACAGCCTTCAGACCTTGTATAGGGGGGAGGGATGACATCTGGCACATTGCATTTGGGCAGAAAGTCCTAAGCAGCTGCCCTGCTGCAGACAGCAATCTGAAGGGTGTCGAGAACCAAAAGCTAGAAATTCAGAGAGGCTTTACTGCTGTGGGAAACTGTTGCTGAGGTATCAGATGTAATACACGGGTTCAAATAAGTAACTAGTGTTGTGTTACACTTGTTCATCCTAAAATAACCCTGAACTTGTTGGGAAAGTCCATGGACCTCTGGTGCTATGGGTGACAGGTAAGTCTAACTTAAATAAAAAGAGTTTTTCAACAGTGGACAGTAACAAAGGAAACCTTAACCCCACTTTCAATCCTTATTTTCTTTTTCAAGCACTTGCAAACAGTTTGCCCCATCCTTCTGTTCTGCCAGTGCTCATGACTGCATGATTAAACAACAAAGAAAAGGCTGCTTATTTACTTCTTAGCTCTTCCTTATATCTAAGGTCTCCCTCATCAGCTCCCTTTGTTCCACAGCAGACACAGGCACACACCCACAAAACTGATACAATTACCAAGGGCTTCATAAAAAGAAATCACCACCTCTTTGAGAGCCATAAACAAGTTTAGACTATTAGCAGAGATTAAGAGCCCTGTGCTGACGAAATTAGACAAAATGTACACTTTTTGTTTTACAGTTTTTCATAGCCACACTATCTCACCTTCTTTGTAACCAGATTTATTTTGGCTTTTCTAACGCTTCTGCTTAACCAGTCCTGCACCAGTAAGAGCCTTGGAAAACAATCCAGGGGAAGTAGCAGGGTGACATCCGTCTCACTGTCAGTAGTCACAGCACCTGCATTACCCAGCAAATGTTCAATCCAGCAGGTGTTGGTTCTAACTGTTGCTTGATTTCTGGTTAGGACTGGGTGGATTTTAACCTACTCCTCATCTAAATAGCTGTAATTTCCTCAAGCCTGTTGTCTTCTGCCTGACACCTGAGAATCCTTGTCACAGGATACAGAAAGACAAAACCTCACTTCAATGCCATGAAGAAAGCCAGGTAACCCAGAGGAGAAACACATTCAATGCAACCTCCCAACAGTAGGTGCAGGAGAAAACAGGAAAAGATCACTTTTCTAAGAATAACTCACCATTTTCAGACTTCTGCAGGGAGTACTTGTACTGGACGTTTACAGAACTACCAGATCCCATGTTCTCCAACCAATGCTCCAACGTTGCAAACTGGCCCAGTGTCACCAAAACCACAATGGAGATACAGGGAACACCATTTGGTCACAATCAAAACAGCTGCAACACGTCCCCCAGGGCCAAGAACCTACAATTAAATATATTAACACTTAATATCAATGATCAGATGGCCTCTATTGTGCCCAAGTACATTTTTCATTTCTCCAGCTACTCCCAGACAAATCAGGTGAGGACGTCTGTCTCACTGCTTCACATTTCAAGTGAGCTTTATAAACAGGAATCAGTTCAGCACCTACTTGCATAAAAATATGTACTGTGACTGTTTGGCAAACACATAAAAAGCTTTTCAATACTGATCAAGACCTATTAAAAAGTCATGAAGAAGCAGTATGTGCAGACAAATATTCTGTAGTGTAGACAAATATTCATGTAGTCGCCCGTAAAGCATAACTCCTGAAGAATGAACACAAACTAGATAATCTAACCACAGCTAGCAGGAAGGTCAGTCTAAAATAACAATTAGCTATCGGAGAAAAATAATCAGCTTTGTTAAACTTCTTGCCTTCCTCTCATGCATCTGCTTAAGTGTGGGAGCATATTATGCCATCAATTGCCAGTATAAAAGGACAGATATCCAGACTTTAGTAAGCTCACTGCTGTGGAAGCTCTTCTCAGGGTAAACAGATCCTAACGCAAGATTAGGTCAAACTCTGAAGTCTCTCACTTTGGGAATAACCATAATGTAATTCACAGTCAGAGATATTTCTTCTGGAAAAAATAACAGTCACATACTACTGCCAAAACAGCCCCAAAGGTACATTGCAGTTGCACAACTCCTACCAAAAATGATAGAAGCCATTTTTACCCATCAATATCTACTAGAGCATCAATTTAATTACAAGAAATTTCCAACTTCCATTACAGGTCATTACAGGATGTGTTCAGGGGTACCATTTTCTTGCTTAGATAAAATGTGACCTTGGATTTGAGGTCACCTTTGGCAACAATGTTTTTCTTATTTCCATCTCTCCCTGCAAAACAAAAAGGCATTTATTATTTGGGTATGCCTACTTGAAACCCATTTCGGCCATCCATAGTGAGGGATGGCCCAGTGGTAGTGTGCCCTAATTATCACATCATGAGAAGGCTTATCAACAGGTCCCTCCCAGGCACTTCCTGGAGCCGTGAACTTTTTAATTTGTTGCCCTCAGATTTTTGTCAGGGGCACAACCTGAGCAAAGGAGTGCACAGGAGTAAATCGACTCCGATGGAATCAAACCTTTTTCAAGGCTGGAAGGACTGAGGAGGAAACAGAACCAGCACCTTGGATCCTTCCTCATCCACCCAACAGTGACACACTCCCTTCGCTTCCTAAATGCCTGTACCTAAGAAATGGAAGAGGGAACAGAGACCCATCAAGGCACAGCCTCAAAGACTGGACGAACTGAGCAGCAGCATCCCTCCAGGTACAGGTTCTATTAAACTTCCAGGTGAGAAATATGATCAGCCAGAACACAGCCAGCTACCAGTCACTCCTTCCTCATCTTGCTCTTGGCTGCCGCTCCTCTCGTGCAGAGATACTTCCTTCTCTCTGGTGCAATTAGGAGGCCTCTGCAACAAGTTTTCCTCACACCTCCTTTGCACAGGGCTGTCCCCGGCACCTGCCATGGCACAGAGCACTGGCCAGCGAACACCCACACTCTGTAAAGCCAGGTGACAAAAGCCACTGCACACACTTTTAAACCACCACTAAAAGGTCATGGACTTGAGAGCCCCAGGTGGATACAGACAACCAGTGGAACATCAAGTTCAGGGCCTCAGGAAAAGGCCACACACACATAGACAAGACGCACGTTCCTGACCACCAGAGGTAATGTTTCACAGGCAGGAGAGAGACATAGCAGCCAGAATCCATGCACTTCCCAAGCCATTGGGTAACACAGTTCTTGCAACTCTTCAAACAGGAGCAGACGACTTGTTCAGTAACACCATCTAGTGTTATTGTACACTAAAACATAAAATTCAGGAAAGGAAACCTTGCACAAATCCACTTAAGTCAATCACCCCAAAACACAAACAACAAAAAGTCTAGATAAATTTCTGGCTTAGCCTAATTATTTTAACTTCTCCAAAATCAAAGCGAAAGCCAGCATTCTGAACCAAATCCTACACACTGGGAACTTGTGCACATCATAGATCTTTGCACAACGTGGTGCTCAACCCACAAGACCTGCCAGAAATAACTAATGTGAAGCCTGCTCCTAGGAAAGGTGATATCTTGTGTATAATGAAAAGGATGCCCACTAACCTGACAGTTTTAGAGGCATTCCAGCAATGGAGGGGGAACAGGTGAGCAGAATATGGAAGGCAACAGAAGGACATAACTGATTAGGAAGTTTACTAGGGAAAAACATAAAAGAAATGTTGGAGGGAAACAAATTTTAAGTTCTGCTGAAAGAAAAGGAGCAAGAGTTTAAGAGCAATAGATTAATTAAAAAACAATCAAATACTTCCCCCAAGGAAAAAAAAAAAATGGTAGCTGGCACTAGGGAAAGTGATGATCCTACCTTGCCTCGGAGAGTAAATACCTATGTATGGCCCACGTGCACATGAGACCCAGCACCACTCGTAGCTAAAAACAAGATGGTGAAGGGTGTTGTATTCCAGACACACCCACGCAGTTACTGCAGCACCAAAAAGGGGAATTACAGCCACAGAACTCTCAAATGCAGCTTTATGCACCTTGACATACAAAAAGGGTATTTTACCTCAAACTTCAAACTATTTCTGAACACAAAACCCTGTTGCAAAGAGTTAAAAAGAAAAACGCAACTCACCCTGCCAAGTCCTGATCTATGGATTTGTTGAGACAAACGCAGCTGAAGCTCTCCACTTGATAAACTTGGGTTGCATTCAGTACCCAAATGATCGATGAGTTCCGATGCTATTTGTTTAGTTACAGACCCAAAATCTCCTCCTCAGAATCCAAATAATAAAGTGAGGTGTTCTCTTGGGCAGGCAGCACAACAGGCCAAGTCTCCGTGCATGTGCAAGCCAGAACTGGTGCAGACACTTTGATTTATTTACTGCCCAGTTATGAGCAGCCTTAAGAATCCTCTACCATGTGATGCTTAATAAAGAAGAGATCTCAACTGGATTAGGATTACTCAAGGGATTATGAATGAGAAATACAGCATGTTGGCCTCTCTCATGCTAGGAGACAGCTCTTAGACACTTTCGAGCCGCCCTCTGCTAAATGCAAACTTCTGGGGGTAGTAAAATTCAAGGTTTCACCCCTTATTTGTGTTGGGCTGAAGTGGGGCTTTATAGCTAAGCAATCTCTAGTGCAGAAAGGAAGGGATGTGAAAAAGCAAGGATAATTTATCTCTTTTTATTACTTCATAATTCCAGGGCTTGAGAAAGCAGGAAAATCACTCTTCTTTCCAGTCCTTAAATAGTGTACACACAAAGCAGATGAAATCTCAAACAGAAATATGATCAACAAGCTATTCAAATAACTACAAATGATCCTCCTTTAAAAAAAAAAAAAACAGTGATGATAAGGTCAGAATACCAGACTAGAGAAATACCTTCAGGATGTTTTCGTGCAGTCTTTCTTGGCAAAAATTCCCACAAAACATCCAAACCTACCAAAAAAAACCCCAATCACTGCTACATTTTAGTGTTTCTAGCATTAAAATGATTTTATTTAAGTATAAACAATCCCATCTCTTCCTTTTTTATCAAACTTCAATTCTTATCACAAGTACCGTAGCTACTCACAGTTATAAATTAGCTAAGTGGTAAGATGTATCACTTCGCAGTTCATCAGTATTTATATTTTTAGCTTATTGTTAAACTAAGACCAGGAAGTTATGTGTCCTTTGGGTTAGCAGAAAAGCATGCAAGGTAGGAGAAACACTTTGTTTTGTTGGCAAGTCAGCATCTTGGAGTGTTGATTACCACAGAAAATGCAAGGCTTTCAAGAAAGTAATTTATCAGGAAAAAAAATCTACATTCCTCACTTCTTTAAACTTCATAACCCCAAAGCTGCCAAGCCACAAACACAACAGTGGGAGCAAATTGTTTCCTGAATATTCATAGATACTAACAACTTATACATTCCAGATCATTTATACACATTGAAGCAAATACATTTGGCCAAATTTATATACCAGAGCATCTGGGCACACCCCTGCCAGAGGATAATCAGCCTAATGCTGCAGAGGTCAGAATGACTACACAATGCCACACCTGTAAAGATCCTGTAGCTGTGGGTGGCTGTTATTTAAAGAAAACCTGGTGGGATCACAAATCAGTGCCTACTCTGTGAATTAAAGCAACGGCATTCTGCAATCTCAAAGACAGTGAACATTTTAACATCTTCCTCCAGGACATCATCTTCAAATTAATCATTTGGCTGCTGTACGTTGCTGTCCTAACTGGGTCAAGGCAAAGCTTGCAGCCCTTTTATCCAGGCGGGAGGAGAGGATGCAGGTAAGTAGGTTATGAGACTCAGCACAAGGAGATCAAGGGCCCTCAGCTCCAGAAGGTGCTCTCAGAGCTGTTTGCATAACCAGTGCACACTCACCACAGCCAGCATGGCATGGATCTGGAAGTTGTGCTCTGTCACCTTCACACAGGTGACATTTTATCCAGTGAAGAAGGGCTCTTTCTGGATTTACTTGAAAGTATCCGCTGGCCTTGACTCTTTAAATCCCTTAGTGTTTCTGCAGTACATCTAAGTGTCTAAAATCTATATACAGTCACAGCACAACCTGACAAAAACCCCACTGCTCTGCACTGTCAAACAAGATGTTAACTTTTACTGCAGGTAACTTGATCTGAATGCATAAAAACAAATACAACCATTTTCTAAACTCACTGTACCCAGCACAACCTCTTCTCATCTACCAAGGAGAAAAGTGCATTACCACAACTCCTGAAACAGCTCCTGATTTCTGATAAATAAAATACCTATCGTCTACAGCTGGGCATGCTGCTGACTGCTGCATCTGCCCCTGCTAGGCCCAGGATCAACAACTCATCATAGATGAGGGAAAAAGATGAGAATATAGAAGTAACTCCACAAGCTATCACCTGAATATTTTTATTTAATTTTTTCAGACATCCAGGCTATGTGAATTACAAAATTTATTTATTAGTCAGCACAGAAGTACATTGCAGTAGCACAACTCCTACCAAAAATGATAGAAGCCATTTTTACCCATCAATATCTACTAGAGCATCAATTTAATTACAAGCAATTTCAAACTTCCATTACAGGTCATTACAGGGTCGCCTGCAACAGTTGAAAGAGTTAACATATCACCGTTTCCTGAATGGTTCACATCATTCATGAACCGAAGCCACTGTACTGCTCCCAGGAGTGACTGTAAAAGCGTATGTTAGTCTTGCACAGCTTCCACTTCTCACTCCGTGTGTTGAACTAGAAAAATAACAAGAGAGCACAGGTTTGTCCAGAGTTAAGTGAAAAACAAGTTCTACACCATCTCTAGAAAGAATTACTCTTGCTAAAATCAGATCTGACGGAACTTCTACAAATATAATAGCAGTAATATTTTTAAAAAAAAACTTTTAACTGGAATGCAGCTTCTTGTGCTCTTGCCAAGGCAATGCAACCAGTTTCTCAACATAGAAATCCTCATAATATCTCTCTGAAGCTCTCCCATGAAGCACCTTGTGAGCTCCAGAACTTGGACTTAGTCTGCACATGCACAGGACAAAGCCCCAAAGGATGCTGCTCACATAGTCACTGGTAAGCAGCGATTACCAGCAAAGCTTGATTTTTCTTGGTGCTAAGTGCACCATCCCCTCCTGCTGCGATTCAGTTCCCTCTGGTATGGCTTCCTGTTATCATCCACCTGGAGACAAGCAAGTGCCAAGTGGGGAGTGGTAAAAATAGCCAAAACATTCCCAGAGGGAACCTCCACCTTTAGGTTGCAACATGTCCCCCTTTCTCTCTGATCAAAACTCTAAAATCATCTACAAGAGTTTCACTAGGAGAGTCATTATTTACCTCCCTCTAAAACAGCAAGGGAAGGTATTTATCCAAGGGCAATAAACAAGCACAATCAGGAACTTAGACTGGGTCACTAGAGTGCCACTGCAATGCTTTGTCCCTCAGTGACTCTGCAGCTGACATGGTTGTGTAAGCACAGATGCCACTTACACCTCTGCCACTTGCACCTCTTCACTCCTCAGTTCTCATCCACGTCTGGTACCGATCCGGAAGGGCAGCACTCATGACTGTGGTGTACACTGTGTTACTGGCAGGGAAAGAGCAACAGTGCAAGTGAGTGACATTCCAAAGGGAGGAAAGGAAATTGATCTAGCTAGCAAAGCAGCAGGACAAATCTTTGTGGAAACAAATATCCAGCTTAGGTACAGAAGGATTAGGAAAAGAGAAGGATCAAATTAAAGACTGTTTGCACTAATTTTCAGAGGTCTTTCCCTCACGCAGCACAAGAGAGGTACTGTATTAAACAACTGGTACTGTATCTATGTCACAGCTGAGATGAACCTTTTCCTTTTCCCCATTTCCTCACACTGACAAGGCAGAGGACAGGTAGAGAAAGCCATTGCCAAACTCCAATGACAATGACTGATACAGAGAATATATCGAGTTCCCTGTAAAAGTAAACCATAACATGGTAACCTGCAAAAGTGCAATTTCTCGAACAGCACAGAGGAATGGTGTATTGAAATACATCTCTTGGAAACCCAGTAAATAGTGTCTTTATCGCTCTTACTTTATTCCACAAATCAGAGCTATATCAGAACATGCAGAAAAAGCTACTGTCAGTGTTAACACCAACCCAGAAGTTCCAAAAGTGGGCAAAGGAGTCAGGGTGACATCCAGCTGCTCCTCCAAAGGGGTCCTTTGTTTCACTACTCCAAAGCAACTTCCCATTACTAAATGGGAAGCCCAAACAGGTGCAGCTCCCTAACTGAAGTGGTACACGCAAAACAATGTTGTTGTGGAAGCAGAAATAGAGGGTCATGAGCACAAGCCAAAATCTAAGCTGGAAAACCACAAGACTCAGACACATAAGGAAAATCCTAAGGAAACTTGTGGTGTTTAGGCCACTTTCAAGTGGCCTGACGCACAGCAGGAAGCACAGATCAACATCTCTCAATCTAATACTTACTTGTTTAAGACTGGCTTCACTGACAACACCTGTACAGAAAGTTTGAAGAGTTGTCATTTGGGTAGATAAAGAGGGAGATAAATGGCTATTAAGAAACAGCAGTAGGATGAAGTTATGAAAGAAATAATATAAAGTCAAGGACTTCTTGCCTTTTTTAAATACCAGATTATTCTACAGAAGTACTTTCAAAAAAGCCCTCTCAAAGACATTGCAATTCTCAAAGCTCACTGTGTCTAACACTAAGTGCCTGCGCTTGAAATAAGAAACTGCACAAAGATGATGGGATTCACCTCCCGCACTTCCCACCTGAACTGGTCAACTGTTGTAAAATCCCTAAACAAGAGTCCAGAAGCATTCTGAACAACTTTCAGTCTGCAACTCCCCCAGAGACAGCTGTGCAGTAAGTAAACTTTGTTCCCCACAATAAAGCACAGCTTTTACATCCCTGAAAAAAGAACACCTCTGCTTTGTCCAAGAACTGTAAGAGCAACTCACAATGCAGAATTTGAGAAATACCTTGAAGAGTGTATCAAAGTTGATGTTGTGCTGTCCAGTAGCATTGAGAGCTTTGATGGCTGCAGTTCTGTGGGAAAGCAACACATCATCAATTAAACACACTTGTCGGTTCCAAAGGCTGCAAAGCACCAACACAAACACTTTCTTACTAAAGGCCTTGACACTGAAATGCCTGCTTTGGTCTAAAATAAGCCCATGTTGTGTGACTGGATCTCATCTCACAGTGTTGCAGTTCCTATTACTACTTGATTGAGTACATACCAAGAAGGAACCTGCCAATCCCTTTCTGCACACTAGATAGCCTAAAAAGCCCAGGTAAGCACCTTCCTAGGGCTGTCCAATACTTTGGCACTGTCAATCTAAGTCATTTACCTTGTACTAAATTTTGCTTTCTGAGCAAGTTTTTGCCCTATGCATTATCTTCGCAATTTCTCATTATTTATGCTAATCACTGCCTCACACACACTTTCCTCTGGCATCTGAATATTGCACTACCCTGTATGTATTTCCTTCAGAGTGGCATTACAGGGACTGAATGAGCTGCCTGCTCAAGGAGAAAACACCTGGCCATACCTCTAACCACTTTGGAAATATGTGTTCTTTCCCCACAGAGCTTCCAACCAATTTACCTGCGATCATCAAAAGGAGGAGGGGTAGTCCAATGATCATAGTTTGTCTCCACTCGAAACCACCTGTAACAAGCATATAAGTAAACAAAAGGTGATTCAGTAGGTAATGCATCAAGTCCAACAATCAGTATCCCTATACTGCCAAAAGGAAAAAAAAAAAACTCAAAAGGCAACTCCCTCCACTTGCTGCACAGCCAATGGCCCATGCTTGTAGATGTAACAGGCTTCACCATCAACTGTGGAACACAGGAATAGGGTGTGTTGTTGGAACAAGCAACAGTGGGTGACCTCTGATCTCCTGCTGCAACCATGACCAAGAGCAAGCAAGTTGTGCCACTAGGCCAATGACTCAGAAGGGAATGTAATAAGCAAAAACAAAGTAGTTTTTTCCTACTTACGCTCCACCTAAGGGATCAAGAGGCCAGAGATCTGCTGGCCCTCTTCTATTCCTCGTTATGACCATGCCTTCTTTGGGTGAGACACCTCCCACAATATAGTAAACTTCAGCAATAATGGGAATGGCAGCCAGTCTGAGAACAGCGGACTGGAAATCCTCTGCTTCGCTCAGAGTCTAACACAAAAAGGAGATGACAGTGAGGTTAAGCACTGGGACATCTTCAAAAGAACAAACGTCCAGCTTTTTTGAAAATTGTAATTGACTCTGGAGTGCTACTTGCAAATATTATTAATATAGCAACATAACAAAGAGTATAAAATCACCCCTGGCACAAGTATTCACCATCTAGGAGAACAGCTGTCTTAACTGGTTATGACACAAGTCACAGGTAGCTGGAACACTCCCTAGGACAGAAGTCTTGGCACAGCTTCCCCAGGACCTTAGGCACTGGAGGTTGCTCTCCAAAAGGACCAGAATTGCCTCATTACTGAATACAAGGTCCACACTTACCTTCTCCTGAGAAATCCATTTGCTTATCAAGTTGCTAAGCCTTCTGTGCCACTGATTCTAATTTACTAGATGTTTAGGGACAAATGTGGCACAACTGTGAAAAGTAAGAACAACTCAGTGCACTTACATCTCGCACAAGCCAGCTGACGGGGTAATTCCTATTGAGGAAAGCAGCTATAGCATTTTCCCACCATCTACCACCATCTGGGGGAAAAAAAATATTACTATACATGTAATTTATAGACAGTGAGACAGGATAGGTGCCAACCAGCACAAAGTATCAACATTTTACAGGAGAAATGTCAACAAGGAGCACAACCTTTAGGTTAAGTATGTACAGACAATGTAATTCCAACTGACAGTCAGCCAAAGCAGCTGGATTAACACCCCTGCTTTCCAGAAAGCATCTCGGACCTGTCATAACAGGAGTGATAACCATCACCTCATTACTCATCTTATGGAAATATTTAAACAGGAATAAATCCACAGAAATAATAGAACAGCTAAAAAGAGGTAGTGATATTGTTTGTTACTGAGAAAAATAAGTGGAGTGCAAAAAGCAGAAGGCTAAGTTAGTTACTATTTAAACACTCACACTTTGTAAAGCACAAAAAAAAAAACCAAACAGGCTGCTTGTCACTTGATAGACCCTGACTTATTCATCCTGCTTCCCAGCCACAGTTCACATGCTCATTTCCCTCAATTTGTAGTTCAGTTGGAATAAATTGCAAACAGCTTTCACTTCAGATAAACCAGCAAGCAGTCAGCAGCAGCCCATGGACAGGACTACTGCAGCATGTGTGGAATGAGCATAGGATGTGAGAGACAGGACTTTGGTACACAAGATTTCCTCAATCAGGTCTTCCCACAGACTCAATAAACACTTAACACTTGCCTTTAAGCTGAACTAAAAGCTGTTTGCCCCAGTAAGTATCAGCCCAGGACACTTCACTTTTGAAAGGACTAACTAACTAACTCTAGAATCAGAAGCAGTGTGCACATCAACTATGGAAAGAATTTAGTGAATCCAACAAGGCAGCATTAACAAAGCAAACAGGAAGCAAGAGGTGCAAGTGCTCCATAGCAGAATGCCTACTCAGAGATAATGTACAGGTGGAACACATACAGTGAATACTGTTTGCATATTTAAAGAGTTGAAGAACAGATTGTTCAGGATGAAAAGAGGATGAAGGAGACAACATCCCAAGTTTTTGAGTTGGACATAACTTAGGTTACTTGTGAAACTGAAGCCCTGATGAACAAGGCAGTGACCTTCGCCTGCCTTCCCCACTGCTACAAGTTTTAGTGCTCAGTAGTGGCATCTCTCAACTCTGCTCCACTACTGCTCTTGCTCAACTGCCTTTCTGGTATCTCCAGGCATTCCCTCAAGCCTTGCTGCCTTTCCCCTAGAACTTCCCCTCCTCTCTTTCCAACTGCCTTATGAGGCCAGACAATCATGGAATACAGCAGAATCAGGAAAGGAGCTGATTCTTTGCTGTCCATACTGCATCTTACCTCAGCCCCATCTCTGCCACCTTCAGTGGTGTCCCTTGACCAGATCACATCTTTTACAGCATTCCCAAGGCTTTCCCCATCCTTTGACACTTTCAGCTCAGGTGACACTGCTGACAAATACCTTCTCCTACACAGCAACCAAAACCAGGCATGTGTGCTTTCTCTCCCTGAGGGCAAGGCAAGGCATTCCACTACAGATGCTTCCTGGCAACCATAACCTCACTGTTCCCTCTGACAGAAAAAGGCCAGGGCAGGCAACAATCAACATAAACAACACACAACATCTACTGTGGAAGACAGTTGCTTTACCTCGTTCATCTCCGGAGATGGTGAATTTGTACGGACTTTGCCCAGTCCATAAGCCTACATAACCAAGAAATGTGGTGCCTTGGTACGCAACCTGAAACCAGGAAAGAGAACAGTTGAGCATTCCAGAACAGAACACATTTGGAACCTTCAGCCTGTAGTTCTTTCTATAGCTTTCATACCTACATTACTATAGCACACCCTGCCTTCAGTTACAGGAAAGCATGCCAAGTAAATTATAAAGGGGCTCTGGGGTCTCAAACTCACTGCATTTCAGTGGTTTGTGATCACCAACAGCTGCAAGACTTTTGCTCAGGTTGAACTGCCAAGCAACAAGCAGCAACTTTTCCATTTACAAAACAGGCTAATGAACGTTAAAAAAAAATTAGATTCATAAAACTGCACCAGCAACAACTAGTTTTTGGAAATCTTGCTCTAAAAACACACTTACTGGTCATGGAAATTTAAGAAATTCAAGATCTAAAGAAAAAAAAAATCACCTTTGAATTGGTTCTTACCAAAACTGATCTCTTCGCCATATTCCCTAAAATTTATTTTCTTTTTTAGCATCTTGACATTTTCTTTTTTCACCATCTCTTAGAAATAATACCTTCAATACTGGATTATGCTGTTCTACTTTTTCCAGTCAATCACCATAAACTGGATGTCCAGAAAGGAAAGAAAATCTGCATTCATCCCACACTCCTCAAGGGTAACTGCGCTGCTTTAACAATCCAGTACATTTGGGATGGGAACCCCATTCCTACATTAAACCTCCCCATCTAAGCAGCTACAGGGCTGTCCCATTTTTCATGGAACACCACGCAGCCACACACCAAACCTAGACCATACCTGTCCACTCTTTATAAACTGCACATCCAGCGTGATCTTGCTCAGTATATCGACAAAATCATAATCCAGGTTCCGACCGTGGTAAATGTTTCCTTTGTCATCCTGAGCAACAATGCTGGTACAGAACCTGCAACCAGAACAGGGCAAGGAATGACGGAAGGCACAGCTTAGGCACTGCTTGCAATATTCTGGCTGCAGGAACTCAACCTTTCAGTAGTAATTGAGCTGATGCTCTGCTAAGTGTTTTATTAATGTTACCATAGAAAGAGGAATCCAGTACCACACTGTAGTCCACAGCAGCTCAGAAATGACAGGGCAAGCTGAAACCAACACTTCCACTCAGGAAGAATAATTATTTCATTACACTTTTGAAAGTTGTAATGAAAAGCTGACATCTGAAAGCATTCATAAAGTGTCACACTTTCAGCATTTAATCCTGATGATTTCATTTCCATTTGGACTCTTTATAATTTTAATCACAAGTAAGTAAGTTCAAATTAAGTCCCATCAATGAAATTGAAAAATATTGGTTCAAGTATCAGCCACTTCAACAACAGACTATTCCCTAGAACAGGAAAAGTGCTCAAACTCTTTGGGTAACAAATTCAGTTTCATCAGAACAGGGTTTTTTTGGTGGAGTATATTGTATTAGCAGGGAATTAACTTATTTTCTCTGTACTTTCAAGTTGGTCATTCCAGTGATGCATAACTCTGCCTCTCAAAAATACCAAGGTAAAAAATTCTTCACTTCAGTAGGCTATTCCCACTTCATGGGGGTTTTCTAGTATCCAAACCGAGAAACTTAACTTCAACGGCTTCACCAGGGTGAAGTATGGCAAGTATTCTCTGTGAAACACTAAAACAGCCAGCACTTAAATGTATCATATTCAATATTAGTCCTTACTAAAAAGAGATAATAAATTGAGTACTACACGTTAAGAAAAAGAAATAATTCAAATGCAAGCATGCCTTAATATTTGCTTAAATGGGTATGGAGAAATACTTTAGGCTCCCCAGAAGCAACACCAAGTGTTGATTTTTCTCCTGCACCATGTTTCTGGGGCAAAAAGGGACAATGAAACTGAGTATTTTTTCACTGAAATTTTGCTGCCTTAAATACACTACAGTAATTTTCCACTCTTCAAATCAGGAAGCGATATTATACAGCCATTGTGAACCTTTAGTCAGAAAATAGTTTAGTAGTAACTTTATCTCAGACAAATGAGAGAACAACTAATTATTCTAGCCTCCTTTCTGGCAATTTTTAAGTGACAGAGAACATTACAACATCTTCAAACATAAATGATCTCCACTTTTGGACAGACATACCTTACCAGCGAAAATGATTTTTGGATTTTAATACATTCATGTATATGTACGTACACAAAACAGTGGTAGATAAATATTACTTGTACTTCCCAATAGAAAACATAACCGTTTCTCGTTCTATTCAGCCTTCAATCTGCCAAAGGAGAACGAAACCTTCCGGCTGAACAGATGAAGTGGTCTCAACCCGTGCAAGTCACCCACCACGTGCCTTCTCCCACGCTGAACTGAAGCTCTACGCCCACCTGTACGAGGCCGTGTAAGTACCCGACACTTACGCAGTGGATTCGTAGGCGAAATTCAGCAGGATTCCATCTCCGAGACTTATTCCCAGTGCTTTGCACATCCCCGCGATCTCTCCCGCGAAAGGCTGCGGCATAAAAAGCTGCAGTTCGGCTGCTACGGGCTGGATGACCTGGTGAACCCATTTCGGTACGCTCTCGCTGTAAGACACAGCCGAGGCGTTAGCCGAGAGCGGGCCAGCGGCTCACACCTGGCACCCCCTGCCCTGCTCCATCAGCCCTCCCGGCGCGGCCCCGCTTGTCCCCGCTGCCCGCCTGCCCGGCCGCACGCACTCGATGATCCGCTGAACGGCGGCGCGCAGGAAGGCGGGCTCGAAGTGCCGCAGCACGGGCAGCCAGCGCTGCTCGGCCGGGCTGTCCAGGCTCACGTTGCAGCGCAGGGGGGCCGCCGCCCCCGCCGCCCCGCACAGCAGCGCCAGCAGCGCCCACGGCCCGCAGCCCATGGCGCAGGATGGAGCGGCGGCGGCGCCCCGGAGCGAGCCCGCCCTTCCCCGCGCCGCAGGGCCCGCCCCGCTCCTGCCCGCCCCGAGGCGCCACCGCCCGCCCGCAGCCTGCACGCCCGCTTCGTCCCGTGAGACGGGACACAGCAACCACAGCAACAGGTGTATGGTACCGGCTAACGCTGCCGCTGGGCCAAGTTGATGAAAGCCGCTCCAACAAGGAGGGCAGAGGGGACAAACCCACGCTTGGCAGAGCTGTCAGCATGCTGGCTGACACAGCAAGGCTGTTAGCAAGAGGGAAACAGAGAGGAGACTTGTCCTTAACCGCGGGGGCAAAAAATTACCATTCCCTTTCTGTGGCAGAGGTTATTAGTTTCTGGACACGTGCACAAGAAGGGAACCTGCTCAGTTTTTCAGCAGAAAAAACGCCTCCAACCATTACAACTGTGGTTTACAGATTGTACTTTCCTTCTCCTCCTCCCACCTTTGGCTCCAGCCCCTGCTCCACACTCCATCCCCACAGCACTCCAGCTCTCAGCTACACTTGGCTCCTCCTCCTGCGAGCTCACTGCTCTCCTTCCCGAGTACCAACCCCTGCCTTTCCCTCAGCACTAACATACAATTTGAACATAGAAAGATGTAAAAAAAAATTCTACTTGGTCCTTCTCTCCCTTAAGCCTCTCAGTTTTTTTGCTCTAGAAAGCAGTGTGAGAAAAAAAAAAAAAACAAAAAAACCCCCACCAAAATCCATACATGAAAGAATTAATGCTATCACAAATACATATTCAACAAGTAGCTAAGCAAAATCCCATATGGGATATGAACATTTATCTGGCTTTCGAAAAAGCAAGGGAAAAAGCACCTCACCAAATGCATTTCTGTTTTACTGTGCACATGGCATCTGTTTCTGCACCACAAAGAAATCCATTTCTAACGGACTTGGAAAAAGGATGGCATAACTAACTCCCTCAAGTTATAAATACTTTATCAACTCCATTAAAACAGGTGGCTGGGGAAGGTACAAAAAACCCATTAATGGTCCCAACAGAGGTCATGGCTAAAACACAAGTTCAACTGTAGACAAAGAACCCAGACATCCACATGTTTCTTGCATGTACTTGTCAAGAGACACCAGCAAATCCCACCCCTATAAGAAAACATTTTTTTTTCTCTGGTATGTGATGCTATTTTTGTATTTAAATGGCAAAAACCCCTTATCTCCCAATATACCAACTCTATTATTCTTTTCCTAGTAAGCCATAATGAACTGACCTTCCTCACAACCCTTTAATTAATTTTACTTGCATCACAGATGAATTTGGTACTATTAAATTGGTCAAAGCCAGCTGCCTAGACAACAGCTCACTCCATCTGTACAGTCACTCCCCTAAGACAGGCAAAGATGCTATGTCCACATGCTTTATAGACTGACCAGAGTATTTTTTTCTTTTCTGTTGCTTAGTGATTAATTGCCTCAAGTACCATATATTTGTGTATTTTAATACTTACACATAAAAAACCCCACTCTAAGTCAATTACATGAAATAAAAATATAATTGCCTTCTAGCCTAAAATGCTTTAAAAACAATGACAAATCCTCCAAGGATTAAGGCCTCTCTCCTATTGATGCAGTATCCATCAGCTTGTAAGAGTTCCATTTGCATTTCCAAACAGGTCAGAGCTAAGTCCATAAGGCACCACAGTCCTCCTTCCCCTCAGGGTGACGGTGGGTGGAAATAAGCATCTCCAGGGCAACTTCTTGAAGGGTGACGAAGCTCTTGCCAGCATTTACTTTAGCAGCTGCTTTCTCTTTTTCAGAAGTGCATCTCGAAGAGCCAGCTAACCACAAAACAAGAGGGGAAGATTCAGGTAAGGAACAAAATAATTGAGAAAGCACCACTACCACATCAGACAGAACTCTTCAATTTCTTTAACCTCTGATAAAAACACTAAGAGCTCATCAGCTGAAACTGGGAGCAGCAACGCAAATGCTAACCATTACAGTGGCAGAAGCACTGGGGTTATTCACCTAAACTCCACAATACAATTAAAGAGCTGAGCATAACCAAATCCTATACAATGAAGATTAGAACAAACCATTATACTGACTCATTTCAAACAGAAGAGACCAAGAAAGTTTCAGTTCAGCTGAGAGCTAAGTAAAATTGGTGTTTTGTGAAGGAGTACTACAAAACTACTTTTCAAGGGGGAAGGAGCAATTTTTATGAGTGCCATTATCACCCTAAAGAGATATTTTTGTGCTTCAAATATGTTTTAAGCTAGTAAAGGAGCTAGCTCCAGACTATAGCAAGCAGGTTATTTTATCTTAGCACCAAAAAGTGCAGCAGAATGCAGCACCATACAACTATGATCCTCCAACCCACTCAAAACACTTATGGTTAACACACTGGTGCTGTAGCCTAACTTTCATGGGAAAAGAGTAGGAATAAATGCTGTTTAGCCATTACATTTGAATTTAAAACATTAATAAGGACAAAATCCTTCAAGACTTGTTTTAGAATAACTGAGCCAAGTGTAACTGTAAACAGCTTCCTCCAAGTGCCTGGATTATTCATTTGCAGCCTATTTCGTGTGTTTTGAGAGCTGGTTTCAATGTTGTCAGCCTTAACTGAGGTGAGGCACAATGATGCCAAATAAACATGTACACAGGATACCAGTCCACATCCTCTGCACAACAGAAAAACTTCAGATATTGTCTACTGAGTCTTTCCCTTCCTAAGGCAAGAAATTGCAGACAAATATCACTTGGATAACGTATAGGATCCTGGAAACAACTCAAAAGTTCAAGCAGCATGTAAACACTTGGACAAAACACAATCCAGGAAGAAAAAACAACTGGACCACTGGATTATTCTACAAGTTTCTCGAACTCATTCAGATGAGTTAATAATACCTTGTAAAACCCTAGACTGGCAGGGGCTTCACCACTGAGATCAGCATTAGTGTGAAACTAGTGTTAAACTGAAGTATTTTTTTTCTAAACAGCAACTACAAGTAGCTAATAAATAGCATTTGCATCTATTCCTCAGGAACATTTGTGACAAGCTATTAAATGACCTCTAGGCCAGGACAGAAGTCTGTGACAGAAGAGTAACAACAGAAAGGTCAGAAACTATGGAGAGTCAACCACAACCTGCAAAGTAGCTCTTCCTCTGGGACAGGACTCAGGCAAGCCAAGCCACAGGCTTCCTCTGAGTTACAGCAGCAACACCTCAGGCCAGAGAGTAGGCAGCACCACAGCTGTACTATCACAAACTACTGCTCACACTGCCGCATTCATCTCCAGCATCAAACATTACCTGTTTCTCCCTGAAGGAACGCTTGTTCTTGGTCCGGACACTGTGGCTGTATCTCATCATCATGAAGTTCTTCTTCTTTTGCTTTTCTTTGTTGGAAGAGCTGGCAAATGGGTTAATTCTGGTTTTCTTTTTCACAAATTCTTTTCTGTCTGTTTTTCCAGCCTAGAATAGACAGTGCAATAGAACAACAGGGGGTCATTTTCCTTCACCTTCCATTAGCATCAGCTGCCTGATGGTAACAGGTACTATGGCAGTAACAACAAATCTGGGTTCAGGATGACTGTGCTCATACATGCCTTCTCCCATACTGGGTGTCTTTATTAAGTCACAGTGAAAACTGGGTCTGTTTGCATTTTCGTGGTCACATGTGACCAGCAGGAGACGTAAACATCGTTTACTTGTTACAGCCAAGATGCAGCAGCAAAGAACCAAACAAATCATCTCTCAAAACCCACATGGCAGCTGGGCACCTGTCTCAGATATGCAGCCTCAGCATTTCCTCCTGCACAAACCCAAACCCAGAAGGGTCAGGATACAGAACATGCCAGTTCCTCACCTTTGCAGTTGCCAATCTTGTCTCCTTGTCCGACTTGGGCTTCTTATGCAGATGTTCAATATCTCTGAGTGAAAGCAACTCTCCCCTACACACAAATCCAGTAAATGTCACCACACAAAACTTGATCTGGCAAGGAAAACAAGACGCCCTCTTCTTCCTTTGCCTCTCACTCATCTTAGGCCACTGTCCCACCACGACTTTAGACACATGCACTTGTTGTTCCCTTCAGGCTGTTCCTCACGTGTGGGGATGTCCATTACAAAAGTCACCCACTCATTTTTCAAGTCCTACTTTTTCACCAAGTTTAAGAAACACTGGAGCTAAAACCAAGCAGCTACTGCTACACAATGCCCCCTCTCACGCCTCTTTGCCTGAACAAATCAAACACAGTCTCCCACCTTCCACAAGCTCCTCATGTCTTTTTTTCCCCAGCTATAAGCCAACCCCCAGCCCAGGATCCATTCTAGGCTCTGGCTGTCACCAGGAAACACTGATCAACAGCAGAGCTCTGTGCCCTGCTGCAATGAAAAGTTGTATCAGTGAAGGACAGGTAAGAAAAAGCACTCAACAGCCCATATCCTACCTGCCCTTGTCCTCCTCTTCATCATCTATTTCAATGTATTTCCGCTTGGCAGCTTTGCCAGGTGCAGAATTAAGTTCTTTGGAAAGCTGGGCAAGACGTATTTTCTTGAAGTCTTCCTGAGTTAGCAGCCTGCTTGTACTGACTGCTGCAGCTTTGGCTTTTCGTTCCTCTATGGGCATGCTTTTCACTTTTTCTGCCTTTGGACAAGAAAAAGGTGCAAAAGCATCAGAGCTTCGCAGACCACTCCTGTGCCACAATCCATGAACCTAGCCCCCCAAATACACATCATGCAATGGCAATATTGTTGGGAAATGCTACAATCAGATGTCAGGGTTTTTCCTTGTCTCATATCCAACAGCTGTTGTTTGGATGGAGTACATGCACACCCAATTTTGTGAGTAAAAAAATCAGCTCTCACCTGATTATCACAGCTCTGAAAGCATTGAGGCCTGAGAGATAACTCCTCCTTCTCCCCCTCCCACCCTAACAACATGTGTACTTCAGCAGCACTGCTGAAGAGCACTTCAACCTCACTGCTTCAAGACAGCTCGCTCTGAAGGCCTGGGTAGGTATGTAAGAGCAGCTACATGAAGGTGAAGAGCGAGAGGATCCTGTCTGTGATTAACAAGACTCATCTGTACTTGGCATAGAAGAGACTTGGAACTCACTACTTGTTGCTGCTCTTCATCTGAGGAGTGATGCACATCAATCCATTCTCCATCGTCGTTGTCCTCCTCCTCACTCAGACTAGCACTTTCCCAGCCATCTGCTCATGGAACAAGTACAGAGCTGTTAACACAAATTCATCTTCACTACCTGGATTGGCAGTAATTGATGCTTGCACCACCTGCTCTTGCCATCTTTCATTTATTTCACGCATCTCCATTTGCCCCAGGACACGATCCATGCTGTGCTCTGCAAAGCTCAACTCTCATCTCCAGGGTAAGATCCTGAACTAAGTAACTATCAGTTTATTACTCATTACACTCCTCAGTAATAGTGTTCCCCACTCCCAGCCACCTAAACCGAGAAGTACTGTAATTTATAGCTGTGTTACTTAAGACAGTCTAAGTTACTAAGACAGTCTAAGTAACACAGTCTAGCTGTGTTACTTAAGACAGTCTACTTAAGACAGTCTAACAGTTCACTGCCATGTGAACTTAGCAGCTTCAGCAACCAAGCCCAGTGTTACAGTGATCACTACACAGCCTGTCCCATCAGGGCCTTCATTCCTCCAGCACAGTTCCTGCAGCATCTTCAAGGCACTCAGAGTTCCTTCACCAAACTCTGCCTTGCCTTTACAGACCCTTCCATCTCTTTTCCCTGACTCAGGCAGGGGTTTCAGGGTGTGTAAAGCATTTACACAGGAACTGAGTTAAATAAACCAAATATTATATCCAACTATTTTGGTGTTCTATAACACTCAAAAGGTTTTTTTTTAAACAAGCTGAACACAAAGTTCACAGCTGCACTCTTCTGCCCCTCTGCTTCCTCATCTCAGCGTTTATCATAAAAAGCAACCCAGTACCAAACCCCACTGACTAACTGCACTTACTCAAGGATTGAGATGTGCAAGCCAAGGCACAGCACAGCATGAAACAACATGCACAAACACCAGGTTCCATGTCCACTAAAATCTTAGTGACGGTAATGCCCAAACCAGAATTTTTAAAGAAGAAAGGCCAACCTTCCTCTTGGGTTCCCTGCTTTTCCTTTTGATCCTCAACCTCCAGTACTTCTGCTCCTGGAATGTAGTCTTTGGCATCCAGTTCTCCATATTCATGAATCCTGGCTTCCACCGAGGCCTCAGTAGGCTTCCCCTGTACATTAACAAAACACACATTAAGCAGGGAAGTATTGTAACACCCACCAATCCATGAAAACACCTGGAGGAACACGAGGGTGTGGGTCCAAAGACCATTCCTTATTTCATGTGGCAGAGTTTAATAACTCAAGTTGGATGCATCTTGGAAAAGAGTTGAAGTTCAGGAGCATGATCTAACCATGAGTTATGTGAATCTGAACTAACAAAATGTGCATATCACACCATGTCCAAAGGCAGCAGGCAGAGGAAGAACACACACTTGGCTCCACCTTCTCAAGAGGATACTGAGACCAATTCTCATCACTTCTGAGCACAGCTGTTTTTAGTGAGTGCAAAGCACATAAAACACTTACCCTGAACTTCTTCTGCAGCATCTCTGGATTCAGAGAGCGGAACAGGTGTATCAAAGTTCTTGCAGACATCATCACATCTGCCCAGAAAACAAGAGAGTCAGGGAAACAGCAGCACTCTGACCAAACCAAGAGCCCACACAGACCACCAGCATTTACAGCCGACTCACATCTTCTCTGAGGTTCTGCCTCCCTCTGATTTTTCTAGTATAGAACACGGCACTTCCTCAGGGCTAACTCTGCTAAACAACCCCTTCCTTTGCTTTATTTTTGTCAATTAGCTCCCCCACCATAACTACCCTTGGACTGTTCTGTCTCCCATGGCTACACACTCCAAACAGAGAGATGTAACCCAAACACTTAAAATGATCTCAAGCCTGTAAAAACCAATTAGGACAGCACTGCCACGAAGGCTGTAACTAAAGACCACATAATACAAGGGGGAAAAAAAAGAAGTTTAAAGTCATATCCATGTAATATTTACTTTTATTTTTATGCGTCTTGTACTGGACGAGGTCTCGGAGCAGATCTTCAGTCATGGCTAAGGGACACCTCGCAGTGATTTCTTTGATTGCGTTGATTCTAAAAATACAGAAAACGCATTATTTCCTCAACACCAGTTCAAAGAAACTGCCACTTAGAGGCTGAATTACCCTAAACTTGAAGAACCTTATACAGCATTTATACAACATTCGGTGTAAGAGCAGAAAACCATCATAAAATACTCCCAGCAAAAATACACAAAGTTGAAGCTAACATACTTTTAATTCAAGTAGCTTCCTAAAAGAACAGCACAAGTAACAGGAAAAAGTTGCAAGTGGTTTAAAAAAAAGTATATATTCTACAACACTTGGAATTTGACCTGACTCATACAATTCTGTACCCACCCTACAGTCATGACCTCCCCAGAATTCTTGTCTGTGACAAAGTTGTTAGCAATGGTCATCAACACTGACTGGATAATCTGAAAGTAAGAAAAAACCACATATTTAATAAAAACTTAATGCACTTAGATGTTACTAATAGACAGACCCTTTTTCACATAAAGACACATCAGGGCATGCCAGTACAGCCCACAAATATTCTCTAAACATCAAGTTTCTTGCAGAAAATGAACGTCTTTCCCCCCTACCCCCCTTTATGAAACAATGCCACAGAACTTGCAAAAATTGCTGCAATTACCATAAGCTTTTGCAAACAATCTGACCAATTCCCCTTCCCTCTCCCCACATTCACACACTTAGTTGCATTTCCATCCTGGCCTGCTGCCCATTTAACACCCATCACAGATGGAACACTGACCTCAGGTGGTACCAGCTGATGTGAAGCCTGTGCAGCAAACAGAAGAATCTTTGTCACTTCTGGAAGAAAAGCAGGAAGAAGATGCCAAAACATATTGCTGCAGCTTGCTACAGCCAATAAACACATCCCCTAAAACTCAACAAGCTGCTCAGTCAGTCCCAAAACCATTCAGCCTGAACTTCTTTGGGACAACTGCTTCTCCTCTCCCACCAAGCATTAGGAACTCCTCTGGCCTCCACAGAGCCACACTAGCCAGCTAAAGCAAAGGGAAATGCTCCACAACTGGAGTCAAACACCAGGAAAAGGAAGCAGCATAAGGTAATCATGCTTAGCTCAGCTAGTCAGGATTAGGCACTCAGATTGCTTTTCTTCCTCTGCTGGAGCTTCTCAACTCCTCAGGTAAGGAGCCCTGAGTGCACACAGCCTTCACAGAAGTCCAAAGCATTTGGCACTTCCAGCTGTCAGGGACTTGTACTTCCTTTGTTCACGCTGGACTACTCCCGCTTCCCACCAAACCACTGCTACCTGTCCATTTTCATCGCCACTTCCATCAAATGCCTGCCTCATCACATGAGACATGGGGCATCAGCAGTACCCAGAGAAGCTACTTACCCCTCTGATGGGGCTGGAGGAACCTCTGAACAAAGGGGTAGAAATTAAAAAGAAAAAGCTGCAAGGCAAATTGTAACATATTATCTTTTTATTTTGGAACTTGAGATCACCGTCATAAGCTGATACATGGTACAGCCATCTCATTCTAGTGTGCTCACCAAATGCCTCAGATTTCACAGCAAAATGTTGTCTCCTATGTTGAGTTTGATATTTGTGGGATAAGGAAATGAACTGTACCAAGATAAACACAGCTGCAGTCTCTCTGCACCTAGTCCTTACCACTGAAATCCTTAGATGCTCTGAAACTGCCCAACTTGGACTGGATTACTCTTTACTTAATCCAGTGCAAATATTTTATTACTGGGTAATCCGCACAAAACCCTCCAAGTGCAGGAGCTGCCAGTTCCCCTCTTATTCAGCACCACCTGACTGATAACTCTGGGGTCAGCATGAGCAGCTTCCCAGGAAGGTCTTGGAAGCACCAAATTCTCCCCTATCCTTCAGGTTTAGCTCAGCTATTCCAGACCAATATCCTTCTCTAGGAGAGCTCAATTAGTACCACAATATCTGTACCACTGTGCCATTCCATGAGGTCTACCAGCAACTCCCTGACCATCCCTACCCACTTTTGGACATACAGGAAAATGAAACCTTATTTTCCAGTGGCACAAGGCCAGAACATGCCCACACCCAAACCAGGCTGGCTACCAACAGACCACCATAGAATTACCCAAGTACATACCTCATGTATTCCAACAAGCCTGGATATTAGGTCCATGAGCATCATCTTCACTTCAAATCGCTCCTTGCAGTTCTCCAGCTGCTTCAGCAGTTTCTCAGCAAAGTCTGGAAGACACAAAAATAGATTTGCAGTAGACCAAAAGAGCACAACACAGGACTCAAATGGCATTATGGTCAGAAGAAGCAGTTTGATTTGTTCTTGTTTTGAAGCCCCAGTGTCCCTTCACAGAAGAAATTCAAGGTGACCAAAGCACTTATTCCAATGGGTTATTTTACTGCGCACAGGTTCAGCAGAGGGAACCGGCAGATGTTCCCCAACACCATAAGAGCTGGATCAACACTGAGGACTAGGTGTTTAGATACATTTTGGTTTGATCTGAGAAAATGACATTCACTGCACACTCACCTTGGGGATCATGAATCAAGTGAATGGCAGAGAAGTTGAACACCTCTGGCTTGCTCTTCTTTTTCTGCTTCTGCATGGAAACAAGAGAAAAAAAACATTCTCTTTCTATGAGTAAAGTGCTTCAGCTTCAAGGTTGCTGACAGAAGCTTGCTGCCTCTCCAAGAAGATTTTAAAAACTATCCCTGTTTTCAACCATACAGCATTATCTGCCATCTGCAGCTAAACAAGCAGGGCAGCAAGGGAGCTTCTGTACTAGAAGGATAAAGCCAAGATGATGGGAAGTCAGACAGCCCTCTCCTCACCTTGAGGACCTTCATGGCTTTCTCCAGTTTCTTCTTGCGCTTGGTGGTTTTCTTATTGGTCGCGTAGCGCATCATCAGATCTCTGGCCGTGGGGGCATCATCCTTGGGGAAGGAACACAACACTCAGCTAGCCCAGGCTTCAAATGGAATCACAGAACTAAACTACCAATATTTTTCAATATCACATGCTCTGAAAACTATCCCCCTTCCTAAGTGCCAGAACACATAGGTACCAGCATCTAAAAAGAAAAGAGTTCTCAGCATTCCTCTTTTAACAGACAGTAAAGACATCCTGCCATCACTTGGGGCCAGCTGTCAGACACTGAAATGGATTGTGAATCACAGAAATGTCTGGAGACAGCCACACAGGACAGTGAGTAGCATCAGAAACAGACAGACTGGCAGAGCCAGAGTCACCAAGAGGAGAGAACCAGTAATGGGTGTGAACAACACAGAAGGGGATATTTGGTCACAACACCCACCTCAGACTCCGACTCACTGTCCTGTTTCTCATCCTCATCTTTCCCAAGGAAGAACTTCAAAGCAGCAACTAATATCTGAAAAGTAAATTGAGTTCACATGGCACAAGCTGACAGACTTTACAGCCACCCTACACCCACACCTCAAGCTGTACAGACTTAGCCAGGTTTTTTTAATAGGCATGGATCTGATCAGAAAATAAACCAATTTACAGCCTGAAAGCCACAAGTGTTTTCCAGACCCAGACAATTTCAGCTGCCCATCATCACTCACAGGCAATCTCAACCAAAAAGCACCTGAGTTGCCACAATTCCTGGAGCAAATTCAAAGCTGCCAATCGTCTTTTCATCATCCTGCAAAATCACCTCAATCTAGTTGCTCCATGTCAACCTTGTCAGGAGGCCCTACACAGGTGAGAGCCAAGACAAGGCTCAGAACTCTCAACTTGCATTAATTCAGATGGTTTTGCTGGATAGGTTTTTAGTTTCAGTTGGCTTTTGTTGAATGGAACCACTTTTGGACCTTCACAGGGTAAAAATTTGTCTCAAGCCATAGTCCAAGTTTTTAAAGCCTCCAGAGCCAATGCAGACCTAATATTCAGTCAGGCCAGCTGCTCTCTTCATGAATCAAATGCTCACAGTGCTCGTATTAGGGATGTGATATCCTTCAGCATCTTCTACTCTGAAGAGCAGTGAAAAGAACATCCACACCCCCCATACCAGTCTACACTTATTACAAGATAAGCTGCCAAGCTCCACCTCCTCCCATGAGTGTTATTTTGAGAAGTAAACAAGCAACAGACAAATCAGTGAAGTTTGTTTGCTATAACAATATGTTAAGTTACAGCCACATGAAAAAGGTAGCAAAGGTAACACCAAGTGTATCGGTGATTTCTGTTCTCACCTTGGTCACTTTGGAAAAGCAGGCAGTTGTGATGACATTGACTGTTTTGGCATCATTCCTGGAAAAGAAACAAACCCCATCTCTTATTCCAAGTCTGGAAATTGCCCATTATTCTCAGAAAATTCATTCTCAGCAAATATATAAGCAACTCATTTCACACAAGACATGGTTTCTTCTCAGCTAAATTCCTTTGCACAAGTTAGAACTCCACTGGGCTACAATTAGGAAATCTATCTAAGTCACTGTCCCCTACATTATGTTTTGGACTACATGCCACAGAAGATGCCCATGTGCCCCACAATAAATGGCAAATTGACATTAGCCTGCCAGACCCACCAAATATTCCTTCTGTAAAGCTCTATCATCACATCCAGAGATATCTTGGCAGCAGTGGGATTGCTGTCTCTCAACATGGTGTACATGAAATTCTGCAGAGCCTAAAAAAGAAGTTGAAAACATGTTTTTAGAGGTCTTCCAGTCCAGCAGGAGGTCAGTTCAAAGTACACAAGAAAGCCAAAGCACCTACCGTGTTCACTTTATTGTTCTTGTGTTTAGCATTGACGTTCTTGATGTCCGTCACAATGTGAGTGTACAAGGTCTGCAAGTGGAGAGGTGACAAAGTAACGCACACAGAGGCAACCCCGTGCCAAGCACTGGCATGGGACACAGCCGATCACCTCTGAGAACATCACTGAATTACAGCAGGAAAAAGAACAGGAAAGCATCTTGTGAAGACTCAGGTATTCGAAAATCATACTGAATTTACAGTACAGCAAAGCAGGACAATGAACAGCATCAAATATTGCTCCAAATCCTGCCCTTGCTTCATTCAAGCCTGTTCTGACAGCCAGGTTTTTCACTTGCAGACACAAGCAAACTGCTCAACCCCAAACAGGACAAGCCTACAACCTGCAACAGCAAGGTGTTTCCAGCAGCAGAACTCAGCTATTAGTCCAAAACAGAGCAAGAGCCCTGCCTATTAAGACTCTATTTACCCAAGCAAGCAGAAAATTGCTTCCTATTCTGGTATTACTTCTGGCAAGATGGTCAACACCCACTGGAGACGCAAATTTTTGTCAGCACAGCTTACCTTTCGCAGCAGTTTATCGTGGCACCGCAGAAGTTGAAAGAACAGCTCTAGCAAAGTCGTGGGATGTATTAGATTCTTGTTTCTCAACAAGATCAGAGCCTTACAGAAGGTCTGTAAGAGAACCCAAATTTCACATTCCTCTCCAGCTTCTCGTTATTGACGAGCAAACCGCAAGCTCTCAGCTCGCACAAAGGGCAGGGTGAGCCCAAGCCGGAGTCTCACCATGCGCAGGTCGGGGTCCAGGACCGTGTGGTGGTAGGAGAGCAGCTCCTTCAACTGCTGCGGGAAGCTGGCCATGTGCTCGGGGTAGCAGTGGGCAACCTGCGAGGGACGGGGCAAGTGAACGCTCTAAAGCACACCTGGGCTTACCCCACAGGCCTGACAAGGCGTACGCAAGCAGTAAGTTGAATTGTTTGTATGTCCGTGAGGCCGGTACCAAGCACAGGCTGCCACAGCCGCCGCTGCAGGGCTGGGGGCCGCGGGCTCACCTGCGCCAGGAACATCAGCAGCTCGGCCAGCTCCTTACTGGGCTTGTCCGGCTGGAAGGTGAAGATCTCCACATGGGACTGGTAGTGGTGGTACTGCTGCAGGAACTGTGCACACCGAGAGAGAAGAGCGGCGGCTGAGCAACACCCGCCCGTAGCCCCGTGCCCGTCCCGCAGCCCGCCCCAACCACTCCCCCGGTCCGCACCTCCTCGGTGTAAGAGGTGGGGTCGCGCTTGATGAGGTTCTGCAGCTGGGGAAGGTTGCTGGGCAGTTTGTTGCCCTGGCGGCCCGACATGACTGCGGCCACGGGCACCGGCACCGCACCACGTGAGCACTCAGCTGGCCGCCGCCATCTTAGACCGCCCCCGACGGCCGCCGCCGAGGGACAAACCTGTGCGGGACGCGCGCTCCGTCACGCGCCCCCTGGCGGCAGGAGCTGACAGCAGGGAACGACCGCTCCTCGCCGGCGTCTCTTCCCTCAGGACAGAGGCTGCGGCACCCCCCGGGGTTAAACACCGAGCGGGGCACGGCACGGACCGGGGCTGCTCTGTCCCGCGGGGTTAAACACCGAGCGGGGCACGGCACGGACCGGGGCTGCTCTGTCCCGCGGGGTTAAACACCGAGCGGGGCACGGCACGGACCGGGGCTGCTCCGCCGCAGCCTCCCCGGGCACTTACCCGCAGCACCTCGGCCTTGCCAGTCCAGCACAGCGCTCACTCTGCTCCTCTCCCAGCTACTTGGAGGGAAGATGATTCACAATACATCTCAAATAATCCCTATAGAAGTGGTAGGCATTAAAAGTGAATTCTCAGTGAGGAAAGAAGATTAATTCTAGTTTAGACTTTTGAAGTTTAGCTTTTGATCAAGAGAATAGAAAGCTAGCCTCTTTATTTGAATAGCTTATACTTCCTTTAGGCAACTGCTTATTTATACTGCAGAAGAATTGTCATTCGTTGATACAGTGTATTCAGCAAACAACAGTAAATAATTTCTGTCCACTAAAATTCTTACGTTCAGACACACAATATCTATCAGAAAAGCATCAAAGATTAAACATGGTACAGTCCAAAACCATTAATACAACTTCCCATTTAAGTCACCAACACTTTTCCCTCACTGAAAGGCTTTTCACTCTCCTGGTAAGAATCTCAGAGCCAGCTGCAAGCACCTAAGCACATACCTGCTAGTGGGTTACCATTGGCAACCTGCATGAACTGGCTCAGATGAATTTAGGCGTTCCTGTACCTATTAAAGCAAGAAGAACACATTCCCACAAACACAGCTCAGAAAAAAAAAAAATTTAGCATCACTTGGGAAGCAAAATTACTGCAAAGGTAAGAAAAAACCTGTTACTAAGTGCATAGAACATCAGCAACTCCTCCATCACCAAAAGAGCTAAATGAACATTTAACACATTTACCTTGCCAGCTATTAATTTGGTTCACTAGCATCTGGACCTGCTTAGGCTCTATTTTCTGGCACCTTTACTTCATTGAACAGTCTAGCCCAGCCCTGAAAGGACCCAGCCCAGGAACCCACATGATCCTGCACCCTCCGTGGTCCATCCCTATCTCAGCATTCATATATCAGTTTTGCAAAACCAAAACACCGCTACACAGGCTTTATTCAACCTAAAGCAAACAAACAAAAGAAAAAACCAAACAAAAACACAAACAAACACCACCAGAAAAGAGCTCAGCTTCACACTAAACTGCTCCAACACAGTTAAGTCACTGACTGACTAAAGCATAACATTTGCAGTTAAAGTGAGGAACAGCCACACTGCTTAAGAAAGGCAGGGAGCAAAGCAGCCTTATCCACACTCCAGAGTAAAACACTAAATATTATTTCTGCAGGAGCAAGGCTATTACTTTGATCTCTTCAAAGGCTATTAGCAAGGTTAGACAAACAAACCAATTCAGTTCCATTACATATAAATAGAGCACAAATAAATATCATTTTCCTAAACAAATTTTACTCATTTAATAATAACAGGTGCATTATTAAACAACTAGCACATAAGAGAACATTCCCTTCACTCCCAAATAATGCCTCTAATGTAAGAAATCCAACTTTATGGGCCTTTTACCAAAGTTTTTATTTATGAAGCCACAAAAGTTATACCTCTGTGAAACCTAACATCTAACTTCTGTACTAAATGAATTTACAAACTTAGCTTTCATAATTAATCTTTCAATCAGCATCTTAAAAAAAAAAACAAAATCAAACAAACAGTTTCTATTAAACAAACACACCAAAAATTGCCTTATATTTATCATTTCAAAAAAAAATCACTTGGCCCCTGGTGTGAGCATTTGTACCCCAAGCCTGTTGTCTCCTGCACACTGACTGGTCTGGTCTCCATTGCTAATTGGGCCAGGAATGCTTCAATCCACCTGGACAAGACCAGCTGCTTCTTGTTTGGGGACGGTGGGGTGGTGTTCCTCAGCCTAATTGCTAATACTAAGGAAAAACTGTCAGTTTGACTTGTTACATTGCTTTGTGAGCTAAGTAGCACATTTTATGTATATTTACTTGACTAACATGTTAAGCAAGGAATCTGTAAGAAGTATTGGTAGTTGTGGTGTGGAATGAAAGGTAAGTATTTTTGCTTGCATATTTTTTGAGGTCTATGAGTGTTTGCTAAGCTTTAATTTTTCTTTCCTGAGGATAAGAAGCTGACAGAGTTTTTTACATTTTATTCAAGTATGAAAGAAGAGCTTTTATACTTGAAATCATACTTAATCTTCATTAAGACATCCTTTTTTGTTTCTATTCAAAGCTTCTAAATGCAGGTATGTCTGTTGTTGGGATTACAGAGAACAAGTTTTGAGGTTTTTCTTCATTTTTAATTAATTGTTTTCAGTATGGGATTATTACCTATTGTAGAGATCTTTTCCATGACAGTACATGGGAAGGTTTTCCTTTTGTTGCCTACATGAGTTAAACATGCTCTAAAAGAACCAAAACAGAGAACCAACACACTGAATCTTGAAAGAATGGGTTTTTCTCTTAAGGTAAATTAGGCTTTATTAGCAACTGAATTAATAGGGCAAGCTGTTACTAAAGTACTAAGCACTAAGGTGTTTCTCTGCAGTGTATTCCTATATTTTTTCACTTCATTTAGCAGTAGTTGGGACTGCAGAGTTCATGGATGGGGTAGAATTGCATTTGATGTTAGGCTGGGAATTTGGACGTGGGCAGCTCTTGGCTCTCTTTTGCTCTTGCTGCAATCAGCCCCAGCTTTTTATCCCATCAAGAGCTGTAGAGTTGGAGTTTTTACAATGTCTCAGAGGTTTTACTTGAACACATTTAATGTATTTGATTGCCAACATTTCGCTTGAACTCTGTGTCAATTCCTTCCCCTTAATGGCTGTAGGGAATTTGTCTTCCTGGACTTAATACTTGTAATTTTGTCATTGAGAACAAGGTCAATGCTCTTTTCCTTAAAAAAAGAAAAAAAAAAAAACAACCAAGTCTCTAAGTCCAACAGAAATATTTATTTCTGGGTCATGACTCATAAATTATTTGCAGACTTGAGACACAGGAATTGTGTTGTTTTGTTCAGGGGAGCTGGGGGATGTTCCCGTAATGACTCGAGAAATGCACAGTCAGTTGCAGCTCCAGGGGGAGAAGAGCAGTCCAGCTGATGGTGCTGATGTGAGGTATTTATGTGGAACCAGAGGCTTTCAGCTTTGCTTGCTGTGGCATTCCTTTGCCTGCAACACAAATGTTTCTTCCTCTGAGGGGAGGAATTGTTGCAAATAATTATGTAGAAGTGGAACGTAGCACGTGTGTAGTAGTAACTGAATAGCAAATGTTTGTTTGGAATGACAAACTGGCTTCCTAAAGGCTGCTTGAATACCCCCAAATATTTTGAATGCAAACCTTTTCGTGTCTTATGAGGATTAAAGAGGTGACATGGAAAAGAACTCTGATTTCTTCCTCTGAGGCTTTACTTCATAGCTGTGACCTAAATAACTTGTAACATCACAGCATTCTGAGACCGGGGAACACCAGGATTTTGAAGATGAAAATGTCTCTTAGACAAATTTCAGTGAGTTATACATGACCACTGTGATACTTAGGCTGCCAAGAGGCCCTTTGCTCTTGGTGTTTCATTGAATTGGCTTATTTTTGCATTAAGGAAGGGAGGAAATGGTATTTTTACAAGTTTGTTTTTCATCATTCTGATATAACATCAGAATAATTTGTGTCAATCCCTTTTTATACCTTCACTCTTCAAAACTTGGCCCCACAAGATTTTTTTTCTTTAGGACAGACAGCTTGCACGTGAAGGAATATCCCCCCAGACCACCTGTCCAAAAGTACTTTATTCAGGGGTGATAGAAACTTCTGATCTGTGGATTGCAGTTTCAAGAGTTAAATTAGGTGATGTTCAGATTTTGAGACTCTGATCCAGCACTGATTGGGAATCAAAGCAGCTCAGTGATGCAGAGCTGATCCTAAAATGATAAACCAGTTCAGCCTCAATCTGTCAGAGGTTCTGCAAGTGCATGAAAATGTTTCTATTCTGGGATTTTGGGAGACTTTGCCTATAGATATAAACAGTTATTTAGGGAGAGTTTGATTAATTGTGAAAGAGAAAAGAATATGATTATAGGTTTGGCTTCCTTTTATACTTTCTTATTGAATTGGAATAGAACACACAGACTGATGCAGAAAAAAGTTTATTGAATGTTTCATTAACAAAACTACAATTGTGGGAATAAGGTTTTTGCTGTTTCGTTATGCCAATTCTGAACATTGAACTAGGGTCCTGCTCTAGCAATTTATATTACATTCATGGAATTTTTGAGGTTTTAAATGCAAGATGACGAACAAGTAAAGAAACTTGAGCCAACTGGATTTTTTTTTTTTTTTACCACTTGAACCAGGAGCAGGGGTGGAAGAAGGCAGCAGTATCAGTAAAGCAGTGGGGAAAGTGAAATGCCCAACATCTCCCAGAAGAGTTGAGTATTCCTGGCACAGCTGAGGGCTTGGCAACTCTGCAAAACACTTCAGGGTAGCGGCCTCTTTTGATCTTCTCTGAAGCTGGGAGAAGTGGAAGCTTGCAGATGTCCAAGTGCTAGAAGGGTCCCTCACCTTTTCTCTCAACTATGGTTTTACAACTCACTTCTCAGGGCATAAATGCTGTTGATGTCATCAAACGCCTTGTATGAAGGTTGTGCAGAGGTCACTTGGGATTGCTCAGGGAGGGAAGGGCACAGGCAGTCCTGCTGATGTCTGTGGCAGCCTTGCTGGGGGAGACACGCAGGAGACTGCTTCCCCAGAGCTGTAAATCAGTGTCATTCCCTTGAGTTCAGAGGAACAACTGCCTTGTATCTGCTGGGGATCTGCTCTATACGGTCTGAGACAGAACATGGCATTGCAGGTACGTGCCAGGGACATGAGAAGGGAGACTGACAGCCAGGAGCTGCTCTTGGGAGATGGCATGAGTCTGAGGTTGGAGATGGGAAGAGACAAGTTGGATTACTGTAGGAGCTGGCATTTGGGGTGCTGTCATCCAGGCCCTGTGGTGCTCTACACACATTTTGAATAGGAAGGAGGGTGCTGCAAGGCTCTGGCACAGCAGAGAGCTGAGCTACTCAGCGAAGCAGGAGTCCGGTGTCAGAGCCGCTGGAACCTGCCTCACCTCGCCGTGGTGCAGGAGTGGCACAGGGGAGCTGTAGCACTCATTTCTGTCGTAGGTGTAGCAGGTCTGCGGTTCCTCGCAGGAGTTGCCCTGCTGGGCCTGGTGGATCGCCCCACCCAGCTCAATCTCTACAGGATTACAATTTTTGCAGCTGGAAGAGAGGGAAAATAGGACAAGTGTGAGAAGTTAGATGAAAAGATGCCCCTGCTGAGCCCCAAATCTTGCCTATCTGCACATAGTGCCAGGAGAGTGCTGTACCCTTTCTAGATGATCCAGGGGAACATCTGGCCCTCAGGCATCTCCTAGAGCTGCTGTGGGTTAAGTCTTGGAAAGTGAAGTTAGGAAATAAAACTACTTACAGTTCACTCATGCGGTAGACAAAAGTGGTCCTGAGCGGGGACAAGGGGTCAGAGATGTTCTCCCGAGCCTTCAGGGGGACTCTGCAAAGGTGGGAAGAGAGTCACTCTCATGAAAACTGCTTATTTAATAGAGTCTGTTCTCTGGTGAGCAATTCTACACTCTCATCTTCTTCAGGCTACTGTCATTCTGACCCTTCTCCAAATCAGGAGATTTGGAACAGGAGGTCTTGGTCCTCTGCACCTTCAAAGGCAATGACCCTCCCAAGAGGACTGCAGCAATTGATATAAGTGCCACTTCCAAGGTGACAGGGCTGAGTGTGTTAATTTTTGTTAAACTCCAAGCTAGCAGGTGCTTGAGGCTGATGGACAGGGAAGTTTAATTAATCGTTCTCCTGTTGTGAGCTCTACAGCGCTTCTGCAGCTCTGGCACTGAAGCTGCTCCTTGTTTCCCAGAGACACACACATTTTCTGTTAGGTTCGTGTGAGTGGAGAGGACAGGACAGAGTCCTGCTCTTGAAATGAGCTCTGTCTCATGGGAAACAGTTTGGGCATTAACTGGTAGTTTATCAGTTTAGGCCTAAACTGGTAGTTTAAGCATTAACCATTTTCCCAGGCTTTCTGTCAGGTCAGGAAGTCAATCCAGTGTTATGGGCCCAATCTGGTTGCAGGTTAGATCAAATTTTGACGTGTCATTATCTACTTCCCCAGCCTATTATGTGAAGTTACTACCAGTCTGCCTAAAACCAGTGCTTTTTGTATCTGAAGGGAGAAGCACCAGAGAGGTTCATGTGAGGCAGAAAAAGCACTTATCCAAGTGAAATACTCAGGATACCACAGAAAGCAGCCCACATCAAAAGCTGTTCACTTCCTCAGTGCTGGGACATAAGAAACAATGCAAAGAAAACTCATATAACACAGCATCTCCTGCTCACCATCTCTATGGCTGTCACTTACATGATGCGGATGTTTCTTTCCAGGACTTCTTCGTCAGGATTTTCTTTGGAGGGTACAAACTTTGAGGTCACTGTTACACACTGACACTTGTTATTGACCAGCACATACTCCTGATCGTTGGGGCTCACTGGATAACCTGCAAGCACAAGATAGGCAAGAATCCCAGAATCAAGAACAAGATCCTTGAAAGCTGCTCTAGCAGATAGCCAAGGGATGAAAATTCTGGGAAGGCACCGTTATGGCACCTGGATGGATTAAAGTTGAGGTTGCAGCAGGTACAAGTGAGTCTCCTAGCAAAGACAAGTTCAGCTGTCTCCTTTCTCAGCTCAGTGTGCTGATGTACATAGGCGTAGTGGGACTGGGAAGGACAAGATTAGGACCCTAGACACTGTGGCTGGTGAGGGACAAACATGCAGGGATTGCTGGTAAAATGGGAAAAAAGTCCCAGCCACACCTGGTGACTGAAGTGCTCTTTTACTAGGAATTGGTTGTGCAATTCCTCTGTCGTGCACCAAGACAATTCCAGCAGTCCAAACAGATCCTGTTTGGATCCAGTCTCGAAATAAATGTCTCTGACCTTGCCAACGTGGCAGATGTATCAGTTTTCCGTCAGTGGTATCTTGTCCTTCAGGTTCCTGGGGGAACAGCTGCCAAGAAGCACAGGAGGACCCAGCAAGGAGGCAGCCCCCTGACGTGGCAGGGCAAGGCAGGTGGCCCTGATGATGCTTGTGGTTTGCAGGGAAAACTCCAGTCTTGATTTACCTCTCCAGACTGCTGCTTCTAGCCTGCTACTCGATATGAAACTCAGTCAAAGCAAGCTAAAACATGCCAGGTGTCACTCAGAGGCTTTTGGAGTGTTCCTGATGTTGCACAATGCTGCCTTACTGCGAGTAGGTGGGTTTGAAATAGTTCATTCTTTGCTGCTTTGTCTTCCCCAACCCAAAACCTCAGGTCTCTTCACCCCTAACAAGCCAGCCTTGCTTTTATGTGTTGTTTTTACATCCCTCTTTATTTCTAAATGCTGCTGAAATCATCACTTTGCAGCATGATTCCTGCTAAAGCACCTTCAGCCTGCTTAGAAGTACCAGACCCAGTGATTTTTGTCATATGGGGACAGTTAGTTTTGGGCTCAGATGGACCTCAGTTCTTGCAGGGGACTTGCCTGCTCTGCTTGTCCCTTGGTTGAATCATAGAAAGAAAGAAGCAACAGGCCATAAAAAAGCTGAGTTAATCATGTTTATAAAGGATTTTGGAGTTACTTGGGCTTAAAAGCTTGGTCCTTCCTTCCCCTATAATATCCTGGTCTCATCTGCTTCCATTCCAGGTTTTCTGAGATGGTTACAGGCACCATAACTGTGAAGAAAGTATCAATACTGTGTAAAATGATGCCTCACTGATCCTAGAGTTGACCTGCTAGTTACAAGGGCTGTTTCTTGGATCTTTGGCAGCAGTGTATGTGCTGGATAAGATTCTCTATGGAGTTCCTAGCTTGGGAAGGAAATAATTTTCCTATCTTGTTCTCCAAGCTTCTTCTCTGCCAACTCATCATTCCACATGAACTCTTTCCTCTGATGCAGAAGCCTCCCAGAAAAGCCTCTCTAGTCCCTGGCTCTTTGTCTTGGCCTCTCTTTTGGCTCAAGGGAAGTCTCTGGCTTTTTGTCCATCACACAGCTCTTCCTCTGCTGCCTGTGCTGCATTCCACATAACACTGTGTGCAGTTCTTTGCAAACCCTTCATCCAAAGCCAATGTTCAAGTCAAATCCTATTGGCTTTCAGGTTGTCCCCAAACCTCTCAGAGCAGGCTTTAATTCTAAAATTAGATTAACACAATCTTATGCATATGCAGGTTTTTCTGACTGCTCTAAAAATACTGCCCTGATTTAATTCCTTGTTATGCTCTTGGCTTCACTGTTAAAGTTACCGGTGCTCCATCAATTTTTCATTTAAGATTACAATGCTAAAAAATGTGATTTTATCTGCAGTATCTCCATGTGTCACCCAGTGAAGTCCCCTTGGGGAGAAGGTATTTAAACGCAAAATTTGCTAATGCTGTTCTAAATATCCGCAGGCTGGATTTCCTGGTGCCTGAGTTACTGCGCTAAGCTGTTCCCTCCCTCCTCAATACTTAAATGGTTGTCTTTTGGGCAAAATTTCTCATCTTCCAGTATTGCATTGTCCTTTGATACACTGTGAAGCCCAACAGAACTGCCTGAGGTAAGCAATAAGATGTGCTCTTCCAAAAGCTGCAGGAAATGCAGGGGTGCAGCTGTCCGGGCCATTGGGATGGTTATCCCTGAGCACTGCTCCTGCAGAGCAGATCCACCATGTGCAGCAGGATGGATTCAGACTGTCTACAGACCTGAGACCCACACTGAGGAGGGTGCTGGGAGGACAGGCTGAGCTCAGTTGAGATCAAGAGTTTCTAAGAAATTCAGTGGAGATACACAGTAAGCTACCGTTTAATCAGAATAAGTTGGCTGTAGCCATATGGCAGGATTACCAGGAAGATTTTGGAAGCCTCTAGATCTAGCAGGTAAACTCCCTAGGACTGCAGAAAACCAAGCATGCACGTTTGCAGTTTATTGCTTCATAAACCTGATAAAAAATGGCTCATTATCAAGTCTTAGATTTGGAGCTAGTCATCCCTTTATCCTCCAGGCAGCAATTAAAACCACACTGCTCTGATGCAGAAACACCCTGAGGTGTCCAAGCACCACTGAAGCACGGCTGCTTGAGCGGGCTTTGAGGTTTGACCTCTGACTGTTAGAATAATTCAGGGTAAATGACACAAAAACCGCCATGGATGTCTTAATCCCAATTTTCCATCTCTTCATTGCTCACCTACCTGCCACAAGGATGATCCCCAAGGAGACGGCCAAGGCAACAGACAGCAACAAAGAGCTCTTCATCTTGCCTTCCCTTCTTTTGAAGAATGTGAGTGGAGAGCCTGACTCTGCCTATAAGGGCATGTGCAAATTGGGTTCCTAAAATAAACTGCCCAGCCAACACTGGAAAATGTGGCTGGGGACTGAAACCAGGTGTGTTAATGCACCAAGACCTCTGGCTTTCGGAGGGGAAGGGAGCAGGGGGTTGCACTTTTATTGTGCTTTTCTCTGTTCTTTAACAACAGGCAACAGAGCTGCTGAGCACAAGGACGTGCAAAACCACCCCAGCCCTGAGGGGACATCTTGCTGCCAGGGCTGGTAGAAGGTAAGAAAGTCCAAAGGCCACAGCTCTGGCTCCTAATTTTGAGAATCAGACTTAAAAATCCCTTGAGTCCTATTAAAAAACCACTTCAGGCTTCAAAATTAAAATCGTGTTTGGACCAGCTGTGTGCAAACCTGAATTAAGGGCTGGACCTGCCCCCAGAGAGCCTGCAGTCAAAGCAGGACAGGTGGCAGGGCAGGGGTGAAAGAGGTACAGCCACTGCAGCTCTGCCCACTGCACTGAGGGGTTCATCTTCTGAATGGAAAAGGGTCTCCATGGGATTTGTGGTTTATGAGAGGTCCTGAGTCAGGTGCCAGGAAAATCCTGGGGTATTGGGCATGCAGACCTTTTCTGAAGGAGGTGGTACTGGAGAGGGCCTGGCATTTTTTAATTTTTTTTTCCCCCAGATTTAGGATCATTTGTGTAAGTTCTGAAGAGCAAATGTAGCCTATAATGGCCAGAGCTGTCTCTTTAGCATTTCCATGTGTCTTGTACAGAAAAAGCCACTTTTTAAGGGAAGGCAAGCTTAGCAAGGGCCTGGTTGCTCTTGCCAGGCTTCTTCAAGAGGCTGAACTCTTCTGGCAATGCTCCAAGCATCCTGGTTCTTGTCACCTTGCAGGATGTCTCCCTTTTTCCAGACCCTGCTGGCTGGGTCCCTAAGCCCAGAACTGTTCCAAGCCCTTGGCTGTGTGCCCTGAGCTTTCTCCCCAAGCACAAACCCCTCGCCCTGCAGCTGCATGATGCAATGAGCTTTCAGGTTACATCAGCAGTGCTCATGTGCAAGGGGAGCGTGGGACTTGGCGGGGATGATGGGTCACAGCCAACTCCTCACAGGGCATTGGGTTCTTCCGCTGTTCTTTACAAACCTTGTGTTCTCGTTAGGGATCTCTCAGTAGCAGAGAAAAAATGTGGGGTTGTTTCCTTTCCCTATCCCAGAAAGAATTGCTAATAATTTTATGCAGCCCTCTCTCTGAGACAGGGGCAAGGTGATCCCTGAGCCCCATTTTTGCAGGAGGTTAAAAAAAAACAACCTGGCTCACCAGTGCTGGTAGGGATGTCTGTAGAAAATATAGTTTGTTTTGATCACCCTTTTTTGTAAGAATTTTTCTAGAATTATACAAGAAAGGAGGACGCCATCACCAGGACAGAGAACATGCAAGGAAGGCCAGCTTTGATCTGTCCTGCCTAGCTACACTAACAAAAATATGGCACTGGGAACATACAAGGAGAAGATTTTCAAATGTCAAGGCAGAGACTGAGCAGAATTATATCTGTGTCTCTCTGCTCACTTTGGTGGTTTTCCCTGGCTGCTGGCGCTCAGCGTATCTGGATTTCGGTTGCTAAATCTACACGTGTTTGTACAGTGCCTTGGTCTGGATATGATGACATGAGAGCTATTTTCAAGTCCCTTCAGCCACCTGCATGTCTCTGGGGATTTCTAGCTAGATCACAAGCTCTTGAGAGGAAGGTTTATGTTATGGACTGTTATTTTTTATGGATTACCCCTGTTTTACTGGATGAGTTCTGGAATTTTATCTGGGTGAGCAGGTGTTTGGCAATGGGCTGTGTGGGGGGCTGGACTCCCAGCCTCCCTGCAGGGCAGAGGCTAGAGGTGGAATAATTGAGATTTGGAATAGAAATGGGAACCAGACCTGTGGTTTCAGTCTCCATTCACATGTCCTGTGCTTCCAGTTGGCCTTGGACATGCTGAGCTAGGATTTTCCAGGTAAAAGCTGGGCAGGTGCCTGAGTGAAATCCATGTTGCTGTGCTGGGTGAGTTGGACAGCACCAAGGCACCACATAACACACAATCCATGAGCAGTCTGCCGTGTGCCGTTCTTTGCTCCTCCTTTCTCACTTGGAAGCCAGCAGAATGGAGCATCTGAACAGACCAGCAGCAGTCCCTGATTGTTGTCTTGGTAGCAGTGATTCCACAATGTTTACAGCAAACTGGTCTGGCTTGAGCAGCTCCTGGTTGACTGGATCAACTAACTCATGCTGGAGATCATCTCCAGCTTCACTAGAAGTGGCTGATGACTAGTGACTTTTCACTAAGTCCTGGAGAAGGTTTGAATAGACTCAGATTGTTTCCTGCTCTTGGAACTTAACTTTGGGTTGGAAGACATTTAATTCCATTTAAATCCAAGAGAGTCCAAGTGGAAGTTAGCATGCTAATTTTTGAAAGGGCAGATTTGAAAAAAATTAGGACACTTAAGATGGAAACTATCAAGGTCAGGGACATGAGAAAGGGTTTCTCTAAGTCACAGCTGCAAAAGTTACCTGGAATCTTAACCTGGCAGGAACTGGCCGCAGATGTCTCTGCACGGATTCACACAAAAAGCCAGCAGGATTGAGCAGCCAGATGGCAAGACTGCTCCTTGTCCCCGAGGACACTTGTATCTAGTGGCCAAGTATCAAGTGAGGATTCCCACCAAGATATTGCCAACTAATGTAATGGATGCTGTGTGTCTCCAGACCCAAGTTATTCCTGTTGCCCTTTCCTCTACAGGCCTGTACCCAGGGAGGTGATGGCTGAAAACAGGCAGGGACAGATTTGGAAAAGTGGTCTGAGGCAAAAACTGTCTTTGTGCAACAAAGTTTTGACCCAGAGGTGACTATGTCAAGAGGCTGGATGTGGCAGAAATTCAAAACTGAGACCTGTTTGCCATCAGATCGACCAGAATCCAAATGAATCACCAAAAAGTGAGTAAAGCTGTGTGCCACACTCTGTTTCAGCTAATTTGAATATCTGCTTGACCTGTTTTTTTTTTCCCACAAAAAGATGGACATGAGCAAATATAAATACACCTGCACCTGTTCTGTGGTGAGGAAAAAGCCCCTGCACTTGTATGCAGAGCTGCTCTTGCCAGGACGGGTGCATGCCTAATTTATCAGGCTCTGGGTTTCTCAGCTTGGATTACACTAATTCCTATGTTTAATTACTCTGTTCTTGTGGCAGGGCTGCCTGCAGCTCATAAAAGCAGACTGATTCCCTGTGGCTCAGTATTAATGTCATTTTCCCTCGGGAAGGGTGGGAGGCTGGGCTGGTGCTCTCTCATGGCTGACAGATACACAAAAACACAGGATGATAATGCAGAGGCGATTAAATACACACTGCCTTAAAAGCCCTCCTAGTGAGGGGTCTCCAGGTGTTGAAAAATCAGAATTGCTCCTTTTTTGGGCCGCACGGATCTCTTGGCATAAGGGGATAGATTCAAGGAGTGCAGAGGTGATGAAGCAGCAGCTGCCGAGCTGCGCAGCCTGAAGCCCCCAGGAACGGGCCTGGCTCTTGCCGGGAGCTGCCTGTATCCCTGTAAAAGTGCCATTCGGTGACGGGAAAAGGCTCGGGAGAGTTCATCTCTAAACCTCGGAGGTGTCCGAGGAGGTTTGCAAATACTTCTGCTTCTCTCCGAGTTTGAGCTGGTCTTAAGGAACTGAGCACCAACTTTTGGTTACAAGGGCACAGGTGTCAGATGTGTTTTCCATCTGTTTTTTTCCCCCCTCGTTGCTGTAAGGTGACCGCACAGACAGCAGCTGTGCTGGCAGGACTTCTAGAGGATGGAAAAACCCCGCGGAAGAAACAAAAGGCTTTTTCTTTTTCTTTTTTTTTTTTTTTCCACTTTGCACGATTGCTCGCTGAGAGTTGCCGCGGGTCAAACGCCTCCTCCCCCGCGGGCTGCCCGGAGAACACCCCCATCTCCCCGGGGGCGTGGACACGCTCCGGCCCTGGAACAGGAAGGGCTCGGGAGCGAGCGGAAGGGACGCAGCGGAAGGAGAAGCGCGGCGGTGCCGGTGGCGGTGGGAGCCATGCGGACCCGGCGCGGCACCGTCCTGCGGCCGCGGGCCGAGCCCGCCGAGCCCCCCGATGACCCCGCCGAGGTGCCCGATGGCCGCGCCGGCCCCGAGGAGCTGGCGGATGACGTGGAGCGCTTCCACGAGGAGCAGTTCCGCGCCGTGATGGCCGCCCTGGACAGCGGCGACGAGGCCGGGGGCAGCGAGGAAGAGGAGGAGGAGGAGGTGCTGGGTCTGCAGCTGCCCGAGGACAGCGAGGAGGAGGATGAGGAGGAGGAGGAGACGCAGGAGCGGAATCCCTTTGTGGAGTACAGCGCAGAGGAGGATGAGGATGGAGAAGATGAAGAAGGTGAGGAAGATGAACATGATGTTGAGGATGAAGAGGGGGACATGTCCATGGAAAGCGACTTGGAGGAGCGCCATCCGGAAGCCAAGCTCCCCCATGAGCTCTCCTGGGGCCAGCGCAAGCAGCTCTACTATGACACGGACTATGGGAGTGATGCCCAGGCCAAGGGCAAGCGGAGCCAGCAAGAAATCGATGCTGAGGAGGAGGAAGAGGAGCAGGAGGCTCAAGTCATCCAGAGACGGTTGGTGCGGGATTTGGGGGAGGATGATTATGGTCTGGATATGATCCAGGGCTACCTGGCGGAGCAGCAGAAAACCCACGATAGCAAGGGGCAGAAAATTGATAAGGATCTGCAGGCCCTTTCCAAGAAGGAGCAGCTGAAGCTGCTGAAGCAGGAGTCCCCAGAGCTCCTGCAGCTGATGGAGGACTTTGAGGTGAAGCTCATGGAGATCAAGGATGAGTTGCACCCACTGCTGCAAATGGTCAGAGACGGCACTATCCCCCAGGGGAAAGGCAGTCGCTATTTGCAGACCAAGTATCATCTCTACCTGAACTACTGTGCCAATATCAGTTTCTATCTGGTTTTGAAGTCCAAGAGGATGCCGGTTCATAGTCACCCGGTCATCGAACGGCTGGTGGCGTACCGAAATATCATCAACGACCTGGCCCCTATAGACCAAAAGCTTTCCCCACAGGTGCGTATGCTTCTGAGGAACTACTATGACAAGAAGGAAGAGAAGCTACGGAAGGAAAACAAGTTTTCAGTGTTTCTCACCATGGATGGCAAGAAAAACAAACCGAAATGTGCTTCTGTGCCTGTTAATGGCCAGGCTGCTGCTGCTGCTGCTGAATCGTCGGATGAGTCGGAGCTGGATGAGGAGGCTGCCCTAAAATACTACAGGATGATGGAAGAGAAGCTGGCGCTCAAGAGGAAGAGAACTGGGGATGAAGATGCGCTTGAAGAAGCAGCGGTGTCGGAAGGAGAGGATCCCAGTAAAAAGAGAGGGGTGACCTATCAGATGATCAAGAACAAAGGCCTCACGCCCAAACGGAGGAAGATTGATCGCAACCCCCGGGTGAAGCATCGGGAGAAATTCCGGCGAGCCAAAATCCGACGCAAGGGCCAGGTCCGCGAGGTCCGGAGGGAGCTGCACAGATACGCCGGGGAACTGTCTGGCATTCGGGCCGGCGTTAAGAAAAGCAGGAAGCTTAAGTGATAGTTACCTTTTGTTAGAGCTGCAAGTAGCAGTGCTGAAGCTAATAAAAATTTTATACGTGATGTTGTGGGGTTTATTCTTAAGGAAACTGGGGCTGGGATGGTATTTGGTTTTTCTTTGTCAGAGGGTGCTTTCGAGAAGGTGCCATCTCCAAGTGGCACAGGGCCCTTTCCACACCTCACCCCTGTCTGAAGATGTATTCCTCTGTTGTGATTCCGTTGTGCTTCCCCAGATAGGAAACCTTGAGAGATTGCAAGGAATCTATCAGGCAAAGGGAGTTAAATGGGCCGTATGGGACTGATGGGAATAAGGGATTGGATGGAGGGACCTCTTGAGGGTGGGTTGAAAAAGGGGTTTAGCAACTGTCACTTGCCTGCTCTGTTTTGCTGTCTTGTTCTGGTCCATCCTGTTCCTGTGTTGAGCTGCAGAGACGTGGTTAGTAGTAGTTAATTTTTGTTCTGATTAATACCTTTGTTAGCTCTGAAACGTATGGGCGCTACTTTTAAATTACTTAGTCCCACATCATCTGAAATACTGTTTCCCTTCTTGAATTCAGTGAGAAGCAAAGCAAGGACTTGTCTGGATTTTATAACCATATATGTGATAAACATATTAACTTCCCCCGTGAGAAATGTTAAGTGTTGTCTGCTGCTACAGGACTAAGTAGCATTGCTGCAGGACTGCCTTACAGATGGGTAAGGTGTTATGTCTTCAGTGGGCAGGTAAACTTTGAGGATGTTGTGATTACTTCCATGCCTTTTGGGTAGGTAAATGTATTTTAACCGCACACTGAAATGCTTGCCAGGAGCTGACACTGAGTGTTCAGTTCCAATCTGGGCTGTGAAAGAGGAATGAGCGATAATTTTTCTGAAGTTCAACCAAACTGTCTCAGGTAAACCTGGACTTGTGTCTGGGACAGGTTTCAGGGAGCCCATGCCTTGGTTTGTATACCATACAATCTCAAAGGTATTAGTTTTCCATATGAAATTATTTCAGGAGAATAATTGCTTTATTTAGTAATATCTGCCTTTCATGGGAGTGTTGTGTGAGTATGATGGTTTTGGGGAAGCCAAGAGGCGAGTGTGTGCTCTTGATCCTGTGACAGGCCAGGTTCTGGAATAGAAGCATGTAGGTGCTCCGCTTGTGCTCTCCAAGTGAAATGTGCTTTTGTGGGGTCCCTGTGTAAACCTTCACACCCCAGGCCTCTTTCTGCCAGGGACATGCTCTTCACTGCTGCCTGGAGAATATTTTGGTAATTTTCCAGGCTGATTGTTGAAGAGTGAGGTAGGAACACAATAAGCTTAAGCTGGACAGATGGGAACAGTCATGTCTCAGGTGCACTGAACACGTCTTCTTCCATCTGTGATTACTCACTTGCCCTTGCTATGAGCAACAGTGTTGGCTGCTCCTTCTTCCCGAGGACAAGGGTCCAGCCTTGCTGAGGAGGGAAGTAGGATTTTCCCACCTTTAACTCCCCACTTGGGATCGTGATTGGAGACTGACACTGATAATGCTGAGCTATGCTCCAGAGGCTCTGCCCAAGAGGTCAGTAAGGGGTAAGATGCTGGGCAAAAAAGCAGCTTAGGTGCTTTTTCTGGGGAGGGATGGTATTGTGTAACAGGCGTGTGGAATATACCCAGCAGGGAGGCTGCCTGATCTCATTACTGCAGAACCTGTGCACGCTTCACACTTGATACAAAAATGAAGGGCTAACGGTCATTCATGGATCTGGCTTTGTGCTTTCTTGGAAAGCTCGGAGCAGCTGGCAAGCAAAATTCTGGCGACTTCTATCTGAGCGCTTAATAAGGGAAATAACAAATTGGTGTGCTATTACAGGCACATTCCCTAGGATTAGGCTGAAGGCTGGAGGGAGCACTGCCTGGCCCTGGCCTGGCCCTGCCTGCCGGCAGATGGCACAGCACAGCTCCTAGGTTAATGAAGATTAACCAGGCATTATGTCCACTTGATTAGTTCAGAGATTGGACAAAGCCATAAACATAATTCCCATATGCTTTTATACATGGCTGATCATAGGAATGCTGTGATTATTAATGCTGTGGTAGAGGGGTCACTGTGCAGTGTCTCTAAGAAATACTTGGAGTAATGTTTTGTGCTGAAGGGAAATTCCTGGTGGAGAACAGGTTTTGAAGATCCCTATGAAAATGGACACATGAAATCAAGCAAAGACCACAGGTGATCGGGAAAAGAAGCGAGGAGTGGATAAAAGTCCTGGTTAATGCTGCTTTTTCCCTTTTCCAGTACTGCTTCTGGAGAAGGTGCTGGAGACACTGCCAAGAAATGCTTGAGCCATGAGATGGCACTTGTCCTTGCCAGGGTCCTGCTTGGAGAGGACTGGCAGCCTCAGCAGCCCCTAAAGCAGGAGGGGACTCACCTCAGGTAACAGCTTTGTCTCACCTCCATCACCCTCAGCGCAATGGAAGTACCTGCACGGGGTCCTTTCCACCCCCTCTGTGCTTGGAGCACCATAGCCCAAAGGACAGTCCTGCCCACACCTGCACGTAGATGAGTCACATTTGAACTGACAGAGGCAAAGTGTAGAAAGCTCCAAGGTTTGAGCCTTTTTGTTTTCCTGCACCTTGGAGGGGGTGATGAGCATCCAGAGTAAGCCTTAGGAAGCTTGGGCAGAAGAGTACAGTGGCAGAGGGGGGACAATGCTTTCTGCATCACAGCCTGAAATTTCTATTTATACAGGGCAAGGAAAAGATATTGATTACCCACATGGAAATCTATTTGCTGCTGCCTCAGATTTTGTCAAGGTTTTCTTAGCTGTGTTTCATAATTTTCCATCACACACAGTCTGGGCATTGTTTTACTCTTGTTAACATGTAAAAATTCAAACATTCAGCTGTGAGATTGGTAAAGTGGATTAAAGCATCTGTTCAATTATTTGCAACATGTTGCATGACTTGGGGCAGTGCCGGAAAATCAGTCTCCAGAAATCAGTAGCCTTTATAGCCTTGCTTTTGCAATTTTAATGGGAGATTGGAAAAGAAAGCAGCAACGTGTTTCAGCTTAACCCAAGTGCACGGAAGGCAGGGTATTCTTTAAAAACTGGCAGATTTATCTGCTTCCTGCCTGCTGACAACAATACAGTCCACATTAATTGCCTTGTCTTCTGAAAGAATCTCCCAAGTGAAATTCCCAGTAGTACGCTGTATTTGACAGATTTAATACTAAAGCATATACTTGGACTTTGTCCCCTTTTGTCCCAGGATCTCAAAACGCTCCTGTCCCTGAGCTCTCACGCCGGGAAAAGCCAAGGGGAGGCAGGAGATGGTGCCCCGGCTTCGCTTCACAGGTCAGCGTCCCTGCACCGTCGGAGGGTGACGGCTGTCGGGGTGGTTGTCGCCTCCCGCGCTCGCCCCGAGCCGCTCCCCGGCGGGGCGGGGGGAGCCCCTGGGGGCGGAGGCTGGGGCGGCCGCGGCGCTTCCCGGCCGGGGCGGGGCGGGGGCTGGGGCGGCGATGGCGGAGGCGGAGCGGGCAGCGCTGCCGCCGGCGGCGGAAAGTTCCCGGGACGGGGCCGAAGCGGAGCTGCCCCCCGGCATGGAGCGGCGGCCCGAGCCCGGGGAGGCGGCGGCGGCAGCGGCGGCGGAGGAGGAGGAGGAGGCGCGCCCTGCCTCGCCGCCGTTCTTCCTCCTCTACCCCGGCCATGGAGGCGGCGCCGCGGCCGCGCCGCCCGGGCTGTGGAGACCCCCGGCGCCCCGCGGCGGGGCCGCGCTGCCCGTGCTGGTGCTGAGCTACCCGGGGCCGGACGGAGCCCGTGAGTACGACGGGGCTGCTCCCGGGCCGGGAGCCTCCCTCGAGGCGGGGTGGGCGGCGGGCCGGGGGTCCCTGGGTGCTTCCGTGGGTGCCCCTGCCCCGAGCGCTGCGGGCGGGGGACGCGCGGCTCTCGCAGGCACGGGCGCGCCCGGGCTCGGGGCACCCGCCCCGAAGCTGCCCCAGGGGCAGCGGGGGGACGCGGCTGCTCCCGGCGGCGGGAAGGACAGCGGGACTCGGAATGGGGTGGATGTGGGGCGGGGGTGTGAGCTGTGCTGGCCCAGCAGCTCAGCAAAAGCAGCCCCAGAGGGAGCCCTTTGAGGAGAACCGGTGCCGCCCTTGGAAATCCAACAGGCTGTCCTGGACGCGGGGTCTAGTCTGGGGGCTGGGGAACCCCCGCTCGGGCTTCCTCCTGGTGTTGGTGCCGAGAACAAATCCGAGGCGAGGGCTCTGCACGCTGGAGACCCGAAGTGCATCGCTGTGTGGGGCGTGTTGGGTGGCAAATAGCGTTCTCCTTTGTAAGATTCCTTATGATGTTCTCGTGGTGTTTGTGGGGAAGCTGGAGTACTCTGAAGTACTTGGGTGTGTTTTAAAATCAAAATGAGAAGTACATGCATGGGCGCATATAGAAGAAAGCTTCTCTTTTCCATCCATACTAAAAATAACCAGCAGCTTAATTCTCTGGGCTGGTACCAGAGTGTGTGTGACTGAGCTTTTGGCCTTTGCTTTGTCACCTCCTGTCCCAGTTGAGCATTCACTCACTCAGGAGCTAATTTGTTTGGAACGGGTATCTGGTTTTTTTTCTCCTTTGGAAGCTGATGTACTTAAAGGCATTACTCAGCAGAGCTAGAATCGGTGAGGTAAGAAATCCATGTCTGTAATGCCAAGAGGAGGTGAAATGCCCTGACTTTGCTCTGAGCTCTATGAAGGACTGTCTGTGACTGCCAGCTCATGTCCCAAGTCCCTCTCTGCTAAATTGTTGTTTGAAAAGACAGGCCCCTGTCAAAACCTTCAGTTTTACTTGTAATTTTGCCCTAATCAGGAAGTCTTTACCCATAGTAAACCCTGCGATGTGCATGCAAGAGGTTGAGCTACTTCTGATAGAAAACTTCAAGAAAAATATTTCATCTTAGCTGGTCAAACTTTGTGAGAAGCTCTTACCTGGATGTGGGGAAAACTGAAGAACTGAGATGAGCACATTTGTGCACAAGGACTTAGTGGAGAAGCTCAGTGGTTGAGCAGTGCTTTATCCTGTGTCAGCCTTATTCTGCAGTGATTATTCATGTAAGCTTTGGGAAAAACCTTTATAAGATGCATATAAAAGTCCCCTTGTTTTTGTGAGCCGTGGAGGTGGAGGTGCCTGTGCAGTATCGTGTGTCAGTTCGCTCAGGGACTGACTGATGCAGTGATAGCAGTGTCTGGAGGGAACAGCAATCAGCATCTATTTGCAGGGTGTCTTGGACTCTGTTTCTTTTTCCCACCATCTCTCTTTTCTTGTGGTTTTTTCCAGTTCTCACATTTCTAAGAGCATCTTTCACTTCTTCCCACAGAGCAGCAGGAGCAGTCCTGCTGCAAAGTCTTAGGTGTTACAGGGAGGCAGCGGCCACTACACCACTACACTAGACCAAAACCTCAGGCTTTCACAATATTTTGGAGGTTTATTTCAAGTCTTTTTTCTTTTTTCCTGTTACAAGTCAATCCTTGAACTATTCTGTTGTATTCTCAACTGATTCCAAACATCAGGTGAAGGCCAGAGCTGCTTAGGGAAGGAGAGAGCAAAAGCTCTTCATGGCAGCAGCACCTGCTTACTTATTACAGGTGGTTCCAGACAGAAGGAACAAGATGATGATCTTAGACATGCTGTCCTGCAGCAAAACCTTAAAAAGCAGTAAAAGCAACTTGATTAAGCTGTCCTTGAAAAAACCCAAAACTCTGAACCAAACCTTTCCTTGCTGCCTCTGAAAGCCTACCCAATACCATGATACTAGAAGTAGACTTTTCCTTCCCTTTCCTTCAATGATGAGATTTACTTCAATCCTTAAATAATATCTCCGTGTTTCACAGTAGGTAAAGAAAAACTTGTTTGTCACTTCTTAATTAAGAAATTGTTACGGATTCTTTGATTGTTAAACTTCCTTTTGCCCATTCCTGTTTGAACTTGCAGGGTTGGGAGTAGCTGCTATTTGAGGTAATGTGCATATCTGTGCTGACGGAGGAGTCAGAAGCAGACTTTGCTGTGTAGATGCTGTGTTGCTAATTTTATCTTTTTAGATTACATTCCATGTCAGAGATGGCTTTGTCCTTTTTGTTTTGCAATCTCTACACAGTGAGGGGGAAAACTTTCTCCTAATGATGGAAACACAGGTTGCTCACGGGCTCTGAAAATGAAAGTATACCCAAAGGTGCTCCCTGGAGTCCTAAGGGTGGTTTGGAAATTTGTTTGGGTTTCTTTGCATAAAATTATTCTAATTCATTCAACTTTGAGACTCAAAGTACTGTGCAGTACAGCTGAGCTTCCAAATACTGGTGGCTGATGGAGTGCTTGGTGTTCAGGTGGTTGGTCTTAAAATTCCAATGCAGTCAGTGTGTGATGCTTTCATCTTAAAACGTTTTGGCAGAACCCTGCTATGTTTTGCAATCTAGCCAAAGCCTCTAAGGGCTTGTGCCAAAGTGTAGCTCACAGGAGGGTTTGTAGGACCAGTCAAGGCTGCCCGACTGGTTTGAGATGGAGAAAGTGGTTCATCCTGCACAACCTCCTCTGCATTTATCCGTGCTTCGGGTTTTCCTGTGCCCATGACCATCCTGGAACCCTGATGCAACTTTATCAGGTGCCCTTGAGTTGCCTGGTAGTTGTATGAAAGGTTTTATGAAAACGCAAATATTTGATACCTTTCTTTCATTTCTTCATCACATGTTTCGTTGTTTTTATCACTTTGGGGCACAGGATGGGGATAGGGGAAGATTTGTCTTGTGGTTTTCAGGTGGGGATTAAAAGGTCACTAAGGTAATCAGTTCCTGTTTGAGTGTCTGTTTGGTGTTTTGTGAGGGGTGTTTGTTCATTTGTTTGTTGTGCTTTTTTTCTTTTTTTTTTTTTGGTTTTGGTAATAAGTCAAAGTTAAAGAACATTTTCCATGTGCTTCAAGTATCCCTGTGGAGTATTTGCAGCAGGATCGTTGCATAAAGGAGCCTGAAAATAGAACTCATCTGGAAGGGAATTACCGGCTTCTGTTATTTCTGCAGGTTAAAAGCAAACCCATGGAAGTTGAACGGTTCCTAATTTTTTAGCAGACCTTCCCTGTGATCCTGATGTGCGGGGCACTTGCCTGTGCTGAGTTCAGCTGAACACCCGTGTTGTGAAATGGGAGCTGCAGGGTTACACCCAGTGCTGTTGGTATTTCTAATTGCTTTGAAAACAAAGAAATTAAACTGTCTGTTAATGCGATCTGTTGGATAATAGCTTGAGCAGTAGCTTATGGTGCTTTGCTGATTCTAAGGGGTTTGTTTTGACCATGTGCTGTTTGTTTAGACCCTGTCCAAGGGTTAGCCAGGGCCAGCAGCTGTTCTGTAGCAGTTGGTACATGGCCACTTCCACTGTGTTCAGAATTTAGGGTGCTGCAGCTAGAGGCTGTGATTGCTGAAAGGGTGCATTAATACACGAGTTAAGATGCTGTCAGCGCCATTTATAAACTCTGTTCTCTTGGGGAGAAGAAACAATGGTAATTCTTGTTTTCTGTGCAGTAATTGTCCTTTGCATCGCTGTCAGAACAGGCTGCGTGGTGCTTGGTTGGCTTTGGCCGAATGGGGAAGAGTTGCTGAGGCAAAATGTGCTGCACTAAGCAGGAAGTTTTCACCGAAAGCAACTGCTTCCTCTTGCCAGTCAGAAATAGCAGCTCTTAATCCTTTTCCCCGGTTTGATGAGGCCTTTACATGACGGGTGCCCTTTTTTTCCAAAAGCTGTATGCATTGGCATGCTGAATTCTGTACCCAGCAATCTGTTTTGGCATTTCACATCCCTAAGAAAGACACGTGCTTTTGAGTATTTCTAAGGGGAACAAAAAGCGGGGAGAGTAATCAAGGTGCAGTACATTGGGCACGTGTCCTTATCCATGTATTGTTCTGGTGACAGCCTTCTCCAAGGCTGTCTGTCCGTCCATTTCCGATGGATCTTATACATCTCCTCTCCTCAAGTATATTGGAGCCAGGCAGGAGTGAAGTCAGATAAGCTAACTATTGGTGCCTGATAGCATTGTTGGAGTGGGTGGTGTCACTATAGCGACCTCGGGAGTGACAAGCCTGAATGGTGACTTGGGACCTCTTGTCCCCCAGCACCAGGGCCGTGTGGATCGGGGACACAGGCAAGGTTCAGCCAGCCAGGAAGGGACAGGGAATGCAGTGCTGTTATTATAAAATACTATTATTATATTATCGTTGAGAGCTTGAAAGCCTGTTTCTGCTGAGAGACAATATTTCTTTGTCAGCCTCACCTGAGCAGCACAATTTTCAGGGGAGGCTTTTACAGTATAAGATTAGGTCACGGTGTTTGTGGTGTCCTTTATTGTCCTTCCACGTGCACATGCCCTGCTGAAAGAGCTCCATCCTCAGTCACTGGAGCCAGAGTGCTTAGAACCAGATAATTTTTTTCCTTCCTGTTACTTCGAGACAATAAATTCCATCCTAACGTTTTTGTACACGGGAAATTTAAGCTCCAAGGTGCCTCCCGAGAAGGTGGCACAGCGAATGAAACCCGAACTGCGCCTCGCACACCTCCTGTGAAAACAAAGGTGCCGATTGAATTCCTGTAGTGGCATGCAGGGATGTGAGCGGAATACAAATGTGCCTTTGTATTGCTGGCGCTGCTCCTTTGTATTCCGGGGGCGATGGATGGGGGGTGCGGCGGTGCTCCGCTCGCTCCCAAGCGGGCTGGCACAGCGCGGCGAGGAGGTGCCGTGCCGAGCAGCGCCTGACTGTCGGCCCCGCATCAGCAGCGCCTCGGCAGCATCCTGGGAATCGCAGGCGATCACATGAGCCTGGATTTCCAGCTCAGTTCATTAGTCAGCCATTTTGGTCACCACCCTGCTCCCTGCGCACAGCCAATCCCGGCCGCACTGGCTGCGCCGGGAGAGGGGACCAGCGCTCGGATCTCGGCACACCGGGACACTGCCTCTCCGCTCGTCCTTTGGTTTTTTCCTGGGGTCATCACCAGAGGAAGACGTTCTTTTTGCTTCTGCTGCCTTTTTTTTTTTCCCGTTTTTATATTTTTTACTTGTTTTTCCTTGCTGCCTCTGGTGCAGAAGCCAGGCTTTCTGTGGATGCTGAGGATCAATAGCCTCTAGCATACCTGGAGACGACGGCAGTCGGTGGAAAGGAGGGAGGCAGAGCTAAGCGGGAAGGAGCGGCGTTTTTACCTTGCTTGATCTATGAAAAGGCCAGAGCAGCCTCTGTGATCCTGAGCAATCTGTCCTTTAATCGCAAGGTATTTCTGCTTTTCTTCTCCAGAAACCTTTTGTTTTTAGTCCTTATTTTGCCCCCGTTGTTGTTGTACCAGCTGAGTCATCATGTCTGCTCTGACGCCTCAAAGCGACATGCCAACCCCCACCACAGACAAGATCACTCAGGCTGCCATGGAGACCATCTATCTTTGCAAATTCCGCGTGTCGATGGATGGAGAGTGGCTGTGCTTGCGCGAGCTGGATGACATCTCGCTGACACCCGACCCCGAGCCTACCCACGAAGGTACGGTCCGGCCGTGCCCCGGGAGCCCCGGGCCGGCGTCGTGCCTGCGCTGCACGAGTTTGGGAGGGGGCGTCTCCAGGACCGCACGCTCGGGTCCTGCCCGCAGAGCCTGCACAGCCCTGGGCAGATCAGAAAGCCAAACTGCTGCTTCAGATTGCCCTCGGAATTTGTGACCCAGCCCTTTAAGGCAGATTGGTGATGAATTATCTTCTTAGCTGTATCGGGTTGGTGTATCTCGGGAAGGAAGCTGTGTGCTCAGTGAGAACATTTACTGGTGATTTTGCCCTTAAACGGGGGCTGATAGCACTGTTAGTGAGCTGCCAGCCGGTACCGGGGGAGCACAGTGGCAACACCCCAGCGTGTGCCTGGTCGTGGGGAGTTTTTGGAAAGCCCCAGCGATTACGCAGCGGTGCCCATTGTCAGGTGACGATGCCATCACAGTGGCCCAGCTCGCCTCTGGTGAGCGTGCTGCTGTTTGTAATGGCTTGGAAGCCTGAAACCTGGAGATGTAGCACATCTTGCTTTCCCCTGGGAAAAGGATTTGTCATCTGGGTTGATAAAAAGTTGGACACCAGGATGAGGATTGAATGTTCTGAGAGCACTAAAATCACGAGGGGACATCTACGCAGTGCTCTGCCAATAAGCAAGCGGGGAAGAAGGAGAGGTGACGAGTTTCTGCGGGTGCTAAGGTTCTGAGTGCCCTTGCTGGATGCACCTTTTAGTTTTAGAGCAAGGAGGCCCCAGCTTCTCATGCCTGACCCTTTTCCAGTAACTCCTGAAATGCCACTCCAACAAGCAGTCTCGCTTGACCCGTTTAATGCTGCCTGGTTAAGTCAGCAGTGTCTTACATTGTCTTACTGAATGACACAAGTGAAATTGTGGTGGGGGTTTAAGCTTGAAAATAAATTTCCAAGGGATAATTTAATTTCCATTTGACAGCTGCTTTCAGTGACAGTAGCCCTTGGGTTTGGATTTGGCTTGCCAAGTACTTAGTCACGCAGTGGGAGGTTTCAAAAGGAGAAATTTAGCATTCCCTCTGAAGCGTATCCCAGGGGTTCAGGGAGGTGAGGACAGGGTGAGCAGGAATTCGGTTGTCTTCCAATTCCCATGTTCTTGTGTGTGACACTGAGACCTTCCTTGGTCTTACTCCAGTGTTTTTCAAGGTGTAATTACAGTCACTCTCTAACAAATGCCAGAAGGGGGTTAGAAAACAGCATTTGCCCATTTCTTTACCATATTATTTAATTCATAGGTCAAAAATAAATGCGAAAAAGCAGTACCATAACCACCTCCCTGAAGATCTTTATGCAGGTGTAAATTAAGGTTGCTCATAGCTTGTTTGGGAGGGTGTTGGTGGATCCCGAGTCGTGTTTTGAACAGAGAAGGTCAGGAAAAGCGTTGACAATAGGAAAGCTGACACAGCTGTATGCCGGTGTTGGGTCTGGTGCTACTGCATCAGCACTGCTGCTGTGCCTGCAGGGTGTGCACAGGTCAGGGGGACAGGAGCATGGGCTCGTGTCCCTGGGAGTGTCTCCGTAAAAAAAGCCCTGATGTGCAAAGGCAGGCATTACGAAGAAGGGAGGAGAAAAAAAGCTGCAGAATTCTGCCAAAGGCATAACAAAGGGGGACAGTTTTTTCCTTAGAAATCAAGACATGTAAAATAAAAATTGCAGTAAGTACCGAATCCAACAGCTTGTTGGAATAAAGACTTGAAGCCTTCAGTTTGCTGTCCCTCAGCTCTTGCTGCTTCTGGAGAGTTTTGTCCCTGGCCTCTCTTCACCTTGTGATCTGCTGTGCCTCCAACCCTCAAGCAGCCATCCTGCCTTCAGAGCCAGCCACAGCAATTCCAGTCCTGCACACAGCTGGAGCTTGAGAGCAGCTGAGCCAAACTTTTCTTCCAATTCAAAGCAAGCAGCAGCTACTGAGTTGCTTGCAACTGTGTATATTCCATATAACCTGTAGCATGGCCGCTCAGTTTGACAATGAAAGCAATGAATTCAGTTTTTCGGTTGATTGAAACAATTCTGCGTGCATAAGAAAATAAGCAGATTGTGCTGTTTACTGTAAATCTGCTTGGATTAGAAGAAGGACTAATTCTTTTTCAACAGGCTGTGGTCTTTAATAAGACTTTGAGAACCTTACTGTTCTCTGCAGGTCCCTCAAAGTTAAATGTGACATTGGTGGTTGTTAATCTTGTTTGCCTGCAGTGCATGTGACGAACTTTGAGGCAACTTCAGGGATGGAGGTAAAAAACCACTTGGCTTGTATTTTTTTTGAATGTTGAACAGAGTATGTGTATGGATGGCATTGAACACTGGTCTCAGCTTTGGGGAGAAGTTACATAGAGTGGCCTTTTTTTAGGCCATTTTACTGGATGTTAAATTTCTATCTTGAATTGTCACAAGGAGCTTCACAATAGAGCTGTGGAAATTTTGTCTTTTGGGATCACCTTGTAATAGCATCCAGAAGGAATACATGTGCTAACTTGAGAGAACTTTCAAGAATTACAGTATTCCTCGTTTTATTAATCTTCCTCAATTGCACTAAGAGGAGCAATTTGAATTAGAATTTATAACATGCAAAGATGGAATGATCTTTTCTATAGGGCAGAAGGTAAGGTCAGATTTTTTTCTTTTTTTTTGACCAGCAATATAAAAGTTTTAGGTTCTGACCCATGCAAGGAGTTGTAGAGCTCTTCAGGAAAAGCAGATGTTCTTTTTAAAACCTCCTGCCCATTAATCTGTTGCAGTGGTTATTGAATCATCTCTCAGATTTTACCTTTTCTCTCCGTTTTCTATCTGAGTGTTTTTCCATATTTCTTTGCGTACCTCAGAATGGTTTAGGGAAGCAGCATAACCTCACTGGTTATACTTTTGTTTTGCAAACAGGCAACTGTTAACTTGGGTTTAGGGTTTCTCTAGTAGTGTGGAATAGGAGTAGTAAAGTCATGGGAGTGGTAGAATTTTTCAGTGCTTCAGGCCTTTCCCGTTAGAAAACAAATCTGGATTGTACTGCGAGTGGCAGGGACCTTTCAGGTGTGGCCCGAAACCTGATGAGATGACTCTGTAGTTGACTCGTAAAATCTCTGAAAACACACCTGGTGATGGAAACCCCTAAATTGAAGAGACGTCTGAAGGAGCTGGAGACCAGATTTAATAGAAGAAATGTGAAGTCAGTAAATGCAAGTTAAATGAACTACAATGTGTTCGTGGTCATGAATCTTGGGAGCAGCAGTTAGGTCATGTAATCTAAACTTCAGTTCAGAAATTACTCTTAAGAGTAATTGTTTTCTTGGCTCTTCTAAGCTGTGTCAGTGTAAAAGAAGTCAGATCTGGGGAGCTTGGGCCAGGTTTATATCCCTCAGAGATGGCGAGTCCAAAGTGCTGCAGAGCAACCACTTGGGTATCAACCATACTGGGAAGTGAAAGATGGGGAAAAAATCCCAAGGGTTTTTTTTTATTTTTTTTATTTTCTGATTGTAAACCATGAAGGACTAAAATAGGATGAGAAATTTCCCATAGCAGTTAGTTAATTTCCCTCTGAAAAGAGCCTGGTTGTGCAGAAGCATTCCGTACAGCTGCACACAGTTGCAACATAGAGAAATGGGGTAATTAAATGATGGTAATCATGCAGAGATGGGAGTAAGAGTTAGGGGCTTTTGAAATGTGACTTCATGTGATGTACACTGGCTGTTTACTTGTCCCATAGGTGTAATGGAGAGTGGGCTGGGAAATTCCAAGTTGTCTGTACTTCTTTATTTTCTTTTATTTCCTTCTGGTTTGTTGCAGATCGTTGACTGCTCTTTTCTGCTGTATGCAAGGCTCTCTGTTTGTGTGTATATTTAGAGATGGAATTTTTATGCAGTGGGTCTTAAAATGAATGGTTTTTTAAGCTACTTTGTCCTGAGTAGATGGTTCCTGGCATTCCAGGCTGCAGATTGCCTGGTGGCTTCCGTGATTTTGGGCTTGAACATGATGCTGAAACCCTTTGCTGATCCCTTTTCTTTGTCAAGAATTTATGATCCATCACGTTGGCAAACCTAACCTGAAAGAATTAGTTACGCACCTCCCATAACATGAACAGCATCTACCTAATTTTCTTCCTTGACCTCTTTATTTGCTATTAAATGTGTTCCTAAGGTAATGAATATCAGAATGCAGTTGAAGTATAGTAATGCAACCAGAGGTTCCCTTTCATAATGAAGGAATATTTGCCCAGATTTGGGCCAAACCTTTCCCAGCAGCCCCAGAAGCAGGCCTGACCTGGCACCATCACTCAGGACTTTATGAATTAAGCTCAGTTTTCACTTCCCAAAACTGTTGCCTTGGGGTTTTTTTAGGTTATTTTACTGACAGCTCAGCTTCTCCTTATGAGTTCGTTTAAAATTGTTGTACTTAAAAATCATTTTAGAAATCCTGACCTATTTAAAAACTCATGACCTTTTCTTCCCGGTGGAAGAAATTCTTCCCTGTGAGGGTGGGGAGGCCCTGGCACAGAGTGCCCAGAGAAGCTGTGGCTGCCTCATCCCAGGAAGTGTCCAAGGCCAGGCTGGGGCTTAGAGCAACCTGGGATAGTGGAAGATGTCCCTGCCCATGCAGGGGACAGAGGCAGGGGTTTGAATGAGATGAAAATCAAAGTCCCTTCCAACCCAAGGCAGTCTGTGATTCTGTTTCATCCGTCTTTGGAGGAACTTTATTCTCCTATCCAGATGCTCCATGTGAGGTGATGCTCATTGGCTCAGAAAGGTTTCAACTCTCAACTGTATTTTAGCCTAAAACCTTCAACCATTAAAAACAAAGTAAATGTTGAGCAGCAGTGGGAAATAATTTTGATGCTGTTCCATTCTCGCAGGGTTTACTTGTAAAAGCTTTCTTTGGCTTGGGAAAACAGCCCCTCTCCTTCAGTGGGATGCTGCTGCCGTGTCAGCAAAAGGGAGTGACTGCAAACCCCTCCCTTGTCCAAATAACAGATGGTATTTTCATGATTAATATATTAGAGACAAGTTCCCCAGTCCCTTCCTGAAGAACTGGCTTGAGTGTTCATTCCAATGGGATGTTCAGTTCCATAATACTGATTTTCCCGGAAATCTGGGTGGAATGAGTTCATCGTGTTATGGAGACTTAAAAGCCTTTCTTACCTTGTTTTCTAAACTTGATACATACAGAGTTAAATAATTTCCATCATAATTAAAAGTATTGAATTTTTCATACCCCATAAGGACCATGGAAACTGTAGAGTTTCAGGTCTTTGTGATTCTTCTGTGGGAAGATATTCTTCCCCCCCCCGTTGCTTGTTGGTGGAATTTCCAGACAAGTGGGAAAATATACAAGGTAAAAGAAGAAATGAACTCCATGCAAAGTGCAACTGGATGCATGGAGAATGAGTGAAAATAGGGAAGAAAGTGCTAATTAAGTGTGTGCTTTTGCCTCTAAATCTATGCAAATGCCGTAGTACCAGTTTAAATTCATGCAGTTTCTGCTGGTAGGAGGTTGGGATTATGGCTTGTAGGTATAAAAGAGAAGAAAATATTGGTCACTCCTCTGGATATTTCTCTGGGAGCTTTATGTGGGTTACTTGCTCAGGGTTAAAAATAAATGAGAGAGATGAAATGAAACCTGACAGTTCTCTCTGTCCCTGTTACCCCGCTGCTGGTAAATCTGGTTTTGGTTATATGTTCTTCCCTGTTTGTGCTTTGTATTAAGAAAAATCCAGCCCCTCAGTATTAGCTGAAAGACCTTGCAGTGGTGGTGTGTGGCTTCCCTTACTGTGTGCAGGTAGGGATTCCGGGATGATCAGCATCTGGAGCTGAGTCCAGAGTCCCGTTTGTGCAGCAGCGTCCTGGGAAGCGTCACAGAAAGCTCCGTCCACCAGAGAGAGGTTCAGTCTCCTGGCCCTCACCTGTCATGAGAGACCAAAAGCCACGAGCGTTGTACGTGGGGGAGAGCATCACCAGGGATTTGTCCTTGGTGCAACAGGGATTTCCTCCCGGGAGGGTCCCTGTTGCTCCTGCAGTAGTGCTCAGTCCCAGGGGAGTGCTGGTGCAAGTCCCTGGTTTGGAGGAGAAGGGTTAGAAATGGTCCCTGTGCACAGCCCGGCGTCAGGCTGGGGGGGCTGCTGGGCAGCGGGGCTGCAGCGCCCGGGGCTCCCGGGGCTCAGCTCTCTGTGAGCTGCAGTGGCTCTGCCGCTCGGGGCTCTTGTTCCAGCAGTGCTGGAGCAGTGTGCGGGCTCCGGGGCAGGAGGCTGGCCCTGTGTGGGAGGGAGGAGGGCCCGGCCGGCTCTGGACTTTGCTCAGGACTCGGCACAGTTGGCTGGGGAAGGGGCACGGAGCCTTCCCGTGCTTTGGACGTTCTGCCGAGTGCGGGTGCGTAAGTAGGGAGTGAAAAGTGCCCAGGGTGCGGGGCATTTGTCTGGCTTGGCTCGCTGGGTTTGGAACAGGGATTAGTGGGTGTGCTGAAACCAGTTCTCCTTGTCCTGCCTGCTCCTCTCCCAGGATACGTCCCCCGTGCTGCCGAGGAGAGAGGTGCTTCCCTGACTGAGTCCTTAGGGGGTCATCATCAGCCTGTGACCCGTATAGGGCTCAGCTGGGTCATCTCTGCGGGGTCTGGCATTTGGGGTGAGGGTCATAACGGAGTTTAAGCTCTGGCGAGCCTTGAAAATGCCCTCAGTCTGTGTTTTCCCTGAATGTGCCTGCTTCCCACGTGTGGCTGTTGCCCTGCCAGCAGCTCTTCTCGGGGCTGGATGAGAGGAAATGGAAGCAAAAGCTGACGTTGCATAAATATCACAAGTTTAGTGCTTTTATCTTACAAATAAAGTAATGCTTTTGTTGCTTTTCTCTTTAGGATGTGCTTTACAAAAATGTTGCTTGTGTTACTGCAGAAACAAAGCTTCTGCAGCTTTACTGAAGCCTGCTCTGGTCTGACTCTGGGAGAAAAATGCTTTGCTCTATTGCTTTGTGCAGACTAATGAACCTTTTTGACTTGCAGATCTCTTGCCACTATGAATTAAGTCTTGTATGATGCAAATCTCCCTTTCAGTTATGCTTTTCTTACACCTTGATTTTGAATCTTTCCTTTAGATCACGGCTTGCATGACGTTTTTCTTTCTTTTCCTTTCCTTTTGCTGTTTGCAAAGACTCTTGGGAGGATTTGACAGATGTGGTGGAGCAATTGCGCGATGATTCCGAAGGTGCGTTCCACACCCACATCTCACAGCTCTTGTTTGTGCTAATCGTTGGCTTCTGCACTATTCCTTTGAGCCCGAGTGCAAAATGCAGCTAGTTTTCCTTTCCAGTGCCAGTAGCTGTGGCTTTCTTGCATTTCCTTGGTGTTGCTTAAATAAATGTTTGCAGTTTCTTTTACTGTTTTGACTTGGAGGTAGAAGAAGTGAATCAACAAGGGCTATTTGCCTTCTCCCAAACGCTTTCAGAGGCAGTAGTTTCCTGAGCCTGGCAGAAGCACAGCTTGAAAGCTTGCAGCAAGATATGGAACTGAATTTTAAAAAAAATATTTCAGAAATCACCCTGAAGCTTTAGATATTCTGCAGTATTTCTGTCTAGATACTTCTGATTTTCTGGCAGTAATTGCCAAAGCTTGGCAAAAAATGGTTCTAAAACTTATATTGCAAATTTATGTTAGAACTCGTGAAGTACTAAATGAGAAACTTATTTATAGTGCTTCTTTCTTGGTTTTTGAAAAGGGTGCAAATAATGAAGTAGTTGAATCCCCAACGCAGCAAGTGGTCAAGCAAATTGGTACTTTGATTAAATGCAACTGCTCCTGCTTGAGATTCAGATGTTTGCAGCACAAAAGGCTGATGTTCTCATACACTGAGCACACTGATCCATGCTGCTCATCTTCCACAATGGTGCTGACTTGGACTGCTGTGCTGGTTCTGTGCCTGGGTGTTGCCCGCAGGCTTCTCTCCTGGCCCAACAGCCTGTGCTGCTTGCCAGAGAAGGGCATTTACCAAGGCAGACTTTAAGGAAAAAGAGGAGCTTGAGACTTCTTCTTTTCATAAAATATTGCATAAGTTGTTTTGCATTTCTTTTGTCAGGTGAGAGGTGCTTCTTTGCCACACGGAAGCAGCCGTGCTAAATTTCAGGTCACTCTAAGTTGGTGTTCTTGATGTAAGATGGAGAACCTTGATGAAATGCTAATGAAATTGGCATTGGTTTCGGTGGGTTTGTTCACTTCTCCAGTGTCTCATCATTCCCTGCCTTTGATCCAGGTTTTAGCTTCATTTTAGTTGCTTCTTCCTTGTTTTAGAGTAAGTATGAGGAGTGATAAAATTTATTGTCACCAAATGAGAAGTACCGAGACCAGTCACAGCTTAAGCCTTTGAGATCCTGTATTGCATTGACTGTTTCTTGGCTTTCACGTTCCTGGGTTCAGATTGTACCTGTTAAACAAATTACAGGATTCTTGGATGCTTTTGGAAACAGCTTCATGGAAGCAGCTGGTTAGGAAACATGTCTGTTCTGTAGAAGCTACAATAATCTAAATAACAAAATGTCCTGAGAGTTTGATTCCTTCATTTGAAACCCAGGCCCTGTGGTAATGCAAAGTTCAAGGGCTGGAGATTTCCTTTAAAGGTTTGTGATGTGGGCTGTGTAGGAAATCCCAGGCAGAGGTTTTGCAGTTAGAAGCAGAAGGAAGTTGAAGAAGGTACCAGCTCAGATGGAGCATGCCAGGTCCACACCAGGATCAGACTTGTCCCAGCTTGCAGCCAGCCTGACAGTTTTACTGTGGAAAAGTCAGCCTTGCCTGCCTACCCTGCCTTCTTTAAACGTGTGCATGGTGCAGTACATAGAGCAAGAGTATCAATTAGTCAGCATTTAATTCTTGGAATAAACCTGAGGGATTTTATCCAGTTTACACTGTATAAGCTAACTGGTTTGCAAGATGAGAGTCTTGGATAAACTGCACGAGCAGAGCACAATTGCTTACAGCAGACTAAGGAAGCAGAAACCCTGGATTAGTCTGATATGGGGAAAATACTTTTCTGTTGAAGTTAGCCAATAACCATGGCCAAAGAAGTATTTTCTTTGATGCTCTCTTGCACAGTTCCTTAAATTCTGCATTAGGGATTGGTTTGCCACCCAAGCAGAGTCGCTGTGCCTGCCTTGCTACCCACCAGATAGCAGCCTTGGCTAGTGAGGAAATGTGATGAGAGAGGATGAGGAGGAGGTCTCTGTGTGCTGGCAGTACTGTGCCTGACATTTTCCTGAGTCTGCTTTCCCAGTGGTGGTGACTGGGAGCTACACTGCAGGTCATAAACTGGATTGGAAATCCAGAGGAGGTACCTCCAGATCAGCCACACCCATCATCTTCAGGCAACAGTGAAAGGTGAATAAAACTCCTGAAAGGCAATGAAAAGACTTATAAAGTTGAGTCTTTCTGCAGTGCAGTGCTGCTCTGAGCATTGCACTCCTAAGTGAGTACTTAGAAGTTCTAAATTTCCAAGTTTCCACAGTTTCTAAACTGTGGAAATAAATTTAGAGGAGGAGACTTCTGGTGCTGCTTCACTCTAGAGAAGAAGGGGAATGAGAGAAGCTCTGTTCTGAGCTGCCGGAGGGACTGAACAAGTGAGCTGTGGTATCAGGTTTGGATGCCGGCACTGCCCTGGCTCTTCCCTCTCCCTGTGCTGGATTTTTCCCAGCCCATAGTGACGTGCACTCGGGTGTGGGTGTATCAGCTGTGTGCTCTTGGCTCTCTTTCTGGCTGGTGGGTGCTGACAGGGTGCCTCTTGCTTAGATCTCTAGTCTGAGGTGTCCTGTCAGGTCCCTGCTGCCAGCAGTAGTTAATTCACTGGTGGAGGTGGCAGCCTGGTTCAAGGCTCCCTGGCTGTTGGCAGCAGCCCTGGATAAATGGGCCTTACAGGGATGAAACTGTCTGCACCCAAGAACTGGAGCTCAGAACTTGGGTGTGAGTAGCAGGTCTAAAAGTCTGGATGTTTATAATGTGGGAGAGGAAGAGTATAATCCTGGGAGATGTATGAGTTTGGGGATTTAGTATGACCTGTCGGAGCCGTGAAGATCAGCTCCTCACTGGTGAAAACCAGTGGCAGTGTTGAAAGCAAGGGACACAAGTAGGAGTTGGCTCCGTGTTACATCTCAGCTTAAAAACATAGTCTTGAGGAACAGAGATGTGAATTGGGATAGAGACACATGTTGCTGGATTAAGTGTGAGGGGGTCCAAGGTGATCTTTAGATGGAAGAACAAACCATGAGTGGGGGACTCTTACTGGTTTGTAGCTGGGGTGTGAGTTGGAGTAAGCGGTGGCTGTGATGGTCAGACACACGTTGTCAAGGTGCAAAGCACAGGATGAACACCGGGCTCCAAATGTCTTTCCTTGAAAATAGGGAGCTCCTGTAGTTACTTCAAGTAGTAGGGCACCCTCAGTATGATGCACGGCCTATTGCCATGCCATTGTGGCTTTGGCCCTAAACTGCTAGTTGATGTTGATTTTTCTCCACAGAAGGCCTGCAGAGTGCCTCCTGTGAAACTCGCTGCCCTAAAAATGCCTTCAAAAGCTGAGGGGGAAAAAAGAGCCAGGTGGAGTGTTTGCTGTAATAAAACCAGCTGTTGTTGCTCACCAGCCTTTTCCTTCCTTTGTTGCAGACCCGAATTACCTCATGGCTAACGAACGCATGAACCTGATGAACATGGCCAAGCTGAGCATCAAGGGCCTGATCGAGTCCGCGCTGAACCTGGGCCGCACGCTGGACTCGGACTATGCCCCCCTGCAGCAGTTCTTCGTGGTGATGGAGCACTGCCTCAAGCATGGCCTCAAAGGTACCTCGGCCATGGCACTGTGGGGGACAGCAGCATGGGGCAAAAACAGAGCTCTGCAGCTGCACGGGACCTGAGAGAGGCTGAGCACCGTCACTGCTGTGGTCACAGCGGGCTGGGCAGGCCAAGGGAAGGCACAGAAACCTCCTGCAGGGGCAAGTGGAGGCATTGCAGGTGCTTGCCATGTGTAAAACAGCAGTTCAGTTGTCCTGGGTGTAAACTCAGTGAGCAGGGATTGAATTGGCTTTTGGCAAGCTCGTGATTCCTTTTTCTGCCCTTCCTTGTGCTTTAGGAATGCACCCCCTTGCTGGGAGAGGAACTGCGACCCTGGAGCTCCTTTCTCAATAGCTCTGTCTAAACAGAGCGTTTGGGCTGTGTGCTGCTTGGGCTTGAAGCTGCTTTTAAAGCAGAGCATGTGTTTGACTGTGAAATCCTGAGTCACAGCTCAACTGGCCAGGCACAGAGTGTCCTTTAGGTGCTGCCCTTGCGTGGTGGTAGCTGGAGATGGGAAGCAGAGGGGTGTGGAAACAGCTGGTCTTTAGGGCCCTTCCCACCCAAACCATCCTGAGATTCCAGGATACCAAGTGCCTGCCCACCAGAAGTCCCAGAGGAACCATTCTGGCAGGATTTGGCTAATTTGTTCACTTGTTTGAGAATGTTATATCAGCACGGGTCTAACCAGCTAATTTTTTATTTCTATTTTTTAGCCAAAAAGACTTTTCTTGGGCAAAATAAGTCATTCTGGGGACCTCTAGAATTAGTAGAAAAACTTGTTCCTGAGGCTGCCGAGATTACAGCAAGTGTTAAGGATCTTCCAGGCCTGAAGTAAGTGCATTCTTTTATTGCATGAGTACGTAATACGGGTTTTACTGTGAGAAAGATCCTGAAGAAGGGAAGGAAGGGTGAACAGAACCTTCTGGAATAGCATCTGTCACCTTCTGCAGATAGAAGTTGTTCTCTTCATCAAGGTTCTGCAGCGGGAGAGCACAGGGTATATTCTTGCTCTGTTAGAGCATGGCAACTTACGGGCAGCAGTGCATTTTACTGCTTGTGCCTCAGGCATGGGAACAGCCTTTATTGAGCATTTATGAAGTCAGACTCAAGAGGAAGGAAATTAACAGGGAGGTTATAACAGTTTAAATAGTTTGGAGGCTGATGTAAGTAATTCTTCTTCTAAATAACTTCAGGTAAAGTGTATGTGAGAGGAAAGCTTAGGCACCAAGCTGGAGAAGACAGTAGTTTGTGTTAAAGAGGGGAGGCAAAAAGCCAAAGGAGGCATGCATTACTTGTACAAGTTTTGTAGCAATTTCAGACATCACATTCAGGCTTGCCTGTTTCATGGTACAAGAAATTGTAAGAAGCTTTTAGCTTGGAATAGAGAAAATGGGTAAGGAACCTTTTGTATGAGCATCAGGACTAAGGCTGGAGTCATCTCGGCTGAAAGAATAGGTGGATAAATTCAGTAATTGGGTTAGCATTCAGTCATGTACATATGGACAAGTGCTTTTCCTGGAGATCTGAGCAGGATTCCTGCAGCAGCTGACAGGACCAGTGCTGTGCCAGGCTCCTGGTACCTCTCTTTTCCTGTTGCAGAGCATGGTAACAGGAAATGAGTGGAAGTAAAGAACAGTTTGAGAGTGTGTTTCTAAAGCTTGTGTTCACAGTGACCCTGTGGAAGTGCTGGGTCATGTTAGAGAGTCAGGAGTGGGCAGTACTGGCCATGGCTTCCTTGGGCTGCTGCTGCTGGTGCCAGGTGAGCGTGTTGGAGCCATGTGCTCTCCATGGCAGGCAGAAAAAGAGGGCAAGGACTGGCACGGGAGCCCATGGCATCCTGTGAGGGTGTTCAGGAGCAAAGCACCTGAGGAGAACAGAATTGAGTTGGTGTTACTGAGCTGTTTGGCCAGATTCCCATCCAGCCTGACCCACCCCAAGGAGTGGTGTTGGGCAGCTGTGCTGGTCTGTGCATGTTCTTGTGACTTAGGCAGGCAGAACCAATTGTGACTCAGAAGGTGATGAGCTGAAGCAGCTGATCTGTCTGGCAGCATTCAGCAGAGATAAAGCCAGGGAAATCTTTTTAGTATGGCAACAAAAAGATCCTGAGTGAAGAGACAAACAGTGATGGCTTAATCTGTGTGGACTGATTTGTGTTTACATACCTTGTATATCTCTGCACCAGTGCCAGCTCTCTGTTGGAAGTGCAGAAACTTGAGGTAGGGTGGGTTTATTAGAGGTATTGGTGACTGTGCCTTGCAGGTGTCTGGAAATGTTTGTTTCTGGCCTTTGCAGGACGCCTGTGGGCAGAGGAAGAGCTTGGCTTCGCCTGGCTCTGATGCAGAAGAAACTTTCAGAGTACATGAAAGCCTTGATTAACAGAAAGGATCTTCTCAGGTGAGTGCTGGACTCATTCTCAGTTAGGTTCACTTCTGCTCTCTTGTAAGACCTTGATGATCTTTCCCATCTCACTCCTCCATATCTCTTGCCCTGTGAAATTCCCACAGTGAATTTTACGAGCCCAACGCGCTGATGATGGAAGAGGAAGGTGCCATCATTGCTGGCCTCCTCGTAGGTCTGAATGTCATCGATGCCAACTTCTGCATGAAGGGAGAGGACCTGGATTCCCAGGTACTGGCTATTCAGTTAATGGCTTTGTTCTGCTCATTTAAACGGGAAAATTCATTAATTTTGCATAGCTTGCTGATGTAATGAACCCTCACTGAAGTACAGCAGGTGCTGATGTTCTGCCTCTAAACTTCCACGCCTGGCAACAGCGGGTTGGTCTTAGAAACCAAGTGTTCAATGCAAAATGCAATTTTTTCTTCTCCAGGTGGGAGTTATCGATTTCTCCATGTATTTGAAAGATGGGAACAGCACGAAAGGCAGCGAAGGGTAGGTGCACACACAGTTGTCTTGCTGCTCCCCTCTTGGGAATTCAGGTGTTCCAGGCTGCCCTGTTTCTTTTTTCCAGAGACGGTCAGATAACTGCTATTTTGGACCAGAAGAACTATGTAGAAGAACTCAACAGACATCTAAGGTAAAACATGTTCTCTTGGCACTTTATCATCTTGTGGAACAAAAGACAAAACAGGATTTTAAAAAGTGAAGGGATTACTGTAGGGTTTTTTTCTCTTCAACAGTGCTACAGTAAACAACCTGCAGGCCAAGGTGGATGCCTTGGAGAAATCCAACACAAAGCTGACTGAGGAGGTAAGTGTCACGGAAAACCACCGTATGCTTTGGCCTTTGGGAGTTAAGGATTAACCAGGGAGGGAGGGAGGAGTTCCTTTCAGATGTCTGGGGTACAGAATGAGGGATGTTTAATGATAGAACTGGAACAGCTGACCTGCCAAGGAATTTCATGGGCTGTCGCTGCTGAGCACAAGCTGGAAAATCCACTGTATGTTTGTGTAAGTTTGTGAAAAATAGATGTCCAGCCTGAGCATGAGAAACAGTGGGTACGTGAGGCACAAATGCAGTCTGTGTTTTAACATGGGTCTGCAGCTCATTACTGATGATGTAGATGACATAAAATGTGTTGGGGTCAGTTCCCTGGCCAGCGGGCAGCAGGAGGTCTTACCTGACAGAGTAGAGTGGCTTTTGGTGTATTACCTGCACAGTGGTGTGGTACCAGGAGATGAATTGCAGTGGTGACTGCAGTGTTTTTGGGCTTTGGTAATGAAGTTGCCCAGGGAAGCCTGCAGCACGTGCAGAGTGAGGCTGCAGTGCCACACACGCTGTGCCAGGCGGGGGTAGGTGATGAGCTGTGTCACAGAGCTGAGTGTGTGTTGGGCCTGAGCTCTGCCAAGCACTCACCCTTGTGTCCAGGAGCTGTTTGGGTTTGTCACAGGATAGCATGGCTGATCCCCTGGAATGTCTCTGAGCTGCTCCTGTGCGTGAGCCTTATGTGAGTTGTGAGTTACAAACCCAGAAGGGGTTTCTGAAGTTCCTTTTGCCTTTGATCTTGCACTTACATGAATCTGTTGGTCTGCAGTGCTGTCATCCCTGGGAATTCCTGTGAGCCAGGTGTCCCTCCCTAAGTGTGCTGTGTGCTGCTTGTCCACCGTTTCCAGCCCAGTCTTCCTCATCTGCTGGGGTCAAGAGAGAAAAAAAGCAGTGAAGTATGTTTTTGGTGTGTTACTGTTGTGTTTTGTTCCCAGCTTGCAGTTGCCAACAACAGGATCATTACACTGCAGGAGGAGATGGAGCGGGTTAAGGAAGAAAGCTCCTACATCCTGGAGTCCAGTCGTAAGGTTGGTGTGGGGGGTTTGTGTATGGATGGGATGGTTGCCGAGCCCTGGGGCAGGCCCAGCCCGAATGCCTTGTTTGGAACAGTTTATTTCCTTGTGTGTCTCACACAAATGCCACAGTGGATTAGAGGAAAGGCAGGTGGGCCCTCTGCAGAGGGAACAGATGGGCCCTGGCCACAGGGAATCCTGCCTGGCCATAGGGATGGAGCAGGGAGCGTGCATGGAGCCAGGAGCTCCCACAGCTTACAGCTCGCTGAGCAAGGTGTTGGGGACAGGGGGGTGGGGGATTACTGTGGGGGGGTGGGGGCAGGAAAATCAGGAAATAGGAGTTGTGCTGGTTTGTACTGAATTGTTGCAGAATTCCAAGTGTTGGGGAAAAGCCAGGTAATGAGGCCAAGTGAGGGCTGGCAGTACACAATACCGAGTGAACTGTGTCTGTTCCCTCAGGCCACCAAAGACAGAACTGCTGACGGGCAGGCACTGACTGAGGCACGGAAGCAGCTGAAGGAGGAGACTCAGCTGCGCCTGGTGAGGACTGGGGGGGCTCGGGGCTCACCTCACGGGGCTGTGAAGGGTCCCTGCCACGCTGGGCTCTTGTTCGATGCGTGCCTGCGGAAAAACATGCCTGACCTGCAGGTATTAAGGAAATCAAATCTGCTTTAGGAAATAAAATCTTTCCTTAGACCCCCTTCCATCCCAAAGACAGCCCCGTGCAGAATTCCCTGACTCTCTGCTAGCTGTGCTGCACACCTGGCTCTGATACTGGACTGAGAACTGGGGGGTTACTCTCCTTAAGGCGTGTGTCGGATGTGTGACTCAAGTTGAGGCAGTGAGCACACTCCTGGGTAGGGACTGTGTGGGCAGAAGGGAAGGGTGGTTACCCCCTGGGTCATGAGGGGAGCTCCTGGAAATGCTGAGGGCTCCTTGTGTTCCAGGATGTGGAGAAGGAGCTGGAGGCGCAGATTGGGATGCGGCAGGAGATGGAGCTGGCCATGAAGATGCTGGAGAAGGATGTCTGTGAAAAACAGGATGCGCTGGTGGCACTCAGACAGCAGCTGGATGATCTCAGGGCTCTAAAGCATGAACTGTCTTTCAAGCTGCAGGTAGGGAGCTAAGGAAATGCAGGGAATTCCAGATGAAAGTGAGAGCTGCTGTGCATTTATTCCTCCTGCCTGTTGGAAAGGTGCTGGGTGTGGAAGTGTCACAGGCTGTGCAGCGCACTCCTGTCCTGCTGTGAGAACACTGGAACAGGGTGGAGGGCAAAGGCAAACACAATTCGTGCTGAACAAAAATCCATCACGGTCCAGAAACGTGTGTGTGACAGGGGAAAGCCTCTTGTGTGGTTTTGTGGTGGGAAAAGAGCTGTGGGAGCTTTTGTTCCAGCACAGTCTGGTGTGGAGGGCCCCTGGTGTAACTCCTGTGTGGTGACACAAGCAGACTCTCCAAACAGCTACACAATGCTCAGAATAGATCCTAAAATCAACTTGACAACAGGAAGGAGTTGCTTATGCTCTCCTTGAGCCAATGGCTTTGTTCAGAGCAGCTGAATTACGTTAAGATACTGAATATTAGCAGGCTCTGCATCATGCATTTTCCATATCCAGGAAGCTTCATGGATGGTGGCATTGTCTTTTTGTGGGGTCCAGATGGAGCCTGCGTCTCTCCTCACAATACTGACCTGGCGTTTGCTTTTCCAGCACTTTTTCCTGCCTCTTTGCCTTCTGCCCTGTTGTTTCATGAGTCAAATGATTTATGGGGTTTTATTTGGGATTTACTGCTCCTTACACAAACCCCCACTGCTCCTTTTCCCAGAGTTCAGACATGGGAGTGAAACAGAAGAGTGAATTAAACAGCCGCTTGGAAGAAAAAACAAATCAGATGGCTGCCACCATCAAACAGCTGGAACAAAGGTAAGACAGGAAACTTGAACCATCATCCACTGGTGTTTCCTTTAGTGTAGTGTCCCATGGATCCAGAAAGGGCCAGGGGAGAGTCCCAGTGCTCTGCTAGACGGAGCTGCCTGAGGGGAGCACTGGGAGCAGCACCTCTGGGACTTGGTTAATGAGTAGCACATTGCACACCACTCCAATGGTGCTCTCGTTTCAGGGTTTCTATTGGGAAGAGTTCTTAGTAAACAGGGTGGTGGTTTTCTTTGTGACAGGTTTGTGTTTGAAAATGTTTCATGATACTTTACTCAGCTAATTCACATGTTCTTTTTCTCTCGCTGTTCTTATTTTTTCCGTTTTCTCATCATTCTCATTCTGACTTACTTATACAGTGAAAAGGATTTGGTGAAACAGGCAAAAACCTTAAATAGTGCAGCAAACAAACTGATCCAGAAGCATCATTAGACATTTTTATGTCTGGCCACCTCACAGCTCTGACATCAGAACTCATTTATGAGGGGAGAACTTGAGAATTGCTAAAAAGCAACTGTTAAAATGTTAATTGTCACCTAAAATTGATTTGGAGTTTGCCGAGTTTTTAAAATCAGTGAGTTTTTCTGCCGAGATGTAGTCGGGTATACAAATCCCCAGCCCTACCATTTAAACCATGTTCAAGTACCAAGGAGCTGGCCGCTGAGCACCCGGGAGAGCGGCAGGAGCGGGCGCGGTGGCCGTGCCCGGCCGCTGCCGGCACCGCGGGCAGCAGCGCGGCCCTCGGCGCCCGCGCGGCTCAGCCGGGACCGCGGCCAGCTCGGGACAGTCAGCTCCTTTCCTGTATTGCCCTTTTGTGAAGTAGATGAGAAATGCATCCCTGGAAGTCGTTGACAGTAGTTGTGTGCGTGCCCCAAGCCGTTCCCCGTTCTCTTCTGTTCTGTGGGTTCAGCCCCGAGTCCGAGCCGAGCGGGAAGACCGGCCCTCTCGTAACCAGCCTGCCTGGATTCTGCCTTAGGGACTTGGGGGGAGGGTGGGGACTTATCCTTATTCCTTTCAACTTCATGTGTCCAGAATTAGTAGCTGTAGGTGTCTTAGAGTAACACGATAGAGTGGCAAGTTCAGTGGAAACCTCCTTCTCTTTGCATTGCTTCTACCTCTGCGAGGAATCCCTCCAGACGTACCCGTGTGGTCCTTCCTGACCCAAGGAAGTGGAGGTGTTTTGGGAGGTCTCTCCCCTTCCCAGAAAGGGAAGTTACTGGTTTTATAAAAAATAATCTGATCTTTGTTTAAAGGAAACAAAAACATGAAAAAAAGAAGGAATCCAGTGTGCAGCAGTGGGGAGTGGAGATGGAAATTTGGTCCTTGCCCTTTTCTTGTCCGAGTAGTTGGTGGCTGAAGAGTTGCCTTTTACACTTCTTGCATTTTCTTCTGAGTTTGCCTTGCTCAAAACAAATGGAATTTGCTAATGGAACAAGAGCTAAAGCTTGGAAATGCCTCTCAGTAGGAAAAATAATTGTCAGTTTAACGCCCTGGTGCAAAAATCTGAAGTAACTGTAGCTTGAACTATTATAAACTAACATTCTCAGATCATGGAAGTCCCTGTCTGGCCTCTCGCAGGCTTTGGGTTTATAAGTGCTCCTCAAGTTTTTTTTTTCTTTTGGAAGGTTGGATTTGGGGAGTTTCTGTGTCGAATAAGGGTTTTTTGCTCTGGTGAGATGTCTGTAGTAATTCTTGGATGCCAGTTCTCCCTTTGACCTATGGGACAGCGTTCCTTGGGGCAGTGGGTGGCAAATGTGACAAACACAGGAGGGAACACCTCGGTGTGTTTGCAGCTCTGCGGGGCTCAGCCTGGTCCCCGTGGATGTGAGCGTGGGCCACTGCGGGGCTTGTTCCCTGGGCTCCCAGCACAGCCCTGCTGGGAACCTCCCTGCCATGCCCCAGCCGCATGCTTCAACCTAGAACCTCACCCCTCAGTAACCTGCTACTAGAAACTCATCCTAACTCCCTGGAGAAAAAATAATCCTAAGGGAAAGGTGGAAGCTTTGATGGAGGTGTGTGAACAGCTGGTTAGGACAGGAACCCCCCTGCCCCTTAGCACAGTTCTGCCGTAGGAACAGGGGGTTGGATGGTGAGATTTGTGCTGAGATCAGACAGATTGAAGGATCAGGCTGCTTCTGATGTCAGGCCCCGAGTGGGAATGTGGTGGTGTACTGATGCCTGGGGCTTGAGCCAAAGTGCCCATCCATGGGAGAGACCAGGAACATGCACTAATTCTCAATAGAGTAGCTACAACCTATGTTGCAAGTTCCAGTTACCTGTGCAAAGCTGAAATGTAACGTACATTAAACTCCAATTGGACCTAAAATTCTGTGTACTTGAGGTTTGCTTCGAATCTGGACAAAAGTGATGTTTTCTGTTTCTCATCTAATGGCTGTAAACTGTAGTGATAGAATAAAAACTGTTGAAAACGAGAGCTTCTGCCTGGTTCACCTACATTTTGCTTTGCTTTGAACTATTTTCCTCCTTTCCATTGTTTTTACCATTCTCTTGTTTTGGCTTTACCTTTTCACTGGGTTTTTTATTTGTTGGTTAAACTCGGTCTTCCTCCCCACCATGGCTTTTGTTTTTTATCACAAGTTCATGTGGCTCAAATCCAGATTGCGACAGGCAGAGAAGGACCGGCAGCTGGCCCAGCAGGACAACCGGCTCTTCAAGCAGGAGTTTGGGGACAAAATCAACAGCCTCCAGCTGGAAGTGGAAGAGCTCTCCAGGCAGCGGTGAAGAGACACTTTCCCAACCTCTTTTCTGGGCTCTTGTTGCTGTGTCTAGGGGAGAGCAGGCAGGGTGATGGCACAGGGCAGCAGGGGATGGAGAGGGAGTGAGGCAAGTCGTGTGTTAGGTGCCACGAGGTGGAACTCCAGGGAGGGAAATCCTTGGTAATGGCATCACTTGGACACTGGCACAGGCTGCCCAGAAGAGTTGTGGATGCCCAGTCCCTGGAAGTGTTCAAAGCCGGGTTGGATAGGGCTTGGAGGAATCTGATCCAGTGGAAGGTGTCACAGCACAGGGTGGAACAAGATAGTCTGTAAGGTCCTTTCCAGCTCAAACCTGCTGGGATTCTGTGATAATTGGGAATTCCCAAAGCTAATGTTAACAGTTTGCTGCTCCTGGGCAGGGATTGAGCAGCCAAATCTCTGCCTGGAGCAAACGCTGAAGGGGGGCTAGAGCAAGGGCAGTGATTTTGGTTGTCTTACCTGACACACAGTACTGTGATGTGGATTTCTTCCCCATTTGAAACTGCTCTTAGTTTTGGTGGAAGCCAGACAGAGCCCTTGTCAAAAGCATCACATTTTCCCCTGCAGCCTCATCACTTGAGCAGTGTCAGGGACACAGACAAATCTCTTTCCTTAAAATAGAAGAGCGTCTCCTGCAGCCTTGACGCATCTGTGGCTTGTTGCAAGGTCACTGGGATGAATTCTGTGAGATCATTGCTGGAGATTTTTGTCCCTTCTTCCCCTCCTGGCCCAGCTTTTTGTTACCTTTTTCAAAATGCTGCTCCAGAAAATGGAGCAATTGGTCAGCAATTGGTGTGAGGTCCTGGGTGTGCGTGGGTGAGCTGAGGAGGACACAGGCCAATGGGTCTGGTTTTGCATCAGCTGGATGCTGAATTGTCCCAGAAATAGATGAAGGACTTGTAGATTTTTCATCCTGACACATTATGGCTAAACACACTGCGAGACAGCTTCAGGTTCCAAGAGGCAGTTTTAGCTCTTGAGTTAGGGGTGTGAAGGAAGGGTCAAACAGTTTGTCAAGCTGTCCATGCCAAGTGTCCCCAAACCATCCTTTATTCACAATTCCACCTGGTATTCCAGGAGCCACCTAGAACTGGAGCTAAGGCGGGAAAGAGACAGATGGTCTCACAGTCACCAGCGCAGCCAAGAAAGCAAAAAAGGCCCAAAGCATTGGCTCAGACAGGTAACGTGACTTGGGTTTTGGCTCGGGTTTGAGGTGCAGTTTCCCTTGGCTCGTTTGCTTTTACTGAGCTCTCTCAGGCAGTAAATGGTCGTTGTTCATGTGCCACAACCAGAGGAGCTTTGGGGAGGTTTTTATACACTCTGAACAGGCAGATGGAGTTGTAATGAGAACTGTGTAGTAACAGAGATGGCTTCTGCAGTTCTTTTGTTTCTCCCTGGTCTGCTTGAGTGGTGCAGTTTTGTCTTTTTTGACCAGTATTACACAATTTCACTGAAGTGCTTTAGGCCTCCTGGCTCAGCTGAGATCCACATCTCAGGGAGAAGGGGAGGATTCTCTGCTAGCTGGGCCAGTTTGTCTCTGGTCAGCTTCTACAAAACCTCTTCAGCCCATCCTCGTTGTCAGCCTCTGCTCTGCAAATAAGAACTGGTGACTGTGGTGTTTCTGGTAACAGGAGGTGATGGGACTCCTGCCCGCCTCTGAGAGGCACAGTCCCCTCTGTTCACAGCCGAGGGAAAGCACAGAGAGCTGCTCCAGGGGAAACAGGGACACAGATACCCCTCCGTGCCAGGGAGGGCAGAGCAGTAGCCCAGAATAGCAGTGACAGTTCTCCCCTTGCAGCGTGGCAGGAGTGAAAATGGAGTTTGCCTCTAGCGCTGCTGATGGGTGAGTGTCTCCTCTTGGCAGGATGGGAAGCTCAAAATCCAGGAAGAAAACCCTAAGCTGAAGCAGCCACTGAGAGAGAACAGTGTCCTGCCACACAGGTAAGGAAGGAAACAAATCTCAGCTCTGCCTCTCTCAAGTCCTGCTTTCCCTTCTCCAATTTCTGTGCCAACAGGGAGTTTGGAATAGTCCAACTTGGCTTTTAAGGAAGGATTTCCAACCTCATGCCCTTTGTTGAGTTCTCTGCTGCTTTTCCATAGCTCTCAAAGGGAAGGAGGAGGTTCTGTTGTTTGCCATCGGTGCTTTCAGATGGGAAAAGCACTGTCTCTCCCATTTACCTTTGATTTTTTTTTCTATCTAAATCTATTCTATATCTAACTATTTTTTCTGACTCAAGAATCCTTGGTTAGCCAAATGCAAGACCTTTGGAACTCATGTCCAAAGTATCTTTGGTGAGGGAAAGGAGAAGGTGTTTGGACCTCCTAAAGAGAAGCTGCTGGGGAAAGTGAACTTCAAGTGAGACTTTAGGAAGATGGCTGTGTAAAATTGTGGTTCAGGTCACTTGCTTCCAAGCTGAGTTATTACAGAGGATTCGTCTTGCAGGATTTAAGTATTTGGTTTTAGGAGTTAAAAGGTGTTTCCAGAGCCCCTGGGCAGAGCTCAGTGCTGAGGCTTTGGCTCAGGGATGGAAGAGCTCATTGGAAGTGCTCTGACTGTCAGGGCTCTGCTGCAGTGTCTCAAGTGCCAATGGAGAGGCTCTCTCCATTGAGTTAATCAATGAGGTAATCATTAAAATATCCTCTTAAAAACAGCATAAAGCAGTTCAAATCTGCTTTGCCAGAGATTAAAAAAACCTTCCAGGCCTGAGATTTTTCCCTCCCCCCCGTTTCACCTGGGGTGTTTAAGCAAGCAAGGGCCAGGGTGATGGTTTACAGGTCTTGTGGCGCTTTATTGCTGCGTTTCACAGCAGGGGTGGGGATCAAACCTGCAGGCCCATGCTTAAAGCCAGTTTCAAACTGTTTTGCTCTAGCACCTCAGCTGTCTTTTCTGTGTTCCTGCTCCCTCTCTTCTGCTCTCCTGAAGGCATTTTGCAATTTTTTCTTCTGCTCTTCCCATTGAACCAGGAGTGCTGCTCAAAAATCTGGGGAGGGTTTTAAAACCAGGATGAGGGAATGCCCTGATAGCACAGATGTTGTATTTGAAGGCTTGTGGTGATGGAAGGCCTGCTCCAAGTGATGCTGTTGTTTCTTTGTAGGTCACCCAGTGACAGGCAGGAGGAGCAGGTGGGTGATTCTCCTTGGATGTTTTGCTCCTTTCCTTTAAATCAGCTGGATCAGAATGGGCTCCTTGTCCTCTGTGTGCCTGACAAAGCACAGCCAGACCCCCAGAGTGCCACTGGGATGCCTTGTGCCGTCTTGTCCACTGGGAATTTCTGCTGCTGTGGGCTTGTTCCCAGTGAAAACCCTGTTTAGTTCCCCCTTTGTTTTTGCTGAGCTCTGTCACAGGAGCCATGTAAAGCAGAATGTCTTGGTTTGGGCTTTAGGAGCAGCTGCCGGGGCCTGGACACGCCGAGATGTGCCAGCTCTGCCAGGAGGAGCACAGCCGGAGCCAAAGGAAGGTGAGTCCTGGACTTGAACTGGCATGTCCCATGCCCAGTGACTGAGTTCCCTCTGCTTTTTGTTGTGGAATCACAGATTCCTGCTGGTGACTTGTACCAAGAAATGAGCCCCTGCAGGCCCCTCTGCCCTTAGTAGAACTTAGTTCAGTGCTGATGGGGTGATGGTTCCCTGCTCTGCCCAGTTGAGTGATTTGGTTTTCCTCCCCCTTAGCAGCTTTTTCCCTTCTTTAGCTCATAGCATTTGTTTAAAAATAAGTTGATCTGCCAAGACCTGAACTTCTCTGTCCTTTTTGTGCATTCCAGAACATCTGCAAGAACTGTGGGGGCACCTTCTGTGAAGCCTGCTCGGTACACGAGCTGCCCCTCCCGTCCAGCATCAACCCCGAGCGCGTCTGCAACCCCTGCCACCAGCGCCTCATCCAGCAGTATTCCAGCAGCCCCTTGTAGGGAACAGCTGGCACAGAGGTGACAAACAAGGGTTGGAGCTGCTGGTGTTCCTGGAGTTGTTCAGGGGGAATGTGAAGACACTTGCCCATGTGCTTTGGAGATCGGATGGGAAGCAGCTTCTTGGTGTTTAGAATCTCCCGTTACTAAAACAACAGTCTGAGCCCTTCCCTGTACCAAAATCAGCCTGTGCTGTGGAGAATTGCTTTAGGAATGTCACATGGAGCAGCCCCAAGGGTGCCTGAGCAGTCTCAGGACTCTGGGAGCCTCTGCCAAACCGGAGCTGTTGTCTGCACGTGGAAGTCAGGAGTGTTCTCACCCTCATGTGTGTGGTGTGGATGTGTGCTGCTGCTGCTGAGCAGAGGCTCTCTAAAACCCAACAGGAGCATTGGTATTCCTCATGTCTGGCTGTACTTGAAATCCCATTTCCCCTTTTCCATTTGCCCTGGACAGGCTGGTTCATCCTGGGAATCCCAGGCAATGGTGTGAGCAGGGCAGGTGGGCCACCAGTGAACACATCCTCCCTGCCTTTGCTTGGCTCAGAGCTCTGACCAGGGGCTTCGTCTGCACAGGGACACCCCAAACCAAGCTGTGAATGTTCTGTTCCCCCCTGTGCTTTAGGGGCTGGGCCCAGTCCCCATCAGATGGAGGTTTAGGGTCACTTGGATCCACCTCTCCACCTTGCGCACATGGAAACGTTGTTACAGTAAACCTGGCACTTGACTTCTTGTTGGATCAAAACTAAATGGGAACACTTTCCACCTGTTAGAAATTTTAATTGCACATACAGTTCAGAGAGGTTTCATGGTTTGTGCCACATCGTTGCTTGTCACTGTTCCCTCGAGCAATTTTGTTACTCCAAAAATTGGTGGTGGCTTTCTGGTGTCACAGGAGTGTTTCCTCCTGTTCCTGCTGGCACCTCCTGCAGTCTCTGAGACCACAGAATGTCCTGTAGTTCATAGCAAAGGGATGCACTGGCATGGCAAATGCACTAAGATGGTTTTAGGGGGGAGTGGTTAATTGTTTGGAGGGGATTTTCTGGTCATTAGATTGGCTGGAACCACATGAAAAAGCCTCTTGGAGCTGAGGTACTGACAGGGTTGGTACTGCTTTGTACCAGGAATCATCTCTCCTAGATCCTTTTAGGACTTGGCATGTTTAGCCACCCAACTTGTACTCTTCTCTGCTCCTCTGCCCCCCAGGGCAGCTTCCTGACCCATTTCCTTGCTGGTTATCCCCTAAAGTATGGCAGGAGTTGTAAAAGGTGTTGAAATACCAAAGGCCTGGAATCCAGGTGAATTCCTGAGTTCTCTGGAGGGGTGAGACACGGGAAGTGGCTGGAGAAAACACTGAATTTAGTGTCAATAGTTTTGAGTATGTACTGTACACATCCGGCAGTGTGAACTCCTGCATCCAATCCCAGTGTGACTCATCCCCTGAGGAGAAAACAAGACCCAGGCAATGCAGAGGGAGCATTAAACTGGAAAGGGAGGATTAAACTCCATGGAACAGGGAGGTGGCTGAGCCCCTGCAGAGCACAGCCCTGGTGGCTGCCATGGGCACCTTTCAGAAGGTGGGAGCAGGACTGCTGGCTGCCAGCTCCCTCTGTGCTCAGGTACTCTGTGTGATGCCAGGGTCGGCTCACACCTGCACCTTGGAATGGGGGGGGGGGGCAAGTTTTCTGATGTTAATTTTGCTCCACACAATAAAAAAACTTGATCATCCATATCCTGCCTCCTGAGTTGTCTTTCCCTCCCATTCCTCTTGGGCTGGAGGTATGAAAGAGCAACAGCATGCACCTGTGTCAGGACTTGTATCACTCCGGGGTTAAATGGCAATCCTGGTGTTTTATTAATGCAGCCTGAATACACCTGGAGCCCTGGACTGCTCCACCCTGCAGCCTTGGCCATTCCCACTGCAGCTGCTGCTGGTGCAATTCCCCACAGCCCCTCACATTTATTACAAGCTCTTACACGTGGCTGAACTAATCTTAGCTTGTCCTCCTCGCTGGATGGTGACCCTCGGACCTGATCTTCATGCTCATACCCACGGAATGTGTTTGCTTGGCCTAAAAGCAAAGGAGAGGAAAAATAAAAATCACTCCCTCCCTCACTGTGGCTTAGTGTTCTCCCTTTTTTCTCCAATGCCCACTGCACTGTATTCCCAGTTAATCCTGTATTAGAATGAAATAGTACAGTTTGGCAATAGCAAAATACCACAGTATGCAGGTGGGACATGCTCAGGTGGGGCTGCAGCGCAGGCACATGAGGTGAGGAGGTTCAATTCCCCAGCACAGGCACCAACAGAAGGGAGCTGCCAAGGAAGCGTGGGATGCAGGCAGGAGGTCAGACTACACATCCTGAACCTGCCCCAAGGACTTATCCCTGGCCTGGATTACACAGCCAGGATGGGTGGGCTGCCCTCCCTGCTGCTCCTTGGGGAGCAGTGACCACCACTGCCCACCTTCTGAGGGGAATTCACGGAACAAGCTGCCTACCACCTTTCATGGTCACACCAAACCCCACCCCATCCAGCCAACCAGAAGACCAATTATTAGGAAGCCACAGCTATGGGGAATGTTCAGCCATGTTTCCTCTCCTTGCCAGGGAACATAACCCAATCACAGCTTTCCACGCTGCCTCTGTGCTGCAGGACTGGCACCTGTGGAATCCAGAGGGGCAAGCTGTGGGATGCAGGCTGGGGGGTGCTTCCCTTCAGCCCCTCTGTTTTCCCCTTTGGGCTGGTTGGAACATCACGGATTGTGAGCCTGGGGCACACATTGCTACAGAGAGAGCAGGAAGGACAGAGATGGCATGTGCTTACCAAACCTGCGCCTCTGCCGCTGTCACTAGCAGTTCTCCTTTCCCTTTGGATGTTTGTTTAGGAACAACTCAATGGCACAGCACTCTGGGGAATGGGAAAAGAGGTGGGCTGAGGTCAGACACTTGCATGTGTTGCATGGCATTTTTTTTCCCCTGCAAAACCCATGGCACATCACAACTTGGAAAGCTACACTCAAGTGATCCCTCTCCGCAGGGTGCAACAGTAGCTGTGCCAAATGCCCTGAGGTCTCAGCCCCAGGGCTGTAGGATCCCCTCTCTTTTTTGTGACTCACCCATCTGCGACCCCTCCTTGGCCATGGCTGCGACTGCGTCCTCACGGCTCTCAAAGTGCACATCTGCCTCTCCTGTGGCATCTCCATGGGAGTTATATTCCACCAAGATCCTTGTTGGCCTCAGTGGAGCAAAAAACTGAAAAGCAGGAGAGAGTTTGGTGAGAAAAACAGTAGTACTGCACCCTATGCCCCAGAAACTCAGTGCTTTTACTCCAAAAACTCGCCAGCCCATGGGGGGGGTCTGAGCTCCTGAGCAGCAAAAGGCTCCCTGATCCATCTGGGTAAAACTGAGGCTGGGGCACTCCCCAGTCACCTGTCCCACCCCCTGTGAGCTCCTGGCATAGAAACTCCTGCCAGGAACAAAAACCCTCACACAGCACCCATGTTCTGTACACATCAGTGCAGCTCCATGTACACTGTTAACATTTCTGTGCAGTCAGCTACTCTGCAATCTTGCTTTAGAGTCTCAGTGGCTCCTCAAGCCTAGTGATGGATATTAACACATCCCAGCAAGCCTTATTTCCCTCTTATTCATGGAGAGGAGCAGATCCCTGTTGTGCCTGAGGCCACAGCTCTCCAAAGCCACACAGCACGGAGGACTAACAGACACTAATTAATTAAAAGCCTGCAATTCCTGCAGCTGTAACAATTAACTGAGGGTTTGCACGGGTACTGACAGAACCACATTTCATCCATAGCCTGTTACTCACATTTATTATGTCCTGGGCACTAGCTTGGGAAGGAAAACCCCTCATGTGGACAAAGGGCTGTGGGGGTGATGAGGCGTTCTCAGACTCTGCAATGTTCCTGGAGCTTTCTGTTCCTTCCCTGCTCAGTTCTGTGGGATGGAGGGAAAAGCCATCACTTGTGCTTGCAGTGCCCCCCTCGCCCATGTCAGAGCCGTGGGGTGACACGAAGGGGCCTCGAGGAACACTCACGACAGGGAGGGACTCACTGATTTCTCCTTACCACAGGAGCCTCCCGTGTCTCTCCAGCCCCTGTCTTCAGAGATGGATTCATATTCTCTTCTCACTTTGGAATAGGCCATCACCTGCTTGCTGTGGGGCATGTGCCTTTCCATCTGGTGCTTTCTGCTCACGTACACTTCTATGTACCTGGAGCCCAAAGGGAAAGAGCACGTGGCACAGCCGGCACTCAGGCACTGAAGAATTAAATTCATTTCACTGGCACAGTTCTCTTTGAGGCTGCTTTTCCCTAATTTCTACAAACCCCAAATCTAACACCCTTCCCAGCACTAAAAGAGGTCCCAGAACAGGCAGACCCTCAAGATGCACAGGGTCACAGGAAATACTTCAGTGCAGCCCTAAGATTTCCCACATGCCTGTGAAATTGATAGGATTTCACTAGCAGTGCTAAATCAGGGAATTTCCAGAGCACTGGAGGATCAGTGTGATGGAAAGGAAATGTGGACATCCTAGAGAGTGGGCCTTCCCCCCTTCCTGAAGGGAGCAGCCAGCTTAAGGGAAGTAACCCTGTGTGCAGGCTGACTGCTCAGCCCCTTCGAGTCCCCACAGCACTGGGCACTGCTGGAGGCCAGTTCTGGATAAAACCAGCAAGAATGAATGGGAGCAAGCTGCCAGCAATTTTGAAAACCCCTCCATTTCTTGGCTAATCACACAGAAATGGAGGTGTCTGAGCCAGGTCAGCTCATGTTCTGACAAAAAAAAAAATCTAGCAGTAGATTTGGAATTAAGCTCTGCTCCAGACGAGGGGAGTCCTATTAACTCAATTGATTAATCAAATTCTACCCGTGGAGCAGCTGTTTGCATTTAATGAGTGGGGAGGTGGACAAACACCAGGAAATGCAGCCTGTAAACAGGAAGTAAGGAAGTAAAAGGAAGGAGGTTGGTGTGGTTGCAGGAGAGGAGGTAAGGAGAATTCTTTTATTATGTGGGGTGCAGATAAAGTTTTATACATCACTGAGGTCAGAAAACTCAGCAGGAAAAGCAGCCTTGGTTGTTTGGGTTTCCTTTTCTGAGCACAGCTCTGGAGGTGTTTAAATGCTGTGTAGCTGTGGTGCTCACAGACAGGGTTTGGGGCTGGGCTGGGCAGCATTTAGGTTAATAGTTGGACACAATGATCTTAAACCTTTTCTAACCAAAATGATATTACGGACTCTGGGGAAAGGTGGCCCTGTGCTTCTCTTTGAGAGGAAGGAAGCTCTTGTGAGGTGTGTGGGCTCAGTGCTCTGGAATAAAATGGTGTAGTAGTTGCCAAAGGGGATGTGGTCATCCAAGAGAGGGGGGAGATTCCTCTGCTGGGAATGGACTCAAGTAAGGTCAGCCCTGCTTCAAACAGGTACTCCGTGGGAGGAAGGGCAGGAGGACAGGTGCCAGAATTGCCCAAAGCATGGAGGAACCTGGTGGAAATCGGGCAGGATCACATGTCTGAAGGAGGCACAGCGTCCCTGTGCACTGAGGCCTCGGGCAGACTGTGTCTAATGTTTCCCACTCTGGAGGCTGTCACCCCTTTTCACTGGGATGAGAATGTCTGCAGGAATACCTGAAAACCTGGAGACTTTCTGAGAGGCCCCAAAGTCCCCCAAACTATCAGCACTGCAGGTGTTTCTACCTCCCCTTAATTGCACTGTGAGTGTGGGATGAGCTGTTTCACCTGGCAGGAAGCTCCAAGTCCCACAGGAGCTTCACACCATCTTCTCCTACCCCCTGAACTCCAGGGAGTACCTACCTATTTCCCATATATTCCCTGTGCCGCAGCAGGGCCTTGGCTGCCATTTCAGGAGTGGCAAACTGCACAAAAGCTTCTCCTGTTCTTCTGTCTCCCCGGTAAATGAAAGCTATGTCTGTAATTTTCAGACCTAGAGATGGCAGGGGAGGAAAAGGCATTGATTGTGGCAGAAACTTGTAGTATAACTCAGAAAGCCTTTTGTTTTTTTTCCCTTATTCTTCTCTTTTTTGACAAGCTAACTGGGCAGCTTAACAGTTTTGAAACAACTGCTCATGCTGGCCTAATTGGAGTTTTTCAAACTCCAATTTTTTGCTTTAAGGCAGTTTTCACAGAAGACTAAATTAAAAAAGGAATTGATCTGAGACTTCAAGTAAGTGAATCCAGGTTCTGGACAACAAGTAGATGAAAGGCACAAATGTTCTTGAAATTTTCTCTTGTTATGGTAATTTTTTAAAAACTCATGTCTGATTCAGTGAATTTCCCTTTTTGTGCTGGAGAATGTTATCTTGGGGAGCCAGGACCGGGACTGCTCCAGCACTGAGCATGGGACAAGGATTCAAGTGGCATATGTGACCTACCCATCCTGATGTCACAGCTGGCAACACCCACATGGCATTCACCTGGACTTAACTATCCCTCAAGACTTTTTCCTTCTCAAGTTTGCCAAATTATGCACTGGTAGCAATCACAGCATCTGCTCCCCTTCCTTTGCTTCCCCTGGCCCCAAATGGGAGTGCTCAAAGTACTGATCCCGGGTTAGACCTGCACGAGGTCAGAGGGGCAGGGAAACTGCAGGGTGCTCAGAGAGCCCATGGACTTCTGGGGAACAGCAACTCCTTGTGGAGTTTAAGGCGTTGGAGGCTGTGTGTGCTTTGCCTCGTCCCTTGAGGAACAACAGCATCAACTTAAGGCAGCGAATGCCCGGTCAGGGAAGAGCATGGGCTGGGTTACCTGCGAAGAAATCTGCAATGTCCTCCTCGGTGGAGGTGAAGGGGAGGCCGCGGAGCAGCACAACCCCGTCGCTCACGGCCTGTGTCTCCAGGCGCAGGCTCTGCAGCAAGCCCTCCACGTCGCTGTCGTGCACTTCGAAAACTGCAAGGAAGGCGGCCGTGGAGCGTCTCCCCAGGCGGCACTGCGAGGCAGCGCTCTGTGGGCACGCTCCTCAGGCAGCCTTGCCCCCTGCAAAGCTCCATCCTGCTTCCTCCCCCACCCCACGCTCTGTGCTCCTGCCCCTCTGCTCTCCCTGGCCAGCCCAGGACTGTTTTGGCCCAGCGGATTCCCTGGGGAGTTTCACTGTAACCTAACTCCCGCTGTGCCAAACCCACCTTTCACGTAGCGTGGGCCCATGTACCTCAGGTGCTTCTCCAGGGCTCTCTGGACATCTGCTTTGGACTCCAGCTCGATCAAGGCATCCCCCCTGCGCCTCCCATCCCTGTTTAAGAGGAAGTGTACCCCGTTCTCACCGTTTCGAATTCTACAGCCTGGAAACCAAGGGACACACAACACAGGAATGTACAGGACTGCAGCAGACACGGGGATCTCTGCTTCCTGACTACAGTGCTCAGGGCTCATCCCCTCAGCACTGCAGAACAAAGGCTAGAACACTTGCATTTCTAACATCAAGAGTCTAAGGACAAACTGACTTCCTTTAGTTTGTAAGTAAGTAGCAAGTAATTTAAAAACTTGCATCTGGGACCTGGGAGGATGCAGCATCGTAGGACAGTAGGGAGGATCAGCCCTACAAAGGTATGTAAAAGCTATGAATTAGGATCAGAAATCAATGCTGCAGTTTAAAGTACTTAGTAAAAACCTCAGTTTCTTAAAAAGAGAGCAGCCATAATGGCCAGTAAGAGCATCACTTTGAATTGGATTGCCTTTGCTGTGGAGACACTGATTAAGAAGAGAAAGATTTGTCCAATTAAATTTAAGAGATCTTAAAGATGAGCTTCTAGTTAGTGTCCAGCAGTTTGGATATTGACTATTCCCGCCCCGTGTGTCAGTTGTGAATAATTTTGCAGCAACAATAAGACCTCAACTTTCTCTGTGAAGTAGTCATGAACTAATGACTAATTTCCCTTCTGTTAAGTAGTCATGACCTAACGGGCTCAATACCAGCACGCAGAACAATTAAGGCAGGAAAATGAACACCCATACTATCAAAGAAGGTAAGGACATCTTCCTCGGTGCACGAGTATGGGAATCCTTGGGCCCTGACGAGGTAGACAGCGTCGCTTTCCGCCTTGGGTGAGGCGAGCTCCTGCTCTGAGAGGCGACCTTCGTGGGACGGAGCATCTGTGACCTGCCACGGACACAGGAGAGCAGCCCCCGGGTGAGAGGCGGGAGGCCGCGGTTTCCCTGCCGCAGGGGTCGGTGCCCGCCATTTTCGCGCGGCCGTACCTGGCTGTAGGCGCGGAGGGCGGCGCGGAGCGGGGCCGGGGCCGGAGCCAGGGCCGGGATCGGGGCCGGGGCGGGCCGGGGCAGGCGCAGCGCGGGCGGCAGCGCCGGGCCCCGGCCCAGCAGCAGCGCGGACAGAGCGCGGCGGGCGACGGCGGCCACGGCCATGCCGGCGATGGCGGCTCCGCCCCCGCGACCTTCCTTCCTCCCTCCCTCCCTCCCTCCCTTCCCTTCCTTCCCGGCAGGCGCTGCACGGGAAGCGCTTCCCGGGCACTGCCGGCTGCCCTGGGGCTCGGGGGGTGCCCGCTGCTCTGCCCGCGCTGCGGCACCCCGGGACGGGGCGGGCTCTGCTGGCTTTTCCTGCCGCAGAGCTGTGGTTTGGAACGGCCTGGGTTGGAACGGAACTTGAAGATGATGCCGTTCCACCCCCGGCCATGTGCAGTGAGAACTACCACTAGACCAGGTTCCTCCAAGCCCCGTCCATCCTGGACATAAACACTTCCAGGGATGCGGCAGCCACAGTTTTCCTGGGCAGCCTGTGCCAGGGCCTCACTGGGAAGAATTTCCTCCCAATATCCCATCTAACCCTGCCTTCTGTCAGTGTGAAGCCATCCCCCCTTGTCCTGTCACTGCAGCCCTTGTAAGTGGTCTCTGTCCTTCTTGCAGGCTCCCTTCAGGCACTGGAGGGTCGCAGCTGGGTCACCCTGGAGCTCTCCTTCCCCCGGCTGAAAACATGCTAATTCTCCTAGCTTCTCCTCACATAGCAGAGGTGCTCCCTCCCTCTGGTACAACATAGGTGGCCTCCTCTGGACTTGCTCCAACAGCTCAGTGTCCTTTCAGTGCTGAGGACATCAGGGCTGGATGCAGCATTCCCGGTGGGGTCTCACCTGAGCAGGGCAGAGGGGAGGAATCCCGCTCTCCTCTGCTGCCCGTGCTGTGGGGATGAGCCCAAGACACAGAGGGCTTCTTGCAATACAAAGTTTTTAAGATTGGCTTCATCACTGACAAGCCTTTTACACCCTTCCCTGGAGACTGGTTTTCCAAAAGAGATGATTTTCATCCTCCTCACTCCCATCCCTGCTTGAAGGTCTCAGAGGCAGCCCTGGCTGTTGATGAAGAGTATTCATTCCCCTTCCAGGTGGTCTGGGAAGACAGTCCTGCAGTCATTGCTGCATCCAGAAAGGATAAGGGGGAAAGACCTGGCACTGGCTTCTCCCAGGTGGACATGTGGGGAAGGTGGGTCATGCTGAAGCCAGAAAAAAAAAAATTTAGGATGAAGCAAATGGAGTAGGAAGAGGCAAGCTGAAATCCCAAAGCCCAGCAGTGGAGGAACGCAGGGAGGGGCTGTGGAGGCTCAGATCCAGAGTATTCAGGTAGGTGTCCATGCTCAGGAAGAGGATGGGCCAGGCCCAGCAGGGCCCCAGCAGCAGGAAGATCATGACAGCCAGAACATCCAAGATCCTCCTCTCTCTTCCAGCACCCTATACCTGTAGCCTGGGGACCACCAAGAGTTGCAATTTCAAGCCACTGCAGACTGTCCAGCTCAAAATACAACCTTGGGTTTTTGAGGACAAGTCTTTCCTCTTGTTGTGCTGCCAACACACTCATTTATCAGAAGCCTTGAATGTTTCTTATCACCATTTTGAAAATGTGAACAAGCTACTTTATGTCACCCTCTTGTTGCTGGCGATGCTTTTGTAAACTGTTCCTTGTAACAAACTTTCACATGATAGACTATAACCCTGAGAACGGCACAGCCTCTTGACAACAGCACTCCCAACCCTTCTGAGTTTTCAAGGTAAATCACTTATTATGCACATTTTCAAAGGAATGTTGACCTCGGTGCCCAAGTGGTTCACATTCCAATCTTTCACAGCCTATTTGCCAGGTTTCTTTTCAAAACCTTCTTTAAATAAGCAAGCAAATGTTATAGGAGAAAAAAAAATAATTAAGATAACTACAGGAATTCATCTTGGGCACTTATCTATATCTAGACTGGCCTTTGTGCTTTCAGCTTAACTGAATAAGCAAATCCCTAAATCTTAGGGACCAAGGGAATGTTAGGGGCATTCTTCTCCTGTGACCTGAACGGGGTGCAAGGAAAAGTCTCTGGAAGGGGTGCACATCTTCCACCCATTTCTCTGTTGATTTGCTTGCTTCCCAACTCCAGGAAAAAACACCCACTGCTGCTTGTCTGGCAGCTTGTCAGGTTTGAGAGAGTTACCTTTAGAGGGCACCGTGTTGTTGGGCAACTGCTGGCACTCAGGTTTCCATGGAATCTCAGAGCTTCCTTAGTTACATGACGAATCAGAGCTTCTGCACCTATGGTAGAACACAAGGGTCATCCTAGGACAAGAAAATTTGCGTTTATTCACTCGGCAGAACTGCTGTTGAATGAAGATGGCTTAGGAGAGGGAATCTGCCTCTGTTAAAACAGCAAGTCTCAGGAGATGCCTCCATACTGCTGCAGACCAAGAATTTATCTGTCTTGGAGAATTTATCTACATGGGAGGATGCATTTTTCTTAAATAATGTTTAACAGGTTGTTGTTGAGAATAATTGATACTAGCTATTCTTTAGTCTGGTCAGAACAAAAATTATGATCAGAAAATCATGGGATGTGATACTAAAACCAGTGCTTGTCTTATACTGGGAAACATGCCTTATCCCCCTGTAATCTGTAATCTGCTGTCAAGAAAAATTGATGTTCTGTTCTCTTGTGGCATTTTCCAAAATTATTTATATGCTGTGTTATTTTTCAAAACAAAACGTTGTTCTCCTTTTTTGCGTTCTCGATGCTGTAAACACTTTAACTTTTGCGATCTCTTTTTTTTTTTTTTTTATGCCGCTTTCGGCTGGAATGTTCTGTGTTTACCGAGCTGTGCAGAAAAGCTGCGAACTTCGTCTGAGGAGCGCAGCACTCTGCCAGCCGGAGGGCCCTTCCAGAGGAATTCTTCCGTGCGCTGGATAAAGGGAGCTGACAGAGGCGAGGCCAGGGGAGCGCGGGCCGTGCCTCCCCCGGCGCAGCGCAGCGGGTCAGCCCCTGCATAAGGCTGCAGCTCCCTGCCAGCCCCTGGGGCCGGCGGCGGCGGCGGAGAGCCCTTCATCTGACCCTCAGCCATCCCCACAGCCCCGTGTGCGTGTCAGACACAAAGCCGTGCGTTACATAAGCCTCTCTCCTGGCCAAGCGCTTCCCACTGCAGCAAGCGGCGTTTCATTTTGACTGGCTGCTGAAATAAAACCTTCTGTGGGTAGAAGGAAGTGTATGGGTGGGAACAGGGAATGGAGGTTGCTCGTGTCCCGACAGGAATGTGCCAGAAAGATCAGTGGTGCGTTTCTGTCTGATTTACGTGGCCAACTTAACTCTGACAGCTTCTGTTGTTACAAAGTGCCCCCAGACCAAAGGATTCCATGCTTTGGCTAATACAGCCGAAAGCAGAATTGCCAACGTCGTGAAATGCTTTTTAATTACACCACTGCCACCCAGTAAAACACTGGATTTTAAAGGTGTCCTAAAAACAGTAGCGTAACTTTAATTTACTTAGAAATGCACTGACCTGGCATTTTGACTTAGTCTGAAGGACAGAGAGTGGAAAATGCAGTTTCAGCATTTAAAAGCGTGAGGGAAGCAGATGACTGTCGGTGTGGCCACCTAAGGCGTTGGTGCTGAAACGCCTGACCTGACGTGCTGTATTACAGTTAGTGTTGTGTGGGATTGTAGTTTTGATGTGCTGAATTTGCCTGATAAATCTGAAAGTCATCAGGTTTTCCTCTGGCCTATCTGCAGCAGTGTGAGGTTTTTGGAAGGGCCAAATCCCCTTGCAGCAGGAGGGAGTCCCTGGGGATCACGCTGCCTTGTCCTGCACCCTCTCCAAAATCTGGCTTCTTACTGACCTAAACAGAGACAGATTTTTGCGTGAAAATTATACCCTGGCATTGCAATTTCTGCCACAAAGAACACTGGGATGTGACTAAATCTGCCTGCCAAGGGTTTATGAAAAACTGCGTATTTTTTTACCTCAGTTTTTTTTTTTTTTTACCTCAGCTGCCCATAGTGTCACCTGAGGGGTGCCTCTCCTTTGCTCACTGCCCGCCCCCACCAGCCCAGTTAGAAACTGCTAATAAATCAAATATTATGAAATATTAGAATCCCTTTTGTCACGTTTCGTTAAAAAAGAGTTGAATGAGGAGGGCAGCCACGCCGTTTGTACCATTCTCCTCTTTTTCTGGTGGCGGTGGTGAGCTGTGGGCTGGTACCTGGCCCCCTTTGTCCTGACGGCTGAGGGGCTCCCGAGGGGCAGGGGATGCCGTTTCCAGGAAGGTGTCGGGGGGGTCTCTGAAGAGAAACGGAGCTCTGGAAGAGCAGGAGATCCCCTTTTCCATGGAGGTGTTCGGGGGCACTCACACAGGCGTGTCTGAGGGGCCGGCGCGGCGGGATGGCCGTGAGGGGAGATCCAAGTAGGACGGCCGAGCCCGGGGCCATGAAAGGACTCCTGAGGGGCAGCCCCGCAGCTGTGAGGGAGGAGGCGGCGGCGCGGGGGCCGCTGGGGGCGATGGCGGCCGGGCCGGCCGTGTCCCCGCCCCGCGGCGCTCTCCCCGCACCCGCCCGCCCTACGCCGCCGCTGCCATTGGGAGCCGAGCCGCGCCGAGTCCAGGCTGCCGCCGGTCCCGCTCCGCCGCCATCGCCATGAGCTTCTTGTTGTGAGTACCGGTGGCGTGCGGGGGGTCCTTTCCTCTTGCTCTGCGCCGTCCCGCCGGGCAGGGTAGGGCAGCACAGCCCCCGCCGAGCGGCCGCAGTTGCGGCCGCCGCCCCCCCGCTCGCTCGCTGCCCGCCGCTCCCCGCCGGCCTGGCGCCCGCTCTGTCCGCTCCCCGCTCTCTCCCTTTGTGCCCCGGACCCCCGGCGGGCCCGGGAGCAGCCGCCCCGCTCCGCCGGCAGGGAGCGGCGAGGCCGCCGCCGCTGCGCCGTGAGGGCGTTTGGAGGGCGGGCGAGCCGGGCTTCCCCTCACGGATACGAGTTTGGAAACAGCCAGGGAGCACCAGCCCGGGGGACCTCCCCGGTGAGCGCTGTGCTGCCCGGCGAAGGGGTCTCGCTGGGTAGGGGAGAGCGGGGTTGGGGTCAAACACCCACCCGAGGGGTCTCCTCGAGCTTTTATGATATTTTCATGCGGGTTTCTCATTTCTGGCGGGCAGAGGTTGGTGCCGTAGAGTTGTGTGCCGCCGCTGAGTTAGGAGCTGGCGTGTGGAAGCGAGCCCCGGTGCAGGTGATGGGGCAGGCCGGGCTCCCCGGCGGCCGGAGCCCCGCTGAGGACCTGGCCAGGCTGTACTGCGGCTGCAAAGAGCTCCCTCGGGAGTCGGTGGCGATTCAGGTGCGCGCAGAACCCCACTTCTTGAAATCTTGCTTCGTGGGCAAGAACCGAATGGACTTCGGTCCCTCCCCTTGGAAACAAAGACGAGGTACTTGTGACAATTAACATAAACCGGTTCAGTGACCTATTAGTTAAGGCGAAGATGCGCTCTAGGGAAAGAAGGGCGATCAAGGCAGCTGAAAAAGGCACCCTGGAAGAGCCAAGCTCCATTAGGGCCTTGTCCCCGCACACTCCGGGTTCCGTGCGAGCAGCTCCCGGGAATATCTGACAGTTGTTAGAGGCTTACATTGATAACCAGCAGATGTAAACGTGGCCTGGCCTTAGAGAAGAGACTTTATCTCAGAGCTGGAGTGTTCTAGTAAGTTGTGTTCTCATGGAGACAAATAACCCTGGCGCTGGCTTCCTCCTCAGTCCCTCCCTTGGTATTTATCTTTTAACTCTGCCGTGCCCAACCCGCCGGCCTGTCGTGCTCCGTGTCCCCCGAGGGATTCTGAGAGGCTGCTCTCAGCTGTCAGGGGGAGGTGGGTGCAGATGATTGTCCGTGGATGAAGGCGCGGTGCTCCTAATGAGAAGCCCAGCTGTCCCCCTCCTTCGTAATTCTCAGCTGCCACGGTGGAGAAGGGGGGACAGGATTTCGAGTGTCCTGGGAGTCTGGTTTGCAAATTAGAGAGCCTCCCTCCCCGTGGCATTTGGCGAACTGGGAATGGAAAAGCGTGAAACCCTCCACCCGCTGTCACAGGCAATAATGAGATGCTTGTTTCTTTTTTCAGACCCTTCTGAAACCTAGGGAAGCAAACTTTTATCCCCACCTCCATTGTTCCGAGTGATCCTTCTGGGTGAAATATAGAAGTGGAAACTGGACAAAGCTAGAAATGTTGGCAAAGCTACCTCAGCTATTGTCGGTAGAGGGTTGTAGATGGCACCTAATTCACTCATCTGCAGTCTAGAAATGGGTTAAAAAGAAAAGAGAAAATATGCCTGCCAGGCCTCAAGGTGACCAGGGAAACTTTCTGTGTTGCTGACACGGAGCTTTGGTGGCTGTTTTTTAGGGATCCAGAAAGTTAGCATCACCTTTTGTTAGACTTGAATTTTGGCTTGATAAGAGTTACCCCAAGATAGGGCACGGATGTCTGCAGGTTTAATAATGCCGCCTTGCATTCTGAGCTGCAAACCCCCCCATGTTTGCGTGGTGCTTGTAACTTCCATCGTATTTTTTCAGCCCTTTGTGGCTGTGCTGGTGTGGAGGTGGCAGCGGCGTGTGTCCCTGCTGTTGTCCCTGCCCCAGTGGCACTGCTGTCCTCCAGTGAGCTGACTCACAGTTTGGGGCTCGCCGTGAGGACACAGCAGCAGCAGCAGCGGGGAGGATTGTCCTTGTGCAGCGGGAAGGTTCCTGTGCGGCAGCGAACCTGCCGTGCAGGTTTATCGTCAGGGACCGGGCTGCAGCTTGTCAGTCTGACACCCAGCACGCTGCCAAAAGCTGTGTTCTCCTGCAGGCTTCCTTGTTGTCAAATAGCAGGGGGGTTGTGCTTGGGGAAGGCGGCGTGTGTGCGGCCCCCCTTGCGCGGGCCTTGGCCACGGACAAATCCGTGGCTATTCTTCCCCGTTGCTAGGGCCGGTTATGTGTGTGGGGGGGAAGTAAAATCAAGGGGAGCCATTGTCTTCTCTGCTTATGGGGAACACTATAAAAAGACTGTCTTGTGAGGCGAGTCACTGAATTAATACAACTCGGTTTTGACAGCAATTGTTATTTTCAGCGCCGCGGTTTTCTCCTTCTGATCCGTTCCTTCCTTTCTGAAAAGACTTTGTAAACCTCTCCGCTGGCTGAATAGCTTATCCTGAATCTTTGAAAGTGATTTAAAAATGGGAATTGGACTAGAAAATATCTCCAGTTCCAAAAAAACGCTGCTTGGTAAGTTCTCTCTAAAAGGAAATTACAGCATAGTTGCAGGTACTTTAGCTTGCATCTCCAAGGAAAAAAAATCAAAGATAGTTCTGGTGGGCGTGCCAGATGGTAACACGCTTGTGTTATCCTCTGCTGGCAAGACTTACATAAAAAGGAAGCTGGATGAAAACTACTTAATTATAAAAGGAAAAGATTCAGATTTCTTACTGAGGTTCTGAAATTGTCTTTTCTTTAAAAAAACCCCACAGAACTCCTATCTTTGGATTAGTGAATCCCTCTCCGAAGATCCCAGCACAGGGTTTTTTTAAAAGACACTGATTTAAGTAGTCGTTGCCTGATCAGTCTTGGAAGGACGAGGAGCTGCTGGAGGTGAGCGAGGGCGAGTGGCTGCTGTTGGGGGCACGTGTGCTGGTGAGTGAAGGCCAGGTTAACTTATAAACCAAACTGGGGCAAGATGTGCTCTTCCTTCTCTGCCTTGTTCGACAGCACAGTGGAGCCTGGCAGCTGCTTCTGATGCTCCACATGGTTTGTTGTTTTATTGTTGGGTTTTTTTTTTTTTAATTGAAATCATACTTTGTGTGTAAATACATGTGCAGAAGGTGTAGGGAGGCATTGCTTTTTTCCCCCCCTTAAGTCACTTGCAGGTTAATACCAAAATGGGAGCTGATGGGTTTGTTTCCAGATGGACAAGCAGTGTGGCCTTCCCAATTCCTCAGGCTGCTCCTGCTCTTGCAGAACATCAGGGCTGTTTGTTTTTTGGCCCTTCCTCAGCTTCCTGAGGTGCCCAATTGCTGCTCCTTGCCCGAGGAATTCCCTTCATAATGTGGGCAGTGTAGCAGCTGAGTGCTTTGTGTGTGCTCCTTCCATACTTCTGGAGATTTATCTCCTCTTGATCAAGGACTCCCACACAGGACCGGTAGGTGCTCCTAAACAGGACTTTGCACATGGAAAAATCAGCGTGTGGCCATTTGCAGACTGTTGGAAATGGGGAATACAGCCAACATACAGGTATTCCCCCCCCCCCCGTGTTTCAGTGTGTTTGTTGACTTCAGTTTAGCTTGAGGAGTGTGAGTGTACTGTGGGATCAGGGCAGGGGGCTCTCCACACAGGCATGTGTTAGCACCTTTAGCCATGTGTGCACTTCCTGGGGTTTGGGTCTTTTAAAGTACCAGGGTTGAGAAATGTCTCGAGTTTTCCCACAAGTCAGTTGGAGAGAGAACTGTAAAGCTATTGCCAGCTTCCCAAAGAATTTTTTTTAAGCCTTGGTGACTTTGAGTTACCAAGTAATTTTAAGTTTGGAGGAAAGCAGAAGTACTCTGTAGCGGGGGGGCTTAAATGGAATCAGCTCTGACAAAGAACTTAAAGCGAAGTAAAATGTGGGTTTTATGGTGTCAGATAATGGAGTGCTGCTGCCTTATCAGTGAGGCTGGAGGTAGAGAGCAAGGAAGCTGCTGCCCGGCTTTTATTTCTGCAAGAATGAGTCTGCCTTGGAGTCACAGAGCTGTGCAGACCAGTTCAGGCTGTTAGATGTCTGTACCTGGCCTGGCACTTGCAAAAACAACGTTTGCCCCTACTGCTGTGTGTTTGGGAACGTGTAGTAGGTGAAATGAGTGATTGTGGCTTCTAAATAGCTCCTACTCAGATGGAAACATTCGTTTGGAATGGAAAAAAAAGCATAGGAAGAAAGGCATTGTTCAGTGTGAAAGTTGTGTTTACTACATCCGCAGTGATGTCCGATCTTAATTGCTTCCTAATTGTTTGTTTTTATGCCACAATTGTTTTCCCTTGTTTGTCCTTCCCTCTTTGTGTTCGCAGCATAAGTGAGCCAATGCCATTAGCTAATTGCAGGGAGGAGTGGTGGAACAAGGATCATTTTGGGGGGGGATTTGTGTGCTGGAGAGTGGCTGGGCCTTTTGCCTTGATGAAATGCCTTTGTCACCTTTTACTTTTCAGACTTTGGATTTAGGGCTTTTTCGTGGCAACAGTCGTGGGGTCACAGTTTCATCCCATGCTGTCCTGAGACATACACAGTCTTTTGTTTGAAAAAGGATGAAATATTAGAAGCATTTGTCCGCCAGGCGGTGAGTGGCTGGAGGGTTGGAAGAGGCTGACAGAAGGAAGCTGCTTGTTTTTCTTAGAGGAGTAAATAACTGCATTAAATTTGGCCACTTTAAGTCTTCCCTCGTAAGCAGTAAGGCAGATCTGGCTGCCAGAGCTATCAATAAGCCTCTGACCCACAAATTAGCCTAAACCGCAGGATGTGCTTTGCGATGCTTTTAGCATTTGTAAACTAAGCCACTTCCTATTGGAGTGGAGCTACAATGAACTTGCTGTTTGGCTTTTGTTCTTTTTTGGGTTTTCTCCTTTTTAATACAGGAGGAGACTGTGGGTTATAAATTCAGCTGCTATAAAAATCTGTTTTCGGCCAGAACTGAATATAACTGTTGCTTTTCACAGACTTGGAAAAATTTCTCTGGCCTTTGCATTTCATGACGTGGGACTGTGAGGATCCAGTGCTTTGCTTTGTCATCTCTGTATACAGATCTCCCAGATGCTTTCCCAGGGCACTTCTGCTTGGGTCGGTATTTTGAGGAGGGGATGTGAAAGAAGGGAATGAGGGCTCAGGATTTGCATGTATCCATGCAGCTTAAATTGGTTCCTGGAGAGTAAGTTTGAAATAACTTCTGATTTCTCAGTGAGCTTAGATAAAAAGCGTGGTGCATTTCAAGCATCTGTTTGATTCAAGGCTTCGCTTCCCATTTCAAATCCGTAGCCTGAGTCAGCAGTCAGTCAGTTCATGAGGAGGAGATGGTAATTTTGTGTGTCAGATCCACCCTGAGAATTCATGAAGGTAACAGTAGCTTTTGCCTTGCAAATGTATTTTAATACTTTTGAAAGCAGTCCACAGAAGCGAATTCACTCATGCTTCTTGTGTCTTTTTTTCCCCGTGAAATCCAACTGTGACCTTAGCTTCTTGTCCCAACTTTGCTTCTGGCTTTTTTCTGGTGTGTGAGGACACTTCTACCTGGTTTATCCTCTCTTCTCTTTTTTCTCCGGTTCACAGCTGATCCGTGGCAGGAATCCATTCCTTTTGGTATTCTTACATACCTGAAGTGATCCAGCCCATGCTTCACCTGAGTTTTAGTTGAGGTTTACTTGTTTGTTTTGTAGTCTGTCCTTACACCACTTCATCTTTCAGTGTGGTCACTTACCTCTGGAGTTAATTGCTTGTGTTCCTGAGATACTGACGTACAAAACCTTAATCCCTTCCTCACTTGAAGGAGAACATCTTGCAGATAAGGACTCATAATGCCTGGATTTGTTGTCTTTATCACAAGTCTAATTCCTTTCTTTATGACAAACTGAACAAATGAGCTTAGGTAAGCTTTGGTAAATTCCTGTTTTGCTAAAAATTGAGACAAGTGAGTTTTGATACGGAAATCATTTCAACCCAGATAATGATTTGGTGGGTTCTCTATTTTGGCCTTAAAGAAATAACCTATGTTTTGTTTCGGTAGCTGGTACTTTAATTGTTTTCCCCAGCTTCAGTAGCACAGTCCTGGTTTTGCTTGAATGGATCAATTGTTTTAGGGACTTGCTCAGTGTTCTGGATCTAGGAATCAAAATGGCATTACTTTATCTTGTACTTTATCTCCACAAAACACTGCATTTTCAAACGCTGAGGTGTACCTTTTAGGAAACATGTCTGTCATGAATGTTTGTGTTTGACAGCTCTTCTTAAAATTTCTTGCTGCAGTGGGAGTAGAAAAAATAAAAGAGGAGGAGTCTGGATATTTAAATTCATAGAACAGTTAAACTGACTTGGGGCTCAACTTGCTTTAGCTTAAATTATTTCAGAGGGAATGTGCTCCTGTCCGTGTAGGAGCAGTCATTCCCCCTCACGTGCTTCAAACCAGTGGGTTTTCCTGATAAGATACTTGGGAAGAGATAAGCAAATTTTCCTGAAGATAGTTACACATGGTGAATACAGGATTTTATTAAATGTGGGGGTTGTGCAAGAAATACTTACGGGTGAGATAATGCAGTGTATTTTTGGAAAGCTGCTAGATTATTCATTGCTGCCTCCTGTCCATTCCTTCTTCCTGTTGTTCTCTGTGTCATGTCTTGCCTCTAATGATTGTTAGTTCCTGGATCCAGACCCCATTTTGCCATTAATCCAAGTGTAAGTGTAGTCTTCTGTCTCTGTTTGAGATTTTCTGTTGGGAAGGTGCTGAGGATTTGTCCTTTGCCACGTTCCCATCCTCAGCCTGCTTTGCATGGGGGTTACAGTAAAGGGCAGCCTTTTAGAAAGTGCTAAAGTGACTCTTTCCCCATGAAAATTTAGTTAAATTTCTCCTTTAACTGCCTATTCCCTAAGCACTGTAAGAGATGGTTCTTTTTATTGTGTTTAAAAGGATTGGGACAGTCTTCAGTCTTTTTTTTTCTTCCTTTATAAAAGCCCTGATGTGATTTCTTAGGTTGTATGACTAGATTTGCTTTAGTCATTCATTAAGCATCGGTTTCCAAAAGCCCTGATCAGCATTTTGGGAAGCCATCCATGTTCTGAGGCATGTTCTCCAAACACTATATTTGGTGTACAAGTAAGGATCTAATTTGATGGTAGAGCCAAGCTTTTATTACTGCAATTTATCACTCTCAGTGGGTTGTGGATGGCTTTCTGCAAAGCTCTGCTTCCTACTTGTAAATGTATTTACAGGGTGTGACTGTTAGCAGCAGCTTGGGATGCAGAGGGCATTAGTCATGGACAGACAGATAATTCAGCTGAATGTAAGGAGATCTGCCAGGCAGGAGGAGCAGTTTGCTGTGGAAAGCAGCAAGCACCTTTTGTGTGGGACGCTGGTCCCTGTTCATCACAGGGAGGAAGTGCTGGAGTGAAGGAATGGCAGGTAGGCAAACGCTGCTCATCCATCACCTGCTGGGTTTCATGGGCACGCTGCCCCTTCGCCTCCTGCCCCAGCAGCCGGGGGATGCTTCAAGGGACTGGCAGCATGTGAGGCTGCCTGAGGCAGGCTGGAGCTCTCCAGGCTGCTCCAGGATACTCTCAGGTACTTGGGGAAAGATCTTGAGCTCCGTGCCCATGTAAAGGGTTTAGTAAACCTTCCTTCTTTGTGGACACTTCCAGGGTCCTTCCTTGGAACACCAGCCAGAGTGTCACTGAAAGGAGCAACCCAGACTTGGAGCTTCACATATTTCCTTGTATTTCTTTTATGAATTGCTCGGTTTTATATACAGGGAAGTGTAGGTTTAAAAAAAAAAACCCAAGTGTGGTTGTGTCTACTGAATGGTGTATTAGGTGCATTCCTACAGTAAAGAGGTTTGAACCTTTGTGAAAAGTAAACTTGGAAACATTACTGGGTGAAGTTCTGACTTGAGTTGGAGTTCATGCTGTGCCCTCCCTTTTGAGTGAGCTGATGCTAATTGACAGAAATAAGGGATCCCTGAGAAAAGAGGGGAACATGAGTGAGGAAATGCTGCTGTTTAGCTTGCAGGGAGCTTAATTAGGGGTTGAAAAGTTCAAACCAGTGAACTCCAGCTTGCAGGAAAAAACAAAGCAGTTGGAAAAGGAGTACTGAAGAAGTTTACCTTCTTCAAAGCTCCAGTAGCCCTTTCTTTTAAACAGGTACCATGTGAGTATTAGGATATTAGAAGAAATAAATCTAGTTTGGATTATTCTTTACAGTTCCATGAGGGAGGTGTGTGTGTATATCCACAGTAAATGTTAATATTGAAATAGTTGAGGAACCGCGGTCTGATTGAAAGGACCCAACAGAACAGCCAAGACTAGTGCTCTCCTTTCTTAAAAATACAAAGTCTGTTTGTAGTAAGCTGGAAATTTTGTGGGTGAAGACAGCATTGTGTTTGCCTCAAGGTAGTCAGTGGATTCCTGGGAGCGTGCCACAAAATGTTTGGGATAATCTTGATTCTGCTCATGCTGCAGGATTTCAAATGGATGTCAGGAAGAACATGCCGAGGTACTTGGGTCCCTGCTGCAAGCTTCTTTGTTTCTAATTGGAGTGAAAATGTGTTTCTGGGAAGAAGTCTGTGGGGCACTTGGGAGCGGCAGCGCAGTGACATCCATGGAGCACACTCAGTGAGCCTTCGGGGAGCCTGTGGGTTTGTGCCACGGACGTGTTCCTGTTCCTGTGCTCTCCCCGTGTCTGCCTGCCTGGCCCTGCAAATCAGGAGGGTACGATTGCCTGGAAAACTTGCATCCAAGCTCTTCTGTGATGGATACCGCTGTATACTGCTGCTCTCTGTTAATCCTGCAGGGAAGGGCAGAGAGGTTGAGTCACTTCCGCAGCCATTGGCTGCTTTGGGAGTAGTTTAATTGTGTTTGGAGTGCACAGACAGGGCTCTGGTAGTATCCAGTGAGGGCAACTGTGACTTGCTTTGTTTATTTTGAGGGTTTTCCAGGAGATGAAAGTGTATGAAATGAATGCGTTGTAAGTGAAACAAGGGAATTTATTTTGGTTGTAAGCATAACAAAGTGGTGATGATTTCCCGGTCATGGGATGGGGTTGGATGCTTGCTTGTTCCTTGCACTGGGAATTATGAATACTTGGGAGAAGGGTTGCATCTAAGTGGGTAAACAGCAGAACACCATTGGGTGGAGTTGTAGCAGGGACCAGTGCTGTAGCATAGCACCTCCCGCTTGTTTACAGGCACTCTCTCAGCCTGCAGACGGGGAAGGGGAGGCAGAGGGAAGTGGAGGTGCCTGGCTCAGCTGGAAAACAGGCTGTGGCCACCTGCCATCCCTGTGGATTTGGCACTGTGTGCCACTGCAGGGAGAGTGAGGGCACAGGGCAGTGACCATTCTCCACACACCACACTGGACACTTTGTCCCCTGCTCAGAGCTCAGTTGGCAAAGGTTTCCCTTTAGGGAACACCTTTGTATTCTGGTGCGTGTAAGAGTTGTGCTGGACCAGTCCCACGTTGTCTCCAAGTCACTGACTCTAAACTGTGTGTGTTCAGCAGAAAAAAAATGCGTTTTAAGAATGTGGATGTGTACAGGTTATGTTGGCTTTGACACTCAGGTGGCGGCTGGGGCAAGCAAAAGCAAAATTGTTCCTTAAGGCTACCTTAAATGACTTTCTCTTTCCTGGATGTGAGTCATCTGATAAACATCTGCTCTTTTAACGTGTAGAGTCTTGTGTGTAATGGGACCCGTGTTTTTTAAGAGCTATTCATGAGATTGTGCCTTTTTCATCTGCCAATCTGTGAGGAACTTCAGTCTGTGAAGACAGCCTTTTTTCCTAGAAGGGGAATGATTTCAGCCAGATTTCAGTCCCCACCTTGATGGGTAGAGAATGAAAAGTCTCATAGAAACACTGATATCCCTGTCAGTACTCCAGTGGAAGGAAATGCTATACCCCTTGAGAAGCATCTTCAGGTTCAAAAGCCTACAGAGAATTGAAGTTACTCTGTGGTGTAGTAATTAAGAATAAACCCCATGTATTCTGTTCCTATAGGAATGACCATATGTCTGGGGAAATTTTTCAAGTCAGTGTCACTGATTCCTCCTTAAGCCAATACAAGAGCTTCAAGCCTGGAATTGCTTTCAAACCATTGCCTTACTCTCTGGGAGAGCAACTGTGTTGTGTAAGGAGCTGGCAGCTCCTAACTGCTTCCCAGAGCTGCTGCATGGAAGGCATACTGAATTCCTGCCTTGCCTTGGTTAACCTGCAGGCTCAAGTGACTGGAGTGAGACAGGCTTATTGCAGTGAATGGGAATTGGATTGGAAAAAGTTGATTTTTTGGTGCTGTAGGAACTGGAATGAAGGTAGCAGCGCTTGGCTCTCACACTCTCTTCAGAACAGAAATGTTGTGACTGTTCCCTTTTTATAAATAGAAATGCTCAAGTTCAATCTCCTCAGTGCAGATTTTGAACATGCTCAGCTTAATTTTACCTGCTGTCCTTCTGATGCTGTGGTTGTCACAAGGAAAACGTGTTTCAAGGCTGCAGCTATCGATTTCATTGTCAAAAGGTAGCTTGAGCTTTCACTTTAATTTCTGTGTTGGCCTGTTGGCTGGTGGAAACAAACCGATCTTACTCTGATGTTTCTATTCTTAGCAGGATGTTATTGTTTGAAGGCCTGTATTATTGTTTAAAGGCTGGAAATGTTTGCTTTTCTGGAATTTGGGTCTTGTCTTAGAGTGTTTCTGTCTTTAAAAATAGGCACAGCAGGAGAAGGGAGACACGTGCAGAGCTAAAACTTGGGGCCTTCTCTGATAAACTCACTTGTTTGCCTGTGGCAGTGAGCTGCTGCCTCAGTTTCCCTCTGTAATGAGACACTAATGATCCCTACTTCAAAGATACTTTGTGGGGATTAATTAATGCTTGTAAAGGCATTTGAAGGTGAAAAAGCAGGAGTTAAAATAGAGGAAGTTTCCATGCCCTGTGTAAATGTTCTGTGCACGGTCTTGAGTTCAGCTTTTTGAGACTCTCTTGAGCTTTCCCAGATACTTTGAAGGGCTTATTTCAGCCTGGCCATGGTGGTGATGGCTCTGGGGAGAGGTTGAGTGGTACAGCTGTTCTTGCAGGAGAGAGTTACTCACTCCTTACCCCAAAGAAGGGGGCCTCAGCATAATGGAGCAGTTAGAGGAACGTAGGTGGCAGGTGTACGGCTGAAAATGCTGCCACTGTCAGCAGGTGAGAGCCTGAGGTTAGTTCTGTGGTGAGAACAAGCTGTGGAGGGTTAGCTTTCATGGATAAAGAGCCTAAACTTACCTGGTTTAATTCAGGTTTCTCCAAATCTGCAGCAGACTTGCTGGAAATGGATAAAAAAATCTCTTCTGAAAGGCTCTGTGGACAAATGGTTGGGAGTGAGGAGGTTTAAGCTAGGCCAGCCCAAGGGCTTCTCCCGGGAGCAGTTGCTGGGAAGTTTATCAAGAGCTGAGGCTGGATATTTAAGCTGCTCTGAGCACAGAACATGTGCCAGTGCTGTGCTTGAAGCTGAGATGAGCTGTCGAGGCCGTGTGGGGTGAGCAAAACACCTCAAATTTTTCCTTTCTTCTGGAAACATCCTCTTATCAGCCTGAGACAGCCCAGCCTGCAGAACGTGCATCACAAAACCCACCCCCTGCCAGCAGATGAGTGGCTAAAATGACAGCTTTGGAGGAAATGTGGTGTTCCTGCTTCCACAGACGAGTTGTGACGTGGCTGCGTGGGCTCCTGCTGGTGGGAAGGGCTTGCTGAGGCTCCCGAGCCTCACACAGCCTCAGCCTGAGTTCCTCATGCAGTGCTGGGCCAGGCTGCAGCTGGCACTGCTGGGGCTGCAGCTCCCTGGAAAAATAGAAGGGCATCCTTTGCTGGGAATGTCGGATGTGGGAGTGAAGGGAGCAAGGCTTCCTTGGAATCGCAGGAATTTCTTGAGAAGTCAGTTCTCCTGGAAAGGCTGCATACTGGTTGTGGCCCACAGTGGGGATGGGCAACATGCTCCCCGTTTCATGATCTTTTCATGTCCAGCGAAAACGGGGTCTTTGTTGGTTTCTCTGTCCTCTCTCACTTGTGCATTAATATGAAGGAGAGCTCAGAGACTCTTAACAGGTGCTGCCTACTCTCTTAAAGCTTTTTAAAACCTCAACAGAAATGGCTAATTCCATTATGGAATGTAGCTGAAAATAAAATGTCACACATGACGCAGACATAGATGATTGTGTGTATTGTTGGCCTCCAGGCAGAACTCTTCAAAGTCACTTTTAACATTGATGGCTCAAGGAGAGGTGAGCAAAGAGACCTGGGTGAAGACAACTTTCTGAATCTGTCACCTGAAACAGATTGCCATAATAGGAAAAAATAAGTATTTTTTCGGTTAAATAATAGGAGAGCTGCTGGACTAGTAAGGTAATTGGAATACTGCTTATTAATGCAATATTTTTAACCAGACTTTCCAAGAAAAACCACATCCTATAAAGATTTTGGCTTAGAGGGGCTGCATTAGGCTGTCCCTGGGCTGTGTCTCAGGGAATGTGTTAACTGGCTCTGGTGAACTGCATAAATGCATGGAATTCTGATAATTTATTGCCAAAATGGCAGGTATTTCCATAGCACGCGACGACTGCCAGGTTGCAGTTATCCTAATTACTTTTCCTTTTGGATGCCTGCCTGCCTGCCTGCCTGCCTTTCGTGTGAGACCGTTTCCTGCTGTCTCAGGGTGGCTGTGCTGCATTTGAGGAGCAGGGATCAGAAAGGTGTTGGAGGCAAAGATGGAATGGCTTATTTAGAGTAGTGGCTTGCTCTGTTGTCACAGGCTTTGACAGCTTATGGGAAGAACCTCCCTGTTTCTGGGAAGAGGGGAGCAGGGATGAAATGCTACCTGAAGCTTTTTCCAACATGTTGCATTTTCTGCTGCTTTGACCTGTGGATCTGTGCAGGGTGTTCCACAGACCTGCAGTGACTTGGTGTGTCGTCTGGCAGACACACGAGCTGGGTGGGTATGCTAAATTCCTGCCCAGAACTTCTCAGAATAAACTCCTTACTTAGGGAATTCCTTCACCACGCTTTCCTCGTGCCCTATTCCCAAACCTTCATCCCTACGTTGGGCTTACTCTTTGTGCTAAAATACAAACAGTTGCTTGGGTTAGTTCTTTCATAACCTTTTGGCAGGTTGTGGTTAGCTCGTGCTGGGTTCCTTCTGCTTATGCTGACATATGTGGAAAGATAGTGATCCCGGTCTCCTCTGCTTTCCAGATGTTTTGGGTTGTGTTTTCACTCCTCGCATTGGCAAAGCGCCTCTAAAGCGGCTCTGTTCCTGAAAAGAAAATAATTGGGTTGAAGTAAAGTAGTCAGTCAAGAGATTTGGGGGTTTTGTTTGTTGGGGTTTTTTTTTCTCAGTTTCTTCTTTATTCAGAGCTGGTTTGAGTCTGGCCTGGCACCAGATGCAGGTGGCTGGCGGGGTGGGAGGTGACGGCAACTCCCTGAGCCACAGAAGCCTCTCACTCCCACTGGGAGGCAATTATTTTATTCAGGATTTGTATCTGGTATCCTGGCTTAGGGTGAGGCACAGATGACTAGAAGCAGCTAGAAGTGTCCTGTAACAGAACAGACAGGAGGAGGATGTTCCCTCCTTCTCCTTCTGGCTCCTGGTTGCATTTAGCAGCAGTCTACGCTGGTGTTGGTCAGGTGTCCATGTGAATGTGCACAGCTGTGCAGGTGTACCATCCCAGGATCCCTGCAAGTGCAGCCAAGCCCTTCTTCACAACACCCAGGACCACTTCAGAGGCCTGTGGGAAGGAGAGGATGCTGCTGCTCCTTTGGAGCCCCAGAGAGTCAGAGCAGCTCTGGGACCACAGAACAGAATCCCAGGATGGTTTGTGTCAGCAGTGACCTCAAAGCCCATCTTGTTCCAACCCCTTGTCATGGGCAGTGACACCTCCCACTATCCCAGGTTTCTCCAAGCCCCCTCCAGCCTGGCCTTGGACACTTCCAGGGATGGGGCAGCCACAGCTTCTCTGGGCAACCTGTGCCAGGGTCTCACCTCTCTCACAGGGGAGAATGTCTCCCTAAGTAAAGGATTTCTTCCTAGAATAAGGAGAGACAACCCTTGCCACCCCACCAATAGAATGTTCTGTTTCATCCTTAGAGAGATGGTGAAACATTGGCCAAGTCTTTATATAAAGAAATGAGATCTGGATAAAATGTTAATGAGAATTGTGCGCTCTGGGTTTCACAACTTTCCACTCGCATTGGAATTCAGAGCTCAGTTTGCCTTCTGACAGAAGTCTTTTCTCATCTCATACAGGAAAATACTCAAAAATATCGACTCATTTGACACTTCCCTGCAAATATTTAATTCTACATGAAATGTTTCTGATGTGTTAGAGGCTCACGTGCCATCCAGGCTTACTGCCATGGTTGAAAATTCAAACGTCTAAACGTTTTTTCTAAGCCAGTCCATGTTTTTCCAAACAAAAATTTAGGTAAGGAGGTGATAGGGTCGCAAAATGGTTTAGAAACAGTCAGAATTCCTGCTAATTTAGCATCCCACTTTTTGGTCAATACCCTGTTGCAACGTGAAGATACTTGAGTGGGTGAAGTATTTAATGTTCATCTTGTCCTTACCTGGGTCTGCTTGTTTCCTTTTTACTTCCTGTTCCAGGAGGTCTCTGAATATTTCCTCTCTCTTTTGCAGTGGTAGTCGCTCTTCCAAAACCTTCAAACCAAAGAAGAACATTCCCGAGGGGTCTCACCAGTACGAGCTGCTAAAACATGCCGAGGCCACGCTGGGAAGCGGCAACCTCCGGATGGCTGTGATGCTTCCAGATGGGGAAGACTTAAATGAATGGGTGGCAGTTAACAGTGAGTCACTGGCCTTTTCTTCCTTGTGGGGGTGTTGAGAGTGGGCTGACACCTGTGGGAGGACAGCTGTGTGTCCCTGTCTGTTCCTGGAGAAAAGGGGAGCTTGGGGACTCGTTGCTATCTACAGCTCGATGACAGGAATGTGCAGCCAGGTGAGGGTCACAGGGACAGGGTGACTGGAAATAGCCTCAGTGTTCAGGTTGGACATCAGGAGGAATTCCTTCATGGAAAACGTTGTGAAGCATTGGTGGTGTTGGAGTCCCCATCCTGGAGATGTCCAGGGAACAGGTAGATGTGCCCATCAGCCACAGGTTGGGATTGATGATCTCAGAGGTCTTTTCCAACCTGAATGAGTCTGTGATTCTAATGGGGTTTGTAATTTTCCTGAGGTTAGTTCCTTTAGTTCCTACCAAGTTTTGAGCCTTTGCTCTGGTAGGTCTCTGATGTCATTCTTTTCACTTCCTCTAAAGCTGTTTGTCTGAACTCTCTGCTTTCAGGCCAAACAATGATGCCTAAATTAGCGTTTTCTGATTGCTTGACCTTGTTTCCTCCTCCTCCCTCTCCCTGCTGCATGAGTTTTGCCCTCTGCTTATAAAGAACGGATTCTCCCTTTGCACTCTGTAGCTTGTGCAGTTTTGGCTGCCACAAGCTCCGTGCTCTGTCTGGGTGTTTCCTCATCTTTTGCCTCTCAGGCTTCATGTGCTGCAGCGGTGCTATGGGGTTGATTGTGCACTGTAGTAAAATTTATGCTGGAGTTAAATGTCCTCTAATTGTTTCTGTGGTTCTGCCTTTTTTCTTCTTGCTCTTTGACATGTTTGGGAATCGAAACTGTCACACTGACTGCCACCTTCCCGTTCCCAACCAGCCATGCAGTGCTCTGGTGCTCCACTTGCCTCTGCTTCAGGGCAGGCTGGAGTTGCTGAAGCCATCCTTTGCAAAAGTTAATTCACACTGCCTTGCAAAACTGAGCAGAGAAAAAGCCAGCCCACTTGTGTGAGTAAGCATTGCTAAAGATGCTTCATGTATTGCTGGCATCCTTCCCTTTTGGTGGTTCCTTCACTCTGTGTCTCTGCTTTCCTGTGTGGCAGCAGTTTTTCCCTTCCCAAATGACTTAACTGCTGAATTAGCTGGAATGAAATGGTAGCTGTGTAATTAAAGGGTGAACTGATGATGTGCTCCCTTCCCTCAGCACCCCTGCACCGCACTGAGCACCAGTGGTAGCTGTGAGCCCCCACTGCTCACAGAGAGGTCTCGTGAGGAGACAAATGGGTGACTTCAAATCATTGCTTTTCCCCTTCTCCACCCTGAGAGCACAGAACAGAACCTGCTCCGTGCCCTGCTGCTTCTAGCTCAGCTCGCAGCCTGACTGCTGTCTCAGGGAATGGCTTGACGTGCTTGTGGATTTTGACACTTCCAAGTGGGGGATTTGCCATAATCAGTCATTTTTGTCGGAGCCTGTGTGGGTTTTCTGAGCATGCTTGCCTTGAAGCAAACAGTGGGCTGTGGTTTCTGCTGGGAGCAGGGAATGGAAACTTAATTAACAGTTCCTGTGGGCACTTGAGAAGCGTGGGCAGATGTCCTGCATCTGCTGAGCAGTAGCTGTGACTTGCTCCAGTGATGTTTGTCTAATCTTGGCCGTTGGTCCTCTGAAAGATACCTCTGAAAGATAAAGTGGATTTTATAAACTGATTGCAGTGATGACACTTCCTTGAGACAGAACCTGCTGTTGGTTGTTGAAAAAGAAGCTCCTTTCCAAAGAGTTTGGAGTAATTAACTGCAAGAGTAACTCTTAACAGTAGGGTTAGATGGGCTGTAAGGAAGAAATCCTTCCCTGTGAGCGTGGTGAGGCCCTGGCACAGGGTGCCCAGAGAAGCTGTGGCTGCCCCATCCCTGGAAGTGTCCAAGGCCAGGTTGGAGGGGGCTTGGAGCAACCTGAGATAGCAGAAGGTGTCCCTGCCCATGGCAGGGGTGGAACTGCATGATTTTTAAATTCCCTTCCCACCCGGAGCAGTCTGGGATTGTATGAGATGTTCTGGGGAAGGGTGGGCCTTTGGAATACAAAGCCTTAGGGAAGCCACTGTCACCTAACAAGTACCTGCTCTCTCGAGTTGGGAAGTTTATGCTGAAAACCTTTCTGTGATTCCACACTTGCCTAGTAGGATTTGGGATTGTAATAACATGCACCAAACTTTCAGGAAAGGAAAATACTAGGCTTTCTCCTTCCTTTTTCTTCTTCCAACTGAAGATTTTGTTGCAGTGAACAATTAAATAGTTCTTGCTGGAGGCTGTTCCAGAAAGTTGGTGGTTGCATTCTGCATCTCTTTCATAATGGATCTTAAAAAAGCAACAACAGTGAAGTTGTTTTCCCAAAAACCATTCCAGAACCTGTGCAGCCTGGGCTGTAGGACTCTTGTGCTGCAGAGTGCTAACATGTGGTTTCCGTGCCTTTCAGCTGTCGACTTCTTCAACCAGATCAATATGCTCTATGGAACCATCACGGACTTCTGCACGGAGGAGAGCTGCCCCGTGATGTCTGCTGGCCCAAAGTAAGAGCCTGTTTGTCACACTGTTGAGTGGGTGCAGTTTTTGAGGTGATTTTTGATTTAAAAACTCGAGACTAGCTGAGATGAGTGCCAGAGTCGGGTGGCAAGGATGTGAAAGAAAGGAAGGATTTGAACTTCTGGTAAGGGGGTGGGGACTAGACAGTTGTGGTTTTTTGGTCTGTGTTTATATTTGTTTGGTGTTTGTTTTTTTCCTTTAATCTGGGAAGTAAATTAATTATCAATTTTTCCCCTTTTTTGTTTTTTCTGAAACATTAATGAGGGCTTCTTAAATGAAGTTTTTATATACAGACATTCTGTTAGGGCTTACCAAAATCTTCCTTGTAGCTATTATAGGAATAGTAGATGTCTGGATAAGAATCCCTGTGGCCTTCTTGGATTCCTGCTTGTGCTTTTATTGAGACATCCAGTGTTTGTGCTTTTTCCTGCCCTCTAATTCAGTTTGTGGTTCTGCTCTGGCTCTGGACTGATGCTGGCACCTCAGCCAAGTGTTGATATTTGTCCTGCATGAATACTACCTAAATCTTGGTATTGGGACAGTACTGGGTGGTGAGAAATCCTGTTTTTCCATAAATCCAGACACGTGCTCCATTTGGTGTGTCTGGGATTTTTGCATGTGTTTTTTGGATAAAATTTTAAAATGCTTTCAGACCCTCTGATTTGTTGCTGTTACAAAAATGGGGTTTTTTTTGTCCCGTTGTGAGCAACACCTTCATAATCCCTCATCAAGTTTGTTTATGGTGAAAATATTCCCCCAGCAGTTGTTCTGACAAAACTGAATTTGCTAAACAAATCGAGAGGACAGATTTATCAGATGCAGCTAAGCTTTGCATAAAACCACGTGTGTGATCTCTAACATACAAACCCTGTGGTTCACTGGGGAGCTGGTATGGTCAGGCTCCCCGTGTTAGGTGTGTTCGGGGTTTTTAAGCAGTACCTTTCCAAGATTATTCACTATCTGGAATGGTGTCAGCTGCATTCCCCAAGCCAGGCAAAATATCTGTTCCATTCTGAATTTGGGGAGGACTTGTTTCTGTCTGGTTGTGTACATAGCCTAGATGTTTCCTTAACCATAGATTCAGAGTTCCAGACTTGCCTGAGTAGGGAGGGACCGTAAGGCTCATCTCCTTCTAACCACGTGCCATGAGCAAGGGCACCTTCCACCAGCACAGATTGCTTCAAACCTCTTCTTTTAGCTGAAAGGCACTTTCTGTCAGTTCCCAATTTTTAACAGCATTCCTGGGAACCTACCTGTGGCTTCTGTACCACCTGTAGAACAGCCATACTTTGGGATCTCTGGCCAGAGCTAACCTAGTTCGGTGTTCAGCTGTGCAAAATTTTGTGAGAGTATTTTGGAATGTGAAGGGATTCCCTAAATGGGAGGGGTCTGATGTGTGTGGCTGGCAGCTGCTGGAGTGTGGCTGAAGTCTGGGAAGGCCTGCAGGGAGCAGTGGAGCAGGATTGCTGCGGGGAGGCTGGGTGAGGAGCAGGCCATGGTGCCGGGAGGGTGTGGGAGCAGCAGGAGCAGCCTGGCAGGCCCAGCAGGAGTGATTCTCTGGTGCTCAAGGCAGCCTTGTCTCACCCCAGGTACGAGTACCACTGGGCAGATGGCACCAACATCAAGAAGCCCATCAAGTGCTCCGCACCAAAGTACATCGATTACCTGATGACCTGGGTCCAGGACCAGCTGGATGACGAAACGCTGTTCCCTTCTAAAATAGGCAAGTGAATAACTGCAGCTGAGCAGTGCCCCTGGGTTACACTTGCACAGCAACACCCCAGTCCACCAGTGTTAGAAGGTCTCCTTAGTGATTGATGTGTAGGGCAGGCTTAGAAGGTGACGTTATCTATCTAAACCCACTTATCTTTTAAGGTATGTTGTAATAGGTGAACTCTGATCCATGTGTTAGAACGCCTAATAAACACCTGCCACAATTCTGGATGCAGGAAGTACCCTTTCTAACCAATAACTGGCTCTGTTCATTGGGTCTAGTGTTCTATTCACATGGAACAGTTCCTTTAAAAATAAAGCAGAGGGCCTCAGACCCTTATAACCAGTAACTGGCAGCTTTTTGTCAAAGAAGAGACATTTGGGAGTCATGAGGAGTTTTCAGGCCTTATCTCCAAAGAAGCTGAATTGCAGCTTTGATCTTAAGTTTATGAATTTTATTTTGCTTTTGGTTTTTTTCAAGTGAAGAAGAAAAATACATGTTTTGAAGAGGCTTCTTTTGGAAAAGCAGGAAGGAAATAATGACCAACCAACAGTTTGGAAAAGATAACAGGGGAGATCTCTTAGTTGCCTTGATTTTGTAAATAGTTTCTGAGGCTTTTGACACATTTTCATTAAGCTTCTTTAGAGAAACCATGCCTTCAGAGAGAAATTCAGAGGCCACAAAGTAACCAGCTAAATATGAATTTCCCGTGTGCAGCAGCAGTCAGAGGAGGAAGTGCAAGGTACATGTGTGCAGGGCAGGCTGAAGCAGGAGCATGAAAACATTCATGGGGGGACCTGAAAGCACTGGTGAGGTCCTGACTGGCCTCAGGGCATCCAGATCCTGGGCCTCTGGCCTTCAGGCAGGACTCGAGCACTTGGAAAGGCTGCAGAAGAGCTAAAGCTGGCTAGGGAGACTGGTAGGTGAGGAGAAGCCAGACAGGTTTCCTCTTTTCAGATGGTTGATACATATCTTTTTTTAGCCTGGGGAAGTGACAGCTAAAGAGTTCATTGCTCCCAGTAGCTGGTTGCTGCTGTTTCCCCGCCAATTTTAATAAAACCCGTGCAGTGACAAAGGTCTGCTGTTGAAACTGATTTCATCTGGGTTGCAGTGGCTTTCAAAACAGACAAATGTGGCCTGGGAGTAGAAGAATAAGCCATTTATTTCCTTCTCCCCAGGCGTACCATTCCCAAAGAACTTCATGTCAGTGGCCAAGACGATTCTCAAGCGTCTCTTCAGAGTTTACGCTCACATCTACCACCAGCACTTTGACCCGGTGATCCAGCTGCAGGAGGAGGCACACCTTAACACTTCTTTCAAGCACTTTATATTTTTCGTTCAGGTAAGGACACTGCAAACAGTGTTCTCGCTTCAAAGCTACGTTATCCCCCTTCCCTCGTGGGGAAAAAATCAGCATCCTCTCAAGTTTCCTTCCTGTAAGAGGGAGAAAAAGCTTCAGCAGTGGAACAGTGCTGGGTCAGCAAGTGGCAGATGGGCAGGGGAGGCTGTAGTGGCCGAACCTGGGCTTGCAGAGCTGACTGCCAGATGAATTCTGGCTAAATAAGGCTTCTCACCTGAGCTGTATCCACAAAACTCTGTCTTTCTCCTCATCCCTGTTACAGGAATTCAACCTTATTGATAGAAGAGAACTTGCACCACTTCAAGAACTGATTGAAAAACTCACCTCCAAGGACAGATAAAAGGAAGAGGACTTCATGAAGTCACTTGTTTCTTTAAGCGAGCGTGTGGTATTTGTTTTTTGTTAATTTGTTTTTTTTAAAAAAAAAAAACAACAAAACAACCCCCCTGCGCTGTTAACAGTGACAGCTGAGATCTACTTTCTGAGCTTTTGTTAGGGGAAATATTTTCTCTGTTAGTGACATGTGGTAAATAGCTTTTTTTTTATTATTATTATTATTTTATTGTTGTTATTCATTGTGGAATTTCTAGCAGGTGCTGAGTGTTTATAAAGGAAACGTGCTTGGTTGGGGGATTGACTCTGCTGGTGGATGGGTTCTTGTGTTGTGTCAGTGGTAGCCCATTCTCATGAAGTCCCTGGAAGACTTGCTTACATTCTCTAAGTGCCTTGGCAGACTCACTTCTGAGGTGCAAAGCACATACAATACTGAACATTGCTGGAAACAGAAAATATGTACTAACACCCAGACACTTACTGAAACTCGTTTTAAAAATATATATGTATCTATGCTTACGCTAAAAAAAAAAAAAAAAAAGCCATAACTTGCTGAAATCAATGATCTCCAGCTTTTAATACAAATACTTGTCTTATTTTTTTAGAGATGAATATAGAATTTTTCAAAGCTAGATTACTTCTTACAAAGAAAAGCGGCGTTCTCGCTAAAGCGGAGCAGCCAAGGTGGTGTCAGAATTACACAGACCTTGTGCTTAGCAAGGAGTTCCATGTCTGCTGCCATGGGACTTGGCATAGTTGCTTTTATTTTCTTAGCAGGAAAGCATCAGTTGGGTCAGCCAGCTTGTTAAGTTCCCCTAGCAGTTGCCAAATGAACAGGTAGTTTGCACAAATACAATTAGGGAGAATGTTCCCTATAGAAAATTGCACTGGGATAGTAGTAAGAATAAGAAGGAAAACCTGGCTCGCAAAAGAACTGGTGGAAAGGTGTTTGTAAGTTAGGGATGCAAAGCCTGGCTCCGAGGAGGGGCTCTGGCAGCCACTGTTTGCTGTTGGAGGAAATGTGTCTTGGAGGGGAGATAATTTCATGGGCTGCTTTGGAGTTATGTTATTGTGTTAGTGTTCTCCCCCGTTCAAAATCACTGCCCATCGTCAGGAACTCCAGCTGTTGGGAAGAGCAACAAGGTGAGGCCAAGGTGAGCACATGACAGAGAGGTTGAGCTTCTGTTTTGCGTGCCTTGGCTTGACCAGAAACGCCAAGTAAAGGTGGAAGTGGTGTGCAGGAGCCTGCAGAAGAGGTGAGTGGCCATTGGCACAGCCAGCAGGGAACAGCTGAGCACAGAAATGACTCACTTGGGAGCTGCTGGGTTCCCGTGGGGGATCCTGATCTTCTGGCTTTTCCTGTGCCACCATCCACCTGCAAAAGCCACCCATCTCCCAAATTCCAACAGCAGGGTTTAGACACAGAGCGAGCAAGGCAGGAGCTCTGAGGTGCTGAACGGGTGATGTCTCCCATGGAATTTCAAGGCGGCTCCTTGGTTTGTGGCCACGTGCCAGCAAGAAGGATAAATGTGTAGAAATGAGGAATTGCTTGGATACAGCAGTGCAGTGGTTCATGTTCCTGGCACACTTCTGTCCTAGGAGGGCTTAGTCGTTGTTGTTGTTGCAGATTTTTCTTTTGAACAGCCAGTTCTAGAAATCCAGAGGCATCTGCCACAGTTCAGCCCATCAGAATTGGAATGTATTGAGTATAAAAATGAGTCCTAGGTGGAGAGTGTGTTGTTTTTTTTTAATTCAATATCTGGCAGTAGGAAGTCTGACCGAATAGTTTCTGGGCACGTAATAAAAGCTTGGAGATCATGATTTGCCTGACAGCTGTACGAACACATTGTTTAATTACACAACACTTGAAAATAACATCATTGAGGATGTGTTTGCAGTGGTGGGGATGTAGGATCCCCATGCTGTTTCTTTTTGCAGCTTTTCATTGTTGTTTTGCTTCTGAAAGCTGTGGGACCAGAAGTTGACGTGTGTTTACACTCTCGGAGTAAGGGCCCCTGGAAATGCCACTCAGTGGAATCTGGATGGAGTGAATGTGTTAATAAAGTAGTGCATTTATGGGGGGAAAAGTGGGGCATACCCCCTGCCCCTCCAGATAAACCCCAGAGAAACAAACCCTGTGCTGCTCCAAGCCCCCACTGCGGACTTGGAGGGGTGATGAGCGCTCGGAGACAAAACCTTCCAGGTCCTGAGGAGCAGGAAGTGCCAGTGGGGTTGGACCAGGGTGTGCTTCCAGTGCTGCCTCGGGCCTTCCAGTCCGGCAGGGTCCCGAATTCCTGTGGTGTGTGGTGGTGTGCTGCTAGCAGCACATTGGATCTTGTCAGGGATTTGGGTGGTGACTGGGGAGGGCACCTCCCTGCAGCTGGGAGGGGGCAAAGAGCCGAGCCCAGGGAGCTGAGGCACGGCTGGCAGTGCTGGCAGTGCTCAGGGGATGGATGTGGGATGTGCTGGCCCAGTCAGGGATACGAGGTGCTCCTGCAGAGAGGGACAAAACCACCGCATTGGCTGCTGCGGGTGGCTGAGGGCCAGAACAGCTGTGGAGGGGCAGGCAGCCCATCTGCAAGGATCCAGTTCCTTTTCCTGCTTACTATGCAATGTAGAGCTTTGAACTTCTGCTTTTCCGTGGAGACAGAGAGGAGCACTGTCCTTTCCCAATCTTTAGGAACTGAGCCCTCTCCCACAGTGTCCCTGACCCTCAGCAGGTAAGGACACCTATTTGCTGCTATGGACTCAACTTACCTTTCAGATTGTTCCTTTCTCTTTCTCACCCCTCTTCCTTCCTCCTGGGTCACCAGACAAGATTTTACTATAAACACATCCTTTTGGATAGCTGTGTTTTTCCTTGCTGCCCTCTCCTGCTCTCCTGCCTGCCACAGTGCTGTTACTCTACATAACCCCCCTTTTAGTTGGATTGTTTAAGGAGCTGCAGCACCAACAGAGATTCCTTGCTTTTTTTCCCCCTCACTGAAATACTCCCTTTTGCACCGAATCTCGTTTCCTTCACTGCTGGTAGCAGTTGTCTCTTTTCCAGTCCCTCACTCCTAAAACCACTGGCAGTTTTTATGGATGCCCATCGTTTTTTCCTTGGATATCTTCTCTTTTAACATGAGACTAACTTTGGTGTTTTTCAGTGTTAAACCTTCTTATTTCCCTGCTTTTCTTATGGTTTCCTCTTGCCAGGTTCAGTTTGCAGCCTAGGAAAATAACCCAATTACCTTACTTTCTTGGAAGAGCCGATCCCCCAAATTGTTCATAGAATATTGTATTTTTAGGGGAGATTAATTTTTTATAGCCACTAAACTATACTCATTATTTTTGTACGTTTGCAACTCGGGGACGATTTTTCCGAGCCGTGTCGCGGAGGGAACGCTTATGATCGTGGTTGTTTGACTGCTTGGGAGTGCTGTGGTTGTGTGGTGTAGAGGCACATGCCTTGATGTGCACTGGGAAAGAGAGAGAGAGAGAGAGAGAGAGAGAAGGATGCAGTAAAAATGAACGAGGTTTCAATAAAAATGAGCGGGGTTTCAGTAAAAGGCCATTTTTGAAGGGAAAAAAAAAAAAATAAACTCCGAAAGCGACACTAAGCTTCCCTCCTCCTTTAGAATCCTGAAATATATGGGAGAAAAGGCAGTGTAATGTGTAAAATGCAAGGAGAGAACCCTTACTGTGAGCTAACTGTGCCAATACAGCTTCAGTTTGTAGTCACTGACGGAGATTTCAGTTTTAAACGAAAACAGCTTTTGATTAAAAAAGAGTTAAGTTGAATGTCTGAAAATCCGCACCGTGTTTATTTGAGAGTTGTAAATAATGTATACAGATGGTTGTATGTGATGGGGCAGAATATTTAAATCCTAGGGTTTGTTTTTGTTTTTTTTTTCAATAAGAAACTGAAGGCTGTTTATAAGAGAAAATAAATAGCTATGTTTGACCATGACTGTCTTTATTTCCTTCTTGGACTTGCTCCTCAATGGTCTCCTGCTTGTAATTAGATTCCTGCCCCCCACATACTGTAAACATCTGACCAGGACACACCCAAGGATGATGCTGGGTCCCCGGTGCCACATCATCAGGGTGGCTGGACTTTTGGCCCTGCCACGCAGCAGCACAGGTGCCTTGCTTGGGTTTTTCTTTCTCCCAAGAGCCTCCTGTGACCCCAACAGCTGGAGAGCTCTGGATTTCCTGCCCTCCCAGCTACTTGGGGTTCTGAAGTGCCCAGCCCCTTGGTAAGTTCCTCACACACGTGGCTGGAGGGCAGTAGGGAAAAGGTGGTTAAAATCTGGCTTTTACTTCAATTTTTTTACACAAATCTGGGGCCACAACTGCCTCGCTGCTGGTGCCCATCTCCTTTGGCTCAGGGTTTTTCCCTGTTAACCTTGGGTCTCTTTGGGTTCAGGGCCTGGGAGGTTTTAGGGTTTCACAGAATCCCACAATGGTTTGGGTTGGAAGGGACCTTAAAGGCCATCCCATTCCACCCCCTGCCATGGGCAGGGCACCTCCCACTGTCCCAGGCTGCTCCATGCCCTGTCCAGCCTGGCCTTGGACACTGCCAGGGATCCAGGGGCAGCCACAGCTGCTCTGGGCACCCTGTGCCAGGGCCTGCCCATCTCACAGGGAACAAGTCCTTCCTGAAATAAAGAATTTCAGCCTAAAGCAAAGAATTCCTTCCTAAAGAATCTCTTCCCAATCATTTTCGGTAGCAAGTGCCGCCGATCTCCTTTAAGGCCCGCTCGGGTGCCAGTGCCAAGACATTCCCGGGGGAGTGTTTCAGGCCCTGGGCGGCTGGGGCGTGGCTTTCCCTCCTCCTCCCGTTCCCTTTGTCCCGCGGGGCGGGCCGGGCCGGGCCGGCGCTGAGAACGGGAGCAGCTCGCGGCACGGGTGGGCGCCATCGACGCGCTCCGCCTGCCGCTGCTCTCGCCTGCCGCGGGGTCGAGCCGCGGCGCGAGCCGCTGACGTCAGTTGCCGCTCCGTCGGGCCCGCCGCTGTCGCGCGCCAAATTTGAAGGCGGCGCGCGCGGGGCCGGGCTCGCGCCCCCTCAGGTGGGTCTCGCGCCCGCCTCCTCGCGCCCCCTCAGGCGCCCTCGCGCCCCCTCAGGCCGCCATGGCCACCCCGCCCAAGCGCAGCAGGCCCGACCGCCGCCTCAAGAAGGTCGCCGTGGAGGGCAACATCGGTGAGTCGGCGCGTCTCGCCTATGTGGGAAGAGGGACGGGGAAGGGGGAGTTGGTGAGGGCTGGAGGGAGAGGCGGGTTTCTCGGTGCTTTCGGCTGTATCTGGGGAGGCACAGCTCTCCGGACTCTTCACTTCCTGCCTGCCTCCTTCCTTTTTTTTCGTTCTTCCCTTCCCCCCTTTTGTCTCCCTCCCATTTTCTCCCCCCTTCCCTCCTTTCCTCACCCCCCTTTCCCCGTGCCTTTCCCCACCCTCCTTTTCCTTCTGTGAGGGCTCCTCCCACTACGGCAACAGGGACGCTTCCACAAGATTTTCCTGGCCGTTTCCTTCCGTAAAAGGCTTTTAATCAGGTCAGGAGGCACAAACAAGCCCATTCATAATGTCAGAGACTTTACTCTGACACCGCAAAAAATGATGAAAATTGGGAGAAGGGAGAAAAAAAAAAAAAAAAGCTTTCTATTACCATTTTTAACTGATTTACCTGTTTGGTGTTGAAATCCTGGATAAGGTTTTCCTCACATCTTTCCTGTTTGTGGTGTAGAACACCCGGAATCACAGAATTTCCCGAACTGGGAGGGATCCCTAAGGATCTCTCAGTCCAACTCCTGACCTTGCATGGCACACCCCAAAATATCACCGGGTGCCTGGGAGCATTGTTAAGCCTGTTTAAATGCAGATAAAGGAAAAACCCCGTTGCTCCATTAATCGATCTGGATCATGGTGGGTGTGGGAGACTGGTTTATGGGAGTGGAAGGCAGAGTTGAACACTGATTAAATAACACTGCTGTGGGTGGTTTCTCACTGACGTTTTTCCTGCATGCTTTTCTTACAGCTGCAGGGAAATCCACCTTTGTGAATATTCTGAAAGAAGCCAGTGAAGAGTGGGAAGTGGTTCTCGAGCCTGTAGCTAGGTGGTGCAATGTCCAGCAAAGCTCTGGAGATGATTGTGAGGTAAAAGGGGAAAAAAGAAGTCAAGTGTTCCTCTAATTTCAGAATACCAGTACATCCAACAGACTGGGTATTTTTCAGACTCTCTGTGATAGCAACACTTTGGCTGATTGCTTTCACAGTGTCTGAGTTCCTCTTTTCCAGTTGGTTGGGTCTGTTACGGAATAAATGTTGTCCAACACCAGATGTAATTTCTGAAGATGGTAAAAAGTTGCAAGAGTTACTTGTAGCCACTAACCATAACTAACTTGTGAAGTAACCAGGTGAACGGAGAGGGTTGTTCCTGTGCCACGGAAAGTGCGCTCTGAAATGTCTTGGGAAATTGAGCACCGCTGCTCACTTGGTTCTAGCAGGGGGATTTTTTTTTTTCCCCAGCTACCTGTAATTCCATTGGCAATCCAGCTGCTACTTCCTGTGCAAGTGACTTTTGAGGGGTTGTGGAGGTGTTTTTCAGGCCTGGCAAAAAGCACAGCGTGTTTTGGTTGGCTCAGTGTAAGGTTTGATGGGGACACGTTGCTCCCGGCTTCTCCCGGGCTGCGTTCCCTCGGCATTCGGCGGCAGCGCCGTGTTTCTGTCCCGCGAGCGCAGGAGCTGACCACGTCGCAGAAGAGCGGCGGGAACGTGCTGCAGATGATGTACGAGAAGCCGGAGCGGTGGGCTTTCACCTTCCAGACCTACGCCTGCCTCAGCAGGATCCGGGCTCAGCTCAAGGCCCTGGATGGCAAACTCCAGGACGCGCAGAATCCCGTGGTGTTCTTCGAGCGCTCCGTCTACAGCGATAGGTAGGTGGGGCTGGAGCCCTCCAGCTGCAGGTGAAAATTGCCCAGAGTCAAATCACAGGGTAGGTGGGAGCTCGGCAGGGTCACCCAGAGCAGGTGACACAGGAATGCGTCCAGGTGGTTGAAAGGTTTCCTGTTGCTATGCTCGTGCCTGCATGTTTTGGTTTTGGGAACTCTATTCCCAGGCACGGTCTTGATGCACAAGGTCATGTTCTGTAAACTACCGAAGTTCCCACATCTGTTCCCAGAGGAGGAGCTTCGGTGATGGTCTCTGGAAAATGACCAGTGGTTCCCAAGGGTCCCAGCTCTGGGGTGGGCACATCTGTAAAATGTACAAAAAGAGTCAGAAAAATAAAGGAGGGGTCTCTTGCTTGCAAGAGCTCCACGCAGCCTCTTTGATGCACTCCCTGCCTCGTTCCTGTGCGTCCCCCACAGTTATAGTTTCCAGAGGGGGAGATTCCGTGACCTCCCTAAGCACTCCTTGAGTGCTTGGCCACCCTCATGGCAAGAAGTTCTTCCTCATGTTGAGGTGGAACTTCTTGTGTTTCAGCTTCTGAGCAACCAAAAAAATGTCTAAATAAATGCCCTGTCCTGCGTTTCTGGATTCAGACTTGATAACTGAATCCCATCCCGTAATCCTTAGGTTCTACCTGTGGCGATATATTGCAAAAAATAACGTGTTTTAATTTTTTGGTAAATAAATGACCCAGTGTACAAGCCAGCTGTGTTCTGTGGGTTATTCCTGCACACCTGAGCTGCAAGTGTTGGTGGTCATCATGCACACAGCTCCAGAAGGAGAATACCAGCTGTTTAATTTTGCTCCAGGAGGTTGTCAGAGATGGTGCAGTGTTACCACTCAGCTTCTTTTCTAGTTACTGTACTTGAGGCAACCCAAGGGATTCCTGTGTCCAAGGGAATTTTTGTTTCCATCAGTTTAATGTCCACAGGTACATCTTCGCTGCTAACTTGTACGAGTCTGACTGCATGAACGAGACCGAGTGGACAATTTACCAGGACTGGCACGACTGGGTGAATAAACAGTTTGGCTCGCAGCTGGCGCTGGATGGGATCATTTATCTCCGAGCCACTCCTGAGGTGAGGGGTAAGAATGTGATGGCACCGAAAACAAGGCTGTGTTCTGGGCCCTGCCCCTCGTCCTTAGAGCTCAGCTCGGGCTGCACTGTTCCCCTGAAGGCTGCAATACTTGAGCTGTGACTAGGTCTGGAAGTACTTAAAGGAAACGTTCTTTCAAATGTAGACTCTGTGTATTAAAGGTAATGATTTTCTCTTTTTAAAAACAGAGTACATGAGAACAGTAAACCAGAAAGTACTGCTGAAATAAAGCAAGCCACTCCAGAAAAGCACAAAATATATCTGGGCATAGCTGTTACATCAGGAATATAGCTGTGGGGGGAATAGGTACAACAGTCCACTGTAATGGCAGAGCTGATTGGGGGTGGTCTGTGGAGCCCCTACACCTGGGGCGCTGGAGCTAAGCCAGGTGAGAGCACACCCTGTATGCCAGGCCTTACGACCACGCTTTGATCTTGGGCCATCTAATATCTGTTTAAAAGGGGGGAACAGAATAATATCTCTTTTGAGTATGAAACTTGCTTGAACAAGAAAAAAACATGAGATTAAAAGAGCTGTAATGAACTTAGAGATCATTTCCATAGTTCCTCGCTTCCAGCTTCCATGCCTTCAAGTTCGTTATGGTTGTAAAAAAATGTGGAATGTGACACACTGGAGTAACTCCGACGGCATGTTGTTTTACTAGTTAGGAAAAGAACGTATATTTAAATTATAAAGTACAACACTTAAACAATTTTGGTTTGTTGTTGAAGCTTTAGGTGTGCTCAGGATGGAAACAAATGATTTCAAACGTTGGAGAACAGTTCCTAAGAGCCAGAAACATACTTTGTTCAAATTCAACAAGATTTTGAAATGCTCGTCTGTAATGTCAAATGGATGCTTCTGTGCTCTTGGCATGCAGTACAGCAATTTATTTGTTTTTATTTACTATCCTTTGCCTTTAGAAATGCTTGAACAGGATTTACTTGCGTGGGAGAGATGAAGAGCAAGAAATCCCCATTGAATATCTGGAGAAGCTTCACTACAAACATGAAAGTTGGCTCCAGCACAGGACACTGCGGTAGGGTTTGTTGAGTGGTTCCTTGAGGATGGATAAATCTTTGTAAGGATGTTCTGGGGTGCTTTTTCCACCAGTGAAACTTCAGCTTTTCTTAGGATATGTAAATATAAACTGCAGGCACATTTCTATCAGTGTTCCATTAGTAATAGTGTCTTTCCAGTTGATTATTGCTTGGATGTGGAGCATGCTCCAAGCTCTCTTCACACAGAGCTCTGAGCAGCAGAGGCTTCAGCTGAACTCTCTTGAATACACAGAGTGCTGTTACTCAGTGAGGTGCTGGGGGAGCAGAATGTCTGGGAGTCACGGATGTATCCCAGGAGCCACACTGTCCATTCAGAATTCCCTGTAATTTATAGATGCAGTTCTTTTTGTGGTGTTCTTAACAATGAAAATGCTGACAGACATTTGGATGCTCTCTCCTTTATTTCCAGCTACTAATATTTGCTTTGTTCCTCTCCCAATACAGAACAGATTTTGACTATCTACAGGAAATTCCGATTTTAACGCTCGATGTTAACGAAGACTTCAAAGGCAAAAAGGACAGATATGATCACATGATCGAAAAGGTAAAGTTTCACAAGCAGGACGGACTGATGATTCATGTTGCTCTAGAAATACACTTTAATCAGCCTCTTAAAATATGTAAGTCACAGAGTTCCATTCAGGTAATGAACAGTTTTACAGCCTATGGCAATACATATTCTAAAGCTAGGCCAAACCTTTGTCATTTAACTGCTCAGGTGTTCGGTACTTGCATCCCAGTGGGATTCAAACAAGAACAATTTGACTTTGATCTGAGTAGCTGCAATGACTTACAGACCTCAGCAGTGGTTTGCACATGTTTTTCCATTCTTCAGAAATAAAGTGTTCCTTCATGAGAAAAGCAGCTTTGTCCTTTGATCTCCACTGGTCCACCCAGGAGTGGAAGTGTTCACCTGATTAAAACCAGTCTTCCTGATTGAGCTTGTTAATCAGTGGAATGACCGGAGATGGCAGCTGTGGAGGGAGCGTGCTTCCCATCTGCACAAGACAAGATAAGGCCAAGCTCAGGCAACTTAGTACAGATCTTGGAGGATTTGATTCCAGGGCAACTGTCCGTTTATCTGGGAACAGCCTATGCCCTGTGTTGGCCCTATTTTTTAGCATTTCCTAAATGGAGCCAGGGAACAGGTACACTGTGTGTGCAGGCTTTGGTGTGTGCTGTGTGGGGACCCAGATCCTGTGTCCTTTCTTTTTACCTCTGTTGTGATGCTCATCCTGAAACTGTGCCTGGTGTGTAAATCCTGACAGGGTTCTCCCTGCAGGATTACTGGTGCTACTCTCTGAAGTAGAGGGTGACTTTCTTGTGGTGCCTTTAAAGTTAGTCTTGGCACAGTTACGTGTTCCCTTCTCTACAGGAAGGGATTTGACCTCTTTTTTCCCACCTCTTTGAGCCCTGACCTGGGAAGGGAAGGGTCACAGTTGGAGAGAGTGATCCAAGATCTGTTTCCATTTCACATCAAGAATTTGGATAAAACGTTTACAGATGGGCTCCGTGTAGGAGAGCCTTTGCCAAAAGAACAGCATCATGTCCTCTAGAGGATGGTTCCTTTTTGTGGAGTTGCCTGGCTTGAGTGGACAGAGGAAAATGCTCCTAGTTCAGGCTTTGTCACAGCCTAGTTCCTAGGATGTTCCTGAAACTTAAAGGCAGGAGTTGTGAGCCTGGCATTGATCTCCATTATTGTACTTTGTCCAAGCAGTGTGGTTTTGGTAGGTATTGCTTCGTTATTTCTTTGCCAGCCTCAGATGCCAGGGGACATCCTGACTTGGTGCCCTGGGTTGTTCACCAGCATTAAATCCGGCTGGTGTGCAGGCAGTGGGCGTGACTCCGTGGTTTCCAAATGACAGCTCCTGTGAGGTGGCCATTATCCTCCTCCTGTCTGGGTGACACCTGCTTGTAGTGCAGTCCTTTGTGACTGAGGGCTGTAGTTCAGCACCACAGCAGGGGGGAGCACAATCCCACCGTGTCTCTCTCTGCACCTGCTAAATTACAGGTACCATGGCTGGGAATGTTCTTGATGGACAGGTAATGGCACTGCTGAGCCACGGCTGCTTTTTCCCTGTCTCCTTAGGTTGTAGTAAAGCATAAAGCAGAGGAGAGGTAGATATACTTGCTGCCTATTTCTGCTGATAAACACTTAGTGTGATTGACAATATTTGTTTCTCTTTGCAGGTCAAGGAGTTTTTGAGCACGTTGTAATCCTCTTTGAAGTGCAGGCAGTCAAACCATTCCAAACTTCTGTGTGATCAAAGTCTCAAGTGCAGCTTCTTCCCTCTTTTATAGGAAGCCTCTGGAGAGGCACGACTCAGTCCTGGAGATTTGGTTGTGAGGAACAAATAAACTTCGTGAATAGGGAAATGATTAAATAAATCGGTACGTCTGTTCAGTATTATGTGAAGTAACAAATGCACAAATTCTGAAGAGACAAGGATTCTGAGCATTGCCAGATCCTTTGTCAGTTTTTGATCAAACCAATGAATTCTAGACTATTTTATAGATGTTGTTTATTTATTTGGTGCCCAACTGCTATTTAATTTTGAAGAAGGTAGCTGGTTGTTAGATCTCTTCAGTGATTTTTTAGTCGCATGGATTTCTAATGGATGTTTGTTGTTCCCAGGAAGTGAAAGGTAAAAACCACTTTTGCTGCTGACGGAATTTTATTATAACCTGGAATTTTATGTTTTAAGGTACACAGAACTGTTTTCTGACACTTTTGATAGAAATTCATTGTAGAATGCACTGAATTAAATCCAAATGTGACTGAAATTCTGTATATAGCTAGTGAATTTTTATATCTGTTTCTATTATGCACTGCAAACCAGGATATTCGAGGCTTTTTGTTACCTAGCACGCTTGGGGTTTTTTCACCTTTTTTTTTTTTTTTAGCTTTTCTGAAAGCAGTGCTGTTTTTGTTGCTGGTCAGTCCTCTTCTCCTGGATAAGAATATGTTTGCTGGCTAGGCACTGCACTGGGCAGAAGGGCATTTTGCAAACGGCCTCCATCTGTAAATGACGCGTTGCTAAATCATCCCATAATCGCATTAAGGATGCGAGAGGTGGCTTCCTGCCTTTGTTCCAGCTGCTCCATGTGTTCACTGGGCCTTCTGGGTGCTTATCCCAGATCCTGCACTGTTGGAAGTGGGATTTTTGGTCTCAGCTGCTTGGAGTAAGAAGGGGAGACCTTTGTGGAGTAGCTGCTGGCTGAGTCTCTTGTTCCTGGTGCAGAAAACGAACTTCAGGCTATCCATTTCAAGTGCTGGGTTTTATGAGCTGCCTTGTTCTGCTTTAAACACTTGTGAATGAAATGTTGGATTTTGAAGGCAAAATTTGATTGTAAAGCTTTTTATTGTCCACTGTGATGCTTCTGCTACCTGCTTGTTGGAGATGACATTTCTTCCTCTGTGGCTGGAGTTGTGCTGGCATTCTCTAATCATTGGACGAAAAATAAAAGTGGCTGGAAAGCCTTCTTAGTGCTTAATAGTGTTGGCTTCTTGTCTCATAAAAGAAGTAATATTGTGGATTGCTCCTATGTAATACTGGTACAATAGGTGTGTTTGGTGTAAAAAAAAGTTCTTTAAGATTTCTGAGAAACTGGCTGACTTCACTTTTTTTTTTTTTCACGTGTGGGAAATGAACTTACGGTACAGAAACACAGGATTACATAAAGTGCATCATGTGTATGACAGTGCTCAGTAAAGGAGTGTTGTATAATATTTATCTTATATGGAAAGTAGCACTAGTCTGGCAGAAAATCTTGCGCAGGACTTGAAGGTTGCACAGTAAAAGGAATGGTTTTAAGATCTTTGCTCCAGAAAGGAAGTGAGGTGGAATGGATGAAGATTCAGTTCAGATTTGCTTGAAACACATAGTACAAGCTTTTAAAGCATTCTTGGCGAGAGTCTGAACAGTAACAACTTATTTTGACTAACAGTGCAATTACTTCTGCAGTTTCAGCTGTCAAAATTGTGGATTTAATTACAGGAATTGGAATGACAGTGCTCGTTGCAAGGAAGTAAACATGTCTGAGTTCTAATAAAGGCTTCTTTTGAAACCCATCACAGAGAGCACACAAATTCTGTGGCAGGTTATCTGCAGCCCATTCCAAAAAGCTTTACAAAATCTCTGCCTGCCAAGTTTGGGTTGGAAGGAGCAAAGTCATGACCAATTATAAGAATGTTTTTAATTGCTGTGGAGAAAAAAAACAATATCAAACCACAAACACACAACCCCACTGGCCCCCAAGCTTCTGGGAGATCTGGAAGTGGCTGGCCTGGAGCACACGAAGCTGCAGTTCTTTGTATGTAGGACAGACACGGCACAGACAGCAGCAGAGATGGCCTGAGACGGGTCTGCCTGTGCCTCGGCTTAGACCTCAGCTCCAACAGTACTGCAGCCTTCCAAACCTGTCAGTATTTCCTTTGCTTACATCTATTCCCAGACTGCCACAAACCAGGATTGTTGTGTTGGCTTTTGCCTTTTAGAGATGGGAAAAGTTTCTGAACTGGTGTCTGCTGTTTGGTGAGGATTGTTTTTCAGCCTTTGGAGGTGGTGTCCCTTTCTCTTCCCTTGGGTAAGAGGTACTCTGATGGAATTGCCTAGGAATGTTTGCTTGTTTTAGTCAAGAGTCATCATGATTGGGAAACAAAATTGGGATGCTGGGTTTTTTCCAGTTAGAAAGCAGATTGAAGTTCTGATTAGTAGTGTTTTAATTGTGATGCAAGTACCCGTGTGAGCACTGGTCTTAATATTGCCTCCTTTTAGTCTCAGTCCTTGTGGCTGTTTTCTGTATAGTGGATTTTAAGTTCTCTTCTAAGTTCGTCTTCTCATCTCTAGGTGCTTCTTAAAACAGCAGCCAATTTTGTAGGTAGAACCTAATTTTCTATACTTTTGTGCCAGTTACTTGTACTCTTTTCTGTTTATTTAAACAGACTTCATAATAATGGAATTGTATATAAGATAGGATAAGTATTGAATTGATTCTGTTCTTTTTCTAGTAATTAGATACTCAGGAATCTCTTTGTGAACTAAAAATGACCCAGGAGAAACGCTGTGTGAACTGTTAAGCATAGACCAGAGAAGTCTGTATGTATGCAGCAGTAATTAGGTGTATCTTAGGAAAACACAGTGTGCAAGTGCTCCTGCCAAGAGGTTTCAGCATAACCAAGTGTATGGGCCACCAGGTGGTGTTTTCCAGCTCCAGTAGACTCTGCGTGACTGTGAGTAAATAAATCACTCTTAGCTTCCCTCTTTCTGTCTTTAAAATATTGGTATCTCCCCATGCCTTCAGGAACCTGGGAGGATGCATTAGTTAATACTGATGGGCTGTTTTGTAGCTCTGAAGTGTACTGTTAAATAATGGAAAAGGAAGGCAGCCCTGGTTTTAGGTTTTGCTCTGAGATGTTTTGATGCCACTGGCCCAGATGCATGGCCAGTGGAAGTTATTTATTTGTTTTAAAAGATATTAAAAGCCCTCGGTGGAACCTCAGCTGCGTTAGTTCACCAACAGAAAAAAATGAAAGCTGCAACTGTTTGTGAGGAAAGGAAACTTAGGAGAAGTTTGGTCTTGAAATACAAACTGATGGCAAAACTGCTGCAGTCCCTGTAGCCTAGTGGTAAAGGGGAGAAATCCTCGCAGGAATCTGCCACAGGAGGTCATTGTGTCTCACTCCCTGGGCTGGCTGCAAGAGGAGCATTAGGGCTTTAGCAGTGAATGGCTGTGGAAAAGGTAAAGGAGGAAGAGGTCACTGCCTCGCACGGCCAGAGGATAAATACTGCACGGAATGGGATAAACCTTGCTCTCCGGGAGGAGGGAGTGGAATAGAGCAAACCCCGCTGGATTAAGTGAATGACTAGAAAAGGCTGAGCTAATGGCAGGGGCTTGGTCACCAGAAGGCGTTCCGTGCAGCCACCAGCTGTTGATGTGCTGCGAGTGAACATTAGCACATGGATAACACTAATCCTGCTGCAGCCACGGCAGCCTTCAGGGCTGAGCTCACCTGGGCACAGCCCTGAGCAGTGCTGATGCTGACAGCTTGCTGCAAAGTAAAACACTTAGCACTTCTACTAACTGAGGCTATGCACAGTGCTTACTGTGCCAAATTAACCTGAACTGGGGATGCATCTCCTGAGTGCTGGTTGAAATCCAGTAGTGTGGATTCCACACTGGGAGTAAGCAGTGCAGGGATTTATTTTACCTTAGGTGTAATCTTCAGCACAGGCTGAAGATCTCTGGATCTTTCAAAGCCCTCTGTATACATTATAATGTAGTGCTCAGAGCCCGAAGTGGAGGCTGTTGTGTGCAGGTGACTTGTCGTTGGGTCTGAGTTTCAGTCCATGGGTATAGAGAATATGAGAGCAGTCTGAATAAGATTATGGTGCATGCTAAATGAGATGGCAGGCTATTGCTCATTTCTTGGATTTCTGCTGACTGCTCTTCCCAGTGTCCTGGGCAGGCTGGGCATTCCATATATGATCTCCAGGAAATCAAGGCTGTTCAGCTTGCATCATGGATGTTTGCTGGCTCATAGTGTTGCCTGGCTTGGAAAAAAGCTGTTGGTTTCTGAGAGTTATTTACAAAAATGCTGCCACTGCAGCTCTTTCAGAGGACATCCTGTGCGTTCTCCCGTCCTTTATTTTGTGCTTTGCTTTCCAATTTCCTTCGAAGTTGTTGTGACTTTTAATAACTGCTAGAAATATGATCTCGTACAAGTTGTAACAGACAAGTTAAAGCCAGTGTTTCACTTGGGCACAGCCTTCTTAAGGATGTGGCTTCTGCCCTGCTCCACTTGGCTGTCTGAGGTTTTCTAGTCCTCTTCTCTGAGTAGCTCTGTTGAGTTAACCCATCCAGTTGCCGGGGCTTTTCCTAGCTCCTCCTAGTTTCCATAGCACCAGCTACGGATGTATGCTGACTGTGTGCTCGTTTCTCATCGTTCCCTTCGGATTTGCCTCTGCTTTGTTGAAGCCATAGCTGTTCTCTGCTGAGCCTCCACCGCACCTTTGGTGTTGTCCTCACGGCAGCTCGTGGCCTTTACCCCAAGCGCTGGGCCCAGCACAGTGGCCTCAGGTCATTGACTGGCCTGTTGGTCAGTCACCTGTGTCCTGTCTGTGCTGTGCCTCGTGAGGAGAACACCCGCAGTCACAAACAGCAGCACCTGGCTGTTTAGGTATCACTCCTGATCTGCAGTGCTGCTGCTTTCCCCACGGTTCCCTGCAATGGTCCAGCCTAGTCGTGTAGGTATACCAGGTGTGCTTGTCCTTGCCAGCGGTTCTTTGCTGTCTCTGCTATGTTGTTGTTTAGAGAGCGGGCTCATGTCAACTGACTGAAGAGCTTTTTCCAAGTGGGGGTTTTGGTGCAGCTTGTGCTCTTTTAACCAGTCTGGTTTCTGACTGGGAGACTTGTGACACAGGAGTAGAGCTCTGTTTTTTGGAACTGGGCAGTCTGAGCTCTTGAAGAGTAAAGTGAGATTCCCTGAGGCTGGGAGCCGCCAGGCACTCCATTGTCAGCATTCCTCGTGCAATTGTGCATGCACTTCCACTCAGGTTTTTATGGCTAATGAGTGCCCCTGCTATTCTTAGACCTTTAGCTGTGGAGAACAGATTCACCTCAATTTCAGCTCTTTCCTGCTGAGGTTTACTCTTGTCCTTTGACATAACCACGGCTTGTGCACAGGACTAGCCTTTTCCTGGAAGGACAGTGTGACACCGGTTGTTCCGCTGCTGGGGGCTTCCCAGCCGGTTCAGCATTTTAGGATAGGTGGGACTGAGCTTTGGGGGTGCTGCGGCATGGTGCACTCTCAAAACGAGTTCTTGCTGTGTTTCCGAATGTCACGGCTGTATTGCAGGCTTTAACTCCGGTGATACACGTTTGCTGTTATTTAGGTATGTCCATAAAGGCTTTTCTTGAGATCTCTTATCGACTTAGACTGAGCCTATGCCTGCAGTGGGACTGATGGAATTCATCCATGCCGGAGATGAGTCACTAGCTCTTCCTGTCTGAAAATTTCCTTTTCTCCCAAGGTTGCTCACCCATGATACACTCAAAGTGATAATGCGTCTTCCTTTTATGTTTTATTGACGGTCTGCACTTGCCAGTTGCCCTCAGATGAGGACACCTCCAGCATCTGGTTGCACTGTTGGCTTTAAAGACTGCTGTTAGCATTGCTTCTGGGATCGCCGGTACAATCCAGCTGGAATCATATTGGCAGGAGGTCAGAAAGCATTGCTGGCAATGTAGCAATTGTGTTTGCTTGTGCAGCACAGGCTGAAGATCTCTGGATCTTTCCAAGCCCTCTGTGGAACCCTCCTTTTAGCCCCTTTTGTCAGGAGTTTTGAGTCTCTGCGTTTGTTGTGCTGCCTTTGAGGGGTTTTTGTTTTTCTCTTCTACTCTGCTTGTCTCTAGTCCTGGAATATAACCCAGTTCTCCTTCCTGGTCTGTCACACCGCTGCCCAAGGACTGAGCCTTTGAATTTCATTTCCCTACACCGGCACACATGTTGGATGGGATACCTGCACTGTGCTGTCATTTCACCTGCTCAGGATATTTAGGCTAAAGTACTGGCTGTTCCCACTCTGATCCTTGTCTTGGTAACTGTAGTTGCTTCAGGTCTTGGAAGACATTTCTGCAGGGGATTAGATCTGCCCTACGACATTTCCTGCTGGCTGGAATAGGATGTCCCTTGAATGATCTTTTCTTTCAGTAGGAAGCACTTAAAGTCTCAAAATCCAATGTAGACACTAGAATTCTCGGCCTCTTAATGTAAGTACGGATTTCCACTTCTGCTTCTTGTTTTCAGGATGTTTTGTTTGGGGGTTTTTGTTTGTTTTTTGGCAGTGCAACACCCAAAACCTTTCAGTGCCATCTCTGATCTGCTTAAAAATATACAAGTATGTATTTTAAGTTTTTGTCATTGCTGGGGGTTTATTTTTAAGCGACTGTGGGCTGTTTGTAAAAATGAACTTTAATCTGAAATAATACCCAAACTGTCAGTAATTGCAAGTCCTTGTTTCCAGCAGTGACTGCCTGACAGTGTAAGGTCTTGGACATGTTGCTGTTGTGAGCATGAGTCATCGGTAGTACCTGTACCCTGATAGGGAGGTGTGCCTTGAGGGTTGGTCTGTATTTTTAACCTTTTAACTGCTGTAGCCTCTAACCAGGAGCCTTGGGAAAGAGGGCTGGGCTGGCTTGCACACACCTGGCTGGGGCTAGCGGGGCTGTGCTCCTGCGGGGTCACAGACACTGCTTCTGCTCCAGCTGCAGTGTGTGCTGGGGACATTGCTGTCGTCCAACAGCAGCATTTCATCAGTGCTGCTGCTTTGCACAGTGGTCAGAGAAGATTCCCATCCACGGGATGGACATTTTTGGTCCCTCAACAGTCAAAATGAGGGTTCTTAGCTTTTTTAGAGGCCCTGACAGGTTAACTGTCAGATTTGAAACTTGTGGGCTTAGCAGTTCTTAGTGTAGACCACTTCTACAGGAGTGAGATGATTTTATGGAATGGATGTCGGCTTCCTGAAGGCTTCCTCTGTCAGCTTTTGCAAATCCTTTGGCCCATCAAGTTAGCTTGGGTGGAACTCTTGCTTTGAACCATGGCGTGTCTCTCATTGCAATGACTGAGTGAGGGGTGAGAACAGGCAGTGACCTGAACGAAGCAAAATACGTCACGTAACATGCTGAGGGAGTGAGGTGAGCAGGGACTACAACAAGCAGCCTTAGAGACATTAGGAGTAAATTGATGGATGGAATTTTACTTCCAGGTTTGGAAGTACAATGCTGAAAGGTCTGCTCAGCAGTGAGGGGGTTTTGTTGTTTCTAAAGGAGGGAAGGATAAAAACTGACCCTGTTTCTCTGTAGCTGACAAGTGTACTGAGAGGTGGGAAGTGTCACCTCAAGACGTGCCTGAAGAGCTATTGCAGTGTGTGGAGTTTCCCTCCCATATCTGATGGAAAGGAAGAGGGACAGAGTGGAGGTTAGGAATGTTCCACGCTGCTAACCTGTTACCTTGAGTGATTGCCAAAGCTTCAGCACTCAGAGAGCAGGTGGGTGCTGAGTTCCTGCCTTGCTGGTGACACAGCAATACCTCTGTGCTGGCTCCTGCGTGCTGGACTTGTGAGGAAGCAACAGTGAGAGAACAAAGGCAAGGGTAAGTCCCTCAAGGAATTTTAATATCGTTGCTTTTCTCTCTAGAAGGTCTGTATGTCCTGGCCACTTCCCAAGGGAGGTGTTTGGTGTTTTGCTCTTCGTAGATGATGGCTGTTGGGGCTGAGGAGGCTTCCTGTGAGCCTACTGTGATGATGAATTCCGTCATGCCGTATCAGTTCCATATCTAGATCCAGGGCAGTGCTGCCACTCGAGGGTTGTGTGTGTAGGAAAAGCCATTTGTGAGGGGCTGGATGCTCCAATGGTGGTTGTTGGGTCAGGCCTTTACATCCCCACAGAGCTTGTGAATAAGAACTGCTTTGAAGGGGATCTACTGATGGTTTTTCTCTGCCAAATAAACAGGTTAACGACTAAATAAGGCCATTATAAACTTGGCAGCCTCTTTTGTCTTCTGTCTTCTGCTGGCACAGTTGCTTTGCTTAAAAAGCTCTTTCTGTCAGTGCAGGTTTTGCCTGAGAAAGCTGGAATAATTTCTTGCAGCAAGAATAAATTTTCACCAGGAAAGGCTGTGCTCACCCTACAAGCCCTTTGCTGGCATCAGGCAGGGTAGAGGTGTGCTGAGCTCACGGCGCAGGCTTGCCCTCGGAGTGAAGGTCTGGGCACAGCTGTTTATTTGAACTGGGACTTAGCTAAGCACATGTTGTAAGAGAATGAAGGTTTGTTGTTTTCTTTTCCCCCTGGCACATTGCATATTGTCTAAGAGGAACCCACCAGGTTAGCCTGTGGTTTTTATGTTTGTTTTCTTAATAGCATCTCCCAGTCATGAGTGCTGAGAAAGGACTCGGGAGGGAGCCATCAGTCCCAAACCTGATGGAAGTTTTTGAGGCTCTCATCTCTGTTTCATGCCCTGAATGTGGTGGGGTGAGGGGAGAAAGTGATCTCTAATCCAGCTAAACACACCAATGACTCCAAACTTGGGTTTGTTTGCTCGAGATTAAGATATGCAGATGAGCTCTCTGTCAATGTTTAATGAAAGGGGTTAGGGCGGTGGTTTCCCCTGACACGTGTAAATTGGAAATAGTTGTGTTTTGCTTTGGATACAAGTTGTGTGGCTTTTTTCTTCCTTTTCCCCTTCTTGCTATCTGAATTCTGCTGGCTTAGAGCACAAGTGCATTCAGGTTTTACAAGTCACTGATGGGAGATGGAGAAAGATGTTTAAGGTACCATTCAGCTTCTCAAAAGTAATGTGTGTCTGAACTTCTTTTCTGTGAGAAAGTTGATTTCCCCCTGCAGGCAAGTTCTGCTGTGGCAGGAAGGGACATCATGAGATGTGGGATTGGGCAGACTTGTACTGTCAGGAAATAAGTTAGATTAGGAGTGTAAAACCAGTGTTGTCGGGATAGTGGGATGAAAAGTATACTGCAAACATAAATAATGTGGAGAAAAACAGCCTCTGTGAAGTTTGCACTGCTGTACTATTTAGAGATCCGTTTCACCCTGGAGCTCTTTGCTTATCTGCTCTTGGTAAGGAATTGGGCATGTTTAGATGTTACCTAAGAAAAGGAAAAGGGCATTATGGCATTATGACTTCCTTGTAATGAAGGCATTTGGTTATAATTCGTGTAGAGCAGGGAGTCTTTCTAGAGGCTGGTGACAATCCCCAGCCCCACTGCTGATTTCTTCATTTGTCCTAACTGCTGTTACAAATTGCTTACCACAGCAGTGCGCTCCTTGCCCCTGGCAGGCTATTGCACAACCTCATCTCCAGGGATTTGCAGCAATGTTCTGATGAAATTGGGTATCAGTGTTCATCTGTTTGTTTTTTTAAAGCTGAATGTGTGATATGTGAGTGGCTGGAAGAAGTTAGGAGGCAGTAGAGTCATTAAAAGGTTACTTAAGAACTTGAAAGTAGCTTTGCTTAACTGTGATTTTCATTTGATAGAACAGGCCCCATCAAAACAGTCTCTAGTAGAGCTTGGGGCTGATCACAGATCGGCTCAAGTGAATGAATTTCCCACAGGATAATAGCTCAGAATTTATTACTTATACACAATTGTATTTGCTAAGAAATTAAACATTTCCTTGTCTATTTTTTTCACTACAAAGGCAGCCTGCACCCTTTGTAATCTTTTTCTGCAACTCCATCCTCCTGAATCATGGAGTCAAGGAAGGGTTTGAGTTGGAAGGGACCTTAAAGGTCCTGGGTAGGGACATCTTCCACTAGCCTAGATTTTTCCAAGCCTTGTCCAGCCTGGCCTTGAACACTTCCAGGGATATGTTCAAGGCACAGATTCTCCAGGTAACTTGTGCCAGGACCTCATCAGTCCCAGAGGATGTATCTTCTAAACCTGTCTGCTGTCAGTATTTTCCTTATTCTCCATGACTTGGTGGCTTTGCTTGTCAAGTTCATGGAATTTGGCCTTCTGGGATTGAAGGGGTTCTGTCTAAATAATGATGGTGTGATGGTCCCAGATGTGGACTCGGCCAAGAGATTTACTGAACCCTGTCCCACAGTAGATTTTTCTTCCTTATATTTATAGGTTACCTGGTGTAACTGGGACTTGGGTAGCTTCCCAGTAACTCCACCAGCTGTTTGGGTACCAGCTAGAAAGGAGCAAAATGGGCTTCCTTCTTCCAGGAGGTTCTCACCAAGTTTACTGTGTCTTCCTGAGGTTTGTTGGGCAGATGCTGTTTTTGTATGACTTACTATTGGGCTTATTTTCCATAATGATTTGGGAAAGCCAATTATTTTTTTCCTCCCAGTCCAGGAATGATTGCTCATTTTTTCCCATCACTGAGGCACTGGTTGGAAATAGGCAAAGATTTCACAACTTTTTGAAGCCAACTGTCTTCCTTCCCTGCTGAGAGCCCTCCGGGGCTCTCCTTATCTGCCTTATCCTGTGGTGACATGCTTCATTTCATTTCTCCCTCTGACCCCACGTAACCTGGCCAGCCCAGGACCATTCTTGACTCTCACTCTTCACTGTGTGTGATTTGGCTTAATCCTCTGTCCCCCTGTCATCAGGAGATGTCACCTCCCTCTCCTGACACCTCTCTCTGTAAACTCTCCCTCTGTTTTCTCGGTGATGCTTGGATTTGCAAAGGGGCAGGGCTTCTAAACTCCTGACAGATTTTGCCACATCCTGCATAGGCTTTAGAAGCAGCTTCTGTCTAGTGTCTGGGGGAAAAAGTGCCCACAGCATCTAGCTAGTCTGTAGTCACGGTGATTCCAAACACGGAGTATGGCTCTGTAACCACACACAGCACAGTTACTGCTCAGTAATCATCACAGCTCATTATGGTTTGGGTTTTTGCTGTCTCCTGGTTGCCTTTCCTGTAATCTCTTAGCACCTGGGATCTGGGTTTTGGCTTTCTTCTCTAGGAAGATTCTCTGAGGGTTTTTTGTCTCATAGGCTGGCCTGCCCACCCCAGATGGCTGAGGGCCAGCGGGTGTCCGAGTGCACATGTAAGACCAGTTTTACTGCATAGATTTGGAAGGCAGGTCCTTACAGTTCTCAGTGCAGTGGCAAAAGCCTGTCTCTATACCCAGGCCATTGACAGCTCCTAAAATTCATTCCCATACTGATAGACTGGCCTTCTGAGAATTGTCCGTGGTGCTCAGCTTCAGGATTTCCCAGACTCGGCCATGAGTTAAACAGTGTTGGGTGTGTGCATTTGTGGTTGTGGGGCATTTTGCTTGTTCCCATTGGCTACTGCAGCCTTGTCTTTGACTTCTTCCTTTCTCCTGTGAGTGTGGTTTAGAAATGGACTGGTTAATCTGATGCTTTAATGATGGCCCAAATAGCTTTAGCCTCAGTGATCAAACCACCTGATTTTATCCACCTCCTAGGGAGTCCTTCCCCCCTTTCCTGCTTGTTAGCAAAGGGAGGTGTTTGCTGGATAAGCAAGGCTGGACAGGAGCAGAAAGCTGAAAGCTTGTGACATAATAATGAACTAAGTGCCTTCTTCAAGTCCCACAGTTGCTTGCCTTGGCTACAGAGAGAAAAAAACCCTCGTTGCTCTGTGGTAACAAGCTGGCCTGGTGTCCTGGTGGGAATGCACCTGCAGCAGAGCCTCAGGGCCTGCACAGCTAATTGAGATGTTGAAAGCTGAAGCCTGGTCCAGCCTGGCTCAGCCCCACTGCTGACTGTTTCACCTGGCAGCTAACAGTCCTCTTCATGTTGCAGTTTGGCCCTGGCCTTTCCAGAGGCATCTAGGCACGAGACAAATAATCTCTTTTATCTGTTCTAGGCACCCCTGCAGCTCCTGGCATGGCTGGCAGTATCTGAGACTCTCCCAATCCTCCATCGTGCATTGCTGTGAAGCTGAAAAGGAACTCGCTCCAGCAGCACAAGGAAGGAGCAGAAATGCATCACAGGTAACGGGGGGAGTCCATGGCTACAGCTGTGATGGTTTCTTTCTGACTGATCCACACCCAGTGTATGCTTCAGCAGGACACATGACTTAATATTTTAGTTGGGCAGTTCTACCTTATGGTTATATGACGGGAAGAGAGGAAAAATATAAACTGCTTCTCTGATGTCAAAGTAAACAGACATTCTCCAGTGTCTTTGGAATTGGCCTGTGGGCTGAGCAAGTGTGACCTGGGCTGGTGGGAAAATACCTTGTGGGAAGAACCTCTGTGGTCCTGAAAACCTAAAGCAAAATGGGATTAGACTCTTGGGTTGTTCCATGGCTGAATAATGCCACAGAAGAAAAGGAAAACTGGTCCCTGCAGAGTGTGAGATGTGTTAACAAGGGGACACTGTCTCTGTGCTGCTGTTACAAAGCGTTTAACTTGGAGACCTGTCAGCAGTTAGTTACAGCTGACTTTTAAACCGTCTTTTTTTATAGGTAAAGAACATTTTATTATTAAATCTACACTCACCTTCACAGGCTCAGGAATTTTGGATTGGTTGCAGAGGCAATTTAGCACCCAAATCTCTCTAGAGATGAGATCACGTCAGTTCTTTCCATAACAGGAGTGTACAGTATTTATTTCTGCTTTTTATACAACTACCATTTTTTAAAAATTGTCTTTTGGCTCAGCTACCTAAAGCCAACCTCTCTTATTGCCACATTCTTCTGACTGTGCCTTCTAATTATAAGGCACCCGGGAGGAATTCAGTCTAACACTGTCTTCCTTCAACATGTTGTTACATCACCCGCAGAAAGATCAGAGATTAACCCTTTGTCCCAGGTAAATTAGAGCAAGTGGAACAGCAGAAGCAAGCTGGCATTACTTCTTCCCAGAAACAATGTGAGGGTACACTAGGGAGAGGACTGGTTGACCTCAGAGCAGACTTGCCTTCTGGAGAGAGGAGGTGTCCCACTGCTCCAGGCTTTGGAACAAAAAGGTCCTAAGAAACAGATTGGTTGTACTTAAGACTGGTGGTCTCCTGAGACCGTGTAGTGAGGTAGAAGCAATGATAGCTCCAAAAGTCACACTGCTGTTTATCATGTCCTTTCCCCACTCTGGTCTGTGGAGCTGCTGAGGAAGGGTGCTGGCTCTAAGACATCAGCATTCTTGCTTAGAATGATCTGTATTAAGTAATGGTTTGAAGGGCTTGGGAGAATATACAATGGATGGATATCTGTGGGAAGCAATCTCGGTGCTGTCTGAAAACAAGAGACTCGTAATATTTCAGAAATTGCCATCATTTTTGGGTGTCCATGTTGGGGTTTGTCCCCTTTGGTACAAAATCCCAATTTCTAACGGGAAATAACCTGCATGATGGAAACTGAGGGAGCTGAAGCACCTTGCTATTTCTGAGAGGCTCGGGAGGGGCACACGCAAAATGGAGTCACAGCTCTAGTTGGAAAGTGTTGGCTGGAGGAGGGGCCACTGGATGGAGCTCTTGTCCTGTGGTTGGCCACCACTGGTTACCTGAGAGGCAGCACCTGTACCGGTGAGGAATTCCGCTAGAAAACCGTTCTTTGAACAAGGTAAGGGGCTGGGATTCCACCTCCTGGTCCAGAAGGGAAGGTTCAAGCAGTGTGATTAGCTGTGAGCGTTTGGGAGGCCACTTTCATCAAGGTGGGCAAGCAGGTATGGCCACCACGAAGCTGCAAAAAGTCTGAAAGGTGCCAGGTAAAGGTTTGGTCTAAACTTGTGGCTCTGAGCTGTCAAAGCCAAACGCTTTTGGTTCCAAATAAGCTGCTCACCTGAAAATCAATCGTTTTCCAGATGTAAGGGGTAATAAATCCGGAAAGAAAGCTACATGTACGTGCAGCTCATGTAGTTACTGACATAAAAACTGAAGCATTTCAGAGAAACATGATCCTGTTCTCCTTGGAGATGTGTGGTCCATCTTCATTGCTGTTGCTGGCTGGAAGCAGCAGAATTGCTAAGTCCGAGTCTCAGAATTGCTGAGACTGACACTGCTGGGAGTGGGGATTGCAGGGAGCGAGGGCTCAGAGAAGGTCATGTGGTTGTATTTGGCTGTAGGTGATGGTTTGAAGCCGTGTCCTGAAGGAAAGTGCTTTTAGCAGAAAGCTTTCCAAATGGCGTTTGCCCTAGTTTTGTGACAAAGATGTTGGTCAAGGGGGGTTTTTAATAGGATTAGTACTCACAGGCACACTGTCTGAAATAGCATAAAGGGTCCACCTTTTCTTCTTTTTGTAAGTGAAAAAGGAAAGGACACCTCTTCAAAGCCTACTGAAGGTGGTTTTTTTAAAGAAAAAGACTATAAGTGTATTGTTTGACTTGACTGTTGGGCTTCCTTGAACTGAAACAGGCCATTTTATGTCATTTTATCTGCCTTTTTCCATGCATTCAAAACAGGGCTATTGCTAGTTGCCTGCCTGGTTAGGAGTTAAAAGGACAAGTGAAACAGTGCTTATGACATACTGTATATTTTTAAAACATGGTGTTCTTTCAGAGGAAGGAATTAGAATTGGAATGCTTCCAAAATCCAGTTTTAATAACTTGTGCGTGACTTCCAATAGGAAAAATTCCTTTCTTTTCACTTTGTTGCTCTTCTCATAAAAAGTTTGGATCTGTGTGTGTGTGCCTACATATGGGCATGTGCATGTTGCATCACCACTTTAGGCACAGCTTTAGGATACTGACTGGTGGGATCTCTGGACTGTAAAATCACCTGTCAGAATATCTTGCTTTAAGGACTGTGACTTGCCTCCTTTTTTTATTTTTGTTCACCAGTTTGGGATAATATTTGCAAATGACTTGTTTCCAAGGAAAATGAAGTGTTTACTGCAGGAATTTGTGGCTAGCTCAGGGCTGCCTGAGATGTATAATTTCAGGTGCAGTTATGCATCCAGCTCTCTGTTTCCCCTGCCTTCAAAAAGTACCAAGGATGTCACATGTGGCTGGTTTGCCCCCTGCCTTTCAGGGCAGAGCTAACCTTGCCCTTCCAACTCACAGTCCTGGCATTCCTTGTTAAAAATTCCTGACTGACTATTCAAAGCCTTCCTTCTTCATGTCCGTGTGAAGATTATTAGGACAATTATTGGGAGCTAGTGGTAGCCAGAGGGCTGATAACATAGGTGAAAGTAAACAGTGCTGTGGTGTAAGATGTCACTCTCTTGAGGCTTTTTAGAGTGTGCTCCCAGCTGTTCTACCTGCTTGGTGCTGTTTGAATGGAACAAGCTTAGTTCCTTGTTGTGTGCTGGTCGTGGGTCCCAGCAGGAACTGCCTCCAAAACAGCTTCCCAGGGCTTGGGTTGCTGGCTGTGGATGATGAGATGCTACTGGGAGAGGGGTAAGGAAGTGAAAGAGGATGTGGGTCACATTTTTTTTCAAGTTCTTTGTGGCATATGCGTTATGGCACGATGCCTCTGGAAAAGTAAACAGGACTTCAGGTTTAGTCATGCCCTATGCTTATTATAGTCCTGCTGAAGGATTCCAGCAACTTGCCAAGTGCCAGTGCCTAGCAAGGGATAGGGATAGGCATCCCAGCCACAGAGCCATCTGCCTCGTGGGTTGGGAAGAGTCTCTGACAGCTGGTGGAGATGCTAGGTGGGAAGAGCTGGTGCACAGACAAATGACATGCTAATCCCAAGTCGGAAAAGGGGGTGATGCCAGCCGTGCGGGACGGGGATTTTTGCCTGGCAGGTGTCTGCAGACCTGCTGGCTCCCCAGAAGAGGCATTCCTCTCCTTCTGCCAGTGCTGGCCTTCTGCTCCCAAATCAGTCAGCACTTGGGCAAAGCGTGAATAGAAATCACATAGCTGAGAATCTGACTGTGCCCTGCCTAGGTGTGTGGGAGAGTCATCGGGAAGGTTAACACGGGGGTTTCTGCTGTGTAAGCTGCAGGAAAATTCTTCTGCCCAAACTCCTGCTTGCTTGCTGCGCTTTGACTGCAAGAAGAGTGAAGAGAGCACATGAGAAAGCTCTCCAGGGAATGAGCAGCAGGATGGGCTTAGGAAGGACAGAGTGCTGCGCTGAAATTTGATTTTCAGCAGCTGATATCTTCTAGTATGAAGTTGCAGCCCAAAAAAGTAGAAACAGAATATAAAAATACAGCAGTGAAAGTGACTTTCCATGCTAATGGCTAATTTTGCTTTCTGTTTTTAACTCTGCCCAGAGTTAGCTTTGAATCTACTTACATGATGAAGACATCAGCACTGCCTGGTTTTGAGAATCAGGCCGGCATTTAAATGCAAGCTGAAGTCTATTTCTGTAAGTGTGATGCAGAACACTCTCACCAAACTGTTAGAATTTCCTGCTAATTGTGGTGTTTCATTTCTGGCCAACTGCATTCCAGAATGGCCTCTCTCTAATGTGCTATTTACTGACTCTATTTTAGTAGATAAACTCCCCAGCTTAGCAATAGGAAATTTCTCTTCCTTGCACAGTGTCCTAAAGCCCCTTTAAACTAGAAAGGAATCTATAGGCTAATGTGGTAATTTTGATTTATTAACTTGAGGTAGGTATAAACTCTTCCTGTTGGAATGCTGACAGTGTTTGGCATTGAATGGAGATGCTGGCACATATTGTATAGGAGGCCTGAGACCTGTAATAAATACAAAGGCCATAAATATTTAAGGCCTATTACATCCCATCCTACCTTTAACACATCCTTTAGTACCATTTGATGGAAAATAACTTGAAGTAGATCTAGGAAAAGAGCTTAAAATGAATTGGTGACCCTCTGTTACGTGTGGAAAATGGAAATAAGGTTTTAAGCAGTGCAGAGCAGCTTGGTGCTCCTTACAGGGCTGGATTTGTCAGCAGAAACACCTGACCCAACCCTGACCTGGGTCTTGAGCTGGGGCTCAAGGCAGCAGCTGTGCTGAATGGCAGAGGGGGACCGGCCCCAGATTGGGGGTGACTGGGAGGCCACACACCCTCCCTCAGACAGCCCATCCCATCCCACCTCTGGTTTCATGTTTTACAGGCCCAGAGTCATGGTGGGAGTAGCCACCCAGACTCATTTGAGTTGGAAGGCACCTTAAAGCACATCTTGCTCCACCCCCTGCCATGGGCATGGACACCTTCCACTAGCCTGGGCTGCTATAAGCCCCGTGCAACCTGGCCTTGGACATTTCCAGGGATGGAGTAGCCACAGCTTCTCTGGGAAACCAGGGCCTCACCATCCTCACAGGGAACCGTTTCTTCATAATATCTAAAGCTTCCCTGTGTCCATTTAAAGCCATTCCCTCTTGTCTTGTCATTCCTGTCCTGCCCTTGTAAAAAAATTGCTTTCTAGTTTAGAGAATGTGTCTCTTAAGAGTTGTTTTGAGAGTTTAGAGTGAAGCCTTCTAACGGGAGAGGCAAGGCAGACAACAGATCCTTAGCACGGGAACTAAGATTCTGCTCTTTCCAGTGGAGAAGGAAGTTTCCCTTATTTCCCTGTATTGGTTTGAAGGACTGAATGTGGTCAGAGTAACTGTTAAGTGGAAAGCAAGGATTTCCTAACATGAAAAACAAGTCTTTCCAGGGTTTGGAATTCCACATCTGTAGCCTGTAGTGGTGGAGATGTAGCTAGGAATACCAAGAGCCCTCCCTGATTTCAGATTCCTCAGCTTTTGTCTTCTTCCAGTGAGTCACTATCTATTTCTGTGTGACAAATTGTAACATGAAACACCTTAAAAGCACTGATCTCTACAACAATAAACAATTAAAAGGAAAAATGGAATCCTTCCTCCAGCAGAAAATGAGGGCTAAACTGTACTTCCAAGGAAGAGCATTTTGTGATGTTCTTGATAACAGTAATAACAATAAAGGTCATGAGAGCTCTGCAATCCTGAGACGTGATGTTGCTTGCTCAGACAACTGGCCCCTGCTGAGACTCAGATCAGGTACGTCTGATAATGGGGATGGAACAGCCGTGTTTATTTTTGGAATGTGTCAGAGAACCTGTTTCTGGTCCTTGCTCTTCTATAACAGTCAGGTATTTATTTACACAGTCAGAAGCTCCAGGGCTTCTCCTGTAAAAAAGGAGGTTATGTATCTGAACAGTTCGTACCTTTCCTTCCCCTCTGTGTGCTGATGGCATAAGATCTTAGAACGGAAGATGGCAGGGGAATGGGATATTCCTTATCTAAGATTATACTGTTGCCAGAAAGGACGGTTTCACCCTTTGTTTCTTTGCAAGGAATTAAATTGTAAATATTGGTGATGTAAAATCTCATTTTGGGAGGATGTTCCATATTATAGAATATCACGATGATGCAGTGGACATAAAAATCTATCTATCTGTATTCGTAAGATGATCAGGAGTGCATTTTTTACTTTGTGTGCCAATCCGTATTGAAGAAAACAAATCAGGAATCTCATGGGTGACCTTACCCTGTGAACCAAGTGTGCTTTGAAAAACTAAATGGGTGAACGTGTCTGTGCCTGATTATTTTGTATACTTGGGCCCTTCTGTTTTAAATTCTTAGCAGCTAATTTGAAAATTATTGAGAGCACTGCATTTTCATTTGAAATACAGACAAAATAAATATAGAAGTCAATGAACTATTCAAACAAGTCAAAATAAGTAGCAGAAGGAAATCGGAATATACTGGTGAAGTCTTGTATTGCAAAACCTTCACTTCTCTTGTTGGACATGAGAAAAGGACTGATGATGTGTAAATTGGAAAAGATCTTATGAGAGAGACATCATAAATAGAGGCCAGACTTAAGCAAGCCCTTACAGAGTGAGGGAGAAAGACACTGGATTACAAAGTCAAAGTCCAGGATCTCTCCTAGCGCCCACAGGAAAGATTTGGGGACCCTTCTGTAACCAGACACTCGTGCAAGGATTAGGAAAGACATCGTTCAGTTGCCAAGGGAGAGGGAATATGCTGTTTAGCAGTTGATGGGACTTTACCAGGAAAGGTTAGAAACTGCAAAGTTTGGACACTTGTACTTTTAGGCACTTCTCCGTAGAAAACCAAAGACAGGCTGTTGTTTTGGCACTTCAGGAGTGCTTGGTCACAAAATAAATGTGGATGTTAAACGTCACTTAAGCCTTTCATCTGCCTGCCTGATATGGTAATAAATGTCTGAATTGCTCTGCTTGCTTCCTGTTCTGGGGGACAGGAGGGAGCTCGGGCAGCAGCTGCCAAAACCGCAACACTTTGGGACTTAGCTGGAGGAATTTGGTTTTGTGTTTTCCCTCGGGGGTCTTTGAACATGGGTTTTCTTTATGATTCTGAGAAGCTCTTCTGAATCCAAGTCTCAAGGTTTTGGGTCTCCCTTTTACTAAAGGTGTTCAGTCCAAGGAATGTGGTGGGCACACTGAAGTTTTCCTTGGTGTAGTTGCCATGCAGTGTTTTCTGCTCCAACTGCTGCGAGTTGCAAGTGCTGTTGCATGAGTGTCATGGATGAAGTGGTACGGGTTGCAGTGTGTGGGACATTTCACTGCTTCCTAGTATTCACTAAAACCAGTGGACTAGAAATAAATAATGTTCAACTGGTCTAATTTTAGCATAAAATTAAGATAACTTGCTGGCCAGCATTATTATTCCAAAGACCGTAACATTATCCAAGAAAGCAGCCGGACTCATGGGCATATTCTGCTGGAGAGTTTTCGCACAATATCCGCCATAAGCTGTTGTCTGTTGCTATGAAACAATCTGAGAAGATCAAATGGTGGATAAACATTGCATAACTCATCAAAGAGATCAAGTAAGGTGTAGAGATAAAGGATGGAAGTAATTGTGGCACTAGTAGAGGCATGGGGAGGGGTAGAGGGCTGAGGCTGGAAAACAGCGTTGAAGACATGTAGGCAGGAAGGACATCCTAGTTAAAACACTGGTGGAAGTTCTTGTAGGAAGCTCCATGCCTGGTATTTTAGTCTGGCCTCATAGTATCCTTGAAGGGTTTCTTCTTTCCATGCAAAGGAATCAGAAAATATTTCTACCAAAAAATTATCATGGAAAATATTTAAAAATTTGAATAGTTTTTTTTTTTTTTACCTTGTTCTGTCTTGTTGCTTAGTGAGGAGCTTCTTCATCTTAAAAGAATGACTGCTCTCTTTGTAGTGATGCTTTTTATAACATGAACGTTCCACCGTGTCAGAGCATCCATACTGACAACATAGTCTTTGCTTACCAAATCACCCCAGACTCGTGCTTCTTTCATGTGTTTATGCAGATTTATTAAGTCCATTCTTGTCATCCCTTAGCAGAAGAGATCAAACAGAAGATAAACCACTCATGCCTGCAGCAGCATTCCTGCGTTGGCCAGCTGCCTATTCTTCTTCCAGAGGCAGATTACTCCATCCCACCCAGGAAAAATGCTCTGGTAAAAAGTTTAACTTTGCTCTGTGCTCTCAGGGTCATCAAAGAGAGAATTTGGCAGGTTGGCAGAAGTGGGGGGATTTTCCAGCAAGCTGTTAAATGGCTGTGGAAAACGTCTGACCACTCAAAGGGAATGAGGATGGAGTAATGTCAATTCTTTGGTTGATGAGTAAGAAAAAGCTTTGACAGGTTTTTCAACCTGGTGTTTGTCTGAGTTAGCAAAGAATTTAAAGTGATTTTAAGTGAAATGGATTCCCCACTGGTTTCACTGGGTGCCAACTCTGACTTGGAGGTAATGTTTACTAAATTGAGTTAAAAACTTCCCTGCTTTTCAATACAGGAAGGAGGAGAAAGATCCTGTTAAAAAGAACTGCAGAGACCATTTCAGAGCTCTTGTTTCTGGTGACCTTTTAATAATGCACAGCAGGACAGAAAAAAGCGCTGGTCAAGTTCCTTGGCTTCAGGCAAATGAACCCGATGTTCTGAGGCTGGGCTACTTCAGCCCATGACAGTCATGGTACGTAACATTTTACAGGCTTCTGGTGACAGTTCTACAAATGTGACAACGGGGTGTCAGCTCCAAGAGGAAGGAGCCTTTTTTATGTCTTTGTATCCCAGATAAATCCCCTTGTGTTTTGAGTTTTGGCATCTTCAGTTGATTACTTAGGCAAAAGTGTGAAGGGAAATACTAAAGAGCTAATTATAATCACTTTTAATCAGATCCTGCAGCAACCCCTGCAAGAAATTTTAAGTGAGCAAGGCACATACTCTGTGAGATTAGTGCTACTTTGCAACCAAAACCATAGAATCCTGGAATGGTTTGGGTTGGAGGGGGATCCTAAAAACTCCTCTCGTTCCAAGCCCCTGCCATGGGCAGGGCCACGTGTCTCTGCAGCATGTTGGTACGGGCCCCAAACCATAAAGCACAAAAAAGTGTTGGAATACATGGACCTGTAAGTATTCTGCTGACATCTGGGAGCTTGGTGAGGCAGCTAACAAAGCAGGAATTTTTGATGGAATTCCTGGTGACACAAGAGTGGGAACCATTTCAAATATCTGCGCTGTATCCTGAATGTGAAATCCTTCTTAGGAAACTCGCAAAATTACCTGCTTAAACAATGTGTCCGTTCTGTGCCTCCTGTAGCATTAGCAACAGCACTGAGTGGTGTTATTCCTGTGAGGCAGGTATTGGACAGGATGTGAGGAGATATGGTTAGCTCGAAGTCTCCCATGTTGCTTCTTCCTGTGATTTCCTCTATCACAAAGGAAGTGCTAAAAGAAATAATTTTGTAACTGAAGAACCGGATGATTTGTTGTTGTTAACAGGAAAAATCTCAAAATGAAAATGAGCTGTCATTTTGAACTTTTAAATGGACCAATTGAGCCAAGTTTTCCAGGAAATAAACTTGGACCTTTAAGGCTGTGCTCTGTGCTCCCTCTGGAATGGCTGAAATGCAGGGCTGTGAGCGCTCTCGCTCCACTTCAAGGGCTGTTGTGCTTGTCAGTTTTCAGGCTCTCTGAGAAGGAAGCTCTCCTGGCTTCTCCTTTGTGCAGATCAAAGCATGGAGAAGTTTAAGAAACTCAAGCAGGGTTCTGGGTGAGTCAGTAGTGTTTTCTGAAATACAAGTCAGAGTCTTTAACCCTGGTCCCACTGGCAAATCAATCGAGAGGCAAGTTAATAACAGCAATAAATTCATTCCTTTCTTCTTTGGTTCTCAAAATGCCTTCTAAGAGGATTTTAGAATCTTTCTTTAGGATCTTCATTCTACAGACAGCAGCAAAAGTGTTCTTCTTTCAAATTATATTTCCCCCCCTCCTTTCCTCATCAGTGTTCATGATGTTCATCATCAGTGTTCATGTTTTGGGGCTTGTCTTGGTTTAAGATGATCTAAGGAGAACACTCTGGAATGAGTTGCCTCCCCTTACAGGTTTAACCAATATCTTTCCACCAATAAGGAACTAATACAAGTAGATAAAAGTGAAAAAATAATCAGTTTACTAACAAGAGGATTAGCAACAGGCAGAAAGTAACAGTAAGTAAGTGCTACATACAGAATTGCTAAATCTCAGAACCCCATGAGAGAGAGAGACCTGAAGTGCTCACAAGTCCACTTGAGAGCCTTCCCTCAATACTGGCCAAAAATCAGATGAAAGTAATATCTTCAGCAAGGGCACAGTAAAAGTATTCAGATTTGTGGACAGGATCCATATAAACTACTAATTTTCTAACAAATGGTTGGAATAGTGTATTTTAAAGATGTTTTCAATGCTGCCTCAAGAACTCCAACAGATAAAAGAGATTAATTTTGTTTTCTTTCTGAAACGCCTCTAAACATGTTTGGGACTGAACTGTGTTTTTTCCAAGAGCGTGTTGTGCTTCTTCATGTTTGCAGTAGGGATTTAGTGGGCCATACAGACACATGGTGAAAGCTGGCCTGGGCAGGGATGTGACTTTTCCACCCATCATTCTTGTGAAAGAGATCCGAAACTCTCTGGTAGGATGTCCAGAGGCTTGGTAGGATGGGGTGGTGCAAACTGAGAGGGAATCTAATTAGTGCATACAAGTGTCTGGAGATTGGTGTCAAGAGGATGGGGCCAGGCTCCTCTTTCCAAAGAGGGCCTTGGATAAAGAAGTGAGGAATGGGACATAGAGCAAGGAGTAGAGTCTGGCGTTGCTTGGTCTTAGGGTCCTGGTGATCAACTGCCCCCTCTGGAGTCTATTCCTGTCACAGCCCTGCACTGGCTCCCTGGTGTGTGCCCAGCTGAGTTTTATATATCCTGTGCTGGAAGCAGGCTCTCCAGAGGAGGAATTGGCTTTCACTTAACCTTTGCATCTCCTTCTGTAACTTTTCTTTAAGGGCACATCTGGAGTGTTCAGTATCACAATGTGTTTTAGAATGACCCATTACCTGTCTGACATCTGTGCTAGCTGTAGAAGTGAGAAATGTACATTTTACCAGGCAGTTAAAAATAGCTTGGTTTGTTATAAATCACCCTCCCCTACCTGGTATTAATTTCCATGGAGCTGAAGAATTTAAAATTCTCCTGGTTTCTGCAATGGCTGCACCCTGAATTCGGAATATTTGCCCCTTCCAAACAGAGTTTTAATGACATCAACAGTAAGTTCTTTCCAATGTACTGAAATCCTTAAGCCTTAAAAGAGATAAAACTGCTGGATATTCTGCTGGGTTCTTTTTCTGTGTCTTTTGATTCTTTTTCTTCTATCTTATGCCTTTGAATTGGATGGGATTCAGTTCTTCATTAGGTGTTCTTGGACTAGGAGCAGTATTGCTTTGGCTTTGTTCCCAAATACAAGTTAATGTAAGGGGGTGACAATCCAGCTTTCCAAAGGGAAAAAAACACCCCTCCCAAACAGAATAACCTGACGAGCTGATTGTCAGGCTGTGATTACCTGTTCAGGTGTATCAGACTTGTATGTTCCCAGGCAACTTGGCAGTACTGACTTCATTTGTACCAGGTATGAAAACACTGCCATGCTTCTGCTTCCTAAACCAGTATACATCAGAATACATCCTCCTGGAGACCCTGTCCTTGGGTAACTCCAGGGGCAAAAACCCAGCTAAATTTCCTGCACTGCACACTTAATTTGCTGGTCTGAATCTTATTTCTAGAATTTATTTCCATTCTCATTTCTATCACTTAGTACCATTCTTTAAATCAATAATGTTTTAAAATATTTTCAGACTTGTTTCCCAAAAGTCCTAGCCAAAAGGTCGCAGGAAAAAGTGAAAGTTGTGAAGAGTTAATTACAGAAGGAAAATCTCTTCTGAGGCTTAACTGGAGGCTAATAATGAGTTTCCATTGCCTGGAGGTGCTTTGGAATGAGAAGGAAATGGGAAAGACACTGGAGTGGGGTTAAACTGCTTTTGTTTTTCCCACGCTGGAGATGACAGATGAATAACTCCATTTCTCTTTGTACCTGTCCATTGAAGGTGAGAGCATCTCCCCATGTGCCTGGTCCACTTCCATCCTGAGCATTTGGGAGCAGGGGCTGTGAGCCTCTTTGTGCAGCTCAGCAGGCTCTGGGGCAAAGCAGGGTGCCGACAAGGGCTGTGCAGGAGCAGCCAAACGCTGCAGCCGACAGCGGCGTTACCACAGCTACGCCTGCTGCAGGACTTCAAAGGGAAAGGCAAAACCCAGTGCTTCAGCCATACGTGACCTGGGCTGATGCGTGCTGCGAGTTAATTCCTTTCCAGAGACTTGCAGTGTCTGTGATGGAAGGGAAAAGGGATTTCCCTGGGAACGGCTTTTGGCTTTGGTATTTTATCTCATATGCTTGCCTTGAAAAGGGAGACACGTGTTCTGTTTGCTTGTAACTGCTGAGTGAGGTATGTGATGGGTTTAGGTAGAACTGGAAGTAAGGTCTACTCTGCGCTCCAAGAGAGTGGGCTGTGGAGAATTAATATAATTAGAGAATTTTACCCATCTTAGTGTCTGAGATAAGGGTTTTGTGGAGACATATCTTGCATTTTGAATGAGTAGTCAAGCCCTTGCTTTTGGGTTCAGAACCAGGATGAGGGCAAGTGTAGGTGCAATGAAGAGTAACTCAAGTGACATAAGGGAGGAACACTGTGGAGTCCTTTGCTGAACCACAGGTCTCCCATGTCTTCAGTGCTTCTGTACATCAAGAAAATGTACATCTTGGCTTCCAATGCCAGCTCTTGCTTTTTGGTGGCAGGTCTTATCTGGCCTTCATCTGGAACTGGATGCAGCTTTCCCTTTTCGTTATTGCTTCTGCTTGTTGGCAGCCTGGAGCTGAAACACGAGATGGCAGTTGTGCCGTGTCCTCACGTCTGCGCATGCTGCCCTGAGGTGGGGTCCCACGTGGCACTGTGGGGAGGGCACACAGCAGGACGTCAGGCTGGCTTGTGGAGGGACCGTGTTTCCAGGAAAAACACATGAGGGGAGGGATGGCCTGAGGTGAGCGCAGTGAAGGGTCAGGCGCTCAGGTTAGCCCCAAGATGGGCAGTTTAGCCCACAGACAGGCAGCCAACACGTATTACTTACAGCGTCACTGGGCAAAGAGCTCGCCTTTCACCTGTGGCATCTGCAGAGCAAATTGTAGCAGTGGGATTTGCAGTTTGTCCTGGCCCCCATGTCCTCTGTGCCGGCAGCAGAAAGTCCGGGTGTTCGTGGGGTATCCCCCGCTTCAGGGCTCACCCTGAGGGTGGCAGCCATTGCTGCTCTTGCTTGGCTTTTATAGGCTTTAATGGAGACGCTCCCACAGCCTGACGGGCAAATGAAGCAAAATGTCACGGGGGGAAACTATTTTGATCCCTTTCTCTGGGGGGGCAGAGGGGTGGGAAGAAGTGAGTTATAGTAAATGTCATACAGGCCTGGAGCTGGAGTGTCTGTCCGAGTGGGACAGCGTGTGCTGCGCTCTGCCTCTCTGAACTGGAGCAAATGTGGACGGCGAGCTGCTGCGAGCCGTTGGTTCTCCTGCTCAAGGAACCCATGGGACAGCTGGATCTGTGGAGGGACTGGAGGTAGGTCTGGGCAGCCTGGTTTGGGACGGGATACTGAGAGGCAGAACTGGTCAGGAGGAGTACAATGATCTCCAGTCTGAAATCATAGCTCTGCCTCTTCTCTCTGTGCCAGACTTGGTATTTCACCAGGTTTTTCCTGTTTATACAGGTCATGACCTGTATAATGCTCTTCTCAGGTGCAAGGTCTTTTGCACCAGTTCTGTTATTGTAACAGGAGAGCTTTCCAGAGAATTTAGGAACTGGTGAGTCCTCAGAAAGCCAGCTCTGGGGTTTTCACAATCCTGTGCCTTGCAAGAAGTCTGAAAGAATTCAGATATCCATTGGAAACCTTTGTTGTCATTTTGTTGTGTGTTCCTGCTTCCTTAATTGCTGGTATGTAGATGAAGACAGAGTGATTCCATGAAATTGCATTTTTTATATCCCATGTGTGATCTCTCTAGCCTGTGCTAGCATAAACAGTTACTTCTCAGATAATATCAGGCTTCTTGTCAGCAGCAGGTGCTCTTGTGGAGCCAACTTTTTGATCTGTTTAAATCATTCAGATGAGTGGTATAACATCTCCCTGGAACACGGGGATGGCAAGATAAACCATGTTCTGTGTCAGGAAGAGAAAGGTTGTGCGTCTCTCTGTATGTCTCAGAAGCTGTTGAATGTTTTTCAGCATTAATCTGCAGCCATAACGACCCAACTCTAACCTGCAGTTATTCCTTGGGAGCAGAGCCAGCAAATGCTGCAGAGTTGGAGCTGATATTCTGAGAACCGTGGAAAACAAAGCCAAGGAGAGGAGCAGCAAAGGGAATTGGTTTGTGACAGATGTGTGTACAAGGAACAGTGAGGGACAGAGGAAGGCAGGGGACGTGTATAACGCGCTCTGTGTTTCTCAGAGAGACCTAGTTGGGAAGACGTGGCATAAAGAAGTCTTCGAGTCATTCCTTTTCCGTACTGGAAAGCCTCGTAAAGGTGTCGTCACAAACCATCTGCATGCTGAAGGTGTGCAATTTGATATAAGGTATGATAGATTGCGCTCTAAGTGTGACAACAGTAAGGGCATGTCTAAACACAAATATTTTCCTTCTCCCATGGAAAATGTTTTCAGTGGAGCAAGGGAACCCAAGTACTGGGAGGTATTGCTTCTGTCACAGTAAGGGAAAAGACGGGAATGACATCCTGGGGGAGAGCTTTGGAGAGTTATCTGGACGCTACAGCTTTCCCCAAGAATCACAGGGCAGAGACCACTTGTCATCTGCAGGGGTTGCTGCCTGGCTCAGGGTCTCTTCCCTATCCCCAGCTGCATCTTCCACCTGCTCCTGACCTCCAGCACAGCCGTGAGGGCAGGGGTGGCCAGGGTCTGCTGCCCAGCAGTCCCATCCTGCCTTGGGACTTCCCTGTTGCCTGTGCTGGGAAACAAGAATGGCTGTGGGAGCACTCGGGTCTGCAGCACAGGTGAGAGGGTGGGGAGCACAGCGCTGGCTCGCTGCCAATGCCACTGCTTCTTGCCATTCTTCCGCCTTTTATTTTCTTTCCCCACCCCAAAGCATGGGAATGTAGTAATTGCATTTTGACCCAGTTTCCAAAATCACTGTAGCATAGACTTTGGCGGGGGGGGGCTGGGGGAACCACTTAGGAATGAAAACCAGCCATTAGCTAGTACCGGAGGGGCAGGAGCAGCAGCAGACTGTTACAAGTATGCACTAACAGCCTTGTAGAACAACTGTTATCCTGCATGTTTTTATGGGGGAGAAAAAAAAGGTAATTGCATTTACTTTTTTTTTTTTTTTGATATTTGATCCCTGGCACACAAACCTTTTGAGCCCGAGTTCAGGTTGCCTTCAGCTGAAGCCCTCTAAGCATAGAGGCTTGTGTCAAGTGCCTGGATTTTCAAAACTTGGCTGGAGGTTTCATGGCAGCCTTTCTTGTGGTTATTTCTGGTACCTCTGGCTGCCAATTGGAACACAGGGCTGTAGATCTGTGGGGAAGTGGGAAGGGATGAGTGTGAATGCCTGTATGGAGTAGAAGCCCTTAATAGCAGGAGGCTTGGGTTAAGATGGGGTTTTGAAATGCGCAGAGACTTGGGGAGCAGATGTAAGTATGAAATCCAAACCAATTTCCTCATTCCAGCTATTAATGCAAGACGGGAAAAAAGATCCTTTGAAGTAATTTCAAGCAGCAATTAATATCCCTTGGAATCTCCCCAGCAACTCAGTGAGGAGTCTTGGAATTTAACCTCACAAAGTAAGATAGGTGGGAAAGGCAGAAGAAAAGGCTGGAAGATGTTGTCATGAAGGATGGGAATATAGTGTCCCTCAGCTTCTGCTGCCTTGGTGTCCTCACTGCCTCTGTTCCTATCATCAATAGGGTACCTATCCCATGTTAGGCCTAGGGATACCACAGGGCTTGAACATGGATTTTGCTGCCTCTGCTGCAGGGGAGAAACAAAGGATGTCAGTGCCCCAGGCTGCATTTCCTACCACAAGGAAGGCTGTACATGAAGACATCATGCCCTGGAGAGCAGTTCTTGCCTGCTCCACTGCAGAGCTTGGTAAGAGAATGCTCTTGCCTCAGAGGATGAGTTGGTAGATGCCTTGAGGCTGTCCCCTCCCTTGGTGAGGATGGATGGGAGCTTTGACGTGGGACCACGCATGTGGGGGAAAACATAGCCAAAAGTTTGAGGCTTTGAGAAATGGAGATAGTCTTCATGTGTTTGTATTAATCAAATGATATGTGAGATTCTCCAAAGGCAATATTTTATTCTGGAGTTGTACAAGCATAAAATGAAAGCCTGCCCTTTGACAGCACTCTTATTTTGTTAAAATGCTCCACCAGAACATGCTGTCCCAAATAGCTGTCGATACTCCGTCATGCCTGAGCCCTAAAGCACACAGAGTGGGATGTTGTCTCAGGACAGTCATCTCCTGTTGCTACACAAATGTTGAGGTGAAGCCTGAGTTTATTAGTTTTTAAGGCAGAAGATATTGTTTCTGCACATTTTTATTTCATACGGTGCCTTAATTTCTGTTAGTCTTAAGCTGATATGCCTTGGATTTATTTTGCTTGCTGGGAGGCTGGAGAAGCTGAGGCCAGTCGGACATTTCATCTCTTTTATGTGACAGCTTGGTCCTCATGGCTGTTCTTGCAGGTCAGTGCTCCTGAGGTTCTATTGCCTGCCCTTCCCAGTGCTTCCAGAGCACCAGGCACTCCTTGGCCTTCAACTCCTGCCCACCAAATTGCCTCCTTCCTGTGGAGAGGAGCTTGGATGTGGGTTGTTGGCTGCAGCCTTCGCTAGGGAGGTATTTAAATAGGTGGTTTCAGCAACAGGTCTTGTGGGCAGGTTTCTCATCTTACCTTCCTGATCTTAGCTGCCTCACATAAAACGCACAGCTTAGTGATTGCTGAATGTGGGAAATGACTCTCAATATCATGGAATCGCAGAGTGGTTTGGGTTGGAAGGGTCCTTAAAAGTCATCTCATGCTGACTCCCTGCCGTGGGCAGAGACACCTTCCACTAGACAAGGTTGCTGGATATGTGACAGGCAAGGTTTTCATACCTACAGATAGCTGTCTGAAGGTTTTCCAGTGGAGTGTGTGGCTTCTGGAACATTTCAGCTCAGGTTGCTTCTCCCTTTCTTCGGGATGAATCCCAAAGATCTGGGGCTACATGCTGGGGGTATTCCTCTTCTGCCTGTGCTTGCAGGAGCTGCTGCAGCAGAAGGCTGTGGAGTTGGAAAGAACAGCCAGCTCTCAGGGGTGCTTTTTCCTTATTTTTTTGTTTCCTTATTGTTTTGGCTTGGACAACACTTTTCTCCAGTTTCACTTTCACTCTGATTTTTTTTTTTTTTTCCTAGAACACTTTGCTCTTCAGACTGCCCTAAAGTGGCAAAGCCCTTTTGGCGTTACATATGCTTCCAGGAACTGTTGTTTGCTCTAAACTGGACTGTTTCTGCTGGAGTTATCGAACAAATAATTTAAAAGTCATTAGGTCCTCAAAGCTTTATTCAAAAGTACAAACTTCTGGCTAAATGTGACCTGCCAATGTTTGGTTTTCAAGATTTTGTTTAGGAAATGTTGATATAAAAGATGACAGACAGAACAAGAGATGGGAAAAGCCAAAGCAGTGAATGAATGATGCTGCTGTTTAATTATTTGAAAAGAAAAGAAAACACTTCTGATGACCCAGGATAGACAATGGGATAATAACTGAAGCCCTAGGCAAAAGAAAAAAACAACAACCCAAAACAACAAACCAAGCCAACCTTTGTTGTGGGGCATCACAAATTGTATCGCCCTTAAAAATTATCAGGAGCTGAGGAAATGAAATGACAGAAGAGAAAATACAATTTATTGTAAGTACCAGCCACTCCTGGGTAGCCTTTTTCTCCGTATCAAAAGAGGACCTGCAGAGGCAAGATCAGGCAACACATGGAAAGTTAACCAGTGGAAACACATTTTTCACTGGGAATAGAGTCTGTATTCTCACAACAGGAAAGTGGTTAAGTGCAAAGAGCTGAGATGAGCTGAGAAAAAGAAGAAACATCGAGATTAGTATCTGTTGTTTAAATTGGCAAAGTGAGGGGAAAATAGTGTTCCAGAACCAATAACGTAAATGGCACCCTAAAGCAATCAGCAGTAGATTGTCTGGAGCTGAGCAATATAGATGTCCACGGATTTACTGTGTCGTTTCCTGTGGTGGTAGTTTGATAGCTTTTTTCCCAAGTATCCATTGTAATCCATCATCTGAGAAGGCTGCTCAGGTGTGTATATGGTTGGATGAGGTACAGAAATCGGTGATTTAGCTGTGTTACTGATGATGTATTTCAGATTTCCAAATGCAGTTGGCATTTGGCATATCCAAAGCCCTGTGGAGGTGTCCCAGATGGCATTTTTTAGTATCAGGAAAAGATGTAGTCTTGAATTAAGAGGATCACAGTGACCTGCCATTCAAGTTACTCTTGCCTTCAGGACATTGGATGCACAAGACCAGATGCTCTGTGTTGTAGAGGCAGGGATTCAATTTTAGAGAAGCAGACAGGAAGCAGTGTACATCGGGGAAAGCATTTCTAATCCTGATGCCTGTCACCATCTGCTTGTGGAAAGTTATCTTCAGTCAGAGGGTAAGAAGGCTGCCTGGGGGCTACTGCATTTTGGCAGTAGAAATCCAAGTAAGTTGTAATTTTTGTCTGTGCTAGCTAGTCATGCTGTTGGACTTGGCCTTCCACTGAGAGTGGGTGAGATTCCTCCTCGTCCTTCCAGTCAGTGATAAAATATTAGAAGCCTTCCTGAGCTGGTGCTCAGGGGGTGAGGAGGATCTTGATAAAGATGGTGGTTGTTACTCTGTAAGGATTCAGTGCGCAGAAGAATCGGCCTGGATCACAGCACAGGTGTGATCTACAAAATCTCTTCAGCTGTACAATCTCTCTTCAGCTCTACAAAAGGGCTGAAGGCCTTGTTGGCCCATTCCTCTGAGCTTTCTTGGTGGCTTTTTTTTTTCTGGCCCAGAATGCCAATAGATGAGGAATGAGGAAGAGAAAGAAAATCATCAAAATGACAGCTGGGGACAAACTGGGAAAAGAAGAAATCCTCCTGATGTAAATACTGCTTGTCCCATTTGCAGCCCACCCATATCACACCCATATCAGGTCTGTACCCCATTTTTATGTGGACACAAGGAGCCTTGTGCTCAAGGGGCTTGACCTCAGCCTTGGATTTCCCTCCTACCCTAAGAAATGAAACTATCTGTGTCCCTTCTGACCTGCTTTCTGTCTGAACTCGCTCTGAAGCAGAGAGCAGATGATGTGTTTGAGCAGAGAAACGCTTCAGTCAGCTGGGCTCCTTCCTTAGCCCTTTCCTTCCAGAGAGGGGGAGTATTTGTTGTCCCAGTGTCCCAACAGTTGGAGGTGGCGGAAGCGTGTGTTGCGGCATCCTACGCTCCGGTGGGTATTGTGGGTGTAGGAACAAACACACTTTCTTTGTTTTCACAAAGCCCTGCGTTTTTGGCTCTGACCAAAGGCTGGTTTGGCCCCGTTCCCTGCAGTACAGAGCAGGACACAACGTGAGGCATATGAAATCTGCTTTCTCCCTGGGGCCGGGGCACTGAGCTGCCCCGATGCTCACTTCTGAGGGGACACGGGCAGCTCACCCAGGGCTGGCTGCGTCTGGGGCCGGCTGCAGATCTGGGGGGGACGAGAAGCAGGGGTGCTTCCCAGCAGAGGGCCCTCGAGCAGCAGTGCCAGCTCCCGGCCTGCACTCTCCTGGCCCCAGCAGCTCCTGGCCTCCTGGCAGAGAGGGATGCACGAGGTGTGGCAGTTTGGTGTGCTCTTGGAGGAGTTGCTCTTGCTCGAAAGATAAGGGCTGTTTTTGCAAGGAGATGTAAGCAGTTTAGAGAATGCAGTCCTGGAAGTTGGTAGGAGACTGGCAAGGCTTGCTCACAGGTCTCTGCAAAGCCCAAACCGGTGTTGCTTCCCAGAGGAGAGGAACACAACATGTGTTTTCTAAGCTCTTGAGGCGAACATGCTGTACTTTGAGTAGCTAGCAGAAGTATTGGAGGGTACCAGAAGCAATAGCCCCAGCTGATGAAATCCCCATGGCTCTTCCTGTGCCCTGAATGGCTCTCCCAGTGCTCCAGGATGGCTCATTGCTCTCAAGCAGACATGGTGCGTTATTCATGAGAAGCACATCAAACACTTCACAAAAACCCCCGTAACCCTTCAGTATTTTGCTGTGTCTTACCACAGCTACATGTTTTTCAGCACCTCTTGTTTCTGCCTCTTCTAAATGAGTGAGCCAGGGCAGAGAAGTCAGTGGCAATTTGGCAATTTTTCTTCCAAGGGCCCTGCAGTGGTTTCCCAGGGAGCGGGCAGGCAGGGCTGAGCAGGTACTCTTACAGAGCCAGCACCCCACTGCATGTTGTTTTCACTGCTGAGGCAGCACTGTTAGAAAAGTTTCCAAAAGCAATGTGTTTGCTCACCGTAGACCTTTAGTCATCAGCTCTCAGGGAGTGCTTGCTGAGATGCCGTGTTCTGTTTCTTGGGAAGTGGATGGAAAGGACAGACAAGTCCTGATTCTTGGTGACTTGAATACAAATATAAGAGCTACAGAGTTGCTTTTTGTGGTTCCCTTGGAAATCAGTGCCATTGTACTAATTCGGCTGTAATACTAAGGAATGCAGTGCAGGAATTTGTTGAGTTCAGCAGCTAAAACGGCTGCAGTACCCATGTCTATGTAAAACAGACCAAAAAAGCCCTGAAACCTCAAGGTCACAAGGAATAGCTGTGATCAAGGATTGAGTTCTGAAAATGTGCGTGAGGGATTTTGTTGGTGTAAAAAGGATTTGCTGCGTGCACAGGTGTGTTCAGGGTGAGCTGCTTTTGTCACGATGACTTGGCACTGATGTTTGTCAGCCAAGGAGAAGATACTGAAAGCCTCTGTGATAAGTACAGCTGCGGTCTCTCTGCATCTAGATCCTTCCCTTGAAATCTTTTTACCCTCTGAAACTTCCTGACTTAGGCTGAATTACTTCTGACTCAATCCAACGCAAATATTTTATCACTAGCTAGTCTGCACAAACCCCTGGAAGTACAGGAGCTGCCAGTTTCCATCTCATTCAGCATTGCCTCTGACTGACAATGCTGTGGTCAGCATGAGCGGCTTCCGAGGAATCTACCAGAAGTGCTGCAAGATATATTTATGGAATAACCTGCCCACAGGGAAAGTTTTACCCTAGCAGTTCCGCCGAGCATGCGCACGTATGTGTTCCCTAATCTTTACCATCAGAACTTTGCCTGTTCTCATTATCCATACACATGTCAAACACTGTCATTGACAGTGATACCTTGCGCGACCTCGCTGGAGAACAAGTTCCTGAGTTAGCGGGGTGAGGAAAACGCGTGTGTGCTGGATGAGAAGGCAGACCAGGGATTCTCGTACAGCAGCAGGCATTTTGCTGAAGGTGGTGTCCTGTCCCGTGCCCTGTTGAGGCATTGCCTTGGCTGGGATGTTGGCGAAGGCCGTTGGCACAGCTTTTCCTCACCAAGGCTTTGTGAGCAGGGCTGAAGCCAGCGGGCTTGAAAGGCAGGTTCAAACAGTCAGCCAAAGCCTTCCCAAATCGAACTGCTGCTCTGTGGCCTGTGCAGTGAGGGGAAAGCTAGCGGGCTGTTGTGCTGAGTGATGAGCTCCTCTCCGGTTATTAAATCAAGCAGAGAAAAATACTGGAAATGGCTGGAGAGGTTTGGAAAGGGAACGTGTGAGCTGAGGTGTGTAAGCAGTGCCAGAAAGGACACAGATACATGTGTCGGGCAAGTCAGCTCTAGCCAGCGGGTTTTATTTTGTCAGTCACGATGATAGACAGGATTATTAGTGCACTTCACTTGGGTGTTTCTCTGCACAGAGAGCGTACTCATTTTTAAACTTGGTTGAGACAACTGCCCTGGCTCTTGATTTAAGGACTTCTGGAAATGGCTCTGGTAACGTTTTAGATGATTAAATGCAGCAATGTTATATTTAAAGACTGACTTGGAATCATGCATCCTGATGACAAAACATTTTTTTTAGCCAGAAAATTCAATGCACAGGTTTAAAATGACAGTATTTGAAGTTACAGTGAATTGTGAGGAACTGGAATTGGTGCAGTTATTTAGGCTTGTTTCTGGAACAGAGACCTAAGAGCCGGCAGCTAAGAAGCATCCGTGAGGTGCTTTCATTGAGGGATCACAACGCTTGGGGGGGATGTCAAAACCCCCGTGAGTTATCTAAGTGGCAAAAACCCCAGAAATTTTCTCGAGTAGCAAATGTGCCTTTTCTTCAGGAGCTCCTAGCTTATTTAAAAATGAAGTGAAGGTACAGACTAACTGGCACATCATTAGGGGTTTAGGGCATGGAGAGAGCAGTCCTTGCTTTGGAGCTTTTGGAAGAGGAAAGATGTACAGTTATTTGGGTTAGGACTTGAGTACACAAAGCTTCTCAACTGATGTGGTGTTCTGCTTTTGTTAACGCAGGGACTGTCATAAATTGAAAAGAAATACGCTTGTCAGTGATAGGAGTCACCACTGTGCCCATTGGAAACTCACTGGCTGTGGAAAAGCAGGTTCCTAAAAAAATGGATTTATTAAAGGGAACAGAGGAGCCCAAGTCCTGACCCGTTCATGTGCAGACTGTGGCTCTGAGATCTTCCAGGAAAGCATTAAACGGCATGAGGGGACAGTGACATAAAGCCAATCGTCTGTCCTTAGTGTCTGGGGACAGCACAGGGGTGGCAGCAGCAGAAAGGAGAGGAGGAATTTGGCAGTGCTCTCGCTCCGCTTTGCAAGTGCTGTGGTTTCTGTTGCTGCTGCTTTTTTTTTTTGCCTGGCCAATGGATTGCGTATTATTCCCTAGGACAGAGTTTGGATGGGTGACAAAGGTGGAGCTTGGTAGCTGAGGAGCAGCTGAAGGGGCAGTTGCTGTGTGGTAATCATAAACCTTGCTGAAGAAGGGGAGTTTTCCCCTGTGGAGCTACAATAGCCTCCTTTGTTCCCCTGAGAGTCCGTGTACTTCCCATGATGGATTGCTGTTCTGCCATTTTCCTTGTGAGCCGTTTGCGGAGCTCTGTGGTTTAAAAATATTTTATGGATCTCGTCACCTTGTCCTGGACAGTCAAGCTGAGTGCAGGAGGTACAGCTGACTGAACAACATGTGGGATATTGGCTGCTTCTCTTGCCCAACAGCAGTCTGGAGGGAACCTTTGGAAGGGCGATTATTCTCCATAGAAGTGTCTGTGTAGGAGATAGAGGAGGAAGTAGCACTAGGCTGGCAAGCGAGGTGAGCCTTGCCATGCTTGAAGCTAAGGAGAAGCAACACGTAAGGTACTATTTCCTTGGAAAATTATAATGAACTGAATTATAGTTTCTGTATTTTTTTTCTGGGTTTGTTGTTGTTGTTGGGTTTTTAATGTTTTGGTTTGGTTGGGTTCTGTTCGGTTGGCAGGGGTTTTTCCTGCACTATGTGCTTTTGGCCCAGAAGCGCCCTGGGTCGCGCGTTTCCAGTGGCAGGGAACCTGCCGTGGGAGTGCTACAGGCTGCCAGCAGCCGTGGGCAGCGGCAGCCAACGGCCAACGGCAGTGTCCGGCGGTGCCACCCGCCCAGGGAACGCATCCCCCTGCTCGGGGGGGATGGCCTCTCCCGGCTTGACGCAGAGGGTGGCCACGGCCAGGGCCACTCGCAGCCGGCGGGGGGCTGGATCCCGAGGCCGCCCCTCGGCTTCCAGCCGTGGAAATCCGCACCTGCCTCGACGCCGCTCGGAGCTCGGGGCGGGGAGCCGCAGCCCCTGCCCTCAGACTCCTCCTCCGGGCTCCCCGCCTCGGGCCCCGTGACGCCGAGCGGCGGCCGGGGATGGGATGGGACGGGACGGGCCGGGATGGGAGCGGGTGAGGGGACGGCCGAGCCCGCCGGCGGCTTTAAATGCAGGCCCGGCCCGGCGCCGCCAGCACATTCGCGCCGCTCGCTCGGGCTGCCGCGGGCGCTCACCCGCACGGACACGGACACAGACACGGAGGGGCAGGTGTAGGGCCGCCACCATGCCCCACTGAGCCCGTCCGCAGCCCGTCCGCAGCGCCCGCCCGCCGCCTCGGCTGCCCCGCAGCCCCCGCCCGCCGCCAAGCTGGAGGAGCGCCGCAAGCCCGAGCCCCGGAGGTGAGTGAGCGGCAGCGGGGGTGGAAATGCCGGGCTGCGTTTCTCCCTCCTCGGTGTCTTTTTCGGTGCTCAGCCCTGCTGGAGCCAACTTTTAAAAGGCTTCACGGTGTTTGTAAACTTTTTTTTACGGTTTCAGTTTATCTTCAGTGAGTTGTTAGCAACCTCTGAATAGGCAGCCTCGTCTTTCCCAGGTTTCCAGTTTTCCACCTGGTATACGGTCATATGGAGTGTTCTATTACCCAGGACCGGCTCTTTGCTGTTTGTTTGCCCTTTTTGTGCTTCCTGTGAAGCGCTGCCATCCAGAGCGAGAGCACACGAGGAAGCGAGGGTTTAACCATCTTTAGGCTTGTTCCTTTTTTCTTTACAACGTTAGTTACTAATGAACTTTTATTTTGTTCGGAGCATCCCTTTAGCACTCGCTTTCAGAAGGGGCCCTCGGATGTGCAGGGAGCTCCCACGACATGGAAAAAGGCACCGGGCTCTCCCAGGAGAGCGAGGCTCGGGGTGCGTGGCGGGAGCTCCGTGAAGTCGTTCCGCAAAGCTGCTCCTGTTAGTAAAGTTGGGTGCGTATGGAGCCAGGTCGGGCCCTGGGGCAGATCCGAGCAGTAGCAGCTCCGTCGGAGAACTGCTCCATGTACTATATATAGGTACTTACTCCTTTCGTGTCAGAGAGGTGCAGTTACTGTGCATCTGAACGTGACTTTGTGCGTGTGCTCCCAGCTGCTTAGGGACTTTGTTCAGGTTGTCCCTATAATGTACATATTTTCTGTTTATAAAAACAAAAACAAAAAGAAAAAAAAAACCACAACAAGAAAACCAAAACCAAACCAACCGAACAAAAACCAAAAAACCACCAACCCCCCCAAACAAACAAACAACAACCAACCAAAGAAAAAACCCTCGCTGGATTTAACAAAACGTGCAGAGTTGTATATACTGTGTGTGGGACAGAATATGCTGCTGTAAGTGCTGGTGTGATAGCTGCAGGCACGCCCAGTTCTTATTTGGTTGAGATCAATAGGAAATGGTGTATAAAGAGCAAGGTAGAGAGGCCCCTTGACCAAAACAACCTTCAGGCTCCCAAACCCCAGCAACTATTGAATGAGAGACTTCATTTTGTTCCCACAATTTCCTGTCCTGTGCCAAATGATTAACCGGGACTGTTTGCATCTCTGCTTGCTCAGAGCATGTACATGAGCTGATCTCTCCTAGTCCGTGCCTTTCCTTTCCTTAATTGCTATTCCACGCTCAAAGACTTTTTCTGGTGACTCCAGTATTAGATGATGGAAAAGTTAATTTTGCAAAGCCTGGTTTCAGCTGGTGATTTTAGGTCTCCTCAATTTCACCTGCTGGTGTCAGTGGAATTGGAAGGGCAAATGCTAGTGCAATCTGCAGAGATGCTTCTTCAGCTATCTAGGAAGGAAACATAGACTTCCAAGTTCCAAAAAAATATGAGGATGTGCTTGTAACTTACCCTTTGCTCCTGCTGAATGCGAATTTCACATTTTTAAAAGTAGTGGCTGGACTTTAGGGAGCTGCATTCCCAAGATTTCAAGGGACTGGCAACTGTAGACTGCTGACCTCAGATGAGTGGGGAGCAAGGTGTGATGGTGGGGTGAGGAGAAATTACGGATTTTTTTTTTTTTCGAGCTATGGGGAGGAGGGATGAAGCTTTCATTTGTGTGCACAGGGCATTCCTGGCAAGGTAACACCCTGTACTCATCCGGTCTGCTCCCAGCAAGGTCCGGCAGGATTTTCTGCAGCTCAGAACTATGCAGGTTTTTCCCTTAAACTTCCATGTTACAATTTTAAATCTTGAAACTTCTCTGCAGCCGAAAAGCAGCCTCATTTACTGGTGCTGTCTTGTGGTATCACTTGCAGCAGGTTTTTAAGAGGAGCTTTTAAAACGCAGTGGGTTTAGGGTAAATGCTTCGGTTACTGATGTCTTAAGCTGATAAGGAAAGGTTGAATTTATGCACAAAGTGCAGTTCAAAGAAAAACATCCCCGTGAGGAGGAAAAATCTATAACTCCTTTTGTTTTCAGATCTACCTGCTTATCAGGGTGGAGGAGCCGAGTGTGTACTGAAGGTTTTCTAATGCTGCCATCCTGGACAGCTGTAATAAATAATAAGTTGGAAGGTGTTTTGGGCAAGGTTGTGAAGGAAAATTGCTGCATGAGAGGCTAAAGAAAAAAACCTGTCCTTATTTTTCTGCCAGTAAGTGTGCAAACAGCTATTTGCAGTTGGAGGTGCTGCCTTGCTAGAAAGATGCAGTTGTAAAGGCCAAGGTGTTGCTTTGAGAAAGGCAATATTGGGGGAAATGTGCTGTTTTGGGAGGTGGGTGCCCAAAAACAGGCTGTGTGAGTACAGCAAGTGATGCTCCTGCGTGTGTACGTGCCATCTGTTAGCGCAGATTTGCTAGTAAACCAATTTCTCTTCTTTAATTTAATTTTTTGGATTTTATGCCATGACGTTATACATGTCTGTATCAAAATAGCATGGCTTTTACTGGTCTGCACTCCAGTTTTCCTCTGGGATGACCAGGGGACTTTGAAGGTGTCTTGTTGCAAACAGCGTTCACGGCACTCGGGCGCTGCGGCAGCGCCGAGTCCCTCGGTGTTGGTGAGATGCCTTCATGGCCCCACTGTGAGAGCATCCTTGTCACGCTCCAGCAGCCTGCCTCGCACGTATTTGCTGTGTGCATTAGGTTTAGAATTTGAACTCTTGCTTTGTGCAAATTAAAAGGGTTCTGATAACTCCTCGTTCCAAGTCAATTAGCTGCTTCCGGCTTCAAATGCACTTAAAAGGCTCAGAAGGGGGGGAGTGCTCTTTGAAAACCCAGTAATAGCAGTTTATGGTTAATATTGATAAAGGAATGCGTCTCTGTGTCATTGTGCTGCGTCTGGTGGAAGGAGAGCTCCTCTTTTGTGCGCCCTCAAAACATAAGCACTTGGATGGGGAGGCAGAGGTTTCTCTTAACTCTGTTAAGAAAGCTCTTCACTGTGTGGCTTGAAATGAAAATGAATCTATAAAACGATCAAGGTTGCAGCAAATTCCCACAACCGCTCAAAGCAAGGCTTCTGCCCCCCTGTCCTTGAACTTTGAGCCACTGTAGCATCTTGTTTCTCCTGAGTTTGCTCAGGATTGTGCATGGTTTGTGGCAGGAATGCTTTTTATTGCTGTTGGACGGTGTCAAAGACAATAAATGCGCCCATAATTGGGTGATAAAACAGTGTGTAGCATAAGTAAAAAGAGCTCTTGTTTCTCAATGGTTTAATTACATTAACTGAAGAGATAAAAATGTCTTTGAATTACTGTCCCACAATTATAAGGAACATAGCACATACGGAACGTAGGTGAACTTGCCATAGGGACTGGCAGTGTGGTGAAGTTGCATGGAGATTTATGAGGAATTTGAAAATCAGAGAAAACTACGCTCAGTTCTTGGCATTCAGTTTGATTTGGAACAGTGGATTTCTGTCCAAATTCAATAGGCATGTAGATCCACACTGTTGGAGTACGACTGAGCCTTCTGAGCACAGCAGAGGATTTGCAAATGGCCCTGGTTTTGTCTGATATTCTCACCAGAAAAATCAGAAGAGCTGATTCCGTGTCGCCGATACCAAAATCCTTTGTATCTGCGACGCAAATGGGCTGTCAGCTTCTGAGTTCCAGAAAGGCGTGCTCTTAGGAAAGTTCATTCTGCTGCCGAAGTAGAACAGAGACCGAGGGGGGATTTAAAGTAGATTTATTATTTATATATATAAATACATATGGAGAGAGAGACTATGGCTGATCTAGGTATTTTCTACTCCTAAGGAAATCATTTTGGTGGGGGAAGAGAATTTTCCGAATATTTCAAATCCTAGCTTTATTATATAACTACCTTTATAGCAGAACAGGATCATATTTTTGTTTTGCTAGCATATAATAAATACTTGCTAAATACTCTGTATTAATTCTGCCTTGAAATAAGACTTAATTGCCCTTCCATAAGTATTGATCCATACTTCTGGCATCCTGAAGTGAGTTGAAGAATTTGGTGGTGGGAATTGTTCCATGACCACTTTTAAGGCTGACGATTACTCAAATCACTTCATTTTGTTATCAGTAATGATTATAAAAGCTATTTAATTTTATGCAAATTATAATTAGTAGTATATTTTTATTAATAATACACTTATATATAATATAAAAATAATACAGAGCTATGGTACCTCTTCTTTTGACCTCTGTGAGGTGACTGCTGCTCATCTGTGAAGTTAATGAAACAGGCTGATATTTGATGTGATTGTTCCCCAGGGGAGATGGAATTTTACTTTCTTTTGAAAGTTAACACAACGAGCTGGTATTATGCAAGAAGTCCTGGTGGGTTTGCATGTGCAACAAGTTTTTGGCTTTTTTCACTTAGGAGTTACTCCTGTGGTGTGTTGTTTTTCTGCTACTCTTTCTGAGCAAAACATGAAACCACTTGGATTTTGATGACTATGCAGATGTGTAATCTGATGTCAAAGACGACAGCTGAAGTCTTGCATGCCTACTACTTACCTTTATTAAAATTTTTCAATTTTCCTTATTTTGTACAGTAGGTGCAGAAACAGAACTTGTGTCTCTTTTTCAATGGTGTATGCAATTTGTAGGTTATGGTATTTTCCCCTTAAATTTTTTTAGTAAGCTTTTACTTAATTTTAATCACATCTTGAAGGTTTACTGAACTGATTTCAACTCTTAACCTTGAACAGAGAGTTGCAAAAGTTAACTGCCTTTATTATACCAGTGGCTGTATAACACTTCAGACACATTGTCAGCCCTTCGATGTAAGCGTAAAGGTCTTTTCATCAAGGCTGCTAAATATGAGATTGTTTAGAATGAAGCTGGGAAATAGTTGCTCAGCTTCTCAAGGAAAAGTAGCATTTGAGCACATCAGACCTTGGAATTGAAGTATATTTCTTATACACAGGAATTGAACCTGCACATTTTGCGGAGGTCTCAGAGCTGGCAAATGTGGTCATCTTGAAGCGGATGTTACCTGCATTCTTGTTAAATTTGTCTAGTCTGAGCTCACTTCCCTAGCTGTCTCTTTGTGCATTCAGCAGACACAGAGCACAGCACAAGACCAGCAGCCCTGCTCAACAGAGCTGCCTGTGTGTCCTTCTGGACAGGAACAATCGTACCCAGGGGGAAATAGATGGGGCTTTGTTCTCTTGTGTCCCCAGCAAAGCTCCGTTCCAGAGCCTCGATGGCACAGCAAGCCAGTGTGTGGTGCCATGGGAGTGTTCCACATCCATTGTTTGACATCTCATGATCTCTTAGGTGAGCAGTAAGAGGGTTTGAGCAGTATTGTCCCAGCAGAAGTGTCAGTGTGGTGTGCCAGATGTGGCTGTAGTGCTGATGATGGAGTTTCAGTGCAGTGAGAAAGGTTGGAAATGTGGAGCTGTTGCCTTAGTCCCACAAAACACTTCAGCACAGCTCTTGTGGCTTTGAGGGAGTTCAGCTCATTGGCCTTTAAGGCCACGCTCAAGTGCTGTGCTGGGGTGGGTCCTGCATGAGTAGTTCCACCAGCATGAATGGAAGAAATGTAGCTGAGATAGGACAGTGTGTGGGGAGAATTCATCCAGTGGGGCCAGAGGGGTGCAGGGACAAAGTCTGGATTGCAGCCATGATTTGCTTGCAGGGTGGGGTTGGAAATCAGTGAAAGACCAGAGCAAAGTCTTGAGTGCATCTTTGATAGGCACTTGAAGGGTGGTGTTAGAGAGAGGCTGTGGAATAGAATATTGATTTAGAGTAGAGTTGCAACGAATTTACAGCCATCATTTGTCCACCTGCCTAGCTTGTCTTTTCAGTCCCATTTTGCCTGTTGGATGACATCGGTGAATTTTTGGAAAAAATACCTTGAATAGATCTTGAAATGCTCTCCATTTCAGAGTGGGTTTGTATCTCTGTCGTGTTCTTGGCACATCACTGGAATGTGCACGCAAAGGAGATTATTGTGGCCTAAGAGCAAGAACTGCTTCTGCTGGAACGTGAGCTACACAGTGATTCCCTATAACTCTGTGAAGGCTTCTCACTCGGGATAAAAGAGTATGTTTCTCCCTTTTAATCAATGGTGAAGGATCAACTTTTATAATGAAGTTGGGCTTTAGGAGCAAAGGCAGGCTGTCTCCCATGATGTACAACTCCTGTGTCATACAAGCTTGGAGCAGGCCTTCTGTGTCTTTCTGTGTCCACTGGGCTTTCCCATGCCTGGGGAAGAGATTTTGCACTGACAAGGCAGATGTGCGGTTCCAGCCGTGGCACTCTGAAGGGTTCTGGCTTGTACATGGCACCTTGCTGATCTTTGGGTCTGCTGGGCTCTGTGTTGCCACCTTGGCAGTTCTCTGAAGTTCATCCCGAGAGCCTGCTAGCATGGAAGGAATGCGAGCAAGCCTGGGCTCGAGCGTGGGCTTAGGCCCGTGCTGCATCGGCAAGGCAAGCCCAGGCGCCCTTGCTCGGCTCTTGTGGGCACGGAGCTCCAGCCAGGATGCTCTGACTGCTCAGCTTCTTGGCTTACTCCTATTTGCAGTATAACTTGCAGGAGTGGGCGTGTAACTTGTACTGTAATTCAACCTGGGATGGACACTCTGGACCTGTGAACGAAACACTGAAACGGCAGGAATTGCTGCAAAAGGAAGACCTCCGTATTTCCAAAGTTTTGCTTGGATCACAGATCTCTTCCCTTTGCCAGGAATACAGTGTATAAATTTTGTTGAAAGGGAATATGCTGCAAAACAACCCTGTGAAAAACCAGGACTGTGTTCCAGTGTCAGAATCCTCTCCAGAGACCAAGTAAAGGGAGATTGTGTCTCCAGCTTTTAAAATAATTACTCGAATTAAAGATCAAGCTAGAAGAGCCCGGTTCACTGAACATTAGCTATGCAACTTAATTTGTTAAAAAGCATTGAAAAAACAACTTAAGCTTATCATGCTCAAAATGTCTCTCCCAGCAAGTAACCTGGATGTCCCCTGAATCTTCAGAAATGTGGGAGTGTAGAGATTCCTGCGAATTCTAGAAGTTTCTGTAATAACTTTTCTACGAATGGAGCCACGCTTCTTGAACAAACCTGTTTCTGCCTTTTTAATTCTAAGTGTTGAGTAGGACACCTTTGTATTAAGTATTCCTGGTCCGTTAAGTAATGCCTTGGGTTGCCAACAGCTCTGTTTTCCTGGAAAGGCTTGACTTGTGACTCAGTGAAGGTACCTGCGGGGTTTTGTGGAGAGGTCAGTTAAGTTCTGGATGTGACCATTACCTTGTAATTCTCAGAAATATCTATGAAGTCTTGAACTGTGGTATCAGCCTAACTTTTCTGGCTCTGTTCCCAGACCAGTCATTCTGCTTAGCAATAAAAAAATGCAAGATAATGGATGCAGATAACTGGGATTTAATATTACTGTAGCCCATTTCCCGTTTACCTTTAAACAGCCGTGTTGCAATTAGGTGCTGGGCATAAAGTCGTTCTTTGTTAACAGGTGTCTGCAAGAAATGTGTGACTAATGACTGTGTCTGGGTTCAGCCAGGTGGCCCTGACAGCTTAAGAAAGGAGTGTAAAAGCTGCTTTATCCTGTTGTACTTTTATGAGTATCTAATACCAAAGCAAACCACTTCAGGCCTGTTAGAGAAAGCTGTTTTCCCAAGGCTTCTTCTGAAAGAATGGCTATCTCCAGTGTTTCAGGCAGATGCGTGTGGATAAGAGGATGGAAGCAGATGGTGGGTGATTGATACAAGCTGTGAGGTACTCCAGCATGTCCTCATGCACGGCCACTGGTGCTTCAAGGTGTACCCACTGCAGCATGGGCCTGGCCAGCTGCTTAGAGAATTATCTTCTCCAGCCCGGAGTTATCCTTTGGGGTGTCATCCACCCCAGGCCCATCAGCTAAAGCTGCCAGTGGAGCTGCAGCCTCCCCAGGACAGCAGCGCAGTAGCCCTGCGCTGGCCCCCGCCAGCCTGGGCACGTTGTCGTTGCTGTTATCAGAGCATTCCCAGGCCCAGCGGAGCAGCCTGATAAGCACCATGGTGAGCACCGAAAGCAAAAGCTGCCCCTTACGAGCTCCAGGCACCACATGCAGCCAGGCAAGCGTGCCCATGGCAAGACAGGAGCCTGCTGATTAGTATCCATACAGCTATGACAGCTGGAAATTCCACCTAGCACATTCCAATCAAATCTGCCGTTATTTTGAACCCTTTGTGCCCTGCACTGGATGCCAAAAAGGACTGTCCTGATTTAACCCCAGCCGGCAACCGAGCACTGCACCACTGCTTGCTCGCTCCCACAGCAGTAACTACAGCATTGGTGAATTCCCGTTCGTGAATTGTGTGTTTCCAGCACAAATCCAAACCATAGCTCCATACTAGATACTGAGAAGAGAATGAGCTGTACCCCAGACAGAGCAGCAGGTAATCTTATATCCACTGTGCTTCTTGAGGATGCCTTTGAGTTTATAGTTCCTAAAACAGAAGTAGCAGCTCTTGCTTTATACAGAGTTCTGGAAGAAGAGGAAAGAGAATGTGGGACCTATAAAATATTTTTTTATAGTGCTTGCTAATGTTAAAACACTATGGCTTGAAGCCCTAAAGGGCAAAGTGCTGAATTGTACAGGCACATGGGAAATGTGAAGAGAACGTTTGAGAAATGCCTGGGAGGTTCATGTTTCCGGACTAATGATCTGGAGTCAGAAGGAGCCAAGTGCCATGCAAGGAGAGGAGCTCATTCCAGTGACAAACTTGTGTAAGTGGTGGTAGAGGAGGCTGAGTAGCCTTCCTCTAGTAAAGGAAGATGCACATGATCTTAATTTTTTAGGTTTTCTTTCCAGAGAAGGACTTTTTTTGTAGTCCATTCCTAGAGCAGATGAAGTTTTCCAGACACTGAAAGAAAGACTGATGCTAAAATCTCATTTTCTCTCCTCTTGCAGAAGTCTGCTTGGTCTTTGGTCCAAGCTCAGTGGTCTTTATACTGGTGTTCAGGTTACTTTGGAGGACACAGGACATTCTACAACAGTGCTGCTTACCAGCATCGCTGTGTTCCTACCAGTTTTGTCCCACAAGTTGTCCTTCGAGACAACATTGATGGGTCACAAGGAAGGAGTTCTTCAGAAGAAGTAGCTGTGAGTACTTTCTGGCAAGAAATTACGTTTCAGCTCTTGGGTTGTTATTTTCTTTGCAGTCTTGTTTTAGGCTGATACAAATAAGTCTATTTTGAGCTTCCCTTAAATGGATGTCACGTAGAGGACAGCCGTGTTAAAACTTGGGAGTTGCCTGCTCAGCAGTTGGGTTCTGCGCTCTTGGCCGTGGTTGGCAGATACAGCAAACCCAGCTTTAGGGCACTGAGAACCAAATTAAGAACCTGACTCTCTCATGGAGCAAAATGCCAGTCCAGAAGCAAACACATTTTGCTGCTGAGGTGAGTTGAAAATTGCTAAGTGGATTGCCTTTATGCAGGATCATGCGTTGTCTGCTCATACCACTCTGCTTTTATGCTGCATCATGTTCCTCCCGTTGGAGCTGGTGTCCTGGTGAGGAACCCATATCGCTGTGTCCGCTGACTAATGCTGTGAGAACGCGATCATGTGCCCCCACCTGCTCCGGGCCAGACACTTATTAATGACTAATTGGTCTGCAGGGCTGAGTGTAAAGATCACGGGCTCGGCCTGCTCCTCGCTGGCATCACGCGCCCGAGCCGAGGTGTCGAGTGGGTCACCACGAGGCGCTGCTCTCGTGAGCTGCACGCATGGAGGGGCAGGGGGCACCTGAAGGGGGTGCTTTGTTCCATGCTCTGTTTACCTGTTCCCTAGCAGTGTACCAAATCCCCCTTTGCTTTCTCTGCAGGCACTGTCAAGTGTGTGGCTGTGTGGATGAGCTCTCTGTGTGCTAGTGGCAGTAAAGCCACCCTAGACTCTGTTATATCCCAGTGGCTGTTGGTGCTCTGAACAGCAGTCTCGTTTCCTACCAACCTGCCCCTGATACCATGTGAAATTTGGAGGGGCAGGAGTTTTCCTGCCTGTGGGTTTAAGTCCTGGTTAGTGGTAGCCAGAGACCATGCATATGGTTGTGCCAACAGCCCCCAGCAGATGCTCTCCTGGAGCGGGATCTGTGACTGTGCCGAAGGGAATTGTCACTTGCAGTTGTGTTTCTGCTTAGTGATCCTTGTGGGTATCACTTGTGAGGGACCTGTATCCTTCTGGCTCTGAGGCTTGAGCTGGTTTAGTCAGTGCTTTGTTGAGCACTTGGCACTCTTGGGAGACAGAATGGCTACCCGGGTCCCTGCTGCTCTGGGCTGTGACTGACTCTTTTCTACTGGAGCTTAAATTGGTGGAAGTGATGAAATTCTTTTTTTTCAGTTTAGTCTCAAGTTATATTATGACTTGGTTTTGCATTTTACTGCCCTCTCTCCTCTTCTGTCAGGAAATGTTTCTTTATCTTCAGTAAGCTTCCATTGGCTTGTGGTTTTTTTTTTTTTTTTTTTGTTTGTTTGGTTTTTTTTTCTTCCCAGTGAAGGCAAGAAGGCCATTTAGTTTGAAATCTAGCTGTTTGCTTTTCTGGCTCTCGGGTCTGCATTAGGTTTGAGTGACTATTATTGAATTAGGATTTGATGCATGCACCAGGACCAATGCCAGTGACCTTGCTCAGCAGAGATTTTGTCTCATCACCCCAGGGAATGGTCACTATGAAGTCTTTTGGATGAGCAGTTGGCACTCAAGTGAGGATGAGGTTCAAAGCCCTCTGGGTTTTTTTGCTTGTATAATATTTTTGGAGTTCTTTCTCCTGCTTGAGTCTTGTGTGTGCTGGCATTTGGTTTGGATGGCTTTGCCCTTCTGTTTTAGTTTCACAGCTGCGTGCTCTCCCCACACTCCTTTGGAGGTGAACTCTGAGTGGTATCACATCCCTTCTTATTTTGGAGCAACTGCTCCAAGGTGGAAGAATTGCAATGTTACAGAGACTGTCATCTAGTAAGCAGGTAAAGTTTGCATAATTTGGGGATAAGCGCTCTTTGAGAAGTTTCTGCTTGTGTAACGCCATGCAAGTGGTTAAGCAGATTCCCAAAATGATCCATGTTAAAAATACCTTTTATGCTGGATTATGTTTTTGAAACCAGCATATTGTGAATCCACGTATCGCTTCAGAATGCCAAGAACTGGATCAGAAACGCTGTGCCTGCACTCTGGGAAGTGCTGAGAGTGCATTAGCTCCCTTGGCTGCTTCAGATATGTCCAAAATGTTTTATACAGCCAGGCTTTCTGCCTCTGCCATTCAGAGCTCAGGTCTGGATTGTGCTGGATCAGGTCTTGCCTGTCCTCCCCGCAGCAGGAAGCCAGCACATGCTCTGTACCCATGTTACCATCAGTGGCTCAGACCTTTGTGATGCTTTTAGAGGGAAGGGGTAGGGAAGGTGTTGGTGGGACAGCATGCAGCTCTAGGAGTTGTGCGTTTGATAGTCTGAAGCCTGAGGGAAGGGAAAACTTCAGACTGTAATTACAGAGGTGAAATTAAGCTATGAGCTGGTCTCACACCTTTTGTGTGGTGTGATTGCTATGGAGAACTTTCCGCCCCAAGGCAGTCACAGGAGAGGACAAGTGCAGGAGCTAGCTGCCTGCTGGGAAGCCAGGATTGAGCCTGCTGGGTTGTTTTCCCTGGAGAAAAGCAGCCCTGGGTGAGTGGTGCCAGTGGTGTGCTGCCCCACCCCTCATTGTACACACTGCCTGTTCCTTTGCTCAGTGGGAAATGGACTTAAACCCAGCACCACCTATTCCAGATAGCTCCTTTTTTTTTTTAGACACAGGACCAAGCTGCCGACTCTAATGTCCTCATTTATAGTTGCCTCAGGATCAGGCTTCCCATGCCTTGGTTTTGGAGGTTTCAGGTGGGCAGTATGCAGCAGATGCTGCAGAAGTTTCCTGCAGTTGCTGTTTCTTTGTCCAGGTTTCTCTCTAGGTGTATCCAGATCTCCTGTAGTTTGAAAGTTGTGTGCTGAGCTGATGTAAAATATATGCTTGAAACATTGCAGATGCTTCTTAGCCCGTGGTACCTGCTCCTGTGACACAGCACACTCAGTCACAGGTTCCTCAAAAAGACCTCTTACAGGAGGGGCAGCTACTGTGTAAACTAGCGTTGGTTTCAAATAGACACATAGTCAAGTCAGAAGTTGCCTCTCAGGCACAAAACTGTTACAAAAATATTGCAGGACGTGACATTGTCACGGTAATAAATAGCCAAAAATAGATCAGATGCCACAGGCTGGCTTGAAAGAATAATTTTTAGGAACAATCTGCTACTGCATATGGGTTTAAAACCTGACGCCGCTCTGCCTCTAGAGAAAGCTTTTTTTATCATTTCTATTTCATCCATTGCAGGAAACAAAGGTACAAAAATGTCTGGTTTATGTTATCCTCAAACAGATACATTCATAATATTTGCAGTCCAGAATCACTACTTCCTGTGGATTCATCTCATTTGATTCCATCCCCAAAGCTCCTGCTGAAGTGCAAGCTCGAATTCCTTACAGTGTTCTCTGTACCTTTTCCTGGCTGTAGTGACATTAAATACAGCAGGTGGATGTGGGATGTGTCAGGAGCCTGGTGCTCAGCAGCAGAGGTTCACCCTTGTCCTGGAGAGGGACTTGCACTGAGATCCTGCAGTTCCCAAGTGAAGCTGGAGTGCAAGGCAGCCTTCTCCTTGCTGAGTCCCCAGTTGCAGCTCCATGGTTTCCTTGAGGAGAAGGAAATGAGACTGAAGAGGCAGCTGACTTTATCAGTTTTTATAGTCATGTCATTTTATGGTCAGTCATTTCATCACAATGAAGTGAAGGCTTCATCTGTTACACCTGCCCTGACATCCAGTGCCGGTGTTCCCCTTAGATTTCCCTGTGTTTTGATAGTGTTACTGTATTGTTTGTGCAGGAGACAGCTGTAACTTCATTCACTCCCACTTGCTTTTCCTAGTGGTTACTTAATTTTTGGAACATATCCAACCTCAGCAGTTCTTCCAAAGTTGTCGGAGATCAGAATTGAAATCCAAGTGATGGAACTTATTTTGCCATCATGAATTCAAATGCTTCTTATCTTGGTTTCAGGAAGGTGCTCTCATAGACTTCACCTGTGAGTTGAGGTAAACGTTTAGAGTTCTTGACGTTCCAGTCTGTAAGAGTTTTTGAAAACAAGGTTTAGTCAAGAACTGAGACTGCTATTTAAATCCTGTCATGGGACTTAATTTCAATCTCTGAGAATACCTCCATAGAGGGAAACATTTCACCTAATGAGATGACTTAATTGGTAATTTATTTAGTTTATAAATATTACAGTGGAAGTTCTTTGTGTGCAAAGCAGAGGGTTCTGTCCTGCTTTGCTCTCGGTGAGCACAGCCTTTTGCTGAGAAAGCTTGTAAATAAATGCTGCTTTAGAGCTGACAGGGGAAAATGCATCCAGGATAAATTTGGCAACATGTTCCAAAAGTGCATCAACCAGGCTGTGCTCAGTATAGTCAGAAGCTCTTTTTTTTCTGTGTGATAGAGCCCGTATGCAAGTATGTGAGAAAACCAGAACACATCAGGGCCCTGCAAAGGGATTGGTCACATTAGGTCTGTCTATTTACGCATTTACGTATGGGCTGTGAGAGCATCAGCTGGGACCAAGTCTCCTTCCTGGTTTCCTCTTTACTTGGCCACTACAATTGCAGTATCTGAATGCTTCACAGGTTGCAGAGAGAAGTTATCTCTGTCTCTGTGGCAGCCCGCTGACAGAAGCAGCCTCTTGGCTTGCTGACTCATTCCTTTTGGGATGCACATACATGTACCCTTGGCATCTAACCTGAGTGGCTTGGTGAGGGCACTGGGTGTCACTGGCAGGGAAGCATTTGGTGGCTCTTCTCTCTGCTCAGGTCCAGGTCCCATCTGTAGGAATCTTCAGGTCTGGATGATCTATCTGTGTTGGTCCATCTGTAGTTGAAGATTGGATGATGCTGGTTGTCTCGGGTAGTGTTGGTTACACCTGTGGGGAGCAGCGTGGGGTTGTGGATGTTTCCTACCAGAGCAAATCTCCCCTTTTGTGTGTGGGAGGTATGTGGTGAGGGGGAGCAGTATGTGGTAGATTCAGGGGTAAAAAACCTTGTGGGATTTGGCACCTGCCCAACAGCTCAGCCCATGATGCCTCATGCACCGTTCACTTGGGTTTGTTTTGTCTCCCACAGCATCGCCATCCATGCCTTCCCACTCCACTTGGATCACGGTAGTTTTTTGAGGAAAACAGTCTTGGCAGGTCACTGGTGCTGTGCTCTGTGAAGCGGACAGGGTGATTGGCTCTGCACAACTCAGGAAGATCTTGCTTCCCTTCCCTTTCCTGGGAGAGTGGACAGCTTCCCCACACCTGTGGCGCAGCGGGCGCCAGGCAGCGTGACTGGCAGACACCCCGTGGGCTGGCAGCTCCGACCGATCCATTGGGAGCCCTGCTGCTGGCGCTGCTGCTCTGTGACCTGGAGTTCTCCCTTCTCCCTCAGCCCTTGACCCAGTCCACGCCCGAGCTCCTTGGGTTGCTCTTTAATGTGACTTTCTCACGGCTCTGCGTTACACCACTTCAATTACAGAACTGGCTCTGTTTCTTTTTCCTTGTGCAGTTCAGAGTTTGCTGGAGTTTCTTCCTGATTGCAAAAGCTGTTGGAAATGGGCAGAATTGTAAAAGCTTATCAGTGAGTAGTAACTCTCCCCTCTGGCTCCTAAGCTCTGTTACGTGTTTATTCACTCCGGCGAGTTGTAGCTCAGTGCAACATCTCGTGTTGCCACATCAGTCCTTCTTTATTTACGCCAAACACCACTTTCCCTCTCTCCTGCCCTCAGTCTTCCAAGTTTCACAGCTCTGGAGCTGAGCAGCCGGGTGGTGGCAGCACTCCATCTCCTGGGGGAGCTGGCGGCCGGCCTCTGCCTGGAGTAGCCCTGGGAACGGTAACTCCGAGGTTACTCGCTGCTTTGCACTGCCTGGAAGATGCAGTGCAAGTGTTTAGTGCTGCAGCCAGGGACCTGCAGGAAGAATTTATCTTGCGATGAGCAGAACAGATGCTGGCAGATGAGCGCAGCCATTAGGAAGGCCGGGATCCCTGCTCATACTAAACTGGTCTTGTTCTTTCCGAGTAGCTGGGCAGAATATTCCTGTGAGCTGTGTCTCCTGGCGCTTTGCAGGCAGAGCAGAGTTGCTGCTGGCCATGTGTGACTCTTGTTCGAATCCTATTGACACATAGCATCATTTCTAAAAATGTTTGGCACTGATCTAATCATCGGCCCTGAGAGGCCAATTACTTAAGCAGTTCTTGTTTTTTTCACTGTAGCAGATTCTGTCAGATTCTGTCAGACCCTGAAAATAGAAGCCCAGTATTTTTTAAATTTATTTTTTTTTTAGGTTTGTTTCCAAAATGTTGCAGCAGCAGTCATGAGGATGTGGATATAGATGAGAAGTGCCTGAAAACCCCTTTACCTTCCAACAAGGAGCTGGTAAACCAGATTTAACCAAAGGCACTTTTCAGAGGCCCTAAAATTATTCCCATCCTTTCTTCTCTCCAGTCTGTGTGTGTCTTGCATGGGATAGTGGTCTTGCTGCAGTGCTTCACCAGCAGGAGTCTGCCAGTTTTCCCATGAAGGCACAAGGGAAGATTTTCTTCTTGATTCGTGTTACTTTTTTTTTTTCTTTTTCATTTTTGCAACTCCCATTTCATGGTATTTGAAAAATTCCAGGAGGCTGAAATAGTTTCCCCATGCAAATTGGTGAAGGATGTTTTCTTGCTGAATTTTGGCCCACAGAAATCCTGTGGTAATCTGAGAACAGCAGAAAAGACCAAGTCAAGGGAGGTGGTGCTTTTGGAGTCTAATCACTAAACTCCTGCGGATTAGAGCCAGGGCCCTGTGCCAAGGCGACCCAAGCTCTATTCCTGGCCCTTTAAACTCCCCAGTTCCTTCGGATACACGTTTCAGGGAAAGCATCAGCCCTGCTGATGCAGTTTTCCAACCTTCTGGAGCTAAAAAAGCGTGGCTGTTAAATGTGATAAACCCATTCAAGGCTGGCAGGGTGATGATCTTGGGAATGTGGGGGCCATTCCCGCTGCTGTGGGTGCTCAGCACTGGCAGGGTGATGCCTGAGAGGATGCTCTGCTGTCGTGGGGAGGGTGAGCAGATATTCTCCCACGGGGATAGCATCTGGTGCATTCTCAGCACTGTATCCCTTGCAGGCAGTGGAATTTGCTCCTTTCCTTTCCCTTTCTCTGCTCTACCACGCTGTTGCTTCTCAGTTTCTCCGTGCCTGGGCTGATGCTGCCTAGGCTGGAGGAGCTGGTCCTGGGTCGGGATGTTTGAGCAGGGCTGTGGGACACACAAGGTACACACCTGCACAAGTGTGGGTGCTCAGGGAATGGAGTAGAATGCCAGGATAAGTACAGACTTTACAGAGGAATAAAGCTCCTGTGCTTTGTGTTTGGTCTGGAAATCCAGTCCCATCTGTTCCAGATGTTTCTATTTGAGTTTATAGCAAGGAGCTACTGTGCTACTTTGAAGGAAGAAAATAATGAAAAAAATATGGGGTTGTGCCTTCACAACCGTTGCAAACAGGCAAGGTTATCCATGGACTATGTTCCCTTCTGTTGCCTTAGAAAAGATGTGTAAATAGTCTTAAATAATTTAATGATGTGCTGGAGCTTTCAGGGGAGGCTGATGTGTGCCTGAGTGCTGGCTTGGTGTGCTGTGCTGGCAAAGAAGCACATATGTCCATATGCTTTGGTACTGTGTTTGAATATGACCTATTTTTCTTCATTGTTTTTATCTGTGCCATATTTGAGACTTGTTTTGGGTGTTAAGCTGTGGACCAAGAGCCGAAGATGAGGCCAGCAGTGGGTTAGTAAAGGTGCTTGAGGTCGAGGAAAACTTGGCAGAGGTGGGAGAGTGGCTGCTGAGGTACTGCTTTCATGAAATGGGACTCCGGTAATTCCTTTGGTGGCTGAGTCTTATTTTTTATTTTCTAGTTAGGTAGCCAGGCATTGGCATGCAAGGTAGACACCCTAAGGCATTCTGAATTCATGGTATTCATCTGTTCAGTATTTATGTCCTCCTGAATTTGAATATTCCTTTAAGATAATCTGCAAGTGTTAGCTGCTACTGTTCTCAGGGGATCGTGAATGGAAGCAATATGGATGAGAAGAAGTTCTGAAGGCCTTGTCTCACTCTGAACCAAGTTTGTCCCTATTCCCCTGAGGGAATACAAGGAGAAGGTGTTGGTTTATCCCTGATTTTTGGTATGAAAACAAGCCACCAGCCTGGTCTCAGTTGTATCAGGATAGAAAGCTCCCATGGCGACTGCCCAGTGGTGAGCAGCAAATGTGTACTTAGCCTCTAAGGAGATTATTTAACACAGTTCCAGTTTTGTTTATTATTATTATTATATTATTATTTCTGTATTTGCTTGTCAAGAGTGGATTTGCAGATGTGCCCTCGGAATGCAGGCAGGGTCTGATTTGTGGAGGAAACACAGCAGTGGGATTTCTGGGCAGCTCTGTGGAAGCACGGCGATGGCAGAAGCGTGGAATTAGGAGTCTCTGCTGTCCACAGAGGCAGATCAGAGGTGGGGAGAAAAGGGGAGGGGAAGGACAGCAACCACTAAAACCCTTCCCCAAATGGATGAATGAACGGGTGACACACATAAATGACTGCTGTGATGATCTGACTTACTGTAGCTTGGTCTGGGGATAATCCTCGTATGTCAGATTTCTGTAAGGCCAACATGTGACACAAAGCCGGGCTCCCAGCAGACAAGTGTGCTGTGCTGGTATTAGGGGCTGGCCAGAGCCCGGGCTGTGCTCGGAACGCGCCTGTGTCCGTGTGGGGTGTGCCCGCTCGCCTCCCTGCGCGGCTCGGCCGCTGCCGCCTGCTAGGGCAGCCTCAGAGGCAAACTGGAGTCCCACAAAGCCTTGGCTATTGCATAGACAGCCCCAGGCCTGCCCGTGGGGCTGTGCTTCTTGGAAAATAGAGAAGGGGGGAAACAGCCAGACGCGAGAAACAGGAAAGCCCCCAAAGACTTGTAGCTGGGATTACCTTGTTCACACCTGTCACCGCTGATGTCTTCTCAAGGTCAGAACTGGAGCTACGTGAGGCCAGCTTAAAGCAAACGCCATGTGAAAGGAGCTCTATGAAGGAACAGCAGGCACTGGAAGGAGGACAGGAGTGCCCACAGGAACATGAACAACAGCTTGCAAGTTAACCTGCCCAGGACTTGGGCTGGTTCAAACAGCTCGCTCCAGGAGAAGTCTGAGCATTCCTTTTTTCTTTTCTATTACTATAGGATGGAGGACGAGGCAGTACTGGATAGAGGGGCTTCCTTCCTTAAACATGTATGTGATGAAGAAGAAGTGGAAGGTAAGAGACTTGGACTGCTGGGGAGGAAGGGTGCCTTTGCTTTGGTGTTTGTATGTAGGATGGGCACAGTTGGAGGGCAGAGAAACAGGATACCTTTGGTTTGCCCAGTACTTTGTCCTAAAATTGACTGAAACATGGGTAGGCTTGGTCGGGGTGGAAGTGACTTTTTAGAGAAATCTTCCATTTCAATTCAGGAGCGAACGTTGTTGTGTGCTGCTGGCACACGCTTCCACTTCCCCCAGAGTCCTGTTTGCTGTGTCCTGCATAATGGCCGTGAAACACCAGGGCTCTTTGCTCTGCTTTCCTCTACGAATAGAGTTTTGCAATGCTTGCATATCACAGTCATGAGCGTGGAAATTTGGAGGCAGGTGGAGAAGCCCAGTGGAAAAGCCAGCAGAGTTTGTACCAAGTGTCGGGGTGAACTTAAGGCAGGAAGTGAATGTTTGCTTGGGTTATCCTTTGTGCTGGGGAGGCATAAAGAGGAAGGTTTTCCCTTGAAGGAGAACTTTTTAACGAAGAGAACAGTTTCCTCACTTTATAGGAAAAGAGTAGACTCCCTTGGAAGTGTTTTTGTTTTCTCTCTAACTAAAAATGTTGTGAAATCCCAAAGGTAAAAGGAATTTAAAGGAGTTTACCTCAAGTTTCTTCCTGGAAAATGGTGAAGCTGATAGGAGTGAGTTAACGGCAGCAAATTCTCTTTCTCATTTTCTGAGGATTGGTTGTCTGTGGGCTTGATAAACTAGTGGGGGAGAGGAGGAGAGCGGGATAGTATAGGACTTTACCTAGAAGGGAGAGTAGTGTTGGCTTGCAGCATTATCCTCCCCCTCCTGACTTCAGGATATAATTTTATTCTAACGTCTTTATGTGCAAACAAATGCCTGTGGCTTTTCAATTGAAAATGTTTTGAAAGGTGTAGGGTTACAGCCATGTAATTGTCACCAGTAATGGACAGGAAAGGATCCAGCAGTGGGAGAGAAAATAGTCTCTAAAAAGAGGAGTTAGAACACTTCCAGCAAACCAAGCCAGTCCTTTCAACGAAAAAGCCTGTGTTTTCTTCCTCTCTGGGATGAAGTAATCTGCGCTCAGCCGCTATAAATCATCATGTTGGGTTTAATGAGGCTATTTGCTGTCTGCAGGGTCAGGTTTGTATTAGCCTTTTGCTTGTGGAACAATTGACACTTTGGCACAGCAGAAACATTTGAGAAGGGAGAGAGAGGGGATATTTTTTTATGTTTTACTCTCTTAAATGTTGCCACGTGCTGTTTTGATTTGCAACGGTCACACGTGATGCTCCAGGAATATAATACAAGTGGTTGTTGGTGATGAGCACACAAGGGTCTTTCTGACTGTCTGCAGGGGATGTGGTTACTGCTTGAAGCAATATTTGTGGCTGTGGTGTGTTTATGTCCTTGGTTTCGATGTGGATATCCTCATTTGGTTTACTTGGGCTAACAGACCAGTTGCAGCTCATCTCGCTGGGGGAATGAGGAGAGGAGGTGAAACAAGTGCTTCTAATTGTACCTGACAGGCCTCTGGAGCTGGAACTGCCCAGCTGAGCCTCTGGAGAGCCCCGGAGCTGTTAGCCAGCTAATTCCCTGGGCAGTGCTAAAGGCAGCACTGTGATTCCTGCCAGGCTCCTGGGAGCAGCCCAGCTAAATCACCCAAGGATCCAAGGCCGTGGCATCTGTCAGGGTCACAGGGCAGGTGTGATACAGGGATGGGTCGGTCAGGGAGCCGCTTCTCAGCCACTCCCCTCTGTGCAGCGGGACAGTCTGGAGTTCTTGGCGTGCCTGGCAAATCTGGGGCACTGCCGCAGTGCCAGTAAGCATTAAAGGCTTTGGCATTTTGAGGAGATCTTATTTGTCTCCATGTTTCCATCCTCAATGGATGGACTCGCCAGTTCTCTGTGTGTCCTCAGCTACATCTGTCTCTCCACAGAGATCCGTTCACGTAATGCGTGCGTGTATTCACTGTGCACCCCAGGTGCAGTCATGCTCTCTGTGTGTGGGATGAACAGTCCTCTCACAGAGTGGTTGTGGTTGGAACTGATCTTCAAGCCTATCCAATTCCAGCCCCCTGACATGGGCAGGGGCACCTTCCACTAGACCAGGTTGCTCCAAGGCCTGTCCAACAGTTCCTGGAATGGAGCAGCCACAACTTCTCTGGGCACCCTGTGCCAGGGCCTCCCCACCCTCACAGGGAAGAATTTCCTCCCAGTATCTAATCTAGCCCTGCCTTCTGTCAGTTTAAGATCCAGCAGAAAGGCTAAAATGTCAGGTTGCAGACCTTTGGCTGGCACTTGGTGCAGATGCTTTTAAGTCCCTGTTAGATTCCTGCACTTACAGTGGGGTGTTTAAAAGGAGGTGAGCATCTGTTAAGAGACTTCATTTCACTAAAAGTGAGTGGAGAGGAGATTGTTTCTTTTCTTTCTATGAGGTGAAAGGGAGTTGTAACCTTTATCAGAAGAGATTGGGCAGTAGAACTTCGGGATTCCCTGGCAGCAGGAGTTAGCAGGAGAGAATGGGAAAACTCTCCAGCAGATCATTATAATATGCCTCGGAACCAGGCTGCTTTTGCTGCTGTGTTAGTTGCTTTGAGTTCAAAGAGGTGAAGACAGAATTGTGAAGGTGTCGCTTTGAGCATCCCTCTTTGGTGTGTTCTTTGGGAGCAGAGGGGAACGTTGTTCACTGTGTCAGTGATGCTGACGGGTTATGTCTGTGGGATGGAGATAGCAGCTCTGCACAACCACATCACCCACTGATTTGATTATGTAGTGGTGTAGGGAAAGGGGAAGGACTTGGCTTTTTAAGGAGGGGTAAAAATGGGCATTTCTGGTCAGGATGGCATTGAGACATTTTCAGGGTGGGGCAATTGTCCCTTGTGCCCTCGCTGAACAAATGTAGCATTAACAGAAACCACAAATACCTAATAGAAATATGCCCCTTGGGCCTGCTTCCAGGGATTGTTTCATCCATCTCTCAGGTAGCACCTCACCCTGGTCCTACACTGGAATGTGTCACTGTGATATCAGCTGTTGACATTTGAAAATTACTCCACTCCAGCTCCTCCCTGCTGCCTGGATCCAGGAGAGGGCTAGGTGATAGATTCAGTACATGTTAGGAGGCGTTGCCTGGTTGAAAGTGCCCAGAAATGTGACCTGGTGAGACAAGGGACCTGCCCAGGGCTAGGGCAGAGCATGAAGGAAAGCAAGTACAAGTTGGCTTTCCTGGGGGAAATCAGGAAGAAGGCAGTGCCCTGAGCTGTGCCTGAGGAGCCTTCCCATTCAGTTAGAGCACTGCTCGTTCCTTTCCTTGAAGGTAACACTGTGCTGCTGGAAGGCCCCTGTGAGGAGCGCTGGTATGTGTGACATAAACAGATTACTTAATAACCGATTTTGCAAGAGGGGAAAAGTAAAGCTCCACCTTATCCTGCGAGATAAGGTATTCTTGGCTCTCTAAGCGGAACTTCCCCCGGACTTGCTGCCAGCCTGACTTTGAGGTGGGGTGGAGGATGCTGGATTTCAAGTCTGACAACTCCACTGCAAAGCCTGAGGAGCACACTGGCTCCGTGTGTTAGGAAATTGGGGAGCAGCACACCTGTCCTGTCTTCCAAATGATGGGCAGTGTAAAAGTTTTGATAGCACTTCTCAGCACTGCTGTGGGAGTGAATTCAGGAGAATATGCTGTTAGGGAAAACTTTTCCTGGGTCCTGTTATCATTGTGGCATTTACTTTTGTGCTGCTAACTCTGCAGAGAGGCTAACCCAAGGATTTTGTAACAGTGTTCCATAACTACTTGTTCCATTTTAGCACTTTCCTCCTCCTTGCTTTCTATTCTCGACCCGGTTGTGTCATTGCACTTTGCTGGTAGAAAGCTGTGTGATGCCATAAGCCCAAGATTAGTCCTTGGTGGTTGGATCAATGAGGAGAGAGGTTAAAAGGGCAGAGATAACTGTGAACATCTTTACCTGTATTAGCATCAGGCTGGCGGTGGGAGAAATGAGCTGTATTTGCTGTGTACTTTGATTTCTTTTTCTTCTCTCATCCCTGCAGCCTGTTTTTGATCCGTGATCTGTTTCCTATCAAAGTCTTTAATTGCTTCTGAAATAAACGTGATTAAAAAATTAATCAGGCAAAATCTGATCACAGAATGTGCTCATCAATATTCTTTGGTAACTTGAATTTATGTGTAGAGGCAAACCAGGCTTGTGTTTTGATTCAGTAAAACGGAGCTGGGCTTCACTTCTGCAAAAGCCAAACTCGGAGGACTCAGGCAGTGCCTTTGTGCTCTCTTTCCATACAGCAGCTGGCACAACTTCCCTGTGAGGATGGTGAGGCCCTGGCACAGGTTGCCCAGAAAAGCTGTGGCTGCTGTTGGATCCCTGGAAGTGTTCAAGGCCAGGTTGGATGGGACCTGGAGCAACCTGGACTAGTGGGAGGTGCCCCTGCACATGGCAGGGGCTGGAACTGGATGAGTTTTAAGGTCCCTCCTGACCCAAACCATTCCGTGATTCTATGAACTTGGCAATGACAGGTGGAGTTTGGAACCCAGTACTGCTCCACACAGCTAAGTAAAAACAAGACAAGGTGCTTTAGTTCTTCCCAGCTTTGAAACACCTTGATGAAAGATTTCAAGTCTTCTGATTCTTTCCCTTCCAGCTTTAATTCCCCGTGAGTGCTTACTCTTGGCAGCATCCAGCAGGTCAGTGCATGGAGTATCATTCTGGTCACTGCTGCTGTCTTTGCTCTGCTGTCAGGAATCAGCATTAGCTCTGAGCTTGCTGGGTGGGATGCAGAGGTTTTTGATGCCTGCCTGCCTCATGCTCAGTGAGAAAAGCTGCAGTCTGAGTTCAGAGGGTGATAAACTGACTTTACATAAGGCAATGATAAGGTTGTGCAGGCAGGAGAAATGGAGAAAGCATTGTAAGAGCAGCTGAGTCAATAGCTGGCATGGTCAGGCCATGGTGAAGGAAAGGTGGTGGATTCTTTTCACTGGTGATAGGTTTTGTGCCAACGTGTGCTGAGTGCCAGGTGAAGGAACATCTTTCCATGCCCTTCTGACAGTCACTCGGTTTTTCCCAGCTCCAGTCAGTTTAGAATCACAGAATCATTTAAGTTGGATCAGAGCTTTAAGTCCAACTGATTGGAAACTCTCGTCAGTTCTCTGACCTGGCACTGAAACTGGTTTTGTTGGGGCCCATGCCAGTTAGAAAGGTGGCCCTCACATGGCACCTTGCAGCCTTGGATGGGAGCAACTCATTTCACTCAGGATTCAAGTCAAGCTTATTTGACTGTTGGCTCCCATCTTCCTCTGCCCAACAGCTCTTTTTTAAGGTATGATAACACTGGATGTAACAGTTCAGGATGGAGATGGAAAATCAGAAATAGCCTTTGCTCACTTGTCAGGTGTGAGTCCCGGGCATGCTTGTGAGCCTTCCTGGATTTTTCTAGGACATTTAAAATGAAAAGGTAACCCAGTATGTGTTGGGGAGGCCTGGTCACTTAGCTGGGGCTAGGTAACACAGGAGTGTTGTTCCCTCTCCTACCCATGCTTGTTGTACCAGATGAGCTGAAGCTGTGCTTAACCTGCGAACTGGTGCTAGGGCTGTAGCTTGCTGGTTTGAGCATCATCCTAGCCTTCCTTGGAGCCCTGTTCCTTCCTTTCCTTCTGGTGATGTTCCTACTCTGGTTGCAGAATGCCAGGTGGACTTAAATAAAGACTGAGAAGGGACACAGGGAACTCTTGTGCTCCGTGAAGGAGGTGTGTGCTGCTGGAGAGGCCTCGGGAGCCTTTGTGTGAGCACCGTTCTGTTTGCATTCCTTCACGGTGCTGACAGCAGCCTGGCCTTCCAGGAACCCCATCAGACACCTGCTCAGTAAAACTGCAGCCTTGGAATAGAGGGTGGCTTGCAGAGGGCTGGTTTGAGGCTTTTCCCAGAGAATGGAGGCAGCTTTGGATGCCTTAGTCATCACACCACAGCTCTTACTTCTCTTGGAGCAGGGTCTTAAATCCTACCTGCATCTCTGAGCCTGAGAGTGTCAAGTACAGCTTGGTACTCAGTTCATTCAGTCTTGGTAATTAATCAGATGGAAAGAGCAAAAGATTTTCAGCCAAGATCAGTTCTTCTGAGTGGTCATTTGGAGCATTTTGGAAGGGGACATAATTTTAAAGGATACCAGAAAATCCAAAGGTACTATGCTTCCCAAGAGCTAAATCCAGCAGTCCAGTACAGAGCCCCTTCTCTGCCCTGTTCCCCAGAGCCTTGCATTCTTCAAGTCTTCTTCAACACTTCTTTCCATGAAGCCAGGCAGTTCTGGCCAGATTAGATCAGATCACAGCGGGGCAGGTTCAGTGGCTTCTGTAACCTCTCACAGCTCCACAGAAAAGAGAAAGAAAAGCAGCTTACGGGGTTGTGGGTAAGAGTCTCGCAATGGCTTACATAAAGCTCAGGGAGAATACCCCCACCACATGTTCATTGTTCTGTCTGAACAATGCCCACCTCTGCATTCACTGCCACCCTGCTGACTGACTTCTTCCCATCTACACAAGCAGGGTTTCTGGGATCAGGAAGACTATAGAAGACTTTATTTTATTTTATTTTATTTTATTTTATTTTATTTTATTTTATTTTATTTTATTTTATTTTATTTTATTTTATTTTATTTTATTTTATTTTATTTTATTTTATTTTATTTTATTTTTTCCTGTTTAGATATTTTTTTTACTTGAATTTATGTGAGCTCTGTCTTTTAGAGCCATCCTGTTGCTCAGATCTAACTCTCCTTTTATACACGCTTGGCTGGAGTGGCCTCTGAATCTTGTTAGGAATCTGGCAAGTCCAGTCTGGGTCATGGATCATCCATTTGGAACAGAGGAGTGCAAGTTTTAGGCAAATGGCTAGGAAGGCTTCCCTTCTAACTATATTTTTGTTACATGGGAATGCTGTAGACCCCATGCTGACTTTTTGAAGATATTGAAGTGCTGGAGGTCTGATGTTACGGAAGAAAAGAAGAAGGTCTCCAATTTCCATAGTGTCTTCCCCTGCACAGCTGATTCCCTGCCCCTCATAGGCATTTCAGTCAATGACTGCATGTTAAGAGGTGAAGTGCAGTAATGCAAATTTATAAAGTGATCTTTGCACAAATTCTCTGTTTGGTTAAGGAGCTGCATCTTCCTTGCTGATGGTGATCCTCACTTGAATCTTAGCCATGAATTTGGAGGTCTTCTTTTGGAGCTGGCAGACTGAAAGAGAACCCTGGTGTTTCTCATCTTGTTCCTTCTTTTTTCCTTTTTCTATAGCATAGTAGCTCAGGATTGTCTCTCCTGAAGCCTCTGTTTTGTATTTTGCCCTTTCCTGTCTCTCCCTTAAGATAGGCTTGTCTCCTGATGGCATTTATCAGTCTGTGAACCTGGTACTCAGCCTTATGGTTGTTGTTGCCATTGTCTGATGGATTCATGCTGCCCCTTTTCCTTGGCAAACAACCTCAACATGGAAGAATTGGTTATGTGCATACTGCTGTTGTTTATAGGAGAAAGCTTTTGGATCTGATCTGTCTCCAGCTAGTGCATTCAGTTTTGTTCAGATTTCCACAAAGTGCTGAGTGAATCCTTCTGCCGTTTTCCCTGACTGATGGATTTTTACTTGCATGGAAAATTGGTCACTTGAATACCAGCGTGTTTTGAAAACCCCACTGTGGGGACTGGTGGGTGATCCTGGGACTGGGCAGCCCGTCTGGAGGGCTGATTATGGTTTGCTTTTCCCTGTAGATTCAGTGTCTCTGTCCATGTGCATGGATGGGAATAGCACTTGGCTCTTGCACAGTGCCAGGGGAGGTCCTTGTGTTCCTTGTTTCTAACACAGCTGGCGTGAACAGTGAGTTCTCTGGTGTGGGGTGTCCTGCTGGCTGTGCATCCCATCCTGGGAGTGCAGAACAGCTTGTGTCCTGGAAGGTGGAGCTGGCTGGGGGGCAGGTCCTGCCTCTCTGCTGCTGCCAGCACCTGTAAACCCCTCTATAACCAGGTAGAGCTAAGGGCACCTGGCACGTGACGGCGTGGCCTTCTGTTCTTATTTCTTGAGCTGATTTGAGACTAAGCAGGGCTTAGTTTGGGACTTCCTTAGTACTACTTTTAGTATCTCCCCTTTAAAATGGATCATCCTCCTGATTTATTTGTCCTTTTGAGCTGTGGGCTTTTTTTATGTTATTAATTTTCTTTGATTCTCACACAGAATGAGAAGCACCTTCTGCCAGCAACCCCAGGTTGGAAAAGCAGCAGCTCTAAAGCACACTGACCTGGCTGTGATCATGGCAGTCTCTTGGCTGGTGCCACCTCTCCCTGAGGGCTTGGCTGTGTGCTGGGCACCTCCTTGGGCACAAAGCCGTGCCACCTTCTGCTGACAAAGCACATGGCAGCAGGCTGTGTCCCCTGCCCCTCTGGTGTGACTCCAGAGCAGATCTCTAGGTGGGGGGGCTACCTGAGGCTTTCAGTTCCACCCGGGGATAAGACTGATGGCTGGGCTGGGAAAATAGGCTGAGAGGATCCTGCCTGTCATACAATCACAGAGTGGTTTGGGGGGGAAGAGACCTTAAAGGTCACCTCATTCCCACCCCATGCCATAGGCCTCTGAGTGACATGGCTGGGGCATCCTGAGCAAAGCCCATTTCTCGGGTGACCCAAAATATTTGGCCAGAGCTGGTGGGGAAGATTTTGGCTTTGTGCACAACTGTAACCACATGGGCCTGTTCCAGTCTGACTGGGTTTTATGTGACTCTCCCTGTTCTTTGCAAAGGAGTCTTTAAAGGAGAAACGAGGGCTGGGTAAGAACTGCTAATGCTCAACTTATTTTCAGTCCTTTATACATTTTTAATACTAGCTTTTGATCTTGTTTTCTTCTATGGTGCCGGTGTGAGATTCTTTATGGGCTGGTTTTACCACGCTCTGAGTCTCAAGAATCCAGTCATGTGGAAGGGATTCTTTCTTAGGTGCAGCAGGCAGACTTTATCCCTTGATCCTGTAACTTTCAGCTCCTTTCTCCAAGTGACTGAGTTTGGTTTTGCTGAGCAAGAGCCATTCCCTGGTACCCTTTTTTAAAAAGAGCTAGTGCTTAAAAATGGAGAGGCTCATAATAAAGTGATCTCTCAGAATGGTTGTGGTTGGAAGGGTCTTTAAGGATATGTAATTCCACCACTGCCATGGGCAGGGACACCTTCCACTAGACTGGGTTGCTCCAAGCCCTGTCCAGCCTAGCCTTGATGATGAAGAACAGATATTCCTGCAGGGAGGGAGGGAATGCTGCATTTCACAGAACCTCAGCTAGGTGATACACAAGTGGATTTTCATCAGTAAAACTGATTCAGGGCGTCTCCTATGCCCGAACTCCAAATCTGGGTGCTGAATCAGGAACTACTGTTCTTCAGTAGCTCTTAGTAAAGCAAAAGATGTGGTTTGAACTGAGTTTTTCTGGGAGAACCTCCCTGATGATGACTGTTTTGTGTTTTATTAATAATCAGATGAAATGATTTTGTTGTGAACTTGGGGCATAGTAAACATTCTCTGTGGTCACAGAAGTCAAAGATTTCAGCTACAGTCAGCGTAAGTCCAAAGAAGCCCCTGCCCACTGTCACTTGAAAGAGAACAGTGAAGCTGCAGGTCTGCATGTGCATCTCACAGGTGGGGTTTGAGTACTGTGAAATAGCGGTGTAAGGAGGTGCACACAGAGGAGGATGCATGTCCTGGGGAGGGCCATGGGAGCAGCCCCTCAGCAGGAGCTGTGGTGGGTGTACAGGAGCACAGGTTTGGGTTACCCCAAGTTCAGCTCCGTGCTTCCCACCCTCTCCAAGCTGTAGGATCCTTGTGGTGCCTGTGTGTCACGTTCTGTTTCTCAGGCAGTGGTTCTCATGGGAAAGGCTGGGTTCCCCCGGTGAGTCGGAAACGTCCCGGGAGCCCAGTGCATTGAGAGTATGTGTCAATTGTTTCCTTCCAGGCGCTTTGGGAAGGGAGCCTAGAAGATTATCTCAGCATTTGGAACAATATAAACAGATGCCAAGCATTTCAAGTACACGGAGAAGGAAAATGTCTTGCTTGGCCTCCCTGAACCGTCGAGGGGTGGGGGGGCTACGGGTTGGGGCACAGCAAGGAACATTAAATAAGTCTCTGCCTTCGGACTAGGGAAAAGCAGCAAAGTAATGCAGATGTTTGCCTGCGTATATACAAGTGAGTTTCATATTACCAAAATCTGTGCTGTGTACACGTGGTCCAAAGATTAAAGAGATTGTCCAGTTCTGTTGGCAGCATATTAAAGTATTAGGACTACGGGCTCACTGTGATGTGTTTCTGTTACCAAGCTAACCACAGAATTCAAGTGATTCAAAGGGGAATGTTGTTTAATACAGATGCCTTTTGCATCAGGCATTTGAACACAGTTTTGGGTGTGAGAATCCCTTGGGAAGGGCTCCCACTACCCTGTCTGTTTGGGGTCACCCCCGCCCCTCAGCTCCTGCTTGTGCTCAGATAAGATCGCCCCTTCCCTGTCCCTGTGCAGCACTCAGGCCATCTGCCACGTTAAAGCAGATATTTCCAGTGGCTGGAAGAGCTTTCTGGGTTTCCTTTGGCACGCAAGAGCTAAATCGGATCTTCAGGTGGCGGCGGTCTGGGAGGTCTTGCTGCAGATGTCTCTGTGCCTCTGCCCTTTCCCTCTGTGGTGTGATCCCCTTCCTTGGAGATGGCAATTCTGACAAGAGGCAGCAACACAGGACCCTGTTCTGTCGCTGTTTCGCTGCCTGAGGTTGAACCCTGCTCAGCTCCAGAATCCTCTTTCTTCCCTCTCTGGAAGTGTCCGAGGCCAGGCTGGATGGGTCTTGGAGCAAACTGGCGTAGTGGAAGGTGTCCCTTCCCATGGCAGGGGCTGTAACAAGATAAGCCAACATGCAAAACAAAGGTGCAAACGTGCAGAATAAAGGCCTCACTGCTGGTCTCAGGGGTGTGTGGAATTTGAAATGACAAATGCAGGATTGTTTCTCACTGGCAAATCAGTTTGTTACAGAAATGGAGTATTTTGTGCCTAAATTTTCAGTTGTTTGGTCGCCAAGATTGGATTTATCATAAGGAGGAATTAGAGACACGTTTAGTTTGTGGGTCATTCATTCAGATAAATTTGTTTAGTTAGTCTGATCATCTGAAACTTTCCATTCGGCCACTCTGAGACAGAAATGGGGCAACTAAACTTGGTCCAAAGTACAGAATCAGCTCTCATTTCTCAAGAATTGCTTTTGTAGGAGCTGCTTTTACAGCTTACAGTGAGATGTCTGAATGATCTGAGCAGAGAAGATGACCATGTAAGTGCTTTCCGTAAGCACAGGATATTCATCCCGAGCTGACAGAAGTACAGAAAGCCCAGAAAATAAAACATTTTTATCAGACACAAAAAGACACAACCATTGGCAAACGTAATTGAAGTGCTTTAGTTTGAAATCCAAGTCTCAGTGCAAGGGCATCCTTGGGATTTACAGCCAACATATGAAAATTGGCACTTAGTCTGTTACTAGTTATTTTTATTTTGGAAAGTGTCAAGCAGGAGTTGATAGGAACTTCTGTGAGTAGTCCTTCCTCCACTGCTGTATGACAATAACACCCTAATGGTGATTAAAGCATGGGACCTCTATAGTGACATCTGTGTGAGGTACCTAATGGTACTTTGACACTTGTTATACAATGGACTGCACAGTCAAGTGATGTAAATTTTGTTGGTCTAAGCTCTTCAATTAAACTGAATCACTTGGCATGAGGTAGTTGTTAAGTTCAGCCAGTGTATTTGGTAAAACAAATGGAAAAATTAGTGTCAAATGTGTTTGAGAAGCACTCTGAGATTACAAAATGAGTATGATGGCCTTCTGTGGGGTTTATTTTTGTATTTAAATGACTCACAAGGACAACAATTATCTGAGTCTGCAATGGCATGTGTTCTCAGAAATGGTGGGACAAAAATACTTCTCTAAATGGTAGCTACAGAGCTCCAAGCTCGCTTCTTGAGACAAGAAAAACAGGACTAATTAACGTTAGGCCAGCAAAGAAGGATAGTTCACTTGCCTATTGGAGTGAAATGGATAGGACAAAGAGTAATGAGTTCAAACTGAAAGAGGGGAAGTTTAGGTTAAATATAGGGAAGAAATTCTTCCCTGTGAGGGTGGTGAGGCCCTGGCACAGGTTGCCCAGAGGATTTGTGGCTGCCCCATCCCTGGAAGTGCCCAAGGCCAGGCTGGATGGGGCTTGGAGCAATCTGGGATAGTGGAGGAGGCCCTGCCCATGGCAGGGTTTTGGAATGAGGTGAGCTTCAAGGTCCCTTCCAACCCAAACCATTTTGGGATTGAAAGAAGCATGAACTGTGCTGGCCTGTGGTGCCCAGACTGCACGGTGCTGAAGTTAATGTTTGTGTGCTTGTGTTCACCAGGTCACCACACGATTTACATCGGGGTCCATGTGCCCAAGAGCTACAGGCGGAGGAGGCGGCACAGAAGAAGACCTGGGCACAAAGAAAAGAAAGAAAAGGAGAAAATCTCGGAGAACTACTCGGACAAATCAGACGTAGAAAACGCTGATGAGACAAGCAGCAGCATCCTTAAACCACTCAGTGAGTACCGGTTCCATTTGTCATTCATTACAATGGTCTGTTGTCCAGGGGTCTCCTCACAGAGGATGGAACTTGATCCACGACAACAATCATCTCATGGTACAGGGCTGGAGTGGTCTTAGCCAGCTGCTGTGGCTTGGGAAAGGCACAGGCTAGAGCAGACATTTCATCCCTCTGTATCACCTGAGTTGGCCCTTGAGCAGCTGCCAGGCAGGAGCAGGCCAAATGTCTAAAAAAGCAATTTGACACTGTGTGTAAAGAGATAGCAAGCAAGGGCAAAGACTGAGTAGTGCCTAGGTAGATCTATTGCAGCTTCTGCCCTGGCTCTGAGACTTGCACACGCTCTGGAATTCCAGCACCCCATGGTTTCGTCCTCATGTGTCACTAACTTGCAGTGCTAACAGCATTTTCCCTTTGGTAACTAACCAGTTCTAGGTTTTGAAAACAAAAAGAAGAATCAAATGGAGCTGTGCTGTATGTTTGAGTACCTGTAGAGGTTGAATATCTAAATATTGACAGGCAGATGAGGTCCATTTTGGATGCCCTGTGCCTCTATTCTCACCAGAATTGTTAAGCAGAGGACAGAGACCTTTAGCTAGTGCCATCACTGTGCAGAGACTGTCACAGGGTCACATTCCTCTTGTGCTGTTCTCTGTTGGCCACAAGCTTGTCCTGAAATCTGGGAGAAGGCTGCTTTGGTAGGAGCTGGTGGGGAGATGGGAAGGCTGATGGGGTTGAGTATAGCAGAGCAGCCCAGGATGTGATACAGCTTGGATTGTTGAGGTTAGTTCCAGATGGTTGGAGCTTCATTTGTAAGTGGAAAAATGCTTCCTGTGTGAGAGATCTGTGCAACTGGATCTTGGATTGAAGAAATACATTCAGTTTTCATTTTGAACTCATGTTGCTGGGTAGTTGCTGTAGATAGAGACAGGAACATGGGGCAGATGAGTCATGTCTGTAGCCTAGTTAGCATCTTCAGAGAACAGCACCTGGAAAGGAAGGCAAGTCACAAATTCCATTTGTCCTCCCAGCTCTCGTTCCCTGCTTGTCCCAAAGAAGGTTTTTTGTCTGTTCTCAGAAACCAGGAGTTGGTTTTACACCAAAAGATACAGTTACCCATTTTTAAGAATTCACATGGTTTAAACTTAATTTTTATGTTTACACCTTTGTTCTTTAGCATGCAAGTGGCCAGGCCTGTAGAAATTCCTTTTGTGCTTCTGAATGTATGGGAATTGTTTCTATGGACTAGGTGTGACTGGTTGAAAACCCATTTCTTTCATCACGTTTTCATGTCCTGCCTTTTGTTTTGCCCATCTTTGTGTCTGTGTCATTTGAGGAGGGTTTTGTGGTGTTTTTTCTCCTCTGCTGTTTCTCTGCAGTTATATGTTCTTATCTGCACCTACACCTGCATGTAAAAATACGCAGAGTCTTTCCACCTGCACTTTTCCCATAGGCTTTTCCACCCTGACCTCTTTGCACTGCAGATTTGTGGAGTGGAATCACATAAATATTCCAGGTGTCCCATGCAGTAGCATTCATACCCCATCACTGGGCCCTTTTCTCTGTTGTTCACCATCTCAGGTGTCCGGATACTTTTCCAGGTCCTTGCAGGAACCTGTTGTTTTGCGCTGGTGGCCAGATCTTTTTACGAGCTGGCCCATCTAGCTTGGAGCTCTGTAAAGGAGAGGGGTAGTTCAGATTACTGTCTTGAATTACAGGTTACCTCATATCCCCGTTTTTTTCTCTTCTGAAACTCCTGTCTTCAGAGCTGACCTGAATTTTGTGTTTCCCACCCTTTCGTTTGCTTTCTAAGAAGCCTTTCTTCTCTCTCCACCAGCTGTGTCACTAAAGTGTGTCCGACAGAAGCCCATTCCTCTCCAGGCAGCATGTACCAACTTAGGTTGCTGTCCAGTGCTGCCAATCCTGGCAAGAAACCTCAGTTAGAACCCTGGGGTTTTCATCTTCATCCCATAATAGGCATTGATTGAGGGGTAGGTGGCTCAATTTCAGTTTCAAAAGAATATTAACTTTTAATATTAGCTAATATTAATATAAACTAATATTAATAAGAGCTGGGAAATATTGCGCAGCAACTTGAATGTGGAGTTGGGAGAAAGCTGAAATGAATTATATTACATACATTTAAGGCAGTCAGTAAGAGAGTGTGGAATATCAGAAGCTGAGATATGTGTGAGGGCTGTGTTTAAACAGTTTTAAGGGTTTAAAACAAGCAAAATCTGATCTGACATGGAGAAACTTCAAACATTGTGAGTTCTGGTCCAACATATCTCAGTTTATAAAATCGTGAATTTATACAGCTCCTTCTCTTTGTTGATTTTTGCAGTGATCACCTTGGCTGGTATTAGACACTGTCAGTTCAGCTTGGGTATCAAATTGGTGATTTGGTTTATCTTCTCATGCAAGGAGAAGTATATAGAGCTTGATTTGCAAAATCTTTAATGATGTAGTTGTTAAAATAATTTCTAGAAGTTCAGGGAACAACTTGATTGTCCTGTATATCGAAACGTTTGTTTTTCCTGAGTAGAAACTTAAGCCAGTTGTGATTTGGTACATCACTTGGATTTCTTGATCTGTCCCTAAGGGCCACAAACCTAAGCTTCAGTATCTTACCTGAAAATGATTTCTCAGCTTCTTGGATGAAAACTCTAAACTGCAATTAGATTTTGAGCAAATCTGGGTTTGACTCACTGGGTCAAGCTGCTCACAACAACCAAACCTGATGGAACATGTCCATTGATACCACCAAGAGAATAAACAGGTCCAGAAAGGCAAACCTTCCCTAGGGAAGTTTTGTTTCAGTTCCCAACCAGTCTAGCTGTGCCTCTGTGTTCGGGAATTGGTGCAGTCAGGAAATGTCAGGCCTTATTTTTTTTAGTCTGTGTCCAGCTGAGCCAAACAAGCCAAACTCTGGTAGTTTGTAGACAGCCTTCAGCTCTCCCATCTGGAGGGAGTTGGGAAGATGGAATGTGTACAGATACGTTTTATCCAAAGGAAATTATTGCTTGGGAAGCATGCCTCCTTCACAAATCCAGACAGGGATATTCTGACAGACTGAGGAGGAGGCAGGAAGGCAATGTTCCCTCTGCAGAGCCCTTTTAGGACATTCCAGGCCTGCGGGGCTGTCTCTGCTCTCAGGGTACTCTGGCACCCACACCCTGGTTCTCAGGCAGGACTGCAGACGATGACAAATCCCTCTTCCAGGTGAAACATCCCAGCACCTCTCCTCTAAAAGCACCTCCTTTAACCAGCCTAGCCTTGGTTTCCATTTAGAGCCAGTAAGGAGGAAATGCTTTTTAGGCTTTGCCTCATCAGGTCAACTGGTGCTTGTGTCAGCGCAAAGAGGATGGTGTAGTTTGCTGCTACTTGCAAGGGATGAGACAAGAGAGGAACAAGGAAGGCAGATGAAGTTTCTCTGAGTCCATTTCCCCCTTCCTCATTCTTTACTACAGGTGTGCAGAGATTTTCCCATGAGGAAATTCATCTCTACTTGATCTGGGAAGGGGTTTTTTCTCATTGTCTGGTTGCCCTCCAAGTCACTTTGGCTCAGCTCCCTGGCCCAAACCCAGGTGCTGCAATACTTTACTGACTTTTTAAAACCACTTGTGCATCTGACAAATTCTTACTGCCAAGGAAGAGAATTCTCTTAGTGCTTGCAGCCCCGAAGAGAGTAAAACCTGATTTTTGTCAGATGTCAGAATGTTGCCATGCTGATAAATAGAACTACAGAATCTAAATTTTGGCATACCTAAAAGCAGGGATAAGAGGACTCAGATAAAGAGAGAAGGGAAGGATGATTCATCGCATCAAAGGTTTGTAAAGGTTTTTAGTTGGCTCAGAGAATTCCTCTTCCACCTACCAGGAGTAGTTCTTGAGGGTTTTAATAAAAATCCTCTCTTGAGCCCTCAGATGTGTGTTTGGAGGAGCACTTCTCATGTTTGCAGAGGAGTCATTTCGTTAAGGAGCTGTTTGAGGCCGTTCCACATGGAGTGCATCTCGCGCAGTGAAGGTGAGGTTTCGGCTGGATGGATCAGATTTGCACTGGGGGCAGGGAAATTTCTGGTGCTGCTTCCCAAGTTGGAGTGCCTGCTTTGAAGGAAGAGTTTATTGTGGAGAATATCGCAGTTGATAGGTTGCCCAAAGAAGTGGTGGATACCTTATCCCTGGAAGTGTTCAAGGCCAGACTGGACAGGGCTTGGAGCAACCTGGGATAGTGGAAGATGTCCCTGCCCATGGGAATGGTCCATTCATAAAAAGATCAAATTAATTCAGCTAGGATATTTAGACATATGTTTAGGAACGCTCAAGCTTGGTGTCTGCCTTGAAAGTTCATTAAGGCAGGTGCTATAAATAGCAGGAGAGAGCTTCAGGATGGAAATAAATGAACCTACTTAGCAGAGCAGATGAAGCACAGTCAGGGCTATGCCAAGGATTCTCTTTCTGTTCGTGTTACTGGATTTTTCAGCCATCCAGTTTCTTTCCTGACTTTACAAGACATGGGGTAGGGTTTTCCAAAGGCTTTTAGCCTCAGCTCACCACAGTGAGAGCACTGACATTAGCTGAGAAATACTAGGCAGGATGGCCAAAGCTTCATTGTTTTTGCATTGGCATTTTACACAGGGAAAGTGGTCAGGGAGACTTTGCCATAAATAGAAGGGAATTTGGGTGTCTTCGGTTTTGAGAACTGCAGGGCAGGCTCATGGACTGGTCCCAGTGCTGGGGTCAGTTGAAACAGGCCTTCTTCTGCCCCTCCAGTGCTGCAGGGAGCGTGCTTAGGTCCACTGTAGTGCAAGTGCAGAGGTAAATTAAACACAGAGCTAATTACTGCTTGGCTTGCAGACGTGCCCTCTGCATAGCTGCGGGCCTGTTGGAGTGACTGGCAGGGTGCAGCTGGCTGTGTCCATGGGAAAGGGCATGGGAAGGTGCTTGGGGCAGGCAGGCTGTGGGCAGGGCACAGGTGAGGAGGTCGGCCCTGCCTGCTGACGCAGCCCTGGGTCGGTTCCCACCCTGCCGAGGAGGGCTTGTGTAACGCCGGGAGAGACGCCCGACTGCTGGGATTGCTGTCTGACTGCCTGGGGCACGGCTGCCCGCCGCCCACCCTGCTTCCACACTGGGCAGGGGCTTGAGAACCACAGGCTCTCAGTGGGTTGGGTTGGAAGGGACCTCAAACCCCATCTCATCCCAGCCTGTCCAACCTGGACAGGCCTTGAACCACTTCCAGGGGTTGGGTGTTGGCAGTGTCTCTGGGCACCCTGTGCCTCACCACCCTCACAAGGAAGAGTTTCTCCCTGGTATCTGATCTAGCCCTGCCCTGTGTCAGTGTGAAGCCATGGGAATGCTGTTGGTGGCAGTTAGAAGGACTTCTTGAGCTGTGGGAGTGACAGAGAAGAGACTCGTGTTGGAAGGGGGTACTTCCAGCAGCAGCTAAACCCGGCTGCCTTGACCCCTCACTTACCCCAGCTCGAGTTCCGAGAGAGGGTCAGGATGGCATTTTTCTTGTTCCTCTGGCCTCACTGCAAAGCCCCCCACCTCCCACTGAGGCACTTGGGCAGGATGAAGGGACATGGTGATAAGATGCTGGGTCTGGATGTGACCTGTCGCCCTAGGCAAAGGCTTGCCCTTTCTTCTTGGCACGAGTACAGGCTTTCACTCGGACAGCTAATTAAAAATACGATCTTTTTGCAACAACCCTTGCCTGAACTTGTAATTTTTTTTCTTTTTTACTTTGGCTTGTGCATGTCCCAATCATATCAGGGCTTGTCACAAACACTTGTGTTTGTTTAAAACCCTTTGCACTTCCCTTACACTGAATGTCCATCTCCTTCAGGTAAATGAAGGTTTATACAGCATGGAGCTCATGCAGCATGGAGCTTTCATTCCTTGCTCATGACAGCTTGGAAAGGAGGAAAGGTTTGGCTTTTTTTATTTGCTTGCAAAGTCCAGATTTCTGGTGGGCATGATAAAAGGTAGAGCTAAACTTCCTCCCTCCTTAGGTGTGTCCTGAGGCTCCCAAACACAAAACCAGTAAGTAATCTGGTTGTTAAGACAAATGCCAAGTGTCTCAGGTACGGGGGATTAATTCTTTTCCAGCCCAGAAAAGTCTGGGAGTTGGGATTTTTCCCTGCAGGGTAATTTCTGAAGTTGTTTTTCAAAGTGAGGGTTGGGGGACAGAAGCAGTTGTCCCCGGATGAGTTATGTGCACTTCCTGATTAAATTTGGGCATGGCTCAGGTACCCGTAGGAAGCCCACGTGTGCTGACTTGCTCGGAGGTGGCACGGGGCATCTGCACTTCCCCCTGCCACTAGCTGCCCTTTGGCAAGTCCTGGGATCTGGTGTTGGAAGTCTTCAGCGGGTCAGCTATGTCAGGGGCCTTGTGCAAGTGAAAATGCATCTCACCCTAATGCAGCAGCATTCCCCACTCTCTGTCTTCTCCATCCTTCTCCAGCCTCTGGAGTGCCCCTGAATGTCCTTTGGAAGGGACTGTTCAGACACAGAAACCAACCCAGCCCTATCTTTGCCATCATTTGTGGTTTCTCAAAAGAAATCCGCAGTGTAGGCTGAAATTCCCTTCTCCAGCTTGACCTGTTCCTTGTGTATCGTGTTTCCATTAGCGCTCGTGTCACTCAGTGTTTGTCAGTCACCTCCAGCTGAGACAAGGCTGGTGGGTGCCTCAGGTGTCATGTAGGATTTAGAAAGAGTCTTGTGTTCCTAGGCTTGCTGTGTTCCTTGGACTGTGATGGTGTCAGGGCAGTGCTGAGGAGTGAAAAGGAGTCTGTTGTCATGTGCCATGTGAAACTGTTGCAAGCGTCTGGGCATGGAATGTTGTGGCTATAGATGAGAGAATTTTCCAACTGTGCAGAGACCAGGATGAAATTGTTCAGGTCTGAATTCTTCGGAGATGTCTGTATGTGTCTGAAAGGAGCAGCCACTGGGGGAGGAAGGGGGAATGGAGAAATGATCAAATGATAATGGGCTTTTGGTGAGGATTATTCCTGGGGGCAGTGCATTGAAAGGCACAGTGCCAGCTCTCCAGGGAGCTTTTAAAACCTGCCTGCACGCTTTCCATCGTTCAAAAACAACCACGGCACTTGCCATGGCAGTAACACCAATGTAGACAGCAGGGCTGTTGAGCAATTCCACTTGGGTTGTCGTCAACTTGAAGTGATCAAGATCCACAGCCCTGAAGTAAAAAAATGAATTTGACTAAGAAGTACAAACAGTTCTTGCTGCCCTTTTGGCTCTTGCACCTGAATGCTGCCGCCCTCCTGACACACCTCTAAGTTTTCTCTGCAATTGGAAGAACTGATAGAAATAGATTTTGGATGAGTCAAAGTTTATATTCTTCTATAGCTATAACCTCTGCTTGGGAGAGGAGTTAAATTCCTAAACCCCAGCTGGTTAATATTAAATTAATCGTGGCAAAGTTTGAGGTAAAATAGCAGGAATTATTTGACAAATAGGGTCTGGCATAACAGAGAAACTGTCCTGCAAAGCGAGTTCAGTCTCAAAATCCTTTGGTTTTGGAGTAGGTGTAAGTGATACAGTACTTTCATTTACTGGTCACTTCTTCCTCAATTAACTGCATGTTTTCTTGGATCTATGAAGCCTTCCTTAATTGAGGATGGTCTTTGCTGCTTTTTTCCTGACCAGGCAATTCTCTTAGAAATCTCCCTTGGCCCGAGGGGACACAATTAGTCATGTAGATAAAGAAGAAACTAATTCAACATAACCTTCACATGGTATTTAAAGCCACAGGGTGTGTAACTGTCTCCTTGGTGGATTGAAAGTGGTTCTTCAGCTTCAGCTTGAGACTTCCTCTATGCTTCAGTACCAGCAGAGATGCCTTTGGGAAGATTTTATGGGGTCTTTATTCCCACTCTTACAGGGCAGGCTCTTTATGTTTTAGAGCAAAAAAGAGGCTGGTTCCTTTCCTAGTATGGGGAAGACCTGCTTTAACTGGAGCTTGCTGTGTTAATCTTGTGTCTTGAACTGATGATAGCATGTGCCACTATAATTACCTAAGCCACCTTAATGCTTTGCCTAATTCTGTTCCCTGTGTTCACGTGAAACTGCTAAGGGACAGCAAAGTCCAAGGAATTTACCATGTGGGGAAAAAAAATCTCATGTAGAAGTGTTTTGATTTGAAGCCAGAGCTGTTTCTCCAGCTGAGAAGGGCTGAGTTGGGGACATGATGGTTGGCACTGCAGAGCTGCCCTTTTTGGATTAAACTTCATTCAAATCTATTGGACAGTATGGGAACAAGCCATCCTAAAGCTCTGCATTTCTCTGTATATATAAACAAGGGTTTATCTTCTACTGTCAGTATAACCAACAGCTGGATTTTCTTATCGGAACCCTTCTTTGTGTTTTCAGTTGCCTCTTGTGAACCTCTTGGGACCAACTCAGATGTTGATCCTTGGTCTAGCTGTTCTTGAAGCTGGTGTCCATTATTATTGTTGTTGTTGTTGTTGATATTATTATTATTATTATTATTATTATTATTATTATTATTATTATTATTATTATTATTCTTTTACCAGTAAATTGTCCATCTGCAGAGCTGGGATAGGTTTGCCAGTCACTTCTTCCGTCTGCCCTCAGAAAGGGGCTCTTGGCCTCTTTGGGAGGGGCAGGAGAGGCTTTAAGGGTCAGGATGGGTAACAGGGGGGCTCTCAGTGCTCCCTGCGGCTTGGAACTGAGTCTCCTCTCATCCCAGCAGGAGCAGAGAATTATGCCCATGACCTACTAACCTCCAGTTGGGATTGTGGGTTTGGGAAATGAGTGCACAGATGGCAACGCTGGGATGGCAGCAGATGCTGCTGATCTAATGAGTGGAATCAAGTAACCTTTCAGCAGAGTGGTGGAGAGCAAGGAAGGGACGTCTGTGGAACTGCAGGGCTGCTCCCTTCTCCCTGATACCAGAACTTTCTGAGCCCTTTCCCTTTTCTCTTGGCACCTGCAATTATCTTCTCCTCCAGATCAAGCTGGCACAACGATAATGTGGACAATTTTGATTACACAGGGAAGTTGTTATGCAATTAGATGATTAAGAAACATTTGGAGGGGGAAATCTTGAGGCCAAAAACCTGCTGTACTCTAGTGCCAGCAGGCTGGAATGACCAAATGGGAGTGTTAAAAAAGAAGAAAAATCAGTCAGTTCTATACAGAATACTGAGCTGATAGCAAAGGACTCTCCCTGCACCCTGATGGACATGGCTCCGGCATGGACTTTGTGTAAGCATGAACCCTGAAATAAATACATTTGTGGTGGTTCAGGAACACCAGGGCTCAGTGTGCCCTTGCAAATGCTCTTGAGGCAAAGCTTGTGTTCATTCTGCAGCTGAGGGTCGAGTCCAAGGACCTGCTCCGAGGTTTCTCTTTCTGATGGAGTGATTTTGGTGATCTTTCTTTGAAGTGTGGAACAGATGCTGTGTTGTGGACGTGTTCATGCCTTGAAGAAACAGGAACTTACCAAGAGGCAAGAGGTGCCTTCCTTTTGTCTCTTCTGGCTTTTTATCTCTTTGCCTTCCTGATAAGCCAAAATTAGCTCTTTTAGCTGTGATGTGAAGGACTGGAAGCCAATGGGTCACCATGAAAGGAAAGGGAAATTGAGATTTCTGTGTCAAAAATCTGAAGAATAAACAAGATAGGGCGGAGAAGGCCTCAGTTCTAGTACTTGATCATTGAAAATTATTTCCTTTCCACTTTGTTAGTGTCAGCCATTTCCCAAGAAAATGGTGTATTCGTTAAAATAAATCTGTATGATATCTGAAACAAAATCCTCGAGAGCTGTGGGCTGTTCTGCTCAGCTTTGTATCCTGATCTGACATCTGTTCAAGCAGGGGAGAGTCTTTGCTTGGTTTTTTTTTTGCTGATTCCTTACCCACTGAGTGAGCTTTAAAATAATGATATTAAATACATCAAAATTACGTGTAGGAAGAACTTGGTCATCTGCAAGCTAAAGAGGAAAGCAGATGTTAACTGAAATGTAAGTGGTTCTGCTTAGATGTGTTTGTACTTGCATGGCTGAATTTATGTCTCAAAAAAGGCAGAGCCCTTGTGGCGCCTTTTCCTTATGGTTTGGATACCCCTGGAAGGGCATTCATTGTAGACCTCAGCAGTTACATGGAAATAAAAGTATGCATAAATCAGCAGAGCCTTTCCTGCTCTTCATGAGGAACCCTAGGAGTGGACTAGTCCCAGCCTGAATGTGGTATTGGGTTGTGTTCAAGTCTCGCTTCCATCTGGAGACCTTGATATTTAAATATAGCAATGGGAACTGAGTTCATCTGATGGAGCAGGGGTGTTTGGTTGAGCTCTGAGCTGTGGGTGTATAATACCCTGTGAGTTGCATGGCTGGGCAGGAAAGGAGAGGTGTTCTGAGCATCCTGACCTGTGGAGACCTCTAGCAGTTACCCTCTATTCCTGCTCCAAGGGCAGTTCCATAACACTGGGATTGACTAGGCTTGGCTTTCAGGCTCTCATTAACAACACAGCTCCTCCATGTCGAAGTGATGCAGGAGTGCAAACTAATTTTCCTGATTTCAAGCAGTGCTGAGTGGAAGGGAGCTGGGAGGTTGAAGGAGGCATAAAGCATAGGTGTCAAATCCCATTTGCACAGCACAGGGAAGAGCCTGCTGGCTGCCCCATGAGCCAGCTGGACATTCCACCTTGGAAACCCATCCACAGGAGTCTGCTCAGAGTGCCTGGCCCCTGGGAGCTGGCAAGTGTGGTTTGATGGGGGATGGATGACACTGATGATGGATCAGCTTTGTGTGCATGGTGCAAGGAGTAAGGACAGCAGCTGGCAGTGCTGCAGCCACAGCGCTGTCCTTGGCTGGGGAGCCCTGGTGGCACTGTGGTGCTGGGGTAGTGCTGGTGGTGTCTTTCAGACAGGTAAGTGGCTCTCAGGATGTGAGTCATCAGTCAGGAGAAAAGGACACGACTGAAGAGCAGCGCTCATAGGGAGGAACAGCAGAAAGAGCTGGCTGAAGGCGGTGAAACTTGGTGTGCTAGGTGCAGAGAGGGCAGAGAAGTTATTCTGAAACCATAACATTTAGATAACCACCAGATTTAGATATCAAGGCAGTTAGCAAGTGTCCTGCACCAAATCTGGGCTGAGATGGGTGTCGCTCGGACTGGGAGAAGATAAAGGAAGGTATTCCATGGGCAGTGGTCCAGATGAGTGAGTCTCTCTCCAAGAGAGATGAGGCCCCATGTATTCCCTGTCTGAGAGCTTCAGATGGGCCATCCTGAAACACCTTGTGGGGGCATTGCACCTGCATTCACATTCCATGGGCTGGATGTGGTGTGCCAGGTACTGTCCTGGTAGGAGGGTGGTAACCATGTCCTGTGGGAGCGGTTGTATTTCGGAGTCAAACATGCCATGGTGCCTGTGGAGCAGGCTGTGTCAAAACAACAAACTGGGGACACGACAGTGATGGATACACAAAGTTTTGGGAGCTATTTGGGGGCAGTTTGGTGGGTGGGGTAGATCAGCAGGGTCCTGATGAGGAAATGTGCCTACAGAAGTCACCTGAAAGTGCTTGGTTTCAAGTCCATGAAAGCAATGGAAGCTTTGAGGCTAGGGAACAATTTCATGGATGTGTGAGAATTTCAGTGTGTGGTGTTTGGTTCTTGGGCCATGCAAAGCTTTCTGGGCCATCTTGCAAACCTGTCAGGCTCCAGACACTGAAGAGAAGGCTGCTGCCTGCTCCTGGCTCCCAGGGAGAGTACTGACTTGGCTGTTCAGCTAGGCACGGACTCTTCCTTGCGCTTTGGGTGTTCCTAGAGAACATGCCTGACCCCGTTTTGTTGGACTTGCTCTTATTTGGGTTTCCCTTTATCTCTATGGGACTTGTTCTGCCTACTTAGTATATCGTGGTTTTCTTGTCCCAGCCTGTTCCAAGGTAAATTGCCAAGGATGGGAAACTTCAGAAGGATGAGTCTATAGCAAAAAAGAAGTTCACTCGAGTGATTTCATTCCAGTGTGGATTTCATCGTGGGAATGGGAGCTCGCTCTGCAGAATAAACTGCTCACCATCAAACAGTATAAATGTATTTAGTGGCAACAATTGCTCCTTTGGCAAAGCCTAGCTAAAGCTCTCTGGGGGGATTAGTCTAGGCTTAGCATTAAAGCTGGACTTGAAACATACTCTGCATTCCTAGTGACAGGAAAGTAGTGCCATCCAGAACAGTTGCTTCATGTCTGCTGCAAGAAATGGGGATTATTTGAGGATGGACTGGTTTAGATAAATGACTGTCATGGCTTACAGAAACCCATTTGCTGTAGCAGCAGCACAGAACATGCTGATTACAGTTATTCACATGGGCTATTTTAGAGTTAAATTTTGTCTGTTGTGCAGTTCAGGTATCAAACTTGTGCTCTCAGTTCCTAATTTAGACTTATCCTGGAGTCATTTAGATTTTCCTTTGGCCTGGCCCAAGGGTTTCACAGCACTTTGCAGCTCCCAGTGATGCATGTAATGTATGGGTATGGGAAGGGAGAACAGGAAACTGATGAAGGTCTAGGGATGGGCAGCGTGCCTTGGGATCTGCCCAGGAAAATGGTGCCTGGGGCTTTGTACTGAGCTCAGTCTGGTTTTTATTCCAGCTGTGTCAATGTTGACTTTTATTCACTGGTGAAGAGGGAAGATTTCCAAACCTTTTGCCTCGTCTGCTTAAAATACATATGCGTGTATATGCAAAACAGGCAGTATTTTGTAATGAATTGTTCGCCTTTGGAATGAGATTGCTCTTTGTCTTGTGGGTTCCTTTAGGGCTTTGGCAATGAATAAGAAGCTTTCAGCTGCAGACAAAACCACATTTGGGATTAAGTGTGAGCAATTTTTGATTGTTGGATGTTCCAGCATCACCTTGTCCAAGGGTTTGGTCCTGCCTTGGCGTAAGGATGGGAGGGACCTCGGTGGGACTGGGACAGGCTGCCAGGACACCTTGTGCCAGCACCTATAGGAACAGCGCAGGCAGAACGAGAGCTGTGACCCAGGACAGCACCAGGAACAAATTTAACCCAAAGCATATATTTAGCCTGGCTGCTTGCAAGAAGATTTAAAGCCATATTTAAAGCTGAGCATCTGTTGAAGTGCCGGGCGGATTGCTGATATAAATAGTTACCCGCACCAGAGCTGCTCTGGCTACGTGGGGAAACCTGGGAGTGGGCAAGATTTCAGGGAGTGCTTTCAGCTGCTTTGCTGTGCTGAGATGACTATTCCTGGTACCCATTCTCTTTGTCACAAGTGGGAGAATCAGAGCACAGGGGACTAGAGTTGGACTGGTGGTTCCCTGCCCACTGTCTGGGCTGACCCGGGAATTGTGTGGCTTTCCCAAAGTGTGGCTCTGCTCAGAGTTGTCCCCCTCACTGAGCTTTATTGTAAACTGATCCCAGGAGGATGAGTCTTGGGAAAGCTGCCAGCATGCTCTGTGTGGCTTGTCCTGCTGTCCCTTTGGAAGTGGAGTAACGTAAAAGAACTTTTTCCCCCAGCAGTACTTAGGAGGAACATTGTCATTTTCCCAATTATTTGTACTTGCCTTAATGCCAGCTCCACTGTCACCCAATGAATTGCCGGGTGTTTTCATAGTTTCTCCTGGCTGCTGTGAAAATGGGCTCATAAAAAAGGGGTCATCCCCTTGGGTTGGGATCTTTCTTGAGTCACAGTTAGGGAGATGAGCAGCTCTCTTTGGAGTTCCCCTTGGAAGCAGCGATTCCGTTGCAGATCTTCTCCTTGAGTCACAACTGAGACAGACTTCCCACCTGTTGTGGGAGGTCAGGCACTGACACGTGTCCCACGTGGAAAATATCTGTCAAGAGCTGCTGGTGATGGTCACAGCAACCTGCTCACCCTTTTTTCTGGAGCTGCCTTGGACAGCTGTATCCGTCCTGCTCCAGAAAACGTTTTCTTTGCATTCAGGTTTCATTTCCAGTCTCAAAATACCATTTTTTTTCTGTGTGAGAGTGGTAACACATGTAGATTTTTGTCCAAAACCTGTGCCTGTGGAATGCAGTGTTTTTTGTGCTTATGATGCTTCTTAATTACAGGAGGGTTCAATATTAAGAAGGTGAAAAAGACGGCAGCTGTGTAAGGTCTGTGGATGAAGGTCTTGTTCCCCAGCTTCTGCCTAATGTCCTTCCTCAATCCTTGTGCAAAATAGGTTTTAGCAAACCTTATCCTTGCAAATTCTTTATGGAGAAGCCAAGTCCTGCAGATGAGTTGTGTCCTGTTACAGCTCACAGCTGGTAGCAGCCATGGAAAGGGTTGGCTTTCAGGACATCCCGTATTTCACAGCATTTGAAGCTGTAGGCTTGTAACTGAGACCTGGCATCATTTAGGAGGCTGGGGATGTTGTCTTTCCTTTGCTTTCCCAAAGTGGATATCATACCTGTGTACAATGAAAGGGGCTTCTCTTTGCCCTTCTGCGCAGGAGGAGATAGATTGTTTGCAGTCAGAAGTTGTCTGGTGCATCCTTTCCTTAGATTTCCCAAACCTGCCATTTTGTCTGCTAAAAGCAGACCTTTCTTCAGGCAATTAATTCTCTCTCTGTGGCAAATTCCAAACACTTTAGAAGACTACAGATCACCTTCAAGTTCAACTGAACGCTGTTTTGGGGTTGGGAAAATACTTAGTTTGCCTTCGTTACATCTCCAGCTAATCCAGGGTTGGTGACTTGACTCTTCCGGCTGCAGTGCTGTGACTAACCTCAGGGTTTTGTTGTTCATTAACATAATTATGTGCTTTTCTAAAAATGGAGAGATACTAGGACATTTGCCTCATTCCTCCACAGTGGTTATTGCACACTTTCAATAAGTGTGCTGAAAAACCCAATTGATCAAAGTTCCCATGTTGATAGCTGTTTTTGCCAAAGAATTTGGGACAGGTGTGAGCGGGGCAAAAAATGGAAGGTGTGATGCTCTGGGGGAGAACCTGTTAATTCCTGTCGTGAAAAGGGAATGTGGCTGTTTTGGAAGCCTTTGAAGATAGAGAGAAAAGGCAAAATAATATTTAATATGCAGATGTAAGGAGCTACAGGGAAGGTTGCTGGCTGGGAGGGAAGAGAGGTTGCATGTTTAGGGATTGCAGGAATGCAGTGTGGTACCTCCATTGATATATGCTGATAGTGGCTCTTCATTTTCAGCCCCTTGGGAAGGGTTGTGTTAAAATAACTTTGGGATTGTGAAGCTGAGACTGACAAGAAAGGCATTTGTAGTTCTTTTCACTCAGTTTCTTGAAATGAAGAAGTACAGTATTTACTCTGAGGTTACTTGGAGTTTTGGAGACTTGGAAAGTTGATCTCTTTTTTGGCTGCAGCCTGCTGGTCTTCAGCACCTTTTGGAAATAAGGATCTGGATTTCCTCTGAGGTTTTGTCTGGAAAAGAGGTTGCAAGGGGAAAGTTTTGGAGGAGGCAGCTGTCTAACCCTGTGACATCTGTGATCTGGCCTGTGCAGCCGTCTCTGGAAATCTGCTGGAATTTTACATCTTTTTGGCCTCTGTGGGTCAGGCACATGGTATTTATTGTGAGCAGTTTCTCTTGCTGCCTCTACTTGTCTGAGGTGTCTGGAAGCGGTGATGACGCTGTGGGTTGTTTGCAGGCGTTCGAGCTCGGTGCCTGTGGGAAATGGAAAGGCAGGATTTTGCCAGGTCAGCTCTACACGGACACGGTGTGTGCAGGAGCCACTGCCACTGGTGACTCCTTCCTGGCAGGGTAGCTCATCATGGCTTCAGGCTGACAGGGCAGGCTTGGATGGTGTGTCAGGAAAAACTTCTTCCCTGTTAGGGCAGGGAGGCCCTGGCCCAGGTTGCCAGAGAAGCTGTGCGTGCCCATCCCTGGAAGAGTCCAAGGCCAGGCTGGACAGGCCTTGGAGCAGCCTGGTTTAGTGGAAGGCGTCACTGCACATGGTGGGGGGTTGGAATGAGATAAACTTTGAGGTCCTTTCCAACCCAAACCTTTTTGTGGTTCTATGATGGGGACACTGCTCCTCCTGTAGCTTAAGGCTGTAAGAGGAGAGACCCTGCATACAAATTTTAAGAGTGCTTGAGACGTTTTTAGGGTTGGGGGACAATGCTAGGTGGTACTTGGTGCTCCGTCAGATGCCCTTGATGCAGAAGTGGTGATATCTGTGAAGAACATCCTTCTGGCTCTGGAAAAGCCCTCACAGCCGAGGCAGCACGTGATGCAGAAGGGAAAATTCTCTTTGCTTGGAAGCTAACAGCTTCAGAAACATAAGGTCAGTCCTGAACTTGTTGTAAAAACATCCTCCTCCAATTAAATCTGGTGTGACATTTTTCTGAGGAATGTGGGTTTGGTGTCCTTCATTTGGGAAGAGCAGACAGATTTTGCACAGCAAGAAAAAGAGTAAATGTTTTGCAAGGAATATTTTGCTTACTATCAAGGTCACGTATTTTCTTTCAGTTATGCAAAGCATGTGCTTAAAATGGGAATCTCCACTGGAGGACAGCTTTCAAATCTTGGAAAAGACATCCTTGAGGTTTATTGCTCATAATTTCCTGTCTCTTTGGGGGATAAAAAACGTGTTTTGAGGAAAAGCTATTTTATCTAAATCAGTGCATTGAACTGTTCTCATCTGCGATGTGATTTTGTAGGCAGAGGTTTGACTTCATCTCAAAATTAAGCAGAAGAACTTGGGTTGTAGTTGAGGGATCAGGTATATATGAAAGAGCTGTTCTCTGCTCTGTGGCTTCTTCGGTGTCACATAGTTGAGAAACACCTGGAAAACCAGTCATTTTTTCTACATAATTTCTTTCATGCATTTAATGGAAGTATGTATCAAATAGTCCTTGCCTGGTTCTTCTGGGGTTACTTTTCCATGTGATGGGGTTTCTTGCTCTGAAATTGATGGAGCCCCCTTACAAGTTCATTTTCCTTGTTCAGAACTAATTCACAGTAGTGACCGAGCAGAGCACAATGGCCCCTGGAAAAGGGATTCTCAGGGCATGTGTTCCTGTTGCTCACAGCTGCATCCTGACCAATGTCTACTTAGTGCTCTGTGGTGGAGGATTGGGGAAGGAAGAGGTGGATCTCTCTGTTCAGCACCTTGGTTTAACTTAGGGCTTTCAAAGAATACTTGGAACTGGGAGGCAGGAGAAGTTAGGGAATTTAATTTCCCTGAAAATCACCTGTGTAGTTCTTAACATAGTATTCCTGTCTTTTTCTTTTCCTAATTCAATAGGCTTTAAGCCAAGCCTTTGAGAATAAATACAAAAATCCCTTCTTGGTGTGTGTACATATAAATACACACAAATAAATACACAAATAAGTAAGTTCCAATTCCGCAATCCAGAATGGCTGAACTGGATCCTTGTGTGCCTTGGTTTGTGTATTATGCATTCTTGGGGAATTCCTTTCCATACTGCAGCTTCACTGTGTCTTTCAGTTCTTAAAAGGTCTTTTCCAACCTAGGGGATTCTGTGATTTCAGTGCTGCCTCGCACTTCCAGACTGCTGCGTACCTTCTTCACTGGTTTTTCTTTCCCCGGAGGCCTGAAAATGTGCACCTCACTATGGAGGGTTTAGCTCAGTAGGTGCAGTAATGTATGAGACACCTCATCAGCTCTTCGTGTTTGCCTTAAAAAAAATAGAGTACAAGAAATCCATTTGGATCAGCAAATGGAGAACTTTAAATAATGGATTTAATCTGGTGATATCATTGCCATGATGTGTTGTTAGTATTTCCTTCACCCTGAATCTGCCGTTCCCTTTTGGTAGCCAAGTCACACTTTATGATACCTGGTGTAATTTGACATCGTAATGCGCAGGTACCCAGCGTCCTGAGTTTTGTGCATTGGATGGCCAGATGTTCATGCTGGTATCCACCTAGAGGTGGAGAGGACTTCTTTTTAGATCATCTTTTTCAAATTACATGTGGATGGAAATTGAAATTCCATTAAAAATATCCAAGGGGAAGGCTGTGTTTTTTGGTAATGATGCAACTACTTGGTGTTTGGGTTTTCTCCCCAGTTGAAATCCCTTTAGCAATTAAGGGAGCATTATCCGGACTAATGAGCTAGCTGACTTCCCTCTTCTCCTTAGATCTCATCTCCCCACCCTTTCCTTTTAGCTGAGAACTCTGAAGAAATAAACAACCTCTCCTGTTGTCACATTGTATTTAATTTCTTTAATGAGCTGAATAATTTAACAATGTAAACCGACAGTAATATTCCCTCAGCCCTACAGAAGATGCCACTGTGAAAAACTGGATTAGCACATGTGTTTAGTCTGGGTTGAAATTATTAGATTTTGATTCTCATTTGCATTAAGCAATTTGATCTGCTCAAGTCATTGGAATCAAACATGCACTTCGTGCTCTCTGTTCATAGCATCATCACAGAATGGCCTGGGCTGGAAGGCAGCTTAAAGCTCATCCAGATCCATCCCCTGCCATGGGCAGGGACACCTTCCCCTAGACCAGGTAACTCTAAGCTCCATCCAGCCTGGCCTTGGCCAGTTGCAGGGATGGCAACCTCTTTTCCTGTGGGAGACTTGGCTGCTGTCTCTTGGGAAGCAGGGGGTGCTGACATCCTGTGGGTGCTCCCGGGATGCTGCAGGTGCTGCCCGGGCAGGGCAGGGTGGGCACATCACGCTGCAGACAGAGGAGACACGTACGGTGTTACGTGAGCCAGGAGCAGCCCTGGCCACTGGCCCTGTCTGCAGGCAGGGCTCTATTAATAGAGCTGAGAACCAGATGATTCCTGGTCTTACGTGACTGTGACTCCGGAGATTACGGGGAAGGTGGTGTGGGGTGTGAGGAAATCACCTGTACGAGACGTGCGTGTTTGCAAGGGAGCCGGGGCTGCCAATACCATCCTCTTGAAACTGAGAGATGCAGTGTTGGGAAAACATGCAGGAATGTGATGGAGAGAGCTTGGATTTGAGTGAATAAACCCCTTTCAGGGAAGTGCAGAGCTCTCCAGGACTCAGGAATGGAAGAAATGACTGTGCAGGGAGAGCAGAACATAAATGCTAGATCTAATTCCAAGTAGGTACATCCATCCTTGCTCCTGCTTCAGTTTTTCATTGTATTCATTGACCTAAATAGTAATCTGATAAATCCAGGACATCCATCAAATTCATGGCATCCAAGGAACTGTGAATTCCTTTTCTGTGAGCGGTCGTAGGTATTACCTGTCTGAGCAATGTGCTTATCAGCATCATTATTCCAGCTCCAGATCTTGAATATAAAGCTTCTACACCTGCTGTTCCTGTAAATTCCCTTTGGAAAGGCCAGTGTAGCTTAGTGTGGAAAATGTCAAATTATTTTAGAGTCAGATTTCACTGGGAATGACTTGGTGAGTGCAGCTTTGGCTCTCCTTAGTGCTGTCAAGTTTGTTCAGTGCCTCGTTACCTTACTGCTTTGTTTGACTCCTGTGGGAATGAGCAGGTCCAGGCGTAGGTAAATGACTGGTGGGATAGTTCAGCACCTCTTTGGCCATAATGTTGTTTTCCTTGCTGTTGTTGCAGATATAATCTGTGGTTAATCCCCCAAGTCCGAACCTGTGACTCCCCAGAGGACCCGAAGCCTTTTGTTGGTTTTGATTTGCAGCCTTGTTATAGACAAATTAATGGTCCTGAGTGACAGCAGGGCAGCCAGAGACGAGAAGAAAATGAGTAATTAACATATATTGGGTATTACTGATTGCTTTTATGATTATCTGGATTTTGAGGTATTAGCTGGAAAAATAACTCCTAATCCCTTATTAAAGATAAAAGGCAAGTCATTAAAAGTAGGAGGTTGTTTTCAGTCCTGAGAAGCTCTGGAAATATGTCTTGGCTCCAGCAGCAAACTAACCTTGAAAGCCTGTAATTCCAAGTTACTCAGCTTAGTTGTTCTCCTCAGCAAGGGAATTTCTGAAGTTTCCCATGTGCTGGGGAGGCGGAGGGGATGCAAGACAAAGCGACCCTTGTCACAGGAGCTGCGTGCTTGGCACCGTGACAGGGCCCTTTGAATATCCTCAGCATTGGCTGAGCCTGCCCCAGCTGCTGGGCTGGGAACTCTCGACAGCTCCACAGAGGGGCTATCCCTAACTTCAGCTTTTTATCAGAGGCACATCTCCTGTATGAGGCTCCCGTCGCCTCCTTTGTTCCTCCCTCTTGCTGTTGTGGCCACCAGCTGCTTTTGTAGCCATCTAACTCCTTTCATGGAACTGTGAAAAAGGTCGCAGAATGGTTTGGGTCGGAAGGAACCTTCAAAGTCATCTTGTTCCAGCCCCCTGCCACGGACAGCATTGCTCAGAGCTCCATGCAACCTAGCCCTGAATGTTTCTGGGGATGGGGCATCCCCCACCTCTCAGTGCCAAGGTTTTTCCACCCTCTTTCTAAAAAATTTCATGGCCATCTAACTGGTTTCAGGGCCATCTAACCAGTTTCAGGGCCATCTTGCTGGTTTTGTGGCTGTGCACTAAGCTGAATCAGCAAAACAGAATAGTCCAAGCCCAGAGTCCTGATCCCAACAGGGAAGGGGGAACAGGAGGCTGAAGTGCTGGGAGCAGGAAAATAATAAAAGTGGGGAAGGGTGATGTTTGGCTGTTGCTATTCTTAAACCCATCTGGAGCGTGTGCAGGGTCAGAAGGAAAGCAGCGGCACCCCTTGCTGAGTTGTAATAATTAATCATCTGCAGAAACTTGCCAGACACAGAAACTTTCTTAATAGTCAAAAGTTTGGGGTTTTTTAAATGAGTACATTCCTTATTTCTGGGTAATGAAATTTGAGTACCAGTAAAACCACAAACTTTTCAAATGTATTTCCTATATTTTAACAGTTCTGTGGTTCAACACATCATGTTTATATGCTCCGGCTATACTTTTAAAATGCAATTTAAAATGCAGTGGGACCAATTAAAAAGAAATAAAGATGGTATTTAATGACTCTAAGGAGATCAGTGCTTGTAAAGAGATTTACATTGGAGGCAATGCTGTTCTGATGGAATACAGGTTGGAAAACACTGCTCATTTCTGCTTTGCTCTTTCCATCCTATGTTGTTTAAAAGATTACCAGTAGTACCTGGCTGATTTGGTCCCCTCTTTTTTTTCTCCCAGTATTTTTCTCCTAAGTCCTAGACAATGTTTAAGACCAGCTGGGTGCTCAGTGCTTTTGACGCCACTGCCAGCTTTTTGTGCTTGGGGAAGGATTTGAAAAGTGGACTTTGACTCCTGTTGGGTTGGTCACAGTCGATTCCCTAAATGCAAAGGAAGCAGTTCAGCTTAGTTTTGCTGTTTTCCTGTTTGGTCTTGGTTGTGCTGGTGCAGCCCGTGCTGTTTCCAAAGAGTTTGTAAATATCTTCTGATACGGAGTTGGTGCTTTGTTATTCTCCTTTCTGTTCTCATTCTCTAGGCCAGGATGCCAAGCAGATCATTAAACCCAGCATGGGGTTTCCAGTCTCTCTTAAGTTGCTCTGAAGCTGTAGCAAAGTGGTTGTGTTTGGGCAGCAGATGGGGTAGCTGGAGTGGAGATCATCTATCTGGGAAGCTCACTAATGGAATAGAATAAATGAGGTTGGAAGGTGCCATCAGCGGGTCCAAACCTCTGCTCAAAGCAGGGCCAGCTTGGTAATTAAGTTATTAACTTTGCTTTCTAAGTTAGGATATCATGTCTGGAATGCTCTGTCCTTAGATGGCAGTGCAGTGACACAGGGCCCCAAGGAGGCACACTCTGACTTTTCCTACTGGTGGAATCATCCTGATACCTTTAGATGCTCAGGGCAGGGAATACTTGGGTCACCTGGGGCTCCCTTTAAGTACAGGCAGTACAACATTATTCTTGCCAAGTGCAAGGAGTTGCATTCCTCTCTCTCTTCTGCTGTGGTCTCATCCTCCCCTCACATGCAGTAGATTGATCCTCTTGTATCCTCCTCCTCACATGTAGGACAAAGGGGACGATGTGACCCTGTAAAAGACACCACATCATGCCACACTGGGGCTAGGCTGGGGCCTGACCCTTAGGAAGGTCAATGCTTCTGCAAAAATCCCCCCCAGCCATTCCCTTGGTCCAAGCCATCCCCAAACCACCTCCTACTTATGTTTTCTTCCCAACTGTCTAATCATTAACAAGCTGCTTAATGCACAACAAAAGACCAATTAACCCTAAAGCATTTAGCGAACTACATGTAAATTAGTTGTAAAATGTTGCTGTAAACATTAAATGTTAGGCAATTATGTAAACCAATAATTGCTAAAGTTGCATTTAGGAGCTTAAAAGAAAGAAAAAAAAAATCTGCTTAAGTAGCACTTCGGAGAACTCTGCTAATGGTTTTCTTTTTAACTGCAGACATCCTGGTCTGGGTAAGTCTCAGCAGGCCGGGGCAGCTTAGATTTCATGTGGTTTTAGTTGTGTAAGAAAAATAAAGGCATAGTAACCTTGTGCATCTTTGGAAATTTCAAGGAAAAAACCTCCAAAGAGCACAACCTGGAGTCTAGAAAGAAATGGTAGAAATATGGTAAATGGTATCCTGTTGGATAGGTAATTCTGTGGATTGATTATTGTTTTCTTCACATTCAAGCTGCATGAAACATTCCAGACCTGACTAAAACCTTGGGTCTGGACAGGGTCTGGTGAGGTGTGAGTGCAAAAGGCCTGGCCACTCATTGCTGTTGGGTTTGCTTCCATCTTCTCTTCTTTGTTCTGCAGACACCTGCCTCCTCCCACGTTAACCTTTGGCAAAGGCTGAGTGCCTGTGCACCCACCTGTGTGCCGGAGTTTCACACCAAGAGGCTGCTTTGCTTTTCTGCACAATTTTTAATCCCCTTAATTGGCCGTCTCACTCCAGGGTGGTCCAGGTCACCCACGGCTTCTCAAGCTCCTGCTGCTAATGGTCTTAAATAATTCATTTTCCTTATATGCCTCACGTACTTATCCTCCAGTTTTTAGTGGAATCTTTCATTTCTGGTAGTTTTCCTTTGACCTGGGCTTGTGTCACATCTTCCTAAGTGGTGCAGTGAAGCGTGGCTTTGCCTTCTTTTTCTGTATATTTGTGCTTTGCTGCTGCTTTAGAGCCTCTTCATTGTTTTGGTAAAAGTATCTCTCTGTGTGGCTGATGTTGCGTTCCATAAGGAGCCACCAAATGTGTCCAGATACCAGATTTCTCATTTTTCAGTGAAAAAACAAGTTGGGTTTGTTTGAACTTGCTTTCCTCCTTCCTCAGTCTTGGCAGTGGCCTTTTCTGGAGTATATTGATCTTAATTACGGTGCATTCACTTACTGAATGCCAACCCGTGCTTAATTTTCCTGGATAAATCCGTTGGATAATGGTCTTTTATTTTTCTTGCACACAGCTTTACTAGTATAGATCCTGATCATATTCCTTTCCTGAAAGTGGAAATATTTTATACTTTTGTTTCCTTGATTGAATTACAGAAATTTGCTGAAAGTGGAAAACTACCTTTCAGCATGGGTGAGACCCCAGCAAAACCAGTGGTGTTTTCCACCCTAATCATGTTCCCTGGAGGTTTGGTACTTGTGTGTAGGAGGTGGGGATGAGTGTGTGAAGCTCAGAGTTAAAAGGAGGCAGAAGCTTGAACTTCACTTGCTGTTGCAAGGGGAAACCGATGCAGAGCAGGAGCTGCCCAAATGTCACCAGGCTTTTGAGAACAAGTTGAATTGGGGGTTTCTGGGAAGCCGCTGGAAGGAGTGTGCTGCTGGCAGCCTGGAGCCGTGCCGAGCCCGGAGTTAATGGTGGTTAATTTTTAAAGGCAGGGGCAAAACTGGTTATTGTGTCTTTGTCTCAATAGGGTCTTTCTGCTCCCAAATGCCATTGCAGGAGCCCTTTTCTGAGTTCCCTTGACTCGACCCAGAGAGAAAAAGAAAATGCCTTCAGAGGAGAGATTTATCCTTGCAAAACTTTGTTTTGCCACGCTGCTAACTGGTGGGGACAGTTCATCGGGATGGTCGTGACATCTCCAGGGATGCCAAGGGAGGGAAGTGGTGTTTATTGGGATTTAACATACAGAATAAATGCAGGCACCCAGAGGGGCAGGTCTGTAGGGATGGATCCACCCCATGGAGCTTGCTTTGCAGCAGCAGGGAAATGTGAGGAAAACCAGCACCCAGACATGAAACCAGCTGGTTTTGTAACCACCCTGTCAGGCCAAATCCTGGTGCTCTCCTAGTCAATGGAAGCATTGTCTGGATTCTCAGGCTGGCTTTGCAGCTTTTTAGATAAGCGGCTGTGAACTGTTCTGAGCCAAAAAGGGCAGTTTGTCACTGAACAAAGCTTTTCAGAAGGTGGTGGAAAAATAGACAAACCTTTCTCAAAGCATCTCAAAGGAGGCACCTTCCTCCTGCTGCGAGCTTCCTCCTGAGCTGGTTGGACCAGATGAACCTTGAGGTCTCTCCGACCTGGTGTCCTACAATTCTGTGATTCTGTGGTAGTGCTTTTAGTGTGAGGTGTGTGTAGGACAAGGGGGAATGGCTCCCCACTGACAGAGGGCAGGGTTAGCTGGGATAGCAGGAAGAAATTCTTGCCTTTGAGGGTGGGGAGGCCCTGGCACAGGTTGCCCAGAGAAGCTGTGGCTGCCTCATGCATGGAATTGTCCAAGGCCAGGTTGGAGGGGGCTTGGAGCAACGTGGGAAGGTGTCTGTACCCATGGCAAGGAGTTGGAATAAGATGATCTTAAAGTCCCTTCCAGCCTAAAGCGGTCTGGGATTCTATAAAATACATATTTACACTGTGGCATCCCTCTCCTATGTTGAGTTTGAAGCAGGACAGGTGATCAGGAAGAAAAGACAACCTGCAGAACCCCCTAACATGTGTGTTTAGTTCTCGTGCACCCGTTGGTCTCTGCAAGGATGGGAAGGAATAATAACGCATGTTTCCCTCTGTGCCCGGAATGGATGAGGTGTTTGGCAACATCAAACACGGGGGGGACAGAATGAAAAGAGCTGAAAGCAGAAAGTGTGGATGCCAAAAACATTCAGTACTTCTTGAAAAACTGCTTGGCAACGGAGGTGGGCTCCACTGCAGCCGGAGACATGGGACGATGGGCTCCGCACGCAGGGAAACTGTGGGAATAAATATGGAAAATCCTCACTACATGTGTGTAGTTTCCTCCCTCTGTGAGTGGGTTCTGTCCTGCTGAGCCCCTGCTGAAGGAGACTTCCAGAAGTGCTGAACCAGTCAGGGCTGCTGCAGAGATTGATTGAACGGGACAAATAGACAGTGATGAGACCTTGCTTGTGAGAAGAGCTTAATAGGCAGAAAATTGGCTATTGCAGCCGGAGGGCTGGTTGGGAAGCGCAGAGAGGGAAGCTTCCTCTTGTCGTTGCATGGAAGCCTAAACTCAAGAGAAGAGCCCAGAGTTATAGCTGTGTCCTTAAAAGTGTCCCTGTACCCTCCCTGTTACCTAAACGAAGTATATCAGCAGTGATAGACTGGGTTGCAGTTTGGCAGGAGGGCTTTGTGGCTGATGCAAGGGAACGACACTAATTACTGCAGCACATCAAACCAGCTTTAAAACTGTCTTTGGGGAGCAAAATTTCAGTGTGGAAGAGGAAAAGGTTGGGGTTTTTTGGATTTTTTTTTTGTTCACCAGAAGAGCAGGAGTTGTCCCTCGTGTTTACAATGAGCTGTTGCTTTGTGGCCACGTGGTGCAGTGATGCTGATGGAGGTATGGGAGGAGTTGTGTGTGATCATGATGTGCCTACAGTTTTTAAGGTACCTGAACAGGACCCAGCAGGATCCCAGAGAGGTGGACAGCACCAGTCTCTCCAGGAAGGAGACTGTGAAAGCCACGCTGCTTTAAAAAGGGAAACCAAGAAAAGCCAAAGAAGAAAAATGGTGAGAATTAGGGAATGATTTTTGTACTCAGTTCTATGAGGCAGCCACTCACTGCGGCCTTGACTGTTGCTCCGATGCAATGGAGGTGTGATGCCAGACAGCATCCTGTGTCTGCGTGACAGCAGGAAACGTTCCAGGGCTCCGGAGAAAGCCAGGCTTCCTCTAGGTCCTGCTCTTTCTTTATAAAGTCTTCTTGGCAACTGCTTGGGAGTAGCTCTTTAAAAATGTGCTGCCGTAGCAGTTTGACACAACTGGAAGTAAGATGGCTGACCTCCAGGACTAGCCCAAAAATAGCTTTGTCATCCATATTTTGCAGTGAATTACTTGTGGTGTAGTTTATATCAGTATGGCTTGTCACTATGGACTAGTTGGTTTGTAAAAGTGTCATAGGCATTGCTGCCTTTAATGCAATAAAAAATGGCACTTGGAGAATGTAGAAAAATTAAAAAATGTGATATAGGAAGACAAATTTCCTGTTTTTCTATCAGTTTGGGAGCCAGTCACTGTTGATTAGCATCTAGCTGTGGCGTACCCCCAGGGAATTGCCTGGTCTGTGTATGCCCAATTCCACACCCTTGGAATCAGGGGAGCCAGCATTGATGTGAGCAGGCAGAACCTCACATTGTTAATACATAAAATACTTAGTTTGGCTCAGCTGGCTAATTGTGTGTCCATGGGAGGCTATCCATTCCCATTTCCTTGGGATTCTGCAGCTGCCTCTGCTTCTGGCAGGTTATGTGGATATTACTGCTCTTGGCTGCAGCTGAGAAAAACAGTCTGTGAAGGCAGAGTCTCCCTCGAGTGGAGCAGTGCTGGAAAAAGCTCATCATGGGACTTGGGATATAGCATGTGGTGGTCTCTCCATCATAGCCATGTGGGTGGAATTGGCAGGCTGTCTTCTTTTATAGGAATTGCCTTTTAGGATAAGGGTCACCAAATTTTCATGATTTCTGTTCTGCAGAAATAGTGCTGGGTTTGTTTTCAAGTTTCCCAGACTGATTATCCACATTACATCCATAGATAAGTTAACGTGAAACTTTTTGGAAGAAGGGTCCTTTTTCTCTCCTTCCATCTCCAAGGGAGTGCTTTAGTGAAGTATCTGTAGGCACAGCACCAAAGACCAAGGGAGCTGGGAGTGCCCAGCGAGGCGTTACGTAAATGCTGCCGTTCTTCTGGCACTTGAGAGAACACAGTATTAGTAAGAATTTGTCCAATACTGAAGATTTTTTGCAGATCAAACACTTAATATATGCCACGTGCTGCAGAGGAGCTTACAGCAGAACATGTACAATCATGCAGTCCAATAGCCCAGCAAAAAAATGGATTACTCCAGATGCAGTCAGTGCTGTTCGTTATGTCTGGGAAGGGGCACTATCAGGGGATGGGGTAGATTTGCTCCAAGATAGATCAAGCGCCTCAAATAGCATTCTCTGCACCCCAAGAAATGGCCTGGGGTGAGATCCAGGTAGTATGGGGAGCGTTCCCTCCTGGCTGCCAAGTCCTGCCTGTGGAAAGTCTAATCTGCCTCACAGCCAGCTTGCCCCGGCACGGGGTCAAAAAGTAATCGCTCACAAGCAAAGACGCAAAACAAACGAAAGAGAAATTCTCACGCTTGCTTAGGGCGATTAGCTGGGGAGCTGATCACCCAGGGCTGGTTCTGTGGGACCCCGGGAAAGGCTGGTGTGCGGCCTCGGGGCAGTGTTCCCACTGCAGTCTGTCCAAAAGCAGGTGTCACATGCAAAATCCATGTGCACTTGCCTTCTTCAGTGGTGTTCAGGGGATGCTTGTGCTTGGTGAGGCACTTGGAGAATCAGGAAATCAGTTCTTACCTGGGCTGTTCTGCAGAAATTGGTGTTACCTGAAGTGATTGTTCTCCCTTCTGTAAAGGAAATAACAGTTCTTAGCTGTAAAGTTGCAGGAGTAGCATGGAGGGTCTGTGTGCTCCAGAAGTGCTGGACAGTATTGCGGCTAAAGCGGGGGAGCATCCCTTGTCTTACCCTGTGACCTTGGCCCAGCGTGTTGGATGCCGTACAGGAACTGCAGAAGTGTCCCAGGGGATTGTTTTCAGTGACTCCTGGTTTTAGGTGGGATTCCCTTCAGGTTTGTCTCTAAAGGAAGCTGGTGGGACTGTGGGCCATCAAAGCCTCCCTGCTTGCCTTTAGCTGGTGTCTTGTGTTAACATTGACATACAATTAAAATCGGTTTTGGTAATGGAGAATTTTGGAAGGCAAGTAGTTGAACTGGAAAGGAAACAAGTTTAAATCTGTTACAGGTATTTGCACAAGTGTGTCACTGCTCTGACTGTGGATGGGTTTGACCTGAGCTTTGACAGAGGGAGGGCAGCTGCAGAAAAGAACGGGAGTACGATCATGTCGTATTTTAATAAACCTGCCTGGAAAGCACATTTGGCAAGCAGCTTTCCTCAATACTGGTTCCACAGGCTCTGGGGAGGAATTTGCACCGGGTCCCTCTGGGATTTCTGTAGCTGCTGATGCACTTAGAAGTAACAGAACTTTATGTCTGGTGGTCCCTTTGGTCTCGGATGGAGGAAGCAGTTGACTGAGGTGCATGTCCCCAGGGCCTTCAGATGTGTCTCTGAAAACAGCCAGCTGAAAAGGCAGGAGGAAAAGCATGTTGGCTGGGTGAAGAACAGGCTGTTTAACTTGTGCATCAACACAGATAGCCCCTGTCCTCCATCCTGAGGCAGCATCGTACACCCAGAGCGCCTGGCTGAAACTGCTTTCCACTTTCCATTTTTTTGCTCCTGTGCCAGGCCCTTGGCACAGGAGCAGGAGGTGACTTTAGGATAGGGGCCAATGCCACCAAGCCCCCTGGCATTTCCATGTCCGGCTCTGCTGTCGCACCAGGCAGGGAGGAAGGGCTGCCACCAAAGCCATTGCAGGAGCAGGGCTGGGAAGCTCAGCCATGCCTGATTTGAGGTTGTTGTGCTAGAACGTGTCTCTCCCTATTTCTGAACTCCCTGAGATTCCTCTCTCTTGATGGAGATTGATTTTTGCCTTTGGGAACCCGAGGGTATACATTGTGCTCAGAACTGGCCTGAGCTGAACTTGGAGAAACTGCTGATGTGTTTGCTCTTGCGCAAATTACAATTTTATAAGCTGCCTCATGGACTGCGTGTGGCTGAATGGAAAAGGAGGAGGTAGAGAGGCAAGTGAGAGATGTCCCCCATGGATGGCATTGCCTTTGCATCCATGTTGTGTTGGAACAGTCATCTCTCTGCAATTAATATCTTAGTTCCCATTCAGGGGAAGAATACAACCCCAGCCATCTAAATTTGTGGATTAGCCTTTTCTCTGCTGCAAATCCCTGCTGCCCATCAGGTTGTTCTATTGAATAAGACAGCAAGTAAAGTGGTATTGACCAGCCTGGGCTGCTCCTGGTGTCAGCGGTGCTGGTTTGAGCAGCTCCTGAGCTGGACGGCTGAGATGGAAGCGAAGGTGATGGCCAAGGCTGGGGCAGGCTGGCGAGGTGGTGCTCAAAGGTCAGGCAGGCAGAGGGCTGAGGGGTCACCCCCTGGGTTAATGACTCTCCAGCCCCTGAGCCCGGTGCTCAGCTGGCTGCCCGCGCTGAGCACACGGTGTTCGCCTGGAGATTAAGATGAAAATATGTTCTCCTTGCTAAAGAGAGCACATAAACAACCCATAAACGGCCCATTAACCCACAAAATCGCAATAAAGAGTGTGGTCAAGCAAGCATCGGGGACCTGTGACCCAGCAAATGCCCTAATGGGATTGTGAACCTTATCATCAGCCCTAAGTGTGCATAATGGGAAATTAGCAACATGGAGAGGGGGGAGACAAGAAAGAAGGGGTGACGGGTGATGGGCACCCAGGTTCAGTGTGCAAAGTACTGTGGAATGATCATGTTATGGGTGGGAATATCAGGGTAACACTTGGACATAGTAAAACCTCTTCAGAGTGATTCAAGAGAGACTTTTCCCATTGGATGGCCCTCCAGTGGATGCCTTCAACAGCTCAAGCTCTGCAGTCCCTTCTCTTAAAGCCTCTTCCAAGCAGCAGCCACCTCTGTGGTCCACCTTGCTTTTAGAAGCAGTAAGATGGACATGTATTTTATTTATATTCTAGCTCTGATATTCAAATTCTGTCTGAATGTAAAAGTATATTGAGATTCATTAGTGCAGGTAAAGGAAGAGGACAGTGGAACATACATCATCTGGATGGATAATATGGCAACTCATTCTAGCTCTCTACCATGGGCAGGGACAGTTTCCACTAGCCCAAGTTGCTCCAAGCCTCCTCCAACCTGGCCTTGGACACTGCCAGGGATGGGGCGGCCACAGCCTCTCTGGGCAACCTGTGCCAGGCCTTCCCACCCTCACAGGGAAGAATTTCTTCCCAATATCCCATCTAACCCTGTCAGTGGGAAGCCATTCCTCCTTGTCCTGTCACTCCAGGCCGTTGCCAGAAGTCCTTCTCCAGCTCTCCTGAAGCCTGCAGGAACTTGAGTGCCTCGTGATGGGGAGGCTGCTGTAGCAGCAGGGCAAGGTCCTTGGCTCCCGGGAGATTCCAAGGGCATTTATGATTGCAAATATACTTTCAGTCAAAAAGAAATCTGTATTACTAAAGCATCATCACTCTGAGTACTTTAGGAAGAAAGCTATGGAAGTTTATTTAAGGAAAAGAAAAAGGAATAAAGGGCATGTTGTTTACTGGTTTCTTTTTTCCCATTGCAAATTGGGAGTCTCTTTACCCTGGAAAAATCGATGTGGTTGGACACCTGGTGTAATTAATTATTTTGCAAGAGACAGCCAGCTGATCTTTTGAAAATAAAGGAGTTTTTAGCAGAACTGTTCAAAGTTCATAGTCTGCCGTGTATCTCTAATGCTGATAAACATCCAGCAGAAAGGATGCCTGTCTTAAAATTTCACATGGTCACACCGTTGTTTTAAGGTGATATGCCGAGAAAAAGGCTGTAGACCCCAAGGAGCCCTCCAGCAAGGTGACTCTGGTGGTGTGGGCTCCAGTTACCTTTAGGAGATGCCCTTGGGCCTTGGGATGGGGACAGTGATGTTCTCGGGTTTGAATTTTGAATCCTTAACCAGGAAAGCGTTTCTGTCCTTTTTCTCAAGCTTATCATGCAAACAGACTTTGCTTGTGCTGTGCTGAACGTAGTTCTTTTGCCTAAACAGGCAGTCTTTTCCAACCGGGACCAGTTGTTTTTTTTCAGTGCACTGGTGCCTGACTAAATGCATTGGGTTGCATTCTTCACGTATAGATGAGACAACCCTTCTGTTAAGTATTCCTGAGTTTTCCAGTGGTGGGCTGGGGAGGTTCCAGCCTGCCTTGCAGGCCAATGGCAGCCCAAACCTGGCTGGCAGGGAGGGAGGGAAAAGCCAGCACTGGGATGCTGTGCCAGCAAGTCCCCAATTGGTTTGGCTGGAACTGGTTTTAGGTCATATAAAAAAGGGGGTGAGGGATCCGTGCTGCTCAGAGCAGCAGGTCCTCGGGCAGTGCCACAGAGCGCTTTGGTTCTGAGCTCCATAGTGCTTTTTTTTTACAAGGACTGCAAATTGCTGTAACATAGTTAAGGTCTGTAGGAAGAGACAAGTTTTCCTGAACTTTACTCCCAGCTTGAACTTGTAAGAAGTTCAGTGAGAGGCAAGGAAGGGGAGAGAGGGAGATAGAGGCACCCTCGCTCACGCCCCTGCGTCCGCAGCGACGAGGATGTCAGATGGCAGAGGCAGCCTGGAGAAGCAGCTGAATGGCCTTGGGGAGCAGGGCAAGGAGAGGAGCCGCACGTCCCTGGTCATCTCCCAGGCTGTTAACCGCAGTATTTTCACCTCTGCAGTCTCCCCTGCGGCCGAGCGCATCCGCTTCATCCTCGGAGAGGAAGATGACAGCCCCGCGCCCCCGCAGCTCTTCACCGAGCTGGATGAACTTCTGGCTGTCGATGGACAGGAGATGGAGTGGAAGGAGACTGCAAGGTGGGTTGGTTTTCCTTTACCCTGAAAGGGAAGAGCAGCCAGCAGCGCTCCCATGGGAGATTCCTGTTTTAGCATTCCATTGGGTAATATCCCTGCTGCAGGACCGCATGGGGAAGCCACAGAAAGGAGCCTGTATAGTTCAAATTACCACTCTTTGATAAAGGAGAGATTTTTAGGGTTTGTTTAAATATTCCAAAAGAAGAATTAGGAAAACAGTAGAGTGCCAGATTGATTGCAGTAGTTTGCCTGTGGAGAGAACAGTATGGGCTCAGTAGTGCTTTGCAAAGGGGGACGTGTCTCGGCCGGGATTACCAGAAGTTGCTGGCTGAGTCAAAATCGCTTCAGTACTATTGCCCCAAAGTAGCTTTTGAGACTGGTCCCACCTCACACCACAGGCTGGGAAATTTTAGCTGTCCCTGTCCTAGTGAGTTACTGATGGAATTCATTTTAAATAGGAAAAAAAGTTTCAAGGTATTTTCTTGCGAAGAAATTATTCAAGGTGCATGTTAAATGCTGGATGGGGTTGCTTGCTTTGAGTTCCTTGATTGGGTTCCTTGATGCTGCTGTCACTTTGGACAAAAAGGCTGGGATGTTTTGGGGTCTGGCTGTTACAAGGTATATGTAGCTTGTATCTGAATACCACTGACCTATTCCCAATTGTCCTCACTGAGCCTGGGGGTTTTCCTTTTCCTTTATGGCAGCTGGGCTAAGCTCTTTCCCCACCTCCCCCTCTTAAGGGCCCTGTCTGTGTTCCAAGTTAACCCTGTTTGGTCACCTTATCCTTCTTTACCTGGGACTTAATGAGCTGCTCCACCACCTTCCCCTCTACCTCGTATCTTGCTTTATTTTTGCTTCTCAGTCACTTGGGGAACTTTATGACTTTTTGTCTTCTACTGTCTAACTTCTGGCTTGTTGCTCATCCTTTTCTCCCTTTATTGCTCTTCTTTCCTCTTACCATGAATTCAGCACTTCTGATGTAGGTGTTTTTACACGTCTTTGGTAGGAGTGCTGCATTGGGCTGTGTGTGGGGTTCTCTCCGGGATTCTCCCAAGCAGCAAACCACAGGACAAGAGGAAGCAGCCTCAAAGTTGTGCCAGGGCAATTTTAGGTCAGATATTAGGAAAAATTTCTTCACCCATAGGGTTGTCTGCCCCGGGTAGTGGTGGAGTCCTTATCTCTCATGGGATCTAACAAATGTGTAAATGCGATGCTTAGGCACACGAGTTGGTGGTGGCCTTGGCTTTGCTGGGTTAATGTTTGGATTGGATGATCTTAGAGGACTTTGCCAACCTGAATGGAGCCGTGACTCTTTGTATAAATGACACAGAATGTAATGAAGCACCCTGTTGAGGTGCTGTTTAATTTCTAAATTGGCCCAACCTCCTGCCTTTGTGGATAGCGATCCTACAAAGTGTCTGATTTTTCAGGATTTTTCAGGACATTCCTGAAATTACTTAATCTTGCACCATAGAACCTCCTGAGAGCTCCTGAGTGTCTCCCAGTGCATCCAGAGCTGGCTGGCACTGTGCTTCAGTGGGCAGAGGATCTGCCAGCTGTTTTGGGGTTGCTCTGTATCTGGTGCTGCAGAACAACTGGGAAGCTGCATGAGCAGGTCCTGAACACAGGAAAAAGTGCAGGACTGTGCAGATGGAGGAGAGAGGAGAGGACAAAAGAGACCTTTTGGGGTTGATGCTTACCCTGGCCTTAGTGTAGAATTGCACAGCTCCCAGCTGGGGAGAGCAGCACTGCCTGCACGCTGGTGCAGGGCTAAAGGCTGCACTTGTATTTGGGAGAACAAACAATCAAATTACCTTCCTTGTCTCCCTCCTGCTCTGTTCTGACATCTACACATTCCTTCTGTCTGCTGCACCTTACTCCCAACAGCTCTGTGAAAGCTGTGTTGATATTATCAGGTCTAAAAGGGTGAAGGATAAAAACGTAATTCCTGGCGCAGCTTATATAACAAAAAAAGATAATAGAAGAAGGTTAAAAACCCCATATCCACCATCCCACAGTCCAACACTGTCATTCCTTTTCTCTGTAATCACATCACCTTCCTGCCATCTCCTTGCCTTACAGAGAGACAGTCCCCACACTGTGGTGGACAAAGATACCTCACTGAGGCTCACAACAGGCTGGGGGCCTCCAGCTGCTGCAGGTCTTTTTCTTTTTCTGCTTCACTCAGTATCCTATGACCACCTCTGGAATGCAGGCATTCTCATGTTAGTGCAGCCTGGTTGGTGGAAGGTGCCCCTGCCCATGGTGGCAGTTTGGAACTAGGTGAGCTTTGAGGTCCCTCCCAACCCACACCGCTCCCTGATAGCATGAATTGAGCAGGCATTTGTTCACCCAGGTTTGCAAGTTAATATTTGGTTTATTGCGTTGGGATTGTGGATTGTAGTGAGAAAAGTAAACAAAAGGCAAATATTGGTAGTTGTGAGTAATCACTTTCCCTGGAAGGACAAACAGTGGTAATTTGCAGCCTTCCTGCTGTGCTTTTACAGGGTAAATGTAACTCGGTCCCACATCACACAAAGCCCCTGAAGTGCACAGATTTGCATCTACCCGGGTCCCTCAGGTGTCCTAGGAAACACTTTGTTTTTGTGAACTAAAAGGATCTTATTAATTGGAGATGAAAATCAGTTTTTTAGCTTCAGTTAAAAATCAGCTTTAAAAAAACGAAGTCTCAAAAAGAGATTGTTGCAATTGTGAAGCATAATTGATTAATCCTCAAGTAATACATTTTTCAGGATTAAAGACAATTTTGCTTGCTGTTAATATTATTCTTCTGAACAAATTTATGAGCTTCCTTACCTTATGTGTGTGGGGTTTTTTCTTAATAACCCTTTTTTGTGAGTCACTGGAATTTTCATTTTCCACATATATTAAAATGGTTATCTCAAGAGGGGATTAAAAAGCATTTCTGCTTTGCCATTAGGGTGTATGGAACCACCTTTCCCTGCAGCCCAGTTTGCACCAAAGCCGTTGCTGGGTGCTGTGGTAAGGAAGAAGGTGTGGGCCAGGTGAGATCCCCCAGCCCACGCAGGAGCCACGGGCTCCATCCCAGTGCCCATCCCTGCCTGCTCCAGGCTGGGCACAGCCAAGCCAAGGGCAGGGTCAAGGCTGCAGAGGGAAGTGGGGATGAGCTGTAGCCCAGAGACATGGAGCCTCCTGCTTCCCTGCTGTTGGCATGTAGTTTTAGGGGTGTAAAGAGTGTTTTGCACAACTGGGATTTACCCTTTGCTCTCACCTTCCGTTAGAGATAAGTTTTCTGGATTTTTCAGACCTGCTTGGTTAAATCATTAAACAGCAGCTGGAGGGAAAGAATGAGCTCCTTAATTTGTGCCTTCTCCTTTGGTGGCTCATTTGTTCTCTAAGAGCACTTTCAGACATGGCTGGGATGTGCTCCCCTCTTCCCCCCTTTGTCAGCCTGTGGGCATGGGGCAGCAGTATTCCTTGCTGCCTGCGTCTTGGCAGTGGCTGATTCCATCTTTTATCACCTGAATTTGAATCACAGAGTCATTTTGTTTGGAACAGCCCTCTGAGATGATAGAGTCCAACCATTAAACCAGAACTGCCAAGACAGTGAAGGACAAGGCGCCTTATTTCCAGCAATGCTGATTGATTTCCCTGCAAGGAGGCAAAAGCCCTAACCCCATCTCATTGCTCTGTCCTGCTGTAGGTGGATCAAGTTTGAGGAGAAGGTAGAACAAGGTGGGGAGCGATGGAGCAAACCACACGTGGCCACCTTGTCTCTGCACAGCTTGTTTGAGCTGAGGACGTGCATAGAGAAGGGCTCCATCATGCTGGATATGGAGGCCTCCTCCCTCCCACAGGTGGTGGGTAAGTACACCTGGCTTGACTCTTTCCCTGGTATGATTTTATGGATGGTTTTAATAAAAAAGCACTGCTTTTCCAATTAAAGAGGGAAAAAAAAAAGAATAAGGAATAAGAGGGGAAAACTAGAAAGTACCCGGAAAAGTACAACATAGATGAAAAGAGTCCTTCTCAGTGCAGGAAGAGGAGTAAAAGCCATCAATTTAATTTATGTTCACTATGGAAAAGGTGCTATGTGAAAGGGCCACATCTCTGGGGGCAGAGATACCCATCAGGTACCGTTCATGGCAGAGCAACTGCTCTTGGGTGAGGTGTTCAGCTGCTCAGTGAAGCTATGTTTAGGATGGGATACTCCCCCACCCTCAGCAAGGGAGAGGGGAGAGCACCCCCAGCACCAGCTGGTGCTCTGCTCTGCAGAGTGGGAGGGCAGGTTTTGTATGGCCAAATTAGCTGTGGCCCGGGGTGACGCTCAGTGACGTGCTGAGAGCCAGATCATGTTGCCTGTGGCATGCGAGAACTTAGAGAAAATAAATTTTCCAAGTGAGCCATTCAGTGGAGGGACATTTAACCAAAATGCTGAGTTTAAGAGCCATTACATGAAGAGATCTAGAAGAGGGAAATTAAATACTTCCTCTGCCAGAACTCAGTGCTTTGAATGATCATCCCAGGAAGTAAGGTCAAAATTATCCTGGCATGGAATTCTCCCATACACTGGATCATAAGGCTTGGAATTACAGCTGCTTCTGGTGTTCAATACAGAGTTTTGAACTTAGTTTTGCAAGTGCTTATGGTGACATTTATCTTCCTTTGCTTTTGTGTCTGTGTATCCAAATGCTCAGCTTTGCAAAGTTTTAACAAAATAAACCTCCCCAAGAACCTCTCAAGTTTTCTGCTGAAGGTGAACCCGCTTCAGAAGCTGATGTTCATGGTCTGAAACCTTAAACTCTCAAACATTAAATTTTCTTTTGAAGTCCCTTCGAGATGTCACCTTCAATCTCCTTCTTCAACACCCAAATTAAATCTAATTCCTAGGAGATTAAATTACACATCAGTGGCTGCTGTTGCTGTGACACTGTGACACTGTCCTGAGCGGGGTGTTTTTGCTGGTCCAGACCCTTAATCAGACAGGTAGAGATATCCAGGGCTGGATTTCCAGCATGATTTAATCACCATCACTTGGCTGGTGTCTGGTAGTGACACACAGGAAAGGAAAACTCCAAAGAAAACCTCTTTTTGTTGTTTGTTTTTTTATCAGCAACAGGGAAAGGAAGTGCCAGATAGAGAGGGATAAACTTGAATGAAGGTTCTGAAGGAAATGCTCCAAAAACCACTAACCAAAACCATGAGCAAGAAGAGCTTGTATTAAAGTAACACTTAACAAAGGTCAGCCTTTTGCCAAACATGTTGTGTAAGAGTACCTACGTGCATATACCCGCCCTGTCTTAATTTGAGAGGAAGAACTCGGCTCTTCCTTAGGGATTTGAAGAGGCATCAATTCTTGGGCAGCACGTAGAGGATGACTTTCTGACTCACTGAGTTAGCAAATGTGATGCGTGTCCTGCCTCCCCCTTGCCATAACTTTTATTATTAGCACAAATAAAAGTTACCAGCAGACAAATATGAGCTGCCACTTGCCTTCAGGGGACAGCACATGAACTCATGTCATCAGGGGAACAACTTAATGTGAGATTTACTGCACAGGGGACGTTCTTCATAAGTCTGGCCACCTTGTTGCCTTTTTCCTTTGGGATAAGGGAGGAGAAAGGAGGCAATGGATGGGAAGTGAGCAGGCATTGAGGACACCTTTTCTCCTGGTGACTCCATGAAATGTAAAGCCATATAATACATCCTGTGGTAACTGGAGCAAGTTCTGCCATTTGTAGTTGCCATCACTTCAGTCCTGCAAGTGAATGATTTAATTAGTAGCTCATCTCCAGGACTTCTTCCTGTCTTTAGATTAGGTTTTACTGGGGGCCTGCAAGGTGAACTCAGTCCTTGTTGAATCTGATAGAAGTTTTTCTGTGCGCTTTTTGGGAGTTTCATGGAACTCGCAATAGAGTTACAGCATCTTTGTGAAAGTCTAGGCTCGGAGGGGATTCCATTTCTGAGCTAAGAACCATCTTACCCTGGTCTTTGAAATAGGCTCCGTGGCATGTAGGAAATAGCAGAAGGGAATCTCAGTGCAATAGGTTTGTGTTAGTGGCTCATGCTGGATGGAAATGATCATGTTCTGTTGCAAGAGGGATGTCTAAAAGAGATTTTCATACAAATAAAACCTGGCTTTGAGACGGTGAGAAAGCCTTCAAAAAGGCAGGGTGAAAATGCCTCCAACCTCTCTCTCTCTGCCCTCTCTGGAAGCATTTTTGAGCTCTGTGGTTAATTTTGCTCTCCCCTCCCTCGCCCTTTCTCTGCCTGCCACAGAGATGATCGTTGACAATCAGATCGAGACAGGGCTGTTGAAATCCGAACTGAAGGACAAGGTCACCTACACGCTGCTCAGGAAGCACCGGCACCAGACCAAGAAATCCAACCTGCGCTCGCTGGCTGACATTGGAAAGACCGTCTCCAGTGCAAGTAGGATGTTTTCCAACCCCGATAATGGTAATGCAGAGGCTACCTGGCTATAGCCTTCTCTGTCACAGCAACCCACCCGCCCAGAACTAACTGCGTGGCCCTGACACTGCTTTCCTAACCCCCGTGGGAGCAGCGAGACCGTGCTGATGGCACATCAGCGAGGGCTCCGCAGGCTGCTTCGGCCGTGCCACAGCGCTCTAACCACATCTTCACTGGACTGGCAGGGGCTCGAGGGGCAGGCAGGAAGGCAGGGGAGTCTAGGAGACCTGGCAGCTGGCCTGGGAGCTGACCTCCTTGCAGCTGGCGTCTAGGAGATGGTTTAGGATCAACAACAGCAAAGAGAGATTCGCAAAAAACTTTGGTGGCGCCTGAACCTTAAAAGGCTGATCACCCGAAACTTGGGTAGAGATGAAGCTTCCATGCACTTTGCATGTCTGTAACAGACAGTGTGGGTGGCACTGTGAATCAGAAATGACCTGGCAGTAATATCTGGCTTGCATTTTATTGCCATGCAATCATTGTCCAGTGGGGTAAAGCTGAGTTCCATTTTGCTTTATTCATCTTAAAATAGTTTTGTGGTGTGTGTCGTGAATATGTCTCTTAGTCTCTTAAAAATTGTGTAATAGATAGTGCCATGTTGGTAGTGGTGTCCCTAAATGTGCGTGTGTGTGTGTATATGCAGACAGCTATGGAGGCCTGAGCACTGAATCAGTGCTTGTCCTTGAGTGGAGATTTGGGGTATTCTTGCTCATGGTAATAAAAAAGGAGGAGTTTTAATCCTCTTGTCATGCCTTGGAGTTCCCTCAGCTGTCTCCTGTGGCAGTCCGGAAATTGGACTAAAAGTTGTCATTTAAAAATACCCAGATATAAAAGCAGGTGAAGAAATTCTTTTCTTCTTGCTCCACCAAAGGCCTCTTAGCTTGCTGTGTTTGGCTTCTAAAACTCACCCTAACATTCCTTTGTAACCTATTCTCACACTTCATTAGTATTTCTTGCCTTGGATCATCTTTTGATTTTGCAGCAGGAGTACGTGTGCATGTGGAGATGGTTTCTTGCTCTGGGTGGTGCCTCTTGTCATGTCCAAGTGCCTTGATCAAGTGGTGATGGAGCGAATAATGCAGGGTGCAGTAGAGTAGTGTGAGCCAAGGGAGCATTCCCAGTGAATGTCCCTGCAGGAGTCCAGTGGAGCAGAGAGGGACTGGACTCCAGGGAGAGCACTGTGAGGAAATTACAGCTTTAGGGAAGGGGCTCAGTGTGGCCAGATGAGTCCTATAGCTGGAGAAGCCATGGGCAGGGACTCCTCCTGCTAGACCACATTGCTACAAGCCCAGCCTGGCCTTCTGGATGCCAAGGTGTGCTCCACACAGTTTGGATGGAAGGCATCTGCTTTCTGTTGCCACCTCTGTGACTCCAGCCCTTTCTGGACCTTTGATGGTCGGGTTTGCTGTGAGGAGTGGAATCATGGCCTGTGGCTGGACACCAGAGGCTGAACACCAGACAGACACATCTTCAGCTACTGGTGCTCAGGCAGTAGGGAATGCCCTCAGTTCTCGGCTGCAAAGCCCTTTTCTTGCACTTAGGCAGAGCTTAGTCCAGGAAGAGTCATGCTGACAAAGGGCATTCCTCACATTCTCACTCAGCCCCTGCTCATTTTTCATGGCTAAGGGCCTTCTTTACATGGATTTTAAGTGATTTCAATTTCATTCATTTCTTGGTCTTGTTTGAATGGGCTGTGCAGGTCCTGGTTAGTTGGACTGATTCTCCAGGAGTTCTTTCCTGGTCTGGCCATCAGCCACTCCTTTTATGTTGTTCTGTCTCTGTTCCCCCACCTGGCATATTTATGTGCTCTGAGGACGTATAACACACTCTGTTCCATGACAGTACAAGTGCATTGAGACTTTAGGAGAGCGAGACTGACATAAGGGGGAAATACCTGATGAATAGTCGTTACTGTTATTTATTATTTACACTTTAATGAAAAAGCAACTGCAGAATGTATTTGATCAGGGTATGCCTTGGATTCAATGAGTCTCGCGTGTCCTTTAGACAGATAAAAGTTTTATGAGGCCAGCAGGAGTGCAGCTGTCTCTTAGCATAGCTAATCACCATAATGACTGTGCCACCGGCCCCAGGCACTCCTAAATTTCCCTGGAGTTTCTTTCCGGGTAGGTGTTTGTTTTCATTTCAGTGTCAGTGAAACTTCCATCCAATATTGATGCTGCCACCAGGTCTGAGCATCTGCCTGCCCTCTGCACAACAGCTTTATAGGCTGGTGTAGCTGCCCCCTGCTTGACTGGCTCAGCAGGGACACCTTCTGCAAGCCAGCCAGCCTGCCCTAGAACACTTCCAGGGGTGGGATCTGTTTGCTAGATCTGAAATTTGGAAATACACCCTGGGCCATGGCTCAAAACAATCCTGAGGTGCCTCTGTCTCATTTGGTTCAGAGTGCTTAAATAACTGTACTCTTAGGGCCTCCAAAATGTTATTTTTTACTTCTGAGATGAATGAGCCCCATGCAGTTATCCCAGATGCCTCTAGAAATTCAGGAACCTATGAAAGAATGATTTATTGCCCATCTCCCTGCCATAACTGACCCTGGAGCATCTCTATCCTTTTCCAGTGCTCCCTAGGGATTGGGGTGGCTCTGTGGTCCCTGGGAGTGAGTCATCCTCAGCCCCCATCTTTCATGCCACAGCTCTGTTTGAAGGTAAGGTAGTGATCAGATGGGCAGAGACACAGCCAAGGTGTGCTCTGACACCTGCTGCATCATGGACATTGATGTGGGACGTGCTGTGGCAGGATGTTTTGTCAGGAATCCCTTTGCTCTGGGAAAGGAATTGGGCAAAAGAGGGTAGTTCCTGATGAAGGAGGATAAATCACCACACTTTTTGCTGTCTGTTCAGCAGGAAAAAGTTGATTGCCAAAATTCTGGGCATACAGAGCTGGACTAAGCAATCCTCCCACGTTACCTTTTCCTTGCTCCACTGGTAGAAGGTTGAGCGTATGAAGTGTTCAGCAAGGATATTTCCATGTTACATGTTGATGGAACTCCTGCAGGGGTTTTTGATGGGTTTTTTTACAGGTTTTTGTGTGTGTCTGGTTTTGTTGAGTGGTTTTGGGAGAGTTCTTCGTGTCCCTTCTTGGCACAGCCCTTGTCCTGCACCTGTGGAGCAGTATGTGACACCTGGGCTAGCAGCTCTCCAGCTGGCACACCTTGGGCTTTGCCATGGTGTAACACGGGATCTGTGGTCCCCATCCCTTCTGCAGGTGCCCCAGGACTGATCAATGTCTGTGATGACATTTGCTATCTGTTTTGAGATTTTTCTTTTAGAGCTCTGTGCCTGCCTTTTAGAGCGTTTTGTATAATTTAACACCTTTGGGTGGGAGCCTTTGGCAAGTGAGAAATGATCAAATGCTGCTAAGCCCAAGCTGGCAGAGCCTGTAGAAAACTGCAATGTGTTTAAGTGTGTGTGTTTAACCACCATAAATAATGGCACGGTCCCATCACTGCGTGGGTGCTGCCTAAACACCTCCTGAGCACTGTTTGTTCACACTGTGCTGGCAGCATGGTTTAGAAACAGTTGAGTGGGAATAGCAGGCTGTTGGCAAGGTGTCAGCTGAGGCACAGACAGGAGGGCACCTGGCTGTGGGGGGAGAAAGGTTTTATTCCGTTTTAGAATCCTAGGAGAGTTTGGGTTGGAAGGGAGCTGAAAGACCATGTTGTTGCAGCCCCTTGCCACTGGAAGGGACACCTTCACTAGCCTAGGTTACTCCAGGCCCTGTCCCTTGGACACTTGCAGGGATGGGGCAGCCATGGCTCCTCTGGTTCAGCATTAATCAGTTCAGTGTTTTTCACATGAACTGTGACCTCAGTGCCTTTATAGCTGAACAGCGGCACCGGCTGAGCAATACCAGCACAGAGGAGAGCGGCTGAAGTCAGAAATAGGGTGGTGTCCAAAGAATGCTTGGAAAACCCTTGTCAATGTATGTATTGGTATCATTTTGGAAGCATTGCAAAGCATTGGAAGCATCAACTGGAAGCATTGCAGACTAAGGTGAGCATTTCCAAGTCTGGATTGGTGTGCCTGAGTATGTATGGATGGGGTCAGGATGCTCAGAGTTGGCTCCTGGGACATGACCTGATGTTTGTTTTCAAAAACCTGTTGTTACTGATGGTGCTGCAGCCTGGAACTGCTCAGTGTCACCAGCACTGCAGCTGCTCACTCACTTCCTTGAGATCTGCTTCAAAGATGCCAGAATTTCAGACACCAGGGATGGAGAGCTGTGTCCAGCCCTGCCAAGTGAGCGCTGCGAGGTGGAGCTGCGGAGGAGATGTCAGGATCTAACGGAGTGGGCTTTGGTGACCGCACTGTGCAACTCAAACCTTCTCTCCTGCCTGGCTTCCCTGTACCACTGCTTGAGCCTTTCTTTCTGGCATAATTTTCTTTTCTTTTCTTTTAACTTTTCCCCTTTGCTCTCTTCCTGCTCTTTGCTGCTGCTCCTGTCTCCTGCTTGCCTGGCACAAGCACGCAGCCCACTCGAGAGCTCCGTGCCCTGCCTGGCCACCCGCACCTTGGACGATGAACTGGGAGTGCAGCGCAGCCCCAGCGTGGGATGGCTCAGTAAGTGCTGGGCAGGGCTCAGGGCGGGCAGGCTGGGGGCCAGGAGAGGAAGAGGAAGAGGATGAGGAAGAGGGAAGTCCCACCAGTCGGGCTCCTAACGCTTGCTGCTGCATTAACACTGGGAGGAGCACGGATGTGTTCCGTGGGGAGTGGTGCTGCTCTGGCTGTTCATATTATCTCCACTGTCCCTTCCGTTGCTCTGTTTCATTCTGTTTTCCTTTTTTCCTTCATCTGGGATGAAGCAGTTAGGTCAGGCCATACCCCCTTCCAAGGGGAATCTAAGCTGGCTGCTGGCACTTCTTGTCGTCTCTTGAAGTATCCTTTGGCCGTTAAAGGGGCTTAAATATTTTAATTTTCCTATGAATTATCCTCAGACATAGTCTGCCAGCTTGATCTCTCTGGGATGAGCTGGATGGGTCTCTGGCACCGCTGCTGTCTGAGTCCCTGTGTCAGACATGACTCGTGGGAGCCTTGCTGATCCCAGAGGAGCACCCTGCTCCTCCCAGGAAGGCACAGCCTATGGCACTGGTGGCACGGAGGTGTTCTTTGGTGGCCACCGCAGGTGACTGACGTCTGAATTCCAGGGTATTCCCCTTGACAGATGACTGTGGAGCTGGTTCATAGGATGAGGAAATAGCACAGAGGGGTTTGGACTGCCTGCCGTGCTTCCCCAACGAATCCTTGGCTGAGCACAGCTATGGACAGGCTCATGTCACCTTTGCCAGAGAGACAGGAATGGGAATTGGGCCTCGACCAGGAAATCATCCTTTGTTAGCAAACACCATAAAGGGTGCGTGTCGTTTGCCTGAAATCCTCCAGGGGGGTCTCAGCAACCAAAACTTTGTACTCCATGTGGTTTTTTGGAACTGCAGTGAGTTTGTTGTGGCTATATGGAGCCCATTAGGAGAAGGTTTGTTTGGAGCTGCTCTGAGTTTGTGTGGCTATGTTGAGCCCCCTAGGAGCCGAAGGCTGGTAGCAAGGGGAGAGAAAGGCACAAGCCTCCTCCTCTTGGGAGAAGGGTCATTATATCCCAGGGAATAGTCAGCTTGGAATCTAATAAACAAAGCAACAAGTGATGTAATCTGGAAAAAATAGCATCTAAGTGGGGTCTTAAATAACAGCAGGAACAGTTGAAGCTGGGGATCTCCCTTTGGAATACGTGATTTGTCTAATTGTGCTTGCCTTTGGCTGTGCTGAAGTTGCTGGATGTGACAGTAACACACAGCAGGTACAGCTACACATAAGCTGTAAACAAAATCCAGCTCTGGGGTGTCCAAAGTTTTTTATTCCCACACCTTTGGTTATATGTTCCTGATGATGATTTATTATTGAGCTTGTTTGTGCTGGGAGCTGATGAACACTGAGAACTTGGACATTCCTTTTAATAATATCAAAGAAAAATTGTCTCAAAACACAGCTGGGAGATAGCTCTTCGCCATTTCTTTTTCTTAGTATTTCCTGTCTCTCCAATGACATTCATGGTCAGAAACTCTGGGATAGAAGCTTCTGGTGCTGTGTTTCAGGTTCCTGCAAATGTGGTGAGAAGGGATGGGAACATTTCAGGATAATTTAGAGCAGTTCATACTGACTGCTGTGATTTCCGATCCTGTATCCATCCCAGGAGTCTTTGTGTACTCTTGGTTTGTTGTTTGTTTGTGGTTTGGATTGTTTTAAATTTAATTATTCTGCTGTGTCTCTGGAGAGTTTCTTCACCTCTCTGGAGAATGTGGTGTCAGGAATTGGCGACTCTCGGTCCGTCAGTGTGGCACACACGTTGTTTTAATCGGTGAGATGTTTAAGGTTCATGAGCTTAGTTAATGAGCTTACTTAGAGCAAGGGAGGTGTTCTTTAGGGGCTGTCTCAAAGAACTGGGAGCTGCCACCCTCCCTGTCTGCCTGTGCTGTGTGCAGTGTCTGGGATGCTGAGGAGGGCAGATGCCAGCCACATAGGAGAGCTGAGGCCAGGGCTTTGCACCCTGGAGGGTCCCAGCCCCGTGGAGGGATGGGTTTGTGGTGGGTCCTGGGTGACCTGGCCAGCACTGTGGTGCTGCTTTGCTTTTCTCCCACAGGCAGGAATTATGGAAAGTCCTTGGACTCTTTTGCTGTCCTGGAAGTCACTGGACTTCTATGGGTCAGAGGTGACAAAGCATTAGCATCTTAAATCCCCCCTGTGCCACAGCAAGTGACAGAAAGCAGCTTGTCAAGGTCTGGAATTCCCCACATCAGCCTCCCAAGGAAAGGTGTTGCTGTAGCCTGAGCCTCTGTGTCCTGACTGGATGCAGGCAGTGCTTTAACTGGTGTTGATGTTGTTGCAGGCAGCCCAGCCATGGCTCACCGAAACCTGACTTCCACCAGCCTCAACGACATCTCGGACAAGCCTGAGAAGGACCAGGTAAGCTCCAGGTCTGGCCTTCTCTCAGGGATGTGTTTGGAGAGGGGCTGGATGCTGGGCAAAGGGCTCTTCTCTACCCTAGCCCTGGAAAAGAAGAGGAGTGAGTATTTTTTTTTTAGTCCTGTGATTGGTTCTTCCACTCTTTAAGTACCAACCCTTGGAAAAGAGCAGGTTAATCTCTTATAAGGTCTGAAGCAAGTGACACCGCATAGATGGCATTTTGCTGATCCCCGTGAGAAAGGAGGGAAAATACCCAGGGAGTGATGAATTTTGGATCCTCTTCCTGCTGAGGGGTTACAAGGGTCTGTAGAGGAACACCCTGGGCTGAGTGTTCATAGGAACCAGGGGGTAGAGCAGGAGCATGTAGGGGAATGTGTCCCTGGTGGAACAACGGTGCCACCTCGCCCTGCAGGAGGTGGCTGTGCTGACAGGTAATGTGGGAGAGCAGCTCCAAAATGCAGTCAGTAATTGAGTTAAAATTGGCCTCCAGGGACAAATCTCCATGGACTTGGCCTCTTTCTTAGACTAGGGTAATGTTTGTGGTGTGGCATACGGGCTGTCTTTGTGTGTGTTTCCGTCCTTTCCGAAGGCTGCCGGTTCTGAGGGGTAAGAGCAAGTTTATTCCAACTCTTAGAAAACTGGTGGCTGAATGAGGTCTCTGTGCAAGTTTGAAAAAACCTTTGTCTGGGTTCAAAAAGTGGGTTATTCTAAAAGCCCGGCTGTTTCTTTCGGAGAATCTCTTTTTTTTGTCTGCGTCTTTCAGCATTCCCTAGTCCCATGGTGATTCTGAATGCAAATGAGAGTCACTTAGGAAAATTATTTGGGTAGCACAGCGTGGCTGGCCAGTTGGGGATGACTCCTGTCCTTCAACAATGGCTAGTCACAGTCCTCCTCTAAGTGCATCCTGAAGGGGACACAGCAATTGAGGTAGAAAAGTGAGTTCAGACTAATTAAATACTTAAAAAAGAAATAGATATTTGCCTAAAGAAATACACTTCAATAGAAAGAGTAGGGGAACAGTGTGTTTTGCACTGACCTCAGTCATGAAGTATTGTAGTATGTTGTAGTATCACATTTTGATTGTGTTTCCAAAATACCAGTTTCCTTTAATATACACATCCACACCTGGGGAAGAAGGAGGATTGTTAGATAGCTTTTTGTCGTTGGGCAACCTCCTGTGTTATATTTTCAATGCCATTGTAATTGGGATTTTAATGCTAGACCAGCCCAAAGCTGGGGCTGAGCCTTGCAGCAGTTTCACAGCTCTCAGCAGTGCAGACCGTCCCCACTGCCCCTCCTGTGTCTCTGGAAATTCAGATGATGGACTTTTGTGGAGAATTTGGTATAAAAATAGATGTATTGGTAGCACTAATAGGGGAATCTGTTTATAGATGCAGCTGGGAGCATGCTCCCAAGTTCTTAACTTCCAGTGTACATAATGCCTGGCTCTTGGTAGTGAGAACTGTTTCTTGCTAAGTGTAGAGTTCCAAAACCCCTCTCAGTTAATTAGCCCGTGTCCTGCTGATGAACTTCGCACAAGTGGGAGCCTTGTCCTCTGTGCCTTGAGACATCACCTTAGAGCTCAGTTTTCCAAGTCCTGCCTTGATTGAGTTTGTGGCATTGTGGTGGTGCCTGGCAACTTCCTTGAGCAGGACTCGGTGTGCCACACAGGAGGCACGGCAATCATCCGTTGTGTTACCACAACACAAGCTGCAAAGGAGCAGGCTCACTTGCCTTGGCAGCAGGGACACTGGCTATTGTTATTTATCTGGAAGTGAGGCCATACAGGCAGGGGGGAGTCTGCTGGAGACACAGAACATCCCAATTTTTATTTATTTGTGTGCGTGTAAGAACTGCCACGGGTGAGGTCAATGCTGCCCTCCTGCATCCCTAATCAATCCCTGCTTTTTACACAGACAGAGGATTGCGTGCCCGTGTTTCAGAGGAAAAAAGGCTTTGACCAAACTTCTTTGTATCTCCAGTGATTGTCTTGTCTTCCTACATCCTTAATACTCAGTTCTGCAGCCTTTAATGCTATTTGGAATGGTTGCAACTAATAATCTAGGGAATTTATAGCCAGCCTTCTCCTTGAATCTGTAGCATTCCTGCTCTTTTTCTCTGGCTGTTGTAAGGTTCAGGTTTCACATGCATGTCAGAGACCTGATCTGTCAGAGAGTCCTCCCGGGTTCATCCCTACTGCCAGGGACCCAGACAGCTCTGCCTGGCTCAGGGATGTTACTTATCCCTACTGAATCAGGCAGTTTGCATCAGCTGGCTTTCTCTGCCATGGGAATGGTGGCTTGATCCATTGGATTGCAAAAAGGCTGGCTCAGTGTCCTGCAGAGGCTGCTGGGGCCCTGACTCCACCTGCTCCGATGAGGAACAGCTTCAGTCAGGGCCCACAGATTTGGGTTTGCTCTTTTGTCGGGTTTTTTGCTCTGGGCTTGGTTGGCACTTGACAAAGATTATAAGGGAAGGTGTATTCCCTTTCGTTGTGTTTGTTTTGGCAGAGCATTGATCCTGGGGTAACAGTGCAGAGAAGGGATTTGCCTTTATTTGTTGTATTTTAGGAGGTGTTGGCTGCAGTTAATGCCCTGGGCGTTTGCAGCTGGAGAGATAATCAGTGGCATTCTGGGACAATTTATTCTTCTTTTCTGTGTATCAATTAATAAATGAGCATCTAGACTTCCTGCCCTCTCCTGGGCTCCCAGCTCTCTGTTGCCAGATAAATCAGTGGTGCTTGGAGCTATGTCCAGAAAACCAGGACCTCTCACGGCTGGAGGATTCCTCCAGCTCCTGAACATCAAGTTGTTGGATCAAGTTTTTCAGTAGCACCATATTCACAGAATCCCAGAATCTCAGAATGGATTGGGATCTTAAATATCACCCTGTTCCACCCCCTGCCATGGGCAGGGCCACCTTCCACTAGACCAGATTGCTCAAACCCCTGTCCAGCTTGGCCTTGGACACTTCCAGGGATGGGACAGCCACATCTTAATATTTTAAAAACATTTAAAACTCTTTTTTTTCAGCTTATGTGTGAAGGAAAGTGACTGAAAAGAGTCAGGTAGATGCTTTGTCAGCCCCTCTGGTGCTGTAGTGCCGGCAGACCATAGGAAGCTGGGGAAGTTCCTACTGCTGTTCCCACTCCAGTCCCTCCTCCTGCAAGAAATCCTTTGGCTGTGCTCTATTAGGATGTCCTTGGCAGCTCTGAGTGGCTGAACCACCAGGAATCCTTCAGTGCTCAACATGGAAAATAAAGGGGACTTGAAAGGAAATCTGTTTTCCCAGGGACCTGCTATTCCTGAGCTGATGCAACAGCATATAGAAAGGGAATGTATGTTGATATAATGGGAGTTTCCTGACCTGGTGTTATCTCTGCTTCCAGAGGACTTGGATGTGGGACGAGCCTGGCTCTGAATGAATGTGGTCAGTCAGAGGGAGGCACAAAACCCTTCTTATTTGTTGTGGTGTAGGCACTGTGTATTCAACCCTGTGTTTCCATGTCAACACGGGATCTGTGCCAAAGCCAGCGCTGAAGTTAGAAAAGAAATTGGCCTTGGTTAGAGAAACCCTCCTGCCTTTCCTGGGGACCGATGGACAGGGAGGTGCTGGATGGATCCCATTCTTGGAAATGCAGTCCTGTGATTGATTGTGGGAATGATTGCCTGCTTTTCCTGTTGGAACATCTTCTCATCTCCACAGCTGCAAGCAGACATTCCCAATTTTGAGGTCTGTCAGCCTGGGTGACATACTTTCACTCCACGGAGCCCCAGTGAAAATGGCTGTCTTCCAGTGCAATCAGTGCCACCCTTCTGGAGGAAAGGAGGAAAAGAAAAGTTTCTAGAAAGTTTAGTTAACCGGAATTTCCTTCACTTTTGCTGTTTTGCTTGATGCACAGAGCAGTTTTGCCTGCCTGGTTTCTCCCCAAATCCACAGTGGCCCTGTAAAGCATCCTTGGGTGATGGAGCAGCCTGGAGCCTGGAAGGTAGCCCTGGAGGCAGGTGTTCATGGGCTAAGTTGTGGGAAGGTGATCTGGTGATCTTAAACCTATGGGGTTTACATAGGTGGGAGCAGATACAGGAAAACAGAGAGACAGAGGCAGTTTCAAGTTCCAGGGGTGATTAACCTTCCTTAAGTGCTGCTTAGGAGTGTGTACTTAGGAGCTGCTTTCATTTCCAATTGATCTGGAGTGGTGTTGATGATCCAAGTGCTACAGTACATTTCAGGAAATGGAGATTTTGAGGTTGCTGTGCCTTTTTGCAAGTAGAGTGCTGGAGACCTGTGGCTTTTAACATAACATTAGTGGTTTGATTGGAAGGATGTTCAATTTGGCAGGGGGAAGTGAAGCTCCCTCATCCCTCCCTTGTTTCTGGATGCTGTTGAGGAGTCAGATCTTTCCAAAGCTTCTTTGGGGAATGGTTCAGAATGGATTTTAAGTGCTGACTGCACTCATTACCTGTCTGATAAATAATTTAAGAAAGTAGTGAATGGTGCTGCAAAACTCGTTTGGAGATTAAAAAACCCACTATAATGGCAGCTTTTCAAAATTAGTGATGATGGTTTGCTGTGCTGGGCAGGGGGGAAGGGGCTGGAGCCTTCGGCCTCAGGAGCTGGGTGGCCACAGGAAACCCTGCAGGTCAGTTCTGGCTCAGAGAATCACCTGGGTTTGGGCCAGGTGTCCAAACCAGCTCTGGTGTTGCTGAATGATCCTTGTTCAGCAACACGGCCAACCTGCTGACAGAAATTCACTGTTTGTTGTGGATTTACCATCTTCCCATTGTTTTTTTACCACCACCGTGCTCCCAAGCACTGTGTGTGGAAGAACTGGTAGCACTTTTCTAGACTTCCTCCACAGTGCTCCTTGATGCTTATTTACTATTTCTTTTGGTGGTAATCCTGATTGAAACATGCAGGGGTAGGATTGTTCCAGGAGTTTTCTTCCTGTTTAATCAATTTATGTATTTTCTCAAGACTTTCTTCCATTTTTATCCTTCCTTGAGTTGCCTCATGCAACTCATTAGGGATTCACAGCCCAGTTCAGTGCTCCCCTCTCCCTGGTGCTCCTGGCAGTACATCCTCCCTCTCCATTCACCCTTTGCCAGGCACACACAGAGCATCTCCAGAGATCACCCAGGGAGAGGGGGCAGATTGGGAACCAGCTGAGGGCAGGGTTCTCAAAAGCCTTCCATCCCAAATTAATTCTGCCGCTGCTGAGGTTCAAACAAAGGCGTCTCGCAGAGGCTGAGTTTCAGAGCCCAGTGGCTGCTGCTCAGTGTTTTCCCTTTCCCTGTCGATGACATTTCTCCATGGCTGGATCCAGACCAGGGGTGCGTACTGCAGAGCCCACGAGTGGCGCAGAGGTGCAGCCATGAGAAGAACGGTGCCCGACGCAACTTAATTTCCTTTTCCTTCCTCTTTCACTGCTGCAGCTGAAGAACAAATTCATGAAGAAGTTGCCTCGTGACGCTGAGGCCTCCAACGTGCTGGTCGGGGAGGTGGATTTCCTGGAGAGCCCCTTCATTGCCTTTGTGCGGCTGCAGCAGGCGGTCATGCTGGGAGCTCTCACCGAGGTCCCTGTCCCCACACGGTAAGGAAAGCCAGCCCCCAGGCAGGGCACCACACAGGGAACCTGCACTTCCACCTGGTAAAGTGAAAAAATCAGGCCAGAAGATGTTCTCCACTGCTTTCCATCCTCTGACATGCAGAGCCGTCAGGATTGGTGGTGTAAAGTAACAAAACTCACTTAAGCTGCTTCATCATTTTCAGGTCCTGGGTTTGGTTATGAGTAAACCATTACACAAACACACTGACCGAACAACTCAGCAGTAAAGGGCACTGTCAGTGTTGAATTTAAGTCCTGGGCTTTTTTCCTGCCCTTTCTGTACAGATCTCAGATTCCCTCTGCACGTTTTTGGTGTACATGTTATTCCTCTTCAGCTCAGATCAAATGGAAGATTCAATTCTGGCCCTGCTGGGGCAAAAAAGAAAAAGTCAGGTGAACTGGGACGTACAGCTCTACTGGGGCTTGTTGCTTTGTAATGCATAATGGCTCAAGGAAAAATGTCAGAGAAATATTTTATTTATTGTGACTCATGTTGCAAATTAATCTCAGGCTCACAAATAGCAATATGTCTTGTCTTCTTAAATATTTGAAGTCACTGCTTGAATATGCCTGCCTGTCTAAGCTGCCCTATGTGAATTCTTAGCAATATCACAGCCCTTGTACGGAGTGGAAGTTAGATGGCTGTTGGAATCCTTTCCTCTTTCTATGTACCAAACAAAGGGAAAGGAGGCTCTAGCTTTGCTCTTTAGTGCTAGTACAGTGTTTGTATTTTTGGGAGTTTCATTAAGTGGTTTCTTACAGCCACTACTATCTGTACACACTGGGTATTCAGGTGGGAGTGTGGGGGCCCAGTTGTGGCTCCATTTCATAGTAGGTTACTCATTCCTCAACATTCCTGGCCTCTGTGTGCTCCAGTATTTCAGCTTCCAACTCTAATCCCACTGGCTATTTTTTAAACAAACCTCAAGTTCTTTTCAGCAGTTGTAGGATTAGGTTTGCTTGCTGGTGGGAGCAGCATTGTTTGCTGTGCTGGTGGGAGCCAGGAAGTTAGATCCAGGATTGCTGGACAGCCTCATCACTCAGTAGCAATAATCAAGGCAGTATGTCCTTCCATGCCAGCATTTTTCCCAGGAAATAATATTACCCATTTACTGTTCTCCAAAGCAAATTCTGGCCCTAATCAAAGCAGGAAGGCTCATTAGGTGGCTTTCATGAGTGATGAAGAGCCATTTGCCATGGCTGCATCCTACGAAATTCAATCAAGGAAATCCCCTCAGGGCCACGAGGAGCTGTGATGGAACATCTCCGGTGCTGCCAGCATTCCTGCCGTGGGCCTGCACTTAAAGCCCACAGGCACCACAAGATGCTGGAGCTGGAGCCCCTGGCTTGCCCAGCCTTCTGTCCTGTGGGGCTTCTCCTTTGGTTTTGTTAAATTGTTGATTCCCTGGTAAAACTGCGGGCAGCACACGGTCCCAGCTGGACACTGCGCAGCCTCCCAGGGTTTCCAACGCCACGGGAGCCGACGTTTGGGTGCTGCTGGCTGCAGGACTGGCGTGGGCAGGTGTCACCTGGGTCTGCCTCTGTCGTTGGTTTTCTGGAGGCCAGGAGGGGGTTAAACATGCAGCCCCTCTCTCTGGGGTGCTGTGTTAGGTGAACGTTTCCTGCTCCTAAGTAACTGCAGATAGAGAAGCAAGGAATGGTTCGGGTTGGAAGGGAATTCAAAGATCATCTCATTCCAAGCCCCTGCCCAGGTTGCTCCGGGCCCTGTCCAAACCAGGCCTTCGACACTTCCAGGGGTTGGGCAGCCACAGCTTCTCTGGGCAGCCTGTACCAGGGCCTCACCACCCTCAGAGGGAAGAATTTCTTCCAAATATCCAAAGTAACCCTGCCTTCTGCCAGTGGGAAGCCATTCCCCCTTGTCCTGTCACTCCAGGTCCTTGTCCCAAGTCCCTCTCCAGCTGTCCTGTAGCCCCTTCAGGCACTGGAAGGGACTCTGAGGTCTCCCTGAAGCCTTCTTTTCTTCCAGGCCGATCAGCCCTAGCTCTCCCACCCTGGCTCCAGAGCACAGGGGCTAGTAATAGAAAAATCAGGGCTATGCAGTTGGAGTAGAGATATCCCAGCCTTTCCTGAGTTTTCTTTTTACTGGTCAGATTGAAAAAAAACCCTTTAAGGCCTTTGGTTTTCTTGTGTCAAATTTAATCCCACAGTACGTGGGACTCCTCATTTGGGGAAGCCCTGAGCTGGCAACACGGCTTGGGAATGGCTTTGTGTTTTCATCCGAGCAATGCACAATCGTGTGTTCAAGGCTGCTGTTTCATGCAGTGAAGATGGGGAGAAAGATGAGGAATGAGCCAGGAGAAGATGTTTTTTGGAGATAAGCTGCACTGACTTGCACAGTCTGGTGTGCAGAGCTGGGAAAGGCCGGTGTCTGCAGGTCTCAAATGAAGCAACTTGCCCAAAGGTCACTTGGGAAACCAGGGGCAGATCCAGGAGTCTGGTCCTCCCTGGCCTCCTGGTGGAGGCTTTTCACTGCAAAGGCACTTTTCCTCCAGGACTTGGCTGAGATTCCTTTGTTCGGGTGCCTTTAACCCTTATGGAGTTGCTGTTCTAGCAATGCATTGAGAGAAACACTGGGTTTTGTTACTGCTTTTGAGAGACTGAGCTGGGTAGAACCTCACATTCCCTGCCTTGGAGCGTTATTAGCTATGTTAAGTAGGAGGAATGGGCAGTGGATAACTCAGCATGTGTTGTGTAGAGCAGGGAGGAATTCTTGAGTGGTCTTCAGCAGAGGAAAAGGAGTACAGCACAGCCAGGAGCGAGGGCTTTTGTAGCTGGAAATGTTCATAACTGAATGATAATAAATCTATGCAGACATAATCTAGTTCAGGCCACTAAAATGCATTAATGTTTTTGTGTTTGTAATGTCTGGCCCATGAGAAGATCTTGTTCTACCCACTGAAGGCAATTCTGAGCTGAATTAGGACAAAGAATTTGGAAAATGCCACAGACTCCTTGTTTTCAAGAGCGTTTTGGTAGTGCAGGAGCATTCAGGTGCTGCTGCTGTGTGCTGGAAAAGAGCCAGCTGGTTGGGGTTATTGCAGAAGAGGCTTATAAAAGTGCCTGGTTCTCCTAGAAAACCAGGATAATGCCAAGCTCCTGAAGTTGTGAACCTCTTTTCTTATATATTAATATTTTTGGCTAATTTGCATCCTGGAGTTTGGAAAGAGTTGGCTCAGGAACAGTCTTTCTTGAATGTTATTTTATAAGAAGTGGTAAAGCAGAGAAAGTTCCAGGAGGTGGGAGGGGAGCAGAGGACATGACCTGGGCGTGTGTGGCTTACTCACCTCCCTGTGAACCTCAAGTAAAACACTCAAACACCTCGTGAAGAACTCGATTAAGAAGTGTTATGTAGTAATGCCAATCAATATCTATTTATGGATCCTGTCCCACTAACTTGCTGCCTTTTTTTCTTTGAGGACTCTAAATTCTTTTGAACAGAGAGTATTTGTTTGGATATATTACTCCTCATAAGCCATTTAACTTAGTACCTCGTCATACTTGAGTTAGGGAGATAAAATATTATTTCATCCAATCTTTGGAAGGGGATAGGTGCTTCTTCTGGTGAGGTTATTTCATGTGTATGTTTGCACTAACAAAGGTTTCATATCTTTATGAAATGATGTGAATGATGTGTTTTTTGAACTCTTCAGCAGTGACTTGGTTGCTGCCCAAAGAGATCATGTGAAAAATGAAGTGTTCAAGGCCAGCTTGGACAGGGCTTAGAGGAACCTGGCTAGTAGAGGGTGTCCCTGCCCATGGCAGGGGATTGGAACTAGATGGCCTTTAGGATCCTTTCCAATGCAAATTGTTCTGTGATTCTGTGAAACAAATCCCCATGGAGGGGACAGGCTTTTGTGGTGCACAGGGCATGATGGGCCACGGTGTAACCTCTGCTCCAAAGTTAGCTTGAGGCCACTGGCAGCCTCCAGGTCTCTTAAAAGGACCACAAATTTTAAAGTCAAATTTCTGTCGAGGCATTGTACAAGTAATAAGCAGTTCATTTTGCCATCCTAAATGGGAACAATCTGTTGGTTTTGTCAGATTCCTCTTCATTCTGCTGGGACCAAAGGGCAAAGCCAAGTCCTATCATGAGATCGGCCGAGCCATTGCCACGCTGATGTCGGATGAGGTAGGTGTCTTGGCATCTCCCGTGGGAAGTGGCTTCTCCCAGGTAATGAGATTCTTCCCTCCAGCCTGGTCAACAGGAAGGAGCATTCATGTAAAGCTGAAATTCCACATGATCTCCTCATTCCATCATTGGCATAATTATTGCTTCTAGCTTCATGTTTTTTAAAAGTGTGACTCTAGTAGGGGTTGGTCCGCTGTGTGTATTTTCCTGCTAGTGATTGCTCCTTCATATCAACTGTGAATTAACTGTTGAATTTATTCTGTCGTGGTCTGCACCTTGTGCCCCATTCTACCATCCCAGTATCCCACAGTCAGGGATATCCAGGTAACACCCATGGGACTGTTTACCCCGGGCCGTGGTGCCGTGTGTGGCACTGCGTCCTGAGCACTGGCAGTGATTATGTGTCAGCCAGCAGCAGCTGGCCACTCCTCACAGCCCTCACTGCCATGGCTGGGCTCTCAGGATTCATTTACAGCTCCTTTCCTCCAGCGTCCCTGGGGCTCTGTGCACTGGGGCTCATTCACATCAGCTTTGGTCCTTGGCATTGCTTCGCTCTCCTGCAGTTCCTTAATTACAGCTCGGCTGCTCCCAGCTCTCCGGCCTTCTGTCACTCAGTGGTCTGCTTTCCATAGCCCCAAAGTCCCTTCCTGCCACCAGCTTGTCTGTCACATACACTGATCCACCTCCTCCCCACAGTCCAGAAGATTCCTATAAAATTCAGCATTAATGCTTTTTTTCCCCCCTCCTCTCTTCTCTCATTTGTTCTTCTATTCTGTAATGAGTAATACCAAGCCTTTCACTCACATAAAAAATTAGTTTATTATGTTGTCTTTCAGCAAATGCTGTCACCAGTTCTGTGTCACAGGGTTGAAAATAAATCTGGGTTTGATAGACTGAAGTAGGTGGCTTTCTCAGAGTGTCTTCTCCAAGTATAATTGAAAGTCCTTATGCAGAAGATTACTTTTTTTGCTCTAAAGAAATAGATAATTGCTTTACTAACATTTTTAAAGGTTAGAAATAGATGTTTTGCTTAAAATTAGATATATGCCTGCAAGGAAAGAGTCTCTGTTGTTATCCAGCCAAAGGAAGGGGCTTTCTGAGAGTCACACCTCCTTGTGCCACGTATCTTGATACTTTTTCAGAGGTTTCTAAGCAGGAATTAAGTTGATTTTGTAGAACTCAGCAGCTGCTTCTGGAGTCAAGGCCACAGAAAATGCAAACCTTTTCCACCAGGAGTTTCTTTTTCCTTGCAGGTATTCCATGACATTGCCTATAAAGCCAAGGACCGTCAGGACCTGATCGCAGGCATCGATGAGTTTCTGGATGAAGTCATTGTGCTCCCCCCTGGGGAATGGGATCCAGCCATTAGGATAGAGCCCCCCAAGTCTCTCCCTTCTTCAGATAAGAGGTAATAGCAGGAGAGGGGCTCTGTGGTGAAAGACAGTGGGCACCAGGTGTGCAGAGGGGATTGGAAGAGCCGGTGTTTTGGTTGTGCCAGGTGTACGGAGTGTCCTGCACCTGTCTGTCACTATTTAGAAAGTCCTGGAGATATTTTCAGGCCTTCCTTAGTAGCTGGAGGGAGGATGTTCCTGAAAGTCTGTACCTTCTGTGGTGATGTTATAGGCACACAATAACATAGCTGGTAGTTAGCCAGGCTCTTCAGCGTTCTTCCTGGTCCTGGTGACATGCTGTATCCTTGCCTAGGAAGAACATGTACTCTGGCGGGGAAAACCTGCAGATGAACGGAGACACGCCCCACGACGGCGGGCACGGCGGCGGCGGCCACGGCGACTGCGAGGAGCTGCAGCGGACGGGCAGGTCGGTGACAGCCCTGCAATGCTTCCCTTGCCAAAAACATTCCCTCCCCAGGGGATTGGCTCTACAGGCTGAGGTGTGACCCCAAAATGTGTCCTGGGGGCTTTTCATGCCCAGAGTGAGGCTGTCTGAAAGGTTCTGAAGATCCAGCTTCAGCAAAACGTCACGAATCAGATGCTCATTAAATGATAAAGAGCCATTAAAAGGGACAGAAGCCCAGGTAGGTGCTGCCTGTTGGGAGCCTGTGAAGTCAGATGAACCATGAAGGGCATAAACAGGGCAGGTACAAGCCTCAGTTAATCCTTTTGGATTGCTGAAGGAAGGGGTGCCTTAGCCAAAAGCAGAGATTTTCCCTTTTCTGGACATTAGTGTGGCAGTTGAATTGCACAGCTGAAGGCTTTTATGGGATAGAAATAGAGAAGGTAACAGCACCCCAAACCCTACTCTCTGCTTTATTACTCTGCTTTGTGCTATGTAAAAAAGTCCATTGGAGTGGGAATACAGCTCAGGTGGCCACAAAACAGCAGGCTCAGCATTTCAAGATCAGTGCACAGGGCTTCATGGTGGCTCTGTGCTCTCCCTCCTACTCTATATCTTCTCTTTCAGTTCTAGACAAAATTCTGGGAGAAGAGTCTGAAAGTCTCCACACTGCCTTGGTGTGTACCAAGGGCAGTGGAGGATCTTGATTGGGTCAGAAGGTGGTGTGTGCCTGTCTGCCACAGTGTCTGTGCAATCCTGGCAGAGGTGGGGAGCTGTAAACAGTGGAACAAGAGGCTAAACAGACATTTTTCATGCTGGCAGTGCCAGTGCCATGTGGAGTTTATAAGAGGGATGTCTGTGAGTGAGTTCTTTTGTTGTCCAAGATGATTTCCCTTACGTTTTTCCTTCTAGTTCTTTTGCTGGTTATTAGTTTGAAGCATTTTTTCATGCAGCAGATTGTTTGGCTCACCCAGCCATGGTGTCTGTTATGTGGAGAAATTCAGGCAAGGATTTACACCGGAGTTAATCTATTTTATTACATCAACTAATGTATTTGAGGGAAAAAAACCAACAGATGAACTTCCTGAAATACAAACTGTAGTGATCTGTTTCAGCAGAAGTGTGGCTTGTAGTCCTGAATTTTGTCTCTTTCCAGCTGTGTCACATGTTTGAGATATTATCTTTCCTTACAACATTCTCTCTGAGATCCCTGGGCTGCCACAGCTGTGATAAGGTTGTTTGTAATGTGGTGATCTCACTCCTTTGAGATAATACTTCATTGCCGGCAGTGTCTCTGATGACTTAGCATGGTGACTTCCACTGTGCAATATCTTGTATCAGTCTCCTCTTGCTTGTCCTTGCAGATTCTGTGGGGGCTTGATCAAAGACATCAAGAGGAAAGCACCGTTCTTCGCCAGTGACTTCTACGATGCTTTAAATATCCAGGCCCTCTCTGCCATCCTCTTCATCTACCTGGCCACTGTCACCAATGCCATCACTTTTGGGGGATTGCTTGGGGATGCTACAGAGAACATGCAGGTGAGCAAGAGCTTTCAGAAGCAACAAACACAGCATTTGCCTTTTGCTGTCCAGTCAGGGCAACGTTTGGGCACTGGCAAAGCTGGAATTCTTGGTACAATAATGGAGGTGCTCTGTGTTTTCACTGCTTTCTCTGCTGCTCTGGCTGCCCTTTGACAAATTGTGTAGCAGTTCCTTAAATGGTGAATAAAAGCAGGCCCAAGAGACAGAGAAGGTCTTTGCTCCTTCTGTAGAGAGATGTTTCCCTGATCTGCTCTCAGTTGTACCATTTTAGTCCAAATAAGTTTGCTAAGTCTGAATCCTCTGCCTGATTCCTACAATACCTGGGCTTTGGCCTCTCGGGTGATAAGAAAAACCTGAAATAATTAGGAAAATGAGTAACACAGGAGAGAAATGTCAAATCTTTAGAAAGATGAATTTTGTGGTATTGGGAGGTCACATGCTGAGAACCAGCCACATATTCGTGGACAGGCTGGATCAATGGCTTAGCTCAGGCTGAAGAGCAGGGATTCTGTATTAACAGTGCTGTAGGTGCTTTGCATTAGTGGAATTACAGGAAAAGTAGGAGGTTGTATTTGGATAGATTCAGTTCAGGCAGTCCAGTTCAGTCAAATCTCCTAGCAATGATTAAGCTCATAATGACAATGACTGAATTATTAATTTATGCAGGTTTAATTAAGTCAAACATAGGAAATGAGGACATGTATCTGGAACCCTGCACTCCCCTGTGCTGAGTTACAGGCTAGAGTAAGATCCAGCAGCCTGTGCAGTGCCCAGCTCCCCTTTGTCCTGTACAAACAGTTTGCCTTTTCTGAGACTCAGGCAAGTCAGGAATGGAGAGGCCTCCAGGACCCACCAGTGAGCACCACTGCACTGTCATGGGGCAGCAGAGCAAAGCCTGTCTGCTCTGCACAAGGTGCAGTCTTTAAATTAGAGGAGGAAGGGGAAATGTTACCCGATTCCAAATCTAGTTCAGATTGAGAATCACTTTGTTGTGGCCAAAAGTCTCAAGAATACTTACTGTCAGGTAGCAGAAGAAACCCCAAAACTGAGGTATTTTTGGGGCTACTACATCACAGTTCATGTGTCTTGTTTGTTGTAAACAGTGATGTGGCTGCTGCTGGGGCAGGCACTGAGCGTGGCCCATCCCTGCTCCCTGTCCCAGGAGCTGCCCCAGCCAGCGCTTCCTTCACAGTTCACTCCTGAGCTCAATGTTTCCAAGAAAAGACACTATTCTTAGCTACAGACACATGTAAGAATGCAGGGCAAAGAGATTCCAGATGCTCTGGCCACAGGGGTTCTCTCCATGAGTAATACAAGAGGAGTAGAGGGGATGAGCTGTGCGAGGGCTGTTGCTTGCCCCAGGATTCTTTGGCTCATCCTTACAAGTCCCCCAAAGGCAGCCAGCCTATGCTTTCCTTAGTGTAAACACTAACTCATGTCTTCTCAAGGAAGAGAGACACAAAACTGGATTTCAGTTCTTGCAGTAGCCCAATAAGTCAGGAAAGCTGCAGCCCCATCCCTGCAGCATAGGCAGAAGGGAGGATGGGCACGTGCCATTAGCTGCTGGCTGCTCAGCACGTGTGGTTATCCCGGGTAACTCTGGGTTGTGTGGGACCAACATCTTGGTGTGAGGTGCAGGGGAGGCAGGGGCTGCTCTCCCCTTGGTCATGGGCATGGGGGCAGAAGCACTCGTTTAGGGAGGGGTATCCAGCAGGAGTGACTCCTCTCCTGTGTCTCTGCAGGGCGTGTTGGAGAGCTTCCTGGGCACGGCTGTCACCGGCGCCATATTTTGCCTTTTGGCTGGTCAGCCCCTCACCATTTTGAGCAGCACGGGACCCGTCCTGGTCTTTGAGCGGCTCCTCTTCAATTTCAGCAAGTGAGTATGTGGTGGCAGAGGGCAGGAATGTCCCACACGAAGGAAACCCCAGCCAGGGAATGAGCTGCCTGCTGGTGGGGAAGGAGGGGATTTAGTGCACAAAATGAAATGTCTCTTTCCTTGTTGAGATCCAGTGCAATCACATCAGGGATTTTCCTGGCATGCATGTCCCAGGGCGCTGCCCAGTGTGTGGCTGCCTGTCTCTGTGGGGCCTCCTGAGAAAAAAACAACCTCGGCCACTTCAGTCCTCTGTGAGGAATTTGCTCTAGTTACAGTGTGCTGCTTCTCCCAATCTACTTCTCTGACTCCCATAGGAGCAAAGAAATTAATCCCACTCTTCACGAACAAAATCCCACGGGTCTCAGGGTTGCCAAAAATTTGTCCAGTAGTCATTTGAAATAATCACTATTATTTATGAAAGCAAAAGTGTCTGGTAGAAACAGACCCCAGAATTTTGTGGTGGAGCTTTCCTGCATTCAAAGGCACTTGGATTTTTTTCCATTTAACTGGTATGCAGATGTTCTGCTCCCTCCATGTTATTGACAGCTGACACCCAGAGCTAAAGGGAGCCCATTTTGTTAGGTGTGCTCATTTACCATTCCCACATCTGCAATACCAGGAAGCTACACTGGAATCCCCAAAGGAATCAGCAGTGTCATGGATGATTTCACCCATGGGGCTGGTGATCCTTTGGCTGGTGTTTTGCTAGGAGATCGTTTTAGGTTACACAGAATACACCCCAAATCCCTTTTAGTCTGTGTTCTCAGCATGGCAGGTTGTGTAGGACTTGTGTTCCTACATGTAGGGAGGGATGGGGGCTAGAAAACACGGCTGGAAAATTAGATTATCCCAGGGAGGGAAACTGGAAGCTACCAAAGGGTCAGATTTCCACAGTGGAGCAAGAGAGGGGCACTTTCTTTTCTTCCTTCATCTGGAATAGATGAATAGAGTCAGGAATGGACATGCTGCACCTGTTGGCGTCTGGCAGGCATGACAAAGCCCAGGTGCAGCACACAGCAGGAAAAAAGCAAGATGGAAAAGCACTTTGTACTGTTTTGGGAGGGAGAAAGTGGTTATTTTTAACCTGAGGAGGAGGTGGTGGTTATAAAAGCCATTGTCCTAATGACCTGCCAGAGCAGAAAGGCAGGAGTTTTCAAAGGAGGCCTTTCTTATGAGGAAATTGGAACTAAGTACTTTGATTTTTCAGTAATGCCTCTGTGGTTGTTCATTTTCACAACACACTGTTCCCTGCTAGGAGCAAAAGTAGAAAAACCTCCCATCTCCTGACTCATTCAAAGTGTGGCTCTGGGTGTGTGTCTGAAAAGATCCCTAAAAATGCCTTGCAGACCCAGCCGTGCGTCTGGCCTCGGGTGCTCCATGGTGCTGGCACCAGGGACAAGTCCTTCAGAACATGGTGCTTTTCCACTTGCTCTGTCAACTTCAGAAGTGCTGCAGGAATTTGAGAATTAAAAGCCAAAATAATATAGTTTAAATTTTTTGAAGTTTTTCAATGGTGTGGAGTCAGTGTACATGGGTTTCTGCCAGCTGCCTTCAGATGGATAGGACCTTCTGCCCCCTCAAGCACTGACTCAGGATATTTCAGAGTTGTCACTTGGGTCTTGTATTTTTATTTTTTCCCTTCTCTTTTTCTAAATCACTTGGTATCTTACTTGCTCCTTGCCTTCTTCCAGCTCAGGGCTTCTGGCTTCCAGAGAATTACAGCTGGCTGAGCCTACCAGTCCCACTACCTCTTGCTTCCTTCCCCAGAACAGTCAGTGGCCTTCCTGGCAGGTCCTTATCTGCTCCAGTGTTCCCTTCAGGCACTTTTTCATTCCTAAAAGCCCATCTTTGAGCTCTTTGCTGGCACAGCACCTCAGCCTCAAGCAGCATCGTTCCCAGGAGGGAGTGATGACAGTTGTTGGGTGCATGGTTCTCCACACCCTGGCATTCCTGGCACTAGGGCTTGTCATACTATCATAGAATATCCCAGGTTGGAAAGGACCCATAAGGGTCAGCTCTTTGCGCCTGGCAAGACTACCTAAAACTAAACCATGTGACTGAGAGCACTGTCCAGATGCTTCTTGAACTCTGTCAGGTTAGGTTCTGGGACCGCTGCCCTGGGGAGAATGTTCCAGTGTCCAGCCACCGTCTGGGAGAAGACCTTTCCTTCATGTCCAATCTCAACTTCCCCTGACTCAGCTTCGTTCCATGTAACATCTGCTTTGTACTTCCTGATCTGATCTAACCCCATGTTTTCCTTTCTTGCCACCCTTGTCTTGTTGCAGGGACAATGGCTTTGACTACCTGGAGTTCCGCCTCTGGATCGGCCTCTGGTCAGCCTTCCAGTGTCTCATTCTCGTGGCCACCGACGCCAGCTTCCTGGTCAAGTACTTCACCCGCTTCACCGAAGAAGGATTTTCCTCCCTGATCAGCTTCATCTTCATTTATGATGCTTTCAAGAAGATGATCAAGCTGGCAGATCATTATCCCATCAACTCCCAGTTCAAGGTGGACTATATCACGCATTACTCTTGTGCCTGTAAACCACTAGATCCAGGTAAGGGAGTGTTCATTACCTCTCCAGTCTGTAGGTAGGAGGGGGCCTTTGCTCTCCTTTTCCCTTGTGCTGCAGCCCAGGTAATAGGTAGATCATTCCTTCTTTATCAGTTGCCTTCAGGCATCCTGTCTTAGTCTCAGGAAGCTGAGAGGTAAATGTCACCCTGCATCCCACGTGGAATGTCAGTATAGCTGGCCTTCCTGGAACTCCTCCAGAGAGGATCGTGACCAGTGGAGAAGCTGTTTCTGCACCCGTGTCTCCTTGCATCCCTGTGGCTGTCAGTTCCAAATGGCATTCCTCTAAGAATTCCACACAGGGACACCAGGTGGCCAGGTCACTGCTATGTAGCTTGGGTCATTGCCATGGAGCTCAGGTCACTCCTGTTTCAGGAGCTGGATTTATTCAAGGTGTTACCCAAACGTGGGTGTTCCCCACCTCCTGGTTGCATGGATGAGAGGGAAAGCACAAACAATTCCTTCCCTTCCAAGAAGGGAAGTGTATCCACAGGGCAGCCTATCTCTGGAGGATGGGCTGCGTGGCAGATAGAGCCAGTGTACCTGTGGCTCTGGGAACCCAAATCCAGACTGAGATATGCTGGCTGTAACCATTAGGGAAGTGGGTACCACTCCTAGGATCCCACAAACAATGGGGAGTGAGTAAGAACCTTGATCTGTGCCCAAAGTAAACCGAGCTTATCTCGGCACACCTGGCCAACAGGAAAAGCTGCTGGCTGCTCCTCGAAGGTGTCAGGAGGCAGTTCCCTGGGGGCTGTGTGCCTGCCTTCCCTGTTAAACACAGGATCTTGGGGAGCACGTGGATGCTGCTCTGGTTCTGCCTCCATTGGAATGGCAGAGTGGTTTCTTTTTTGAAACTAGGACGATGGGAATGGTCAATGCCAAATTGGAAGTCTCCACTTCCCATTGAAACAGTTGTGGCTCTCCAGGCATCCAAGTGAAAAAAGTTTATTTATGCAAAACCTTGGTATGCCATGAGCCCATTTGCAGGAAGGATTGCATTTCTAAAGGAAATTTCAAATTCATGATTCCTAATGCTGCAGAAGCCACAGAGAATGCTGCTCCTTCTTTCAAAGAAATTATCCCCAATCCTGTTGATTTCACTTACTCACTTCACTTACTTCACTTACTTTTTCTTTCTTTTAATTCAAAACTGTGTTTATGCTGGACACTGAAATGCATTTTGCTTTTCTGGATATCTTTGACATTGTGCTTACATTTGAAATTAATCATTAGGAGTGTTCTGTGGGTGTTTATTTAATTCAGTCCAGAAATCATTAGAAAAATACTGGAAAGCTATGAAATACTATATTGTCTGTCTGGTTTTTTGTGGTGGTTTCTTTTTTTTTTTTACACCATGAACTCAAAATATAATCCCACTTGGGTTTGGGTTATGTTTCGCTTAACCTTTTCTTACTCTGTTTTGTGAGTGGTTGATGATTGAGGCTTTTGAGTCTCTCTGAAACACTTGTGACTCACTTTACTGGAGCGAAGAGGTGGCAAACAGCTTGACAGAGTCAAGATATTATTTAATAATTGGAATTGGCTCTCCTTCCTAACTGCTTCCTGCATCCTGCTCACCATATTGCCTTTTTTTTCTTTTCTCTTGCAGTTAATAGCTCATTACTTAACAGGACAATGGTGCTGTCAGACTATGAGCTGGTCTCTCCCTCCTCCGAGCTGGTGAGTTCCCCTTGGGAAGGCAGTGATCACATGGGCTGCAGAGTCTGGTGGTGCCCCTCTGCTGCTGAGCTCTGGATAGTGTGGAGAAAGGAGTGGAGCTTGGTGGATCACATCTGCATGTGGGGCAGTGTAGTGAGACACAGAGTAACAACCCCTTCTAGCCAAACACCAGCGGGACAGTGGTCTCATCCAAACCGCTCTGATTCCGTGGTTTTTAGCTTCTGCATGATGCCTCCCTGTTCCTCTCAGATACTCTGTCACCATTCCTGTCCCAACACGGGCAGAGCATACACAGCCTTACAGAAACGTTCCCTTTTTTCCTGCAGGACAACACCACCGTTGACTGGGCAGCTCTGACAGCCAAGGAGTGCTTGAAGTATGGGGGTCAACTTGTGGGCAACAACTGTGACTATGTCCCTGACATCACCCTCATGTCTTTCATCCTCTTCTTTGGCACTTACACCTGCTCCATGGCCCTGAAGAAATTCAAGACCAGTCGCTACTTTCCCACCACGGTAAGTATCTCCTGTCACCCCATCAGTCTTTCTGAGGGCACAGGTCAGCCTTCCTTTTGGAGTTGCTGTCCTGCACACAGGGAGGGATGCTCTGCAGGGAAGCCAGGTTGCACTTGTTGGGATAAAAGTGCAGCTGGCTGTTGGATCTGGAAATTAAAGGTATGCTTGGGATTGCTCCCAGTGATTCTGGAGAGCACAGGTAAGGCAGCAGGAGAGCCAAGAGGAGCAGTAACCTGTTTGGGTAGTGTGGCAGGGATTTTAAAGGTGCTGAAGGCAACCCTTCCAAGCTTACAGGCACATCTCAGGTGCATCTACTTGTTTTGTCTCCTGGTGAGGCTCCCAGGCCAGGCATTGCGAGCCAGCTCTTCCTGTGTGTGTGCCAAAGCCCTTGCTCTCTGAGACTGCCCTGTTTCTGGCATGCTGACACAGGGATTTATCCTGCATGGATGTTTACTGTTCCACTGTGTTACAGTTGAACCTCTCTTATTTTTAATAAAAAGGAAACAAATTCCATCCGGGCTGGAATGCGGCTCAATTTATCTGTAACCATGCAAACCCAGGAAACCTGGAAGGAACAACAGCTCTGGAAAGCTCACACAGTTCCAGGCTAGCACAGTGGCTCCTGTCTGGGTAAATTCTGGGGTCTGATAGTGGCAGCTCTAAGTTGTTATATTCCAGTGACTTCAGGAGAGCTGCAGTCTTAGGGATTTAGCTGAGAAGGCTGGTTTGTTTTCCTGTCTGCTTAGTTTGACTTACTACTTGAAGAGCAAACAACATAATCTCTGCCAGTCCTTCAGAGTAGCTCATTTGTGGAAGTTTGCGGTGGTTTCGTGCTTCCATTTAGGCTTTCAGAGAACACAGTAAAGTACCAAGGCATGTGTGGCAAATGACACTGGACATGATGGTGGGCTTATCTGTGAGAGAAGAAACGATGAGCTTGTCTTGCCAGGGTTTCTCACGTAGACACTAAAGCGTGGGTGAAATGGTGTTTTCGTGGTGCTAACTCCTGTGCTTCTGATACTGCGTCTCTTTCAGGCCCGGAAGCTCATCAGTGACTTTGCCATTATCCTGTCCATTTTGATTTTCTGTGGAATAGATGCCCTAGTTGGTGTGGACACACCAAAATTAATTGTGCCAAGTGAATTCAAGGTATGTTGTTGCCAGCTTGTTTGCTGGCTTTTGAAAGAGGTTCCTTTTCCCTTACACCTGCCCTGGATGGAATGACTTACCTTCAGAATAAGATTGTAGTCAGTGGTCTGGAAAGGGCCAGTTTGTTCAGAGGGTTAGGATCCCCCTGTTAGCATCATTTTAATCGGCTGATTTATCTCCTAAACTGGGCCTCCATACTTGGAACCTTTGATTGGTGTCAACGGGAAGGATGAAATTGCCACAAACCTGAAGTGTCTCCCTGGAGCTCCCCTGCTGGAAGCAAAGCTGGCTTTGGGATATCATCACCCCTGTATTGCACTTCTAACACAAGCTTTCTTTTCCTTGCCCTTCAAAGCCAACCAGTCCCGAGAGGGGTTGGTTTATCCCACCTTTTGGAGGGAACCCGTGGTGGGTGTACCTGGCAGCAGCCATCCCTGCCCTGCTGGTGACCATCCTCATCTTCATGGACCAGCAGATCACCGCCGTCATCGTCAACAGGAAGGAGCACAAGCTCAAGGTGGGTGTGCCTTGTGCCTGGAGCACCTGCAGGGGCTTTTCCCCCTGCCACCTTCCTGCCTCGTGGGCATTCCCTGTCACTGGCTGCTGTTTCTAAGCAGGAGAAGTGGCTTTGTGGCCAAAGCTGCACGATGCTGTCAAATCCCAGCAATAAGCTGGAGAGATTTGGGACATACCAAGGGCATAGCCCCAGCTGGATGTTATTTAAAGAAGAGCTGATATGTAACAGCCTAAGAGGTAGTCATGTTTTTAGAACAAACTTTCCAGACCAGTACTATGCAGTTTTTCATGCCTGTAGGGTTTTTTTTTTCCTTTTTGGGCACAGTCAGTTCTATTGAAAAATATTAAATTCCTGTAAAAGAAGATTGTCCCTTCCTGCTAACAGGGCATGTTTCAAGTGGTCTGACCTGTGGCAGCAATGGCTCCCTCAAAACACAGGTAATAGTGAGTCATTATTTAGATACCTGCTTCATCAGTTACCAGGAGAGCTGTTGGAAATGGGAAGGGAGCTTCTGCTTGGAAAAGAGGAGGATGTTTCAATTCATGTGGTCACTGTAAACATTAGACAAGTAATGTGTAATTTAAGACCATCCTGAGCCCAACCTGGAGGAGAGAGTTGAAGTACCAGGGAGTGGGAAAGGTTTCTTGTGCACAGTGATGACTGCTGGCTGATGGTTTAATAAAACCCCTCAGAACATCCTTGCTTGCCACCTGGATCTGGGCAGATAAATTCAATACGTGGCCCTTGTGTTCCTCAGAGATGACTAAACAGTTTTAGGTCTGTCTCCTGCACCTAACCAAGCAGACATAGCATTTTCTTAAACACTGTATGAAAATATTTGCTGTTCTTCCCTCATGAAGAAGAGGCCCCTCATCTCTGCCACTTATGAACCACTGAATGTGGTTTTGCTTTCAGCACTGGCTGTACTTTTTTAGTAACAAAGTTACAAACACTCCAGCAAAGTACTGTTGGATGTAAAATGTATTCCCTACTTCCTTTGTTATGGTGGGAGTATGGTATTTTGTGGAATTGAAGGTTCATAAGCCCTATCCTGTTGTTCCACACCAAAAAACACTTCCATACACAAGATCTGCTGTAGGAAAAAAAGGTGGTTTTTTCTGCTCATCCCTTGCTAAGGTGTTGGCAGGGTGTTGCTGGGTGCCTGTCCCAGTGCCACCAGCCAGCCAAGGTAAGCAGTGCATGTGTGAGGAAAACAGTGAGGACTGTTCAAGAGAAGCTGAATTGTTCTCTCTCCTGGGTCATCCTAGGTCTGGATCATTTGGTTTTTTCCAATAAAATCAAATTGAACGGCATTAAGGAAAGGTTAATATGTTTTAAAATAGCAAACCTTAGAGGTTTGTCCGCTGTTTTTCTGAAGATCCCTTTTCTTGGTGGCTCTTTTGTTTCTTCACTTCTCTTGGCACTTGTGACTGCTGGATTTCCTGTTTTATTTCATTAAAGGATTTTAAAAATAGAGGATCAGAGGTGTTTGAAAAGGAGTCAAGAATGAGGGCAGCTTTCTCCTTTGGGTGGGGAATGAAGCTTCAGCTGTTCTTGTTGCACTCCTGAAGTTGCCTGGAGTTGTGTCCTGAGGGAGATGCTTCCTTCTGCTGTTCACAAGATCCGATGTATTTCTGCTGTTTGGCTCTGTGGGCCAGGATGTTGCAGGAGGAAATGCTGCCTGCCCGGTGTGCCTCTGCCCTGCTCCGTAGGCATTTGGAATAACGAGGGTTGTTTGTCTCCCTCCACAGAAAGGTGCTGGATATCATCTGGATTTGTTCTGGGTGGCCATTCTGATGATTGTCTGCTCCTTTATGGGGCTGCCCTGGTACGTGGCTGCCACCGTCATCTCCATCGCTCACATCGACAGCTTGAAGATGGAGACGGAGACTTCAGCCCCTGGAGAACAGCCCAAGTTTTTGGGAGTGAGGTATGTCTGACCACCAGGACTTAATTACCTTGTTTGCCTGCAAAATCCTTTTGTACAAAGCGTTTTGTGCTTCTTTCTCCCTATTTCCAAAGCCAGTTCCTGGGGCAAGCCCCCGTGTGACTCCTCCAAAGTTTATTTGGCCACATCAGATGCAGTATTCCTGTATTTAAGGAAATTAATTTCTTGCAGGTTTCTCTATCCAGGGAAATAAAGCAAATTCCTTAGCAAATGTACTGGTCAGACATAGAAACATGTCATACCTAGTGCAACCAGCTCTACTTAATGAAGCATTTTTTCCTGTGTTTGGTTGCCTTAATTAAGTGGTCTGAAGTGCTTCCAATGGGATTACTCCTGGAAATCAGGCTGCTTGTTTAGGTAGCTAAATGGAAATTTTATGGCCTGACTTTCAGTGTTCTGAAATATGACTGGCTGAGGTATTTTTGGATGTGGGAAGCCCTGTGGGTGCTGCTGAAGGCACGTGTTCAGCACCCCATGAATGTCTGAATGGTTTGTCCAGCTGTTGGAGTGCTCTGGGCAGGGCTCACAATGTGTTACTGATCTCAGTGTGGAGGGCTGAGGATTTATTGCCTCTCTGCATGCTCTGAGTACAGCTGTGCAGGGAGCTGGGAGTGCTGCCCCACGGTTTGTAACGTTGAACCTGTAAACACACTGCCCCAGGCTCAGCTGCAGTGCTGCATTGATCCTCAAACAGTGCAACAAAATGATCTGGGGGTTTAAAACAGAGGTCTTGGTCAGGAACCAGCCACCTGCCTGATGCTGTTGGATGAAGAATGTGGCTGCAAGAATGAGCTTTGGGGATTCCTGTTGGTGTTAAATACTTGTGGACCTGACTCAGTGATATTGCTTCAGGGAGCAGAGAGTCACCGGAGTCATCGTTTTCATCCTGACCGGGGTGTCTGTCTTCATGGCTCCCATCCTGAAGGTAAGGACTGTTTACAGTTCTTCAAAGTCTCAAATCCAAACCTTTTGGAAGGTTGTAGTGTGCTAGAATAGTGACCAAGTTTGGGTTGAGGTTCTTGGGCACTGTGGTCTTTTTCTTTTGAAGATTATTTCTCCATGTTTGCATAAAGCTAAGTTCCCTTTTCGTTTATGATTTCTTTTATGATTTCTTTTGTAACTCTACTGTTACAATGGAAAACATTTTCTGAATAAAGCTCAGAGTATGGAAGAAGATGTGTTTCTGGAGGAAGTAGTGCAATTAAATGGCCTTTCATCATCTCCTGAACATTTTTTTACCTGTGAGTTTAGCAAAGGCTCTGGGCAGCTGTGCTGCTGATGGACCATTGGATCTAGGTAGGTTTCTGTTTTCCAAGACCAGAAATTTGGTGGCATGTAGCCATGGAGAAATGCATCCTTAGTGGATCACCAGATTGTAGAAGGAAACTGGAAAACCTGCTTGTGCCTGTCTTGTGGAGGATGCTGCCTTCTCTGGGGAGAGTGGTGCCAAGCACGGCCATACTGTCCAACAGGAGATGTCAGCTGCAGGAGCCCTTATCCATGGATCTGTAGGCCAATGGTGTGAGCAGAAGATGTCACACCAGCAGCACCGTGCATCATAGCTGTGGGACTGAGCAGATGGAGGCTGCAGATGAGCTTTTGGAAACCTCAGGGGCTGTGAGGCACAGTGTGATGTGAGCCTGAGGGGAAGAGGCAGGCAGGGAGCAGCAACGTTGCCCGTGGAGGGAGTGGAGACAGTGGCTTTCCAAGCCAGTGTGTTCCTGTTCTTTGTTTCTAAGGCTGTTTGTACAGCTCAGATTTTGATGTCTTGGGTAACAGTTTCCACTTCTACAGAAATGGGTATTTCCGTGCCTTTAATTTAATGCCTGATTGTGAAAATCCTATTTTTTAGTTTTTGCGACCTTTCCTCTCAAGATCCCTCTTCCTCTATCCCATTGGGGTCTGTTGCTTCCCCTCTTACTGCTTCAGTCATTAATTATTTGTCTGTGCTTCCCCTAAGACAGTCTGTGGGGAAGATCCTCACTGGAGGACGCCTGAGGATAAGTCAGCGTGCTGCCGGCCCACGTGCCAGCGGGAAGGACCTGGCAGGATTTCAGGACCTTTAACAAATTCCAGTGGCAGGATCCTGCTGGGGAGAGCTGCACTGCTAAATGCATTGCAGAACATTTCAGTCTTCTCCTGCCAGCGGCAAATTGAACGCTGACAATCCCAAATTTAATAAACCAGGCAGTCCACGGAATAATCCCAACTTTGTTTTCTGAGGCCTTTGCAGTGGTTGTGCTGGTTTTGGATGGCGGTGGTGTTTCTGCTCAGCCAAGGCAAATCTCCTCAGAAACATCCTTGGCCCTGCCAGGAGGGTGACAGGCACTTTCCTATAAATCCAGTTTTAGTCCCATTGGCCTGCAGCAGCTTTGCTTGGAGCACTGAAGCCAGCACCCCCATGGTTAGGGAATACTTTGCCAAGAGAAAGTCTTCCAAAATGACAGCACCACTTGCTGCTCTGCAGGCTAAGGTACTGAGGTTTCACCTCAGGATGATCTCCAGGATTAATCATCATGGAATGGTGAAATAATATTCAGACATTTTTCTTACTTTTAAAAAACCCCGTGGAAATAAATAGAAGGGAAGGAGAAGAGAGCCGTAAAAAAGAGCTAGAAAGCTCAACTCTTGCTTACTGTAGTTCCTGTTGTGTCATGTCTCATCCCTCAGATCCACTGAGGGCTTTGAATCCCATGGTCACCCACAGCTTTGTGAGCCACCTGCCGGGTCCCCATCCCTCTCCCAACGCTGTTGGCAGACCCCATGCTGCAGAGAAAGCATTTACCTTTGAATGGCAAATATCAGTGCAGCTCACTCAAAGGAGCAAATAAATCCAAGAGAAGGAGGAGTTAGCAATTAAGAAGCTCGCAGGAAGTGAAGGGCAGTGAGACTCAGGAGGGAAGGAAAACTGCAGGCAGGGAGGCTTTGGCTAGCATATGGCTGGGTCACTTTGGTGCTCATGTGCCCCTAGGCAATCCCTGCTGGAAACTATGAACGAGGTGGTGGGGAATATGCTAAAACACCGGATAGCTGCTGTGTTATTTGCCTTTTTAATGAGCTCAGTGCAGGGGCTGGAAGGGGAGGGTTCCCAGTGCAGGAGGGCTGGGAGCAGTGGGTGCCATGGCCTGGCTGTGGCTGCCATTCAGTGGCAGTCCCCTGGCACTGCACGAGGGACTATCCTTTGGAGCTCATTCCATCCTCCCTGGGCACCAGCAAATCCCACAAAGGCCGGTATTCAGCTTCTGCCTATGGTTTGTTCCAAGCATCCCTGTTCCTGTCATGCCTGGCTGGCTGCCCACTTCTGTGGTGAGGGAGGGAGATTCATTCTGGGCAGCCTGTCTGGTGCTCCCCTGCACCTTCCTCACTCCCAAAGGGAGATGTGCCCAGCGGGGAGGAGCGGGAGCAGAAAGTGATGTTGGAAAGGGCACATCCTGGCAACGAAGAAGGCAATTCATAGGCCTGTATCTGGGAGTAGTTCTGGATTAATGTGTGTGAGAGCCAGAGCAGGCAGAGGTTGGGCTGACACAACTGTTGTCACTCAGGTGGGACTGCAAAGAACAGCCTTTCTGCATGGGTTTGCATGGCTTACTGAGCTGGGCTGGACATGGAATCACAGGAATATTTTAATTGGAAAAGCTCTCTAAGATCACCCAGCGCCACCAGCACTGCCAAAGTGACCGCTGAACCATGTCCCCAAATGTTGCTTTTAAATTCCTGCAGAGATGGTGACTCCAGCACTGCCCTGGAAAGCCTGTGCCAGGGCTTGACAACCCTTTCTATGAACGTGTTTTCCTGATATCCCACCTAAACCTCCCCTGGCACAGCTTGAGTCCGTTTACTCTTGTTCTGTCACCTGTTATGTGGGAAAACAGGATGTACCACAAACTACAGGATCAAGCTGCCTTTTCTTCTTCTCTGCCTTCTGCTTCTGGTCACACTACAAATCAGGTGAAAGGCAGTTTGAAGCTCGCTGGAACATGTTTGCCCACCTGTTCCTTACCTTGCTGAGTGACTGGCATCGTTCCCTCTGGTTCTTGACAAGATGTCCATGTCCTGGTGAAGTGGGAGAGTGTGTCCTTGTGTCTCTCAAAACACAGCAGAAGGATTTATTGTTTATTCAGCTTTATTTTGCTTTATAATTTCTATGGCTTCATTCCTGTGTGTCATCCCCTCATGGGTGCACTTTGATGAGGGGCTGGGAATGTTGTCCCACCGTGTGTTAACAGTGCACGGCATATGGGGGAGGTTGTTCACCTGGGCTCTCCTGCTCTTGTCCCACAGTTCATTCCCATGCCCGTGCTCTACGGAGTCTTCCTCTACATGGGAGTTGCATCTCTCAATGGTGTGCAGGTGAGTCATCAACCAGCACAGGGCTTCTTCTACAGCTCTCCAGCTTTATCCCTCTCCTTTGCTGCCTTCTCTTCCTTCCCAAGAAACCCATGAAGGGTGGCAGCTGTTGCCAAACTTTGCCACAAGCATGGGTGTCCTGAGGTGGGAGACAAAGGGTGAGTGGCCAAGTGGGCACTGTCAGTGCTTGGAGGTGCTTTGTGAGGACCTGGGTCCATCTTTGACAACCAGGATGCTTGGAGCAACGTGGCCCACGACAGGGGGGTGGAATCAGAGGATCCCCTTGGGGTCCCCTCCAACCCAAACCATTCCAGGACTCTACAGGCTTCTTCCCCAGCTCGGGCTCCCTCCCAGGGTATTTGGGTCCTCTGCCACAGACTGAAGGCAAACAAGGGGGATGATTTATGGCAGCAGGGTTATTCCTCAATGCTCTTGAGCAGGGACATTGTTCTCCAGGGAGGGGAAGCCAAGCCCCTCTGTTGCTGAGGAAATCTTACGTAAGGAGCCATTCTCATGCCCAGCGCCTGTAGCTGGCCCAAGGAGGCTGGAAGTGGTTTTGTTGCTTTCTGGCACCCTGTTAATTGTGGCCTTTCTATTTCATGCTGGGTTGTGCCCTAAGGGGAAGGGACTGCCTGTTCTGTGAGCCCCAGAATTCCCTCAGGCGTTCTGTAAAACAGCTCCAGCTTCCATTCACTGGTGTGGATTCCATCTGGTCCTGGCCATGGGCAATGAGCCCGTGCTCCAGCAGGGGACAACGAGGGGATTGTCCCTGCTGGCCCCGGGGGCCAGCTCCCTGTAGGGGATTTCCCCTGTTCCAGACCCAGGTGGTGGGGGGGACTGGGATCAAGAGTGTTTTTTACTCAGTGAGAAATGCCCATTTTGGTTTCATTCCAAGTCCGTCCAGTCCAGCACAGGGCAAAGGGACACTGCTGGGAAAGCTGCCCATCTTCCTTGCTCTTTGGTGAGGTGCTGTTCTGTTTTCTGGCAGTGCAGTGTCTGCCCTCGCCTCTGTTGACCTCTGCTCCTGATTTATTTGGGGAAAACAAAAGCATTGTTCCTAAAGGCTGAATGTCTTTCCTTGGCAGGAGCAGGGAGGGGGAGGACAGCAAAAATGCCCTAGAGTGTGATGCTGACCCTGGTTTTGGCATTCATCTTGTTTTCTCTCTTTTTTGTGCATCCTGGGTTTCATTTCAACGTCTCTTCATTTTCCTTTCCAGTTCATGGATCGTCTGAAGCTGCTCTTGATGCCTCTAAAACACCAGCCTGACTTTATCTACCTGCGCCACGTCCCGCTGCGCAGGGTCCACCTCTTCACCTTCCTGCAGGTGGTGTGCCTGGCCCTCCTCTGGATCCTCAAGTCCACCGTGGCTGCTATCATATTCCCTGTCATGGTAGGTGATGCTCTCCTTCACATCCCTCACTTTCAGCACAGCCTGCTCCTTCCCTGCTTGCACACTCCTGTAAATGTGAAAAGCCAACCTCTCCCTGTCCAGTCTCTGGCTTGGGGCTCCACTCACGTAGGACTGCACGGGGTCAGCGTGGCCGTGGCTGCCTTTACAGAAATCCTCTGGAGAAAAATGAGCCTGGAAAATTAATTTTTTCCCAGGAAGGTATAGTTAGTGTTGACTGTTCCTGGCTGCTGAGGTTAGATTTGCTGTGGTTTCTCCTTGAGCTACATGAACCAGGGAGAGGGGCATAGTTTTTCTGCTCTAGTCCACACTAGCTATTAGATACAAAATATCTCCCTGGCTTTGAAATAGCACCAATTGATAAAACCAAGAAGCAGGCTCAGTGCTAAGAGGGGTGCCAAAGGGAGGCAAAGGGAATGTCTCTTTTCTTTGAACCTTAAGTAAGAAGACACTAATGTTGTTTACCATCAATGGGTGATTATTGATATTATTACTAGAGCTACAGACACAGTTAGGCACTCTGGCTTGGAAATGGGTCAGACTTCTGCAAAGGAAAAGCTTTATGAAACTCCTGAATAAATCTTGGCCCCAGGTCACCTAATTTCAGGTTTATGGACAAGTAAAATCTCAGTTGTGGTGGCAGGTAGGAGCTGTAGTGCTTATTTAAGGGAGAGAAGGAGGGAGGGCAGACCACAGGTGAAGAACAAGATGGTGAAATGAGAAAAGATGATGCAAGTAAAAAAATCCTCCAAATGTTCCTGCTGAGACATGATCCTGTAAAAGATGTTAAAAATCAGTAGTGCCCACTGACGTGGCATTCCATTGCAATTCCATGGCTGTGTTGCACTGAAGCTGGGAGCTGAATCTAAAATCTCTTTGCCCATGTTAGAATCTGAGTGAAACCCAAGGCTGACAACGTTTGTTAGAATGGTGCAGACTCCGGGAATCTGAGCCACAGCTTTGATGGAGCTGGATGTGGTGGCAGAAGCTCAATTTTCTACACTCACGAGCAAAAAACTGCCAATTCCAGTTTGTGAGGTTTTATCCAATAGCCAACTCCCTTTATTTGGAGGAAAGGCATTTTCAACAGAGCAATTCATAGTGGGATGATCACGGGTGTCTGCATGGCATCTCTCCACCCCTGAGTAATTCCCCACGTCTGTCATCGCGTCTCAAGTTAGGCAAGTCAGAGCTTGAGACCTTTTCCTGGGAGTTGTTTGTGCTGTGGATCATGATTGCTTGGGACAAAGTTGTCCTTAAAGGCAGCCTGTTGGGAATAGGTTACAGCTTCCAGCCTGTTGATGCCCCCATTGGCAAAGCCTGTGTGGGATCTCAGTGGCCTCTGCTGGGGGTGTCAGAGCCAGCATCCATGGAAGCACCCATTTCAGACACATCCCTTCCTTTTCTCCCAGTGCTTTCATTGCAGTCTTGCACAGAACAAGCTTTTACTCCAGTTTCCCACTGCCTCAATCCCAGTAAACTTTATTCTGCAAACTTTGGGGGCATGGATTGGCACTTGTCTGATTTCTGAAGAGTCAGCTGGGCAAGTGGTGAGAAACAAGGTTTTATTACTCAGGCTGTCCCACGAACCCGCCTCCAAAAGTAAATGAAAGCGCTGATTTTTTTTCTATTTATTTACTAATACAGGAGTACTGAGTGATTATGATACTGTTTTGTGTCCACTGCTTCTGTTTTTTTCTGACACGAGGCAGTCACAGCACAACCTCTTAAGCTGACAGAGATATCCCAGGTGTTCACCACCTTCCTTGTATGTTCATTTACAGTCAGAATTCTAGAGTGTGGAAGCAGAACTGAGAGGAATGCAGTGTTCCAAATGAAAGGTAAAATGCGATTTGGAATTCTTTTCTGCCTTTGCAGATCTTGGCCCTGGTGGCAGTCAGAAAAGCCATGGACTACCTCTTTTCCCAGCATGACTTAAGCTTTCTTGACGACGTCATTCCAGAAAAGGACAAGAAGAAGAAAGAGGATGAGAAGAAGAAGAAAAAGAAGAAGGGCAGTATGGACAGTGACAACGACGATGTAAGCAGCTTCCTGCTCTTGTCACCTTCCTCCTTCCTAGGCAGCTAACCCCCAGCACTTTCTGTGCCCTGCCCAGTGCTGAGGCTGGACATTTTCCAGCCACTTGTGGAGCTGACAGCTCAGTCTTTTGCTGCTGCAGCAAATGGGTCCCAAAGAAAACTTAATTCCTACACTGCCTTGCCTTTTCCAGCCTGTGGTGCAGTATGTGCATTGCTAGGAATGAAATCACACTTTCCAAGAGCACCAGGTACCTGCTGAGATGTCATGCCCCTTGCTAGAATGCCTCTCATCACCCTGCCTCCTCCAGCTTCCCTCCTACGCCTTTCTCCCCTCCCTTGTCTCTTACATTTTAGGAGGAGAAGGCTTTTCACCAGCAGCTCTGGTCCTACTGGTTTTCTTTTTTTTTTTTTTTAATATTTTTGTAATGGCTCTTTTGGAAAGCTCAAAATAGATGTGATTTGTCATATTGCAGGAGAAACTGCTTTGTGTTGGTAAAACTCCCTCACCTAAATGTTTCCCCAGCATCCGTGCCCTCTGCAGTACACTCTGGTCCTACCTCAGGTGGCAGCATGCCCTAAATAGTGAAAAGTGACCCAACTGGACCAGACCCATGTGCCTTTGACTGTTCTCTTTCCTCCTGTATATATAATAAGAAGAAATGTAGTCTTGGTGCCTTTTTCTCCTGCTCAGGTCTAACTCCAATCCTTTAGATTTATGTTGAAGTGCTAAACACACTTCTGTGGTGAGTTCTAAGCATGGTGTCCCCACTTCTGCTCACGTCCATGAAGAAGGGCCTTTCCTGGGCTATAGGGAGAGGTAAGGTCACCTGAAGCTGGAAAGGAATCTCATTTTAGCACAGGAGGAAAAACAGCTGCGAGGATTGGCTTTTAGTTCAGACAGCAAGCTGTGCCCTGTCCTGTCATCCCTCCAGTTCCCAGGGCAAGGGTTTTCTCTAGCACCTTTGAGCAGAGCAAAATGAGGTGAATTATAGGCCCTGCTGAGTACCTGGCAAAGGTTTGCCTCCCTCCCCTCCTCCTGGCTGGTGTGAGTCCAGCAGCGTCGTATCCCGAGCCATGGCCTCCCTCTCTCCAGTATGCTTTAAGATATTTCCTCTCTTCCCAGGCTTTTCCTGAGCTCCAGGTACAGTAATTCATGTCATGGATAAGACATTTTATGCAAAATATTGGTTCTTAACTCCTGCTGGTTTTTTTTCAGCACCTGGTTTTACCAGCTTCCTGAACATACAGAACTGGGCATTACTGGCTGGATTATTTTCACACTTTCCCTTCCAGAAATATCCACCCCCAGAGTTAATCCTGTGGGATCTGGGGGGCAATACATGGATGATCTGGGGGGCAATACATGGATCTGAGTTCAGCCAGGGGAACTGCTGGGTGTTGCTTGTGCTTTATTTGGGTTATGCTTGTCCCTCAACCTCATAAAAATAGTCCTGGGGAAACATCTTGCTGTTGGATATCAGTTACATTCAAAAGGCAACTGGATATCAGTTATGTTAAAAAATAAATTAAAAATAAGAATAATAATCCAGGGAGAGCCATTCTCTGGCCTCCTCAGTGTTTTCCTGCTCTGACTGGAAGGTCTCCTCCCTCCACCCCGGTGTTGTGGGTCTGGTTCTCTTCAGGAACCAAGATGTCCCAGCATTTCTGGCAAATCCCACCTTCCTGCCTTTGCCAAATTAGGCAGTATTGGCCTTTCCTTGGCTCTGAGGGGTTCCCTTTATTTTTTAAAAAGCAAAGCAATTCCAAGCACCTCCTATTAAGCAGAAGCAGGTGGGTGGTAGAAGGCAGTGGGGTGTAAAATCCTGCTGGTACCCCAGCTCTGGGGGCCTGGCTTTTCCCTGTGCCTCATCCTGCCCTGGTTGCTGTTCCTCTGGCTGGACCAGGGTTACAGAATTCTTCCAGGGGCTCTGGAATTGATGAACCAGAGGTGTCACTGAGACTGGGTTTGACTCCACTTGCATTAAAGAGGGAGCTGAGCCAGTCTGATGTAAGGAACCTCTGCCATGTCATATTTGGGCCCTGTAGAGCAGTTGGGAACAACCAAGGGCTTTTACAAAAATCCCAGCAGGATAAAGGGTTTGGATGAGCTCTTCCAGCAGCCAGTGCCCTCTGTGTCTGCCCACAAATGCACTTTCCATCTCTGCTTCCTGCAGCTGACTCCAGGCAGAATGGGATGGTGTCTTTTAAGATAATGGGGTGGGAAAGGAGGACATTTATTACAATTGACAATTCCACAAGATGATTCTTTCAGCCTGTTTTATTTTTGGAGGTATGAAGGGAAGTGGGGTGCAGTGGGGAACCAGTGGAATCCATCAGGCAGCTAAGCTGGAGGATGCTTTTCTCTTTTTCCTTCTTTTCTTTTACCAGTTCCTACAGAACTATGTGAAGGATAATTTTAATGTGTGGGAGATGATAAAAGAGAGAGCAGTGGGAATGTTCTAAGACCTTTTACACGTTTCTTTCACAGTCTGACTGCCCCTACTCAGAAAAAGTCCCAAGTATTAAAATACCAATGGACATCATGGAGCAGGAACCTTTCCTAAGTGATAGCAAACCTGCCGACAGTGAGTAGAACTAAGCTCTTGCATGCCTGCTTGACTCTGATTTGCACTCCAAAAACATATCTATGTATATTTAGAGTGATTTTAATTTTTAATCTCTCCTTTCACTTCAGAAGTATTCTCTTGTTCTTCTTTTTTTTTTTTTTTTTTTCTTTCCCTTTCCCTCTCCTTTCTAATTTCCAGGCCCCTGCTTTATGACAGATTTTGTTTTTGTGAGGTTTTTTTTTTTTCCTTTGCTGGTTACAAAATCAGTGTTGTTCCTTCTGGTGCCTCCAGTTTAAGCGCTTTTCTCCAGCTCCTGACAGGTCTCCTGGCCACCCACTCTCTCTTCCTCTCCTCTCCCTCTCCCTCCTGGTGTTAACCTGCTGATGGTGGGATTTGTTTGGTTTTTTTTTTCCACTGAGCCTGGTGTTCTGGATTTGCAGCACTGTCCTGTCACTGTTTATTCCCTTAGGTGCCAAGCAATTAATTATTTGTGTCATTAAGCTGCACAGGCAGAGATCAGTTGGCCATTAACGTATTTCCCTTCTTAGGTGGATTGTGCTCTTCTTTTTGGTTTTAATTTCTCATGTTAATAGCTGTAATTGATGAATTTATTCTTTTTTTTCAGTCATTCCCACTTTACATTTTCCTCTTTTAAGTGAGGAATCACAGCTGACCTTGGTGGTTTTGCCTTTGGGATGACTTTTTAACATACTAAGGGTGTCATATGCCCTTTTCTTCTGAGGTGGGAGGGGAGAAATAGAAACTGAAGTAATAAATTAGTGCTACTGCCAGGCTAGTGCTTCCTAGGAACAGGACCTAAACCCCCAGATCTTTAGATCTTTAAATTATCTGTAGGGCTTAGGAGCTGGGAGCCCTTTCCTTTGGGAGTGCTGAGCATTACCCTTTGGCTTTTAGATACAGAAACACTTAGAGATTGGGATTATAACACAAAACCATTGGAAAGGAGACATTTTCTTGGCTATTTGGATATCCTCAGTGTTTTGCTGATGTCAGCACACCATCCAAAATCAGCCACAGGCAACCACATACCATGTTTTAGTACATTCCTGATTAGCTAAAACCAAATTGCATCCTAAATATTGTTACTTAGGATTTTAGGCTCAGATGCCTTTTCCCCAAAATCTTAAGGGCTCAAATAGTTAAGGAAAAGGTAGTTCTGCCATCACCCTGTTTCTTGGGATGCCCTTGGGGATGGAACAGAGAAAACTGATCATGGGCCGAGCTGCAGTTGGTTTGTGTAGTTACACATTTTTATAATCCACTATTTTATTTGCTGGGTTTTAATGAGAAACAATGCAAAATAAAATCTAAAACTTTTCAGGCCACTGGAATAACAACAACAACAACAACAACAAAAAAAGCTGGAATCAGCAGCACTGTGGGATTGTGCTTGAAAGTAACTGCAATGCAGAGTATATTCCTGCTAGTCCCACTACCACCACGTCCCTGCAGCGAGAGCAGGAGCAGCACTGTTGCTCCCAGAGAACACAGGGTCAGGAGAGAAGCCACCCTGCTCTCCCGAGGCCTCAGGGTGTGACAGTGGGAGCACGGGGTAGCTGAGGGGTGTGGGTCCAAAGTAAGTGTGAAAGGAGGGGGAACTCCTGGGAAACGGGGCCTGCTGGCACCACAAGGGGTTTTTGGAGGAGAGATGGGAATGGAGTTTCCTCAACAAGCTGTCAATCCATCTGGCAGCTGGCAGGGGAAGAGCCTGGGTTGGAAGAGCTAAGGCAGGGCGCTCCATCGGTGCTGCAGCAATGACAGCCAGGCTTTCTCCCCCCAGGAGAAAAATCACCAACATTCCTTGAACGCCACACATCGTGCTGATACAATTCCCTTCCTTCAATCACACGCCATGCCAAGGTAAGCACCGGGAAAGGGCTTGGGAATGATTCCCAACAATGCACCCCCTCAGAACACAGCAAGCTTCCTACAGGGAATTCTTAAAAAACACTTGGAGAACATTGTGTGCACTGGCTTGCTGCTTCCCAAGGTGATTATGAACAAGTGGATTCCATAGTTATTCCAGCCCCTGGCAGTGCTTGGGATGGGGAGTGCAGACCCTGTGAGAGACCTGAAGGCTCCACTGGCCTCCTGGCTGCAGCACTGAGGACTGGTTTGGGAATCAGACCAGGAGAAAGACATGGAGCTACTGGGAAGAGCCTGGAGGGTTGCTGCCAAGGGGAAATAATCCATTTTTCCATATCTGTGGTGGAAAATAGAGTGAATAATCTTAAACTGGAGCAAGTAGTACTTGCTCAGAGTCCAGTCCCTTGGGGCCAGCTTGGGCCTTCCAGCACCAGGAGTGGGATGTGGACCAAGGCAAGTTTATCCCTCCGAAACACCAAAGATGTGTCTGTGCTTACAGGTGTTAAGACAGGCGCTGAAATTCAATCTGATTATTTCAATGGCAGGGGTTGAGGGGTATTGTCACAGCCTGGGGTGAAGCACCAGCATGCCCTATCCCTGGAAGTGTCCAAGGCCAGGCTGGGTCTTGGAGCAGCCTGGTCTAGTGGAAGGTGTCCCTGCCCATGGCTGGGCGTGGAAGTGGATGAGCTTTAAGGCCCCTTCCAGCCAGGTCGCTTCCAACCCAAACATTCTGAGGTTCTGTGAGGCACAAATGCTGGACACTTGGAGCTCCTTGTCAGTGAAAGGGGTGGCTCTGCCCGCTGCTGTGAGCCGTGTTCAGAGCAGCTCATTCAGATGATCTGTGTGGGAGCCTTGCCCTCAATCCCAAAGCCTGGCATTCCTCCTGCACTGACCTTGTCTGTCTTGTTCTTCGCAGCCCTCCACGAACTCCAGTAAAAGTCGTGCCTCAAATTAGAATAGAACTTGAGCCTGAAGACAATGGTTATTTCTGGAGGAGCAAGGGAACAGAAACCACGTTGTAATTTGTCTGTCTGTCCGATTCTTTTACAAATTCATTTTGTCACTAGCCAAATGTTCAGCAGCTCCCTGCCCGCACCGGCCAAGGTAACTGAGCCGCCCCGCTGCCCCTGCCTGCCCGCGGCCCCGCTCTCCCTGGGCCCCCCGGGCTGGGCTCGCCTTGCCCTTGGCTCCGAGGCGCAGCGAGGGCGGGAGCGCTCCGGACGCCGCCTCAGAGCCCGGGAACGCCGCAGGCACTGCCTGGTGCGAGCCGGTGTTCCCCAGCAGAGCAGAGCTGACCCCCGGGCTGATTCCACGGCTGCTCCGAGATGCCGGAACGTGCTGCTAACCCTCCCGTGCTCTCACCTGTAGATAAAAGAGAAGGTACTTCACTCCCAGCACAGACAGACCATTGCCATTGCTGTAGCATGTTTGGAAATGTCCCTTTCCTATGCAATTTTTTTTAAGAAACACTTTAATGGACTTAATCCATCAGGTACATGGAAGAGTGTTATTTTCCTAGATTATTTTGTTTAAACTATGGGGGCCTAACCTATGACTTTTTTTTTTTTTTTTTTGACAATTTTTTTAACCTTTTTTTAATTACTGTAAAGAAAAATGAATTTTTTTCCTGCAGCAGGAAACATATAGTTATGAGTAGTTCTACCTCTTATTTCTAGATGCCAGGCTTTCTGTAAAAGATGTATTGTACCATATATAATGTGATTTTTACAAAAAACAAACCCACGACATCATACCACAATCTCCAGGACGTGGCATAGGGCTGGATCAGTTCAATTAACACCTTCTGCTCTGAAGCACCTGTTTTTCTTAGGGTTCTGTTGGTTTTTGGAGTTTTTTTAATGAGCAGTCCCTGCTGTGAAGGAGACTTAAATCTCTTGTGATCTTAGAAGAGTCTTAAACGGATCATTGGTCCAATGCTGCAGACAGATGCTGGCTGTATCCCTGTTGTTGCTTTCTGACGTGGGATTGCTCCATGATTTTCTTGGAACGCTGGTGTGTGTGCAGTGAGAAGACTCGAGGTGTGCCTCAGGCACAGCGGATGAGGAGGAAGCTGAAGGTGTTCACCCCGAGACGCAGACTGGCAAACATCAGCAGGCTCCTGCATCCCACCCCGTCTGCCATCACCTGCAGAACTGACCCCAAACCTTGGCTGCTCCGCCCCAGACCCGGCAGTGCAGCAAGGCTGAGCAGGCCAGGTATGGGCTGCCCAGGATTTTGGGATGGAACCAAGCGAGTGAACATCACATCAGGAGAGAGGTTTTTCTTCTCTCTAGCATGTTTATACTGGTATGTGCATCTAAACATGCATTTGGGAAACTGGCCTTCACCAGGACATGAGGGAACACACTAAAAGCTTCATCCAAAAATGAAAAACAAAACAAGAAGTACCCCAGCTCTCGAGGCAAATCCCCCAGTGGAGACAATCCCATCACGTAGGATGGGCACATGCTGCCACTTGGTCCTTGTGAAACCAAAGTCTGGATTGGTGAAGTCAAGAGGATTTTCTGATGGTGCTGAGACCTTAAATGCCAAATTTTAACATCGGCTCCCACATAGGAGCCACCACCTCAGTACAGCCCCTGCTTGCTCTCGAAGGGTCTCCCCTTCAGTTTCCATGAAATCTGTCTTGGGTATCCCAGGAACCAAGCTGAAACCTGCTCTGAAAGTGCTGGGGAGACCTGGGAAAGGCCTGAAGAGGAGCAGCTCTGGGATCCCTTTGGCTGCTGGAGGACAGGTAACTTGGGAAGTGTGATGCCAGCTTTAGCCAATGCTCTGCATCCCTTGGTGAACACCAGCCCTGGCTCCCAGTGGGGACACAGGCTCGAGCGTTGCCTGTGGAGTACACGGGAGCTGCTTGCAGGGCTGCTGCACATCCGGCCCACACCGTGGCTGTGTAGCAATCCCAGAGGAAAGGTGCCCCCAAGGCGGATCGCAGGGGCTGTCCTGGGCACTTCCATGGGCACAGCTCCCATCTGCTGGTGCCTGCTGACCGGTCTCCACAAAAATGAGGTCTTTGCATCTGAACCGTGTTAAACACACTTGAAGTGTCCTGACTGCTGTCCTAGATCTTTCTCTCCCTTTGTCTTGTGTTTTTTGTGTTGTGCCGAGGGCAGCGCTGCCGACAGGACCAAGGGCTCTGCAGCTTTCCATGAGAAGCCCCCAGCTCCGGCGGCAGGGAAGAGCCAGCAGCGTGACAAGGAAAGCTTCTCTGCACGCCGCATGCCTTTGGAAATAACTAAAACCTCCTTTCAGTCCAATTTAGGTATTTGGTCAGAAGAGCCTGGGTGGGCACTTCAGGGAATAAGTGTGGAGACTGACCCAAAGCCCTCCAAGATCAGAGGCAGCCGTCAAAAATGCCCTTCCCCCGGCAAGTGCAAGGTCCCAGCTGAGGGTGGGATGCGCGATGGCCACAGCCAGCTCTGTCCCAGCCCCGGCAGCGCCCTCCCCTCCCCGGGGCTGCCACACCTTCCTACCCGTATTGAAATCAAGTCGCACTTTCAGATACTTTTATTATTAATTCTCATAAGTCCCTGTTTGCTTTGGAGGAGAGAACAAGGACTTAGGATGAAATGAAGTGGATCAGATGGTGGAACTAAAAGGAAAAAAGAAAACATTTCAAACATATTAAAGTGATTTTTTTTTTCCAGTAATTTAAAACACGAAATTCCTTATAACATTATAGTATTTTACAGTTTTATGAAGCTTTCTATTGTGACTTTTATGGAATCAAAAGATGAAGATGATGAGATATTTTAGCATTTATATTTTTCAAAATTAAATAAATGTATACTGAAAATAAAGTAACTTTATGCATTTATGGGAGAGCTCGTGTCTGTTTTCCGTCATTATGTGCCAAGTTGAATCGAGATCCCAGAACCAGTGTGGTGACACAAGAGGCTCCCGACACCCTAGTGCTGGACACACCGAAGCGTATTTTGGGATACCTGGGGGAGCAGTTGGATCTGGAGAGTGGCCAGAAGGTCTGGGGGTGGCACAGCATCTCTGTCCAACTCCTGTCACCTGCGCACAGCGAGGATGAGGCCAGTGTGCCTGGGCTTCTCCACACAACCTCCGGTTTCTGGGCTGAAACTTGCCATGATCAAATTTGCTTTCTGAACACGTTCCTGGGCCAGGAATGACCATTGGAGGACTTGAGGAAACAGCAACCATCTCTGGCTCTACCAGCGTTACAAGTGCACGTGCCTGTATGTCCACTGGACTCCCACCAGCACTGCTCCCTGGGCCCCTGCACCTGCAGGTGGGATCCTGACTTGCACACCTCTCCCAGCTCTGAGCTCACCTGGAAAAGCAGGGCCTGTCCAGAGGGCAGCACCTGGAGGTGAAGGCAATTTGGGGGTGTGTTGAGCTTTAGGCTGCTTTTGGATCTGCAGAGCCCCTGGCATTGGTACCCCTTGAGAGAACTGAAGATCATCTCAACCACTAAACCAAGGGGAGAAGGAAGGATCAGGACCTGACTGGTATCAATTGTAGGGGTCTTTTCCAATCTAAATGGTTCTGTTCTGGGATTGCAAACTGGACAAGGGTGGTACCACTCACCAGGTGGCATGGAGAGCCATCTCCTTGCCACTTAGCTCCTTGTTGGTCACATCTCGTGCCTCTGGAAGCTTTGGAGCCGGTACAATTGGCAGAGCACTCACCCAGCTCCCTGGGGACCGTGGATGTAGATGAGCCCATGGTCTGACAGGTCTCACCTATTTCAGGACGCAGGCAATAGGCGTGGGAAAAACGCAGCAGCTGGAGAGCACGGAGAGGAACGTCATGGCCCGGAGCGGCTCCTCCCGCTCACGGCGAGCCAGCCCCGCTGGTTCCACAGGGTCCCCCACGGAGCTGCGGTCCCGGGGAAGGGAGGGAGAGGCGGCCCATGCTCTCCCTCGGCGGCGCAGTGGTCTCGGGGGTGGCGGGGTGGAGAGGGGAGCCCCGGGACGAGAGCGCGCTCCGGGGCTGCGGTGCCGGCCCTGCCCACGCGGGGACGGCGCCGTCCCGGGGCGCTGCGGCGGGGCCGCGAAGGGGGGCCGGGGGTGCGGGACCGAGCGCTGCAGGGGTCTGCCGGGAGATGCCGCCTCTCCTCCGCCGGGAGGATCGAAGCGCCAGCGGGATCGGGATTGGTATCGGGACCAGGACTGATATCAGGACCGCGATTGATATCGGGACCGGCACTGGGATCGGGACCGGCACTGGGATCGGGACGGGGATCGCGGCGGTTCCCCGGTGCGGACGCGGAGCCCCCACCTGGGCCCGGGACCCCGCAGGGCGCCCTCTGGCGGACACGGAGCGCGATGCGAGCGCGGCGCCCCCGCGTGGCCCCGGGACGGCGGTGCGGGGGGCGGGGCCGGCACAGGTGCGGGGGGCGGGGCCGGCACAGGTGCGAGGGGCGGGGCCACAGAGCGCGTGCGCGGCGCGGGGCCACAGAGCGCGTGCGCGGCGCGGGGCCGACACAGGTGTGAGCGGGGCAGGGCCACGGAGCGCGGGGCGGGGCCGGGCAGGTGCGCGGGGCGCCAGGGCGGCTGCGCGGGGCGGGCCGAGGGCATTTAAACCCCGGAAGCGGCCGCAGGCGCCATTTTCTCCCCAGCGCCGGGAGGTGCCGGCAGCTGCCGGTGCGGGCTCCCCAGGCGGGGCCCAGGTGAGGTGTGGAGGTCTCGGCCTTCCACTTCTGCTTCTCTCTCTCTCTTTCTCTCCCCGTTCTTTCTTTCCCTCCTCTTTAGCTCCCTTCTCTCTGTGCCCCCGCAATACCCCTTTCTTCCTCCCGCACCTGGCCTCCCCCTGCGCCCCCCGTCCTTGCCCTGCTACGCACCCCGACCACCCCCCGCCTCCTTCCAGCCCCGTTCTTCCCCGCTACCCAACCCGACACCCCCTTCTGTTACTCCTCCAGCCTCTCCTTTCTCCCCCTCGTCCTTCCACCCTCCCTGCCCATCCCGACCCTGCCTCCCTTATCCTTCCCTGCCGCTCCCCTGTGCCCCCTCCACCCTCCGTGTCTCCCTCGTGCCCCCTCATTGCCTCTGTTATCATGCCCTTATCATGCCTCTCTGTCTCTCATCCCCTTATCTCTTCTTTGTCTTGCCCCTTTATCTCTTATTCTCCTCTCTCTCCCTTTCTGCTCCCTCTCTGTCCCTTTCCCCTCTCTCTTCCCCCGCAGCCGCGGGGTTGGGGGCGCCGGATAATAAAGCCCCGAGGGCCGGAGCCCGGCGCCCCCGGCGGGAATCCCCACACGGGGCCGGAGCCGCTCTGCGGGTCCCCCCACACACAACAGCGCCCTACACTGCCGGGCTGCGGCTGTCCCCACATCACACGGGGGGCGGGGGGCGGGGGGGCCTCCTCAGGGGGGTCCTGGGGTGGGGGGGGGGTCGGGATGGGCCCCCTCGTTAGGAGGGGGTCCTGGGGTGGATGGGGGGTCAGGATGGGCTCCCTCGTTAGGAGGGGGTCCTGGGGTGGGTGGGGGGGTCGGGATGGGCCCCCTCGTTAGGAGGGGGTCCTGGGGTGGGGGGGGGGTCGGGATGGGCCCCCTCGTTAGGAGGGGGTCCTGGGGGGAGGGGGGTCGGGATGGGCCCCCTCGTTAGGAGGGGGTCCCGGGGAGGGTGGGTGGTTAGGAGGGGCCCCCTCGTTAGGAGGGGGTCCCGGGGTGGGTGGGTGGGGGTTAGGGATGGGCCCCCTCGTTAGGAGGGGGTCCCGGGGTGGGTGGGTGGGGGGGTTGGGATGGGCCCCCTCGTTAGGAGGGGGTCCCGGGGTGGGTGGGGGGTTAGGAGGGGCCCCCTCGTTAGGAGGGGGTCCTGGGGGGGGAGGGGGGGGTTAGGGAGGGCCCCCTCCGTGGGAGGGGGTCCCGGGGAGGGGCGGGGGGGCGGGCCCCCTCCGGAGGGGGGGGTCCGGGGTGGGAGGGGTCGGGGGGTCCGCCCCCCTTGGCCCCTCCCACCTCGGACCCTCCCCTCCGGACGGGGCCCGGCCCAGCCCCCTCCCCAGGACCCCCTCCCACGGACAGGGGCCCGGGGGGGGAGGGGGGGCGGGTGGGGTGGGGGGGTGTCAGGAGGGGGAGTGCTATCGTTTGACACAAAAATGTAATCACGGTTCAGAGTGACGTGACCCCCTCTGCTCCCCCTCCCACCCCACCCGCCCCCCCCTCCCCCCCCGGGCCCCTGTCCGTGGGAGGGGGTCCTGGGGAGGGGGCTGGGCCGGGCCCCGTCCGGAGGGGAGGGTCCGAGGTGGGAGGGGCCAAGGGGGGCGGACCCCCCGACCCCTCCCACCCCGGACCCCCCCCCCTCCGGAGGGGGCCCGCCCCCCGCCCCTCCCCGGGACCCCCCTCCCACGGAGGGGGCCCTCCCTAACCCCCCCCCACCCCAGGACCCCCTCCTAACGAGGGGGCCCATCCCTAACCCCCTCCCCCCCAGGACCCCCTCCTAACGAGGGGGCCCATCCCTAACCCCCCCCCCCCACCCACCCCGGGACCCCCTCCTAACGAGGGGGCCCATCCCAACCCCCCACCCACCCCAGGACCCCCTCCTAACGAGGGGGCCCATCCTAACCCCCCACCCCAGGACCCCCTCCTAACGAGGGGGCCCATCCCAAACCCCCCACCCACCCACCCCGGGACCCCCCTCCTAACGAGGGGGGCCCATCCCGACCCCCCCCACCCACCCAGGACCCCCTCCTAACGAGGGGGCCCATCCCTAACCCCCCCCCACCCCAGGACCCCCTCCTAACGAGGGGGCCCATCCCTAACCCCCCACCCACCCCAGGACCCCCCTGAGGAGGCCCCCCCCGCCCCCCGCCCCCCGTGTGATGTGGGGACAGCCGCAGCCCGGCAGTGTAGGGCGCTGTTGTGTGTGGGGGGACCCGCAGAGCGGCTCCGGCCCCGTGTGGGGATTCCCGCCGGGGGCGCCGGGCTCCGGCCCTCGGGGCTTTATTATCCGGCGCCCCCAACCCCGCGGCTGCGGGGGAAGAGAGAGGGGAAAGGGACAGAGAGGGAGCATAAGGGAGAGAGGAGCGATAGAAGGGACAAAGGGGGAAGAAGGGGGACAGAGGGGCGATAGAAGGGACAAAGGGGGAAGAAGGGGGACAGAGGAGCGATAGAAGGGACAGAGGGGGAAGAAGGGGGACAGAGGAGCGATAGAAGGGACCAAGGGGGAAGAAGGGGGACAGTGGGGCGATAAAAGGGACAAAGGGGGAAGAAGGGGGACAGAGGAGCGATAAAAGGGACAAAGGGGGAAGAAGGGGGACAGAGGGGCGATAGAAGGGACAAAGGGGGAAGAAGGGGGACAGAGGGGCGATAAAAGGGACAAAGGGGGAAGAAGGGGGACAGAGGGGCGATAGAAGGGACAAAGGGGGAAGAAGGGGGACAGTGGGGCGATAAAAGGGACAAAGGGGGAAGAAGGGGGACAGAGGAGCGATAGAAGGGACAAAGGAGGAAGAAGGGGGACAGAGGGGCGATAAAAGGGACAAAGGGGGAAGAAGGGGGACAGAGGAGCGATAGAAGGGACAAAGGGGGAAGAAGGGGGACAGAGGGGCGATAAAAGGGACAAAGGGTGAAGAAGGGGGACAGAGGGGCGATAAAAGGGACCAAGGGGGAAGAAGGGGGACAGAGGGGCGATAAGGAGCTGCGTAGGGGACAGACAGGAGGAGGCAGGGGCAGGGCGGGGCAGGGACGGCGAAGGGGGAGAAAGGAGGAGCAGGGGAGATCAGAGGGGGAACAGAGGGAATAGCCGGGTGGGGTAGTGGGCTGAGGAGGGAGCAGGAAGAGGGGACAGAGGAGCAATAGAGGCGGGGGTCAGGCTGGAGGAGACAGGGCAGGGAGGGGAGGTGAGAAAGGGAGCGGGAGGTTTGGGGAAGAGACGGGGGAAGGCGGTAGAGGGGGAAAGGAGGAAGGGGAGAAAAGCAGAAGCAGAGAGGAGAGAAAGAAGCAGAGAGAAGAAAGAAGCGCCTCACCTGGGCCCCGCCTGGGGAGCCCGCACCGGCAGCTGCCGGCACCTCCCGGCGCTGGGGAGAAAATGGCGCCTGCGGCCGCTTCCGGGGTTTAAATGCCCTCGGCCCGCCCCGCGCAGCCGCCCTGGCGCCCCGCGCACCTGCCCGGCCCCGCCCCGCGCTCCGTGGCCCTGCCCCGCTCACACCTGTGTCGGCCCCGCGCCGCGCACGCGCTCTGTGGTCCCGCCCCTCGCACCTGTGCCGGCCCCGCCCCATATTGGCCCCGCCCCCCGCACCGCCGTCCCGGGGCCACGCGGGGGCGCCGCGCTCGCACCGCGCTCCGTGTCCGCCAGAGGGCGCCCTGCGGGGTCCCGGGCCCAGGGGGGGGCTCCTGCTACCGATCCCGGTCCCGATACCGATCCCGGTCCCGATACCAATCCCGGTCCCGCTATCGCTTCCATCTTCCCGACGGAGGAGAGACGGCCCCGCCCGGGACCCCCCCAGGCAGACCCCTGCAGCTGTCAGCCCCCCATCTACCCAGGCCCAGTCACGGCCCCACAGCATCGCCCCTGCCAGGCGCTTCCGCCCGCACGCTGTGCCCCGCCCCCACACCTGTGCCGGCCCCGCCCCTCTCTGGCTCCGCCTCTCCCCCCCCCGTGCCGCCGTCCCCGGGCGAGCGCTCAGGACCCTGGCTCTGCGCAGTGCGAGCCCCGGCCCGGGGCTGCCTGCGGCGGAGGCCGCTCGGAGCCCGGGTCACTGCGGCGGGGCCGTGACCTGGGCGGGAAGGGCGGGTGGCCGGGGGCCGAGCGCTGCTGAGGTCCTCCGGGGGGTTCCGGGCATTGCCGCCTCCCGCGGTGTCGGGAGGATGGAAGCGGCAATCGGGCCCAGGACTGGTATCGAGCTCGGGATCGCCGCGGGCGTTGCCGGCTGCGGGATCCGTTCCCCGGTGCGGACGCGGAGCTCGGCACTCCGCAGGGCGCCGTCTGGCGGACACGGAGCGCGGTGCAGGCGCGGCGCCCCCGCGTGGGCAGGGCCGGCACCGCAGCCCGGAGCGCTCCCGTCCTCCGAGGCCGCGGCCGGAGCCAAGTTCGGCGCTGCCGCTCCTGCTCCGGCTTCTCGGGGCCGGGGTCCCGCCGGGGATCCGGGGCACGCTCCGGCTGCAGGTAGCCGGGCCCCGCGAGAACGGCGGCAGCGGTGTTTCCCCGGTGCCTCCGGTGTTCCGAAAGCCAGGGCGGCTGCCTGTCGGTCCCTCCGTGTGCCCGTCCTTGGGCGGCCCCGCCCGCACACCCGGCCCAGGAGCCGCTGCCGCTGACCGTGCCGCGGGTCCGAGCACGGGCCGGTCCCAGCTCTGCCTCAGCATTTCCTGCCCTTCGTGCCTTGGGAACGTAGGGAATGTCAAACGGCCGCTTCTTCCCCGCCGCCAGGAAGGAGCAGCTCATCTGACGGCCGCCGGGTGGGAGCTGATGCTCTCCTGCCTCTCCCTCAATTTCTCTGCAACTCACACTCCCAATGGCACAACTTGTGTTTTTGGAAATCCCGTTAAAATATTTCATCTTTCTTTCCATTCGGGGAAGGTCCTGCCTGGGATGGAAACGGCTAAAAAAGAGGGAACTTAGAAATGCCCCAAGTGGGTGCTGCCACGTGAGTCAAAAGCAGGGAAAGCCTCGGGATGTGGGAGGTTTGTTTTATTGTCACTGTTTTGTGCATTCGTTGTGCTCCTGCATGGGGTGTCTCTCCTGTCCTTGAAACCTCTGCTGCCGACCAGTGCCACCCTTAATTCCAGAACTGTACCCTTGGGGCCCCAATCCCCTCACAAGCTTTAAGTGGCTTTGTACAGGAGGGCAGCAATTGCAGGTGAGACCACTGAGAAATGAGAGAGACCTGTGATAAAAAAACCTTTTTAAAATAATAAGATCAACAATTTCTCTACAGCAGTTGAGCAGCTTCAATTTCCATCCATTTCCATGTGACACAGCATCTAACTCCACCTCCCGGTCTGATCTGGGCACAAGGAGGAGCCAGCTGAGCTGCCCCCGTGTGAGTGCTCGGTACCCGGGCACTGCCCGGAGCCCGCCCGCAATGAACACCCGCGGCTCTCGCTGCTGCGCACAGGGGCCGGGCAGCCTGGGCTGCACATAAATTAATCGCTGCAGTCGGATGCGCCCTGGCCAGGGAGGCTTGGAGCTGATCCACGCTGGAAACAGAAATCTCTCTCACACCTTGAAATCCACGCTTCCCGTTGGGAAAAAATCCTCTCTGGGGCGCTGTGTCTCCGGGACGCTGGTTGGGCAGGGACACGGGGCAGCTGGGAACCAGAACCTGCTTGGACTGGGACCAGGACAGCACCTGCAGCACCTACAGGGTCTGCACAAAGCACTGCTGGGGCTGATGATACCCAAAAGACACACAACCTTTACCTAGTGCCAGCAATGAAATTCCTATGCAAATGGAAGTCCACTTTTTATGCTAATACTGCTTTAAACACCAGCCCTTGGAATGCTCATAGGGCAGAAGTTGATGGCCAGCACTTGGCAATGGAACAATACAGGTAAACAGTTGTGGGACAGCACAAAACTCTTACAGTAACCTGCCAATTTCCTGCATTGACCCAACAGCTGCAATGGTGCTCTGCTTCCAGGGAGACACGTGTCCTGAGGGCTCATTCAGTCTGTGGCAAGTGTTTCATAGAGTGTCCGTGCCTGGTCCTGCCTGCAGTGGGAGTGTTTAGAGCCCAAAAGCATAGGGGTGCTGAGGTTAGGGCTAACTTTTGGGCCCAGAGCTGGATGGAGCCCTTGGCGACTCCCGCTCACTGCCAGGAAGGTTCCTTAAGTGTTTCCTCTGCCGGCCACGAAATGAGGGGTGGGGGGAGGCCGGGAGCACCAGAAAGTGAACCAGCACTTCTTGTCCTTTGTATTTACAGGGGACAACCTGTGGCCTGCATTGCCCTGCCTGGGGCACGCAGGGCGCTTCGCAGTGTCCAGAGACCGGAGTCACACACAGAGTGCCCAACAGCCTCTTTCCATGGCTGTCCTGCACAAGCCTGCCCGCTCATCGTTCCACAGGGGCAGCCCGCAGAGGCCATCGCTTCCCCAGGCGCTCCTGGCCCTTCCCGGAGGTCCTGGCTGGCGCAGGAGCCCCTGCTGCCATGTCCTCTGCTGGCACCAAAGGCAGAGGTGCAGCCAGCGCTGGGGCACTACCAGAGCTGAGGCTGCTGCTGTTGGCAGGGGACTGGTGCAGGAAAGCCAACAGCCGTGAAGTCTTCCCAGCCAGAGGAGCTCTCCAGTGTGGAATGCTGGCGCCTTTGGGCTCGGGGCTGGGTGGTGGGATGTGCTGCTCAGCCTGCTGTGCTTCGAAAGGCAGCCGGCTGGGAGAGCTGCTCCCGGGCAGGAGCTGAGCCTGGGCAGGCACGGCAGGCGTGGGCACCATCAGAGCCCTCTGCAGGCTGCCCGGATCCAGTGCTGCGTCCCCCTCAGTCCCAGCCCCTCCGGGTGGTGGGAAGCTGCTGCTTCGCCGGCTGCAGGACTCACAGCACAGCTTGTGGTAGCCAGGGATGGAGCAGTATCGGGCCAGAACTTCCATCTGGCAGAAGATGGATTTGTCTCCCAGGCAGGGCTCATCTGCAAAACAAATGTCCCAGGGATGGGAACTCAGTGATGGGCACTTGGGTAAAGCTGGCATATTGTGTTTTTAGAGGAGCACAGACAGCAATTCCCAGTGCCAACCACCCAGAGCTCCTACACACCCTGAATCCCTTCCCTTCCAGCCTGAGAGGACATCATCCATCAGCAGTATTAAAGCCAAGGCAATCTTCCCTCCCAGAAATGAGACCCCAAGCAATAGCCCTCAGAGATGCCTTACAGTAAAAGGTTAGTGTCAGATGAATCACAGAATCACAAGGTTGTAAGAGACCTCCAAATCAAGTCCAGCCCAGCTCTAACACCTCAGCTAGACCACAGCACCGAGTGCCACATACAGTCTTTTCCTAAACACATCCAGGGATGGTGACTCCACCACCACCACCCTGGGCAGGCCATTCCAATACTTTATCACTCTTTCTGTGAAAAACTTTTTCCTAATATCCAACCTATACTTCCCTTGATGCACAGCTAAAGACTGTGTCCTCTCCTTCTGTCAGTGCTGCCTGGAGAAAAGAGACCAACCCCCACCTGAATACATCCACTTTTCAGGAAATTGTAGAAGTTTTGTTCAGATTAAGTTTGGTGTTTTTTAAGGACCAAATGGAACTGCAGAACCGATGGAAAGCTGTAACAGTGGGTCACACCTGAGGTGCCCTGAAGGCAGGAGTGTGCATCTCTTTCCTCAGGAAAAAGAACTTCCAGAGGCTCTTCTGGAAGCTTTGAACCAAAATCAGCTTTCAGCAGGAGAAGATGTCCTCCGCTGGGCACAGGGGATGCCTCCCCACGGGCCAGGAGTGTATCTGGCCAGCACCTTCTCCTGCTTTAGAACATCAGCCTGACCTCAGAGCGGGTGAGAATAAGCTCAGTTCCAGGGAACTCAGTAAAATCCCCCACAGGAACATCAGTTCTGTTCTCTTGTGGTTCATTTTGGAGTATCCATTTGTGCTGCTTTGGTTCCACAGCTCCACCCACGGTGTGGAGATTTGGGGTTATGCTTCTCTACTTCCAGCAGCTTCCATAAGCACCCAAAGCAGATCCCACCTCTCCAGTCTGAGGGAAAACACCTGTGCCTGCCAGGAGCTCTGACTGCTTCTCCTACCAGCTCCTGAGCAGTGTCAGGGCCACTGTGTGGGTGTTAAAACCCCAATAAACCCCAAATCCTACAGAGTGAATAATCTAAAGGAAGAAATGCACTGTTGTCATGAAAAGCTCCAAAACCTGTTAAAAATTCTATGAAAACAATGTAATGGATTCTCAGGAACCTCATTAATGCTCTTGGCTCCATGTTTATGTATTTTTATTCCCTCACCTGGCAGTTTGTAGAACTTAGAGGGACTCAGAGGACCAGCAGGGCTTGTTTTGGATTGACCTTCACCTCTGGCCCATCTGTGCCATCACGGCTTGGGCCAGTGTGGTTAAACCCTGTCTGAGCACCCTGACAGGACAGACCCCGGCGTGGGGAGCTGTGACATCCAGAGATTGCTGGGCTGAGCACAAGAGGGAAGCTGGACTCTGTGTGTGTGTGACCCCTCTGCCAGCTCGGTGCTCTCCAGGGAGGAGTGACTCCCCGCACTGCAGCCATTCCAGCCATTCTCTTACCGTCACAGGGAGCAAGTTTACAGGCCCTCACGGATTCCGGCCGCTCCCCCTCGCACCGGTCCCCAGCGCGGCACAGGACCTGCCGGCTCTCTGTCCCCTCCCCGCAGGTCACTGAGCACTGTGGGACACAGAGGGCACAGATCAGGGCACCCTGTGTCACAGCCCTTGGCAGAAATTCCCGTGTGCCAGCCATGGCTTTTGGGACAGGCTGGTGCTCCCCCACCCGCCGCTGCCCACCTGGGACCAGGGCCCGGCTTTCCAGGGCGTGGGGCACGGTGCCCGGTTGCAGGACCGGCGGCTCTCGGGGCGATCCCTGCTGCAGAACTTGGCGTGGACGGAGCGGTTGGTGCCGTCTGGAAGAGGCTGGATGCAGCGCACCGTGCGCAGCTGGTAGCCAGAATTGCCACAGGTTTTGGTGCAGTGCTCCCACTCATCTGCTACCCAGCTGGGAAGGGAAATGGAGTCAGACACCATCAACTGTTAACCTTTTCATCCTGCTGTGGCTGTCTCATCCCCGGAGCAAGCTCATCTAGTGGAAAGATTCCCTTCCCATGGCAGCGGGCTGGAATGAGATGAACTTAAAGACATCTCCCAACCCAATCTATTCCATGATTTTATTGTATATATACCTATATTGCAACCATCCAGTCAGATTAGTGTCCATGCTTACACAAGGCAGACACTCCCCTCCATATGCAGGAACTGCAGGCTGGAAAGCTGTCAGCATCCCATCAAGTTCATCCCACCCAATCTGGCTGGGGCTACCCTGTCCGAAGGAGCAGTCCCTGCTCTCTGTGCCCAGCTGCACTCACAGGGGCTCGGTGCACTCCTGCAGGTTGCACATCCTGCGGATGGGCTTTGGCTTTTTGCTGCCTTCGCAGAAGCTTCGATGAACCATCTTGTTGTCACTCTTCCTGCGGCACCCGTACTTGGTGTACTGGAACCCTGGCAAAGACGTCAGAGAAATCGGGAGAAATCAGGTCCTTGTTACAATGCTTGGTTTAAACAGGGTTTTCTGGCCTATTAAATGGATTTACCATAATGGCATTTTAGTATTTGCACTCCCCATTATTTGTTTAAGAGCCATGGACAGACCATGAATACAGGGAATGCTCAGGAGCATCAATGCCCAAGTTTGGGCATCCAAAGTAGCTTTGGGGTCTGAATTTAAACCCCAAAAGAAGCCTTTTTCTTCCCAGGATCGATGTGTGACACCTGGGAACAATCATGCACTTCAGGTATTTTAAGCTTGAGCCCTAAAATATCAAACTGCTGTTAAAAAAGGGAAAGCCAAGAATCGAATCCACTCCCTTCCCCCAGTTTTTGGTCATTTATCCCTTGTTCCAGGTGCCTCATCCCCTGCTCACCTCCACCGCAGGGCTTGGAGCACTGAGACCAGCTCTTCAAGGCCCACTCGAAGGTGTCCGTGTCCTCCCGCAGCACGTTGTTGCTGTGGATGGTGGGCAGCGAGTCCTCGTGGATGATGTATCTGTAAGTCAGGCTGGATCTGGTGTCGTTATCCCGAGGAATGATCTATGAATAAGCAAACATAAACCCAGCACTGTTATTGATTCCTCTGCTAAGTACAGGCACCAAGCTCTGGCTCTGGGGACGGTCCTTAAGGCCTCTCCCAGAGCTCAGCAGGTCACCCACCAGCACCACCACGGCATCATGCAGGGGTCCGTCCGTGTGCAGCGTTTCCGTGCTGTCCTCGATGCTGTACTCCCACTGCACGCCCAGATCGATGAAGGATCGGGACCTGGCCTCCTCCCCTTTCCCATTCAGGATATAGTGTCCTGTAGCCTGGTTCTTGATTGCTGGGAGGAGTGAGAGCAGAGCCTGTTGTGCCTCCCCCGCACTGGCAGCAATCGGGGTGGCACGGGGAGGGGTATTTCCATCAGATTAGGGAAATAACAGATTTTCATCACATTTTACTTTGCTCTGTGCCCACAGGTGTGTCCCGGATGCTAAAATCCATAAGTGATGCTAAAATCTGTAAGTGAAGAGCTGAGGAATCGGAGCCCTGGGGAACTGCCTGGGTTTGGGCTTCCACGGCACACCTCAACAGCCAGGTACAGTAGGGATTATGATGATGATGCTTCAATTAAAAGCCAATTCATTAAAAGCTGGAATCATAGAACGGTTTGGATTGGAAGGGACCTTAAAGATCATTCAGTTCCAACATCCATAGTTCTTCCATACAGCTTTTTGCAATGCACCATAGGAATAATGAAAAGATACTGAATTTGATTCACCCTGGCAGTGCCCCGTTTCATGTGAGTCATCATGTACCCAATCCCTTCACTGGATTCTCTCATCCCTCAGGTTCTCTAGCATGTGGACCCCGTGCTTCTTCTCAAGCCTCATACCAAACCTGAGCAGAAAAACACTTACCAAGAAAGTGAGGAGAGGCCTCGTCTTCCTGGATGAACACATGTCGAGCCCCAGGAGGGATATCAAACATCTTAAGGTACCCTTTGGCACGTGCAGGGTCAGTGGAGGCAGCAGGGGGGGAAAGAGAAAGGAACAGCCATGGTCAGGAGTGCAGGGCACGGCCCAGCTCTGCTGGCAGCAGAGGGCATCCAGCAGCAACCGATGAGCAGGGCCAGGAGACATGGGGCCAAACTGGTTTGTAACATGTGGGACAGGCCCTCCCTGGGCTCTTCTCCTCCAGGGAGAGAAGAGACACCAGTTACAGATCCATTTGCCACTTCTCAGCTGGGATCAGTTTAATATTTACAGCCGTGCTGCTCCAATCAATCAACAATTCAGGCAGAAAGATGTTTTCTGTGTTCTTCAGCACACAAAGACACAAGCACAAGTCTTTCTCACTACTTTACCAACTCAGTCCTCAGCCAAGTTGTTGGATTGGAACTTACTGACTGCCCTTTCAGATGGTCAAGTCTGCACTGAAAGTAAAAAATTGCTCCCAAAGAAAAGTATTCTTAGTGCAAATCACAGGTAATTAGTGTAAAATTAAGGAAGCACTGCCATTAGGAAGACTAGAGTCCCTTCCAGGGATCAGTCACAGGTACTTATACATCAAGATTGAATCAAAAGCCCATTAAGCTCTCTGAGTGCAGGGAATTTCATATTCCTGTTGTTTTCTTTCTAACAACTGCAGATTAAGCAAAATCACTGGATTCTGGGACTACTGGATATACTGGCAGTCTGTCCTGCCCCTGACATAGATAGCTCCTGAGAAAATCCAAGTGAAGGAACAGAAGAGCTGGGAATAGGGAAAATCACAGTCCTGGCTGAGCAGTGCCTGTGCCCAACAGCATTTCCAATCTTTTCTTCCATCACCTTTAGAGCACGGGGAACATCAAGTTTTTGCCTGGTTTGGCATTACCTGTCCCTGTTTACAGGAAGATAGGAACTGCCATTCCCATGGATGCCTGTCTCCCTACAAACCAGATTGTTTTTAGCCTTCTTTGCCCCAGAAAGGGAAACACTCTGAGCTCCTCTGGGTAAGGGGAAGGCTCCTCTGGTCTTCCCTTAAATGGAACACCTGGAATTAGTGTCCTGAGAGCCTGGTCATTCCACTGCTTGGGTGTCACCCAGACACTCTTTAGAAGCAAAAAAATATAAATTTAATCACAGACAAATGCATTTACAGCAGATTTGGACACATCTGGGCAAGACAACCAGTCCATGGAAGTTGGACAATCTGGGCAGGATTTTAAGTTTGATGCTTGCAGAAACTGTTTTCAAGAAACTTGAATTCCTTTTGGCACCTCTGGCTTAAATGTTTCCCTGTACAAAGAGGTCAGTTAGCCCTCTTAATGACCAGATTACCCAGGCTAGGGAAAAACTATCAGCATTCCCTGAACACCTCCATCACATCCATATCCATCCACGTCAGCAGCCGATGGACAGCAGCCTATCCTGAACAGGCTCAGAGGTTGGCTTCATGCATTTTTCCCAAGGTTTGAATGACTCTGGCATTATCTGGTGTCTGTGAGTGTCACACAAACCCCAACAGCAGCCACCAGGAGTTCCAGCAGCTGTAGGCAGATGTTATTCCTACCGAGCTTTTTGGGAGTGCGGGTGTAGGTCCCCTTCACAGTCCGGCAGTGGGAGTCGTCCCCGCCGCAGACCCCGCACTGGTCCTCAGCCTTGCTGGAGCCGATTTCCTTGTCACAGCCCACCTTCTGCAGAAAAAAGGGCAAGACTGGATACTAGCAGGGAATTCTTTCCTCTAACTGTGCTGAGGCCCTGGCACGGGTGGCTCAGGCAAGCTGTGGCTGCCCCATCCCTGGAAGCGTTCAAAGGCAGGTTGGACGGGACTTGGAGGAACCTGGTCTGGTAGAAGGTCATGGCAGGGGGATGGAACTGATGGTCTTTAAGGTCCCTTTCAGCCCAAACCAGTCTGGGATTCTATGATACCAAACAATCAGTGGAAGAGAAGAGGAGCATCTCCATGGAACATGTGCTCTTCTCTAATTTAAATCTCAAGGAATTAGAGGAATACCACGCTGCAAAATGGAATTTAGAGACATCTGTAAAGTCTCTCTCTGCCTGTGGAGCCGTTCCCACGACTTGTCCCCACAGTGTCCCCAGACAAGCTGCCACTCACCACACATTCCCCACGGACACAGATGCTGTAGGGATCCCTGTAGGAGCAGCGAGTCCCGTCGTGCACTGGCTGCTTCATGTGAGCCACATCCCCTGTTTCTCTGGACTGGCAGTACAGGTGACATCTCTTGGGAGCTGTGGAGCCAGGGAAAAGAAAGGACTGCATGGAGGACAGCGATCCAGGTGTGTTCCTGACAACTACCTCACCCATGGAGTGAGGAGTGAGAACAGACAGGCAGGTTTTGGGCTCAGGATGGGGGCAGAGCAGTGGAATGGGGTGGTTTGGAAAGGCACATGTGGATTGTGGGGAATTTTCTGGGGAAAATGGGCATTTGGGGGGAAAATGGGCATTTGGGGGGAAAATGGGGACGTTCCAGCAGAAACTTGGTGATTTAGGGTAAAACCGGTGGTTTTGGGATACAAGGTGGCCATTTGGGGTAAAAAGTATCCATTTTAGGGATAAACAAGCAATATGAAGTCATAAAAGCTAATTTTAGGGCTAAACTGGGGGCCTCAGGGGATTTTAGGTGAAAATAGAGAAATTAAGGCAAGACTTGTGATTTTGAGACATAATTCTGCAACTCTGGAGCAAAAAAGTAAATTTTAGGGATAAAGGGGCATGTTTGGGAGGAAGTTTGGGACTTTGGCAGTAAAAAGGGCAAATTTGGATCAGAGTAGGGAAAATGCAGGTTAAAATCAGGGATTTGGGGCAAATGCTAATTTTTAGCCATAATGTGTTAATTTAGGGTCTCAACTGTCAATTAAAGGGATAAATAGGAGAGAAATGGATTGCTTGGGGCTAAAATGAAAAAATTTGAGTCGGAGCAGGGAATTTGGATATTAAAATCTGGCATTTAGGGGAAACTATTGATTTTCAGACAAAACAGACAAACGGGTGGGGAGGGAACCAACTTATTTGCTTTTCTGGGAGTTCTGGGCCTGTCCCAGAGATATCCAGGCCAAGGGGAATGGCTTCAAACCCTTTCAAGTGTCACTAAAGGCCCAGAGCAGGACGCACGGTCGGGGTGCTCGTAGGGCAGCCAGTGGTGTCGGCTGCCCCGGAACTCGAAGTGGGAGTTGCGCTGCTGGCACTGCTGCGCCCTGAAGTCCTCAAAGTGCTTCGGACACTCCTCGGTGCTGCACAGCTGGAACTCAAAATTGACCCCGGCGCAGTCGTCACCTCCATTGATGGGCCTGTGAGAAGAAAACATTCCAGAGATTTTCATCAGGGAGAAATTGCTCCCAGTGAGGCTGCTGAGGTCCTGGCATAGGCTGCTCAGAGAAGCTGTGGCTGCCCTATCTCTGGAAGTGTTCAAGGCCAGGCTGGACAGGGCATGGGGCAACCTGGGATAGTGGAAGGTGTCCCTGCCCATGGCAGGGGGTGGAATGGGATGGACTTCAAGGTCCCTTCCAACCCAGATTCTGTAATTCTATGGAATTCTTGGATTCTCCAAAAATGATTCCATTTCAAGGGGCTTGAACAGAAGTTCCACCCAAAACCAAAATGCCATTTAAAGTGACCCCTCTGAGGACGCTCAGGCGGGTGCGACTCCCACACCTACATTGGGTTGTTGCACTGGCGCGTGCGGAAGCGAACCCCAGTTCCACAGGTCCGTGAGCAGGAGCCAAACTTGGTCCAGGGTCCCCAGTGTCCATCCTGCTTCAACTGGTTGGTGTTCTTCCACATGCAGTGACCCTTGTAGCACCACTGAGGGAATTGGGGCAGGAAACAGGTGAGAACAGACACAGTCCCCAAATCAAAGGTATAAGCACAGTACAGGAATATTTTGCTGCTGCCTGGGGCACACTCAGATTGTACAAGTGGCTCTCCTGTATTCCAAAATAAAGGGAATTTGCTAAAATTATAAACGAGCTCAGACCCCAGGTATCTGAGTATAATTTTATAACTGAAAATGGATTGGCAGCAGGGTACCCACTAATGGGGATATTAAAGGGAAAAATCGGGCGCTAATCCTCAGCCTACATAAACATTTGCCACAGCGTGTCTGGACAATGAGTTCTGAGCAACCATCCCACAGTAACAGCATCATCTGCTTCCCTAGATTCCTAAAGGCACCTGATGGAAACTTTGCAGATGAGACAGAACCCAAAAAAAACACAACAAAGAGGTGACAGAGCAGGTTGCACCTCAGCTGGAATCTCTACGCCCAGAATGTGTTACGGCAAACCTCGTACAGCTCCCAGAATATCCCAGCTCCTGCTTTCCCCATGTTCTCACATCACCCCAGGAATGGCAGGCCATTCCCCGCTCCCCTCTGTGCCCTGTTGTATTTTATCCTGGACTCACTTTTCCTGGGGCACACTCGGTGCCATCCAGGGGAGGTCCTTTCTTGGTCTTGCAGAAGTAGGGGTTATCAGGATGGCTGCACCACAGCTGCTTGCATGGATCAAAGGTTCGGAACTGAAAAACACAACAGGCACGAGAAGAAATGCAGAACGTGAGATGATTAGTACTTTTTGACTAAGTAGATACTTGTGTATTTTATTTATACTTTATTTGTATCTTTTATTTTATTTATGCTTTTTGAATAAGGATCCAATCCACTCTGTAGATTCCATCTCTCACACCCCAATGAGCCCAGCACCTTCACGGAAGTGCCTATTTCCTGCATCCCCCAGCCCTGGGCTAGTGAGAAGAGGAAAGAAGACACCCAGAAGTAGGACAAAAATCAGATTTTTCTTCCTTTTCTTTCTCGGGATTGCTCTCACCAGTCTGTGCCACGTGGACCATGCTGCCACTCATTTTCCCATTATTCCACAGGCCCCAGAGGACTGAGCTTCCCCCATAAATATCCCTCTGCTCTCTACAGATTCCTGTAAATACTCCATTAATTTCTCTCCAATGACTATGCTCTGCAGGTCTCCCATCAGGCCACACCCCCTTGCTGTGTGTCTCTGCCTGGGTGCCTGGACGTACTGCTGTGCACATCCTATAGCCCACGCCAAAGTCGAAACGGCACTGCTCGTCCATGGAATAGTTGATGCCTGGCAGCTCAGGAAGCTTGGGCCAGTCATGCTCAAAAGGGTCGTCCAGAAGGCAGTCGTAAGAGCTATGGAAAGAGACACAGAAAAAAATACCATGAGAAGATGTATACTCCTAATTCCTGCCCCATCCCTGGAAGTGTTCAAGGCTAGGTTGGGTGGGGCTTGCTTGGAGCAAGCTGGTCTCATGGGAGGTGTCCCTGTCCATGGCAGGGGGTTTGGAATGAGATGAGCTTTAAGGTCCTTTACAACCTAAACCATTCTGGGATTCTGTGACCATCTGAGGCTTATTCCAAATTCCACTGGAGTTAGAGGGGTCTTTCGTCCTGAGCAGATGGGCCGTGGAACAACCCCATGAGAGGACACAGCATTCATGGAGCTTTTCTTACTCTCTTTTAAGAGATTTGAAGGGAAAGGGGGTCTGAAAAAAGAGGGATCAGAGACTGGCTGCACCGGGGAGGCCTTACTGGATGTATCTCCTGAGCTCCTGGCCGCTGCAGCGGGACCAGTGGTAGCGGTGGAAGGCGGCCTGCACCAAGGGGGCCATGACACTGCCCATCGCCGTCTCGTCCCCACATCTGTTCCCTTGCCCATCGTGCTCCATGCCCAGCCTGGAACAGAGAACCCCCTCAGAGCTACTGCAAAAGCAATTGTAACGAAACAGTTCTGGAAGAGGTACCAAATCTGACCCACCAGCACAGGCAGTTCAGGAGAAGGCAGTGAAGCACACTCAAACCAGCTCCTGTCTCCACTGCCTGGACCTTCCAGGTCCCTTCCTGACCTTTCCCTCACCCCAGAGAAAACAAGTTCATCCTGCCTCCCCCTCCATTCTTCCCTCACTTGTCTCTCCGTTGCTTCAACCACCGCTGCATTCCCAGGGGGTTGGAAATAAAACCAGTTCAGCTTCCACAGAGCCATTAAACCCAACACCCTTGGAGCAAGCAGGAGGTGCAGCACAGCATTTTGGTGTGACCTGATGGTAAAAGTTGTACTTACACGTGCCCAGTCTCATGAGCAACAACAAAGGCTGACGAAAACCCGTCCTCATGGTTGAGGGTGCAGCTCCGGACCGGGTGGCACATGCCCGTCACAGGAGCATATCCTACAGACAGACATCAGGGCTGAGTCTTGTGCTCAGCACAGGGATTTTAAATGAGACCCCCCCCAGTAAAGTTCCTCAGGAAAAGCTAACATTGCTCTAAGGCCAGGGCAGCCAGCCTGGCTCCTCACCCTGACCAGTGCCTGCTCTGACACATCCCAAACTTTGGGAATTCCTGCCTGTTATCATTAGTTCCCTGAGTCCACAGGATAGATGCAGGTGTCAAAGTGGCTGGGATGTCTATAAATGGAAATCTATGGTGAAAGATGCAATAAAAGCAAGGGGAGTGGAATGCCACATGCATTGGGGTTCCCAGTGATCCCTGCACACACAGGAGTTTTGAAGAGAGCTAAGAATATTTATTTACAACTCTCAAGAAAGAAACTCAAGTAGATATAAATGGCAAGGCCTCATGGCAGGTCTCCTTGCTTTTGAAAAAGCCTGCGGAATGACCAAGACGAGGAGCTCACAATGCAATTCCTAATTTTTCCTCTTTTCTGGCAGATGCCAGCCAAGAAACACCGAGCCCAGAGCTCTGCCCCAGGTCAGCTGCATTACCTTGCATACCAGCGGGCCCAAAATCTTGCCTGGTTAAGAAGATGGCATGGTCGTGGTGCTCGGCGTGGCTGGGGTCCGACTTCTGCTGCTGGTAGGCCCAGCGGCACACGTTCTCCAGGCTGCGCGAGGGGTTCCCCCTTTCGATCAGGCTGACGGACTGAGAGAGCAACACCTTAGACCCAGTGGCTCCCAGAGGCAGCAAACTCAGCTAAGTTTGCATTTTCTGCCCAGGAGATGAAGGTGGAGAAGCAGCTCGCTCACCTTGGCGTACCCCAACATGATCATTCGGACCAACACGACGTTGATGTGAACACCCAGGGACTCGTCATGGTAAATTTCATTCACCTGAATTAAAAAAAAAAGAGGAAAAATTAAAAAGAAAAAAAAACCACTGATGATACCAAGGGAACTTCCAAGGCCACGGAGATGTCTGTTCAAGTGCTTGTACCACTACAGTCCTCAGAAGAGGATTTCCACTCAGTGAAAAGTGTAGATTCACTTCCTGTCATCACATACCCCCTTCACACGGAACTTTGGGAAACACAGGTCAAGCCTCCTCTCTCGTTTAATGGATCAGGGCTCAAAGAAAAGAGGATTAGGAAAAAGACTTCAAGTACAAACCCTGCAAATCACAGAATCCCAGACTGGTTTGGGCTGGAAGGCACCTTAAAGCTTATCTCGTTCCACCCCTGTGCCATGGGCAGGAACACCTTCCACTAGACCAGGTTGCTCCAAGCCTTGTCCAACCTGGCCTGGAACACTTCCAGTGCTTCTTGTTTTGAAGAGTATTTTTTTTTTAGGAGCAACTTATACCACTGCCCTACTTTTTCAAGATAAATTAGAATTCTGTGGTCACTTCTGTACTAAAAAGAGGCTTTGTGGAAAGGAAGTTAAAAAAACAGAATTATGCAGATGGGCCAAAAGTTGTTCTTCTTGAGGCCCTTCCCTGTGTCTGGGAAGGTGAGAAATGTCCTGGCATCAGAGTGTGAAACATCTGCAGGTCCTCAATGAAGCTCCTCATTCCTCTAAAAACAAAATAAATATTATATTATGGGCAATTGGTGAGAAATAAACACGCCTGTTCAGAGGTTGGTGGGTTTGAGCAGGAGTTAGAGGGTTGTTTTATTTTTCAGTCAGGCTAAACAGAACTTCCCCTCAGGGAAAAAGGTCACTGGGAGTTGTCCAGACTGTGGGCCCTGGCACAAGGATTTCAGCCCATGATTTACACCTGAAATCCCTGAAGCTGAGAGCAGTGTCAGCAGGGCAGTGGGACAGAGAATGAGCACAGAGCTCAGGCTGCCTGTCCTGTGAAGCAATCATCCCAAAGGTCAGTTATTCCTCCCTTATTTTCTCCCCATTAATGCAACAGCACTGCTCCCACAAAGGGCTGGGCCAGGATAAGTGTTCACTACTTCCCTTGTGCCAATAGACAGCAGGAGAGTTTTTTAAACACAGGAGTGACTTCCCTGGAGACAAAAAGAACCCTGGAGTTGACCTGAAGCTTCGAGTCGTCAAGATTTCCCGATAACCCCCGTTTGATCCCGTTCTCTGGATGGCTGTGGGCAGCAGGGTGTCAGCTCGCTCTGCCTTCAGCCTCACAGCTGCTCCCAGCAGATGGAGCCACAGGTGTGTCAAAAACATGGAAGTGGTCTGGGAGGTGGATCAACCCTGCTGCTCACTGAAAAGCTTTCAAAACCAAAAAGACAACATTCTGCAATAATGTGTAATGGAGATTTAATGTTGCTGCTCCACGGGGTATGTGGGAAAAAGGAAACGATTCTCCGAGTGATGTGCTGGAAAACTTCACGTTGGTTGGGTTAAATTCATACAGGAATAATTGTTTGCCTCTCAGATTCCAAGTTCTCCAATTTAGAAGCTCTGTAAACCCAAGCAATCGTTTTAAAATTATTCCAGGAATAGAAAGAGTGTAAAACATGTAAGAATCATTCCTACATCCATAAAATTATTATTAATGGGAATCATTATGGGAAGAATTAGTCCCTCATCTTCATCCTTAAGAGATTGTTTTTCTTTCCTGGAAAACCTTATGATCCCACAGCTTCTAAGACTGATCTACTGGTATTATCAGACAGTCTGCTCTGTCAGAGAGCCATTGAGGATTTAGAACCCCTTTTCCTCTAGATATTTATGCTTTAATCAGTTCTTCTCCAGAGCTGTGCTGTGGGAGAAGTTTGGAATTACTAGAAATGGATCAAAAGTTTACTTTTTTCCCTTACTATTTTTCAACTACTCCAAATTCTTGGAATTACTCTTGACTGTGCCCTAGGAAACTACTGTGTAGAAGATGAATTAAAAGAACATCTTAAAACCAGAAAACCTCCTCCAGCGGGTCAGGCTGATCCCAGTGCTATTCTTCCCAAACCTGGTCTCCTACAAGAGCTCCCAACAGCCATTCCAGCTCCCAAACAGGAACAGGCCGCACAGTGCTTTGCAAGATACTCACGATGTTCATGAGGGTGAGGAGGTAGTTTTGGACGTGTTCTTTGCCGTGGAATCGGACAACAGAGTCATCCACCCCCAGCAGCACCTCGATGTTGTGGTCGTTGTCTCCCGCGTGGCGGCGGCGCCGCAGGGTCTCGTTCAGCTGCTGCTCAATATGGCCATGCAGGGAACTCAGTGCTCCGAGGCCAGCGAGGAGGGACTCTGCAAGGACAGTCTGCCATCAGTGCAGCCCTAATTCCTGCCTCATCCCTGCAAGTGCTCAAGGACAGGATGAATGGGGCTTGGAGCGGAGGGTGTCCCTGCCCACAGCAGGTTGGAAACGGGTGGTCTTTAAGGTGTCTTCCAATCCAACCCATTCTGTGATTCCATTATGTGACCGATGGAATTCCAGTTCCATTTCAGAAACATCCTCCCACAAAGCATCCTCACCTGCAGAGTCACCATTTCTCTGGATAAAATATTTCAGGGAGCCTGAAGAAATTATTCTCGTGGTGTAGGGCTGGGAGAAATCACCAGAAAATCAATAAAAAAATTAATTCAGCCACATGGGTCTGTAATTTATCACGGTTCTTACTCCACACATAAAATCCAAAGCTGTTACTTCCACTTATACCAGTAAAACAAAACATGCCCAAGGATCTTTGACAGGTAAAACCTCACAGCTGTAGCATACTTGGCTCTTCCCAAATCTACACCAGTATTCCAACAACCTCTGAGCAATGATCAATGAGGAACATCTCATAGCGCACACAGTGAGCTGCACACTACGCCTCCTGTGTCCCTAAGACAGTCAGGAGCAACCTCTTTCCCCCACTCTTCCCAAAAACATACAGGGATCTCCCTGCTCTACAAAGCCAGCTACAGCAACCTGCATCCAGTGGATGGAGAGGAGAGAACAGGCACCCTACGATGGCAAACTTCCAGCCCTTCTCCTATGTGCTGGAATTCATGAATGCCAAAGCTGCAAGTCCACAAACTGGCCCTTCCTGTGTTTTCAGGCACTCTCAAGCATGCCAACCCCCAGACAGCACAACAGTGGGAAAATCATACACCCACTCCAATTCCAAAAGCCGCTCCAGCTGGCAAAGCTGCCAAGCGCAGCATCCAAGGGAAACCCAGCTGGAATGCTGTCACATTGCGGTGCCCACGGCACCCATTTCCCACACCTTGCTGGGAAGCCAGGCAGGGTCCTCTCCCTAACTGCTGTGTCCAGGCCAAAACATACTGGGTCACACGAGTGACCACTATCTACTCTCATTTGTTTTCCATAATGCAGCACTTCAGTGACTTCAGACTCAAACAATCAGGCTTAATCCTAGGTTACAGGTGCTGCCAATTGGTGTTTCAGAGGATGCAGTCCCTATCTGTGGCCAAGCACTTAGCAGAACATACGGGATCTAAGTCCATTGAGTCCAACTGTTCCCCCAGCACTGCCAAGGCCACCACTAAACCATGTCCCCAGGTGCCCCATCCACACAGCTTTTAAATCTCTCTGGGGATGAGAAATCCACCACTACCCTGGGCAGCCTGTGTCAGGGTTGGACAACAAGTTCTGTAAGAAATTTTCTCTAATGTCCAACCTAAACCTTTCCTGGCACATCTTGAGGCCATTTCCTCTTGTCTGATCACTCGTTACTTGGGAGAAAGATAACACACGAGCCAACGGTGAAGAAACACACAGAGCCAGTCTGGCTGTTCAGGGATTTGAGCTAGACAGACTAATCCATCCTAATCTCATTCTGGAATTAGCTGGTTTGTTACCTCTTCCTTTTTTAATTTGCCAGTCACCTGCATCACTTACATCTCGATCTTACCTGTAGGAAAATACCATCCCATGCTCTTGTGCCAAGAGAAATGGTTATTCTGGGTTACAGCATGTGCTTGTCCTAGAGTGTAACTGTAAAATCATGGAACAACAGCTCTTTCCCTGCTACCAAACCAAGCTGTGATCTGCCCAGACCTAATTTCATCAATGCTGTTATCAACCAACCCTCTGTGTACCTCAAGAGAACCCTCAGCATCACTCCCATGGGAGATTCTTACCATTTTATTTTATATTGTAAAATACATGGGCTGAGTTCTGTGCTAGTGATAGAAGCATTCCTTAATTATGCATGCATATACAACTTCCATCCATCCATCCATCCATCCATCCATCCATCCATCTTTCTCTCATATGTTCTCTCGCTCAATTGCCTAATTTAGCCTTTTTCTGAATATACAGCTAAGAAAAGTATCTAGGGAAGATGCACATCTTCACTAATTCAAAATTAAACTAATGAGAAATCAGTATGGAACCAACTGAGATCAATCCAAGTCCCTTTCCAAAGAGTGTGTTAATGTACAAAATGTCCTCAGGGACAGAGGTGTTCTGCAGCTACTAAAAAATTCCATTCTGCTATTCTCACAGTAAGGAAACGAGGCCAGTCCACCCTGTCACCGCCTCCTGAGCCTTATTTTGAAGTGCGCCTTTTGAAAAACCAGCAAAGGAAAAAAGAATCACTTAGTTCAAATGCACATTCCAACAGTTCCAACCTAATCCTCACTGATTTCCACACAAATTGTGTACATGCAACATTTTTGTGGCACTGCCCGTACTGCCTAATTGTGAGGGATCAGCAACAGAAACCACCCAGGTCGTCAGGGCTAAGACACGATGACAGGATGTTCTCATTAGGTTCTGGGGTGTGCTGGAACTCGTGTGCTTTGATTTATTAGGTCCATAAAAACCAAAATTCTGGCAAGTTACACATCGTCCCTTATCTTTTCTTGAAGAATTGCCTGAAATTGCCTTTTAGTCCAGAAGCACCAAATGACTTTCTACCACCACCACAACAGTTTTGTGGCATGAAAAGAATGTGTCCTGCTCTAAGGTCCCTGCCCCAAACCCCCTCCCCATGTGGAGCACTGACACTGGGACCTGCAGTCTTGACTCCACTATTTGGATCCTTAACATTGTCACGGTCTCTGTAGGAGAGTTTGTTGTTTGCTTAACTGCTGCCAAAACTTCTGCTTGTTTGTTTTTGGGGGCTGAGGGAAGTTTGTCTCTGCAGCAACCCCAACTGAGCCAGCTGGCCATAAAAATACACAGCTTTACTTGATGTTTCACCGTACGCTCAAGGCTATATCCATGAAGGGCTTCCAGAAGCCCCTGCAGAGTGTCTCTCTGGGATATTTCACAATGAATAAATATTATCTGTGAACTTTTGATAACACAAAGCAAGCCAGCTCTGCTGCTACAGAAACACAGTGCCGTTACACAAAAGAGAACATTGGATTTAACATTTCCCTCAGGGCAGATGGAAGAAATCACTTAAGCATTAACAAAAAACAAAGCAGAAAAGCTCAGAACAGCTTGCAAGTCAGAGTCACTGAGGTTAGAAAAGACCCTTCTGACCACTGAATCCAACTGCTCATCCACCACCTGGATCTCATCCAGGTCATGAGGATGGAAGTGCTGCTGCATCTGTGAGTCTTGGGATGTGGCAGATAAGGTTTGGTGGTGGTGTCACCTCTCGTAAAGGTGTCTTGGTGCCACAGGAGGTGTGAGCAGAGGAAAAAGACACTAAAGCATTTCCTAATGGAAATAAAAACTCCAGCAATCAGGTTCAGACACAGCTCCACTTTCAGGACAGTTTCACCACACTAAGGAATGAAAAAAAGAGAGAGAAAAAGTTCTTCTGACTTCACATGCAGACCTCCTGAGATGATTAAGCTTGGAGAATTACCTCTGTTTATGTTCTTCTCCAGTGGGATCTTTGGAGTGACAGTGACTGGCAGAATGACAAACAATCAGGGATTAAAGGAAGGGCTGAAGCCCAAGGCTGCAGGATTAGTCACAAAATGCAAGAACTCCATGGGCCACAAACGCAGACCCCATCTCACTTTGTTCTTACACTTAAAAGAGCAAAGGAAACATTCCGGAGTGCCGACTGCTCCCATGAAATATGTGCCTCTCTGGTACCTGAGCAGTTCCAGCTGCAGAGTGATTCTGGGAAGGATGGAAGATTTCCTGTACTATATTCCTTGTGCTGACATCATGGGCAGGCCCTTCCCTTCGAAGCACCATCAGCAAGAACAGCTCTTAGCCCTCATTTACACCAGGGCTCGATGCCAGCGACACACTCAGGGAGCCACGTAGAAATACATAATCCTCTATGTATTTGAATTATGTTTAGAGCCAACTCAGGATAAACTTTTCCAATAGAAAAGGCTGGAATCCTACCCTGTAATTTTCTTGTCATCACTTCCCTCCCTGGCATGAGGCTTTCTAGGACTGCAGGTTATCCTTACCTGGCAGCAAACACACACACAGAACAAAGCCAGAACTTAAGGAAACTATAATTAAATAGGCCTGAATTTAGGTCAACTATTAACTGTTCTTTTTCCATCCCATGACCAGAAACAAACAGCAAAGAGGAATGCCAGCCTGTTCCAGAGATCTCAGTGCTGGAGAACACTCCCTGGACAGTCTGCAACAGCTCTGTGCTCACCTGATTGATGGTGAAAGTGCTTTTAGATCTGTGGAAATTTAGTAGGGACGGTGCTGGCAGAACTGTCGCTGTGAGGCTCTAACATACAATCAGAAGAAGAGGAATAAGGCTCAGGATCAAGCTGAGCTTGTTTGGAATAAAGATACTGCCCTCTAATAAGCAAAAGCTGAGGGAGGACACTGGAAGAGCAGAGGAGAAGCCCCAGAGGCTGCTCTCTGCACAGCCCTCGGACACAGCAGCACCTTGCCTTGCCACCACTAATACCAGATCACAGCTCCGCGCTGGCTTAGCACCGCCTCAGGACTTGCCCGGCCTTGCCCTGGCTCATCTGCTCTGCACCTTATTTTTAGCTGGGCTTTAGCCCTAACAGCCAACTTAGCCAAAAGGCATTTATCCTAGAACTGCAAACCATGTCTCCCGGAATTCCTGCTTTCCTAGCAGCAACAAATCCTCCCATTCCCCAGTTCTTTAATTATTTAGCTCTCTCCCTATATATAGCATGAATTCATAATTTTATTTTGGAGGTGCAGGTGATTTGGTGGTTAGTTTTGTTTGTGGAATTATTTTTTTTTTTTAGAACAGGCTAAAAATACATATTTATTACATGTCATTATTCAAAAAACTTAATTATGGGTAGGGCTGGAGTCTGACTTTGACCCTGAATCTTGAAGTATGAAAATCTATTAAAAACAGTCTCTTGACAATTCCAGGTCTTTAACCAAGACATCATTACAAGCTTTCACTTTCACTCTTCCTTCAGTTTAGCAACTTACACGTGCAGCTCAGAGACTTTAACAGTAATAAACTGAATTTTTCTGCTTTAATCCCAGGAGAACATTCTGTTGAGTAAAGGCCAGAACTTTTTTTGGACATGTGAGGAAGACTTGAGCATTTGGGTCTGGCATTTTAGGAGACCAGAACGACACCTTCTGCTGGTGCTTATATACAAACAGAGGACGTGTAGAAGCCCATGGGTCACATATTGGACACAATAAACCAAGCCAAGCCATCCCTCTGTCACTTTACACCACACCAAGCTCTTCAGCTCAATATCAATGGCACCCTTTAAACACAGCTGCAGTAAAAGGTGAAAAATAAAAAGGAAAAAAATGTCCAATTTTGCAAAATCATCATCTGTATCGATGTCCAAAAGTATGGAAAAAGCATCTATAGAGGCTCTGAAATTTGGTCTGCAGATGAAGAAAAGTAAGTCAGCAACAATGTGCAGCCTGGCCCACTGCTGAGGTACCTGGGATGCTGGAACCAAACCCAGTTTGGATATGGGAGGGCTTGATTTTACAGCTCAGAGTGGCCAGGCTTTACTCCCAAAGTTTCCAGCTCTTAAAAGCACCGAATCTACGACCTTCCAAGTCAGACACTCACCCAGGAACATGAGAGAGCTCTGCATTAACAAGCTTAAAAGCACTCATGCCTTCAGGTATCATTACATCAACCCAAAAGTAATTCTTACTTCACAAAGCAGTACTCTCAAAGCATCCCTGGATTCCTAACTGGAATAATGCACTGTAAAAGGACAGAACAATCCAGAAAAAGGGAGCACCCACTACGTGCTAAAAGCACGGGTTACATTCATAATTTATCTGCTAATTCAGAGCTTACTGGAAGAAGACATGCTGGATGGCCTGAGCTGTCTGCATTTTTGGGCAGCTTCCCAAACAGATGCCAACAGTCTTCACAGGAATTCCGGGGTCTAAACTCCTTAAGCAGATATTTTCAGCACCAGAACACTACTGCGAGCTTCCAATGCTCGAGGAAGTTGCTCTGGCAGAGATGCAGTCCCTGCAGTGCTCATTAACTAAGTCATTACAGCAAGGCCTTAACATTCTCTCACTCCTTACTCCTTGGCATCTGACCCAGCTTCTGCCAGCTGGCTGAAAGAACAGCAGCAGCCAAGCTTATTTCACAGGCCCATGGAGTGGTTTGGGTTGGAAGGGAGCTTGAAGCCCACCTCCTTCTGCCTCCTGGCCACGGGCAGGAACATCTACTGGACTAGTTTGCTCTAAGCCCCATCCAACCTGGCCTTGGACACTGCCAGGGATGGGGTAGCCACAGCTTTCAGGGAAAAGACAGTACATGAATTTTCAGTGGCAAAGACTGGGGCAAATGGGAGTAGTTCCCACAGTGGGCACTAACTACTCCTTGGGTTTTTCATTTCTTTGGAATAAAGGGAGAGCTGTGTTTACATGCAGCTGCTTATTTTTAAAAGCTGTGTAAGGAATGTGTTCCTAAACACGTGGGACCTTTTACTGCCACAGGAACCGTGCGAGAGGACACAGCCCGGCTGGTGATGCTCTGCAGGCCCAGCCACAGCCCTTTTCATCAGCAAGCAGCCCACTGCCCACTGTCAACAGCAATTACCCTCTGCTCACCACTTTATCTGCCCTAAGCCTCTGGAAGTCAGCAAAGCCTGCTACACTGTCCAGACACAACAGCAGGACATCGGGACAGAGCCCAGTTCCCTTAGAAGGGGATTATCCTGAGCAGGGAGCTGTGCCTTGCTCACACAGCCACACCATCCTCCCCAGCCCTTGGGAATCAGGGACGGAGCTTGACAGCTGCTGAGGAAGGACTTGTACAAGCCACCAACGTACAATTTAATAATTCACCCAAATATCCTAAATGTGTTCTCTGGATCAGCCCCACGAACGATGTAAAATCCCTGCATCAGAGGCCTGCCACTCTGATCCATGCAAAGGGGAAAGCTCTCCCACCATGATCGATGCAAGGGGAAATCTCAAGAAAGAATCTTTGGCCTTTTCCAGTACAGATTTGCTTTCTCCTGCCTGTGGAGAAGCCAAAGAGCTTGTCTGAAGGGCTTGTCTGGGCAGCCAGAACTGCTGTCCAGCTGGAGAGCAGAGCCACGAGCAGCTGAGGCAGCTAAGCTTTTCCATTAGAGTAACCAACAGTGAAAACACATTGTAAAAATCCAAGGGAAGAATGCCAGTGGTGGCAAGGTGGGGCACAGCAACCTGCTACTACAAAAATGCTAAAGGACACTGTGGTGGCAACAGTGGACAAAGCAAAATGGTACTCTGAGTGTTTTTTTCTGTAAATGAAAGATACAAACACGCTTCTCACTGACTTGCTCCAAGTTCTCTTGAACCTCTGAGAGACAGAGCAGCCCACTACCACAACAAATTAAGGACCAGGTAACACTGGGATCTGGGTCCTGCCTGCTGCCTTGGCAGCCCTCCCTTGGCCTCTATGAGTGATGGAGCTCTGGAATCTGGATAACCCATCTAGAGGTCACTGGCTGGAGCGAACATGTGCCCTGTTACAATAAAACACAGAATCACTGAATTGTTAAGGTTGGAAAGGACCTCTAAGAGTCTCAAGTCCAACCATGTGACACCTGAAGTCTAAAAGGCCAAATAAGAAATTGAGGAGGGAAGAGATTAAGCTTCGTCCAAATGCCAAAGCCAGAAGTTTTGCACATAAAGAAATCAAAGGAGATTTCTGAATTTATTGGGCCTTAAGCCACTCCTTTCCACATCTCACAGAAGGCTCACAGAAGACATAGAACAGAAAGAATAGCTGGGCTTGGTTCCATTCTAAACTGAATGAACGTCTTTACGGGTATAGAAGGCAAAATTATTCCTCAACACCCTCAGTGTGATTCCCTTGCACGGCCACCGGCACAGGTGGAAACCAAGGATGTGAACACCATGGGCAGACTCAGCTATCCCATGGCTTCTGCTGAGATCAACGTCTAAAGGAGACAGGAGAATGGAATTCACAGGGATCACTCACACAAAAGGAACAACTGAGTGTGTAAAACTGGCAAAAAATGTGGGAAAATATTTATGCAGCCCACATGACCGAGACAAAGAGAACTCCAAATGCCCTGCCAGTGACAGTGAGTCACCAAGCGCAGGTGTGCGACAACGGGTCACTTCCTGCCAATGTCTTTCTCCCCCGTTACTCGATAATGTGGCTGAAAGCGTAATTGTCCTTAATTGCTCAGTTGGCACTAAGTGGATTCCAACCTTCTGGGAGGACAAAGTCCAACAGCTGGGTTTTGGAGCCCAGCCTTCTGATGAGCCCGTGCACCTGCAGTGACACTGGCCACGTCCCAGGCAGGGCTCCTCGACCGCTGCAGCCGAGTGCCAGGCAGCAGCAGAGCCACGTCTGCACACAGGAGAGGTCCCTTCCCACCACAACATCCCAGGATTCCACAGTCCCATGATACACATGCACTACATTTGGATACATACATTGCATCACAATATTTAGGTACTAAGGTACGTAAACCTGAAGTTTTGCAGTTTCATTTGCCCATCAACCCCATCTCAAGGTGAAATCCTTACTTTTTTAATGAACTTGTACACAAGAACTGGCTGAATAAATGATTATGGAGTGATTTTTTTTGGAGGAATTAAAAAAAATACATGAAGCGAGCAATTATAAATATATCCAAATAAATATATTTGGGTCAACAAATTCTGATTCTTCATTGAAAAACAGTATTCAGTGTCACCCAGGCAGATTTTGTGAAATCACGGAAAGTCAGTCAAAGCTGTCTCCCACTCAAGAATTCTCTGGAAGGGAGGATTTTAAAACTGGAAGGGCTTACAGGGAGAGAACAGTCCTGAAGTAAAAGCTAGCTCTCAATTCTCACAATTCCTTACAGAGCAGTACCCCACCTACCCACAGCTCTGTCTTTAATTACATAGAGTAAGTGTGATGCACTTACAAAAACCACACAGCCTGACACTAGACATACTGACATCACACTATTTTTAGTGAAAAAACACAGCAAATGGGCAGCTTAGGAGGGTTGATTTTCACTGTCATACCACTGAACTGGTTTGCAAACACGAGTGTCCCATCAACACTTTTCCTGTGTGTGGCCATCTGCAGGGGGAAGAATTTTCTACAAGGCCCAAACATAGGCCCTCAGAAATGAACACAGATTTTTTTCATTATGGATCCACCCCCCTTTATACTTTCCTTCTTTCATATAGACTCTTACACAATGAAGCACTTTTTTTTTTCCTTTCCACCTCACGAAATTCCTGCGAGCGTGCCAGCCTCGCCTGCACCTCGCACAGATGTGTTATGAATCTAACTCGCACTGTTTCCACACAGGATATTTTGATCATTCCCCTCTCTTTTTCCCCATCCCAATCCCGTCCAAAATAGCACAGAGTCATAATCATAAATTCTCCTGTTCTGACCTAAAAGACCATTCTTTCAAAGACTGTTTCTCTTGAAAAAGCTATGACTAAGGAGAAGGAGTTTTTCGGCAAGGTTCATCCCTGCAGTCTGCCATGGGAGGTGAGACCTGCTGGAAGCATCTTCCATAGGCAATTAGTACTTCTTTCTATCCAGAATCCACCTTTTCTCTCCTGACACTCAAGAACACTCAGATAAAACATGCAATTCCAACTCCTAAGTGCAAATTAATGCAAATAAATTGGAACATTATTGCTAGAACCTCATCACAATGTGTGAGTATCTAAAATGCCATTTATTTGTGGAATGACGCTTCACCAAGTGTTTCCTGCCCCTTCAGTAGCACTCTCTCAATGAAGCTGCTCCTCAAATCCAAGGAATTTTCCTGTGAGAGGAGAGCTGCCAACTTTCCCTCTTTGGCGAGCAGGGTCCCATTCTTGCACCTCTCTCCATTTCCTGCCCAGTGTTGCTTTAATGAGCCCTCCAGTCTGGTGGAAAGCTAACAGAGACAGCGAGAAAAAGCATAATAATAAAAAGGAGAAGAACCTGAGAGGGGAGAAGATTTAGGAAGAATTTTCCATTGAATATACTATGGGTCTGACTAGAAATATGACAAAAAGGAAACAGTTCCCCTCTGCAAAAGGAGGAAAACAGCCCAAGTGTTCAGTTTAGACACAGAAAAGGACCTCTTAAGCTAAACAATACATTTAATGACTTAGAATTACACAGAAGAAATGCTTAGTCAAATACTGTGTTGCAGAAAACGCAGCAAGAAAGACAGTCCTATGCACCAAAAGCAATTAAGAGTGTGATTTTCAATCCCATTATCCAAAAATGCAGCCTTCATCTTGGATTCAACCACTAACTAACTAACTAACTAACTAACTATCCCAGCTCTGGATCCCAGTTTGATACTGTGGTTGCAGTGGCTGAACTCCCGAAGGAGGATGGCAGTGGGAATGATGCAAGAGTCGCAGTCCAAGGTGAGAGAAAGGCTGTTCAAAATTAGGAGACAACAGAACCAACCAACGTAGCAGAAGAGTGGAAGTGGCACAACAGCAAATAATACCAAATTTAAAAAGTGTATCCAAGCATTAGTCACGGATAATAAGCCTCTCTTTCTCGCCACATGGAATTTCAGCCATTTTTCAAAATTCCACTGGCATAAATATAAAGGAAAAGCTCCAACTATAAACTGTCACTGAATGCTGTTGAACTCGGGCTCCTGCTTTTTTTTCCATGAATGCACTGTAAGTCAGCATTCCAAGAGTAACAAATGTCTCCAAACCCAAGCTATTTCCCAACAATCCATGGACCTCGAGAGTGTCCAAGATAACAGCAAAAATATGCACAAGGCCATCCTACCCAGATACCACATCAACAGAGGAAGGGGGTGTCCCAAAACCCCAGGACGATCTGCACAAAGAGGGTCTTGGGTTGGGACAACAAACAGCTTCAAAAACCCAGCCGAGCACAAAGATCACTATACTGCTGACCTGAAAATCCTGAAAAATAACATCCAGGTCATTAGCAAGACAGAGCATCTGCTTGGGATTGCAAAGAGTGATTTGGAAAGAAGTTCCAAAGTTCCACTGTGGAACAGCCACTTCCAAACTGTGGGCATCAGCTTACCCACTTCTAGCTGGGGTAATAACCTGCAATGCCTTTGAATCCCACTCAAGCTGTAAATATAATCTTTGTCCCAAATAAATAATAAATCTTCACAGAAGATGCTGAAAGCAGCTTATTATGCCCCAAGTACCTAAAAGGTTTCACAGATGCTCTTGGTTGTCCAGTTCTGCTCTTCCACAGAAAAGCACCTGAGGGAACTCACTGTCCAGCAGCACAGCTTTCCAGTTTCTCCCTGGCTTTCCAGCTTCTGCCTCAGCTTCCCTGGCACTGCAGACACAATCCTATCTTTTACCTGTGCCAGTGCCTCACCACTCTCATTGGAAGCTTGTATTGCAAAATATGGAGTTATATGGAGATACTGGCAGATGGAACACCTGTACACTGTGCACCTGTACACCTGTGAGGTTCAGAAAAGGGATGTTAAATTCAATGCAAGGAGTTCTCTCTCTTGAAAGGAATTTAAAGTCTAATTTCTTAAGGCTTTAAGAACAGAGACAGGGCAGCTGGAGGCAGAGGACTCTGGATTTCCATGAAGCCTTACATCTGACAAACAGCTGCGTGGCAAAGGCTCAAGAACACAAGTGCTCAGCTTTAGATCCTACAGATACAGACATGGAATGACCTGCAGGAGACATTGCTGCCTTTCCTCCATCACTTCATCCCTCAAATGCCACAGGTTTCTTCTTTATATGGAAACAAACATCCTGAATAAGTGGTACTAGAGGGCCTGATGAAGAAAAAGGCATCTGGGGTCCAGTGCCTAATGAATTTCTCTCACTATCAGAAATTCTAAGTGAGCCTGGAGATGGAAAGAGAACACATCTGCTCCCTGCAGTGCTGGTGAGATGTTCCTAATAACGATGCAGATGTTTCCAAATGGCAGTGGATGGGATGCCCAGATGGCTTTCATTGTCCCATTTTTCCAAGCAGCCTGACAAACTTCAGATGTAAAAAAACCAGATATGAATGATGATTCTGTCTCGCCATCAAAAAAAAAAAAAAAAAGAGCATGTTTGACAAAGAGCAAACAAAGCAGATCTGAGGAGGTCAGAACTTCATCAGCCTTCCTCCAGTTAAACCAAGTGTCTAATCGACCCCCACAACTGTGCTGCATGAGCCCTCCAAGAACAGATACTTTTAATTGATTTATCTCCCCTTGTGTTCCCCATTAAAGAGCACTGTTAACTAAAGGAAGACTGATTTTTATTTCTAGTAGTAAATGTTCTCAGCATCAGAAACTTGGAAGCTTTGAAGTGCTGGAAGTAATGAAACTATATTGTTACTTATTCTTGGCAGGGAAAACTCTGATTAAGAAAAGGGGCTTGAAATAAATCAACCCTGTAAAAGCAAATTGAAAAATACGATTAAAATACCAAAGCAGAGGCTCAAATACATATCTTTGCAAATTCTCCTGTGATCAGGAATAAAAAGAACATGGAGTAGGCTATGAAAGAACCTGAGCAGAACCCAGGGATATGGTAGTGCACTTTCAAGGACTGTTCAGGATAAACTATTTAAAACAGTTCCCAAAATTAATTACATGGTTTCTGGATATTCACTGCCTTGGTTAGAACTGAGCATTCAAAAAGAAAATAAATAAAGTGATAAATTATTTTGTGAACTGGAATTTTATTGTTATCGTAGATCTATGGAATACAGGGCTGTTGCTGAAAATCAACAAAATCTATGATGCTACTAGTTACATCCTATCAATTAGAGTTTCTCTATAAGCCACAGAGTATAATGAGTTACCCTTTCACTCTAAGGTACTTCTCAGGAGTTTTCAAAACTGGTTTTGCCACAGATCAAATAACAGCAAGAGATATACTTGGAATTGCTCTCAGTCTAGAAGCACCAGCTGAATTTTTCATGTTCAACAACATGAATTTTATGTAAAATTTGAGATATTTGCTCTATGTTGTGAGGGAACATGGAAGATCAGAATGCAGTTTCCTGAGCTTCCTTTCTGCCCTAAGCAAGGGAAAAAAACCCCACAAAGAATCTTCATCATCTAATCACAAATACTCAAAGGCAAATGAAAATTTACATCCAGAAACAAAAGGAAAAAAAGACACTAATTTGTAGCTGGTTGTAAATTAGCTCCCTAACTTGGTTAGCAAGTCCAAGACCTAAGTGAAAAGCGAATTACTACTTGGCAGAGCAGCCTGCAATCATCCCCAGTGACTCTGCTCAAGTGACATTTAGAGCTCCTAAGAAACATCCTCAGCAGCTTCTTCTCTTCCCCCGGGTTCTCCTGTCCTGTCCAGACACCTCCCACTACCCCAGACTGCTCCAAGCCCCCTCCAGCCCGGCCTTGGACACTCCCAGGGATGGGGCAGCCACAGCTCCTCTGGGTCACCTGTGCCAGGGCATCATCAGCCCCAGAGGGGAGAATTTCCTCCCAACGCCCCATCTAACCCTGCAGTCTCTGGCAGTGTGAAGCTGATCCATGCTGCAGACTGCAGAAATTCCCAGACCCACAAACCTTCACTCTCTGCTTGCATGGACCTTCTCAAATCCCACAGTACCACTGCACAGCACTTGGAAACACAGTGCAGAAGAGCCTGGACAGGAGGGATATACTGAACTGGTAAACTACTACAGTGTTAACTTTGACATGAAACAGAGTCATCCAAACCCTTCAGGCCCAGAGGTTACTTTGATGCTCAAGGGCAACCATCACTGACTCCCACCAATCTGATTCCATAAATAATTAACAGTTACTACTACCTCTTACCTTAATACCTCTAATAGATTTATTGTCAAGGAGAGAAAAGCAGAACTACTACTCCTCGTGGAATTGTGACTTAATGTTCTCTGGAGCTATTAGTGAGGAGAACTGGAAAGGCAGAGCAGAGCTCTCCATTAAGAAAGCACAGAGAACCTTGGATGGCCTTGCATCACCTGTTTCTGTTTCCAGAAGAGACTAAAAAAGCTCAGTCTACACTGTGTTAACCCTGTTAGAGTTGAAAATTTATTATCTGAAAGATTTTAGGTGTTATTAGGATTTTGCACAAGATGATCAGTGTATTTGGAAGTTTTTACTCTAATTGGCAATAACCAGGTGGTGTTGATTTATTATTTGATATCTGTAGGATTACAGAACACAATTACTTAGCAAATTGTTATTCAAACTCTGTGATCCAGATTTTGCATTTCTGGCTACAGGACAGTAATTTGACACAAACAGATAGCACTTGCTAATCAAGTGTGCATTTTCACACACACTCGCAGCCCATCCCTCCCTGTCCCCCATGGAGGATGCACCTGAATCCAGCTTTCTCCAGATATCCAGGTGCACTGGTAGGCATCCCATGCAGAAATACGGGAGAAGAAGGAAAATCCTGCTGCTTCTAGCCCCTTGATGGACACAGCACGTTGCCAGGAACAACAGGAAGGACAAACCTATTCCCTGCAGGCAAGCCACTAGCTGCTGGGAGGCAGCAGCCTGCTTGATACCTGGGTGGAGAGGTAAAATGCCAAAGGAGACACAAGGGCATGCCTCCTACGGATAGGTCTTCCAGCCTTTCCAGGGAATGTTTAGAAACAGGCCCTGCCAATAACGCTGAAAAGCAAGACACACCAACGAAATGCTTCCTTTGGCTACTCACAAAGTTCAAGCCAGCTAAGCTCTTCATCCCTCCCTGGGTTCTCTTCCCAAACCACACGGTACTTGATGGAATCCAACACAGATTTCCCACAGGTCAGCCTCTCCCTGTCACCACGCACAAGAAGTCAGCTTCGCTGAGACATCAATTCCCTCCTTTCCAACTCTAACTGCAGACTCAGAATTTGTGTGACTTTTAATAACCTCCAGAACGCTAATTATCTGGCTCATCCTGTCCCATGTTATTGGAATACTCCAAAGAATGATTAGGCAGAGTATTCTGGAAAAAACCCCTGTTTTCTTAGCAAACAACAGCTGGGTCACGCTGTTACTCTGCAGTGTTTTACTATTGCATTTTGGCAAGATTTACGCACTTGTGTAACCCAGAAATGGAGCTGAAGAAACTCAGCCCACTGGGGGAAACGTGAAGCATGAGGCTGATGTTCTCACGTTAGTCATTTCCATCCGCATTCCTGTCAGCTCCAGCTGCCCAATTCCCTGTCATCCCACATATGACAAACCAGATAATTTGTCATTCACTTATCATCTACACCATGTCTTGAAGGGATAAAGGGAAGGGTGCAGTGAGCTCTGGGACATCTTGGTGTAATGCATGGGGCACAGCAACAATTACTCCACAGTAACCCCACAGGGACCCCAGCAAAAGCAGGGGCATGGCATCCAAATTGCTCATTCAAAACACACCGGATGCATTTTCCTTCTCTGTCATAAATCACGGATGCCAACATCTCATCCAAGTATTTTCAAAGATATAAATGAATAAAATTGCCCTCAGTTTGGATTCTTAAGCTGTTTCTAGAATCTTCCTATAAATTTATTGAGCATCAAACCCATTAAAAACCAGGTGTCTCACAGTGGGGCAAAATGCTAAAACTGCAGAAAATTGAGGAGGAGAAAGTCCAGCAAGAGTCTTACAGTATGGGAATCACTCTTCTATGTTATGACACAAAGTGCAATGTTTCAGTTCACTTTCCCATCAAAAGCCTGCTGTAGAACACAGGCTGATTAAACAGGGCTCTTTGCTCCCAGTGGAAGGGTCTGTTGGTGCTCTCATTTCGGTCCTAAATTTGTAGGATGCGCATGTGAAACACATGAACAAGCCTCAGCCCCCGCAAGCTGTGGGAGGATTCATTTCCTCCGGCTCCTGACCTCTAATTCACATAAACTCCCCCTGATAATGCATCTCTTCTGATTCTCATTCCCATATTCTCAGAGAGTGCCATCCTGGTATGTATGTCCTGGTCCATAAAGAGCACTTGTAACTGTCTCATGTGCACCTTTCTGATCAAACTCAGTGGTAGAAATAAGGCACTTCCCAACGAAGCAAGGGACCTCAGTACTACACGGACACCCAAGGGTGATCCTCACACCTCGGCATGTCTCTCCCAGATTACTTTGAGAATGTCATCTAGAAACCAAACAGGCTCCTTCACATAGGACCACCTGCTTACACAATATTTTAAAACCTCTCCGGTCTGTTAGCACCACTGTTTATTGGAAGTTTTCTTATTCCTATGCAATTTGGGGGCACAGGGAGTTTTTATTGGAAAACAGTATGAGTCTTGGAATGGCCACAAGCTGAATGTACTGACCTGTCTCCATTTTTTCAATTTTCCCTTCATACAGATTTTTTCTGTGTGTTTTACTACTCTGGCGCTGGGTGCCTGCAGTTGGAATGAAGCCTTTATTCTTGGTTTTATTTAAAAATCATTTTCCTTTGTTATTGCCAAGAATAGAAGACGACTTAAGCAGATGGATGTTCCTGCTCTCATCATCAGGCACAACCACAACCTCCCCGACACAGACAGAGCACATCAGTCACTTCACAGCACCTTCTGATCCACTCCTGCTCAAGCTTTTCTTTCTTAAAAAAACTGTAAGCTTTTCCTCACTATAAAGTCTGTGTTTCCCTTTGCTTCCCATACATCCATCACCAACACTCCTTTTCTTTTATACCATGCTGTGCTCCTCCTGTTCTGTTTGATTACTTAAGCAAACTGTTACCTGAAAACAGAAGAAAAAACCCAATCCCACAAACTATATTCAATGACGAACTTCAGAGAATCCACTTCAGTTTCAATTTAAGAGAAGAAGGCTAAATTAAAAGCAAAAGCTCCAGAAGCACTGATCAAAGAACAGGATGTCCTCAGACAACACAGGTTATTGCCATCAATACAAGTTATTGGTGGCCCTCTCTTGGGGGACTACAAGAGAGCTGGAGTGAGACTTCTGACCAGATATTAGGAAGAAATTCTTCCCTGTGAGGGTTGTGAGGCCCTGGCAGAGGCTGCCCTATCTCTGGAAGTTTCCAAGGCCAGGTTGGATGGGCCTTGAAGCAAGCTGGGATAATGGAAGGTGTCCCCTGCCCATGGCAGGGCGTGGACAAAGATGATCCTTAAAGGTCCCTTCCAACCCAGACCATGCTGGGATTCTGTGATTATACAAGAATGTCCATACTGAACAGAGGATATTACACAACACGCTGTAATGAGTCTCCACAGAAATCATTTCCATCTTCCCCATCGTTCTGATGCACCAACTTGTGTGGTGAGCTGTGCAGCATCAAAAATATCCTCCACCAGAACACAGGTCATGAGAAATTCTGCTGAGAAAGAGCTCAGACACCCTCCGGCACGACAATGTCCCTGAGAACCACTAATGTGCCTGGGGAAGTGCAGAGGGAGGTCTCCCAGGCAGGCAATAGTCTTCCCATTCTTCTACCTTCTATTCCAGGGTTTCATTCCCAGGCAACCAGGAGCAATTCCCAAATCATTTCTTCCTCCTACATGTTTCCCACCTGGGACAAAGACACTCGATGCCAGTGCCATGGCAACCCCATCAGACACACAAGCACTTTGGTTCTTTGGGGAAAATGAAAATTCTGAAAGGAAGCTAGGAGATAAAGGCTCCTACTCCTTGTTTCCCACTGTTAGGAAGTAATTACAAAAATACTTTCATCTCAAGTGCTTGCTGGGTGAATAGGTTGTCATTTAAAAAATACTATGGTGTGAAGAGGAGGATGAAATAGGAAAGCTCTGAGGACATGACCATGCTGTGTAACTGCTAAGCTCAGGGCTGGTTCTCATCATTCTACCACAGAAAAGTGCAAAGAAAAAATGATAAATGAACAAACAGGAGGAAAGACAAACTGAATACTCCGTTATCAGCTTGAGCAGCACACGATCCAAACCATGCCTCATCATCCTGCTGATGTCAGTTTGAGTGTTCCCACTGACTCCATCGGACTTGGATCAGGCTTCTAGGTTTCTGAAATGTAGCTTGGGTTTTATTTTACCACACTCCTGAGCCAAATTCAGTAGGACTTCCACAGAAGGTCTCCTAGGTGCAAATTTGATTGTAAATTCTACAGGTTCTTTGCTGTTTCTCTTGGTCTTGAGCACTTTCACTGAATAAGGTTAATGATCACATATTTCAGTGATGTTTCTCACCTTATTAACAAGGAAAAGCTTCTTTTCATCCACCCAGACAGAGTAAGATCATTGTTATACCTCCAAAACCTCCCAAACTCAGGCTTGTCCTGAGAGCATTTCCTTCCATTCCTGAGTAAAAAGCTGTTTTGGTGAGAAAATCGTAAGGATTTATTTAAACCATGTTTTAACATGACAGCCTCATACACTCTTCTGTTTTTTTCAGCCCTGTCTGCACAGCTCATTTGCTCTCCGTCCCTCAGACCTTTCACCCCCAACATGGAGACTTGGCCTTTGTTTATTTTACCCTTAAGGATAAGTATTTTTTGATTTAAGAGACATTACTTGGGAGTAACACAACACGAATGCTGGCTACCTGTAGTACTCAACCCAAATGAGAAGCACAGATGTTCAGTGTCTTTAGGATCAAGACTGGGGAAGTCGAGCTTACAAATGTCATCCCAGGGCAATCTGACACAGAAAAGCTGTCAGGAGACTGTCATGTGTATTTACACCCATGGAGACCTCTAGACACTGTCCTGCTCTGTGATACAATTCCCACACCAGACCTAACCAGATGCTCATGCCAGATGCTTAAAAACAAATGTGCAGTGTCACATCCCACTACATTTAATTGTTCTTTCAATGGCTGGGATTTCCCATGGGAGGCCTTGCCTTCCACCCCACAGAAGTGGAAGCTTCCTTTGTCCAGGGGAACTAACCTGAGCTCAGCACTTCAAACCAGCAAACACCCTGTCTGATGGACATCACAAGGAGCAAGGAGGATTTTGGGTTAATAAGATGATTTTAACATTTGGTGGTCAAGACCTACTGCTTCCTTGCACTGCCTCACCTAGCAGAAGAAGATTCAGATTCCAAGGAATACAGTCAAACAAGATCCTTTGAATCAGCAGACAGATTACCCATGACATACAGATAGTCAATGCTGCCAACAGCCTGTCAAAATATAGAAAATCATCCACATTTCCCTGATATCACTGAGTTAGAGCAGAGGCATTTTCTAAGCATAAGGATTTAAAACTACAATTCCCTGGCATCAAAACAAACCCCAAATATTCAGGTCCATTTATATGCAAGAGATCCTACTCACATCAAAATGACTGAAAAGACAGAGGTATAAAAAGACAATAAATGATGAGGGAATCCTTCAAGGTGCCTAAACTGGGTGTGCACACACACAAAGGAAAAATTCCCCACAGGATTTGGGGAGGATTTCCAATCTGATTTCTTGAGTGAATCATGCAAGGCTTCTGAAGTAACCAGTCTCTACACAAAGCAAATTATGAAAACAATCCATGCAAATTGCCACTGTCATTCCCTAAAGAGGCTGTCCAGAGCCATAGATATCACAGATAGAAATCAGCACAGGGTGCTGCTTCAGGCTGCAAAGGCTGAACCCACGCTATCCAGCACCTTGAGGCATCCCAGTATCTTCCCCACAACCCCAGATTTCTGGTTCCCACTTCAGACAGCACAGTGAGGCTTCATCAAAGAGACAGCCCTAAAGGAAGCAGGGAAAGAGAAGTGGGCAGGTGTGCTGAGTTCCATGAGAACAGCAGATACAAACCAATCAATACTCCACAGTAGTGCCATCATTGCTGAACCCTGCTCTCAGGATGGCAGCTTTTCCACTGACAACTCCTACGCTCATTCTGTCCAATTGTTTCAGCAATGTCCAACCAATCCTCAAACACTGCAAAATCCTGCAGGAACACCAGATGTCCTGTCAGACTGCAAGCTCCTTCCACATAGAGCTGAGAGCCTTCCTCTTAGAAAAGGGACTTTTTGTAGGGAAAACACGACCCAGCGTGTCCTGTGCCACTGCCGAGAAAGGCTGTCACACTCTTTCCAGTTTTGTAGCAACTTCATTGACAACAACAATTCTAAGTACTTTTTTTTATCTTAAGGGCTGTTTTGTTGAGTCATCTGTCATCTGTTACTGAAAATTTGGATTCTTGTGCATGCTGGCTGAACTCCCAAAGCGTGAGCAGACCGTACCCCGCATCACTGCCTCGAGCCCGAGCACGGTGGTGGGGGAGCAAGGACAGAGAAGAAAGAGGAACATTTTCATGGCATCAATATGCAGCTCATACATAGATAACAGTTGCAGCTGATAGACAACTCAACCACTGTAAACATTTCCTCAGGCTCCAAAGGCTTGGGCACCTTGCTTTAACCTTGGTTACAAGATCTCAGGCTGGAAAAGCCCTCCAAGATGAAGTTCAGCTATTCCCCCAGCACTGCCAAGGCTACCACTAACCCATGTCCCCAAGTGTCACATCTACATGACTTTTAATTGCCTCCAGGGATGGTGACTCCTCCACAGCCCTGCATAGCCTGTGTCAGGGCTTGACAAGCCTTTCCATGAAGAAATTTTTCCTAATATCCAATCTAAACCTACCCTGGTGCACGTCCTCTTGTCCTGTCACTTTTTACCTGGGAGAAGAGACTGAATGCCACCTGGCTACAACCTCCATTCCAGGAGTTTTGACCTCCTTTTAGAGAAGGAACCTCCTCTTCTCCAGGCTAAATCCCCCCAGATACAGGAGCTAAATTGGAATGGCCTTGTGGGGGTACCATAAGCCAAGCACCTCCTCTAGTTCTGAGCATTGTAAGTACTTCTTTTATTTTCCAAACCCCTTCCAGTTTCAACAAGATGTGAACACAATGAAAACACAGCAATGTGAGAAGCTGAAAGATACTGAAATAAAGGCAGACCACTGATGGGTGCAGAGCTCTTTCATCCTGAGCCCAGAGCCTCAAAACCCTCAATCTTCAATATGCAGAGCCTTGGCTTATAGGGATTTGTGTAATATTAAAAGGACACATAAGCAAAAGGATTAAACTACATAACGATAATTATTCTCAGACACGGTAATTGTTCTCAGATGGACCAACCACACTATCTTCAAGGCAGAGAGGAATTCTTGGATGTGACAAAACATATCCGATCAACACATCTGCCTTCAGACTGCTGTCATTGCAACCAGCAGGAGGAGGAAAACAATAAATTGGCACAAATTCACTGTAACTCGGAAAGAACCAGGACCTGAACTTTAAACAGGAGTTGTACAGCCTCTTTCAAAAGCTTCCATAGGCTGGAGTCACCTGGAATAGAAGATCTGCAAGCCACATGCACGGGGTACTGTACCTTCTGTGTGGACATCGGGCAGCATGTCGCTGGGATGCTGCGCTACCGCCGAGCGCCTGTACACCATGTGGATTCTCCCCTTCTCCTCTTCCATTTGCTTTCCTCTTTCCAAAGGCTCAATGAAATATTCATCTTCATCAGTTCTGATCATTCCAGCCTGGTAAGGATGAGATGAAACATGTCCATATGTCATTTTAGAGCCTAAAGACCCAGCTTGAGACCCTAAAAAAAAATACTGAGAGGGATGAAGCATAAAATGCTTGGAATACTACTGGAACGCAAACACTTCTTCCCCCCCCCCCCACAATTTCACCAATAAAAAGAACTTGAAGTTTTCCAAATGAATGGAGACGAAGGGGCAGAAGCAGCTTATGCATTTTCAAGTGAATCCTCCCTGTAAACCGTAGTGCCAAACCAGTGCTTCCCTGCCCCCAAGATGGAGAGATGTCCAGGGAGGTGCTCAGAGCACGTATTTTTCAAGGCTCCCTTGGAGAAAAGGCTGTGGTGGATTTTCAAGAAAAAAGTATGTAGTGGAAATTTTTTTTTCCACAAAAGCACGCTGATGGAGCAATCCAGGAACTCAGTCTCCAATCTTGGAATGCTATTAATTTTACTACTTTTTTTCTTCTAAATTAATGACATTCAAAATTTCCATCCACTGAAGGAGGTAGGTTGGAACCTGTGCTACTGTGGAGTTCTCCAGAGCTGTCCTCAGCATTCTGGGAAAAAGGGAAGACAACAGGACCACCAAAATCCAAAAGCAGCCTTTGGGGCATAGTGGCTGGAATAAACCCACCTGTTCCCAGTACCATCTCAGCCCCGAGGCTCAGGAAGTGGATTAACTCCTTGGCTTTCCTACAGACTTGCTTCTCCTAGGGGAGAATCCAGAAGAAACCTGCCCAAGGTCCCATCAGCACTCCACCTGCATCTACCTTGCTCCCAGTATCTGTCTGTCTAAATGACTTCTGAGCATTCCTAAAAAATTCCTTTCATCCCTGCAGTTCTTCCTGTCCCCCTCGATCCAGAAGAAATGGTGTGGAGTGAACAGAGGGAATTCTATGGAGTTAGAGAGACACAACAGCAAGTGCTGCTGGAGTTCATAATAAAAGGTAAGTGGGAGCAAGGCCAGTCTGGCCCAGGCAGCCCACCTAGGAGGGTTTCCCAGAGGACACCAAACCTTATATTCTTTACTGGACAATCCATGGATGAAGTAAAATCTTTTTTTTTTTTTTTTTTTTTTCCAAAATGTAAAAGATGCAGACAAGAATAAGGGAATAAGAAACAACATAAAGCCTTGAGAAAATAACCTACAAGGGCAGGTTAAGCTATGGAACCTCTTCCTGAGCCAAAATCAACAGCATTTAAGGGGGAATATGATTCCCTATAAATATGCGTGGGGTGTTTGGAGGGAAAGAGGAGAAAGCCCTTCATTCAGGGAGCACAACGAAGAGCTGTGAAGTGTCCATTAATGGCAACATTTACCTTCAGTATTAAACATTATGGGTGGGATTTCCAAAAGTATTTTAGGAAGTCAAATGCCCTGTTTTCCTGCGGTTTGCAGTATGGGTGAGGCACTTAATTCCCAGGTGAGCTTTGGAAAAGGCCACCCTCAAAATGTCAGGAAGTTTGTTCAGCAGTCACACTGATGGCCATTATCATGTGCTTCTAGAACTGATCACCAGAGAGTGGGAAAGGCTTTGGGTTGTTAAACCCATCCTACCATCCCATAGTCAGCACCACGAGGTCAGAGGATGCTCTCACCTTCTGCTCCTATTCTCCATCCCAAACTCTGCTGGTATCTGTATTGTGAACACCTTGTGTTTTTTTAAGACACAGGATCTCTCAGAAAGAAGATAATGCTATAAGTTATGTTTTTAAAGTGTCCTTAGTGCCTTTGTACTACAAAGAAATAGTTTTTCAAACACTGATGTGACACCCTGGGGAACCGAGGCGTTAATTGGCAGCTATTTCTCCTAAACCAGCTCTGAACAGTGAGAGAACAGATCTGTAAAGTGGCTTTAGGCAAATCAGCAGCACAATATGGGAATTCAAGATGCACAGAGCTTCCCTGCATCTCTCTCCATGAGAATCTTCATTTGTATTACAGACATCCTTTATCTGTCTCAGGATCTGCACATCCCTCTGTCACACACAGCAATTTGGAAACACCACATGCTGGGTTTTCACTGGGAAGAGCTGAAATAGGGGAGATATAAGCTTAAAAAATTGAAACTTAACATCACGTTCAAGGCTCTAAATGCATCCTCAAGCAGAACAGGCTGTCAATAAGTGGAAGCAGATTAATAAGCAGGTTGGAGCTTGTTCAGCAGCAGGAGGCTGCATGAGGTGGTCATCCTTATTAAGAAACAAGCAGGAAAAATATCAGGAATAAACATAGGGATCTAAGGACACTAAAACCCCTTCCCCTCCAGAAGGTGTTCCAACTTGTGACCCTTCAGTCACACACAGGTGCAAATAAGGAGCAATAAACTGCACCGTGATGTTGGGCTCTACCTAGAAGGGAAGCATGAGAAGATCACAGCTCTCATTAGAATGAAGCAGGCTTCTGTGAAAGAGCCAGGCAGTTACTTTCCAATCCAAGGACACTGAAGGATTCAGTGGGAAAAGGGAGAACTGCCTGTGTCCTGTTTTATGGGGAGACTGTGCTCAGGAGGATAAACCTGCTCAGGAGGATGAACCTGCTTGCTTCAAAGAACAAGATCAAGTCCAACACCTGCACCAACACAGGAAAACCGACAGGATCTGTACATCAAGAATTTCAAAGCCTGGAGATTTCTCCAAATGTTTTCTCTTCCCTCCTCCATTCTTTAAAACATGGGGTAGGGCAGAAGAAGCCTTTATTTGACCAAGAGAAGCCAAGTATCCTTCACTCTCATGAAGACCAGCAGAGGTTTGGTTTATCCAATACAGAGGGACTCTGCCATGGTCTGGTTTCACCTTCCACCTGAATTTCCTACAAGCACCCAAAATGGACTCCCCTTGTTTCCCACACAGAATCATGGAATCTGACCTCAAACACCTCCAGGGATGGGGCAGCCACAGCTTCTCTGGGCAGCCCCTCAGCCAGGGCCTCACCACCCTCACAGGGAAACATTTCTTTCTAATACCTTATACAAACCTTTTGCCCTTCAGCTTAAGGCCACTGAAACTAAATTTCCATTCTATGGAGTCTGAATGAATAAACCACCCCTCACACATTAAAAATTAAATGCAGAAATACATATCTGCTATCAGGATACCTGGATTAATTCTCTTTGGGCCACACACTGATCATTCAGCTTGTAGCAAAATCTCTTACAAGGCTCTTCACATGTGGGAAGTTCAGTTCAAGGTGCCATCCCACACTGCTTCAGCCAGTATCATCCTTGATTTCTCCATCCACCAATGCCTGGACTGCAGCAAAGGGCTCGGCAGTCAAACCAATGTAAGACTCTGCCTCCCAGAAAACGCTTTCTTCTCATCGTTCTACCGATGGAATCGGAAAACGTTTCCAGGGCTCTACCCCCACTCCTTATCCCTCCTTTTTTCCCCGTTGGACAATCACAGGTGGCTGACAGCTCTCTCCTGCCCCTACCTAAATAGAAGCCCTATTGAAAAGCATCAAGAGCTCTGTGTTCCCTCAATTTAATATCCAACCCCGGCCGCGCAGACACTGCCTCCTGCCAAGACAAACACCTGGGACCTGGAACGGGGAGGGGGCAGGTTCTGGAGACAGCCCTCCAGTCTAAACTTCTTAAGGAGTCGATAGAAACACGCTTTTATAAAAGAGGTGCTGCCTCCTCTGAAAACACCGATTCAGCCTCAAAACACTGCTACCTTTCACCCTCTCTGTTGGCTTAAGGTGGGTTCAGTTTGGTGACTGTGCAAAACCTGCGTCACACCTACCTGCTGCTCCACTTCCCAATCCAAAGGCAAAAAGCTTTTGGAGTTGCACCGAACACTGGTTGATTTATTGGAAGAAAAATAAAAGCAAAGAAGCGTGCTTTGCCTGCAGTACATTTCCCTTTGCCCAAAACTCAGCCACAGCGGGTGGACACTGATTCTAAGTTTGTGTAGCTCCAGGGTTGGGCCTTCAGTTCCCTGGGTGGATATTATTTCCTATGCCACACAGGTTCCATATTTTGGCAAGAATCAACAGATTCTCTGGGTTTTTTTTCAAAAAGCTTCTCTAGAAGCTTCTCAAGTTGTTGAGTTTGCCCACGATGCCACTCTTCAGTTTATGCCAGTGTATCACCATCCTCACAGGGAAGAATTCCTTCCCAATATCCCATCTCTGTCAGTTGAAGGCAAGCTCCCTTGTCCTGTCGCTCCAGGCTCTGGTCCCAAGTCCCACCATGCTCACACACTCTGACAGGTCCCTCTGGCAGAGAAGGGGAGAGGCATGCAAACAGACATACTTCCCTCCTTTCACATCTTCTGCACGGTAAAGTATTTCTGGCCTCGACATACTTGGCACATAAAAAAACACTACACACTAGAGGAACGCTGGAAAAAAGTGATATTGCAGCACCGCACACATTTTGGAGAAACAGACGTTAGTGATCCAGTTGCTGGGTGCCGACAGAGTAGGTTTGCAGATGGAATTCCTCCTCCTCCACGGATGGGCCTCCAGTCTCCATGGAGGTGTCTGGGCTTTGGGAAAACACCACAGTTTGGGGATAAAACATCCCCATTTACTAACCCTCCAGCTCCAGCACCCTTGAAGTGATTTCCCAGAGGAGCAAGCAGAAATTCCACAAATTCGTTTTCCCTCTCTGGAAGATCAGTGTGATATAAAATCCATGTTCCAGCCCATGTTTTGTCCTGGCCATACATCTCAGAATTAAAGCAAGAGCTCCCGCATCACTTTAGGCTCCATCCCTGAAGGGTGTTGAACACAGGCAGCATGGAGAGTTGAGATTTCCTCTTACTAAGTGCATGCCAAAAGTGAGATGGCCTTTATTTAGTAACATTAAACCCATTTTTGAATGATATGAAAGATTCAAACAGAGCACACCGCTCAAGTCTCACAGCCACCTGAATGATTAACCCAGCAGCAGTTTGTGAGCAACCATTAATATCAGACTTTTAAATCAAAATAAAAATCTTCTGCAGCTACCAAGAGAAGTCTTATTTGTTCTGAAGATTCAGAAACAGGCTGAAAACTGTAGGAATGTTTAATATCCTCTTCCAAACCATGGGCAATACTCAGAAAGCTCTTAGACAAGCTCCTACTTAAATACTGGAAATCATCTACCCAGAGGAACTGAAGTCTCTCAACATACTAATTGGTACCACTTTAAGGAGCAAAAGGCATTTGGAGGAGCCACCAAATTAACCAAGATCCTGCTGGATTTGCACAGAAGAAAAGAAAATGTAAACATTTACTGGGTCACTGCACTAGACTGGAATTAAGTTTTTTAGTCTCCTGTATAAACATCCATAAGAAAATTCCTTTATGTTGCAATTTCCCATGCTTGGTTTTGATCCAAATGCTGGGTTTTCTTTTTCCCCCTTTCAGAAAATTTAAGAAAACTCAGTGGAAGCCCTTAGGAGTTATACGAAAGCACAGAGAAAAAACAAACTTTGATTTTATGTGGAAAAATATGTCTCTTATTTTTTGTTCCTGGAAAACTTACTGGGATTCATTTTAACAGCAAACTGCCGAATAGAGCTGGCAGGCCAAATGCTTTGTCCTTAAAGAAGGAACTGTGGGTTTAAAATATCAGTTATTGAAGAGTGAAAAGTATGCAGGGAACATGCTCAGAGCAGTCAAGCACCTCCCCAGTCCCAGGGAATCTCTGTAGAAATATTTACTGAGCACAAGTTTTGTCTTTGTGTCAGTTACAGCAGGTCTTTGCTAGGAACTACTTCGTGGAGAAATGGTAGAGGAGATGGCACAGGCTGCCAGTCCTACAGTAAACGTGGTGTTTTCCCAGATCCACAAGTCATGGAATGACACCAGTCATAGATTCCCCTAAAACGTGGAAAGGAAAACAAGAAGTGAGGACATCTGATAGCCTTCAGAGAAGGGGAAATGAGACCTTCAAGTGCTGAATACTCCAAAAGTATAAAGTGAATAAAATAATGCCAAAATGTGAAGACCTCATGATCCGGGTGTCAGCAGCACCATTTCTACTGCGGCACACAAAAGAAATTCTGATTTATCTGCTGCCTGTACGCAACAGTGAAGAACGATGCCGCAGCACCATCACACTTGCACGGTAACAGAAAACTCATCCAAACTATGCCTGAGCAAGAATCATCTCCTCAGAGAGAAGTCAGAGGAGGACAGAAAACTGATGGAGCTTCCCTTGAATGGAAATATTCTGCGGATCAAAAGCTAGGAAGCACCAAAGCTAGTAATATCTTCACCAAACTCTTTGTTTTAAATTGGTTCTACGTCCTTGCACAAAGGGAAAAAAAACAACTATGGTAAAATCCCTCAAAGGAAAAGAGAAGTAGTTTTACACCTTTGGTCACACATAAAACAAGAATGTCAAATGACAAAGGGATTTTTATGAGGTAGGGAAGCTGATTTAGTGTTCCATGCTTGTAATTTATTAAAGTTCTCAGCCAAGTAGCAGAAGCACTTGATAAAAACTAAGTATCTATTTAAAACAGAAGTGAAAGCAGATTGTTTTAATGGGAACATTAAGAAGTGCTGCACTTTATCCGTCATTTCAAGGAGCTCCTGATGAAACACAGGAGCCAGGGATGGAACCAACCAACTCTTCCTTCTGTGACTCCTTCAAAGCCTGGATGGGAGCAAATTGTTTAGAGTTGCAGCGTGACCCTGCGAGGAAACTAAAGCCAGGAAAGAGCAGACAAACTCTTCTTCTCAATGACCTTGCACAGTATTTTCTCTCCAGTCCTGCTTGCTGCCCCTTTGCAAACATCAGACCATGTGCCTTGCAGGCTAAATTCCAGATCCAAGTCCGTACAACACTGAATGAACATGGAACATCAAAAAAGCCATTGCTGAATATGGCTTCTGTACCTCCACCCTACTAAATGCAGGTACAAATTCAGCACCAAGTCCACCATCAATGAGAACTCTGAGAGAGGCTACAAGGATTGAATTTTGATAAGATTGACTATTTCAGTATCTGTTTACTCTCTTTTCCTGGAACACACACTTTCCCACAGGTGACATGTGGAGGCAGGACATGAATGAGGAACGAGAGCCCAATTCACACACTCTGGGTGTATTATCAAGAGTCCACACAAGTTACATAATCTGGGATTTATTACTAGAACTATAAAAAGGGCTGTATTTAGTCATTTTAATAAGCTTACGCTATTTTATAAACTGTAAGCTGTGAGCCTCCAGGAATCAAAAAATTTAAGAAGAGTCTGCTGTTTTGGAAACAAAGAGGAAAAATCCAGAAAGGAAATTCTTCGCTCAAGTGCCCTAAAAGCAGTGTTTTGTGAAAAGGCATCACCAGGACTACAAGGTGTGATTAAATAACAGCTACAAGAGACATATCCAGAGCAGCATCCAACCACCAGCCCTTTGTTCCAGACCCTTTTTAACCACATACTGATCTGTAACAGCAGTTTCAGCCCCTAAATATATTGCCTAAAAGGGAGGGATTACACGTAAACCTGCACTTTGCTGTACAGAATGATTTTTCAACATTAGAAATAAACTATAAATAAAAGCCTGAAGCTGTGGCAAAGTGGAGACTTTGCACATAAAGTCTCCAGGCAGACTCTCTCCAGCTGCTTGTTCCTAAACCCCCTCCTAGAGGATGCTCTCCTCACCTCGCCTCACCCACACTAGACGGTCAACTTTTTTAATTTACCTTCGAAGACTGTCTCCAATCTAAAGACAAGAAAAAAGAGACTAATAACAACCATAGTCTTCTGAGCACTGTATTTTCCACTCATGGCTACATACCACATGCACATTTTGCCCCTTCTGGGCTAATTGTTAATTCACAGCTCAGGTGTTGTGGGCTATTCCTGCTGATTGTTACAGAGAGGCCCAGAGGGAACAACTCCTTTTCTAGAAGGCACCTTAGGTGACATCACAGGTCACTCAGATGCCAGCCTGAACTCACTGCATTCCCCCTCAGCTTGGAGGGTGAGGAATTCTGCAGAATGGTCAGAACACATGGGACTGATTTTCCTTTCATCCTTGCTTTCAATTATCTGATAACCTGCTGCCCCCTGCTCCTCAATAGAGGATAACACAAATAGTACAACTTGAATTTCAGTTACCTAGAACTGCCTACAAACACTTCCTATGAGCCAAAAGGAGCTAAACTACCTCTACCTTTTTGAACAGATACAGCTCAAAAATGCATTTATAGTGCCCAAAGCTTCATTTTCCATGTCCACAGCTCCATTTTAATGATCCAATCAATCCTTAGGGTCCAAGACACATCTCGAGTCTCCAAATTCTCATCCCATGGTTTTTAGGGTCCAAAACACACCTTGTGTGTCCAATCCCTCATACATAGGATCTAAATCATACTTTGAGACCTAAGAACCTCATTTTTGGGTCACAAAAGCTCATTTCTGGAGTTCAAAACTTGGACTCAAGGATTAAAAACCTCATTTTTAGGGTGCAAACCCTCACAAGTTCCAAACATCCCCTCTGAGGTCTAAAGACTCATCTTAAGGGGCCAAAGCATAATTTTTAAGGCCCAAACTCTGTGTCTGAAGGTAGGCAGAAGAGAGAGGAGGAGACACAAGGGCTTGGAAATGAAGCAGACCTATCATTAGGCCAAATCTGGCCCTGTTAGAAGAATGTATAAAAACAAACAAGAATAAATAAATGGAGCTTGAGCAACCATCTGCATAAACTTCTGACTATGATCCATGAAATAAGGACAAAGTGCTCATTTGCTTTGAGTGATAATTTCAGGGAGAAGCAAACCAGACATGTAAAAGAATTTCTAGATTGCATAATTTTACACTATATTGGCACTTGACTTTGGTCCCCATTGCCTCCCCTCTCAATCAATGCTCCTCCCTTCTGTGTTTTACTCAACAAGCCCCAAGTCCTGAATAAGGGAATGCATTTTTTCCAAGTTTCTGGAGTTCCTGAACTTTGAGAAATCCTCTTTACTATGGATAACTATGGAGTTATCCATATGGATAACTGAGGAGTCTGCCTTAGCTTGTGGGAGGTGCTGCACAGTGGAGAGGTGACGGGGATGGAGTCCAGCTGCAACCCATCACGCCCAGTCCATCATGCTGCCAAGTACAGTGAAATGCCAGTGGTAAGAGCAGGCACAGCAGGTCATGGGAGTTCATGGCAAGGAGGGAATTACTGTGGGAAGAGCACAGTAGGGCAGGGGAGCAGGAATATCAGAGTGTTAAATCAGCCTAAGATACTGCTGCCATCTGCCCAGAGCGGCACGCGGCCAGAGCCGCTTCCATTACCCAGGGTTTGCTCTGCTCTCCTTCTCCCCAGGGTTTGCTCTGCCCTCCTTCTCCCCAGGGTTTGCTCTGCTCTCCTTCTCCCCAGGGTTTGCTCTGCCCTCCTTCTCCCCTGGGTTTGTTCTGCTCTCCTTCTCCCCAGGGTTTGCTCTGCCCTCCTTCTCCCCAGGGTTTGCTCTGCCCTCCTTCTCCTCAGGGTTTGCTCTGCCCTCCTTCTCCCCAGGGTTTGCTCTGCCCTCCTTCTCCCCAGGGTTTGCTCTGCCCTCCTTCTCCCCAGGGTTTGCTCTGCTCTCCTTCTCCCCAGGGTTTGCTCTGCCCTCCTTCTCCCCAGGGTTTGCTCTGCCCTCCTTCTCCTCAGGGTTTGCTCTGCCCTCCTTCTCCCCAAGGTTTGCTCTGCCCTCCTTCTCCCCAGGGTTTGCTCTGCCCTCCTTCTCCCCAGGGTTTGCTCTGCCCTCCTTCTCCCCAGGGTTTGCTCTGCCCTCCTTCTCCCCAGGGTTTGCTCTGCCCTCCTTCTCCCCAGGGTTTGCTCTGCCCTCCTTCTCCCCAGGGTTTGCTCTGCCCTCCTTCTCCCCAGGGTTTGCTCTGCCCTCCTTCTCCCCAGGGTTTGCTCTGCCCTCCTTCTCCCCAGGGTTTGCTCTGCCCTCCTTCTCCCCAGGGTTTGCTCTGCCCTCCTTCTCCCCAGGGTTTGCTCTGCTCTCCTTCTCCCCGGGGTTTGCTCTGCTCTCCTTCTCCCCGGGGTTTGTTCTGCCCTCCTTCTCCCCAGGGTTTGCTCTGCCCTCCTTCTCCCCAGGGTTTGCTCTGCCCTCCTTCTCCCCAGGGTTTGCTCTGCTCTCCTCGTGCTCTGCCCTCCCAGAATGTCCTGGATGACCAGACGTCCCCTTGACCACAGCCCCCAGAATGGACTGGAAGAAACCTCCAGGCCCAAGGGGAGAGTCCCAGTCCCAATCCCAAACTCAGCAAGAGTATCCTATGTTTCTGAGTTTCTACCACCAGATGCTCTGCAGCAATTCAAGCGTTTGTCTTGAAAATGCTATTCCAATGCACTGGGATAAAACACCGTAAGCTCCTAGAAAGGTGTTTCTCCATTTAGGAACTCTGTCTTGCCAGCCTGGGGGAAATCATGCTGAAATAGAACCAACACAGGAACAAGAAATAAGCCTTAGTATTTCAGTCCTGATGAAACAGTGCTAATGAAAAAGGATTGAAACAAATCACACTGCCCTGAAACTCCTTGCATCCCATACGCCCCAACTCCTACAGATTTTTAAAGCTTTCCCTGAACCAAGTTTAAAACCTGCAATTATCTCTAGTCTGAGATACTCCAGCCTGTATTTCCACAAGATTTGCCAAAGGAAAGTAGCTGTGAACATGCACAGACATGTTTCTTCACGTCTCCATATCCTTGGGAAAAGGGACGGTAATAAGCAAGTGAGGAATAATCTGTCACAAATGGCAGATCTAAGCACATTTGGGTATTTTTTCTACTCTTGATGGTTGGTCTGTCTTCCAGGATTTCCCTGGTTTGGCAGCTGAACACTACAAGGCAGGCAGATTCCTGAGCATCTTCCACTTGCAAGCAGCTGTACTTCAAACAACCGTATGCTGCCCTAGGCTTGCAGGCCATGGAACTTCAATAAACAAAAATACTCCAAATCATTTCCAACAAACAAAAAAGAAGTCACGTTTTACTTGGAATCTGAAGTTAAAGACTAAAGGTTACTGCACCGGGCTGAGCCCTTTCATTTGAAACAAGCAAGGTTAATGCTCTAGGAGAAACAGAAACCAGCACTGCCACTTCCCATTGCACGGATGTGGGCATAAACCAGATGCCAGTTCAAACACAGACACACACATCTACAGAAACACAGCTCAGAGCGGAAGTACAAGCTAAAGGCGTCGCACACCAACACCTGCTCAGAGTTGGTTACAAAGGCAGGAAGCTAACTGAAAAACTGACATGATTTCTATACAATAACAGGTAAGAAGGTGCTTTAAGCCACTACTTCTAAAGGTTAGCCTTTGCTGCCTTCTCTCTGTTTACGATGCATACCATCTGTAGTGTTTTCTTGAGGCTGGCACCCTCCACTCCTGGAAGATTCTGATAATCAATACTGCTATTTTGACCAAACAGCAGCAGAAATACACAGCAGAAACCTGTGGAAGCACCCAGTCTTCTGACACACAGTGAAGAAGACAAGAGGCAGCTCCTCTGTGACTAATGAAGGCTTCTTTCTGCCATGACAAGTGCCGGCACATGCATGCGGGTTTTTTAAATAAACAGGGTCATTTCCAAGGGAGATGAAGCAGATGTGAAGATAGGAATTTGCAGAACTGATGGCAGACAGACAACTTCCACTGCAAAAGTAGCTATGTAAACTATTTCAAAACAAAAGTGTCCAAGTATTTGGGGGTTCAAATGGAAATTTAGATTCAGGAAGAGACTGTGGGCAAAATCTTACTTTACTAGTGCAAATGGCAATTATTCCACATATTTACTATCAAACAAACGAAACTTAACAGCAAATGCTCCTTTTCTCTTACTTACGATCTCAACCCTCTTTGACAAGCTGTACATTGTGCACACTGCTACCCTGGTGATTCCCTTCGCTTTCTCTCCAAGATTTCAGAACCTGCTCTGGAGAGTGTCTAAATTCCTTTGAAGTCAAAAATAAATCTTTCCAGCATACACATACCCCTAGAATTTCTCACTCTTGTTCCAGTTTCTGTTAAGCTACATTATCTCACTCTTCATGTCTTTAGGATACACTGAAGATCAAATATTCTAGCTGGGTTGAAAGACATATAGTACAGCAACAGAGAGGAAAGAGACAGTAATTCCAAGTTCCTTTTGCTGCCCTGGGAAATGCTGTGAGGAAAAAACCATAAAATAAATCTTCAGGATTATTTATTTCTTTCACACTCACTTGATTACAGCTCCAAGAAATGTTGCAACAGCAAAGGTCAGGATGAACAGAGAGACAAGAGTGACCCAGAAGCAGTTACCCACTACTCCTCAAAGGAAAATGTTCTCCTGCTCCAGTCACCAAAACCATGGAAAATGCATGGGATGTTATGGGAAAAGAGGGACACATTCCATTAGATCAGGTTGTTCCAAGCCCCATCTAACCCAGTCTTGAACATTCCCAGGGATGGGGCAGTCACAGCTTCTCTGGGCAACCTGTGCCAGCATCTCACCATCCTGAGCGCAGAATTTCTTCCCAACATCGTATCCAACCCTGCCCTCTGTCACTCTAAAGCCACTCCCCCTCTAACAGTCCCCCTCTGGCTTCCTTTACCTGAAAACACACCACAAGCAGCTTGCCAGCCACATGGCAATCTGTGACAGAGCTACACTCCTTAATCTAATTCCATCTAATCCAATTTTGTCTTCACATGCTGTCTCAAGGCAACAACTCCATTCAGGCTCACTGCCAAAATCCAGCTGCCAGTCCCAGGGTGTCACTCATCAGAACCATCCTATTGGAAGCTACATCTAGCCAGGCAGGGGTCTGCTTGGCCTCTGTAAACACAGTACACTGGCAATAGATTCTCCTAAAAAACCCACCAAAAACTCCCCAAACACACCAAACTAACATTGGTTATCACTTCTGATGCAACCACTACCAGTATTTCCTTCCTCTAAGCAAGGGAATTCAAGGATTTTGATCTGAATGGGGATTTTGAGCCATTTCTGCAGTTACATCCACAGTGACTGCTGCTGCTGCTGAGCTGGGAGCTTTCCTAGCCGGGACTTATCTGGAATCAAATCATGACCACGTGGCAGCTATGGCAAGGGGAAAACCCACTTCCAAGAAAGGATGCTTGTTGCAGACTTTTTCACGTGATTCCCGTGCCAAGCAGCAGGAGGGTAACCACGACATTCATCTCCCTGGATGTCGCAGGCGGGTTCCACCAGTGCTCCTGCGCCTCATGGAGCACAAGGTGGGTATTGTTGGCTTTCACTGCTGCCTGAGTGAATCAAGGAATGGTCTGTGGGCTCCAAATATGCCCAGCCTTTCATTCTGGGATGTGGGCATCTGCTCAACCACAGGGAAACCTGCGTGTTTGCAGACAGATCGAAAACAAACCCGTTACAGATGTGAACCACTCGATTCTCATATGACACCTCCTGATGAAACAAAACTGCATCTAAGAGAACAAAAAGCATGCTCACTTTATAAATGAACCCTTTAAAATGTAATGCTGCTATTCTTGGGTAACAGGCAGCCCACCATTTTGGTACCTGAGAAGCAAAGAAGGATGATTTGGACACCAAATTCTAAATTCAGTTAACAAAAGGTCACCTTTTAAGTCTGAAAAAGTCTTCATTATTAATTTTCCTGTTTGTAACACCTCATGCAAATAAAAAAGGAAACCCAACAAGGTGTAGCTTTGAGTTCTCTCTCTTACACTTGAGACATTAAGAACTTCGCTTACCAACCTCAGAGAAATTATCCCAAAGTAAAGCAGCAGGGCATTAATATTTTCTAAGGGATTTAAGAAATAAAGTTCTGTAAATGATGTCATTAGGAATGTGTGGTTAAACGCAACAGAAGGTGTGCACAGAGCGAGACATGAGACTCAAATGCCATGAAAGCAGCCTTACCAGCCCATCACAGTTGCTGATTGCCACGGCAGCTCCAGGGATGTCCGTGATGTCCCCCACGTAGGCACAGTCGGTCCACAGGGGCTCTCTCTTCCATAATCGCTCTGTACCACTTCCAGTCTGAGTCGTGTTACCACCATGCTTCCCAGTCTCCACAGAGTCTTCATACCACTCCACCACGGCCTGGGGAGCCACTAAACGAGTGTTGGGTCTCAGCCGGAGGTGGAACTCCCTCCCGAAGGCGGTGACATTGAAATACAGCTGCCTGGGGCTCTGGGACACCTCCCGCGTCCATCGCCGCTGGTGACTCGCTGAGAGGATGTTGGACACGTAACTGCCATCTGCATTGGTGCTAATGGGAATCACTAACCCATATGGCCTTGGTCTGCTTCTTCCGAGTTCTGCCAAGAAACACACCCAAAAACCAAACTAAACCGAGAGCAAGAGCATGGAGTCAGCCCAAACACTGAAGGACCCCTCTGCCTCACACCTCCCCTTCCAAAATGCCAATTTAGGATTCCTGTTTAAGCTACTAACATGGGGAAATGCAGGGCATGTGTCACTGCTCCCCTTTTATCATGGCATCACAAAACGGTCTGGGTTGAAAGGGAACTTCAAGACCATCCAGTTCCAAACCCCCTCCCAGGTTTCTCCAAGCTTTATCCAACCTGGCCTTGAACACTTCCAGGGATGGGGCAGCCCCAGCTTCTCTGGACAACCTGAGCCAGGGCCTCACCCTCCTCACATGGAAGAATTTCTTCCTATCGATTGTTATTATAAATATGATCTTTCCTAAAACTAACAGAGAAAAGCCTGAAATATTCACTGAAATTTATCTGGGGAGTTTCCTGTGGGTCTCAGGCTTGCTCAAAAACCCCAGGAGAGCCTTGTGAATTCTCATGTAAGAAATGCTACACAGCTCTGTTGTACACCTGACAAAGAACCTGCTCCTGTGTCAGGACTTCCACGAAGCTTTTGAAAATGAAGAGCCAAGCTTGGTTATAAGCACAATTTGCACACAGATTTCTCAGGAAATGGAAACAGAGAAAAATCCAACAGATCACATGCTGCTGATAAATTAATCCATGTCAGCACTGGTAAAGGCAATAACTTTTCCCTCTACAAATCCCCTTACCCAGCAACTTGCTGTTGCCTATCCTCTGAGTAACAGAGATCAAAACCAATGAGAGAATCTAATTATGAAAAAACCCAACATAGATCTGCACAGATTTGACCTAAATCTTGCACTTTAGTGCAGCTGAGAGAAGCCATAAACCCAGCAAAGCCACACCGTTGATAATCCTGGAGAAGCTCAATGGCACAACCCTCAGATAAGGCAACATGTCTTCAAGTAATTTCACACTACTGAAAAACAAATCCATTCAAATGAGTTTATCTTTTCAGCAAAACCTCTGTAATCGGGCAGCAATCAGGACATACAGTGTCTGATTTTCAGGCTGTAAGGGAAGGGCTGGGTCAAGCTGTGAGCCACAGCACTGCTCTGAATGAGTCCAAGGCCCAAGTCTAAGCCTATTTCATGTATGTGACTGTGTGAGAGTTAAAAAGACATCTTGCACAAGAACAGTTATTCCCCACACCCTTCTTCCTGGGACAGCTGGTGAGAGTGGTATCAGAGTGATATTACTGACAATTTCATTTGAAAAGCTTCAAGAGCAGATAGCTCTGATGTTAGTGCCAAGCACCACTGAGAATTCCTCAAATAAATGTACTTAATTAAGTGAGCTAAATTTCACCTGCTCCCAGTGTGGATCACACTTGATATGAGAATTAATAGAGGAAAAGCTCAGTAGCCAGTTCCCCTCTCCTGGTAGCAGGGGCTGCTGGCTTTAAGAGACTCACGCATTCATGCAATTCAACAAGTAACTTCAGTAGGACGATGCTTCTAATGTCTTCAAGGAACTGTTCTTAATATTCTTTCAGCCAATTACTGAGGAATCTGACGGAAAAACCATGTATGGTACTAGCAGGATGCACACATGTAAATTCTTGCACTGTAAATGTCTGACTCTACAAATACTGTGTCCTAGGAATGTGAAAAGTCATTTCCAAGCCCACTGGTACCCCACATCCTACAGCCAGCAGCCACAGGGTGGGTTTCAGCAGCGGCCAACTCCACCTATTTTGCCATACACCCACAAGATCAGGTTCTAAAACTGGCATCCTAATTAGGCCATTATCCGTAGGATAATTCCCACTTTAAACACTGGGAATTCTCAGCCAAGATTGTTAATCGGTCTCCTTAGAGAAGGGACCAATTTAAAACTCTAAAGTCATTTTTATTAATTAGACACCAGGCCGTGCCCAGGAGACAGAGCTGCTGGGTTGTACATTCTAACTGGGTCAAAGTAAAAACACAGATCCTCACATTCCCGGTGCTTCAACACTGGGATTTCACTCCCAGGCTGACATTCTGCCTTCCACCTCGCTGAGATTCCTCGTGGCTTGTTTTCCTTTTACTTTAAAGCAAGAGGTTCAGTGCCAGGGACCACAGTCTGGTGATCAAATTTTGTGCTCACCACACAACTAAGAAACTGCTCTGCACATCTTGCAGCAGAATTCCCACATTTCCACAGGCTGGGGGGAAAAAAAACCCCACTATTTTGCTAACAGGAGCAGCCAGCTAGCCCCAAGAAGGTAGGAACAAAGGGTGGAAAATAAGAACTGTCAAGGTTTTGAGTCAGCAAAAGCCTCTTCCAGAGTCTGTAAATGCTGAGCTAGAAGAGGAAATGCCTTTTGTTCAAAGGCAATTAAAATTAAATGGGACATGACTGAATCCCAAAGACATCTGAACTCCTCCGCTGACTTACATTACCCTTTTTCCACAAACTGCACGCTCTGAGGAAATGCTATCCCAGCTGTAGGTGTTCCCTTTCCTAAGCTAAAATTTCAGAGTCGATCTGCTCTGCTAATTCAAAGCTGACAGTGCTGATCAGAGCAAGAGGAAAAGCACTTAATTTTCTTCATTTTTTTTCATCTGGCCTTAAAATGCTGCTCCAGTTGCACAACGTTTAGGTTGAAAGGAAACACTTAAGAAGGAAGATCACATTCTTTCATTGTGTGCCAAAACATAATTAGCTAGAGAATGCCTCTGAAGAGAGCTGTCCAGGCTTTCTTTCCCCTCAAAAACTGGTGAAACTGCAGAATTAACACCACTGGCTCACAAGAGTTGTCTGTGCACTGTACAACAGCTGTGGTCAACAGAGGTTTGAAAATCCTAAACCTTTTTTATCACCAACATTTGGAAAACCAGTACTTTTTAGGCACAGTATTCTGTGAAATACAGTGATGAAAAATTGTTCAGGTGGTTGTCCACAGCAGAGCACCAAAAGCCTAAACATCCACCTCAGCAGATTTCAAAGACACAGTCTATGTGGAAATCAGTGGCATCAGTGGAAAAGAAGGCATTTCTCAAAGCTCAAATTACTTTTCTATGCCTAAACCAAACTGCCCAAGGAAAGAAACGTGGGGAACTCCTGGTAATATCCCACCCACATGGCCCCTGCACGGGGTTCTATGGCTGAGTCCCAGGCCATTCCATAAGGACACGATGGGATGACCAGCAATGTTCCAGAGCTTCCCCATTGGAAGATGCATTTGGATGTGGCTCGAGGGGCAAGAAGCTCAGGTACCTCAGCAAAAGAACTGGATCTAAGGTGACATCTCCAGAGCATCACCATGGAATTTTCTGCCTGGAATTCACAAGCTGTGACACAACCAAACTGCTGGATGGCAGGCACCCAGCTCTGCAGTGGAAGCACTGGAGAAAAAAGAGCCACCTGCTGCTACAGGGATGAAGAGGAGAGCGTCTCCATAAAGAGACTGTGCCATGTTCTGGGAGATCACGCTTCTGTTCCGCAGGTAAGCACAAGGGGGTGAGCACAGAGCTGCTGACTTAGCAAGGTGATGCTTAGTAAGAGAAGACGGTGTGGAGACAACTGGACAAGCCCAGCAGGGGTTTTGTCACCACCCTTTTCTGTTACATGGTTGGCTGGTGACTTCAACAACCGGGGTCACTCCAGAACTAACATTCCCTCTCTGTTTGGCTGCCTTTAGGTGGCAGAAATGCCCAGAAAGAAAGAGAAGACAAGAAAAGGGGACAGATTCCCTGAGAATTCCCACTCAGCTCTGCATCTGAAAAGGGATGAGGCTGTGTGGGATCTGGACATTGTAAGCTGGATGAATGAAAGCAAGAGACTGCAAGGAGAGAGGCTGATGTGGGACACCCCTCTGGTGTCCTCATTCCTCTAGTTCACTGCCACCTGTCCCAGGGATACAGAAGGCTCAAGAGATGCTTGATGTGGTGTTTTTTGCAGCCTCTGCACAGCTCCAGGTGTTCTGTAAGTGCTTCCTGCAGGTGGTGGGACCCAGCAGAGTCGTGTCACAGGTTTCTTCCAGAAGTGGCACTGAGCAGGGACGGAGCTCTGCTGCGTGGGAGGCGAAGGTGCAGCACAGCATCAGCACCTTCAGGCTGAGTGACACAGAATGACTTTCTCCTGACAGCTCCCAGGCACTGCAGCACATTGTGCATAAATGCAGGTAATTAAGTGTGCTAACTTGCTACCCCTGTACTGCAGTCTGTGATGATATTTAACAAAAATAAACCCCTAGGTGCCTTCATTTCCCTAGGTGACTTTCCAGGCTACAAGAAAAGATCAGCTGCTGACAGCAGCCCGCCCTGGCCAACTCAAAATACACACCACCAATGCAAAGCGATACTTTGTGGGGACTCAGAAGTAGGACAGTGCATTTGCAAGCAATTCCAATGCAGGTTTTACCTCCAAGCCATTACAGCTCTCAAGTGAGTAAGCCATAGTTTGAAGTTGTGGTTGCCCCGTCCCTGGAATGGGATCGGGTTGGAAGTGGCTTGGAGCAACCTGGGATAGTGAAAGGTGTCACTGCACATGGCAGGGGGTTTGGAATGAGATGATCATACAAGTCCCTTCCAACCCAAACCATTTTAGGATTCTATGGTTCTGTACTTTTTGAGTCAGAATTTAGAGGATCAAATTCAGCCCCAAATGTTCCTGACTACAGCATTGCCAGGGCTGTGGAAGAAAGGAAGACGTTAAAGAACAAAAAGTTATTTTCCAGATTCAGGAATTTTGCCTGATGTACTGTGTAATTTAAAAGACACATTCCTATATAGCTTATGGTTTCTGAAATTCAAATACAATCCATTTCTCATGGAAAGGACTAGAAATAAAAGACAGGATCAGCATTCCACTGGAAAAACCCTCTGTTTGCCAATTATCTTGAAATGTACCTCACTGTCTCTGTTCCCATTATTCACTGATCACAGTGGAAACCAACCTAAGCCCAGAAGCTCACAGTGCCAGAACTGAAGTGGAGACAAGACCTCCAAAATTCACAGAAATGCCTGAAATTCTTTTCTGAACAAAAGCTGAACCAAAACCTCAGGGCTGGAGGTCCAATGGCAGCTGGAAGCAGAACTGCCTGGAGTCCATTTCCACCGTGGAAGGGCTCCAAAGAGCACTCGTGTGGAGAGACGCACGCTCCATACCAGGATGGTAAAAGATTCATTTCACACTGGGTTAGGGAAGGAGCACACAGAATGGCATTCCCTGGCACTAACACCCTGGCAATGCCAGCTTCCACATCCTTCCACTACCTCTTCCACCCTGTGGAGCACCCAGCTCCCAGTTACTCTAAATGAACACACATCTCCTGAAATTCAAACTGTGGGTGTACTCAATTAAAGGAAGTGTCCTGTCTTTGGGAAGAGTCCGAGAGGCTGAAGTCTCAATAAGAAGCACCCCATGGGCACACAGAGGCACATTTCCCTTCAGCTCCCTCATGTACCACTGACCCTGAACTGACTGCACAGCACTTTTTTACCCAGGTCTATCAGGCAAGGGTAAGACGAGACAACAGTGACCAGCTACAGATTTTATAACTTCGATTGGTTTGTATTTCAGAAGGGAAGCACAGACACATAAAGATGCAAAACGGCAGCACGAGAGGGCATGCAAATCCAAGCCATGCCACGTCACTGCAACTACAAACCCTTCTGGGTGGCAGTGGTGGGGGGTGCACAGGGAATGCTTGCCTGCATACAGATCATTTCTCCAGAAATAACTAGTCTTTCAGCTGACTTCTTTTATTTCTGTTTTGATACCAGGAATAATAGCTAAAAAGACTTACCTATTTGGTTCTGCTGTTCTTTACCAGCCTGCAGAAGAGAAAAGAAACACATGCATGAAGTTGTTAGTGTAATTACTATGCAATGGGGGATGGCAGAAGGCTGAAAAATCACTTGGTCTGTGCTGCACTATTTTATACGTTTCTAGATTTGGTTTCCAGGGATGGCAGTTCTTCCTTAACTGAATAAACAGCTGTTCCCAGCAATATACTATGTGAGTCCATAGCAAGTTTAACGTAAATAGAGCTGCTAAGCAATCCTGATTCTGAATGACCCGTTCTATACATTGTGACACTGTGCCAAAAAGTAAGTTCGGTGGCCAAAGCGGGGATTTAACAGCAGGAAAGCAATGAGCTCCAAGAAGCACGGGTGCTGGGGCAGAGAGGGAGCAGTGAGCTGACAACTCTTTTTATCTAGGCTAGAGAATGGGAAAGCCAACTGGACCACAGCGACCGCAGGGACGGTGGCAGTGATCCGATGTCACGGTCAGCTCACTGCCGGCTTGGTACTTGCTCTTGTCAGTGTTAGGGGTATAGGATCCAGAGGGAAGGGACACAGGGGCTGCCGCTGCAGGATCCCGCCCGGGCCGGAGATGCCGTGTCCGGTTCCAGGCTGCTTGGATGCAGCGGTCTGCAGCACGGCAGAGGGCGGAGAGCCGCCCGTCCATCTCAGCCTCTCCTCGCCCCGGGCCGGTACCGCCCGCAGACGGGCGGCGGGAGGAACCGGGGGGTACCGGGGCAGCGAAGGGACGAGGGAGGACCCCGTGGGACAGCGCGGAGGGCAGGGGAGGGCAGGGCAGGGCAGGGGTCCCAGCGGTCCCTCCCTCCCTCACTCACCTGCCGGCCGGGCGCAGCGCGGGCCCCCAGGAGCGCGGCTGCCACTAGCCAGAAGGGCAGGAGCACCATCCCGAGCCGGCCGCCCGCGCCCCGGCCCCGGCCGCGCTCCGCCCGCTCTCTCCTCCTGCCGCTGCCTTCCCTGCCTCCGGCGGCGGCTCCCGGGGCCGGGGCCGGCTGGGCGGGCGGAGAGGCGGCGGGTCCCCCGCGCCGCCTGTTGCTGTGCGCCCGCCGCGACCCGCGGCGCTGATAAACCCGCGGCAGCTCCGCCTCCGGCCGAGCCGGCGCTCCACGTCAGGCACGGCCCGGCCCGCCGGGGAACCGCCGGGGAACCCGCCCGGCTCCCCGCGCAGACACGCTGAAGCACAAATCCCATCTATCACCGTGCTCCCGCTGCATCCTCACCGCTCCCCGCCCTTGCGCCTGAAATCCTCCGAGAAACAACTTTCCTATTCATCCGTCCATCCCACCCACCATCGCAGTCTGCATCACACCCTGGCAAGGACTCCCCAAGCAGCTCCCCGGCCGGAGACCACATCCTCAAGCTTCTGTATTTTTCGTTAACCCACGGCAGACTACAACAGCTACAGTCTTAAAATCCGAGAATGGTTTAGGTTGGTAGGGACCTTAAAGTTCGTCTCATTCCACTCTCCTGTCATGGGGGCCACGGGACTGGGTTGCTCCAAGCCCCATCCAACCTGGGCTTGAACACTTCCAAGGATGGGGCAGTCACGGCTTCCCTGGGCAATTTGCACCAGGGCCTCACTGTTCTCATGGTAAAAAAAAAAAAAACAACAAACTTCTTCCTTACATTTAACCTAAACTGATGCACATTCAGTTTAAAACCATCACCCCCCTGTCCCGTCTCAACAGTTCCCAAGGGCTCCACTGACTGGAGTCTGACTACAAAGCTGGGAGCTTGGCACACAACAGAAAAGGAAATGGTGCCTGGCCTGGGCAGAAACCAAAATCCACCTGCACAGCACCTTGCACAGACAGCAATCTGCACAAACACACTCTGAGCACTTTCATTTCCCCAGAAGATGTTACACAGCTGAACCTGTGCATAACCTGTTGGTAACAGACCCCACTGGGGCATCCCCAAGGGGGAAGCAACCTTCCAGAAGGCAGAGATCAACCACTCTGACATCCTTGAACTCCAGCAGTGTTCAACTGAGGACTGAATTTTTCAGGGTCAGAATGAGCCAGTGTTATAAACATCTGGATCCCAATTTAAATTCCATTTTAAAACCATTTTGTTGTACCTTGTGCATTACCACTCCTGTGAAACATCACAACCAACCAAAATCAGTTTCTTCTGCCTCATGCAGCACGAACACATGATCTGCGGCTGCTAAATGTCCTCAGAACACACGTGACAGCTTAACTAGAATTTTTAAGTTGACCTCCCTGCCAGAAATCATCGTATCAACATGAAAAAGAAAATACTGGTTCTATTAAATCCAAACTGCATCACAGCAACATTGAAGAGGAGGAGAGCTTCAGCCTTGATTTTCAAGAGATACCTTGAATATTCCAACCACAGCAGCCCTGCTGTTTCAGAGGACACAGGTCTTGCACTGCATGATATCCCCTCACAAAGCAAAAAAAAATAAAAGGAATTTTTCTGAGAGAGCGGGAATGCATATGTTATTACAAGTGTATGGTCATTTCTGCACATAAAACACGAAGCAGCCTGTCACATTCAGCACCAGCAGCTGCCCAGAGCCACTTCTGGGAAAGCCCAGAATCAGAAAGGCTGAGGTACTGTTAAGCACCAGCTCCATAATTCTACATCAGAAGGCATTTCACTTACCCGTGCAGCTGTTCCCCGTTTTACTCCCCTCATGGATGTTCACTAGGTGACCTCAAACCCTTCTTATTGCACATCATTCAAACTCTGAACACAACCTTGTTGTCCTTGTGGACTTGTCTGTAATGTGACACACCTGACTGCTGTGTGCTGCAAACCACCTGTTTTCTGTGGTGAAAGGATGAACCTGCACAGTCTCAGGTGTTTTGTTCAGGATAATTACAGGGGCAATTTAGGGAATCAGAGAATCACATACTGGGTTTGGGTTGGAAGAGACCTTAAACCTCATCTAGTCCCAGCCCCCTGTCATGGGCACGGACACCTTCCACAGGCACAGGGATCCAAAGTCTTGGCCTCTAATAAAGCTGTTTCTGTGCTCTTAAAAACATTCTTGCAATACAGTGCTAAGTCTGTTACCTCCTAAGTTATTAAACTTTGCTAAACTGGCTTAAAAAGTTTATAAATGTCAAAGAAACCAAGATACACAACAGACAGAGCTGGGGGCCAGGGCAGATACTTGGTTTTGTCACCTATCAAAGGCTTCACAGATTTGTAAGAAAGCAAAAGTAAGACATTAAAATTAGATGCCCCATTATTTCTAATAGGAAACCACACCAAGTGCCACTCCTGTAACACACGTAAATCAGTATTTCAAAGTTCAGCTGAAGACATCTCTGATCTCCAACAGCCCAGTTTGGCACACTGTTACCAGAAAACCATAAATTTCTTGTGTGTATTTCTAGTCTGTTACACATACATATGCATATATGTATTTACATATGTGTATACATATATAGAGCTGTTAAAAATCTGTCAGGCATTTGCAATTCTAAATTCCCACAGACAGGCTCTCTGCATCTGTGCAACTTTGGCTGATGCACGAGACTGACAGCCACAAATATCTGATGAACCTAGACTGAGGCCTGAAGCAAAGAGGCACTGAACTCTGTCTGGAAGTCTTTGCACAGGGCCAGGGTTTGGAGTGGGAAGGCTGCAGCAGGATTTGGCAAGGATAACACTCAGGGGAATAAAACGTGGCATTACCTGATCTGGGACATAGTCTCCATGAGGTCGCACATCCTCTCGCAGCAGAGGTGTCTGCAACAAAACAATTTCCAAGTCAGGCTTAATTGGAGCAAGAAGTCAAACTGAGAAAATTGAAAGTAAATGGCCTCTGTGGAACCACGGGAAGTTACTGATCAGGAGTTCTTGCAATGCTATTTAATCCAAGCTTCAAATATTCATTTTTTGAGACAAGCCCCTTGTAAACTCAACAATAACATCTAGCAAGAATATTTGCAATGTGACTTAACTAAACATCTAGGAATAATAGCTATCATCCCTACAAATCCCAGTCTTCTCTGATCCTGTCCACAAACATGTTTTAATGCTCAGTTTTGCAGTGACATTTCCTGATATTTAGGAATCACTACAATTTATTGAGTTTCTGATCTACATATGTATTTGATGACCTTTCTTAATAGGAGCCAGTTTAGAAGGCATTAATTCTGTTCTTTCTGCTGAAATATGGCTTTGGTGTCAAAACCTGACTACCTTGAATGACTGGTATCTCGTGCCTCAGGTTCTCCTTCTCCATGGAGCCTGCCTGGATGGAAATCTAACACAAGGATGGAGTCCCCCGTGAGGCAGGGTGACTGGAGACCCAGATGCTGCTCTGTGACACACCTGAACATGTGACCATGACCTTCTCAGGTTTCCAGCCTTAATGACAAGAGGAATTTACAAGAACCAAATTTTATGTTCTAAACCCTTGCTGCTTCAATGCAGAAACCCACCTCCTCCAGCTGCCCCGTGTGACAACTCCAGTTGTACATCCCAAAGGTAGCAAAGCCTTTCTGGCTGAGACACCACAGTTAAAATTTCAGCCTTATTTGCCACCCAGTGACTTGCCATTTGATTTCCAAACCTGCACAGAAAGCTTTTTTTGGCATTATCTCTGCAGGAAGGAGATCCCAGTACTAAGGAGTCAGACAAAGATTGCCAGACTGTACATGAAACCCAAGCACTCTATAAAAGACAATGCCTCTTATTTCTCCTTCATGGTGCATTAAAACTGGGAATATTAAACCACACAACCATATTTAATTGTTTTAAAGCCACTATTAATCTAGCAGGTTGTTAAATGAAGAAATATAGCACACTTACTATTTTTAATAAAGCAGAGCAAAATTTATGGTCAAGATTTAACCACAAGATACAGGAAACTGGAGAGAAAAATGTGAGAATGAAAATTATAGCTGACAAAGACATTGTGCAAAGTAAAAATGAAAAGAAGCAGTGTTCATGAATTTTGTATAATTAGCACATGCCATAAAATTGTTCCTACTCTGCAGTGATGAGTTTTAAAACAACGTGTGCCAAATAAAATGCAATTAAACCCACCCTGAACCTTCAAAAGAAATGATAACCTGTTCCATATCTAGGTAACAGTTGGATTTGATGATTCAAAGGTTCTTTCCCACCTGAGCAATTCTGGGATTATATGTTCATTTCCCGCTGGCTTCACCAGCTCAACGCTATTCCTTTGTAACTTAAAAAGTGCTTTGGTTCTTGGAGAAGTTTTTGGGGAGGGGGATGACTGCAGAGAAAGAAAGGGAATATATTTTCAGTGGTTGCTTTTCTGTCACTGATTCACACAAAACACATTCCCATACGGAGGGAGAGGGGGAGGGAGGTTGCACACTTTAGCACTCCCTTACCTCTCAAAATGTAATGAAAATCAACTTGCTTGGCATGATTCCCCAAACGCAGAAAAGGCAAAAGTTGCACCAGAGAAACGAAAAATGAAAAATAAAAACCGGTAATATCCTGTTGAAAATCAATTCCCTAAGCAAGTCGATGGGAATGGCTGATTGAGCTCTACCTCACAGCTCCCTACTCCAAAGAGTTACGATGTTACCTGGTTACCCCACAAAATAATCCAAATCCATCCTGTCAGTAGTTTTTGCCACTTCTATTTCCTTGGTTTTATTCCAGAAGGTCACTCCATGAGACGAAAACAAATGCAGCAGTGGAGGATGGCTGCCAGCAGCACCTTGGGTCAGCATTTTAATAACCAGTGCAGCTGGATCCCAAGAGATAACGCTGTTCCTGGAGGCTGCCAGCTGCTCCCAGGCCACGCTGACTAGGAGCAGCTAGGGGAAGGTGCAGACTGCATTCGACCTAACCATAACCCTATGCATCAGCTTGGCATTTTATTATATCAGTGTCTACAAAGAGAAGAGACAAACAGTTGATGCCACCATCTTTCCACTAAATGCATCTTGGCATTACAGCTGCAGCCCTGCAAAGGATGCCAGGACAGAGACCCCTGGCTCCCTTAGCTCTCCTGAAGATCCTGGCCAGGAGCTGTGCACACAGATCCTTCCAATTCACACGCTTCCTGAGAAAGTGTACAGGCAGTCAAGAATTACCATTTTGCCTTCAGTTTGCTGGGATACTTCCAAAACACTTCCATTTCCAGAAGGAATTAAAACAGGTGCTTTGTCTCTGAAAAGCAGCTTAAGCTGAAGTCCTGATACCACTTGCTGCTCTCACATGGGGTCACTGTCATTAAATATTTAAGCCAAAACAACAGTAAGTTGAGAGGAGAGAGTGCTAAGTTAGCAGATAAACTCCTGCCTCCCCGGAGTCCCCTTCTCTGCTCCCTCTTGAGGGGGCTCCAGCTGCTTTAAGAACTCAACAGAACCATGAGGCACAATCCCAAATACTGTTTAAAAAACAGAAGCTTAAATGAAAATGAGAACTGAGCTTCTGACCTTACGTAGGGTCATTTCACCACGTCATGGCCGGGGTTATTTCCAGGGCAGCATGTGAGAGCTTTCACTACAGCAGCTTCAATAGGACTTTGCCTGTGGATTAATGGATGACTTTGGCTTCTCTTTCTTACCAGCCTTTACAATTCAGGGGAACACACAGAGGATTTCTTCTGCAGCAGCTGAGTAAGAAGACAAAAGTGAGCTAACCTCCTGACCTGCAAAATAACCTCATGGAGAAATCCATTCAACAGAACTGCTTGCAGTTCCTGGGAAAAGGAAAAGCAGAGGAAACAATACCTTGGATGCTGCTAAAGACCACAGCAATATTTTTGCTCAACTTCTACGCAACTTTCACAAAAAGTAAAAGCAGCAGAGACTTCCAATTCTATGCACCGAAGAAGGAGGAAAAGGAAGATCTTGTGCAGATGGAACATGCATGCATTTGGCCTCAAGTGTATAAATGCCTATAGAAATCCAAGTGGAACTAAAGGAGGCTCCTCTGCGAGCTCCACTGCATGACACCACCTTGGCATTATCCAGGGCTGTGCTGTGCCACAGGGGCTGCAACTCCAGAAACCCCTGGGACAGCACAGGGTGGCCGAACGTTCTGATCTGCGTCTAAAAAGGGACTACAACACTACAGTATGGTATTATTTTAGGATGTCATTTACATTCCAGCCTGCTTGCAACAAATTGCAGGATAATACCTGAAATGCACCTCAAGTTCATGGTGTAGTTACACATAGGAAGCATGCAAACAAAACCACGTGGGAAAATACATATAAACATATTTTTCTTTGTTGCTTCCTGCTTCTTTTCTATTGGTTAGTCAAGGTCATCAGTGTTTACGACCCCAAACACAGGGGACAAACATACATGCATACCTTGATGTTATAAAGACACATAATTACCATTCATTTTAAAAGCTAACCACTGAATATCAAAGGTGAAGATAGCTTCTGTTGAAATTCCTCACTATAATGGGTGTAATCTATGTCCTAGCCCCACCCCCTCCCCCTTTTGGGGGGTTTTACAGTGCACTTTTGCTTTTGTATAATAAACTATATGGAGAAACACTTCAAAAATATAGTTATTTATCGATTTATTTGGTTTGCATACCTTATCCAGACTGGAATATTCAGTATTAATGGCCGCTGGCTCCAGGAGGTGCCATACAGCTGTCCCAGCAACACAACATTTCACTTTGAAAACAATTAAAAACTGCAAAGCATCTGATGACTAAGAAACACTCTGGTTTCCTTCTGCCCAGTATAGTTTCTAACAGGATACACACTATCAAGATCAGCATAATTAAGGTATTTCAATCTCTTCTCTTTCCATTTCATTTCCCAAATGAAATCATGGTACATGTTGCAAAGTCTAACCAGCGATACCATTTTTCCCTCAAAGCCAAAGCCTCGTACATCAGGATTATGACTTCCTAGGCTTGACCTGCACTGCTTCCCAGCAGCTTCATTGAAGTTCAGTTTAAATTCAGAGAGCTGCCACAACAGCTAGAAGCAAACGACCACAGTTTTAAATGGTCTGGTGGAGCAGTCTGTTCCCTTCTCATGTTCTTACTTCTCCACCCTGCAGGGAAAAGCAGGAGTGAAGAAAGGGAAGAAAGGTAAGTGCCCAAGTAGTTATGGAGCCTGATTCTTGTGGGTTCCTATCACATGTTTGAGAGCCCTCCCTGGGACTTTCCCTTGAGCCTCAAGTTGTGTGCAAAGTCACACATTTGTAGGGGCTGTGATACCTGTGTGAATTTAATCAATTCAGCACAGTTCAGCCAATGAACTCAGAAGTTATGGAGGAACAACCATGAGCCCAGAGGCCCAAGCATTCTGCTGCTTTTAGTGACTTGAAGTAATTATGACCTAAGTATAATTAAAGCATAGTCCTTACCTGCATTTCTTAACTGTTCCAACTTGAATTTGGAATCTTGCCTTTCCCGTGGTCTTTCTGCACCTTCCCCTCAGCCTCGCACTCTGTGCACCTGGTTTTGACTTCAGGACAAGTTACAGGACGAGGTCCAAAACTCAACTGTAGCATTGAGCCTCAAATGGGAAGTTCATCACCTGAAAAAATTCAAGGCAAATTTACTATACCAGTAATTGCTATCCCTTGTTTGCTTCACTCCCTGCCAGCATCATTCACCTGGTTATCCCCTTGTCAGAGCCTGAGGAAGAGTACCATGTCCTTCAGTGAAATATCCAAAGACCTAGAATTTGTAAACTTGGATTCTTATTAGCAAAGAACCACATTTTTAAGAAAAAATAACTATTTTCATTTCAAAGGAAGAAAGGACTTAGCCTATCACTATTCAGTGTAAAATAAAACAGCTCTCATGTAATGATTCTCCTTGAGTGCCATGTGTCATGAAACTTTTTCTAGTCTCTTAATTTACTACTTGCTGCCTTGCTGCTTTGTGAAAGAGACACTTGATACCAGAATCTTTTCACGGGCTTCATTCTACATTCAACAGGAACTTGAATTCAGCACAGGAGAAAGAGGGAATTCAAACCCTGGGCGAAGTGAGCAGCAGCTTACAGCTTGCAGGTTCCACATTCAAACCAGAAACACTCTGTAGTTGAGTTCTGGGACGTGGGCTGATCCCTTTCACTTCCTGCTTACACAAATCACTGATCAGGAGCCATCAGTCGTTAGCTGAGCCCTGCAGCCTTGTTTCTCCAATGGAACAGTGGCAGAGTGGACTTTGCTGAAGGGAATTCTTTAGCCTCAGCTGCTGAAGCAGGTGCAGGTGAGCCAACCAGGGTACTGCAAAAAAACCACAAAAACCAAAAAAACAACAACCAAGAGGTAATGGGAAGAAAGGGCAAGAAGATAAGGAGTATCAGCCAGCCAGGTAAGGGGAGGAGAGAGCAGAAGACAGGTAAGTGTGTCATTTCACCTGGCAAGAGGTGAGGCTAGGTGCTCACTCAGCCAGGAAGAAGAATTAGAAGTTGCCACTTCTGAGTGCTAGGCACTGCTACCTGGTGTGTCCTTTCATTCCACAGCACAGCAGTGATCTTACCTGGAAACACCACAGGAGCAGGTGATGTAAACCTTCCTTGGTGTGTATCAAATAGCAAATCCAGTGCCCTTCAGTCATCCTCAAGACCCAGAGTGAACTAGGAAGCTCCCTGTGAAGGATGAAGCCATCCTTCAGTCCCATAGGACATGGTGTCTCTAATTGCCCTACAAGAAGTACAGGCACAGATTCTCTATTTTCCTTAATAAAACCAAAATACTTCCTGAACTTCAGGCTCATACATTGCAACTTGATTATTTAAACCTTCCTCTTAAAACCTTCTAGGGCAAGACAAAAAAAGCCATCACATAGAATACTAAAACTTGCTGAAATCTCAGTACCTTGTGGTCATTCTCAGGGATTTTTAGCTTGCTTTGGACTCGCAACAGCATGTTCTGGTAATACCACTTTTATCTTCTGCAGTAGATTAACTCCTTGTCCTTTGCAGGTTTTACTTAATCTAACACCTTAAAGACAAATACAATAAAAAGTGCAGAATTTTATCTATTTCTCTTTACAACTCTGTAAAGGTCTATATTTCACGTGATTTAAACAGCAAAACCACTCATCAGCTCAGATCATTTAAAAGGTTTTTATGTATTGGACCAAGTTTATAGGAAAGCTTTCCTATGCTGCAATCTGGCTCTAACTCCTGTGTTCAGGAATGGCATGTGGGGATGATTTAAAGTTACCTTTCTCCATTGCCTGTGCCAGCAGTGAGCTGTCCCTTCTGATAAGGGGCAGAGTGGAAAGAAATCAGTAACTCCTTAAAATCACCCCAGTGGGAGCTGCCAGAGGTCAGGAATCCCAGCCCTGCTGCTACTGAAGCCCTTCATTTACTGTCCAGTGTTATATGTGTGAAGTGATTGAGTGGTTGCTTTGTTCTGCCTACTAGGTCACCTTTCTATATTTATCACATCACTGTATAAAACACCACAGTGTACCTCGAGGATGGGAGGCTCCACATAAAATTAAACTCGACCTTAAATCTTCCTGAAAAAGCAGCCCACTCCCCAGTCCTGAAGAGAACTGCTTTTCCCCTCTGCTCAAAAATTCCAGTAGGCAAATACATCTGAAAGGCTCAAAGAGAGCTCCAAGGACACGAAAGAAAGAGAAACCAGCACTGAAAATATCCTGATATATTCTGGGCTGACAATCACATTTGTACAATAAAATATTTGTCCCTTTTTGCCCAGAATTCCCTCTAACATAGCTGGAGGATAAGAGCTGCCTTTATACTGAGTCATGGGAAGCAAGAGTCCCCTTGGAGAGTCCAGCCCAAGGACCATTGCAGGCAACACAGGCTGTGAACTGCCTGGACTTTGACTTACTCCTCTTGATGGTTCTAAGTGCTGACAGCACAGGATGCTTTATTCCCTTTTTTATTTAAGCTATAATATCATTCCCAGCCCTTCTTCTTTGGTTTTTTTCCATCCCAGCATCCACTGATGTGCCCCCATCTGCACTGGCCTGAGCTAGGACTGCCCATCCTGCCTGAGTCAACAGCACACCACTGACCCACTCCAGGTTCCTTTTCAAAATATAAACATATTTAGATTAATCCCACTTTATCTATTCCTAAGCACTCACATTTTTATTCAGTGATATAGAAAAAGGAGTGATCCTTAGTAAAAACTGGTGTAGTTCCTTAGAAGTCAGGGGGATGCTACCAGGAAGCAAGGGGTCAGTACATCCAAGAGATGAGAGGTTTTTAGCCTGAAATACAGACTAATAAAGAATATTGGTGCAGCAAGAAGAAACAAAAGGAAGAGGCAACGAGTGAGAAGTAGGAAAGAAGACTTTAGACAGTTAAAAAACACAGAGCCCAAGCTAATGCCTCTGGAAAACATTCTTACTGGTCTGTGAAAATCCTTATCAAAGGACCCTTGGCCTTCTTGGTCTGACTGATAAGCTAAGCAACCTTTCACTTCTTGTTTAAAACAATCTCAATTTCAAGTAAGTACCTTTCCTGCCAGTCACGATACCACCCAAGCTTCATTATTTTGCACGGGAGACACCTTTCTTCCCTTTAAGACATTCCAATTAACCTCTTTCCATACTGCTGCCAACATTAAAGGTAAAGTTTGGGGATAAAGGTCACTCTCTCACTTTCCAGGTTTACCTAGGAATTAAGGGAGTGAAGATCTGTACTATGGGCTGTATCCTGAAGCTCTTCTTCTTTACAATTGCTACCATGCATTAGAAAACTACATACAGGCTACTAAGGTCTCTTGAAAATGGATTGACACTAAATGACAGAAAATCATAAATAATTGTTTTTGGTTTTTTTTTGCTAATTTACTACAGAGAGAAGACTTTTTAAATTCCCTTTTTTGTGTGTATACATATATGCTTTTGCTGTGCAATTCTAATAAAATCTGGCAAATAGGTAGAGATGTGTCGCTGTGGGACACAATGAATGAGACACGGACTCGTGATTTCAGAAGGCTGATGCTCTAAAAAAAGGCTGGTTTATTCTCAGAAGCTATTTTTATACCTTTTTACAATGTGCCCACCTAAGGGGTGGGATCTTTTGAACCATTGGTCACACCAAGGGTCAACAAGCAAAGTCCCTCCTTAAGAGAGAAATGTGAAAAACAAGCGAGTTTAAAAAGTGTGACTTTGTTTAGCATTTTAGATCCCTGGGAAAGAACTTGAGAAAAACCCAAACATGACAAGCAGTGACTACAGAGATGCAGTTTCCTTGTTAAGAAGACTTTGTTCCTGCACATGTTGCAGTCTAAGCAGTAGGCTAAGGAGAAGACTATCCAAGTGGCCTAAAAGAAAAGTTGCAACATCAGCCTCACAGGGGAAAAAAGTCCTTCAAAATACTTCAAGGAAATACCCAAATTACTTCTTCCATTATATAATTTAAGTCCTTATATTTTATTGAAGCAATGTCATCACATGCACAGGACCACTTCCTAAGCGTAAAATACAAAGATTTGGTATGGACTGCACAGGTACACATTGAATTATCATTCTGAATTAAATGTCAAAAGTGCTCAGTGTGATGTAGCTAGACCAGATTACCCTTAAAATACTTGTCAGGAAGTCTTCTTATGTCCTATACAACAGTAGAACACTTACACACAAGAAGAACCTGAAACATCTATAATCCCATATAAGTGCTCTTATTTTTTTAGCTTCTAGGGCACCTCACAGGGAGATCTGTGTGCAAATCATTTGAATTCAAAGTGTAAAAGCAGAAAATGGGAAAAATTAATGGTTTAACTGTTAACCATTTTTAAAGACGCTGCCTTAAAGATACAAAGGGTTTGAGATCAAACAAAATAAACAGAATTCAAGGTTTGTGCCCAGCACCTGACAGATCTGAAAGGAGAGAGCTAGACCTGCAAACAACACTGATAAACCCAGGATCCACAAGGTTATACAGGTGACTGAACTACTTGCACTGAAAAGAAAAAGGCTCCTCCATCACCTCTCTAGATGAAGGAAAGCAAAACAAATATTAATAACAACCCTCTTTGGTTTTTTCTTAAGATATATCCCAGGAGCAAAAACAAAGGAAAAATGCCCATGAAAGTCTTACTGATTTTATACCCTGTCCTAGCATTTCCTAATTAATCTGGGGCTCCAAACTGATCAGCTCCTTTTTAATAATGTGTTGGACATTTCTTCAACTTCTTTGTTGAGTTTTAATACTGGTTAAAATTATTTAATAGAATTGAATTCAAATTTAGGGTTATGATCTAGCAAGAAGGAGCGGAAAGAAAAATGAAATCAAAGCTTGCATGTCCAGAAGTGGCACAATTTAATATTCTACTGCCTAAAGCTCTGAGAAAATGTACAGCTATCTTCCCAGAAAATCAGTTTTCATCATGTAAGAGCAAAACTGGCTTGCTCTTTCTGCACCTGTATGCAGCACAATATGCTCTGCCCTTTCAGACAGGGTGTAATCCCAGTGCTGGGTGAAGTCTGAGCTGTGAAAAAGGTTTTACCACAAGAAATTTGGTGCTAAGACTGTGACATGAAAATCCTGAGTTGAAAATGCTGTTTTCTGTGTGCAGTAGCTAATGGCTGTGACTGAAGGAATCTTGGTAGACCTGATTTTTGAAGACTAAACTTTACAGTTTCCCATTTAAATGGACACAGAAGGATACTGGGCTGGTACTGTCTTTAAAATAAATATGTAGGAATCAGAGCATGACTTTTTTATCCAATATTCTCTACTTGTCACCAAACTAAAGATTATTTCAAGTACATGATTCCAAATGAGGAAGTGATGCAGCTGTTTCTGCCCTTTGGGGCCATACAGGCACTCAATTATCAGGGCACATACAGCCATAGATAGGCTGGGACAGTGCCAATACAGCCGCAGTGGTGGCTGGAATTACTTTGGAAATAGAGAGGGATAGTTGTCTAAAACTGTAAGAAAGAAACAGAAGAAAAAGAAACATCTTGCCAAAGTGTTAAAAACCTTGTGCCTCAGGTTACTTATTTCAGTGAAGGAGGCAAAAACCTTTCAGTCAGAGGCCTGGCTCCCTCCTCAGCGCTGCAGACCCAAATCAGTAACTCCCCACTCTCCCTGTTTGTCTTTCACCTTCTTCCTACTTGGCTCAGCAGCCCAAGAGTTCCAAGGATGACCTGCTGACATGCTTCCCACACCACAGACTGGGAAACCACAAAGTGTCTGGCCGCATGAGTGAGACACTGAGATTCTTACCTGCTGCTTGTTCCTGTCTCTGCGTGACTTTCCTGCTGCAGCCGCTGCCAGCCACCACAGAGCCGTTTCTTTGGAATTCACCACCCCAGGAGTCATTCCTGCCACGGTGGGAATCTATGCTTGGCAGCACTTCTGCGCCTCTTGACTCACACGATGCTTTTGGCTCATTTTCCATCGTTTCCTTGAGCTACAGAGGAAAGAAACAAATTGTTAAAGAGCAAAAACAGCTGTAAAAAATGTCACTCAATGATGCAAGCCGTGAAATCTGTGTTCTAGGAAGAGGAAACATGCGTGTTTCCAGACATATTAAAGCTTCAGCACATGCAGCACAAGAGAGAAAATTAACTCAGGTTCATCAGAAATCTACTTTGATACTTCAAAGATCCCTGCACTGACATTTAACCGTATGAGAAGAAGGTAACAGGTGATACTTCATCCTGTGGGGCCAGCTGATGTCTCTGTGCACGGTTTTGTATGAAAAGAGGCTACCCTGCAAAATTTACAGGGAAAAGACATAAAAAGATAGAGAATGTAATTGGGAGTGCACAGAATTTAAGTTTCATCTAATGCTGGGCCATTTGCATAACAGCCCAAATATCACTCCACAACTGTTTGGTTTTCCAGTTCCTATTCCTTTTTTTTTTAAATTCACTTGCACAGGCTGCTGAATAAAAGCAAATGACATCCAGGTCAAGTTACACTTCCAGGAACACACAGGAAACTCATTTCTCTGCAGCTACTTCCAATGGATTGGCAGTGCAGGTCTGGGAAGAACAGAGCTATCACCAGCACAAACAGCATTGGGTGACATCTCACATTCATGCAGCATCACTCCATCCAAAGGAGTCACAACGATTCCCAAAGTGATCTAATGCCCACGGAAACTCACGAGTGAGGGGCCTTGTGATGCATCCTTGTTCCTTCTGACATCAGAGCTCTGACTGCCAGCAGGGATGAGGGGAACAATGACATATGGGGCCATCACTGCACAACTCAGCAGAGGGAAACAGCTTCTTCCCAACTGAAGCAACTGCAGGAAAATCTTTTAAATCTCGCACATATTTCAGAGGAATAATTTGTCTGAGGAGGTGGCCTTCAAATAAAACATGGACTTAGACAAACTGAAATCGTCCAGCATTCCAGGCAGCACATTGGACTTAACAGTGAGTCAGCTGCCTCGGGGCATCTTGGAGGTGCTGGGAATGACATGGATTTGCATTTTTGCATAGGCCCTTTGCAATCCCTTCCCAGATTCCATTTGTTCTCATCCCACCCTGCCCTCCTGTTGTCACCTGGCCCTTACCACAGTGAATGGGATGAAGCCCGAAGGAAGGGTGACCAGAGAGCTCAACACAGAGAAAATAGTGCTCCTAAAGCCTCCGAGTGCTTTGCCTGCTCATCCTAACAAATGCAGATGTTGCTCTCGGAGCTGAGCCTGGCTGTGCACAGCAGCTCTCTGTTACTGTTTTACTTGCGGTTTACTGCTTGGAACTGGGAAGAGATCGCTCTGAGGAATGCAGCTTAAACGAAGACTCTGCATTTTAAGTGGATGTTTCGGTTTGGAAAGCAAAGCTTCAGGAAACAAGGCAAGGCAAGGCACAGAACGGAGGAGAAGAACTTCTCAGAGGGCTGCATCGATTAGACTGCAGGAAGGAGCAGCAGATAAACCCAAGGGCTGGGAATGCATCATCCAAACTCTGACCCCAGCTAGATAGAATTATCTGAACAATGCAAATTGGAAGAAGATTCAATCTCAGATAGTTTCGTGTGAGGTGAGTATTCATAGCTCATTACATATTTATAATGAGAGGGCTTTGCTTTCTCAAAGGCACAATAATTATCAGCTTCAAGCAGCTTTGGAGAGAAATGTCGCTGTTTAACTCACTTGACAGCTGCTGCATTCAGTCAGGAAAAGACATTATTACATTTACCTGCACCTTTGCTCCTCCCTGTACATCACTTCATTCAATCCTTTCCAGAGACACCCACTTTTAGGACAGCATTTCCAGCATGACAGGATTGAAGAAATCTCTCCATTAACTCCTTATGGTTTAATAAATAAATAAATAACTTCTGTATAAAACAGCATTGATAGAAAATGCAACGAACATATTTTTCTAGAAATTCCAGACCCAGATAAAAAAAAATAAATTACTATCACTATTATAACTACTGGGCATGAACAATACTGTTTACTAGTAAAAATTGCACAGCAAAAAGGAAAATAACTAAGGGAGTGTACTAAAAAAAAGGTCTTCTACCTGATCCCAGATTCGGACACAACATCTGGCTAATGCACAGAGAGCTTCATATAGCTACCAGTACTGTTTTCTTCAGCAAGTATTGAGTACCCAGAGATCCTGAGCTGGCATGGGTGGAATTCAAGAGAAAACCTGGATTGACTTATGCCTTAGGAAGAGTTGGATGTTCCCTGAAGATTTCAGCAGCTACGAGGTGAAAATGACTTTTAAGATGAGCACTTTGCAAGTGGCTACCCAGGAGAAAAAAAAAAAGCAGCAGCAAGAAAGAAGGAAAATCTGCACAGAATTAGCAAATCAAGAAGTAAAACACACCTTCCTAATTTTGAAAGTAAGAAATGAGGTTTCCATGTTAGATCTAGAATTGAAAAATTGCCCTATCCAGCAATCCTACATGGAAAGTCATTTGAACTTGCAACTGGGTGCCTGGTTTCAAAAGGATTAGTTACCTTTCCAGCTTTATATCCAGCTCTTTATGGGTCTCAGGATCACAGTAACTCACCAGATGGATGCCATCAGCATGTGCAGTGCATAAACCAGCATAAAGCAGAGGAGCAAAAATCTACTTCATTTTGTAGGGAAGGAGGTGCCAGAAGACTCACACATATGGCCAGGGCCAGGGCTCGGTTCCGGTGCATGGGGAATGGTTCCAGGGCACCATTCCAAGCCCGTGTGAGCACTGCCAGTAACACATCACCATTTCAAACTGCTTATCAGTGTCAGAAAAATGGAAAGAGAACTGGAGATGAAGTTTATGTATAACACTGTAACAATACCTTCTCATTTTGAGGGGGAACCAAAAGCACAGAGCATCTGACAATAGCAGCTCTCAGCGAGATGAAGCAAGGGACTGGTTTGATTTACAGCCATATGACTTATGGCCACATCTGGCAATACAAGGCCAGGGAATTTCATGGGGAAGGAAATGCCACTTGATGCTTTTACAATTAAAGCAGACAATGCAGAAATAGTTTATACAAAGTGACTATTTTTTCTTGGGAACATTCACCTAAACCCTTGGGCCAGGAACAGTGGGGAGACTACATTCAAAATGACAGTTCTGATTGCTTTGGACCTTCATTTCCTTGCTCTCCATCCTCCTGAATGGCTCACAACAGAGACTAAGGTATGAATTTCAATTCCCATTGCTCACTTGTATGGAATTATTACAGGAAGAAAAGCAAGTCTTTTCTGTAAGCAGCGATAATGAGAATTTTTATCTAAAAATATCACACATGCTCAGCAAAGCCAAAACAGTTTCTGTTAGTTAAGTATTTTGTTTAAATGATATTCTGAATATACAGCTGGTAGAGACAGCACTTGACTGCTCTCTGTCCTGATTACAAGGCAAGGGAAGCCAGACAGACATGGGTCCTTAAATTCTGGCAGGTTTTGGGAAAATTCCAGATCCACTTAAGCAGTTTGAGCTGTTAGGACAGAATTCATGCTTCTCGTTAGGATAATTCACTCTAATAGGCCTCTGAAGGCTTTCCATTTTTGGCAACGTTCTTTCAATGAGGCTTACTTTGGATCTGTATATCTTACATTGTAAAATATTTTAAATAAACACCTCATACAGAAATGTTGGTGATCTTCAGATAAAATGAGTTAAAACAACCAGCTGAAAAATCTGTACTAATACAATAAAAAAGGGAACAACTTCAGATGAAGGAAAAATATTATCCTAAGGAAGGTTCCTCTTACATGCCGGCAAAGTATTACCCATTACAACTGGATGTTTCTACCGGAATGACACAGAGCTGTGCTGAAATAACTGTGGAGTTGACTCTGGATGTATGAAGAATAATTGCTCGCTCTGAGATCTACACAGAAAATCTGTGCCACTGCTCTCACGCAGAAGATCTCATCACCTTGAGAAAAGCAAGGGAAAGCTGCAAGTTTCAAAGCTGAAACTATGGCACTAAAAATCATTCCAGTATTAACACCTGAATTTTCCTACTTCCCTAGGAAGGGAGTGTAAAAGCAGAGAATGGCAAGGGAAACAGAAATAGCAAAGCCGAGATTGAAATATGCAGAGATACTCACTTAGAAGTTAAGACTGAATACAAAATTAAAAGACCATCGAAAAATAAAAGAAGGAGAGAGGCAGCTAGTATTTCCCAAAGTTCTCCCACTGAAATGATATAAAAGGGAATATATTCAAAAGTCTGAACAGCCCCTAGGGCTGGGATTTCCTTAACTCTGACTTCATTTCCCTTAAACAAAGGTTTTATCTCAGCAAGTCCACACCAAAATAAAACAGAGATGGCAGAACTCATTTAAGTGCTCCTGTACCAAGATGAAGACTCTGAAACATGAGATACTTCTCTCAGAGTCTATTTGGGGCAATATCAGACTACTGGGAGGTTGGACTATAAATGGCAATAGTGGGCTTTCCTCACTCTCATTAAATTGGAAAAAGCTTGGTTGCTCTTAGAGATATATTAAATTGTGTTTAGCTGCAACTTACCCAGTGTAAATGGACTACTTAATACAAAATTCGTACCTCACACAGACACACAGACAGATCAGCCTGACGGCCTCAGTGCAGCAAACTCCAGTAAGTTCTGGATAGCTCTGGATTTTTTTGCAAATCCACTGACCTTCTCCACATGCACTGAGCTCAGTTTTACCACACATGCATTGGCAAATGAGTGTTCCAAAGACAGACAGCAGCATTAACACAAAGTACACTGGAGACTGAGGTGGGGCAGAGCTGCTGAGGCAGCCTTGCTGCTCCTGCCTCCTCCTTTACACCAGACACAGCCATTGATTTTCTCTCCTTTCTGGTGCCAGCTATGAGTTTTTCTCTTAGGTTAAGAGAGAAGTTGTCCTTCCCCATTCTAGTCCTGTCCCCCCAGCATCAGGTCAGAACAAAGGGCAGAAGCAGTAACAATCCCAAAATTTTGTCCCTCTCCCAAAGAAGGCAAACAGAAAACAGATGTTTTCTGCCGGGGAAGGACAAGACACAGTCCAGAGTGGTCTGTCTTTGCAAGGACTGAGCATGGAAAGGGATGAAGACACTCAAGTGCTCTTACTGTCCCACAGGACAAACATTCTGCAATGTAACACGGAAAGGGGTTTCTGTCCCAAGGTAACTCATCTCTGTGCCTCTCCTACAAACATCACATATCCCACCCATGACTCCCGTCCCACTAATAACACAAAGCCACTTATAGTCTAAAGTTTGTAGCCTTGATTAGCACAAACTCTGAATTTGCCAAGCTGGCTCACAGAACTGATTTTCCCAGTCCATGCTGGCTGCTGGTGAAATGGAGCAGTACATAGTCCAGACAAGGAATGCACCCATCCTTCATCCCCACACCGCACAAGTAACCGAGGCATTCCCTAAAGAGGAGTCTGAACCATCCCCCACATCACAGTGGTACAGACATGGGCAGTAACCACCCAAAAATCCCATGAGAAACCCTAACCTCAGCATTCCCTTTCATTACACGATGCTGAAGTCAGCTCCTCAACATCCCACAGATGTTTAGTCAGCATCTGTTCAAAGCCCCTTGTATGTTCTCAGGTATGTCTTTATTCTCATCACCTGTGAAAGGATGAAAGAACCAAAAAGGAAGCATTTGGTCACTTCATACCTTATCACTGGCATTTATTTATTTATTTATTTATTTATTTATTTATCCTTCCCAGATTAGGCAGGTAAACTCAAGTTTATCCTTTCCTTCACTCCTCTCCCTCACTGTTTGAATCCTGCAGCCTAGGAACACAGAAGAGCAATAGACTCTCCAGGTCTCACTAGTTTTTTGATTTTCTAATTCATTTTCTCACTCCTGGGCCACTTGGTCATGCCTTAGGGCTGAATTTGGACTTCAGCTGCAGCAGCCACCAGAGCCTGGGTAGGCTGGGCATCAAAACTCAGCCAGGGACCGAGTCAGGGAAATCTTATTTCTCTATTAATATGTTAATGACTCTGTCCTGATTGCTGTGAGCACCAAATGATTTCCCTCCCAGTCTGAGAGATGGAAGAGAACTGACATGTCAGTTTTTCTGCACAATAATGCCGTCATCAGCCTTAAATTTGGGCTGCTTTTGAAAGGAGTTATTACTCTGTAAAAATGAAGCACAGTGCTGCTGCTGCTCTCTTTTAATTACCATCCAATTGGTTTATGAGAAACTACCATGCCATAAATATAGCTCAAATGGTGGTTTTCTGAGGCTTCCCTTCAGAATCAATCAATTTAATCAAGGCACAGGCAGGAAGGCTGAAGAAGAGCTGCCAGGGGAGCTGATCACCTGAGACAGTGCCACAATCTTCATCAGTTGCAGCAGTTTAAAATTAGAACTTTCCAATTTCAAGGAAGGCTTTATGATGCTCTGAGATGTAGTGCTCCTTACTGGAATTCCTTTTCCCAAGAGGCTAAAGGCTGCCTGGTACTCTTTCTTCATACCACTGCTGGCTTTTAGCACATTTAATCCTGTTTCTATGAAGGGCAAAACTCTGAAGGATTTCTAACACGAATGACAGAGATAAAATAAGAAATAAAAATAAAAAAATAATGTGCTGAGCATTTAAAGACTAAACAGAGATTACTCACTCTGACGTACTCTGAGGGAAGAGATAAACTTAGTATAGGATTGTAATGTTGTTCACCACTAGCATCACCTGAGCCAAGAAACAGCCTTTATCCTTCATGGTCATAGTTAAAATAATTATATTGACTGATTTTTAAACAATTTTTCTAATCAATAGATTCATTCTGTTACAATGTATTTCAGCTTTTATTGTGGTGATGCAAAATGCCCTCATTTGCGATTTGGGAAGAATTTAGAATAGGTTATGAGTTTATGTACAGTAAAATAAAAACAAAAAAATATTATAAAAAGGGCAAAGCAGGCCACAGGGACACATACAGCAATCTTCCTGTCCTGATGACTTTTGTAGGGAAATGCTATTACAATTGATAACTGATCACACACTATGTGTGTATGCTGCCTTTTAACAAATTTGAGCACATCTTAATGGAAATGCTATGGTCTGAGTGACCTGCTGGGGTACAAATCAAACCTATGGCTGCTGGCTATGGGCCAGGTAAATTCAAACCATGTGACAAGGCCTCTTCTACATTTTATTACTTCTTTTTTTTTAAATCCCAGCTTTCTTTAAGAGAAAAATCCTTTGCACATCTTCCAGGTACAGCTTGCCTTAGTGTAAGAAATGTGCTGTGACACTAAGCTCATGTAAATCAAGGCAAATTCACTGATTAATGGAGTGATGCTGTTTAATATTATTTACCTTATTGTTTCTAGGATTTAAGAAGAAATTATTTAGGTTCCTTTTTTAGGAACCTAAAATGTTACAGCCTCATTTTTACAATAATATAAGAACCCAATATTTCTAGTTCTGGCATTATGTGTTTTAACATGACATTTCTCCAGCATTTTCCACTTTGCATGTTACAAGGCCATGACTGAACTAACACCACAGCAGAGAGTCAAAGAATTACTGCTGAAATACATTGTGACTTCAGCACAGGCTAAGATTCCGCATGGGTGCTTGGAATAAATCACTCTTGGCAGCTCCTGTAGTATTTGGTGCTGTTCCCAACATCTCCATTCCTGGCTGATGTAATTAGAGGGCACACAACTGGCTTAAGCTCCTACAAGTGAGTGCAAATGCTTTATTTAAAGATCAGCCTTGGACTCTTAAAAAAAAAATCAATTACAAAAACCTTTTACCTTGTCTTTCACCTGGACTGACAGGTGACAGTCTAAAACTGGAATTACCATTCCTCATTGCATCTCACTTCTTCCTTGTGTGTACTTACAATTTCCCTCATCTATAGGAGGAACATCAAGGAGTCCAACTCCTATGATCCTGTTAGGGTCAGTCAGCTGTCACTTCCTCAGAAGTCTTTCCAAGGAATGAGAGGGCACAGAAGGCAGGCCCTCCAGGAGAAGATTTCTCTGCAAAGAGAAAATCCGCTCCAAAGACTCCACAGAAATCTCAGGAGAGCTGGAATAAACTTGGAGGTTCCCAAGAGTTCTAGGGGCTGCTACTGCGACAGGAGGAAATACAGTATGTCAGGAGTTTTTCCCCACAAAATGGGAGCCAGAACTGCCTGGCTCACCACAAAACAGGCTTTACCATAGAAAAACCATGAGTAAGTGAGGAGAGTTTTTCTGGGAGTCTGCATTTCTTCCCATCCAGCCAGACAGCTGAGCTAGGACTTGCAGAATAACACCAAAATTAACTTCACCACACAAAGAGAAGATAATAATTATCTGATTAGTACAGTAATGCATGCAAGGGTGATTACTAGATCTTTTAAATCCAAGTCCTCAAACCTTGACTAGCTTCAGGTGGACTTTTGAGAAGCAGCAACCTCTCATCCCAGTCAGACCCTTATTTTGACCCCAGTCTCTACCTTATTCTTATAAACACCATTTTTCAGGCAGCAGCGTAAAGATCTATGTGATAAATCATCTTCCCCTGCAAAGTTTCTGTTTTTCACCTTCTCACCCATTCTGCAGCTTTCTTGCAGCTACTTCTGGATCTGGCTTTGATTTTAAAAGAATTTGAAAATGTACATTAATTAAACTGCGTTATCAAAAACTTCACAGCTTTTACAAGATCTCCTTGTTTCTGAATTAGCATTATGGAAACACAAAAAAAAAACACCTCATAAGAAAATCCCAAATCTTAATTTTAACAGTGATTGGGTTTTGATATCTCTTCTCCAAAGAGCCTTTGATTGATTGGAGGCCACTGAAATTAGGTTTCCTCCTGTAACTGACAAAGCTGAAGATGAGGTGAGAAGATGCTTCAAAACTCCTTTTAAAAACGAAAGAAAATCTTCAACAGTCCCTAACATCCACCTTAGTACACTATGTATCATCTTCCTTTTGTTCATACTGACAAGTAATGTACGCTGAAAACTTAGAATGAAGTAAGGGTGTTCTAAGGTCTGTCCAGGTAAAATGTTTTTTGAGAAATGAATGAACAAAAAATGACATGTCTGAGCAAGAAGGAGATTTCCAGGCTGTCCGGAATCAATCTAACACACTGATCCCACTGACTCCAAGCACAGAAATAGGAGGCTGAGGGGGAATGCTTTGGAAATCCCACCACAGCATGCAAATGTTGTGGGGGAAATATGTAACGGATGTCTGTCAAAACCCGAAAGAAAAAGAAGGCACTCTGCATTTCAAGGCTTGAAGGAAAGGGCTTTTATGGGCTGAAAATAAACGAACAGAAAGTAAATTTGGCTAACCAAATTGGAGAGAGGTGGATTTTTGTTTGTTTGTAACTGGCATGGTTTTTCAATGGAGGAATCTGGAGAATATTAACAGTTATGCCTAAATCTATGCTGGAAGCATTTCTGTCATCTTAGAGCCAAGAACAGCCTCTTGCCAAAACCTGTAAACTGCTTTTGAAAAAAGGGAAAAGAACGAAAAAAGGCACCTTCGAAATGGAATTTGCAATTCTCATGGCAGGCGATCATCAGCTCCAATTAGTCCCTGGCAGAGGAGTCTGAGCAAGAGTGACAGACTCGGTGCATCCAAAAATGTTTAGTCTAGACTAAACCTCGCTGGAATTCTCTGCAGACCAGACCTCAGCCCTCTGGATCCCTGACAGCCATCTCTATTGGCCACAAACAACAACACAGCGTGGATCCTGTCCCAGGCTTCCCTCCCACCTCCCCTTATCTAGCCCCAGAGCTATTCCCCCTCCCAAATCCACTCAGGTAAAAAGCTGTTGATGGCTGCAAGTATTTGAAGCCTGGTTAATGAACATTGGTAATGCTCCTCCCATGCCCCTAATCCTCAGTACAGTGAGCATGCAAGCCAAACCCAAAATAATAACCCCAGAAAAACACGCTCATCTGCCTGACAGCAGCCAGAAACCATTGTTGCCAAAGAGAAGAGTCTGGAGCTGCTCTTTCTAAAATGTTGTTAGCACAATTAATTCTGAAATATGCTCTGAAAATGTGGAACGTGGCCCATCTGTCACAGCTCCTCGTGTGTGTTTAATGATTAGCGAGAGGGAGGAGTATAAACTCAGTGTTTCATCTCCAAACCCAGCTTCCCTCTGCAGAGGATTCAGCCAGTAATTAAGAATTTCATCCCTTCCCAAACTCAATCCTAAGTGGCATCTTCAAGAGAACAGAAAGTCACCAACTAACTCCTCTGTCACCAGCCCCATCACAACCACCACCATCACAATGAAGTTAGGCTGGAGCATAATTCTCCTTTCTTTATACTGGAAATTGGCCACTGGCATTAGCAGAGATAATCTGGTACTTCCCTGGAATCCATTCCTTTGGCAAAACAAAAAAAAGCAATGATATGTCAAGCATGAATACCTGGCAGCCTTTTTTTACACATATTGCTTGAATGGCAATTCAGAGCCAGCTCCAAGTTTTCCACCACTTTTCTGCATGACTCTTAAGTCCAATTTAATGATCACCACACACTGGAGAAGTTCAGTTGACTCAGGTCCAGTCCTGAAATCCAAGAACAGACATATTTAGATCAATCTACAGATGGAGCCACAGGAACTGAGCAGTCTGAGACTCGGTCTCTCCACCCAGGGACAAGCTGTTACACCCAGCTCTCATTTATAATTGGCTAGGACTTAAAATATTATTTTTCCTTTCAATTCCAACAGCAGCTTGGTCTGCTACACAAAGCCAGGCTGCTGTTTTACACACCAGCAGGCCTGTGCACTTAACCAAATGGCCAAAACCTTTTCAAAAAAGATGTAAGGAAGAAATAATACGCAAGGACACACAAGTTTGCAAGAATGTTCTCAAACCCGTGGCAACTTTAATAAGAGTAGTATTAGATTAGTACTGAATTTTGGGAATTTCATCCTTCATGAGGTTAAAAAAAAATTCACTGGATGCACATAAATTATTGTACTTGCTGTACCAAACCATGAACTTTACCTGCGATAACTTCCCAAGATCATACACTCAAGAGCTTAGATAATTACATGTATAAAATATAAGTATTATATAAATAAAAGAAGCCCTGAATTCCATTTCAACATTTTGACAGATGCATTTATTTTATCTATGGGATGCACTTATCTGACTCCCATTAAGAGGTGTCACCAGGTGGACACAAGAATCCCAGTTAATCAAGGAGTCACATCTAATTACAGTATCACAGCAGGCACCCATCACTATGTCTAGAGAAGCCACAACAGATGTTTAAAGGGATTCTCCTGGGATTTAAGAGTCCTTGAAAGAAAAAAAACAAAAGTACATCTTGAAGCAATCAGGATTGCAAATTCTAATTTAAAGATAACCATTGGCAAATTAAGTCTATTAGTTAAATAAACTTTCCTAAGGAAACAATGCCTAGTTTTCTTAGGCTCTACATGCTTATCCACTTGTCCTTGGCCAGGACAGCTTCCATAGGCAGCTGATCTCATGTGTCTGGGATAGACTCTGCCTTCTTTTTTGTACTGGTGCTGTGCCCTGGTCTCTGCTCACACCAACCCCCATACACGTGACCCTCAGAGAACATCTTGCTCTAGAAATAATGCAGCTTCAGAGGGATCTTTGGAGCCTGCCACATAAACACTGAATTTAGCATTATTCAGCACTGTTCCTACATCAACCTAAAAAGAGGGATAAAAGAGATGTCATATGAATCAAAGCCTCCAAGCTTTCTCAAACAGAACAGACTCTGAGGATGTACACAAAGTTCAAATGAATTAAGAACTGGAGTTTATATTCTCCTGAAAAGCAAAACCAAAATGACAAAAAGTCCCATCGAAAACTGAAGGAATGCAGGCTACTCCTCTTATCCTTCCAAGGCTGTCAAAACCAGGAGTTGTTAGAAATCTTGCTCACCAGCAATTTTCAGCATGATTTCTCAGTGAATGAATTTAATCCTGAGTCAATTCCTAAATTATAGCTTGATAAAATATCTGTAACAAATATAAAATAGCTTAAAATCTGCCATAGGCCCTAGAATTACATTTTCCATGGAGCAGTTGGAATGTCCAGGCCAGCATGAATATACTTTCTTCTTGTGTGTCTGTAAATTGGATTGAAGATAAGCTAAAACTGGCCACACATCATTCAACCAGGTTCTGAGATTTGCTCTATCTCTGCAGCAAAATCCAGAGCACTGCAGAAGGGACGGGCCTTAGCAGTTTCTCTTTGAATCCCTGTAAATAAAGTTATCTTTCCATATGGAACATGGTGCTTTAAAAATGGAAGAGGAGAAAACACGTTTTCCCTGCAGTCCTGGCACAGGTGGGGTCCTGCTCAACATCAGACCTCCCACATTCCCATCCTATCTACGTTCAGATGTCAACAAGAACAACTTACCATCATATTCCAATAATACTTCCAAAAGCAGACAAAGAGCCCGACTCACTCCCCTCTTCATCCAGTACAGAAACATCCTTGTTGTAAGGTTTGGTTAAAGGCCAGTGTTTATAGGCTTTAAAGCAACATCAACAATGAAGCCATTATCTGCCTCCAGCCATAGGAACATCCTGAATGGTAAACACAGTGAAAGGGGGCATCCTAACAGCAATAACATCTGCTCTTTCTACAGTGACAATTCTGTGCCAGCAACGCAGAACATGAGTGTAACACAATGGCAGTGCCGCTAGTTTGACAGTGACTATGGAGAAGCTCCCAAAGTCCAAGCAAACCTGTGCTTTAAGCTCTTTATTTCTTACTTGGACATCGTGGTCTAGTGGAAGGTGTCTCTGCCCATGGAGGGGGTCTGGGATGAGGGGGGTTCCAAGCTGCCTCCCAACCCCAATGTTTTTAAGATTCTATGCTGTCAAGCAGCCTGGCTCTAAGCAAACACAGCGGCAGATCCTTGCGGCCGCCTAGAGCAGGTGAAACATCACTGCTCTGCTGCTGCTGTCCTGCAGCAGGAACAAATCCATCAGAGGGAACAGTGCATTGTAAGCTGTATGGAGGAATGATCATGCCTGATCATGCCCCATTTCCTTTCAACAGGCTCTGGATAGATTTTCTTTCCAAAATGAAGATTCCAACCAATTGGGATAATCACTCATATGTCACACCTATGGGCATGGTCCCTCCAAAAACCAGTGCCACCGTCCAGACTGGGAATAAAGATCCCCAGAGGCAGAAGCCTTAATAATATTTTTAATGTAAACATACAGCTTCGTTTCCTCTGTGCTACTTAATTCTGTTCTGTGCTTATAAGGTTTCTCAGCAGGAAGAGGTCAAAGAAAATGACAATTCATTCAGGGAATCGCTTCATTCTCACAGAGTGTTTTACAGAATGGGACGGAAAAAGATGGAACTGGATATTCCCAGAGGACAGTGATGTAATACTCTTGCACACACTGATGAGTATCTCAAGAATACAATCCTTAGCAGGAAATATTAGTTTTTCTCTTGCCAAACTGAAGTGGTTACTCTTTTGAGGACTACAAGATCCATAATACGGCATGAGATTTCTTCCATGCTCTTTTTTTTCTTCTTTAAAGTAAAAAATGCAAAATAAATACTTACTATCTGTTGGACCCAATAAGCTAGCTCACTGTTTGCAGGATTTCCCATGTTTGCCAGCACATTTCTGAATCTATCACTTCATAGGAGCCCTGGCAGAACTGCCATGCCCTGCCTTTGAGGTAGCTCAGGGTGCTCACATAGCTCCCCTGCAGCTTTCATGACTGTCTGGGCCCCCACTGAAGAGGACACGAATTAAAAAAACATGCTTTATTTCCTAAGAAAAATGTATTTCACACAAGGGGAACCTTGGGGTGTGGATTCCCTGTAGAAGGTGGATTTAATTTACAACACACCAGTTCAGATGAAATAATCAGGATTCTCTATATTCCTTTGTGGCAAGGAGTGAGAAAAATGGTTAATCAAATTCAGAGCCAAGAAATGAATTCTCAAAGTTCTGATATGTTTTTTTCAAACTTAGCATAAAAATTAGACACTATGAAATCAGTAATTTCTTAGATTTATGTGGGCATAATAAACTGCAATTTTTCCCTATTCCTGTGACTAACTTCAAAAAGACTCAAGCAAGCAAGGTTCTCAGAGCAGGACCTGCCCTGCCAGGTGAGGTTTTGCAGGGATTTCCCAAGCAGCAGCACTACACAAACCCTCAATGCTAAAGCTCCTTGGTTTGTCTGGATGCAGCTCTTCAAGGAACATTTCAAGGAATGTCTTCTGATCTCAAAGCAAGAGAAGAATTAGATGTAAATTGGTGTGATTTGCTGTTATAGCTGCTGGCATACAAAAAAAAAACCAAAAAAACCCCAAAAAACCACTAGCACATCTGCAGAACCACCCACCTCCCCAAAACTGGGACATTCCAAGTCATGGTGTTCATTCGGAGGATATTCTGAATGTTCCCTTCAAAACCCAAAAGACTGGCAAATATAATCATAAAATGCTTCACTGTACAGATGGACTAAGGGAGATTGGAGAAGCTCACAAATTCAACCAATTTTCCTCAGGTTTGCTAGCAATGCCTCCACACTGCTACCCCTTCCCAGAAACTCCAGTGTGTTGTCATGGAAGGAGAGGAAGGAAAAACCTGGATGAATTGAAACTCCAACCAAACAAACCAAAAACCCCACCCAACAAACCACCTAACACACTAGAAGAAGAGCCCTTCTTCTGCTTCTCCTGATAATTCCATAAGGAAGCAGCCAACCCACCACATCATGTTCCTGGAGGACTTTACTCTCTCAAAGTGTGAGATCCATGACCACTCTTACCTCTGTCAACAAAACAGTACACCAAAAAGGATTACCACTAAGCTGTCTTTCAAAAATCTTCTCCTAAAAATGGTGGGGGAAAATGGACATTTTTTTGTGAATGTCAGTCACTTCTGAGAAAAAGGAATTCCTCCCTGATAACGTGCACTCAGACCCTGATGCGATCAAAGTGATTACACATCCACAGCTCCTCAGTGCCCCTGGAAAATGGACAGGTCTATACTTTCTGCCAGAATTCCTTCCCTTATAGTTTGGTAGGAGGAGACTCGAATCCAGGAAAAATGAACCAGTTTTATATTTCTGAATATAGTTCCAGAAATTCTGAAATCTCTAAAATTAACAGATTTTTTGTGGTTTCTACCAAAACCCCCTTAATGTATAATAGTTAAATTCATGTACAGAGACTTCTAAAAGTCCACCACTCTGTCCAAAAAACAGAAAAAAAAATGACGTTCTTGACTGGAAAAATCGAATTATTTAAAACCAGACAAAGTGCTTTTAAACAACTTTGGGAGTCATGGTTTTTTGTCTCTACAAGCCTCTAACATGGGAGGTTTGCCTGTGGTGTGAGTCCCTGCAAGTCACATTTAGCTGCAAGAAATCCATGGAGTTTAGTTGCTTATCTTAGATTGTCCAGAGTGTAATGGCCTGGGAGCACACAGAGCAGTTTTGCAAGATCTGAGTTTTCAAATGAAAATTCCAGTACTGACTGTGTTTCAAGCTGGCTCTCCAGCACAGATTCTTTCATGTTGTTTTAATAGTTTGAGTTTCAGCTGAGTTCTGGAATTTTAAAAGGGTATTGCAGAACTGAAAATTCTGCTTGAAAATCAGAAGGTCCTCAGATTTGGGTGTGATCTGAGCAGTGACAAAAACAAAATAAAACTCCTCTACTTCCCAGTACTTTTTCCTGTCATTTCACTTCCAAGCTCTGCTTCAGGATTGAAGAATTTATCTGGACATTGTGATGCCATTCTGCACCATAAATACTGAAAATATTTCAGACCCCAAGAGCTGTCAGCAGAGTGACAATCTTCTAAAGGTAGGTCTGAGAAAAATTGGCAGTCCTCAATGCAAAACCTCTCTAAGTATCCTTAACAGTATTTTTTCCCCATATAACAGGATTCTACCAGATTGGAAGAAATAATTTGGAAATTATACATTTATACACCAACAGAATCCCAGATCATGGGGGCTTTTCCCATAATTGATGAAAAAGAGGTCAAAATGAAAAGAAAGTGTTTTTGACGTAGATGTCTCAAAAGTCAAGCAGCAACCAAAGGTGTCCAGCAACAAAGAATCCAAGTATTCTCTCTGCTGCAAAAATACAAATTCATAGGCCTTACTGAGCAAGCAAAGCCGCATTTCAACAGCTAAAATTTTACTGTACCTTTGGAAAAAAGGTTTCAGTTGCACAGGATTACAGCCAGCTCCTTTCATCTCTGACCCAGAAGGCACAAGTCCATAACGGGGCAGCTGCCAGAAACAAACTGCAGATATATCCATAAATAAATCCATTGGGATTCCAGGAAAACACACTTTATTCAGTAAATAGCACCGTTTGCAAGCCTCCTTTCAAATGATGAAGCTTTGCTCCGAGGATATGTACAAGTTACACGTGCACCTATACCAGAAGTGTTGGAGGAACCTGCCAAGCAAGCTGTGTTAGAAAATATGACTGAGACAATTATTGAGCAAACCCATCTTTAAACCATCTTTGCAGCACAGAACACATCCAATGTCTTCCCCATGCACAATCCCTTCACCTGCTTCTCATCTCTCAGGGACTCTGGAGTGTGTGACAATATAAAGACTGAGTAGGAGGGAAGGCAGGGCTTGTGTTCAGGCATCCTGCAATCCCAATAAAACCCGAGCCCTGGAGACATGTTCCTTTGGACAATTTCAGGACCACTATTAATCCCTAAAGCATGAGAAGATGGGCTGGGTAACAATCACAGAAGCCATTTGAAAAATCCATTCCTGCACATGTGAACACCCAAGTGGCAAAAAAAAAAAAAAAAAAAAAAAACAAAACACCGCTACCTTAAGTCAATAATTTAGAATATCTAAAGTTAGCATTTTAGAACATCAAGCAATTTTCCCAGACTTTTTTCTACTGACATTTAAAACTACTTATTAGCCAATTTTTATATCTTTTGCTGGAGACAGAAGTTCAGGTTGCTTGAGAGTAAAGGGGAAGAAGAACAAGGCTTGTGCTCTTATAAAGGAAGAGTCAGTGAGACTTTAAGTCTTCCCTAAATATTTCATGAGGTCAGATTTTATTGTGTTTAAAAAAAAATACTATCCCATTAGCATCTCTGCTTTGGCAATACAGACTGGAGCTGGGCATCAAACAAAGGGGTAAGGACTGAAAGGGCACAGTTTTCCACAGGAAACTAGGTACTGCAGCTCAGGCAGTGGAAGCAGCCTGGTCCACACCTTGCATGATGCCTGGCAGCTGCTGGAAAACACCCAAATATCACCTCTCACTCATGCAAATGGGCAGAGAACACAGCAGCAACACAAACCATCCCTGAAATGCTCCCCAATACACAGAGAAAAAAAATAAAACGATTTTTTAATGCACAAACTGATACCAATCCACAAGAGTTTCCCTTTCGGCAGCTGCCAGGATAAATTTCCCCTTTAGGCAGATGGCCCAAAACCTGACCCACAGTCCCTCAGCAACTGCAGCTTGACTTCAGCACGCAGTGAAAAAAATACCCGGAGAATTCTGCCCAGGGAAATTAATCATTCTCAGCACCTCTGCAGAGCCATCTATCTGCAGTCTATCCCTTCAGCCCTGACCTACATACCGCACACACAGCCCTTCAAAACAATCTGACATTTAAATCAAAGCTCCTCGGCCTCCCGCTCCCTCCCTGCGCTCCCAGCGGCCGAACGGCCGACTGACCGGCTGCCCTTGAGAGAGCGACATTCAGTGGTGTCCCAGGACACTTGTGGTCTCCTCTGGACTTCCTGCACACTGGGATTTTCCTGAACTGAAGACCGGAGATGTCACCCAGTGTGGAGTTTGTTACACACCAATGCTGTTTCAAAGTATATGAGAAAGGTGGCGGGCAGTGGACAGGGAATCACAGTCCTGGGATGGTTTGGGTTGGAAGGGACCTAAAAGCTCATCCATGCCATGGGCAGGGACACCTTCCACTAGACTAGGTTGTTCCAAGCCCACCCAAAGTAACCCCAAAGTAACAGTGTCACCCCCACCTATTCTTTCAGGTTCAGAAGACAACAACCCCTTCAGAAGCGGGTTGTTCAGACAAGAACTGCACCATGCAGCACAGAACCCCTGTAAATTGAAACAAATTTTCCAGTTAAGCTAAAGCAAAGCTGACTAGAGAAACATTTCCTGATTAATAAGTCAAAGATAATGGGCACAGAACAAGGGGAATTGAGTTTTTAAAAAATGAGGGGTTTTTTACCTCAAAGAATCTAAGCGTAAGAACCTTTTTATTTAAATTCTGTTTTTAGTTTTTCACACTAACACAGAAAAGTTACTTACTTAAAACCCAATGCACTGAGCACTTTTGAGCAGTTACAGAAAGACACAACATCAATCTGAGCAACTGGTGTTCCAAACTACCCAGTAACAGCACTTACAGCCCTGGTTCTGCCCACAGAGGGATACGGGAGATATGTCACGACACGTGCAGAGGCTTCTTTTGGGAAAGGGAGGGGGGCTGGAGTGTGTCTCTTAGGAATGATGAGATGGTAGAACTTTACACATTTACATTTCCAACTGTGCCCACTGCAATATGACACAGATATTTTAACAGTGTTAGTGGGGAGACAGGTCCACTCCTGGAAAATCACTTTTGCCTCCTTTGAAACAGTGAAATGCAAAATCCTGCTGCACCAGGACAGAGGAGAGGATCCAAGAATATGGAGTGTCCGTCCAATGCTCTGGTCACTCACCATCTCCCTCTTGGTTATCATTTCATTCTTACACTACTGTTTTGGGATTTATTACAGAACAATTCCTACTGCTTTACCTTTAACTTGCAGAGAGAACAGCTAACAGGCAAAACTTACTGTACCTACAGAGGCTGTTTCCTTTTTTGTCTCACACCCCTCTCCCACAAAAGGAAAGTGTTACTTTAAACACCAACAATCAGAGCAAGAGCAATGTTTTCCAAAACTGTTTCATTCTCTTTGTTTCACCACTATTAAAAAATGTGTGGCACGCTCCATCTACAGCCCTTGCATTTATCACCTTCCCCCAAATTCTGTGCTGTGAGCAACATCAGTGTGAGAGCACAGAGTTCTCCTGATGTGGGGAGGGCAGAACACACCATCACCCACACCTACTGCCCACCCCTGCCTGGGTGCCCAGTGAATGCTCCAGTGGGAAGCACTGCTGTTCCATGAGAGTGGGACCTGCTGTGAAATCGCTATGTTCACACAGTGACCTTGCAGATAAAGCCTGTGAAGTGTACAACATCCCATGTGCAACATTTTCTATTAAATACTTTAGGATGAAAGCACAATAAAATCAAAGTTCTACAAGGAGTTTTGATTTTAATAGCTTTAGTTTCTAAGTTCAGTTTTCTGGGGATTTGGCAGGCTTTCCTGGAGTGTACTGGGATATCTAAAACCTCTTTTGTTCTCTTTTTTTATTTTTTTCAGCTTGGCTATTTGCAACCCTCAATGAATAGTGGCAAAACATGACATTTAGAATTAACCCTGAAATCCTGGAACTATCTGTTGACCAAAAAAAAAACCAAAGCAGAATGTTTCAGTCTTCAAGCAGACTATCTTTAATCCTCTTTTAATAACTAGGTTTCACTGTGTCAACATATTATATTATATCATATCATATCATATCAATCCCTTGATGGCTGACACGCTCCAAGAGCACAAGGGAAAGGCTCTTTACTTCAATGTTTCACAAGAATTTTACGTGGGTTCATTTTACTGGAATTCGCATTAATATCTTTCATTAATTAAAAGTTATCTGTCCATTGCAGGGAGTACAAACGGTTTGGAGGCCACAGACACAGAGCATTGGGATTTAAATAAAAATCGCACAGTGCTCCTGCTTTTTTTTCCAGCCATCAGATGTCTGGATCAACTGCACATTCCAACACTTCAGAAAGGAGATTCTGCCTCATGTAATAGCTAAAGGAATGTTCCAGTGTCATTGCTGGGGAGGGTGCAGAGAGACAAATGCATTTAGAAAACAACTTGAGGACCTAATCTGTCTATTTTTTCATGAAGCCACCTAAAACCTTCTGTCTCTTGGGTATGTTTTAATCTCCAGGCAGCATAGTTCTGTTCTGCTGAAGGTGGAACCCCAAGTATTTCAATCCACATCATGCTGCTCAAGCAGCCAAATAGCAGGGAACAGGTCCAAAGCCAGTTTCAATCCACATGATTTTAAGGGTACCCATCACCAGAACCTGTAAATATAATGGGATACAAACTCTGCCCTCACTCAACTGACATTACATATTCCTGCTTTAACTAGTGGAGCTAAACAACTTTTTATTGAAACAGGTTTCTCATCAATAGCAAAATGTAGATGATCTAAATAGAATGCGCAAAAAATTGGCCAAATATCTGAAAGTGCATTCCTTAAACTGACAACTATCAATATTTTTGTCAAATTCTGGTCTAATTTGTCTAATTCTTTCATAGTCTGTTGCCTTGAAATGCCAAAATCAATGGAAATTGCCTGTGAAATGCAGAAGTTCCAACAGATCAACTCATTTTATCCTTATGCACAACAGGAGCTTTTCAACAGACCTATGTAGTCTAGAAGGAATGAAAGCAAGATGTTGTTCATGGGATTTAATAAGGCTCTGCAGAAATTTTAACACCTTGACAATCAAACAACTAATTAGATGGTGCAGGTTTGAACGCCATCCCACAAAACCTTTCCTAAGGATCTAATTTCCTACTAGATTTGCTCCAGCAATGACGCAGAAAAGATTATCAATTTCTCTTTATGCTAAAAGCCTTCTCAAATGAGGATCCATGAGGAAGCATTATCTAAACTGAGGGAAAGCCATTTTTAGGGAGGATGAGGTTGTAAACCTCACCAAGTTCACCATACAGGACGTGTGACGGCGGTGTTCCAGGGAGTACTTTGCAAATCTCCTAAAGCCATGAGGAAGTGTTGGATTTGCAAACACACTCATGAGGGGTAGACAACACTTGGTCTGTATCCGATCTGCCATCCCAGCTCCTGCCTCTCCAGGACCAAGAGGAAGAATGCCTGAGAAAAGCAGGACTGCAGACAGCGTGCATGTTTGCAGTAATTTTGAAAACAAACCTGCAGTCTAAATAAAATCTCTCTCAAGCACAGCAAAAACCCAAAAGACTTGGGGTATCAAGAGAGGAGATGCTGGTCCCACCTTTGCTTTGTTGGGACCTTTTCCTGTGTAAAGAATATGAAGACGCCAAGTCTCCAAATGTTGTTTCAGGGCTTTATGGCAAATTATTAACTGGTTTGGTGCTCAATTTCTAATGCAGCAGAAAAACAAGGTATTTGTATTAACCTACACTTAAACTCTATCTCCCTCTTACAATGTGCCGTTGTTAAGCATTGTTAAAGGTCCTCAGCAGCTCACAGCTCTGTTCCAGCTCCATCACCAATCCCACACAAAAGGCACTGGTGTGTGTGACAGACCACAAGCACACCAATGGAGCAGGAATTAGCTCTGCCCTGAATCTCCTGGCACTTCCAGCAGCCAGATGCAGCTCCACACAATTTGGCACTGTGTGCTGGCACTGGGCACGGTGCACGGCTCATGGTGCCACCTGGACTGGCCTAGTTTGCACTGGGCTAGGAAAATATAATTATCATATTTTCCAGCTTTACTCGAGCTGATCCCCAGAGTAGCAAAGTTTCCACGTAACACAAACAGTCCTTCTTCCTTGTATCCTGCCAGTCCTTGCAAGTGGTACAGCTGAGAGCAGGAGTGTTTAAGTGATGAGCATTATTCTGAGAAGAAAGGAATAATTTGCTACAAATCTTTTCATGTTTTACCTCAGGCTGGTGTCAGTCTCAGGATAAACAGATAAATCAATCACCCTAAATACAAAAGTAATTTGCGTGAAAGGAGGGTATTTGTGATAGCTGAAAGCTGAAAAAGAATTTCCTATTGATAAAATAGGAGGCATTTTTCTTGTATACCCAAGAGAAATCAATAGGAAGAAATAAAGACCAGCCCAGTAGTACCTACTATTAACAGCATGTTTTATTTGTTTACTCTCTAAAGGTCACGTTCCCAACAAACCTTAAACTTCCAGCTGACCGGACTTTGTGGGGGTTCACGGAAGTCAAGGATTTTGATTTTAAGCAGTGCTTAAACCAGCTGTAGACCCTGTGGAAGAGTGGGGGAGATGGCTGACCTGGGGATGAGATAACACTGGTTCTCATCACATTTAATTGCTAAAAATCATCTTGCACTTATCACACAGAGAAGGGAAGCAGAGGTCACCCTTGGGCTCTCCACTCTGCTTCTCCGTAAGATTCCTACTCCCCCCTCCAAAGCACTGTACGGTCTAACTTTCCTGCTGGGTTCCAACAACTGCACCACGGAAGGAGCTGCTGAGGGTGTGCAGAACAGGGGGAAGTACCAGCAGTCACATCATCCCATGAGGACTCCACCCTGCCTATACAGTCAGGAACATAGCCACTTGGAGATTTTGGGGTGAAACCTGCTACACAAGTGCACACGACTGTGGCCAGTGTTTAATTTCAAACGAACCATATTTTTCTAAGAAGTAACTGAGGCGCTGGGGAATGCTGGAATTAAGTCAGAACATGAGATTCATGGAAAGTTGGCCAACCTTAGTACAATCCGAGCGAGGGCCAGGTTTGGCATCTAAAGGGATTGTTTTTCACTCTGATAATAGCAGTGAAAATGAAAATTGGTCCATCAAGTCCAAACCTGGCAATGGTTCTCATGGCCCTGGTGGAACACAGACTTCTCATGGTCTGTGAATGCAATGTGCACTGAAAAAGGCAAACAACTGACATTTGATCCCATCTCCAGCTCTGACACAGAAAATTAAAAGCCTCCCATGTGGGTCTTGTTTGAAAAGATAGATGGGAAGGCAGGGCACTGAAGAACTATGTACAAACAGTGGTGGGCCCCATCTTGAGTTAGAGACATCTCCATACAGCCATGGTACAAATTCACAACGGATTGACAGCTCCTCTTGAGCCCTGGCTGCACCAGGAACAGAGAACAACACAGGATGGGCCTGGGCCCTGATGGAATCCTGCTGTGGGTGGGATCACGCTCCCTGGGATTGAGTTTACAATACAGAAAAGCAAAGTATAGAAAATAAAAACTAGGTGTGAGAAATGGGATCTGTTTTCTGTCACAAAATACCAAGCAATGCCTGTCACTCGAGTTTGTCAACATTCCCAGGAATTAAAATCAGGCCCACTTGCAAATATTTACAAGCAAGAAACAAACAGTTCTGAATCAGATATATAAGGTTCATACACACAAGTATAGTGGGATTATTGCACAGTTACAGGGAATGTCATGAGGACATCCTAAGAAGCTCTTGTCCACAGGAGAGACATGATAACTGTCAATATGAACATTTCCATTTTATGCCATCAATTTAAAAAAAAAAAAAAAACAAACAACAAAACCCTGAACACTTACCCCTAAGGACATGCGGGTGGCTCACGGACACCGCAGCTGCATCAGCTCAGTTGCAATGAATTTCCAGGATGGAGACAGCCAGATTTCCCTCTTCCATCTTTGATCCCCTTCAAGCAGCTGGAAGCTGCCTGTGAAGTGCAATGACATGAACGATATGGTTGTCACTGACAGCTCTCTCTTTTGATCTTGGTGACGTAAGGCAAGACTGAAGTGGGTGCTGCCAGTGCTACAAAGCCACATTTTGAACCTGTTTTCCTCTTACCAAGTCAAGGCAGTGCTAGATTGCAATGGCATAGGGCCTTGTCCAACCCTACATTCCCTGGGAGATAAGAAAGGCATTGACTGGGCTTTAAAAATACACACATGGAACTGCCCAGATGCTTCAGCTAAGAGCAAAAATGAGACAGAATCAAGTTCTGTTTGTCCATTTACATCCCATCACCGAAAATCTCCCCATACAGACACACTGCCCATTAATCTAGAACAGACAACTGTGATCCAAATGTCATTTCAGCAGTCAAACAGGGATACAGCAGAAATGATTTACAAAATGAGCTTAATGAAGAAACACATTTGGTCACAGCTGCTGTTCAGACTAGACTGGAAGAAATCCAAAAACCAGAAGGAAGTGAGAGCATTAGGAAATTAGAAGGAGAGATCAAGAGCTTGCTTCTGTAAAGAAATCCCAGCTTTGAAATCCAAAATATTTAATCCCAACTACCGATATTTCTTCCAGACCAATGGAAGGCATCTATAAAGAACACCTGCAGTCTTTGTAGACCTGCAAAAGCTCACCACAACTTTTGTGTGTCCTTGAACTGAGCCAGCAAATAACAAAACCATGAGCTCGTGCTTATGGTGGCTGCTCAAACTATCCACAAAATCAGAGACTTTTTAGAGTGAAGAGGAATATTAGTGCCTGAAATTTGTACAGATGGAGCGCTGCCCGTTGTATGAGGGAGGATTGGGGTCAATCTTGTTAGACATAATAGGACTTTATTCATTATGGATGAAAAGATTCGGCTCCTACTCTTATGAGAGCAGGTAAGTGTAGCCGTGGTTTAACCAAATACACAGGAGGTTGAATGAGGCTGCTGAGACAAACTAGGCAGCAAACTTCCAAAGGCTGCTGGAATATTTAAGATTCCACCTTGCCTGGTGGATGCCCACAAAACAGAAATGCAATTTCCATTATGAAAAGGATTAAACTTCAAACTGCTGCTGGCTTATCCAAGTATTATTGGGGCTATCAATCCATATCATCAAGGCATAAGCTGATCACCAGTTGGGATCAGGAAGAAATCCCCACTGCTCCAAGCCCAACACAGCTATAGTGTTGGATAATTAACAGGATATTGAGGAGAGGCAGATTAACACCTTGCTTTAAAGTATCCAGAAGTGGGATATTAGGCCAGATGGACAGTTATCTGCTCAACTAATGCAACTTTCCTACTCTTAGAAAAATACATCATTGCTCAACAAAAATTCCCGATTATTCCTAGGTTTGGTATCATATGAATCACTAACCACTTGAACCACTGACATTTCAGTGGTTTTACTACAATCTGTGGCTCCTGGGATGTCTCAGAGTCTGGATCTCCCTTGCCACCCTCACTAATCACGACTGCAAACCAGGAAACAACTGTCTCTGATTGCTATGGCAAAGCCATAAACAGATTCCTGAGTCCCAGGATGCACAGCCTTGGCCTGAGGCCTTCCAAAATCCATCTGGATTATCGTACATTACAGTTGCTGCTATTCTGCTCCAAAGAGCGAGCCTGAGTTGTCTAACAGAGAAAAGTTGCCTTTTTTTGAGATGCTTGTGTCAAAGAACTTTGAGAGAATAAGACACAGTGAGTATTCAGCCCACATTAAATCATTTTGGCAACAAAACTGATGAAGAAAAACACGATAAAAATGCTGCAAAGAACTTTTCCAAATGTTTCTTTGAAAGAATTTTGTACACAGCCAAGAGCTGCTGGTTCCACACCAAACTCCTAGGCCAATCTGTTATTTCTTTCTTTTCATTTTCTAAAGGCTTTATTGGTACCTCTAAATTTTCAAGCCTTTTCTAGGGCAAAGAGCATGTCTTGCCAATGACTTTTCCTCTACACCTCTGCAAATTTTGTTTCCAGTGTTTTGTCATTATTTTGAAGTATTTAAGGTTGCAAGATCTTCAGATTTTGCACCATTTAACAGTGGCAAGTCTCTGCTAAATGCCTGATATGGCAGTGAAACTGTTATCACTTAATTATTTACACAAAGACTGTAAGGGAAGAGTCACCCAAGTAGAAACGAAAACCACCTACCTGAGAATTCCACGACTGCTCACCTGCACTTGATACTTGCACAGAAAGCAACGCCAGTTCTTGCTTCCTAGAAGGGAGATGTGTTAAAGATTTCAATTCCACCTTTTCAAGATGGGAGAAGCTCCAGTAAGGTTGATTCTCCCCAGAACCATCTCACTGATATCATTGCTAATTGTCACCTATTTCCTTCGTGTTCATTTTGGACAACTGAAAGGAGCAATTCTGTGTTTTAAAAAGATAAAACTGAAGCCAACTGCTAGAACTTCCAGCTGCTTAAATCTTTCTTGGCTGTTCAGTTCCAATGAGAATTTCCTATACATGGGTTTTGAATGGTAATAAAACTACCAAGAGTTCATCAAGACTCTGGCTCGATTTTGTCCCAATAACATTTGCCTTTAACTCTGTATAAAATGGGACAGGAGTTTTCAACTACATTTGCTTCTGGAAAAACGACTTTTTCTCCTCTTCGCACAAAATAAATATCTGCTTACTGCTATTTTATCTGAAAAAATGTTTTCAGAAAAATGCTTGGGAAATACTCAAATAATGTCATGTAATGTAAGATTTTTCCAGGATATCCTGGAAGTTTTAGAAAGCTCCAAGCTGTTCTGGGTCACACAGTCTACAGCAGGCTGTGAAATGTATACAGGGAAAGGCATCATGCATACAGTGCTGGGAAAGGTTAGCTTTTAACCACTGTGCTGCATGAGTACAGGACAGGCAAAATTCATTTCAGAAGCTAAAGAGCTGAAGTCATGTCACACTTGAGCTGCACTGAACTTCCTCAGCACTTCTGGGAGCTGTCCTGACCAGTCCCTAAGCTGTGTGTGCCTTCCCTGAAGCAGTTCAGAAGTTCTTCACAGGACCAAAGACATGCTCATACACTCCCTTGAGACTGGACTCAAATGAGTGGAATTCTCCTCCCTCCCCATAAATCCCTGATCTACAACAAATGACATCTTGCAGGGTTGGGAAAAAGTGTTTCTTACCAAACAAATCCTATTGTTTGCTTGATTCTTGTGGTTTCCTGATGCTGGCTGGAGTTTAGGGACAGCAGTAATTCCATAGGCTCTAAATCAGCCAGTTGGCTGGCTTGGAGGCTGCTCTTGCAAGGACACCAAGGAGCCTCTAACCACATTCTAAAGCAAAAACTCTTTCACAGAAAAATTATTTCAAAAATCAAGATGCTTTCATTAACACCCTGTGTGCTAGTCTGAACTCAGGCTCTCTCAAGGGTTAGGAGTGCCAGTACAATTCCATAGCAAATGCTGGAAACCAGCCAAGAAAACTCTGCTGCAAGTTGATACAGTAAATCTGTAAATTCAATACATCTCAACTCAAACTTTCAGTTATGCAACAAAATAAGATGCCAAACACTTTCCTTGGAAGTGTTCAAGATCAGCTTGGAGCTTGGAGCAACCTGGTCTAGTGGAAGATGTCCCTGCCCATGGCAGGGGGATGGAATGAGATGATCCTTCAAGGTCCCTTCCAACCCAAACCATTCTGTGATTCCATGATAGATCTTACTGCTTACATTTCCTTGGAACTTGCTAAAAACCAGAAGAAGATGGTATACATTTTATAATTGGGTCAGCACAATAAATACTAATTAAATGAATAATGGTCCTGTTAGACAAACATTACACTAACAAAGAACTTGAGTCCACTACTCCCCAGACCACGGTTATTTTTCTACAGAATTGTTAGTTTTGGAAGCATTTACAACGCCCGTCATAATTTTCGGAAACAGAACAACATTTCTTCCTTTATTGGAGAAGACAAAAAAATAACAATCCTAAAGAGGTGTGGCCATTAAAAATTATCTGCTATCTTTGGCTAGAGCATGAAGAGGAAGCTCCAGCAATCAAGCCAGGTCCCCAGGGTGGAAAGAAGAATTCTGTCTCTTATCCAATTTCCAGGTTATTCCAGATCCTGAATTCTGGCAGATCTAGTCAAGAACTGCACTTGATGACACCTGTAGTTTTGAAGCCAAGATTTCTCTCCCTGCTACATCATAACTCTCCATAGGAAGGAGAAATTCCCGACTCTTCACTGACATCTGGCATTTACTTGTCACCCACGGGCACACACATTGGTACTAAATCATCTCTAAGGTCCCTTCCAACATAAACCAGCCTATGATCTTAAGAATTAGATTATTTTCTACAGAAATTTACTGCTTTTAAAAACAAACAAACAAACAAACAAACAAAATCTCTCCCTGAAATCCTCACTCGACTACAGGCTTACACCAGCTATTGGCCTACAAGACAAACATTGCTAAACCACCTTTAATTTTAAGTTTCAAACTGTTTTCTGAAGCATTTTAAGACATGTAAATGATTACACTTGACATCATAATATATTTAAAGAAATACAGAGCACCTTGTATCTATTTTCTCCCCTTTCAATGTATATCAAACTGTTCTTCATTTCCAACTTTTATTATCTCCCCTCTTTTTGCTTAAAATCTGCAAATCTGACTCTCAGGCAGGTTCTTTGTCCTGCTGAAGTCAGAGAAATATACTGACTAAAAGGTCCTTTCCAAGTTTCTCATTCCCCATTAACTTCCACAGCCTTCCCCCCAAGATACTCATTTATTTACAGAGACATGTGAATTACAGCACTTCACAGTGCTTTAAATAATTGTTACTGCAGAGCCATCAGCCAGACAAAGAGGAAAACCTTGGCTGGGATAGTTCTGCCTCGTCATGACAAGATTTAGTTGCTGTGTTCTTTCTGGACAGTGGTAAAAACCCAGAGCTGGGGAAGGATGTAAATATCTTGTCTGGCTGACCTAAGTACTGATGTAGAATACATTTGCTAAATGTTCTAGCAGAGGTTAGAAAATTGCTTGGAATGCTCGGAAACCACTCTGAATTAGAGACAGTAGAGAAACAGCTTCATGATAATCAGAAAAACATTTACATACTTAATACATGGAAACACATGGAGCATGACCTGTTGAAAAATAAAACCTGCAATTTCAAATTTATTTACTGACCTGAATGTAAGAGACTATTTTTATTGCAACATTCACAGTCAGGTGACAGGCATAAAACAAATGTGTCAGCACTTCCCCTCCAGATGTTTTCTGTCGCTGCTCACCTCTTGCCTGGCTCCCTGCCTATCTCCTCGCTCCCTTCCCACCTGAGAGACAGCCTCTCCATGGCTTTCTCCTCCTTCTACTGCATCTTCTAGCCCATCCCTTTCCCACCTGAACAAGCAGTTTATTTCCATTCTGCACACTGTCAGAATATCTACTGATTTCTCTCCTTGTCTAGAGCAACTCAGGGAGGAAGTTGATCTTGGATGCACGAAAAGATGTCCAAAGAAAGGCTATGAACCATGGTGCTGCTCTCACAGATACAGAGCAGACAGCACTGAGGCCTTGTGGCAGGGGCCTGTTCTCACCTCAGCACGAGGGTTCAAGAAATCTGGGCTACAGTTGGGATAACTGGGTAGGTTCCTGAAAATTCCACTTTATCATGAAGTGGAGTTTTCTGGTAGATCTTTTCTTTCACAAATATTACATACACCTGCTCCTGCAGAGGAGACTCATGTCATATAAAAACTAGTACATGACTAGCAATTGTCAGATGTCTGTGATTATCCAGGAACCTGCAAGTCTTGGGTTGCAATGCAAGCTGTAACCAAAATCTCTTCCAGGACCCATCCTCCCTCCAGGGGGATATCTGCTGTTAAAGACCCATCGAGGCTCACTGCATGGCTGATAAAATTACATCATCCCATTGGGAGACTGGATTGTGAATGCAGGCATTCCTACCTGGATAAAACCTGAGATTTGGAACACCAAGACAGCCTGTTTGCGCTGCATTCCCAGAGGAAGAGCTGACCCATCTCACCACCACTGGAACTTCAGAGAAAACCACACCTTTCTACAGGATCATCTCTGCTCCAACAGAACCACATCTGTCACTCCAGGAGGACTTAACTGGGCTGCTCCCAACACCCTGACTAACAGGGTGTCAGGTTGTGTTCTGACTCTGTCAGTGTTTACTTTTTTGTTTGTTAGCTTTTTTGTACTACTACAATTTTATTTTTAATATTCCTAGTAAAGAACTGTTCTTCCTTTTCCCATATCTTTGCCTGAAAGCCCCTTAATTTCAAAATTACAATTATTCAGAGGGAGGGGGTTTACATTCTCCATTCCAAGGGAGGCTCTGGCTTTCCCTGGCAGACACCTGTCTTCCCAAACCGGAGCACTGTACCAATCCAGCAGTTTGATTTTCTTCAAAGCTTGGCAGCAAGCACAGACTACTCCAATATTATGTTTCAGGGGCTTCCCCCTCCCCTGATCGATTCAAGACCGGGACCATCACACTGACCAATGAACACCAGAATTACAACAATGAAGCGTCATTGCTACATCCACGTGTGAGAATAGCTTTCTGCTCTTATCCTTTCTTTCTCTTCATTACATATTTTATTGGATTGTATTTTTAAGCTTTTATATTGCTGTATTTCTGCAGATAATAACAAAAATGGCTACATACCCCCTTCCCAATGCAACCAATTTGTTCTAAAATAAACCCTACCTATTTCTATTTCTATTTCTATTTCTATTTCTATTTCTATTTCTATTTCTATTTCTATTTCTATTTCTATTTCTATTCACCCATCATTTCACTCTAATCCACCCCAAGCAATCTATTAAGAACCCAAGTTATCCCCACCTTCAGGGGCAGGTCATAACATTAACATTGCCTTCACAGACAGGATTACTCCAAGAAGTGATGGGGAGGCTTTTTTATGGGTATAACAGAGGGCTGGACAAAGAAGAACTGATTTATGGTCAAAGCTGGAATCTTGAGCTGAAACTGAGCAGAATACCTGTATTAACTGGACTTACCTTTTTGATTACAGGAATAGTGATTGTCCACTGTAGGACAATCCTCTTATCTTTTTTCCTCTTTTTTCTCTCTTTTTTCTCCCCATCTGCTAGGTTAGGATCAGCATCACAGAAAAAAAGGCCCCAGAACTCAGGTCCTGGTCACTGCTTAGAGCCATGGGGTGGCATAGGCAACCAGAGGAATGGCTGACTGGCTCAAAAAAGCCAGATGGGAAGTGGGGCAGTGAGGGACAGGCCGAGCTCTCTGTTAGTAAAGCAGGCATGGCTCCTCCCCTGCACCTCTGAGCCTCTTGTCCACACCAAAATGGCAGAGGCTGACTGCATGGCCTGCCCCAAAAAGGCAGATTAATTTGTGACCTTCCCCAAAATGGTTGCAATTAACCCACAAACTGCTGACAGCCGCAAAATGGCGGTGACTGGCCCACAGAGACTGCTAAGAACCCCAAAATGGTGGTAACTGCCCCACAGCTTGCCCCAAAATGGCGGCGACTGACCCAGTGACACTGCCGAGAGTCCCAAAATGGCGGCAACTGACCCACAGAGACTGCTGAGAACCCTAAAATGGCGGCGACTGACCCATGGAGACTGCTGAGAGCCCCAAAATGGCGGCGACTGACCCACAGAGACTGCTGAGAGCCACAAAATGGCGGCGACTGACCCACAGAGACTGCTGAGAGCCACAAAATGGCGGCGACTGACCCACAGAGACTGCTGAGAGCCACAAAATGGCAGCGACTGACCCACAGAGACTGCTGAGAGCCCAAAAATGGCGGCGACTGACCCACAGAGACTGCTGAGAGCCCCAAAATGGCGGCGACTGACCCACAGAGACTGCTGAGAGCCCCAAAATGGCGGCGACTGACCCACAGAGACTGCTGAGAGCCCCAAAATGGCGGCGACTGACCCAGTGACACTGCTGAGAGCCCCAAAATGGCGGCGACTGACCCACAGAGACTGCTGAGAGCCACAAAATGGTGGCAACTGACCCACAGAGACTGCTGAGAGCCCCAAAATGGCGGCGACTGACCCACAGAGACTGCTGAGAGCCACAAAATGGCGGCGACTGACCCAGAGACTGCCAAGAGCCCCAAAATGGCGGCGACTGACCCACAGACACTGCTGAGAGCCCCAAAATGGCGGCGACTGACCCACAGAGACTGCCGAGAGCCACAAAAATGGCGGCGACTGACCCACAGAGACTGCTGAGAGCCACAAAATGGTGGCAACTGACCCACAGAGACTGCTGAGAGCCACAAAATGGTGGCAACTGACCCACAGAGACTGCTGAGAGCCCCAAAATGGCGGCGACTGACCCACAGAGACTGCTGAGAGCCCCAAAATGGTGGCGACTGACCCACAGAGACTGCTGAGAGCCACAAAATGGTGGCAACTGACCCACAGAGACTGCTGAGAACCAAAAAATGGCGGCGACTGACCCACAGAGACTGCTGAGAACCAAAAAATGGCGGCGACTGACCCAGAGACTGCTGAGAGCCAAAAAATGGCAGCGACTGACCCACAGAGACTGCTAGAACCCCAAAATGGCGGCAACTGACCCACAGAGACTGCTGAGAGCCCCAAAATGGCGGCGACTGACCCACAGAGACTGCTAGAACCCCAAAATGGCGGCGACTGACCCACAGAGACTGCTGAGAGCCCCAAAATGGCGGCGACTGACCCACAGAGACTGCCGAGAGCCCCAAAATGGCGGCGACTGACCCACAGAGACTGCCGAGAGCCCCAAAATGGCAGCGACTGACCCACAGAGACTGCTGAGAGCCCCAAAATGGCGGCGACTGACCCACAGACACTGCTGAGAGCCCCAAAATGGCGGCGACTGACCCACAGAGACTGCTGAGAGCCCCAAAATGGCGGCGACTGACCCACAGAGACTGCTGAGAGCCCCAAAATGGCGGCGACTGACCCACAGAGACTGCTGAGAGCCCCAAAATGGCGGTGACTGACCCACAGAGACTGCTGAGAGCCGCAAAATGGCGGCGACTGACCCACAGAGACTGCTGAGAGCCGCAAAATGGCGGCAACTGACCCACAGAGACTGCAGAGAGCCACAAAATGGAGGGGACTGACCCACAGAGACTGCTGAGAGCCGCAAAATGGCGGCGACTGACCCACAGAGACTGCCGAGAGCCCCAAAATGGCAGCGACTGACCCACAGAGACTGCTGAGAGCCGCAAAATGGCGGCGACTGACCCACAGAGACTGCTGAGAGCCGCAAAATGGCGGCGACTGACCCACAGAGACTGCAGAGAGCCACAAAATGGAGGGGACTGACCCACAGAGACTGCTGAGAGCCGCAAAATGGCGGCGACTGACCCACAGAGACTGCTGAGAGCCCCAAAATGGCGGCGACTGACCCACAGAGACTGCAGAGAGCCACAAAATGGCGGCGACTGACCCACAGACACTGCTGAGAGCCCCAAAATGGCGGCGACTGACCCACAGAGACTGCTGAGAGCCGCAAAATGGCGGCGACTGACCCACAGAGACTGCTGAGAGCCGCAAAATGGCGGCGACTGACCCACAGAGACTGCTGAGAGCCCCAAAATGGCGGCAACTGACCCACAGAGACTGCTGAGAGCCGCAAAATGGCGGCGACTGACCCACAGAGACTGCAGAGAGCCACAAAATGGCGGCGACTGACCCACAGACACTGCTGAGAGCCCCAAAATGGCGGTGACTGACCCACAGACACTGCTGAGAGCCCCAAAATGGCGGCGACTGACCCACAGAGACTGCTGAGAGCCGCAAAATGGCGGTGACTGACCCACAGACACTGCTGAGAGCCGCAAAATGGCGGCGACTGACCCACAGAGACTGCCGAGAGCCCCAAAATGGCTGCCGCAACTCAACCACAGCTTGCCAAGAGCCCCCAGATGGTGGCAGCTGCCCTGCAGCCTGCCTTAAAATGGTGAAGAACTGACCCATGGCCTGCTGAGAGCCCCGAAATGGCAGGAACTGATCAGTGTCCTTACCCAAAACAGCAGGAACTGCCCGTAGCCCGCTGTGCTGAGAGCCCCAAAATGTCTGTGACTGACTGCGTGGGCCTCACAGTGAACACTAAAGCGCATCCGTGCCTGGGAGAGGCCCCAGGAGACCAGAACAGATAAAAGGGAGTGACACACGGGTTAAGATGCTCCAGTGCCCTGGATTTAGAAGCAGCTGAGACAACAGGGGATCCTGGGGTGATCGATATATATTTTTTCTCTCACCTTTTTCTTTTCCTTTCTTTCCCTCTTTCTTCTCCTACCTTCTTCTTCTCAAAATAATAATGTAAGCCAGACAAAAAAAAAACCCAAACAATCACTACCTTAGTAAATACTTTGTTGTGTCTGGATAAGTTAAAGTTGGCTGAGTTTAAGTTTGCCAAGTAAAAGCTTGTGAAGCATCTCACTTTGTCTGGATGCTGTTTTAAAATTTGCCTAGTACCTTCTTCTACCTTTGCAAGTTTGCAAATAAAAGTTTGTTACTGAACCTCTTGAGAATTTGGGCTTTTCTCTGCACACTGCCCAGAGTCAAACTACTTTCCTCTAAACCCACGGAGTGGGTCAGGGCATAATATTCTTTAATTCCAAATTAGCTTCTTAAAAAAACAACCAACCAACCCAAACCCAGATCCCACTGAAAGGAAATCTCAGCTTTTAAATGGCTCTTGATAAATAGCTGCCTTATTTATCCCACTCTACTGCTACCAGGTGCATTATTCCTGGCTCACCTGTGGCAGGAGGCATTTAAAAGATGGGTTAGCAGTGTCCTTGTTAGTGCTGAGGGAATAGGTGGACTTACACCTTGGAGGGCTTTTCCAATTCCAAAACTCTATGAATCTATGACAGAAAAAACCATATTTCTCATGTACTCCTTGAGAACCCACCTTAAGGCTCTTTTGGGCAGGGCTGCCCTCTTCTGAGTACTGACTTGGTGCTTCCAACAGGAGCCCTCCTTTACTCCAAAACCTCCCCAAATGCCACTGTAGGAAGAAAGAAAAGGCAAATTACTTGCAGCTGGCTCAGAGAAATTAATGAAACAGTAAAAGGCACTTCAGACTATCAGCTTTGGGAGAGAAAAAATAGTGTTTCTGAGAAAAAAAAACCAGTTAGAAAACACTGTTACAAAAAAAAAAGGTGTTCTGAGGTGCCACAAAATATTTGGAAAGCCTGTTTCAGTTTGAAAACTCCTGGAAGTGTGACAGAGTGCACATCTGGCAATGCAGTGTGAGCTCTACCTGCTGACACACCTGTGCCAGCTTAGCCCTCTTCCAATGGCTAGAAACAGTGGAGAAATGAAGCAGCAGCACCTTACCATGATCAACCAGGATCCTCAGCAACTTTCACTGAGCCTAAAAAGAGGTAGGTTGGGCTTTTTGTAAGAACCCAACTTCTTTCACCAGAGAGAAATGCAGACACTGTGATTCCTTCAGGAATAATTTCTCTACCTCATTAATAAACTTAGGAGGCCAACTAATCAACACCCAAGGAAGAAGCTTTAAGCACAATGAGTACTTTCCTTCCTCCCATCACTCACCACAATACTTTGCCCAGGTTTAGTTCAATTTCAGCAAAAAAGTGTCTGAAATCTGAAGGTCAAGCACATAAAAGTCAAGCTAGAAATCAAGTTTTTTATTATAGCTTTGTATTAGGGCCTAAAATCAAAAAGGCCCACAAGAACTGCAGGTTTTCCAATACGCTAGCAGTATGGAAAATTCGAAAAAAAAAAAATCAGGAATGCTCATTGAAAATCTGCATTTGTTTTATCTAGGCAGTAAAATACTTGGATCAAGTGTTGATTACAAGACAAGCATCTTGAAAATTAATCTGAGAAAGCACTTTGAAGTCATAACGAAAAAAGCACTTAGAAAAGGCTTGAGAGCAGTTATCAAAATTACCAAAATTTCAGAATGAAAAAAAAGGAAAAAGATATGAAGTATTTTGAAGCTGCAATTCACCTTTCTTTACAACAGCAGTTTTCCCTTGCAGTTCTGTATAGAGACATGAGTTTCCACTACAGTACAGTTAAAAAATTGCGATTTTTTCCTCTAACAGACAGAAAATCACCTACTAGACCAGCAGCAACATTGCAGATTTTCTTAAGGCTCACGCATGTAAAAGAAAGACAGAGACAGAAGTGTGTGTGTACATATGTGTATGTGTTTAGGCACTAGAATATACTTACAGTGCCAGCGTTTTCAAACCTCATTTAAAGCCCAGCCATGTCCCTCTCAGCAGTGAGAAGCTTTAGCCACCCTCCCAGGATGTGTTATTAAATATGGTGACATCTCTTTGCACAAAAACAATGCTGGAATGCTCTGCCAGCTGAGGGATCCATTTTCCTGAGCACTCAGACGTAGCTAATGAAGAGATTAATTCACCACAGGTGTAACTGCAAGGACTGCAATAAGAGAAAAGAGGCTGAACACGTTTCAAGGTCAAAGTAGATTTTTTCAGAACTTTACAAAACAACTTTTTCTCATCACCCTGGGGCTTCTCTCACATGAAAACATCACACCTGCAGTCTTTTTTATTTTCTTTTTTTTCCCCAGAAAACCCCTGCAAAAGGCAGCAGCCTTAGCGGGTAATTTTCCTGGGGTATGGGACAGAACTGGCTATTTCCTGGCCATATCAAACATGTATCACTGCTTCTCAGTTTGGAGCAGTGGGAATACTCTAATTTTACTAAGGTAACCAACAAATGGATCCTTGTTTCTCTTAATCATAAAAATCCTGTGTGAGTAAAAAGTACTAGTCCTGAGAAAGAAGCAGTGGAGTGACAGAGCTGAACTACACAGTCATTTTGAATACTACTCCAGAACTACTCTCTTAAGTGCAGGCATCTCATCAATTTCTTTTTTTTAAATTTTTCGTTATTCAAATTCCCTTCCTCGTGTCGTTTGCCTCGCTGCCTAGGTGATCTCTCAGGAAGAGAGTCCACACACTGACACATCGTTGTTCACCCTGCTTCTTGCCATGTCAGCTATCCCTCTACAGAATAATGTCCCAGCATGATTCAGGAAACCTCTCCTAACAAGACAGCAAGACAGACACAACTCCATCATTCCACAATAAAACACACTTTTGTTTTTAAATCAGGGCTCACATTTGCAGAGCACAGGATCTGTCAATAAAATGGGGTGATAAAATAATCCGTACCATTCTGTCCCAAAGGAAATGGCAAGGAGGAGGCAAATAAAATTAAGGGTAGCTTTCCTTTGAGTGTTTCTATGATACCCAAAATCTTTTGGAGTCAGCCAGGGATCTCCCCCTGAGACTCAGCAGTGTTCCTGATTTTTCTCCTCCTTCAGCTTTATATAATCCCAACATGAATTTCACACCCATGCAATCAAACAATCGCATATGAAAGGGCAAGAAAGAGCACTTAATGTAAAAAAAAAAAAACCACTCCAAAACTCTCTGGAGAAGACATCTGATTTTCCTATTGCTTGAACTCACATGAGGCAGCTCAGGAAAATCAGCCTCCAACCTATCTTGCTGCATCTGGCAGGAGTCTGTCTACCTTTCTAGGGAAAGAAATCAGTACAAATGTTTCCTAACCTGATGCTTTTAATGTGGAATTTACCAAAAAAGTGAGGGGTTTTTCATGAGAAGAGAGAAGAAGAATGCTTTTGAGAATTTATTCGCCTAGCAAGTGTGAGATAGAAGACACCAAAATACTGAGGAATTTCCAGTGAAGAGAAGCAGATACACACAGAGAACATGGAGCCCTCCCTCACATCTGCCATCAACGCCATGTTTGGATGCATGAAAAATCCCAACAGCAGAAAGGTGGAGTATGGAAGCTTGGCCAAATCTTCCCTCTGTCTACCTGAAAACCTAGTGCGCTGGGGTTTGGGGTTTAACTCTGATTAATAGGGAGATAGGGTGATCAATGGAAATTAATCCATACTGCCTGTCTCTACCTCTACATGATGCTATATCCAGACTTCTAAAGCAATTTTACTCTCTGGAAATCAAGAGGATCCATGCAAAAAATTTAATACTCCAAAGCGGAGAAAAAAAACTTGGTGCTGTGCTTTTTCAACTTGCCAAGTTAAAGCAATGTTATTGAGAACTCTCTTACATAAATGTTCCTCGACCTCTGAATGAACCAACAGGTCTTAAAAACTGCATTAACCAAAGCAAATTCCCACAGCAAATGAAACATTTAGCCGAGAGTGCATTGGACTTTTCTACGAACAGCACAAAGGAAACTCCAAATGGCAAGTTAGCATTTCCTGTTTGGGTCTAAATGAGCCCAAGAAGCTCGTGAGGAGCAGCTGCCAGCATCTAGACAGTAAAACTACACCACACTGATTCCTCATAGAAGATAAAGCTAAAGGTGATCAGGGAGCAGTTTAAGGCAAGAATATAATGCTTAAGGGCCAGATTGCTGCTAAACAACCTACTGCTCCTCAAAGAAGGCAGAGACCATTAGGAAAGCCATCCTAGAACCCCAACCAGGATCTCATTCCAACTTCATCTCCTACAGCATATTCAAGAGCCTCATGCAGTCCATAACCCTCTGAACATCCACTACCCTGTGCACTGAGGCACAGCTGCCAGGAATGAAACTGTCTGTGGCCATTTAACAGTGCACTGAGACACAGATAGACAGGCATGAAGAAAACTGCTCCGACACCTTCCATTCTGCACTTTAAAAACTCAGCTCTGCAAAAGGAAGGGATCTTAGCAAGTTTTGACAAATAAATGTACATCCTTATGTCACATATCCTCTTTGTGTCTGGATACAGACATAAGTGTAATCTTTAAATAAAAAAGTATAATTCTATAAAACCCAACCTGTACCTGGTTATTAAAGAAGAATCTTGCAGTCATCCAGATGCACTGATCCAGCCTGATCGTTACGTGTCTCAGGAGGCGAATCCACGTCACATGTAACACTAATGAGGTTCCTGAGTAAATTCCTTAGAGCAAAAATGTCTCCTGCACTCAAGAAAACAGCTCTTAGGAGTCAGGTCCTGTTGCTTCTGGGGTTCAGTGAACTCTATGACATGCAATAGAAAAACCTGCCTTATGGCTGTCCTCGGGGTGTGAAGGAGCCTAAAACCCACAAATAAAACCTGGATTTCAAAATTCCTTAATGAGTTTTGTTTATACTTCCCTGCACGAAGCTTTTAAGGCATGAGACTCAAGCCTTTGGGGTGGTATATCCTTTGGTTTACAAAGATATTCAGCATTCCAACATCAAATCTTAGTAATAAAAGGCAACAGAGGCTGCAAGCTTGGAATAGCAATTAGGCTTGTTCCCGAAAAAAAAGCAGAAAGTCTACATAAAATAAGCTGTGGGGCTTTAATCGGGGATGAACTTCAGGCAGAGCTCCCACAGTTGACCTCTCAGAGCTTTTCTTTTGCAATTTGAAGGATATTCTGAACTTGGAGAGACCTATGATGAGGAGCAGTTTATTTGCTCAGCTTCCTTCCATAAACCAGAAATATTTAGATGGAAGCAGTCAGAAAGGATCCTACCACGCATGCTGGAATGCTCAGCCATAACCCATACACTGTGGAGAGAAACAAGTGTTTGTTGCTAAATCATTTCAGTATTTTTGGCAGTCATTTTACAGATAAAGCAGGAGACATGTTCCTTGTCCGTGCATGTGTCCAAGTCATGGCATAAGCAAAGGGATTGAAAAAAGAAACAATCTTTGTATCATTCTACTCACAGGAGGAAGAAAATGGAGAAAGAATGAAACCTTTACTCCACTGAAATCAGTCACAGAATTCCTGCTGGCAGCAGCAGGTTTGAGACTTCAGAGACTCTCTGAAAGGATGAATTTAGAAGGATTCACCCAAATGAAGCATAAAAACCAACACATTCGGGCAAAATTTGGAAAAATTTTGGCCCACAACAAATCCTGGTGATGCTCATCCAAAGAGAAATGAGGGAAGACAGAAACCAACCCAAATCCAGATGCTGACAGCACAGGAACACACGGTTCAGCTCAGCCCTGAACCACAAATCCGTGTTTTGCATTATTTAACAGCATTAGAACATCCTGTCATCTCACAGAACCTGGGGGAGAAATATTATAAAAGGCTAAAGCACCAAACAGATTTCATTTGGCTGGAATAATGGAGTTACTTTATTATTGAAATAATATTCAGTATTTCCCATCCTTAGGATTTTTAGAACCTGGTTAGTAGTCAAGGCCTCACTGGGAAGTTGAGCACCTCCCAGATTTCAGTCTGATTTGCCACCAGCATCTTCAATCCGAATTTTGCACTGCCACAAGAGCAAACAGCTTGTGACAGCAAATAACATGATCTAGGACTCACACCCGAGTCAGACTATTCTTATTTTGGATGCAGTCCCTGGGGAGCTGGCAGCACTGGAAAAGCACACATGCTGAAGCCCATCAGCTGCGCTCTGCTCAACTTTGACACGCTCCTGTCAACATCACCACGCTGCAGCAACGGGGAGGAGCACTGGGAAATAACTCAGACATAGCACTGGCAACTGGAGTTACCTGCAGCACCAGCTCTCACTGGAAAGATATGCTGCATTAAAGCAGTTTAAAGCATCATTGCTCCTATTTTCTCTCAACTTCTACAATTAGTTCAAACAATCTGCATCTGAAGGGGAAAAGGTCAACATATTTTTTTTTTTTAAATTGCTGTCACGTGCATTGTCAGTCTCTGGGGACTTCTTGCTGAAATCATGACTCTAAATATCTCCAAACAAAGCTTATCTCTCGGCCTTCCAGCAAGAGCATTTAAAGTGGAAAAATGCAAGACTAGCAAAGCTTTTATTAGCAAATTAATCTGAGCTTGTTTGCTTTGTAAAATACAACAGAATTATCAGTTGCACTCTGGAGCAAGCACTTAGGCAGTAATGAAACGAAAAACATGAACTGCACAGTGATTACAGAAGAAAATCAGAGGCTCTTGGCAAATGGCCCCACTTGGGAATCCGTGGACCCACTTCCAGTCCCTCCCCATTTCCCTTCTGACAAAGCTGCACCTTCTCCACTTACAAAAAGTTAATAAGGACCTAGTGCTCAACTGTAACTCTGGCAATGCATTAAAGAAATTCCTAAAAATAAGAAACAGAAATATTTCCAAACAGCTGAGTGAGTATCAAGTACCCCTTTACAGACCCTTCACAAAAAATATCTTGTTTCATTATGTGGCCAGCTGGACTTTAACAAAATGCACAAAGAACTTGAGTTCTAAACTGAATCTAAACTAAAATCCCTTTAGTTGTACCCACAAGGTTTAGGCTACGATGATATGAAACCTCCAAAATGTTGCTGTCTGCCAACTTTCAATCTCCAGCTCTTCCTCAAAGCAGAAATAATGTGCCTAGAGAGTACTGCCACTATTTATATTTTATTAGACACATTTCTAAGCAACTGATTTCCCCCAGTAGAAGATTTTATCATTTATTTTCTAGACAGAAAGGGCTCAAGGTCAGGAATTCATCCAGAAGAATGTGTTCTCTGCCTGCAGCAGCTCCCACTAAGGTATGCTTGATAAACCTCTGTCAGCAGGACAGAGGGTCAGTTTTCTGTTCAAACTCAGGTGCTGAAAGAAAATCATTGCACTTGAGTGTTCTGGTACCTCCACGAGACCTCTCAAATCAAATCCAGCCTTTCAAAACTTCCAGGAAATCCATATTTTAAATGTTGTCCTGTCAGAAGTTGTTCACAGTTTGCCATTTTCCTAAACACAGTCCCAAAGTGGAAAACACAAACAAGGACAAATGAGAATCCATTATGGCCCTCAAAGAGGAAGGAGGACTAAAGCCAAGCAGATGATGTTCCCTGCTCAAGTTTAAGTATTTCAAAACTTACCGTGTCTCTGCCTGAAGATTCCTGGCCCATCTCAGGTCATCTTAAAACACATGAGTGGAAAAGCACCTCTTGGCTTGCTTTACTTGGCTGCAAGAGCACATTTTAACTACAATCCAAAGACAACCTTGCCCTCTCGCACTTCCACATACCCATCCTTTACCACAGGTTTGCACTCTACCCCTTCTGGAACAACTGCACGCCACTGATCAACAGTTCCCCAGAAAACTCAAGATAAACATGCTCAGGCCCAGACTCCTGAATCCACAAGGCCCTTTTGCTCAGGAATGGATGATGCTGAAGGCTGGCATTTGTTTCCAATTAACATTCTTCCCGTTACAGCCTGTGTGGCAGCCACTGACATTCCAAGTGGCTTTTCAACCTCTCTGTCCCCTCCATTTCACACATTTGAGCCTTGGGCTTGTAAAGCCAAAATCAAGCTTGTGACAGCATCCCAAATTCTCAGCTATTCTCAGCCACAAGTACCAAAAACCATCTTTCTACTACTCAAAAGTGTGAATACAGGAGTGTGATTTCCCTGCAGGAAGGCCGGGTACTTGCCACAGGGAAATGCTTTCCCCACCTCTCTACAGGCCTGAAAAGGCCAGGTAATCTTAAGCCTCAGAGCACACAGTACAATACCCCTTATTTTCATGAGGGATTTGAGCACCAGGGATTCTGGGAGCTGGAAGATTTCCTCCAGAACCCACTCCCTACAAATAAGGCAGCACTGGTCTCTTCTTTGCCGCTTTCAAACAAAAGTAGGGGGATTATATTAAGTAAAACAGGCTAAACAAAAAAAAGTTATTTACCATTATTCCAGCTGCAAAGTTAATTAAGGCAATCAAATTATGAATATGTACCTTGACAAATGAATCCACAAAGCTCAATTCCTTAAATAGAGGAACACATGGATGTGCGCACTCACCTTAATGATGAACCTAATTTAGACAGGCTTCTTTGAACATCCCTGCCCAAACCCAAAGCCCGTAATACCACAGTTGTGCGCAGCAAAAATGGATCAAAATCATCCAGCTATTGATGTAAAGCACCAATCCCTTATTCTGAATTTTTTGTGATCCCTGAAACTTAAAAAATAGAGCAAAACACCTCACTCATGAAAGTAGCAGCTGGTGTTGCTTTTAGCACTATGCTGAGCTTCAAAGGAATGAAGAATACCTTATTTACCACTAGAAATCAGTCAGATTAATTAAATATAGGTAGGTTAATGATATCAAGTGAAAAAAAGGAGTCCTGCTGCCAGCTGGCCACACGGCTTCACAAAGGGAGGGCTTTGCAAAGACAACCAGGGATTGTTCTGACACCTGCCTGCTTCCCTTCGGCATCCTCAGCCACAAAGAGGGAGCAGCAAGTGACTTCTTTCCATTATTTTCAAGCTCAGCAGTGTTGAACACTGGATTACTTCAAAGGGGCATGGCAGCGAGGTGGAAAAGAAGTGTACACTGTAAAGGACAGCCTGATTAAGTTCTGAAACAGCAGCAAGATGAAAGACAGAGGAGGAAAAATGTTTTAGTCTACTGTTTGCCTGTCTGTCCTGGATTTTAGAACCTGGCAACCCTACAGGAGCTGGAGCACCCCCGTGTGTACAGTAGCGCACTCAACAGTACTTCAAGGCTTTTTTTCTTTTCCAGAAACTATGGAACCGTGCCAAAAATGACACTTAGTCGGGGAAAAAAATTCTTGCGCTTCAAGGAATCCACCCTAGTAACTGAGCTTTGGATGAAGAGTTTGAATTCTCTACTAAAACAACCCCAAAGAACAACCAGGTGGACTGGCAAGGTGTCAAATTCTCTGGCAGACAGCAGCATCCCCTCCAGCACCCTGTAAAAGGTGTTAGACCATACTGACATCTCATTCCTGAAAGGGACGGGGCCAACTCACCTCACCTAGAGTATTTCAGGCTAATAATCAGAAGGAAGTTAGGAAGCAAAGTGCCCTCCTTTCTAAAACCACAATTCTTTTATCACTGCTGGGTTTTGCTCATTTGCTTACGATTTCTTTGTTTTCAGCAAAGCCAGGACAGGAAGCAAACAGGAGAGGCGGAGACACAGTTAAGCTGAACAGAGCTGTAAGTCACATTACTTAAATATAAAGTGTCAATCACAAAGAATATTGTACAAGTCTTTTTAAGACACCTCAATGGATTTTTCAGAGAACACAGCAACAGGTTTTTTGATTTCTTCTCCAGAAATCCCCCTTGGCCCTTCCACAGTCAAGAAGGACTCACTCAACCTGACACACACCATTATATGCATCTCTGCTCCACCTCTGTCTCATCAACGTGGACTGACAACAAACAACTACATTATCACAAAAAGGCAAACAGCAAAGCTCTGATCCTCCTTCCTAGAAACAGCATCAAACACTGAGACAAGGATTTTAGGCCAGACAATGTACTTGAACAAAGTCATTACTATGGCTGAGAACAGAGGTAAGCTTTTGGGTAAACAATGTCTTTTTCCAGGGCACAATCACCAAAGATAACAAGCATCACGGCCCTGTTGCAAAAGGGCAAAGTGTTGCAAAGTTCACACTGCATCTTCAAGACAGAGAATGAAACATGTATTATCCAGCCAGGATATTTCAGCACCTTTGAGTTCCACCAGAACAGAACCCATTCAGGGAACTTGCACTTGCCTGACTTCAGTTCCTTGAGCTTAGGCTCCCTCCTACGTACATGCAGTGTTCCAACAACCCTCTTCCAAACCTAAAATAACGCTGTGAGAAATCCACCACCAAACACACTGTGAAGGAACCTTATTCTCCTTTAACCCACACTGGCAGGTCTTGGTATAATTTTATAAGGTAAAAAGGGTGCAAAATAAACATAAATAAATGGAGAACTGCAGATCTAACAAAGCCAATTTCCTGGTCCTGACAGAGCTGTGAGGCATTTTTTTTCAGTGACCAGGTTCAGAGCCCTCTTTATGCTTCCCAAGAAATCTCAGGTTAGTTTTTAACTACACACAAGACACAGCTTGCCCTGTTCCTGAAACCTGAACGCACTGGGAGCACGGACCCCTCTCAGGTGAGACTGCTGAGGAAGAAGTGACTTTCCTCAGCACTGCATGGAGCACCAGCTCCCTCTACCACCAGCTTCCCGGACAAAAGTTTGCTCCCCTTTGCAAAGTCTTTTTCCAACACCTTCAGATGAAGCACAACAACAATAATCATTCTGAGAAATCTGTAAGACCCTTTAAAAATCAGAACATGATCCTACCTGTAATGCAGCCCTGGAAAGGGCTTTATCACATACCTTCTGATCTCCTTACCTGTGGATTTTGAATTGTTAAACACCATTAGATGAGATGCCTTCGGCCGCTTTACCTTCAGTTTCACACCTGTTTTGGGGACTTTTTTTGGTATAAGAATATCCTGGCAGCATCCAGATATAACTCTATCACTGATGTTCTGAGACTCCTGGCAGTGAAAACAGTGAAAGACATCAGTGAAACATCCCCACAGGTGTCGTGCAGTGTTATTAGTACAGTAACATCTGCACTTTTTCTTCTACACTGCTGATTTTAGTCAGAAAGCGTATCCCAGCCCTATCCGTAAAGTCCCACTAGGCTATCACAACAATTCAAATAAATGCTTCCAAGTCTGCATTAAAAATGCTGCTTCTGTGATTTTTTTGTTACGTTTACATCACAGTAGTAGCCTGGAATCTTTTAAATAATTAATTCCTGATCATTTTAACAAAAAAACCCCAAACCTCTTTACCTTCAGGACTTAAGAGTTAAAAAGAGGCACTGTATATGTGTCACAGCTGTATTTCACTCTCACATGCCCAATTTCTTGCAACAATTCAGGAGACAAACTTGAATTTCTGGACTATTGCAACTGCAAAACGACCACCCTTGAAACAAAGCTTCCCAGTAAAGACACAGTTTTGCTGACCAATCCTTCTTTATGGCCAGCCAGTGTTTTATTTGGAAAATAAATATACAGCAAGGAAGGACATGTCACTAAAACTGCACTGCTTCATTCCTGAAACAGCTCTTCCTGGAGCTCAGTGGTGTTGTTTCTTAAAGCTGTATTTGGTAGCCAAGGCAGCCACGATGTCCCTGTAAGGAGTATCCGAGTCGGATCTGGTCCTTGGAATGCAGCACAGCCGACGGAAGGCGGGAGAGCGCAGCAGGAGGTTGTGGGACAGCCCCACCAGGCTCGAGGACACCCAGTACAGCGCCATGGACTGCAACAAGACAAGCACAGGTCAGCTCCCTGGAGGCAAGGAAAGCACGCTTTGGGCAACTCCTCCCGAACCACAGCTGTGGGTTACTCCCAGGTAGGTACTGATAAAAATGACTCACCTAAAACTCTCCTCCTCTCATCTGCAATAATGGCTTCCACGTGAAATGTAACTGTCTGTCTCTGAACTCTTCTGGGGAAAAGTGCCAGCTACACTGAGGCTTGACGGTTCTCAAATTAATTCATATTAAACTTGCTTCAACTTCTGTATTTGAAACTATAACTGAGCCAAACAACCAGACGCTATCTTTTTGCTAAGAATACTCTGCAGTAGAAAACCCGGTAAAAAATGAGAAGTGTTTGAAGAAAGATGTAGAAATTTTCCTAATTTAAGAACTGCACCGGTTTCCAGTTAACAAACATCTGCCTGTGTGTCTCCACATAAATCTTTCTTCTCCTTTTGCAGACTACATGAAGGACATCAACGCCTTTCAAGTGTGCAAAGTCCTCCTCCACGAACAAAAATATTCCAAAGGCAACAAGACTTCAACATACACATAGACAGAACATCTGATTGTTTTTAAGCAGGCAGCAGTAGAAATATGGAACAGGTCCCCAAGAGATCTTGGGGCCGTCCTTTAAGCAGCAGCACAGAGGCAGGTGAGGCCCCAGAGGGCACCTCGGTACTTACAGAGGGCACTGTGGCAGCTATGGGGATCATCACCACGGACATCACACGGAAAAAGTTGGTAGCAAGCTTCTGGAAACGGGAAACTGGCACTTTTTTTTGGGAGGCAAAGATCTGAAAGAGGAGAAATTCAGTTATAAACCTGCTCTTTTTGAAATGGCCATACTGAAGATTAACACCCAGAAATCTCATTAGAGCAGCATTCCAAAAGAAACTGTAGTCAAGACTAAATATTACTGAAGCTCAAGTAGATCTGACACGTGTTACATCTGGCCTGGAGGTCTCTGAACAAAATACCCCTACATTAAAATACACAGAGCAAACAGATTATGTTTCACTTCTGCCCAGTGCATTTAAAGCACTGCTAATCTGCAGCCACCTCTGTGTGTTAGCCCTTTGCAGTCATCGCTGCTGGTTTATTCCACCAACATACCTCCACCACCAGCAAATTCACCAGCCCCAGGCAAACTGGCAAAATCCACGTGGAATCAGGTGCCGTGAGGTCTGTAAACCACAGTGCTCCTCCTGAGGAAAACTGTTCTTGTACTACAGGAAAAAAAAATGAAGAAAATACAGAATTCAGTATAATTCGCTGTCTCAAGTGAGCCAGAACTGTACCGTGGGTTCAGTCACAGACCCAAGTTTTTAGGTATGTTTTATCCACATGGTAAGTACAATTAAAGCAGAAATCCTTGGTTTAACACTCTGCTACCAATGTAAGGAAGAAAAGTGAGAGATACAAGCTGAGACCCAGCTTAGCTCGTGACAGCCATGGACAGGTAAATCCGAAATGAAAAAATACTTCCGTCTCAAGTATTTTACAAGCCAATCAGGAAAATAAGAATGAAGTAACCTACAGTGTTTATTTCCTGATTTTGAAAAGACTATATTTTTCTTAGTAACTGTATAACTAGCTACATTTTTGCTTAAAAGAACAAACTATAAATTCTAGTCTAAAAAAATCAGAATATAATTTTTTTTAGATCCTTTAAAAGACCCTCACACATTCACCTTGCCTACAGTATTTCCCACGGAAGGAAAAAAACACAGATTAGAAGTGAGCGTGCTGTGGCATGTGCAATATTACTTGCTAAAGACCATTATCGGACTGCATTAAGTTCAGAACTCATTTCAAATGATATTAATTACCTATTATTCATATTAATTAATTGATTAGACGAGGTTCAAACCCCACTCAGTCCAAAACCTTCGCAGCTGACTGGTAAGTACAATTAAAGCAGAAATCCTTGGTTTAACACTCTGCTACCAATGTAAGGAAGAAAAGTGAGAGATACAAGCTGAGACCCAGCTTAGCTCGTGACAGCCATGGACAGGTAAATCCATGGTTTTCTATCTGACTGGTTTTCTATCAGCCTGTGCATCAAGCTGAGGACACGGGGTTCCCTAAGCAGCCGGGTGTGTGTGAAAGCAGCAGGCGAAGAAAGCGCGGCGCGGAGAAGAGGAAGAAACGGCGGTGCCCACCTGCCGAGCCCAGGGCACCGACGCTGCAGTTGCGCAGAGCCAGGGACACGCACACCCACAGGGGGATCTGCACCCACAGCAGCAGCGTGGCCTTGAAGGGGTGGCAGTTGTCCCGCACGTACAGCTCCGTCACAACCCTCCGCATGTTCCTGGCGAAGTGGAGCCTTTCGGAGAGACAAACAGAAGCTCAGAGCTTTCAAACGGGTAACATCTGAAAGGGAATGGAATGAGTAAAGAAGGCACGGGCGGGGAAAGAAAATCTAAGCTCTGGGCAACGGCAGGATCTTGCTGCAAAAGCGTTGTTTGTGGGCTCTTCCCTCCTGCCATGCCTCACCCTGGAATGGATTCAGGAGGGGTGTGCCTGAATCCCCCTCATACCTGGCCACCTTCTCAGACCAGCCCAGCTGCTTTCCACGCACTGAGACTTCATAGCGAAGGCGCTTGGCAAGCTCCTTAATCTCAGGCTGCAGGTTTTCCAGCTAGCTAAAGAAAAGGAGAACTGTTCAGGCACAGGTAACAGCTGCTTCCTCTCCTCACCTCAGTTATTAGTTATCCCTGGTAATTCAATACCTGAAGAAGCATTAAACTTATTATTTATCACTGTAAAATTTAGTATCTGTACAGGAATTACACATACACATTGCCACCATGTAATTTAATATCTCTATGAGTATTACACATGTTAATTATCCTTCTATGATTTAATACCAGTACAGGCATAAAACATATTAATTACCACTGTAATTTAACACCTGCATAGCTGGTAAACGCCTGTAAGGGACATCTCCTCAAGATCTTGTTCAGCATCACCGAGCACCTTTCATCTTTAAACAAAGTAACTATATGAAGGTAACAGTGACAAGTAATTACAGTAACAAGGATACTCTCTTACTACTGCATAAAATAAAGACAGAACTCTACCCTTTTTATATTTTGTACTTTATAAGAAGAAAATTATATCTATCACAGCTGAAACCAGGACAATTCTTAACAAGCATCTCTTTGCCTGCATTCAGGACAAATGTAATCAGCTACTTCACTTAAAAAAACACAGCTTTAATGCCCCCTCAATGATAAAAATAAATAAATTACAATATTAAAAACTATTGATAAACAATGTATACTATCGAATGTACTATTTACAATACATTGCACGTAACACATAAATATATTGTCTTATACATGATAAAAATACATAAATAATAATATTTAAAGAGAAATAAAGAACAATAAAGTAAAGGTTGTGAGGACACAACTCGGCAGCGAACATAGTCACTACCCACAGCATAAGAGACCCCATTACGCGAGAGCGCAATAGACGCTCGCTTTTGCAACCCAAAAAAGCACAAAACTCCTTAACAGAACCCCAAACCCGCTGCAATAGAAGACCTGTGATGTTTATTCCGCGGACCCCTCAGCCCTCCATCAGTCCTTCCCTCAAAGCCTCTCCCGCCCCTCAGAGCCCCCTCAGCCGCGCTGGGCCCTCAGCACTCCCACCTTAGCCAGCAGCCGGCCCTGCTGCGCGGCCAGCGGGAGGGTGACGGCGGTGCGCAGCACGGCGGCCCCGCCGGCGATGGCGGCCCAGCAGGGCAGCCCGGTGGCGTCCTGCAGCGCAGCCAGCCCGCCCTCGGCCCAGTGCACGGGCGCGGACCGCGCCGCCCACTCGTACCAGCCCTCGGCACCGCCCGGGCCCGCTCCCGCTCCCGCTCCCGCCGCCGCCGCCGCCGCCAGGGCCGGCGGGGCCCGCGCGCCCGCCCGCGCGAGCCGCCACATGCCGACTGCTCCGTCCCGTGAGGCGCATGCGCGGCCCGCGCGCCACAGCAGCGCGCCGCCCCGCGGCCGCCATGGCGGCTGAGGGCACGGGAAGGGCAGCGAGGGCAGGGGAGCAGCTCACTGCGTTACCCGCACGGTATCTGTGACCGGAGTGCTACGGGCCCGGAATGGGGCTTGGAACAGTCCCAACGCCCTCCTGCCGCGGGCAGGGACACCTCCCAGCACAGCAGGGAACGAGGGTGAGGGCGTCCAGCGCCTGGCCCTGCGCGGGGCATCCCCAAGGATCACACCACAGGCCCAGGAGCGTTGCCCAAACCCTCCGTGAAGGCTCAGGGTCTTATTAAACCGGCTTTAAGCCCTGCCAGGGTTGCGCCAGTGTCTCACCCCTCTTCCAGTAAATATTTCTCCCCAGTCGCTAGCCTAAATGGCCCCGTTTTCCATTTGTACCCATTACTTCTTGTTGTATCAGTACAGTTCCTGACAAGGAGTCCCTCTTGGGCGTACTTGTAGGCCACTTCGGCTACTGGAAGGCTGCTCTGAGGAACCCACACAAGCTCCTCTTCCCCAGGCTGAACGGCCCCAGCTCTCTCAGCCCAAAAATTATATTCAGGAGTAATTCATCATTAGCAAGCAATTCACCATTCCACATGAGCAGTGTCCTGCTGCCCAGCCCGGTTCTGAACTGTCTCCTTACCCCTTCTGCGGCAAGAAGAGGTCAAAGCACCCCTTAGACCATATACACTCCCAGAAGAGTATGTTCCTTGCTTTATTGGACAAATTACAAGGCATTACATTGTGGGGGAAAAAAAACCCGATCTGGGAATAAAAATGATCCAGTTCCCCCCACAGCATCAGGCCTGTTTCTGCCCCAGGATGGACTGAACTGTCAGGTCAACAAAATACTCTGGAATTCATGACTGTAATAAATACTGAGCACTATTTCTCAGTGGGATTAATAATTAATAACCCTAAACAGCACTGCAGCCTGCAGCAAATGACTGTAGCAGAGGGGAAGGGCACTCACACCATGATAAGGTATGATACGGAGTTTCAAACCTTTTCTTGAGCAGTTCCTCACTTTGGGATCCATTTTGCTACCACCAGATCTTCACAGGATCTCTTTCAGGAGATCAGACAGCTGGGAAAAGGAACTTGCTTTTATTCAGGGAGGTATACAGCCTTGGGTATGCAAAAAGTTTGCGGGCACCTCAAGTATCACAATAGTTAAAAGGCAGTAGTTTCTGTGGCCAGCTGAGGTGTTTTCTTGGTTTTCAAAGGAAGAACCGTAAGAAAACCAAATACTACTTCTTAAATCTGAGTTGCAGATCTCCTTTAAATGCTCTGTAAGGGAACTGTCCAGGGATCCTGACTGTCTCTGTGTCATTGCTCACCCAACCTGGCCCCACAGGACCTACCCTCCTCCATCTCCTGCTACTGCTGTCCACAGGTGACAGCTCCTGACAATGTATACAGGAATTCCCACTTGGGGAAATAAACCTTGGCCAAATGAACCTTCGTGGGCCTTACTCTGGAGAAGACCTGCCTTTGGAGCCTTCAGCAGGGAAGCTCTCCTCAAATGTCAAATAGAGAATGTATGTATTCTCAAAAACATCCAACACACGTTTGGAAAATGCCCTCTGATAATGCCTGGGGTCTTTTTATAACTTTAAATTACACAAGTAGAAAAGTTATGCTTATTAATAGTTTAATGTATGAAGGAAACATCCAGATTTCTGAATATGAAGGTACATATCTCACATTAATTTAAGTCTACATAAAGTAGAGCCTCTATAACTGACATATTGAAATTTACTTTCTGCTTAGCCATTTGTTATGTAAACAATTGTACATTTATTTGCCATTCTAAAACTTCAGGATCAAGTTTACATAATTTTGCTAAATTTCTGTGTTTGCTCAGAAGCAGTTTACAGTACTAAAACCAACCAGCCAAAGAACAGCTTCAACAGAAAGTTATGTCAAAAAAAAAAAAAAAAAAAGAAGAAAAAAAAGAAGAGGAGGAAAGGAAAGAAGAAAGTCTAACTAAGTTGAAACATATGATGGTGGGGAATGGGCGGTCACAATGTTCACAGAAAAAGGTCAGTTAGTAAGTTCTTCTGCAAAAAAGCCTACACACTTCAGTCAAGCACATCAGTAGAATGATCTGGGAGCACATAAACTGTTTCTGCCAATTGTGGTTTCCTCCGCAAAAAAAGGAATCTCAAGGCCAGCACGTTGATCCCACTCAGCCCAGTTGGTTCATATGCACACTGTTCATGTGAGGTGTCCAAGTTCCAGTCCACACCTGCAAGAGAAACCTGCATTAACAACACCGTGCTTGGGGCTGCTCCCAGCAGGGCACAGCTCACGGGGACACCGCAGGGCTCACGGCTCTTCCTGCCCAGCACAATCAACGGGGCTCTGCCTGAGCAGCAAATGATTTGCAAGCCCAGTCCCCGAATCCCTCCACTCCCAGAGCAAGGGACTTGCTCTCCTTTTGACCTTAAACTCAGACAAACAAGAACTTGGTTTCTTGTTACCTTACCTAACACCTTCAGTTCTGGGGAATCCCAAGTCTAACTAAGTAAAGCTTTCTTTGGGGAACAAAGTTTCCTCGTTAAACCAGACATCATCTTGCAGAGACGAGAAGCCACGTCAGAGCAATACCTGAACTGTGGCCAAACCCCCTCTCCCTCACACCTATGGTCCCCCAGAGCTGGGAGCTGGTCCCCATGGCTTGGATCATTCCCAAGGAAATTAAGCCCAGAAACATTAGAGAGATCACTGTCTAATTAAACTACTGATGTTCCATTATAGTATTAGTTCCTGAGTACGAACAAGAGGTTTAGGGGAATTAATCTCTCTGCCTGAATTATATTTAGTGGACAAGCCAGGCGAGATGAGAGCAGCAAAGAGATCCTTACTCCCTTCCTAAAGAGCTGCTTTATGGCCTTCCTCCGTGTGCTCCTAACACAGTCACAACACCCTAAACTACAGAGCCCAGAAGCAGTTGCTGTGTTCCCTGCTTGGGAAGGGAAAGCTTAACTAGCAGCTTAACTAACTAAAACTAAATTAGTTTTTCCTATGAAATTTTACCCCACAATTTCTCTTCCCAAATGCACAAGTGCACAGTTAGAAATCCCGATGCATTTTGAGTAAAATTCAGGGTGCAAAAAACCGGAACAATTACCGTCTGAGGCCCGTTGTTTTCTGTGGAATTTGAAACCATCTTTATCAGCGAGTTCCAAGATGGGTCAGCAGCATGAGGCCCGTTAAAGATGGGGCCTCCAGTACCATCTGTGATGGGGGCTACAGGAGGAATTATGGCGTTCCCATACACAGAAAAAGGCATTCCCTGAGGGGAAGGAAAAGCAACTGTCAGGATGCTCTCACCAATGCTACTTCTACTGCACAGACAGAAGGACAAAAGGGGATTGGTGCTGTGTATGGGGGCCAAGGAGGTCATTACCCCAACTTTCGGGAAGTCCATGTATCCTGCAGGGACGGGCTGATGGAATGTACCAGAAGGCGTTACAATTCCCGTGCTGTCTCTCTCCATGGCTTGGTGCGAGAACACGCCTGGGTCAGACATGGGCCTGTGGATCATGTGGCTCCCCATTCCGCTGTGACACCAGTCCACTTTATCTGACAGCACAGAGACACGGCGTTACCCACAGCATCCCTCACCGCCCGCTTTCCAACCTCCAAGTTCGCCAGCCTGCAGCTCTCAGGCTCCCACCTGCACTGGAGCTCAAGAGCACATGGGATGGAGAACACAAGGGATGGCACTTGTAGCCCCCAGGTCAGGAACCCTGAGCCACTGCCAGGAGTTTGGGACAGTTACCTGCAACCAGAGTGTTGCCTCTCCAACTTTTCTCCATTTCAACAGCTAAGCTGGAATTTGGGCTAACTCTCCCTCCTCCAAAAACCTCAATTCCTCGTGCCTTTGGTGCTGTGGAAAGGGTTATGTACACTATGAAGACTATTTGCTCTACTTCACTACCGTTCTTCCATTAATAATATTCTAAGGGACACACAAGTATCTGTGCAAACCAAAACCAGAAAATGACCAGCTGCAGACATGTGTTCATGTCCTAATTCTGTGACTTCATCAGAGGCAGATTGGTATTGCTGCTACAGTTCAAACCCCAGACATCAAAAAATCCAATCCTCAAAAGAAAACATAAGAAAATTATATTTGGAGAAGGGGTAGAGAAACATTTCTGAGGCACCCTAATACTCAAGTAGAGAAGAGCCAATCCCATTGTGAACTGAAAATCAAAATGCTGAAGTAGTTGACCAAAGCAGAAAGAAAGTAGCATCCCAAAAGCCAAGACAGGCACAAAGGAGAGCTTTTACAGCCACACAGTGCAAATAAATAGGGGATTCCTAAAGCTTTACCTGGGAAAAGACCACTAGTGAAGTAAAAAAGGGGTGGGATTTGGGGGAAAATTCCAGCACAGTCAATCAATTAAAACCTTCAACTGTCTAGACTCAGTTGATGAGGAGAACAGACTGCTCTGAGAGGTGGACCAGTTCCAGTCCTTGCAGGTTTTCCAGAGCAGACTCGATTAAGCCCTGGGCAATAGAAGCAGACTTCCTAGCAAACCTCCTTTTGTACAGGAGGCTGACAGGGCAACCAGAGGTCCAATCCAACAGTCTCAATATTCATAACCCCCATCCCAAGCAAAAAACCCCAGAGAAACTGATAATCAACTCCCCACAAAAAACCCCAAATCAATACGAGAAAAGTTCGTCAGTCTCCCAGAAACTGCACCCAAGACTGCTGACAAGTTTGGTAAGAAAAGCTGTAACATCACTAACTGAAATTGTTAATAAATTCTATGTGACTCCAGGAAAGCCAAGAGCCTTGTGCTAGTAGAAGACAAATGGCTGAAAAAAATGAAGGAAACCCAAATGTGGAATATTATCACTTTGTAAAAGCACCATCCTCAGCATAAAAAGTTCTACCTTAGCTACAAATTAAATATTAACTCCTATTGTACAACCTCTTCATCAACAAAAACCACCAGACAGCTATCTTGTGACACCTTAATTTTCCCTCTTCCCAAATTCAGTGCTCCTCACTGTGTTCATCCCTGGAAACCCTGTTTTATTTTTTCCTGCTCTTACTTGGAGTCCCAAATCAGCCAGGACATTTCAGAACCCATGAGGGTTTCAGAAACATTGTTAAAACAATTAAGTGGACAGGAAGGCTAAGAGAAGTCCTTGCTCCAAATCCTTTGGAAAGAACATTTCCGTGTTTTCAGGCACTCACTTCAGCATCCTCCCGAGCTGAAGGCAAGTTTGGCAAACACCACAGTGTGATCAATTCAAGGGCATCTATGAACAACACATACCTTGACTGCCACCTATACCTTCGAAGGACCAGATCCCACTGTGTCCCACTGGGGCAGCCAAGTTGCTCCCAATTACAGAAGGAGTAGACGTTCCAGTTTGTCTAATACGTGCAGACCGTTCAGTTCCAATGGGAACAGGAACTTTTCTGTCCTGAGAAACATTACTGGGTTTTTCTGATCCCAAGGACACTGCTGAAGGGGTGGGAGAGGGTGCTCGTACTCCAGAGGACACAGACTGAGCAGGAGATTCTGCAAGGAGAGCAACAAGAGTGTTTAGTGATGGCAGCCAGGTCCCACGAACCTATCCCCTCGATGTCCAACACCTGACAATGGCCAGCTGGTTAACGCCAGATCCATCCACCTCAGGATGATTTTATTTCTGGATCACAGAGGTATTCACCACTGATTTAGTCCCTTAATATCAAATGCTTATCACACCTTGGCAGCTCAGCCACAGGAGGACACAGGCCACAAAACCTTAACTAAGCATCACTGCCTATCAGCAACAGAGGATTATATCCTACACCAGAGCTGAAATAAGCCCACATAAACCCATGTTTTTGTTGGGTTTGTTTTTTCTTTTTCTGATTTGTTCCCTGAAGGGATTTTTTTGTCATTGTTTTTGCCAATAAAACAGACTAACGTGTTCCCTAAATAAGTCAGCACTCAACAGCTTATTTGTTTTCTGTCCAAAAATCTCCTAACTGTAGGGGCCAAAGGTAGAGGAAGGTACCAGAACCTGCCCTCGGGATTTTCTCCTGGAATTCCTTACTCAGTTCGGCGAGACAATTTTATTTACACAGCAGCTTCTCAGCAGCTTCCTGCTGACCAGAACTCACCATTTGATGCTGATGAACATGGAGGCAATAAACTAAGAGGAGAAAAATGCTGTCTGTTGAAATTAGCAGCTGCAGGCGCTCCACCCAGCGGCGTCCCGGGCGCGTAGATCTGCCCTCCCGACAGGTTCGAGGCAAAGGTCCCCAGGTGTGTAGAAGAAGGTGTTACAGAAGCATAGGGAGAATCCATACTGACAATACCTACAAGAGAGAACAGGCACAAGTCACTCCCAGAACTCCATCAAGAGGTTACCCGTATCATGGAAACAAAAAGGAAAAAGGGAAAACCTTGATCCAATCCACCTTTGGGGGTGTGTATTACAATTTTCCAAAGGAAACTGGAGTATTAAGCTTCACTCTGCAAGTCTATTCAGTATGTGGCAGTTGTGCTGTATACCTAAATCTAGAATGGTTCTTATTTCATTAACATCAAATGTCCCTAAATTAGCCAAGATACTCAAAATACAGGAATTACTGCTCCCTTCATGTCCTCTTCAATGAATAAAGGGAAAAATTAAATCTTAGGGATCTAAGACTTGCACATTTGACTATCTTAGGGGTATACAGGGCCATAGTCAAAATGCTGACTAGTAAATCAAAATGAAAAAATTCAACACCATCATATTCACAAAACAGGAAAAAAAGCGCTGCTGTTATCTCTCAATCCATTAACACCTGAGTGGTCCTACAAAAACAGGCAGAGATGGTCCAAAGCATTTATGTACTTTCTGGAAGCCATATAACAGAGTCTGTGACAACCCCTCAGCCTCTGTTTTGAGCAGACAGCTCAACATCGCACTAAAAAAATTCAGGCAGTCAAGGAAATTATGTTTTTTGGATCAAATTGAGTAATTAAGAGAACACACCTCTTGCAAGTTCATATCAAACCACCACCTTTTTACCATCCTAACCCTTGGAAGATGCCGCATATTTTTCTGCAGCCTCAGGCCAAGGTATCACAAACTAGAACAGTCACTACCTGGTAGGGAAGGGAGATGGAAATAAGAGTGTTTTATTATCTCGGCTATTGGAGAGAGCAGACTGGAATGGCAAAAACCCTATTTTATCAAGTCCATCTAACAGTACCAAACAGTTACTCGATTTGACAGGGCACTTAAAATTAACTCAACTTGGCTTAAAAAACACAAGAATAAACTGCATTATTCTGGTAGGGACACAAGCCAAGAGACTTACCTGAGGGACTTGGAGCTGGCCTCTGTAACGGTGGCCTAAAACCTGGGGCTTTGGAAGTATCAGACTGATGTAACGGATCTGAATTTGGCAAAAATGAGGACTTTGCTGACAGCATGGATTCTGGTGTTGTCTGAGAGGAAACGACAGACCCACCCCAGAAGGCATGAGCAGACGTGGGGCTGTTCTCAAACAATGTACTAAAGGGCCCAAAAGGCAGAGTAGCACTGAAGTTGTTCCCCATGGGCTTGTTCGCCGGGTGGGCTGAATTCTGAGAAGCACTTTGTGTACTTAAGGTAGAAGGAAGCTGCACTGAAGAAGGAACGCTGTGGGGCCTTTTGATGTGGTTAACGTTGAGGACCGCGACGGAGGAGTTTTGCACAGGGGCTGGATTCTTGGGGACGCTGCCGGTTCCGTGGACCGGCGGTCTGATGGCTGGGGTTTCCATCTTGGCTGCGGGCTGAGCAGACCCCATCGACGTCTGGGACACGGGGTAGGTCATCGGAGCGTTGCTCGAGCCTACCGCGGGAGCAGATGAGCTCGTCGCTGCTAAATTTGGAGGCACAACCATGCGAGGATCTGCTGCAGGAACCTGAGGTTGCTGGAGAGGGGGCCTGGCCTCTGGCAGAGGAGCTCCCAGGGGCTGCTGATGAGCAGGATGCACAGAGGAGCTGCTGGTCCCAGGGTTGGGCTGCCTGCTGCTGGTCGAGCCGCTCGCATCCACCGCGGGCGGGCTCCCCGCCTCCGGCTCAGGCGGAGGCGCGCCTTTATTGGGAGAGGCTGCCGTGCAGTCGGGAGGACTGCTCCTGGAGACACCCGCCGGCTGCGCAGGAGGAGAAGGAGATGAGGGGGACGATGCAGGGTAGTGTTCTTTGGCAGTAGGAGTCGGATACGTGGTGTTGGTGGGCGCCGTGCTCGTGTTGCTCGCCGTGGTCGTCACGGTGGTGGTGGTGGCATTGGACGTCTTCACCACGGTGACAAACAGCTGCCTCCTGACCGAAGGAGAGCTCGGGTTGCCGCTGGCGGAAGATCCAGGCACAGTAGAAGCCACTGAAGTCGTCGTTGCCGTGGGACTCGTCGTCAAAGAGCTTGCTGAGTTCACCTGAGAGCCGCTGCTGTTCTGGCTGTTATGGCGAGGCACCATGTGAGGTTTCGGCGAGTTGGTAGCTCTGGCGGGGCTCAGCGGCCTGACGGGAAACGGACCCCACGTGGACTGAGCGGGTGGGAAGGTACCTCCGAAGTGCGTCATGGGCAGCCGGGGCGGACGGATCTGCTGGAAGGTCTGAGCAGCGAGGAGCGCGTGTGCAAACTGCGGAGGAGGGTATGCCAACGGAAGAGAAACTTGGAAACCGGGCCGCACGTTGTTCACGGGGTTCTTGATGCTTTTGTGAGTGGATGCTGAGGAGATTGCAGGCACGGTGAGCGCGGAGGCGGTCTGAGATGTCGACGAAGCAGCTACGGTGGTCACTTTGATGCCCACGAGAGAACTGTTAGCAGCTGTAGTGGTGGCAGGTGTTGAGGACCCTATTTTGGAATTTACAGTTGAACTTTTCAAGCGGTTCTTTGGAATAAGTTCATCGATTTCCTTGTCTGGATCCTTAATCAGAGCATTGATCAGCTGTGTGGCCTGTCTGGTTGATTCTGTGCCACCCCTACAAAAAGGAAGGACAGGGAAAGTGCATTTAAAGCATTTACACACGTTATAGCCACAGACCTCCCACACTCGATCGAGCCTATCTTCTATCGCCCTAACACAAATAGGAAAACAAAACTCTATCCAAAATCTCAGCTTGGCACAGTCCTGCTGCAGAAAATTACTGAAGAAGTTCGAGCTGAATACTCCAAATCCCAAAAAACTCACACGGATAAAATATTTGCTTCCCTAAATATTCCTTCATTTGTCACCATGTATTAACGAGCCCAAACACAGAATCCCAACTTAAGAGTTTCACCTTATCTCACAAGCTCTCTTTTTGTACCTGCTGGTGGTTTGTACTCTGTTTCCCCACCCCATTCATCTCCCCTGCTTTCAAGGGATCTTCCAAGACACAACCAGATCAAGCCTTGAATTTTCCTGTGCAGACACACTTGTACACGGAGAAAACAGCCACAGGACGGAGCCAATGCAGGATCCTGCTCACCTTATTGTGATTATTCGGTCTCCAGTTTTATCCTTCTGTTTGTCAATGTCTATATGCGCTCCCGTGCACTCCCGGATCGCGTTGATGTTACACCCTCCTCTGCCAATAACTCTGGAAATCACAGTTGATGGGACAGAAACCTTCTTGGATCTATATAAAAAAGAAACAATATTAAGTAGGGAACACTTCCATGGCAGGAAGCTGTGGGCAGGCTGGTCAAAAGAAGAGAGTATTTTTTGATTCAACCTATGCAGCAGCAACTCTGTGAGATCTCAAATCCACTACGAAGGTCATTCAGTAGCACCGTGGAAAGCTACACAGAGGACAGCATCAAAGGGAATTAGAGGAATTATTTTGCTTACCTTCTCACAACTTCCTTCCAACCTTCTTCCCTTTTCTGACCACGTTTAGGACTAGCAATGGTTAGCTTTCCGTTTGGAGAAGAAAGGGGAGAAGGAGCGGATTTTGTGCAAGTAGACAAGGAATTACTCGTCACTTCATTAATGACTTCAGACAACCTGCGAAAGGAATGAAACGCTGCCATTATGGGGGGGAGAACAAAAAGGGTGACTTGCACTTTGCATACATGGTCACAGGAACTTACTTGATGGATGACTTGCCAGGGACTGCTTTCCTCTCATCTTTTGGACAAGTGACGAGCACTGACGGTTGCTTTTTGTTGCTCTGTGTGTTAGTGACAGCTGTGGAGGAATGATTGTCACTTTTGTGGCTGCTGTTGCTATTGCTGCTCTCATCGCTACAGCTGGAGATCCTCATATTGTCACTGTCACCACTCTCACTAGTGCTGCTGCTCTTGGATTCCCCATTCACCTTCTCAGGTTGGCTATACGAAATTGGAAGCTGATCATCAAATATAATCTGAACATTATCAGGGGTTACTTTGTTTTTCCTGTTTTTCCTCTTGGAGCTTGTTGTGGTGATAGTGTTATTCCTCTTCCCATGAGAACCTGCTAATGTTGTCCAGGTTGCAGATATACCTATGGTGGTGGTGGTGGTAGCACTGGGAGGCTCCATTGGGACCTCGGGATCATCTGACAGAAGAGTAAAAAAAAGCAGGAGTAACTTAGCTGGTTTGAGGAAACCTGAGTGTTTTGCTTTCCAAATCACACCTGTCCTATCAAAGAACTTCAGGACTAACTTTTTTAGAAAGCTCCAAGAAACACACAAGCCCCTTGACTACGGGACATCCGTAAATCTATTACGGACGTCATACCAGCTCAAACCCAATTTCATTCTTTTCTTGGAATAATTGCCGTAATCACCTTCAGCTTTTAATTTTTCTTTCTCCTGAGCAGCTTGAAGTTCAAAATTCTCTTTATTTTTTGCTTCTATTTCTTCTAGTTTTCGCCTTTGTTCCTCTTTCTTCTTCCTCCTTTTCTCTTTTCTCTTCTCTCTTTTGGCAGCCAGAGCCAGTCTCCTGCTTTCTTCCCTTAGCTACAAGTCAAGCACATGGAACAGCATTACAAGATGTCCCATGCACTTAAATAAATCCAAATGCTTTTTATTTCCTTGGACTTCTCTGTTTTCTTTCTAGAACAGTACTACAGTTTTTAGTAAATTAATGTATTTTTTTAATATTTAGGACACAAAATAGGGTTTAGACCCAAGATCCATATGAGTATGACTAGAAAATGCCCCGCTCATTTTTTTGACAAGTCGTATTTGGGAATCCTTCTTTTGGTACAATACTGGAAAATCCTTCTTTTGGTACAGAGGAAATAGTTATATCGGCATTTCCTGATCCAATGTCTCTGAATAATAGGAAAGTTCAAAGATTACCTGAACAACAAGATGCTCAGCTCTACACACTCCAATTATGATGATTACACACACTCCTATACCCCAACAACTACTTTTACCGACCTTATCATCTTGAAGGAATGTGCAATTGGAATTTTAAGAGAGAAATATTCCCAGCTGCAACTCCTTCCACTTGCCTTCTCCAAGTCCAGTTCCTCTAGCAGAATGCTTGCGTTTTTGTTGGCTTCTGCAGCCTGTCTATCTTTGGCTTGAACAATTGACTCCATACACAGGTGGCACTTCTTCAGCATCTCCTGAAATGACAAAGTACATCGAGTACAAAGTGCCACGTGTTCTCATCTCCTGCTGTTTTGCCGCAAAAATTCCAACGGGACTCGTGCTCTGGCTGAAAGCTGGTGGCCAATGAGCTACAGAAAATTCATCACACTGTCTCTGAAGCTGAGACACAACACTGTTCCTTCTCAGGTATTTCCTTCCCTCCCATCTTACCTTATCAGTAATGGTTGCTATGTATCTCATGCACTCCGAGTCGGACGGGAACTGGTTTACCTCTTTCACCAGGTAACGCACCACTTTCACATGACCCTGCAAAACAAATTTCAAGGACAACACTTTCTATCAGACCAGCTGCCTCCAGCTTACTGAGAAACACTTCAGTCCCAGCACTCCTTGCCAAATACTTATTTGCAATTCCTCAACACGTGAAGCTCTCAACACTTTATTTGATATCTTTCTCACCTTCTGAACTAGTGAGGCACATTTCTGACACCAGAGAAGGTAAGTAATTACCTCTGGTCAGGCTGCCCCTACTCCAAAATACTTGCACAAACTTGTGCCTTTTTTGGGGCAGTTTTCAGATGCCCATCTCAAACAGCTTTACAAGCTACAGGCTTCCACAGTCATCTGCAATGTTTCCAGTTCTGCAACACCTCAACTACACTCCCTTACTAACAGAAATCATCTGTACACTCAAATCAGGCTAAGTGCACCTTTTTTGACCCAAGTCCTCATTCCCTTTGCATAGGGAACCAATTCTATTTCCCCCCACTTGTATCACACAGAAACACACTGCAATTTTCACCCCTCACACACACCAGAACCAGCCTCACGACATTGCCTGTAAAGGAAATTGCAATCAGAATTGAACGCAAATATTACACAGGTGACACACATATCTGTTTCTGAAGATTCAATGCAAGTATTCAAATTAACTGACATATTATTAGATATGTAGCTCCTGTCAGTATGTTCTACTTCGAACAGCTACACAAGGATGAGCAAGACAATCCTCGCTAAGAGCCAAGCTGAATTTCACATTCTACCTTTCTGAAGGCTGCCATGAGAGGAGTTATTTTCCTGTTATCAGCTGCATCCACGTCAGCTCCAGCCTGGACCAGCAGTTGGACAACATCAAGATGCCCTCCATTTGCTGCCAGCCACAGTGGGGTATTCCCCTTCTTGTTCCGCACATCGATGTGAGCTCCCCTACAAAACCAAACACGTGCCGTCAAAACCCTGCATTAAGGCAAAAGAAAGTACCCTGACCCCAAGAAGAATCTCATTTGAGTACTTGGGATAAATTAAATTATGCAGGAAAAGTCAACAGACGCACAGAACCTTTCCCATTTCCTAACCCTTTACTGGATATTTGGAAGTATTACTGCATATTGGGAAAATGAAGTCTAAACACAGCGGTGTTTTTCTTTAAGCTGCTCTCTTGCAAACACCATACCTGCTGATGAGGAGCTCACAGAACTTGTAGTGCCCTTTGTCTGCTGCAATGGTTAAAGCTGTGTCTCTGGATGAAGGTACTGGGGGAGCGTTGACATCTGCCCCTTTGTCCAGCAGGACCCTGCCCACTTCCGCATATCCCCCAGAAGCTGCTTCCATGAGCGGTGTGAGACCAGTCTGGGACAGGCAGGCAGGAGAAAGGAGCCATTAGTGGGAGGGCGAGCGAGACACAGTATTTATTCAGCTTACAAACATAATGGATTACTATCTTTAATGCCTGTAAGCACCTCAAGATCAATCAACACTTTTTGGAAGAAACACGTTTTTTGATGAGCTTTGCAACCACCAAAATCTCAGCCCTTAAATGCAGCCATTTTTTTCTCTACAACATCTGGTTCAGTGCAGTTAACTGGACTAGAACAGCTGGCTTGCACAAAGGCAAGAAAATCAGGTAACGACACACACAATGACTTACAAACACCTCTCTCTGGAGCCCCCTCCAGCTGTTTGCTCCTTACCTTGGCTCTGTGTTCCACGTTAGCTTTTCTATCCAGCAGCAGGCTGACCACCTCAGTTCTCCCTTGGAAACAGGCCAGAGTCAGAGCTGTATTCCTGTTGGTCTCGATCTGGGCATTTATATCTGAGCCCATGTCCAGTAACAGCTTGACAGCAGCAGTGTGCCCGTTCATGGCTGCCAGCATCAAGGGAGAAATGCCCAATTTGCTACCAGTTCTGAAAGAGAAAAAAGAAAGAACCAAAACTGTTTTAAAGGTCACTTCAGAAATGTGATCGTAATAAACTAATGAAGGCAGAGTTCTCACACAAGACTGAAAAATCAGCTGCATACCAAGATCTACTGAAGCTACAAAAGGCGCTCTACAGCAGCATCGTTTAGGACAAGTATTTCTTACTTAAGAGACATCAGGCACGTTACTTTTTGATTACTTCAAATTGAAGGGCATCTCTCATGAGGTGTGCTTGTAACTTACGACCTGTGCTTGGCCCCTTCCTTGTACCTGTGGGGCTCCCACCTGAGTTGTTTTCTACCTCCCAAGGGATGCAAAAGCATGGCATAAATGCACGCACACAGAGAAAACCAGGCAGGGAAAACACACGCACTTTGCTCACGTAACTCACAACCAAGCACAGGAGATAAGGGCTGTAAAGGGAACTTGCCTGGAATTGATTTCTGCCCCAGCATTCAGCAGAATCTTGATAATGTTCACGTAGCCACCTGAGGCGGCCAGGCTCAAAGGTGTGTAATCAGACACATTCCTGTGCTCCTTATTTGCCCCTCGAGCTAGCAGCAACTCCACCACCTGCAGTGTTTCAAAAAATAACATCTGGTTTTCTCCCAAACTTGTAAATCTATTCAAGACAAATGCTTTTAAACCTAAATATCCTCTTGGAAGACATTAATGGTAAGAAAGCTGCTTCAATCAGTTGCTTTGCTACACCCCTTGCCTCTGTGGCCAGATAAGGCCATACCTGTATTCCCAAAGCCACTGTACAACTTCCTTGAAAAAAAAATCCATCATGACTGCTCTTGAGTATACCAAATTCAACAGCAGTGTAAGAAAAAGCAGATCTCTTCATGATTATTTCAGCTGTCTGTAAAGCCTGCCAGACCCAGACATGCAGTTTCAGAATGGTGTACAAAATACTTCTACTTTTTGTCCTCTCCTACAGAGGACTTGACAGGAAATGGAAACATCTAACAACGTAAAATCCCAGTGAACACTGAGGTGAAAACCCATGGTGTCACTTCCAGTGCAATGTTAAATTTGCTTCACTTTCAGGCTTTAAGCATTAAAAAAGTTTAGATTAGACCTGCACAATTCTCAATCACAATGTTTTCCCATGAAATCACAGAACAAATATAGTGTCAAACCCAAAAATTTAGGCAGGCGGCTGCTCTGACATCATCTCTGCTGCCCAAAGCCCAGCTTTCTCCCTTTTTTCCCCCAAAAAACTACAATAAGGATGATATATGGAATCCATTTGTGTCTAACTCCTGATTCTCATCAAGAACACTCATGACATTCACGTTCCTATCTACATCTAATTATGCTTGTACAAGTCCCATAATGGGACACTAATGACTACATTCACAAGGACACCTGCCCAGCAGCAGTCCAGTTAACAAAAGAGAAAAAGCAATCTGTATGAGACACGCTGTAATGTCTAAATTGGAAAACGTGAAGCTCTTTGCATCTTTTTTCAACACACATGCCACGTGACTGTATATTTTCTGCAAGATTCTTTTGCTGTACTGACACAGTATGTCATTCACACACTGCTTCTGAAGATTTAAGGTTTACTTCACCTCTTGCCTCCCTCCCGAACAAGCCAAAGACAAGGGAGTGTCCTTGGTTCTCTCAGACTGGGCTTCAATATCAGCTCCATTATCCAGTAAGATTTCCACAACACCCACATGGCCAGCTGTAGCAGCCAAAATAAGTGGAGTAAACCCTGAAATAGAAAACATGACATGACTTAAACCACCAGGAAAGCAAGCCTGAAAGTTTCACATGAACTCTAGGCTTATTGGGGATTTATTTATTTAGTGGGACACACTGGCAAAGCAGACAGGGTTCATACTGCCATGGTGAGACACTCACCTTTCTTGTCCCTGTGTTCAATGTTAGCTCCTCTCTCCAGCAGGGTTTGTACCAGTTCTTCATGGCCACCAGCACAAGCCAGTGTCAAGGCTGTGTCATGGTTGCTCTCAGTCTAAACCAAAGAGACACACACACACAAGATAAATACTTGCTTTTTCAAGTACAGCCCTGTTATAGTGCACGTTAGCCAAAACATAACTACACCCATGCCAAAACAATAAAACTTGACAGCTGTCTTCCGTGTGCAAGTTCATGACAGGATTCTGCCTCTCAAGGCAGCTCTGCTGGGAGATTTAAGAAGAAATCCTGACCAGAACTGAGATTCTTCAAGAACTGAGCTCTCCTCTGTGCTCTGCTAACCAGATTAACTTCTTTACCACTGCTTGACTGTGACTTCCACATTTTATAATGAAGGTAAGAATTCTGTCTTGAACTCTTAGAACTCTGGTTCAGCCAAAGACCTCATCACAGCAGAATGCAAGCCAAGTGCCACAAGCAAGTAGCAAGGGCTGATTTTTAAGAGGTTTCTCTCTTTTTCTCCACAATGATCTCATGCCTTTCCTCTACTCCATGCTGCCCAAATCTTAGTCATGTTATGTACAGCCCAGAGCTGTGCACAGATATATGCCAGTTACTATCTGTATACTTTTAGCTGATGGCCAGCTAGCTCCAAGTCAACATAAAGTTGCCCTTTTAACAATTACTTTCAATACAGAAAAGCCCTTCCCGTAGTGGAAATGAGAGCTTGAATTATTTCCTCTTGCTAAAAAAATCACAGCATTTACTAGTTTCAAGGCCTTCATACATCCGTGCTCTCTGGCCAACAGCTTGGAAGCACAACCAAAAACAAAGCGTGCAATGCTTTAAGGCTTATTTCTGTCTTAGGTTATCAGGCCAGCAAACATTCAATTTTTGTCAGTAGACAACTTTGCTGCTTCTCATAATCACACTGACACCAAAGGAATATGGAATTCAAGTGTTTAGTCATTCAGAGACCTTTTTTTTTGTTGGGCGAGAGCACAGAGGAAAGTGGGTTGTGACTCTCGGGGGTGTTGTTCTGGCTTTCTAAAGGCAGCAAATCCAATCCCCAGACCCCAATCCATTATACAACAGAGCTGTTTGCCACCACTGAATTATTCAGGATGCAGGAAAAAATAGCTTTGTGCATCCGTGAGAGTGGCAGGCTCACCTGGGCATCGATGTCTATAGCAGGGTAGATGGGCAGCATGGCTGAAGGAGAAATGATGGGACTCGGAGTCGGCGTCTGAGGTTGGGACACTGAGGTTGCAATGCTGTGGGTAGGAGTGTTTGACATTGCAGATGCTCTTCCACTCACTGCTGTTGGACAGAAGAACCACACTTAGTCAAAGCAAAACACTTCCCAAGTGTAACGTGACAATAAAGGGACAGTGGCATGAACTCCCACCGACACACGGAACTCCTTAAAAACTGTTGTTTTCCACAGATATGTGTATTCCACACATGGAGCCCAACCTTTGAATCCTTAACTCTTAGAATTTGAACTATGAAAAAGGTTTCCTATATTCAATCAAAGAAAGAGTTAAGTACCAGATTGACGTGTTTTCTAAAAGCCCACCACAAGTTCTGGGGTTTTTCTTTTGGGGGGAATTTTTGTTTGTTCGTTTTTTTACCCGAAGATCTTTCCTGCAACAAATCAGCTATTATATGGACCTGGAGTTCTGCACCTTTGGAAGCAGGGCTGCAGAACAAGTCCAACCAAGGGGTATCTAGGCAATTTTTCTTAGAACAGTTTGAATGTTTTCGTATAGAAGTCTGTCCAGCCTTCATCCCCACCCCCCATAAACGTAACAAAAAAGCAACAGGGCAGGATGCTCACATGGCAGAATTTGCTGAAACCAGAGAAGTGGAACAGCAGGTTGCAGAGAGTTTGGTCAAGGTGTTAGGTAAGCAAAGGTAACCACTTACAGCGATAACAGCGTATGGACATGACACAGATAGCACCAACTGCCACGCTCCCTGAAATTCATTCTATCCATGCGATGTTCAGAAGTACAGAGCAAACGTCAGTCTAAAGCAGCCTTTGGGGAGAACACCCATTTCCCTACTTTTCCTCAGAAGAGCTCCAGGTTTTTTCCCTGCCCTTTTTCTCCAGTCTTTCTCCGGCTGTTTCTCAGGTGTAACAGCAAAGGAGAAAGTGAAGCACCGCACACTTCTGTTCAGTTGACAAAAGCACTTTAAACTGCAGAATCAACCAGTTTCCCAACTGGTTCCACAAAACCTGTATCCTAACAGGCTCAGCTGTGTGCTCCCACCTCTGCAAGGCAGCTGTATTTTACACCCGTAACTAATTTAATTTTTGGATTTCCTACACAAAATCCCAGCAAAGAAGCTAATAAATGGCACCAGGAGAAGCAAAGAACCCTCAGCTTCTAACGCAGAAAGTATCATTAACCTTATATTTAAGAGCAAGTCAGAATTCAGAATTGAAACTCCCTTGATCTATACCTTTGAGTGCCTTTTGAAAACTTATCTCACAAATCACACTAAGTATGGATTAAAACATTACTGAAGACATGCCAAAAAGCTTTGATGTAAGGTCAAAAATCACCTGTGTTTTAAACAGTTTCTAAGAATTCTTGCTCAGGTCCCAAAAAGGGGACTGGGAAGCATCTTCTCTACTACAGGAGACATTAATAAATTCTCAGGCTAAAAAAATCAAGTTAATTAAGAAGGTCTCACTTCAGGTAAAGTGTACTTTTTACATTTGCAGTGATGGGAGGAAAAACCCATCAAATAAAACCCCAATCATCCCCCTCCCCAAATACAAAAAACCCAACAAACCCAAAAAAGAAAGACGTGTGCTTCAGCAATAATTCACAATTACCTACAGCACAATTCACTAAGACACAATATTCATTTTTATGGGTAATCACTTTGACTATATTTATTTAAATGTCACCTGTGTGGAGTTCAAATTGGCAATGAACATGTCAAGGGTGATGAACAGAACTCTTACGGCGCCCGAACTAAAATATTCAACGTTTTCAGTAGCCCAAAAGGTTTTCACAGCAGTCTTGAGCACTGAGAAGAGTAACCAACTAGCTTGACTCTACACACTAGACACAATGACAGTCAAATATTTATCTGTGCACTCTGCTCCTTGCCCTACTCTAATGGACTAGTGGCAAAGTGAACTAAAGTCTGTACTTCATGGAAACATCGCTATTTCATGCCCATGATAACCAAGGCTTCAAAGTTAGGTCACCCCTGGAATGTTTTAGTATATACACAACTTGGTACAGGACCACCTACACCTTAATCAAGCTTCTTGGTTGGAAGACATCGCCAAGCACCGTTTGACTACTCCAGTTCAAGTCTCAGACATTTGCTGGGGTATCAGACAATCAGCTCTGTGCTTGCTGATATGTGGAACAGCACTGCTCTTCATCTTGATTTTCTTCTGGCCATACCTCAACTCCCTCTGAGCTTAAACAAAGAGAAGACACCCACAGAGCAGCTGTCTCCACGCCCTTGCCCAGTGGCCTCACCAGCACATGACCTTGACTTTCACCCCTGTAATCCCACTTCTCTTCACGTGGGGGTCACACGTCCCACAAATGCTGTCTCGCTGTGGGCACAGCATTGGCCTTGTGCACTGGTTTCTTGTCTCCTGTAATGTCAACAGTAGACAGACAAAAACTGTTCCACCTTACAATACTTCACAAGGAATGTATGAGATGTCTCAGCTTTTTCCACCTGGTTTCAAGCCAACTCTACAGGCTTGTTCCACATCAGTTCCTTCTCTGCCCCCAATTTCTCTGTAGTACCCTCAGTTATTACAAACCATGTTGCTGCCACACAGGATTAAAATCACTACAGAGCACTTGAGATGCAGAACATGCCTCAGACTGTAGCAGTCCAAGTTACATTCTGAATTCCACCACAAACACAGGGCAGCTGCTGTGCAAGAAGGGCTCCATGGATGAAGCCTGAGAACCATTCCACACCTGCAGTATCGGTGGTTATAAAGAGTGTGCAAGGCCGCCTTAAGGCAGCTCAGCCCCACGTGAAACCAGCTGCTGCTCAGGTCCCACCCAAGGGGGACACAACCTCATTTTCCTGGGATGCTGGCACTCTACTGTTGTTTTTTTCACTGTTGAGTCTCTGCAAAAAGCTTACAGCCAAGGCAGACCCTTTCTCACTTATTAATTTAGATGGCTGCATTTTGAACTGACTCAACTCACAAGGTAGCTTCCAGGAATGCATTTTATCAAGTGCTTCAAGATTCCTGAAGTTCTTTGAGAAGCTCTGTGACTGGACATAATCCTTGAAACAGTACTTTATAAAAAGCTTGCTACTAAAAACAAGGTGGTTTTTCCTTTAGGTCTTTAGCACACCACTTAACAGATGCCATGTTTTCATACAAGACTTACATAACTAACCCTAAGAAATACTTCTCTTTTTATGAGCCTCACTTGCCCAACATCTGAAGCTCAAGAGCAAGCCTTTGACTTGTCCTCAATTCCAGTAGGACCACAAAGGAGCCCAAATGTAAAAAAATGTCTGCACAAAGGTTAAGCTTCATTTCTGTAACTGGTGCTGTAAACACAGCTCTGCAATGGAACTAAGCTCAAGGCATCTCAGGAACAAGAATTTAAATAAGAATGCCCTAGAAGCTTCTCTTGGAGCAGTACATGGAGTTACTTATCAAATATTTAACTGCTACTGAAATGTTCTGTGTTACACTGAGCCCATTTCAGCTCCACATTGAACTGTGATTTGTGGACTCACTACAAGCTGGCACTCAAGTTCTCTACTCAGGCCTGTGTCTGCTCTTGCTTAAAAAAAACCCACCCTATAATCAGGCACTTGACCAAAACTGAATTCAGACTTCCTTCCCAACAGCATGTGTGCACACACATACTAACAAGTGGGGCTGAGCAGTACCAAAATATTCATCTAAATTCACACTGGAAATACCTGACTGCCCAAAAAGGCACGCGCAGGCATTTGGGTATGTGGCAGGTCACCTGAAATTGCACCTTCTCGAGATGTGACATGCATTTAAACACATGTCCCAAATATCCTAACTCCAGGTTCAACTTATATTTAAACACAACTCAAGTGCATCGCACAGATTCTTTGTAAGTTACCAAGAATTACAATCATCTCAGCATTTAAATTCATGTCCTGTACCCCAGCAGTGCCATGAGAGAAATCTTTACTGTTAGTGCATGATGTACATCGTTTGATCTACTTTTTCATGCATACATTTGTATTTTTATCCACTTGAAATCTTTATGTCTATGCTTCAATTCTAAGATGAGATTTCCAGCAAAAATGTTTCAGTCATCTTTAATGAAGCTTGGCATGGACACAAGGTCACTCATCAGGTGTCTCACTGTGGTGTCTCAAGTGGTGTTCCAAGCATTTTACACATTCACCACCTGCTAGTTTTAATCCTTCACCACACCTTCCATTGACTCTGTACTACTACTGTACTCCAACTCCTGCAGTACACGCAGGACCAGCTCCAGGCTAAGACCTTCTTTGAGACCTGCCTTCCCTCTGGCACACATCCCCTCATCCTAACAGCTCTGCAAAGCAGATTTGTTCAGATAGACAGTATTTGTAAAAATGACAGAGCATCAGCTTAACCAAGAGCACCTTGATACCTTTTCATCAAGCGACTTCTTTTTAAGACTATGTCCTACCAGTTCATCTGTGTTCAGCCAAGGAGTATTTCAACGACTGCTTTAGCATGGAAAGAGGAGGAAGCACAACTGAGTGAGGTGTAAATTAAAACAGTGACAACTCACACTTAAAACCTGCTTCATTCTTCCATTTTACTGCTTAAGGCCTTAGAGCATTTGTGCCATTGGGTAAAGAATTCTCTGCAGCGATGACAAGAATTTGGTAAGGCTAAACACGTTTCCTGCTGGCAACCATTTTCATGAGTAGACGTTTCAAAAGGTGAAAGGATTACCGCCTTTTTTTTTCCAAGCAGAAGTAAAACCTTCCAGTAAGCAGACTACAGAAGGCCAACTGGAGCGGCTCTTACTCTGAAGATAAACCCACAGCTCCCTCACACTTCACCGGCTAGTTGTGGTGCTGCAGTTGCTCAGTCTACTGCAAGTCAGCTCTCAGCTAGTCCCAGGTACTACCCAGTACCGTCATGGTGCTACTCCTGAGCTACGATCTGATCAAAACAGAACTACCACATGAACTCTAATACACCCCTCCCCGAACTGTGACGAGTGAGAAATGCCACTCCACCATACCAACCTGACCAACGGGCAGCAGTTAGCTCACCCTGCAAATGGAGCTAAAGTTAAAAGCTAGTTTTCCAAACTCCTCAAGACAGGGATCAGAGGGCGAGTGGTGCTTGCTGTAGAGCTCGTGGGAATACACAAACACACACACACACACATAAAAAGAAGTGGACATACCCCTCAACTGGTGAAGCAAATATTATACCTGCTCATAACAATGTAAACCCACCTGCCATGATGTCATCCAGCGTGTCATTGAGCGTCTGAGCAGGGCTGGCTACCATTAACCCTTGCTGTGTTTCTGTCAGTATTCCTTGCCCCAGCCCTGCTAGTTGTGCTTGGCCCAGCACTGGCTGTCCAACTATAACACCTTGCAGTTCTGTAAGATTTGCGATGGACCCTGGAGGTAAGGAACCTGCTGCCAGAGGCAAAGCTTGTGGCATGGCCAGAGGCTGAATTGGTGCAAAACCCGTCTGCGCAGCAGCTTGCTGAGGGTCATCCTTAAGCAAGATGGGGTCCACTTGCTGCAATCGTGCATAGTCTCCCTCTGAGAGTTGTTCTCCTACCCCAACGGGAGTTAGTAGTCCCAGATGCTGGCAAGACTGCTGCTGCTGCTGCTGCTGGAGCTGAATTCTTTGCGCTTTTACCTCTAGATATTGCTTTTTTAGCTGCTGCTGAGTTTTCAGCTGTAACTCTCGTTCCACTTTCTGCAGTTCCTCCAAAATCTTTTGCTTCTTCTGAATTTGTTCCTCTCTCGTTTTGTTCAGCTCCTCAATCTTCTCTTTGGTGAGCTGGTCAGCGTGTGCCAATTCCAGGGACTGCAGCTGAGCGTTCTTCTCTATGGCTTCTTTTATCCTCTGCTCCAGCTCTGTCAACTTGCCCTGAGCCTCTTCTACAATGCTCTCTGGAGACTGATTGGTGATGTAACCCTGTACATCCTGGTTGTTTGTTGGCAAATGACTGCTGGACTTTTGTTTAGAAGCAGCTGTGTGAAAAAGAAACCCCCTCAGAACCAATGGAAGTGCATACGAATGGCATCCTCATTACAGAGCTACTGCTGGGCTGCTGCGTGGCCGGCTACGCACCAGGGCACAGCACCCAGGGAAGGTCAGCGTGTCCCGAAGGCCCTCCAGGAACACCTGCCAATTTGTACCCAGCAGTCGGATTGCAATTTAACCGGACACGCTACTGCACATGCATCCCACATAGCCCTGTGCTACGGTGACAGGTCTACTCCAGCAATCGTTATGCTTTGGCCAAAGGAGGCGATTGTCTCGAGCCGCTGTGACCGAGTGCTGCTACAAGAGAACTGGGAACAAAAAGCAAGGATATGCTGTCTCTTTACTCGGTGTTTTGCGTCTGGAATGGTGTTGGGACATAAACATATGCTTACAGCCCTGAAAGCGCAGCCCAAAGGATACAAAAACATCTCTAGGACTGGGACTAGGCCACCAGTTTTGCAACCGACTTTTAAGAACGTTTTAAGTAGCGCTGGTACGTTTTAAGAAGTGCTACGCTTGCTAGAACTAGGCATCCTTTTGCTCCAGGTATCCAGCTTTGCTCAGGTGACAAAGAGTGCCAGAACCCAGGATTGTCATTTAGATTTAGCAGGATCTAGCAGGGTGTCTTTAGCCACTACGTTCTATCCATAGCAGACATGATTTTGCCTGTGTCAAAACTCAGCTCTCTGCCCAGGCAAGGCAAATATTTCAGCCTTCCTGCAAGAACGAGCGATGGACTAATCCAACTGGTCTTTTATGCAGAAGTCCCCAGTAACACAGCTGACATGCTCTGCCATACCAGGTGGAGAAGCAACAATCGGTTAATTTTGAAGGGCGAAAGGCAAATCAAAACTCAGGATCTGAGGCAGTGGAGGTGCCCAGTTTCTTCCAGCCATCCTCGCTGTATCTCCAGAACAATACAAGTGTACACACAGGATTAATTTTAGGACATGCACGCCTGTATTTGCTACTTCTGATGCTTGACAAAAAATGTTTTTTGAAGAGAATTCTTAAGTACAGAAAGCATTAAGTGTCAAAATGGCGAGAGCAAAATGGATGCAAATTTAGTCCTAGGAGGACCTGAGCCACATCAGACTAAAGATTTTACTGTACAAGAAATTCCGCCTTCAATCCAATTAGTCAAACCCACTCCCAGACTGCTACCCTAAGGAAACACAAGTTATCAAATCAGCTACGATGTGGAGATTAACGTGGGTTCTGCAACTTCCATTTTCCCATTTCTATAGCCTTCTGGGTAACATTTGGCATTAGTTGAGTGTGTCAGACTAGAGATTTTAACATATTTACTTAGGCAGATTTCTTGACGTTTTATGATTACATGTTTAGATGACTGATACTTGTTGGATAAGCAAATCCTTAAAAAAATAAAGGAAAAAAAAAATTGCAGTTTCCTTGACTGAATCCATAAACACTCTTCATAGGTACTACTCTCCTACGAGTGCAAGCCTCTATCTTCTACCTGGGAAGGATATTTAGAAAATAAGCTCCAGAACTACGACTGACCTTTATTTCTGATGGGAAGGGTGGTGGCGACATTAGCAGGGGGTTTGTCAGGCTCCTGGGGTGGGACGACCATGGGCAGCGCCTGCACTGGTACTCGAGGAGCCTAAAACGTCGGATACTAACAGATTACTTTTCTCATACTCTGTGCTAGTTATAATTCAATAGAAGGTAAACAAAATCTGTTAGAAAAGTAGACTTTAATGGTGACTAAGAACACTTAATACGGTTTTTAATATGCTAAGTTCAGTAATTAACACCTGGAGATCACGTGATCTCCACATACTTTGCATTTTTAACCTAAAAAATTACTTGCTGAACTATACTCGGCATGGTACAGTGCTGTACTGTAGTACAAGGCACAACGGGCTGTAAATTTAATTCTAAAGAGTCTCATTTAAGCAGACCTTTGCACTTGCTGGTTTTTTCCACCCTCATTTTTTTTTTCCAATAATACTTAGAGAACAATAAGAATGATGAGAGCACTACATCATAATGCTCAAAAGTCCTCCCCATTTCCATAACAGCTCTAGGTAATTTTCAGTGTGCTCACCTACAGTTTATGATATGACATGACTGACTCTTCTCTCACCTTTAAATTCAAATAACAAAGTGCAAAAAAGCCCCGCAGACCACGAGCCCTGAAATCTTACCCTGTTTAGATCATGGGATGGTGGGGTCAGCTGAGTGGCATCGGGTGGAGGAGCAGAAAGCAAGTTGTTTGGGTAATCTAGAAGGTAACAAACCACGCTGGTGTGACCGCCTTTGGCTGCCTCGATCAGCATAGTTGATCCGTCCTGAGGAGGGAAAGATCCCCGAGTTAGAAAAGAGCACCATCGAAACAACACGGCAGCATTCTGGGAGACACAACACACTACCTACGTGACTGCTTTCTGCTTTAGTAAATGCTCCATCTCCACAAGTTCACAACCAAACTTAAAGACTTGATGAAGTATTTAAAAAGAAAAAAGTACTTTAAAATTTTTTCCTCTTCCACAAAGAGCACTTCACAACTGGAGGGCAGCCTTTATACTCATAATGATCAAGAGACCTGCACTAACTCCAACAGTAGAACAGCAGAACGAGCAGAACATCGGCTTGTGGAAACTTCCACTTAAATCATCACAGGCTGGGTGAGTCGTAGAGAATGGAAAAGGAGAAAATTCACTCGGGTATCCTTAGTTTTAGAGGAAAATGAGGCAGCTGAGGGACAAACCTTGAGTCTGTGTGTGGGATCAGCACCATGAGCAAGCAGTAACTCCACCACTGCCAAGTGACCTCCAGCACAGGCCAGCGACAACACTGTGTGATCATTGTTCGCTGTGGTCCTGTTCACATTTGCTCCTGCAAAAACAGAGAGGGAAACATCAGCTGAAACAGACTTCAACAGGTCTTCAACTCTATGAAATACAACTACTCTGCAATCTCCAGGGGGAAATTCCATCCTGCCAGATGTCCTACTCCATGCAAGGTAGGGATAAGAAAAATTCATGAGAATCAGCCCCAGAGAGAGAAAATGGAAATTCCAGGTTTATACTGAAACATCAAGCAAGCTATAGTCAAAATCTGGAGAACGACAGGCACTTGGAGATCAACTCCCAAAGACAGTGCTCCAAAGCTGCACCAGGGGGCATGGAGACCCCAGCAACCCCTACTACTGCTGCTCTTACTAGGAGCTGAAGATGAACTAAGATACACTATTTTTACAACTGGATGTAGTTCCACTCTTCTCAGCAGAAACCATAGGCATATATTACATGCCTACTTGATCCAATTGCCTACTTAAGTTAGGACATTTAAAATACATCCAAGGAAGTTAGACTAGTTCTGACATGTTCTTAACTTGAAGTATTTCTAATGTCAGGAAAACCCAAACCATTCCACACTCTTACCTTTGCTAATCAAGAACTGAACAGTGCAAACATGACCTGCCCTGGCAGCTTTCATGAGAGGAGTTCTTCCACCTTCTGATTCATGCTCCTAGAGTAGATAAAGAAAGCCTTCAAAATCCAAAGTAGCATGTGAAAGGAGGCAAGCCAGCCTTCTGGGTTTTTCAATGGAATGGTACTAGACATGGAACATCCTTCTTTAGTGTTTCACGAATGTGACATAAATATTTAGCTAACATTCAAACCGAGGGGATCTTGAAGGCAGAGGAACCATCGACCATCTGTCTCTGCACAGGTGTGACTCCTGGACAAAAAGCATTCAAGGCACATGCAGGGGATTTTAGTTAAACAGGACATCTTCTGACATGCTTAACATAACTTTTTGATAACACACTGGTATACAGGCCTATTGAAAAGTAAAAACTGGTTCACCTTCATCATCTTAATTCCATTACAGTACACCAAATAGACTGACAACTATCTGATGCATAAGGAATAGTACAGATTTGCAGGTATAAGGACTAACCCAGAATCAGCTCAACAATTTGGAACTAAATACACCATGTCAAAAGAACGAAATCCCCTCTTTTCCTGTTCCAGACAACCTTGAATGGCTTGGAAATGCTTTAGACATCAATCACCAGAGGACTGTAACTGACCTCAGCACTTTAGGGTAATTTAACAACCCAAAATAAATTAAACAACGTCTACATTTTCAGCAATGAACACAGAAACAAACAGAAGGAATATCAGATGTCGGAAATTTTATATCCTGCTTAGATTTTCTGAAGAAGGTAGATGACTTACCAGATCTGCACCTGCCTGAAGTAAGACATCTGCTACATCGGTGTGGCCGTTTTCACAGGCGTACGTCAGTGCCGTGTCACCTGTTGCTGTTGTTGCGTGCACATTAGCCCCTGAAACAGAAAGGACAAAACCTTGTAAGCTTTATGATGGGCATTACAGAAAATATACAAGCCTCCACAACCTTTACAGGATCAAATAGCACATTAAAACTTCCTCCTTCCAATCCAGCATCTATTGAACTCATAACTTTGTCGTACTCTTGAGAAATAAAAACATAAACTGCAAGGTAGTTCCAAACGAGTTTACATCAACTCAATCTTCAGAAGCTAAATTAGAGTCCAAACAGTAAATTACTTTGGGCTCCAAAGACCGTCACAGTCAACTTCAAGAAGCTGCTAAAGAAAATGTAATTAATGTCGAGAAAAGTGGTTTTCTGTTAGTTTAAGGCTTTACAAAAGTGTTAACAAAATGACTCCATACCTGCAGCTAATAAATATTTAACCAGCTCCAAATGCCCCTCTTGAGCAGCTTCCATCAAAGGTGTGGAACAGCCGAGTTCTATGTCAGCTCCTGCTTTAATGAGAAAATCAGCCACCTCCAAAAATCCTCCACAGCAAGCCAGAGTTAATGCGGTTTCTTGCGTCTCCTCTGTCTGAGCATTGATGTTTGCTCCTTCAAACAAAACAAAACACCAGTTACAGAAGGCAGGATCAGCAGACAAACCACTTCCATATGCACAAGGCGTCTTATTACCGAAGAAAACAAAATATCACAGTAACTTCGAGCTTTTTCCCCAACACAGGCAGCTGCCTGCTGAGTTCCAGCCCGCAGAAGGCGCCGCTGCAGTTACCTTGCCCAAGTAACAGTGCCACCATCTCCTCGTGGCCTTCTCGAGCTGCCTCCATCAGTGGTGTGTATCCTTCATCATTGACCTCCTCCAGGTTAGCCCCACGTTCAATTAACAAAGCTGCCAGCTCGACGTGCCCGCCACAGGCTGCCAGAGTCAACGGAGACTCGAAGGAGTCCGCAGGCATGTTCACCTGAGCTCCGCTGTCCAGAAGTAATCTTGCCACTTCCACATGACCATCCTGGAAACGCAACAAAAGCAAGACCAAAAGATGGACCAAATGGAAAAACTGCTCTTCTCCACAACTTTGTCACAGACCCAAACTCCCACAAAAGACACAAAAAGCAGTGAGTGAGTAAAACGAGTCCAAAAATACCATGAAACTTGCTGAAAAGTTTTTCTGAATATTTTCCCTAAGTATTTGGATAAAGCATTAAGATCTCCTATTGAACAGGCAGGCACCTGTAAAATGCTGAGCATGTTTTGCTGAATATGTGCCCTGAACCTCCTGTCAGACCTCTCTGTCAATGGTGTAAGCAACAAGCCGGACAACTCTGTGTAAGACTCAAGTTCAAGTGTTCAGGATCAACTTACTTGGGGAGGGGGGGAACGCCAAAATAAAGCCCAGAAAATTGAGAGGGAGATCACCACTATTTTAGAAGCTCGTCTCCTCCACAAGAACAACAGCGAGATTTGCTTCCTCCCTTTCCTAAGAAGCAGCCATGCACGCTGACCTGGCTTGCCTCATGGCTCCTGCAAAACTATTTCACTGCTCAATTTAATAGCACAGTCAAGACTTACTTTCTCCTTCCAAGAGAAAAGCCAAAATGAGACGACCTGTCAGGGGTTCCTTACACATTCCAGGAGCCACCCACCTGAGCAACAGCTTTCCCCTGGCAAGATTCTGGCAGAGATTTCCAGATATCGTGATCGTGCTGTCAGATCCATTCTACCAAAAGGTAGCTCCTAAGTTTGCCCTCTTCCTTCAAAAATATTGAGCATACGATCTTAATCGTATGCCATAAATTCAGGAACTGTTTGAAGCGGCTTTTCAGCTCTGTGTTTACACTGGAGGCCTGACAGTGACACATCCAACCGCCATTCCATTCTGCTTTGCTCAGACAGAAGCAGAGACTGGCTTGGTCTCTGCGCTCCAACAACAGCATAAACTCTCCAAGCTGGTTTCCTCCATGAGGAGATGGCCACCATTCCAACTTGGAGGAACCACAATCTGACAAACAAAACACCGGAGGGCTGCGACAAAATAAACAGCCACTCAGCAGGAACACAAGGCTTTCCCAAGATTGCCACTGAATGAGCTAAGTACACCTTGATCTCAGATTAATTCCTAAGAGGTAGCAAATCACAGCCACAGCTGTCCTCGCCAAGCTGGAAACCACAACTCCAAAAAGCTCTTCTGCAGACAAAATACCAAACCGCATCTGACATTTTTCCGCTTCATTTTCTCAAGCGTTTCATACCTTATTCTGATATCCAGGGAGCAAAACACGGTTTCCTCTTGGAAAAATATCTAGGACATTAACTAGGACATATTCACCTTTTACATGAAATGACAGTACTATTTTAGGGAAAAACTCCAACACTTCATAAAGAATCTTTCCTCAGGGAAATGCAGAGACGGTGCCTCATCCATCAGGCTCTGGCAAGACAGCTAACTGCTCACCCCTGATCCACGACGAGGATGGCACGACAAAGCACCAAGGCTTGCTTCAAAGCTTCCTATGTGGGCCAAGTAGCCTCGAGGAGAACGGCTGGTGCTTCACCACACAAGGGAACTGGATCCATGTTTTAATAAACCTTGCAATGGGGTGGTCTGTTAAGCTCTCCTACAACAGCCAGGAAAAGCCTTCCAACTGGTAATAGATGAGAAGTCACCTGAGCAACCTTCACAAGAGCACCAGCTGCATTTTAAAGATGAAGCTCTGTGGGCATTAGTCCTTCAGCAAGAGGAAACGCCAACTAGATCAACCTGCTTTTTGCTCCCACAAGGCAAGTGCCATTGTCCAACACCTCATTAGCATTAAATCTGTATTAACTGCTGTCTAAAACAAGCTCTCAGGCAGAAGTCTTCCTGCCTTTAACCTGCACGGGCTATGCCACATATAGACAGTTCTGTTAGCACATATTCCAGCTCAGTGCTGCTCCAGGGAAGGAAGTTTTCTTGTGCCACTGAAGAGCAGGAACTGTTTCTGCACAAAGAACATGCTGAGATGGAAGTCATTGCTCTGCTTCATTTCACACTGCAAGGTTTTTAAATACTGCTAGAGAAAGCCACTCCTTCTCTCATCAGCAGAGCTCAAGATATGAGACTCTCAACTATCTGCCAGCTCTGAGCACCAGTGTGGAACTGCCTCCTTAGGAACAGCTTCCTGAAGGGAAGAAGGGAGAAGAATTTTTTCCTAATGCTCGGTAATTTTTAACAAAAATTAGGTCTTAACATCTCTATGGGTCCTGTGGAATTTTGTTACTCTATTAGAGGAGTTAAAAGGGCAAAAGAGAATGGTAAGGAAAGGAAGGCTTGATCCCTAGCTCCACCACAAAAATATCCTGATGAGAAAGCAGCTGCAACATCAAACAAGGTAATTTTACCATCAAATCCCAGGAAGGGGCTGCAAGGCCATCGCCAAGGCCATTTATGTGGCTGCTGTAGTAAGATTTCAGGGTGAGACAAAGGACAGCTCGAGTTCTGTTTATCTACGTGACTTTCTTTGCAACGACTTTCAGTAAGTGTAATGGTTTCTGTTAATCATTCCCCTATCTGAAACCATTAACTGCCTTGAATAGACATAACTGGCCGATTTTAGAACAATTCCAGTTGTTTCTGGGAAGGGCAGACTCAATAGGGATTTACTGCCCTCCTCTACAGCCATAGGTCCACAGTGTGACATTACAGAGGGCTAATGCCATGAAAATCCCAACACCTGAAGAATCTATTTGGAGAGAAGGATGAAAAGGAAACTTAAGAAATGAATTCTCAGTCTAACAATAAAGTTCCATATTCAGGTGGACACAACCACATCAGATGGCTAAAGGAGCCACTAGGTAAGAATTAACAATTTCCCCTTTTGTTTCCTAGCTGCTTACCCAACAGCTTCTGACTCTTCCTTCTGTTTTCAAGGAGTATGTGGTTATGTGGACTATACTGAAACACGTTACACAGGCAACCACCTGCTTACAAACTGCTTTAACATAACTGAGGTGTGTTAAATGCCTCCAAAAGCCAGGTTATGACCATATTCCCCGCCTGTGTTTACCACATTAGAAATGTTAAAAGCATTTCAACAACTACTGAGAATCTTCCCACTCTAAGTTATTTAATTTCTAAATTCCTATATAAAGTATTTTCCCATCCTAACTTCAAGCAGACAAGAGAACCAAAATATCACAGTTAGGTTCTGTACCAGGAGGAGATGAGAAGAAATCACTTTCTCCACTTTTGGGAAGAAAAGAGAGCCCACAGACCTCACCGTTCAAGCCTTACGTCTCTTACCATGCACGCCTCCATGAGAGCAGTGTGCATCTCATCTGTCTTGTGCTCCTGGTCTGCACCAGCTTCCAGCAGAAACCTCACCATTTCCAAATGGCCTGTGTGGAGAAAATAGTTAACAGAGAGAAACTGCTTGAGAAAGTACATTTCAACACTCATAGAAAGTATCTAAAGTGCAAAATGAAGGTCATGGATATCCACGTTACAAGATAAAAAATCCACTCTGGAGAGGTGTGTCTGTATCTCTGCCATCTAGGTGCACAGCACCGTATCAGTGTACTTGGTAAAAAACATAAACCAAAGACTAAGATCAACTAAGATCAACTTCCATACTGGTGCTACACAAGCACTTAAGCTACCAACATCAACTACTTCATGATGGCAAGGGCCGAGTACAACATGTCCTAAGTGACTATAAGAGCAACTCCTGGACTGTAGGAACATATTTTGCATCTTAATTAAACATCTTCATCCCTTTCTGGGGTGCTCTAAGGGAGGAAACAAAAGGCTTGTTGTCCTCAGCACTGACACCTCAAAGGCAAGGTCCTAAACTTTCATGCTTTGCAAGGGCCAAGTCCTTCAAAATGAAATATTTTCTGTATTAGGCAGAGGTACCTGGTATAGTACAGCTGTAATACAGAAAATATAGCTTACTTATCCTGTAATATAATAAATTAGTTCCTTGTCTCTCAATTTGTTTAACAGAGCATCTCCTAAATAGTTGTAACACAGACCCAAGGTTTAGCTCTTGATTCTCAGGCTCTGCACACAGATAACTTTACATCCGGCACACGCACGCTGTGTGGCACCACAGCCAGGACAAGAGCACCACGATGTCTGTTCACACCCTTTAAGTTCCCCTGGTGGTGGGCAGCTAGGCTGAATGAGCGCATGCTGGAAGCACCTCCTTGCCCCTGACACTTTTGCACGCTTGCTGCTGTACCTTTGTAGCAAGCCAGCGTCAGCGCGCTCTCCTTGAACTCATTGGAATGCGTATTGATGCCCGCTCCGTTCTCCAGCAGCACCCTGGCCACTTCCACGTGGCCGGCGCTGCCGGCCTCCATCAGCGGCGTGTGACCGTTCTCGTTGTGGTCCTCAATGCTCGCGCCCGACTCCAGCAGCACCTTCACAACATCCACATAGCCCCCGGCACAGGCGTAGGTCAGGGCTGTGTTGCCTGGAGCCAGAGAGAACAAGGGTTGGAAACAGAACCTGATGGTGTTTCTTCACCCAGAACTTCACCTGATGCTCCGTTCCACCCCTTTTACCTGGACACCTGACGGAGCAGGGTTTTTCAGGCTACAGATGAAGAACTACAGGGAAGGGAAAATAAGTAATGGCACCAAGAAGCTTGGTGCTGACAGACTGAGGATCTCCTCGTGCCTGTACTGATGCACCTCTCTTCCCACTTCTAGCCCAGCTTCTGTCACAAAGCCCCATCCATTTTCCTGTTAATCAGCAGGGGCACATGATGCTGTAAGAATGAAAAGCTCAAAACCAGGAGCAGAATGAACTGCTGCTTTTAAATCAAGTCTTAAACACCTGCAAGGGGCTGTTTCCAATATGTTCATAGTCTTTATGAGGAGAGGAAAACAACTTCAATGGAAAAAATACAAAAACATGGATCTGCACACAACAGTCAAAGAACTCGACTTTGTAAAGGACAACTTGAAAGAAGTTAAACGTCAAGGCCATATCGCCACTGAGAAAACCTCTTCACTGAAAAAAAACAAGTAAGGTGTGTTCTGGTATCCCCCTCTCCCCCACATTCAGCGTCAGCTCTCCATCGGTTACTGCTGACTGCAACCAGCTCTCCATCTCCATTTCCAGGCACAAAAACTTAGATATCCCAATCTGGTCACTTCTACACAAATGGCTAGCAAATTGCCATGGGAAGAGGGGAAGGGAGGTGGGGGACATCTTCTCACGTTTCCTGTTTTCCCCTTGGGTTTCCTGACCTGCCACCAAGTAACTTTTCCATGTACAAGCAAACTTACCAAACTTTGCTTAAAATGTGACAACAAATCCTATCTACTCAAACACCTTCCAGTTACTAACTGACCTTATCCACCTTTGTACGTCTCTGTAATATTTTATCTGCATCTAACAATATTTCAGAGTTTCACTTAGAAAAAAGAGAATTTAAACAGCAAAACCACAAGAAAGCATTCTGAGTTGCTGGGCTGAGAGCCATTGCTCCCAAAGTTCCATGCCAAGTTCCCTGCACGCCGCAAATCCCGGCTCTCCAGTCGTTCCCAACGCCCTCTTTACCTGTGGACGACTGTGCGTTCACATCAGCACCGTGAGCTAGCAGCAGCTTGACGATTTTGACGTGCCCGCCATTGGCAGCAGCCATTAGAGGTGTGATGTCTCCTTTGATTCCCCGGTCCTCCACGTTGGCATGCATTGCCAGGAGAACCTGCCGAGAGACAGTGATCAACAACACTGCAGTGACAACCCGTGCCTCTGCACTGCAAACCCCCACCTTCGCCACAGTGCTGTGTGAGCAACCCTTGCAGAAAACAGGCACTGGGAATGCATTAGCAACGCTCAGTCTGTGTGTGAGACTCGTTTGCTAGTGAACTGCCGTTTCTCACTGCCCTAACACCCCCTTCCGGGTGCCCAAACTGGTAATATATTGATTTAACGTTTCTTTTTGTTTAACACGCACATAGTACAAACAGCCAGGAAACCAACCTGTGCAAGCTCATAATATCCTGCTGAGCAGGCCAAACAAAGGAGGCTTTCCCCTTCTTCTGTGTGCTCGTTCACACTCCGGCCTTCAATGAGCAACTTCCGCACGGCATTCACATCTCCTTCAGAACAAGCCTCGGCCAAGCTGCGGCTAACAAGGGAGAAAGCATTCAAAGTGGAAATGGACTATGCCTCAGTTCCAGTCTGCCATGAGGACGCAGTCAGCAAAAAAGCAAACAAGAGCTAAAAACCTGCCAACTGCTAATTAAAGAAGTACCAGTTTTACACTTGAGGTTTCCCAGCTAACTTTGCTAAAAAGTGAGTCGCGTCCATATCCAGTCCTGCTATTAATTTTTAATAGAAGTTTACAAGAGAAATACATGCAGGATATCCCAGGACCAGAGGACAGGAAAACTACCTGTCAACCTTGAGAAAACTTATTTGTTCAGCACTGTAACTGCTAATTTAACTAAAACAAATCACCCACATCAGTCTTCTCCTGTAAGAAACTTTAACCACTTCCCTACTCTCCTGTGCTGAAAATACCAGGATCTTGTAACCAGGCACAATTTTAATACATGGAGAATCAGTTCTGAAATATGTGTCTTTGCTACATGTTGACCTTTTTTTTTTTTGAATTTCCAAGAACCTCAGTCCCTGTAACAACTTTGGCAACCACCATCATTCCCAAGCAAGAGGTACAGGGAAGAAAAGGAGATGCACGCAGAACAGAAGCAGACATAACCCAAAATTACACCGCTGTTCATGCAATCTGTTCCAACAGCAAGAAATCTTTCTTTGGAGTTATTTCATATAGAAGGAACAAACTTCCGACCAGCACAGCAGCACTTGACTGATCCTACAAACACTGTTTCCACTGCACTGAAGCCCAATGACAGCCTGGAAGGAAACCTCCTTCTTCTTTCCCTCCTGAATACCCCAGTAAGACAAAACTGCACATATAAAGCCACAAAGTCCTGTACAAGAGCAGCAACTCCCTGGCTGAGGTTTTATCCAGGGCTCTGTGCAACACTGACCACTATAGAGCTCCAGTGCCTCAAGGCTGTTTCCCCTCCTCAATCAAAAAGGCACTCTGAAATTCCCTAAAAGATTTTTTTTGATCTGAAATCTTGTTTCATGCTATGACTGAATGACCCATTTTGGGATTTGCAACTGTTTGGAACAATTCTAAGGCCCATACTATTGAAGAGCTTAGAAATGTTTCTACAGTTGCTCACGATAAACTCCTTGGAGTGTCATTCCGTAACTCTAAGTAGCATTAAGTTGCTTCACTCTCTACTGCAAGACCTGCCAGTCCACAAACGTTTAAGCAGGAGGAGCGAGGGTGATAACTTGGCACCAATTCCACTTGAGTAAGAGTTTCATCATCCCATAAGCGCAAGTGACAGAACAAGAAAAACTGCTTCTAGAAGGAGCAAGGGGCTGCAAGGCTCCAGGAGGAAAGCTGGCTTACTTGTCCGTCTGCCCTGCGTTGGCGGTGCTCTCGGCTCTCATCCGGGTCAGCGCAGCGGCCGCCTCATCCAACGCGCAGCTGACCGACGAGGTCAGCCTGCGGAGCACCTCGGGGTCTGCAAAGGCTTTCCCATCCGCTGTCGACAGCTTCCCGATTCCTGCCATTCCGATTCGCCACCAACGGGGATGCGCGCCAGGAAAGGAGAGAACAGACAAGTTGAAATTGAGCCTACGAGATCTGTCGGCGGAAACATTCCAAGCAGAATCAACTACAGCTCCCAAAACCATGGGTTTAACTGTTTACAATGCCCATTAAAAGCTGCACGTGACCGAAACCCTCCAATCCACAGAAACAATCCCTTTTCAGCTACTGAAATTGCTTAATACAAGCAAGTATTAAAACTTTCATACAGCAACTACTACAAAATAAAACCCATTTAGCAATTCAGGGTTTGACATAAGGGCACAAGCCAAAGTCAGATGTCAATTCTGGCTCAGGCTTTTAGAACACCGACACTGAAGAAATCTGATTTGAAGCATCTTCATGTGAAATTCTGATTTTCCAAACCTTGGAATACCCTAAAATAAACTTTTTTCTCTTCTGTGACACCCTTGCCAAATCCACCCCAGCGTGCATTTTGCAGGTGTATCGTGCTCCCATGGATTAGCCTTACGCAAGCGATTCCAGTGTGGACTCTGGTAAGGGCTTTGGGCTTAAACCTGCACAGGACACAAGGACTTACCCGCAGCTTCAAGTAAAGCTTCTAATCTTGCCTGGGTTTCGGGATCTACTGTCCTCAGGTCAGCACCATCAGCAGGACCGGACAGCAGCAATTTAGAAGCTGTTTCCAACATAGGGTTTTCAAGATCATCCTGATCCAAGATAAATGATTCCACCTGAAAAGTAACAGGCCTGGTTTAAGAATGATATAACTGACCAAAACAGACTCAAACCACAAAAAAACTACAGCTGCAGTTATTATTTAAGTATTTTATTTTTAAGCACTTGGGTGGCTTCAGGTATCTCACCTCAAGTCTGATGTCTCCTAATCCAACATACAAAGAAAACAACCAAAAGGACAAGCAACACCTTCCACATAATGTCACCACAACTACAAAATGACTTCATGTCACAGCATCTTTCTCAAGAAACCATTTTCTTAAACTTGATCTATACAATATGCAACTGTTTATCTGTCTTTTTCAGAAAACAGATACTGAGTTGTCCAAGCTCTTCTGTAGATCCACCAAAACAATTATCACGTTATAAAGACCAAATTAAACATCCCCCTACAACGCAGAACAACTTCCAAAATTCCCAGTTTCAAAACCCAAACCCCAATCCCAAATCAGAATCAACTTAAATGCCAGTCTGCACAACAGAGAAATCACCATGTGCCAGCCACACTTAGAACAATTCAAAACTGCAGTCACCTCTGGATAAAAGCAGCCACTGTCTGCATCTGTTTCCACATGGAATATACCTCACTGAGACAGAAAATTATTTCATTCTTAAACTTCATTTGTGTCTCTAAAGTTTCAAAGCAGTCCCATGAGCATCACAAGTTCAGATTCCTGCAGATAAATTCCCCAAGAATCCATCTATGTGGGCATATAAACCGGAAGAGCAAGCAGTTCATCCAAGGACTCCTGGAAGGTCCCTCCAGACTCCCCATCCATTCTCTTGTCACAAGTGGGGAGCTCATACAACTTTTGCCTTCTGCCATCTGTCTCCCACTCATCACTTCTAGGACACACTCAGCTTCAACTCAAATGCCTTGTCTGCTAAGGAAGGCAGGCTGAGAACTACTTCCCAATTGTCTTTCCTTTTATCCCTTCAACACCACCATTGAAAAACAAAGCCTCTGGTCAGCTCTTGGCAACACACAAATCTCAAGGGCACCTCTAAAAGCCTCCCTCTCTTTTTCTGCAGCCTCTCTGCCCTCCTCCTCCAAATCTGGGAACATCAGCTGAAAAGGGAGGACTTCCAACTTCAGACCAAAGTGGCTGTGATGCCAAGAGCAGGACAGTCCAGCAGCACTGCCTGTCGCTCCTCAGCAGTGTTTTTTCCAAGTGACAATCACACAGGCTGCTCTCTCCGGTTTGGCAAACTGGTGAAGGCAACTCCTAGTTTCCTCTCCGGTCCTAAGGAAACCTGCCTTGCCACGGTCCTTTGCCCTTCACCGTGCTCTGCACCTACAATACTATTTTAGGCCTGTTTTGGTTCATCTGAGGACTTGCCATTTGTCTTCTTCCAGAGGACAGCCTGCTGCAGCAAGACAAGAGAAACCGCTGCGCTGTTCAGGAGCCAAGTGACAGATTTCACCCCTGGAAAGGCAAACTCTGGAGCCATCAGAAGGATTCTTGGCTCACTCAATTTATGCAAAATCCCAACTGCTCAGACTAACTGAAAAAAAAATCTCCTCCAAGTGAAATAATGAACAGCTGGTCGTGGTTCTTCCTAACACTGTGAAATATTTGCTAAGAAAAAAGTCAAAATAGGAAAACTACTCTCCCCCACACATATCCTCTCCCCAAAATTAGGTCTTTCATGCAGTTTAAGTTTCAAATGGAAAAATCCTCTCATCTTCCTTCCAGTTAAGAATATGTGCATGGTGTGATTAAATAAAAACCCAAGGAGAACAGGGAGAAGCAGAAATCCACCCACAAACAACACAGCACCGAGACACCCATGACAGACCAGGAGAAAACATCCTCGCAATAAAGTTTGGAGAATGTTTTTATTATGTGCTGTCACTGAAAACACTTCAGAGCAATATCAAGAAATTAACTTACTGGAAAAACACTTTACACTATTTTTTAATATTAAATACAGAGTAAAAATCTTTTCTATTGTGAGGTAGAAGAGATCCACCTTCAGCCTTGCAGCTCACAGAACTCTTCATCTCCTCTGCAGCTTCAAAATTGTTATTTACCATAAGAGTTTCATGAGAATTACTCTCTTGCCTTTTCAGTTTTTCTACACAACACCAAGTACCATAAAGGGATAGTGACAAAGACATAAAGTACCAAAGCAGAGAATAAAACCATATCTTGGTAGAAGGGAAAACTCTACTTCTGTTTCTCAAGAAAATCCTACCTTCTCCACAGAAGCTACAAACGAAAACAAAGCATTTCCATGTACCAGGTCAAGTAAACAGACATTTCCTTTAAAGGGCTTCCGATGTATTTTATTTCCCTTGACTAAAAAAAAGTGTGGAACAGCATACAAGTGCTCCACCTTACCTATCAGAACATTTCATCTGTCACTCTGTCAGCATTCCTCCAACCCAACAACACTCTGACAGAACCCAATTGTTCAGACAGACCCCAACATGAGCCCTTTTACAAGATTTCTCCTACTCTCTCATCCTGCAGTAAGAATCTCTTGTTCTGTCCTTGCCTAGGTTTACTTGGCCCAAAACAATTTTTACTATATTTGACACCTCTACTATCAAAAAACACCAGGAGAACAAAACTCCCAAGTTCTTACTACTCTCAAACAGGATTCATGTCTGTACACCCTGAAGACAGCCCTGTAAGATGCCACTAAGTTTGCTTTGAGTGACAAACACCAAATACTGAACATGCATTTGAACAACTGCCAGGTTGGGACAGGAACACTAAGCACACCCGAGCTGCCCTAACTGGTGTGGCTCTTGGCACCACAAAATGCTGAATCAGAGACAGAATTCAGCTCTCGATGCTAACTCTGACTCCATCCATCGCTCTCCATCAAGCCACCTGCACATAAAACTGCCATCAGCACAGATCCCACCTTGGACCCCAGTCTCCACATCATTTTACACAGATGTAAATTAAGGTCAAAGAATCAACTTCCTCTCAGAGTCTCCCTCACAGTAAGAAGACACAACAAAACACCAAGTAATTACACACACATTTAAGAACCTCAAACAAACAAAGAAAGAAACAACTCTGAAGCATTAAGGACTTGAAGAAAAGCTTTGGGTTATCCACGGATTTCAAATTTATTGCTTTTAAGGCAAAACACCGATTAGCATCTTTGTAATTTTACACCAGGCCAGGGAGGGAGGGAGAAGAGAAAATACATCCCACCTATGAACAACCGTCTCTTCACATCATCTTCTCCTAGGAGGAAGAAATGCAGCACCCAACACCAAGGAGCTCCTCTAGAACCACACCACCAACTAAGGTATCAAGCTAGGCCAGTCTCTTCAGTACCAAAATGAGTATATAATGCCTGAATTAACATCACAAGCTTAAAACGACAGCAACTCTAACCTTACTCCCGGCAGAACCTGCCACCAGTTCCATGACCTGAGAGCTTTAAAATGAGCTGAACTCTATCAGAATAAAATCACCTCTTAAGCACTCACCTTATGAACAAGGCAGAAGAGACTTGGTTTCCAGCACCCACCACCCTCACTGCAAACGCCACAAGCCCATTGTTGATCCATCTAATCACTGCATGGTTCTGCTCACTTACAGAGCATCTCTAGCATTTGGTTATCACTGAGTTATAGTCTTTCTAAATTACACCTCTGCTATAAGGACAACCCAGAAGCATTAAGAAAAGGCTGTAAAAAGTAATTTTCTCCTTCCCATCTTAGGTTCCCTGTCTAATTCCAAGAGCTCATTTTGCTGATCCCATTCCCTGTCCCTTTCTCCTTCAAGCCATCCTGCATGCACCCAGTGTTGATGTGCTCCTGCCTTGCAACACTTAGCCAGAGCAAGCACTCTGTCTAAACCATAAAAACTAAAATCACGTCTGTAACATGCCATGTGGAGCCAGAGCAGCAATGAGTCACCCAAATGGTACATTTGGGCCCTAAGTCTCATTACCCAGCCCAAACACATGCTCAGAAGTGCTGCCTGAATGGCACTTTTGGACAAACATCTCCCTGGAAGCAACGTGAGTTCCGAGCTGCACTTTAGCTATTTATCAGAGAGCAGACAGCATGGTATCTCTGTCTCTCGATGACATGCTCAAAGCATTAGTGCAGAGTTCTTAAAACAGTACCAAGGAAGCAGTGCACTGCAATGAAGTGTCTGGCAGCCAGGCTGCACACAACAGCTCTACACGGCTGTGAAACAGCAAGTCGAGCTCATTAACCTAACAAGACTTATTTTTTTAAGCTTCAGTGTTTCTAAGCACCGCAGTGTAAAGCGACAGCATCTGAAACTGGATTTGGATGGACCACACTAGCTCGGACAAGTATTAAAAGACCAAAAATCCCACCTTTCATGAAAAAATATTTTCCTTGCAGGATTTTTGCTTATTTTTAGGGCTGGTCCCTATTTTCCAGCCTTAAAAATCCAACACAACTTTGCGTCTCAGCTTTTCTCAGATGAGTCCCATGACCTCTGCCTTCGCTAAATTTTTAACCTGGCATTTGGGCCACAGGTGTTTGACACATCGAGGGTGCCAAACAGATCCTACAAGGACCAGAACAAAGCCCTTCCGAAGAACCTTAAGGACAAGGAATAGTCAGTGGTCATTGCCAGGTAGCAAACTGCACCCCCTAAAATAAACCTTACCTGACACTCCTTTTGGATCAGTTTTTTGTGACGCACTTACTGCCAAGTAGCAAGCGCTGTAACAGTTGATTTTTCCCAGCTCCAAAATTTCTGGGGAGCAACAAAAAGTTCTTCAAGACAACATTAAATTTAGTAAGAATTTTCAACTCTGTTTGGTGTTGCAAAGGCACCTTCAGAACAAAACCACAACTATGACCAGGTCAGTTAATAACCCTTAGTCCTACTTTGCTGACTTCAGCCCCACTTCCCTGCTTGAAGAGCAAGGAAGTTGAAGATTCTTTCCTTACTCAGCTAAAAATGACTCTGTTACAGTGAGCAGTTTGAATCCTTATTTACATGAGGAACTCCTCATGCCTGTCCTACAGCCACACTGCTTTCCCTGGTGCTCCAGCAACTCCCATCCAAGATAATCGCAGCTTTCTCTCCACAACAATTTTAGCTCTCGCACCTCCAAGACACTCTAAAAACAATCTATCCATCCATCTTCCATACGTTACTGAGCATTTCCTGACAGCACATTTTCCACTGCTCGTTCACTTCAGGAATACACTTGAAATCTGTTTCACACAGAAATGGCAATGTTTATACTATTACTTTGCAAGTGGAACACACGAGAAGAAACAAACCCTCATTCCCAGTGCAAGAACAAAGTCCAGCTCTGACTAACAGCTAGCTAATTTCACTTTGCAAGACACTGCTAGGGCTTTTTCATGCCTTATATATCTAACCGTTTGACGCAGATCAAGGGATTCATGAGGCAAGAGTGAATCAAAACAAAGCAAGGATCATTTGAAATGTGGCAAACTGGGCCAAGTACTTCAAGCACCAATTTTTCACTTTTGGATCCAAACGCGACATTTAAATAGGCAACCCAAAACCTCTGCAAATCACAAGGTATAATACCCCATACTACAGCAAGAACTTCATGTTTGCTCTCCCTCACCCTGCTACCTTTTAGCCTTCAGAATATCACCTCTGATGCTTTCAAAATACATGAGCCCATCTCAGTTTCAGGACAGCTTACTGGAAAAAATGGTCTGATATGAAACATCGAGACAGAGAAATTAATTTACACGTGTCTTCAAATACAACAGCAAGAATGGATTTTGACTTTCACAAACTATTGAGGCAAAGTATAAGGTTCTGCCTTTCCACCTACATGTTTTCAGGTGAAAGTATCACTTAGTAACACAGGTTTCAAGGCACTTTAAGACGCAGATCTTCACAGCATTAATAATGCATTGCAGAAAAAATTCCATCCGAGGCTTTACTGAAGCCAAGGCTCTGGCAGTGCCTGGCAGTTCTATGGGTCAAGCCCTCAGCAGCACCCCATTGGGACGACATACCCCTGAAGTACATCTGATGGTTTCCTGGCTCCTTACACAAGACACCATTTTCTTTATCTAAAGATAAGCTCCCTGGTCACTGCAAGGGAAAGCAGACATGGAAGCCAAGTGCAGCAGATGATCAAGTACCCACTCCATTTCAGCTTTGCAAATTTTGTGTGTTTTCCTCAATTCTATCTTCTAAGAGGAGCAAGCTGTGTGATTCTCACTTGCCCTACCCTGCTACTACAGCAGCACTGTCACCACAGACACCTTCTGACAGCACCACCTCTTCCCTGCACAGCAAGGATGGCTCCCACTTATCTGGGACACACAATGAGATCTGTTGTCTCCTCAATGTGCACTGACCCTCCCCAGACCAGCATGCCTCGTTCAGCACAAGTCTGAGGTCTGGCAGCTGGAACATCTCACCAGTATCTTCTTTCATTTTATTCCTTTAACTGTACACTCCACTTCTCTTGCTGCTGCTACAAAAATTAAAAGGAGGGAGAGGAGGAGGGAGGCGAGAGGAGAAGCACGCTGCTGAAATGGCATAACACAGTCCCCACGACTGGCACCAGCCGAGTCTCTGCTGCAGGGACACCTGCATTAAGACTGCAGTGTGCTTCTGATGACGAGACAGGTGCTGAGGTATTCACAGGAAAATTCCCTCCTCTCCTCCGCACGCTGCATTCCCAGCAGCATACACAGCAATAAAAACAGAGAGGCAGGAATGATGAAAGCTGTAACTATGAGAAGGTTGTGAAACTGCAAGGAATAATACTCTTTTTCCACTTCAAACCCTCATTCCAAACACTTGGCATACTTCCACATGAAGCAAATTCACGCATTAACTGGTATTCAGCTGCAGCCGTTCATGCGAGAAAAATTTCATGCCAGTGTAAAAATAGCAACACCTTGTCTCACTATCATTTTAACTTCCCTGCCCAAATTTCACATTTATGTGGGTGGGGCGGGGGGGGAAAGAATACACATTTTAGCTTCTGACATGAGTAACAAGATATAAACATCACAATAAAAAAACCCACCGAAACACATACGCCTGTGAAAGCTGAGCTTCAGACAGTGCTGTTACATCAACAATATACAGCTGCCACATTTTCAATCCAAGCCCTTAACACAAGTTTGCACCTTCGCTCTGCTCCGAACCCTCCCTCAACCTGGACTCCTGATAGAAACCCCTTCTTTTAGAGAAGGTTTGAAAGAAGTGGCAACAGAAGCAAAGCTCTGACACCATATGAATAACTCATATGTATCACCAGAGATGTGGTGGTCTACATCAGAGCCACAAACAGCAGCATCTGTAATAAAGATTCCTCCCATGCCATTGCAGAACTAAAATGGAAACCAACCCCTGCAAAATACCCAACTGAGGGATACTAAAGGGACAGCTTGAGCCTATGCAGGCAGTTTTTGCCACCCTTAGTAAGTGACCTGTCAAGTCCTCCTCACTGTCATATCTATTTAGCAGAGACAAAGTAAAGGGATCACCTAACCCTGAAGAAGGAGATGATGCCACTGGGCTTCCCAGAATCACTCTCTTCCCTTATTGCCAAAATCCCCAAATGTCACACCTGCAGCTCCCTAAGAGTCTCCCTCAAGTACCTGAGGTAAGCATCACCGAAGCTACTTAACAAATTACTTGTAGGGCCACTCAAACCACAGCCGCCTCCCCACAGCCCTGAGAAGCTTATAGGGGTTACATTTCCCCCAGACTGTGCCACAGGCTTAGAAACAAGAACTACAGGAATAGCATTTTGGAGTTTTCCTGAAGGACAGCTCAAGGACTCGAAACTTCCTTGGATAAGCACATCCCAAGGACCATCACCACAGATGCAGAAAGATCCTTACACATGTCACAGCCAGCTTTGATGGATTCAGCAGTGAAAACCAAGGAATGCAAAGAACACAAGCAGTACAGAACAATGCAGTTCTGCAGTAGTTGGAATATGAAGTTGTTTAGACTTGGTCAATTCAGTAATTAAAAACTGGGAAGTACATGAAGCATGACTCTGCTCTGAACAGCAGATTTCATGTCTTCCTGAAACAGACTTCACTTGCAGCAACACCAGCATCTCCAGACAATGTGTGCACTGCTGAGAAACAACTGAGGAGTCCTGCTGTGCACTGTTACATCCTACTCCTCACTGCCCTACTTCAAGGGACTAATTATTCTCTTAAGCCTTGTTTAAGGAAGGTGAGCTCCCAAGAAAGAGAAAATCCTTCTCTAACAGTTAATCACGTTCCTTTTCCATCAGACTCACCTTTTGCCTTGACTGTCCAAGGATAGATTTGACTAACTGTCAATACAAGACACTTCTAAGCATGCAATGAAGCTCCTTGCTACACTGACAGATCCATGGCAACTGACTTGGATCCTTGAATCATCTTCCTTTAAACTGGCACCTAAGGAAAAGGTGAAGACCTAAAAGAAACCCCAAAAACCTAAGCAGTTAAAAACACAAATGCATGGTTTCAGGGCTACCTCTTCTAGAGTCAAGGTTGAAATAAATAACCAATGATAATTTATTATCTTTATCACTGATTAACTTGAGGGGGGCTTTTCTACATGTTTGTTGCCTGCAGAGTCTTCAAGGGAAGTACCTTGAGCTCTCTTCTCACAGCTCAATAAGCAGTCGTTTCTATGTCACACTCAGACTTTGCTGCAACAGACCGTGACCCTTCACTAATCCTTCGAAAAGGGAGTTTAAGAGTAGCTTTGCACAACTAAAGGTGGAACAACTTCTCACAAATACTTTTTCTGGAATATCTTCCCCCCATGCTGTTTGCCCGGCCTCATGCACCGTGTCCAAGTTTCAGCTCAGAGCTGCGCACACCCATCCACTTCCAGCTGAAACAAGTTGTTTTTCTAAGGATTGTAGCTCAGCACAGCTGAACAATGGAAACACGACATCCAAACTTGTAAGAGGACAAAGCCAGCAGCAATAAAGCTCTGGGTAGACTGAGCTGTGGGGCCTTGCCTTCACGCAGGTTTCCTAACAGCAGAGCTGAAGTGTGTCCATGCAGGAGCAGCTCTCTCCCATCTGAGCACATGATCCTTTCTTGCAGGGCAGCCAGCCCTCGGATCAAAGCAGCTCCTCTGGAGCCCATGCCAAGCAAGCTGCTGAACTTAGCAACCATGCAGATCCAGAGGAAAAAGAGGACAGGCATTTATAGCTCATCATGTCAGTCACAGGCAAGACCACCCTCCTACCCCTCAATCAGAATCATCTACATTCATCCAAAATAAATTTCCCAAAAGGAAGCCTCTGCATGGTGCATTGTTTTCCCTGACAGAGCATGTTCCATTTTTAAGGTTAGGAAGAGACAAACCACAGACTTTTCCAGTCTTCAACAATAAATGCTCTAAATTTTTACACTGATTGTGCCAGAAAGGATTTCTCAGCCAGCACAGACTTTCAGCAACCAGCCTAGTCAGCTTGGCTGCATTCCTCCTGCATCCGCAAGTGACTACAGCAGCACTACAGCAGCTACAATTCCCATAAGAAGCCTACTCCCGGCTCCTAACTGTTGTCAGATGACTTATTTCTGTTTCCCAATTCTGATCCTAAAGTCAAACTCATTGTCAAAACAGAGGACAGCTCACATGCTCATCTACACCACAAAGCTTCCAAACAGAAGACAGACCTCCATTCCATGGAAATCTGACATGCAGACAAGCTATCAAGTCAACACTATTTCCCTTCAACAGTATCAGAGGGCAAGTAAGTAACCCACGTTTGTCCACATATTTTCATCCCCACACACAGATATTGAGATAAACAGATTGGTCAGATCACAGGACAAGAGAAACAATGGGAGCAGAAATAAAGGATCCGGTATCTTGGATGATAAAGTTATGCTGATTCCTAATGCCCTCTCTTACGGACTCAAACACGGTGTCTTCTCATCCCTAAGAAACTCCTTGCCCTCCCCAAACCTTCCAAGGTAAAAGCTGTTTTCTCCTGGGATGAAGCCCTCCCAACAGCGCTTGTAGAAACCCACTACCAGCACCCACTGGCACGCACCCGTGCAGGACCAGCTGTCCTTGGCTCTGCAGCGATGACGAATCCCAGGCATTCGTGTTGTGGGAAAAAGAGCCCATAATGCCACAGGTTCCATGAAAGCAATGAGCAACCTTTGTGAATCCAACCTACACTTAAAAGACGCTGCATCATACCAGTTTACTACTCAAACTGGATCCGGGGTGCACACAAACATCATGCTTCAGAGAATTCCCCTTCCCAACCACAAAGCCATTCAGTTATCAGCAAAACTAAGAAAAAACAACTTCCCTGCTTCATGGACAAGGAAATTTTACTTCTGTAGTAGCACTTGGAACACTTTCTCATGCCCAAACCCCTGTACAACAACACATGAACATCAAGCAAGAAGCAAAGACACCCCCTTTTTATTAGCCACTGGAAAGATGATATACCAACCCCAGGGCAACAAAATGTAGTAGGAGCACAGTGGGCTGATGAAGCGTGGGAAATGAACTGTGGCCAAATATACTGTCACACAAGACACTCCCAAGCTCTCTCTGTCCCCTCCACGGCAGCAGACTGCCTCCTTGCCTGTGCTCAGGAGAACAAAGATATACTAGGGAGGAAAAGACACATCAGTGGCAGACATCCATCTCTCCCAGCACAGCAAGGAAGAAAAGCTGTTATCCTCCCACTCCAGTCTGCCTGCTTTGCCCACTATGTATAACCCACACTCCCCTAGAACTGTGTTTCTCTCCCACAAGACAACACCGGGGATTAAAAGCCTTCAAAAAAAATAGTGAAAGCACACCTAAGCAGCATTTCTTCCTCCTTGTTCCTGCAAAAAGGAAATCCTCTCAGAGTCTCAGTTCGGATCACTCTTGCACACACTCTGCCATTTCAGGCAGCAGGTCCACAGTCACCCATTCAACACTTAAATTTATTATCATTCACTGTGGCCACTGAGCGTAAAACACAGTGAGCAAGTGGCCTGAACTGCACAGCACCAGTTGGGTTTCAAACACAAATAGTTTTAAGCTGCCCACATGTTTTCTTACACAAATTTGGCAGGCAATCTCTCCCTTCTGTAAGTGGTTTTGGTCAGCTGCTCCTCACAACAGCAAGCAAATGCTCTGCTCTGAAGGATGAGGCAGCAGAAGGGAAGGAAGACATGTGGAGGAGGGACAGGATGAACACACAAACAGCTACTCTGTTCCAGTCCAGCTCAGAATTCCCTTTGGCATGAATGAAAGACTAGAGTGTCCACGGGCTTCTTTACAGCAATACAGCATCTACCGGTGAGCAGATACATTAAAACCCCACCCCCCCCAAAAAACAAACAAACAAAACCCCCACCAAAAATAACCCCCCCCCCGCCCAGAAAAACTCCACAAAAAAAGCAGGAATACATGAACAATTTTTTTCATCAAGCAATGTCACATGTAGCTTGGCTTAGTCAGAGCTTTCCCATCCCAGCATCAAAGCAATTAAAAGCACCAGTTCACTTAAAGGACACCCTATGAGAGGACTTGATCCCTCTATTCACGGTCTTAACGCAAAACACAATCCCAAGGTCTGAAAAAGCCAAAGAAATGTGGCCTCTTCGCCCCACAAGTCATCTTTCTTGACACCAGGAGGTAGCTCCTTGTCACAAGCCATGCTATGCTAAGTGACTGATGGACAGGAGATGCGGATGCTAATGCACACTAGAAACAAGAAATACAATACAACATGGCAAAAATTATTGTTACTGGAAGGACAGAATTTTCAAATATCTGTGGAATAACAAAAAAAGACATTGCAGACACGTGCACTTTGATTCCAGCCTCCCCAAAGTTGAAGTGAAATTGTGAAACCTTTCAGCATACGAAGGTTTAGTTACCATTACCCTCACTTTTACTTCCCAAGCCAGGAAACAGCAAAGACACCAGCAAAGCTGCTACTGCCAGAACTTCACCATCACAGCAGAACCTGGAGACCCAAGAATGGCTCCTTAAATAATGTGTTTTAAGTGAGTATCAGGGAAACGGGTTCATCCCAAGAAATCAAATCCTACACAAGATGCAGTTAATGGCAAACTACAGAAATCCCTTTTTTCTTCCTGTGCAGATGACTTTTATCGGAACCTGCTTTTATCCTGCCTCCAGAAGTTCTGCAGCCCACATCCTATTTAACCTATCAGAATTGGGGAGGGAATAATAGAAACTAGAGGTCCTTAGAGGACATCTACATTTCTTCATGTAATTATCTTGCTGAAATAATTATTGATATTAAAAATTGCTGATATCCCTCATCATGCAGCATAACCAAGTCCATGCATTAAGTAGAGACATTAATAATGTTAACCAAAAATAGTTTTGGAAGATATGACTAGTTAGGTCAAGAGCTTTGAAACTACTTTCAGTTATTCCAGTTCAATTCATCTGTATTTATTTCTGTCCTATAAAGTTAAATGAAGACATATCTGTACCACTGTCCCAAACCAGCAACCATTCTTACACACAGAAAAACTGAGCCCAACAAAGGAGTGAAATGAGCCAGCTGAATCATAATGCAGATTTCCTTCCCTTTTTTGGCATTTACAACGCAAGTATTTTTTTCAATGAAGGAACCAATATGGCCTAGCTCACTAATCTTCTCTTACGATGAGAAGTGAAAGGATAAAGTTACAGCAGGAGACAGTTGGATTCAGTATCTGATTAGAATTCCTATTGTTACTGCCTGGGGAACTGAGCACAGAAGGAATTATTTCTAATAATTTCAACCCATTTGGTTAAAATTCTGACAAGCTTGACAGTCCCTGAATTCTTCCCTCAATAAAAACTTCTGTTAGGCATATCTAATAAATGAGTTGCAAATTTTTTTGCTCTATTTGGCACACCCAACTGAAAGCTGCAGCATATTGAAAGGATTTGAACAGTTTTTAACATATGGTAAATGAACAGACTTGTGAAGGTAGCTGAAGCAAGACACAAGCATGACTAAATCCAAATATATCTATTTTTCCCATCTTATCAAAAAGAGGTTCTATTTTTAAAAAGTAAATCAATGTTTAAGGGCAAAGACAGCAAGTTTAAGTGGAGTGTTTGCCTCCCATGTCAGATATGAACGTCACGTGCCAATTTCCTTCCAGTCACTACCACAATTTTCACTTCTACTCTCTCCTTAATGCTTCTGAACACATCTGTTCCATGAAGATATTTAATCTTATTTATTCCATATTTACATGGCCATTAAGTGACAGAGAAGAACCACTATTTATACCAGCCAGTTCCCAGTATTTCTTTCTTGCAGGATTCTGATGCCAAGGCAGCACAACAGGTTGTTTGGAGTGTGGGTTTCAGCTTTAGACCACGTGACTTCCTATCAGTCAACACAGCCAGCAAATTCCAGCAAGGCAAAGATCTGAAGAGATGTCAAGCACATGCAGAAAAAAATAACAAGTACCTTGGCGGTGGAAACAACCTCTTTACACATACCTATGAACATTTAAAGACAGGATGTATGAAGGGGTGGGAAAAGAGGGGAAAAATCTAAATAAATCCACCTGTCCGAAATGTCCCTCTCAATTCTCTCTCAGTTTTTCTATTAAGAACTCCATTTGAACCAAGAGCTTAAAACATGGAAAGCCTGGGTCCAAACAGATCTCTGCTGATAAACTGATCCCAGCTGCTAGTCAAGTCCTTGGCTAAGACTTCCCAGTTAGTAAGACCCTCACTGGCAGACACAACTGCTGAATGATACTGACCTTTTAAACACAGTGACCCAGTATGAAGTTAGTTACCTAGAGGTTTCTCACACAATAATTGCATTTTCATATTACTGCTACTGAAAAAGATAAAGCAATAAAGCGTAAGTAACAGGAATGGTTTCAAATTATACCATTAAGTCTGTAATCTCTTCCTGCAACTCAAGAAGAAACAGCTTAAAACTCAGAGAAATTCAACCTACAAGATTTTCTGTCCCATTTGTCATATGAAAGAACCCAGAACCAGCTCCCTCCTCTGCACAGCAGTAGGTAAAGTAACAGAAATCCAAGGTAGCATTTGCTTTTCTGGGAAGATTCAACACATGCTTGTTCCAAGCCCTTTGCCTCCTGTCACAGGAAAAACTGTCAGAGGAGGCAGTAAAAAGCAGAGAGCGGTTCCAAGGGAATCACCTTCCCATGGTTTCTTTGAAAGCACTCAACAGTGAAGGAGCCCTTGGGAACCACCCAAACTTTACTGCCAGGAAGTTTTCTCCTGGTCTCATGCGGGTGTCCCGCTGCTGTGCTGTTTGTGGGAGGATTGCTGCTTGTCCTCCTCGTACAACCTTGGAGACAGGAACATCAGCTTCCAATGTTCATCTCCTGGGCTGGGACTTAGTAATGGGAAGGGATACTACAGCAGAACTCCAACTTACTGGAAAAAAATGCATAGGGAGGCTGTCCAGACAACCTATGAATAACTGCAGCAACTCAGCTGGATTACAAGCTGGACTTCAGTGGGGAGCGAGATTTCCATGGAGCCCTCTGAGTCCCTTCCAGCTCAGGATATTCTATGATGGAAATCACAAGGAAATACTGGAGCACACAGCAGCCAAGATCAACTTCATATGGGCAAACTCTTTTTAAAGACAGGAAAACAGGTAAAAAGTGAACCAGACAAGGTTACTAAGAGCAACTGTGAGAAAGAAATCAGGGAAAGGATTAGCCTGTTTAAGAGCTGGAACGTGGGAAAGCTACTAATGCCGGAACACTGCAATATAATGCTGATTTTAATCTTCAGACCAAGAGACTACAATGTTTATAAATATTAAAAGACTTGGCCTGTTAAAGAAAAGAAAAATTGCATTGCAGAGGCCTCCCTGATCTCTGAACTTGCACTGCAGACACAACTCTGCTACTCCATGTTTGCTCTCCCTTCCACCAGTGTTTGGTGGAGCACCTGTGTGCTCAGGCAGGTACAGAGTCTCTGCTCTGTGCAAATCCTGTGGTCACCACCTAAACCATGCTCTGCTGTCCTCACTGTGGCACAGCCAGACAATCCAAGGTGTAACACCTGATCCTTTTGTATTACCTCACCTCTTACCTACACCACTGGCAGCTACATACAAAGCTGGATCTCGGGCATAAATAAATTATCCCCATGACTAGAGTATGAAATAAAATTAAAAAACCCACCCTTCTGCAGTCAAGAAATACTCACAACACCATAGTAACAAATGAGGTTTTTCTCACAGTGATTTTGAGTTTCAGTTCAAAGTAGGTGGAAGATATCTACCTTAAGCTAGAAAGCTGAAGGACACAAAAGCATTTAGTAAGGACATAAGGTAAGCGTCATGTGTGGGCCTGCACTAGAAGCCAGTCTGTCTCCCTAAAGCCAAGCACAAATGAGCTTTCAAAGAACCTGAAGGTCAGACCACATGGTTGCTGCTCTTGAAAAGTCTCAAATCAACACAGGGAACATAAATTTACCCCTCCACTGTCATAAGCTTCCTAAGTGGATTTCTGAGTTCAGTGCACAACACAGGGCACATCCTCATCTGTCAGGACTGAACTTACCTCTATTTTCTCACTCAACAGAGTGCTTATCTGGCCTAATTCAAGCCTCAAAAACACAACTACAGGTTTACACCATACTAAGGTCTCCTGTAACCCAATTACTCCTTCACTGGCACACACGAGCCAAAACCTAAAAGTTTAAACCAACAAAAAGAGCCTTGTGTCAGTGAAGTCACACATCAAAAACATACAAGATACAGAAGCAAAAGAACGAAGTGAACAGAAGCTAACTGCAGGTTAACCACACAGTGCTGAAATTTCATTCACCTGTATTCCCACACAAAGTTTGCAACGCCAGATTCAAGTGACAGAGCTGAAACAACACTCATCTTCAGCTGAAAGTAGCAAAGCCACCTCCACTTCTGCACCAAGTGCACCAAGCACAGGGCAGCCAGGACACTGTGTGAAATCCTCTGGGCTGACAGCCATGTCTGCCTCCAGCTGCATTAAATTTGCTGAAGACTTATTTTTGTTTTATCATTCAGAAGTGCTTTTGGCCCTAGAAGCACCCTTTGCACTAAGGACCTCTAAGCCCATCTGGACCTCGGTCTCTTTGGTAACTGAACATAACTAGCACACTACAGAAAACACCCTTTTTCTTGGTTTTAAATTATAGCCAGCTTAGAGGGAAAACGTTCTTGAATATTTTATCAAGAGGCAAGGTCTGATGATCACTCCAAATTTAACTAAATACTAAGCAGTACCAATTATTCTCAAAGCAACAAGGATGACTGATCCTGCTGCCGAAGCAAAAGCAGTTCTCCCCATCTCCACACTGCTGTCTTTGAATGAGCACCAGAAACTGCTCCATAGGAGGAAAAAAAAGCCCTGAAATGGGAAAATAAGACACTCACTCTAAAGAGACTGTCTGAAGTTACAACTGAAACAAATTTGGAGGGAACTATAAATTGTACCTCTGGACACATCCTGGAATGCAAGACAATTACATGGCTTCTAGTGATGTGCTAAGAAATCATGACTAGATTGCACTGCTACCAGAGTACCTGAGAGATGCATGAACTGACTCAGCCATACCTCACACACATCTCAAGCCTGACAAGCCATGCTCCACTCCTGAGGATGGTTTTTACCCGGATCCAGCTGGTGTTGAGAACAGGAAGTGAACGTATTACCAAAATGATCAAAAGAAAAGCCACCGCATCCCACTGAGACACAAGAAGTCCAAATTCTGTTATAGTGACAAAATTACCTTCCCAACTGCCCTTCCAAACTGGACTACTGACAACCACCACATACCTTATTAATTTGACTATGAATACTATGAAGCTGCATATGGCAACTGTGGTTAAAATAAAGAACAAGAGAAAGAAAAAGCCTTCAGTATGCAATGAGGCAAGTGAAGTCCTGAAATATTTATTTGATGGCACAAAGCCCAGTTCACTATTGCTCTTCCTACTTCCCCACACAAACCCAGCCACACACACAGATATTGGTGGAAATGTCTTGCTCATACGCCTGTGCCAGTTTATTCAGCACAAAGTGAACAGCTGAGTTAATATTCTGGATGTAATTATGTTAAATAGTTCCAAAGTCCACAGAGAAGTTAATACCAAGTATTCTTACTGATCAAAAATTTTATGGCAACCTAAGTGTGGCTACCACAGGAAAAAGCCTACAGGACAAGCATTGGTGGAAGAACTATTTTGTCAGAATTCTGACAGCAACTAATAAGGTTGTGGCTTCTTGTTGCAATAAAGAATGCACGCAAATATTTTGACAAGTCATCTGGCAATGAAATCATGTTTTTTCTTGCAAAACCTGAAAAACCACAGGAACAACAAAAAGGTATTTCATAAAATGGTTTGGAAGCTCATCTCTTTACAGCCCCCTGCCATGTGCAGAGACACCTTCCACTATCCCAGGTTGCTCCAGGCTTCGTTCACCGTGGCCTTGGACACTTTCAGGGATGGGGCAGCCACAACTTCTCTGGCAACCTGTGCCAGGGAACGTTTCCTTGAACTATTACAGCAAATATGACCTGTAATAGAGACCTGCTTCACTCTATGATTTCTTGGCTCCATTTGGCTGAAAGGTTACTTCCAGCTTACCCTCGCAGGAAGGGATAATGTCATTCATTTCATAATAAGTTACTGCTGCAGAGGGAGATCTGCTTCTGCAGAGGAAGCAAGAACAGGCTACATTTAGACAACTGGAAATGCAGTAAGAGAAATTACATACTGCAACAAATGTGCCTCTCTGCTCTGCTGAGACCCCACCTCGAGTCCTGCCTCCAGCTTTCAGGTCCCCAGCACAGGAAGGGCATGGAGCTGCTGGAGAGAGTCCAGAGGAGGCCACCAAGGCGATCAGAGGTGGCCTTTGATCACCTTGGCTACGAAGAAAGGCTGAGAGAATCAGGATTGTTCACCTCGGAAGAAAAAAGGCTTCAGGGCGACCCAACTGTAGCCTTCCAGCACATGAAGGGAAAACACTACACAAGAGTGTGTAGTGACAGGACAAGGAGGAATGGGCCCAAATTGACTGAGAGAGGATTTAGATACTAGGAGGAAATCCTTCCCTGTGAGAGTGGTGAGGCCCTGGCACAGGTTGCCCAGGGAAGCTGCAGCTGCCCCATCCCTGGAAGTGTCCAAGGCCAGGCTGGACGGGGCTTGGAGCAACTTGGCATAGTGGAAGGTGTCTCTGTCCATAGCACAGGGCTGGAATAAGATGATCTTCAGGGTCCCTTCCAACCCAAGCTATTCTGCGATTCCATGATTCTATGAAACGGAAACACTGGCAACAAAGATTAAAAGAGAGAGAGTTACGGCAGGCAGTGGCTGAAATCCCCGGTAATGTGACCGCAATGTCACCCGCAGGGGTGCACCTCCCGCACCCCTCCCGGCGGGGGTGGAGCGCCGGTGCCCGGCCCCGTTCGCCCGGGCCCCACCGAGCGCCGCAGCCTCAACGGCCGGGGCCGGGGGTCGGGCCCCGAGGCCGCCCGCGATCCGCCGGCCCCCTTTGTTCGTGTCCCGGCCGTACCTCCAGGATGTCCTCCAGCACGTACGCCTCCATCGCGGCCGCCCGCGCCCCGCCTCACCGCGCCGCCGCCATGCCCCGCCGCCCCCTCCCTCACGGCCGGGCCCCCCCGCCGCCGGCACGGGAACAGGAAATGGACCGTTCCACCCCGCGCGCGCCCGGCGCCTACCACCCGCGTGCGGAGGGGGGCTGCGCGCCGCGCCGCTCCCCAACGCCCGGCCGGCGCCCCTCGGCCAGCACCTCAGCGCTGCAGAAACACAATCATTCCACGAAAAAAGACCGAGCAGAGCCGGCAAATTTTTACGTGCCCCACGGATCATTTCACCTCCTTCCCCGCCGTGAACTCGCAGGAACCCTAGCCCTTCGATTCGGCAGATGCGTGCCATGCCACATTTGTTTCTGTGCTATGACCCGTCTTCCCATTACACCAAAACCTCCTGAACCTCTTTCAGGAGCTGCTCCATCAACTGCCGTGCTTCCAACTGCCCTCATCCCTTCCTCCTCCACCCAGCTCCCGGCTGGCAGGAATTCCAGAAACAGGCTAGGATACCAATAGCAAACGGTACTGACCGCATGGAACAAGGTCTCCACAAGGTAGCCTTGAGAAACATCATCATCTACCCACCGCGTAACCACTTCCTACCTACACACTTCTCTGCTTAACCCAAAACCCAAAACATCAAATGGACCAAAAGATGGTATCTTACATATTCCATAACCCTAGGTGACAGTGATACCAATTCTGTACACAGCAGGTCAAAAATCACGGAGCAATCATATCTGTAGCTCTCAAAACAATTCATTTTCCAGTTCAAAACATGCAACATAATAAATCTTGTCAACCCCACGAAAATCTCCTCTCTCATGCTGTCATTTTAGCAGAGCACAAAGGAGTCTGAAGGCCAAATGAATTAAATTCACGTTTTTACTCAAAGAAACACTCACAGTAAGAAGCACTTACTTTAATCAATGCTATCTTTTCCCCAAAAATACTAATCGTTAAAAACACTTAACAGCAAGAATATTCTTACCTGAATTTAGAAAGCTGGCCGTACTGGCTAGCAACATCACAAAGAGAAATTCCAGTTGATCATTATAAATTTTAGGCGTAGCTACATTCTTCCATTTAAAAATGTTGTTTAACCACCAAAAATGGGAATTACATCCTACTCACCTATTACAAAGACCCTCATTCTACAAAAACTCAACATCTGCCCAGGCTGTCCATACTATTTTTCCACTTAAGGGAACACCCCAGATGTGACGCTGTTTTACAAGAATTAAGTCAAGGGAGAACCAGAGAACAATATTCCATGGTTCCTCTGGAGCCACGCTTTTAGAGCGGCATCCCCAGCAGCCCATTGCAACTGTTCCCGTGCACATGAAATCCAGCAGTAGTGCACGAACACTAGCCCAAGTGCAAAGCTGTCCCTGACAGCTTGGAGGATTTCTTTTTGTGTGTGTGTATATATATATATATATAAAAGGAAAAAACCAGCCACCACCTCCCACATAACACTCACGTCTCAAAAGACAAGTTATTCAGTCTTCGGAGCCTCAGAAAGAATTAACAGATACCTTATATCACACCAAAAAAAAAAAAAAAAAAAAAAAAAAGGAAAAAAAAAAAGGGCAGAATAAACCACACAACTTAGCACTGAGATACTTCACACATGACACCACTGAAAACATTCTCAAATGCAAAGACAGCATTACACAGGAACAAAAGCATCTGTCTGTTCCACACAGGGCAAACTGAACGGCATCGTCTCCCCCAGCTCTACACAACAAAGATTTGTCTCTACACCAGATTTTCAGGAGAAAGAAGGCACACAATCCCCTTCAGAGCTGAACCATCTCCCGTTGTGCTTAGGAAACTACAGAGCCCTGTCTGCAACAGCATCACTTCAGTTACAACACCCTGACCCAAAGAATAATCCAGAGCTTCCCGTACACCACGAGAGACACGAGGACTCGGGTTCTACGTGTGAGCTGTGAGGGCAGTGAGAAACCTTCCTGGCACTGAAAACAAGTCACCCTCAACATCTGTTAGAGGGCAGCAAACAAAACATTCCAAATTTCACACTCAACCTCAATACCCAATCCCTCCTCCTCCGCCCTGGCCCACCTGAATCTGCAGCTCTCTGATGCTGGCTTAGGAACAAGCACTTGTTTGCAAAATGCGATCTCTCACTTTCTTTCACACTTCAAAAATATTTACAGTATGGAACACCAAATTCTAAAAAGCCCATGCCCAACTCTTTATGTTTTACTGAAGATCTCAGAGTGGTGTAAAGTAAAGGCTTTAACACATGCTTCCATTCTGTTCCTGAAAAATAAAGAAAGAAATAAAAAACCCACAGCTTTCTATTGAAAAATCAAAAAAATATTTAGACCCTTGTGATTAATTTAATTTGTATTTCTACTGTGTGATTTTGGGTTTTACACACAGGTCAGGAAATACATCTTCAATTCTGCACAGGTAAGCACAAATCCATTTCTTCCTCACTTTCAAGTCTAACTCTAGGAATTACTCGAACCGGTTGATTAGAAAAGATAAAGTACATTATCTCTTCAAAACATCTCAGCTCCTACTTGAAAGCTAATGATCTTTATTTAGCGTTATGCTGAAGGGCATCATCCACTCAGTGCCCTTATTTATTACCATCCACTACTAAAAATCAGCCTTTTCTCCTGATCAAGAGGTACCCTAAAAGCACGCAGCTGTCTGAGCCGTGTCCATCAATCGTGTCCCTTACACTCTGTGAGCCTAAAACACACAAAACCCTTCTTGTTTCCCACACAGAAGGTGGGAGAGAGAACATCTGAAGTGCAGCTTGAGGAGACAGTCTCAAAAACGGGGAACAAAGTCCTGTTTCAAAACACATGAAGTGTGTTAAGCCAAGGGGGGAATCCTGAGCGTGTTCTGAGAAAAGCAGAGCTAGGGGTGGGTACAAGTCAAGTGCTGTGGTCCCCACACAACACTGGTAACTATGTGAAAATGACCAAGGGGAGAAAAAAAACCTCCACAAGAACACAGCTGTTCATGCAGAGCAGAGCTGTACACACTCAAGAGCTCGCAGACAGTTTTCAGGAAGATCTTTCATCCCAACCTTCCAGTCCCACACAAGCCACCACGAATTTTGAACTGGCATCACGTCACCCTGAAGCACAAGCATTTCAACCATTGATCCGAGACAGATTCTGGCACCCAGAAATGTGAGCATTGAACAATTGATCAGACAATTCCCACTCTTATATCACAAAAGCACATTGTTATCTATTTACAGCTGATCAAGCAGTACTGGTCACCAACTGTCCCAAAGCACATAAACACACTTTTTTTGTGTGTGGTTTCAGAGCCACAGAACACAATGTCAAGGTTGGGCTGTTTAAACCCTGTCCCACGCAGCTACTAACACCTTAGTCAGCACAATCATGAGGTGCATTAATTACTAAAAAAACTCTAATCATTCTGAGAAGAAAAAAAGGAGAGTTGAAGACAGGCCCTCAATACAGAACCAATTATCAGTTATACCCTTTAGCAGGCATTCCCAAGTACTTCCCTTGCCAGAAGTAGGTACACAGTCAGACAGAATCCAGAAGTTCCGGAGACCGGGAAGACCAACAACCAGGGTGGGTTTCCAGCTGAAATTTTGTAACATTCTGATTATGTGCTAGAGTGCCAAGAGGAAAACCCCCACCACTGTCACATGGAATACCTTGAAAACTGATGTACCTATCACAATGAAAAATCCAAATAAGATACACTTACACGCATAAGATAAGCATTTCATATTAATTAGAAATACCCTTGAAATCAGAACAGTCAGTTAATTCACCAAGGGAGAAATTCCATCATTAAAACCTTCAAATGACCAAGTTTGCTCTTCTCAAAAACAAAAAACCATGACAAGACACAGGAGAAGTTGTCAATATACAAGAAAAATACTCAGGGCAAGGAATATCCACATAGATTTGTCCACGGCTGCTTCAAACTTGTGTTGGGCCCAAGTCTTCCATTTTTAGAGCGACGATACTACCACCTACGTTCATTTTGCTGGACTGAACCCAGTTCTTCATATCTGCTCTTCAAATAAAAACAATTTTTCAAACCCCTTTACAAGTCAGCGAGAACGGAATGTTTCTCCAAAGAGATACCCCTAAGGGTACTCACTGCTCCAGATAAACGCACTAGGATTTATCAACCTTCTTTAGGAACTACAGCCTCTAACTTGCAGCTCTCCATCGTATCAGTATAACCACCAAGACACCAAAAACCTTCTTCTCCGCTACTTCTCATATCCTCTTTTCTAAATACAAAAATCTTGTTATACCCCAAAAGCATCATCTCAGCTTGGTAGCAGTTTGCATCAGTCACCACTTGGTGCAATCTTTAACGTCCCTTAGCTCTGTGTCAAAACAAAATGAGTTTTAAACCTACTCTTTCAGGTTCTCCCTCCAGAGAGATTCATCCAACTCCTACTTCAAGATCCTCGGTGGTTACATAAAAACAAGTCAGTCCAAACCCAAACCTCAGGCACCGCCTGAAATCATGACCCCCATCTGTTTTTTCTATTTTCACTTTGTATATTGGTTTCTTTTACTTCACTTCTTGCAGCAATCACAGCTCTGCAGTTGTCAGCCTAAATTTCCAACATCCTTCAGGCAGGTGCTTAACAAATTTCAAATAAAAGAAACATACTTTCTTCCTTTCTTTTTCATTCCTGGAGTAGGGAGGTACAGGGATGATGGGCTATAAACCGATCAATACTGAAGACATACTTTTATTCTGATTTTTTTTATTCCCTTAGCCTTATATTTCAATGTCTCTCTCTGAGTGTTTCAGACTTTCCTGCCAAAAGCTGCAGGGGAGCTTTCACACGAGTTTTAGAGTCACAAGATGATCCTTGCTGCCCCATTCTCATTATCACACCACCCCCTTGATTCAGCTCCCTTATCTCCTACAGACAAGGAAACTTTGATAACAAAGACACGTATTTTTCTTCTCTAACAAACATGTAACAACTTTTTTTGACCATCCAAGATGATTTCCCACTCAACAACTAGTTTTTCTGCCAAGACATATCTTTCATTTCTCTCCAGCCTATTCTTCCCTTGGCCTAGGGCAGCAGCAAGACATTCCAGACCCTTCTGACACATTCAGCGTTTTCTGTTCAGTTAGCGTTACTCATTTTGGTAAAGAGACAAAGCTGGAAAGGATGGAATTCTATTCTTTATGGTATCCTTGAGATCTAGGTTTTGCACCTAGAAAAATGCTAGATTCACCTAGAATCTGGAAAAGGTGTCTGACTTAACTACCTTTGAAAGCACCACAATTAACACATCCCGAGGTTTTCTATGTCCATTTAGAAGACTGCATAACACCAAAAAAGTTCCAATGTTTAGTGTTGGGAGACTAGGACACTTATGACCTGTCTGATGGAGTAACTTCCCCAGTTCCCTTCACAAAACCCTCCTCTGATCGCTTCTCCCTGAACAGAAGCACGACGCTGCAGAAGCTGACTTGGCAGCTTGCAGGAACTGTCAGGACGTGGTGGGATCAGGGAATTTAAGGAGTCCATGCCCAGAGAAGCCTACTCAAAGAGATGGAGACCTCCTCACAGCAATAGCTGGGGAATTAGGAATTTCAGCATTCCACCTGCATTACCATTTCATAGACTATTTCTCAATCAAGGGTCAATTAAAAAAAATAACTATTAATTCCACAATTGAATTAAGAGTTAGCACCATCACACCAAGAAGTTAAGAGAAATATAAAGATTCACCAACAGATCATACAAGCTCAGCCAAAAAGCACACAGTTAATAGCACTTTTCCCAGGAAGCTGAAGACAGGCAATGTCAAAATCAAGCTCTGCCTGGCGGGAGACTGCAACACTCCGGTCAAGAGTTGTGAGCTAATCACCTTCACTTTATCAGCAGCCTCTTATTGTTACACCATCCATCTTGAGACAGAAGCTAGAGGCACAATATAAAAACATTTCTCAATTAAGTCTTTATTTATCTCTGCCTAAATGCATCTGACACCTGAGCAGAGTTTTATAGCCCAGCAAGCAACCAGCATCCTGGCATAGAGAGAGACAAACCCTGCTCTTCAGCCAGGAGCCTTCCACCCTGGTCAGTGCTTACATCCAGCCCTATTCTTTTGGATTTCAACTCCCTAAGGCAAACCTAAGCATGGGAAAAGGAGCAAAGAAAGTATCTTTACTCATCCACAGCACTGCCCTGAAGATGAATTGAACTACAAGATCACTAAAAAACAACCATGTGAAGACAGCTCCTATGATTTTGCTATGGAAGAACTGCCCAATGCAAATCCAAATGTACCTGACAAAAGGTGAAAAAGGGATACAAAATTACATGAGCATTTTGAAAGGGTTTTTTGGTAGAAGTGTAAGATTACTGGTGGACATTTTTGTCTAAGGGGAGCTTTCTAAAACAGCTCTTCCTTTTAAGTTATCCATATCCAGTAAGTTTTCACTGGGTAATACAATGCTGCAAGGCCTTAGGCCAAGGACTTTGAAACGCACTAAAGTTTCAAAACACAAGTGAAATGAGGGACACGTTCAGAAAACACAACTTGGGAGATGGAAGATCCTTCTCCAAATGAATGAACTTTGATTCCTTTCTCATTCCACATGTGAAATACTGGTGACAGAAAAGCTGTGCAGAACAAAGCAGCACGTACAGGCCAACAACATTCAACATCTCTCAAATCCTAAGGCAGGTGTTAATCCAAGATACCTCCACATTAGAACACAAACATTTGAATGCAAGTTCTTAAAAAGCTTTTAAGTGCAAACATGTTCCCTGCCAAGAATTAGAAAACCTTAAACCAGGAAAAGCTACTACTCAGGACAAAGTCTCCTACTCCTTTTTAAGTGGCCTCATCCAGCATTTACTTCTACACACAATTCTAACTGAGTGAAAATTATATTAATTCAAATTCTAATCCAGGACCTACTGGATCGGGATGTCCCTGCCTTCCTTTTCCTGGCTGTGAACCAGATGGCTGTCTCAACAGCTCTATATTTAGGCTGTTCGTAATGAATTCGGACTTGGTTAACACCACATTTTGAAACCTACTCCAAAAGCAGGAACCGCAACAATGGACTTGATGCTTCCTTCTTTTACAAAACTCTCAATGATCAGAGTTACTCAGCTGGCATCTTCAAATTCACAGACTAAAATGGCTGGAAAACCTACTCCATTCATTGACAGCAAGATCAAGCCTGGAATTTCATAGAACAAACTGTTGGATAAGGTTGAAGAAGGAAAAATACTTAAACTGCATAGAAAATGAGATACTAATGGGATCTGTATTTTCATTTAATATGGTTGTTCATTTCTTTTTTCATCTGAGGTTACCTGCAAGATCAAGACAGACTGGGGACCACACAGCCCAACTCCCAGCATTTACTACCAGTCTAGTTGGACCAAGCTGCCAGACAGAAACACTTCTAGCTGAACACTGGAGTTCAATACCTCCTGTTCCCCATCTCTTCTTTGCTGGGCCTTCAGAAATAAAATCACAGGTTCAGTTTATCTCTCACATAACCAGAAGATACATCATCTAGCTCACAAACGCCCTCAAGTCAAGATGTACCCGTAGAAAGAGTCTGATTTTAGCCCAAGACTAGCCCTAAATGTGTCCAGGAGTCGAAACAAAAAACAAAACAAAACAAAAACAAAACAAAAAAAAATATTAAACCCTCCTCAAGAGCGTGGCTAAACCCCTCACTGCCCTAGCAGGAAGGCTGAAGCCCCTTGTCAATCCAACACAACCTACCCACAGACAAACTTCTTCCTCTCCACAACATTTAAATTACATCATACACACAGAGCCTGACAGAATTACTTTACTATGACCAAGTCTAATAAATGCTGTGGAAGTTGACAAGAAGTTTTTTTAGAAAACTCAGTATCCTCTGGACTGGGTGGGCAATACTTTTGTTATGAAATCAACTGCTTGAGTTATTTCTATTAACAAGTATTACAGCGGTTTTTGGAAAGGCTGTGTCCTCTGTAAAAGACAATTCTGGATTACAATGAAACCCACCACAGAAGACATCTGCCTTTCTTGAGACAATTTTGGCAGTTTTTTTAACGTAAATATTTTTTTAATAAAGTTCCTTGAGAGTTCTACTGGTAACCTTACTTCAAGTCTAATTGGCTCAAGGAAGTGCCTATTGGGTGTCAATGTCAAGTGTACTTCACACACTTCTTCCAAACCAGTAGATCATTATTACTCTAAGATTTTTCTAGGCCTAACTGAGGTTTTGGCCATACTCTGACACAACCCAACAGCGCTGGGACACAACACAAGTGCTCCAAAGCACAGGAGGAATTAGCATGCGTGTCAACTTTCATAACAAACACGGCCCTTGGCACAGCTGTTCCACCAGTGCTCAGCTACAGAGGGCAGGGAGAGAGAGAGAGATTCCCTGCCCTGGGCAGAGGTAAGCTTTGAAGTCAATCCATCACACTGTGCTATTCTCTAACCCAAGTATTTCTGCAGAACCCAGCTGTGGTGCAGATACTAGCATGTTTCTAAAACCCACTTCAACTTAAAGACACGAGTAAATTTTCTCAACTTGAAGACACAAGAGCATTTAGAAAGTGATTTTACATAGACCTGGAGACATTTCCCCCCTCATGCCAGCTACAGAAAAGCCCTTTTCTGAAGTTTAGCACACAAAGCTGGCCACTATATTTATCCCTGAGGACTTCCTTGATCAAGCTGATTTTCCACAAAGATACCAGCATGCTGTTATGCCAGCTTTCACTTCTGTTAGTGATGGAGATGGACAGAAGGCATATGTTCATCCATGGAGCAGACTGTAACATTCAAAGTGCTTTTTTCTTTAAACCAGCTTGGGTTTTCATGTTATGATTGCAATCACAATTGTGACTTTTTAGTCAGTCTCCAAAGTGACTCCTTTGCTGCACTGCACCGAATGACACAAAAGTGATGGTGTTAAACCAAAAGGCTGCAGTACTTCAATAAAATCCTGCTTAATTCCTCTCTTTCTTCCAGTTCTTAATATGCTGCTTTCAGGAACTTGAACAAATACCAGAGACAAAAGCCAGTGGCTGATTTTATCTGAAGAAGCTCTAAGTTTTTAAGCAACATGCAAAAAAAAAAACCCAAAAAGAATTCCGTGAGATTTATCTGTTCCAGTCACTTCCAAACAGAATGATCCAGAGGAAGTATCAAGAGGACTGGTTTGCCCTTGAAGACAAAAACATTCGCTCATCTGTACCACTCTTACCAACTGGAGTCCTCAGAAACAATGCAAATGTTTTCCATGACAAGGATTTAAATGAATTATCCCCACCGAACGAGGCAGTGCTCATCCTCCTCCCTGCCTGAGTTCCTGCTCTTCGCTGTGTCAGCAGAAGCTCTTGTGTCTGACAAACTGGATCCAGGAACTGATCAACTGGAAATGTGTTTTTTCTCTTACTGAGGTTTTTTTTCAACCTCATCATTTCCCAAGGGGCTGGGAGGAGCACTGAATGCCTTTTTTTTTTTTTCCCCTCCCTCCAAGCCCAACTCCCCCAACCTCGGTGGAATTAGTACCCACGCTGGTGCAGGGGCTGAACAGCACTGAGCACTCGAGGAAAAAAAAAACTAAGTCACATCATGACTTGAAAATTTCAACTTCATTAAAGCATTGTTCCCCAATCTGTGGAGGAGAATAATTCACATCTGCAGAAGAGTAGCAAGAGGAAAATTCCACTGGCAAAGCATTTCAGGGCAAGACTGAACAAAAGGCAAGAACACCTGAAGTTTGGAAATGGGAAAGCTCCAGGACAGGAAAACACGTGAGTCACCTGCCAGACACAGATGCACAAGGAGCTCCAGCTTCTCCTTCAAGCGTTTAGGTTTTTTTCTTGTGTGTGGGAAGAACTGGGAGGTACAGCTGGGAGGATAAGAGCGACCTTCCTCCTCTTATCTCTGAATCATTCCCTCCCTGAGGCGGGGGGGTTTCAGATAGCCTCCTTCTACGGGGATTGTAGTTCCCAAAACTGTTCCTGCACGGCTGGACAGGTGTACAGACTCAAGAAGAGCCATTCCTTGTACATCAGCACAAGGGAACGCAAACCTGAGACCAAATACAAGGCAGCCCCCTTAGCAACAGTTTGAACTTGTATTACTGTATGCAAGATTTCTTCAGTTTTAAACTAAAAAAGAAAGAATTTAGACACTTTCTGATTGTTTCTCAAGTTGAACTTGAGGAGAATGGAAGCCAAAACCCCAAAGTGATATTCTAAATAGCAATATTTGATCATATTTCTTAATGTTCCACCATCTTTCTAGTTCTGTTGTCTAGCTCTCAGCAGCTGCTTATTTGGACACATTATCCACTCTTGATGATTAATACCACATAAGCTATTGGGGTGGGGCAGGGAAAAAACATAAAATCAAGGTTTACTACAGCTCATTTCCTAGAATATAACATTATGCTCCAGGAATTTGAGGATGCAGGTAAAATACAGAGGAGGAATGACTCCTGTACATCAAACACTGGTAATTTGAATTTGTCAAAAACTGCTTTGGGTAACGCCAACAAAATCACCCTAATGACAACATCCAGCCTAAAAGAAAATACTGCAAGCACAAACAAGGATGTATTAAAGACGTGCTTGGCTTTGTGGCTGATTTTCAGCCTGGTGTAGGACTATTACCCCATGTGAAAATAAGGTGACACAACAGTTAAGTAATACCTCCGTGTGGCTTTAGCTCTTCGCACAGCCATGAGCTTAGGACGGCGTTTGGGGGAATAACCTGCCTGAAAAACATCTGGAACACTGAGATAACCTCCCCCAGTACTGATTAACACAAAGCACTGCTTGGTGGGAACAGAGAGGAAATGCTGCCCTTCATTGGTCAACAATGGATTTTTTTTTCTCCAGAATTCCTGTGGACGGTGCACAGTGACTGGATGGAAGTCACCAGAATTCTCACACTAACACCAAGACAAACTGACATTCACTGATAATTTCACATTAAAGAAAGAGCCTTCTTTAATGTGAAGTTATCAGTGAATGTCAGTTTGTACATGTTAGCTAAATGACCTTACCCAAATCATTTCCCAGCATTAGTCCTTCCTCACCAGTGGTTTTCTTACTGAAAACAGACCAAAAGTTATGGACATGACAGAAGAAGTCCCACACAGGTGCCGAAGCTCCAGAGGCACAGCACACCTTCCGGATGTCATTTCATTTGAGTCACCTACAAAGCCACACCATCAAGAAACCAGAAGCACAGCATTTCAGAAAAAACACACCATGTCTACCAAGGCAGCCATGGATTCTGCTCAGATGGCCTGAAGACACTAATAGCAAATTTAGGCAATTTTTATTTAACACCAAGTTAAGAGGGCTTGTTCCCTTAACCTCAAAAACAAAGGCTTCTTACTTATCTTGGATCTGCAGCATTGATTTCTTAATTCCTAAATCCAATTGCAAATCAGCTATATCCTAAATAAGCACCAACAGTTTTGGTTTTAAAACACAGATAGAGGGAAAAAATAAACACACATAATCCCATTTGCCTTCAACCTTGACAAATGAGGAAATTCTCTCAGCTAAATCTCTTCCAGAGAAGCCACTCTCTTTACAGAACTGAATTACTGGCTTAAAATGTAAGGTGTTTGGCTCCAGCCTGCACATGGGAATTATGTTTATAAGAACATTTCCTGAAGAAATATCTGAGGAAGTAAACAAATTCACATGGTGAATATTGAACTCCACCTTCTGCAGTGGTCACTTTACATGGGGGGGTTTCTTTTTCAACCCAGATAATCACTGATTACTTGAATTAAATAAAGCACATAGAGTAATATTTAAGAATTAAAAAAAAAAAAAAAAAAAAAAAAAAGGAAAAAGCATTAGGCCTAACCAAACCAATTTTGCTGGAACCTAGTCCAGAAACAGTAAGGAAAGGAGGTTAAACAGGTTTGGCTGATGCTTCCTGGGGTCGACTACAGCAAATTTCACTACTGTGAAACCTGGCTGTGGGGCTCCCCCCACCAACAGCCCTGGGATTTCAGGGATTTTTTGAGAACCATGCCAAACTATTTCTCTCTTATTTCCTCTTTCGAATGGAAGAAAGGAAGAGGTACGGGCAAAACACAGCTGAAACAGACAGGAAAAACAAAAAAAAAAAGGCAATGCAGCAGCAGCTGGGGCTGAACTGCACCCTGGGATGTCACACACTCACAAGGACAGGGCCCTGTTAGTTGCACGTTCAGTCCAGTCTGTGAGGACCCAAGGAAATGAAAGTGATGGCAGTGAAGGGAACATCACACACTGCTCAAGCCAGACATGGTGGCCCTGCAGAACCCACAGGCCTTATTCCAGGATTCTGATGAGGACTGTTAGGGTTAAAAAAAGGAAACAGATTTCTAAAATAAATTCTGTGTTTCAAATCAGCTCCTTTGAACACTTCATCTCTTCAAGCCATTTCCAATTTAAATATTACAACCATGTGCCTGTGATGCTCTTGAAACCACACCAGGTCACCCAAGTTTTCAGATTAACTTTGCCTTAAATCTGAATCCAAGGAATTCAGAGCAGCTTCTGCATGAAGAAATTTTAGAGGACTGGTAGTGTTTTGTTGTTCTACTTATTTCATCTTACTAGCTCAGTTCAATTACTATTTCAATTGCAGCTGAAAAAACAAAAATGAACTTTTACCTACAGGAGGCCCAAGTGAACCAAGAAGGCTTAAAAAACAGCCAAAACACCTCAAAAAGCATCCTTTGCATAGGGCAGCACTTTCAGGTGTGGTTAGCTGAGGATTATATTCTGGAAGGCTAATTTGCACAGCGCCTAAGATTCCAGTAACAGAAAAGGTAATAAATACACACAAATCCAAGATGGATCTACACCTTGGAACATCACAAGATTCATGGACAAAATGTAACTTCCAAACTCTTAAGATGGATATAAAGGGCAATTATAAATTTCACTGCCAGCAGCAAACATCCTCCAAGTCCAAAGACCTGAAATAAGCTTGTAAACAATTTTTATTACACAAGGAAGCCCTTCAGTGTAAAATAAGAGAAGCCCTAATGCACTCTGGACATCAGGTTTCTAAGCAGCAACTCGCTACGAGGACCTGCTCGTTTTTTACACTATTTCACTATGAACTGAAGTGCTGAACAAAATCGCTATGTACAACAACACCTTGAAGGAACCTGCAAGCTGATCTCCCCTGCTACATAATTCCTACTGTCATTCTTCTCATACCTTAAGATTCTCCTTCCTGTATATGAGAAAAATCACCATTTTTTAACAACTGTGTTTTTAGGGGAAATGCAATTTACCTTTTACAAACAACACTGGACCCCACTATCGAAAGCCTTGGGGTTTTGCAGTAGTTTGCTGCAATTTAAAAAATCAAACTTGGAGGTTGCCATGAAGAGTGTGGCAGGAGCTCATTACGTTGTTGGTATGAAATTTCCATTAAACTTCTCCCAAAGCTCTCCACAGTGCCTGTGTTTCCACACTGAGATCTGATGGAGTTTAGACATAGAGATGAAAAGAGCTGATTACAACTATTCGATTCCATCAACTCAGCAACAATTAAGCCAAACAATGTCTTTCTCCTCCTGGGGTTTCTGCGACTCAGGATGCACCAAGTTTCCCTCTAGAACTCATTGGACTTGTTGCTACTATACTCCTGATTTTTAGAAGCAGTCTCATTAGCAGTCAAATCTAGAAGCACCTTGCTTCAGAGATTAGAGAAGTCTTAATGTATTAAGCATGGGAAGGGCAAAAAATAGCCTAAGACTAACTGTCTTAAGTTTACAGAGATAATGAAGGGAATGGTTGGGAGGGAACCCCAGCTTCTGCAGCATTTCTACAGTAGTTTCCATTTACAGCAAAACCAGCAACTTACATTTCTTTGTGTTTTTCACTTTATGTGGCTTCCGGACTGCCCATGGTCAGAAGACCACAATCCAACTGCAGAGCTGAGCACAACTCAAGAAAATGTGAAATTAAAAAAAAAAAAAAAAAATTAACCCCAAAACAACTAAAAAGCCCTTCATTTCTACAGAGGGATTTTTTTTTTAAACTTCCAAAAGCCAAAACTAACCATCAGATTCCTTCCAGACAAGGAAACCCCCCTTTCACTGAGAACACTCAAAACACATTTCCCCCCCAGGAGCTGCTCGAAACAACGTTCAAGTTGGATGCTCTGCTCCAATAATCAGGCCATTCTCATGTTCACACTCCTAAAAACTGTGACTTCAGCTGTGCATATGCTACAAGCTGCATCATTTTATCCTGAAGTCACTAGAAGAAAGACTAGAACAGATTTTTACAAGCAACCTGCATGATCAAGAACAATTATAAATGAAGCATGTGGCATATATTTTGTTCTGAATCCTGAATTTCACCATCTCAGTATTATTCACCTGCTTACTTAGCCCTGCTTAATATTTAATCCCAGACCACCCAGCCTGGGAAAGCCTTCACTTTGTCTAAGATTAAACCATCAGGGAAGCTTCCAGATGCCCAAACTGCCTTCACAAACTGCCTAGAGAAGTATCTATAGCACATGTTGCTCTGTCAAAAACAAGCCAAGTATTCTGCTGCCTTACGAAATTTAATGACCACTGGCATTTTTTCCTCTCTGCAGGGCTCAAAGAATGTGAAATAGGTGCCTATGGCTCTGCAGGCAGAGCATGCAGGCAAAGGCTCACTTCATCCACTACCTGTCCTCCTCAGCTGTCTCTGTCCCTCTCATCCTGCCCCACACGACTCCACCTGAGAGACCCCAGTATAAGGGCCCCTTGGGAAGAAGGGCTGTGGACCACTAAATAACACCTGCCCCTGACCTCATCAGTAGGTCTCGCTTGACACAAATTCTGTTGAATGTTTCCATCACACACAGCTGATCCCAGGGCTTGTCAACTGATAGATACATTGAAGTCACTCCAGGGCCTCCCTCCCTTCCCCACCCACCAGGGCAGCAAACCCCAAAGCCTTTGCTCCACAGAGTTCTCCAAGCACCTGCAGGACTGCTGGACAACATAGTTCAGCAGCAAAGCAGTTATCCTACAAGTCTTACACCCTAAAAACTTCTACCTACACAATGACATTGACTTTCCTAAAAATCAAGCGTACCACAGAAACAAGTGCACCGACTTGTTTGAGACATGCTCGCTGCGTGCAGTTTATCTCAAACAGCTGGAGAAAGTGCTTTTTGTATCAGCTTCAGCAGGAATAAAACGCACAGTGCTGCTTAACTGTGGAAAAACCTATCACCATCCTAGCCCAGCCCTTCCTTGAACCTATCAGACTCTTCCTTCCTGCCCAATGTGTAACAGAACTGTAGATAGACCACTTGAAAGCCAAACTGCTTAGAAACCAAGTCCAAAGAAAAGCTAAAAAACTTCAAATGGACTTTTCTGCAGACACCACTCAAAAAAAAACCCCAACAAAGTAGAAGTGAACGTTCGGCTGGGGAGGTTACAGAATTAAAACCTTTCAACAAAGCAACCCTGGGTGACTACTTATGCAAATAAGGGGCTCCCAGCCTTTTCCAACGATACGTACCTGAAAATCCCATCACCAGACAAAATCGAGTTATTAATGCTTCCCTGGGCTTGTTTCTGCATTGCATGGAATCAGGGTGGCTTTCAAGTTTGGAGAAAACATCACTCAACAGTTCAACACCCTGGGCTCTCTGGCAGCCTTTTCCTGGCTGCACCTTCACCTGCTTCAGCTGCACCTTCACCTGCTTTACCTGCTCACTCTCTCCCAGACGACCTATTCCCACCACTGGGCGCGCCAGCACCTCTCCAGCCACGCAGCCAGCACTCCGGCCTATCTCCGGAGCCTCATCCCGGGCTTGCCAGCAGCGTTCCCACCGCTGGGCTCTCCCTCTCCCGGCTCCCATATCCATCGCGATATGGCACATGCCACACAGCACGGCGGCAGGGAGCACCTGCAGCAGCTCCGGGGCCTTTCCCTTCGGGATAAAGCCGCACCAGGGATGAAGGGGGTCGTTGGCTGCGGCTCCCAGGGAGCCTCCGACCCCTGGGGAAAAGCGGGGGGCGCTGGCCCCGCATCCCGGAGCAGGGGCTACGGGCAGCTGCTCTCCGAGGCGGGGGTGACTGTGGAGGCCGGGATCGGCCGTGCCCCGCCACGAGGTGCTGCCCCTTCCCGGCTCTGCCGCAGGGCCGAGGGCGGGGGGGAGCCGGGAGCCAGCTGGAATTATGAAACCGGATCAGCAGGGAAACCCCCGGGGCCTCCCCCGCGCCGTACCTCGGAGACCTCCTCTTCTTCCTCCTCCTCCTCCTCCTCCTCGTCGTCTTCCTCCTCCTCCTCCTCTTCCTCGTCGTCGCTGCCGTTGTTGCTGCTCTCGCTGCCGCCGCCGCCGCTCTCGCTGCTGCTGGCCGGCCGGGCCGCCCGCCCGCCGCGCTTCGCCTTGCCCGGCACCGCCTTCTTCTTCAGCAGGAGGTCGCACACCCGCACCAGCCCGGCCGCACCGGGCCCGCACGGCGATGGGGGCGCGGCGGGGCCGCTCGGCCCCTCCGGGGGACCGGGCCCTGCTGTGGCGCTGCCGGCCTCGCCGCCGCCGCCCTCACCGCCTCCCTCCTCCGCCGTCACCGCTACCGCCGCACCGACCGCCTTCTCCATGGCCGGAGAGGAAGGAAAAGGAGGAGAAGAAGGAGGAGGAGGAGGAGGAAAAAGAGGAGGAGGCGCCCGCGGCCGCCGCTGCCTCGGTCACCTCTAGCGCCGGCGCCGCCGCCACCGCGCCAACTCTCGCGATACTTCCTGTGGCCGCCGCTCGCGCCGCTCGCGCTCCCCTCGCGCGGCGCGCGCTCTCGCTCTCCCCTCACGCCGCCCGCTCCCGCTCCCCTCGCGCCCCTTCCCCGTTCCCGGCAATGGGACCACGGCGGCGGCGGCGGCGGCGAGACTCCCTTCCCCCCGCCTCCTTCCCTTCCTTCCGCCCGCGCCGCCGCCTCGGTCACCGCCCCGGCGCCGGAACCGCCGCTTGCGTCATCACCCTCAGCCTTCAGCCCGCTCCGCCTGGGTAAGGGCAACGGGTGGGCCGGTCTGGCCTCCGTCGGGAACGTTCCCCCAGAGCCGCCCGTGGGTACTGAGGGGCCGAGCTGCCCCCTCAGGGCCCGGCCGGCCCCCGCGGTCTGTGGGGACAGCGCTGCCCTCAGAGCGTGAGCGAGCGCGCCCAGGGCGGGAAACCCCCGTGAGGGAAGGCCCGTGTTGAAACCACTCAACACTCAGAATTCCGATTGAAAGTGACGGTCTCTCACACAGTGCGGACAATATGCATTAAAAAGCAACCTCCAAATGCCTCTTATAATAGAAATTGGTGGGGCGTCGCTAAAAGGGCCAGAAAATAAATTGGTAGAGTTATCACTGACGAAACCGCAGAGCACAGAATTCCAGTTAAAAGTCACGTCCAAGGAACGACTGGACATGGCAGTCAGTGCTCTGGCCAAGCTGACAGGGTGATCTGTCAAAGATCAGGGTGGTCATGGAGGTCTTTTCCAACCTAAGCGTTTCTGTGTTCTGCCACACAGTTCGTTGCCACCGGGCACTCTGCATTCAACAGTAACCTCCAAATCCCTATTTTACAACTGTTCTCTTACAGTTTCACTAAAAATGACAAACATTAACATGCCCATGTCAATTCGACCATATTTCTTTAATGAAACCCTTTGAATATGTCATCGTGCCCTGATTCAGCCCTCAGGCCCCCTATCCCAGATTTTCATCCCCAAAGTGTACTTGGGATATTAATACTGTTGCCTCCATTAGGGCAGACCAAGTCCTGCAGTAACCAAAGTTAAATGTGTGTTAAATACAAGTACAAATGTAAGTTAAATACATTAAATACTTAAATTCTGCCTTCTTCTTTCTTGGAGAAATGGGCCTTTTCCATTTTACTTTTTAGACCTGTTGGAAATAAAAATGATTTTAACCACAGAAACACATGACTGTAAAGATGAGTAATGGCTCTATGCATTGGTACACTATGGATGCTTTGGAATTGGTGTTTCAAACCAACAATGCCTGTTCCAGCTACATTTCGCAGAAATGAAGAGAGATTGTTGTCATTTGGCTGCTTAGGTGCTGTTTCTCTTATTTGGTTGATGTTGGAGAGCACCGGTCAGGTCTGCAGCTCCTCTGAAATCAAACATGACTTTTTAAATAAATCCTCAACTGGCACTCATCATGGAGTCTGCACAGTTGCCCCAAATCTTCGTGTTGCTGAAATCCCACCAAAACATCCTGATACACGCCTCTGTATGTCCTTAATAAAAGGACTGCCTTGGTTGTAAAAGCCCCACTGTTAAATTACATTATTTCCAAGTCAGCTGGAAATAACTGCCACAGACTCTTAACCTTCTAATTCAGAAGATTAACCTCTACTCTTCAGGTACAAGGTCTAAACTGAACAGTACCTTTAAAAAATACGTCTGCAGATGATAGTTTGATGTGAACCAGGAGGAATAAACTGAATACTTTAGCCACCTACCTCCCACTTCCTGCTGTGACTGCACAGAAATCTCAAACCACACCAGCACGAGATGTGTGATGGCAGATCAGTGACAATAATACTTTTATCCTCTTATATTAATTTTTTTTGCATTAAAATTAAAGCAAATGGATTGATTTTTACTGGTTTCTATCGGGGTGCAAGCACAGATTAAACATTTGTTATTTGTTACAATTATATATAACATATATGTTACTTGGTATTTATGTTATGTATTATTTGCTGTCATCACAAGAAGCAGGAAAGGGAACTGAGTGAATGTAAGTAATCTCAGCCCTACAACTTGAGATTTGTGGTGTGGTGTGACAAGGATGCCACTTTTCCAATGGATAAGCCTGGAAAAGTGACCTGATCCTCAACATTTGATCTGAGAGGTGATTGTCTTTAAACAAAACACATCTGAGATTGCTCTGGCTGTACAAGCAGCCAGAGAAGTCATCCAAATGCACCACCTTCACCCACCCGGGTCTGGGAAGGGTAGTTGCAGAGCTGGATTTTATCCTTTGAGATGTTAGCTGCCCTCTCTCTGTCCCTGCCCGGGATGGTGTAAGGTGGGAATGGTCTGGAACAGTTCCACTGCAGAGCTTGGGCTGCAGAGCTTGGGCTGCGGTTACTCTCAGCTACATTGTTCACAAATCTGCCTTTGATACGGGGTGCACTTGCAGGCTATTCCAAATTCAAGTTGTTAGACTTGGACAGGGTCCAGTTTCTTGCTAATGAAGGCAGCCATAGTATTTTCTCTCTCTGTGTCATGCTCCCAAGCCCAGATGAGGTGGAGCAGTCAGCAGCCCCACCGGTGTTGGCACAGGCAGAGTGGCCTGTCAGAGACTGTTTGTTCCGTTTCTTTTATGGCAGTGACCTCTGTTCTGATCAAAGAGTGGCGCCTCCTCACTTCACACTGCAGAGCAAGTCCTTTTCCTCCATTTCATGGCACCCAGTTTATCCCTGCTCGCCCTGCCACCCTCGCTTCAGCCTTTTGTGCTGGAGCCCTTCCAGGGGAAGAAGGGCAATGCAGCTGGGGAAGGGTCTAGAGAATAAATCATGAGGAGTGGGTGAGGGAGCTGGGGGGGTCAGCCTGGAGAAAAGAAGGCTCAGGGAACATCCTCGCTCTCTGGAACTCCCTCTAGACAGGAGGGAGCAGCCACGTAGAGGTCGGGCTCTGCTCCCAGTTAACAAGCAATAGAACAAGAAGAAACAAGCCTCAAGTTGTGCTAAGGGAGGTTCAGGTTGAAAATGAGGAAATTTCTTCATAGAAAGGCTTGTCAAGCATTGGGATTGCTCAGGGATGTGGGGGAGTGGCCATCCCTGGAGGTGTCCAAGAGAGAGCTGGACGGGACACTCAGTGCTCTGGTCTGGTTGACAAGCTGGAGATGGATCACAGGTTGGATTCGATGGTCTTGGAGGTCTTTTCCAACTGAAATGACTCTCAGATCCTGTGAGTGCAACAGCAATCAAAGCACCTGAGTTCTTTAGAGAAACTCGTGTTTAGAACTGTGGGGCTTCTAAGATTTGATTTTGTCATGGGCAAAAGCAGCTAACCCAAGTCTGCTCCTAATCTTGGGATATTTTGAATGCCTTGGGAAGGTGTGACACTTCTCCAGCACTTCATATTTTAGAAACCCAAACAAAAACATTCTTGTAAATACTATGATAATCGAGACATAATGAAGGCATAAACAACCAAGATTTTTTTTATTAGGTTTATTTTTGTGTCGCAGTTTCCACAAGGTGTATGACCCATAGCTGTGTTTCTTGTGCATTGGGCTGTCAGGCAATGCATTGCATATCACTGAAAAGTCAGTGTAGGCTCTAATTAGGGAAGTAATACCTAAAAAACACATTTCCTTCCCTTGGTGAGTCTGTGAAATTGGTTATCTTTGGACACTTGGGTTTATTGGTAACACAAAGCTGCAGGAAAGCATGGAATCCCAGAATGGTTTGGGTTGGAAGGGATATTAAACATCACCTAGTTCCAGCCCCCTGCCATAGGCAAGGACACCTCGCACTAGCCCAGGCTGCTCCAAGCCCTCTCCAACCTGGCCTTGGACACTTCCATGCATGGGCCACACACAGCTTTTCTGGACAACCTGTGCCAGGCCTTCACCACCCTCCTAAATCTTGAGAAAAATTATAATCCTCTGTTATCTCTTTCATCTGTGACTTCTGCTTCTGTATTTGTTCAATTTCCTCCAGGGTATTGATCATTCCACCAAGCACTCCGTAGGAGTAGTGGGAAAGCTTGGGGTCTGGATTCCGTGAATACTTTCAGAAAGTATTCTGAAAGTGTGTGCCAGATTGCTTAAAAACTTCTACAAGACAATGTGTTGAAACCTCTGCTATGGTATAATTATCCTCATGGATCTGTTTTTAGTTTCATCAATAGCTGCTGACAGCAGTGTCATCGTCACGGCCAGGAAGCAGGGAGTGAGGGATCGTGAGTTTTGTTTGCAGTTAATACAGGGACTGAAAAAAGTTCAGAACTTCTTGAATTCTTAACTCAGGACTGCTACAACTTCCACAAGGCTACCAAGTTGATCATCCAAATAAATGCTAAAATTGATCCAAACCCCAAATCCTGCCATTCTCACTGGTGGATGCTTTGGTTGCCTTTGATACGTACAGTTTTGCCATTGTTGCAGCTTCTGTATGTGCTGGAATGTTTTTATTCGTGTCATTCAGGCAACTGTGAACCCCAGACTGTATTGTTTCAACACACATACCAAAGGGACTGGCTCACGGGACCTTCCTTGGGGCATGGCATGGAAGATCCATCTGAAATGGGAGGCAAGATAAACTAAAATTAGACCACCCTGACTTATTTTAAACAGAAGTAATAGATTTGAAGTTGATCAGCACGTATGCAATGACTGCTGTCCAAGGCAAAGGGAGAAAGAAGGAAAAGACCACAAATGGTTGTACACTCAGAGAAGTGCAGTTTTTTGTGATACACATTTTTAAGCTTGTCTAAACCACTCAGTTTTAATCCCAGTAAACTGCACATGGAAAAGAAAGATTTAAAACATATTTAATGTAGCCATAGCATTTGCTTTAAATTACATTTTTTTAACTATCTCAATTGCTTCATTATAGCAAGTTTCCTGTGAGCATCTCAAGTGGTATGGCCTTGTGATTAAAGAAAATAAAGACAATCCAGACAGACAGAGCATTTAAGAGGAGCAGTGCTAGCCCAGGAGAAGTGCAGAGTTACAGCAGAAGGTAAATTTACATTACTGTTAACACTCAAACCCTTCCAGTCTGAAAACCCCTTTGGTATCAACATCTGCCTGTTTGGTGCAGTAAGCCTGGTGATTTTGCCCTTGGCTGTCCTTATCCGTGGTCAGTGTCATTGGAAATACACACATGTATCCCACTCAAGTGTCCTGCAAATCATTTGTGTTCCATCTCAGATCCTGATGTTGCATTTTCTATTCGTTGCTCTTAAAACATCTCGCCAGCTTTGACCACTTCCTCACCGGGAGAACTGCGAGAGAAAAAACAAGTCCAGAAAGCAAAACATTTCAACAATTGTTTCAATGAAGAAATCTGCAAGTGCTCTGTTAAAAAACCAAAACATTTGTTTTGTAATTCTGAAGTGGCTGAAGCACTTGAAATCCTAAAATGCATTAATACTCTGTCAGCCTTACACTTCAACATGCATAAATGATTCTGAAGGTGTGTTTCAGGCTCCTAATTTCCTTGATAAGCTTTCAAAATTATTACCCTTTTTGAGTATAAAACTCAAAGACACCATGGCAAATAGAGGCAAAGGGCATCTGGACAAGATTCTGGATTCTTTCTCATTCTCTTCAAGTGTGGTCAAAGGTAAAGACAAGGCAAATCATAAAGAGATTTTTTTGTGTATTTCATGTACAATTAATCTGTAATACAAAAATGTACATGAGACTTCTCAAACCAAAGCCACATCATCTATATTTGAATACTAAAGTTTACATGTCAAATTAATGTTTTGCTGGTAGCTTTTTTTTTTTTTTTTTTTATTTCTGGCATTTAAGGCGGCATTAGCTGTGGGCTGCACAGGAGTCAGCTAGAAGGTTAAACATTTCTTACACTTCGTGTTTTGCCTGGGTTCAGCCAATCCATAATGATAATTTCTATAGTAACCACTTTTTAAGTAAACAATTGATTAGTTCTGAAACTAGTCCTTGAAATGGCTTCTCCTAGAGCAGCTTGGACAATCTCAATGCAAGCAGCCTTCTGCTGGCATGCAGAACAACAAGGCTCAGGCTGTTGTTTCTATCCTCATATAGAGTGTGCCTTGAAAATATTTATCCTCCCAGGGAAGTTTTATCTCTGGATAAGGAAGGGAGTGGGAATCTCCATGTAAAACACTCTAAGACCTTGGATTCAGTGAAGGCAGTGTAAGAAATGCCTTTGATATCACAGAAAGGCACTTAAAGTGGAAGCAGAACATTTTTAGAGTTCAAATTAGAACGAGAAAAACTGTCTACAAGTTTTTGATGGTCTAAAATTCCCTAACCCCAAGGTCCGGAGGAGCCTCTGTTTTCAAACAGAACCTGCCCTCACTTGCTCACTGGGTGCTGTTTCACTTACTGGCTACAGATTGTGGGTTCCTGCTCTGTTCTAGGGACCCTTGGGATAGGGGTTTTTAAAAACAGAGCTCAAGGTGGCTGTTGTTTCAGTTGAACTCAGCAGGTGGAGCTAAAAGCCAGCAACACACCTGCAGCTGAAACTGGTCTGATCTTAATTCTTTCCAATGCTTCGGAAATTAATTTTCACTAAAGCATTTGATTCTTAAATATGTATGTCCTGAATTTTTTTCATTCGACAGTAAAATATGAAGTGATTTTGTTGCATGTAATTTATTTCCAGCAGGCTAACCAAGCATTTCTGTCTGCATGTGGCATTTGCAATGCCACTGACTTCATTGCTAGTTAGTTACAAAGTTAGGAGCTACCTTGAATAGCTTTGTGTTCCTGAATTAGTGACCTTTCCAATAAGAAGAAAAAGTGCTGCTGGGGAGAGTTTTCTTTTTGTCACTTGTCCTTCCCTTATTTTCTTCTTTATGACTCTGAGTTCATTTATATTTTTTAAATGAGAAAATACCTCAAAAGTCAAACTTGTAACTGTCCAGTGAGTGAGCCTAAGTCTTGAAAGGTAAATCTGGATCTTTCATTCTCATTCATGAATTTCCATGCACAGCCCCAGCTCAGTTCTCTCAAGTGTGTAATTTTCAATTATAGACATAATATTAATTTCCAATATTTCACATTGTATTCCAGAACTCCGTTTGAATAGAAATTCCCAAGGTTACCATCAGACGTCACTACAGTCGCTCCATGTTCACCCAACCTCTTCAATGCTGCTTAATTGCAGTGAGTTTTCAACTTGGATTCAGCAAAGCACTTCACATGTAACATGTACATACCCTAATTCCCAATCCTGCACATACATCTCTTTGTTAGATAGTGACTATCACAAGCCAGAAAGGCTGTCTAGAATTTTTGGAGTGCTTTATCAGCATGACCTCATATCTTAAGGAACTTCTGACATTCTATATTTCTGATGAGTTTCTTTAATTGAGAAAGACTCGTGTAAGGACAATGCAAACATGCTTCAAGGAAAGTGCCTTCATAAGCACTGTGCAAATAATTTGGAATGCGAGCACCAAATAAATCACACATCACTACTGATCAACAAGCCGAGTTTCCTCTCCATTATTAATCCAAACCCAGTGAGGGCTGATGGCATTTTTAGATACGTCCTTGTGGCAATTCTCTAAGATTGTCACTTTCTTTGCCCACAGGAACATGAAATTTTTCTCAGTTTTGAGGTCCACGACCTCTTTGTGCAAATAATTTTGTTAACAGTAGGTGGCAGATTTCTCCTACCTGAGAGCTTGGAAAATGCTTCATCGGGCTAGTTCTTAAGAATGCTGATACCTGTTTATTCAGGACACACGGTAGCTTTCTCCGTCAAAGCTCTCTTTTAGGAAAAGATGATGCTTGAACATCAGTTTTAGAGTAATCTTGATATTACCTGGGCTAAACCTGCTTTATTGCAGGTACATTTCCTACTCTTCCACTAACCAATCTAAAAACATTTATGTGATTTGGTGTGAAATAAATTCCTTAAAATATCGTAGGGAGAGTTGAAACTCTGCACGGAAAGATCCAAGATACAAATTCCCTTTTATCGAGCTCGCTTTCCAGCAAAGTCAGGCAGGTTTTGGCACTGACTTGGACATGACCAGAATTAGGCCAATGCTGAATATATTTCAAAATCCTGCACAAAGGACCCGGTAACTTCAGCGAGTTGCCAAAAAGCTCCTTAAGCAATATCAGTGCCCAAGAAACAGGAGTCTCTGCTTTGTCTGGCTTTAAGTCAGTCCTTTCTCAGCCTAAGGCACAGTTCTATAATAAAAGCAGAAAGGGAAAACTTGATTTTCCTCTCAGAAGTGAAGCAGATAGGTTGCCTAGCTGAAAACAAAGAATCAAATAAAATAATCTTGCTTTTCTTTGAAAGCTAACTAACGGACTAAATAATACAGTGAAGTTCCTTCTGTTCCTTCCCTTCTAGGAACAGAAGTTCCTAGTCTCAGTTTCAACTTCTCCACACAACTTTTAATTCTGATGTTATGTTGTTCTGGATTGAATTTTATGACCAGCTTGAGTGTCAAGTTTTCTTCCTGTGGGTGGACAGGTAAAATAGCCTGAGCCCATGTCAGTGGAGTTTCTGTTTTGTGATAGTGGGATTGTGGGAATGGCATGGACCACTACAGCCAAGAGTCTCTGATAGCACACATCCCAAGGTCCTGGGGGAACTGGCTCATGTGGTCTCCAAGCCACTCTCCATCATCTTGGAACGGTCACAGCTGTCAGGTAAAGCCCCCAGTGACTGGGAAGAGGGAAACTCTGTATAAGAAGGGTAAAAGGAAGACTCATGGAGCTACAGATCAGTGAGCCTTACCTCTGTGCTGGACAAGACATTGGAGCACATCTTCATGGAAGCAATGCTGAGGCACATGCAAGCCAGAAGTGATCCAGGACAGCCATCACAGCTTCACTAAGGGCAAATTCTGCCTGACCAAACCGGTCCCTTGATGATGATCAAATCCAAGCAATAACCCAGCACTGGTAAGTGCACCAATAAAGCATGTAAATTAACTGAATCCAAAATGTTTCACTGGAAACATCAGAGTACTGATAAACTTTCATAAAATGCACATTATATTTCCATATTGGATCTGACAAACCTGCAGGGAGGGCAGGCTCTGTACTTGAGAGATTTGTCAAGTGATCTAAGAACATTTGTACTCTGGGATGTCAAAGGACACATCCCAAAACTCCTACTTGCTGACAGCAAAGAGGCTGCAGTGCCCAACAGTGCAGCAGCACCTCAGAAACCCTGAGACTTGTGCTCATGTCAGACTCTCAGCATTTTCAGGCTTCCTGGGCTCACCACGAACAGCATCCTCAGCCTTGACTTAGCACACTCATCTGTCCTCTCTGCCAAGTAGGAACTGGAGAAATTGGGTCCGACACATAATTTGCCCAGCTTACAATTTCCCAGTCCAGGGAGCCAGGAATCTGCCTGGATCTGCTCTCATTTTAAGGGAAGCCTTAAGACTCTTTGTGCTGGGAATAGCTCCAGTGCCTAGACACCCACTCTGTGTTTCCAGCTCTCAGAGTCAAGGAGGAAAGTCAGAAACCCAAGTTCCCACTAAACTGAAGGTGCCAGATTCTTACACTATGACATTAATTGTTCTAACTGAACTTCCTGAGTTATTTTTGGGAGCTGCAGACAGGCTGTGGATATGCCTGACTGGCAAGGCTGAAGCGCTGCTGGTATGAGCAGAAAAGGCCTTCGGGTAGAAAGCAAATGTCAAGGACTGTCAGCATGGGGTTGGAGGGCACTACAGAGGAATGGCCTTGCGAGTGTAGCCTCTGCTTAATTGATCCAAAAGAAAACACCAAAAGCTTCATGTGCAAAGAGTTTGTTAATATTTCTTTGCATGACTTAAGAAGGATTCTCAGTTTAGTGTTCAAATTTAAAAAAAAAACAAACCAAACCAAACATCACATTTATTTAGGCTTTGCACAGCCACAGATCTGCCTGAGAGAGCTCTTTAGTTCCTCTGATGTATGGACCTATCTTTTGATAACTTACTTAAGACAACCACAGGAACCATACAGATCTTTGCTAAGCTAAACCACAGTTTTTGGTCACTGATGAAATTTTTCTGATTCTGGAAATGTGCTGAGGAACCTTTTCTTCTACAATCAGGTCTTCCTGAAAGCCCTCAAATTCAGAGAAATTGAATTTCCAACCCCTCGCTCTTTCCCAAATCAGAGTTTTTAAGCACTACTCTAAAGAACAACCAACAAATAAACCAAGCAACATTTCCTCAGTTTTGTATTATTTTTAGTCACTACCTTAACTCTGGGAATCCCAGGTTTCAAGTACTGCATGTCATAGTGTAACAAATCCAGATAAAGGAGAACATGGGAAGGAAAACAGCAACCTGAAGAAAGACAAGGTTTTGTTGCTGCTGCTGCAAATCCAGTTCTCTTCTAAGAGATTATTACATTCTGGTAATGTCATTGGGAATCTGAGTCACATTGAAGGAAGCATTGAACCTGGAACTACAAGCCAGAGCTCACCTAATAAATGTAGTCTGGTTGAATGCTGCTTGAAAAACAATAGATATTTACAACAGGAAATACAGATACTTGGATTTGACTAACTGAACTTTGCTTCACAGGCTAAGGCAGACATGTGGAAATATTTCACCGTGCCTTTGGATTTCACTTGTGGGGACAGGATGCTTCACATTTCATTTGTGGAGCCTCAGAATTCATAATTGCAGCATAATATACAGAAGTAGATTATCTTTCCACATCAGCAAGTCAATGTCAGTGCCAAATTTTAAAATGTCTTGTCCTGCCTGCTCCAGTAACAAGGACCTAAAAATGGCTCTACAAACTTTTCTTCTCCTGCTAAGGTGCCACCTGAGGCCCTGACTCTCAGCTAAAAAAATTCCAAAGACAATAAGGGATATTTGAGGTGGAAAAGGCTATTCCAGCTCCAGAACTTCATTTAAAATGACAACATTTTCATTTTTCAAAGTTGTGAGGGCTTTATCTTAAGAAAGTGTTTTCTTAGGAATAGAGGAAATGCTGAGAAAGGAATCAGTCCCTTTATCTCTTTAATGCTTGAACATTTACAAATTGTCTTAAACAGATGAACTAAGATCTTCCCAAGAAAGAAACCAACAAAAAACCAAACAAACAAAAAAAAAACCACAAACAAAAAAAAACAAAACAAAACAAAAAAAACCCAAACCACAACAACACCAACAACAACAAAAAAAAAAAACCACCAAGGCCCTAACAGAAGAAACAGTGCAAGAGAAGAAATATAGCAGTAACACAGATTCTGTTTCTATGGAGATGGACATGAAAGAGAAAATATTTATCAGCTTGGCAGTTTTTAAGGCCAGAACGGCAAAACCGTAAGTCTACAATGAAAGGAAATGAAAAACAAGGCGAGTGTCAGCACTGCCAGGTGATGCAGTAATATTGGGGGGGAGCTGCAGAACGGCAGAAATCTTCTCCAAGTCCTACAGCCCCTCTAGACATACAGGATTTCTTTCAACTCTCAGTGTGATTCAAGTTGAGAGCAAACCCAGTGGCTCCCAGAATCATGACTTCATTTTACACCTGCTTTTTGTTACTGATTTTAGCAAATAACACCTGCTTACACTTGCAAAAAATGTTTGTAACCATATATTTTATAAAAACTGGAGCTTACAGATCAACGGCCTAAAGAAATACAAAACAAAAAGATGCTGCAAACATTTCCTGCTGTTCCTCAAAAGCTTTCAATATTTCTTTGATTGCTAAAGCTGAAGTACATCAAACTTAGGGAAGAAATATTAACAACCTCTTGCCAAACAACAGCTTTCAGCTTTGGCTCTTGACTGTACCACATTAAATGGCTCTTCTCCCCTGCCAAAGGCCATCAGGTAGCATAGCAGAGCAGCACAGAAATTGGAAACTGAGTGCCAAAAGGTTTCTAGGGCACAAGTGAATGCACTGGATTCCAAAGGCCTCTGGGATTTATGTAACAGGAAGAAGAAATATCTCCACTGACGGTCCTACCTTTGAGCCAAACATCAATCACATCACCGCAACGATTTCAGTTCCACAGACAATTATCAAAGGCGCTAGAAGAAATATAGAAAAAAAACATCTTCCTGAGAAAGACCTCCTGAATAGAGCAATGCTGCACCCTGGGTATTTCTTTCCTCATCTGTTTTGTATTTTGATACAAAATTTAGATACACCACACCAAGATGTTACACAGATGGTTTTTTCGAGGGGCCATAGAAATGGATAATAGATTAAGCCAATACTCAGCTATTTTGTGGATACCTACTTCAATTGGCAGAGAAAAAAGTCATAGGGACATAGAAATAGAGACAGGTTCTGAGAAGTCTCAGAATTGGTACCCTTAAAAAGCATTGAAGACTCTGTATTTGGATATGTTCAAACACTTGAATGCTTAATAGGCAAAGCTGTTCTTGTACCTGCTGCCAAAGAATGATGTTGGCAAATGATATTTCGTAAGGAAAACAGCTGTATCACTACTTTGCGGAGTTGTGAGACAAAGGGGTAGGAATGGCAGAATGCCCTAGGGATCAAAGGTACAGGATCAGCAAGAAAGTCATTCTTGTCAATTAAAAAATCCTTATTTGAATGATCAAGAACTCACTAACACTGCAGGTGAATGGCTGATGCCCAAAGAAGAACAGCTGAGTATCAGAACTCATTGATGATAATGCCCAGGAGATACACCTCACACAGAATGCTGTTAGCTACACCTGAGCAGGTCTCTGCCTGTTCTGCTGCAGTCATCAAACCCTTTCTGTCTTTATGTTTGCTCGTTTTACATCGCCGAGTCCATCTCTGTTCAAACAGAAGCCGCATATCTGAGATGTCTGACTCATTCTGCACTGGAGCCAAACATCAGTGATAAGACTGGCAAACATCATGCACCAGAGCAGGAAAAAAAGTAATACCTGATACCTGTCCATGAGTCCAGAGCTACAGACATTTGTTTAGAAATATGCTGATCGCTACAGTTATTAAAAAATAGCTACTCACTGTAGCTACTAGCACAGGAATGTCTCTCTCTAGGTCTGGGGTGTGTCTCATGGTCCAGTCCCACAAACAGAACTATAGGTCTTGAAAAAAGGAAGAAACAACAGTAAATAAAATTGAGGGCCACAAAAATAAGAGGTTTCTTGATGTTCCTTGGGTTTTGAGAGATTACTTTGAAAAGTACTTACTTCCCCAAAGAGCTCTGACAGTTGTTCTTATGATACATCACCTTTGTTTTTCAAGAGCCTCATGCCACATTAGTACATCTTGGTCCACTTTGCTTCTACTCTTCCACCTTGCACAGGCTGGTATGATGAAATACTTGAAAATTATGCATCCTTTTTATTTCCAAGTCAATTAATCTTGGAATTATTGTCCTTTGGATCCCCACACCTGGAATAAAACCAGTTATCACCTGTAACTTTAGACATAAATGAGTGTGAAAATGGATCATCCTAAGATGCCATTGATAAATTCCTTTTTCTAATATCAGGACAACTTGGTTGGAGTGAACTCAAGGAGTATGAAAGCACTGAGTAACAAGAAACTCAGTATAATATTTAATATTGTTAAACAAACATGAGCATTGGAGTTCAGCTCTCAGCAGTTATATGAACCATTGGCATGAAGTACAGGACAGACAACAGAAGATATCTAGAAATAAACATGGACCCTGTATTCCAAACTTACATATTAACTCCAGGGGACCAGGAGTGTTCTTGCTAACACTGCACAATGTGGCAAGGGAAAATTCCAGAGAGCTTCCAAGATGCAACACTGCACTCATGGTGCTGAATTTCAGCTTTGCCCTCCCAGCCCCTAGCTGTAGTTTTCTGGAGACTTTCTTAGTACAGCCTGAGAGCATCTCAAGAGCTGTTCTAAGACAGCATTCACCAATACCACAGGTTTTGACCACCTTATATCCAAAAAATACCTAAACGTGTGTTTCTGTCCCACTGAATGCTCTCTTAGGCTTTGAAAGGAGGTGGTGGGTCTTCTCTGACAGGGGGATATGGTCAGTAAAATAATTACAGACTGAATTAATAAGCTCTTTCCTCAAATTTTGTTAGGATAATGCAGCAGAGGTCTGAGAGGTACAGATTGTTTATCAATTCCCATCATCCTCCAGAAATGTGGGATTTTGCTACAACCACCTGAAAACAACCCTAATGTCTAGCATTATGACATTTCCAACACTACTTTTCTGCCAACCTGGCTTTCCTGCAACATCTTTCATGTAAGAGTTATCCAAATAACCTTGTAATTCCCAAAATAGAGCCATGTTCATTTAAATCACCAACAGAATGCTGCCTTTCACCTACAAAAATATCAGGAGCAGACTTGGGAAAATGCAAAACTTTTTTACAACAGCAGCAGCCTGTGGAAATCTCCTTGTATCAAACTATTCTGTGAACTCATCTCAGTTTTATGTGGCTATTCCTGGAGAACAGAACAGCCTTTCTGGAATGCAAGATGCATTGCCTTGGCATTTTCCTGAATGAAAATTGCCTGAAAATATTTTGAGCTGAGACATGTCATTTGCTTTATTTCAAATGTCTTTAAAAGCTCACACTCAGAAACAAAAGGAAGTATTATGCATGTACTTACTTACTTAAGTTTCCAGAAAACTGATAATTGAATTCTTCTTACTATTCCCATTAGGAATAATACGGAGTTATGGCAAAACTGCCCACCTGAGGAAGAAACACAGAGTAGGAAAGGGAACCTTAAAAACTAAGGAAGTGTTTGGAGACCACATGCTGAGCTCTACCATGAGTGTGCTCACAAAGCAGAGTTGCAAAGCAGCACACCACCTCCAGTTGTGTGGCTTTATATCCATCCGCACACTGGGGACATAAATCCATTAAAATAAACCCTAGTATCTCCCACTGGGAAGCTACATCACTGTGCACTCAGCAAGGATCCAACCTTGTACTTGTTCAGGATTTTTTGAAGGATCCCACTGGGTGTCCTAGAAAAGTAATCTTGATTTTATTCCATGTCCTGGGGCTCTGTGCAAGCTGCACATTTCTTCCTGTGTCTGATCTCCTAAGTTACTGACTAATCAATGGGAAATTTTTCAGGGAGAAGAGCAATGTTTACTTAAGAGATTACTCTTGGGAGGATGTCAGCACAAATGAGAAATTGCAAAAAATCTGAACTGACAGCTCTTGCATGTTTACCCATGTGTTTGGCTGTCTTCTGGATATTGGGGAACAGCAGTACCCACAGAAAATCAGAGCAGGACCTACCAAATTCAAGTGATCGACTCAGTCATAAGAGATGTCTAGATTAGCTGTCTCATCTTAATAAAGTGATTTAAAATTTAAATTCTCCTATTTCAAGTGGACTGAGTCCTCTCTGAGTGAGTTGTTGCTATACAATACCAACATGCTTTGCTTTTGAACAAATACTAGGAAAAAAAAAAAAAAAAAAAAAAAAAAAAGGCTATAGGATTAGCCCTGATGACTTTTTTGTCTGACGCCTTGAACTCCTTGTTTGTCATCTGATAAGGAAATTTACGCAAAACTTTATCTTTTTTTGGGTGCTGGGAGGTTCAACCTCTTCAGGACGAAAAGGCCCAGAGTAACAACACAGAATAAATAACTAATATCAAATTAATTTTTGGCAAGGGCAGCTGAAGTTTTGTAATCTTCTTCGGGCCAAATGGAAATCTACAAATGCCAACTCGAGGGTTAATATTTTACAAGCAGGGGTAGTGAAAGGGTATATAAGCAAAGGCTCTTCCTTCAATCTTCCTAGCATTTTTGAGCAATTTTTGCTCACATCATAGTCTGAAACCATGAAGTGGTTAACATTAATTTCGTTTGTTTTTCTCCTGAGTTCTGCCAGATCCAGGAATCTGCTAAGAACTGCACGAGATGCAGGTAAGAACGGATTAATTAGTTCTCTTGGAAGTCTTTGTTCTATTATTTTAATGTCTTTGATACAGTTTCACAAACAATTCTTGGGAGCCTGATGCATATTGAACAGAAAAATACAATTGACTTGGAAATAAACTAAATTAAGAGACAGTGGGGAGACAGGTAGGACACTCAGGACAACTTACCTGGGCAAGTGAGTGTGGTGCCATCACTCTGCAACATCTGTGTGGTGCATGAAAAGATGTCAACGACTCAGGATCCTTTCCTTTCCAGCATGGAAAAAGCAGGTGCACTGTGCTTCCGGAGGTTCTGTCTTTTGACAAGTTAATAACTTAGTGTTCAGAGGAGAAATGGTTGCTGTAACCAAACTTCAGCCACATTGCTTTATTTGCAGTGTTTGGTGGTGGGGGTTACACAAAGGACACGTTTGCTGACCCTAAATACTAAGTGCCAGCAGTCATTTTGAATACCTGAATTAAGTAGCTGCTTACAGAGGTAAATATTCTATTAGAATCAGAGAAATGGCATGCTTGGTTCCCTCAGAAAGACAAGCAAACCTAAGAGTTCGGTATCTGTAGACAAATGAATGAGTTCAAGTTCTTATGCTCATGAGCATCAAAGTCCTGTGAATGCTGAACCCTTGTGAAAATTCTTCATGGCCCAGCACAGCCAGCGTGACAGTGAGCATCACCACTCCTCCTCTCTTTTCCTTCCTAGACCACAAGAGTCCCATTGCCCATCGCTTCAACGACTTGAAGGAAGAGACATTCAAGGCAGTGTAAGTGAACGTTCACCTTCCATCTTCTGATTGGTTTTATTATTTTTTATTCTCTTTCTCGATATTGTACCAAAAAGGGAAAGTAAGACACACGGTATGAGCTCACAAGGAGTGTCTATGTCTCACTGAAAACACTGAGTTAGCTCCTTATCCTTGCTGCAAAACCTAGAAATATTTTAAGACCTGCAAACGTCACATTTACTCTCTTGCTCTCTGGGAAAAGAGCTCCTTGCAAACCTTGTGAAAAAGCCTCTCTTCCTTCTCTGAAAATAAAATAGGCACGAGGAATACAGGTTTGATATCCTTAGACTGAAAAGAAATTATGCTGCATTGAGATGTTGCCAGAAAAAAAAACACAAACAAACCACCAACCTCAAAAAACAAACCTGTGACAGGTTTTCTGAGGCAATTCAGTGATTTTCCTTGAAACTGGTTTTGGGAAGGACAGAGGGCCCTGACAGACACATCAGCACTGGGAGAAAGGCAGCCTGAAGATCATCATTTGTAACGGTGGCCACATCCAGCTTAGGTCACAGCATTCATGAGTTTGCTGGTAAAAGTGACAGGAAACTCCAATCACAGTCTTTTCTGGTTTGTTTCTAGTTTATTATCCAATAATTCTTTTATAGGGAAGGTTAAAAACATGTTCAGACAGGAGGTGAGAACAAGACAAATGTGAGATCTGGCACTATGCTCTGCATGATATTCTGGCTAACTTAGGTGGATGTCATTTGAACAAACAAGTTTAATTCAGAGGCAGCTTTGAAAATGTTGACTGATGTTTCTCATTTTCATATTCCAAACCGTGCTTTGTGTTTCAGTGCCATGATCACATTTGCCCAGTACCTGCAGAGATGTTCCTACGATGGACTGTCTAAGCTGGTGAAGGATGTTGTTGATTTGGCACACAAGTGTGTGGCCAACGAGGATGCTCCCGAGTGCACAAAACCACTGGTAGGCAGTGAATCCTTCAATGCTGCATTTCTCCTTGCTCCATGCAGCTGCCAGGATCACCCTCCTTCAGGACTTACACTGGAACCTTTCATGTGTGGCTGTTGTCACACGCCAATGCTCAGACTTTAGTGCTTAAACAAACAACTTGGTTTTGTCAGGTTCTAAAACTCTGCCTTTAAGAAGTGCCTAAATGATCCCTGGAGCCATATGCTGGAGACCAAATACCAATGCTGAGCTGAATTTGGCACATTCAGCTTAGCATTGCCTGAAAATAAAGGTTAGCATTTCGTACAAAACCCCAGTTGTGAAGTACAGGCCTAATTCTAGGTGTAAAAGCGACCCAAGTGTGTGGATTTTCACACTGGGATGACTCGAAAAGGTGTGTGTGCTCTAATTTAAGGCACTTGGTTCACGAGGGTGTAGAAAAATCCTCTAAAATCAGATAACAAAAGAGGTTTACAGGTATTTAGGATCCCTGGACATCTAGCAGTTTCAACTAGACATTAGCTCTCCCTAAAGGTTTCCATCAAACCCTGCTTCAATTAATTTGAGAATTCAGTTTAGTCAGATTGTAAGTAAAATAAGATCACTGTCTTGCACAGGGTATTTTAAATTATAATTAACTTTTTTCAGTCGAACATTGGACCACATAAAATAAAACTTCATAAAATTATGTGAAAAACAGTAGCTTATTTTGATTTATGGTCTAAATCTTATTCAGTAAAAATGTCTTAACTATTCAGCCTGGCTTTTCTTTTGCAGATCACTAGACAGAACATTGCACAGTCTGTATGTAAGCACTAGCTCTGACCATGCACATCTCCCCTGACAGCCCTCCGTGTTCCTGGATGAAATCTGCCAAGTTGACAAGCTCCGCGACTCATACGGTGCCATGGCAGACTGCTGTGGCAAAGCTGATCCTGAAAGGAACCACTGCTTCCTGACCTTCAAAGTCCACCAGCCAGACTTCATCCCACCATACCAGAGACCAGCTGCTGACGTCATATGCAACGAGTACAAGGACCACCGGGTGCAACTCCTGGGAAAGTAAGGCAAACGGCCCCTTCTGCTTTCCTATGCTGATCACACTTTCTCATTTCATGCCAGAGCAGGCTTTTGCACTCAAAACAGGGGTTAAGAATTACATTTTATAAAGCCTGGGTGACCTTTCTTCCCCAAACCTCCTGAAAACTCACAGTGTTTCCAGTACTGATTGAATAACTTACTCGCTCCAGCTTCCCACCATTCTTGGTGTAATTGCAAGAATGAAGAAAGATAACAGTGAAAATAATAAAAATTGGCAATAAAATCTGGGGAAAGGACCGCAGATGAATTTTTCACACTGAAAACCAGAATCTCCAAATACTTGACAACACATTTTTTAAACAGCAGATGTACATCAAACCAGATGGCTGATAACATCAGGAGTTTACCCTTCACTCAGAGTTACTGAGTCCTGCCTTGGGAAGAGTGAGATTTAGCAGAGCATTTCCCAGCAGCAGGCATCATGTGTCGAAAGTAGATTACTAAACTAGATTTCTAAACAAGGAACAAGTTAGAGAAGCTGCAAGAGGTGTAAGGCCATCTGCTGCTGTTAGTGGAACATGGAACTTACACTTGGCTTTTCCTTCTAGTTTCGTCTACACTGTAGCAAGAAGAAACCCGTTCTTGCACGCCCCAGCGATCCTCGGTCTGGCTGCTGAGTATGAAAAGGCCCTTCAAGCCTGTTGCCCAGAGAGTGATATTGGTGCTTGCTTGGATGCAAAGGTACACCAAATTTGTCACTGTGGGTAAACACTAAGCCACTGAGTGAGAAACAGGCAGAATTTTCCTGTTCATGCAAATCTTTGCATGAGGAACTTGGAGAGACAGGCCAGGATTAATTGTATGCATGGGATGTAACCAGTTTTAATGTGAAAATGTGTGTCTTGTTCCCACAGGCAGCTGTCATCAAGGAAAGAGCAAAGCATATAGGTGTAAAGCAGCAGCACGGATGTCGCGTCCTTGAAAAGTATGGTGAGAGGACTTTCCAAGCAAGGTAAGTTCCAAGCACTTTTTTTGATAAAATGTGGGCTTGTCAAGCTGTGAGTGAGACCCAGGAAAAGCTCAGCTGTGAGAGTTGCAAAGCAATTAAACCATCTCTGGAACCAGTCCAGAAGATGGAGAATTAACTGCTGGAGTGTCACTCAGAACCAGAGATTACAGAGTGTTTGATCCACGCTTTTGCCAAAGCTGTGCCCCCTTCCAGTGCCTACAGCTTTCAGTGACGGACACATCACATCACAAAGTAAGGCGTTACTTTGAACCTTCAGCCAACCAGAAAGTCAGATTTGGCAGAATCAGAGCTGTTAAAACATTTGTAAGATAAAGAAAAGCTTTTACAATTAATGAGTGGATCACCTGTCTGGGCACAGAGAGGTGCTTTCACTCCCTGGCCAGTCTGATACACTAACTAGGATTCTCTTCTACAGACACAGCTTTCATTTAAAGGTATAATCAGGACTGTATCTATCTGTGCCAAGTAATCTGGAGCACTTTCCAGTCACTCAAGAGGGATGGGGAATACAAGGGTGTGATTCTTACAGGTCAGGCAGAACAGAAGAACCACAGATTGGTTCCTTTCTGGCTTAACTGGTGCAGATGTTGATACCCTTTTTTTTTTTTTTAGCCACCAGAAATTAGATGAGAAGATTGAGCAGATTGAGCATTTACTTGAAACAATCCTGACCTACCCCATCATGTGTTAGTGACTTGCAAGGTTTCTGTTCCCTAGAGCGCTTGAAAACAAGTGTCCCTTCCTCCTTCTCTCCCCAGTAAACTTGCTCGTATGAGCCAGAAATACCCCAAGGCTCCCTTTGCAGAACTTGTTAAGATGGTCCACGATGTGAAGGATGTCTACAAAGAGTGCTGTGAAGGGGACATGGTAGAATGCGTGGATGACTGGGTGAGCTCACGGATTTAAAACAAGTTAACATATTTGAAAAATGTTTAGAAAGATAATAATTTGTGCAGCTATGTGTTCACAGTCCAAGGAAGTTAAACTTGTACTCAGCGCTGCTAGAAAGTCCCTCAAGCACTGAAAAGCTCAGGATCAGCACAGTGGACTCTTAATGGAAGTGGGTTTCAGCCCAGCTCCAGATCTAGCCCTGTCTAATCATGAGGACAAGAAGCCATTCCTTGCAGTCTATTCCGTATGTTTGGCCAAAATCAGAACATTGATCAGGGAGGTGGTTTCATAGTATTTATTCACTTCAACTCAATCATAAGTAAAGGAAAAGAAAATAGAGGCAAAAAAGCTGCAATTTTTTTCTCCTGTCCTGTCAAGCATACTGCCATTAATCCAGCTTTCCTGCAGTACCAACAAATGCTAGAGAACAGATTAACAAACCTCTGCAACAGTGAGATGATTTGAGTATTGCCTGGCTGACTGAAACTTGGACACACTTGTTGAACCAGCCTGTTCCACTGCTCTGGGATCATGCTTTGTCCTCTATCAGAGCTGGGCTTCTTGACAGGACAGACAAGGCTCATGGAGCATCCTTGTGACAGAGCACTCAGTGAGGTGCCCTGGCTTTCCAGAGTTTGTGTTCTCAGAGTCTCTAGGACCAGGGAGGGAACCACTCACCCTGTACATCGTGTTCAGCAAACACAGGGCATGCTCATGCCCCAGTTATTTCCCTTTGTGCAAAGGCAGCATTTTTTTAGGGAAGTGCCAAGTAAATAGGTGACCTGAGTGAAAAGGGAAGACTCTGAAGCAGAGAGAGCAGATTAATTTATCTGTCTTTAAATTATTATTTCATATCTTGTCTGATACTATGTATTAATTTTACAGTCAGAGCTTGTGAACTCTTTGTGCTCCAAACAAGATGTTTTCTCAAGCAAAATCAAGCCCTGCTGCGAGCTGCCACCTGTGGAACGGACCAAGTGCATCATGGAGGCAGATTTTGATGACAAACCTGACAATCTTCCTTCACTAGTTGAAAAATACATCCAAGACAAGGAAGTGTGCAAAAGCTATGAGCCCAACCATGATGCATTCCTGTCAGAGTAAGTAGTGCCAACAGCATTCCAAGCTCATTGCCCACCTGAGGAAAGATCTTTGTTGTTACTGCACTGTGCTTGATGAAAGCAGCACATGACTCAGGAGCTCTGTCTGCCTTTCAGGTTCGTTTATGAGTATGCACGAAGACACCCTGAGTTCTCCACACAGCTGATTATGAGGATTACTAAGGGATATGAAACACTCCTGGATAAGTGCTGCAAGACAGACAACCCTGCCGAGTGCTATGGAAATGCTGTAGGTGCAAAGCTTTGTTTGCAGATGGCTGCAATGCTTGGTTGGTACCTGCTGTAAGAGAATTGTGTTGAGAAGCTCCTGCAGAAGAGCAGACAGAAAGCTTTTGGAGAGACTAATTCCAGGGGATGTTAATGTCCTGGTGGGAGATGGAGCAGTCCATGGCCCATTGCAAGGATACAGGGTTATCTCAGACCACAGTAATTTCATTTGTCACACTGCAGTATTTCAGACTGATCTGACTCAACTAACTGTCCAGTGCCTCTGTATCTCAGATGTGATTCTGCTGGTCCTGAGGATGACAATTAATAGCCCAATTATTCTCTGAGCTCCACTGCCTACACCGAGTATGGCTGCTCACGGGTTGTGATGGCAATGTGCAGGACCAGCACACAGAGACACCTCAGCCTAGGTCTGATCTGCACCTCAGTCAAACACAAGACACAGCCTAAGCTCAGTTCCCAAAAGCTTTGGCCAAGAGACGTTCCCCTCATGGCTGATAATAATTCGAAATATTTACTTGATTTAAACAAATAAACAGAAACCCTCACTGTTTAGAAAATAAGTCCAAGAGGTAATTAAATTAAATTTTAAAATGTGGCTGCCTTTTTCAAAGAAGTTTCTGTTAGAACTTGAAGACCCACTGGGGAATCAAATCCTCCCTACACCATCCATGGTTATATGGAAGTGAACAACCTTGCAAAATGAGTATTTTGTAGTTAAGGTTTCGCAGAGGTCAGAAGTTACGGTTGTATGACTGTTACCATCAAGTCCTGCTCTAATATTACTAACAAATTTGCACTTGTTTGCAGCAAGAGGATCTGAACAAGCACGTCAAGGAAACCGAGGATGTTGTGAAGACAAACTGTGAGGCGTTCAATACCCACGGCGAGGCAGAATTCCTTAAAGGGTGAGCAATTCCTGATAAATACTCGGGAGTGTAAGGACTACATCGGCTGCTTTGGGCAGACTGATTTGGTCTTCACTTCTGCTTTCTCTTCAGTGGGCTAGATGTGCTCATAATTGAAGAATGCTCTACTAACAGTCACTTTGATTTGACTCTGTCAGAATTCTGGTCCGTTACACTAAGAAAATGCCTCAGGTATCAACTGACACCCTGCTTGAAATTGGGAAGAAAATGGCAGCTGTTGGCACCAAGTGCTGCAACCTCCCTGAGCAGAAACGCATGTCTTGTTCTGAGCACTACGTGAGTACATGGATTTATTCTTTTCCCTTCTCCTCTTGGAGATTTTTCCTGTTGGCAAAAATACTGAATGCTGCTGAGATGGCAGACACAGTGATTTTCAGAAACACCATGCTAAGCACCTACCTAACAGAATTCCAACTCTGTTCATTTTTTTAATGGATATGAGAGCTGAAATTGGTGGTAGCTTGTGAGGATTTTAGTTAAACTTTGCTTTCCCTCAGAAAGCAGAAGTTCATAGAATTGGGAATCATAGAACCATAGAATGGCTTGGGTTGGAAGGAACCTTAAAGATGATCCAGTTCCAACACCCTGCCATGAGCAGTGACACCTTCCTCTGGACCAGGCTGCCCAGAGCTCCATGACTGAGACTGCTGGCAGCTTGCACTTGGAAAAGCTAATAGCATCCTAAAACCCTCAAACCTGCTGATTGTAGCCCAATGCCCAGACTGTTTGCAGATGAAGAAATGCCTTACTCCAGGAATACCTATATATTCTGAATTTGAAACACATGCCATTTCCCAGCTGCTGTTACATCCGATAGCTTCCCCTTGCAGCTCTGCTACTGTGATACAAACACCCAGCTGCTGTGTTTTTGGGAAGATGTAACTGACCTTTGCCCTCTGCTTTTCAGCTGAGCATCATCATTGAAGATATGTGCAAGCGACAGGAGAGCACCCCCATCAACGAGCAGGTTTCCCAGTGCTGCAATGAGCTCTACTCCTACAGGAGACCTTGTTTCACTGCCATGGGCGTAGACACCAAATACGTGCCTCCGCCTTTTGACCCCATGATGTTCAACTTCGATGAGAAAATGTGCAAAGCTCCTCCGGCTGAGCGCGAGGCAGGGCAGCTCAAGTAAGCTCCAAGAAATATCTTGTAGGGAAGCTTTGGAGGTGCAGCACTTTGGGGAGTGCAGAAGGAAGCTGCACCCTGTATCGTCATCTGACTGGGGCCTCACTAGTGACACAGCAAACCAGATGGAACTTGGTGTTTGCACTGACCTGGTCAGTGTCTAACATGGTGTAGTTTGGAAAAGGCAAAATAGAATGTTTTCTTCACTTAAAATCACTCTCTTAACCAACCAGTTATGTAGGCCCACTGCCAGTGCAAATCTTGAGATGTACTTAATTAAGACAACATACAGATAATTTCCCTAAGTTTTTCCCCACCTGTAACTGAATTAACACAAAACAAACAGCAGGTTGTGTTAGAGTCACAGCACAGGCTCATCCAGGCAAACAGCCCTCATAAATGAGCTGTGCCTGGGGGAATGGGTGCCTTGTAAAATGGGGAATCTGACTACAGCAGGCCAGATTAATTGTGTCTTGTGGCTTCGTTTCCAGATTGCTCATCAACCTCATTAAACGCAAGCCCCAGATGACAGAAGAACAACTGAAGACAATTGCTGGGGGTTTCACTGCCATGATGGAGAAATGCTGCAAGCAGTCAGATGTGGACTCGTGCCTTGGGGAAGAGGTACTTTCTATCTCCTTTAAAACAAAAAACAAACCAAACCACCACACACACATGCACACACAAAGCCTCCCCCCCAAAACAAACAAACAAAAAACCCCAAACAAAATCCCAAACCAATAAAAAACCCAAAAAAACCCTCCAAAACAATGAACACCACCCAAACCACATACACAAGAACCTGGAAACTGATAGGAAGTTGTTCTGCACACTGCTGTGGTCACTTGTCCACGTCCCTTATAACAACTGGCCAGACCCTAATGTGTATCTTGGCTGCACAGGTTATCATCACAGAACAATGTCACACAGAAAGGGGAAGCCCCCTGCTCAAAGCACCTCTAAATCCCAGATTAGATGAAGTTCTCTCAGGCCTGGTCAGAAGAGCTAAATATCTACAAGCCACAGCTGAAAAATACCCAAGTGTAAAATTTAACTTTAGCACACATAAACTTGCTTTTGTGCTACAGATCCTTACAAAACTCTGGGATTGCCAGTAAAAAGTGCATTGCGATCAACTCTCAGAACTGCCAAACAAATACAGATCCACTGGGAGTTCGGCTGAGCATGTCACAGAACAAGCTTATCTGGAGCCATATTGCATTCCCAGGAAGTAGAAATGACAGTCTGCAGCAGCAACCTCACTATATTGTAGGGCACAAAACTATTATCAATACCTTCAACTGCTTATTAATTGAATGCTTTTTTATTTACATCCACAGCAATACATAGTTAGATATACTGGGAAGACTTAGGAGAGGATTTTTTTTCTCTCTAATCAGTTCTAGAAGTTTCTTTTCTACTTTGGCAAAACTGAAAGATACACAACATCCAGGGGCACAGGGTCAGGCAGTACCATTGGAATTACCCTTTGAGCCATAATTCAGACACAAGTTTAAGTTTCTAACAGTTCCTTCTCAAGCACAACCTACTTCTCTCCTTGGTTTCTGTCTCACAACTGTTTGTGTTCCTTTTCCTAGGGTGCTGCCCTAATAGTCCAGAGCAGAGCCACATTAGGAATTGGTGCTTAACCTCAAGTAAGTAACAGCACTAATGCACAAATAGCTTTGTCTGTCAATCTGTCTGCCCCTTCCATCCACTTAACTGCTTTATCCCCAAAAAGCATCCAGCTTCCCTTGAACCACCACCTTGCTTTCCATAATCGTTTTAACATCTGCCACTGCACAGGGCTCAAAAACCTTGAAGTACTCAGCAGTATGCTGACATTTTACAAAATACTCCCTCTTGTCTCTCCAATCCAGGTTGCCAGTGGGAAAAACATGAAGAAAAACCTTCCTGTGTAACTTCTCCCACCCCTTACCCTTTTTCCTTTGGTACTGAATGGATATTTCATGAATGCTCTGTGTTCTGTCAGACTGTGTGCTTTTCAATTCTGTCACTTAAAAAAAAAAAAAAAAATAAAGGCTTTATAAAACTGCACCTGTCCTTGTCTGCTGGTGACTACCATAAGGCAAAGCTCTGCAGTGCTGCCCGCACCAAACAGCTATTCTAAGTAGAATATATCGGCAAAGAGTCTGTACTTCACATTTTTTTCTTTTTATTGCTCTTGGAAAGTTTTTATGAAGCAATATGAAAGGTGGTAAGACATTTAGCTAGATTTAATACCCTGATTCAATTACATGTTGATTTTAGGCTTCGCTTCAGCCATTATAATTACATATTAAGAGAAGTTCCAACGGTGCTGTTTGATCTAAAGAAGACGATTAGCAAGGAGTTCCTCTAAAAAAACCCAATAGATTATTTTTACACCAGCCACAAATCAAGCATCTCTTCATTTGCAAAGAGTTGCAAAGAGTCCTGCTTTAAAATACTTTTCGTGTCTTAGCTCGTTTTTAAAAAGCGTTTTAAATTTTCTCCTGAAAAGCTCACCACCTAAATCATGCCCTTCACTGCAAGAAACTCCCTGGAAAGACATTTCCTGGTCCTAAGCCACTAAGCCCGTGTGATTTGCTGGGACATACTTCATTTCACCGGCCCGGGAAGACTCGGGCCGTGTACTACCCCAGCCGAGGCGAGGCTCCCAACCCCGGCAAAGCCCCCAGTCCCGGCACCTCTCACCTGCCCTGCTTGCCGCTGCCGCTCCCGCCGCGCACGGCGCGAAACCGAAATAAGGGGGTGTGCCGGCCGCTGCTGCTTTTCTGGCCCCGTCCGGCCCTGCCCCGCCCCTGCCCCGCCCCCTGCCCGGCCCGGGCCCGGCCCCGCCCCGCTGCCGGTCCCGCCCCGGAGCCCCCGAACACTTGTGCAGGCGTCCCGGCATCACCCTCCGAGTCTCTGGACGAGAATCCGAGCTCGGTGCTGTCCCGAGAGAGGCGGGGGCCGCGCTCCCGCCGCTCTCCGTCCCGGCGCCCTCAACGCGGCGGCGGCGGCGGCTGCCCGTGAGAGGAGCCCGGTGTTAAACGTGAGGCGGCCGCGGCTTTCCCGCACAGCGCCTGGGCCAGGCCCGCTCGCTGCGTTCGGCCGAGCTCGGCTGAACTCGGAGCCGCTCGGCTGAGCTCGGCTCGTGAGGCCAGCGCGTGCCGGGCCGAGGAGCTGGGTGGGAAAGCGGCGGCTCCCTCACGTTTAACACCGGGCTCCCCTCACGGCTGCCCGAGCCCCTCCCGTTCCTTTGGGCTCCCCTCACGGCTCCCGGACGAAGGGATCGCCGGGGCCATGGGCTGTCAGCTCCCCGAGGAGGGTCCAGCAGCAAGGGGGCAGCCGAGTCACATTTCACACGGGACCAGTCCGTGGTCCGAAGCTGAGCCGAATCGAGCCCTGCTCAGCCGAACCTTCCGAGCTCGGCTGAACCCAGCATCCTGCTCTCATGCCCATTAATTAGCTCGAATTCAGTCACTGCCTGTGAGCTCCTGCCCGACCCCCGCTCCCGTCCGTGTCCGTGCGATGGCCGGGTCGCCCGCGGGATCGGCAGCAGGAAAACACCGAGCTCTGCGGGGTTAACGGGAGGCGGCGCCGCTTTCCCACGCGGCGGCTCGGCCCGGCCCGCGCTGCCCTCAGGGAGCCGAGCCGAGCGGAGCTGAACTCAGCTGAACGCAGCGAGCAGCTCCGAGTTCAGCCGAACCGAGGCGAAGTTGTCCGAAACCGGCAAGCAGTTCCGAGTTCCGCCGAAGCGAGCCGAGCCTTGCCGAACACAGCGAGCAGCTCCGAGTTCAGCCGAACCCAGACGAATTCGCCCGAACCGGCGAGCGGCTCCGAGTTCCGCCGAAGCGAGCCGAGCCCGGCCGAACACAGCGAGTAGCTCCGAGTTCAGCCGAACCCAGACGAATTCGCCCGAACCGGCGAGCGGCTCCGAGTTCCGCCGAAGCGAGCCGAGCCCGGCCGAACACAGCGAGCAGCTCCGAGTTCAGCCGAACCCAGCGCTGCTCGGCCGAACCGAGCCGAGTTGGGCCGAACAGAGGAGAACCTTAAGAGCTCGGCCGAAGCGAACCGAGCTCAGCCGAACGCAGCCTCTGCTCTGGTGACCGTGAACGAGCGCCTGTGATGCGCTCTTAGACCAAAGCACTTCCCCGTTTGTCTGCCTGTCTCTGTTTTCCTCCTGCCCTCCCTGTGCTGTTTCAGCCCGATGAACTTCGTACCCCCGAACTGCTTTGGCTTCTCTTTACCCTCCAGTAAATCCGCTTCTCCTGCTTCTCTCATGTCCCTTTCTTTACTGTATTCCTTTAACAAGCCACCCCTGACCCGTAAGCTTTGTTTTCAGGTAGATTTGGCTCGGTTCGGCTGAACTCGGTGCGGCCCCAACAGCGCCCTTAGGGCGCCCCTATAGCAGCCCTGTAGCGCGCTCTGCCGAACGGCAGCCGCTGCTGCTGCTGCTGCGGGCCCCTCAGCGGCGCTTTCTGAGTTAAAGCGGCGCTGAAGTCGGTCTGGCACTCGCTGCAGTTCCAATGCCGGGCACGGCCGGGCCCGCATCCCGCTGCTGAGCGCGGGCCGCTGTCACGGCTGAGGTGCCACAGCCGCGGCTGCTTCCTGCTCGCTGCCCGCGGCACCTCTGCCAGTGATGAGGCCGAAGGCGCCGACAGAGTGAGACAGCCCCGCCCATCCCCAGCCCTGTGTGCCTGTAGGGCCCTGCCCGCTCCCAGAATGTGCCCGTGTCACCCCACGCTGGCACCCAGCTTTGGTCCTTGATCGTTCTCGGTGAGAAGCGATCCCACCTCTTCCCCGGTCCCGAACGGCCGCTGCTGGCACAGAGGCCCGGCTTGGAGACGGGGCAGCCGAGCCGAATTCCACACGAGACCAGTTCCTGTCCGGAACTGCCCTCCGTGGGCCGGCAGCCCAGCACAACACACGGGGCTCACAGACTGCAGCCCCCTGGCATGAAGAGGCTCATTTCTGCAGCACATTTTATTACACAGGAAAACGAACCTTGATCGACACTTTTACATGCAGGGTCTTCACTCTTTCCTGTAAACAGGTCGATGGAGTCATCCTGCTGCAGCATGGAGGGAACTGAGCCAGCGTTGCACAGACCACCCCTCCTCTGCCCCCAGCACGGCAGTGCCTGTGTGCAGACTGCAGGAGCAGAGCAGCAGAGGGCGACGTGCCAGGGAAAAGCCAAATGCTCCTTCTTGGGGAAACAGCAGCAGCTCTTGCTGCCCCTGCAATGCTCCAGGAGAGGCTTTGGCAGAGCTCCTGTGCTCTGCGCCTGCCCTCACAGGCTCGTGTTTCTTCTCTTTGCTGAGGAGGGGACCTGAGCCACTGAGGGGACTTGGTCCAGATGATGCAAACAATGACCCACTCTATCCCAGACAGACAACCCCTCCCCAGGCAGAGCACACCCACTCCTTACTGGCTTCTGGCACAGTGGCCAGGACGTCACGCAACAGCCAAACTTTAGTCCTTGGTCCTTTCAGACAAATGTGGTGAGCCCATGCTTCCCAGAGCAACACCCGTGTAGCTCCACTTTGGGACCTGCTGGCTGCGAGGGCCGCAGGGCCCAACGGGCTTCTGTGGGCAGGGAACTGCCAGCTCCTTGGTGGCCTGCTGTACACTTGTGGTTCAACTACGGAATGTCACCTCTCAGGGCACTCAGGGACTCCGAAGCTAGGGACAGGCATGCAATGAAGCCTGCACTGCAACAAGGCAGCCATCGGGAACATTGTGACAGCATCTGCAAAAGCTGCTCTCAGCTTTAATTCCTACACAGAGATGCTGCATTCTCCACTGTTCCCACCCTTCCCAGGGAACGGCAAGTGCTGCAGCACCATTACCAAGATGTCTCTTTTCAGCTCAGGCCCAGGGAACAGGAGGCAGAGCACAAGCCAAAGGGACAATGACTTGCTAAGCTGCTTTTCTTCCCCTTGCAAGAAGCCAGGCTGTTGTCTGAGCTTTTTGCTGTTCTTCTCTTTTTAAAAGGTTTTTTTTAAGTTTTATTTCAGCTTTCTGTGTTTATTCTTTGCAATAGTCTTATGATTTTATATAAACAAACTTTTTTGTTATAAGTAACTATTTACTTATGTTTACATTTTTCTCATAAAGAAGAAACTGTTAATAGACTGTTGGGTTGACCAGTGTAGTTCAAGAGGAAGATTTTCTTCCTCCAATCCATAGTCACTACTGAAAATCTGTAAATGTTAAAGTCTGTAAAGAAACTTTCCCCTTTTTGCCTTAAACATCTCAGTGCCTAAGTGTCACTTCTTTGTGTCATGTTGTGACACCAAGCTTTAACCAGAGCCAATGGCTTTCCCAAGGATTATCAGGCACCGTGCTATCCACCATGTCCAATGAATCACGGTTCCAAGCTGTATTTCTCCACGTGACCTGCAAAGCCCCAGCAATCACTGTACTGCAAAGGCTTCTGTAAAACCTCAGGACTCCGTAAAGGTACCAGGGCGTGGGCACTGCCAGGGGAACGGGCGAGGCCTCTGCAGCCCGAAGCAGGGCACTGCTTTGTGACAGCCCTCAGCTGTCCTGGCATTTCCTCTTTGACCCCCGCTACAAGCCGTCATGTCAGCTCGGATGCTGACAGAAGGTGCTCTGGAACAATCTGAAATACGCAATACCTCATGGCACAAGTGAAAGCAGGTCCTGGCTGACCCAGTGCAGTTTCAGGTACCATTATCTCCTGCCCTTCCCCTCAGCCCCAGGTAACATGAACCAGCACAATTTACCTCACAACTCAAGGCACCAAGGTCTGAATGTTGCAGGTCCCCATTGGCAGCAGGGGGGATCGTGTTTCTCTGGAGACTTTGGCAATCAGCAGATCTTGTAGCTGTGGAGGGTGCTCCTCTGAGGAGTTTTTGCTGGCTCTGGCTTTGGGACTTCCAGAGGATCCAGGTTTTTCATTCCAGTACTCCAACTCACACAACTGTATTACTTTTCAGTCGCTTCCTAACCGCCTTTTGTTGGGAAATGCTTCAGCCAAGACATGCCCTCAACACGATACAGCCAACAGCAGCTAACAGGAACTTCAGAGATTCCATGATCTGGCCACACCTTATCTATGAGCAGAGCCAGAATAACCCTTTTACCAACCTTTTTGGTTAACTGCCAACAAACACAAGAAGTAAAAAAACGGGAAATCAGAGGCAATCACTTGTGCACCATCAGGACACTAAAGTGGAGAGCAAGCAACTCCAGTCTGTTGTTCTTAAAGACAGCTCAGCTCGCATTCCTCCCAGCACCACTGCATTAACCATCTAAGCTGTATCCTGCAGCCAGATGCTGCAGCCTGGCAGGGTGTGAAGGAATCCCAGCTGGGACAGGTCTGAGAGAAGCACCCATTTCTCCCTGGGCCGCACACCTCACCCCAAGGTGAGAGAAGGCACCAAAGTCAAACACCTCAAAGCACAGGATGCTGTGCTGCTGCAGCTTGCCACTGTCACCGCCCAGGCCAGCAACGAGGTTCTTACAATCTTTTCTGTGAGCGAGGGCTGCCAGGGCTCTACAGCCACCTGCATGCAAGAGAATTAGGGACATGGATAAATGCTGCAGACATCAGTAGTTTATTGGTATGTTTAGTCAAAACACATTCAGAATGGAAACTTAAAAGTAAAAATACTTTCCACCTGCAACAATTAAACTAGAATCTACTAGCATATAATGCTTGACAAGTTACAGCAATAAAGATGGCAATCCACTGTCTCGAATACCTACTAAAGTCAAGATGGTCAGCCAAGTTTGTTGAAGTAGAACCGTAATGACAAAATACTCCCACCATTCACAAATCAGCGACTAACAGTAATGGTCAGTGAATCCCTTCCTTTGCTCTAAGAGGTACATTTACTATTGAGAGGGTCAAGAACACGTAAGAGTCCACAGTACAGCAGGTGAGCTATCACCATGTAAACATCTCTGGACGATGCTCCAAGGGTTCGTGTCACTTAAACAAGAAGCAAGCCAAAAAGCAGAATGGCTCAGGAGCTTTTTTACTACTCCGTTTTTGTTGTCAATTATTTCCAGTGCCATTTGCCATACAAACGAATTAGGTGGCAGCAAAACACCACAGCACTACAGAAGGAGAAAAAACCTCCAGGCTACACCAACCACACTGGTGGCAAACTGCTAACTGATGACAGCAAATTGTCCGAGGGCTTCAAACCTAAGGAGTGGAGTTGTGTGGCGAGCAGTTCAAGTACTACAGATTTCCAGGTAACAGCTGAAATTGCGAGACCTTCGACAAAAAACCTGAAATACGAAAATGCCAATTGGTAGAAATGTGTCCCAGAAAAAAAAATGCATGAAAGTAGTGCGAGACTTACCATGGAACACAGAAGACCTCAAGTCTGGGAGAGAACAGACAGATGCCACTTCCCCTTGCCTAGCGTACCAGAGAAGATGTGCAAAATCTTCCACGTTACTCAAAACCAACAAATGATTGCATAATCCAGAGACAGACTGCCAGGATGCCCTCCCTGCTTTTCCTTGGAGTTGCCCTTCTTTAATTTGAAGTCTTCCATGTTCAGAAGCAGCTGCAGGCGGCGACACTTTTGCAGGGATGCAGGCACGAACACCCCTTTGCCGCTGAGGCCGGAGCCAGCGTCGGTTGCACAGCCGGGCCCCGGGCCCGCCTGCACTGCCCGCAGCAGCGGCGGTTCATGGGAACGTGCTCCGGGACATTCTCCAGAAACACACCTCTCCACGGAGAGCCCACCAGTCAAACTGCAGAAGAGGATGCCTTCTTTCTATCCAGAGGGCCAGAGCCACGTCAGTGTCAACTTCAGCTGAGAGTTATGTGCAAAATGAGTACAAGTTTTTAAAAAAGTGCAACTGGAAAATGCAAGAACTTAAGAGCCGCTGTTTAGTTCTCTGAAAATTGCAGTATCCCCATTTGATAAGCTCACCTTCACAAAGGATGCTTAGGTCTACCCATTACAAGCTGGCCAGAAGCGTCCATCATTCTGGACTGACTCCTGAGATTCAGGTCCAGGAGAGATTAGAACTCCACTTTCTTTAACTCTGACACTGATTAAAGAAGAGAGACAACCCGGAGACTACTTGGATGCCTTCATCCTCCCTTCCCCCCACTGCAAAAAAACCAGGCAAACTTGTTAATTGAAGAGCAAGGTGGATGATCATTTTAGCAACGTTTACTCATTGAAAGATACTGCAATTTTTTAAATACAATTTTCCCAATTATTTCCTTTAAATGCTTTGCAGCCGCTTGGCTTTGCAGCACAGTACTTCATACACTATACTGTACAAAATCACCAGCAAGACTGGAATGATGTATTCATAGAAGGCACCATCATGCTTATTACATTACCAGAGAACTCAAATACAGTCAAGACAAGTTTCACTGTACAATGCTTCTCGAAGGGGGAAGGGGAACGAGGAGTGTGTTGAGCAGCCATCCCTGCACTGAAGAGGGGCAGATAGAAAAATCTGACATGAGCTATCAAACTTGTTGCCTACTCAGGGCCATGACTTGGAAACTCTGGGTTCTGGTTACAGCTATCTGGATTCCTTCTGGAACAAAGGTGTAGTCTTATTAAGGTTTGTGTGTGTACAGAGGTTGGTCACAGCAAGCAGAGCAGATGCCCGCATCGTTCCCCAAGCTATTCTGTTTGAGTAAGAGGATGAGGTTTTCCCTCCGATGCCTCCTGCAGCTGTCAGTATAAATGAGTTCAGAGGACCCATTAGTGCATTTTGATGAGTGCATAAACACGAGTTTGTTTGGAGCTGAGTGTTCTAAGAAGGAAAAAAAAAAAGGCAAGCTTCTCCAATTGCACAAATTGCACTATTTGTGTTTCCAACAGTAGTAGGCAGAAACGGTAACACACAAAATGTGCAGCAGAGGGTTTTTGACTGAAAGGACCTGAATTCTACCGGGCATGTCCTTTAGTTCAACTTCTGTTGCAGATAGTTAACTGGTCTTTTGTTTTGTTTCTTTTTCTTTTTTTTTTTTTTTTCTTTATTTTTAGTCCTCAATTCTCCAAGTACACATTTATAAATTAAGAGTGCGACTCCTGTTGTGAAACTGGGGAAAAATCGTCCACCTCAATTTAAACTGGAAACCAAAGGATGTTTTCACATCAAAGAAACGATCAGAAGGGCTGTGTCACATTCCAAAGCTAAAAAAAAAAATCAACAAGAATGCAAACACGATGGATAATGTACCACTGCCAAGACTGTCTGCCCACAGTGGAGGTTTCAGCGACGCTGTCCAGTGAAACGGCCTTCCATCTGCCCGGAGCCTCGTCCAGAGCCCAGTTTTTGTGCCATGCCACCCCGCGGAGGAGGTCCTCTTCCGTCCCGGTCGCGCATCATGCCGCCGCCCACTATTCCGCGGGGCCCGCCGGGGCCTCTCTCATTGCGGCGAATATCCCTGCGCTCGTCGCCGCCGCCGCGCGTCTCCCGCTCACGAGCAGCTCTGGTTTTTTTCTCTTCCACGTTCAGGCGCACCTCGCCGCGGAACATTATGGGCTTATGGGGAAAAGCGGCCAAGGCACACGTTAGTCACCGCGGCGCTAAGGCTTGCCGTACAAGGCACATGAGAACTCTGCCCTGGCTCTGGGCCCCAGCCTTCCTTCACACACGCGCCCAAGAGAAACTGTGACCTCTTAAGGGGTCCCTGCAGCACGCAACCTTAGCCCCGCAGAACACCATTTCTACATTGTGCATGCAAGGAACTAAAGTGTTGTCTTTAGCTTCTTCAATGCCAGCTTTAGTCTTTTCACTTCAGGGTTAAAGTTCCTGAAGAATTGCTCTATTAGGTCTCACTCCCACATCATGGGAATGAAAACTGCTGCTTTCTCCCCTCCAGCTCCTCAAAGCAAAACTGCAAATAACTTCGCTCCCTCCTCTCGATCCCAGGGTGTGGAATTCAGAGATCCATGCGATGGACCTTCGAAAGGTTACCTGTTCCACTTTCAGCTAAAGGATCTCTAAAAGTAAGTTCTGAGCTCTGTGTGGAGTATTTGTGTAGAGGTAAAACCCCCAAATTCCACAGGATGCAGTTGGAGGAATGCTGGCACAGCTTTTGAAGCTACACAGTACTCCTGACAGAATGGGTATGCCAAAACTGTTTTTCTTTCAGCTGTTTTTTGAATAACAGAGTCAATGGCAATGCAGACTAGCACGGCCCACAATACTTGTGGTTTAGGGCTTTTGGTCCATCCCTGGAAGGGGATACTCAGTACCCAATGCCAATACTTACTTTTGCAACTAAAATTCGCTGGACCGGCTCAGAATCATCAAATACCACGAAACCAAAATTAGGCAGTTTTCCTCCCACTCCCTTAGTATTTATGCGAAGTTCTACCACATTTCCAAAGCCTGGAGAAACACAAGGGAAGAGACACTTTATCGAAACCTGCAGTGCCAGCTCTACCCTCTGCTCGTTCCAGACATCTGCAGCGTGACACTATGCAAAACCTTACCCATGTAGTGCAAAGCCATGTTACGTGACTTCTTAACACCGTTTTCCATCCAAGTCCCTGCAGCTGGAATCACTACTTACTCATGAAGAACTCTTTCAGTTCACTCTCATCAATATCGTGTGGCAAGTTCCCAACGAAGAGCTGGTGGCTGTCTGGATAGCGAATTATCCGACGATTATCCGACTCGTTCTGCTCCATGTCTCCCCGTCCTACCACCAACACAAAGAGGAAGGTAGAACCACTGAGGTTAAAACTCACACTGAGGTGTGTAAATCTAGATGAAGCATATCCACTCCAGCGGGCCTGGACTCCAAAGCATATTCCCTCATTTCGGGTTGAAGGCAGCAGGCACAGGCAGTTGACGCTCAGCCAAACACGGCACAGGCACAGGCACAGGCACAGGCACGGCCTCAGCAGACACCCGGCATTCACCCGTCCCACGCAGACACGCCGGCTCACCCACGTTACCTGGCCGAGGTCCTCGCGGTGGAAAACCCGGTCTGTCCCTGGGACGCTGCTCGCGCACACGAGGAGGTTGAGACTGAGCTTCAGGTTTAGTTTCCACTCTCGGCTAGAAGAGGAGAACGTGCATTATTTAACACTGGCCCAGCAAAAAAGAACCCCAACCCCCCAAACTCACCGAAACAAAAACCCCCACAACACAAGACACGGGTAAGTGGCATGCACAAAACAAACTCCGGAAGATAGACATCGATGTCAATGTGTTTGGGAGTGGTTTTTCACCTGTCTAAATTCCTCTGTACCAATCCAGGACTGCAGTGTGCATTGATCACTGTTAAAAGGTGCAAAGCAAACATCTCTCAATCGGAGTATCTCCCCAAAACGCAGCTAAGGTGAATTTTCCATGTTTGACCAGGCATTGAGACCCCAACATTCTGTTTTTCACAAATCCCTCAGCCTGACTTAAATTGTAGAGGGTATAAAGCTTCCTCAAGCCAAGCTCAAACTTCATGGATTAGGAGGCAATCCAAGATGAACACAAAGAGATGGGTAAATCACATGTTCTGTCCAAGTCCCCAAGGAATTATTTTCCTCCAGTGCAGAAAAACAATATGAAAACTAACAAAAAGAAGAGGAGAACAAAAGCCTTCAGAAGAGTAGTAAGTATTTCCTGAAATGAGTTTCTACAGACTACCTCTCAGCATACGCTTCAACTTCCCTGATGTCAAGGCCACGATGCTCAAAGTACACCCTTCGTATTCAGGTACTAGAACACCTATTCCAATTTTTTGCAAGCCTCTATGGGAAACAGACAGAACAATAAAAATGTTTCTATGCAGACTGCGGGCCACTGAAGCAATTCCCAGCATTTTTAAAATTCCGTTTTCCATACAACAGTTAAGCAGCTGCTGGTGTGCTGGGTTCTTATCTTAGAAAAACAAAATTATCCTTAGGAGCACAAAAATACACAAGTAGCCTGCACATAAGATTAAACACAAGGTGAACAGCTACAGGCCCAGACTGCTGGGGAGAAGTAGTTTATATTAAATATCTCCCTTATTTTCCTTTAGGATTCATGACAACTCCAGTTCCAGAGTACTTCCCAGGGAAAAAAAACTGGATTTCACATGCGATATGCAAGTCTTACACACCGCATGTCTTAGCCCTCCTATCACTTGTGCTCTACACAGCTAGGCATTAGTCTGTCCCTACAACAGTTCTAGGGTTGCTTTTTCGGTGATCCTTCCTGTTAAATCTTGTTCTGTTGTATTTTGTGAGTCACTGGACCTCCTCTGCCATATTCCACTCACACAGCTTGAGCGTGTCATACATTGCACCTCAAAAGCAAAACTTGATACCTTCAGACACCCATTTCTTGGATACTCATGGCTATCAGGCTTCAACTCCCTCCTTCTGTCAGCCCCAGCCAAGACCTGCCATGTCACTGATGTCCTGCTGTTAAATCCCAAGTTACAGTGACCTTGTGCCTGCTTGGTGTTTCACTGAACTCACTCAGCACACAAGCAGCTGATCTCCCTGGTTGTTTTCTAAGGAGTACCATCCTTTTTTATAGAAACAGGCGCCTCATTGCCTCAAGAGGAAAGCCCTTGTACAGAACTGTGCTCCCCACAACACTGCCGTGATTGGCTGCACCACCAGACTCCAGATCAGGGCTGCCATTTACAGCCCATGCAGCAGCTCACTGCAACTCACATCTTCCAGCATGTCCCAGCAAGCAGAGTGGACAGAAGAACACTGAGTAAGGAGTTCAAGAGACTCAAATTACCACAGGAGCAGCCGAGTATGCCACAAAGCTCAGCCTGGGAGAACTTTGACAACCATTATGGAAAAGGTGGCATTGTCTCTTCAGCTCACGTGGGGAGGGAAAGGGACTCACCCCAAAGGACAAGAATCAGGCCCTGCCTATCCCTGCCCCTCTGCCACCCTATGACCAACAGTGCAGTAATAAAAATGGGAGATAAAAATAACTGAAAATGCTGTAAGGACAAGTCCCAGTTTATCCATGTAGGCAGGTTGATTTCTAACCATCTACGATTAGAAAAAGAGCAAGAAAAGCTGACCTGTTTCACTCCACAGCTGAAAGGAAACAGCCCTGAACTGGTTTATATCCAGAACTGTACGTGTGCAGTCCTTTGAGGAGTTAACACCACAGGGGCTATTTTTAACTTGACAGAAGAGGGAGGGCAAAACTGGAGTGATGCAGAGAAAGGAATGAGCAGGGCAGTTATTTCTTCGTAACATCACTGACACCAGCTAGAACAGCATCTCAAAGGAGCCACCCACCCACCCACCAGGGCATCTTCTGTCCTCATTTACATGCACAGTGTCTGGCACTAACGGATCCATGAGAACAGGAAAAAGCCACTACTGATTTGCAGCTTCTTGTTCAGGTGCCTTTTCTACCAGATTTCTACACACCATGTCTAAAATATGTTCAAGAAAAGGAGCTCAGAACTGACTAACTCTGGCTACAGAAGAGCTGAGAGTTGAAATTCCTGCCATGTCAGTGTTGTTCAGAAACTTCCACACCCCAATACTTAAAACATATTGTCAAAGCAAAAGACATCAAAGGCACAAAGCATGTCAAGCAACAGAGGCAACACAGAAGAGTCTAAGAGGACATCTATAAGCGATCTCCTGCTCTCTAGGGCCGATCATTGGAAATTATTTTTGCAGCCACATTACAACCATCCACCCTCTCGGTGGCAATCAAAACCAGGAAAATCTATCCTACACTAAAAACCCACAGCTTTTACGGGTTAAATACCACCTAAGTGTTACCACCTAACTAGCACCTAAAGCCCTGTTTAAGCTGATGAAGACAGACAGCCTTCCCAACTCATTACATAGCCTTTATTTGATGTCCATAATAATCCCAGCAGACCAGAAGCAACACCATGTAAGGTGTTGGGGTTTGTTGGGTTTTCTTTCATTTTTCTCTTTTTCTTCCCTGTTTCTTTTTTAACATGCATTTGGCTGAAGACTAGTCCTAGACAGAGATCTATCTGTTACCACAAAATTGAGAAGAAACCAGTGCAAGAACAGCTGCAGCAACCCAGCTATTCTACTGAAAATTGCAGCTTTTCAAAAAGGTTGGACAGGAGCAACTCCAGACACAGCGCTCCGGCACAGCCTATCAATGCACAGGGGTGAAGGACACATTTTCTGGTTTGAGCACTTTTATACAGATGGAGGAAGCTCAATTGAGAGTCTCAGAATGTCTCACACCACCTTGGCACGAGCAGGACATAAGCTGTCACCAGGTCAAACTTGCTCTCCTCTTTTCCCTCCTCACCCAGTCAACCTAGGAATGGGAAGATAGCATTGTCCTGGCAAGGAAATGTGAATCCTTCCATTCCTCACACAGTCATAAGTTGGTACAGGGTTCTGTGACAAGCTAATTATCCATGGATAATGAAATTGAGCATAGTCTGTGGATGTTAGCCTTACAAGGCAATCTTGCACCTCCAAAATCGTGCACTCTCTTTTTCCTGCTGGGCCACTTCCATCTATGCCCTTTTCAAACACGCTTCAGAAAAGTACCATTTGCAGGGAATTGGTCTTTCCCTTTAAAGCAAACTATATGCCATTAAGTTAGGTAAAAAACCCCCAGGAGTGATCTCCTGTCTCCACAAGAACAGATTTTACCATTATCATCACCCAAAGTTACACCTGCTACAAGTTGGTGCCTTTACTTGCGACAAGGAGGTGAGCGTATTAACATTTAAGACACAATTAATTTGTGCAATTTAAGTCAAACAAGTCGATCTGTTAATTCAAAAAACTGAAGCAGTTTGCAGAAGTAATGAGACAATCCAAGGTGTTCACAGATGGGTTACCTGTGAGACTGGTGCTTTAACATGGGGTGGAATTCCAGAGGAAGAAACAGTACCACTAGGAGGCAGGTTTTTACTGGTCACTGAAGCCCAAGAGAAAGCCTGCAGGAAATGCAACAAACCTAGGCTACTAATCATGGCAAACCACTGACATTCCTACAGGGAAACTCGTCTGCTAAAAACACACTTTGGGTTCATATCTGACTATTAAACAACGGTTGTGCAAGTATTACAATGGAGGCTTGGCAGTTCCAGCTGTCTGTAGATTCCACTGGCATGGAACAAGCATGTACCGTGCCCACTGCGGCTACTCAAGTGAGCCCAGTGCCCCTGGCATTCCCACATCACTGCTTTCCAGGATGTAACCAAACCTAGCACTGAGAACCCTGGAGTGTTAACATGTCTTTTGCACGAAGAAAGGAAGTGGATGCCTGAAGTTACAATCAAAAATGGAGGAGAGAAAAAGGATTGGAAAAAAATAGGGGAGACACACTGGAGCTGGAAAATGACCTCGCTCCAGCTCTCCCTGGCTGCTCCCAGCACTTTGCAAGCCCACCAGAGGACGCACTCTGGGTGTGCACTCTGGTTTTTAAGATTAGGCATCCTGCCTCTAAGGAGACATCACTGCCCCCAGACTGATTTGGAACCTATGCTGCAGCAATTTTGCAGGTGTCAGTGTGTTCCATTTCTTTTCACGGAAAGAGCAGCGGTTTCCATTGTATGAGACTTTTGGTGGTGGCAGCTACAGCTGTTTTCTTAACATGTTAACTGCACATTTAAAAATGTCTACACGTGCCTATACCCACACAGACATGGTACAAGAAGAACTTAAAATCTACAGCAGGTGATGAGCAGCACTTAAAAATAACTTTCTTCTCCTTTTTTAGTGAAACTTCACTTTTTCACAAGTTCAGTGGTCAAGCCTAGTTGTTCATACAGCATGACACTAAAGAGAGGTACCAGTTTAGCCACCCAAAAAGGCAAAGTTTAAAGGCCAATCTGGTTTCCATTTGCACTTAGTAGCAGAGATGTGACTTGTAACTAACCTTTGGTGGTTCTTGCGGTAGCGAAACAGGTTCTACGGGAGGTGGAGATGGAGATTTCTCTTCTAGCTCCTCGAGAGTCTTTTCTTCTACGTCAGCTTTCAGCTCCTCAGCTTTTGTTTCAGATTCCAATTCCGGCTCAGGTTCATGAGAAGATTCTTCCAGTGCCTCCTCTATCCCATTGCTACAATAGTCAAATGCATTTTATGAGCTTATCAATTGCTCTGCATTTTATCACATCCTGCAAGCTGTGCTGTGGCAACAGCTCTGCTATGAAAAAGGTTGTTGTGTCTCTATTTGCTACAACATGGTTTGTACATATACAATGCAGTGAGAAATGAAGCTGTACTGCCCTGCTGGGTACAAAACCAGATTTTCCTTCTGCTGAAGCAAAGACATGTTCTACAGCTCTCTGCAGAGAATCACACAACCTTTTAACCCTGGAGAATAGGTGCTCAACTCAAGCACTGCTGCTTCTAAAAGAATACAAACACAAGCTACACACATAAACAAAGCCAGTTCTGGAATGAAACCTACTGTTTCTTTACCAAGAGAAACACAGCTTCACAGTTAGACAGCCTTCTTACCAAAGCAGCTGTGAGTCCCACCTACAGAAAATGACATGCAACTTTTTCTCTGCTCTGTGTGGTTGAAAGGTAGGGGATCTGAATATCTTCTCTCTTTAGCCACCCCAAAATCCTACCTTACCTCCAGTCACCTCTGTCTATACAGCTCCTGCCACAGGTCACATGCCCAAGTGACTCTATGATGAGCAATGCCTTTACAGCCTCTTTCCAAATGACACAGTAACCCCACAACAAGACCTGACTTCATGCTTTCAGGCATCCAAAACTTTCTGCATTATCTTGAGCAAGCCACTGCCAGCAGATAACACTTTTCCATCCAATTTCTCACGAGAAGCATTAAGTGACTTTGTGTTTAGTATTATCACTGATGCACTCAGCAGGTATTGTCTAGTGATGTCATACATGATTTTTTAAACAGGGGAACCAGAAAGTTGGTTCTGGCCCTCATTACACCAGTCCCGTGCTTCAAAAAAAGCACAGGGTTTGGTGTTGCTTGTTTCTTTGTGTTTGCAGGGGTTATTTGGTTGGGGGTTTTTGCATTTTTCTTACAAAATCATAAATATCTTTTTTATTTATTCTTGCTTAGATTTGCAGACACTCAGGTCAGAGACCTCTCCTTCCAATACAGCTGTACAGCAGCCTCTCAAAAAGGGCATCCTTCTCTCAGTTCCAAGCGACCTCCAAATTCCAGTAACGTATCAAGATGTCCCTGCTCAGTGCAGGGGTTGGACCTTAAAAGGTCCCTTCCAACTCCACCTATTGTGTGATAAATGATGCTGTTGTTAACACACCTGTGACATTAAGTCACATCATATGAAACGTACTGCTCCAAGCCTGAATAACAAAGATTCCATTAAGTGTGTACATACATGTGGGTTGCTCCTTTCTCATCTCACTTTGGAGACCAGAAGTGAAAATAACTAACAAACATAAAAAATACCCCCTCTCCTCTCTTCAATAAAAAAGCAATGTCTCAAAACAATGTAATGTAAACTCAACACAGATCCCTATGAAGTGAAGTGTATTCTCCTAATCTGCCTGTTAAATCACATCCAGAACCTAGAGCCAAAGCAAATCTGCCTGCCGTTTTCACTAAAAAAGCAACTTCATATCATAAAAAGGACTTCTTACGTTACAGGATGGTTTTCATAGTAAGTACTGCTTGCATTCTCTTGCACAGGTTCAGGTGATGGTTGCCTTTCCTCCTGCTCTTCTTCCACCTCTTCCTCAGACTCTGACACAAAAAAGAAACTTGTCATCTCACGGATCTCCGCAAGTGTACACAAGCCGCAGTTAAAATGAAAGCATGTTAACTTAGTAACAACCAGAACAAAGCTTCACCAACAAAACGTGGAAAAAAAGCAAAAAAAGCGAAATAGCTGCAAAAAAAGATGCAAGAGCCTGCCTCTTAGTCAAGAGGCCTGGCTGTTTACGATTTTCACAAAAGAGGAAGCCAGAGACATATTACTGCCAGGAAGTTCTGGGAGGAGGTTTTGAGGATCTTTCAAAGCAGTAGCTGCTTTTCATATGGTGGCAGTGAAAGAGAAAGACTGCAGTATTACCTCAGAAATCTCAGTACCTCAGACTAAGAAGATGAATCTCAAATACAAGGATGATTGCCTGAAATGGTCTGTTCCACAGACTCAAGAAGAACAAATTCCAGAAAGCACCCAGTGAACACACGTACATACATTCTGGCTGCACTCTGATTGTTCTGCCTCATTGAAGAGAGGGGAAAAATCCCAACTGAGGGGATCCAATTCAGCCCTCGAGTAGCAATGAATTACTGAGTCCGATGATAACATGAAAATGAACTATGTGTCATATTTGGAAACCAGTTACTTTTTCTTCAAATCACGTGCAAATTTGACTGATCACAGAACACAAGCGTGCCTGCTGCAGCTACGGCAGCACAAGTCCTGTGGCTCACTGCTTCTATTCTCGGTCAAGCCTCACCCTCTGTGAGCCAGTTCAGCCCTTCAGGGAACACAGCACTACTACAGGACCTTCATTTTCCAGAATGTTTTGCACCAGCAGAGCTTCAGTAACAACAGCTCTGTGCCCCACGAGAAGGCAACCCAGTTTGCATCCCAACATTTCCACGAGACACTTCTGGCAGCTCTGCACACAGGAGAGAGGAACAAGAATGACACAAACCCGACGCATGCAGTCCTTCCCACCTTCATCAAGTTCTCCTTCTGAATCCCCAAAAACTTCATCTTCGTATCTGAAGATGTCATTATGGACATAGAACTTGTTTGGAACAGATCCCTGTGAAAGAGGAACATGCAGTGTTTAGCATATATGGAGTATCAGCAGGCAACAAAAGGATGGACTACAGATATAAGTTTCAGTGTACACACAGATATTTTGCAATAGGACTATGTCACTAAAGCTTTTTTCCCAGTTATTTTTATTTTGTTCTCTAATCAAACAATTGAACAGTAGCTCCTGCCCAACTGAAAAAGGAAGTTTCAAGAGGAATAAAATCCACTAATTTTGCTAAGTCACAGCAATCATAGGTTTTAACTAAGCATACAGCTCCTCAGTTTCATTCAGGAATTTCAATTTTCCCTGTTACAAGAACTTTACAATAAAACCCCTGAACTTTCATGGGGTGGCCATAAGCTTCCAGCACTGTGCAGGGAAACAATGGAGAAATTCAACATGAACCTAAAACACTCATCTCCAACCACACAATAGTTTGTGATGCAGTGGGGGGAAAGACATAGAAAGAACACAAGACACCTTTTACCTGTACGCAGCTTTGCTCTCACCAAGAGCTGAATTTGAGCAGTATCTTGTGCAACCCGTACTCACGTTTGCCATTAGACTTGAAACTACACAACTGCAGCAGAGATTTATCTACAGAGCTGAACCTTATTTTTTAAAAAAATTATTTGCGCCGATGGCAGCTCCCAAACGCAAGCTTCAATGTTCTTTGTATTACTGCTCCAACACCTCAAGTCCAAGGAAATAAAACAGCTCAGGATACACTAGTTTCTCTACACTGACACACTGTGACGCATTTAATGATACCAGACCAATTTTTAAAACCAGAATCTACTTTTTTGTCCAAATATGAGAAATTGTAGCTACAGGTGAGGTCAGTTTTTTGCCATCGTTATTTGAAGTTTGACACAATCTTACATATCCTTACTTCTGGAGCGAGCACAAAGGTCTGCATGAACTTCCTCATCGGTTGCCCGTTGTTTGACAGCTCTCCCATGACCTGCACGACCACCCCATCGCTCAGAGTGGCATGAGCATCCACGTGACGGATCTTGGTATGGCACTCACTGAACTGCAGTGACATCACCTTCTTGTGGATCTCCTAGAAAGAGACATTTTAGCTGCAGTGACTTCTGCACAGAGCTTTACACCTTTCACCTACCCGAGTCTCAACTAACCCCAGAGGAGCACTCCCCTGAGGCTCAAAAGATAAATGTGGGAACCAAGAAGCGTCTTTCACTGAGAACAGTCTTCCTGAGCTCACTTAACTTTTAATTGGAAGTTTTTCACTAGGATTCAAGTATTTCTCAGAGTAGTCAAACAGCATACAACTTGCTATCTAAGTTTTCCAGCTGTTATAAAATCTCTGACCTATTTTAAGGCTTTAATGTTTTTAAGGGCCTGTGAAAGGGACAGGATTTAGCTTGTGTTATAAAAATAAAGAAAACCTCCAAGAATACCCAACAACAAAAAACACCAGCCCCAAAACAAAACAACCCAAACCAACCCTTTACACATCATCAAAGTACCAAACATCACAGGGGCGGGGAACATCCGCACTGCCAAGATTTTTGAGCTGCAAATGAGATTCTGCTGGTGAAGGGAGAAGAAACCAAGCCTGCCCTGGACAAAAAGCCACACTGCTCAAAGATGCGGCTGCCACATGAAGAGATGTCCTAGGGGACAGACGATTCCGACAACGCAGAACAACCAAAGCAATCCTCAATTCACTTCATTCATTTCTTCAGATAGTTATGTTCCACTTGAACAAAACTCCACTCACACAAGAATTTCAGGAAACTCACAAAGGTCATTCCTTTCCTGAGGAATTACTTGTAACTAAAACAAGATATATTTATAGCCCAAATCTATCAGGTCCTTTGGATTTTGTTTCCCATCCTAAAGGTATTTTCTGTGGCCCAGATGCGAAGATGAAGACTCAAACACAACTGCCAATGAAAGCAGAAACAAGCAAACAAACACCCCCCCAAGGCAATAAATTCCTATCGGTCTCTGCACAGGAAGCAGTATCACAATCCATTACTCACCAGGTAAAAACGTCAAAGTCACTGGTAAAGAAAAAAACCTTGATTTATTCTGAACATTAATGAGGATTAGAGGACAAATGTTAACACTCACAGCTTGACCATACACCGCTTCTTGTGGTTTCCCACTGGCATCCAGTCCTCCATGAACATAAGAAGAATTCCTGCCATAAAACCTGGAAGCAAAGAGATGTAAAAGTCAGAGAAGTGAAAAAATAGAACCACATCAAGAAAGCATTTTAGCCAACAGTTGTCGAGCTCAATGCTTCACAAATTTCACCAGATTCAAGAGGCTCCAAGAATACAGGAACAAACAAACTTAATATTCAGCAAGGCAGTTTGCCCAAGGTAGCACAGCAAACTCCTAAATCAACCTCAACCTTCCACTTGCTTCCTTTAAGGAAGGTGGCCATTTTGGCTGGAAGGTTCCTCACCCTCAGAATCCCCTGCCTCTAACAGAGGCATCAGCCCAGCCAGGTACAACTCTCCTGCCACTCCTCTGAACCCTGTTCTCTCCACAGCCCTGGCCAGCACTGAGCTCGTGGTTTTGATATTTAAATATGTACACTTGCTTCCAAGATTGTCCTTGCATTTCAGAGACCCTTTAGCACTTTCACTTCATTTCCACATTTTGAGCCTAGAATACTCTGATCTAATTTGGATTGTTACTGTCAGCTTATAAAGCATGTGACAAATGCTTTATATTTCCAGTACATTTACATTAATAGAAAAAAACATTGTAGCACCCTGTGTTTTTATTTAGGAGCATGCTTTGCCTTGGAGGTGATTGCCATGAGGTCCAGATGCTAACATATACCCTTCTAATCCACCCTGGTACTGTATATATGAAATAAAATTGTCATGAAGTACTTCTATGAACTCAGTGTCACTCAGAGTGGCAAGAATACTGAATATTTCTCTCTACTTGAACAAGCCAGTGCAGAGTGTCAGTGTACAGAATTAAACCTTAGAATTCCACATTTGCCATTTCTTGGTTTATTCTACTGAACTTAGAAACTCTTTTTAGTTCTACTTTTGTGAAAATACAAGCCCAACTGTTTTACTCCCTTGACTGTGTCCAGAAAAAAGTCTGGGAGAAATTAGATTGTTTTCTTTAATACCAACCACATAATCATGATTTTGAGCACGGCCCAGCGCTTCCTAACAGCAAGGAAATACAGAAACGTAGCTAAAGCAGTGCACAAACAAACAGATAGGAAAACATCTTTTCTCTAAAACATTTCTCTCTAAATTCCCAAGCAATCTCTCTCAAACTCAGCAGTTTGTACTAAGGGCCTTCACAGGGGACCCACAGTTTTAACTTGCTTTTAAGGAACTGCTCAAAGTCTCTGGGTGGTAGAGTCCACAATTAAATGGAATTAAAGACTTTTGGTCAAGCGGCCAGAAAACCCTCACAAATTCAACTGAAATGCAACAGGCATTCAACCACACTAACGCCCATTTAGAGGACAAACTGATCTCTGCTGCTCCTAAGGCCTGGGCAAGCTTTGGATAAAAAGCGGCAACAGGATCCTCTGTGTTCTTCTCAAGCTTTTAGTAGGATGAAACTTTAACTTGAACACTTGTTGTCCCAACTCCCTCGCCGCTGCAAAGAGCACATTAAGCACCAGGAAACCAGGGAAACCTGAATCTTTTTGTGGCAGAGAGCAAGCTGCTGTTCAGACTAACAGCAAGATACAGAGGGAGGATAAGATGCCCTCCCTGGAGAACAACATCACTCAGAAGAAAGGTGCAGCCAAAGAACACAAGGGCAAATGTCCTCCGTATCTGAGCCTGACCAGAAGAAAGGGGCAGTGGTGGCAGAGACTGCAAGTGGCTAGAAAACATTTCATACAAGCAGCTCCAGAATTGGGTAAGATTAAATCAAACCAGATTAAAAACCTCTTGGACACTTCCTTGCAGAGGTAGTTAAGAGAAATTGCACGGACGCTGCTGTTAGTGACCCTTGTGCCACCTTTCAAGGGGACGGAGAATGTTTCTGAGCACACAGTAACACGTGCACCAGGGGAGCTTGCTCATGAGTATCTATCCAGCCTCCCCATCCTCAGCAGGTATTGCTGGGATCTGTTCACGTTACCATTCTACTGCCTCAGAAGCAGCACATTTTTCCACAGAAAAAATACCTTGATAACATGCCATGCATCCACATTATCTGACTTGGTTCCAGAGCCATGGGAGTTCGCAGTAAGATGAAACAGCTTTTCCAACAGCCCAGAAAGTTAGCCAGGTCCATCTCCTCCCACACTCAGAAATGAATGTCTGATTGACAACAAATAGGACACACTTTTGTTCAAAAACATTATCACTTGGTGAGTGCAAGTGTTACCTGTGCAGGAAGTCAGGAGCTTTGTTTAGCAGAGTGTAGTACTGTCTCACAAACTCCCGCCCTACGAGCAGGGGACTTGGCTTCTCCATCACCATTTCTTTGGTACTCAGTGTCAAATGCTGTAATTGAAAATATTCATGTTAGTTTGAAGGCACCCCTATGTATCACAACTTCCTCATAAACGGATTAACACTGTGATATTAGAATTGAAATAACTTGTTATTTCAATTGTTAATTGAAATAACACAGGGCCTTAATCCACCAGAAAATACTCAACCAACTCAGGACACCCTCTCCCACATCTTTTGAGTAAATAAGAAAATTTCAGTCGATTCACATGCTCCTTTGATGAAAAGGGAAGAGTGGATACAAAGTCCCTTACAGAACAGGTGCTTTGAAAAACATAAAACAACACCCTGAAATGAACGAACAAAAACCCTGTTAAAAATCTCTTGCACCATTTATTTACCCCTTTGGCTGACGAATACTTAAACAACCCAGTCCAACAGCCCTGCCAAGCAAGCAGGAATACACTCTCTTAAGGCAGCTGGTACCTCTGCTTCACAAGGCTACTGTCACATCTGTAAGATGAAGACGGGACCACCGACATGAAGTAACCACGTGGGCTGGACTCGCATTCCATGAAGACAGGGAAGGGAAAGCTTAGTGCCTCAGAAATGACCGAAGTCTCAGATACTAGTTGTCCAACCCAACTGCATTTCACTTCTGTCATAGAATCATCTAAGTTGGAAAGGACTTCCAGGGGGTCACCCGCTTCAACCTCCTATGCTCCTACCAATCCCTACTGTCCTGCAGATCATCCATGTCACAAAATAATCCTCAGTACTTTAAAGCACTTTTTGATGGCTTGCCAGTACCCAAATGTTGCTTTTGCCAGCTCAATTAACACTACCACTGTCTGGGATCATGAAATTCCCTCCAGGTCTCACACAGATGCTTCATTTACTTTCTTTCTCCAAAAATTAATGTCTATGCAAGGCAACAGGCAAAGAAGACCAAGTCAAAAATCCAGGTTTCCAACTTGGGAAACAATCCTAGAGTAAGATTTTGGGTTTTTTACCAAAGTAACAACTCATCAATCTAAACCAAGGGCCAAATAAAAGACTGTTCACAATTACAGCCAGACAGAACATAAAGCATATGAAGTGAAAGTGGGAGATGAACCTCAGCTTAAGAAGGGCCTCTAATAAAGGTAGAAGACACACAGGAACAATGCCATGAACATGTGAGATCCTGCATTGTAATGGAACTCCGAAGAAAAAAAGCCCACATACTTGGCTCAAATAGTTTACACTTCACAGACAACCAAAATTATCTCAAGCCAGCAACCCAAGCCACAAGACAATACCAAGAAATACTCCCAAATGCACTTAGTCAGGAATCACACCTGAAACAACAGTCTTAAAAACATGCAGGTAAGACAGAAGGCAAAGCCTGAAACACAAGCCTTGAACCTGGAAATAAGAAATCAGCAAACTTATGACAGGGTTATCCAAAACCTTATTGTAATATAGGGTAAAATAAATAAACCCTTTGATATAAACTCAGCAAGATTCTGGAATGCACTACTAATTTTGCCCCAGAGGAAGCCCCAGAGGAAGTAATTATGCTAATGATACACAACACCAAATGTCAAAATACTAAGGGACATCGAAGATTTGAGCCCTGTGCATGCTCAAAGCAGGAGCAAAGGAAAGAAAACAAAATATGAGCAATTTGAGGATCTTCCCAACACAACTCATACTACAGCAATGGCACGTACTACGAAACTCTACTTTGGAATGAGCCTTAAAAGAAGAAGAACATCTTCGTTTCTACAGGTGATGCTATCCTTTTTTTTTTTTTTTTTGTTCCCCTGCCTCACAAGCAGATGACGAACACAAAATTGGTGACAGGATCTTCACCGTGACTTCTTGGGAGAAGACACAAAGATGGAGCCTCATCAGGGTTTTTTTAAAGAACCTGTTAAAAAGCAGGTGATAGCCACCACACGTTCTTATTAATACAGCAATAGGCAAAGTATACTTGTTAACAAACTGCTGGCATAGCTCAGTGAACACTGAAAATGTCTCTGGGCACGAAACATAATAATCTGTGACAAATCATTACACTACAGGAGATCTGTATCACACTACATCTTCTCATTGGAAGCTGCCCTATCTCCTCACTGTGCACCTCTTCCAGATCTCAAGTGACAGCATCGTTGATTTACATGACACCATCACATAATTTGAGAGGATGTCTCAGTACAATTCTTCACCTGTCTCAGTATTATTTCCGTTCACTATTTCTTCAAAGACCTCAATAGGGATAGCAGGGCCTTAATGAACTGTTCAGGTCTCCCAGGTCATTAAAAGGCAGTGAAATAAAATCAGAGGTACTCCTTGCTAGCAACATGGGTGCCAGGAAACCAGGTTTCCAAAAAATGGTGTCCCAATTAGTATAGCACCTCCCTGAAGTCAAGGACCCGAGCCTTAGCAGGCCCAAGGGGTTTGGAGGTAAAGACACCAGCGAAATTTAAGCAAAAAGTCAGGGCATGAGCATCAACAATTTAAACAGGCCAGATTTACAGAGAATGGTATCTCCACGGCTTACCAGGCAACAAGGGAAGCCCCATCCATATCAATACTCGATAAAAGCTCTACTTCCAGTACACACTCAAGAGTTAGTGAATAACAAACTAAGAAAGAAGACTCTGAGTACTCTTCTCAGCTGAATGTAATGAGCCTCATTCTTAGATCAGCCTGAGCAGCCATCGAAATGAGAACTATGGCTCGAGGCACTCACGTACTCACTAGCCAGAAACAAAATACTGCTGTTAGTCTGAGATCCCAGCACTGAGGTGGCAATTGCCAGAAATCAAATACACTTACCTCCTGGCTTCTTTATGGTGCAACTGCACTGGTAAAAAAATCCCTCCGGCATGCACAATGGCCAGAAACAGTAAGCCACATGGACAGGGTAACAGCAACACCCATGCAGCTGCTGCTCATCCGCAGGCACTGCAGCACATAACAACTCATCAACAAGATTTAACTTCCACCTTATCCACTACTTCCAATTCCTCTGCTACCAGGAAGGCACACTGGATTTCCAGTGCTTTCTTCAACCAAGGAGAATCAGGAGCCACACAAAATATTTTGCAGTATACTTGTAAGCTAAAAGGCTCAATGCAACACGGGATCTCTTTCTTCCCGAGACACCACTCAGAGCTGAGGACTCCAAAACTAAAAAACACGCACAGGTGGCAGTGAAATACTCCCTGCAACTTCCACCAGTGCGACTCAAGTTTATAACAATAACTTCAGCCTACAGACAGGATTTCTTTCAAGAGAACAAAAACAACGAGAGAACTGGCACAGAAATGAACTATTTGTTATTTGCAGGCAAAAAAAGCAAACAAACAAAAGCAGAAAAGATAATCTCCTCCAAAGAGCAACTGCATAGTACTGAAGTTCACCTAACACCTTCTGATGGCCATGACAAATAAAGAAGGAATCAGCCTTTGCAACAAGGTGGAACCGCTGAGGGCTAGTGGGAGAAGGTACAGCCCACACGGAGACAATTGTGCTCAAGTACATGACAATCAACTACAATCATTTCTCATGCCCACACTCAAGTAAGAGCATGCAAAATCATTCAACCTGTAATCAGCTTTATACACAAAACTTCATTATGCTGTGTTTGTCCCTTCTTTAGCTGAATGAAAAAAGAAAACCAACGAGCAATCAAACCCCAAATCATGATCCATCAGTTTGCACAAGAGGGCAGCAGCAATTTGTGAACAAGTAGTGAAGACTGTTACGTGTTGAGCAGTGAAATGTTCCCTGGCATGCATTTTGCTCAATAAGCAGCTGGGACATTGGCAAAGCTTTTTTTGCTAATATACATATAAGCATTCTCATTATTATTACTATTATTATTACTTCCCTTGCCCTGTAGGAAGCAGAAATATGACTTGTCATCTGTGGCAAAGCACTGTTACCTGAGGCCATGGCTGAGCTATACAATGGTGGCTACATGCTCAAATTTAGGTATCCAGAGAATAAATTTTGGCACAAAGTCTTTGGTTGTGCCCAAAGAGGAATTCCAAAGTCACTTTTATCCTGTTTCAAGACAGACCAATAATAGTGAAGATGCCTGGACATTTCATCAAATCTACTTGGGAAAGGAACAACAAAAAAACAAACAAAGCAGAAAAAGCTGAACTGAATTCTGACACTAGCTGAAGAAAGCGTCACCTGAACTTGAACATAACCTCCACCAAGAGAAACTTTTAAGCTTGGCAAGGGTGCTGTGGGCCTCACCAGCTGTTTTAATAAAAAACTACAAGCAAATAAAATGTTACTTTATTGACAAACAAATTTCATCCTCTGAACAAGTCATCCATAGGACAGTTTGTCCATAACTACGGGCACACAGACATCAAGCTATCATTTCATATAAGTCCGCAACAGCAGACTTGGCTTGTTTGTATATCCACAAGTTTGCAACTCTCATCCAAGTCATTAATCAGATTTGAATACACCACTAAAAATGAAAATAAATTTGAGAAAAATATTCTTGCAAATCAGGAAAATGTTCCCCACACAGTGGGCACACTAAGCAAAGCCCCAAGGGACACAGTGCCACATCACACACCACTGGAGATGAAGGATAACAGAAGGGAAGGGGAGAGCAGCTTTCACCATCTTGGACACACTTCTCCTGAACCCAGATTATCATTTTTAAACCGTGTTTCTTACTCTAGACAAGCAAAAAAGAATGCCTTACAGGCCGTGCTTGCTCCTGTAATCCACAGGCACAAATCAAGATGCCATCACTGCCACAGACGGCGCGACAGCCACACCTCAAGTACAGCTAAAATCCAAACTGATAGCCAGCAGGCCCAAGGCAGGGCATTCCATACACAGCCCTGCAGAGGCTGCTGGGTACCCCGTGGAAAGTCAACGCAGCACAAACTGCAAGGAAAGAAGTCCTGAAAGGCAATCAAAAGTCCCAGCCAACAGTCCAGTATTGAGGGGCCGTCTCTCTGTCATGCTCTGCAAGGTCAGCACTCAGAGCATCCTCCATCTGCAGCAAGGACCAGCAACTGTGTTTAATCTACCAGACTCCCTTCACTTTATCATCTCCTTTACCTACATGCTACATTCTGAACTGGCTGAGCCCAAAGGCACAGCAAGCAGCTCTTTCAAATCAAGCTCTCCTGAGAGGCTGGTTTCATTTTGGTTTTGGTTGGGGTTTTTGGGGAGGAGTTTAACAGCATCCTGTACCTTAGGCACACAGCTGTCATAGAGGACCATCCCCATGGCCATTAAGCTGTGCAGTCCAAAAGGGCCAAGACCCACCCAAAGAGCAATAACAACAGTGATCTGCTCTGGGGGAGCCATTCCACCTCTGTGTCATCATCCAAGACCAGGTCCAGGGCCCTTCTCCTAATGTCTCATCAGATACATCTATTAGTCTGACATATTCGTCTTCTCATGTTATTTGAGTTCCAACACAGTTCTTTATTTGTTAAATGCTCTCAAAAGCAGTGACATCCAGCACCATAAGTACTACAGCAGAAGACTCGAATCCAACACTGTGCCTTAAGGTACAGTGGCTCCTCACTGAATCTTCTCTGCTGTGAAATAATCTCCGGCATGAGAATAGACACTTATGTTGAATCCTCAGTTCCATAAAGGAACTGTCATATGGACATCAGCAGCTATGTGGATGAGGGACATTTGATTTTCTCTTCAGTTCAAGTTAGTTTTCACTGAAAAGATCTTATACTCCTAATGAAAAAATCATTATGATCAGATACAGGTCATAATTTCACACAGCAAGCCCACATCTGCCAGGCAGGCTATTCTAAGAAAACTTCTAATGGCAAACCAAGATTATGTTTCTGACATCCAAGCAACCAGGGTTCACAAGAAGACGGAATCCTTAAGAATGACAGGCTTTCTTAGGGGAGGTATGGCCCTGTACCCACTCTCACAACGGACACAGGAATGCCTCCTGAATGACATAAAACAACGCCAAAAGTAAAGCAACACCAGTCTGTCAGCAACCACTTCTCAGCTCAGAATCCAAGTTGACCAATCTTATACACACATGCAGTGCTACAGTAACAGAGCCACGTTACATTCAGAAACTTGGGTAGGGACTGATACAACCTCCCCTATTTCTCAGTCATTCAAAAGTACCTTGGGCATCTTTACACCTTTTTCTGCAAGAAAGCAGATCATTTGCACACTGAACTGAAGAACATACAGAGGGCTTGGGAGTTGCCAAACCAGCTCAGAAGGCCACAGTAACAATATCTACATGACTGACTAACACTTTCTGGTTGAAATTAAACAATAATTGTCTAGTTTTCTCCAGTGATAGTCCTTTTATGCAGTGGTACCTGGCACCAAGCTCAAGATCCAGGCTCACCTAGGTACCCAAGGGATTGAACACATTTGTTGTGCGGATGCTCTTGGGCATCCACACTGGAACTGCAGTGACCTCCCAGGTGAAGGGAGGCAGAAGCTTGAGAACCCAGTGAGATCAACTCAGGTGACAAACGAGAGCAGCTCAGACAAGATCTACTCAAGGCATCCAGCTCTGCAGAATAAAAGGTGCTCACAGCAACTTCTACAACACCATTCCATGTGCAAACAAAGCAGCCCAGGTTATGACAGAGGAAAGGGGAAGCACAGAATGGTGAGGTTTGCAGAGTTGGGGCAGCCCATACAGCCAGGTTGCCACGGCTGAGCTAACTTGCAGGATAGCAGAGGGGCCTGCTGAGCCGAGGATGGGGAGCTAATGGAGCCTCAGCAGCACGACCGAGGCTGGCAGCAGCACCTTGCCCATGCCGAAGCCCACGTACCTCTGGAGGCCCGTGCACAGGGATCGATCCATGAATTGAGAGGGGAAGTGGCGACCGCAGGGCCCAACACCACAGCCAGCACCGAGTAACGCGGGGCTTGGGGGCGCATTTCCCCGGCCTCCCCGCGCCGCCCGGGGCGAGGCGGAAGAGCCGCCAAGGTGACGGCGAACAAAAGCCGCCCCCCCCCCCCCCCCCCCCCCCGCTCCGAGCCGAGCCGGCAGCCAGCGGCCGGGGCAGCGAAGGGCAAAGCCGGGACCCAGGGCGCTGCCCCGCTCAGCGCCTCAGCGCCGTTCCCGCCGCTGCCCTCAGCCTCGCGCGCGCCGTTCCCGCCGCTGCCCTCAGCCTCGCGCGCGCCGTTCCCGCCGCTGCCCTCAGCCTGGCGCGCGCCGATCCCGCCGCTGCCCTCAGCCTCGCGCGCGCCGATCCCGCCGCTGCCCTCAGCGACCGTTGAACGGCCGCCCCCCCGCACACAAACAGAGCCCGCACCGGGGCCTACCCTGCCCCCGCCCCCCACGCCGCTCACCTAAGGGACAAAAGTCTCGGTGCGCGGGGCCGGGGCGCGTTTTCGCCCACGCCGCCGGGAGCTGCGCGGAGCCGGGCGCGGCGAGCGTGTGCCTCGGGCGGCGCGTCCCGCGGCGCGGGCAGCACAGGGAGAGCGGGGCGCGGCGGCGGCGGCGGCGGTGTCACAGCCGGGCGGGCGGGGGAGGGCGGGCGACCGCGGCTCCCGTGCGTGCCTGCGTGCGCGCGCGCGCCTGCGCAGAACGGAGGACAGGCGGGGCAGCCAGGGGAAGGGCGGGGCGTCCCCGGGCGGTCTCCGCCAATCAGCCCCGGGCTGTCGCGGTGACGTCAGGCGCGAGCGCGTAGGCGGGGGGCTGAGGAGGGGTCGGGGTGGCGGTGCGGGAGCGATGTCGCGGGGGGAGCGCGCTGCGCTCTTTGCTGTTTGCCCCGAGCTGTTCCCGCTCTTCTCCGGCTGTGCCCCAGTGTCCGCCCTTGCCATGGCATCAAGGCACCGGTGTCCATCGTGGCGCGTGGCCGGGCGCGTTTGGTTCCCGACCCCCTTGTTATTGCCCACCGGAGCTGTTTCGCTTGGACGGAGGTCTCCAGCCTGTAGAGCCACGGTGCGGTCAGTGTTGGGATACAACAGGGGTCTGCGGAGAGCTGTGCCCCCGTTCCTTGCTCAGTTAGACGTTTACAGCCTCTCACTGAAATAGAAACATTTTTGAGTTATGCTGAAATAAAAGACTATGCGTGATTGCAGCCCAAGTATCAGGTAACTCCTTTGCAGGTGGCAGAATTTGCCCCTTGGAGTATATTGCGTCTCCAAGAGGACAGCTGGGGTGCGTCAGACATCCCTTTTGGAAGCAGCTCACTTTCTTCTTGGGATTGTGTGTGTGAGGATGGAAACGTTGAAATAAATTTTGGTTTGTGGAAGTACTTCGTGTTGGTCGTTTCCTCTTTTCTGGCTAAGAACTAGACTCTCTTGGATGTGTCAGGTGAGTTCTAATGTGTGTTTGCACTGGCCCAGAATGGGCCTTGAATCATCACTGTTGGGAAGGGGGGTGCGGGGGTCCTTCACTAACCTTTGAATATCTAATCACCTTTGGTTTAAGAGAAGGGTTTTCCTTTTTCTCAGACTTGTTTTGCTACTAGTGGGCAATGAGGTGTAAGAGGATCTGGCTTTTTACAGACTATGGCCGTTGTGAGTGAGCTCCAGCTCAGTTATGTGGCACCAGCACGCTGCTGGGCAGGCCCAGGGGAGAAGCAGAGTCAGGGCTGCACAGCCCTGGTATGCACGACTGTGTCAGCAAAGCTGGGCCTCTGTGCGGGCTGCAGGCTGGAGTTGCCCTCCTGTGCATCAGGAAACTGCTGACATGGCTGTGGTTGTTATAACCACCTCGTTATTTGGTAACCAAACCTCACAGAAGAGTTCTTAGTTGCCCGACAAGGTAAAAACCTCTGGGCCACATGCTGGGTTGGTGAAATTTCATTCTTAGTTGATTAAGAAAATGAACTCTCCTAAGGTCTTGATTTAAATGGTGACGTGAGAGGGGTTGTCTCCCTCGATTTTGGAACTGATGATCTTGGCACTTTCTGTGCCCCTTTGCTGTGATTGCCCTTGGAATTGCTTTAAATGGATATCTGTAGAATAAGCCAAACACTGCCAAACCCGACCAGTAACCATTAGGAAGGCAGCATCAGCCTGGGAGCTGGTGTGTTGGTGCAGTGCCTGAAGGGTTTGAAATTCTGGTTCTTGGCTGTTGCTCCTCAGCATGAATCGGGAATATGTTGCAGTAGCACCTAATGGTGGCATTCAGCATCTGAAAGTAATTTAAGTACTTCGTGGTGCTTTGCTCTTGGACTTGAACCATCTTTATCTAAGTAAGCTTCTGGTTCTCGCTGAGGTGTCTTAGTTTCAAAAGTATTTGGATATTTTCGACTTGTACTTAAGAGTAGCTATCACCTTGCTGTTTTTCGTTAGAAGTGAATGCAATTTCTGAGTTCCAAGCCTGAGCGTTTGCCATGGGGTTGTTGTGGACGCACAGACCCTGAGACGTAGGGGGATGTGTATTACAGGGGTGCCCTTTTTAGCTTCTCAGACAGGCTAATGCCCCCAGCCGCTGCGCATCTGCTGCTCACCGTGAGCAAACGCGCAGCAAAGCCGCCTGCGAGCTGCCCCGCCGTGCAGACCTGCTCGGGGGCGCTTTATCCCGCTGAGAAAGGCGGGCCGCGCTCCGGGGCCCGAGCACCGCCGGGCCGAGCGCTGGCAGCGGCCCGGCATTCCCGGGCCGGCATTCCCGGGCCGTGCGGCCCCGCCCGCAGCCCCGGCCGTGCCACGTGGCAGCGCAGGCGCGGCGGCCGCTTCCGCGGGGGGAGCGGGAACGCCGGGCCGGGCCGAGCCGCCATGAACTTCTTGCGGGGCGTCATGGGCGGCCCCAGCGCCGGCCCGCAGCCCTCGGGAGCGGACACGGTGAGCGGGGGACGCGGCCGGGCTGGGGCAGGGCCGGGGCGCCGGGACAGCCCCGGCTGGGGCCGCCCTGTCGCCGCCGGCTGCGCCGCTGCCCGTGACAGGCCCGGGTGGTGGCCGGTCCTGCTCGGGGCCGCGAGCTGCTGGCTGGCACGGGGAGGGAGCAGCTCTCCCGTGCGGTTCCTGACCTCAGGCTGTGTGCCGGGAGTCTCCCCGGCAGCCCCGCCGCGCTGGCTCATCCCGTGTGTTGTACGTCCCTTTCCAGATCCAGAAGCTGTGTGACCGAGTAGCTTCGTCCACGTTGCTGGATGACCGCAGGGATGCTGTACGTGCTCTCAAGTCCTTATCCAAGGTAAGCAGCCAACTTCCTGAGTAGCGGTGTGAATTTCAAGTACCTTTGCCAGGAACTGTTAGAAAGGCTTTCTTTGGTCTTTGGGCTCGACCATTAAACCGTTCGTGTCTTCTCCGAACAGAAATACCGGTTGGAGGTCGGCATCCAAGCCATGGAACACCTCATCCACGTTCTCCAGACAGACCGGTAAGCGTCCCGCAGCTGCCTTGGGCTGCTGACCTGACCCTCCTCTGCTGCTGACACAGTAGATGCAGACCTGGTGCCCTGTACTGACAGAGCTGGGAGGGCAGCTGGGTTTCTGGGAACTCCTCTGCCACCTGGGCTTTTTCTGCTGGGAAACGTCCTCAGAACAGAATTCCAGGAGCCAGGATGAGGGACAGAAAGACAAGCTCTAGAGTGAAGGTACTACCAAAGTATGTCTTAATGCTTCTCCGGGGTGTCCTCCCACTACTGTAGAAAGGTGAGTCCAGACGGATCGTGTTAGCTAAGCACAGTTCAGAATAACCCAGATCAAGCTGTTACTGGGCAAAAGGTGAGCCAGACAGGATTAAGAGGAAAACAGTGAGGTCAGCAGGTGTGTGTTTCTGCTCGTGTGTGTTAAAAAGCGAGTTGGGTTCAGGTAAACAGGAGAGCAGGACTCTGAAGCTGCTGCTAAGACAGATGGCACGAGTCTGAGTGCTCTCTGTGGACTAGAATGTGATACTTATGCAATCGGTGTTTGGAATATCTTTGTAATCCATCCTCGGAATCACTGCTGCACCTGACAGTGCCCGCATGTTGTAATGTGGAACCTGTTAGCAGTCCTTGGGTTTAAGCTTCAAATACTGCACCTACTTGGCAATTAGGTAGGCAAGTGTATGGGGATAGTCACTCAGGGTGGATTTGAACATCAAGCTGGTTAATTTATACGAGACAGTGGTAAGGCTGTGGAATTCCTAGATGTGCATACACTGGAAGGAGGAGCATGTCCTTTGATTCTAATGCGGAGGAGAGTTAGGAAAGCTGGAATTCAGTGTCTGGAAGGAGGCCTCCTGCTCCAGTTATGGATATAGAACATGCAACTCTTCAGTGCTTAGCCAAAGGCTGCTGATTGAGGCCTTTCTTGCCTGGCCAGTTATGCCAGCTGGGAAGAAGGTATGAGGCTGCTGTCCAGGCAAGTCCATGTTATTCCTATTCTATGGGGTGGGTAGTTAAAATTGAGTGTCTGACCTGGTGCAAACAGTGAAAGGGAAGGTTATAGGAGTAACTGTCACAGATGTGAAGGGGAAGCCCTTTAAAAAACTGGGTTAAGGAACCTACTTTCATCCACTTATCTGCTCTGAGCGCAGATTTGAACTTTGAGAAGGGAGGCGGGGCTCCACTGATCCAGCTGAGAAGGCGACCTGAACCCTGCAGGGCAGGGGCTCGAGGCTTCTCAGTGCTTCTTGGGCTCCAGTTGATGCTTTGGAAGTTGTTGTGTGCTGCTGTTCGGCGCATGTATCTTGCGTAACTCAGGCTGCAGTTGGAAAAAGTAGTAAATACGTGGAGGTTTTTTGGGTTTTCACCTGAGGAAATGCTTTGACAAGATGTTGTTAGGGTCACTTGCTATTGCATGTTTGGTGGGCCAGCACATCAGCTGGGCCAAGTGTTGGGTGCTGTGGCTTCCTGGAGAGGGAGTTGCAGTCTCTGTGTGTGATCAGTGCAGGTGTGTTACGTGTTGGAGTTCATGTTACTCTTTGGTGTCAGTAATCGTAGAGGTTTCCTGGACTCTTTCAATGCAAATCAAAACCAGCTGAACTGATTAAGTTATTGATAGAGGAATCACAGGTTCAGCTGTCCCCAGAGCCTAGTGTGATGGGCATATTGAACTGGGAGGCTGCTGCTGTGACAGAGGCTGCTCTTTTGGTGTGTGCACAGGTCGGATCTTTGGACCTTTCCAGTGTCCACCTGAAGTGCTCTGAAGCTTTCTTCAGAAGTGGAAAATGTTCTTTTCCACCTGTTTTGGGTTTTTTTTTTGCACTGCAGCTGCTTAAGAGAGGTCAGTGACTGACTCAAGTTGTCTTCTCACATGTCACTCTATTCATGTAAATCACACATGCATGCTGGCTTGCAGCCCACTGACTGTGCTGCTGGGAAGTTTAAGATGACAGCAGGTTTAATTTGATTAGAAAAATCCAAGTGCTGCCTATGTCCAGCTCTCTCAGTTCTTTGGATCCTGGGAACTTTCTCTGAATTAGTTACAGCCTTTACCCTAAAATAGCAACATACCACTTCTGGAGTGGAAGATGTCATTCCACTTGTTAAACAGTTTACTTGTAGGTGCCTAAAGCTCTGTCTCCTGCTCAAGTGCTGAAAACTTGTTCTATAGAAAACTGATTTCTTCAAGTTTTCCACTCCTGTCAGCTGGGCATCCTGGAGCCTGAGTCAGCTTTTACATATTCCAGACTTACATACCCTAGAAGTTTTATCCCGTGTGCTTATTTTGTAATACGAAGCAGTGGTCTGCTCGAGGACTTCTACTGGCTTCTTGTTGAGATGTTGCCACATCCCACCAGGGATTATTTTGAAAAAAAAAATTGGCATTTGACTGTAGAACAGGGCTATACCACTCATCTGTTGGTGTGAGAGAAGGCACTGGAGTGAGAAGTCAACTTCATCGATAACTGCTTTGTTTCTACATACATTGAAAGGTTTTTGAATTTCAGTGTGACAATTGAAAGAGTTTAAAGAGTTTGGAGCTTAATATGTGGTCCTAAGAGAGTTCCCTGAGGCATGAACTTCATTTATCCATGTGCAGGGCAGTCAATGCACAGGTGCCTTTGACTCCCACATGGTTCTGCTCTGCTGCTGTTTGTGAACTCAGCGGGGCCCTGACACCTCGTTGAATGCTGTGGAAAATCACCACTAGCAGAGGCAGGTTGGCTGAGGTGGCTTGTGCTGCATTATTGCCTTGCACAAAGGCTGCCTGAGAAGTCTTGTTTCTTGACTGGTTCTTACTATAGAGTAAAAGCTGGACAGCTTCAGCATGAACAGAATAATCAATGAGATGTAGGATGTGCTGAACAGCAGATGGTGGCAAGGCAGTGAACAGCAGAGGTGGGATGCTGCTGTCCTCATTTTGTAATCTGTTATATTTCAACCAGAGAAACAAGGCCTACTTTTAGTCATGTGTACATTAAATGTGCTTACTCTTTTGGAGCTGCTGTAATTTCCCTAACGAAGATGTTAAAAACCCACCAAGCTGCAGCCTTGCTTTTCAAGTTTCCAGGAAAGCATTTTTCTGTGTTTTTACATGTGGATTTGTTTCATTTCTATGAAAAGGAAAGCATAGACTCTGTGGTGGTGTGTTGAAGAACTAAAATGACAGTAAAGGGAAAGCATAAGCAGGCTGGAGGTGTGATCATACCTGCTAGGTGAGACTGTTTCCATGGACTAAAAGGTGAGGTGGCTGTTCAGGCCTCTGCTCTGAACCGGCCTAGCAGCCTCATGAAATGCAAATTTATCTTTGGTGTGGAGGCCTTACTTGGAGTGCTTTGGAGATCAGTGAGAGTAAATACTTACAATCTGGAATATGAGATTTTTTGGTTTTTTACCATCTTCTTTTTCACATGCTTGATTGTGTCATGAAAATGCTGTGAGGTGTGTTCTTTTGCACTTGGATACACCTTCCTCTGTGGTTTTAGGTTTTATTTTCCTTTTTTTTTTACCAACTGCTTTCATTCTCTTTTGTTTTAAGAGCAACAAAACAAGTAGCAGAAATGGTTGTATTGTGCCCATAAACCCTGGTGTTGTGTCTTGGTTGTAGCATAGGGTTTACAGATGGTTCAGCCTTGGCAATGCAGAAGAAACAGGTCTTTCCAGAGAAGAGTTTGGGTGTGAACAGGTGAAGTAATGCTTTGGGGTTGCCTGTGGTGTCCTGGGTATGCTGGAGGTGAAAACCCTGTAATAATTAGGTTTAGTGGGTTTGGTGACATGGAGGCTGCCTGTTTTTAAGAACCCACAGCTGCTGCTGCATTCCCCTGGAGCTCTGAGGTTTGCCTCTGGTTCTGTCTGACAGTGGAGCAGGGAGGGTCCCACCTGGAAATGCTGAGGATTGTCTGCAGCTTCACTGGGTGATCTTCTGGCAAGTCTGAAGCATTCCTAGGGATTTCTGCTGGTTTAGGAGCAGGTTGGAGGGAGTGACTCAGAAAATTAAAGACATACCTACAGTGAAGAGTCCTGTTGTGATCTGGTTTCACCAGACTTCCTGAGGCTCACCTGAGGGAATGGAACTGGGCAAAGAAGCTTGACTCTGTTCAGGGAGCAGATAGCTCAGGGTGATGTAGCGCTGCAACAAACCTGTGCTTCTTACTTGGCCTAGTCCTGCAAAGGGAGCTAACTACCTAGGCAGAAGAGCAATGTTGTAAGAGTAGTTGGAAACAAGTCATTAAAGAAAAGTGGTTCTTTCATTTGCAGTTCAGATTCTGAAATAATTGGCTATGCTTTGGACACACTCTACAATGTTATATCGAATGACCTAGAAGAGGAGGAGCAAGGTAAGCACTTGGTAGTAATAGTTGTATTAACTGTGGCATTGCTTTCCTTGGTGCTTTGTTCAAGTTATCAGCTGTAATACTGTGATTTACTAATGCTTACCTAGACCTGCTTTGTTACTGTGTATAGCTCTTAGGATAATGCTAAAGATCTTGTATGCAGCTTGCATTAAAGTAACACTGGATCTCTTGCTTAGTGATTTAAAAGACTTGTTCTCTGAACGGGAGCCAGGTTGGAATGGGTTTAACTTTTTTCCTAGTTTGTAAGTCAAGAATCAAGTCCTTCTTTGCTGTTGGGAAAGGACAGTTCTGGCTGTTAGTGTCAAATGAGATATTACCACCTTGTGGTTTAACAAAGATGTTGAGATGTAAAATCTCAGGTACCTGTGATAAGGTCCCACATATAAGTGTGAAAACCATTTTCAACACTGTTGTGGCAATGGAGAAACATTTAGAAAGATTCTACTTGTCCTTGTACAGCTGGGCTGTAAAAATCCGTGTCACTCCTACCTGTTTGGTTTTTGAAGGCCATGAAACCAGTCTCCAAAGCAAATGAATGTTATTCTAAATCATGTTTCAAATGATGCTTGGCTTTCTTTTCCTTTTTCCTCCAGTTCCCCATCTTGATTGAAAAGGTTTAGAACAAGATCAGAGTTTCACCGTAGCGGTGAATTCATGTTTGTGGTAGAGGCCTTGATTAGGGACTAGACAAAAGTGTTGGCAAGTTGTTCCAAAGAGCAAAGAATTGTCCAGCTGGAGTTGGGAGAGATGACCAGGGTTGTAAGGGTCATGGGGTGCTTCAGTTTGACCCCTTTCCTAAGAGCTTCCCACAGGAGGCCAGCTGCTGTAGGGACCTGGGATGGCTGCTTTGGAAACCTGAGCTTGTGCTGCAATTGGTTGTGCTGTGTGGAAAGCTGTTCAACTGGTAAACCTGTCTCTTTCTTTTTATTTTATCTGCACTGACAGATGACTCTGAAGGTAAAAGAACCTTTACTTACCTAAATATGGCACTTGATTTTAGCCCTAGTTGATACTCCTGCCGGTAACACTTGCTGCCGTTTAAAAAGGACACTGTAAAAACTTGCACCCGAGCTCAGGGAAGGCATTTTGCCTTCTGCTCTCTCCTTACCCTTTGGAGCTTAAGTGTTTGCAATTTGATTTCTCCTGTGAGTTGGCATGTTGAATGCCAGCAGCTCTCCAGAGACTGCAGTAATGGTAAATTCTTGATAAGGATGTCAAAGGTGTGCAGCCCCAAACTGGTAGGATTTTAAGGGACCAAAGTTTGTGAACAGAGTTTCTGTTTGCAAGAAGCCCTGAAGCTGGCCACCAGTGCATGAGCTGCATGAGAGCATCCTTCACAGTGTCTCTTTTAAGCAATGCATGTCAAGATGCAGTATTCACTTCTACACTAGGTTACCACTAATGCTTTGCATGTTCTCTTTTGAAACAGAATTTATTTTTTAAAACTAAATTCTAATCTGCAGTGCTGCTTGGTAGTGAATTGATGAGAGCTGATCTGACTAGATGGAAGCTGTTGGCTTGATTTTTAGATATCCCTGGGAATGTGTAGATTTAAGGAACAATTACAGGTAGAAGGCTGGTTGCAAGATGTCTGATGGAAGTGGAAAACACAGTTTCCCTTTGCCTGTTTGTTTTTTTATTAAATCTAGTAGAAGAAATACTTCAGAAGAAAACATGTGATTTGGCCCATTCATAGATAAATACTGAGCTAGAGTAAGAGAAACCAGCTACAGCCTGAGAGAGGCTGTGCCAGTCGTGTATGCTGCTCAGGTTTTGCCGTAGCACCTGGAGCTTGTGCAAGGGCAACAGTTGGCATCAAGAGCTCCAACACTTACTATTTGCAGCTGAGGGTGGGACAAGGACAAGATGTTCAGTCACAGCTCATGGAAAAGTCAAAGTGAAGCATTTTGACTTAATTTTGAAAGTAAGATGTGTAGGTTTTCTGGGCTCTCTCTCCTTGACCTGCAGCCACCTACAGGATGTGCAGTCTGTGTGTGATCGATTCCCTGCTGAGTTGCCTCTTATTCTACAGCAGCAAGTGCAGAAGCTGAACTTGTGTGGAGATTTTCATCTTCATTTCTGTCAATGAATATATGTCAGTTCAGGAATGGCCTAGACTTGATAAGACCCTTGGCTCCAGAGAGGTCACAATAGCCCTTATGTCCTGCTAAGTGCTATGTGCCTGGGCTAGAGCTATTTTTGCACACACTCTGTCTTCCCTTTTAATATTTTTTGTAATATATCATAAGTTCTGCAGCTAGAAATTCAGAGCAGAGTATTTTTTGGAGGAGAAAATCTGAAGACGTCTAGATTTGGTCAGAAATTCACTTTACTCTTTTTTTTTTTGTCTATTTCTATTAAAACAAACACTTTCCCTTTGAATTAGGATTGCTCTTGCTCAGTTTTTCAGTTGACTTTCCTTAATTATGTCAACCAGTAGTACCTACAAGCCACTGTTTTGTGGAACAGTTATGTAAATTGTCACTCAGCCTAGAAAAATAGTAGTGGTGCAGGGATGTTGCTTGCATGGGGTTTGGTAATTTTGTGGGACACTTTTGCATTTGTTTTTTGTTCATGCAACAGTGATGCATGAAGTAATTATGAAAGACAATTAATGTGCTAGCCCAGTTCTGGTTAACTGCAGAATGAAGAATGGAATAGCACTCAATTGTGGCACATTTGAAATCAATTCACATTCCAACACTGAGAGGTTTTGATGCTTATCTGTGTGACTCTTTTTTCCCTTCCTGATGTTTAGGTCTTCTTCTGTTGCTAATTCCAATAGACTAATTAAGATATTTGGACCAATTAGTGTTAGATTATTTATATTCCTTAGACTTCGAGGCTCTTGGTGTGAGATGTCCTTTGCTTTTGCCCATCAGTGTGGGGTACTCAGGAGGGGCTGCTCTCTTGGATTAGTGGAGCTATATAGGGATGTAACTGCTGAGATTATAAGTTACATTTAGAACAATGTAGGGTTTTTGTTTTGTGCAAAGCTTGTTTTGGTGTTGGTTTTGAAAACAATTAACATTTATAACAGTGACTCAAAATCTTATGGTCACCCATGGCCTTACTTTAGTAAGAATAAAAATCACAGCTGCTGAAGTTGTTCCAGTTGTGTTGTAATATGTTGTTTTTTGCTGTTACAGAAGAAAACTCAGCAAAACAAGTTGATGATTTGGGGAGTCAATTCACAGAGATTTTCATTAAACAGCAAGAAAATGTCACTCTGCTGTTGACTCTGGTGGAGGTGAGTAACTGAAATGTTTAGGCTGCTGAGAGATGGATGGTGCTTTAGCTAATGGAGAGAGCCGTGGTTCTGTCCTAGTGAAGCTGGTGTCAGGGGTGAGGTGTGCCAGGATCCTGTGAAGGTGGGGCTGGAGGTGACTCAGGACTGACCTGGATGAACACCATTAGTGCAGCTTTTAAAACAGGGGAACATGGAAAAGAATCACAGAACCATTTAGATTAGAAAATGCCTCCAGAATCATAGAGCCCACTCAGCACCACCATGTTCACTGCTAAACTGTGTCCCAAAGTGCCACATCCATGTCTCCTGATCACTTCCAGAGATGACTCCGCTGCTGCCCTGGGCAGTCTATTGAATGCCCAGTCACCTTTTCACTGAAGCAATTTCCCTGAATAGCTAATCTAAACTTCTCGTGGTGCACCCTGTGGCCCTTTTCTCTCACCCTGTTACTTAATTAGAAACAATAAAAATTACTGCTCCCCAAAGAGCAATGCATGTCCCTCGTGTGATGATTATTTTTCAGATGATTATTAAATCATCAGGAGACAGTCATGTCTGAGGTGCAGTTCAAGTGGAAAGGATGACTGCTTTCCAGCAGCATGATATTGTACTCCTTTTCCAATGGGTTTGTCCTCATGGATGGCCTTTTGACTTTGAGCTGTTAAAATTTTTGTTCCCAAACTAAGAATGATTGCGTTTAAGAGAGGGAACAATACGACACTCTCTTCTTTTTTTCCTTTTGTGTGTAGTCCAACTTCAGTAAAAAACATGATATTCTACTTTTCCCACATGGAACCTAGGTGATGCTTTGAGCAGTATTAAGGAAGTGTCGGTCTATCTGAGTCAAATACTGAGGAATTTCTTACTTAACATGCTCCTTTCCATCGTTTCAGGAATTTGATTTCCATGTTCGTTGGCCTGGAGTGAAGCTACTGACATCTCTCTTAAAGCAGCAAGGGCCTCAAGTGCAGCAGATCATTCTGGTCAGCCCCATGGGTAAGTGCTTGAATCTGTTGCTGATACCCTTGGAGCTTGGTGCTCAGCAGCCGTGGCAGAGGCCTAGAGGCATCTCGAGCAAGATGTTTTAAAGCCCTGCAGCATGAACAAGCTGCACCTTTTAATGTTTTGGGTTGTTTCTGACCTGTTCCTTGCAGGTGTTTCCCGCCTGATGGATCTGCTGGCAGACTCCAGGGAGGTGATCCGCAATGATGTGAGTACATGGTCTGTGGCCCCTTGGCAGGCTCTGTGGGGCAGCACATCCAGGCCCAAGGCAGCACTGCCTGCTGCCCATGGGGGGTCTGCTGGAGGTGTGCTGAGGTGCAGGGCATGAGGGGTGCCTGTCATCCTGGCTGAGGATGATGCTGCTGATTCAGCGTCCTCCCAAGAGCTGGGACTTGGTGAAAAACAATGGAGTTCTGTTAAAACCCAGGCTTGATTTCTTTTCTCCTCCGCCTCCCAAGGGAGTCCTGTTGTTACAGCAGTTGACCAAAAGCAATGCAGCCATACAGAAGATTGTTGCCTTTGAAAATGCCTTTGAGAGGCTTCTGGATATCATAACAGAGGAAGGAAACAGCGATGGAGGTATGGTGGAGTCTAAGACTTATCCTTGTGCTTCTGCAACTATGAGCTGGTGATTCCAGGCTTACCTTAGTGGGTGCTTGGAGCTCAGTCAGTGGGTCAAACAATCACAGTTTACAGACTGGTTGTAAGAAAATAAGCAAAACCAGACTGACCAGGTTGCTGTGTTTCAGTGTCTTTGGAAAAATTGGCATACTTAATTAAAACATCAGGTCACTTCTCTGAGCATGTGTGCATGAGTTAGTGTGTTCTTGCTTCACCTAGGCCTGTGCATGTATCTGCTTGGAATGGCAGTGTCAGATGTGTGTGCTGCATTTGTCACTTACCGAGTTAAGCATCTGCATTCTTCCCACGAGATCCTTGGATGCTTGGAGTAGCTGGAAGTAACAGCTCGTTGAGTTCCTTCAGCTGTACCAACAACTTCAGTTTTCTGGTCAGCTTTTTGACCAGTCAGTCACCTGTTGAGATGGGAAAAGCATTTTAAAAAGGAGCAAAAAAAGTGCAGCACTTGAGGGCTGTTGGGTTTTTTTTTGCCAGCAATATGTGATGCATTTACTACAGTCTGTTTCAGTAGCATGACAGGTTGCTGTTCCATGACCTTTCTGTGGGCTGCAGGAGCAGTTATTGCTTCTCTCCCAGCTGTATTATTCCAGGTATGTTGGCATGGAAATATTCAGCAAACCTCTGATTTAAAGCTGCTATTTTTAGGCAGCTAATATTTTTAGGAGACTTGTTATGTAAATTCCTATGTGCTCAGACTTCTCTGCTTTTCCCCCTGCTGCTTATCAGTTCCTCTGATAGGAGGAGCCTTTATCTAAGTTTAATTGGAAAACTAACAAGTAGCTTTGAAATAAGTTGAAGATGGTAGCCAGTAATTGTAGAGAATGAAACTGTGAGCTAGGAAGAGCTGCTGCCTTGGAATCATGAAGCAGTTGAGGAGGAACTTCATTTGAGTGCCTTTGATAGAGACAATGTGGTCTGATTCTGGAACAGGTGAACTTTGGGACACAAAGTGATGGTGAGGTTTTGTTGGCAGTTTTTCCCATTTACCCACTTAACTGATATGAGCTGCACATGCTTTGGGAATTTGCTTGAACTTGTGGAAGAAAAACAGCCATGGTTTCACAAGGTTCCTAGTTATTGATCCAAGCCTGATGTGTGTTAAGAACGAAGAGCTCAGAAATGTGTGCTCTGTTCCATCTAGAACATCTTCAGAGTGTGGACAAGGTCATTTGCTTCCATGTGGCTTATTTTGATTCATCTTGTGATGCTTTGTCTCATCAGGCATAGTGGTAGAAGACTGTCTCCTCCTGTTGCAAAACTTGTTGAAGAATAATAATTCCAATCAGAATTTCTTCAAGGAAGGTTCATACATTCAGCGTATGAAGCCGTGGTTTGAGGTTGGAGATGACAACTGTGGGTGGTCTGCACAAAAAGTAACTAATCTTCACCTGATGCTGCAGGTAAGGTGCTATTACAACTCCTAATTACTGATGCCAGCTTTCTGTTGACTCCCGTGCAGTGAAAAGTGTCATGTCACAACTGTGAAATCCAGTTCTTCAGCTCCAAACTAGCCACCAGTGCTCGTGGGCTGTGCTGCTTTCAGCACAAACACTGAATCTCTGATGGCTGGCATATCACACAACTTGATGTCACCTGAGATGTAATAGAGATGTAAACTAAAAACATAATTAGGGGTGTTCTCTGTAAAGCATCTCCGTTATAAAACTGGAAGTCAAGCAGTCCTATGCAGCAATGAGATAAATATTCTGTTCATTGTCTCCAGTCTCCGTTTTGAGCAGCAATTCTGTTCATGATTAAACTGCAAATGAGTTTGGTTTTGCCTTCAGAAGGTCCCAGGCTCTGTTGACATGGCAGCATTTCCTTCTCCGTAGCTGGTGCGGGTGCTGGTGTCCCCCACAAACCCTCCTGGTGCCACCAGCAGCTGTCAGAAGGCCATGTTCCACTGTGGGCTCTTGCAGCAGCTCTGCACGATCCTCATGGCAACGGGGGTTCCTGCTGATATCCTCACAGAAGTAAGAGGGGCAGTGGATGGACAGCGGGGTGGGAGTGACCCCGCGGGGAGAGCAGCAGTCTGCAGGGATAAGCAGCTGCTGCAGGGACTGAAGGATTGCTAAGCAGCTATTTCAGAGGCCAGAGATGTCAGCTTCCTGTGTGGGCAGCATAAACAGAGGAGTCATTTACTTGGGTAGATTTCTGGTGTTCTGCAACCAGAAAGGATTTGGATTTGCCTATTTTTTTTTCCCTTTTGATTTCAGCATATCCCAGAGCAGCTGAATTTATTCATTACTTTTTCTGGTTTGGGGGTGGGTTTATTTCTGTTTTTATTTTTTGGGAGTGCCTACAAATATTCTGATCTTATAGCTTCCAGTGGTGAGAGATTTTAGCTTCTAGAAAGCTCTGCCAGCAATGTAGGATGAGGGAGTTTTCCCTTGATAAAACTATATGCTTGGGTTGAGTTTGGACTCCTCTATTCCAGTTCTTAATTTCTTAAAAGCTTTCACGTTGTTACTTTTTAGAAATGTCCGGTTTAGCTGTCATTTTGCTGTCATAGAAAAATTGGATCTGGCATACAGAATGAAGCTGGAGGTGACTGAGCTTTGTGTCCCTTAACCTTTGCTCAGCATCTTTCACAGCTGTTAAATGCCTTAATTTCATGCACACTGGTTTTACTTAAGTCTCTGAGCTGAGGCTTTGATTGTGCCTTTCAGTACTGAACTGTCAGGGTAAACTGGAATAATTTTGAGAGATCTAGGTGGTAGACCATGGCTCATATCTAAACATGGGTTTAACTTGCTTCTCTGCCCTTTCCCCAGACCATTAATACTGTGTCGGAGGTCATCCGAGGATGCCAGACAAATCAAGACTACTTTGCCTCTGTAAATGCACCTTCTAACCCACCAAGGTAGAGAAAGAAAAGTGTTTTAACTCTGTTAGGTGATGAGGTATCGGTACGGGGCAATCCAAAGGATTGTTTTAAAATTCCACACTTGAAAGTGTGGTCTGGAATAACAGCTTCAAGTTCATGTAGGGTATATTGGATACAACATTAAGGTGTCAAGTGTGTTTGCAGAGAGATGAGGTCTAGAACTGGTATTATGTTGCATAATATAACGAAAAACAAATGAGCAATGACTGAGAAATTCCTCAGTTGTGATGAGCTGCTGTTGCTGTCAGCCAGAGGACAGTACAGAGAGGATTTAGAGGCAAGGGAGATGGATAATCAATCTCTCTTTCTGTGTATAAATAACTGAAAAACTTATAACACCTTGGGTTTTAATACCCTTGTTTGAAATAGTAATAGATGCAGTGGTAGGCCACGGTGTCTTTCCTTGCCTGTGGGAATACATCCATATTATGTGCCTGCAGCTGTTCTCATTCGGAGTTTACTTCTCAACTTTTCCATGCCCTTAGTTCTCTGCTTTTCCTTGCTTTCCCAACAGGCCTGCAATCGTAGTGCTGCTCATGTCCATGGTAAATGAGAGGCAGCCGTTCGTGCTACGCTGTGCTGTTCTCTACTGTTTCCAGTGCTTTCTGTACAAAAACCAAAAGGGACAAGGGGAAATTGTCTCAACGCTCCTGCCATCCACTATTGACGGTAGGCCGGGGCACCATCTCTGCAGCGAGCTCTGCCTTAGCACCTGTTCATGGCACCACCTGGTGTCTGGTGGAGCATTATGTACCTGCTGGTCAGGGACTGCTCTGGGTGGGGTGATTTGGCTTAGGTTTGTCTAAAACCTCAGTAGTTTGTTGCTTCTGTGTTTTAGCTGTGTTGTCTTCAATATTTTGCCAATTACGTGGCCCGTTTTAATCTCCCTCGTACCTCTTGGCCGCTCCGGTAGCTACAGGTAACTCTGTCTCGGCGGGGCAGCTGCTCTGCGGAGGCCTCTTCTCCACGGACTCGCTGTCCAACTGGTGTGCTGCCGTGGCCCTGGCCCACGCCCTGCAGGAGAACGCCACGCTCAAGGAGCAGCTGCTGCGCGTCCAGCTGGCCACCAGCATCGGCAACCCGCCCGTGTCGCTGCTGCAGCAGTGCACCAACATCCTCTCCCAGGTACTGCACCACCTGCCCTGCTGCAGCTCCACCTGGGCAGGGACATCGCAGGGACACGGCTCAGGTGTCCAGGGCAGTGTCCCTCCTGGGCAGGGCCATTGTCAGGACACGGCTCCAGGTGTCCAGGGCAGTGTCCCTCCTGGGCAGGGCCATTGTCAGGACACGGCTCCAGGTGTCCGGGGCAGTGTCCCTCCTGGGTAGGGCCATTGTCAGGACACGGCTCCAGGTGTCCAGGGCAGTGTCCCTCCTGGGTAGGGCCATTGTCAGGACACGGCTCCAGGTGTCCAGGGGCAATGCTCCTGCTCAGCAGGGGCATTACGGGATGAGTATTGGCTTGAGGAGGATTCTCTTTTGCAGGCTGTTTTTAAGCTTTCTTTAAAGCTCCTTGGAGGGGAGGAGAATAGTAGCAAGTCTTGCTTTTCCATCAAATGGCTGCTTGATGCTGCCTGTTCTCAGCTGGCCCCAAAGCATCCAGGCCTTAAACTTGGTTTAAGGGACAAGGCCAGCTGGCATTTTTTGCTGAAGCAGTGCCTGTTTGGGTATTTAGCCTGAACCTGCTAACTGGAAATATCATGGACAAACCAAGCTGTCGTGTGTTGATGGTTGGCTTTGCTGTGCAAAGATAAAGCTTTTCTGAGCTTTTTTCACATGTTGATACCTGGCTTGGCAAATGTCAGGTGAGTCAAGGTCACCTCCTGGCCCGTGCCTCCTTGTGACATTAACCTGTTTTAGAACCATTCAGGGGAAAAAGCCTATGTAGTAGTAGGGAGTTGATTAATTCTGATGGTGAAAATAATTTTCCAAGTAAAATATTTTCAAGTGAAAATAATGGCTGGAATTTTGAATTCGTTCCTATGACTTTTCTCCTGCTTTAGCTAAAAATAGCCAGTATTCCTTTTTTTCCTGTTCCTGGCAGTTCTGTGTAAGGTAAATTTTAGTCAGTAAAAATGGTTGTTATTCTTCAGCACTACATGATAAAAGGGACTCACATATGGGGGGATGTTTCTGAAATGTTCCACTTGAAGGTTCTCAAGTAATATGTGTGTAACTTGCAGGGTGATAAGATCGACAGACGGGTATGTATTTTTTGGCACAGCTTGTGCGTTTTCCTGCCAAAAGCAGGCCTTTCCCTCTTGTCTGGGGTCTGCTGGGGAGGATTTCTTTAACTGCTTTTTGATGTGTTTCCACTTACAGCTTTGTGTTGCAGTGGTTTGGGTTTTCCCTGGCATAACAAACTCTTGGTGACTCCAGGGCAATCTCTGGGGGTGCTCCCCACCACTATGGGATATGTATCCACTGGTGCTTGCTTCCTTGGGGGGCAGACTCATGGGCCCTCTGTTCACACCATAGGTGGGATTTCTTGTTAGGAAAGCTAAATCTGTTAGAAATACTGTTTTCTGAATGGCCTGTAGCAAGCAGCTGGTACCTTGGGAAGTGGGGTTATGCTGCTAAATGTCCTGACTGCTCGAGGTAAAAGGGTTCAGCCTGCCTGCCTAATTGTTAAGAGCAGGAATCTCGTTAGCGTTGTTTGATTTCCAGGCTGCTGTGTAAAACACAGCTGAGCTGGTTATTGGTGGCACAAAACCAAGTATTTCTGCTGTGGAATTGTGTTGGTTTGCCCTGTTGATCACAGCTCAGGGCTGTTACCAGCTCTGAACTGTGGAATAGCAGCCATGGGGAGCTGTCAGCTGTCAGAGTAGGTGTTACTATCATGAAGTGTCTAGAAAATAGCTGTTTCTTAGAGAGGATGTTTTGGGCTGTGTGAAAATCCTTACGCAGAACACACCAATTTGACCTCTGCACAGCAAGTAGTGCTTGAGACTAAATGTGGTTTGCAGCTGCTTCTAGCATATGGGTGTGCTGAAGTGTTGGGCTGCACAAGCAGAAGTGGCTCTGTTTCTCAGGAGGGAAGGACCAATAGTACCAAGGTTGAAGAAGGCTGAGGTATGGCCATGTGCTGTAGGGCCACTGCCAGTTACAGGGGTTATTCCCAGCGTGCATAGGCTGGCAAATCCTGCTGGGACAACTAGAGCCACTGTTTGTAAATGGGGGAGGGAACACTTTCCTTGGTTGCCATCTGAACGTTGACTGTTGGAAGAGATGGATGCTTGTCTTAGCTCAGCTGAGAGGCACAATTGATAAGAGTCAATTTGGAGATGAAAACTAATTTTGTCTAACAAAAACTGCTGCAGTTAGCATTTGCCTTGCTGGCTTAACGTGCATATTGTCCAAACCAAAGGCCGCTATGGTATTACTGTTCTTCTGCTGAGAAAATAATACTAGGAACAATATTGGCAGTTTCAAGTCAGCAGGGTAGCTCTTGGTGATGCATCTTTCCCAGGGAATCCTTATGTGACTAAAAGTATACCTTGTTCCTTCCTTTAAAGGGGTTTTGTGTATGTTCCTTCATGTCACCCTTGTATTAAAAATGCAGAACTAACACGTTACGGTTTTACACTGGTGCTGATTTGCATTGAGTAATATTTCACATCTGTGTTGCTTGCTGGTTTGCTCTGAAAACAGTTCAACATGAATGGTGTGTTCCTTGTTTTATCCAAGCATTAAAGCTGTTCAGTATAACTAACGAGTGGGTGTTTGGAAAGTCATGACTTGTAGTTTATAAAACAGTAAGGTGGAAGCAGGTGAGTTCTGATCCAATACAACTTGGGTTTGTATTTTAGTCCTTCTGTGGAAAGGTAGTGATGGGGGTGTTTATTCTTTACAGGGCAGCAAAGTACAGACCAGGGTTGGACTACTGATGTTGCTTTGTACTTGGCTGAGCAACTGCTCCATTGCTGTCACCCACTTCCTTCACAATCCAGCCAACGTGCCTTTTGTATCCTTGACCTGCTTGTGGAGTGGAACCCCTTGCTTAGACATGACTTGGGTTACTTGTGTTCAAGTTCAATGTTTGTCTAGATCAGTTTGCAGGGGTTTTGCAAAACAGAAAATGCGCTGGGCCAAGAGACAGCGCAGTGTTGCCCTGCGTACACGGACTTGTGTGTAAGATGGACATACCAAGGTAGTGTGGAAAACTGTCTCAGCCAAATGAGTTTTTAGTGCAACAAGCCTGTTGGTATTTTTAGTGTGAATTAAACTCAAGAGGCAAGAGGAATGCTTTGTACTTCTGTTAATTTCTGTGCTTGCTCTTCAGGAAGAAACTAGTCAAGCACATGAGCACATAAAGCTAAACTGGGACCTGTATCTACACTGCAGATGTGCTTTGGAACAAGTAAATCTCTCAGGTTAGACAGCTACTGAGACATTTATGGGAAACCACTGATCACTCAAGTCCTTCAAAATAGGAGTTACCTTTGCAAGGGTTTTGTCAGCTCTTTTGTCTCACTTCCCAGCAGCGCTTGGGTTTGTGTGTAAATAAAAGGGAATGTATACAGGGAGAAGTGTTAAATGAGTTGTGATTACAAAATATCTCCAATATCCTTATCAAGAGTTCTAGCTTACAGGGCAGATAGCTGAAAACCTTGGAGAAGAGGAGCAGCTTGTCCAAGGCCTGTGTGCACTTTTGCTTGGCATTTCCATCTACTACAACGACAATTCCCTTGAGAATTACAGGAAGTAAGTATGATGGAGAAATAGCAGGACTGTAGGGAAAGGTTCTGTGAAGGGCAGATGGTGGTTCAAGAAGCTTCTAAGTGGGACAGCAGTGGGATTAAGACTTGAGGCAGATAATAAGAGTTGTATCTGCAGAACCCACCTCAAGGGAATGATGGGTTCACTTCTTGTCCAGTTGTTGCACTGTCATTGTTTGTCTCTTCCTTGTAGAGAGAAACTGAAGCAGCTGATTGAGAAGAGGATTGGCAGGGAGAACTTCATTGAGAAGCTTGGCTTCATTAGCAAACATGAACTTTATTCCAGAGCTGCTCAGAAACCACAGCCCAGTTTCTCTAGCCCAGACCACATGATGTTTGACCATGAATTTACAAAGCTGGTAAAGGAATTGGAAGGTGAGATGTTACACTCTACCAAACATGTTGTGTTACTCTTGAAAGTCATGTGATGACACTAAAGGTTATGGTAATAGCTGTAAGTAATCATATACCCAAGTTGCAGTTCAAGTTTTAAGTAAAAATACTCTAACTGGATTACCTGTTGTTAGGTGAAATGGTTATCAATAGATTCTGTGAGTTATCACACTGGCCAAGAGGTGTTTACCTGTGCTCACACGGAAACTCAAGTACTGAGCATGTACAATGGTCATAGAAGCTTCACTTGTTGAAGTACATAATCCAGATATTTGCAGTTTCTAATTGATAAATTAAAAAAGGTGAATGCTGAAATTGTTGGCTTGTTAGGAAATGGATACTTGCTTTAGCCTGTGCTTCATGGATTGTCATCAATCTAACATCTGACTGGTGTCCTGTTTATTAATATTGCTCTAAGCTTAAATCAGTCTAGAGAAGAAAAAAACTTTAAAGCAGCAATGGTAAAGATGGATTTGCCCAATCAGTTTCATCTGCATGTTGCTCTTGCAGTCTTAAGTCTTTCACTTACTTGCAAAATGATTTGGGCTGCAGCTGTAGCGGGGCCATAGTGCAAGTGGAACACAGCTTTTTTGATAGGAGGTACTCAAAACAGCCATTGACTTGCCTGAAACAGAGAAAAGCAGTAATGTGCAAACTGCAATGAAGTCACCGTTTCCATGAACCCTTTGTGACAATCCCTTTTTTGATGTGCAGGTTGAGTTTGTAATGTGATGAACTCAAACTGTGAGACTGTTTTGAGAACAAAGATGTGAACTGGGCTCTAGCTGACAGAAACTGTTTTTGACAGGTGTCATAAGTAAAGCAATTTACAAGTCCAGTGAGGAAGATAAAAAGGAAGAGGAGGTCAAGAAGACATTGGAACAGCATGACAACATTGTGACTCACTACAAAAAAGTCATTAGAGAGCAGGTAAGAGAAAGCTGGACCATACACGTGCCTCTAAATGCTGTTGGTTTTGTCTTTTGGAGGCACTGCATTGCATTTTGGTCCCCCTTGTTCCAAAGGAAGTAACAAGGAATCTAGAAATGCAGAAATGCTTCTAACAACACTCATGCCAGGGTTCAAGTGAAATGTCAGTGTTTGCAACACTGGTTAAGGTCTTTTTTTCCTTGGGCTACATGCTCTTAACTGTGTTGGAGTGTTTAGTTTCAACTGAGGAACCAGAGAACTCGCAACCCTTCAGAGACAGAGTTCTTAGTTCTGTGCTCTCACTTGGATGACAGATGAAATGGGGCTGAATGAAGAAATGGTTTGTTGGTGAAGTTTGGCTATACCTGCTGGGACTGGACTCTCAAAACCTTTTTCCAGGGGTAGTTAACTTGTGTGGTTGCTGCAACTTAGGTGGAGAAGTAGAGGAACAAAGCTAATTAATTTAAAGTGCTAATGGGAAACTGAAGCAGGTGTTTGGTGTTCTGGGATCCAAGCATGGGGTGCATGAGGTGTTATGGACACTTTGGAGCTGCCAGAGGCTTTACTGAACACGTGATGTCTGTAGTTACTAGGATGTCTTTGAAGACTCCTGAAGCAGTAGATGAAACAAATGCAGGCTGTAGTATGCTAGATAAAAATTACAATCAGCAAACGTCCTACCTTTCCCTTTCCTCCTTCTGTTGTTGGTGTGACAGGCTGCTGCTGTCTTTCCCAGGCATAGCTAGCTAGGTTTGCAGGGGGCTTTCCTGCTCATTTGTCCTGGGTAGCACCGAGTGGTGGATCTCACGTTTTGCTGCTTTCCTTCACCTTGCTGACATAATTGCATTCAAGAGTTAGTAGTGTACATAGATGTATATGACGACTGTATGTGTATAGTGTGGTGCCTTTTTTTTCTTTCACAGGACCAGGAGCTTGAAGAACTAAAACAACGAGTCAACACTTTAACATCTCAAAATGAACAGCTCCAGGCTACAGTCACACAGCAAGTGTCTCAGATCCAACAGCATAAGGACCAATATAATCTCCTGAAAGTACAGCTTGGTAGGCTTCATGAGTGACAACATAAAATCATCTTCCTTGTGCAAAGCTGTTGTGATTTCTGGCAAGCTGCAGCAGAGCTTCAGCAGAGACAGCCTTGTGGGTGTAAGAGCTCACACTTGCTGTTGGAACTGCTGGCTGCCAGGGAGCTGCTGGAAGAAGCTGCCTCTGCCTTTGGTCAAGTTATTCCAAAGCAGTTGCTGCCTGTCCAGGGTCAGAACATGACCAGATGGGCCGTGGAGTGGGCTGAAGTTTGGGTCTGGAATGGAATGTGAACTGGGGAAGGTGGTATGGCAAATGTGGAAGATGAAGCCTGTTACTGTCACAAGAGAAACTGCTAATATAGTGTGTAAATCAGGGCAGTATGTTCTCCTTATCCCAAGGTCAAAATGCCTTATAAGGTGTACAAGAAGTGATAAAAAATACCCAAACTGCTTTCATGGTTACTTAAGATGAAAAACATTTACCTTCACAATTTCTCCATGCTGTTATTTTGGATGAATGGAATGGCTGAAGCAGCAGGCACCACATATACCTGAAAGAATGACAAATGAGAGCTCTTCATTGTTTATTCTGTTTGATACGTAGAGAGTTTTTAAGTACTGTGCTTTGCTCCTTTAGTTAGAACAAGAAGGGCTTCTGTTGCCTTCTTGTGGGGCAGGAGCAGCAGGATGGGTAACGAGTACTTTGGTGTGCTGGAAATGAAATTATAGAACTGCTTGTTTGACTTTGGTTGTAAACTCTTGCTGTTTAGGAAAGGACACCCAGCATCATAATTCCCATGGTGACACATTTCAGATGAATGGCATTCAGACAGAAGAAGTGAGCAAATTGAAAGAGGAATTGGAAGAGTGGAAAAACAAGCATGAGCTGCTGCAAGGGCAGTTAAAGGAAAAAGATTCTGTGATAGAAAAATTGGTAAGTGCTGTCTCAGCAGAACTTGATCCAGCTGCCAATTCCTGGCTTCATGTGTAACTTGCCTTAAGCTCTGCATGTCCTCATTGTGGTGACATTGTGGCCAAGCCATCCTGACTGAGTGCATGCCAGAAACAGGGAATCTGGTGGGAGATGGCTTGTGCAGAGCCTTGTCTGCCTCACGCTGTTGCCAAGAAGAATCAGTGCAGCTGCAGAATCAGTGGGTTTTAGCCTGTTTTCAAAGTGTGGGGAAAAACTGCAGAGATCTGCTCGGAGCTCAGTGCCTTGTGGCAGTGCAGGGTGCTGTGTGCTGTGTTCATCTGGTGCACATCTCCTGCATTTGTGCTGATGAAAGGTCCTTCCACACCCACCGCAGAGGACACAGCCAGCTGCTCTCACCAAAGAGCTATGATGTGCCTTGCTTAGCCTGCTTGTGGCTTCTCTGCTGGGAATTTGATAATGCGAGAAGAGCAAGGGGTTTTTTGACAACATGACTACATTTAGAATTCTACTGCTAAAGCTGGTTTTTTTTTTCCTGTTTTTCCTACAGAATTCTTCCCAGTTGGAAATGGGAACTGCAGAGCAGTCGTCACAGACCAGCAAATTTGGTGGCTTGGAGCATAATAATGAGCTACTGAAGGTGAGCTTGGTAGTTCAGCAGAGCTACGGTGAACAGGGGTAGCTTGGGATGCAAAGGGAGCTTTACTCTCCAGGGAGGTGCATTGGTTCCTGAATATTTTGCTGGTTTTCACCCTGTATCTTTGGTCCTAATCCTGGAGCATCAAGGTTACACATCTAAAAATGAATCGATTGTTTTCACTAAGCCAGGGTTGAGGCAGCAGAAGACACTTGAACTGACTTGGAAAATGTGTTTATCCAGTGCAAAATGTATATTTAAATGTTGATATGGAAGTTTCCAGGTATTAGATGTATAGCACAGAATGAATAACTGGAGATTCAGCTCTTTAAGGTAGCTGAGTTCCTCTGTTTGGAGAACTAATGGTGCCTGGATTCCTACGTCATTGTGGGTGTCTGCACCGAGAGGGGCAGTGCACTGCGGACGCTGATGGCAGTGCAGCTGGCAGGAACATGAACACCTTCATAGAAGTGGCTGAGGCTCAGACAGGTGCCTTGGTGGGGCATTCCACAGAAGAGGGTGTGTGAGAGCAGGGTGGACCGTGGTGCGTGTTCCTGTCCAGCCTCGTCATTTAAGGAAAGAGCTGCTGTGGTCGCATTGAGAGGCACCTTTCCTGTTAGATTTGCCAGTATAAAGCAAGTATGATTTAACCTCAGGAAAATTTCATGTGAATATGTTTTTTATCAAATTAACTGAAAAGTTTTGTCTCTTTTTCCCAAAGGAGATAGAAATGCTGAAGACTCAGATACAACTACAGACTGCAGAAATCTCCAAGCTTCAGATGGAGAATCAAAAGCTACAAGTAATGGTACTGGTGAACAAGTTGTTTCTTTTATCTATGGGAACTAAATCTCCAATACTTGCCTTCCTGCTACTGTCTGTAGCTGCTTCACTAACCCAAGCTAATTTTAAGTGCATGCATCAGCAAGTGATTCCAGCTGGGTTTCAAATTAAGTAATGAGTTACTCAGACAAATCCTTCATGAGCTTAGAAGGGACTTCTAGGCAAGTTAGTTCTCTCTGATGGCACTGGTCCTTGGTGTTTTTAAACTATTAGAAACTATTGCCCGTTGCAAGCTTATGCTCTAATTAAATAGCCTTTGTGAGACACAACTGTGTGATAGATGAGAGATCATTATTCTTACAGGCAGTTGAGGATGCTGATTTGCAAGTTGATGTATAGTCAAAGGACAAATGATAGGGGCATCTCCCTGTGCAGGCCTTCAAATGCTGCAGAGATTTTTTGGCTGTGTACTGAAGCGATGAGGCAGTAAAGTGGCTTAAATGTGACTGCCTTCAAAACTAATAAACAGCTTTAGAAAGGAACGTTGGGCTACCAACAGAACCTGAACAAGTTGTCTGAAAATGTTGCATACACTTCCACAGCAGAGCTAACAAATCACGCTGCAGGAACAGGGGCCCCACAACCAGTGGACAAATGAGTGTTTAATGTACATGGTCCGAGAGAGGCAGACTCAGCTGCTGGGAGGAGGATGCCATTGCACAGGTGCTGGCCATGTGTGCTTGTGATGATGCCTTCTGAGGCTGAGGTGTGTCCCCTTGTCCCTCCACCTGTCAGGCCACCTCAAGCCATCTTACATCCTACTGCCCCCCTTGCTTGGAGGACTGCCTTAAGCGTGCGCCAGCTGGAGAGGCTTTGGTCTCAAATTTGTGCCAGGCAGCTGACAGGCAGCTGCCACGTTTTAGAAATAACTTTATGTAGGGCTGACTGAGATGAAACTGTTGCTATTTTTAGTAGTCTTATGCCAAGAACTGGATCTTTAGCCTAATAAAAAGACTTCTGTGGCACTTGAGACTGTCAGAGCAAAGGTGGATTGCCTGTAATAGTCTGTCTAGGTAAAAACCTACAAGTGCACCTGCTATGGAATAAAGGTTTCACTTTGTGTTCTTGGGGGGTGTGTGTGTGTGTACGAGTCTGAGACCCGAGGAAGCACAGATCTGTTTGCTGATGCCTTGCAGCATGGGGTGTATGTAATCACCATACCTTGGCTATGCTGTGAAAAGAGAATGTGCTTTTAAAAGAAATGACTGTGTAATGTCACAGCATGCTGTCTTGGTATGTGCAGCACTGAGAGGGAATTCCTTGTCCACAGAACCCAACTGCAGATCCCATGTTGGGAGACAGTGGTGCAACAGCAGCATCAAGCTCAGAATTGGAGGGACGACTGGAGCAAGAAGTGAAAGAACTGAAGGTGGGTAGGGGATGAGCACCAAACCCAGCCAGTGGATACTTCAATTAGGAGCCTTATACAGTAGCCAGGGCTGCTGCAAGTGGTTTGTTTGCTCAGCATCCATAGTGTTTCAGGCTCTGGAAGGGAAGCTGGATATCTCCTTCATTTTTCACTTAGAAAATGACAACTTGTCTGCCTTAAAGGAGTTGGTAAGGAGAGTCTGGGGTGTAGCTTTACTCTGACGCAGACAGTCTAGTTTGACTGGGAGGAAGGTAACCACTGTTAATATTGTTCCTGTTTTTTATCCAAGTTGTATTAGTATGTGTAAGGATGTGCCAGTGTGTGTGGGAACAAGGTCACAGGAACCAACAGTGGGCTGGAGCTGCTAAAGGTTCTGTACGGATGTGTTGGAAGGATACAGGGCTTCCTTCAGCTGTAGCTGTGCTTGTATTGTAATTTGACGTGGGATTTTCCCTGTTGCCAGAGTCAAGTCAAAGCCCTTTCTGAGGAGAATGAATCACTAAAGCAGCACCTGGACTCATCCAGTAGCACAGTTGCAATATTGCAAGATGAGAAGAGTAAACTGCAGCGAGAAGTTGCAGAATCCAAGAAAGAACAGGATGATCTCCTGGTGCTTTTGGCTGACCAGGATCAGAAAATATCTGCAATGAAAATCAAATTGAAGGACCTCGGTGCACCGGTAAGCAAAGGAATGGATCAGTGAGTTCTTGAGTCTGAGACAGGCCTGGGCATGGTAACGTGTAAGTCTGGTGAGGCCCCTTTTCATAAGTAAAGGCAAGTTAAATCAGTCACTTTTTCAACTTCTGGCAGCCATCTAGGAAAGGTGACCACTGCCTGTTGTCCCCAGTGGTCAGCTGTCTTCAGCAGACAAGTAAAGAACCATGGACATTACAAGAGGACAGTTGCATTTAATAAGCATTGATTGATGTGGCATAGTTGTTCTAGGTTATCTTAAAGCTTATTTGCACTCAGCAAATTTGTCTTGCCTTCAAAAGGTTGGATCAGGATAAGGGATATTACTGCTCACAACAGATCTTGTATTTCAGGTTGAAGATGAAGATGATACTGAATCTGGAGATCAAGGGGATGAAGATGAGGATGGGGATGAAGAGGAACAAGACTAGAATGCTGTTGTGTGTTACCATAAAAACTAGATTGCATTGTTTTGGGGGAAAAAAAATCTATTACTGGTGTACAAAGGAACACATCTGCTTATGGGAAGCAGATGGGGAAATGACAACCATGGGCCTAGTTATAAGTTACTCAAGTGTTGGAAAATCCTTTGTACTAGGTAAAGCAAACAAAAATCACAGTTTCAGTTCTACACAAATATCCCAGGTTGTATTTGTTTAGAAGTTGCCTCAGACACTGTTTAAAGCAGGGAATGACAATGGTACTGCCTCGGTTCATTGTCATTGACAGTTCTGTGCATTTGTCTATGGTTTTAACTTCCTCGAGCTCTTAACATAATTAAATACAAAATCATTTGGTTTAACATCTGTCACATGGAGTCATTCCCCCTGCCTTCAGCATGGAGCTTCAGTGTAGTTTGTGGCTTCCTCTCTAGAGCAGTGGGAGGCAGCCAGCAGGGTTGGGGTGGTCTCTGCCAGCCCAGGGTCTGACTCTGGGGGTGCCAGGGCCCTTCAGGCAGCTGTGTGCCTGGACCTTGTCCCGGCTGCGCTCGGAACCTGTCGGGGAACCACAGTGCTCTGCTAACACCGGGGAAGAGTTTGCATTGAAAGCTGTGCAAGAATCGGAGCCAGGGTGAAGAATTGCTGTGGAAAACAAAGACCAGTGCACTCTAAGAGCTGAAGTGCTACTGAGTCAGCATAAATCTAAGTTAAAATCTTATTGACTACTTCAGTAAGGAAATGAAAACTACTCTGATTTATATAACTTATTGGCTCTTTATGAGTAAATAAAAGATGACATTTTAGAAGAAAACAGAATGGTAAATGCATCAAATTCTTCTTTTTGGTAATAAAGAGAATGTCTCCTTTGTCCTCATTTAATTCTCTTGTCCTAATTTAAAATCAGATGTTTTAATACACATAAGAGCATCTACAGTCTCTCTACTCTGGTGATTTGAGGTAATGATACACCACATACTGAGCCTCTCTCCACGCGAGTAGAGAGGAATGGGGGCTGAGTTGTTGTTTTTTTGAACACTACAGTCTTCAGTGACTGTTTATTTTTAAGAATGGTCCACGAAAGTTAATTTAAATTATTCCTCAATTAACAGCTAAGTTGAAGAAGACGAGGACTCAGAGGCCTAACTATCAGCTACAGTCTGTGATTTGGAGTAAAGGCTCTCCAAAGCAAAGTTTCCTTGGCCATTCTTAGGCTACAGTAAGAGCTGGGGTGCAGTACCCCTGGGAAATCAATTTTACCAGCCCTGGCAGTGGTGGCAGCTCCAGTATGCAGAGCTCTGGTGCCTGCTGTCTGGCTGTTCATTGCTGGTAGCAGTGTTCCCCCTTGGAGGGGACAAAGCTGATGCTTTGCCCATCCCAGCCTGTACTCATGTCTGCTGGCAGCTGGCCCAGGAAGCTGTGCTTTTCTTTGGAAGTGTTGGATCCTTCAGAAGAGACTTAAGGGGACAAGGGAGGAGCAGTGGTGTCCGTAAGCCTCGCTGCTTGGTTGGGTGTGGAAGACATGGAAAGCTGATGTACCCTGCAGAGTTGGGACTGGCAGGGACAGTTCCTCTTTTGCTCCTTCCATGGATGGGATGCATGAGCACAGCCTCAAAGCAAAAGGCATGTGAGTGCTGCTCTGGCCTTACTCTGAAGGGGACCTGTTCATCTGGCAGCCAGACCTGGACACTGGTGCTCCTCCCAAAAGATGGCATGCTGCAATATATTTTTTGTTGCCATTCTCTGCAGTGTTACGCTTAGGAAATTCTTCCTTTTGGATGCAACTTTCAACTTGAAAATGTTTAAAATTGTAAGAAATGAAGGAAGAGAACAAGACGGGGGTAGGGAGTTCAGGAGACAGACAAACTGGTTACGAACAGGTTGTAAAAAAGCCTGTTCAAAGTGCCTTTCCCAATTAGAAAACCTGTTTTGTGGATTGGTTTATTGCACCATCCTAGTGGTCTGTCTTCCTGCTGCTGGCAGACGTGTCTGGTGATAACTGTATTACTGTCAAATGGAGGTATTCACTTGTCTGCATTCTTGGCTGTGCCATGAAAATCAGATTCATTCTTAGTTCTTTGGAATCTTTTCTTGTCCCATTGTGGCTGGGATATTACACAGGGTGGTTTTCCTCTCACTGCAGAGTGTTCGGATCCCTTGCACAGGGTCTTTGTCAAAGCAAGCAGCTGCTGCCAGTAAGAGAAATCCATCACAGATTTCTCCTTTGCTTGTTGCATCTGCTCACATTGATACAGAGAAACAGGAGGTGCTAAGCTGCAGAGAGCACCAGGAGAGAAGAGCAGGAGCAAGTAATTCCGATGAGGATGTGCTAACAGCAGAGCTGGGTCCTTACACACCATGTCCAGACCAGACTGCGGGTCCCTTCATGTACACCCTTTCCATGATGGGGTCCCAGAAACAGTCATGTGCTGCACGGTCTGAACATGGGAAGGCTTTGTCATTTCTTTAAGACGGTGCTACTCTATTTTCTGGACCAGTTTGCAAAAGAGGGATTTCAGGGAAGCAAAAGCAGCCTGACTTGTGTTACCTGAACTGTGTTACCAGCCTCTGCCAGCTGCTGGTCTCCTCGCAAGCTCAAAAACTGCCAAACCCAATTTGTTTGTGTGAAGGTTTTCCTAGAATTTGTTTTCAACAAGGGGTTCAGCAGTGCGTACAAGCCTAAGAGATACGTCTTTTTGTGAATACTTTATAAGAAGATTGTCTCTTTTTTCTTTAAACTATGGGGATGAGGAGAAGTTTGAATGGGGAAGGACTGGAGACTACTTGGGGGGGGGAAACCGGTTGCCAAGCAATCAGCCACGGCCTGCGTGGCACCTGGGTGAGGCAGGTGTGGGGCTCTGTGGAACACAGCTACTCACTACAGCCCTTGGGGCTGCTGTCAGTGCCCTGAGTGGCCGGTGGTTGAGGGGGGTTTAATGCTGGCAAACACCTCTTGGGATAGGTGAGGGGCCCCGTACCACCTGCAGTGTCATTTGCCATTGTCCCATTGCACAGTTCCTGCCTTAGCCCCTAAGAGACCTGGAGGAGAATCAGGACCTTTTCTCCTGTTCCTCATGGGTGCCCAAGTGTTCAGCAAGCAGCATCTCCTTTAAATGGAATGCTGACCAGGCTACCCCAGCTTTGTGCATTTATGTGCAGATGGACAGCAGCAAAAGGACAACTGCCATCAAACAAGAGCGGAGCCTTCAGCCTGGCCCTGTGTGGGGCCAGATTTGCACTTTGCTTCCAAAGCCAAACTCTGCTGTGGAAAGAGAAGTGCAAGAGATTGCTTATTTGCTCACTGCCCCCCTCTGCTGCTCCTGAAGGTGTGACTGTCACACCCCTTGGCCCATTTGTACCTCACACCTGCACAGCACCGCTGTGCATGGCACAGCCTCAAAGTGTCCCTTTGCAGAAATGGCAGTGGGGAACTAGTTCCTGCAGCTCGAGTCCCCGTGTTCACCTGCTATGGTGATCCAGCTAAAAGAACTTTTGAAAACCCACAGGCCCTCTCTGTGGAGGCTGGTGGTGAATCTGTCACTAGATAGGTAGCTGTGGCAGTCCCAAGCTGCTCTTTGCTAATTTTACAGCTCCATTGTACAGGATTTGGGTTTTACTGTACATATCCAGCACCCTTCCTCCATGAAGCGGGTGCTAGAACATGAAATTTATTTGAAACGACATTTCAGAAACAAGAACTGGGTCTGAACAAGCTTGTGATCGTGTCCTATCACTACTATAAGAAAGCAATAACCTTATGACACTGTTCTTGATAAAGGACATCCTACTGGGAGCGAATGGTGATGCAATGGCTTTGCAATGGCATCAGCTGAGGCTGATGTGAAGGTCAGGCCAAGGCCAAAAATACCATCGGTGCAGTGTTGTGCCTTGAGGCTGAAAGTGTCACTGCTGGGCAAGGAGGGGACAGTCAGGGGTCATTAACGCTGCTGGCAGTGTGGTAGCAGACACAGCGTGACAGACTCCGGGGCAGACAGCCCGCCTGATTGCAGGGAAATACCACTGCCAGTCAAGAAGGGATGTGGCCCTTCAGGCTGCTGCCTCTACACACGGGAAGGTCCTTGAGAAAAAACGTGCTCCGGGGTTAGTGTTACAGAGTGCCCTCAGACCAGCCCTGGGACAGCAAGTGACAGATGAGCTCAGCACCAAGAAAAATGAATTAGCCCTGATCACTGGTGAGGCCTGAGGCACAGCACAGCCAGGACCCTCCAGCCGTGTCAGCAGGTGCAGCCCCTGCAGCCAGATCCTATCTCGGGGCTGAGATGGGATGTGGAGGCTACGTGACAGACGGGCAGAGACGTGCTTCCCAGCTCCCGGGCTGGCACTGAGCACACAGCTCACAGCGCCCGCCTCACGCTGCAGCACTGAGCCATTGCTGACTCCTCTCTTGCTGCGCCTCCATTTAGACAAGGGCACAACAGCCCGGCTTGTATGCAAGTCCCTGGCTGTGTCTCGCACTGTCACCATGAAAACGAGCAGAGCAGCACGGACATGTGCCTGGCTCTGCCCTCCCTGCATCCAAGGGATCCACGGGGGCATCCAACACAACACAGGAGGACTACACGCCGCAGAGTGAGAAGGCTCTCATCTGAGTTCCACCATCGAAGAGGGATTCCAAGAGCTTCCCTGACAACTCCCGAGTTCTCAGGTGTAATACAGCTATAGGCAAGGCAGGAAATTCTAAACACCCTGTCTTTTACCAGGGAGCCATGCGGTAAGAAGAAGGAAGAAGGCAAGTTCTGCATCCGCAACAGGAAACCAGCTTGCTCTTGGGCTTCTTGGCTCTACACTGGAGCCATGCTGGGGCCAAAGACAGCTGGTGCTTATGCCCTTTCTCAATCATGTTGACCCTAGATTTCCAACAAAATAGGATCTAACTCACAGGAGCACACAGTCTAAGGAGCTTTGTCAGCACTTGCGTGACTCTAAATTTGTTCCTTGAACTCCCAAGTCACCAGCTCCTCCTCTGCAGACGTATTTATTGCCTGTACTTAACGTACTTCTTCTATGGGTGTCACCTGAAGGACCTCACTCATTCTGTATCATTCTGTATCATTAGTCCAAGTTTCAGCCTGCCCTGTCTGTTCCTACCTTCTCTCTCAGAACAAAGGGTCTACAGAGGTGCTGTTTGCAGCTTAAGACACAAAGTAGGTGCACAGTGGTGCCAGGCTGCTGCGTGCTCACCAGGTTCCTTCTTTGGGCAGTGTTTACACCTGTAAATCCATGACGCATCTGGACATGGCACTGGGTGAAGAGCTTATCCTCCAGACAGATATATGGTTCAAAGGCAAAGGACAAACGGAGCTTCCACATTAATCAAGGGAGTCCTGACGTGACAGGTTTAGGCTTATTGATACAAGCCTTCCTGGCCCTCAAGTGGGGACAGATTCTCACTGCTGAACACTCATAATGACATTCAGGTAAACTGAGACCAGGCCAGCAGGTTTGCCCCAGGCTGCAATCTTCTCCCAGTGGCTCGGGAACACGTGTGCAGCTGGGAGGGAGAAAGCTGCCAAGGTGATTATTTCCCCCCTGTGTATCCGCTGGCATGGCTCTGTATCCATCACAGCCCGCCACAGTGGCTGACCCTGGGAACGTTTTGCTGCCCGGGGTGCGAGGGCTTGCCACGCTCGAGTGTGGCCACTAGATGTCACTGTTTACTCACGGCTGGACCACGCCCGGCCGGCCGCAGCCTGCAACGAAACCCCTGCGGATGCAGAGGTTACATGAGTGGAATGGTTTCCAAGCTGACTAGACCGCTGCTTTTGGTTTTAAACAGGGCTATCAGCAAACAGCTATGATATAACTTACTCTCCTGCTATCTAATCCTGGTAATCCTCGTCGTAAAATAGTTCTAGCAGCTGCCTCAGTGTCAGGACATAAGTTTTTTAAAACAAGGGAAAAAAATTTTTCCAAGGTGGCGAAAGCAAAGAAGACCTATTAGGATTCCTGGTGATGAGCAAAAGGGCAAAGGGCTTGTGTGGCCTGTCACAGCCACAAATGAGTACAGGAATATGAGGGGCTATCAAGGGTCTGACTTACTGGATCTGCTTGTGGTAGGAGACAGTTTTGGCCCAAAGCAGCAAGCGAAGACAGCAGGCGTGGCATGCCACGATGGCAACAGCAAGATGCTCTCCTTAGAGGTGAGCTCTCCCCATTCCCTCCCACTGAGCTGCCCTGGACGGGGCACAAGGGCAGGATCTGGTGCAGCAGAGGCAGGGACAGAGCAGGCTCTAACACAGTATTTTTAAGGGCAACTGTTCCTTTCTCACTGGAAATGAGTGAGGTTGTGTCAGCCTGCCAGATGTACAGGCATATGCCAAAGGTAGAGTGGAAGCATGCCAGGCTCACTCATCGCTGCAGGAAATCCGTTTGGATAAGAACAAACTTTCTCTGTTGTTTTTTTTAAAACCTCTGTGACACCTACGCTCACCTTGTCATCAGCTGTCTGCAGCCGATGTTATCTCACACGCTATGTGCCTCACTGGGAACGACGGGGGCAGTTGTGGCTGGGCAATTGATACAAGGCTTCTACTCTGAGCACACTCGACTGCAGGTACCCCATTGCTCCCTGCTCTTGCTGGCAGCACCCAGCAGGACATTCCCCTTCCTGGGAGAGGGAAAAAGGCAGCCACGGGGGCTGCTGGTTGCCCTCATTTATCGTGTGCTCTGCAAGTCCTCAGCAGGGTCTGGACTTAGTGCAGCTCCGTCAGGTGCCCTTTACCCGAGGCTGAGTACTGCTTGTGCACGCTGAGGCTGGTTGCATCATCCCTACAATCCCTGACCTAAAGGGCCACCTAAAGTCGAGTGCCCCAGCTCTGCACACAGCCTGTGAGAGCCTGAGCTGGGCCTGGTGCTCGGGGTGAAGTGCTCTGATGTCAGTACTGTGAGACTTGAGACAATTTCCCGGCAAAGTTTCATGTGCACTTGAGTCATTCTGCCCTTTGCTCTAGAAATCTCCTGCTTTGACCTCAACAGAGAGCAGAAAAGAACAAGTGAGAAATTCCACCCCACCCCCCACCCCCCCCCAATTTTGATTTTACCCTTGCAACGCAGCTTTTACAATGGGGTGGCTATGAGGAAATCTTCTTCAACCTTCAACTCCTGTTTGAATGTTCCTGGTGGTCCTGAGGAGCTCCCAGGACCACCAGGAGCTCCTCATCAGAGGAGCAGACTTCTGATTTAGCAGTAACGAGACTGTCATATTCCTTCCTACCTGCTGCTTGGGAGATATTTGCTTCTCAGGTACACACTGCTGTTTAACCTGTTTACAAATATCTGCTACTTGCAGATTTTTTTTTTTTAGCTGTATTTCCCTGAAGAATGAAGAAATGAAGTGCCAGGACAACAGGATGGATGATGTAGCACATCTGTCCACCTCTGAGAAGATGACAGACAGCATCTTTTTCCCAAAGCCCCTCCTAATGTGCAGTTTCCTCTGCCAGCAGTGGAAAGCAGTATTGCTTTCCTTGGAGGATGCTGGGAAAGATGTGCTCCCAGGTGCCTGCTGTGCCCGACACTCAGCAATGTGTGTGAGCTGGCTGGAGCCCCACAGCTGCCTCAGCTGTCTGCTCACATCTGGGGCCTGTAGCCCAGAGCTGCCAGAGGAGCCCATACTCAGGTTCTCCCTGCATCTCTGTGGTTTCCCGGGCAGATTTCCAGGGGGGTGTGTACATGTCTTGCACCTATCTAGGCCCCCAAAGAACCCCCTAAGTCCTGGACTCCTCAGGAAAGAAAGAGAGCAATGGAAATCCCCATTTCAGATGGCTTCTCTCTCAAAAGGTGTCAGACCAAGGGCCCAAGGGGCAAGGAAAATTCTAGAGGAGTGCATGGCTCTGCACAGCCCATTGGCAGAGATAACAGAACGAACAGAGATAACTTGAAAGCTGTGCTTCCGCGTTGCTCCCTTTCTTTCTAATTGATTTCCCTTTCTATACTCTCAAGGTAATTTTTGGCAAAACAAAACTGAGCAAACCCTCTGGCTTCCCAGGAGGCAGAAGGCGGCACAGACTCAGCTGCCAAGATAGATTCTGCCAGTTGCAGACGGCAGGCCTCACTCCCCCACTCATAAAATTAGAAATGAGTTAAACATGCAGCAGGTGTTAATGGGAGGCATGAACCAGCTGGCACCTTGGAAAAGGTACAAACCAAACGCAGACAGGAAATCCCCCACCCAGCCAGGACCTGGAAGTTGTCTACACCTGAAGGAAAAGTAAGTGGATTATTTACTTTAGATTGATTATTTGCAAATGACCGAATGTGAATGACGTTCATTCTTAGTTCTACAGTGACATCATCAAATGAGTGAAAAACCAGCCCTCCCTATCTCCTGTGACCGGTTTCCTCTGAACAGTAGGTTCTCTACATGCTGGAGACCTGCTCCTGAACTCCTTGAGTCACTTCATCATGACACAAGTGTCAAAGGAGCACTGCTGCCAGCCAGTCTCTCTCTACACAGCTGGGTCACAGTCTGACACAGGGCAGTCAGGGCTGGCTGAGGGATGTGGAAGGGGAATTAAGTCCATGAGCTGCAAGGAAGTCTAAATTTATTGGTAGAGCCAGACTGGGATGCCTCAAGGATTGCTGCTGACTTAAAGACATGTTCTCTCCCACCTTCACTATTCCTCCACAGCAATCCAAAAGCTGGAAAGGTTACAGGGCAACACCTACAGGTGGGTACTTTACAGATAAGGCAAATTTGGACAATACTCACAAAGAAGGAAGCTGGCTGGGACAACAGATCTACACTTTTCTCCTGACGTACCACTTCACCAGGCCTGAATCTCTGCTTGAGCAGCACGCCTTTTCTGAACCCCCGCTCACCCCTCTGAGCAGACAACTTTTCATTTCCCTATTCCCACCCCTCCCCTGCCCCAGCACGCTCTCGTTGGTTCACAGTGGCTCTAGTGAAGTCTGGATTTCCCTCCAGTGAACTCTACACATATTTATGTCGCAGAAACAATCCACCACTTACATTTTGTGGTTTATTGACCTTCTCCCATCTGGCATGCGGCTCCATCCCGGTTTGCTGTGTTACGTGACCTCCGTGTCCTCACGGGGACGCTGCCATGGCTCCCAGCTCCAGACCAGCACCAACAGCCTCGGCTAGGCCCCCCAACACAACGGGGAAGGACCGTGTCTCCCCACTGGCCACAACTCCTTTGGATTCACAGGTATGCATTTGTTGGGAAATGGGAACACATTTTAGCTGGCTGCTGGCAAAGGCCCACCGTGCTGGGTGAATTCTGGAGTTCTTTCACTATTGCTGCAGATGGGACATCACACTGCTCAGAGAGACACCCAGCACACACACTTCCATGCTGCATTTTTTCAGCACAGAAACCACTCACTGTGAATAGGGGGAAAGGATAACCCAAGGCCTCTGAGGGAGGTTCTGGCAGTGACAAGCTGTGCCCCTAAAAGGAGTATGAGTTTGTTATCTAATTCTTAGTGTATCAAGGGAGCATATTTACATTGCAAAGTGTTCCTCAATTAGTAGGTATTTTTAAAGCTTTCCAAATAAACTTCAAAGCAGGAGCACTTCCTTTTGGTAGGGAAGGGCTGGCTACGAGTGGGAGCTCTGAATGTCACTGTCTAATCACTTCCTTCCTGCCATCAGGACTGTCCCCACGGGTGGGCTTCTCTTTCCTTTGTTTCCTACCAGAAAAGCCTCATGAAATACAAGAAAGCTCCGGGGAGGGAGCTCAGAGTGGGCTGCTTATCACCCCTCTCCCGGTCACTATTACTCTTTTCAGAAGCAGGACTACTACAAGTGGCAGAAGGCTTGGCTCCTTGGCAGCCTGAGAAAGCTGTGCTGCTTCTTGGGGCAGAGCAGCAGCTACATGCAAGGGAAGTCAGGCTTTAGGGGAGGACACCCAGGGGCTCCTGGCCTGCTGTCCCCATACCCACCACATTCCCCAGGGTCAGGCTCAGATTGCAGGGCTCATCCTGGTTTGACCAGACACCCAGTGTAATTCAGAAACACGTGTCTTTTGGAAACATTGACCATTTGAAACTGAGGCGCCATGAAGGTGAACTTAAGAAAAGCAACAACGTATTGCGAATATTTGGGCAATTTCCTCTTGGCACATAATTGCCTGTTTCTTGACCTAAACCCCAGTACTCCTTCCAGTCCTTCACAAGGTGACAGGTTACTTAAACTATTTATAGATGCTTTGATGCTTTCTGCAATCAAGGCGGATCAACTGCACATGACAGAATTCCTGGTGCTGCCATCTTGAGCCATACCTCATGTGACCCTCTCCTGGTAGGTGCTGTGGGCACACGTTATCAGCTCCATCTATTGCAGACATCACTGAGGTCCCTCCCTAGCACAGAGGATGCTTGGGAAATGCAGGATACCAGGCATGCTACGCTGTCATTGGCTCTTGAGGAGGAGGCGAGGGAAGTCCACCTCGGCAGTACTTTTCCACTTGCTTTCCCACCCAGAAATTGGTAACCAGGCTGATAGGACAGAGATCAGATGTAGCTTGGAATCCCTCAGTAGTGTCAGTGATGCTAATGCTGAGTTATTCTCAGGTGTTTCTTCCTTCCAGAAAGCACCTCTAATTATCTAGGAAGTTATTTGTATTAATAGTCAATTGAGCTTCTTTTCAACCAGCAGTACTTTGTAGCTTTCAGTGGTTGGGTAGGAGCAAAACTCCAGAGCTGTCAACTTCCCACAGAAGGGGAATCCTAAAGAAGGTGAACTTGTCTCCACAATGCAATTGCTTTGCTGCCATAACATTAGTGTGTTTCAATTTGACAATGGTGACAATACTTTTTCTGTCAAAAGGCAGCAATGATGTATTGCCCATAAGACATGAGACGGTAATAAACATAACAGTGAAAGCAAATTTCAACACAAAGAAATTAATGAAAATTAGCGGTATCCTTTGGAATTAGGATAAGGGAAGGGGAGCAGTCCCTCTGTAAAGGAAACTTGAAGGGAAGAAAGAGGGAGAATGTCCCACACAAGAGTGTGGTTGGGAAGCCCAAAGGCTGGCTGATGAGCAGATGCACCTGGCCTGAGCACCACTTGTGTTTAGGGCTGAGGATGCCAAGGATGTCTGGAGGCCCCGGACAACCTGCTGGCTCTTTGGACTGTGACCTACTGGAACAAGCTAGTCAGATTTTAATCCATCACAAAAGAAACCTGGAAAAGGCTCCTCTTTAAATTTGTATCATCACTACAACAGCAAAGCTTAACTTGGAACTTCCCACACTGATCTTCAGCCCCTGAAATCTTAGCCTTTCAAAGTCAGCATTCCCATTTGATGCCCCTCTGTGGTTCTACTACAAAGAACTTACAGGTACATATACAGGGAAATGACTCCATCTCCTTCCTAAGAAATCATGTGACATATAAGCAAAAGAACCTCCAAGCAGAGCATCTGAGGCAAACTTTCCTAAGTGGCCTGTTCCTCAAAAATTCCATTTCCCATAAATATTTTCTCCTCTCATTTCCTGTGTGCTACTTGTTACGTTAATTGTTTAAGTCAAATGGTGTGGCAATTGCTAAGATACGGGAGCTGACTGTAACTGCCCCAGGAGCAAGTGAAACTCCATGGGCAAGAAGGACAAGTAAGTGAAAATGGAAACCACTGATATGGCAAAGTGCAAACTGGTAAAACAACAAAAAGTCCTTTCCAACTGGCCATGGCTTACTTGGTTCAACTGGCCTTTAAATATGGATGAGAGACCTGCTCTAGGAAGAGTTTTTTAAAGACCAGAGGGCACAGGTTTGGGCTGATGTGCCTGTCCATGACTCAGGGCCTCTGAGGTCATTCCTGCTACTGGCAGGAAAAGAAAGAAAGGGTAGAACAATCACCCTTTGGTGATCTTGGTAGGTCCAAGGCAGCTTCTCACTTAAAATGGGTAGGATGTCACCCCCCTGACTGGGGGAAGGCAGCGGCATCCCAGTTGCTCCTGCATGTCCGCAAGCAAGTTCAGAGGAAACAACATCATCTTTAAAGTCCCTTCTTTCTCTCTCCTCCCCAGAAGGTTAGAGACTTCTTCTTTTGTCATTCCTGCTCCCAGTACTTTCCCTTCTCCCTTTTCCATGAAGCAGCATATTGTCCCCAACATTAACTCGTCCTGTGCAGCCTGCACAGGCAGCATCAAAGGTACCTATGGCAAGCTGCAGCCTGTCCCTAGGAATGCCATACACAGGCAGAGGGAGCAGAGGGAGCAGCGGGAAGCACACAGGACTGGCCTGGCTGCTGGAGGCAGGGAACTGCAGAAGATAAAATGCACCTGTTTTATTGAAGCGTGTTTACATCAAGGATCAGATCCTGCCTTACTCTGCTAAAACCATAAAGTGGAGTGGCTTTTCTGGAGCAGCTCCCAAATGGGCTTGTCCAAACAGCAGCCAGGGAACATCAAAAGGTGAAGCGATCACCCACAGATAAGCACCCCAACCGTCTGATCCTGAGCTACCCCCAGGCACGGCCCAGCATCGTCTGCCCGCGACGAGCTCTCTCTACAGCCTGCTCTTGTACCAGAGCCTCTTCCCATGGTGACTGCTCTATACACATGGCAGAGAGCTAACTGACTGCCACTTAATGAGTTCTGATCTCCAAAGAAAAGAAAACCCTCAGTGCAAAGCCCTCTGAGCAGAGAGGGAATGGGAAGGCAGGATTGGGTCAGTGCTCGAGAAAGAGCATCCTCGCTCTGGTGACCCAGCCGCAGTGGGAAGCATGTTTGCATCAACCATCACTCAGTAATTATAGCAACAGATGACTCAAGATCAAAGTGCTTTTGCGAATAATGTGGCAAAGTAAATCGATGGCAATCTGAGCTTTTTTATCTTTGAATCTGTCTTTAATGCTGACTTTCTGTCCGGCTTTAACCTGCCCTGGGATAAGATCTCTGCTCCCAGTGCTGTGGCGCTGGCCCAGGCAGAGCCCCGTGCAGCACCCAGCTCCATCCAGGCTCCTGTCTCCTGCCTGGCAGGGATGGGAGCAGGCAGGTGGCCCTGGGGACAGTGGCCACTGGGCTTGGGGCCTGATCCCCACAGTGGTTCTCAGTGCAGAAGGGCACGTTTGCTGTCACAGTGAGTCAATAGAGCCAGCTGCCCGGGGGCTTTGCGCTGACATGCCGAGGTGCTGCTGGTGCTGCTGGTGTAGTTTCCAGGGGCTGCCTCTCCCATTATCAGCACCCCAGCAGGCAGCTTCTCCTCCACTGGATGCAGCCCAAGTGCTCCAGAGACGGCTTCTGATTCAACTGCTCCTGCCTTGCCCACCCACAGAGATAGATCCTAAAGAGGGTTGGACAGGAAGGCCTCTTTATTCAGGGTGACACGGCACATGGGAACCATGGCTGACCAGCACACAGAAAGGGTAATATTTGCCAACCCCTCCAAGTATATCCCACAACCACCCCTCACAGAGGCTGCATCTGTCTCCTCATCTGCCTTCTGTCACATATGCTCCTATCAGCTTCTATCACGTGTTTATCCTGAATTTTGGAAAGAGTTAATTACTTTGCTAAGATGCTAAGCTCCAGTTGTTGCCACACCAAATGTTTTCTTGGTGCCATGGATCAGTGAGCACCCCGTTTGTTCTACACACTGGTCTCTTGAGTGGTTGCACACTGGCTCCAGACATCTTTCCTGCATGGTTCCTGGCTAAAGGTGTTTGAGTCACACGTGGCAGAGTGTGGAGAGAAGGCCAGGGTGGCTATGGGTTAAGTGAAGAGAACAAATCCTGACTTAGGTAGTGTTCCTCAGGTGTCTCTGAGACAGTCTTGATCTCTCTGGGTGATCTCTGTGGCTCTAATTTGCTGTTTTAATTCCACAGGCAGTGCCTCCCGCACAGTTACCACGTGGCAAAGAGGCCCACGTAGGATAAAGTTTCGAGCTGCCTCCTGGGACTAGGCACCAAGGCCATCTAAACATGGGATTTCCCAAATCACATCAATCATCTGGGTTTTTCCTGGCTTATGCTGAGATGCTGTGCTGCTCCTACCTGCTTATTTCCCAATAGGGCAGAGAGGCTTAATTATTGGGTTGTAAAGTTCCCAAGGGTCTTATGAATGCTGAATTGGAAAAGTGAGGTATCATAACGTACTAAATCGTGATCAATTGTTACCCAAAATTTTGTCGTAACCTGGGGGAAGTCTGCCCCCCAAAGCAGCTACCCAATGTGCATTGTTTTGGTCGCAGTCATCAAAGTCTACAACATGAACAGGCAATTCATTATCATTTTGAGTAGTGCTTTGAATGTTATCGTTTGATAAAAGGTTAATCTTCTGTCCCTGGGATCCCTGTGAGGAACAATTAGAGTATCCTGTGGCGAAACACTGGATTATTATTAATGAAACTTGTGCTGCCCTGGAGTTTTAATTGACTCAAGTGTTTAAACACATGCCTTACTTAAAACATGTGGGCATTCTCATTCCTGCCACAAGAGCTACCAATGGTTTTCATGCAATGCCAAGAAATGTTAAACTGTTAAAACTGTGTTTGATCATTTATTAACCTTAGTTCCTCACACATCCAAAATCCCTCAACAGGAAGGGCTGAGCATTTAATGTGCCCTTGAGACAAAGCAGGGCTTTGACTACATTTTTCTTTCCCTTAGGACTTAAAGGAAGAAATGTCTGGATTCTGTCAGGGCAATAGGTATCCAGAGATTCCTGGGTTTCCCTGAGCCATCTTCAGCTGGGCTCTGTAACATCAGGAACTCTTTTTGCCAAGATTTTCAAGACAGGAGTTAAGCGTTGACCTTTTCACATGTAACTAAACTGTCAGGACGTTTGACAGTGCCCATGGTGGTAACAAGCTGTATGGGGCCTCCCAGCTGAGGTGCCACGCTCCAGCAGGTTACACGCTGGGGACAAAGTGGCTCCACTGGGCCGCACCTGCGCCTGGCTCACACGAGTAAAGACAACAGAGCCGAGGCTTTTGCTCACATGCAGAAGGCAAAGGGAGGCTTGCTGATTATTTAAAGGAACTCAGGGTTTGACATCAATCTGTTCCCTCATCCTGCCCTTGCAATTCTCCTTTCCTGTTGCAAGCTATTGGATGGAGACAGAGAGGTTTCAGGACCAGGCCTGGCGTGCTATCTGTGTGTATGACCAGGATACAGCTGCATCTCAGCTCCTGCATGGAGATTCCCAGCCACTCCCTCACTACTGGCTGGATTTCCAGCCATGTGCTGGAGCAGATGCAAGCCTCTTGCACAAGAAGGTGCAGTCCTGGCTGGATTTGGATCTTTGTGGGAGCAGGCCCACAAGGAGCAAAGGCACTGGTTGCTGCCAGTGGCTCTCAGCAAGAAGCACTTCATGCAAGTCCCATCTGTGTCCCTGTTCAATGTCATGATCCAGGAATGCAGCTACTGCTCAGGCAGCTGCCAGCTGGCCACAGCAACTGCAGGTCTGTATTTTTTATTTGTTTATATATGTAAATAGAGCCCAAAGTCTCAAATGATTAAGTCATGCAATGCAAGGCATGTGACAGTGGTTAATAGTGAGGGGTAGACAAGGATGACAGGAGGAAAGCAATTCAAAGTGGCAGCTGTGAGGTAAATCGTATCGGAATTGGGTAACCTGATTTTAGGGGAGAGGTTGGAAAGGAAGGGCGTAGCACTAGGAGAGCTTTTTTTTTTTTTCCCCTCTGGGAAGGGCACTGATCCTCAGACTTGGGCTCTGATTTTTATTTTACATCTGCTACTGTAGGGCTGGTATGTGCCCACCAACCTCAGTGGAGAGGGGCCTGACTGACACTAAGAGAAGCCTGAAGTTATTGGGGTTTGCTACACATTTTGGGACATGTCCACAGCATAAGCAGTGGCTCTCCCTCTCTCTCCTTCTCTCCCTCTCCTGGCACATGGAGACATGGCACATGAGCAAGGGCAGAGGGGTGAATGAAATGGGCTTGTGGATGGGACTGTCTGCTGGACTCACGCCGGATCACACGGGAAGTCTTAAGCTGAGTGGAAAATGCCCACTTGAATAGCAACTGGCTCTGAACCCGTAATTACCTCTGCCATCACGTGGCTGCTTTGCAGCCCTGTGCACAAACAAATGACTTGTCCATGCGCTGCCTCTTCTTCACATGAAACACTCCTTGGTCCTGGCCTTTCAGAAAAGAACAAAACACCTGGTCCAGTCCTCATGGAGAGGGGTGGGGACCTCTGTACGGACTTCCAGGAGAGCTGTACCCTGACACACAACCAGCTCTGTGGCAGACATCAAATATTGTTGTTCCCTAGCAGTCTGCTGATGTTATCGCTGTTTCTTTGAGGAGTGAGAAACAACAAGATGCTACAATGACAAACCACAACGTCTCTTGTGGTACATAAAGATAGGTAAAAAACCACCACCACCAAAAAAAAACAACAAAAATGAAACCTTCCCAAATAACTGCAAAAAAAAGAGCATTCCATGTTCTTCGTGTTTTTCAGGACCAAGCACCTTATAGACATTTAGCTCATGATCTGCCAAACAAAGGGGACATGGGACCAGCATCAAAGACAGACATAAAGTAGCTAGAAAATCAGATCTAGAAAGGAGAACAGGACCCTTACAGGGGAATCATTACTCTCATACTCGAAACTCTAAATAAGAACCACATTTACTGAGTTTTCAGGCTCACAACCTCAGGGGACAAGGAAAAGCTCATTTTATATATAATTGATATGTTACTTTGCAGGCTCTTGATGATGGTTGCTGTCACCCAGAGACTAAATGCTGTTTATGGCACTGCCTCATGCAAAGCACTGCAACAGCCAGAAACTGTTTCACCTTCACCAACTACTGGCTTGGTAGAAATTAAGGATTTTCATTTTTTGCTATGAGTCTTTTTTAATTTTTGAAGTATAAGGCTAATACAAAACCAGAACAAAGAACTGGAATGGAATCTCTGATAAGCATGAGTGTCAAATTTTACAGGCTGTTGTGGCCTGTATGGCTTTGTTTCATTTGTTTGGGTTTTTTTCAGAAGGGATTTCCAAACTCTTAAGCTCAAATCTTCTGAGGTTCTGAGTCCATAATAAACCAGCAAGGTGATGCCAAGTGTGTTAAGGAACAAACTTGTGTCCCAACTCAGTCCAACAGACAGTAAGAGGTGTGCAGGCACTCAGCAGGGACGCACACTGACATCCTGATGTGATCCTTCAGCCAGGGAAGCTGGGGCAGGAAAACTAAGTGGATTTAAACTGGAGCGTGATAAATGAATTAACTGGATTATGTACGGTGTTAGTTTGCCCTGCCAGTGCCTGGACTTGATACACTGAATTACTTTCAAGTCTTGTATTCCTACACAAAAATACTTATTAAGTCCTCTAAATAAAAGCGCTCCCTGATCTCCCTGGATGTTGCATGGATGTGGCACAGAGGGGAAAAAAAAATCAGACTGTCTGTTTACTCATTAGACATTTACACTAACATCACAATTTACAGGACTGCTGTATGTAGATGCTGACCCGCATTTTGAGGCTGGATTGAAGGCATTCACTCTAACAAGCCTGATTAGCTGGGCCATTTCCTTGCTAGATACCCCTGGCAGGTCTGCCCTACAAAAGAAGCCACCCCAGATCTAGAAAGATGCCAGGAGGGTTGAGCAATATGCCCTTAGACTGCCGTGTCCTGTCATCAGGAGGCCATATGATTTCATGCAATTACCAAGGCCTAATACTCTCATGGCCCTTTGGACTGACAGTCTGTTGCTTTTTCCAGAGCTGTTAGACAGAGGGGAACAGTATTTTTTTCAATCGGTGCTGTTTGTTTTTCCACTGTGAACTCCCCCAGCTCCCTGGTGTCCAAACACCTGGCAGGGCTGCCGTGTTGGAACTGCTTGTTTCTCCTGTTACTCTGATGCTGTGGCGGGTGGGAATGTGGCTGGCCCTGGGGAAGCGAGCCACATCAAACACCTGCGCTCAGAGTCGCACGGGGATTGTGCTGCTGTTTATTCCCTGCTGGGACTCAGGTAGGTTGGAGCTCTGGGGGAAGATCTTGTTCCAAGATGACGTTGCTGACCAATGAGAATGATGGGAAGCATCTCCATGAATGATACCGGGTTAATGTGATTCTGCACAGTGATTCTGGATAACAGCACCAGTGTAGCAGACACCCCAGACCCCCGGTGGTACTCTGCTACTGGCCACACACGGGCTCGCAGAAGTCTCAGCTTGAGGGAAGGAATACCACGGAACCTCACAGGAGTGAAAAGCTGCATCCACATCTGCATCACCAGATCTGGCTGCCCTCTTTTCAGAAGGCTCACAGACTCAGCCAGGTCAGCTGCAGCCCCTACTACTGTATGGCCTCACATAGAGAAGCACCTGCAAATCCAGTTCAGTCCCTAGAAAAACGTGAGTGGAGCAGTGGTACAGACCATACTTAAGGGTGGAGGCTCTTCTCCCCAAACCAGCTGCAATTGTTTGTTGTGTAAGGGTGCCAATGGAGTTTTGTAACTCCCTCACACACTGGGAGGATTCATTTGATCAAAACAGCAATTTCACTTTCTGGCATCTACCATCCATCAGAAATTCCAGGCCAGAGCTTTAAAGGGCAACTAATGACTTAGGATCTTATGACTGCTGAACATTTCAACTGAGGCACCTGGGCAGGCATGCAAAGTCCTCTCCAAACCCCCTCCTCAGAACAGACATCAAAATGGTGGGTTGCCCCAAAAGCCCTACCCAGGCCATGATGTGGTGTTAACAGTTGTTCAAGATGAGGCACAGAAGGTCCTCCTGAACCAAAATGTCAGCTCTGACCCCCAGACGAAGATCCCTGCCCAGGATCCCTTCAGGGAGCACATGCACCCTTCCCTCACCTATGGGACCGCACACCAGCTTTAGGTGCAGCAGTACCACAGGCACAGGGAGCACAGCCTAGGAATGCTCGAGGGCTGTGGCAGAGGCTACAAGTCCTGGCAGTGCTGACAGGCTTATGGCAACACCAGAACACAACCACTCTCAGCTCTGTGCCAGGCTTTGAAGCTCACACAACCGGCTGGCAACATGTGAGGGGGACATGGACACAGGGCAGGGTTCAACACTGAGGGTCTGATGGAAGCTGGTTCTGTTTTGGGCATGGTTTGGACAAGACTGGTCTTTGTGGGATCCTGCAGATAGTCCCTGCAGGGCACACCTAGCTAAGCAGCTCCAAGAACCTTCCGTCCAGTAAGACTGACCTTGTTTGGGAAGTGTGAACCCAATGATGCTTGACAACTTTCTTATAGCTAAAGGTCTTTAGTTAAGCTCTGAAAAAAGCATCCCACTTCCCCTGAACCCATCTTGAACTCTGCCCTATACCAATCCTTAGCAAAATGGTACCTGCATCTGTTCCACCGAGGCATACAATCAAACAGTGACTCATTGTCACAATCCTTATTCATGCATTTATTGCCCAGATAACTCTCCATTAAGCTAATGAGTCATTCTTCTACACCCACCAAATGCATAGTTTGAATGCTGCTGATTTCTGCTATTCATAAATCAAAAGAAGAAGAACAGACATGAGCCTTGATCCAGAAAATTTGCCTCTATTGTCAAGCTCAAGGAATTCAAGGTTTTCCATATATGTTACCAGGAACGAGCACGGCTCCAGTACCTTCTCCAGACAAGCACTGGAGAGCTAATGCTGCTTGGTGAAGTGCCTCACACCAGTCAGCTTCTAGACCCAGAGGATGCTGGCCAAGGCTTCGCAGGCCATGGGTGCCCAGGACTCGCTGGCCACATTCAAAGCAGCTTTTCTGAGATGAGCAGGCAGCTTTATTCCAGGCATCACCAAATTTTAAAGTGGGGCAGGAGATAAAATATTTTGCATGGCATTAACTATATGGATATGCAAAATCCATGCATACTTTTCCAATGTATTGAACTAAGAAATTCCAGGTGTTGCTAGTTTGGCAATATTTTGAGTCATTTATTTTTTACATGCCTGGTGTGGTCCATAACATAAAGCTGTAGCTAAAAGCTCTCTTGACCTCTTTCTGCAGTGCTTTGCAGCTGAGATGAGCTGCCTGACCCTTATAAACAAAACAGGTGACCAGATTCCACTGGCTTTGACTCTGGTTTGTGCTGCTGACATAGGCCAGGCGTGTGACAGCAGCCCTTGATTTCACACTGACCTTCCCCCCTGCTGGAGCAGTGGTGCCCTCAGACAGGGCACTGACAGCTGCTTATGGCAACAGCCAACCGGTTCAGCTTCTTGAGGCTTATCAGACTGTTTGCATAAACACTGGGATCAGAGCAAGAATGAAGGAAGCATGGGCTGAGCTTTAGAAAGGCTTTATCCTACAATTTTCTTATCTGCTGTACTCTGTCTGTCCCCCATGCCTGTTTAAAGGACTTGCTCCCCAGGAGCTCATGATCCCAGGTTTCCTCTGGATTGGTGTCTAGACCTGGAGCCTGCAGGCTCTCTGAAGAGAGCTTGCAGTGCTCTTGCAGTTCCATCCAACACAGTTCCCTCTCTGGTCAGTTCAGCTTTGACTCCACGGAGACTGTTCTGGAAGGGAACAGCGAGCAAACCAGTCTATATGCACTCGTGAGGAGGCAGGTCCCAAGGTTCCCCTTTGCCTCTGGAACTCCAGGCTCCTCACTGGACTGCTGGAGCTTTTGCAAATATCCCATGTTTCTTTTTCTAAACAACTAGGCACATATTTGAATGCTGAGCTCTTCTTGCTAGACAATGCTGCTAGTGCCCTGAACCTGCAGAGGATCCCAGGACTATCATCTCTGTTAAAAGTTCTCCCATCTGTTCAAAAGGGGAAGGATGTAATATTGACCAATATTGACAAATGTAGTCTCCTGGTTTCAGAGGCAGTTATTGGAATGTGCTTGGTATTCAAACGATAACTTACACCTGTAGCAACTTGCTGAGTGATGCCTTGAATCACACTGTGATAAAGGGATGTGTTTGAAGTTTTTGAAGGCAGTACCTCACTATCATTCCCTTTCAGTGCTGTCACCCAGAGCTCTGCAGCCTTGCCTGTGTCAGCAGGTAGTCAGACTAAACTTTCCATTCATCTAAATCTAAAACTCATCTGGGCGTACTCAGTCGTTGATTAAAAACAGGCACTGGATAAAGCAAGGAAAACAATCTTTTCCTGAACACGTTATCTGAATACAAAGAGCAATGGTGTGTTTTCCCCCAGTGAATGCGAGCTGCAGACCAAGACCCTTCCAGCCACCCTGCGAGCCCAGGGCAGGCCATGTCATGTGGATCTTGGGTCGTTGGCTGCTCTTGTTTCGAGGCTCTCTCCCACAGAAACGGGGTTTAACTGCTCCTGCCATCAAGCCTGACAGGGGAGTGCTAACATGCCCACTGGCTGTGAGCAGGCCTGTGACTGCACATCAAAGCTGATCCCACCTCACAGCAGCAGCCACGAGCACATTCCAGAGCAGCAGGAGCCCTGCGAAAGGTAGACGGAGAACCCTGTGGCCTCCGAAGCTCCCCACCCACTGCCGACTTCCATTAATTAATTAACTCTGCAGCTTTGTTCCCTTATCGCAATCCTCCCAGCAACAGCACGATAAATTGTGCTTGCAACAGATGCCTCAACGAGATGATCCCGGGCCTTTGCAACTTGAATCAAGGGTGGGAAACTCGCAGCTTTGTGGAGATCTCCAATTCATTCATTATACAATCGGATCTTAATTGCTTTAAGAATGTGATTCTAGTAAACCCGGCCTCTAGTGCCACTCCTATTAGAGACTTGTGTTGCTAATTCTCTGCTGCTAAACACAGTCAGTCCTCCTTGAAGTCTTTTTGATTTCAGTGGGCTCTGAAGTATTGAACTATCTGCAGAAATTAACACCGTGTTCACCCACCCCATATTTACCCACTGAATGGACTGGCACTAAACCCAATTTAGCTGTTCCCACCAGCAGCAGTTTTCCTAGGGGAGCCCCATGCTATGAACCCAATCCTTGGGTTGCTTTTGAAGGTGATTCTTCCTTAAAAGAAAACACTGCATGGAGCAATCTCATCTCCAAGTCCTGCTATCCAAACACAATATGTCTAAATACACAGTGCAAGAGATTGATGCCGCTTGTGAAAACTTCAGATCCAAGGGACCCTGACTGAGATCTTCCCCTCCAGCAGTGTGCCAGCTAGGAAACCTCAAAGTCACAGTCAGGTGTCCCCAGAGCCAGCTCTGGGGACTCAGTAGGTGGCAGTCTTCACCTTGGCTTTGCAGAGATCTGTCACCCTGGGAAAGGTGCTGGGGGATTGCTGGGCACAGAGGACAGAGACCTCCTGGACAACAAGAGGCTGGCTGGCTGCAGTTGACAGCCCAGGAGGTACTGCCTCTCTGACTTCAGTGTGCTCCCAAGGAGCTTTATGCACAACCAATGCAATTAAAAAGACAAAATGGATGGGTTTGGCAGTTTGGAAGAGGTTTGGATCAGCAGAATCACTGCTCATTCACAGGGTAAGCAAGAAGAGGGAGCAGTATAGTCTTTAGTCTTTCCCTGGTTTTTAGGGGGGTAATTTGGTACACGGATGAAAATGGAATGCACGAGAGTTGTGTTTTGGGACAGAGATAGTTTGGGCAGAAAACAGAACCTAGCAAAGTTTTATGTGAGAAACAACTCACAAGCCCACAATGAGGGGAACACCTTCACCATGCAAGTCAACATCCACTCTTCGAGGAAGGTGGAAGGAGAAACTAGGGGAGAGGGATCTGACCACAGAAGAGGTGAGACAGGCTCCTGACTGTGAAGGATATTGCTGATTTCAGCCTGCTTCCTCCTAGAGCCTACAGGGACCAGCATCCTCCACCTGAGTAGGATGGGGCTGAGTGACAGGGGCAGAAGCCTCTTCACATGGTACAGCTGGAATGGCCCAGTTGATCCTAGCCTTGGTCTTTGCATCCCTCCTCAGCCAAGGTGTTTCTAAGCATTGTAGTTCTGAACTGTGATACTGGACTGCTTTCCCAAAGCTCTTACAGTTTCAGGCACTGTCAAGCTGAAAATGAGGGGAGGAGCCACTGCTAGCATGAGAAAGCATCCTGGTTTTCTCAGTGGATAAGCTGGACAACACCTGCCTTAGCACTCGGCATTATGCCTGCCTGCTTTTTTCTCCCCCTGAGTGAGCTTGAATGAAATAGCAAGCATATTTTCCCCTCTTACCCAAAGGCAGATGTATACTCACACTCATGCCATTCTCTTACAGAATCTTACATAATTTACCATTGGTTTTGGAGAGATGCCAAAACAAGTCTGAAGGAATGTATACAAGATCTACCAGAACAGGGCTTCCCTGTGTTTCTGACTCTATAATCCCCTTATTCAGAGCTAAACCAGTAGGCTCAGACCTCCTAAACTGAAAATCTTTGCCAACTCCATCCACTGCCTTTAAAAACAAACAAGGAAACCCACAAGCTCATGCCCAGTTATTACCATGAAAGAGAAAACAAAAGACACAAAGCAAAAGAATTTGCCACATGCAGCTCTGTTAAGTGCTAAGTCCATGAGTGAGGAGACACTTGTCTTTGTTCCACGTAGTCAAGCATGTCCTAATCTTTAAAATACCTTCACTCCAAAATGGCAGCTGATTGTTTAGTCACAGGGCATCTGCTATTTAAACAAGGGCCTTTGCTCAGGCCCCAGAGTGGTGATACTACTAGACTATAAATTCAAGCAATGGGAAAGGTTTAGGGAAGAGACTGCTGTGAAGAGCTGCCTGAAAGTTAACAGGGGTGGTAGGACTTGCCTGGGATCCCTGTATTGGCACTACAGGTTGAAAAACTCAAAGCTGCAACTCAGAATAGGCTCCCCACAGTGAGTGCCAGGTATGGAAATTGTTGCGTGTCCACTAAATGCTCTGGTGATCAGCTTTGGGGAAGGTGAGGATGAAGGCAGAGTTCCCTCCATCCTTGCAGTGGTCCAGCCCTGACCCTCCTAAAGTGGAGCAGTCGGAGACACCAATAACGACAGAATGTGGCTAAGGCTGACAACACACGTATACTAACAGCTGAATATCTACCTGGAAAAGACTACTATCACTGCAGGGCCTGAAGCAGGAGATTAGAGAAAGGCAGATCTGGGGGGGCCATGCTTACAGCATGGCTCTTGAAAGATGTTTCTCCTAACCCAAGGGGAACAGGCAAGAAGCAGGGGATATACTCAGGGAGTCTCCTCTAAGCACCACCTTCTACACCATGATGTGGCAGACAGCCCTTCGTGCACCCCTGAGTGCCTAACCTGCTCCTCTGCTTGAAAGGCTCCCCCAGCCATTCCTTCATCCTTAAATCTCTCCAGACGTCCCAAAACAGCCCAGGGTCCTTGGGTGGCACAGACCAAGTCACATGTACACAGCTAAATGTGCTTCTGCTGTCTGGCTATGGAACAGGAATGCTCAGGCTTGCAAAACACCCTGAGAACGCGTGAATGAAGTCTGCAGACTTCTTCCTTGTTGCCGGTTTACTCCAGAATAATAGTTTACTCTACCCAAGCTCTTCCTGATCCATATCCACAGATCAGCATTAGCCTCAGCACTGCAGCCCAGCTTGCAGACAACAGGGCAATTTTCTCCTCAACACCCCTGTCTGACAGAATTGAGGATGTCGTGGCTTTTTTTGATGCCAGACAGCAAATCCGAGGCTGGTACTGGCTTTGAGTCGCTGCCTCTCAAGCCTGAGCATCTGGCCAGCTGTTGGCCCCAGAAGTGCAGTGCCACTTTTCAGAGCAAGTGCGGCTGTTATGTGGTTTCTGCTGTTTACATGCTTGAGAACCTGGCTTTTATTTCCTTATTACTTGCCCATCTCCCACCAGTCATTGAGGTCTCGTGTTTGGCCAAGAGCATCCTGGGAATCTCCATTGGCATCTTGCTGGCCCCGGCCATGTGGCTGGCCTGAGCTCCTGCCCGTGCATGTTTAATTTGTGCCCCATGCACAGGCTGCCCCTCACCCACGGGGCTTGCTGCAAACAAAGGAGTGACCCACCTCTGAGTGCCAGCCAGAGGAAGGCTGTGCTCAGACACTCTGTCCTGATGCTAATCACCCTCCTTTGATCCGGCTGCCTTTCAACTGCATCTACCATCCTCTCCCTGTCTTCCTCCAGGCTCCCAAGGAAGCCCTGCACAGCTGCCAGGGAACATGAGAGGAAGCGCCACATCACTTGTGGCACTTGTGATCACAAGCAGATCACAAATCTCAAGCCTTGGTCAGGATTTTCGACAGGTAATTGAGGGAGTTTGTGTTTGGCACCAGCCAAGTCAGTACCAGTTTGTGTGCTAAGTCCATGGCTGCATCGCTGCCTAGTCTGGACACACAAATAGCCCTTGGTGAGAGCAAGCACAGTCTCTGGAGAGACATCACAAACCTGAGACCCAAACTTCATTCCTGTCAGCCCCAGAACACTGGGGTTTACTTTGCTAGCCCAAAAACAAGTAAGAAATTCAGTCACTAAAAACCAGTGCTATTTTCTTGACTTCAGTGATCTATTAGAGATGGGTAAAGCTGCACTCGCAGCCCCTGCAGATCTTTCTGCCTTCTTCTAAGTGTATTTTCTATACCAGTATGAGAAATGTTAGCATCTGACAGTTATTTTCATTCTACTCAAAATAAGAATTTAATGAGGTTTCCATGGTAGGTTATCTTCATGGTCTGGGGATGAATTTTATTTTGATTTTTAGTTAGTAGGTTTTAAATAGCTGCTTTGGCCCCTCGATCTTTGTATCAGGCTGGATATCAAACACACAAGCCTTTGGGAGACATTATTCCTAATCAGAATCCAAATTTCACCCCAGAGGCAGCTTTTTTTTCCCACTTTTGAAATCCAGAGCTGAAGACCAGACCCTTGCCTGGGTTTGGATCAAGGTATCCAAGAGAGGACCAAAGTACAGAGGGCTCCTCTGCTCCATCTAACTCCCCAAGCTAATCCAAAGGAGTGCATCCCTGGGCAGCCTGTTTCTAGGAACAGTATCAGTATATGAGCCTCGTAACTCATTAATGCTAATAGCAGTTGCATAACGCACAGCTGAAATGTGGTTGTACAGTAAAGAACATATCCCAGCTACATAAGGTACAATTGCCAGGCAAAGTTTCTCATGGGCAGCTTTCCTTACCATCACAGCCAAATTTATCTTTGATATAAATGTTCTGGAGAGGCCAAATTTCCAGATATCAAAAAGTGGTGCTACCAATTCTAGCATAATTCTTTGTGTAAATGCTGCATGAGTGGCCATGGTGTGGAAGGAGGTGTGAGCTCACCTTGCCATTGCTCGGTGTGCAAAACCTCAGAAGCAAAACCTCAGGAGAAGTACAGAAGGGCCTTGGTCACTCACTGCATCTAATTAAAAGGGAGCTCAGGGATCAAGGATGGCCTCGAACCCTCGGGGAGCCCCAAAGCACCGAGATACAATGGAAATCTCAACCTTTACAACAATTGCTATAGCCTGGTGTGCTGCACACGGGTACAGGATTGGCTCCTTTCATATTCTGCAGCTTTGGTCAGTTCCCATGACCCAGAGTAGCTGTCCCATCCATAGCTGGCTTGCTGTGAGAATATTAGCTCTGCCTTCTTAAGGCCCTGTTTCTCTTCTTCTGCCGTAGCATCACTTAAACGCCCTTGACTGCCTTTAAATAAACAAGCTTTGCACCATATTTAAAATCCAAGGCTGCCAGTATCCTAGGGCCATCAGATAACAGCCACGGGAGCTCCATATGTACAAGCAGGACTTAGTTTCTAGAGCAGACAGCTTTCTCCCACCTGCTCCCTGCCAGCAAAAGTGTGGCGGGTGATTCCCTCAGGAGACACTTCTCTGTGTCCTGACCCTTGAGCTGACCATGCCACCTCAACATCCTGCAGCAACAACAACACACAACACTGACTTGGCTGCTCGAGGACGCTCCCTACCTTGCCCCTGTCTGGGGGGCTCTGATGCCATTGTGGCACCCAGAGGAATGTGGCATTTTTCCTGCCCTCCACTCTGGCCAGAGCCTGCCCTGACTGCAGCCCTTGCCAGGGGACTCCCCCACTCATCAGGAGGTGGCTCCCTGGCTCACCAAGCCTTCCTGTTCTTACTCTGGTCATCTTTTTGCTCTGGAGGCCAGGGTTTTGCCCAGAGCCATAGAAAATAGTGTTTAGCTGTGCTGAAGGTTGCTCCCTCCCAGCTTCTGTGCCTGCTGCAGTGTCACTTCTGTCTGGGAATGTGATTGTGCTGAGTGAAATGAATGATGACACTGAATTATGAAGACATGGGGCTGTGAGAAGATTAAGAATGCTGCTACAATTTTGAAACAATAGAAAATATGAAATAAATCTCAACTCCCTGCTGGCACATATAGGCAGTACGAATAAACATTATGTGAACAGCACACAGCTCCCAGGAGCTGGATCACCCGGTGAAACAGCAGGCAGAGGAGTCTGCTACTCTGCAATAGAGGGATCACGCTTGGCTAAATTACATAATTCATTTAAATTCACACCGTACAGTAACATAATTTTTGAAAACCATATTGTTTGGCCTTCCAAAGTGATTCCCAGAAGTTATTCCTGCGAGGAGCACACACCCAAGCCAGTCAGAACTTCTGGAATGACACTCCAGTTGCTCAACACCTGGTTATGCAGATAGAAGAGAAAACAGAGCGACGCCTTAGCCACTATAATAGATAAGGGTGTGAGAATCCAGCTTGCTGGCTAGCACATGAAAGCGCGAATGACCTCGCCCCACGTCCAGGATTTCTCAAGCCAGAGGAGATGTCAGTATCAATACACACATCTTCCTTCAGAGTCACAGGACTCTCCTCAATGCTTGCTGCTGCCCTCAGATCTTAACCCCAGAACGGAGGGAAAGCACCATGCCTGTTGAACAACCAGCTTGCAAAGTTCTTTGCTTCTGCAAACCAAATGCAGAGAAGGATTAAGGAAATTCTCTTCTATTATTCCATCTAGTGGAAGTCCTTCCACCTCTTCAGATAAACTCACGCGCAATTAGAGGGAGGTCAAAGTAACGGGTTCTCCATTTTCTGCAAAATGGGACTCGTGGCTTCACTGTTTCCAGTGGTCATAGGAACTGAGCACATCCATTCTGTCCCATGGAATGACTGGGATACCTTCCCTGGACTAAACAGAAAGCAGCTACTCTGGGTCAAAAATCACTGAGTACATCCAACTTCTTTTTTTATTAAACACCTAACAGCTTGAAGTAAATATCATTTCTATGTGTCCTCAGTATCTCTCAGGACTAGGCCAAGAATTCTCCATTTATCTCTCTAACCAGAAGAAAGTATGTGTATCAATACCCATATTTTCCTTGTTTTTTACCTCAGTGCTGATTATTGACTATTAAAAGCCCTCCACAAAGACTGAATTTGTCACACCAAGCACTCTCAATCCATCCTGAACCTTCCTTCTGCCTCCTTGCACGTGTGCCTCATGGAAGACCTCGAAGCACAGGCTACACCTGGCCATGCCCAGAATTTTCCATCATCAATTTGCTTTAATTGAAGCCAATGGCCAGACTGTTTACCTGTTCAGCAGGTAAACTTCAGTGAAACAAAGGGGTTCATTTGACTTCGTGCACAAAGTCTGAATTGGTGGGTACAACTCCTATTAGATAAAAAAAGAGAAAAGGAGGTGAGAACAAAAATTTTCTCTAACAGACAAAGGTGAGACACTGACCAGGTAAGGAAACCCTCTTGGCCAGCACTAGAAAGCCCCCCTGAGGTTTTTTAGTGTTCATCAGCCAGCCCTCTATCCAGAAAGCAAAGCATGGGAAAAGTGACCAAGGGTGTTCCTTATCAAACCTATGCCACCGAGACATGAAAAATTCCTTTGATTTAAAATGGAATAAAAGATATGAAGTAAACAAAAGGTTTGGGTTTACCTCAAAGCACTTCTGTGCCTGTTAGCTGAATGTGTGAGCTTCCCTTCAGTATCACTTTGGTTCTATATGCTTTCTGGGAATGGCACTGGTTTCTAGGCCATTCAATATCTGCCTGCATGACCAATGTGCTTTCCCTCCTGCTCACGTGCACTGCTAACGTACTTTCCCCAGGAGATCGAATGTTTGTCATACCAAAATAGCAACTAAATGAATGGAAGTTCAAGCAGGGCTATAAATAGAAAGGGCACCCGTTTTCACCAGGCACATATAAGCCACTTCACACCCACTTCCTTTTGTCTGCCATTAACTCTGACATCTGAAGCAGAAAAACCTTTCTGCACTTTGGAAGAATGACCAGCAGAACAATTAAGAGACCAGTCTGTTATGAGGAAGTCACTGAAGTGCTGTGTAGAAAATATGGACAGACTATTAGATAGATAGATAGATAGATAGATAGATAGATAGATAGAGCTGTGCCCCACAACCAGAGTTGCCAAATAGTAAATTTCAGCAAGACTTACAGGGAAATCTGGGGATGGCTGAATTAACTGATTTGAGTGAAATTTCACTATGCCTGTCCCTCTTTAGCCATCCCTCTCGTGCATGATGTGTAGCAGAACCAGAGCTCAGGAAAGGCACAGTGTCCTCTCCTGATGGATATGAGCTTCTAGGGCTGTGGGTTGCAAGGGAGGGAGAAAAACATGTGATGAGGTGTAAAATAAGACAGAAAAGCTAAAAAACCCCCAGAAATAACTTTTTTTTTAAAGGACGAAACCCACTTGCTTTTCCTACCAAAGGCAGAACACACTTGCACTATTCCAGTGTTGCTTTCCATGTAAATAACTGACTTCTCATATTGCCACAAGGCATGCTGAAGACAACTATGGATGGAAGGGAGGGGGTTACAAAAGCAGAAGGGGTGGGGAGGTGCTCCCAGAGGTCGTGTCAGCTCAGTCTCAAAGTTCACAAGCCCTCACACTCCACTGCATTTTCCTGTGCTCACCCAGACCCGGCTAGAAGTTGCTTGTGGAAAGTTGTTAATAGTCAATAATTGACATTGAGATGAAAACCAAACAGACTTGGGAGAAAGTAGCTGAGTCACGCAAGGTTAGATTAGGTGGCAATTTGCTATTTTTAGTTTTAGCTGTTGGATACCAAACACAATCTCACTAACATGAAACACCTGCCCCAAATGTGGGCTCATAAAAATGTAACGAGTTCACAGGTTGGGTTTATTGTGGTTTCAGTGTGCAATATGAGACGCGTATGGATAAAGGGAGCCTTTTCTCTGTTCAGGGAGGTTCTTTGGAGTTTGGCACCTGGGACACTTGTCCTGTTGGGAGTTTCATGCTGTTTCTAGATACAAATGCAATACTGAGTAATAGAACAAAGTATCACAACATGTTCCAATGTGTCTCCTTGGCTGCTGAGAACTCCAGACGATTTCTGCACAGCTGTCTGAAGAGGGCTCCTGGCTGATCCTTGTCATTTTGCTCCTTGCGATGGAGGTGGCTGTACTTTTTTTTTTCCACTTTAAAAACTTTGAGGCAATGAGATGGAAATGCTGACAGACCAACTTCCTGCCTTTTCTTCTGAGCAACTGGACGTGCCAGATATTTGCTCTCTCATCTCCTTTACCTTACCATGCACTGTGCTGAGGCAGGCTGTAGGGGTGACTGTGATCCCCTGGTGCACTGCCACTTGTTATTCCTGGGACCACATTTACCTGAATGTCAGATGCACTGCCAGTCTGTTTTCTCCTTCGTCCATTCCAAAACACCCCTCAAGGGAAGGGGCCTGCACAAGGAAGGAACTCTAGTTGTGTTTAGGAAAGTGCTGCAGCACAAAGCTGCTTATGCCAGGAGCTGCACGTCTGTACACAATGTGAGCAGGGAAATAATCTGTCTGGGAAGATGCTTCTTCACATGAAAGCATCTGCCTGCAGCTAGATTCCATCAAAGAGCAGATCTGTGGATTGATTTTCCCAGTATGACATGTTCCATCTGCAGAGCACTCAAAAGTTCTTTTATTAGCTCCACTGTTGTTCACGATTGAAACAACAAGATGGAACAGCTCACAAAAAGGCACTCAGCTCCCAAACACTGCCCCAGAAGCACACAAAGTGCCAGGATGGGGTGGTGGCAGAAGCACAGCCACAGTGCAGGGGCAAGGGAGTACCACAGGAAATGCTATGAGCACAGACAATGGGAGTTGGGATGTCCAGCGCTGGCAAGTGCCTTTCCTAATCTGCGTTAACACAGAAGCCCACCTCACCTTCTGGGGACAAAGCCCAGATTCACCCCGTGCCAGCACAGCTCACCTGAGCACGGCACCAGGAGCACTGCAGCTGCCAGCACTGAAAGCTGGCACGTTTGTTTGCCCTTTCTGTCTCTCCACTCGGGCTCTCCACAAGCATGGGCTTGTTTTAATGCATTTCTATTTTATTTGCAATGATGTCAGAGGCAACCTTTTGATGACTTATGACCCACAGAAGGCTAGCTACCACTGGCTTATGAAACAATGAAGGAAGAAGAAAGTTGGAATAACATTAATTAAACAAACTCAGCAACCAAAAGGACAGAAGTGGCACATAATTTCACGGTGAGCTGCCACGGATCTTTCAGGAGGAGCCAGTGAATAAGGGAGGCTTTCAGAGTACCTAAGAGATTTGGATACAGCAGAATATGTTCCCTAGAGCTGAGCCAGAATAGCCACATCAAACATTTTTGGGCCATAGCATACAGCTCATCAATTTGCTGGGGACTGGGCTCTGCCACAGGATATGTGAATACTGTAGGAATGGTCTCAATGAATCCTTGGAAGAACCACACAGATTTGCATATCCTCCATCAGAAATGGATTTTATTAGATGGCCTGAACAATGTATTTGGCCCAAGTGTGCTTTTATGTTCTCAGCCTACCAGAAAGCCCTATTAGATCATCATGCTGTTGAAATACAGTCCCTTATGTGTCAGAGGAAAGCTCTTTCTGGGCCATTCCCTGCGCTTTTAATTGATGGGAGAGAAATATGTTGCTCCCCAAAAGCATTTCCTACTGATTCACTTCTCTTTATCATCTGATTTACAGGTCTGATCTTGACTTTTCACCACACCCAGATCTTCTATTGACTTCAAGGAACAGGGCTCTGTGGGGGCAGTGTGAAAGTCACCCAATAAAGGTTTTCAAGAGGAAGCTGCTGACTTAATTAACACCAAAATTTACATAGGTCTAGAAGAAGCCAACAGATTCTCTGTGGCAGTGACAAGCTGTGTCAATGGCAGTGGCCCACTGCCCTGAAGAGGGACAGTGCAGCAGGGCCCACGTGTTTGCAGTGACAATCCTTCCCAGTCCTGGGCAAGGTACAGCACATCCACTGCACTCCCAGCAGTGAAGGAGCTCTCATAAACATTATCTGTGGCTCATGAGGGACTGCAAAGTGTACAAACTCACTGCCCTCATTCACAGCAATACCAGAAGCCATCACCTCTAAAAGAAGCTGGAATCCGTTACAATGATTTCATTTTCTCCATGAAGAATTTGCCACAGACACTTAGCTAATCCTCAGCCCAAATCAGAGACTTCTTGTGTGAGATGCTCCATAATCAGAGGAAGCACAAGCTCCCTTTAGAGAGCAACAAAACAGCCCTTACAAAGCCTATGATGCAGTGCAGACAAGCACAGGCAATGCTGCAGCAAGGGAAATGTTCATCCAGCCCCCCTGTCCAGGCCCCAGCCTTGGAGAGGCAATGGGACACGCTGAGGCTTTGCCAGCTGCGCCCTTAGTACATGGGACACGCACAGCAGAGTGGTCTTCTGCCTGGATAAACCTAATACTGCAGTGATTAATTATAAACACTGCTTCTGCCACATTTGGACGGGAAGAAATCTTTTCCTTCTGCTAGAGAGAAAGAGAAATGACACCTTTGAACAGCATAATTTGTGTAAATTACTGTGCCCTTTACCCACGGTTCATCTGCCAAGTTCTCTTGTTTGGGAGGAGCCTGCATGTGTTTTGATGTGCAAAGTAGGATAAAGAATTACCATTATTAAAGGGCTTACAAATTGGGCAGGCAAGCCCCGGGTGAGAGGTCACTCTGACTGTACAAAGGAAAGTTTGAGCTGAGTGAGGAAGCTTGGGTTTGACTGAGAGGACAGGGAGAAGAGTTTTGTTCTGCAAGACAGCAGGTCTGCCCATCTGTCTGCAGAGAAACCAGCCTCAGGCCCTTTATTTTGTTTTGAGTTTTTCACTCTGCCCGTTTGTAGAGGGTGCTGAGCATGTGTGACAACAGAATACATCCCACCTCGTGCTCCTCAAAATATCTCTGCTGCAGAGAGGAGCTGGAAACAAACTCCTCATCCTGTGGGGCTGAGGAGGGGTAAGGAACAGTAGGACAGCAGTCTGAATGGCTAGGGAAGCTTCAGCTGTCCTTCCCAGAGGGTGACATCTCCCTGGAATGAAGCCACAGCTTCAGTTGCTCCAGAGGAGCCCTAGACAGAAGCATGCTTACCGTGGGTACTGAAGGGTCATATCCTAATGACAGCAATGATACTTGTTTAAAGTACATCAATGCTGCAGCTTAAAGGGATGCTGCAGCCCTTAGGAAAAAAATCCATTGTTGTGCCAGAGAGGACAGAGCTAGTGAACACAGACTGGGGTGCCTGCTTACCTGCTTGGAGCCTGTGGCTGCTCCCCACATCTCAGGCTGACATTGTCACCAGTTTCAGGGGTGGGTGGAAAACACAGGCTTCAGAGACAAAAGAGAAGCGTCACGAAACAAAACCAGAAAGAGGAATCAACAACTTGTGTTTCCCAGAAGGCTGAGGAGGGGCCTACACCAGCACCTCCCAGAAAACAGTCTGTAGTGTCACTGGCTATGGTGACAGTGCTCTTCGAGCAAGCCTTCCCTTTTAACAGCTGCAACTCCAGCAATTATATGAGACTACCACTTTTCATTTTAAAGAAAGAAAGAAAAAGTAAATACCTTGGTAGCCCACAGGGTTTCAGAAAGGTATTGAACTGCTTGACCCCTGAATTCTGAAGGATGATTAGCAAATAAATGCAGTGTAAAATATTTAGTCTAAGATGCCATGTTATATCAACTTTATACCAAGCCTAAGAGCTTTTGAGGGCTCTACTTGTGATTTCTGAGTATAAGGGTTTAGTTCCACTGTGCTGTAAGACAGCCTTGTTTGTCCTAGAAATTTCCTATCAAATACACTTCATTTACAAGCAAAGAAATGCAAATGTAACTTGTGATTTGAGACTCCTGACTCCTTACTCGTTGGCCCAAGCTGTGCTCTGGCACATAGTCTAGACAGGACAATTTGGGATGGCAGCTTTTACTCAAGCCTCTGGAGAAGCCTGAGGTACACTTCAGCTTTTGACTCCCATTCAAGCTCTTGTGTTCAGCCCCTACCTTAGCCCAAACCAAAGAGGCTTCATTTAGTTTTTAACTCCTTCCCTTTGTGAATCTCACCCAAATGTCTTCCCAGAACAGAATTCTCTCCACCCTTAGACATTGCTGTTCTCAAAGATGCCAAAGCCTGTTCTTCCTCTACAGTTTCACAGACTGTGGCAGTAAACCCAAAGACCTTCCTAAAACTGTGTAGCCTGGATGCAGCATAAGTCTCCCTCCTCCCACACAGTCCTATCCTGCAGCGGCCCAAGAGGCCAGGAGGAAAACAGAAGGCATTAAGAGAACACAGCTGTGCCACAGTGTACTTTAACAATGTGGTACAATCTCGAATCCACTTGCAGTCTTACCCGCCCCATTGCTCTTTTTTCCCTTCAGAACCACGGAACTCTAGGGTGACACATTTTAAATGGCTGTAGCGGCAGCAGAGATGAGGCCACTTACACTTCAAAAGAAGCAAGTGAATGGGAACGTGCTGGAGATCTGCAGTGAAGCAAAGACTGTGAAGAGGGAATGATTTTTCAGTTTGTCCTGTAATACAAGAAGTAGGCAAAAAATAATTGTATTTATGAGGCTGCAGGTGTGAAACGGAAGAGCTGTTTCACCCAGCGTTGTGTTCTGAGGCTGCTGCCTGTATGGGGTCACTGGAGCCAGCATTCTTTTTCACCTTTTTTGTCCACCATTTGCCTGTGGAACTCACTGCCACTGTCCTAAGTCAAAGTCAAAAGTATAAACTGGTTCAAAAACTACCTGAAAGACTATAAAGACAGATCATCAAAGTCTAGAGGACATCCTGGTGTGAATGTAATGCTCTTGGTTTTGTTTTCTCTTTTTTCCTAATTCTTTTCCTGCCTTCCCATTGTCCTTTCTTAAGCCTGTATACCATCTTCTGGGCCACAGAGGTTTTCTGTATTAGTCCTGGGCTTGAGGAGATGGTTCCTTTTCTTTGCCTTTCAGCCATAGGGTGCAACTGTATTTCACTATAGCTAAGAGTTAACAGTGAGGTTTTAGGATGTGATGTTTTTCTTCAGAAAACAGATTTCAAGGTACCAGAAAGCTTGGCAGGACCATGGATTGACAACAAATAGAGAGAATACATCATCCCAAACACGTGGGCTCAGCCCCAGAAGGGTTTCCTAAGGGTTGCAAGTTTTTGTTAACTAGATCCTTCTTTATTTTTCAACTCAGTGCATCACTGTACCTTGGATTTCAAGTACTGCACTAGAAAGGCATGTGACCATGTCATTGGAATGTGCTTGGTTCTGGATCCATAAACTAATAAACATATGACCACTGTCTCTGCACTGAAGAGATCATTATCAGAAATGATCCATGGCACACAAGACACCCATGTCCAGCCCAGGGGAGAGCTGCTATCTGCTGTGTGGCAACACAGCTTCCTGTGCAGAAGAGGGTTTTCACAGACCCACCAAAACCAACAAGGATCTTTGCCAAGTTACTAATTTATCTCTGTTTCCAGCACCCCTGCGGAGAGGTTTTATAGTTTGTGAAATACTAAATAAACACTGAAAGACACTTAGGTTTTACGTCAGTGGCATTAACTCTTCTCCATCCCTTGCTCCTCATCACTGTCCCATGGGATTGCAGAGATGAGCCTGGCTTTAGGAAGTGGTAAGAGAGGGAGGAAAGGGCACAGGGAGATTGCTTGCCCCAGGGCAAAACTCTAAATCCTCCAGAGAGGAGAAGGAAGTAGCATGCCAAAACCAAGAAAACCTTACAAGACCCTCAAATGTTTTGTTTAAGGCAGTGCTGGAAAGCAATGCTGTTCTTTACCACAGCAAAAAGAGAAATAGGGGTGAGGGAAGAGCTTTCTGCCACAAATCAGACACAGCTGCTTGATGAAGGACCAGCTGCCTGTCCTGCTTGAATAGCTGCACGCAGCAGAGAAGCCTCATCAGTGAGAAGAGCAGACTCGCTGCCGTTTCCCTCAGCTGCTGGAGGACAAGTCTACAATCAGCACACTGGCAAGAGGTTTGTGCTTGTGGCCACGAGGGCAACTGTGCGTGCTGCAGCCCTGTAGGATTGCCCTGCACCACTTAGCATGGTTCAGTCACTTTACTCCTGCGGCAAGAAGATCCCACTGACAGGAGACCAAACACGGACAGAGGAACACTTTTCTCCGGGGAAGCAGGTACTTGAGAGCAGAAGACAAGCAAGGAAAGCAGGGGATGCAGTACCAGGCTGGCTGTGCTGGGGCGCTGCTTCCCAGCACAAACCTAAAAGGTCCTGGCAGAAGGCAGCGATCCCTCAGCAAGAGGCAAGGGAAAAGGAGGAAAGGCAGATGAAGGGTGCAATCTTCCTGTCAAGGTCTCATGGCTCTCAGGTGAGCATGAGCCTGCTTAACCAAAAAGGTAGGAGAGAATTAGAGACTGCTTTTACTTTGCATTTGTTGAACAAAACAAGCAAACCCTAAAACGATTCGTTTCTCCACAAAATGTGAGGTGTGCGAACACTAGAAACTACTTTGTTTTCACTGGAAGGCCAGCAGAGACTTCTGCACAAACAAGCACACAGGAAGTAATGCCAGATCTCCTCTTAATTGTTATGTCACAGCCAAGATTATTATGGATATCTAGGAAGCTTCATCGATAACCTGGGTACTGTGCATCCAGCGCTAGAAGTTTGATGTCTAATTTATTCTACATATTGGATGTCAAACCTACATGTTGATCCGACAGGTGGTTTTGGCTGCTATGTATATCAATATATTTTGTTTATGCTCTGCCAGACTTCCCAAATGGTCACAGAGCTGTGTGAATCATGGGATACAATATAGAGAATATGGAAACTGCTGGACAGATCAGAGCTTTCTGACAAAGGTCACTTTGAAGCATTCTGGAGCACTCTACCTCTTTCACTATCCTAAGCTACATCAAAGGGAATAAGACATGTTGCTAGCAGAAGTCAAAAGGAGGGTGGGAGACTAAAGCTGAAGGTTTTGTCTCCCCTCATGCCTAAGCAAAGATCCCAAATCTTTGTTTAATCATTCCCTGGGTGCACTGTTCAAGGGCCTCTCCCTCCCTGTCAGGATGAAATATCTGCTCTTGCTGCCGCGACAGCCCACAGGTGCTGAGAGTTACAACACGCTTCAGAAGTCAGCACGGAAACCCTCACCCCCCTGATGGTATCACTGCACCAACAGAAGAGCTGCAGGTCATGCAGAGGAAGGGCACCACGACCTGGGAGGTCAGCAGCTCCATGACACCGAGAGGTGGCTCTGGGAGAAATGAACACTTGAGACACAAAACCAGCAGAACAGGACTTAGAAGCAGTGCTTTATCTCAGGCAGGTGCCCAGATCAATGGGCTGTAAACTGGGTCTTTTTCTCTCTCCTCAGACTCTTCTGCTGGAGCTGCCCTTCCCCATTAGGTGCTCAGTGGTCTATTTTACCTCTCTGCCTCCACAGTCCCACAGAGCTGCCAGGAGCAGGACAGCCAGCACAGTCCCTGCTCACTACAAGATACAACCAACCTGCTCCTTTCCCAAATGGCATTCTCAGGGGAGTATCTTCTGATCTAACTGTTCCTCTCCACTAATACTGAGCTGAGCTGAGCGTAAGACTTCAGATGCATGTGGCCCGGGTGTGAGGGAACAGGGCACAGCTTGCTCTTACAAGTTACCCTGGCGAGTGACCCTGAACCTCTCTCAAATCTCACAGCAGATGACACCAAAGCAGAAGCACTTGAACAGGAGAGAAGGAGATGTAGAAGTGGCTCCCACTGGCTTAACAGCCTGCAGATAAACATATTCTCAGCAGGAACAAGAGGCAGTTCAAGCCTCAGTCTGCACCTCAGCGAGGACATTTTCTTGAGGGCTGCCTGACAATCCTTGCAGCCACCACCCATTCCCTAGAACACGTTGTTCCCTCTCGGCTGTACCAGCACACTTGGTAGTGCATTGGAGACCAGCTACTACAGTACGAAAAAGTGGTATTAACTGAGATTAACCCAGAGGAAGATCTGCTACGACTGCTGTGATCCAGGCACACAGACTAGATTTAAGAACCTGTGGTTTGGAAGAAGCCTTTTCTAGGACTGACCAAGTTGATCCTGACACATCCCTTGACTTGTGTCCAGGATTTTCAGTTCTGTCCCCCTGGGACAATTCACAGCACTGCTATACAAAGGTGTGACTAGTTGAGGAATTGAGGAGGTCTGACACAAGCACCCTCAACCACAGTGCTCACTCCCAAGCAGACTGCCAAGTATACCCTAGATTCACCCCAGAGCTGGCTGGTTCACAAATCTGTCCAAATAGGGCCCTTAAAAAGCAAGTAGGAAGTTTCATTTGTTTGGGTACCCTTTGGAAATAGCATGTCTGTACGGCCCTCATTTGGCTGTCTTGTGTGCATGTATTATGAAACAGACTCATTACACACACAGACAATACTGTATTTTTGCCTCCTTTCCTACACAGGACAGGGCCTGCTCCAAGGATGAATCAGAGGAGAACACTATTGTCTGTAGCATCCCAGCTTCGACATCTGTTGAAATTGGACAAAAGTGGGTAAGTGAAGCAGGAAACTGTAGGAAGAGGAAGGATTAGGGCAGCCAATTGCTGCCCTGAGGATCTGGCTGCTCTCCTGCCCTGCTGTGCAAAGGAACAAACCAGAATTGTTCAGGGTTCTTCACTAAGAATGTGTGCACACACCCCTTTTCTGAATGCTCACCTGCGCAGCCTTGCACTGTCCTGCAGAAACACAGGAAGCTCAGACACTGAAAGGAAGGAATGGGTTTGTTCTTAAGCTTAGTGTGTTACCAGCCTCAGTTTAGTCTGCACTACATGGAGCAGTCTCAGAGTTTTTCAACAAGACTTGCCAAACACACAGGTATCACAGGGGCTCAGAAAAGCTCAAGAACCGTCTCACTGGTTTAGTCTGCAGCATACCATTGGAAGAGTGGATTGCAGCACGGCCTCAAGACACACTCACATGGAAAATGAGAGAACTTCCACCAAAGGCTGGCTCAGAGCAGCCTTCTTCCAGTACACCTGTGTGTTTCTCACCAGAGAATGAGAAGGCGAATCACTGGAGCATCACAGGCCTATAGACGGCCAGATCCACCTACAGTGTAGGTTGCTACAATAGCTGAGGAAGGGAGTGTTTTGTTTAACTGTAGCCAGGGTTACAGTCACCTATAACTGCACATGTTTCCGTTCTGGAGCACTGGTGGGGTAATAGAAGTTTCCTTGATGCCACAAGGCTGTTAAAATGCAATACAGTTATTTAGTGTATTGGTGACATAGGGCTCTCTGGCACGGCAGGCCCGATGTGGGCTAGTGTGCGAAGTGAAGTCACCAGAGGTTTATGGGAGGAAGGATTCCTGCTGTGCTCGCCTACTTAGGAAGCTCGTTGGCTAAGAGTTGCTCGGCTCTCCAGTTGCCTAAGCACCAGGAGACCTACATTCCCCGCACATGGAAACGGCCAGCCCCGACAGCCTCCGCGTAAAAGCCCCGCAGAGCTGAGGGCAAACCACCCAGTGCCTACAGCACTAAAATCAGTTCCTGTTTGAAATGGGGAGTTGAATTTATTTTAGTTTGGGATCTTCAGCTGGAATTACCTGAAGCCTTAAAAAACACAAAAAGATGACCAGCCTGCTTTGTGGCTTCTTCCTTGACTCTGTCCATGTTGAGGCTTGCTGTGGAGTTATGGTGAGGGGAACTGGCAAAGCAGAGGGGTGAAGGATACGGTAAGCAGAATACAACAACTTTATTACAGCAATGATCCACCCAGGCAATGAAATTACTGCAAGTGGTTAGTTCTTTTCAGTATCTTTAAAGGATAACTCCTTGAGCAGGTGCAAGAGAGTGGGCGTAGGCTTTGGCCCACTACTGATGTCAGTAGGAACGCCCAGGTTCTTTTGAAGCATCTCCTATGTGGAAATGCTTCTCTGCTCCCCTCCTGGGAGTGTGTGAATTCTCAACAATCCGAGCTGCTGTTTAGCTGCAGAGGTGACTGATTTACACAAAACCGGATAGCAAGAACTTCCTGAGATGACCCTGTTTTGTGAGGAGATTCTAATCTCATGACAAGTTAGTCTAGCCAGATAATGACAGTAATTAGCCAGGAGGCAAGAAGGTGGATCTAGATATTCTGCTTCATGAGTAAGAAGGATGTTTTATGGCAGTGGAATTAGGAGGAGGATGGAAATTGCTAATATGCTCCAAAATGGAGTTGGAACAGAGGACTGCACTTGGGACACCCCAACGTGCTCTCCCCCCAGAGCAGAAAGACTCAGTAAGGGACAGGTCTTTTTCCAGAATAAGACAGTGCTAAGCCTATGCCAGCATTGGACATCAGCAATCATTCCTCCTGCACAACGCCATTTGTCTGAATTATGGAATGTGGGACAAAGAGCACTAGTGCCGGCAAATAAACAAATGCCAGGATTTCAGATATTCAAATGCAGTTTGTAGTGGATAAATGAGCAAATAGAAGAGGCAGTCTCTCAGTAAACACCATGCCCATTCTAGGATAGGATAAGCTGAAATATATCCCTGCAGCTCCTATGCTGCTTGGTAGGCGCTTGCCTGCTGCAGCAAGGGCAGACCTGTCTTATCTCTGGTAATTTCCAGTCAAATATTTGCAAAGTGCTTACATATGGGGTAGATAAAAACCCACAGGAATGGAGAGAATAGAGTTCTTAATTCACAGATGAATGAATTTTTTTTTTTCCTGGAAAAAAGAGTCTTTCTGAAGTAAAGGTGAGATGTTCCTTGCAAACAGGTAGCTCTGGTGGTATCAAGTGATGTGCTTTTGTCTTTCTGGGGTGCTGCCAGACACCCTGAAATGATAGAGTGGAGAGGAATGTGAGATTTCCCCCTTTCATCATAATGGTTACTTTGAAGCCTAATTACAGCCATTTAAACAGCAGCCTATTACCCATGCTACTGCTGATGGCTGCACTGAAATGCACGGCCTGCCAGGGAGCTGGCTGGGCAGCTCAGACATCCCACTGGAGATTGGGAAGGGCATGAAGCAGCAGCAGGCATCCCGGGCCTGGCAACCTCTGGCCTGCCTGCTCCAGGGCACTGAAGGACAGGAGCACTGTGGGACACGCTGCAGTGGGACCCACTGTGAGGTGATACTCGATGTGCCACAAAGGCCAGTGCCTGCCAGAGAGGCCACATCACCTGGGAATCTCTGCAGTTCGGGGATTGTGTCAAAGGATGGCTGCAGGAGAAAATAAAACCAAAAGGCAGCACAGCAATTGTGGTTCCTCCTGAAGACACCAAGAGCCCCTGCTGATCCCCAGCTGCTGCAGGACACTCTGCAGGGTGTCTTCTGTATCTGTGATGATCACAAGGCCTGGTCACATTTGGTGCTGCTTTTCTCTTGCAAGACTTGCCCCCTCCATTTTGCTTCATGTTTCTGTCTCTGTGCACTCCAAAAACGAGACAGCTCAGCTTAGACCTTGAGTGCCCAAGAACTTTGCCCTTCCCCAGCAGAACTACAACTGGTAACCCCACCCTAAAATAAAGGCCCAGCACAATGGTGTCCCTTCAGTAGTGGAGAAGAAGCAGAGAGCTGAGAACACTGACTCTCTTACAATCTCATCTTCCATTATGAGTTACACCAACTAATTTCTGCATAGTTCCTCATGATGCTTCTCACAGGTGGGCCATCCAGCACCACATACTCACCTGGTGTAACTGGAATAGCTGTGTCTACTGGAAGTCTGAGGGGGATATTAATGAGCTGCAGATCTGACACTAATGAAGGTCCTGTGCCTCTGGTCACACTGTAAGGTCGGTGAAACCAGCAGGGTGCTACTTTAACTTGTTTGGTTATAAACTGTGGCAGTTCAGCTCGGAGGGAGACACCCCTGCAGGGGAGGCAGGATCCTCTGAGGGCTGGAGCTGGGAGCTGGGGCAGGAATAACAACAGCTGTCCCAATACACAATGTTCCCACTTGTGAATCAAAGCCCTTACTAAGATCCTGTCATGTCCAGACATGTTTCATTCTTATTCTTGCAGACATAATATGAAGGCACGGAGCCATCCTTTTTCAAGTGCATCTTTCTTTTTCCCCTTTTGCAATGGGAGAGGATGACAAACTGAAACATTCACTTGGCTGAAAGATTGGAAACAGGAAGTTCTGTTTGATTTGCACATTCCCTGTTCCTAATGAAAAGGAGGAAATATGAATTGCAGTCTTTTATTTCAAATTTGGCATAAAAATCTGCCTTCAAGGCAATGTCAAATAACAGACTTCACACTCCTTGGAAATAGGCTGATGAGAAGTACAAAGCAAAGGCTCACTTCTGGGAGAAGCTCATTTAGTCACAGGTCCCCATTCAAATCTCATCTTTGAGAAGCCCACAAAAAATAGGAGCATCAAGATAATAAATAACTATTTTGCATAACTTTTAGTTATAAAAATTATTTTACATAATTTTTACCTATAACATGCTTCTTCCCTCCTTCTGCCTCACATCATGGGGAACACATTAGTGTTGGGGAAAAGCACTCCATTGAAATATTTTTATGGAAAGAAAATAAACTTTTTTGTTACTTATTGTTTTCCCCTTTTGCTTTCCTCCCCTTATGTAATCTGGCCTCGTTTCTAATCTTTTCTGGTCTTCTGCTATTTCCATCTAGGAACACTTTTGGTTACATGGGGAATTGAGACAAAGACACTCAGCAATAAAGAAAAAGTGTGAAGTGAGCTTATGTTTTGAGTTTGAAAGAACAAAATCAACTTGAACGATTCAGTGGAACTGTCATGAGTCTTCTTACAAACCAATTTGGCCCTGTTAGGTGTGTGCACAAAGGTTTTCTTGAAAAAAGTGTTTTTGTTAGAGGTGTTGTTCACTGCAGTTACTCTGGTCAAAACTATTTCACTTATCTGACACATCTGCAGGCACAGAGATAAAGGATTCTACAGAAGAATTATAGTTTCCACACCTCGTCGGAGGAAAAGAGGCTACACAGACTTGACTGAGAAATGAGAGGCTACCAGCTTGCAAGCAGTGACCATACAGATCCCTCTTCATCCGCAGTGGGATCATCAGAAAAGTTTTACTTCACTCCTGCCTTGAAAGCAGTTGTGCACAAGCAGCACCTGAGCATAACTGACTCTGTTGCACTCCCAGGAGGATGTGGTGACTGTCACTTTGTGAGCAGTGCCCCCTCTGGTGCCCCCACACCTGATATTTGTGCAGTGACAAGCACTAACTGGACTTCACATAAAAACTTACTCAAAGTACTCCAAATGTGTGATGCTGGCATTCAAAAGCAAGTACTTCACACTACTTCTGTTCAGTTTCCACTTCATGACTGTCACAGTGTTGGCATATTTATTTGGGAATTTACAGTGCTACAGAAAGAGAAAAGGTCTAGAGACCTGATTGCTTCCTGTCATGGCCACGGACAACTGCGTGGTCCCGAGATGAGAAACTGCCCTGCAATGTGATCTGAACCTCCTCCTTGGAGCTGCAAACCATTGGAAGCCTTGAGCCTTTATTGTCCATCAAGTGCCATATTCTGGCTACTCCTCTCACATTCAAAGGCTTGTCACTTCAGCTCTCCAGCCAGCCTTGGGAAGGGCTGCTTACACGCACGCTGCTCTCCTGGGAAGGCAGGGCGTGCACGGCCCCATCCTGCAGCTCAGCCATGACAGCCACTGCAGGGAGCAGCTCCGCAGCTCCGCTCGGCCAATACCTGCTCCTCCCAAACTGACACAGAGGGATAGTGGGTTTGATCTGGAGGGATGGGGCCTACACAAGTTCTGTCTGACTGCAAACAGCACTCATCAGCAGCAGTTTCTAAAGACAAAATTGAGTTTGTGTGGCTGCACTAGCCTAAAAACCAGACTTGAAGTCCTTCCTGATCTTCCTCCTCTAATACCTTGGAGCACAACTCTCCTTAGTCTTCTGTCTGAAGCAGCTAATCAATTTTGACCTGATTTGGCTTCTCAAAGTTTAACAAACGTGTAAGTGAAAACATGCTTTGGAAGGTAAACACAAACACCGCTGTCCAGCAAGCTGAAATGGAAAGATTCCCAGGATTTCAGTAAAACATTGTAATAATCACCATGTAATTGCAGGAATGTTTAGGCCCAGTGAAAGAGCATTTCCTGAGGTTAATTCCAAACAAGCTGTTATTTGAGCAGAGGAATTAATGAGTTCTAGCTCACCAAGTACCTCTGTCCTTTGTCCCTTAATCTCCCCACCACAAAAACCCCTGCTCCTGTGTCAAATGTAGATGAAATTAGTCAATGACTTCAAATGTTATTACGAGGAGACTGATAAATGATGAGACAGATTATACACTTGTGCAGGTTCACCTCCTCCAGAATCCAGGCTCAAAATGACCCACACAGCTTCAGCCCAGCCTAGCAATTACCACTGCTCACAGTAAATAACAACACAATATATAAACAACATCGCTTCATTTGTATGTAAATATGACACTGGTGTTCCATGCACAAGTATAATTCATGTTGTTGAGGCTATAATAATTCAATGATTGATTTTAATAACTATTCCTCATAGTGATACAGGATTTAAGTCTTCGGGGAGACCTCCCAGCACCTTCCAGTACCTAAAAGGGCTCCAAGAGAGGAGAAAAGGGACTTTGGATAAGAATATGGAGTGAAAGGGCATGAGGGAGTGTCGCTGTCCATGCAGGGAGTTGGAACTGGATGGTCTTCAAGGTCCCTTCCAACCAAAACCATCCCATGATTTTAGGATGATTGCTAAGCCGAGTAAAGATTACAAAGAGGAAGCAGAGACCCAGCGTTTAAAACAACAGAAGAGTTCCTGGCCATCTGCAAATAACACAATGAAACTCTTGTCACAAGCAGCACATGGATCTTCCCCTTGCACCTGGGCATTGTATAATGAGTTAAGTGAGCTGGAGTCACCCATAAATTGTTTCCTCAATGAAATTTCAACTAAAAGAAACCCACCCCAAATGAGATCTTTTTCTGAGCAACTCCTGTGCCTGAAACACCTAAATCATCAGCACTAGCATACAAGCATGTGGTTAGAGAGTAACTTTAATGGTCTGGCCTGGCAGACCCACAAAAGGCCTCAATATATCTGAAAATATATCTCAATATATCAGAATTTATCTGCTCCTACGCTATGGCTGGAGCTCCTGGATGTGAAACCACCCTTCTGCGTGTCTGCTCTGCCAGTGGCTGCTCAGAGGACTTGTTTCACAGGATTTGTTGTAAAAAGCTTGCGTGGTCATACCCTTCCCTTTTAACACTAATCTAGGCACTCTCATTATGCAGTGCTACAGAAATTATGATCATGATGGGAGAACTGTGACTTCCAGGAGGGAATACACAGGAGCAGATGTCCAACAGTCTGGCCACTCCTGTAATCACACAAGCAAATTTCTAAGAGTTATACGACAGCTTCAGAGTTCTCAATCAAGTTTTTATAGCTGAAGTTGCTGAATTGTCCATGTATCGAGTGGATGATTTCAAAGCACATTCCTAGTTCCAAATTCCTGAGCTAAGGAAAATGTCCCTGTTTGCATACAATCCATATAAAGACCCTGGGGTTTTGTTCTACGTGACTCTAGCCAAAGGCTGGTATCACTAATCACCTCCCTACTGCTCATGCTTGCAGAAACTTCTGCCCAGGTAAAAGTACAGGCAAATCCTGGGCTGTGCACAGCACAGCTGGCCTTGGCCTTTCCTGCTCTAAGTCCTCATCACATGCTGCAGTCAGGCCTGAGCCAAAGCCCTTCCATTAAAACAGGGTTTCTTGAGGCTTCCCAAGGCTTGACTTTGGTGTGCTCCACCTGCAAGACGAATGCAAACAAAATTTGATTCCCAATACCAGGTAATGCTGCCCTAACACAGAGCTGCCTGTGTGCATTCAGATTTACAGCAAGTGGGGCTGTTTGTCCTCCTCCAAGCCTCCTTTGCTGCTTGGGTATTGTATTTCCCTTTTGCTGTCACCCATGCAAGTGTTCACTCTGGTGGCTTAAGTAAAGACATGTCAGAGTAAAGGGCATGAACAGCTCTGCATGAACAGCTCCCAGTGCCCAGGTGGGAAGAGCCCTGAGTGCTCAAGAAGAAGAAGGTAAAGAAATATTGAGGCTGATCAAAAGAAAGATCACATAGTAAGGAATGCTGATGTGGGCCACTCTGCCCTGTGCAAGCACTTAGGTGTGTTTACAGAGGGTGAGACAGTCTTCCTAGGGCAAGAGAGCAAAAAGGGTAGCTCTCAGGATATGGATACAAAACTAGCACCTGGCAGCACAGGGAATCTACTCCTGTTTCTCAGTACAGCCTCTGTGAATAACTGCATCCTTGCTGCACACCAACTGTGTTACTCCAGCACCAACTCCTGTCTGCACTCTCATTCTTTTCCTCTTCCAGGAAAGAGCTTACAAGACAAAGATGATTAATCTCATTCTGCAGGCACAGAAACTGAAACAACAAGGAAGCTGAAAGGAGTAATAAAACCCATGCCAGCCAGTGGGCCTGGCAGTTGTGCTTCCCTTCCTCCAGAAGGTTTTTGTGCACGGAAAATCACAAGCACGAACATGAAGCATTCCTCGCAAGCCTCAGGAGAGAGGATGCTCGGATTTCTCACTTCTAGATGGTGGAGCAGCCCAAAAACACACAGCCACAGAGACCCAGCAGTCTTTAGAAGCCTAAGGAAGTTAATGGAGCCAGCTACATCTGTGATCTTTATCTGAGCTGCTCTGATAGCCCTGTCACACAGCCCTGTTGCGGGGATGCCATGTGCCTCGGCCGTATCCTCCAGGAGTGAGCCCCCAGGTGCCAGACAGCGGAGGGCAGGCAGCAGCAAAGGGGGCAGGTGTGTCTCTGGCACAGCTGGCCTTGCCCTCTGGCCCAAATCTAACACCAAACCATGCTGGACTTGTAGCCATTGTGAGAAGAAACATCAGAGTCACCAGGTCAGACTGCAAGGCAAGAAGGCCGGTACGTTCAGCTTCTCTCTGTTTTGCTTATTCTCCTTTGTCCAAATATTCTTGGTGGTTGTAAGTGCAAAATGCTTAAGTTTTAGCAGCTGTCATTGCAAATGCAATTTCTGCAGACTCACAAGTCATTCTTCCAAGCAAATCACAAACTGATGAGTTTGGGAAAAGAAAAGAGTTTTTTCCTTTCTGAACTTCTACCCAACAGAGCCAACTAAGCCACTGCATTTCCCTGCTGGACTTTGCTTTAACTGAATAACATAGCAAGTCCCCCTTCTCCTCCTTGAACTCCATCACCCCTAACACACCTCAGAGGGCAACATTTCTGACTGTGCCCTGCCAATCCCTCTGCAAGGTAGAGCATGGGAACATGTGATTTTGGGAACCTTGTGACTGTTGTGGTCAGGTGCCTTGGGTCGGAGAGGATAACAAGGAAGTAAGCAATGCTCACAAAGCAATGTACTGCTGTGGGAAAACCTGGTTTAATATTGACTTGACTTGCACTGAAGCGTGTCAGCTTGGGGTAAGTGAGACACAGCAGTCTGAGTCTAGAGAGGCAGTGCAGCTGAGAGAGAATGACTTGCCTCCAAAAGCTGCATCTAAAGAAGACAAGTGGATCTGTATAAATGGGCCTTCAAGAGATGATCATAGTAAAAATCTGAGATAGCACCTAATAGCTAGAAATACAAACACACAGGCAAGCACTTACGCAGTGATGCAAGAGTTGATGGAAAAATCAAAATGGAAAAATGTGGTTTCTTCGGGCTGAAGTGAGAGAGGAGCAGCTCTTGTCTTTCCTGTGCTAACAGTGCTGAGCTGTGCCTTACAGCATGTCCCAGCTGAGGATCCACAGAGCAGCTTAGCCAGCGTGCTTAACCAGATTTTCCACCACACCTTTGGGCTGCAGCACACTGTCATTATATCATGCATACCTGAAATATCTCAGTAAAGACAGGATAAAGGAACCAAGGGACCCGTTCCTAACTTTGTTCACTGGAGCCAGCAACATCTCTGCATGGCTCCTGGGGGCTGTTCTGGAGGGGTGAGGCCAGCCCGTCCCCACACACCTCCCTGCTCATTCTCTGTAAGCAAGACCCAGCATCTTGGCAGAAGAGCAGAACCATGACAGGGCAAGAAAGTGTCACGCTGTTACAGGGCACACAGGGCCTTTCCATCCCCAGGTTCAGCCTGTGACACAGACAAGTTGTGTCTGCAGACACGTAAGCATCCTGAGATACAGAGATGCTACTGCATGCAATTCCCTTGCAGACAGATTTCAGATTCAGAAAGAGAAAATAGCCCAAAACCCCGACAACTGCAGAGTCCTTGGCCAATGCAGAATCTACAGGGCTTGGGAAACCAAAACAGCAACAAAACCTGCACGTTATTTGTGAGTAACTTCAGCAAAGTGTACCTGCACAGCTCAGGTAGGTCCCAGGGAGGCCAAATTCCTGTACACAGACTTGCATTAAAACAGGATTCCACGGCCTGCCTTCTCCATCACACACATTCTGAACGGCCTCACACTGCACAACACTTTTCAATAACTAAGGAAACGTTTTGGGTTCTTCCCATTCACGTGGAAAGGGGCTAGGGGTTTCACACTCATTCATTGCCAAGTCCCAGCCACAATTATTAACTCATCTTATTCTTCCAAGACCCACACAACCTCTCCAGTGGAAAAGCATGAGTCTTTCTATAGGATGGGCCCTGTCATTAACATCAGGAGATCATGTCTTACACTTTCCTCATTCCTTTCTTCTGAGTAAGACCTTCTTTTGCAAATAGACAAGGGAGGGAAAAAAATAAAAGGAAGTCAAACAACTCCTTCACTGCCTCACAATATGCTGATGTCCCCAGAATATTTGTTTGGGGTTAGTTTGAACCCAATCAAATGGTTTTGCTTGACCAGGACCAAGGCCTTATTTCTACTTGTAGCAGGGCTGACAGAGCCTTTGATCTCCTTCTTGCAGGACATTCAGACCACTCAGAGTTGTCTGGCTGCAGCAGTGTGAAAAACAGCCTGGCTGCATAGTTCAGCCCTTAGAGCAGAGGAAGGTCAGGCAGCACCTCAGCAACATTGACACATCCAGGTTAGTCCAGCACAAACTGAATGCTTTGACATACATAGGTGGAGCTTGCTTGTGCACAAAACACCTTCTCCTTCCACTTCCTAAGTTCAAGCACTGGCAGGCAGAGGCATCAATCCTAACTCTGCCGATCTCCACAGTCTCCACCTCTCCACTGCCTTACTCCTTTTCTGTGGGCTGGCCTTACAGCGCTTGTTCTTGCTCCACCTCTGATGTACTTGTCAGGTGGCTTCACCAGGACCATACCAACTCTACTTCTGCTTTCCCTGCTTTTCAGTGGCACCTAGCCCTGGCTCAGAATCTTGACATATTTCCTCCACACCCACACTCATGGCAGGTCCACACTATCTCCTGCTGAAACCAAGAGCCCATTAAAAACTTCTTCCGTCCTCCCAGCCGGGCTTGGTCCTCTCACTCACCACATTCCTGGAGTACATCTTAAAAACCCCAGGGATTTGCAGACAGACACAGTCCACAGGGGAAACAAAGAACAAACAAATATCAGGACGCAGTAGGCTGCAAAGTGCCAAGGTAAACCCAAACATGAGTCCAGCTATCTACCTGTACTTCCCTGCCTCCCCAACAGAGAACAAGACCTTCATGAAATGCTGACGGTACTTGTCAATAAGAGCACCAGCCTCTTCTGCAGCTATGCTGTATACTTGTTTCCCAATGGGTATCTGTTAAGCACTTACACTGGAGGTGAGCAGAGCTGCCAGATCTTGCTGTCTCTTACAGTGGTGAGACATCAGTGAGTTCACAGGAGGTGATGGGACCAGATCCACAGCTGCAGAGCAGCATTTTCAGAAGTCTTCAGCATGGGCCCAACTCTGTCCTGTGGAGATCAATGGGGAAGCACCACAATTAGGTGGTGTGCTCCTGGCTTTGGAAAACCAACTGTAGATTTCAGTAGGACTTGTGTTGTCATCCCTGAAACTTGGAGCAAACGATGCGGTAACGCTGCACCTGTATTTTGCCTTAAAGGACCCCAACCTATTTATAGCTCCTTGCGTTGTACTTTGAGGTGTGTTGGGGTGGGTAAGCAGCAAGGACAAAGCCATGCACCTAAGTCACCTTACTGTAAACAAAGATATCTTCAATAATGTGCAGAGCAGAGAGAACGAGCAGGCACGTACCTGCACACGCATACTTGGTGCCCTGTCCACCGGGCAGCCTGGAGAACTCTCACCTCACAGTAGTTATTCTCTCGTGACCTTAGCCAAGTGAAAACACTCCCAAACACAAAACTCCAGGTCAAACAAAATGTCATCCTTTATTGAGAACAAATAACTCACTTTCTGTGAGTGATTTTTTTTCATTTTACAGGAAACAAAAAACCCCCCAATAATCTAAAAACTGAGCATTTAAAAAATAATTACAAGATTTTTGGATTGAAAAGACTGAAATTAGACCTTACTGCAACATTTCTTTCTCCCTGGACTAACTTCACAGATCTGCTAGGTAGCCATTGTGATCAGATGAAAGAAAAGCAGCCTGCTCCCCAAAAAACCTCTCACTCGTAGTCACAGTGAGACCAGCAGCCACTGGTACTTCACCAATAATCCTCACTGCTGATCCTAGGGCAGAATTTCCCCTGCAGTCTCCACGTGTGAGATCATATGTTAATCAAAGAAAAACAAGGCAAATATTACGCTGTTTTTCTTTTCCTCTAAAACAAACACAGAAGCCTTCAGATCACACCCATTGTTTCACATACCTGAACCTTCTCACGTGAACCTCGCTGTCTCCCGCAGCTGCGTGTGCTGACAGCAGGGAGGTCACTCGGGGTCCTTGCTGCTAACCCTGGGCAGCACAGCACGCTGGCTGTACAGGGCGTGTGGCCGCCACATCTGACCACACTCCCTAACGTGGTGCCATGTCCCCAAATTAGAAGAGAAAACCCAAATGGTACCACTGATACTGTACAGCAAAGGGAAAACCAAACAACACCCCAAGCCCTTCCCTCTCCACCACAGACTTTCCAGACTGGTACTCAACCACCTCTGAGGTGCCTCTACCTTCCACACGCAAACAGCTGCAAAGACCACTCTGAAAGGTGCCCTGGATCTCAGACATGCTCCAGTATGACAATGGAAAGAGATTTTTTTGTTGTTGTTTACACTAAAGGACTATGAAAAACCAGAAGAGGAAAAGTCACTTCTAGGTTAACGGAAGCAAAGTGAAACGGAGCAGCTAGTGCACAGTAAGTGCCACTGATTCCCAGGATTTGTTCCTCCTCTTCTGCTAGAAAACAGTGTCCATGCAGAATTTGAAGCCTCTGGATATTTGCCCAGGATTTCTAGATGTCCTACAGGTGAGTCAGGGCATTAGTTCTTCAGAAATCACAGCCATGTCTGCAACACACACACAAACCATCAGCCAAGCTATCAGTTTCTGAGTCACTGTGACAGACAATATCTGTTTTATCTGTACAGCTCTCATTTGCATGCTGGAGTCCCTTGGAAGCACAGCACTTCATTGGATTTCAGAGTGCAGAGGTCAAAAGAGAAGCCCAGGATCCTGCCTCTAGAGGTGCCTAAAAGGAAGGGGAATGGGAGAGCACTGGTACAGAGCACTGGGCCAAAGGGCCTACACCATTCAGTGTCTGCCATCGTGTGTCTCAGGGTCATCTGTAGAAGGAAGCTAAACTTTGATCTTTGCAGTGAGTGCCCTTTTCTGGAGTTCTCCTTTCAGTGCCTCTTTGATTTTAAAGCCATGCATATTCCAAGGCAATCCGTACTAAAAATAGGATTCCTTACTAAGAATGGCACTGGCATTAATCACTTTGTGCTCCGTTCTCATCTCATGCTACGTGTCCACGCCTCCGGCTGGAGGAGTGTGTTGCCGTAATCATCCACAACTATGTGCTTCTGTGAGCAAGTTTTGAACCTTTGCCATCCTTTGGAAGCTCCCACCGTTTTTTCTTTCATGTGCTAATACAGTTCAGTGGCTTATCTCCTTTTGAATCCTTGGGGCACACCTCTTTCACACTGTACACTGACAACCCAACCATGTGGAAAAAAACACACAGGAGATAGAGCCGTCCCCTTCCTCCCCCCTCCAGCTCGAGCCAAAATGCAGCTCTCAGCTGAAAGGGATGCTGTTCTTACTTGCATCCAGGAGGAAACAATTTGCTCTACTGGGAAGCTACTGCATCCTTTGGCTTGGACTGTCAGCTACACCCCTCCAAGTGCTCATCAGTTAGTAGCAAGCAAGCTTTCAGGCTTTCCTAGTGGGAGGGACAGATTTCCAGCTCAGTTCCACCAGGTGCTAAGCAGATGCAGGGTATGACCCCTCCTCAGTATGTCTGGAAAGGGTGTGGGAGGTGGGACATATCTCTCTGGCCAGGTGTAGTTTCATACTCAGCTTCCCTAGATGGGGGTTTGAGGGGTTTTTTCAGCTTTCTTTTGCATTTTGCACATCACTTCCAAGTGCAAGAACATGTTCCCTCCTGCGATCCATGCCAGAGGTGCAGCCAGTGCCAGAGCTGACTGTCACTTACTTGCTCTGATAAGGGGTTAAATACATACAGGTAAACCTGGGCGTATGTTCATAATGCAGGTGGCAGTGATACTTTAAAGGAGGCACCTTTCTTTGTTCCCTTAATGATTCATTCATTGGGAGTGTGGGAATTAACCTATATAAATTTTCGCTACTAAGTAGATACACCTAGATCCTGAAAGAGTGGATGGGTGAGAACCAGTTGCAGAGCCTCTATACATTGTTCTGGTAGCACAGAAAGAAACAAACCCACAGCAGTAGGTCAGGAACAGATAATTGCGTGGCATTTCTCAGAGAAATTTCTCTTTACCTTCTGTTTTCCAGTGACTCTCCAAAAATCCTACAGGGCTGCAGAAGACACCCCTGAGAAAGGCCAGAGCTGACTGAGACCTTCACCTGGGCTCTCTCCTCTGAGGGCTAAACTCCGACAGCTGGGCCTTTCTAACCCATAGGGCTCAGACTAGCAAGCAACCACACTTTGGCTGCAGCAGCACTGGGAGGAAGGTGTGGGATTGTGTCAGGAAGACAGTATGAACAGGGAGATGGGCTTTGCAAGCCTGGCTCAGTGCCTCCTTTGTACACTGCAGCTCACACCTCATCTGCTGGGAGCTGGAGAAGAAACAGTTCTGTATTGAAGGCATGTCACTAATGGAGAATTCGGCTCTCACCTGGCCAAAGGAGGATAGAAACCTTTCCGGGAGGCTGCACAGAGCGGGATGAAATCTCCAGACTAACTCCTGTACTCCTAGTATTTTCTGATTCTGTTGGAAAAACCTTTAAGGCTTAATAGTTGATCAGCCTAATGCTGCTCAGAGAGGACAGACTAGTGCAGGTTTATGCACTGGAAGTTATCAATTCCATGAGCACCAGAGGAGCCGTGCGGGCTGACAGAAGCACAAGGCACTGGTCCTTGCCCTGCTGCTGGTTTCCTACAGCTTTGAAAGGAGGGCACAAAGTGTGTCTGTTACAGTCTGATGAGGTCTTGGTTGCTCAAACTCCTCAAGAAAGGCTCCACAAGGAGAAGTAACGCCTCAGACACTGCAAGACCTGCCTACACCTTGCTGGAACCTCCAGCCAAACGTCCCTCACCACAAGAGCCAAGAGCACATAGCTTTGGATAAAAAGCCAGGAAGAACTTAGAGAACACTATCTGGAAGGAGACAGTAAAGAGGTCCTGGAGGAGCATCATCATCCCACTGCAGTGGGGCCAGGACACCAGAGCAATGCTGTTACACTAACAGGACCCTCCGTGGCCACAAATTAATCATGGCAGTTAGAAATGTGCAAACAGACCTGAGGCTCACAGGATATCCTGCAATTGGCAGGTCTTTGTGCCAGGGATGAATTCCCCACTAGGCTGTGGTGATTCTCTGAGAGGCACAGCACATTTCACAGATCTGACAGGGGTGCGGAAAAAATGATGATTAGAAGCGTGAAGTATCACCACTCTCAGCTTCTTAGGGAAGGGAAAGCAGAAGGTCGGGATTCCTGAGGAAGGACAGCTTATAAGGGCACATGTATTGGGGGAACAGCTATTCGCACACACAGTGCCTACAGAGACACAGCAAGGAGGAACAAGCGGTACCAGGAGGCTACACTCGAAGCAGGATGAAACCTTCCCAGCAGAGCAGTACAGAAAAAGACACCTCCATCTTTCGTGGCCAGTAGCCAGTGCTCGGTGCCCCAACGGCAGCAGCCAGGCCTCTGGTGCAGTGAGCCGTGTGAGCACAGCGCTGGGCCTGTGGGCCGTGAGCGAGTGCACTCCGGGAGGCCAGGCAGACACGCCACACCAGGTCATGCAGAAGGTGTGTGGGCACAGCAACCCAATGCAAAGTACTCTCTTGTGTGGCATATCCTGTTTCTCCCCAAGACCTGTACATGCCGCGCTCAGCCGTGCTCGTGGGTGATACCATCTGTTTAATCACTGTTCTCTGTGCTACAAAGTCATCCCAGATGCTTTGCATTGGAGAAAAGCTTTTCCAGCAGTCATTAGCAAGGTAGGGGGGTGAAGAAGGAATTGTCAGGCTTCTTTTTGCATAGGTCGTGGCTTTAGTTAACAGCCTCCCCTCAAGCCCTGCTTCCTGCTCCACTCTCCCCTGGTAACTGTGAGTCTCCCCACACTTGACTTTGGGAGCTACCGTACAGGAATATTTCATAAACAGGCCTGAGGGTTTGTCTGCTGCCTGTCCTACTTCCTTCAGAGCACACGAGATCAGCTGGGCTGGAATGTCAGCCCATATCCTGCTCCCATGCTGCCTGGATGAGAGATGGAAACTCTGCTGCTGCTGACTTCTCACTCATGGTCTCAGGCTCCCAGCTTAAGCCACGCTATAGTTGGCAGGCAGACCTCCCATATCATGACGCTGACTCAAAATTAGGAGAGGAAATAAAGTTAACTCTCACTATTTTCTAAAGCCTTTATAGTAATATTTAGGTCATACACTGAACTCCATCCCCTCCATCCCTGCTGGTCCTAGGGGCCATAAATGCCCTTGCTCCAAAGAAGTACATGAAACTTTAGGTTCCCAGGCCATGCCTCCATGACAGAAGGCAGTCCTTTCTGTAATTAAGCATCTCCAGGGACCGGCCCCTGAAGGGAATGCCTCACAGTACCAGGCAACTGTAGATACTCAGACCTGATATGCATGAGTACAAGCAAAAAAACCCAAAACTTCAAGCTCCCACAAAGCTTCACACCAAAATACATATAAAATACATATAAAACACATTTGGTTCATACAGAAAAACCAAAAGCTACAACTGTTTCCTCAATGAAGCACCACAGCTGATAGAAAAGTTCACAATAAAATCATGAGCACTGATAACCCTGCACAAAGCAGTGGGTCCGAGACAGCCCTTCTGAAAGGCTGGAGTGCTTTCCAAAAAATTATCTGCAGTATCAGCTGTTAATCATCACAGACCAATTGATCTAATCTTCTGCTAAACAAGGGCCTGGCTCATCCTTGTTTTGATAGATGTTAGTCTGTGATAGTCCTACAGTTAAGACAATATGGCTTGATAGCACTTTTGTGCTGTTTCACTTATCACTTCACGCTGTCCCCAGCTGTGGAGCCCAGAGAAAGGTTAACCTTCTCTGCTTTTGCCAGCTAACAGCTGTTCTACTTTCTACTTGGATCACCCAGGTTTTGGTGAGGTAAGTGGATGTCCTTGCAGGAGCTCTTGTGGGAGGAGCTTTGGAAAACCAGTTAGGACAGGTCCCGCCAGCCCTGAGAGCATTCCTGCTCCCATGCTGATGCAACTGGATCCAATCTCCTGGCAGACCAGCTGGCTACTTTCCAAAGAGCTCCCTCCAGACTGGCTTGCACACTGAGCCCAGGGGATGGCTGTGATGAAATTTCAGTGAGGGGACAAAAGGCTTTCGGCCTTCATTAAAGGTGGGAACTGTTGATGAAGATAATGTTACTAATTGGCTCCTCCCAAGAAAACACAAGCTGCCTTGTTCCGCTGTGAATTTACCACTCTGTGGAGCATCTCCCCAGCACCAGTAAGACCGTGGATGTTGAATCGCAGTGTTGAACCGTAATGCAATCACTTGGGATGGCTGAGTGGGACTCATTTAGAGATGGTTGTGCAACACTGGTGTGAGACGGAAAAGCACAGAGTTATTTCAGTGGCAACATTCACCCTACTCCCACTCAGGATTCAGCACGTAACAGCTTTATGTCACACGCTTTGCACCCGAGCAGGGACTGAAACACATCCTGAAGATCAAACAGCCTAACAAGCGAGCATTGTTTAAGTACACTCAGAACCAGGTAAAACCAGAAATAAGGTTTTAGCAGACAGAAAGATGCAAATTCAAGCCACGTGTTCAAATAATATTCTCAATGCACTGACAAGGCCTCAGTTACCTATGGATGCCTTCTGAATCAAAGGTCTTTTTAGCAGAAGCCAAGATAAGCCAAAACAAATTATTAAATGCTTTAATCCTATCTTCAAGCAGAATTTTTCAGGCCTCAGCAAAGAGATGGGATCTTCTGAACATGCTGTTTTCCTTGAGTTCCCACTAAATTCATGGCAAAACTCAGGCTGATGTTCCTAGGACCCAGGTGAGATAGGGCTGATGATGACCAAGCACCCCACCATCACTGTTCAACCACAGTAACAACTTTTCCTGTGACAGTTTTGCTAACAGACACACATTGTTGAGTCTTGCACTGCTTGCTCATTAGCATTGCAGTAAGTGATTCCCTATGGAAATCGTGTCAGCCCACAGAAAAACCAGTTCAATTCCAGTCTGCATTGCTGGGATGGACACAAAACAGAGAAGAAGTGCTCATGTTCCTTTTTCCTTTTTTTAATAGTAAACCAAGGACCAAACATAAAAGCAGTCATTACCTATCTTCCACTATAGCAGAAATCCCCCCACATCTGCAGAAAAAACTTGCCACATGCAAAATTCCACCGTCTATCTTTTTGCAGGTACTGTCACCAAGCTTGTACCTACAACAGCAGCTTCTGTGCACCTAATTAGAGGTTTGAAAAACCAACGAGCATTTTTGTCTCTGGACCTCACATGTTTTCCTTCAAATCTTAACTTTATCTTTTAAAGGCATGGCTGCATAGCTAATGGCACCATTATCTTTTCTATGTGATGTCTCATAACCTTGTAAGACTGTGAATGTGACTGAGAAAAATAAGTGTGCAGCCATGCTAAGAGGATCCTTTCCTTCTAACTGCTGCTAATGCAAGCTTCCCACAGGTCCATGAATGGCTTCTGGGTTTATCCCTGTCACAGCACATATCAGTTTTCCCTCTAGTCTCCCCCCCCAAGCACAGAAAGGGAAGAGATGCTTCCCACTGAGTCTGCACACGGCCCTGGAACTGGTATGCACTGGCACTATGATGTGCAATTAGACAGCAGAGAGGTCATTAATGCACCTCAGTATGCCTTAGTATTCCCTTGCTATGCCTATGGTATGAGAGAACTGGTTCAAATCCTGTCCTTACTCTGGTCCATTTTGCTCGACCCTGCTACCCTATCCTTCCACCTCACTCCTCTTTCCAGCTGAAATCCCAACTGCTGCTGTCTTTCAGGCCACACCTTATAGCACTTCCCTAGAACATCTCACAGGACTGACACACGTCACTACTGTGCATATATTGGAAAAGCTTTCATTATGAGGGGGACCGACACCAGACAGAACGTTTGTTGCCCTAAGCCCTGGTTTGGCTTTGCTGCGCTCTGCTCCACCCAGGAGGTGTCTGCCTTTCATCCCCAACAGTAATCATCCCCAGGCATAAGGCAGGGAAGTGCCTTTTAACTGCAAAGATACAGATACAGTCTGAAAGCAATGCAGACAAGTATCAATGGGAGCCACACTAACTCTGTATGTACCCAAATTACACTTGAAAGTTTCATTTGAAACTCTTCACCTGCATTTGCTGTGTGCACCTTTAATAATTTCTGAATGTAAATGACACTACTTAAAAACGTGAGGGCAAACAATGCAAGAAAACGGCAGTCTTGTGAGTAAAACCTGAGTCAGCTACCAGGCTCAGCCCTTGTTCAATCACCAACAATTGACATTACCATCCCAGCAGGGATGCAAGGAGGGGAGGGGAGACCTGACAAGACATTGCACTGTCTAAGATTTTGCTGAGATGCTAAGACCCTACACTGACAGGACCTGTGGATGCTCTAATATAGATGTTTTCAAATATACTCCTCACTTTAAACTTCTAAAAGTAATTGGTTTCCACTTTTTTTCTTTTTTTTTTTTTTTTAAACTGGTTTACCTGCAGTGCAGAAAAGATTTCCTTTCCTAAGCAAAAAGTATGTAACTAATGGTACAACATGAGCAGCACTTTTTTATCTTCTGGAAGAACAGCAGGTTTCCAGCACCACCCACAAACCAATCCACAACCCAGGACACCAGCCTCTGACTGCCATCTGATGCCGAAATACAAATTCATTGCAGCAGTGTAAGGCAAAAACATCCCCAAAGAAAGAAACTATTTTCCAACGTCTGGAACAAAGCACCAAAAGGCAGGAACCCAAAAGCAGTTAGAAGCAGTGACAGTGCTCTCTGACTCAGGGTGCATGATGTTGGAATGAGGGTATGACATCTTGCTTAATACATATTGAAAATTCTGGATTAGATCAGACTCCCAGACTATTTAGCTTTGCTTTTTGTCCCAAGATGCAAAGAGAACAGACTACATTATTTCAGTAAAAAATGCTGAGCTGAGAATTAGTTATTTTTCTGAACCATATGCAAAAAGATATATATTAATGACACAAAAGCCTATAAATGAAAAGTTGTTCTTTCCCAAAAAAGATGCGCTGACTGCCTTTACTAGGAAAATGCATTCTGAAAGCATTTCTCTACTTTGGACTTAGAAAGTGCTACCTCAGAGGTCTTTGGTTGAAGAAGGCACAAATCCTGCTTCCTGGACTGTGGGCCTTTAGAGAAAGCCAACAAGAGGTGCTTCCCTCTAACACTCACAGGCGAAGCTGTCTCAGCCGAGAGACTCCCGAGTCACAGACAAAGCCAGACCTGCAGCAAACGAGGATTACTGGCTCATGAGAGGTGTAACCAGCAGAGGAACGATAGGTATGCACATCTTTATTCACAAAATGAGAAGGAAGCTAGGTTTGCTTATTAAGGACTGTCTGACCCTTCTGCCCACTGATCTGTCTCATGTGAACAGAGTCCAACAGTGACAGCAAAAAGCAGCACTTGCTCCCTGCACCAGCTCACTCACTGCACTCAGCAGTCACCAAGGACATGCTGCCATGGCTTCCCATCCAAGAGTGCCTCCAGAGGCAGGTGAGTGCCAGATTGTTCTCTGAAGTGGGATGTACTGCTAGCACATCAAGAACCCCCCTCCAAAGACAGGCAACCATCTGTCTCAGTTCACAGCCTTGCTTTCAGACATGCTTGCTCAGGGAGTTGACTAAAGTCTCAGTAGTGCTAGGTAAATATATTGCTATAAAAAACACCCAAAGTCTTTTTAGGACTCAAACCTTTATACCAGTTATTGGAAATGGCATCAAACAACTCAAATGCAGGTGAAGCAAACCACTGCACAGCTATCTGGTATTGCTGGCAGTACAAACGCCTTTATAGATGTCCATGTACATCTGGATTTACCCAAGAAAACTGCTTAAATTCAAAGTAACATCTGCCACTGCTCTAAGGAAAAAGGGGCACACTGGGAGGTGAGCAGGAGGAGGGAAGCCAAGTCCAGAAGCAGACAGGAAGCTCCCCAGTCACAGACAACTGCAAACACTCAAAAGCTCCCTTAAGTGCACAGCATATAACACTGTGACGAGCTGTCGTTCTTTCAACAATAGTCACAAAGAACAAAACGTTCAGGAAAGACGAAGGGATTGTGCAAGAAGGTATGACCATCACATTATCCCTGGATACTGATCTGGATATCAAAAATACCTTGCCAAATCAGCCCTGTGTGCAGAAAATTGTGCAAGCCCATGAGGCTCCTCCCTCAGGTCTTAGCTGAAGCAGCTACAAGTGAGAAGAACATAGATGCACTCCTCTCAAAGTAGCATTGTCAATGGAAGGTCAAGAAAAATCTGAAGGCATAACTTACTAATAGGATGTGCAACCAGAAATCCAGGCATGCTCAGTGAAACCAAGGTAACTCCATGGTGAGGGAAGAAGGTCAAAAGCCAGATGATGTACATCCTGAAGAGCAGACCTGACTGTGCAGGATCAACAATAAGAATTATCTTCGCCCTTGCCTTGCAGCAAATCAGATTTTCTTGTCACACAAAGCACAGCATCCTTGGATAGCAAGTGACTTCCAGACACACAATCCCACCCATCTATTGTGGGCTCTTTTAAGCAACCAGCCCACTGGACACTGTAGGTCTAGATGGTGCTTGTGCCTCACACTTCTATTCGGAAGCTTGGAGCAGGCTGTTATTAGCCAGGGCCATAGTAGAAAAAACACATTACTGCTTGCTAGAACTTGTAATTGATTAAAGCATAATGAAGGGAATTTTTACTTTCTTATATACATCAGTTCTGGATCTATAATTACGTATGCTATTCATGGGCAGGGAGATTTGCCCTCAGTTCCCTACACTAAATCTCCTAAACACAGAAAACAGCTCCAAATGCTCAACAAGCCACCACAGGGAACACCAGCAATTCCCTACCCTGCATGAGACAGCATCATCTCTTAGGCACAGCAAAGCTCTGCTAGCAAGAGCTACAGCAGTGCTGGATGTGACTAACCAAGAGCAAAGCATAAAGAAGAGCTCTGCAGTAGAGTTGCTGGCTGCACAACTGCTCACAAAACCTGATTAAAACCTAAATCCTTAGAAAGGATCAAGCCTTCTATGAAGTCTGCCCTCCGCTGCTGCCTCTCCAGTTCCTATCTCCTTATTTTTGGAAAATACTTTCCAGCCCTCTCAGTCACCAGGGTATTAAAAGTACAGAACAGATGGAACCTGTAACTTACACTGGTAGCTTCACTCCGGTCAGGCTTAGAAGCTGGGAAAGGAAGGGGGAGAACAGCTCTGTTTCCCACGCTAGTGTTGGTTTAGCTTAACAAGTAAAAAACTTGTTACTTCCCCAAAAATGCAGACTAGAGAGAGAAAAAAGTTTCTGGAAAAGAGTCTAATGGCTTTTAAACGGGAGTTATAATCCATCCTCAGTCTCACTAGGCCATGGCTTGGTTACCACTGAGATCAAGCTTGTTTACTCCAAAGCAAAAAAATCTTGGCAGGACTGACAGAAACAGCTTTTCTTGCCAGAGCTCTAATAGCAAATGTCTGTGGAAAAGCCACTTGGAGAAATGCTGTTTACTTTGGTAATGAAGCAAGTTCCCTGGAATGAAGTCTTGCAATCTTCCCAAGAGATGTTGCAATACCTTACCTGTACCTCAGCTGCATATATACAGGCTGCTCTCAGAGCCTGGGAACTCCCTGGCCAACTCAGGAGGTCAAGGCATCTCAGCAACTCCAGGCAGGACTAAGCTCTAATAGTACACTGGATACACAAACTGCATCCTAATTAAAACTGATTACTGGGTTTTTTTCCCAGCTCTGCTTCAAGCTAAGCCCCAGCCATCAACACCTCTTGGACATGCTTATGAAAAAAGGGCCTCAAAACAATCTTCTCCATCCCCTTCTTTTTAACCATATAAAGCCAAACTCTCATCCTTGAAAACCTTTTTTTCTCAGGCAACTCTGAACTTAGACCCCAGCTCACTGCTGGAAGTGCTTAGAGGGAACATAAGCACATAGAGTTGGACTAATAAATACCAAGGAAGAAAAGAAACTCCAAGCAGACAGTGGAGGCCAAGACTCCCTTTCTGCTTAGGGCGTAACTGACCTGAGGCTATGCTGCTTTTCCTCATTTATTTAAGACCAGGTTTCAAGCTGCTGTCCAAATTCTCTCCACTGCACAGGATGAAAGGCTCTTGCCATTCCATATTCCAACTCTTGACTCAAGTGCAAAGGGCTACAACACTGGCTCAAGCCTCAGTTTGAAGTTTCTCTGCCAATGAGATGGCTGACTTAGCCTCTCCCTAATTCAGTAACTAGAAGATCTCTTGTAGCTGAATGAATCGGATTTCTTACCCAAACAGGTACTTGCATTTCTACATTTTGTTTACAAACAGCTTGCACTCTTGTAAGAGCACCAAGCCCGTGCCTGACACATGGCTACAAGTTCTTCACAGCAGTACTCTGTGCTCCCAAGTGTTGAAATTCTTGCTTTGAGGAGAAACCAAGCTCTAATTTCAAGTGTTTACATGTACTCCTGAGAGCAAGAAAAAAAATCTTACCATGATTAGGTTATGTAAAAAGTTTAATTATAAAATAAATACGTTTGTTATGGAAACATTAAATATTAAATACAGTAATAAATATTTACACATTTAGAGACACAACTTAACAATTAATGGTGTTTCACCACTACCAGAAGAATTCTGCTCTGTTTACACAGAACACAATCCCTCTTCCAAGCAGAAACTGAATTAAAATAATACCCTGTGCTCAAGACTGCATGGACAGTTAAGAAACCAAGGACACCTGGGTCAGAAAAGATTGAGGTAAGACGAGTTCTTTACACCTGAAGGTAGAGCACAAGAGATGCTTGCAAAGCATCAGGGCCTGAATGAAATTCTTCAAAGGTTCTTAGTCAAGTTCAACTGATGAGATCTGATGTGAAGCATTTTATATTTAAGCACTGCTTAAAGCAGCAGCAGGTATCTCTTTAACAGAAGTAGCTTAGTATTTAGAAGAGATGGGTCCAGCCTTATCCGTTGGTTTCAGCATGGATCTTTCCCTTTAGATGCAAAGCTTCAGGTCTTGCATCTACTGTCTTAGCATCCTGAGGAGACTAATTTTAACTCGGGCTATCACACAGGCAAATGGACAGCTCCACTCACACCACCAGTCCTAGAGAACTCGGAGGGATTACTTCCACACACACAGTAACAGAACCCCAGTGCGGCTGACAAAGATCTGTCACCAACACCCTGCAAGTCACAACTACGGATGAAGCTCTTGGAAGCCAATATGGACAGGGAGCACAGTGACAACAGGGTTAGGTTTCTCATCCGCTGACCTCTAGGGAGAGATGCCATCCCAACCTCTTCCCTTTTTCACTTTGGTAGAGGGAAGGAAGGGAATTTGCTCCCTTCCATCCATTCCTGAAAGCAGCAATAGGTTCTCCCCCTTAGAGTTAGAGCTGCCAAAGGAGACTCGCTAAGAGAACATAGTCCATGCACACAACAGTCGAGACCGGAGCTCTCGCACAGAGACAGAAGGCTCAGCAGCAGTAGTCTCTAGCAGGTCTTGACAACAGGTCCTGTCCCCCAAGGAGCCAGCTCCTTCCACATCCTTGTGCCAAGATGCAGTGATAACTGGTCGCCTCGGCAAGTGATTCAGCAGCAAGTGGCCTGTTGACATCTCCTTGCAGCAGCCTCTCTCTTGATGAATCAGGGCTCAGTGGCAACAGCTCCGGCCCACAGTGTCCAGGTGGATGTGTCAGGGAGCCAGAGGTACCCCGTGGCTCAGCAATGGCCACTTCAGAATTGTTCTGTAACGGGCAGACCAGGCACATTAATCACCACCAAAGACACAAGCACCCTGTGCTAGCACCGAGGCAAACCCATGAGCAAGGCAGGCAGGTTAAGGATGTGCACACACTTGAGGACAGACACTCTGCAGCTTTAAGGAGGCTTCCAGCAAAACGCTCCAACTGTCACTGGACAAAGCTAGAAAATATCTATAGCTGACATGTGGCAAAGCAGAACTTCCCGGCTCTGCCAGAATTTTTCAGGACTATCTTTTATGGCTTCCTCCTCAGCTTGTAGTGTAACTCCTTTTCAGTAACGAGCCTTTAGCCTGCTCTTACATACACTTGGCCTCAGAAGAGACCAACTCGCCTGCTCAGTAAAATCAACTAGATCACTCCCAGAAGCAATCTACATATGCCAAGGAACTTTGGGCCTCAGTTGCTGTGACAGTATGAAACCTGACTGAGAGGCTATTTGTGGGGTGCTCAGAAGATGTGGACCAAAAGAAAGCTGCGAATTCTGAAACTTTCTGAAACTCTCCTTACAGGAAAGATATGAAAATGCTCAGTACTTTTCTTCTAAGAGGTGATGCTGTCGTGGCACCATCTTCCATGACTGAAGTCTGCCACTGTTTCCCGCGCTACATCTGTCTCTCCAGATATTCAGGACCTCTTCTTCATAGTTCCACTTATCTCAGTACAGCTTCCCAGCCTCATTCAGTCTTTAACACAGCCAGAAATTTAACAGAGCTGTTGAACAACTTGTACAACTCAAAGTAATTTTGAAAAACCAGAAAGCCAAGCCAGCTGCTCACATGTAACCTATGTGTTTCAAGACACTTAGAGCATTAAAAGCAAACACTAGCTTTGCAAAACAAGCATGCAATTCCCCTACAGCCTGGAAGGACGGAAAGGTGTTTGAAGTCAGCATTCATACCTGCTTTCTCCCCATTTACACACCAACATGGCCATTTCTGTTTTCTTGTCGGAGTTTTTTCCTTTCTTCTTTCTCTTCATACTGAGGACACTTTTTCCTGACCCTGTGGAATTATGGCATGTTAGAGATAATTTTGAACCCTGATGCACATCCTGTTGTCACCAGCCTCCACATCCTCTGCAGCATTTGGACTCCTGTTCCTTGAATCCTCAAGCAACTCCTTGGCACCAGGGAGTTTCAAGCAAGACAACTTAAAAGCATTCAGCATCAAGCAGTATCTGCTGATAAAATCAAGGAACCCTGAAGTAGATGTCAACACTTGTGCCTCACAAAGCTAGAGCTTCTTGACTTAAACCAGAGAGGGAACAAGATGAAGAGAGGTTATTGCTGGGACTGAGCAAAGCACCAGGAGATTTTCTGGGTGACAGATGTCCTAGCAGCTTCAGCTTATAGCTGCAGAGAACACACCATCTGCCTCCTCTCCACAGCAGAGCCCTGCAGGCTTCAAATCTAGTCCCCGTCCCTTGAAAGCATAAGAAGGAAACACCTTACTGATTTTGCCCCAATTTCTCCAGCAGCTATTCCACGCAGCTTCTCTGGATAAGGGTACAGATTAGCATGCTCCCACCTTGTGAGAGTTCAGAACATGAAGCAAATGCACTTCAGAAACTACCAATAATCATTTGCTCTTAGATCACTACAGAACAGGTTCTCTCTCCTAGCAGCAAGGAACAAGGCAGTGTTCAGAGAACGAGCGCTCATCCCAGCATTCTTCCAGTTCAGAGTTAAATATGAAGCAACACTGAAATGACAAACGTGTACCTTGTTTCCTGAATTGCAGGAAAAGGTACGGCACGTACCCAGTTCAGATGATGTGCTTCATCCAGATCTAAAATTAGACTGAACCTTGGAGTTTCTACAATATCCCAAGCCCTACGGTCCTGGAGCCGCAGTGACAGAACTGCAGGACGGTTCCAATACTCAGTTTGTTATATGGTTTGAAACACACACCCAGAAAAGCTCTTGGAATTTATTCTCAATAGGACTCCAGAGCCTGACAACCCACCGCACTGAAATGCAGCAGCTGGTTCAGCTGAAATGGTGTTCCCTTCATACCAACAGCAAGCAGAATTTGGGACCACCAGCAATTGTTTCCCATTTGCTTTCACTCCAAGTAAAAGCATTTAAGGCCAGCAGCACCCACTAACAAATGGACTCTCACAGCACCATTTCCTACCCTCCACCTTTGTATGCAGCTGTTGGGTAACAGCCATGCAGGAGGCTATCACACTGCTGCTTGCAGGTTTCTCCACAAGGATTAGGGGAGGCACTGCTGCATTAGCATTAATGCTCCTCTTGGGCTTCCTGCTGATATTCTGCAGCACTCCTGGTTTTAGCAAGAGCAGAAAGGCTCTTGGTTTACAATATAAGGGTCCAGACATGTCCAAGCTGGGATGAGAAGTCATCATTTCCAGATGCTTTTCACAAAGGTATTACAGATGAGCCATGCACATTCTGGGGTTATTGGGCACAGGCCCCACTCACACTCAAGGAAGACAGACACCAAAGAGGATAATACTTACTGCACTATCACAATGATAAGCACAGTAATGAAGCTGACGCTTGACAGCAGGACAGCTACCACTACCAACACAGTCTTTGAGTAGTCTGCCACATCATTCTTCCTTTGAGTCTTCATGAACTGTTCACCACAGCGCTCACCAAAAAAATCCTGATGACACCTGCAAGTAAATATTAACACAAGCTCTTATCAGCTCTTGTGCTGTCTGGAGCCAAGGACACCCACACATACTCAGACCTGGCTTAGACATCTTCCGAGTTTCCCATGAATCTCAAGATGCTCACTTCAGAGCATGTTCGTGAAATGCAGTCACTGCTCTAGCACAAGGTTTGTCAGCATTTCAACAAGTCGAGATTAGTTTGGGTGTGATGTTCCAGAAAGACACGCCTTTTCATTCTTTGGGTTTGAGTTTATGACCAACTGATGAGTTCAGTGGCTTGTTATGCATCTCAGATTCCATCATCACTTAATTTACATGGCAGAAAAATTCTCAGTCAAAATACAGCAGGAGACGGATCTATACCAAGTTGACACTGATTTTTCCTCTGAGCCCTCATATGCCACTGGCTCATGGCAGTGACACCTAACACACAGGGTACAAGTAACTTACTTGCAGGTCACCATCTGGAGATGTTCTAGGTATACGCATTCGCCATGGATGCAAAAGTTTTTGTATTCCATCTCACAGGGAGTCCCTTTCTTCTTGTTTTTCCCCTTGTTCTTCTTCCTTCTTGATTTGCCAGCATTCTTCTCTCCCCCCCTCTTTGCTGGCTTGGGTTTAACCACAGGTTCAACTGGAAAGAACGACACGATGACCTGGTATAAGAAGTGCTAGAAAGCACAATTCTGAGAAAACTGAAATAAAGAATTTGGTGAGAGCAAGGAGGACCATCACCGCAGGAGAATCTGTGATCAGGAAGCGCAGGATGCAAGTGAGAATGCTGCTGGGCATCTCACACCCAGCACAAAGGCAGCAAGCTCAGCAGCTCATTAAAGCACAACTCTGCTACCCTTCAGTCCTGTGCCATGCAGACCAGAGGCAGTAGGAGCAGATGAGCCAAGACCCACAGAAGACGAAGAGCAGCAGAGGTGCAGGACTGCAGCATGTCGCAGCAGAAGATACTCGAGTGCAACAGCACAGCATCGAGCAAAGGCCTGTGAAGAGCAGGGAGTTCATGCCGAGCCAAGCCATCCTCTAGCTCTATATGGACTCAGATACAAGGCTAACAGCTCCATGTCTCTAAAGCCTCCATTTGCATCAGTGATGAAAGGCACTGCAACTGGCTAGATAGTCCTGGGCACTTGCCGAGGCAAAGCAGCTTGCTATCCCGGTTCCTCCTAAACAGCCAGCAGCGCTGTCTTCAGAAGGCGAGAGCTCCTTTCCAGTTCTCCTCTGTGAGAGATGCCGAGCGCAGGGAAGGCGTGAAGGCAAGAGTCCGCAACACTCAGACTATTTATTCTGCCGCTTACTGCTGCCCCTCATTATCTCAATTAAGACAAACCTCTAGAAGAGTGTGGTTTAAAATCCTGGTGACTTAGTAGCCCTTGGATTTAAGCAAGGGCAATCATGTTCCTTTCGCTGAGGAGAACATAGCAGCTGCTGACTAAGGGTCAGAAGCTCCAGAGCTGCCCCAATGCAGCAGTCCAAGTTACACAGTGCTAGTTTGGGCTAACCTGGCACAGGGAGCCTTGGCAAGCACCCAGCCCCTGCACTGAAAGAACCCACCCTAACACCGGCGCCCCCAGCGCAACGCTGTGCTCAGGAGCAACAGTTACCCAAGGGATTTACACAGGCCCTAAGAAACAGCAGAGCTATTTACAACAAGCTTCCATTTTGCTCTTGTGCTCCAAAGACCTAATGGAAACCATTTTTGGAGGATGAATATTTTACCCACAGCTCTATGCGTACAGGCAATCACCACAATAGGGCACAACTGGATCTAACTACTTCCTAACCCGGTATTTCTGGTGCCCAGAGCCCGTACAAAGAAACAAGGTGTAGTTCACTGTTGTCTAGACAGCTGATCATTTTCACTTCTAGAGCAACAAGCCTGGCTTGAAGTTACTTAAAAGCAAAAAATGCCTTCAGCAACCAGAAGTCTGATTAAAATGGTACGAGCTATATTAATATGTAAACGAGGTACACAGTTCCTGCAGCAAGGTTTCCCGTGCCTGGAAGTGTGTGCTGACTCCTGACAGTCAAAGGCCCCTGTTCCGTCCCGTCTGACTTGATCTTTAGGTTCGCGCTTTCATAATTGAGGCCGCTTCCCTTCCTCCCTCTCCCAGGCTCAGCTTGTCAGCTTGATCTCTGTGTCCCTGTCTTAAGGCTGCATGGCCAGGAAAGCCATCCGCAGCTGAATCATAACAGCTTCAAGGTTTATCCACAGATAAACCTCATGCCAAGCAGAAGAGCTGGTCTACAAACCAACCACCTTAGGTAACACGTCTGGTTTCTGTGCAGTTAAGACAACACTCCAGTCACCAAGCCAGTAGTTTTACAGGCTGAACTGCTTGATAACACCAACAGGCGTGTTTCCCCTAGAGAACTTGAGGGAGAACTTAAGCAAAAGTCCATTAATTCCCTCAAGTGACCACATAGAGCGCAGTCCCACCGCATTTAAGAGGTCCTTGAGTCACATTCAAGTCTCAGGGTGCTTCTGCAGGAAAATCAGTAGTCAGATCCACCCTGGAGGCAACAGGACCAGCCTACTCACACCTACTGAGGTTCAAATCACTTGTAGATACCTGGCTTGTACTGCAACTACACTTAGCCCAGAACCAACAAAATACTCCCATTCCCACAGTAAGGCAGACAGCTCAGATCTCCTCACACACAGCTCAGCAAGTGGGCAAATTACAATAAATACACACAACAGCTATTGATGGTGAAGCATTGCCCTAGAGGTGCCTAACAAGCTTTCCTGGGGCCACTCAAGGGATTTAATTTCAGTTGACTCCAACCCAATAAGCCACCATCAGAAGTTACCCAGAAAATTCTTTGAGCAGGACAGGCAACTTGATGTAAAAACAAACCTTTCAGGCCAAACAGCACTTTTAAACTCCACAGATGCTTCCACACTAAGCAGGTGGTCGCTACCTGACCACAGCCCTCCTGTGAGGTTTATCAGGAGACAAAGCTACACACAGCAAGCTACCAGCTAGCATGTAGCTGCCAAACACCTTGGGCACATTCACGCTAGGTTTCCACCCCTGAGAACTATTTCTAAAGCAGCAGCTTCAAGCACAAGCACGTTTTTGCTCCATACTCCACAAACTAAGCACAGAAGCGTTTACAAGAAAGAAAAGGCATAAGTTGGGACTCGCAAGTTGCGAGATCCCAGCGCCGCCGACTCACCTCGGATCAAGTCGTCCACGATGTACTGGTGGACGGGCGGCGCCTCCTCGTACTCCTCCTCATCCTCCTCGTAGTCAGGACCCGGCACGGGCTCGCCCTCGCGGCTCCCGGGCTCCCGCTCCTCGGGCCGCTGTGGCTCCGTGGCGTTGGGCGAAGACCCGGCGGCCGCACGGTTCGCTTTGAGGGAGGGGAAACGGCGGCGTGAGCGGAGGGCAGAGGGATCGCCGCCGAGCGCGGCGCCGCGGGGCCCCTCACTCCCCTCAGCGCCCCTCACTCCCCTCAGCACTTTCCCGCCAACGGCCGCCGCGCGAGGGCTGCCCTCAGGCGCGAGCGTCCCTCAGGCGCGAGCGGCCCTCGGGCGCGAGCTGCCCCCGGGCGCGAGCTGCCCCCGGGCGCGAGCGCGGGCTCCCCTCGAGTCCCGCTCTCCCCCGCCCCGCCCCGTCCCGCACGCACCTGCCAGCACGGCCAGCGCGGCCATCAGCACCACGGCCCGCATCGTCCGTCCCGCGACGGGTGGTGACAAGGGACACCGAGAGAAAGGGGGAAGGAGTCGCTGTACCACAACAGCTGCCGGCGGCGCGCAGCGCTCCATGAGAAACCGCCTGCCGCCGCCGCCCACTTTATGGGCGGCTGGAGCTGGGGGCGCGGACGTGAGAAGCGTCAGCCGAGCGGGGCGGAGCGGGGCGGGATCGCAGAATCTCAGAAGGAGCGAGTCGGGCGATGGTAGAAACTCAGAAGATTACGATGTTTTTTTGTTGCAAGGGACGCTGAACATCACCTCATTCCACCCCCTGCCGTGGGCAAGGAGTCATTCTACGAGACCGGGTTGCTCCAAGCCCCGTCCAGCCTGGCCTTGAACACCTCTAGGGATCGGGTACCCACAGTCTCCCCGGGCAACCTGGATAACGCGCGGGTCGTGACGTCGGGGCCGCGCCGGGTTATTGCGGGCACACCTGTCTGTCGGCTGGCTCCGTGCTCCTTGCTTTGCCGCAGCTCTCGGAGGAATATATTCCAGCGATAAACCCGGCCCTCAAGCAGCCCTCGGTGGCTGCGTCTCGCTGAGCGGCGCAGGAGTAGCGGCTGAGTAGGCGGCGGCACCCACCGGGCAGGGACAAACGTGCTCCTCGGGGCCACCGCCACTCACGGCTGCACCGGCAGAACTCGCCGGAGGGCAGCTCCCCGCAGCCACCTCTCCGAGCTGTTGTGTGAAGAAGCGGGAAGCAGATCTGCTGAAGAATCCCAGAATCACCAAGGCTGGAAGAGACCTGTAAGGTCACCCAGTCCAACCATCAACCCAGCACTGCCACTGTGACCCCTAAACTACTAAACCACATCGCCCAGGGCCAGCAGATCCAGATGCTTCTTGAACCCTTCCAGGGATGGTGAGTGCACCACCTCCCTGGGCAACCTATTCCAGTGCCTGAGCACCCAAACAGTGAAAACATCTTTCTAGTATCTAATCTGAGTCTCCCTTGTCTCGTCTTAAGGCCACTTCCTGTAGTACTCTCACTGCAGGCACAGCAGAAGCAACTGGGTGCTCCACATCACTACAACCTCCTTTCAGGTAATTGTAGAGGGAACTGCTGTTTTGAGGGGAGAAGAACTGGGACAGCAGGTTGTAACGTGCTGGTCTAGCATGGGAACCCAGAGAAGCCCAGGGAGTCAGGGACGAAGGGACTGGTACCCCTCTGCTCTGGTCCCATGGCACAGCGGGGTGGGAGAGTAGTGGGTGGCAATGCTGCATTGAGAAAGGAGGATCCTTTTAACTGAGAGAGGACAGAATGTTACTTACAGCTCAGGAAGCTGATGGAGACTTTGCTCGAGGGGACAGGGATCCAAGTCAGTCAGTCACTGAACCTTCTCCGTGCTTTCACAGACATACACGATATGTAGCTCCCCGTGCCTTTACCAGTCACACCAATCCCGAGAGGCAATGCCCAAAGGTCTGGAAAAGAAGATGCTGAATCAGTCACTCAGGTGTTAAGCTGATACAGAGAGCTCCAGCAAACCTTTGACAGCTGTTTTTGCGTGGTGCAATTGAAACTGTCCAAAACAGCTGGCATGAGCTGACAGTTTTACTTCTGGGGGTTTTGTTGTGTTTCCCCTTTGTTGTCTGTCCTCAGAGGTACAGCAGAGAAAAGGCAAATCCTGCTCATCACTGCAGCCCCACATCAGAGAGCTCTGCAGGCCGTCAACAAGCAGCTCCTGGGCTGTTTGGGGGACAGTCAGGGGCTTCACAGGGCTCCTCCTTTCCCCCTTGGACTGGAGTTCCCTTCCAGCAAGACCTCTGCAAGTCTCAGTGCCTGGAGTTCACAGGGATCATTTGCATGTGAGGGGAGTTTCTCCACAGGCACAGACTTTGGGGTTTGGGGTCTCTTCTGCTGAAACATAGGGCTGATGATTTGAGAATGGCCAAAGCAAGATTTGTCAGCCAGGAATCTTCCCTCTCTTCCTCCCTCCTGCTGTGCTCAAGGCTGGATTCCTCAGCCAGGCACCACAGTTTCCCCCACAGATTTTCTTCTCTTCAGCTGCTAAAACAAAATATTTCTCCCTTTTTTAAAAATCAGAGATTCACTGGAAACATTTTAATTTTTTTAAGTCCAGTCCGAGAAACATACTGAGCACTGAACATTCCAGTCCTGGTTGCTGCACTTGGCAAAGTGCTGAGCAATGGGAAGAGGCTTAAAGGGGGAAAAGTTGAATGTCCCAAGTGCAATTGCCCGTGTTACCTGCACTGTTTAGAGACCAAACAAACCCAGCAGCTGACTCACCGTGTTCCCTCTCTTCTCCAGTCTCCAGCTGATAGCTCCATCTCACTGACTGCCAACAGTGAGGAATTTGGCTTGCCATGCTTTGAATTTGTCATTTCATCAAATTCCTCCTGCTACTCCCGTGACCTTGAAGAAGAAGGGGCACCCTGACATCAACCAGCACAACTCCTCAGAGTCCAGAAAGTGCAGCAAGATGGTGATGGGTACCCTAGTTATGGATGGAGAGGTTCTGGTGGGACATCAGGGGAGGTTCTGGTGGAACGTCAGGGGAGCTCTTCCCAAATGTCAGCCTCCTGGCAAAGCCCTGCTTGGCTGTTTCTTGGAGAGAACACCCTTCAGAGGCCACTCGTTTCAGGACATTCTGGGTGGGATCTGCCACAAGCCCCAGCTCTTACGTGTGCTGTGAGGGAGAAGGCACTAAGCTTGGCTGTTGCCTTCTTCCAGGATTGGATTCTGTCCCCGGGATGAACTTCCAGAAGATATCTCCAGGTGTGGTGCAAGGAGGAGAAGCCCTGAGAGGGGCTGCCAGGCTCAGCCCCTGGGCTGCCCCACTGCAGCGGAGCCTGCGGGTGAGTTGCTGGGGCTGCAGGGGCAGGGCTCACCTTTGGGAAGGTGCTGGTTCCCTGTGAATGCAGAGTGCCACCTACTGAGCCACCGCTCCTCCCGCTAGCACCCGGGGTTTTCTGGCAGGACACCCAGGCTGGAGCTGCTGCTCAGAGAATCCTTGCTCTGGCTGGTCCATGAGGTTGACCCCAGGGAATAGGGAGCTGCCCCAAAGGCTGGTGAGCCCAAATGGGTGCAGCTTACAGATGAGCAGGGAACCTGTGCGGGGGGCTGCACACTCGGCCACAGCTCTTGGCACCTGCCCTGAGCCAGACCTGGTTTTCCATAGGCTGGCAGTGAAGTGAGGCGAGATGGGCTCAGGAGCCTCGCTAGTCCTCCCTGGGCCTCCACCATCATTCTGAAAACCCTCAGCGCAGACTGGGATCAGCCAGCACCCGGCAGCACCCAGGGCAGGTGACATTGGTGCTATCTCTTTGCCTCTCTGATCCCTGCCCTTGCTTGTGGCATAGGGGCTGGCCAGGACACAGCCATCACTTGCCAGCTGTGCCATGATGATCCGGGGCATGGGCATGGACTTGTGGAGGAGCAGTGCCACCCGTGCTGATAGGGCCTTGGCGGAGCACACCTGGACATGGTTTCTCCAGGAGACTCTGAGTGCCTGCTGGGATCTTATTCACTCTCTTTGCTTTTGATAAAACCCCTGAGAAATGCGTGAAGGGAAAGGAAGTATCTGCGTTACCATCCCATTAATTTTCTTCACTGACATCAAATGTTTATTTTGCAAGGGCGGGCACAGCTGACCCGGTGTTTGAACATGAGTTATCCTTTCCCATCCATCCAGCTGAGAACAGGTGGAAAAGGATAATGACTCAAACCAGAGTGGTGTCTGTCTGGGCAGCTCACCAGACTTTCACTTCACTAGTGAGCTGCAGACACCACTATCTGCTGCTATCAGCAGCTCCCTCACAGGCAGGGAGGGAGCTTTGAAGTGAGGCATGTGTGACTCCAGTTCCTGCTGATGTAAATCAAGATTGCTGTAATAAGGAGCATGCAAGTGCCTAGCCAGGGTGTTGGGGAGGAAGGAAGGGGAAGGCCTGGATATTGCCTTTATGGATATTGGTAGAGTCTGTTGGCCTCTGAGACATGCAGGCATTGAGGCGGCTGTGCCTCCCTGCTGAGAAAGCCCTCAGCAAAGAATCATTTTCCTAAGATGGTGATATTCTCCCTGTGCTCTGCTCCTTTCCTGGAGACTTAACTGAAGCAGGGGTCGCAGGAGCAAAACTTGTCCAGAAAGGGAATAACTTATGCACTGTTCCCCCAGGAGAGTCTGCCCAGTGCTCTGTGCTTTCCACCACTCTGCACTGGAGCATGTCACTTGGAGTGCGTCTAAGGAGAAAAACACCAAAAAAAAAAAAAAGTTTCTGCTGGCCCTGTGATGATAAGATTTTGTGGAATTTTCTGTCATTTATATCAATACAAATGAAAAAACAGTGCCTCCTGAAAATCTAAGGGGTACCTTCTCAGACAACACCAACTCCAGGGACCCAGAGCATCCCTGCTTAATCCGATGAAACACGCAGCAGTGCTAAGGAGCGGGATGTTACCAAATCACAGCAGTGGGGTTTTACACTTGCTTTCCACAGGCTTTCCTGAATGGCAGGCAATGGGGAACGCGGCCTGATCATTTGCAAAATGCCCTGTGTCATGTTGTGGCTCCAGTCACTGCCTCTCACTGGCACTAGGCAGAGTTCAGCAGATCATGCCCAGCTGGGTTTTGGTTCAGGGATGGGATAACGTGCTGCAAGCCTGCCCAGGACAGCCATTCTGCCGCCTGCTAGGAAGATTTTTGGGAAGTTGCCTGCTGTTAGCACTCTGTCTTCAGTTGCAGCTGCTCTGTTTTTCATACAGCATGCACTGAACAGCTCTCCTTTGACCAAACACATCCTCCAGCACTCACCCACTCCTTTTTGTGCAATGGCTCAACCTGCAAATGCTCGGGGGCACATCCTGACCCCAACAGTAATTTTAAGGGCCTTAAAGACAGGACCTAGGTGAAGCAATACTAGATTTACACTAGAATGGGGAGCTGTCCCTCAGCTAACAATCTTCTCTAAAATACCACATCCTGCCATGCTGCATAGAAAACTGCTGCCCTTTCTTCTACTTCCCTGGGGCAATTTGCAGGAACTTCTCCCAGGACTCTCTGAAGAGGGCAGTTTTAAGGCTATCCCCATGTGCACCCCAAGCCAGGCTCCCCAATGGTACCCCAGTGCAAACCCACCCTGCTGACACCACTGGACAGAAGGGGGAAGATGCTTTAGATAGGAATCTCTAAGGAAACAAAGGCTCCGCTGTTGTAGCCAGTGCCTGACACCCATCTACCTGGTAACATTACTGTAGCCCTTACCTTCAGAATGATAGTGCTTCACCTGCAGTGCACATTATTTTACATATTCAGCTCAGCACACCAGCGTTAGCAAAATAATCCAATCATCTCTCTAGCGTCTCCAGGATTCCCTGGCAGAGGAGAGCAGCCAGCTCATCACCTCCCCAAGGTGTGTGGAGCCACTGGATCATTCTGCAAGGGCTCAAAAAGTCCTCATCCTAAAGAGGAAACAGTGTTAAAATGTGAAGCATGCTCAAGCTTCACAAGCAGAAGCTGTGTGACTACTGTTGATGGAGTTTGGAGATCTCCCAGCTCAGGGAGATCCAGGATGCACTGACTTGGAGACTGGGTGTAGTTATGTGAGCAGGGTGGCTGCTGGAAAAATGATGCCTATACTTGAAAAAATAGAGGTGATTTTGCCCTAGTGCCTTAGAGACTGAGCTGAAAAAGAGACAGAACAGAAATCTCCAAATTAAGAAAAGCCTCCCCAAACCAAAATGCCACTGTATGGTGGCATAGATGGAGTGGCAACAATCTGAGCTGAAGGGCCTCGGCCATGGAAGTCCAGCTGACCTAAAGCATGTTGGTGCTGATGGAAGCTGCAGTAGGAATTCTGACTGAGTTTGTTACATCCCTGTCCTCACCTTGGGGGCTGGGGTATGGAGTCAGCTGGGAGATGTCTATCACAGCTCATTTGACAGCACAGACCCTCTGAGAAAATTATACAGTACTGCCTGTTTTGGGGGAATGCAGCCTCATGTGACAGAGGGCGTGATGTTTCCCCCCTGTCTTGCACATTATTTCCAGTTGTGGTCAGAGCAGCAGAGAAATAAGACATGTGAGGATTGTTTGGGAATTTTCTCCTGGAAGTGCAGCTTAGGTCTTGGCTTCTTTGCTTTGAGATCTTCCTAGTGCCTTCCCATCAGTGCATCAGGTGGTGAATTTTCTTTACCTGTCTGAAATAATTTGGTATGTGGAGAAAGAATGAATCACGGGAGAAGCCTAACAGTAATTAGCAACTTCTTTTCTCTCACCTTTGCCATAGCTAGGTTTTTTCCCTAGCACAAAGCCCGGGCAAGGCTTCCTACGCACAACAATGATTACGTAGATCACTCTGGATTTTGATTTTTTTCACAGGCCATGAGCAAGCAAGGCAACTCAGGAGAACACTCCATTTCACAGGCATGTTAGTTATGCTCCCTTGGAAATCCCATTGTTTGCTGGTGGAGCCTGCCTTTGACTACCGGTGCTGTGCCCTCGTGACTCCACCTGCCTTGAGCTGCGCCGAGGTGCCAGCAAAAGGGACGTGAAATTTGGCAGACGAGAAAGGCGCTGCTGGAATCAGGCACTCCTGGCAGCGGGAGCACTCCTGGCAGCGTGCTGAAGCCGGGCTCAGCGAGGGCTTCGTAAGCTGCTTCCAGCCCTCAGCAGAACCTGAGCAGGTAGAGCCCCTGGTGTCTCCCCTTCCCCGTTTGTCACGCGGTGCCCCCCTTGCCTGTGTGTGACGTGTGTCCCGGCAGCGTGGGACCAGCTGTTCCCAGGACCGGGTTGCTGAGACACCGCCTGAGTAAGGGCTCATTTGCATAAAGATTGCATACTCATGCTGCGAAGGAGGTTTCCGAGGCACAGGCTCATTTCCTCCTATAGGCAGGTTTGCCTTCCTGTAGGAAAAACCCTATTCTCGGTGGCCTTGGACAGGAGCCACTTTCCACTGGCACGCCAGGATGCCAGCCTGGCATGTTTGGGTCCACCCAAGCCCAAGCGCAGGGAGGCACATTCTGCCCCCCTGCAGCAAAGCCCGGGCTCTGCTTGGAGGTGCACTCAGCCATCCCCCTCTCAAAGCTGTGCTTTGCTGACAAGAGGTCTCACCACTCCCAAAGTGTCTCTCCACATCACCACTGTTGCAGTGTCTGCGCGGCTCCTCTCCTTGCAGGCTTCAGCCAGGACATTTCAGCAGGAGCAGAGGTCTGCCTCAGCAGGGAGGGAGAAACCTGCAAGTGGCAAGTGCAGCGCTGAGAGCTCAAGTTGCCTGGGACTAATGTGTTTCTGTGTAAAAAGAGAAAGAAAATTCAATGGTGTTTGACTACAGTTAAATTACTTTAGGATTTAAAGACATTTTACCTTAACATGCATGAAATAGGCCACTAAGCATTGCAGGTAGATAGCCATTTTTTCCTGCCATTAGCAAAGTCGTGGCAAATAAAATAAAAAACACTTAGAAGGAGTTGGGTTTTCCAGCTTCTATTTCTGATCCCAAACAGGGCAATATACCAAACATATTATTATTTTATGCACGTTACAGGTGGTGGTAACTCCAGATTTTGCATTAAGAAAATGCTGAGAGCCATAACTTCCACCTTTTTTTGATACACACAAAAATATCAGTATTTGTAAGCTCAGAATGTTCTCTGTCTTTTTTAGGATGAGCATAAAACACTGCTTTCCTACAAGAAATTTCCCAGCTAAGTCTCCATGGCCTGCCATAACCGAGGCAGGGAGGCTGTGCTCCCGCACCATGGGACGACACTCCGGCCCAGAGCTGGGCACCGGCAGTGCAATCTTCCCGCTGGCCGCTAGATGGGAACGAAAGCAGCGCTAGGAGCGTCACGGGCCTCCGACCCTGTCAGGAATACCAGCTGATGGACGGATTTTGTTATCGTCTGTTTGATACCAATTCATTGTAACAGAACGACCTGGGTGAGTTGGAAAAAAAACCAACAAGCTTTGACCAGTGATGAAGCAGCTGAAATTAAATACCCCAGCTCAGTTATCACAGCAGAGAGGAAATTCAATTAAATAGCTGAATGTTCTGGGAGAAGAAAGAATCCTGAGTCTGATTACCAGTCTGATTTGTGATATTTGCACTTCCCCCTTTAAATGATCCTCTCCTCCTGGTGAGCACTGACAAGGGCTGGGTGAGCTGACCCCGAGTGAGCCCCACGTGTTTGGGAGGTCACAGGTGCTCTGATTTTGTGAGGTACTGAGTCCTGTTTCCTCCAACTTCACTCCTGTATCTTTTTTTGCTGTCAAAACCCTCACCATCCTTTCTTGCTCTCACTGAAACTCTATTCTCTGATTTTCTGTCCCCTTGTTACAACTCCTCAGTCAGGTTTCCCTCATCCCCCTCTCAGCAATGACCTGAAGGTTTATTCCCCTGTTGTTGTGTATATCCAGATGGATATCCACTCCCATCAGCCAGTTTTCTTTCCTAAAATTAAGCTCCATTTCCCTACCTGTACCACACAAATGACAGCAGCTCCAGGAGAGGCAGCTAAACTGTCTTCTCTTCCTCTTCACGTGGCTTTTCCAACTTCCTCAGCTTCCCATTATGGTGAAGGGCATCAATAACGAGCCCAACAAACCAGAGCAGAAAGAGCCACTGTCACAGGACCGGACAAATGGCAGTTTAAAATTGTGCCTGTTCACTACTGTATCTCATCTCCTAACTTCCAACTGGATTTTCCTATCAAGAGGCTGATGCCCTCTGGTGACTGGGTCAGAAGGATCAGACTGGCATCCATCAGGGTAGGGCACAGAGATTTCTTAATATTTTTGATCAGTTTTCTTAATCTTCAAGTTTGCTGGGAAATCTTTTAATCATATAGGATGGGATTATATCATGGGAGTGTTGGGGTAATTTAGGTTTGGCACCGGCTTTATTAAAATAATGATGTCTGTTTGTGCAAGACTAAAGTTCCACATTTACTGATGAAACACCTTGCATCTGTCCTTCCTCTCTTCCCTTCTTCCATCTGTTCATTGGTCCATCCACCCATCCTTCCTTCAGCACAGACACAAAGGACGACTGCTACTGACCCAGGTCAGATGTGCAGTGAGTACATGACCCGTGAGTCTTCCCAGCCAGCCCACTGAAGCTCCTCTCTCCTCCCTGAACTCCATCCCTGCCCTTCCCACCAGCAGGCCCGGGATGAGGTGCCAGATGCGCTGTGCAATCCCAGGCTTGCCTCAGCAGGGCCAAGGAGCAGTTGTCCGAACGTCCTCCGCCTCTGTGATGTAACCAGGACAGTCACCGAGGCTTCCTGAGCTCTGCGGCTGACACGCTCCGAGGAAACCCGCCGGGGGGAACACGTCAATCCCAGAGCGCTGAGATTGCCCAAGAGGGGAGGCACGCCGAGGCAGGGGGCCTGTGGAGACAGCAGGGTCAGCCCTGGAGCTGACTGCACTGCCCTGTGGGCTGCAGCTGCAGAGTGAACTACAGGGGGGCTCTTTCTAAACACCCTGCCAGCCAGAGACACCCTGCAAATGGCAGCTCTAGCTTTGGCCCCTAGGCTCAGCACAGACGCTGAAAAGGTCTGTCCCTCAAGAAGTGATGAGGTGGTGCGTGGCTTAAGGTGCTGTGGGGACTCACATTCTGATCTCTTTGCAGTTCTGAGGGTGGTGGCTGCTTTTGGAAAGGTTTTTCTTTGGATGCCCTCTTCAAACAAGTCAGCCACGTAGTGACCAGAGGAAGCAACACCAGTGATGTCTGCACAAGGCCAAAGTACTTTGGAGGGTTTACAGTGAGCCTTCACACAAGCACAATCCTTCCACAGGACACCAGGAAGGAGTTGCTGTTGCTTTCTAGGTCAGACAGCCCCAGGCCTGAAAACAAGCATTAGCTGGCCTTTGCCTGAATCCCAAGAGGCTGGAATGAGTTTCAGATAAAATATACAGACCTGTGGGCAAGAATCCAGGGCAGGGTTACCAAGAGGGCAAATCTGGGATGAGACAGCTTTGAGGATAGGGAGATGTCAAACTGAGCACCCCTGCAGCTATGGGAGCTGTGGCTGCTCAGTCCTCCAGAGAGCTGCCAGCACAAGTGTCCCAGGCAGAAAGCCTGCACAGTGACCCAGAGGACAGATTGATGGCCACCTGTCACTTACCTGTACAATGACCAGATCATCAGGTGGCTTTCTCCAGCACCAGCCTCTAGTCCCTGTCCCCCCTCACACCCCTTCTGCTGTGAAGCAGTTTGTCACAGGCAGGGAAAAAGTGCCCTGGCCGGAGCCTTTAAGACTCATGCAGCAGGCAAAGCCATTGTGTCAGGAAGGCTCTGGCAGGGAGACACACCACAGGTGCTCTCACCGCAGGAAAGAGGCAGCCAAAGGTGACTCTGACAGTGGGTGGTGCAGGTGAGGAAGAGCTGCACCAGAGGGACAGAGGTGGTGCCAGCAGAAACCATGGAAAGAATGAGGGAGGTTCACTCTCAGAGACAAATTATTTGGGGTGTGTCCCCAGGACCCGGCTGTGTGGTTGCCGGAGTGGCAATCTACGTCCAGCCAGCACAAGCTGTTGAGGTGGCAGGCTGGTATGTGGCCCTAAGCTCTGCAGTTTCTCAATCATGTGCAGGAGTGAGAAAAACACGGGTGCTAGAAGGGCTGCTGTGGGCTGGGAGTCAGATGAGCAACAGGATAGGTGGAGAAAGCCCAAGCTAGATCAGGACAGTCAGCTAAAAGTCAAGACAGATAAAAAACTCCAAACAAATCCTGCATAGGCCTGGAAGTGGACTATTCCTGTTAGATGTGTCTGACCCAAAGTGTTGAAGCATGATGAACCCCAGGCTGCGGCTGTTACTGCAGTTGTAACCTGCAAGAGCAGCAAGGGGCATGTGGGTTTGAGTGCTGCAGCAGAAATACTCATCTGCAGCTCCAGGGGCTGCTCAGGTCCCCTTTTGGGATTCTCCTGCCAAGTGGAGCAGAGGAGCAAAGAGGTCAGTGTTTGGGGGCCAGGCCTCTGGGCTGAGTCTCTCCAGGAGTCCAGGAAAAGTTTCTGGAGGATAAACAGGGACAGGCCAGGGTAGTTCACAGACAGGCGGGAAACCCGAGGGGGAAAAATAGATGTGTCACCACATATCCTAACTGGGTCACAGCAAGAAGGGAAGGAAGCTCCAAGAATCGATTTTTGACATATCTTCCCACTGGGAAAGGCTGTGTAACAACGAGGCTGTGGCTGGAATTGCCATTAGCTGCTACCAGTTACCCGGCAGAACAGGTTCCTGTGTCACAACTGGATTACAGGAGAAGGAGAGAGGAAGTGAAAAGCTGAAGAGCAGCTAATAGGGGCCCTGTGACACAGAGTTAACCCAGTTAACTGGGAATGACCAACAATCCTCTTCTAGTTCAATGCTGAAGGGAGACAGGAGGGTGCAGGCAGAGCAGGGAGAACTTGGCACCAACCAACCTCATCTCAGCCAGTGACCGACCCGGGCTGCGGGCTGGGCGAGGACAGCCCTGCAGCACTGCCAACACTGAGCCCTTAGGTCACTTCAGAAGGTGGCAGGAGGTAGCCACAGGCTACCTGCACAGACCCAGCATGGCAAGCATAATCCCTACAGGATAGCCCACTGTTGCACAAGCCAGGGGATCACCGGTCTCACACCCATGAACACCCAACAACACAGCCTGCCAGGATGTCTGCAATGACCAGGAATGACGTAAAGCTTGGGCTTTTTCTCACATCTTCTGAAAGTGTGAGAAGGGATGGGATTAGCAGGGATGATTCAGGTGCTGCAAGAATCCTTCCTGTTTCACAGGGAGCCGTTGCCTGGGGTTCAGCTAAACACAGCAGGCTATTTTGTCATTATTTTAGGCCAACAAGATATTTATGGCCAAACTCAAAAGTTTTCCTTGCCCTGCTCCAAGCTGTACGGTGGATGCTGTGGCAGAAGCTCTGTGGGGGGGACTTGGGCTGGTTCTGAAGCAGGTGCCCTGCTGTACCTGCACTCAGACCCTGAGCTGCCAAATGTGTGTCCAGCTGCCGAGACTCATCAGCTTGTGCTGCTGCCTCCCTGCTGCAATCCAAAAGACAGACTGCACAACCTTGCTGAGCGGATGGATGAGCCAAGATCTGTGCTGCTGTCATGCAGTACATGTTGGATATGCTGCACTAGGAGCTGTCCTCTGAGACTTCTTTCAGTTGTGCCAGTTAAAACTGTCCATTGATACACTTTATTAATAATACTGTGGTCTCTCTCCAAGAATAACTGCTGAGGCTTCAAAGGCCCTGCTCAGTCAAGCCACACTGTGTTTCACTCTAAGATCATGGAGTCCCAGCATTAATCCAGCACTGCCAAACCTACCAATAACCCATCTTCCCAAGCGCCACACCTACACGTCTGTTAAACCCCTCCAGGGATGGAGCCTCCACCACTGCCCTGGGCAGCCTCTGCCAGGGCTGGACAGCTCTTTGAGTGAAGAAATTTTTCTCCAAAATCCAATCCTCCCTTGGCACAGCTCTTTTGTCCTGTCCCCGTTCCCTGGGAGCAGATCCCTCGACCCACCCCAGCTGCCCTCCCCGTCAGGGAGTTGTGGAGAGACAGAAGGCCCCCTCCAGGGCCTCCTTTTCTCCCCGCTCAACTCCCTCAGCTCCCTCAGCTGCTCTTCATCAGATGTGTGCTCCAGACCCTTTCCCACCTCCCTTCTCTGGATATGCTCCAGGCTCTCCATGTCTTTCTTTTCATGAGGATTTGTCAATAAAGATACAAAACAGGACTGGTCCCAGTACCAAGCCCTGGGGAACATCCCCAGTGACAGGCTGCCAGCTGGTGGCAGGTCCATTCACCACCACTCTCTAGAATCAGCAGACATCTTGACTTTGTCTAAAACTTTTATTTCAAGGAATACAATTGCTTTGAGTATATTCACAAGAATAAATATAAAATTCTTCTCTCCAGAGCAAGAAGATGAGTTTTTATAAAAATATATCTCTATCCCAAAGAACCACGGATTCACTTTAGGAAAGTCTATTTAATAAAAAAATAAAACACTGAAAATAAAATGCTTGACCTATGCTTATGGAATCACCAAACAATTGAAATTTTTAAAAGGTTATAAATATCGTAAATATTATTAAAAAACAAATAACATTTAAATAGATGGGTAGCCACCGAGTCCATCCAGATGAACAGAACACGGCAGGAAGCCACAGTTTCTTCTATAGGGCACCAACTTCCTTGTATTCACTGGCACTTGTTTGTCTCCTCTTGTTTCGGTACCTGGAGTAGAAGAGAGAAATGTGAGCTCTGGAAAGCCAGTTGCTTTTGGGGAGTGATGGGGAGTGGGGGATAAAGGAAGGAAGGTAAAAAAAAAGCTGTATGAGCTCCTCACATGTTTTAAATCTCTAGCAGCTAGTCTCTGTCTGTGGTCATTTCCAGGTCTGACATCACTTGAATGCAGCCTCCTTTCTCGACTCTTCACTGAAAATTCCACATCTGCATTAAAGTCTTCCTGCTGGTACTTGGTTTGTCTTTGAGAAATCCTGCTGGTTGCCACCTAGCTACCTACCAGGTCTGGGAAGCTGAGCTCGCTCTCTGGAGTCGTTCCACCTCCTCAGCTCTCTGATAAATGCTTATCACTAGTTTTTAGGGTGGAGAATGATTCCTGCTGCTTTGGATCTGTTCGTGGAGAAGAGTACTGTCCCCCGTGGTAAAGCTGCTGAGGCAGTGCTCATGATATCGCACTCAGCACGATAACACAGCAGTCAACAAATCAGCTAGCAGAAATCCAGCTGCTCTCCAGTCCCCGACGCCCGAGGGAACGGCATTACCAGCCAAAGAACTACAGTTTCCCTATTCCCTGTCTGGTCTCTCCTGGATCTCAACACACCCTCTTAAGACAGGCATGAGCCAACCTACAGAGCCCCAGAGAACAGGCACCTGGGAGTGCTGCTGCCTGGCCTGCAGTCTGGGCCGTGCCACGCTGCCAGCACACTGCCTGTCCTGAACGCTCCAAGCGCAGGTGAGTGGCTCTGTGCATGGAACTGCCTGGTGAGTGAGGCGTTCCAGGCTGCCCGCGGCACTCAGAGACACCCGACACCTCCAGCTGGCTCGGCCTCCTGAGCACCGGGCACACGAGTCTCACCTCCTACAGATGTAGTAGCTGGCAAGAGAGAGGGCAGCGAGGAAGAGCAGGACCACGATGACGGTCAGTGCCACGTACTCCTTGCTGAGGGGCTGCCGGACCAGCTCCGAGTGCACGCACCGCACTCCGGAGAAGCCCACGTCACACCTGAGGGTGAGAGAGGCACAGTCAGAGACATGGCAAAGGGGGTTACACCTCAGCAGCTCACAGAGCATCCCATGCTGCTGGCCTGCTGTTTCCTCAGGGACAAGATGCTTAAACTGATGTAACTCAAGCCCACATGGTCCTAGAGATGGCTGCAAATAGTTCAAACGAGCGATACCCTTAAAAATGCCTAAGGGTCTTTATGTCGTGGGTTGGAACAAAGGAGAGACCTTGGTGCTGTGTCTGAGTCCTGGATCTCACACTGCTATAAATACAGATGGACAGGGAAGCACATCAGAACGAATGTCCCAAGTCTAAGCTGGGTTGGTCACTAATTTCAGGCATCTGAACTCTCACAGAGACCGCAGCACGTGTGGTTAACACTTCCTTAAATGCATCTGAGCATTACAGACATGGTGCTCCTCTTCACTGTCTTATGAACATTTAATACTTGGCTGAATTGCTGTTTCAGCTGAGTATCAATGGCAGCCAGATCAAAGTTCACCTCAAAGCCCACCTCAGGGAGGTCTGCAGGTTGAGTGGGGCCTGTCCATACCTGCAGTAGTGCTCATCCAAGTCCACGATGTACACACACTGTCCATGGAAGCAGTAGTCCTTCATTTCAGGCTTGCATCTCGTTATCCCAACTTGGGCCACACGTGGGCTGTTCTCTGTCTGGACTGCAAGGATATATATTTCATTAGCACCTCTGGATGTGGACTCAGAGAAAAATAATTCCCAAGGGCACCTCAGTGAGGCTGCCAGCCCAAGGAAGATGGGAACCAAAGATCTGTTATTTGCAAAGAGCTGTGCAGTACTTACTGAGCGCTGTTGTGCAGTTCTCCATTTCACCAGGCCCACATAACGGGATCACTGTTGTGCCCAGGACTGCTTGCAATAGGTAACCTACAAGAGAATAAAAACAATAGTCAAAACTAGTGCCTTTTGAGTTCAGTATTTAAGCTGCAGTAGTAATTGATACAAGAAGAACAGAAGCTTCTCGTCATGGATGAGAAAGGAAAGACCCAAAGCTGAAAGCTGAAAAAATACAGGCCTGGGTGATGTGCTGCCTACATTACACATGGCAGCCCAAAGAAACACCTCTGAAATACAAACTTATAATGCAGAACAAAGATTGAACAGAAACCTGGTGTCTGTGACCACCTCTCACCAACACTCTGAGTGAAACTGGGCAGGAACAGGCTTGGAGAGATTACGGGGAGAGGCAGGAATTAGGCCATTTGATGATTATGTTAGGTTTCTGACTGGTCAGGCATGGCACCTGTGCAAGGGAAATAAATAGCCAGGCTTCCATAATTAGGCATGACAATCCAGCATTCATCACAGGAGGAGTCCTTTGGCTGATCAAAATCGAGATATCCTTGACTCACTACAGCCCACAGGAAGAGAATTTCCTAGGAATCTGCAAGTCAGTGCAGCTGGTGACTCAGCACACCAGGTCAGTGCTAAGCCAGGCTCAGCACCCACCACTGGCTCCAGAGACCACAAACTGCTGGAGGTAGGCTTAACACAAAAGCTGCTCTTTACCAGCAAAGAACTTCCTCAGCCCTCTCCTTGCTGAAGACAGCTGAAGGGCTGGACAGTTCCTGCACTGACACCCACTCTTCTGGCAGTTCTTTGGTTAAAAGCCCGCTTGCAAACATGAGATGCTAAACACTGCCAGGGGCTGGGAGAGGTTTACTGACCACATTACGGACCCTGGGCTGTTGTCTGGGTTTTTGCCGTTCTCCTCTGTCTCCTTTAAGGAGTTTGTAGAAGTCTTATTTTTAGCCTTCTGTGTCTTTGGAGTCAGATACACTTTCATATAAACAAGCCATTTGTTATGGTAAAATCTAGAGATGTTTACATTCTTTTCATAAAGGAAGAGACAGTTGATGGACTGCTGCATGGTCCAGTGTGGTTGGAGAAGAAGATTTTCTTCCTCCAATCCATGATCACTGCTGGAATTCGATAAATGCTGGTTCTGTAAATAAAGTTTTTCTTCTTTCCACCTCGGACATCGCAAGGTGTGGGTGTGAGTTCTTTATGTCGGTTGCGACACTGGGCCGCTGTTACTCAGCAGAACACCAGAGGAAACAGGCACAGCTTTCAGGTATTGCACTAGTTAAGGGAACATTTCCATACAGGATTGGAAAGCCAGCACAGGTACCTGTAGCTTCATGGCTAGTCCATGAGGAATAGCGAATGTCTGCCCCAGCTGGCCATAAAATCCACCTGGCTAACACTCCTGCTATGGTCACAAATTAACCTGCTCATGAACTGCTTAGTCATCAGCACTTCCATTCCACAGAAGTCTGTAATTTGTGTCTTTGGGCTGTTTGCCTCTATTAACTTGTCAGGTCATGCATGTCTAATGGAGGGAGTGTGCCTCCATAATTTCCTGATTGTTCCAATTCAACTCCAGTTATTAGAAAGTTTCATTACATCTCAGGGTTAAATCTAGTAGTGGTAATTTATGGATTTCCGGCAGCTCATCTATTTCTGGGTGATTAGTAGGCTTCCTTTACCCTTCATTCCAGCTACACACAAAACCAGCAGGAATATCTAAGAGGGACAGGGCTTCTTCCTGTGTTCACATTTTTAAAAACATCATTCCTCCTTCATACCTCCCTCTACACTGCATTCCTTGCAAGGCTAATAAGCCAGGTTTCCACCAAGCTCTGGAAGAATGAACGAAGCCCAGGTCCCCCAGAGCCAGAGCAGCAGTAACAGATCCATGTTGCTGGCCCCTGTAGCAGCTGGAGACTCCTGTGCCTGCTGGCATGACTCAGCAGGGCCTGCCTTTCCCTCCAATGGGGCAGGACATGCAAGTTTACTTTCAGGGTGGGATTTTTATTTTTTAAGCGGCAGTGTGCTCACTGTAGATTTCCTCAGCAGCAGCAGCAGTTTAACATTTCTGTGAGGCCAGTCTGAGTGGCTAAAACAGCAAGTTCAAGTGTGTGAAAGAAGAGGCCATCAGACATCACTGTCAGACAGTGGCAGCCCAGGTCCTGGGGCCTGGGGTCCTGGACCTGGGGTCCCAAAAGATGCTGGAAAAAGATTTATCGAGTCAGTTCTTCTTCCCAGGAACTAGGGGGACACTTCAGGAGTGCTCCATGGACTAAGCTGCTCCCTTGACAGGGAGAAGCTGTGGCACAGGGCAGCAGTCTCCCACTAAGGATACCTCATGTCACAGAAAGAAGTTAAGAACAGAAATTACCAAAAGGCTAAATATGCCAGAGGTATCCCAAATACGCACTTTTTAGACAGACGGATTAAACCAGCTGAGGATCTCACGCAGCCTACACATTTCTGTCACAGTTTGCACACTTCCTTGACCTGGGCATAACCCAAGCAGCTGCTTTTTAAGCTGAAGTTCCCAGTTTGAGACTTAGCAGAACCTGGCTTTTCCGTTTGAGAAAACTCCAATGCAGGTCCATGGAAGAGACAGGTCAGTTCTCCTCTGGGCTCCAGAAGGAAGCATGGTTCCCAGTTAAAGGCCACAACTCAGATATCTATGAGGGACAAATTAAAAATAACCTCCTCCTCCAACACTGCCCAAGGGCTTTCCCGATCCCAGTCATGTGCAGCTGCCTCCTCCACCTGACTGCAGGCACTCAAGGCCGGAAAGGCTGGACTGCAGGCGTGGATATTTGCTGATACCCAGCAGTATTTGCTGCTTTTGGGCAAAGTTCTTCCTGTGCTGCGCTGCACTGCTCTGTTATGCCCTTTCCCCCATGCACATATTTCCTCCCTGATATCACTGGGAGGATAAGGGATCTGCACACAGTAATGGCAAAGGAGAGCCTTTCCCAGGATATTTATCAGATGATGCATACTAAACACAGCACCTGGGAGAGGTTATATTTTTATTCCTTCACTGTTCATTAAGCAAACACAGGGTACAAGATAACAGTAATGAGGTGGTGGATTTTCATGTGTGTCTTACAGAAATGAGAGCGTTGTATTCCTGCATCACCGCATGAGCGCATAACCCCATCCGGCTTCCCGGGTTTTCCTGCAAGGTTAACACTGACAGCACTTACTGGAACAGGAGTAATGCTGCTGCTCACTTGTCCTTGCATGAGGGATGAAAGGAAAATGAGGGCCAGTGACCAACTGCCTTTGCTTCCCACAGCCCCCATCAGAGATAACCCACAAGGGTTAATCATCAGTTTGCCCACTGTGAGCAGCTACAGTTTCCAGTGGCAGGACGACTGCTAAGGATGAAGGATGCACATGTAAGATACACTAAACTGAGGACTACTCTGTGGAGGATTTACACTGGGGTAACTGCCAAGTTTCTAAGAGCTCACTCATTATTTGAGTTGGCTTTGTCTGCCACCAAGCTTGTCAGTCTCGTACTATTTCACCTGAATGATGCTGCCTCCCATTTGGCACCTCTGTGCCCTCTCTGCCACAGCAGCAGCACCTACACCCTCTGCACGGGTTGCACTTCCAAAGCAGAGGTGCCCAGGTGATACACACCTGAAGGATCTCAGCCCATTTTAACTGCAAAGACAGATCAAGGTGCATCCCTATCACCTGATTTTAGACATCCAGGGCATGTCTTAACTGTCTAAGGCCTTCCTTGGGTAAACCGAGTAGGGAACATGGAAGTAAGCCGGTCTGTCCCACTGGCTCTGTCAGCATCCCTACTGTCACTGCTCAATTTAAGAACCCCGCAGACTCACAGTTGTGGATGTCCAGGATCGGGTCACAGCAGCTCTAAGGCAGCCCTGGAAGCACCAGCCTGTCATGGGAAGACTGGTGCCCCAAAATTGCTCCAGGCCCACACGTTCATCCTCAGCATTGTACCAGGACTTACCCTTAGGCAGAGATAATGCAGTTATGTGCACCCAGTCACCCCAGCACTGCTTCCACCCCTCTGGAGACCTACACACCAGTGATCTTACTCACATGCTCCCCCTGTGCCTCGGCCACACTGCCTTCCACCACCTGCAGGGGGGCTGAGGTCCCTATGCCACAAAAGCAGAAATCCATTGCTACTTCAGCCAGACACATCAGCCACTAACACTTGACCCATCATCAGACGCAGCAATCTTTATGTTGAGCTGATTTGCCGACAGCCCAGAGAATCTGACACAGGAAAACAGAACGTCAGCAGTTCCTGGAACTGTCCAGTGAACTTCCCCACTGAGTGGGCATTACAGTGAGCACAAGGAGACTGGTGCCAAGGCTCCTGCAGCAATCCCCAGAAAAGGCAAGGGGACCCATCACCACCACATCCGCATGCGGCTGGCATAGCACCATGTCCCCTCAGGAGTGAGTGACATCTCTCTCCCCCAACTGCCTTTCTGCTCTGCAGGATCTAGCCAGGATAGGAACCTGGCAAGGACTGTCACTTCAGTGAGGCGTCAGCCATTCAGCAGGGAACTTCTTCCCGCCTGGCATAACACCAGTGACAGCCTTCCCAGAAGCACCAAGCTCTGCTTACACTCCTGCCCTGGGAGGGGAAGGCAGTAAAGTGCTCATAGCACTTGTTATGATGCCACCTAGCTATGACTAATCCAGCCCTTACTATTAGATGTGTGCCTGCCCCGGAAACAAAGAAATTCATATACAGATCCATGAAGACATACCTGTTCCTACCAGTGTCAGTTTTGTGCAAAGCATGGCTGACTCACAGACTACAAGATGTTTAGCCCGATGTCCTGGCAAGTGAGATGCTGTGCAGCAGCTGATCCATCAGCTGTTATGGAAATACCCAGCTAAGATGAAAGACACAAACTCACACTGGAGTGGGCTTAGAAGGTGAGAAAAATATCTGTCCCAAAAGAGAAGTCTTGGGAACTGAGTTTGTCTATCAACTATAACCTTGAGCCCAACATCATGAGTGTGAGAATATGCTTTGTCATTAAAACAAGGTGTGAGTGTGCCCGGTCTCAGAACTTTGCTGCCCACACAGCTCAAGTTGCCCAACAGGGTCAGCTCTCAGCCATCGCCACATGTCACTGCCAGCGCCCCGTGGAGGTGTGTGACAAGGATCAGCTCTTGCATCACAGCACACCCAGGCCCCAGGACTCTTGATGCTCTAAGGATACACGTGTTCACTTGAGACTTTCAGGTAGCTTATGTCATACAATAGGGTAACACGCTCCCAGCAAGGAGGTGGAGAAGTGTGAAGCAGAAGGAGGCCACAACCTGTTTTGTTTTCACAAGAGAGTCTCTGCTGCCGTGAGGATTCACCCATTGAGCTCGCCCAGAGCACGGCCTGGGCGAAGACAGCATGACTGGGCTACAAACAGGGCAGGTCAAGGTGAAAGAGAACAGACTGCACCGGGAGCCGGGCTGGGGAGAAGGGAAATGTTCATCTTCACTCAGTCACAGGACACACCTGGGCATCGCACAAGCAACAAAACATCCTGTAACAACACACCATGGAGTGCGGTGTGTGCTCCACTCCTCAGCTCATACAATCCACCCAGGTACACCTGTCAGCGCCCGGCACTTCATCTCGGAGAGAGACCCATCTGCTTCATCTCACGGCAACCTGAACTTCATGCTTTGACGCAGCTTTCCCAACAGCCAAAGAATGCCCCTGCCCCAGGACGCAGCACCCGATGCCCTCCCAGCCCTTGCCCGCGGGAACGGGGACCTCTCCGCTTACCAAGGAAGAGCAGCAGGCTGCGGGGCCACAGGCAGCCGGCGTTCATCGCCCTCGGTCCCGAGGGAGCAGAGCCAGGAAGGGAAACGACGGAGGAACGAGCGGCGCAGCGGTGTGGAGCCGGCCGGCCGGCCGCGCTTTTATGTGCCCAGGGAGAGGCGGGGCCGCGGTGACACTCGGTCTCCGCCTTCCGGCCTGCCGCCCCCGGGGTTCTGGCCGGGCCGGGCCGCCCCCTGCTCTGCCCGCGGGCGATGCCCCGACGATGGCCAGGGCCCCAGCGCCCCGGCCCGGCTGTCGAGGGGCAGCTCTGCCCCCTCCGGCCTTCGGCCGATGCCCAGGCACATTAGATGCCCCTCGTTCCAGCAAGTAGCACTGAAAACAGTACCTGGGGCTGTAAAATCACCCGAGCGCTCTGAGCAGTCTAGCCCAGGCAGTGACGCCCGAGACTTCCCGGGGCTGTGGATGCCTACGGCACAGCCCCGGGACCGCTGTCTCTGCTTCCCTCAAAGCATCCGTGCGACGTGCAATGGCACGAGGTCCTGCGGACCCGGAGCCAGCTGCCCGGGTAGGACCTGCCGGCACACAAGGGCCCATCGGGCCATTGCATTGCCGTGAACACCACCTGTTCCTAAACCAAGGTTTGGGAAACACCCGAGGGTGGGCAGCTGGAAACTTGCTGGCCTAATCTCCCGTCTCCTGGCATTTCTGAAGTGGCCCTCTGCACACACGTGCAGCTGCCACGGAGCCCCGGAGCTAGGGGCAGAAATGGTTTATGAAGTTACAGCACAGGCACCAGGAATGCCAGCACCTCACCCGGCACCTGGGCTGGCCGCAATGGTCTTGAGCTCAGGGGGTGTGTATGCCATGCTCCCCCTCCAGCCCTTGGCCTCATCACGGCCCAGTAGCACAGGCAGCTCCTGGAAGCAACACCTCTTTCAGTTATAGGATCCTTGAAAGAGCAGCCAACCAGTCACAGCTATTTTAAAAAAAATTCCTTTCAAGGATCCTGTTGAAGCCCACGCACTCTGTCTGTATTAGACAAGACCTCATTGACCAGTTACATCCCACCACTGAATAACTGAGGGATCCCACCCACCAGATCCCTACTGCACACATTTACCTGAAATATGAAGTGTGCTTCATCTCAACAAGCTGCTCAGCAATGATGGTTTTCCTCTTTTCCTTATATTGGGAAACTTATCCTCCCCTGCCTTACTGCTCTCCATAAAGGCATATTGATACCCAGTTTATTGTGGCACTGATAAGCCTATCCCACTGTGAAAGAAAGCCCAGTATTGACACTGAGCTGCACTGTAACAGCTGATGACTCAAGTGTCCCTAGTTTCTCTAGAAGCAGGTATTGATACAAGAGAGGTAACTGTAGAAGATACTGCAGAATACCACAACTCCATGTTCAGCATGCAGTTCTAAGTAATAAAGACATTCATTCAGGGGGCTTCAAGAGATCTGGTACTTACAAATCATACTCCTTATTTTTGGAGCATTTTCTTAGGTCTAGAGTGGAATGGAGATGCTGAAGTGAAAAAAGGCAGCATGTTGCTACAGAATTGTGTGTCAGCACTGCTTATTAATTACCTAAATGGCATGAAAGTTGGCAAGATAAATGCAATAAAGCTCAGTGTGAAAGTAGCATTTAGAAAGATGTCCTCCACAGGAAGTGGGACGTGATATAGTTGGAATCTTTTTCTAAGTCCCCTTTTTTCCCCCTCTAATTAGTCATGCCATGCAGATGGTGTCTTTTTTGATGCAGCATGACTGTTTTTGTTGCTTCTTTAATTTGTGCTGATCCCCCTTATTAAGGATTTTATTGTCTGCTCTTTCAGGGATCATAATGAGTAAAGGAAGGAACTGCAATTATTAGCAACGTGTTTCTATGTGTGGGCTTAGAGATGCCTTAAAAAGGAGCATCACCAAAGAACTTCCACTTTATAATTAATTTTACCCTTAAATTCCTGCATGATTTATCCTCTGAAAGGCAACGTTTAATTACAGCCTTGTACCGGTACCCAGATACCAAGTAACGCTGACACAATTGGAGCAATTCATTGGAATTTCCTCTTTCGGATCTGAATACATGGAAAACAAGTATCACGGCCACCTCTTTGTTTCATCTTTCTGTAATGTGCTTTGTTTCACAGTACCCGAGCTCGCATCCGGCATCCCCGCGTGCGCCTTTCACCATCCCCTCCTCCACGTGGAGGATGCCTCTCGGGATAAGGCTGGCACACACCTTAAGAGCCAGTTTTCCAAGAGGCCTTGCAGCATCAATGGGGTCATTGTAAGGCAGGCTCATTGCATCCCACAGGTCCCGGTAGGAGCGACAAGTCTGTGCAACGCTGAGAGGCAGCACCGGTTGGGCAACAGAGCATCACGGGTGCATCTCCGCTGCTGGCCTCGATTTCAGCTGGGGTGAACCGGCACGCCCAGGGCAGGGCGCCCATGGGTTTGTGCCCCTTGGCACCCAACCACTGAGTAGCCCCCCGAGTGCTCTGACATTTCAGGAGTTTTTTTCTTTACTAAGTGTAATGAGAATGTGAGGAAATACCTTAAGAACTTGTGCGAAAGGCTTGCTTGCTTTTATTGCCTTGCACCGCCTTAATCACAGCCTTTAAAGAAAACCTCTCTTTACTAAGTACAGAGGCTCAGCTGAAGTCCTCGCTTCAGCTTGCTTCAGTCCTTGAAGTGTCTCAAGCATTTGTCTCTCCTTCTGGGACAGAGCAGCAGATTCACAGCAGTGATTGTTGCAGGGGTATGGACTGAGCCTTGTCTGTCAGCGTATCCATCACTGATGACACACAGCACTTTCTATGAGCAGCATGCCCTTTTTGCTTTAAAGAGGAAAACACACAGCTTAAGTGTATATTTTTCTGTGGTGTCTGTTTTCCTCACGGGGACTTGCTGTAGAAGAACACGTGTGTGTCAGCAACGAACTGCCCCTTTATCTGTGCATTTTTACATAACTAAAATCACACATGGCAAGTGTCTGTACCACTTACTTTAGCTGCCTTCTTTCTGTCGGACTCGCACCCGGTTTTATGCATTGCTGCTGTGGGCATGGATCTGCACTGGTTTCATGTCTTGAAAACAGGTCAAATTTGCAAAATCAACATCTTCTCTTGCTAGAAAGTATTTTTGAAATGGAAAGAAAATCATTCCTAGTCTTGCACTGATGCACTCACCGCTATTACACACACCTGCGAAGTAACAAAAAGCAAATTAATTTCATAAATTTTTGGGAAAAACATCCAGAATTTTTCAAACAGCACGAGTGCACATGTCAGCATGTCTGTAAGCAGACTTACATACAGCAAGCTTTCATTGTGGAAAATGAGAGATGCTCAAGAAATACTCCCAGAAGGTCAGACATCAATTGGAATGCACCTCACTCTTGACAGCCTTTTCACTTGAACTACACTAGATTATTAAGTTCCTGAAGGGATATAAAAGGCATGTAGATGTGGCATTGGAGTCACAGTTCAGCGGTGGGCTTTCCAGTGCTGGGGGGAATGGTTGGGCTGAATAATCTTAGAGGGCCTTTCCAAGCTAAATGATTCCATGATTTTGTGAAAATCATAAATGGTAAAAATCTTGGGACTCCTGGGAACACAAATGCCCTAAGAAGGGAATGTATTTTTAACTGGAATACGTAGATGCAACTGTCCAGAGGAAATGGAGCAAAGAAAAACCTTGAGCCAAATTACTCCATTTAAAGGTCAGTTCCAAATTTGCTATGAATGTGAGGGATGAATTAAACAACCCATCTCTCCTATAAACTATGAGAGTTCAAATTCTGCACCCACGGCTGAAAGTGGCCGATGCCTCTTCCTGTAAACACAGCATGAGGTCAAAGTTACTGGACAACATAGATGTTTTGCTATTAAAAATAAAGAACAGTTCCCCAAATTCACTGATTTCTTTGCCAACTTCTTGGGTCGGCATTAACCAACAATTTAAAAAAGAAAGAGAAACACCCCCCAAGCAGCTAATTCTCATCCATCTCAGAAGATGGCACTGAAAAGGGAGACAGGTCTCCCAGTTCATGCTGCATTCCTCCCTAAAGGGCAATTTTGGAAACTTCACTCTCCTGTCTTGTATGACTTTGCCATTACTCTCCCCTGGGCAAATCCTGAATGGCTCAACACATCTCACGGGCAGCGAGAACTTTTTAATGTTCAGCTGGTGATTTCCCTTTCCTAATTACAGCCCAGTGCTCCATGCTGAGTGATTTCTTAGCCTCCGAGGGGTTGAAGCCTTTCTCATTTGTGGAGTTTTTCCATGGCTTCTGCCTTTACTTGGTGCTAAACAAACCCATGCCCATGCTGAGAGTGCTATCAAGCCAAGTCCCCCCCATATCACTGTCCCTATATCTATCAACAGTTTCTCCTTGCTTTGGGTGAACTGTTTAGAACAATTACACAGAATAGAATAATAGAAGGACAAAGCTTGAGGCAAAGGGGATTTCCCCACAGCACGTAGCAGGTTGCAAGCAAGCTGGGAGAACACCAGCCCCTTACCCATCAGTCCTGTGTACTGCTGTATCCATCAGCACCTCTTTTGAGTTTATAAAGTCATCCCTTCCACAGAATTTTTTATTCTCCAAGGATAAGGATTAACTGCTGAGAGACAGAACATATGCAAAGATGAAGACTGCCATCTCTGACAAGTCACCATGCGCACGCAGGGGTGCATCATTTACACCCTGACCAGTGGCCAGCAGAACTGAAACTTCTACACGGCAGCCTGTTCCTGGTGGATGATCGTGTGGCCCACCCACCTGATGGCTCTGCCCAGAGAGTGACATCCACCTCAGGACAGTGAAATGACAGCAAACCCACTGCCATGGGGACCAGTGTGACTCACCAGCTGCTCTCAGCTTTTCTGCACAGCAGCCCCTCCTGGCTGTGGGCTCTCTGTCTCAACCTTCCTTGCCTCTCCTGTACCTCCTATCGGGACAGCTTGTGCCAGCATGGGGAACACAGGAGGGAGACACTGTCAGAGAGAAGCACACACCTGCTGAAGCATGCCACCAGCCTCTAAGGCCTGCATTAAAGCCTGAGCAATATGTGCTGCACACACACACACACCCCATCAGTAGAGCCCCTGACTCTTCACTGCTCCATCTGGGAATCTTGGCCATCACAGGCCTCAGCTGCCTGGATGGGCTTCTATCCCTTTGGGAAGTTTATTTTGGCCCTTGATAAATATTTCACTCTTTTATCTCCAGCAAATATGAGCAGAGGAAGGGCTGTGTCCCTGCCTGTGCTTGGCCTGCTGAATCCAAAGCAGCGCTGAGCTGTGACTCGCCCCGTGCTCCAGGCCCTGTTCCAGCACTGGGACTCCAGCTGTCCGCAGACTCCAGGTTTTGGCTGCAACACAGCAGTGACTGCCACCTGCACGCCAGCCATGCACACGGGGAGCTGGGGCACCCCGGACAGGAGGAATGTGTCATTAGGGATGATGGAGTAAACAGCAATCCACCTGAAACCAGCTTAGCAGGCACATGTTCAGAAACCAAATCTAGGAAAGAGCCACAGCTCTCCGGTGTATTTGTTTGGCCTGGTAACCAGCGCTAAGCATTGGAGCAGATGCGCTTGGTGGAATTCCCCCATCCACTGGCATTATGGGACACTCCCACAACTGTTCTGATAATTACTGTTAATCATTACTATTACTGAAGTGACCAAAAAAAAAAAAAAAAAAAAAAAAAAAAAAAAGGCTGTGAGGATCAGGCCTTTATTGTGCTGGCTGTTGTCATGCAGAGGTGATGAGGCAGTCTGCCCCAGGGAGCCTATAAACACAGCTGCCCAATTCATCGTTGCAGTCACATTTCAAACTAGGACACTGTGGTCCCCAGTGAAGCTCTCCTAGAACTCTAGCAAAAATAATTCATGGCACTCCCTCCAGCTCACATCAGCTGGGAGCCCAGCTGGATATCATGCTCTCTGCCTGCAGGTAGGTGCAAGTGGAAGGGAAAGAAGCCGATAAGGTTGTTGCAACACCCAACAACACATCTCCATTTCGTGTTTTCCCTGACTGGGCCCAACCTGCTATAAAACTCCATATTCTTTGTTCTCCAGTGAATTCAGTACCACCGACTCTTGAGAGCCCATGAGTCACATAGTATGTAGAAACCTCTGGGGTTTGGTTTGGGAATGACCAAGACTATGTGAAATCATCTAGTCACCTTCTCCTCCCATCAGTGGTCTGAACATCCTCTCAGGTATCCTCCAAGTCTCCCTAGACACTGTTCCAAGGTACACACAGAAGAAATGGATTAGCCAACTTCACCACAGACTGGGTACTGACTGGAAGTCACAGGGAACGACTGTGACTGAACAGCCTCTGTGGGGCTGAGAAGGGCAGGGAGAGCTCCTGCACAGGTGGAAACTATCTGCCTACAATGCTGATTTTCCCTCCCATTTATGCAGGTCAGGCTGCTGTCAGCTACCAGGAGACAGACCCCAGTTCTCTGGTCAGAGCTGGCTGTTCCCCAACCTATCTCAAGAGTGCAGCCTGGATTCCTCTTCCACACGCTTCTGTGCTCTCTCAGCAAGGAGCTGTGAGTTTGCCCAAGGGCCATGGGGAGGCAAAGGCCCAGGCCCAGGGGAACTTGTCCCATTTCTCCATCCATGCAGCACCAGAGGGTGCTGGTCGTTTGAGGTGCGAGTAGGAGATGGGACAAGACAGGAATCTGCAACTGGATGTCCTGGGGGGAGATGGCAGCAGCCAGTTGGCTGACTGTGACACTTCCCATATAACTCCTCCATGTGGGATCTACACATCCACCCCCTTGTCCTCGTTCCTGCAGCTTAGTGTTATTTAAGAGAGGCAGAATATTTCCTTTACGACACTGGGAGCGCATGCGTGTAAATCAAGTGGGACATGACAAAGGCCTGGGCTGGGTTCAATTAGATCAGTGATGCTATTAAATTAACAATAGCACTAAGCTATGGCTGGCTGTTCTTGATCAATCCTCCTGCAGCCAGGCTCTTTGTCCTTCATACAGAAAAATTAAGGGCTAGGGAACAAGAATGAATTAATCAAGGCTGCCAACCAAAAATTTGGTCTCTGAACTTCTGAACAACAATAGTTTCTCTATGGGGTTTTCAACAGATATCCCTGAGAACCCCCTTTTCATAAGGCTGCACATCAGATGCTCAGGATAAGACTGACTTGCAGCATGCCTACAACCAAGGTCACCCCCTCAAGCATCAGACACTCACCGTGCAGCTCCACACCCGGATTAAGCTACCCTGCCCAAACCCAGAACACAAGCAGCCTGACATCAGCCTGAAGCCCATTAAGCCAGCACAGGAGACGACCTGTGTCAGGTGAAGCATGCCAGACCTGAGAGCCTGTGCAGAACACAGCTCTGCTCTTCTGTCTCCATCCCGCCTCCTCCACTCTTCCCCCTGTTTTGTTCCCGTAACATTCCCCTTGGTGAACCAGGAGAGAGATTTCCAGGAAGAGCTCCAGCACGCAAAGCTCATTACCCATCTTTCCAAACCAGCCACTTTAAAGGTTAACTAAACTGAAGCAGAGGTCTCTCTGCAAGCCTTTCCCCAGTGTCCCAGGCTGCACCTTATGCAAGGCGCCGTGCATCACTGCGCGCGTTTAATTACAGCGGAGCAGCTTTGATTGCCGCATCACGGGAGCCGCCGACTGCATCGCTCCTGTCGGAACCGCCTTTTACGCAGATCTGAGTAACAGCACAGCCTTTGGGCAACGGCCTTGGATTGTTTACATGCTTCCCATAAACAGGATATCACCCATTTGTAAATATCCTGTCAGAAGCCCCTCGGCTGCACTTAACCAGTTTGATACATGCCCCTCTGCAGCAAGTCTGTCTCTCCTACACTGGTAACGTTGCACAACCCTTCCTGGCCAGGCATTGCCTCTCGTGGTACGTACCAGGACTTCTGCTTCATGGCTTCTTCAAACTGTTTGGAAAGTTGGTGCATTTGGAGAGCATTTGCTGGGGAATTTTAAATCAGAGGCATGATACATTACTGGCTTATGCTGTGTAGTTCTCACTCAGGTAGAGAAGGCAAGGGAGTTACACTGATAGGAATGGTTGTTGCTACATCTTACCTAGAGGTAGGGTTTTTTTCTCCTTCATATAAGCAATCCGTTCCAGCTGAATGAAGAGAGTGACACACAGAGAAAAATCTAAATTTTCTTGTGAGGTTCTTCAGTGCTGCAAGTAGGGGTTTTCAATGGTCAGTAACTAGATACTTGTCCATAATCTGCACATTTTCTGCAGTAAATTTAAAGGTACCTTTCAAAAAGAAGTCATAACACCAAACTCTTATGTTTTGGCAGAGCACCTCAGGGCAGAACCTCCTAGCAGAGCTGGAGAGCAGCTCAAAGTTCCCTGTCAGCTAAATACTTTATTAAAAGCAAGGCACACCAGTCCTGGTTGGCTCATATTTGGCTAACTGGGTAGCCAGCTCTGAGGGATGGAGGAATTGCTTTTATGCAGAGGGAAGCTCCAGCTTGGAAGCAAACAGAAGAGCAATACTAAGAACTGTTGATGTAGAAGTAGAAGCACCAAGTTGAGTCACTGCTCATTCACATGTGAACAACCCACTACTGGCAGTGTGCTGATGCCAAGCAGTCTGACAGGACATCCTTAGCTCCAAACACAAGTGCCTTGAAGAACTGTAACTCCAGGCTACAATCATGGTAGCATCAGGTCAGATGCCAGCAAAGCATCCAGTTACATCCCCCAGACTTTGGCTAAAAGGGCAAGACTCACATGCTCGTCCCTGGACCCCTTCAAAGCTCCTCTTATCCCTGGACCCCTTAGTTGTTCCCTGTTCCTAAATAAAGTTTTCAGCCATGCAAACGAGAACACATCCCTTGGCTTTATGGCCAGGGACATGACAGCAGCGTGCTCCGGGCTCCGAGGCACAGGCTGCTCTCTAGGACTGTGGCATGGCACACACACAGTAACACCACAACAGTGACAGCCACACCTGAAACAGGCACTCGCTGCAGAGGAATCAGTGGGTACCTGTTTAATGTAAAACAAGGGGGGAAAGGCAGTGGTGTCAAGTCCTGACCCTTTTTGTAGATCACTGCATACTGCAATATGAGCCCAGCTGGGATCCAGATTGCTTTGCAGATAGAGCAGGAGAAGGCTGTAACTTACACCCACTACAACTGTACCTACAGCTAAGGAACGAGATAACTAAAACGCCCTTGGGGAGATATGAGAGGCATTTGAAACATAAAAATTGCTTACCTTTCCCTTACCAGGTAGGCAGATAAACAGAAATGTCTCTGTTCAATAGTGCCTGAAATCTGATGCAAGCCCTCAAAAGCAAAGAAAATTAAGGCTTAGAGTAAACCATGGTGCAAGGACGTGCATCCCCAGTGACAGAACATTCCCCATCATCTCCAAAATAAGCAGTTCCGGAGAACTGCACCAGTGGACAGAGATCATGGGCCCAGCGAGCGTGGGAGAGCAGAGGCTGGTGCTTCCATGCAGGACATGGAGCCTGCGTGTTTCACACGGGCATTCCCAGCCTTCCCAGGCGCTGCACCGTCTTCAGACTTTCAGTCACGTGGCTGCTGGGACACACACAGCTTACCGCATGCTAAGGGAGGGTGGGAGCAATTTGCTTTACTGCTCCTGCCTAAAGCCTCTATTACTATAGGTTATGAAAGCTCTGCAGAGGCAAAAAACTCTTAAAACCAATTCCTTAAAATCAGCAACACCCGAAACTCCCCCCGATTGTTTTTGGATGGCCGGGCTGAAAGAGGCAAAAGCAGAGGCAGAGAAGGATCTGCTTTCTCTGCAGCATGACAGGCCAAGGGAATCTTTGGATAATTTCAGCTGGGTAATTTCAGCTGGCTGCTGAAACGTTGCCTGCTTCCTCCAGAGGTGATGCTGGGAGCAAGATCTGGTTTTCCATCTACAGATGCAAAGTGTTACGTATGGACCAAGTGTTGGTTTACCATACCCCAGCACCCCTGAACCACCTCCAAAGTCTGTAACACTTTCATCCCCGTGGCATCCTGGTAGCTATTTGGATATTTGTCTGATGGCAGCAGGGAAAGCACAGGGTCTGCAACTAACCAAATGTGCCGAGGCAGGGACTCCTACCTTTGTCCCTGTGCTCCACTCCTGCTCTTCTCATGGACCACTTCCTCTGTAGACGCTGGGCCAGAGCAGCACTGCTGCCTCCCAGGCTCCTGTTCCTGATGCTGCAGTCCTGATCTATAACTGTGGGAGAAGGGAAATTTAAACGTGACCATGGAGAGAGCTTTAGGAGTCAGGTCATTATATTCCCAAGCCATGACCACTCTGTCCCTTGGACCTGCTTCCCCTGGGACACATCAGACCCTGTGCATGGTGGGCTCAGTCCCACAAGCCATGCTATTCCCTTTGCTGCTTGCTCACCCTTAGCACAGGATAAATAAACGTTTAGCTCCTGCCTGGCACCCAGGCAGCTTGTTGCTTTACATAAGAGACAGGAGCCATGGTCAAGCTCAAGCCTCTGAACTAACAGGCCACCTGAAGCAGATCAAGCTGCTTCTGTACCATCTCACTCTTTGTGATATGTGGAAACCCCTGCTCGGACTTCTTTGGCAGTGACTTGCATTAAATCATGTGGAACTGTAATTTTGTCTTATTTACATTAACTGTAATATCTATCAATGATCATTTTTGCATTCTGCACGGGACCATAGATCCTGGGGGAATTTGCACGTGGAAAGGACTGGACTAAATCTCTCATGGTGCAGAATAAGAGGATGGGGCAGGCCCTGATCTGCACCTTTTGCATACAGACCTGCCCCTGTGCCAGGGCAGAGCTCCCCACTCCAAACCCTCCACGGGCCACAGGAGGGACACGGCAGGGGGCACGGGGTGGGGTTTGGATTTCCCTGAGTGCTTTGGAGGAGAGTGGAAGGTTTTCTGCAGGGCTTTCTGTACATGTACTGATCTGCATGAACCCAAGCTCTGGGTCAACAAAGATTATTTTTATGAGAAATAAAGACAAACTTGCTGTTCAAACCACCTGGTATCTAGGGCAGTTCTTCATCAGCACGAGGTATGGTATGCATGTTAAAGGTTTTTTTATCAGACACACACAGGGCACCTCTGTCAATATTTGACCACGTTTTTCCATGTCACCTGGACACTGATCACTAAAAATATCATTTGGCTTAACAGGAATTCAGCGCACAGCTTAAGTGCCGAAGGAAGGATGTGCAAATAATGAAGCAATGCAGTCTTAAACAAATGTATTCCAGTGTTTGGAAGACAAAGGGAATTCGTCTCCTATCTGTGCCATGTTTTCTTTCAATGCAGATACACAGAACTATTTGTACTGAGGGAGAGTAGCAGTCTCACTTCAATTCACTGAAATTATGGACAATGCACAGTCCCCAGGACTTGTGGCAGCCCAGGACTTCAACAGGCTTTACCCAAATTTGCCTCTATACACACACACACACACACACTGGGCCAAGTGCCCCTGAGTTTCCTCCTCCAGCAGGGTTTTTAACCTTCAAGTAGCATTCAAAGCACACTTACCTCTCTGAGTTGCTGTCACTGAGTGTCACGATGGCTTGTATCTCTCACCTGGCTCTTCTTATATATCATTTCTCACTCAAGAAAGTGAGACATTTAAGTGTCCCACAGAACTCAAAAGCCATAAATGCTTAAATACCCACAGACTGAAGGCAGTGCAAGTAGCCTGAGTCTGCACCCACTGAAGACAACAAATGCTTTATTACAGCTTGCAGCAGGGCTTGGAGTAAGGCCAGAACTGATTGGGAAAATCACAGAGCCCTACTTTATGATTAATTGTCTTGAAAGGTCCTCAGTGGAGGCATTCCAGCAGTACCTTTCACAAACCCTTAATGGTTTAAAAAGCAATCAAACTAACCCTTACTTGGAATCATCTTAAACACCCTTTTAAAGTCCTTTCAGGCTGCAGCTTGAATGTGACACCTGAATGACACAAGGGCACCTGCTTCTGGCAGGGAGACGCCTCTTTTGGGTAGGCCAGGAAGGATGAGGCTGAAAGGAACTCCGCTGGGCCAGAAGGAAAAGGTCAGGGAGGACCAGGAATGCAAGGGGACACCGACTGGGTCAGAGCACCCCCAAATTCCTCATCGTTGTGCCGAGGTCACGGACATTTCTGTGCAGGTCTTGGAATGTGTGTGTGTTGGTGTAAGGTCATGCCTTTCCCCTGCGTCACTCTCCATTCTTCTTAGGAACAATCAGGAAGAAACTCCTAGTGCTTCTTGGCTCCTGCACACACTTTTCACGCACAGGGGAGCACCTAGCCCATAGAGAACATTTTTTTCCTGCTGTAATCTTGATGGAAAACGTCGTTAGTGATGGAGAAAGGAATTCAGGAGACGGCTGAGAAGTGCCTGAGGGAGAACTTGCATATCTATTTGCACAATAGACATCGTGAACATGCCACCAAAGAAGTCAAGAGAAGCATTAACAAGGCAAGGGGAAAGGGCAAGAGAATTTCCGCTCTTTCAGCTCCTTGAGAGTCCTGCCTGTGTTTCAGGGCATCAGCTTGCTCTGGCAAAGCCAGGCAGCCTGAAAGGGCACTGCTTTGAGAGCAGCAGCCAGCGCTGCAGGAGTCATCCATCCCGAGACACACGGCAGATTAAGCTACCAAAGTACCGTGCCAAACCTACAAAGACTTATACCCAAAAACTCAGCACGTGAGATGCTGAGTTTCCAAAAATCCCACAGACAAGGCCACTTGGAGGCCCTCCTTGAGTTCCCCTCCCTCAAGAGCATCTTTCCAAGAAACGCCCATGAACATGCAATGCCATAGCCTTGAAAACAAGGGGGAGAGGACAAAATTCTCAGCCAAATCTTGCATGTTCTGGCACGGCCTGTAACTCAAGGCCCCCTTCCCACCCTGTGTCACTGACTCATCCTGCCCTGCTTCCCCCGCCCGGCTGGCAGATCAGGGAGGCACCCAAGGGATGCGCTCAGGCCCTCCCTGTGGTGAAGCTGCCACAGCTCCCTGCGAGGCCCAGCTGTTGCCCCACAGCCTTTGAATTCAGCGTTGGCTTCTATGTAGGCAGCTGCCTGGAACAGTGCTCACGGCCAAATCCGCTGCCGCGCTCCAACGGCCGGCAGAAGTCAATAAACGCCGTTCATCGTGGGATGTGCCCTAACAATGGGGCACAAACAGACTTAGCCTTACGTACTGAAATGATGTCAAACAAATTTGCTCTGCCCGAGTTACTCAGACATCCTTGCAAAGCTCGGCCCTGTCCCCTCGTGTCTCAAGCCTGGCTGTGCTCTTTGCCAGAGGGAGCTGTGGAGAGGCCTCTCTGCACAACAAGGAGGAGAAAGGAAGGGTTCTTGATTCCCTGTGACCCCCCGAACAAAACAACCTGAATAACAATTTTTAAAAAAGGCAAAGAGCAGAGCAGATTTGGAGTGACAGGGCCCACGCGCACACCCTCCTGTGGCTGGATCGTAATGTTCCCCTTGGCTTGGAAGCTGAAGGTGATGGTAGATGAACTGGCACACAGCCATAGTGCTCCAAAAACTGGGCTTCAGGAGCAATTCAGGCCTGAGGGAGCAGGTGTTGGACACTCAGCTCTGCTATGTCACAGACATGCCCTGCCTAGGAAGCTGTCCCACACTGGGCACCTCAGGCTGGCTCTCCAACAGCCTGGCTCCCATCAGCCAAGGGCAATGCTGCTGCCATGCCACACTTTGGTCAGCCCTGGTCAGGAAAAAACACACCTGGCATTTGAATATCAGGTATTCAAAATGCAGTAAACTGTATTTTGGCTTATTAAAGGACAAAATACCTTCAGAAAGAAATGCCACTAGGGAATCTATACAAGGAAACTGCCTTGCCAATATTCACCAGGTAAATTCAACAAAAAGTTTTGGTTAAGAATTAGGATTTAAGTGACTCAGTCTCAGACATGGAATCAACACCTCACCTTTGGATACCTTTAACCTTTCTAGGAATTAGAAAACTGATCCCAGAGCTAAGGCAGGTGACATTCACGGTTGGCCCTAATTCCACAACAGGGCAAAACCCCCAAACCATCAAATGGAAAACTCCCCCAGAATGGCTATGCCAAGACATGCCTCGACTACCAAGTTCAGCTCATCCCAAACTGCTCCAGAGAATAAGCATTTAAAGCAGTTTTAACTCTAATTTGTCTGTGAAACTGTGCCTCATAGGCTATTTTTATGTTTATACCTATGAAAAATGGAATTAGAATTTTAATTTGACTCAAGCAACCTCTCATTTAGAGGTTTGCTTGCCCACAGGCCATGGGCTTCATACCAAGTCAAACCCTGCTCTCAACCAAAACCAGCCTGTGCCCCAGCTCCCAACCCTGGCGGCCACACAGAGTGAGCTCTTCCCACCTGTGCAGCCAAGGGCCAAAAGGGCCTGGAGTGCCAGTGCTCCCAGACCAGCCCAGGGAACAGTTCCCTCTCGTGCATTCCTCCTCCAGCTCCCAAGGTCTGCTGCTCACAGAACCTGCTCTCGCTTCCACTCAGTTCAGCGAGAGTAGGAGCAGCCCCAAGTCTAGTCATAGTACAAGATTTTATTGCTGTCATGATAATTAATGACTACTTACACTGAGATTTTAATGAGTACCTGCACTTTTTTGTTTGTTTGTTTCTTAACTGGGTCATAAAGGAGGAGCCCCAAGTGGTTTCCTGGATTTGCAGTACAATAGGGACCTCTACAGGCGTTTCCCTGTTCCGAGCAAAGCTCAGGAACAGGTAAGAGCAGCCACACCAGAGCTCTGTGACACACAGACCGTGGGGCAACCAGAGCCGGGTTCCGTGGCAGCATTCACTGAAATCAGCAGGGCTATGAAGACCCTGACGGTGACAAGGCTGGAGCTGACTGAATCCAGCCTTCAGATTATTTATCTGCATCGTGCCAATTGTCTGCTTGCAACACTTTGTCACAGTACTTTTCAGAATAGCTCTAAAAGTTAAAACACAAACAGAAAATCTGCACTCATATCACATGAGAGAGAACTGAAATGGATAGTCAAAAAGAAACTCTTGCTGTTTGTCACCAAACTTGCATTTTACCTGACCCATCTTCCCCCTCTCTCAACACCTATTGTCTTACTGATCTACCCAAGCCCCATTTCTTAGAAGAACTCACAGATTACCTACTTTTTAAAAAGGTTTGAAGTTGGATGTCTCTCCATCATGCGGCTTTAATCTCTCCTTGTTTTAGTTCTCCACAGAACATCATTCTTAAAGCCTTGCTTCTTTTAGGGATGGTCTAAAGGCAATCCATTAAGAACTGCAACCTTCAGGGGTGACAGGAGATATTCTGAACTTAATTATGAAATCAATTACATTGCCAAATTAGCCTTCTCCTTGTGAGATGCTTTGCTATCTATGGTGTATTTCATGGACCAGAAGTGAAACAAAACAGAAACCAGGTGTAAAGAATCACAAAGCTCTACAATTTTGCCAAGAGGAGTATGATTTTTTGGGTTTGATTTTTGGTTTTGGGGTGAGTTTTTTTTTTTTTTTTGGAAGGGGGTGGGAGAGTTGGGGGTGGGTTTTTTGGGGGAGGTTTGTTTTGGTTTCTTTTTTTGCATGAAGTTGAGAGTCACTAGGAAGCAACCAGTTTCACAGCTAGTTCTTACTACACAAACACAAGGCAGGACTGCAGTGCTGCAGCAGCACAAATCAGATTTGTATTTTAACTGTAAGTGGGATGGAGAAGAAACCCTGGTGTGTCATTATCCAAATATACTGTGGGTTACTATGAATAAGAGAGAATCTCCAAGGAAAAACTGTCTCCAACCTGCCTGCCATCCACTAGTGTGCCCTGGCAGGCAGAACAGGGACACTGCGCACTCGGAGCATCAATCCAGCTCCTCACCTTCTCTCCAAAACCAAAGGTAGTGTCTTTAAAGTCACCTTTTGCCCAGGCTTGCATCCCACTGCTTGAAAAAGACCTTGCTGGATCAGGGAAACTGCAGGACACCCACACACCTGAGCAGAAAATGGGAACTGAATTCAGGGAGAATGTTCCAATGGCAGCCCAGCACACCTGCACAGTGGCTGCAGGTGCCAGTGAAGCAGGTTCAGGGCTGGGTGGCTTAAGGGCAACTCAGCTTGAGAGGTGTGCTGCAGGAAAAGCCACCAACCTGGATCATTCACAGGGCAAGTGCTCTGTCCTTCAGAGAGGAAGATCCCGGTCTCTGATGTCTGTGGCCCGGCCATGCTGAGCTGCTGCCCCTCACAGCTGAGGCAACCCTGCCTAAAAGTCACACAAACACAGGGGCTCCTCTTGGAATGACAGCTTTTGGCATGTGCAGCTGGAATGCAAAGGAGAAGCTTACAACTCTCTTAATTATGCCACTACAGAAAGAGCCTGAGCCTGATAAATGAGCTAGGAAAGATGATCCTGATCCTCTGACAGGCCAGTTCTGCAGGAAATTCAGCACCGTAAGCAGCAACATACCATTCCAGGCTGGCAGCATCTATCACTTATCAAGGCAAGGCTCAGCAGGGCTGACTCCATGAAGTGATCTGAGGCCATGCAGATTCCCTCAGCCAAACTGCACCGTGAGTCAGTCATACAGCAATGCCTCACACACAGCTGGGGCCTGCTCTGAGGCTTCTGCAGGATGGGCACACAGCATCCAGGTGATGAGGAACCCAGTGCTGGAAGCCGTGACACCACTTGGAAAAAGAAAACTAAAATAAAGCAAACATCTTCTTTTCCTTCCTTCCTTCCTTCCTTCCTTCCTTCCTTCCTTCCTTCCTTCCTTCCTTCCTTCCTTCCTTCCTTCCTTCCTTCCTTCCTTCCTTCCTTCCTTCCTTCCTTCCTTCCTTCCTTCCTTCCTTCCTTCCTTCCTTCCTTCCTTCCTTCCTTCCTTCCCATCTTCATCTTTCCATTTTGTTCTCATTCTGCCCTGACACAAAGTCTCATTTTGCATGACACACGTTTATCTGGTGTTTCAGTCTCCAGTTTTTCTTCCACTAGCAGAAAAATATCAGCGAACTCTTACTCCCAAAGCCACCTTGGGCCTGAAAGCCAACTAAAAAACCATAATTCACTATGTAGTCTCCAGCTAAATTGTGGCCCTTAAGTACACCTTCCTTTTTACTTATGCGTAACCAAACATTGAAAAAGTCAGTGTATGTTGCAGTAGGTACAAAATGGCTCACTGCAATGAGTAAATACCACTGAAGAGGCACTTGCATATCCTGCAGGGCACCTGCCTGGCCTCTGGCACACAAAGGGTGCAACAAACATCAGTAAGAGGACATGCAAACAAAATGCATCTCCCTCCAACAGTTTTCCTTGGGCGAGGTGAAGTCCAGTTGTTCCAACTCGTGCCCTTAGAACTTCAGTGACAAGTGCACGTACCCCCTGAGCCAGTTGTGTAGGGTGTGTGTCTGCTCCAAGTGTCTGCAATGGAGAGGGGCTGGTCCTTGGGAAGTGAATCCACCACCAGCAGTGTGAGCACAGGAAGAGACAACTCACTGGGGAGAGGGAGATTCACTCACGTGACAAAAACTCTAAGGCTTTTCATCCTTTAGATAGTCAGCTCTACAATTTTCTCCAGAGACCAATGAGAAAGGTCTCTCCCTGCGTTTTCCTAATAACATGCACATTTTCCATTTCCATGTGAGGTGGGTGAAGGGTGTTTTTTGTTTGTGAGGATGTGCAGACTGTAACTTACACCTAATTGCCCTCTCACCACATATGTGTGACAGAAAATGTTAGGGCCACTACTGAAAGCTGACTTGAAGACTGTAAAAAGAGCACAAGTTACCTGCCAGCAGAACCTAAGGTCAGAAGAATGGAAAGGAGTAGACAGTGCAAAGATTTGAAGATTTGACTGGAGATGAAGATGAGAAAAAGGCTGAGAGTTGGAAAATGCTGGTGTCAATGTGCAGAGGGGAGGACAGGCGTCCATCCCCTCCTCACCAGCAATCCTTTCTGTGTGCGCATGTGCTGCTTGCTCCCTCCGTTACACGGGATTCCAAGCAGTGTGTGCTGTGCTGTTTTATTTACTGGTATCACAGAGCCAAGATGGCCCAGCTGCTGAGCAGGATCCCCACAGGAGAAGCCCCCTGAACTTGGGAGCATTCAAGTGCCACCTTTGCCCTTCCGAACCCCACCGTTCGTAGACATTTCGGCATTGTCACCGTAGTCTCACAAATACACCGTTTTTTCAACAAACAACATGCATCCTTGTGGTGAAAATTAACTCACATAACAAAGAAACTGAGCTTGCAGCAGGGCACCTGAATTTAGGAGCCGATATTACCCCACAAGATCTCAAAGTACCAACTACCTTTCTCTGGTAGTTGGCTGAGCACAGCAGATGAGTCTACAATGTGCAACAGCTGAAATGAAAATCTCTGAGAGCCCCATCTAGTCACATCAGCATTGGCAAACACTCCAGCTGTCAGTGAGAAGTCCCAGTTAGTGCCACCATCTTCAGAACCAATTTTCTTCACTTTTCCTTGAATTCCCAAGTTTTTGTAGATAAGACGAACAGAACCAAGCATCCAATACGGAATCTATTAGTCCAGGGTGGAACTGAATCCCTAAAATAATTTCTTTCTTATTTGAGTGGTCACATTGTGCCCATAACTTGCAAATGGAACACAGAAAGTCTGTTTCCTGGGAAAAGCTGTACTGAAGTTTCATAACGAAATTCCAGCTTCTCTAGCAATTCAAGTCTTGTGCAGAAATCAGGGTGCAGCAAGGCAATGTTCTAGCTGAAATTCCATGGAACTGAGGAGCTGCTACAGGATGTTTGGGAAGAGAAGAGTTCTTCTTCACGAGCACACTCCATAATCCATTTTGAGAAAGGTGTCTGGTTGCTTTGCTTATGCAAACAAAAAGAACATGCCACGCGCAGAGGTGTCATGGTCTAAACTTCCAGGAATTGCCTACTGTCTATATTCTAATCTAAGGAAAGTTTTGACAACCAGACATTTTCCTCAGTCCAAAGCATTTTTTGTCCTTTATGGCACCAGAAGCCCATACTTGGCCCAGTACACCAAAGGTTAACTGTTGGGTTGGGAGAGGGCTGTTTATCTGCACACACAGCCAGCAGACACCAAAATCAGAACCCAAATGGTTTGTGGTCAGTGCATGATGTCCAGAATACAGCTCCACTGTGAGGGAGGTGGTGCTTATCCTCCAGAAGAGAAAAAAGAAGAAAACAAAACCAAACAAAACCAAACAAAACACACAGAAGACCGAAGAAGAACACTGGACAAGCGCTTGAAATGACTGAAAACAACTAAAACCAACCAGTCCTCCCCATGGCAAACACTGGGCACAGGACAGGACCGAGAGGGCTGCCAGTGTCCTCAGCTGCTTGGACCTGAGCATGAACCACCCTCACCCAAGAGAGGAAGTCTTTCTTCAGCAACACACAGAGCCTGTCAGTCCTGCGGGGCTCCCTTCGGGCACCTCTCTGCCGTTCCCTCAGTTGGTCTCCTCGGCGAGCCCGGGGTGCGTGTCCGGTGCCGCGGGGGCCTTCCTCCGTAGCAGGCAAACTGCTGAGAGTCCCAGCGCCAGGGCTTCACAGTGCTGTCTCGCCCACACACACTTTGTAGGGTGATTGCAGCTTCCTGCATCTAAAGCGGACACCGTCAGTGGATTTACATCAGACACACCTGAAACTGCAGCAGCCGGCACAGAAGCAAAATCTAATCCCCTGACTCACTTAGGCAGCAGCCAAGAGGAACCCCACGTTTCAGACAACTACACCACTGGCCCCACTGGTAGATCAGAAATCAGAGGTATAGAGTGTTAGCTCCTTTAAGATCCCACCACAGATTAGTATCGGGCAAAAACACAATCCCAGCGCCCGCTGAAATTTAGATCAATGTAGTCAGAAGGTTCCAGATTTCCCATACCTCTTTCTTACATAGCAGTAGATGATGGCCAGTATTCCACTGGTCAGTATTCCTACGCCAATTCCCACAGCAATGTAGCGCTCGTAAGAATTATGTGCATATGAGTTTAGTGTTAAATGTTCACACCTCTCTCCATTATAACCCGCAAGGCATCTACAAAATAAATACACATCATGCAAAAATTATTCAGAATTTGTTTTGCTTTCTATTTCAAACACACGTTAGTTTTCATCCGTTTTAAACAAATCACGAGAAGTCTAAACAAGGAGGGGCTGAAGCTGTGCTCACTCAGAACCTTTTCCCTCCTCCAAGACTACCAGTTGCCCCAGTTTATCTAGTTTAAAGCTAGCTCAAGTACTGCATCCACAGCAGCAATGCAGTCTAAACGCATCCCCTCGTCGTGCAGGGTGTGGACCAAGAGCACTGTGCTCTGCTGATCCTTAGCTGCTGTAATCTTTCCAAAGGCCAAGGCTGCCCACTCTGCATCCTAGAGAAGTGTAAGGACACCATGCTCCTGACTGGTACGTGGCTGTGGAATAAGGGAGTTGTAGCCGATACGCCGGAGGATCCTGTTCCCTTCTTAGTACTCACTGCGAACATCTATTGATTCCTCTACCACTTACTCCAGCACCAGCTGTGATTGGAGATGGCACCATGGCAGTGATCTACTAAGCTGTGAATTCCCCCTCTTCCTTCCTTAGTTTTACACTAGCACAGCACTACAGCCTTGCTGGCAGTCCTGAGGCACCACACCACTCAGGTCTGTGCCAAACGTTAATCCTGCAAATACCTGACTGACACTGTGAGGTTGCATATGCAGCACATACAGAATCAGTGCCAGTGTCATTTCTGAAGAAGGATACAACAGGCAGTGTTTCTTACTTGCATATGGGCTTCCTCAGTTCGCTGTGGAAGGCGCAGAGCCCATTGATACAGTAACTGTGGTGCTCCTCAAGGCAGGTCTGCATCAGCTTCAAGAGCTTTGGCTGCTCTGTATAATCTACTGTGAAACAGAATGAAGTCATGTTATGTTTAGGACAAAACATTGTTTGAACATATTTTCACACCTTGAGCAGAACAGACACAGTGTGCAGCAAACACTCAGTACACCAGTTCACTGTGAGGTGTCTCGTGAGCTGATTCAGTCAGCACTGAACACAGCAAGCTTCTGAGACAGTCCAGCACAGCTCTGAGAAAGCACAAACTGTAAATAAACCACTTGCTCTTGAGGAACGTGTACAGAAATGACTATGGGAGATTCACACAAGGTAACATCAGCACTATCCAACCTGCAATCCAATCAGAAAAACTATCCCAGGAACAGCAGGAGTTTCAGACAGAAGGAGAGCACTGCATTATTCTCAGTATCCTTCCCACTCTGAATTCAATTAATAGTTAATTAATATTTTCCTTATCTGAAGACAAACTATTGCATTTCCAGTGCTCCTGCCTGCCAGCTCTGCAGCCATGAGTGAGGATGAATGCTGGGGCTCCTCCCTCGCCTCCCTTCTCCATGGTTTAATGTTAGCTGAATGTCCCACGACACTTGTAAGCTGCCTAGACTACCTGGACGGTTTTGCTGTGCAAAAGCCCGGTCCACGGCTACCAAGGTTCTGAACTTGTGCTAAATTCTACACAACCAGGTCAGCAAGCACTCTTCTTGAACAGAAAATGCGACCTTATTCCCTTACTCACGGTGGCTCAAATCGGAATGAAGAAGTCATGGGAACAGGGGTGCAGCAGTTGAGGAGAAAGCTCCAAAGCTTCACCATCACTGCAAGCATCTGTTCCAACTGGTCTCTCTACCCAGTTACAGGAATCACTGGTGGGGTGGGGTGTCCAAGCAATGACTTACTGTTTCAGGGGACTGCCTCAGTGACACCCGAAGGTGATTTCCTAACCCAGTGCATGTCAACACTAGCTTTCAGTTATGACCACAAGAAAAATAACATCTTGCAGCAAGGTGACAAGGTCTGCTCAACAAAGGTGACTCAACAAAGGTACAGCAAGCAGAACCTTTCCTTTCTGACTAAGTGCTGAATCAAGGTCTGGATATAGTACACTCATGGAACCATTGCTATGGACAGAAGCCTCGAGCCCCCTTGAGGGCAGCTTGTGATCCCATCACACGCTTTTCAGGATTAACAGCATCAACCCCCTAAACTCCCCATCAAGTTCCAGTCTGAGCCATTTAATGGCAGGAACCTCCTTTGTGTGCTCTCTCTAAGTGGTTTGGGGTTTTATTTCCTTCCTCCTCTCTGCAGCTTTATCAGAGATGACAAGCAATGGCAGAAGCTGCTCTCGCTAGAGCAGCTCTCAACTTCAGCTGTGAATGATGTGGTTTGGACACCCAAAAGGCGTGATGCTATCACTGACACTCAGATCAAACACGATTCCTTTGGGAACAGTGCCTCTCAAACCTGACAGAGTAATCAGACTTCCAGCTTAGCAAGAGACTTAGAGAGAACAAGTGACAATTGAGATCTGCTTGAAAAATTACATGTTGGCTTACTGCAATTCCTCAGGAAAAGCTTCAGAGGTGGGAGAAGCATGTCTTGTTTTAGAATGAACTTTGAATGGCTGAGAAAAGGGCTTCTTATCCTGCCACGGGGAAAAAGTTAGCCACAAGTTTCTCTTCACACTGTGGGGCCTAGAACCACAGTGCAGGGAAGGAAGTTGGTGCTGGCTATATAGGAGCTCTAGTATCCAGCTCTGGCTCTTTTCTGGCTGGCTCTAGGAATGCTGCTGACAACCTCTGGAGACAGGTTTGTTGGCTAAGAGCACAGTCAGCACAGGACCAGCCTCAGAGGGACAGAATTCAGGAAGAAGCTAGGAAAGGGCAGTTTTCATGAAGAAAAGACAGGTTTTGGGACAAGAAATGGATGACTCTGCTGGCTGCACAGGAGCACTGTACACTGTTCTCTGATGAGGAAAGCACAATGGAAAGCATGTGATCTGCAGGGCTCCGCACGCGAAGGAGATCCAGGATGCCTAGGACTTGCAAAAGCCCGTTCTGGTGAGCTCTAAAGTACCTGCAGAGCAGCTGCCTAAGCTCTGCAGGGAAGAGTTTCAGAAAATAGACAATGGCACATTGACACTTCTCCCAGGAGCCTCCTCAAACACTCGGGCACCAACTGTTTTGAATCACCATTTCAGCACAAAGTGCACTACAAAATCACTATAAATAACCTTTCAATGGGAGCCTTTAGCCAGCATTTCCCACTGCCACTCTTCTGCTGGGCCCTGAGAAGATGTCTATTGCATAGGTTTAGTTTTTCATTTCCATCTCTTCCACGAGGGGAAGAAAATAAACATGAGGAAGGTACAAGTTCACATCCCAGAGGCACAAAATCCCCGCTACCTCTACCCCAACTTCCACCAGATGGCTTTCCACATCCCAAAATCCCTTTTCGCTCACGCCAGTGCTGCCGAGAGGTGGCAGACTTCCACCTACCGCCAATCTGCAGGAAACCTGGCTTGGTGCAGCTACAGGAACCTCTTCCCTGAGTGGTGCTGTCATTAGAAACCCAGGTCAGCCTGCAGCAGCAGCCTGCCTAGAAAGCACTTGAGACAAACCAACGCATTCCTGCGTCGCTGTCAGGAGGAGCAGCTTGGTCCACTGCGGGTAAGATCAGCTATTTAGTCTACACACAAAAATTCCATGCGCTAATTATTCTGACATTGCAAAAGTACAAATTACCTCTGAAAGAATGAGTCTTGAAAACAAAAAAGAATGATTTCCTAGTCTGCCCCAGAGCATTATGTTAATTCCTATCATACTGTCCGCCTAGATACTAAACAAGCTGTTGAATAAACAGGTCCATGTGCCCTTTCATGTCACGTGAGGAGAGAGAAACATGCCGTGTAAGCACTTGACAGCTGCCTGCAACTGAGTCATTCAAATAGATACACCTGGCAAGATCTGACATGAAATCAAGGCTACAGGTACTTGGAAGCCTGGGCTTGCCAAAACTAACAGACTGGCAACAAAAGGAGTCAGCCAGTGAGACCATGACAGCTCAGTCCTCAAGTATGGTGCATGGGGGAGGAAAGGCAGTGGAAAAAGGGAGGCAGGGATGGGCTCAGCCCCGGCTTCCAGGGTCTCCTTTAGAGGCTGCATGGAACCAGCTGATGGCAACCAAGAGATTGCATTTTTTTCCCAGAGCAACCTAGACCTTCCCTACTCCCGGCTGCTCATTTTGCTACGAAGGCTGTCTGTCAGCCCAAATACCACAGGAAGTTCTTTGTCCATGCCGTGCCAGCTCCCAGCTCCTTCCATCACCTTTCCCCCTCAGTTAATCACTGAGCCTAAAATTCCCCAGCCCCAGCAACAAGTGACATAAAAGAAAGAAACAGGACCAGATCTTCTAAACAGCAGACAAAGAGATGGAGCAGAAATTAATGGTTTTCCAAACAAACAGCACCTCAGTCCTCGAATGACTTGAATCCCACAAGAAACTGCCAGGTCCTCCAGTGATACTGAACCAGGAATTCATATTATTAGAACCCAGTATTACTGAACCCTGGCAGTAAATCTTACTATGAACTTACATTGCACAGGAATAGAAGCTACCAGGAAACTGAAGAGATTCAGTAGGTTTCTCTGGTGTCTTTTTAAGCATTTCTTTTCAATCTTTTTCCTGGAAAGGCTATTCATTAACTTTTCACTGGCTTTGTAAGAGGTCCACCAAAATATACTTTTAACTCCCTCTGTAAACGTGTGCTCGAATGTTTGTGGATTTTACTTTTGAGTGGAATTCCCTCAAAGGAAAATGCTGGTGTCCGCTTGACTACCCCACAGCTCCAGCTGCTACAAAGGTTCACAGCCTACTGCAGACATGGCTGTGACCCTGTAAATAAGCCTCCTCTTTGTTGAAACATGACCCATCGCTCCTGCTTTCTAGAAACAACACAAACAGGGCACTTAACGAGCCACAACGTATTCCCGCTTCATTATCCTCCTGTTGGCTGTATGCAGCTCTACAAGAATCGTGTCACAGACAAAACCAGACCACAGTGCTGCACTGATAAACCAAAGGACTGCGGTCAAAAATCAACACCTTACTGACTTCATGTGCATACAAATGTATATGTAACACTGTACCACTATGAGAGATTAGAAATGGAAATAAAACAGCTGGACTTGTTACGAGAAAATAATAAAAAGCTTACGGACCTACTAAAAAAGCTGGGAAGACATCCTGTGATGACTTAGAATTAACAGAAGATGATATGTATGCATGTTTATATGTCTTTTAAAGTACAGAGACATTAAGAATTAGATTCTTAATGATTCAGTTAGATTCCTCTCCTCCTTTACTGACCTGCCAAAACTCCATTCCCAGATCGCACAGCTCTCCGAAAGCAATGACATCACCAGCATCTCAGGTAACATCAAGAATGCAGCTGGCAGGATAAACACAGCTCTGCTCTCAGATGTTGGCAGCTAGAGGAGCCCGAGTTCACATTTCAGTCAGAAAAGCGAAAGGAAGAAGGGAGAGGAGCCAGCACTCTGAGGAGGGCTGTGAAAGCCCAGACAGCCAAAAGCAAAACTGCAGCAAAGACAGAAACTACTGAGTAAGAACCGAGGAGAGGAATCGCTCGAAGCTGTGCCCGTTCGTTCTAACTTCCACGCATTCAGGTGAGCAGGGAGGACAGACAGAAACCAAGCACCAGGTAAAATTAACAGAAACTGCCATCAGAAACCCAGATCATCAGCCTTAAAATGTCTTCTTCAAATTATGACTGAACTTGAGTTAAATGATCCTTCAGATGCTCATTGCTGGGTGGCAGCTCTTTGTCCAGAGAGCCTTCAAAGGCTCCATGAATAAATCAGTTCATCTCACAAATAAAACTCACAAAATCCAACAGTGTCCGAGGGATGGAGCATCACAGCAGCTAACACCACGGATTTTGGTGGAGGTTTTGGTTTGTTGGCTGGGTTTTTTTTCCTAATTGACAGATTAACAAAGACAAACAGAACAAAAAAAGCAATACCTTCAGCGTTGTTTTTTGTCCAATTATTCCATAAGTCAGTGCTGAGGGATGAAGCAGTAATAGCTGACTCTTCACTCAGTGCCCCCATTGCTGTGTAATGCAAATAGATGCTTACTGGAACAGAAAAGCTCAGTATATCTATTCAAGGTTCATTTCACCCAGAAAGCACTTGATACAAGATGCACTTCAAACAAACCCCAGAGCAGGCAGCAGTATAATAACAATTCATTTAAAACACTCTTGCCTCAGACTTCCTTTTGACACAGCGTAATTATGAGTGTGGGACAACAAACGACGGCTTGCAAATTTCCCAAATACAAATCCATCCTGTTTTCCATTCTATTATCTTGCACAATTTACAGCACAGGCACATGTAACATACTACAACCTTACACCTATTTACCAGTTTAAGTAGCTTATTTTCAAAGAGTCTAAATTATACTCCATCAGTTAAAATTTCATCCAGGCTTCAAATGGCTGAAGTACCTTTGCTTCACAGCCTCCCACCCCACTGCCTATTTTGGAAGGAGAGAAACACTGTTTAACAAAGCCTTGGACCTCACAACACAGAAAAGCCTCTTCCAAACCTACCTTTCAGCAAAATATAGATTAGCATTCCAAATGCCATGGCAGGCAACTGCTTCAACACCTTCTCAGGTCTTCTTTCCAGGTGGCTTGCTTGCTCTGCTTATCTGTGCTCCCGTGTTTTCTCTTGCACTTATATGCCAGGAAGCGTCATCTCCTGTTCTCACCAATCAAGAAAAGGTGCATCTGGTAACAACCTAACCCCCGGGGCAACCACACATTTATTTAGGAAACTGCTATTATCTGGCAATGGCATCAGGTTTTCTTTTGAAACCCTGGTTTCCTATTACCCGTGGGCATAATTGTGCAGGCAAAGGTACAGTTTTAGAGCGAGACCTGGAATCTGACAGAGCAGAAGAACAAAAAAACAGCAAAACAAAGGTGAGCAAAACAAAACAGGGTGTGAAAATGTGGTGTTTTCTCCCCTTCACAATGTAGGTCTTACATTACTTCCAGGAGGATATTCACCCTCAGGATGCTACACTGGAGTTCAGAGCGCAGAGACCAGTCCCTGCTCTGCTAATGTCCCGCCCCTGGTCCTCCCTGTCCCTCAGTCCCTGCCATCCAGAAGAGGAACTTCGGGAACAGCTAGTGCCAAGATTAGGAAGCGATCAGACACGGCGATAATGGGTGATGTTCTTCATCAGTGACTGCCAGCGGGAGGCCTTTGATCCCAGGCCCCGCAAGCCTGAGGGCTGTGCTAATCACTTTCCATTCAGCCTGGCTTCGCACAGCCCTGGAAGCAAGGCAGCCCACTGGCCGGTGCGAGGCCTGGGACTGCTGCCTGGAGCTGGCCAGGCACAAGCACTGAGGAAACACACACTGAAAGAGCAGGTACACTGCTTCCTCCTATAGCAGCAGATCCCTTCATTTCTGCCAGAAGTGACTATGCTTAATGAGAACAATCATACTTTTTTACATAAAATGTTTGCAGGGTCTCCAGAACAAACCTGCCAAACACGCTTCTTGTACTAAACCACTCTCCACAGCTCCAAACACTGTCCAGCTTCCTTGGTCACAGGCAGCTTGGAACAAGCAGGACAGGTCTCTCTGAAGGGTACTGCTGTGCCCAGACTAGAGCAGGTAATTGGAAAAGCCCAGTTCAGTAGCACACAGAGAAATCAACAGTCTGACTGACCAAAGGCGAGCTACAGACTTCACCTCAGCACCAACTCTCACTTCCTCAACTGTCAGCTCCAACCAACAAAAATATTTCACAATTTTTATATTTTAAAACCAAAAGTCTTCTAATAAGTGCCCTAGTAACTCTGGTTGGCTCAAGTTCTCCCTCTCCACTGCATTCTCCTCAGCGATCTGTAGGATTACATCTAACCACTTCAGGTGTTGGGGGAAAAACACAAGCTACTTATGCGTATTTTAATTACGCATTCTCCCGCTCATGGACTGCATTCCAGCAGGCTTTTCCCTTCCTTTGCTATCCTGAATTACTGCATGCCTGCACGCTGATGGAGTGCAACTTGCACACTCTCTGGACAGACAGGAGTGTTTCTGCCTACCTGGATAACCTCTGCTCTCAGTCCCAAGCAGGGATGAGGTTTGTGAGCCTTGCTTTCAACACTCAGCTGCACAATGGCAGTTTAATCTGGCCTGAATCCGAGAGGAGGCTTTGTCATGAGGCAACACAATGGGTGCGGTAGGCTTGGGACAAGGCTGCAGTGGGCAAGGCTGTGCTCTGTCTGCCGCAGGGCGTTTGTCCTTGGACAAACCTTGACCAGGTCGGGCACACCAGCCTGCTTTCTGGGTTGTCTAATGGGCCCTTCCCTCTGGATGCTCCTTCTGGATGTTCTAGCAGACAGCACTTTCACAGATGCCTCTAGCAGCTCTGCAGACAGCAGGCTGTGGAGCCAAGCCCAGGCCTCACTGGCTGTGCTGTAATGCTAACCCAGCTACCGCAGGATGAAGGGAAAAGGCTTGTGATGCACAATGACCTGCTTGTAGGGCATGACACGGGCAGGCTCGCTCAAGGGACACAAGCACAGGGCCATAAATGGTTATTCTGCCAAAAAACACAGAGATGATCAGAGTTAAAGAAAACAAACAGCAGTGGAAGCAGACAGATACAGCAATGACTGAATCTGCAGGGTCTCTCCCCATCTGCTGTGCTTCGAAGACACAATAAACAAAGTAAGAACACAACCATGCCCCAAACCACATCAACACCCTCCAGCAAGACCAAGTTAACAGTGAACAAGTTTTATTCCATCTTTCAGTCACGGGTTGATCAGTCCAAGTACAGTCTCCATAGGTGCCTTGATCCCCCTACCACTTACATTACCACATAAATTTATATTACCACTTACATGAAAAAAGACAAGCATCTGCACCATTGGCATTCTATATTTAGTAACAATCCTGTCAAGCTTCTGCAAACACTGCGCTAAAGCAAACTCTCGAAGTCCATCACAAGAACAGTCAGCAAGGAAATGATGCTCCACCTTGACTTCTTTATCACAGCAGGTCCATTTTTCCCTTTAAAGGCAACAGAGCTTAGCCACAGCCTTTTTCCTTCCCCTTTCAAGTTATCTGTAGCCAGCTAGCAAACACCTAAGGCTCCCGATGAAAATAACTCAGTAATCCCAGCTGAGATAAAAACATGCAGCAGTCCAAACTGTCTACCACTGCCTTCAGTGGGAATGTCACCCGTGCACATACTCAGCTAAACTGGCATCTCAGAAGTAACTTCACTACAACTTTTACAGTGCATCAGGATCTAGACTGTTCTAGATCCATCCAGGAACCAGCTTTTGGGAATAGAAACATACCGATCTTATCCCATATGCTCTTCTCTAACCAGCAAAATATTATGGCCATTGAAGCCAAGGCTTACAACATGGACTAAAAAAAGCCCCCTTCATGCAGTTTCAAAAAATAAGAGAATAATTAAATGGCTTAAAGTTCCAACACAAATATTTCATCAGGGATAAAATTTTGGTTTTCTCCTTCTCTTCATTCTCTGCCACACTACCTATGTTGTACCTACACAGTAATTTTAACGACATTCCACTCGATTCCATTCAGTTTAATTCTATTCTGTTCAATTTCAATCCAATTCAACCCCATCAACTGTTCAGGTTTGAGAGGTTTTTGTGAGATGGGGGTATTATGCACCAAAGCAATTCGTACAGACATGGAAAAAAAAATAATTCCAGCCTCAATTCTAGCTACTTATTGATGCTTACCACTTGCAGATGTTTTAAGTCAGAATTTCGCCGGTGTTCAAGCTTATTTGACTATTTTAACACATTTACTGAACATCTGCATTCATGTCAACATTACTGCCTGGCCACTGCTGGCTCTAAGTGTTCAAAAAAAATACTTAAGGACTCTGAACTATATCCAGAGAGCTTAGCGACCTCAGAACCCAAACCATTTATTTAAAAGATATCTAATATGTCTTCATTTTTTTATATTGTTTGAACAGGCCCCAAGATCCTGATAACTGCCCTAATACATAGGTACGGTTGTAATTTATGGTTCATTCTTCATTCTTAAACACGTAATTGACCACCCCCACCAACATACCTGTGTAGGCTGCATCCTCCAAGTCGTTTTTGCTCACAGTAAGTCAGTAGGAGGTAACACAAAGTATTTGAACATTTTATAAACCGTCAGATTCAACATACTTTACAATGAAAAAATAAATACAATGTAGAAATAAATATATTTGTAGTAAAAAATAAATGTTTTGTGTATCAATAAATAGAACAACCCAGATTCTTCTTCCAAGGTAACCCGTTTGCTCTAGTAAATGAGCTTTTTAGTGACCAGGAGTGTGTTCTTCAAAAGCATGGCAACAGTCATAGGTCCTACCCCTCCCGGCACTGGAGTGATAAAGGCAGCCTTCTTCTTCACTTCTAAGAGAAAAGAGAAAAAGGCACTGACTAAGAACGTTTCCAAACCTCTTTTCCCTCCCCCAGCCCGCATACACAGGAAGGGCAGTGACTGGCAGGGAAGGGGCGAGCTAAGGCAGAGGTGTTACTGCAGCCACAGCAGGGATGGAACGTGGCCAGGGCTGGGGCTGCAAGGTACTTCTCCCAGTCTGAGCACGTTACCCAGGGCTAGCTCTGGGCCAGAGTTTCACCACCTGTGCCAGCTGATCTACCTGCAGCATGCTGCCCTTTCCCCTTGGTAGCACAGGTGCTCATGCAGCCTGTGCTCAGACAGAGGGAAGGTTAATACCATGGAGTTCTTTTGGTAAGGGGCAATTTTTGTCCGTGTGACCTGGCTGACCAGCTGTCCCAGGAACATCTGGGTGACATGAGGTCAGGATGAGCCCAGGAGAGTGGCACAGATGTGCATCACCCCCATCTGCCAGCTGGGACACTACACCTGCAATATCCAGGAGAGCTATGGAAGCTGGGGATGCCATTCTCTAGGTAAGGAGGTGACCCCCCACTCTGTGTTCCAGAGGAGCAGCACGCAGAGTAGGAGGCTGCTGGAACTACTGCCATAGATAGCAGAGCACCAGCAGCAGCAAAGTCATCTGCTCAGCCTCTGTCCCCTACTCTGCCACATCCTATAAAGACACCCTGGGATCACAGAAGGAAACTTAAAACTGGAGAGTACAATCTTCTGTTTGATTTGTTTTTCTGCTTCATAATATAGATGACAAACACGAGAGTTGTCCTCAAGGAAAAATACAGTTCTAGTGGCAAAATTCCCATTGCAATTTCAGCCATAAACACCCAGTTCCTCCAGAGAAGATTTTTCTTTTTTTTAATCAGTGTTACCGGGGTGCCTAGATTAAACCAGGATGCAAAGGGGCATCCAAAGTATCACAAAGAAAAATCTTGCTGATGAACTAGCTCCAACCATGAGCCATGTTAGACTATTCAAATTCAGTGTACACCTTGAGTGCATTTAACCTGTTTGTATGAGGAATTCATATAACGTAGCAAGAAATCCTGACTTGGTAATCTTATCTACTGTGCAAAATGCCATCGATCGGAACTGCAGGTTGTTTGCAAAGGAATTCCGTTCAACTTCGTAGGAACTCACCACAGGACAAAGTGTAGCAAGTTATTTGCTAATAATGGTCTGACCAACTGGCTTTTTACTAACCTTGTTAATTCTTAGAGTTGGGGGTTTTTTAGGGTGCCACCAGGAGAGGTTTGTTTGGCTTGCTTAGTCATAACTTATTGGTAAAACATACTCCACTTTCAGATTGCTTTTTCCAAGGCACACACACAGGAGACAGCTAAGCAAGCATAACTGACACAAATACATTCAATTCCACTGAAGCCAGTACAGAGCAGACTCTGCCTGGCTATGAGAAGAGATTAGGATGGAAAACTAGGCCCCTGACTTTAGAACAAACAAGATCACTTGACACTGCTTTAAGCGTATTCATCTTGAATCTCTTGAATCTATGTGGTGCTTAACTGTCAGGAACAAGAAGGTCTCAAAACCAGAATTATGAAAGAATTTGAAAAATTGGATATTGGGAAATGATATTTAGATTTGAAGAGCAGGAGTAAATTAAACTAATAAAATGCTGTCTGAACTCCCCCCCCGCCCCATGGCAGGGGCCTCACGAGAGCATTTGCAGAGTTCATAGTGAATATCCCACTGAACTGAAGAACAGAAATATTTACCTCCTGGTAAACACATCCAGGAGGGTTTTAATTACTCTGCTGACTGGCACCACCAGATATACTGTTAAAATATATGGAAAGGAAATCCAGTTACAATGTGGTTTTCCTTCAGATGTAAAATGCAACAAGTTAATTAAGATGTCATAGACAGTTACTCTTAATATTCTCAAACGCAAATAATTAACCTTTTTAACAGTCATACTATTTTGAGGTACCTACCATTTTAGGTTGGTGCTTACAGTTAATACAGTTACTATGAATTCTCAGATTAATGTCATAATTATTGAAATGTATCCACATCTGAAGAAAACACAACCATTAACACAGAAAATACTGTAGGCACTTTAAACTGAAATATGTTTGTTTCCACGGCAATGTTACCTCTTTTTGTGGTGTTATTCAAACTACTCCTAACTTACCTACCAAGAGGACAAACCACAACCAGACCGTGCCTTTCCTCAAGAAAGCCTTCCAATGACTGTCAGGTACAACATGCATTGCCTGTGGTGTTAGTAATCCTACCCAGCAGGAAACACACTGGGCACTGTTTTCCCAAGTTGTTGGGAAATTCCTCAGCCCATATTCTACCATTATGGAAATCCCTGTGGGTAGGTGTGGCAGAAGCCAAATTTTGTGTCAGTTAGCATAAAACCACCCAGATAGCTTATGCACAAAAGCTGATCCAGATATTTGAAAGCACAACAGGTGTCTGTGCCGGGGAAACTACCATCTGATAAGTTTCCATTGGTAAGAGTAAATACAGATATGGTGAGTGCAATTTTCCAAGATGAATGCCAGTGACCAAAGGGGAAAGATAGCTTGTCCTCAAAAACTTCAGTGGAGTTTCCTTTTCTGGTCAAGTGAAATAGGTCAACACAGTTCTCACACAGCAGGCAAATGTGTGACTGATCTCATGTAGGCAGGTGAGGTGCTGTGCTGTCAGTCAGTTCCATCAGGTAGGTCCTGCTTCTGCTTCTCAGGAATAAAGTAACTTTGTCCACAGCTTTACTCCTGCTTTCTCCAGATGGGTGCTGGTCTCCCAGGCCTTCCCCTGACAATCTGGAAAATGCAAATTAGATGCCTATGGGGGAGGAGCTGCTACTTTGCAGCTTCTGTAGAACCTTGAAATCTTCCTTTGATTCTTCAGAAGAAATGAAATGTAGATTGTTTCCTTGAAAAACAGGATCCACTGCTTTGGAAACAGCCCTTCATTCTTAGGTTCCTTTAAAGCTGAGGACATCAGACACCTAATAGGGTTAATCACACAAACCAATGGCAAGTCTCAACCTGAAGGCAGTTCTGGGTCTTGTGCATCTGCATTAAGTGATGCAGAGTAATTCCTGCCTAAGCACTGTTTCCACACGGCTTTACGAGTCTCTGTAAAGCTACACCAGATCCCTGCATCCCTACAGCACTGCCCAAGTGTGAAATCATGTGCTCAGCAGTCACACTGGATATCCCATGTTCTGCTCCCCACATTCTGGGATTCATCTCGCTACACACTCTAGGATACCAACCAGCAAGCATCTACCCCATTTCTCAGAGTTCCTTCTTCTTATTATTCTTGTTTCTCTTACTGCAGCTATTTTAACTGCAATATAAAGGAAAACCAAGGAACTATGGCTCAGTGCTGTAATGCAAACTGTGTGTATCAGTAAGGCCTCTGAACAACAGCCTCTTCTGTGCAGGAGAACCTTGACTGGCCATGCAGCAGCTCGCTGACCCCCGTTAGCCAGCAGCCAACCCGGCCTTCTGGCTTCTGTCACAGCCTAATGCCAACCTTCTGATTCATTCCTTGCACTCACGGAGCACAACAACAGGCAATGGGTCCCCTAATGTCTGCAGGGCAGCAATATGGTGACATGATTGCACAGACTGGGCTCTTCTTCATGGCAAAATGACTGCCAGATCTTCGAAATCAACTGAGATACAAACTAACTAAAGCTGTAGCCAAAGCACCTGGAACATCCACATTCTGGTTTTGTGACCACTGTTTGGGAAAGCTGCACAGGGAGCTAATTTGGAAAGGATTCAATAAGTGAGGAGCGGCCTATAGCCGGGCAGGTATCACAATGAACGCGGAGAGGCAGCAAACACCATCAGATGCAGCTGCTGTCACAGAGCCCAGGTTTCCTGCACTCTGCTGCAAAGGCACAGCTGAAGGACCACCACTCCCACTAATTAATTGGATTTGAACATTGTGGTGGTCAATGTCATTCAGAGAAAATGTATAATATAGCCCCATCACCTTGGACCACATCCATTACTTGCTGGGGCTCTCTGTTCAGCGCTGGGAATCCCTCCCTGCTCATGGTGACACCAGTTTTCCAGAATCTCTTTCACACTGTCAAGTCAGAAAGTACAGCTCTCATGGGTAAAGCCCTCCATTGATATCACAACTGCATCACCTAACAAAGACCTTACATAAAGGATTTCTTTTCTACGTCGGCATTTACTGAAGACTCAACAATCAGCACTGCTGTGTCAAAAATATGGAAGGAAATTGAAAAGAAATACAAGCAACTTTGGTTTCATTGGTATTTCCAGTTCCACTTGCGAAGGTGAGCTACTACAGTGGCGTGTTACTATCCTGCTCTACCAGTTACTCCTGGAAATGATGCTCCACCCAAAAGAGCTGTTTCAGCTAAATGTTCTGGGTAAGTTGTTGCTTTATTTCACGTTCCTGGTCCTTGTAGCCCTCCTCCTTCCTTGGCATTATAGCTGTGGCAACAAAAGCCTATAAAACAGGGCCAAGTACACCCACACATGCACTACTCTGTTCAAAGGAACAGATCTCCCTTTCTGTCACTGAAACTTGCTGCCCAAAAGCAGCTAAAATGGTGCTAGGGATCACACGGGGGATGCCACTGCTTCTTCTCCTCCCTGGCACTTCACTCTTCCTCCTGAGGCTCCCAGAAGCCAGGACAGCCACTCCCCAGACCACAGATGTTGGCAAATTCTTAACATAAACAGGTACTCTCCATGTGCTGTGGTGGTTTCACATGGAGAGCTGCACATGCAGTTTAATATATCCCTGCAGTATCAGGGTGGGTATCTCAGTGCTTTTCAGCTGACCTCCACGTGCAGGGCTCTCCTGTCCTGTTCTTGCAGATACCTTGGAACTGCGCAGGAAACTATTCCGGACCAAGCAGCTCCTGGTCTGGGATGTGGACACAGTTTGGAGCAGCAAAACACAGACGACATGTGGGGATGTGGGAAATGGCAAATACTGTTTAAAGGCATTCCATTATTTTTGCAAGGGTGTACGCTGAATTTAACAATGAAAGACATGAAAAAGAAGGATTGAAATGTGTCCTTTTGCTGTTAAAGAGATAAAAATAACTTTTCCTCTCTCACCTACCCTGCAGAGATTAGAAGATGGGATCTAAGTACTGCCAAGATAAGCAACCGAATCAAAACACCTTCCACCCATCTAATAACATTAATTTCCAGTACAGGAACTTTTCAGCCAGGTGACCTGGTGAAGGAAGCCATTTCCATCTACTTTTGTCAATGAAATGTGGATTGCCCACTCAAACCTCTGCTCTCCCCACAGCCACATTTCTCTCCTAAAGAAGTGGATGAAGAGACAGTAGATACTGGTGGGCTGCGTGATGCTACAGAGGTGCCAGATGTTATGCCAGCCATTTCTGTGCCTGGCCTCAACCTGTAAAAACCATTTTCACTTAGGCTTAAATATAGATTCAGCCAAATGATCAAACAGGGGGAAAGGATAAAATTATTGGCTACACAAGGATGCTGGCTTGCTCCATTTCCTAACTGCCAGACAAATAGTTGCCAAGGGTGGTTTACTTGCTAGTGCTCAGAACTGTATACACTGGGATGTTTTTTGTTGTTGTTAAAGATTCAGTGAAACTTTCACCGATACCAATGAACCAACAACTTCCCTTTGGCAATGCACAGTGAAATGCTACTTGTAACTGCAGTGGCATAATCCAAGGTGAAGTTCCTCCCTCTTTTTTGTATCTTCCCTCCCCCCAGGTAAAATCTCGAGAACCCACAGCAGACATGACGAGACAGATACAGCGCATTGCTGAAACTCTGAATCACGGCCTTGCCACTGAATCTACACCTTTATTGCAGGCACGAGGTCCTGTGTTTGAAGAGAAACAAACAAGAAGGATGCTGGTTCACGTTTCTCAGAGTTACAGCTTTTGTACTCCCATACCTGCTAAAGCAAACCAAACATCTGAAATTTCTCTGTACTTTAGTTCAGCTCCGAAAACAGAAAATAGAACCTTTTATTTGTGACACCACAGGCAGGGTAAGAAAAGAAAAGAAAAAAAAATTCAAGTTATCCTCCAAAAGATTTATTTTCCTGGAGTTGTGTTGCACACATCCAGCTAGACATTTCCAAACGCATTCCAAGACAGTCGCTCAGCTGCACTCATGCAGGCAATTTCACAGACTTTAACAGACAGGTAACATGCATGATGAGTAAAAGAAGCAGGGAACGAAGGGAGTGATGTAATTACAAATACACACAGCTGGCTAAAAACATTCTGAATATAATTAAGCTTTGAGACATTATGCCAGCCAAGATGCTAATAACTGTGAAAAAAAACAACAAAAAAAACCTGTGGGTGGTTTTCATACTTATCAAAATAAGGAACTGTTGAGAACCATTAATAATGTGGGTAAATGCTGTCTAAGCTTCCCACACTCAACCCTGCCAATAAGTGCAACAATCCTGCTATTCCAGTCTGGAGCTCCTCCAGAGCAGAGATATTTACTCAAGTTACATTGTGAACTTGCTCTGCAACAAGTTAAACATAAAAAGATCAATATGTAACAACAATTTTTATCTGTTAGGCTTGCCTCGACTGAGATGTTAAGCACTTTTACATGAACCCACATTAAACTTGAGCATAAAGGATATTCCTAAAGCCAAGTTAACATTTTCACAGACAAGTGTAGAGGAAGAGTGCACAAAGAGGCTTTGAGAAGCCGTGGTTTAATAATAATTGCTATGAACCGTGGGAGACCCTATGCTTGAGAAATTGCAGAAACTGTTTTCATTGATTACTTTTCAAACATTTCACAAACTCAAAAGACTAAAGAAACTGGACACAAGCACCTTCTGCACCACTGCCAGAAGAGTTCATCTGTGCCTCTCACAGGTTACTGGTACTCGTAATTAACAGCAACACTTTGCCTCCCAACTAACATACCATTTCTTAAGAGCAGATGGAGTTGTGTTCTTATTTAAGTAAATAAATAATGAAAAATTCCTGAAAACATTGTCTTGAGACACTGCCTAGTCCAAAAATTTAACATGAGTGAATCCTAAAAACTTCAATATATTCATCCAACAGATTTGTGTAAAGAGTGTTTCACTGACCTTCAAAGTCCACATCCCCAACTAATTTGGTTTTTCCTGTAAGAGGATCATGGATATGGTTGATTCCTACGTCAATCACAGCTGCACCTTCTTTGACCATATCAGTTGTAATCAACTTTGGGATACCTGGAATCATCAACACATGTTTTATTACCCTGGCCAGGTAGTCTGAAGTTATCAATTTTGAATGATATCAAGGGATGTGCATGCACAGCTATGCATGCACAAAATAGAATTCTTTCAGTTGAATACCTCTTGATACACCCCACACTGATAACAACTATTCCTCAATTGCACACAGTTTGTAACTACTACTACTACAGAAAAGAGGGAAAGAAAAAAATAACAAACCCACAAAAAACATCCCACCAAAATTTGTGCCATGGGATTGGTTTTGGTTCAAGAAACACACTCAACCAATTTTGACTGCTATGGTAATCCCAGCATACAGCGCTGACCTTCCAGAGAGGACAAAACATCATTTCTTGCTATTTACAGCAATCTGGGAGACCTCTGCACTTGACCAGAGAGTACCAGCCTGGGCTCTGCACACCTTGTATGTAGGTTGCATCTACATCGCATCTCTGTGGTGTCCTGGGGTAAGTGTTCTTTGCTATTAAGAAATTCCAGCTAAAACAGCCACAACAAGCCATCTCAGCTTTTTCATATGCACTCTACTTCTTCAGCACGTTTAAATATGAAGCATCTTGATATTCATCACAAATATGTGCTTCAGTCAGGACCCAGAAAACCTAAAAGGTCACTTCAAAATCTAGATAATGAAATGTATTCCTGGCCATATGACTCCTGTCAGGAATTTCTTCCCTACCATGCAACCTCCAACTTTAAGCAATGGGAATTTCCAAACTAAAAATTACAATTCACCTTGCTTCATGAGCAATTCCATCAGTTTTTGTTCTGAGAGGGATATTAGAGTATCTCCAAAAAGGGAGTCTGAACTCCCCTCCCCTCATCAAAGCAGCTTTCTCTCAGGTGGGGAAAAGGCAAAAAGGAAAAGAAACCAAATCCATACGATTTGAAACTGTAGTTTTACTGGAAGGAAGTGCTGGTGTACCAGGCTCTGGCTCCATGTGCAGGGTTGGAGCACAGCCACTCAGACATTTGGATCCAGGCAACACCAGAACACTCCCTGCTCTCCATTTCTCACTCCCCCAGAAGACAGCCGCTTGAAACCGTGCTTCTCATGTTGAGCAAGCCAAGATGGCAAACTCCTTCCTAGCCCATTTGATAATATCTGACTGCATCTCCTTCATCCCCTCTGATGTAATCCATGGCAACCTGGCTGGTAATTGGATAATGCCTCAGCCTTATGGGGGTAAATGATCTGTGTGTGATAGGGCTGGAAGCATATTAACGGAAGCTGCACAGTTACACCCTTTGTAAAAGGGTTTGATAATAAGCCAAATACTTAATGGCAACAAATGAACTAACCCCCAAACCAAATGAGCGTATCTATTTACTTAAGCCTACTTTACATACCAAGTCGGAAGGGATAAACATTAGAGCAGCTTTTCCTAAAATGCACTGACTGAAGAATATGGGAAAGCCTTTCGTTGGCAATTTTTGTAGAAAATGATAAATCACATTTTAAATAAAGGAAAAACAAGGCCGTACCAAATCTGAGTTTAGGTGCAAGGACTGTGAAACAGCCAATTTCTACAAAAGCTAACCAGAATAAAGGGTCTGATTAACCAGCACTTCCTACACAAGAGGACCACCGATGAGCACAAGCAGTGCAAGCAGAAGTTCATCTGGCAGTTGGAAAAGTCATTACTTTTTCTCTTTACTCCCTCTCCAAACGTAGCAGGCAGATGAGTCCTGTTTCTCTCAGCAGACTGGAAAAGCCCAGAGAGCAGGAGCAGCAAGCTGACTGGCTCAAGAGTCCTGCTGCTTCCATCACTGCCTTGCCTGTCCTGTGGTGGCTCTAGGGGCACTGCTGGGTAAAGCCGCACAGGCAGGGAGAGCAGGCCAAGATGGGAAATGTCGTGGTGGGATACAAAGTGTCAGGTGTGCTTAACAGGACCCACCGTGCTTTGGATAGAAATCCAAAAGCTGTGCAGTATTGAAAGAGATTTTAGGGAGGGGTAGGCTGGACGAGAGCAGCATTGTTGGAACTTAAGGTGCAAGGAGTTGGGTAGGAACAAGAAGGAAGGAATAAACTGCATGGATAGTTACAATCCAAGTAAGCAGGAACACTGCTGCCCCAGGCCTGGGGGCAAATGAGAGACAGCACACAGAGATGGATCTTCTCACACCCAGGAGTAACAGAGCAAAGAAGCACCTGGTTTGAAGTATTACCAAAACCATGAATGCAAGTGAACAGAAAAGCACTCAGAGGTGGAGCACCAGATCAGAAGAGACTCACTGCAACAAGTCACTGATCAGAAGCAGGGATGCAGATGGCTCTCGTAAAAGTACCACGGAGGGAAGGGAATCTTGGTCTTCCATGCAGGCACATGCAAAAAAACTCTTTTCCATTTGCACATCTTCTGCAGTGGCCTGTAAAAGCAGCTGTTCCAACCTGGCAGGGTCCAAGTTACCTTTTTTGCAACACTCACTGAACAGGGCACCCATTTCCGGGGAGTGTGTGATCCCAGAGGTACAATGTGCACAGTTCTCATGTAACAAAAGGAAGCTTGGAGTGATTCCACCTTTCCAAAGCGCAGCCTTCCCCAGAGCACCCACTGGGGCAGGGCTGTTTGCACAACCTAGCCCCAGGTTTTTTCATCATTCCAAGTATATCTCAAGTGGTGTAATGAGTGTTGTATCACACTGCTGTTACAAATGACACAAGGAAAGTAATGTGAAAGGTAAACATGGCTGAATTGCTACTGGACCGTTTAACTCCAAACAGTGACAGTGACAAACCATGTTCAGCACAAAAATCAGAAGCGATGATTAAATTGGGAGCAGTGAATTTGGATGAAAAGTTACTGGTTTATTTCCAGTTAACATTTTTATTGTTATCTTTTATTCACAGTGGTGAATTCTGGTCAGGCCCACAATTGAACAATTAGATGTGGGACAAATAAGTTGTTTCTTGCTCCTGGCCTGCCTTAGGAAAGAGGCAGCGAAGTTAAACCCTGAAGGAAAGAACATCTCCCTTCAACAGAAAGTGGCAAGCTTTAGACAGGTACCTGTCTGTCTTCATCTAGAAAATAGATAAGGAAGTCTTGGATCTTGAGGATGAGAAAGAGCGGGAGAGAGAGCAGAAGAGAGGACAGACACTGTCCTCTTGTAGTCTTACAAAATGATACTAGAGAAGGATGATATCCCTGAGCTGCAAGGGGACCCGGAATTTTACCAAGGTTATAGTAAGTTGGGTTGTTCAATTTTTTTGAAGTTAATTTGCATTTCTCCTTGTAATACCTGTAAACAAATAACGAAGGCTGCTCAGAAGCAGAGTTCCGCTTGTTTCTTTGGGACAGATTAGTTAACCTCCAAGTATTTCAGTTTACACTGCTTTAAGAGTATAGACACTGAACTTTCAGCCCCCTTCCTCTAGGCGATTGCCATTCTCTTTCTCTTGGCACAATCATTGCAAAAGAGAAAAAACCCAGCCATTAATAACATAGGTTACCCAAACCTCCAGTTAATTTGGCAAGGTTGGCCTTAATTCTAACAGCGGGGGAATGATACCGTGGTTTTATGAATGCAGCCTCCAGCTGATTGAAAGAAACCCTCCTGTCAAAATTTAAATTACTCATGATTTTTCCATGGCACAAAGAATGTTTTAATTTACATAATTATACCTGTATAAACTATGCACTGACTGGTTCCCAATCTTGAGTTCACTCTGAAGTCTCCCTAAGGGAAAGGTGTCCCATGTGACAAGAAACAGTTTATGAGTCTGCAAATGTGAAGGGCAAGAACAAAGAGCCAAATCACTTGCTCTTCCTACAATGAGAAGTTCTACCCACTGCAACACCCTCAGCGTGCACCAGCACTGATTTATTCAATGAGACGTGGAACAGCCAGTGCCACAGACACAGACTGCCAAGTCTTCTTTTTAGGTCTGAAATGCTGCAATTGGAGTATTAACAACAGGTATTACCTGCAGCAACTATTACTATGTCAGCAAGCTGCGTGTGGATCTTGAGCTGCTCTCTTGGGGTGTATCTGTGAGTAATGGTCACTGTAGCATCACCTGAAATGGAAGAGAAAAACAATTAATTGCCAGATATGAAATGCTATAAAAAGTACAGCATTTACTTTCAGGTGCAAATTACTTACTTTGGTACATTAACAACAGCATAGGTGATCAGTTTTGTCTTGGGATGTGACTTTTAAATCAGCATTGGCAGAACACTCACAACACTTGCTGCTCACACATACGAAAAAACATTTGTTCTTAAAAATTCTCCCAGAATAAATTCATTTATATACTGTGGACTGAATTCCCTTCCGTGGGAAGGGAAGCCCTTCCATGGCTTCATTATGTTCAGTGGAAGCCCACAAAGCAAACCCAGCACGGAATCCAGTGCCAGTTTGCACAGGGTGCCACACGACTCAGTTGTTTGCCACACAGGAGAGCTTCAATACAAGACCACCAGTAGAAGTACAAGAAGCACACACCCTTTTGCTCCTGTGGACACACACATTCCTTGGCAAGAGCTACGAATAAACCCTCCCAGTGAGACAGGAAAAACCCTTGAGCTGTTGGATGGAGATACTGAGGAGAGACCACAAGACACACAGCTATGGAGAGAGGGTCTGAAGTCTCCTACTGCATCCAACAGCAGGTGTGGCACTCCCTTGAGGACTGCCCAAGCAAGCAGCAAAGAGAACAGCTCTCAAAAGAAGACTCCTCACAGTCCTCTCTGCAATTATTTGTACTGCACAGTGTTCAGGTGTTACATACCTCCATCTCTGCCATCCACTCATCACAGACACCTAGGCCATGTTATTTGCAGTTAAACTAAAACCTTTTGCCTTCTCAGATACTACCATCACATCTGCTTCCTCCGGAATGTGTCTGACTGATCTAATCTGTGCCTCTCGTCTTATAGACTCTCTCAGGCATCTCATCGTCAACCTTTCTGTGCTCTGGCTTCTCTGCTCTTTCCCCTCACCTTTTATCCCACTTCTTCAGGCTCTACAGTGCACATCATCTCCCCAAAGACAAGCAGATCAAGACATTTGCAGATAATGAAAACAGAAAAGTACAGGCTCAAAAAAAAAAAAAAATAGAGGAGTCTTCTGATACCTGCTTTAAGCAAAAGAAGTATGCCTTGCCCAAAATCACAATCATTACTCAGCAGAAATGTTGAGAAAAACCAATGGATAAAATCCAAAGTTACAAGGTTATCTCTGAGGAATAAAATTGGTGCCAATTTGCCTCTATGATTTTAGTGAGCAATGTGTCTGTAGCCAGCTCCTGGAACCAAGTAATTGCTTTCACTACCAAAGAGGAAAGGAGAAAAAAGAGAAAAAAAAAAAAAAGCCCCTACCTTGAGAATAGCAGTCCAGAAGCTTACAGACACCTCAGAAAGGGGAGGTTTTCCATTTATTTGTGACCATGCCCAAACAGAAAATAAACAACTATTTTTACACTGCTACTTCTGCTGAAAGAAGAGGAATATATTTAACAATTAAGATTCCACACCATATTCCCAAGTCAATTCCCCTAGCTTGCAAAACAGAGACAGTCTCTTGACCTGCCTACACCAAACATTATTTATTTTGGAAGGGGTTCAAAAAGATCTTCCATCTGATCAGATATTGCCACCTGCAGGACATGAGTGTATGTACACATGAAACACCACAAATTAAGACACTCCCCAACTTTAATTTTTGTTCATAATCTATAAAGAAAACCAACCAAAACCTACAACAAAAACAAAAAAATAGAAATAGTACCATACACACACACCCCTTGCATCATTTCTCAATAGAAAATATTTAATCAAATCAGCCCAGTTGCTGAAAAAACTCTTTCTTGACTGATAACCTGAGAAAGTTCTTTGCCTGCATTTCATTGTAGGTCTCCTCTGGTCCCTCCTGAGTTAAAAAAAAAAAAGCTGAAACCGTGGCCTAGCCTGCCTGCCTGCCTGCCTTTCCACATGCCATCCATGGCTGCTCTCTTGCTGCTCACTGCAGAAGCAGAAATTAAACCCAAGTGCAGAATATGAACCAGATCTTCCAAGAAAGCCCCATCTGTGAATCAGGGAGGAAAACTCCACCAAATCACCCCAAATACAGAAGTATTTATCATCATGTACACAGCATATACATATACTCTTAATGTCAGCTCTTTATCAGAGAAGTACACATTCTTTTGTTTTCTCATTGCCAGCTGCTTTATACTGTGTGCCAACAGTTAGCAGACTGGAAAACTAGAAAACTACCTGAGAAATAAATCCATTTCTTCAGATTAGGCAAAGATAATTTAAAGATGAGTTAACTCTTTCTGTATCTAGGCTCCAGTGTCAGTAAGGGACTGTATGAACATTCTTCTGTCCCTACACCAAACATGTGACATACTCAGAACCACTGGCAATGCCAGCAAGCAGGGTTGCCAGGGGAGTTATCTGACATGTCAGAAGCCAGAACACTGGCAGGAGACCACGAAGCACCACAAAAATCTCATGGGCAGGCCTCCCCAAACAAGCTGCACTACCAGACAGTCAAACAGGAACTAGGAACCTAGGATACAAGACAAAACACCTGAGCCATGCATCCAATCAACTCAGAAGCTGGAAGCAGCAAACAGTACTTAGTTACAGCTAAAAACTGCCCATGCAGCTGCTGAGGGTTTGGCAACAAGCTGCAGAAAGCATCACGGGTCACTAGGTCTCCTTATTCCCATGTGGGAAACGTGTAAGTAGTTTGTAATGTGACTTTGTGTTGTACCACACCTACTTCAAGCATCAGCTGCATTGCCAGTAACAGATGTCACCCAATATTTGCAGCAAATGGCAAAAATGCTACTAATTTTCGTGGGAATGAGGATGAGACCAGAACTATGCACCGATGGTAATTACCATTCAAGCACTGAGAGAAGTTCCAAATAGCAACTTTCCCACAGAGGCTGAAAAACCAACTCTATGATTAGTATAAAGCTTTTAGTGTTTTATTATATTAATAACAGATTCCACTCTGCTCCAATTAAATAGGCCTGAGATTAAATGTCCATGTTTACCTCATTTGTGCACACCACCATGGCAGTTCTCTAACATCAACATGAGGTTGCAAAAGGGCAGCATTCTATCCAAATTATATTTGTTTTAATTTCTACAGCACAATTACAGCAGCACATGTAGGCTTCTGTAATTAGAATTACTTAAAAATATTTCCACCACAACACCCAGTTTCCAGGGGGACATAAACTGCACTGCAGGGAGTAATCACAGAGTTCATGCTGAGAAGTTCCTCGGTTGTCATTTGTGTATTTTCATAAACAACACCTCACTGACATGGCACAACACAAGGGTCATGCCACACCTTCATTTTATTCACACATAAATGTAAATTGTGTGTATATGGGTACATATGTGTACCCGTGTGCTCACCTGTGTGTGACAAATGAAATGAGGATAAGGCGTATAAACAGCTACACTGTATAAACGCCACCCGAGCCTCTGCAGCCCTTCAAGGCCTCGCTGCCAGTATTACCCTCAAGGATCAGTTGAAATAGTAGCTGTTTCAAATGGAGGAGGAAGTGATGACTTAGTACCAGAAAAAGTCAAGTCCAGAAACTGCTCTCCTGAGAATAAGTCAGGAAATGTGTTAGCAAATTTAATTTCTTGGTCTGGTTGCAAGTATTGACAGGAGTGGAAAGCTTTCTCTTTAGTCAGCTTTATTTTCAGGACTGCGCAAATGGAAACATTGGGACAACACTCCTGGACTTACCTCCAGGCCGTGCATGCTCTCCATCAGTATGTAAAAGCATTGAAATAGGCATTCCAACATTTTTAGATCTTCCAGCGACAAGAACATTTTTTCCAAATGTTTGTATTCCTTGTAGGAAAAAGAAAGCATTAAAAAATTATATTCCACTATTTTGACACACCTAAACCCTTCCTCTCAATCTCCAGAACTATTTGTTGCTGTAGACTGCTGACATCAACACGACATGAAAATCCCCAAGGCTGAATTTGAGGGATGAATCCACAAAACAACTTTCAACTTTCACCTCGGAGAAAGAAAACTGACAACTCATTCAGGTTATCTGAATCACCCTTAGCAAGCACTTAATTTCCTTGCTCCAGCCACAAAGGGAAGCACTTACGCCTACCAATAAGAACATGTACATTCTAAACAAAAAATTACAACTATTGAACACATATGCATTTTTTCCCCTTCCAGTACTGAATTAAGTGCTCCCATTTTTGTTCTTGTATTTATCCCCTTCTCCACAAGAACTTACACACTCAAATCTTCTATTTGACAAATAATTGTGTCAACCACAGCCCAGAAAACTTCCTGCAAAACCATAAAATTCAGAAAGTTACTGAAGTGTTCCACCAAGTACTACTGGTGGAGGAACTTAATTAATAGTTGTGCTAATGGCACAAGAGCCCATCTATCTATCTACTTGGCAACTCCTTACTATTCAGATTAGTACTCTGAATGTTTGTTCTCCAATCAGCCCAATGCATTCAGATAACCTAGAGCCTTTTAGCTGACACCTGAGTTAACCCTTTGCTCGTCTCCCAGGACAGGAAGTGTCAGAACAGGTGAGTCTCTTACCCGTCCGTTTTATGATTTCCCAGACGGCAGCGGCAGTGGCAGGGATGATGGCGGGCTGGTCGAGACACAGACGTCCAACGTTCATGATGTGGAACCCATCCACATCCTTCTCGGGGACGATGGCGTTGCAGACTGTCCGCTCATCTATGTGATCTAGGAGACACACAGCTCTCACCTACGGCTCCTTCACTTCTCAGGGGCCATCAGCACCACCACAGTCATTACACACACAGGCACACAGCCTGGATCCAGCCACGGTAAGTAACTACTGCTCTGGATTGAACAAACTGCACTCCCCCTAAAGGCAATTTCACCTTTTCAAGCAGCTTACTGAAAAGGCATTTGTCACGTGGTAATGCAACAGATTCTGTCAAAATACGAGAGCCCAGTACTCAGCGGAGAATGAGGACAGTAACTACAGGATGAAATGTTTAAGCAAGTCACGTCAGAGTCACTTCTGCAGTCTGGAGGTCTTAAACATGAAGTGGCTCAAAAACCCCAACAAACCACAGCAGAACAGTTACACGCATTTTTCTGGTTTCTAAGCCCACAGAGGATACATGAGCTAATTTTTAAACAAATTCATGGAAATCTCAAGCTGAAATAACTTTGCAGGTCTAGCTTTCCTTTTCCAGCAATACTATGTTTTAGTCAGCTGTTAATCAGTAGGACCAAAACAGATCTGACTTCATTAGAAAACTGAGAATACACAAAACTGCTTGATATTGGCGAACTCAGAACACTGGATATGGCTTAAATGGCACACAATTTCATATTCATATCTATTCATAGTGAATATTTTTCATATGCACTAATGATACAGGACAACTCTGCAACTGCTTAAAGCTTATGCTGCATAAACATTAGTACTGATTATGAAGAAATGTGTTCACCAGACCTTTCTCTAGAGTAACAAACCCAAGCATAAACCTGGAGTACATAACAGCCCAGAGGAACAGCTCCACAAAACATCCCATAATGACCCAAAAGGCAAACTGTGTTTAACGACTGACTATGGCTGAGAGACTCAAAATGGTGGTGACTGACCCATGTCCCTGCCCCAAAATGGCGGTGACTGACCCATGTCCCTGCCCCAAAATGACAGTGACTGACCCATGTCCCTGCCCCAAAATGACAGTGACTGACCCATGTCCCTGCCCCAAAATGGCGGTGACTGACCCATGTCCTTACCCAAAATGGCGGTGACTGACCCATGTCCTCACCCAAAATGGCGGTGACTGACCCATGTCCCTGCCCCAAAATGGCCGTGACTGACCCATGTCCTTACCCAAAATGGTGGTGACTGACCCATGTCCTTACCCAAAATGGCGGTGACTGACCCATGTCCCTGCCCCAAAATGGCGGTGACTGACCCATGTCCTTACCCAAAATGACAGTGACTGACCCATGTCCCTGCCCCAAAATGGCGGTGACTGACCCATGTCCCTGCCCCAAAATGGCCGTGACTGACCCATGTCCTTACCCAAAATGGCGGTGACTGACCCATGTCCCTGCCCCAAAATGACAGTGACTGACCCATGTCCTCACCCAAAATGGCGGTGACTGACCCATGTCCCTGCCCCAAAATGGCGGTGACTGACCCATGTCCTTACCCAAAATGGCGGTGACTGACCCATGTCCTCACCCAAAATGGCGGTGACTGACCCATGTCCCTGCCCCAAAATGGCGGTGACTGACCCATGTCCTTACCCAAAATGACAGTGACTGACCCATGTCCCTGCCCCAAAATGACAGTGACTGACCCATGTCCTTACCCGAAATGGCGGTGACTGACCCGTGTCCTTACCCAAAATGACAGTGACTGACCCATGTCCTTACCCAAAATGACAGTGACTGACCCATGTCCCTGCCCCAAAATGACAGTGACTGACCCATGTGCTGTGTTAACCCTGAGCTGTTGAAAGGTTTTGTCCGGGAGAAAGTCAAGCTGACCCCCAGAGTGGGTAAATGGGGAGGGAGCCACTGCCCCTCTCTGGGTTAATGACCAGTTTGTTACCGAACCCCCCGAGAATTTGGCTGCTTCTCCCGAGCACCAGTAAGAGTGAACCAAAGTACTTTCCCCTAAACCTGACAAGTGGTCTGGGGCTTTAAAAATTTCAACTCAGAGCATTTCCTTTTTGCACCTTTTACATCACCCATTCTAGCCACAACCTGAACAGAACCCTGCAACTGTGTGGAAAGATATCCCAGAGTCCAAGACAGAGAGCACTACAGGAGGTTTAAAAAAACAGATGAAGGAAAATGAGTGTCAATAAGGAAACTCAGATGTTGCCAGTAAAATATTTTAGAGACATAAAGAAGATGTTTTAATTTAGTATGTTTTTGTGGGTTTGCATTAAAAGGAGCTAGATAATTAAACGATAAGCATGTAATAGAACTTAAACCATGGTAATCTCCTGTTAAAAGACTTCCAGTTGAAAAACCCCTAAAGTTAAACCAGGCTGCTATGATTTACAATTTAATTCTCCATTTTTTGATGAGAGGAAGCTTCCTTCTGAATCCTAACAAGAAAATTCTGCAGAAATTAAGATACTGAGTGCATTGATGAGTCTCTTAGAACTGAAACCTGCCTCACAGAGACTGAAAGCAGCCATAACCTTGTTTTTATGTAAACTTGGGGATTAAAAACAAAACAAAACAAACCCAACCCAATAAATTTTAAGTAACCTCTTAAATGGCTTTTGAAAAAAGAACTTGTCACCCTTAGGCAAGTCAGCTGTTCATCCAATACAAACCTGGCAGCCACGCTTTTCCTTGAGCCTGGGATGAGCGGAACACTGCTCTGAAAAACACCCCCTCCACACTGTCTGTCTTTAGCTTCCCAGATAATAAATACAATTATATAAAAGGAACAAATAAAAATAATGCTTTTTTTTGAGTGTGGGTATTTTCCACACTCAAAACTGACTTGCAGAATTTCAGGACAGGGTTTCCAGTACTGGGAAGAAATGCAGCTGCACAGCTGGGGACAAGTGAGCTGCAGGCCTGAGAGGAGGATGTGGACGCTTTCCTTCTCCTTCAGGGACGCTTTCAAAACACTGTCCTGGGCAGGCCACCCCCAAACCAACAAACCAATTGACTCAAACTGCAGGGACAGTCACTACGTTATTTAATGAGCAGGTTCTGTTTGCCCCAAGAAATGCATTTGCTCCCACATGACTTCCTTAGTTCCAGAGGAACAAAATAATTTCTTAATTATCTTATTGTCAGTCTCATTAAACATCAACTGATACCTGTACAAATTTCCTTGCTGTCATTCCAAGCCACTCTGCAGGCCCAGTACCTTTCTGCACTCCTCCTCTCCCTTGTTTGCTAAACTTAAAGGACTACACTGGGCATCACTTGGCAAGCATTTGCACACAGACAAACTCCTGTTTACACAACAACTGCCTCTAGTGCTGGCACTTGAGAAATAAAGACTGGTTTTCAAAAGGGAAGACGAATGAAAATAACAACATAGCTCAAAGGGGATTTGGAAAAAATACTGTACGGATTTTCATCTTCTGTCTCCAATAGATTAACATTTCATAGCCATCTCCCAGGCAATTCAAACTAAGATACAGAAACTCTCCAGAAAACTGACACAAGTAATGCACTCAAAAGGTGCACAGAAAAGAAGTTCTCCTCAGGCAAAGATGACAATCCTCAAAGTTAAGTTGCCTCGGCTCACAGCAGTGCAACAGAACAAAGCTATCTCTGATTCCATTTTTAGCCCAATGTTGATCAAAAGTCACACCTTTACTGTAAAAAAGCCCCAAACCCCAAACAACCTCAATTCTGGACTAAGTAGCCTCCACTGATAAAGTTTTCACAACTTCTAGCCTTTCCCTCCTTCCATTATAAGGCAAATAAAAAGTAAAAAAAAATTTGGAAAGTGAGCTAACTTAGCTTTTGGCCCTTTAGTTTATTAAGACCCTCTGAGGAAAAAAAAAATCAGTTATCTGAGTTACGGTTGACATCTGTTATGGAAGAAGTTACTGAATATTTCCAGTTCATGACAAATTGCACATTTAACTTGACTATACAGACACTGCAATATTGACCAAGTTCTGTTATTGGCAGAATTGCTCTAAGGCTTTTCCTAACACAAGCAGCAACCATACTTGTCTGATAGGCTGGATGGAGGCTAATCAGTCTCCATGTAGTTATCATGACAGATGTGTCACAGTTCTTTAGAGGAACCTTCAACCAATTTTAGGACTAATCCTTATTTAAGGATTTCAGCATTTCAGTGTAGAAGCATCAAACATTTCAACTGACACAGCTAGAATTATCTTCAGGCTTTTTTTCTTTTCTCATGTTGACCGGGTTTAAATTCATTACATTTCAAGACTAAAAGAAGTTCTGAACCGTGCACTGATGAAGGCAGGCAGCTCAAGAGCAGACTGTAGTGACCCAATACCCTCCTCATAAACTACAAATGCATTTCTGCAAGGGGCACCAAACCATTTCCCTGAGTACCCTCACCAGTAAGACACGTGACACATGACACCTCTCATTTTTTGGGAACACAGCACTGGACTGGGAGTCCAGTGCACAAGCCTGCTTCCTTTGCTAAAGGCTTCAGACAGGATGATTTCCACCCCTAGGCTGCCAATGCTCCATCTTTTGCAGTTCCCATCGCTGCAATGAAACTCTGCTCATTGCTGCTGCTAATTAATCTCTCTTGGTGGGAGAGATGTTCTTTCAAGGGAAACCGAACCACATTCCACCAGCTCCTACCTTGCAGGCCAGGGTGTGGCTCCTTACTTGTGTTATACTTCCACCTTGTGGCAAATGTATTTCCATACACAGCCCATTTCAGGCAGCTCTCATGTACCACCAAGCGCAAACCCTCCCCATCATGGGCGCTGCTGTTCATTACAAACACAACCAAAGCATTCTTGCCTCCATAACTCTCAGCACCTGCCCCAGTTTTGCTGTTTTAGAGACAGGAGTTTCAGTTTAGTTCTTTTTGAATTTGCAAGTTTTATCACTGCAAAAATACCACTTTGCCAGCTACTCCCTAGTGATATTTTAGGGAGATTTTATCACAAATTAGGAGAAGGTAAATAAAAAAAATGAAAATTTAGTCAAGGCTTTTAGGATCTCTACACAAAGTTCACCCGGAACATTAAGGCCAACAAAGAAAACATAAACAAACGTTTAAGGCAAAATCTGGAATCACTAGAAGAAAGGCTATAGCATCATCTGCTACATAGCATAATTTTGCATGACACAGGGGATGAAAGCATGGAACTCAAGGCAAACCAGTGCAACATGCTAAAAAAATAAAGATAATTAAACTGGATAAATTATGTAACATGCTTTGAAACACCACACTGACTAATCATTAAAAAGGTGAGTTTTACATATGAAATTATTCTCAGGTTTTGGTTTTTTTTTTTCTGTAAAATGAACTGCACATTCAACAACAACAACAAAATCTCAGCTAACCTTTCATGTCCTCTTTCAAGAGTTTCTTATGTCCCTAAGGTACACTTGCAGCCCAGAACTATTAAACTCTTTCCCCTTACATGGAGTGTATATGAGGAGTAGAACAAAGGTGTCACATACCTGGGAGAGGTAGCTGAACTAATAAACCACTAACTCTTGGATCCTTGTTGAGTTTTACCGTCATATCCAAGAGCTCTTCCTGTGAAATGTCTTTAGGTCTCAGTATGATCTCACTAGAAATGCCTGATAAAAACAAAAAACAGAAGACATGTCAGAATGAGGAAACTGAGTGGTGTGCAGCTTAGTCAAAAACCCTGTCAGATTCTTAACAACTGTTTCCAAAGACCATTTTGAGATTCAAAGTGAAACTCACACCTCCCATTCAAATTAAAACTACTTTCTTCACACATCCATGCAATTCCTTAGGTCCATCAGAGAAAACATGGAAGAAATGGATGCAAAATTTAATTAAGGCACTGAGGGGATTCCTCCTGCTTTATTTCTTTCTTTTTAAATACGAGTATCGTGGGCTTACTAAAGGAATATTTATATGACGCACCCACAGCGGCAGCTGCTTTTATCTTGTTCCTGACATAGATGTGACTGGCTGGATTGTCTCCGACCAATATGACAGTGAGGTGAGGCCTCTGGTTCCCAGCAGACATCCACGACTGCACGTCCCTTCGGACTTCTTCCAAGACCTGGTGAGCAAGCTTTGTCCCTGAGATAACGGTTGCTTCGTCACTATAAAAAGAGAGACAACATTTAGGTCTAAAACTTCAGCAGGAGGAGGACACCTTTAAGTGCATGATCTGCCATTTTAAACACTGCCACGTTTTGAGTCATGTGCTGGCATTTTTAGGTTTTACTGGTATAAGGAAAGTTACCCACGTCCCTCCTCCAACTTCCTTAAACATGGATTTGACATGGGATTATTTACACTATTTTTTGTTCAAGCCTCAATGATATGTTTCTCATATTTCATGGCTGCTGGGAAGAGAGTCAGTAAATAGCATTTCTCACATCTGTAAAATACAAAACTAGCAAATACTAAAATAGGTTGAGGGCTCTTAGGTTTAGAATCTAAATAGTTTAAGCCCTTTGATGGAAATATCATACAAAAACTGCATGAACAAATAAAGCATCACCTGTACAGAAAGCTTACACTGCAGCAAGTTATTCAAGACACTGATACTAAGTCATGATTTATTATTATTATTATTATTATTATTGTAAATTTTATACACATTAAAACATTGACCAGGTGTTGGTCAATGACAGGTTTAATGATAGATTTGTGACAGATTTCATGACTCAGTTAAATGACAGATTTAATAGGTGTTACTGCACCATCCTGCTCCACTGTTATCCCACCCATGGATGCTCTTACTCTGAACCCAGCATGGATTTACAACAGAAAATTCTTCTTGTTTATGAATCTGATGACTTGCAGGACATGACAGAAACAAGGATCTGCACTGCTATTTTAGATCAATCTGTACTCTAAAAGCCAGAGATCATATCAAGCATCACAACAGGACATGTCCCACGCCCCATAAAAACCTCTGGAAAATTATTAGTGCAGGAACATCTGTGTTCTGCAGAACTGGAAAGAACAGTTACTAGCAGTGCACAACAGGATTAGGACATGCACTGGTCCAGAAATACAGCTGTTTCTCCCACAACTGGCAGAACCAATTCTCAATACACCAAACAACCAAGGGGTCAGATGGTTATTTCAATGGCTGTTCAGCTCACTCATCTTTTCATTCTTGAAATCACAAAGGTAGTGCTTTCAGCATTGCCACTTGTGATCTGCTGCATCTCTTCAGTCAGCTTTCAGCCCAGTCTTAAGACAATTACATATAAATGAAAAGGGTCACAAGCAGGAGCTCAGACAGACCTTCTCATGCACACCCAGGCAAGAGCTCAGAGCTGCAGTGCTGCAAAACCAACACCAGAATCCCTTTGCAGACAGTGCAATAAATTAAACGCAGGGAGTGATCACTGCCAGGACACTGATCCCCACGGCACCAAAGCACGCCTTGTCTGCCACCAAAAGATGACTCTCTACAGTAATTCTGTATAAATCCACTGACAGGCTCTTTAAGGTACCAGGGGCAAGCAAGCGTGTACTCACAGATTCCCCTCTGGGAGAGGGCAGGAAAGTCACACCGCAAGGGCTACTTCAATTTCATGGGCACCGCTTAAATCCCCGGTCGATCACCGGGCCGGGGCTACGGCCCGGTCACCGCCCGCTCTCCCGCTGGTTCTTCCCCGTTTCCCCGGGAAGAACCGCGGAACCCAGCGGGGATCCAAGAGCATCCGCCCCGAAGGGCGATCGCGGGGGACCCGAGCCCGCTGATCCCTCAGACGGTTCGCGCCCTTTGGGCCCGCCGCGCCACGAGGGGTACGAGGATGAGGAGGAGGATGAGAAGGAGGGAGGAGGAGAATGAAGAAGGAAAAGATCCGACCGGCGCAAGGTACCTGGCGGCGCTGCGAGGGGAGCTGCTAGTGCTGCGAGCGAGGGTTCGCCACCGCCTCAGGGGTGCCCAGCCCGGGCGCAGCAGCGCGGCAGAGGAGGAGGAGGCGGAGAAGGCTCCGCTGGCCGCCGCCATTTCCGTCGGTCCCCACGAACGGAAGCGCCGCCGCAACCAAGCGACGAGCGGAGGAGGCGGGACCTCTGCCGGCACCGGGACCGCGGCGGGAGCGGGCGGCCCTGAGGGACGGGCGGCCCTGAGGGAGGGGAGGTGCTGAGGCACGGGCGGCCCTGAGGGACGGGCGGCCCTGAGGGACGGGCGGCGCTGAGGCACGGGCGGAGCCCCCGGTCGCCGCGACAGGGACTTCGAGCCTCAGGGTACGGCTGGAGCAACGCAAACGACGCCCCAAAGACGGGCTTAGGCTGCAGCCTTTGGTTCCGGTGAGCTGCTGTTCCCGTCACAGCAATTTGGGGTGGGCAGACACGGAGCTCCACGGACAAGCACCCATGCCCCTGATATTCCCTGCACCCTCGTGTTTTCTGAGGGGAAAGTGTCGTGGAATTGCTTGCAGCTTGCGTATTGGTGCCCTCTGTCACGTTCAATGAGAGATTTTATAGTAAAAAAATCGTCTGTGCAGAGTGGGAGAAGAAAACAAACCAAGATCTGAAATAGCATATAAAAAACTTGCCAAAATAATAACAGCACCCTCACCAGCCTACTGACAGTGGCAAAATTCCTTTATGAAGTTGGGAAAAGCTTTGGAAAGATGTGTCAGCTTAGTGAGGATTTTTGTTCTGCTATGGTCCTGGCAAAGTTTTTGATAAGTTAGGTGTTTCCAAAAGGAATGTGGCTCAGGTGATTCCACAGACAGTGCGCCTGCTGGGTTTTAATGGCTTGTCCTTTCTAAAATATTATTCTTATCAAATTATACCCCGGATTTAAAAAAAAAAAAAAAATTCCATTGCCCGCTCGTTCCTCAGCACCTCCTGTCCACCGCGCCCCTGGTCCCGCTGCCTGTCCGGCTCTTCCCTTGGTCGCTTGGTTGCGTCCGACTGATATCGCTGCGCAGGATTCTTCTCCTTCTGCTCCGCTCTGCTGCTCTCGGGCTGGCCAGCCCTCCCTCACCTTCCTCCCGGCTGCCCGGGTACGCGGCGCCGATCGGGGAGTTTTTCTCCCGGCTCCTTCCTTCTCGTCCTCCCCGTCCCCCTCACGCTGTGGCGGGCGGCGCGGCGGGCAAAAAGGGCGCGAAACGCCTGAGGGGACGGCGAGGAACGTTTTATCCCTATGTGGTAGGGGATCGAACGTGAAACAAAGGTTCTGGCATTACTTTTGGAAAGGAAATAGGTATCAGTAAAAACGGTGATAACCATTTATGATGCCGTTCACAAATATTACTGGTTATCATTTAAATGCATGTTTTCGCGGAGAAACGAGAAAATCATTCAGATCTGATTTATCTGAAATAGCAGGTTCTATACTACAAAATAAGTGATAGACAATAGTAGCTATTCCTACTACAAATAGTAACAACTCTTTATATATAGAGACAGTCTCCGAATTCTGACCGATATTTGCACAACTATGTGCTATTTTGACTTTTTCACTGGTTTTCATCATTAGTCAAAAAAGCCAGGTAGTCCATTTCAATAGCAAGGAACATAAAATGAGCTCTAAATTGAAGCAGATTCTGCTCAGACTTTGCCATTTCCTAGTGCAGTTCAGATCAGCTCAATTTGTAATAGTGAGGGGTATTTGCTTTGCCACGGCTCTTTCTGAAGACTGTGACTCATTGGAGGGCTCTGCAGGAGTGACAGTGAGGTGTCTAGTTAGTGCTGGAGCTCCCTGCCAGGGCTACAACAGCAGAGAACAGGGATTTCCAGCCTTAGGGAGCTTCCCTTAAGCTTGATTGACAAACCTAATTGGGTTTGACATGTCTTTTGGGTTGTTATAAAAGAATCATTAAGAATTACAGATGTTGCCAAGAATTTTAGTGTGGAGTCTAGTCAGGGATCTTCCTGTGTATCTTACATTAAAGCTTATTCTATAAAAGGGAAAAAAAATCACAAAACTCTTTTTTTCTGATAACAAATCATCAAAACAAACCCAGCATTTTATGTTGCTTTTACTTGGGTATGCAGATAATATTAGCACTGCTGCTGAAGTCAATGGAAGATGTCTTTATGAATTTAAAACAAATCAAATCCCCACTGAAGTTCCAGCAATCCCCATACCTGTTATGTCCATCCTCTTGTCACTTGCTGAATTGTTCTTCAGCTGATCTTGGTTTTGATAAATCTACTCACCAGATGACTTAAAGGTTTGGGATAACACTCATTTATAGATAACCCCAGAAAGTAGCTTCACTTTAGGTCAGTCACATAACTAAAAAAAAAAAAACCCCAAAAATTATATGTCAGGTCACATTTTTCAATGTACTTTTCATGTTAAAAGTTCAGCAAAGATGTTGCATTGCTGATGCTATCTATATAAGCCTCTCTAAGACCGTGGAATTTTCTTTCTTGAAAGTATGTTTTTCCAAAGCATCTCGTATGGACTCCAAGAGAGTTATGCAGGTACTACAGCTGGTATTCCCTTCTGTATCTTCACAGTGTTACTGTATTCTTTGTGGGGGATTAGACACACAGCTGCAGAGTTCCCGACTCTTCACATCCGTTTTGGGTTTGTTTTTTTTTTAACAGCAGAAAGTTTGTGTCCAGCAGAGGTTTGAAACTCTCCACCTTTCCCCTGCTGAAGCGGTGTGTTTTTTCCAGGCCAGGACCGCCGGCCGCTGTCCCTGTTTTCCTTCTGGCAGAGGTGTTTCGCTCTGGGCGAGCAGCGGGACGGTGAAGGCGGGGGAGAGCGGCGGTAGGAGGCCGAGCAGCCCGGGGAAAGCCGTGCCCGCCGCCCCCTCAGGCCTTTCGCGCCCTTTTCGCCACAGCGTGAGGGGGACGCGAGGACCAGGAGGAAGGAGCCGGAGGAAAACTGGCTGGCACTGCAGCCGGCCCGGGGAGCCGGGAGGAAGGTGAGGGCTGGCCAGCCCGAGAGCAGCAGCGCGGAGCAGAAGGAGAAGAAGCCTGCGGTGGCCGCGGCCGTGTCAGTGGAGGAGGGAAGAGCCGGGAGAAACGGGGAGATCCAGGTGCGCGGTGTCCGGGCGGGCGGCGCTGAGGGACGGGCGGCGCTGAGGGACGGGCGGCGCTGAGGGCGGGAGAAGCTCGTCCTTAGGAAGAATCGCCGCGGTCGGTAGGGGAGCTTTGTTTAAGAAAAGCTGTCTGCCGTTTCTTTTTTTGTGCCAAGCCTTTTCTGCAGAGGGCAGAGGAACCTGCTTTATATTTATCCTTACTGTGGAAACCTCTTTAAGCGTAGAGCCTTCGCTTGCAATGTGTTCAGCTACTTTAATCAAATAATAGTGGTGAAAACCCCCAAACTCTATAATAATTGTTGCTATCTTGGTGGGTGATAGTTTCTCTTTCTAGATGGAAGAGGATAGGGGGCTCAGATCCATGGAGCAAGGCATTTGGCTACGTTTTTGCAGAAGCAGGTCTTCCTCTATTTTTAATGGTAAATGGAATATATTTCTCAAGGACTTCACCTGCCTTCCTAGAGAGGTCTTTACAAATGACTGACATGCTATTCAGATGGTGACAGTCATAATTTTTGAGTACCCTTGCAGAGTAAACCTGTTTATTTTCTCCATGAAAGCATTTTGCTTCCACAGTCTGCAGCTATGGAGAACCAAGCAATTTCCTAGTCATTCCTCCAAATATTTTATAAATGTTTTCAGTTCATCAAGTTCATTACAATATAGCACAAAATATGCTATTTACTCAAAGTTGGAACTTTACATGGAAACCAAACTCTCATTCCAGTTCCATGGGAGAAAAAAAAAAAAAAAATTAAGTGTTAAACGTAGTTTTAAGTTGCAATGGTAGGCTTACTGTGACTTTGTATATTTGACATATCTACAGGCACTTACGTGAATCTCTTAGGATGCAGTGGGGATTAACTTCATTCATGTTTAATATCTTGGTAATTTCAAAGAAATGATGATAACAATTCCTGAGCCCCATGAGGACTTCAAAGCCCTGAGAGGCTTTTGATGTGTCCTGTTTTACTAGAATTTTTTCTTGGGCAATGTACTTTCCTGCTGAAAACTGGGTGGGAGGCAAAAATCCGGAGTTGCACAAGACATTTCCATTGCTTTTTTAGTAGATTAATTTGCATCTGAAGAAAAACATATGACATAGAGTAGAAGGGAAGAGCTTTAGAAGTTTTTACTGAGCCATGGTTTTCAAAAACAGCATATGAAATAGGCATCTGTTCCTGCAGGTAAATTATACTTTTCAGCTTTTGAAAGAATCTGATTATTTGTCAGTGTTTTGGTGATGGTCTTTGGTGTATACTAGGCAGGGAAAGTGAAAAATCCCATATTTTGCAGATATCTGCTGCTCTGATGAAGTGAGGCTGGATGTAGCTCTCTCTGGAATCCACGCTGTTCCTGAGACAGACGTGGTGTAACAGGGCAATGTGGTTAGGGCTTTTCACACAGACCCCATTCTGAGGGGGAAAGCTGTTATGTGTTGATCGGTGGCCAGTGAAGGCAGGATTTTCTCAAGGTTCTGAAGAGGGAGCAACAGTTTCAGGTCACCTTTAAATGGGAGGAAAAAAATGGTGACAAGGAAACGGAAGAACGTTTCATGCTCTCTAGCCATGGGTGTGTAAAGGAGACAGATTTCCATACACCTTCATTTGTCTGTCCCTTGTTCTGGGGATGAGCCAGCTTTCCTCAGGTGTCACAGGAGAACACTCATGACTCACCCACGGCAGCAAGGCCAGGGTGTGGTTGTGCCTTCAGATAAGTTTTTGTTGGATTTCATGTGCAGAAACAGCAGTTGATTTGTCTGTCACTAAACAGGTACCATGTACCTAGTGACGGACGAGATTGTTTGTCCTAGAAATGTGCACTGAACAATCCAGACAAGGGGATTCTTGGATTTTAGAAGCGTCAGAGAGCTGGGATCTGAACAATTTTCTGAGCTTGTTACAGCAGGGACTTGAACGATTTTTTTCTGGAAACAGAATTACTGTTGCAAACTTTTACTGTTTCTTACCATAAAAACACTGAGTAACAAACACTGTTACTCCCTCCCACCCAGCAAAATGGGTTTAACTTTAAACACAGCCTGCTTCAAGGTAAACCAGAATAGAAATTCCTGCAGATTGCAGGGATGTGCCTGAGTTCAGTACAAACGTCCTGGGCTTAGTCTCTCTACATATTTGCAGCTCAGATCTTCTTCATATCCGAGGGTTTAAGTAATGTGCCTCTGAATACAGAAACACGTTTGCTTGGTACAAAGTGCGCCTGACACTTCAGAGAGAACTGATCTGCAGATGTGTCCAGGAATCCCTGGGTACACAGAGGTCAGTGCTTCCCTGCATCCCACTAGCCCAACTGACACAGGTACACAGGTCCATTTAACATGGAATTCACAAAAACACAGGATATTTTTCAACAGGTAAACATGTTTATTGCATCATATATTTCATTACATTGTCATGAGAAATCCACCTCTTTACATACAATTTTCCAAAGCAGAATAATGAAAATTAGTTATTCCTTATGAGTTATGACAGTATGTCATACAAGTAGACATAAAATGTCTAAGTGTCTCCAGAACATTTACTGTTCCTTTAGATCCTGTGCATAAATACCAAATATTTTAATGTAAACTCATTTAAAAACAAACCAACTAAACAACCTCAACATTAACTGATTAAAAACAAACCAGTCATGGCACAAACCCCCACAATTTCATAGAAATTATTAAACTCTTCTATGGATCGAATAGGGGCAAAATACTTCAGGGGCAAAGTTTGTGATTTCATTAGACAGTTTGTGATTTCATTAGACATCTTGTGAAAAAAGGTCCAAGGCATTCTGCATTAAAGGCTGGTGAGTTGGAGTAGGAAAAAAGAGATTCGGCAAAACATTCTTGCTTGAACCAGGTTTTATTCCCATGCAATCCTGAACAGGCACTGAAATGTTGAAGAGCCAGACAGCACTCTTGTTATTCCTGACAGAAGGATCACCCCCAATCATCGGCACGATCCATTCAAACCTCTCCTGTCACACTCTCTGCAGACATTTGCAAAATCATCTTCCCGATGGGCCCATCTTCTTTTCAGATATTAAAAGAACTCACTGTTTTTTAAGAACTCACTGGCAAATAGTATTTGGCAAGAAGGAGCTCGCACAAAGGTGGAGCAAACTGTGAGAATGTTGCTGAGAGGTGTGCAGCAAAGCTTCCACTGTCTTACCAAATGGATTCAATCACTTTATCTCAGTCAATAAAACCAAACATAGGATTAGGCAATAGCAAGCATGAGAAGAGGGAATGAAACATAGAACATCTGATCTACAAACTCATCAAAACTGGAGAGTTGAGCTATCGTGTCCTCGTAGCATCTGTTTCCTGGTATCTTGTGGTAAACAGGTAACTTCATTCCGAGCTGTTCCCTCCCTCAGAGCTTGTTGGATGAACTGCAATAGGCAGAATTCAAATTGTAAAGCCAGTCAGGAAATTTTTTCATACATTTTTTTTGCATACACTAGATAATAAATCCCTTAGGAGGTGTGGAAAAGATGACTGATGATGATGATGGAACATACTGTGGCTAGATTTGCAATTAATCGGGCATTTGTTGTGGATACTCTCCCTGACAATCTGCTGGGTTGTCTCTTCCCCAGCAAAGAAGCCACTTTCTGAGCACATTTTTGGCTTAACTAACCAGATTTCCCTTCAGGAACCAACAGCAGAACGCGGCTCATTATTCTCGGGTTTAAGCCCCTCCAAAAGCAAAGTTTGGCCCCAAGCGCAGGGGGCAGCCGGCCCGGCAGGTACCTGCGGATGGTCCTGGTGATCAGGATCTGGACCCAGGGTGCGGCGGGGTCCAGGCAGACCATCTGTCCCTGCTTCGTCGTGACTCTGCGGGCGAGACGGGGAGGGGGTGAGGCCGGGGCCGGGTGGGCGGGCAGGGCCGGGGCCGGGGCCGGGCACTTACATGACCTCGGGCACGGCGCAGTGCGGCCCCTCGGCCAGGAACTCCAGGCGGGCCAGGCGCCGCGGCGGGATCACCTCGGACACGGTCCGCACGCAGCGGCAGCGCAGCTCCCCGGCCAGCGGCGCACCTGGCAGGCGAGAGGAGCCTTCTGAGCCTCGGCTCCGGGGTCCCCCGAAACGCCCCCGGCCCCCGCGCACCCCTGCCGAGGCTCGGCCGCTTACCCTGGCACAGAGCGGCGACGGCCAGGAGGAGGAGCAGGCGGAGATGCGGGTTCATGTCTGGTGCTGGCGGCGGAGAGGGTGCAGGAGACGGCAGGGCGGCCCGCTTTCTCTCCCACGCTTTTATTCCCTGCCGCGAGCTGCCGGGGGATTTCCCGGAGTGAAGCCGGGGGACAGTGCCCCGTTGGCCCCTTGCCACCGGTGGGTGTGCGGCGCTAAAGGAGCGGGGCGGAGAGAGAAGAGCGGCCGCTCCCGGCACTGCGGCTCCTTCAGGTCTGGGAGCGAGGGAAGCGCGGCAATGCGCCGTCCCGAGAATCACCCAGGGTCTGCTGAGACCCTATTCTCTGAAAACAGCTGAGGCTTTTTTTGGTTTGGTTTGGTTTGGTTTGGTTTGGTTTGGTTTGGTTTGGTTTTGGTTTTTTTTTGTTTTCTGCGGGGCACGGGGTGCTGAGCCAAATGGGAATTTGGGTTCTTGAGCTTGCCCTGCTGCCTGACCGTGTGTAACCACGCACTCTTATTCTGTGGGCATTGCTCCCCTGAGCACCCCTTTCTTCACCTAGCTTTTCAAAACCGGAAATCTTTTTTTCTTGCAACCAGGAGATCCTCAGGTTTCCACACCTACATTCCACCACTGAAAGCCTTCTGTTCCACTCCTCTGTGCACATAGGCCACTCTCTTTTTCTTCATTCCTGTCAAGGCATTTTGCTAAATTCAGTTATGAAGAAGCAAGTTCTGTTTTCTTCCCCAGACATTTGTGGACATGAGTGGGGTTCAGCAAATCAAGTTGTTCCAGGGTCGGGCTGCCATGTGTCTTGCCCCATCTGCCTGAATGCTTTAGATTATAAAATACAGCATGTAAAGCAGTCCTAGCAAGGGATTAAATCGATAGCATGCTGATGGGACACAAAGATTCTCATTCCTTAGCTCCATCATCTACAGCTCAGCTGCTTCATACAGCTGCTGTCTTAGTCCCTCAGGACATCAGCCCTGCAGGAAGATTGCATGTCACAAGCCAATGGCAATTGCCCCATGCTATCAGGAAATATCTCATGACTAATTTGGACCCCTTTCCAGATTCAGCTTGATAATGACATCCTTGGAAGAAGTTGGCTTTTAGCTTGCCCTTAAAAGTAAGTTATATGGTAGGTTAGGGGCAGCCGCTGAAAAGAAACCTTCACTGGGACCCTTTGAGATCCCTCGAGATCATGGAGATGGAATCACCATTCCCTCCAGTTATAGCCACACAAGCCTTGGACTGTGAGTTCCCCATATGGTTGTCCCAAGGTCCCAAGGAAGTGCCATGTTCTTTGCAGGAAGAAGGATTTGCCCAGCTGTAGCAAACTGAGGCAATAAGCAGGTAGAATTATGCACAGATGCTCTGCTTCAGGTCATTGCAACTATCACTGGCAGATGCAGCTCTGGATGGATGCGGGGAGCAGATCACTCCATGTCACTCACGCACGGTCACGTTACACACTGCTCTTGGAGGGTACACATGAGTAAGGACAGCTGACGTGACAGCACTTGGCTTTATGCTTGCATGACTGTTCACAAGCACTGACCCATCAGACTCATTCCACAGTGGTTACTGCTGAGGAAATTCCAGAAGTCTCCTGGGGTCTGGAGTGTGAGGTTGTTTTTAGACATGGAGCAGCAATGTGTGAAAGTCTGCGGCCAGCTCTCCCTGAGAGCCGTGCGCCAAGAGGAGCAGCAGTCAGGCCAGGGACACGCTGCAGTGCAGCAGATGATACAGAGCCTGGTCCTCTGAGTCAGTACTTGCACAAACAGGCCTGGAACAAGGGAAATGGGTGTCTCTGGGACTATTTCAACATGCAAGACCATCTGCCTGAGCAAGGCTTTGTACCTCTAGACTTCAGATTGCTTCTAGCTCCCTTCTCTGGGAATGTGAGACTTCAGTCTCTTCAGATGACAGCAGCAACAAGGCTGAGCTGGGCAGGAACACTCTTGAATTATATACCCTTTGCCCTGTTTCCCTTCACCACCTTTGGCAAAATTCCCTTAGCAAGTATGGAAAAGATAGGGAACAGACAGCATCACTTTAGAATGCTGAGGTTTTCCCTGCCTGCTGCCTTTTCTCTTTCATTACAGAGAAGTTTGCCATGCACTGAGTGCAGGTGGTACAGATAGAATCATGGAATGGGTTGGATTGGAAGGGGATCTTGAAGATCATCTTGAATCAAGTTTAAATTAGCTATTGTGAGTGGTGGTGTCAGTGTAGCTGGGACAGAAGTCACCACAGTGTTTGTATCTGCCTCTGAGCTTGAGGTTCCCATTCAAGTCACCCACCTCTTTAGCAGAAGCTGCTGTGTGAAGATAGGCCAGGATTCTGTGACTGTGAAATCTCTCAGTGTCCTTAGCGTGGGTCTCGGGGTTACTGGGACGCAGTCCCAGCTCAGGCAGGCCCTGAGTAGGTACATAAAGAGAACAAACCACAGGGCTCAGTCGCTTTCACATTGCCCAGTCCTTAATTCATTACGTGCAGGAAGTGATTTGGCCGCTTTGTTGCAGACTTTGGCTGTGTGCCTTTCCACAGCAGGTATTTATTTGGCTTGGCACCTGTAGTGGGAGCCATTCACTAGCAGCAGGCCCAGGAGAGCTACAAGACAATTAAACAAGAGATGTCTCACTTCAACAAGTGAGGACTTCTCCTAAGTGCACGAGAATTACTTTGTCCCAGATACAAGTGTAAGGTGAGCTGTTTATTGTGGCCTAGAAACCACTTAATATGGCCAGTCTCTGAAGGAGCAGAGTTATTTCCTCCAGGGTTTTGATTAGGAATAATTTGTGTTCTGATCTGTAAAATGTCGAGTCACTGCTACCTAGTATTGTCTAAAGTCAGAGGGTATATACTGCTGATATCCTTTAATGTTCATTATGTTATCTTTTTTTCCTATACCAGTGTGTTTCATAGTATTCCCTGGCTATGATGAGGTGCTGTTCCCTAACACCCATGATTCCTCCTGTGGATCCACCTCTGCCGTGAAGTACAAACATATTTGCTGTAGACACTAACCAAAGTTCAAGCTACAGGTTTGTGCAAATTATGTTTTATATCTATCAGATGTTTTATTTCCTTCAATTTCCCTGCGTGTTTCTCAAGCTTTGAAATGTTTCCAGTCCATATGGCCTTGAAAATAATACCAGAAGATGTCAGAGATGGGAGTGTCCTGTTGTTTAACTCATGTCATGGAGAATCCCAACTCTGTTTTGCCAGCTGCATCGTGGCACACATCACACATTGCTGTAATACCTTTTGAGATGTGAAAATTCACATTTAAAATAATGATCTATAGCAAATGATGCTCAGTATCTTCCTGCCCACCTTCCTGCATCTTCACTTAACTTCAACCGTCAGGAGCCCTTAGGTCTTTTTGTTTCCCTTCCACAGAGTGAGGAGGTTCTTCACCTGTGCCCACTGCTGGGAATCAGAGCGTGCACACACGCACACGCTGTTGATAGCTAAAAGGAATGTGTTTGTATTACTTAGGCATTACCTTGGCAAAGAGAACGCGTTGGCTCTGAAATCGCTGTCATTTCTCCATTTCTTAGTTTCAGGTGCCAACTCACCTTTTCTGAGGTCATTGATGGGACTGCAGGGACTGTAGTTTCACTGTCACCTTACTTAGTTGGACTCCTGGACATAGAAAAAATTCCCAAAAAGTGAGTGGCTGGTGGACTCACTGGTTCTGGCATTTTACACCTAACATATAAGGACAGGAGGGGTTTTACTTTGAGTGTGGGACCCAATTGTTTAAGCAATTTATTCTTGCCTCTGCTGAGGGGGAAGAATCTCCCGGCTTTTTAGCCGGGATGATCCTGGACAAAGATTACAGCTGTGTGACTCCTTCCACCCTCGCATAGCTGTTCGGCTGATAAGCCTTTGAAGTCATCACAGCTTCTGGAAGGCAGGAAGAGCTCCTCTTGGCCTTAGCAGGAGCAGAGCATGCTCTTCATCCTGTGAATTGCCTGCAGGCTTTTGCCCTTGGATCTGTGTGAACTTGAGGAGCACCCCTTTGTTCAGCAGAAGGAGCAGATTGGCTGCTGTGGGCTCTTAGGTCCAGCAGGCAGGTTTTGTGCTTGCTGGGGCACATCTTGGTTGTATGGTTTGCACATGAATTCAGGTATAACTATACTCAATTCTGGTTCTAACATCTGACAGCAGGACTTAAACCTTGCCAGTGCCTAGCACAGACATGATACAGCATGTCCTCTAACAGCTAAGTGCTGTTCCTGTAGTACTATCCCAGCATGGGAGAAGTGAAATAGAATCACTGACATGCTGCCAGTGGTGGATAGAAAAACCTGGGTCTCTCCAGGGAGCATGATCAAGAGACTGATTTTAAAAACATGGGGGATTTTTTCAGTTTGAAAACATGAACCCATGTTTTCAGTTCAAGCTGAACAACTCATGTGCAGTAAAATACAGGTCCCCTATCAGGACTATGTTAACTATGGTGAAGCCTTTATTTCCCATGGGGACCCCTCAAAGAAGCTGTGCAAACTAATTAATCCTATCCTTATGCTTTTAGCCTGGTAACAAAGACTTCAGTCAACTTGGAAATGAGCTGCTTGTAAATAAATGCATAAAAATTTATTCCATCTGCAGATAGTTGGAAGTAAAGAAAATATGAGCCTCTTAAAAAATGAACTATTCACTCCAAAAAAAAAAAACCAGACCAAGGCCCCAAAAGCAACATTCCCCCCCTTGCAACATGGCTTAAGGCAACTTCTGTTCTCAGACTCAGTGGATCTGAGTAATTTTGGGGAGTGTGCTCAGTTGTGGTCTTTAGGTTAAAGCGATATCATCACTTGTGAAAACAGTGACACGAGACATCTGACCGCAAGAAAATGGGAACATTCACTGGAATCATCAGAAAATCTTTGAATTCTTCTCTCATGACACCCAGACTTCAATCCTGTCTGTTACTTCCATTGGTTGTGTTGCAATGAAGGAAAAACAGAGAAGACATACCCGACTTACACCCTAGGAGACACCGAAGCTGCCATCTCAGGGAACCTTCCTACGGCCCTTGGAGTGCCATGTGCAGGTTCAGTCTCCAGTGTACTTGGACTCTGTAGTAAAATGAACTGCATTGTTCCTGGCAACAAAAAAACTGCTGCTATTTGTTGAAAGGAAGGAAAAATAATACCAATGAATTTGCTTAATTGTTACTGAATTATCCAAAATAGCCTACAAAGCAGCAATAGGGACATGTATCCTTTCAGCTTTTTATAGGGAAGTGTTTAGAGAAGGAGGTGGTTGGAGGAAACACACTAATAACATTTTTGGTAAATGTGATCACCACTGAGTTTACTGTCAATGGTTATCTTCCCCATTACCTTGTATTTCTTTCTTTTTTTCTTCCTTTTCTTAAAATTTCCAGATAGTGCAACTCCAAATTGCTTCAGTACATGCAGGGTACAGGACTATGCCAACATTGTGCTAAAAGTTATGGCAACAAACATGAGCAAAGAACTTTTTTTTCCTTAAGAACCAAGAAATTAAAATTGCTAGTGAATTTTAACTGTCAGGAGTAAACTGAGGTCCAGGAGAGTAAGCAAGCTAGGAGCATTCTATGGAAAACAGGCTACTGGGAAAAAAACGCATTTGATTTAGTTGAAATTCAGTATTTTTACCTTTGGTTTTCTTCTAAACAGTCAAAGTCACCATAAAATGAAATTGATCAGGACACTGACTGAAAAGAATAATTTCCCTTAGCTCCAAATACTATTTTGCTGTGAGCTAAGATTAGTTTAATTTAGATGAACTTTGCCCCTAGCGCTTCAATGCAAGCTTGAATTTGATAAAGTCATTGCTTTCTAATGAGGTTTTTTGTTTGTTCGTTCAAGTCCTCATTTTTCTAGGGGAGCATTTTTCCACCAGCAGACTTTCCATCTGGATGGCCCTGGCTTTTATTCCTAGTACAGACCATTTGAAAGAAACTGTACAGGATACTTTGCATGTATTTTCTTCTTCTTGTTTTAATAGTCATTTTAGTATCAGAAGACATTGCATGCTCTCCCTCATCCTTTCCTCCAAGCAGGAGCAGTATTGTGAGAACTTTTGGACATGGAGGTGACTCTGGCCTTTGGCCTGCCAGCAGGTCAGGTGTGTGCAGGTAGATTGGAAGCTCTTGCCCATGTTCCTTCCTCAGCTGAGTCCCCCGCCGACTTCGGTGAAAGATCCGTGTACGCAAAAACCACTTGGGCTTTCCTCGGTGATAACAAGGGCTGGGTAAAGCTGCAGTGTTGAATACAGGTCAGCTGCAGCAAAGCCTGTTTTCTTTGGCTCTTCTTGCTGAGATTGTGCTCACGGTGAGCAGTGCTTACGTAAATCGCTTCTCTTTCGCAGAACAACGGCCTTCGCTGTCAGAGGTGAGGCATCAAACAGAGAAGAAAGCAGAAAATGAGGAGCTGATAGAAGTTTGCCTACAGGGATGCAGTAAGTCAGCAAACATTATTTATTTATAAACTGCTGCTGCTGGCAGTGTGTGGCTGAGCAATGAACCAGCTGGGTGGCTGTGCATTCCTTTATTGGTTACTGATATTTGCAAACACAAAGCTTTCGAAGAGTCAGGTTTTTTGACCAGTCACTTGCTCTTCACTGATTGTATTGTGTGCCTTTCACACAAAGGTCTGACACCTTCATGGACAAAACCCTTACTTTTCAGTAAGAGCGATAGATGGCAGGGGGCGTTTCAAGTTCTGCTCTTTGGTCTTTTTCTGGGCCTAGTATATCTTGCTTCTCCTTTACATTTTACTCTTGCAGAAGCCTGATCAAAGGGAGAACAGGAGTCACTCATCTGTTGCTTATGATTATCGGCTGCTATGGCAAGGCGGCTGTGCTTTTCTGAGTGCCTGTGAATAGCTACTTGCTTTCAGTTAGGAACCCTGCCTTTTAACTGCCCTGTGATTATTTCATCTGTGCCTGTGCTTTGCCCCCACACAGTGGCTCATTCTCACACATTCTTATTCCTTCAATAGGTTCTGCATCAGGTAAGAAGAAGCCCATGTGGCCCATGCTCTCATTCACCTGTCCTGTCTCACTGTTCACAAAACCTGCCACTGATGCTTTAGACACACTTCACACAGAAATGGTCCTTCAAGCTTTTCTGATTTTATTGACATTTTGGCTTTAGCACAGCAGTTGAATTCTGATCCTCCTGTCTGCTTGCAAACTCCTAAAAAGCGTGACCTTGAAAACAGAAGAGAATAATTGTCAGTATTTTGGAAGCCTCCTTCTTTCTGTGCAAACATGTAAATAAGTCTTTAATAAAGGAATCAGGCTAAGAGGGTGGGATTATTCATTTGCCTCTCTTATGAGCTATGAAGCTTTTGTCACTCTGGAAAGTTACTTCAAAGCAAAAGCTAGAAATCGTGAATCTTAGGAGTGCAGCGTGAGTGTTACTTCAGTGTTTAAAAATTATTTCTGGAATTCTGGCATTTTGTATTTAGCTGAGTCAGAAAAGCTGCTTAACTCTCCTTCTCAAAAACTGAGGGCTCCTTTGGAGGTAAGTTGATTAATTGGGTGCAAATATGCTCTCAAACCACTTGCCTAACAACTGCTCTTTTCCACAGATTTCCACAGATTTTTATATGTGTGAAAAAGTGTTCTGCAAAAGATAAAAAGATTATATTTTCCCCAGTTCACCTGTCCTCTAGTGAGGAGCAGGAGAAATGGACAGACTGATACTGGAGTTGCCAATGTGCACTTTGGGTGGTGCAGTCTTACTTCACACTTCTGCGAGTGTCCTTGGCTGGGTCGGTGGAGGTGGCATTTGGGAAACCTAGTGCAACCCTTCTCTTTCAAAAAAATATTGATCACATTCCTCATGGATTTGAAATAAGGTAATTGGGCCTATCAGAGGTTGATGCTTGTCAAAATAAAGGATATTTGTAAATGATGAAAAGTTATTCAGCACAGCTATGTTGAAATCTGCCTGCAGAAGGTTTTAGAGATGTCATGCTGCTGCCTGTTTCATGAAAGGGCAGAGGAACCAGTATCAGTGAGCCTGATTATACCTATAACCTTCCAGATTCTTCCACAGAATCTCCCTCTCCAGAATTCCACAGGAATTGTGAAGTAGTCTTTGCACTGGCTGACACCAATGGTTGCTATTTGAAGTAATTTAACTGCAGGTAATATTAAAATCAATTTTCATGACAGTTTTCAACAGCAGAGATCTGAGGCTTATTTTTATAGGTGACAAAATTCTTCTTTCACTTGTAGACACACAAACAAAATGCCTATGTGCTGACCCCAAAGTTTCCATGGCAGTTTTTGTAATTTCCAAAGGATCCATTTCCTGTAGAGTTGCTCATGATATCTTGCTTTAAACAAGAATAAATGCTTGAAACAAATCTGCAGTACAAAGTCCGTCCTATGCATAATTTCCCTGGGAAAAAATGGGATTTTCCCTTGTTATGTGATAAGAACATATGAAAAAATTCCCATTTTAGAATGGGAAGCAATCCACAATCAAAAGTAAGTAAAGTGTGGATCATGTGTTTGTCACCTAGCACAAAACCAGGATGTTTATGTTAGCCAATATTCAGCACAGACCAAGAAGCTGAGGCTGAGAAAGCCATGTTTGCATTCTCTGTTCTTCTAAGAAACATTTTCCAGGGACTTTCCAGTATTTCTTTCCATGACTTCCTCTGTAGTTTGCAGTGTTTATACATTAGAGAGAATTTTGCTCATTTTGCAAGGACAGCAACCACGGAAACTCGAAGGGACAAATTGCAGTTCTCCATACAAGAGCAGAATTCCGGCAACCAGGCATGGGGAGGGGAGTTGGAGCACTGGGAAATGACAGAGGTCATTGCTTTGTCAGTTGATAGCTGCCATTTCTCTTGTCCCCCAAATAAACCTGCTGGTGAAAAAAGGACATGGAAGGGGTTTGGCGGGAAGGTGAGGTAAGGGACCAAGAGAACAGGGAGGACAGAAACGATGTGTAAACACCTCTGCTGCATTTCATTATGTGGAGGGCACTGAAATGAAAGGAAGGTGATGAATGCACAAGGCAGCTAAAGTGGAACGGTTTTCTGACAGTCTTGTAGAAAGACAGTTTAGATGCTAAATGAAGTGACCAAGGGCAGTAGAAGCTTCTGTGAGATTGGGAAAAGGAGGGGATGGACAAGAACACGTAGTCAGCTGCAGTGAAATCTCAGGGTCCGTCCCCTCGCTGTGTGCAAACGTCCTGACCCTTAATCATCCGCTGGCCAGTTGCCTGCTGTGTTGCACAGACATGCAAATGTGCACACAGACACTGACTGCACGGTCTGAGTTTTTCCAGGGGGTGCAGTTCTCCCTCTCTGGCTTCTGCGTGGCCTGATAGCTGGAGAGCCACAGGGCACATTGTTTAAAGAGGCAGAACTAGAAGAGTTCCAAAATAACAGTGATGAAGGAGAGGACTGGCATCAATCTTACTGAGAAAGGTCTTCAAGAAGCAAGCCAGCCAGCTGTCTTATTTTATGATCACAAAGTTACACAGTAAAAATCCTTCTGCTGTTTTATTACTATCTAGATTGTAGATAAAAGTGAAATAAAAGTGTGCATCCCTCAAATAAGCAGTTATACTCTAGTTAAGAGCAATAGTTTTTAAACATATGCACTTTCTCTCTTATTCCCCATTTCCTTCTGGAAGGTTTTTTAAGAGAGCCAGGCATCACGTGTTCAGCACACAGGATTTCAGGGATCAGAATAGGAAGCAGTTGTTACACCAGGACAAGGGCTTGCTCTTTGGGTACTCAAAGTAAAGGTCACAAATTCCCATTTCCATGGTCAGAGAGTGGCCTTTTGTTGTAGCAAAGATTTAAAGCTCTGGGGCTGAAGTGGACACTCAGTGCTGTTAAGGCGTCTTTGGGTAAAACCCTCTTATCTGCAAGGGAATTAAAGAAGGGGCCTTTCCCTGGAGCCCACCAGTCCCCCTGGATTTGGAATAGCCTGAAGAGAGGAGAGTGAGCCACTTAGCCCACCCTAAGAGTCTGTTAGGGTAGTCAGGAGTGCCAGGTACCGTAGGAGGGAGTGTTATGGTACCATGGACTTAAAAATTTTCATTTCAGTTCCAGAAATCAGGCTGGCAAAAAAAAAGGAGAATTTTCTAATAAAGCAAATAAACAGATAACAGATGCTTTTTTTAATGTAAAACTTTTAATAGTACATTTATAGGAATAATTACACTCTCACAATTGAACTCTATGCATATAGAATGCAGGTTTTTTCCATTAGCTGATGGAGTACCTAATTATACATACAGTCAAGTACAGAGTAATGACGCTGTGAAAATTTCTCCAGAAATGAATAGCAGGACTGAAAAATCCAGTAGAAATTAAATAAATTATAATTATTTTCTTTCTTACATTAAAAGTGCTCAATAAATACATTTATAAATACCATAGAAATCACAATACATAAATACCAAATACAGTCTTACACATTCTGTAAGTTAGGTTTTTCAAGTTAGACATTACAGTTGACAGTCTGGCCACAGGCTGACCGTGGCTCAGGAAGCTGATGTTGACACAACATACTGTTGCACTCCAGGGGAGCAGGTGGATTCTTCAGTTTGCTGGTGAAGTAGCAAAATCATCAGGCTTAGTGTAAATAAGCTGTGCTGCAGGTGCATTGCACCTCACTGCATGTGTTTGGCTAAAGTGGCTGCCAAGGGCTCTCAGTCCCCTTCAGCAAACCACTTTTCCTTCAGTGTCGTGGGCAGCGTGTCCCATTGACAGCACTGACCATTGTGAAAGACCTCCTTAAATACACACAGTTAAATAAATAGTTAAATAAATAAAACTGTCCATAGTTAACATCATAACACTGATGCAGGATGTGGAAGATGCTGCACTGCTTGAATGATGCTTTTCCCAAATTTTTTTCTTGACAGAGGAGCAGAAGCAGTTCCCAGATTTTTTCTGTCCCGGTGCTTCTTAGACAGGAGAGTCAGAATTTTGTTGAGCCCTGTTGAGAGGTGAGGGAAGAGGATAATTTAAAAGAAGGTTCAAGTTACCACTGCTTAGCATTGTGCAAACAATTTAGGAGGCGAGGTTTCTTTCCAATTCTTTGTGCTGTCTTGAAGCACAGGGAGAATAAAGTTGATGTTTCAAAAGCAGCCACTGTGTGCTGCTTTTGAAATAAAACCAAAATAAAAACCAGTGTGCATGTGCCTGGCATCAGTTACTCACAGCAAGAACCTCGTTAGCTCAAAATTAGCAACTAAATAAAGGGAAGATGCCTTTTTTAAAGCCTTATTTTTCAAAGGGAGACAGATAAATCTGTGCTTCCCTGCAGACAGAGTTGCTGATACTCAGAGGTTTAGTACTGACATATCAGCTTGAGCAAGGACCCTGAAGCATAGTCAGAAAAACTAAGACTAATTCTAGAATTAAGCAGGAAGCTTCCCTGTTCTTTTAATCTAATTAAGAAAGAATGGGAGGTATCACTGTGGGATCCTACAAACTGTCTTCCTCTGGGAGGTTTGCCACTCAACTGCACAGATAGAGAGGGAATGGGACTTACCTGGCCAAAATTGCCTTTACAATCAGCTGTACCCAGGGAGCTGTGGGCTCCAAGCACACCTCTCTGCCGTCCTTCAGAGTAGCTCTGCAAAACAGGGAATAAAGAAATGTCAGGAAACTACTGCATGGATTTGATTTAATCACAGAATGTAATCTTGCATTTTTGGATCAGATAGCATAAATTCATCCCAACTACTCTAGGTTGGACTTGGCTGTTTTGCTTTATGTGTTATACAGCTGAAGAGACCAGAACCATCCAGAATTGTGTGAGTCTCTGTGTCTGCTCTCAAAGCAGTCACACATTGCCAAAAATCTTTCCTTCTGTATATGAATACATGTTTTGGATTTGTTTATCTTACTAAAGCTTTCTTACACAACAATGGAAATCTCCAGCGGTGGAAAGGTGTTTGAGCAGAATAAGGACTTTAACATTTCAGTGCCTTTGTGCTGTTCAGACCCGGTTGGCTTGGTTCATTGTTTCCCTAAATCTGCTCGCTGGAACTTATTTTTTCTCCTTGAGACTGCCTGCCTGACAAATGCAGGATTCAAAGTACATCATTACCTTGTGTACTAAGAGCTGACAAGTCCATGAAATTCACCTTCTACTACTAGAAATATTTAATTTGTCCCCTGACAGATAAACAACAGTCAGTTCAGGAACATGTGAGGTGAAAAACATGTCGTGTTTCCCTTAAAACCACCCCTCTCAGAATAAAAACCAAGTCTGGCTGCATGAGGTCAGCATGCTGACTGTGGTACTTGTGAAGCCTAAAAGCCTGGGAGCAGTGCAGGGGAAGAGGAAGAAACCTCTTGCTGAGCTACTTACATGACTTCAACATTCTTGCAGTGGGGGCCACTCTGTGTCAGCTTCACATCCTGAATGGATTTTGGGGGAATGAACCTGGAATGAGTGGCTATGCACTGGCACCGGAGCTCGGTTCCCATCCTTGCCAGAGTCCTACCTGTGAGCAGAAAAGGCAGATTGGGGTTTGACAGGTGGTCTGGTGGTCAATGTATCAGACATAAAGCACAGCTTTAACTCTCTTGTAACAACATTCTCAGTTAAAACATTGTATTTGTCCAAGCTGCCTAAGTCCTCACGTTATAGGGAGGGTTACTTAGGTTGCAGGGGAGCTGACGCCCAACTACTTTGGAAACTAAATTAATAAAGCTTTTAAAAATGAACCCACATATTTTGTGGTTACTGACCATACTGACTACAGGATATGGTTAATTGCATTGTTTTAATATCTGGATCAAAAAACTTTGCCACTTTGCAGAAGACAGAGGCTAGATTTGTTCATTAATTGGAGGGTTGCCCATGTTTCTGTGTTCATACTGTTTGTTCTCCCTTTCCCACTGCGTATTACTTCCTTGAAGGCAGCATGGTCACTAAGCAACAAATATGAGAGGATAAACTTATTTGTGTGGGAAGGGAGAGAAACATAAAAACACTTGAGAAAAAAAATCTGTCTCTAGCCACAGAAGAACCTGTCTCTAGCCACATACACTTCAATTGAAACAAACAAAGCAAATGCAAGTTGCATCCTTAAAATTTTTCCCACAAGATGTCACTAACTCTTCAGTCCAAGGTCTACATGGTAGATTTTTGACTGAAGAGAGGTGCTGAAAATCTCTCAGTCAGGAGAGACTAATTTAGTGAGACAAATAGAAAGCTATTCTGCAAGGACAAGTATCTCAGTTGATGCCTTGGCAAAGCTGCACCAAAGGGACTTTTGGGAAGCTTTACTTACCCTGAGACACAGCTGCTGAGATCAGGAAAAGGGCCAGGACAGCTACGAGTTTGCCGCTCATGGTGGAAAAGGAGTTTTCTGCTGGGTTGTTTAGGTCTCGTTCTGTGACCTTGAGTCCCAAAGGATTGTTGATTCCTGCTGTGTGTGAGGATTGTTGATTCCTGCTTATATACTCTTTTGTGCCCAGCCTCTGTACTCTGCTGGCACGGAGATTGCGTTAGAGGAATTTCCCAGATGCAGTAAAAATGAGTCACATGACTGTTGTGAAACTTCTTCCTAGATGACAACGAATTGTTCTGAGGATAACGATGCAATGTATTCATTTATTAAAATATGTCTACCATAGTCACACATTCCAATTATTTCGGTAGACATGTAAATTTTGTGCTTTTTCTAAAGCATATCCTTTTTTGATAATATGACCTTAGAATGGTTTCAGTTACATTTATGTTATCACTTATCATTGTTTTCTTCAGGGTTATGACTGTTCTTTGTAGATACATCAGGTCTATACTTGAGATACTGAATTTCTTATTCCCACTTACAGTGACAGTTTCTGCTTACCTGATTTAAGCCACCAGAGTGGAATTCAAGCAGTGCTGAAATTACTGAGAAGCTCTTTACTGGGTCAGGATTTTACCTCAACATTATTTTGATCTAAAAGGTTTCCATTTTAGGGTTTTTTCCTCTGTTCAAGGGGCATGATTCAAAGTGAATTCATTGTTACTAGTACAAACTAATTCTTTGTTTCTAGTAGGGAATCAAGACTGCAGTATTCAAAGCTTTCTGTGGGAAGCAGATACTGAATTCTGAATGGATTTGAAAATCATGCCTGTACTTTTCATGTTACACATGTTAATGAATGATAAACAGAGGATGCTTTATATGCAAACTAAGCAGCATGACCTGCTGAACACAACTGGTTTTGTTTCCTCTATGAGTCCAGACATTTTTAATAAGCCTTTTCTGAAGTCTTTTCCAGAGACAGCAACCCAAAGTCCTAGCAAAGGGACACAGGAGTGCGGGTTAAGGCTCTATACAGACTTTTCTGTTAGAGGACCTTGTTGCTGAGCTTTTATTTGCTGTGGCTGGGGATAATACCTTGCAAGGGAGACAATTCCAAGGGAAGATAGGCTCAAATGCTGAACTTGTGCTTAAATGAAGATCCGCATTTTTAAATCCCTCTGGAATGCGTGTGATTTGGAGAAAGCCACCTGTTTCAATGTAGTAAAAACATCATCCTTTGGACCTGATGACTTTTGCTGCTTGTTGTCTTCAAACTCAAAGCTTTGTGATTTTGGGATCTGTGGATTGAATGAGGTACTTCTCCCCAAATCTGGGGACTTCTTAAAAACTCATTCATCTTTAGCCTGTAAAGGGTTTTAATTTATTTACAGTAAGAATGGAATTGTTTGCCCATAATTTATTGTAGTTTCCTGTGTACCGCTTTTCAATTACTTGATAAAAGGAACTTTGTGATAAGAATTAATGTTTCCTATCGCTGTGTGGGCTGTCTCAGGAAAAGATCCAGCAGCTTTGTCTCTCCTACCTCTTACTGCATATTAAGTTGACAAAAGATTCTGACTCCTGATGGTGCTGCTCCTTAGCTAGGTCTCTTTGAGAACTTCAATAAAAAATACATTTAGTTCTCTCAAAGTGTGAACCAGGAGAGGGTTTTGCTACGAACTTAAGGTTTTGTTTTGTTGCTTATGTTCTATTATGATCTATATGTTGTGTTATATTAACCTGTGGTTTCACTGGTGCCAGACTGTAGATGTTGGAGTTTTACCTGGAAGGTTTTGCTGGTTTTTTTCTCTTGATTTCTCTCCGTGTCTCCACATATTGCATGCACGCACACAGAGGTTAAATTAACATTTGATTAGAGATCCCACTTTTCTTAGTTACTATTTGCAGCTTTATTATATAATTTTGGTGTGTGCTGAAATGTTATTAATATCTGAGGAAATAAAAGAGAATTCCCCTCCAAATCCCCAAGTGAAATCAGTGAATGCTTGTGCTCCTGACCACCAGGCTCAGCTATTTCCTGCGTGTGACAGTAACGGATCCGCAGAAATCCCCAGGGCAGAAGTGAAGCCAAGAGCCTGCCTGCTCCACCTACCATGAGCCCTGCCCCTCAACTAAGAGTGAGTATCTGTCTAGAAGAGCAGGATGTTTGTAATGGAATGTAAATCCCTGCACTTTTTCACCAGTGTTATAGTTTCATGGGGACTGCGTGAAGGGGGAGTAAGAGAGACACCTGAGGTGTGAAGAGGTCGAGGCATGAGATCAAGCCCGAAGGCCAGGCACTCCTAAGCTGCGTTTCTGGGAGTGCCATGTTTTGCCCAGGTTCTCCCTACATCCCTTCCACGCTGTGCCCAGGATCTCGTCCAGGCTTTTGTCATGGGAACTGCAAATCCATCATGGGATTCTGGCAGCTTGTTTCCCTGCCAGCCATCAGAGATGACTTGTGCAGATGGAATTGCTGCTCCTTTTGAAGGATGGCGTCACTGAGTGAGCTGATACTGCCGCGAGCAGAGCCCTTCCATGCTAACCCCTGTAACAGCCACGCTGGCAGCCAACCAACCAACACTTGCACAACAGTCTGATTACTGAAAGACTGCTGAAAAGGAAGCAAATGCCTCCCATGCCTATGTTCTAAGGCAGGATATAGCTTGTGTTCTCCATGTTGCAGGATGGAAACTAGTGGTTTGCCATGACTCATGACCCTCTCTAATGAGCACAAAAGTCAAAAGGGCATCTTTTGGGATCTCGGCTGGGCTCCATTCATCTTTGCATGTGGCAAAGGATGCCCCTGCACAAGGGACACACTAAGGGAGACTCAGGTGTGCTGAGGAGGAGCTCCAGTCCATTCCTGGTTTGAGTCGCTCCAGGTCCGGGGGGATGCTCCAGCTCCAGGGCTGTTACGGTTGCTCTAAAACAGATTAAGAATCTGTCTTGTTTTAGACAAATTCCATCCTCTCCCTTGAGAAGTTGTGCACACAAGACGCAGAGCCCAGGAGGCAAAGCTTTTGCTGGAGTGAGGGTTTAGCCTGTCTGTCAACTCCTGCCTCCTGTGTGTCCTCTGTTTCAGCTACTGTTGTACCCGGGGAAAATCTCACTCTGTCTTCTGAAACCACCTCCTTTTCCCTACAAATGCCTTGGCATTCATCTGCCATTCTACTTGAGCTGCAGAGAGCTGAAGGGACAAATACAGGAGCTGGGAAATAATCGCTTCCGCTGCTCAGAGGCTGTGCCCAATGTTGTGCAAACACTTGTGGAAGTCTGCAATGAGGCAAAGCTTAGGGAACAGATAACGTAAAAAGCAAAAAATATCTGCTAGACATCAGAGTTGCTACAGGAGGAAGTGTTAGTAAGGAAAGGAGAAAGGCTTAGGTCAGCTTGTGGGGTTTTTCAAACTTCATTGTTTACAGGTGGTTATGTAGCCTTAGTCAGATCAGAGCACGTGCTGGACTTTCCCAAATCCCTCTGGAATCACAAAGCAGCAGTACAGCTTTTATGTTGATTTTCCTTTTAATATACATATTTTTAAAAATGGTAGTATGATACTGCATTTTTTTTTTTTTGGTGCATATTTCAGCTCTGCTTGAAAAGAGTAAATTCTGTGATGTAGCTTCCACTTAGAAATTGTTATGGATTAAATGAAGTGTTCAATTTGCTCCAACTCAATATGAAAATGTATTGAAAATATTAATTAAAAGGATGCATTACTACTACCTGTAGTGTTAATATAAAACACTGGAGAATATTAACAGCTATACATACTACTAATAAAATTTATCCACCTGATGTGAACAGAAGAAATACTAAGTCCACCTAGAGAATTGTTAGGCACCAGCACCTGGGCTTTACCTGCCCTGTAAGGCTGCATTTATTGAGTGCTTGCATTTGCCTCTCCTCAGCTCAGCCAGAACCATTTTCTGACTACGCAAGTAAGACCTGGAAGTGGCAGGAGGAAACGTGGTAAGTTTTAAGAAGTTAGTGCCAGGAGCTTTTGATTAAATGAGAAGAGGTCAGTGGCCATAATACACATCACACCTTCATCTCTGACTCTTATAAGTGAGATCTGTTAGGCATAAAAGGTGTAATATGTAAATTTGATGATCTGATGGATCTCAAGATGATGGGCAGGTCAAATCTTGCTGCTCACCAAAACCTGCTGGTGCAGCAGCAGAAAGGAACAGTGGATGTGTTCAGTCAGCTCATGGATTCAGATTTGAGTCCAGAGCTGCTTTGGAGAGGGGGCTGCTGGGAGTCAAACTTCAAATCCCACCTCCCACCCTGGGGCTCACAAGACTGAACCCCACAGGGCACTCACGGCATTTTTGAGTCCCCCATCACTCTCACCATGTGTGTCTAGTCTGATGAGTGCTGCTAGAATCTGCACTTCAGCACTCACTACCTCAAAAATTAGATTTATATGGTCAGCCATAAACAGGGTGAAGCAAATCACTAAGGCAAAACATCTTTTTGACTGTAGAAAGATATTAACAATAAATCAATGAGAATTGATACATTAACATTAATGTTTAGCCATATAAGCATGCCCCTGGACCCTGGAAAAACAACACAGAATAAATAGGTAAGCTGCAAAATCCCTTTGTAAAACAAAAAAATGTGGTCTATTAGGGTGTCAGATAGAACATGGTGTTCATAATGCCAAGGTCACAGTTTCAATCCCCATATTGGCTTTTCACTTAAGGGTTGGACTTGATGATCCTTCTGTGTCCTTTCCAACTCAGACTACTCTGTGAACTAACATAAGAGAAAAAAATTGACACTGAAATAAATAATGTGTTATTTTCTTTGGAAATATGACTTCTAAACTTCTCTTGGTGTATATATATATGTCTGTGTGTGTCTCTGCCTTCATCTTCCTGTCTGTGAGTGGAAACCAGCACAACAAACAGAAGTAACACAGGTGAGTTAGTCTCTATTTTTAGCTGCTCCCTTCTGAAAGCCGTGAGCTCCCAGTTTTTACCCTGAGGCTTACAGTGACACGGAACTGCTGATGAGACAGGAGGCAGTTTGAGTATCAGCCTGTGCTTGCTTGCAGCTTCCTTACACCCAGTCAGAAACCGTTTAGCTAAAGCCACTTACAATCACCCTTCATTCCCTGATCTGTTATTCCTCTCACAAACCTAGCATCATCCCCAGATTTCTCTCCTATGTGCTGATTGTCAGCCTAGAATGTTTTACGTCTACAGGAGCTTTGTGATTTTTTCTTTTGTCAATCACTTTGGCTACTTCCTGCAGGGAATTTCACCCCTTAATTTGCTGCCTAATCGGTGAATCTCCTAAGGTCCTTTTGAAGTTCTTTACAGATGAGCCTTCTTTTCACATAATCATTTAGCATCACCAGAGTACTTCAGCTTATGACAAATGGCTTTGCCAGATCTTGTGTGGAATGGCCAAACCAAGGAGGACTCCACACGAGGTGGGTGGTGTTCTATGCGCCAATGAAAGTTGATCTTTTCATTCTGCCCCTCATCTCTATGTATTCACCTGCTCCTTATCCATTTCTAAGACATGTTTCTTAGCCTCTTTATTTCCAGTGTTTACTGAAGGCTGTCAAAGTATTTCAGAAAGGCAGTTTGACTCTACCTGTGAGACCTGCCACATCCATAGTCTTGTTTTCACCTTCAAACAACTTCAGCAAGGGGTAACTAATTTCATCTTGTTTATTCTCATCCTTACAACACTTAAACACTTTCATTAACCTTGAACTCCTTGATCTATCACAGACAGAAATTTAGAGAGAGCAACAGCAAAGAAAATAAGATGAATCAGCAACTATCTCAGGGGAAAAAAAAATAATCAACTTTAGTAATGTAACAGAGGGAGCCTCCTCATCAGAAATGATGTCCTTCTCAGCAGCAGTGTTTTCTCTCATTTCATATGCTTGCAGAAATCCAAGGTTTACTCTTCCTTGACTTTTCTTTGACTGGTGACTCAACATTGTCCCTGGCCCTGTAATTAGATTAGGTATAAAGCGAATTCAGAAATTAATTAAAGAAATAATTGCTATTAATACAATCTAAGGGAGAGCAATATGTGCTCACAAGTCATTAATGACTTATTTTTACTGTACCAACCAATTGACATTTGTGCAAAAAAACCCCACAAAACCAAACAAACGAAACCCCAAACAAGCAAACAAAAACCCCCAAACCACAAAACAAACAAACAAACAAAAACACAACAAAAAACCCAACTGTTCCTGCATGAACTGCTCCAACAGAAAGAACTTCTGTCTGCCTGTGGGCAAAGTAGGGATTTGACTGTCCCTGTCTACAGCAGTGAAAGCTCTTGGAAATTCCAGCTGCATGTCTGAATTATACCCAGAAAGAGGAAGTGAGTCTCTGAGACCTTGATTTTTGGAAGTTGTCAAAGTGTTGTCTCTCAGCAGAGGTTTAGGGGCATAGTAGCCACGGCCTTTTGGGTGGTTTAACACACCAGGACGACATCAAAGGAAACTATTTCACCCCTCAGGCATGTAGAAATACTGCCTTAGAGAGAACTGATGGAAAGAATTACCAATGCCTGAAGAGGGTGAACATTTGCATGCCAAGAATTTAAGCAGCCTTCTAAAATGGGCTTTTAAGTGCAGGTGTTCTAGGAAAGGCAACAGCTTACCTGGCCAGCAGAGCCTTTACAGTGAGCTGGATCCAGGGTGCAGTGGGTTTCACGCACACTTCCCGGCCATCGTTCAGCGTGGCTCTGCCGAGAAGGGAGAAGAGAATTTCAGGCCAGATGTGCCCCTCACACTTCTCCTAATGGCTGGAAATTTCTCTTAGTCAGTAGACGAAGGACCTGTTTGGTTTTGTCTTACATGTTTGGGGGGGTTTTATGAATTATGTCAGTACAGGTGTTTTAATGACCCTAATGAATTTTCTGTTTGCTTTTGGCTCTCTATCTGGCCGTACTTCAGCAGATCTTTCAGGAACTTAATTATCTTGAGAAGTACTTTTTTAAGCTAAATCTGGTTTAAATTACCAATTCCTAGTGAGGTGGAACAGGATGCCATGCATTGCTGCACAGAGGGTGTGATTGTAAAACCATTATTTGCTTAAGAAACCATAGCAAAAGCACACAAGCCTGACAGAGCCCTTCTGTTTACTGACTGCACTGGTCTGGTTCCTGTGGCGAGTTCCAGGAGTGGTTTTAAATGAAGCTGACTGTATCTTTCATTTTGTACTCACATGGAGTATAATCTAAATTCCTCACTCCTCAAACAGGGAAATACTCCATGTGCAATTCTGACACAGGAAAGAACTTGGGGCCTTTCAAACTTTGCCACATGCAGGCCAAGTCAGAAGAAATTGTTTTAATTCATGTCAAGAGGATCGAGGTTGTATCTTTGATTCTTCGTTGTCTAGGTCACTAATTGTGCCCCGTGTTGTGGGAATCTGATTCTCCTCTCTGATGTTGCACATAAGTAAGATAACGGCAGAAAGATATTTAAAATACTATCTGGAAGCTGCTTGTAACACAGGCTGGGAATTAGCTTATTCCTTTGGATACAAGGCCTCATTCCTGACACTTGATGTCTCTGAGGCTTTGCTAGGGAAACACCCTGTCACTCAAAGCACGTAAGTGAATAGGATGAGAAACGACGAGTTGGTTCCTCCTGTAGGATGCAAGATGCTATTTAGGAAAAGCGCTTACATGATTTCCACATTTTTGCAGTGAGGTCCTCTTTGGCTTAGTCTCACATCCTGAATAGTCTTGGGAGGGATGAACTTGGAATGAGTGCTTATGCACTGGCATTGGGAGCCTCTTTCATCTGCCTTCTTCAGGGCCTTACCTGTGGAACAAAACTCTGTTATGTCTAGGTACATGAACAATCTCTATATTTGCTCCCCTGAAGCAAACTGTATTCCCTCCTGTAGCCTCATTCTTGTTCCTCAGACACTCTGATTTGCTCAGACACTGATTTTCATCTGGATACTGAGATAACATTACGTGCATCTGCACAACAGAGCAGTTGGTGTGCAGGTGCATTTGAGTTTAAACTTGGATTCCAAAATTTCTGCCATAATCATCTGCTCACATTTCTTATTCTTTCTTGCAAGCAGGATAATTCTTGCTCTGTCATCAACCTGCCTACCAAGAATAAAATCATGAAAAGGATAAAATTGTCATTTGTAAAAGAAGAGCAATATGGACATATTTGGGTGGAAAGGTCCTGTTTTAATTCGAACACTTCTTAAAATCTAGAGACAAACATATACTGTGGCATAGGAATAAACTCATTTGCAGACAGAAGCATATTTTACTCCTGGAAACATCCACAGCATCCTAACAGGTACAACTGATCCTTTTTACTTCCAAATGACAGTTTACTGAGGACGCTCTCCCATTGCAAAAAGTCATCATGGACATAGTGTAAGCCCACTTGCATTTGGATGTGTACACTTATTAATTGCTTACATGAGTTTCAAGAAATAATTTTCTTACCTTCTGACCCTGCCACTGAGACCAAATAGAGAACCAAAGCGACAGCAACAGATTTGCCATCCATTGCTGTGCACGCTTTCTTCTTGACAGAGGTCCCACTCTGGTGCTGTTTCCCACCAGGTTTTATACCTGAAAGGTGAGCTCCCAGCAGCCAGAGTGCTGAGAGGTGGGTTCTGCACATGCAGGTTTCCTAGCACAGGAGAGTGTTGCATAAGAAATCCAAACCTCTGTGCAGTCCATTCAGTGGCACTTCAAACTTCTTTAGCTTTTGCTGCTGTATATTTTCAATTTTTCTTTATATTGTTCTTGTTATCCTTCACTTTCTGTTTGCACTTCTTCATGGGGTATTGACTTTAGCCAACAATGCTAAGCTTGCCCTTGGAAATCAATACAACATTACCAGATATCCCTCAAAGCTGAAATAAAGGGACTTGCCCCTCCTCTGTGAATGTAGAATTTCTGTTCAGGTCTTTGCACCATGCTTAAGTGCCTTATGCAAAAGCATTTACCCAGCACAATTTTAAGAACCTTTCATCCCAATCTTATACGCTATATTTTTATATGAATCCAATGAGGTTATTTAGTCAGTGTTTTATGAAGACAAGACACAACTCGTTTCTCTTGCTCTCTGAAACGATTTTGTCTTTTTCAGTTTGGACTTAGATGCTTTATTCTGTACTGAAAAGTCTCTCTAGTCATTAAGCAGGAAATGATGAGCTTAAAATGACTGAGGCGTTGTCACCAACGTCACTTCAAACTCTTCTGAAACTTTTTTCTGCTCAGAAAATAAAGGGAGAAAGTATCTGTCAGTAAGGGCTGTAATGTTACCTGGTTTAAATAAGCCCTTAGGAAGGTGCTTGTTTTTCTTTCTAACCTTGTGCATTTAGAGTAACCACAGGTGTTTAAGACAGCAGATAAACACAAGTCATAAGTGACTTCTACCAACAAGGAAGAGCAGCCCAGCCCGGTGAAGGCTGACCTCACTGAGTCAGAAGAGCCACAGTGCTTCTCTTAGCAGTCTCCAAGAGCACTGAAACACATTTTGGAAGAGTGAGGGTGGTTGTTGTGCTTCTAAGGAAGGTATTCTGTGACTGCACCCAGAACAGAGGTGTGATAATGTTGTCATTTCTACCCTTGGAATCACATCTCACTGATGAGCCTGCAGAGGAAGGTGCAGATGCCAGGGGTCCTACAAGGGCAGCCATTGCTGACATTTTGGACAAAAGAACTGATGAGAAAAGTGCTTTCCTGGCCATGGTTTGGCTCCCAGTAACTTGACTGGGATTTTGCTGGTGGCAAAGGGTACGTGTATCTGTATTACACCCAAACTGATGCCAGTCCCTTAGGATACACCCATACTTTCAGGGCTGTGCAGATCGAGTGGTCCTTCCCAACCTCTCCCCATTCTTGGCTGATACTTGCAACATTCTCATCTCCAAATTACATCTCTGAAAGAAGGTAACTTATAAAAATCCCTCGGGAAACAGGAAGGCTTAGACTTGTAACACAAGTCTGAACAAAACCTGTCTCCTTGAGAAATTTGACTCCTTCCCATTCTGAGGTCTAGTAGGCTGTGCAGTGCTGTGTATTGGGACGGGCAAATATGGGGACAGGCAGCAAATGGTGGTCAGAATACTTGTCCTCTTGCACAAGAACTTGCTCAAACACTGCCAAAAATCTCCTTTATGTCTTGCACCATGAGCAAACATGAGTTGATTGTGCAGAATATGGAGTGGCTCCTTGTTGGAAAAGACCAAACCTAAACAAATATCAAAATATTTGCTCAACTTCCCCATTTCTCAAGTGCTCGCTGCTTGAATTTCAACATTCCTCTGTAAATTGCTGTGCTACAGGTAGATGCGCGGCCGTGTAGTTGGAGCTCTGTTTCTTAGGGTTTCCCCTGACTGGAATTAGGGAGGATGCTCAGTGACTTCCTTAATGTTTATCAGATTTCCCCGTTTATTTAAGTTAATGAAAACCCTTGTTCATTGCCATCTTCTCAGCTGCTGTGCTGTCAGAGCACCACACTGCTATGGCCTTGCATCAATTTCTGTGATTGACCAGTGTTTGCTCTGTTGGGGAATTTGATGATCCAGACTTATGAAAACACTGAATCTGACAAGAGGAGAGGAAGAAAGTAGATAACTTTCATAATTTCTCTGATTGCTAATTATCTACACAACTCACACCCCCCCCCCGATGCCTTTTTGGGAACCCCTTATGTGATACAAACTGAAAGAAAATGCTTCCTCTTTTTTTCACTTCTCTGTCCCAACAAGAAAATTAATAACAAACAATATTGAAGTGAAAACATTTCAACAAGCATTTATTAGGTACGTAAACATAAAAACCTTCAATAAACAGATAAATAAATAAATAAATAAATATTATATATAAATAAATAAATTCTATATAAATACTCTATATAAATAAATAAATATTCTATAAATAAAGTGCTTTTTGATATCCAAAAGATGAAAGCATTAAAAGGTATGTTTATACCTTCACAGCACTCATTCACAATAAATAATATCTTGAAAATGATGACACAAAACATGATGTATAAGAATTTTGACCTGTTAATTCTGGAAGCTCCCCTTTTCAGCCAGTAGTCCACTCTGAGTGGCAGTGACCCAGGTACGGCTGAAGTTACCTGTCCATGCCTTGCTGGGGAGAAGCTGTTGCTGGTCTTATCCTAAACTGTCAGCAAAAAGGGAAGGAGTCATTTAATGAAAGCTCTGCTGGGAATGCACTGCACTGTTCCAGTTGTGTTTAGCAAAAATTATTCAAGAATCATCTCCAAATTCCTTCACAAGCCATTTTTTCTACCTTTTTGTTGACATGGCAGTGGTTTCTTTCCTACATAATGAGACCTGTTTAACAGACTAGAAGTATTGTTGTCAACTAACTACAAACCAGGGAATGCATATTCTAAACACTGTGACATTGTCAGTGTAGGAGGCAGGAGGAGGTGAGCTGTCAGAGGCTGGGTGAGTGTCTTCTCTATTTTTGCCTTGCTGGAGGAGTTATGACATTTTTCTTCTTTGTTTTAAGACACTGTCGAAGGTTTGGAGTTGGCCCTAGAAAGAAAGATGGAAAAGGAAGGAAAGAAGATGGAAAAAATCAGCCATACAACAGGTAAGACTTGCTAGTGCCAGCTGAAATCCACCACTTTGTGCTTCTGTGCCCAGGCCCCTGAAAAGCTGTGACAGAACCCAAGAGCCGCTGGTACGTCATAATATTCCCAAAGGGATTCAATAGCAGTGAATTTCCATAGTTTGATGCTTCACTTGACAACTGGAGCCTGAATTCCTCCCCCCACTTACCTATATGCCATTAATTTGAAAAACTGATTGTTCCTTTCTGCCACTGCAAGCATGAGAAAACCAGTCAGTTAATGCCTGGATTTTCTGAGCAATTGGGCTGCAGGTTTTCAAAATGCTCGTGCCTTAGGGGAGAGGAAGGTAACACATCCCAGAGATGTGTGGCACAGTAAGGCTTCAGTAGCAAATGCTATAATTAAGGCTCAAAACAATCACAGTGTGTTCACAATTAGTGAATACAGAAGGTAATAGCTGCCCGAGGAGACAGAATTTTGGAGCACTTCACGCCGTCCGTGTTTGGTAGCTCAATTAAAATACCGGTTTTCAATAAGCCGTGCTTACTAAGGAGGAATGACTCACTTGTCCAGAATTGCCTTGATTATCAGCTTCACCCAGGAAGCAGTGGGCTCCAGGCACACTTCTCTGCCATCTCTCAGGGTAGCTCTGCAGCAAGGAAGAAAGGGAGGGAAAGGGGCTGTTTAGTGAAATCCAAGGCAATGTCACCTTTCACAACATCCTTCTAGGGATACACTGACATGTTCCACTTCAGGCTGTATAAATTGAGGCTGTAGCCCAACATAAAGGGATCTTTTTCACTGGTTTAGTAGCTTCTCATATCTGTTTGTTTGATGCATTAAACCATCTGCAGGACTCTCCCTCTTTTCAAAACTGTTTTTTTTCCCCCCAACTGGCTTTGTATTTGTATATTGGTCTTTCACTGAAGTGTTGAACCTTTCCATCTTGATTTAGAAATTGTACTGCCCAGTCCATAGGAATTTGGTTACTTACAGTAAAAGCTCTGGAATGCAACTGGAATGATTTGTATGCTAGTGGTAGTTTTTCATTGACATGAGTACAAGTGTGATAATGTTTTATTTAGCCCTTAAATATTGCGTTTTGCTCTCTTGCTCAGAATGGCTCCCCGCATTTTCACAAGCCAACAGAACTCAGAGTTTTAGAAAGTAATTTGCTGCCTGATGACTGCGACTTTAGGTCAAAATATTGCATGTGTTGAAAAAGGAGAGATTGGCAAAACAACACACAGTTCACAACGTGTAGCACATCGTCTGTAGGAGCAGGGAATGTTGCTGTTCTGCTTTCTGAGCAGCTGCTTCTGCCGGCTCACAGAACACTTACACCCTCTCCAGAGCGAAATGTGCTTCCTTCGTGTTAAGTAATCAGGAAGCATTTGCAAAACACTTACATGACTTCAACATTCTTGCAGTGAGGGCCGCTGGGAGTGAGGTTCACGTTTTGGATGAACTTGGGATGGATGAACCTGGAATGGGTGTTTATGCACTGGCACCGGAGTTCAATGGCCGAGCGTGGCACTGCCTCACCTGGAAAACAAAAAAAGGTGGAGTGTTTCACTGTTTTCACAGGAAGCACAACATGGGGTTTTTGCTGACAGCGCAGGAGAGTCCTTTGCTGCACTGGTAAGACAGCACGGTGTCTCGCCATCAGCACTTGCTCCGGCCATTAGTCAGGAGAGCTTTAGGAAGGGTTTCTTTACCTTGTGTCCCAAGTGCTGAGATCAGGAGCAGCATCAGAACAACAGCCACAGTCTTGCCAATCATGATGCAAGAGCGTGTCTTCCTCGTGTGGCCTGGGCCTTGTTCTGTGGTGGAGTGAGCTTTGGCAGATGCCGGGGTGGCAAGTGCTGTGCTCCGGGACCAGCTGTGTTTATATCCTGCCCGTGCCACCCGGGGCACTCCGGATCACGGGGGAGTCATGGCCACGGAAACTCCGAACCTGCGAGATGCTGCACTGTGCACTGAGTCACAGGTGAGTGGGGCAGCCCCTTTCCCTTCATGACCACAAAATCCCTTCTCATTAATAGAAAGCACTTCACTAAGTAAAGACATGTAGAGTTGCCCTGCACTGAGCTGTGTGGAGTCTGTAGAGAGTTTGCAATTTCTTGGGGTAATTTTAATCCGTACTTGTGTCCTCCTTGTGACTTTCCACCACAGATCGAAGGCATTTGCTCTGTGCTTTTCCATCTCTGAGTCTTCGGACTTCAATTTCTTTTTTTTTTTTTTCCGTTTTAAGACATAATAGAAGTAGGAGCCAGTTATTCTAGAAATTACAGATACTAGCTCTCCTTGTCCATATATTCATGTACATTTTAAAAGAGCCTTTTTTATATGCTGAGATAACTTTAGCAGAAATACTTACAGTATTCTTTTGATGAATTCAAATCTAGCTTCACTGAAATAAGCAATAGTACCACTGAGACTCTGTAGTACCATTGAGAACACACAGAATATGTAAATATAATATGATGAGTTGCTTTGCCTAACCTAAGGTGGATTTTGTTTTTTGAGGATGACTGCTTTGTCTGAAGCAAAAACCTCTTAGTTATTTGCTTCAAATTTGGGCAAAGGAAAATTCTAAAAGCTGCTGTAGGATTCTGCTTCTGAAATAAAAGGAGGCACTTTTGAAAATTTAAATTTGACCCCGTAGAGAGAAGATTTCTTCTCATTATGTTGAAAATAAATAAAATGAAGATGGAATCATGAGGAAGGATTATTCAGACAAAGTCAGAGGTGTTGAACCATTTCTTTTAACAGGAGAGACAAATACTACAGGAGAGGCAAGTAATACAGGTTGACCTTATTTGGGTTAAACATTAAGGACTCCCATTACTGTGCCTCTACCAGGTAATGGGGAAGTCCAAGGAACAAAGCATGGGGCTTTGTATGATATGAATGTAGGCCATTTTTCTCTGCCTGATCATGAAGGTCTCGGGGATTTACATATGCCAGACTGAATTCCACTTACTATTACCATACCTATCACTGTCTGTAATTTATAAATTGCCTTAGAGCACATGATCTGAACAGTAGCTACTCCAGAAGCAATGGAATTAAGCACCTGGTTTTCCTGTCACTTTACAGCTTGGATTAGCTAACAGATAAACAGATAAAGCCCTAATTACAGCCCTTGCTTTGTCAGACCTGAGGTCTGCCAAGTGATTGTGCTCTTCAGCCATGGCAGTCAAGTGTCTAGGAACGTGTAAGAAAAGATTGAGAGACTTGTCTTTGAGACTTACCCCTAGTAGTCTGAATCTGCTTTCATTTGCTGCCTCCTGGTTGTTTTACAGGATAACAAGAAGTGGATATTGATCCTTATCCCTGATTTCCACTGGCTTCATAATTCTGTAGGCCTTTATCATATCTCCAGGTCAATCTCCTTTTACAAAGTGCTGCCCTGTTGCCTGACAGCAGCACAGACTGGGTTGTTTGTTCCTAACTCTGGACTTTTTCTTTTCCCTTCACACACTATTTCCATGCACAGCAAGCTGTTTATAGAAATGCAAGCTAGAGCATCAATGCAAAAGTCTTCTGGCCTGTATACAAGGAGAAAATGGAAGGATGCATTGCATTGCCTAAGGAATGTGGATATTTTTTCCGAATAAATCCAAGAAACTGTTATTCCTCTTTAATTTCGCCTATGATTTTCAGTATCTCAAAGAAAAAGTTTTTCTTTCTGTGCTCCATATGCAATGGAAGTCTTTATCCTTTGTCTTCTTTGTGCAAAACTTTCTGCCTGTTCTAAGGAAACATCATTTCTGCTTTCTTGGTCCAGACAGACCAGATGTTTGTGGCTCTGTGTGTTTCTACTCAAATATGAAGAAGGGGCTTAGGTGTTTTACGTTTATAAGAGACAACATAATTACAGCATAACGAATCTTGATACGGAGCAGTGGGAACGACTGAGTAGTGTTCTGGAGGCTGTGCTTTGACTTGTAATTTAGGATGTAGAGAGCAGAGTGCTCAGGAGTGGCCTGCAAAAAAACCTCAGAGTCAACAAAGATAAAATCCCTCTTGTGATTACAGAGAGAAGTCAGAAGAGATGAACTCTGAATGAAAAGGTCACATGTTTTATTGTAAACTGTAAGATTTACAGAGAGCCAAAAGAGAGCCAAAAGAGAACCAAAGGAGGGCCAAAGAGAGCAGCTGCTGTTCCAGTTGATTTTAAAAGGACCTGGTTTTGGAGATGTGAGGCAGGTGAATTAAAAGCTGCTGGAATTCTAGTGCACACACGCTCTGACTGAAGAGAGCCATTGCTAAGCCTTAACTACGAGTGTCATAAACGCTATCTGGTAGCCTTCAGCTGTATAAACACTTCTTTTATCATATGGATCATAAATACAGTTATTGAGAAGCTTCAATCATCTTGGCATGAGAGTGCTTTAACAGCTCCCAAGCAATAAGATTTCTGAGTATTGATGCTTATCAGCAGTATGTGACACACAGGAAGGCAGACTGTCCTGCGTGTCCAACTTTCCACACTGGTGTGTGGTCCAACAGCCCCTGTCCAAAGCACATGGCAAACTGGCACATGCAGGGTTAGTTCAGATCAATCTGGAGGTGCTGCAGTAGGCAGAGGATTCAGTAATTCCAGTAATCAAGGCCTTCACATCAGCTACACCATAGAGAACAAAAGGCAGGAGTGAGGCTGAGGTACCCAGGTGAAAACACTGTAGTTTCTCAGATAATTGTCTGTGTGCTCCTGCCCTCCTCTGACTTGAGTGCCCAGAAAATTTACATTTCCTTATGCTGACATGAGCAGTAAGGAATTTCTTTCCCCTGGGGGGCTCCTTGCAGTGCCCTGTCCTTGTTTCCCTCAATGAGTGTTCACCACTATCTTTAGTAACTCTGTCTCACGCCTGGAATTTTACATCCAAACATGTAAAAAATGATTTAAAAATTGCTGAGCAGCTGAGTCAGTCCATGTGACCTGTCGGGGTTTTTTGAAAGAGTATTAGGTTCGACAGGAAAGGGTACTCCTGTTGCGCTTTAGATTTCTTTTAGGCAAACCCTTCCTTTTAATTTCTTACTCTTCTGTGTATGCAAAATCTCTTCATATTTTTGATCTGAAATAGGAAAATACCTCAACTTCTTTGTGGTTTGTGTTTGTTTTGCCTGGCAGTCGGGGTCTTTAGTGTCCTCTGTGTTTTGGCAGTGAGATGGTCTCTGCTGTGAACCTTTCCTGAGGCAAGCAGGCTGACTTGAGAGGGCCAAACAGAGAATTAATTACAGTTACAAGTGCCATAACTCTATGTTTTTCCCCCCTAGTATTCCTTAATCAACAAACTCCCCAAGATTTTAAGTTTGCCAATTTTCACACTGAATGACTTTTATATGAAAAACATAGAATAAAGGGCTGTAATTAGAAATGCAACCATGAGATTCACCTTTAGTATCTGTCTTCTGATGAGCTTCTGCAATGTCTGATCAGTCCTGTCCAAAAATATTACTTCTCTTTTGTTTAGTTAATTCTGCAAGCCTAACTTGTTTTGCTGAACCCTCCATCTCAGGAGAGGTTCCCTGAAATTTGTGCGGCGGCCTCCTCTCCTCTTCCTGAAACTGCTTGTGTTCGATATTTACCCTCATTTTAAAAAGGCAAACAGCATTTGTTCATTTTTAGAAGTGCTGGGTGTGGAGTGGAGGGTCTTTGCCAAATCAGACCTGCCCTGGGCAGGTGTTACAAAGGTCACTGTGCAAGTGGTTTAAGAAAGGACTATTAATTAGTCATAAAATTGCACAGTCTTCTGAGAACAAGGATGAGAGGCAGGGTTCTGCTGTACCACAGCACTACTTCCTCACACCACAGGAGATGATGATCCCCATTCCTGTATTTTCCGTGCAGCCCGTGATTCTTGCTGCGGAGAAGCACAGTTGCAACATCTCTGCTGGTGAAGGTTTTTTTCCACCTGCCCTGCTGGTGAAACCTCTGGTTCAGAGGCAGGAGCAGCGCTCTGGAGTTCTGTCTCAATAGCACATGGCATGTGCCTGCTGCACAAGCTGCTACAGGAATACACAATTATATCACACACCTAAACCCACTGCTAGCACTTCTTTCCCTCTCTCCTGAATTTTCTGTTAGCCAGCTTGATTTCCCCGTGTTCATCCTGCTATCTCTTCTGGGTCCTAGTGCTGTGCATTCCATACTCCATGCTTGCAGCTGTACATCTAAAATTCACTAATGGCAATGCTGAGCTTTTGCTTCAGCAGCCCCTGACCTTCCAGCAGAATATTTCTGATTGACTCAGAACTTGGTTCACGTTTTTCAGCAGCTTGAAGGACTCCAGAATTGCAGTCCCTCCTTCCTGTGCCCTTTGGCAGGTTCACAATACAACAAAAGCCATTTACTGATCGAGTTTGATGGAAAATATCTGTCTCTGTGTATTCCTGGGTTTTCCCCATGTATGTAGTAACTGCATAGGAAATGAAATCATCTCCAGAAAGGGAAGTAGTATTGGGGAAAAAAAAAAAAAAAAAAAAAAAAATGGACATGATGCTGCCTGAAACATTGTCAGGGTGTTCAGGCTACTCAGCATGCAACGACTTTTTCAAAGAACAAAAGAGACCAGTTTAATTGCATTAGTTGCATTTTTAAGAAAAAAACTAATTGCAGTAGGATTACTCAGGGACTTTCCAGTATTGCAGCTGGTATCACCATGTATTGTCTTTCCTATTAGATAGATACCCTTTTTCATTAATCATCATATGGAACTGAAAACCTATTACAATACATGAACAAAAGAGTTACTCAGAAAAATATTTTATTCAGTGTGACAAAGCCAAGACTTCCAGGACTGAGCAGAAAGAGTAGCTGAGAACAGGGAAAGGACTGGAGAAGATACTTAGGTGTAGCACTTGCTCATGCTCCTTCCCTTACTCCCCAGCCTCCTCTTTGCCAGCCTGTATCCATCCCCTCAGCTGTCCCAAACGCAGAAGCCTGTGTGCCAGGGTTTACCTGCTTTGGGGAGAAGGATAAAATAATGACAGCTTTTCCAAAGATACAGTATTTTCAAGAATTTAGGCAAAGCAGAATTAACAACCCTATGCTACATTCCATGGGCACTGCAATTCTAATCACCCCCTTACTGGTGTAAATCGGGAATAAATTAAAATCAGTGGAGTCACACTTCAACACTGGATATAGATCCAAAGAGAACAAGGTCCTGAACTCAGAGGCACTGAGATGGTGCAAAGCACAACAGCTATGAGGAGACAAAGAGGGTGCATTGGCCTCAAGTTCCAGCATCTGCTTTCCCTGCTTGGGAACGCTGTGCTGGAAGGAAACGATTTTCAGCGAAATCAAACTGATTTTTCTTGTCACTGGATTTTCCTCTTCTTTCTTTCATTTCACATTGTTTCATTCCTATATGAAATGGAAAACCCCGGAGAATAATTTACATTATCTTGATTTGTTGGAAGTTCCTGCCATAGAGAACTTCCTTTAACTCCAGGCAATTTTGTAACACTGATCATGAGTTAGCAGGTCAAACAAATGCTTCAGGCATGACCTGTTTGCCTTCTCCTTTCCTCACGGGTATGTAACAGCAAACCAGAATATTTGTGTGATAGGGAGAGTTCGGGAACTTGCACCTTGGATTTTCTCCAAGCACTCACAAGTAGCTCTCTAGATTTATAAAGGCCCAGTGGTGTTAAGACAGAAATCATACTGTTTTAAGCTTCCATAGTTCACCTGTAGAACTACAGCACTATTAGAAAGCAACACTATATGTGTATAAACTATCTCAGATTTTGTGAGAAATTTGAATTTTAAAATACCATTGTTCAGCAGCGTAAATCTCTGCCTAACTCTCTTGTTATTTGTACACTGAATCATATCTCCTCTGCACACTAACTCCCAGTGCACTTAGGAGAAAAGGATGAAGCTGATCTTTAACTCTTCAAAAGAAAGTGACTGGACAGTTTAAAATAGTGATTTGTAATCACTTCCTACCCAGATCAACCTTCTTCGTCAGAGGTAGATCCTATCTCTTTGACTGACTTATGTCTCTGGGCCTGATGTTTACCAAACCACCATCAACCAAGATCTGAGCTGGCATGGACAGTCACAGTTAGAACTGGAAGCGTGTTTATACCTTTAGCAAGTCCTAAGGTGTGTTCTGAACTTGGAAAATTCTACTCTCCTTCTGCCATTCTCACCCTAGCCTCCCTCCAGTATTAGGGTGCAGCGTTTGTTATTCCTGCGCTTGGATTCTCTTTGCATTAAAGGCATAGTTTTTTCTTCATTTGAGGAAAAGTATTTGTCATTTGGATTCAATGAAATGTGGAAGTTACTCTCATATGTCACTGTTTCTCCTACTTCCAGCACAGAGCAAATTTCCCCTTATAGGAAGTAATGTGGTTAGAACCCAGGTACTGACCCACTTCTGTTTAGCATAAACAGCTGCATCGCTGTTGACACAGAACATCAGTGGTCAATACCAAACTCAAGCATCTGAGTATTTCTTGTAGTTCATGGGTATAAACCTACAGCAGGGAGTTTGATTTTCCCCAGCACCTTTTTCCCGAAAGTCTGACAATACCTGTTTGTTAGGTCCAACCAGCTGAGGTATCCAATCCCAGTAGAGTTAATGAGGAAACTATCCATTATGAGCACAGGGCATGGAGCCGAAAGTTTAATCACCCACAGAAAAGCATATCCCTTCCCCATTCCTTTAAAGTGTAATAAACACCGGGGAGCTGGAAGCTGCTGACAGTCATCATGAGCTTTGATTCCAGCCACTGTTTGATCATGTGCATTTCTGAAGTGGTGTGTGTGACTGCACGTCACTTGCAGCCCCTCATAACGTTCGTCCTGTCTATCACACATATTCTGCAGAGGACATTTCTCTTTCTCCTGCAAAATCCCTATGATTTCAGCAGCTTCAGAGGACAGAGACTCCTTGGCTAGTAAAATGTCCTCCAGAAGAGAGTAAATATGAAATGCAAGTCACCTAGGAGCATTTCTCCTTGGTTGGACTTCATACTTCATCTACTTTTTGGCTTATGTGAGGTTTTAGAAATTCTCATCTGAAAAGAATTTCCCCATGTATTTTACTTTTACTGTTCTACTTGAGGCGTTTGGCCAAGTTCTGTTCCACCAAATCCAGGAAGACTCTCACAGCACATTGACTCTGCAGCTCCAATTCTTCTCCTGCTGCACTGGAGCTTAATTGATACTCGTGTTGAGTGCACCTCTGGTGCTGATTGCACATGGAGTGTGATGAGTGACAAAAGTCTGCACGAGCATGGCGGCCTAGGAAGCTCCTACAGCTGGAACACAAACAGTTCTGAGGCAATAGTGTCTTAAACAACAATCACCAGGTCTGCAGCAGTGGTGGTGGTGCACAATTATTAGTACATAAGGATTTGATTTGCACTTTAGTGAGAGCAATGTGACAGTGGTTTTATTCGAAGAAGAGTTGCTAAACTACAGTTTGAAAACAATTTCCTTCCAGCTAATGTTGCAAGATGAGCAGGATGTTCACTCGTTGACTTGAACGTCACTGTTCACCTTTCACACAAGTTCCTGAAGGACATCATGGAGATGTGGGAAAGAGAATAGCTACAGATCACACTTGAACTTGCAGCCTTTCTTATTACAAACTTTAAGTAATAAAGCTTCAGTTTTAAGGTATAGAATTGGACAGGAAGCAGAAAATGAGTCCTGGAGGGTGTTTGTGCCACCTCATGGAAATTTTTTGTCTTTGATGTCCACTTTCAAGATAAGCTCCATTTATCCACCTTCAAAGCCCCAAAATATACACTCAGAATTAAAAAGCTGCTGTCTTCTTTGTTGCTCTGATGCTGTCCAATCTTGCCACGACAGATAGTCAGAACCTGTCCAAAGCTTTCTGTCACAGTAGAATTTTTCATCTTGTACTTTTTGGATTGGGTGTTTTGTGATCCCTGTTTACAAAGTTGTGTGTCATGGTCTGAACTCATCCCAAGCACTCTGAAAGTAATGTTTGTAATCCTGTATAAGCCACTGCATGTCCTATCCTTTTCACAGCCCATTCCAAAAGGAAATGCCAAATACCATGGTAATCATTTACAAAAAGAAATTACAGATGAAAAACATGTGTCTGGGGCAGAAAGCGTAAGAGCATAACAATTTGGTTTTTAAACACATTTTTGAGTGCTTATGTGATTTTTTTGACAGTACGAAACATAAACCAAGTGGCAGAAATTCAGTCAACTAATTGCCTCCTTTTCTGAAGATACCAAGAATCACATTTTATTCTTTAAGCAGAACCTTAAGGGAAGTTATGTTACACCATTGTGAGTTCCTCGGAGTCCTCCTTTATTTGTTTGTCTCTATTTCTTCCCCGAATCAAAGATAGATCCATTCTACAGCTATTGTGCTGTTTTACTGTATTTTTGATGGAATAACCCAGAAAGGAATAGTGCTTCTCCTTAATATGCAGTCAAAGTGAATTTTCAGTGAAGGACTTTTGGGACTGACTTTGAGACCTGGGAATAGGATGGGCTGAGATTTCTGAGGTGCTTGTCATTACAGACAGGTTTCTTTCATTTCAGTGCTGGTCATTTTGCTTTTAGGGTGATGCCTCTTTTTTTTTTTTTTTTTTTTTTTTTTTTTTTTTTTTTTTTGAGGAGGTCTATTTTATAATCTGACTCTAGGACACTGGTGGTGAAATAACTGAGGGTGCAAAAGCTGCACTGCAAAGGTGGGAAGAAGAGTCAGGACTGGGAAAGAAATAAAAACATCCGTCTTACCCAAAACTGTATGTCTCAATTAGTGTAACAGAACAGCCTGGAACATTATTTGCTGTGATCCATTGCATGAAGCATCAGAGACAGGGTATTAGCTGACAGAAGATATCTGAAGGATCAGTGGCAATGGCTCTACAGCCTTTATGAACCAAGGCACCACGAACTGAAGTTATACAACACAACGGAATTTCAAGGCATGATGCCATTTTTATCAGAGAACTATTGCTACTAACAAACAGGTCACTTCATTTCATGACAGGCTCAGTCACGTTTGCTCTTCCTGCTAACAGCAGTGGGTGTAAATGAAAGAAGTGCTGGATATCTCTGATAACATGCTGGACCCATGAACCTCAGCAGCAGCCAGTGAGAGTATGAAGCACTCAGTGCTGCTCAGGAAGCGGTCAGATCACACTGGGATGATTTCCAGTGCACATCTTCTATCCCAGCTGGAGCACTGCAGCTAGAGCACGGTGCTGCATGTGACTGTAATGGTACAGAGGGAGAACAAGCAGGCTGGAGGCACAGGAGCAGTTGTTGCTCAGGGGAATTGCAAAAGGCCAGTACAACGGACCTTTGCTGCTTTTCAGGGCCTCATCCTCAAACCCGTGAAACCAGCTACCACTCATTTCAAAGTGATTAATTGCTGGGATGTCCAAAGGCCATTTTCATGTCATTCCTGTTCTTGGAGGCAGGAACTTGGTAATGAGTTCCAGCAAGACAATCAAATCCTCCCCGCATGGTGTTGCAATGTCCTGGTGCTGCTGTGTCACCCCGGGAGCCCCGTGTGCGGTGTCACCTCTGCCCTGGTGGCCCGCACGCAAGGACAGTGCCGTCCTGAAAGAGCCCTGGTGGTCCCGCTCTCAGGAGAGCAGGGCATCATCCTGCCCAGGAGCAGGAGTTTTCTCTAAGGCTCAACCCAAGGATATGAAATGACTCCGAGATAAGCCTATTCTCTAGCTAGGGTTACCTGGTATGGGACGTGATGCTGGCTCTCCACAGCAAAGCTTTAACAGTCTGGCCTTTCACATTTAAAGTTGTACTGTTGAATAAATGGCCTGATTTTCACATTTTTAATTACAGTTAGAGTTGTTGGGTATCTGGGAAAGCAATAATCAAGAGAACTTCAGTATTTTACTCTCTAAGGATGCCTGTGAAAGCATGGACTCATTAGAAACTTTCAGCCCTAGGCAAGTCTTGTGAAAGAAAATTATAAGGACTATGCAAGACAAATGCAGCAAATAAATTATATTTATTGCATATATGTGATTTGGAAGATGGATAAATTCAGAGAAAAGACAACCACACGCCTGAAGTGTTAACCTGGAACCACAGAGATTTCAGTACAGCTCTTGGCTTTGGAGCATAGGTTTGTGACTCCGGGGTAGTTGATTAAGCCAGGATCAAAGATGAGACTGTCATCCTCAAAGGTTCTGCCAGAACAAATTAATTGCTGCTGAAGATTGAAGTTCCATTCTTTTGTACCTGACTTCTCCTCAACACAATTACATGGCTGCACAGATTGAAGGTGCCTGTCTCCCAGGAGATGGGTTTGAGTTACTGAGGCTTTCAGAATAATTTCTAGAGGTTCAGAAAAAGAGAACAAAAACAAACAAACAACAACAAACAAAACGGTAAAACATACAGTATGGAGAAAATTTAGCGGCCTTAAGAACTTTATGATTAATATTTTAATATTTTTATATATATATGCGTTTAAAAAACACCCAAAACAACAAAAACAGTAGAGGATTGCCATGGATTACATGGATTAAATAAGGAATTTGCACAATTCTCAAACACAAATAGTATAGAACCTCAGGCAATATAAGTGATAGTGGGTTTTCTTTCTTTCAAAGGCAGGGTTTGGGAGTTACCAAGCATACTTGGAAGTACGGTTTAGAAGGCCTTTGAAAGAAACATCAACTTTATTCTGTATGTTTTGTGTGAAACAGCACAAATTATGGGTACATAATCTTATCTTTAATGTTTCAGGCACTTCAACTCTTTAAAAAGAAATAGTGTAAGTCTGTGACTCAGGAAAATAGTGTCTTGCTCTCTTCACTTCTGGGACAGATCTGCCTTATAATCCTTTGGAAAGGATTCAAGCAATATATTTCACCCTCAACATATTTCATAAACAAATAAACTATCACAGGAAAATGAATTTGAGGTGGATTATCATTTCGCTCCACACCTCAGAGCCGGGAAATTCAGCCTCCAATGACACCCTGGTTTCAACGCAGCCCATTTTGTTTTCATAGTAGTGCCTGAAAGCTGACCTTCCTGCTTGAAGCTACACAGATATCAATCCTTTGATGAAGGATTTGCATGATTTATTTCTCTTCCCTTCTGCATTATTTGACCTATTGTTGGAGATTGCGCCCCCATCTTATTCACCCCACTGAAGTCACTGAGGTGATTTCCCTGTCCCACTTCCCTCTTCTGTAATGTGATAAATTTCCTCCCAACTCACATGCATTAACAAGATCCCTAAAGTAAAAAAACACTCTCCAGACTTCCTGTTGGCATGTGCTGCATTCCTTTCTTGCAGGCATTGTTCACCATTCTTTGGGCTTCTGTTTCAGAAGGTGGGAAATAGGTGAATATTATAAGCATCTGATCATTCAGTGATCATGAGAGTCCATGGGAATATTTCACATCCAAAGGTCCAGGATGAAGCATTAGATGACTAGACACCAGTAAGAAGGGGATGCTATTGCAGGGTACCAACTGAGAATGTTGCTGCTTACAGCAGAACTGAATTCACAGCATCCTCTTGAAAACATCTTTCTGTGTCTCCCCTGCCCTTACACAAATCACAACATTTAAATTTTTCCACTTTTATTTTCAATTGATTTTACATCTTCAGCGACAGAGCACCCAGGAAATACTACCAGGAGTCAGTGCCCAAGTTGGTAGCAAGTGGGCAAATTCCAGCAGGTGGATACTGGGGCCCAGGAAGGACCAGCTGCTCCCTAAGGGACTGGGAGCCAAGCACCCGAACCCAGCAGGCTAGGCAGGCACCTCACTGCCCAGGCTCCTTCCCACAGAACCTGAGCAAGGAGATCCTGGCAGGCCCAGAGAACACAGCCAGGTTCAACCAAGAGCCTACATCACCAGGAAATGGGGCAAGTCCCAGGTCAAGCCGGAAAACCAAGTGCCAGGTCAGGCACCCAGATCGGTGCCATCCATGGCCGGGCAAACTCGAAGCTGAGGCTGAACCCAACACAAGCAGTCATCCAACGAAGTCCAAAAACAGGAAAATTGCCAAAGCCCAAGCTTAAATGGGCTTCTGGACCCATGGGCAAGAGGGGATGCATGGAGAGGTCCCAAGAGTATGAAGGAAATTGCTAGAGGCGTTTGAGGGGTCCTGAAAGGATTTAGTTGGAAATGCTGAAGGAGTAAAAGACTCAATGGACTTTCCTCCTTCAGCTTCCTTCAGGCACAGACTGCAAGCAAGTTTCAGCTTGTGATACCTTCTGTGACCTTTCTGCATGTCTGATTTTTCTCCTAAATCTTCTGAGCAGAAATAAAACTCAAATCTAAATAATTTCTAAACAGCAAAGGTAAAATACAGAAGCTTTCCTTTGAGTTACAGCACAGCAGAAAACCCTTTCCTGAATCTCTCGATTCTCATATCTCTCATTTTTAACTGATAGCTGAGCTTTAGAGACAAATCCCTGATTTTTTTTTTAATTGTCTCCAATACATGCCTCAATGTAAACAGTCCTTTACTACTTTTCTGTATGAGGTTCCTTGCTCAGTGTGAGGCACTGAACAGTTTTAAATCACACGTGCTTGCTCTAGGCTTGATTTTCTGTCCCTTTGCAGTGGTGGCAGAAATTTTCTAGTGTGGTTCCCGGTCCATTTGTTGGCTGCAAATGCTTCTGGTTTTCCTGAAAGCCTGGATGTGGTGTGATTTTCAGAGCGAACTTTCTCTTCTTTTTGTAAGCCAGGTGTATTTGAATCTTGGGTACTCAAAGTCATGTCAGCATTTGGAAAAATCCTTTGTTGATTTCACTATTCCTCAGGTTTTTAATATTAATACTTCAGTCACTAATGGGGAAGTTTTAGACTAAATTTATTCATGTTCCCAAGTGAGAGGTGTTACACAGAGGCAGCTCCTTACTGCTAATAGCTACTGCACATTTTTTTCCTTGGGAGATTGCTTTTACTACTACTATAGCAAAAATAAAATGACAAAGTAGTTCCTCCTGTCATCACACACAATGAGATTAAATGTTTTCCCATACATTTTAGTCTGGTATTCATTTTTGAACAAGGTACAATACAATAGCAGGGCACATTGATAACAACCAGAAGTACAGTCAGTGAAATGCATGAGACGTGTATAAAAACACCAAAAATAAAATGGTTGCATCTTGTAGAGGCTTTGAACTGCACATTAAAAAGTTTTCCCATTTCTTTTTGAGTTCTGCCCCAAAAGTGTCCAAAGACGGATTTGAGTTGTGTTCTTGAGGATTGCTTTTTACAGAAATAGAACATATTGGTGCCCACGTGACTTTCAGAAATGATGACAAAGAGGTACTCATGTTTTATTTTATGAGAATCAGATTAATTTCTGAAGTTACACTGCAAGTAACCTGCAGCAGCAAGTCCCTGCGTGCACACACAAACCACCCAGGAAATAGCAAGCTGCTGACTGCCTCACTGGGCCTTTTCCCTTGAAGAGAAGTGCTACGTTGTTAGTCTGTTTTGAGGTTTGTGCTTGTAACATTTTGCTGCGTCAGTTTCAGGCACATCAGTCTGTACCCAGAAATCACCAAGTCATCCTAATGGGTCATAATTGGTCAGCAGATTGCAATTTTTAATTCAGCAGGCAGTGCAATCAGCGTCCCACAGACAGGGAGAGCAGCAGCTGGGATTAAAAAAAACCCAGTATCTACACTTCCTGGAGATGACCCAATGCTGGTATGCCTCCCAGTACTGCTATGTCAAACATTTCAGATCCAGTTGATAGGATGGATCCCTGTTTATGCAATTGCAGTGTTTGGTGGGAGAGGACACTGTTTCGCGTCCAGGGGCTCATAAATCTGCAAATGAAAAGGAAGGATATTTCCCTGCTCACAACAAGGGCAGAAGCAGAATCTCAGGACGGAACAGGCTACTCTGGCCACATCCGTTTCTTGTTTTGTCCGGGACTCTGCATTTTCAGTGCAGATTTTTTTCTTATAATAGTATTTGGCTTTTCTAGAAATATTGGGATTTCTCTTTGCAAGTGCTTCTTTAACAACTTCAACCAAGCAGGAGCCTGTAGCATCGTGTTGTTCACGACCAGTTATCCTTCCTGTCATTGAACCATTGCAGACTTTGTAAGCACAACTGAATCTTTCATGCTCTTTTCCTGCTCTTATTTCTTCTGCAGGAAGGTGTACCGATACCCCTGAGGACGGACTCCTTTTCTGCTTCCCATCCACTCCTGCAGCCCCGGACCCCACAGGGGCAGGCAGCCCTTTGGCAGGGAAACGCCGGTCGGGGTGTTCCCCGTGTGTCAGGCAGCGTGCGGAGGGCAGCTGCTCTGCCGCGGGTCACTGCATGAAGCGCAGCACAACGAAATGTAGCAGCAGCGCTCCTGCTGATGGGGAAGTCAGGCTGTGCCCCGTGTCCGTGGGAGCGAGGAGCCGCCGGACAGACAGCCGGGCACGGCCGCGCTCCCGGCGCCTGGCTCCCGCAGCGCCCCAGCCCGCGCCGCCAGCGCCCCCTGCTGCCCGCGCCCGGTACCGCAGCGCCCGAGCCCCCTCTGCCCGCCCCCTCGGCTGGCCCTGGCACGCCGGCCGAGCTCACTCCGCCCGAGCTGCGCCCGCTACGAGGAGGGTTTGCTCTCAGCCGGCAGCTACCTCAGTGCAGCTCGTGTTTCTGCAATAACGTAGGCACAACGTGTCATGCCTGAAACCGCGTCCGTTCCTGCACCTGTTGGAACCTGTGCTCTCTGCGCAGACCGGGGCGAGCGCAACTTCCAGGGAACAATCCTGAAGACACTCTGCAGCTTTTTAGCTGGTTGACCATCCTCCTGTTGGGGATGGGCTCTGTCACCCAGCATCCTGTGGTTTCCTGTGTGCTTTTTAAAAGCTAGGACAACATCTCAGAGACTGAATCTGCATTCCCAGTGCGTTCAGATTCTTCGCTTGTAAGGACATGTGTACTGGCTAGAATCAAGGTTTTGCCCATGGGGCTGAGAATGACAGTTTCAGGCGGGCCAAATTACAAATTAGAAGCCACACCCTCCAAATAACTGCATAGGGAAGAATCTTTCCAGAATTTCAGCATCTCCTAAACAGATATTGACTTGTTTATATTGCCTTACACAGGCACAGGCAGAGCTCATAGTCCAAATCAGATAATGGTTTGGTATTCCACCATGTTCCGTGGGCCCCTCATCTGGATTCGTTTTTCCAAAGCACTTCTAAGCCAGAAAGGAGCATTCTATTCAGGTGTCTTCAACAATCAAATCGAAATTTAGCCCCTTTAATTCCCATAAAGCCAAGCATAGTTTGGTAAATGTGTGAGGCCAGCACGAAAGAGGGTTTGGCCCTTCAGATTAGAGACGGTATTGTTTCCTCCAATGCTACTGAAATGCCACCGCCTCTGCCCTGGAGGGGACATATAAATGCCCCCAGAAGCTCTAGGACCTTAAGAATCTGGACGCTGAATATCTGAATGAGAAGAAAAATCTGATCCCTACAATCAGACACTTGGGGAGAAGGATATGAATGTGATGCAGTAAGTATATAAATGAATTTATTCTTGGTAAAATGTGCTCAACAGCACAACGCTCCAAGGGGTTATTTGATGCTGTAAGGGAAAAGCAGCGTTATGGAAGGCCGGGAGTGACACAGAGCAGGCAACTGCAGTGTCTGTGGGGTGACTTTCAGAGAGAAGACTGAGCTGAGTCCAGGAGTGTCTGTGTCAGAGCATGAATGTTCTTAGGGAGGAGTCACAATGGTCCCCTCAACACACCCAGCTCAGGGCAGAACCTCAGTGAGTCAGCCTGATCCGTTCTGCTTTGCACTTTCTCCTTCCCAGTGCCCGCTGGGCTCATGTTTTCAAGACCAAATTACTAAGTGCCATGGAAACTTCTAGATCATCTCTCTGTATAGATCTGTAATGCACAGATACCACATAGTTCTCTCCGTGAACAGTGTTTCTAATGCTTCAGGGCTGTTGCTTGCCAATATTCACTCCAGGAACAGGTTTTAGGTCTCAGATGTGGCTGGTCTCACAGCTCCCCGGCAGCCTGAGGTGTCAGCGGAGGGCTTTGTGCTCGGCAGCACACAATGCCGAGCTGTGTGCCCTGCAGAGCCAGGGCACAGGCTGTGAGGAATGCCTGCAGTGCAGGGGGGCTGTGAGCGCAGGAGCGTGGGCTGCTCAGGCATGCTGCCACTGCCGGCATTCCCCGGTGCCCGCCGGCCTCTGGTCCCCTGCTGCACGCTCAGAGCCACAACACGAGAGCCGTTCCGCGCTCCTTCATTGCGCGAATTGTTACAAATGTCAGCGGCATTGACGCTTATTTCAGTGCCATTTGCTGCTCCTTGTCTGCACCGGAGAAGCTCGGATGTGTGACACTTTCCAAATTGAAAACGCATATTTATAACTAATCTAAATGGAAGTCTCAGAGAAATGACAGGGCATTTTGCAAGGATGGCCCAGCTGTAGCAGCTGAGTCTGCCTTTCGATGGCAACAATTTCAGTTCAGGATTAAGATCTGAATCTTCCCCAGAACTCTAAGAAGTGACTGTTCAGTTCAGGAGAGTTCTGGACAGACATTTTTTAAAAGAAATAGAACACAGGAGACAGCCACATCATGGCAGTCCACAATGACAAAAAATTGAAGAGAAGTCATTGCAGATGATCAATGGGAGTCAGGGGCTACAGTCACACAGCCCCAGCTGGTCATTTCAGAGGAGTGACTGAGCATAAAAGGATCCTGTAAAGCATTGGTGGATGTTTGCTGTGTGGGGATTAGAAAGGTCTTGGTAGCAGCTGTCAAAAGTAAGGCAGACCAAGATTTTTGTGTCTTGAAGACAGAATAATCCAGATATATAGCGTGACTTACAGAAAATAAAAATCAGAGAAATTATGTTTTATGGACTTGAGAAAAAATGCACATCTGAAAACCTTGAGTGTGGCAGAGTCACAGTTTCTATGTGCTGTGCAAGGTGGCTGGGTGTGATGAGGTGGTGATTTCACTCCTGGCTGAGCTCTAACGGGAGTGACAAGCTCTGTTACTGTAGCTCTTTGGGACAGGGCAAAGTTCTGCCTCCTGGCTCTGCCCTCTATGATATTTTGTAGCTCCGGGCAGTAATCCTTGTGCGCATCTACCAAGCCCTGTAATACGAAATGGATGACTTCATGGGTGTGGATAAGCAATGATAGCCACGAGGCATCACTAAAGGTGTTTCAGATGCTTAGGTCAGACCTGCCCATCCAGCAGTGGCTCATGAGGATAATAACAGTGAGATCTGCTTTCCGTGCAGGCAAAGGTCAGTGCTTGCTAAGTTCCAGTTCTTGATGTGATATTTAAAACCATAGCCTTTAGTCCGTGTGCTGCTGCCAACTTCAGCTCTGCTTCTTTCCCATCCCTTAAAAAAATCGTCAGTCAGTGCAAAAGCAGCACAGAGGGGTTATGGCCTGTGACAGCACATCAGCCTCTGCCTGCGCTGCGTATTTCACTGCCTGAGCTCGTGCCTGCTGCCCGCTTTCTGCTTCCTGTGCTTATCAGCTGTGGCTCCACAACGTGTCCTGGCACACAACTATTGCTGCTGGCGCTTGGGTGTGATGACAGAAAATAATCCTGCTAAGGAGGGGGAGGCCCTCTGCAGCCTACCTTCAGGTTGAATTGCTTGATGTGTTCCTATGATCATGCCACCCCTCTGGCAGCATTTGTAATGAGAATGGCAGAATTGATCACTTGTTTTTTAAGTTAAATTTGTGTTGTTTTAGATGAGGGTCCCCTTTTGCATTAGCTAGCTCAGAAAATCCTGGAAGAATTTTCTGTGTTTGAGGTTAATGAGTTGTCTAGAAATAGGTGTTTGCAAACAGGAGTAGGGGTTTTCCTTCTTATTGGAAAAACAAAGGAACATTTTTGTGTTTATCAAAGTCCTTTCACTGAAGTGCAGCACATGTGTGTGATGCTGCCATGGCAGCATGCTTATTGTGATTGCCTACTACAAAAATAGAACAGGAATCTCTGGTTTTCCCGTTAGAGGTTCTCTCCCATCTTTAGCAGTGTGTTTGTTAATGATTTGAGGCCAAGTTATGAAGTAGCTCAACTCCAACTTCCAATTACTTATTAACCTAAAATCACTTGGTTATTAAACGTGCAAGGAGCAGAAGTGTAACGCAGTTTGTAAAGGCTCCAGGATCATCACATTCTCTGCCTGTTCTAAAGAAATTATCGTTACCCTTTCACTCAAGAGGTGAAATAGTATTAGCAGGTTGTGACTTGTTCATAGATTTCCAGGGCATGAAAACTATGCTGATTATGAAAGACCAAAAAGGATTGATTATTTAATTTCTATGAAAGGGATCAAAGCCTTCTGTTTCTTGACAGTAAAGTAGTTCCTGCTCTGTGGCCCTGAAGACCTGTTTGCCCTCCCCATACCTGTTCCCAGCCTGCACTGACCAGTCCTTCCCACATACTCACCAGGCAATTTTGTGTGACTCAGATGAGGTCAAAACTTGTCCATTGGTAGGAAGAGCTCAAGGGTGAGAGAGAAAACTAGAAACAAACCAGAGCCACATTGCCCAGGCCAAGGTAAGGACCAACACACCTGGTTTTACTGAAAATGAGAACTTTACTTTCTTATTACAGTTAGAGGCTTCATTGCTTTATTGTACTGATTTCTTTCTGAGACATCTTGGCATGAATCTAAGTACTTTAAGCAATGTGTTTTCAAAACTTGGTTATAAACCCAAACCCAAACCAAAAAAAAAAAAAAAAAAAAAAAAAAAAAAAAAAAAAAAAAAGCTATCCCTAGAAACCTGAGGTTTTGTTTGATTTTTCAGTTGAAAAGTTTAGGGTCAGGATGGAGCCTGACTTATCCTCGGCCAGGGGGTGGCTAACATCACATTTTGCTCTTGTAAGCCAATAGTGTGGTCTTCAATCATAAAATACTTAGGTACCTGCTGGTGTCCAGCAGGGTGGCAGGCTTTTGAAAACCAGATATTTGATATTATCTTGGGTTAGAGATTTGAAGGGGTCAGGCTGCTATTGCTCTCTGCTCCAGCTCTCTGCTCCCAGAGCATCAGGCAGTGTGCTCGAGTATCTGAAGCTGGGACAGGAAAAATCAAACCAATTTACAGCAATTGGGAAGCTGTATGGATTTGTGCTCAACTGTCCCAGCTGAGATGGAGCAGCTCCAGAGACTGAGCTTGGCATGAAGCTCCAAGCCCCAGCACAGAGCTTCTACGTTGCTGTGAACTGAGTTAAAAAGACCTTGCATGTTGCTTCCCTCCTGTTCTGACTGATTCTCAATGTTGTAAATACCAATTAAATCCTTGTGTCAATATTTTCAAGGTGAAAAGCCAGAAACTGCAACACAAACTTTAATCCCAAACACCAGTGGTGTGTCTTTGGCAGTGTGTCTGTCTCTCAAGAGAAGGATAGGATGTGATCAGGAATCAAAGATTTGAGCATGTGAGTCTGTTCTGCCCCTCCCTAACATCAAATCATACAAATCAAGAGTAACTTGATATAAATCAGCGCAATAAGATGGTTGTGAAGGCAAATTCAGGTTTGGCTTTTTTCATGCTTTTCTTTGTGGCCCAGTAACTTCTTGGTTTGGGGTTGGTCTGATGAATGAATTATTTGCTGGAAACAGATGGGCAAACAGTAGGAACTGGGAAGGTGTGTCTTGGTTCAATTCCTTTTTCTAGCTTAAGCATCTGCTTATGCAATTTACTGCTGAGCAATTGAAGTAAGAGGCAATGCTTTCCCTCTTACAGGTGCAACTCTTGCCCAGTAATATTCACAAGGGTATTATACAGTTCAGCAGAAATAACTGCGTGGGGTTAAGGGATCAAGCTGTGCTGTCACAACTTGTCATAATGTTCTAAATCTCTGTATCTCCACTGGGGCGTGATCTGATGGGCTGTACCAGATATTCCCCCAAACACTGAAGACGGACATGTGTCTGAGGGGAAGCATACTTTATCCACCGGATTAGGAAACAGAAGAGGTTAAAGCCTAACAACTGCTTTGGGCACAGGATGTTCCACGGCGTGTCACCAGATGATTCCAGGCAGTCGGCAGGTTGCCTCCCTGAGTAAAGTTAGCGATTAAAGTGTTAACCGGAGCCTCCTGGAGGTGGAACCGTGACTAAGGGCGGGCTCCTGTCAGCGCTCGGAGAAAGTGGTAGGTAAATGTTCCCGACGTGCACCGAGGTGCGGGGAGTGTCCCGGGCTTCCAGCATTCCCAGTTTGTTAAGCAAAATAGTCATTAAGAGCTCTGTGGGTCCCGTGCGACAGCGGAGGCAGCTGTCCGCCAGGGCCATGTTGCCATGCCTCCTTCAGGGCTCGGGGAAAGGTGCGTGAAACTCCTCCTGTGCTTCTCCTGCTCGGATCGCACGGCCAGGTAAGTGCAAAGGAAAGGCTGGAGCTCTTCTGCTGCCAGTGTAAGCTGCGTGTCGGGGGAGGCAAGGTCCTCGGCAGCCACCCGGAACTCCAGTCACACTCCTCTGGGGTCATTTGGGTGCCGGAGGGAAGGAGGAATGCCGGCTCAGAAGTGCCTGACAGAAGTTGCTGAGCGGTTCGTGCCAGTCGGCCGAGCTGGAGGCGGGCACGGCTAACAGGTAGCGCTGCTCCTCGGCGTGCCCGCCGCCGCCAGCCCGCAGTGCCCTTCATTGCCCGCGGGGGTGATCCACAAGTGACATCAGTGACCTTGCGCGCTCCTTTCGGCCTGTGCCTGTGCTGCAAACAGAAAGTAGCTTCCCCTGCTCAAGTGGGCTAACGGAGTGTTTGAAACTCGATGTGTGCGAGCCCCGCTCCAGCAATGCCTGAGGGGAGGGAGCCTGAGCGTCTCCTGCCTTGTGCCTGGGAAAGTTAAGGGGCCGTATTCACATAAGCCAACTTAGTGCTGTTTTTGTCAAATCCCGTTCCCAGCCTGCCTGAGCAGAGGGCTTATGCCGTGATTTGTACTCCAGGAGTGCTCTTAATGCTCTGTACTGAACAGCTGATTATTAAAATAAGGTGTGAAGAAATCTGAAAGCCCAAGATAAAACCAAAGCCCCCTTTTTTTTTTTTTAAGTGGGGAAAACACAGTTCAGAGTAAGTACTTTGTTTTAATTACCACCTTTCTCTTTGGTGGTAGGGACATCTAACGTAAACAAAAAGAACAAAAAAGGGAATATGAAGTCCCATAACTAGAGTGCGTGACTGGTAAAGTTATTCTGCTGATACTGAGTTTATCTACCTGAACAAATCTTAAATTCCTCTTTATAGAAACCAATCATGATGGAAACATTTGCCAAATACCAGACAGTTGTGAGCTTAGAAGATGACTCAGCTGGATATGGTGTTGCACCTATGGTGCAGAGCTTTGTGCTGTACAAAATATTCCATGTGTGTATAGTGGATAGCTGAGTTAACAGACAGCTGAGCCGTGTGGTTCCTATGAAAGAAATGGAAGAAGTTTGCCCTATCCTGACTTCCTGTGGGTTTGGAAGAGCTTTGGGAAGCACTGGGTCAAAAAACCTAGGGATCTTTGCTGAGGTTTGGGGTTTTAGTTTCTCCAGCACCGGCGGAGGCTCTGTGTAGCACACTGCACTCGGCGGGCCCTGTCCTAATATAGGGATGCACTAGCAAGCACATCCAGGCTGCTACACAAATTCAGGTGCTGCCTTGCTGCTCCTGCTTGGCTCAGTTCTGGATCCCGGGCGTCCCTCTGCTTCCAGGCCTCCTCTGCAGCTGCCTTTCTTTATCCTTGTCTAAAAGGGTAACCATTTGCTCTTAACTTCTGCTTTGTCATTCCTGCACTCTACTGTCCCTGCTCTGTCCCCTTCAGTAAATGACTTAAATGTCACTGTACTCGATGGAAGGGAGCAAGTCCTCTTATCTGCCTCTACACTGACACTTGGACTTTTTCTTTGGGGAAAAAAAACAACCCTACATTTCAGGTAACCTCTGAATCTTACAGACAAGTACAGCTCATTACCTTTGTGAGATTTGTCTTGTGCCCCGATGTGTTGATGCTCTTGCACCTTTGAAATGTGCACTGCTCTGTTTTCCCTTTGCTTTTCCTAGACTCCTCCAATAGTTGCAGTCCTCCTCTAGAGATGCTCAGTTTGCAGCTGCCCCAGTTTTCATTTCCTCCTGACTTTCCCTTTACTTTCCTTGCTTTCCTTTGCTACGTATTTCACGCTTCAGTCAGTCTTCCTGCAAGCATTAGGTTTCTACTTGGTTAAGTCTCTTAGTCCAGCCAAGATCCCACTTTCTAGGTGTACTCTATCTGAGGAAATTCTGCCCTTTTAGTCCACTTTAACATAATGGTAAAGACACCGAGTAAGTCAGGAGATGGCTTTGAATAAATGACACGGGCAGATACGGTTGGAGTGGCTGGAAAATCAGCATGGTTTGGTTAGTTCAAATCCAAGGGAGCAATGGGAAAGGTATTTCACTTCTGCTTGCTTCCTCAAAAGGACTACAGGGAAGTGACATGGAAAGCAGCAAGATAGCAGGAGGTGATGGCAAATCTAACAGCTTTGTGGATTTAGGGAGCGCCAGTGCAAATATCCTGGCATCTGTTGTGTCAGGTACTGGTGTTGGGAAAGTCACTGTGTGGTGGCAACCCACAGGCTTAGGGCTTGGTTAAAAAAAGAAGTGTGCAGCCAGAATGTTCCCATGGGAAGGGTCCAGGGAGAAGAGGTTCATCTCTGGAGTGAGCTGGTGCTGTGGAAGTGTTTGGTACAAGGCTGATGGGCACAGCAGGTCACATAATTCAGGAAAACGTAGTGGGAGTTGTGCTTCTCCGCCAGCCATAGGAGAGAAGGCTTTGGGAAAGGATGAGAAGGACGTTGGGGCCATGAGGGAGAGAAAGAGAAAGGCATTGGTGAAGAGTTATCCCCATCACCACCCACTCTTCCAGTTAGCTTTATTTTCAACATTTTAATGGCACCCGGCCGATTAAAATCTGTTCCAGGTGTTTAAGGCAAATAATTGACTAGGAGCCATCCACTGCGTAGCAAAGCACAGCGTTCATCTCTTTTTTGTGTGTCTAAAGGTCACTTCTCTCCATGTGCAGAGATCAGCGTTTTTTCTTTCAGATGAATCATTTTAAGGCCAAATACTGTAGAAAAGACAGCAGCCACAAGCAGTGAAGCGGTGCTGGAGCTTTCCAATGTCACTGCTCTACAGTTGATAGAGGTGACTTGGCTATCCACTGCTCTTAACATGTTGTTTCCTGACAGGTGGGAGGAAGCTGAAGTGTGTGTTCAGTTATTCAGGTGCCAAAGTACATAAGCTCCTCTGTATCTTGTAAAAATGGCTTGAAATCACACTGACACAGGCAGCTGCTTCACGTAGAGGTCTTAAGTAAGTGGCATAAAATCGGATGTCAGGGTGTGGCCAGTGGTTACTGAAGCCGTTTCAGAAGGGTGGTATACGGCAGTGTATTCCTCACGCACGAACTCATGTCTGTGCAGAAGTCCCTGGGCTTGTTTGGCTTTCGGGTATGTTTTTGTCTTGATGGATGTCTCCCAAAGGACAAAGGGAGTGCTGCTCCTTTCAGTGAGCTCCTGAAAGAGCACTGCTAAAAACACCAGCTGGTCAGGTAATGCTCATTTTGGTAGTGCACTCTGGATTTAGAAGCTATGAAATAACTTCCTGTATATTTTGTAGGGTAAGGATCATGGTTTTTATCTGCAAAACTTCTCATTTGTCCACATATATTGTTTTTAGAATATATTTATCTGTGACTATGGAAAATTGCTGACATCTAAAAAAAAAACCCAGTAGTGCAGTACAGAGAGGTGAGGTGTTTACTCTTTGTCCAGCCATGATCTGTTCAAGGTTGAATGTTCCCTAAATCAATTTTTGGAAGGCTGCTTGTCATTGGTACTCTGGACAATCAACTGCTTTGCAGATATCTTTGACCAGGCCCTGTGCAATGCAGTCTGAAATCAGATTCAAGTCAATCCCCTGGCATAAGGGGCGATGGACATGGAGTGCTGTGAGCCAAATTCCTTTGTCATCATGTCCAAGTAAGAGAAATGGAAGTGGAATGATCAACTTCTGGTGCAGACTTTGGAGACAGTGCTGCTTTTCATGAGATTCTTTGAGGGTTTTTCCCCTGCCATGTGTGATGCCACTTGTTCAGTTAACTCCTCAGTCTTCCTTTTATTCTGGTACCTGAGGGTGAAGGAAAGAGCCTAGACTCCATAATTAAGCTTATTGAGGAATGCATTGTTGAAGTCTCATGGGTCTGGCTCATTGCCTGCATAATAATGCTCAAATCCCAATGTGGAAATCTGTAAATTGTATTGTTACCTCCCTGAAATGACCACCTTGTTCTCTCTTTGCTCTTCCACTGGCTTTCTCGGTGTGCTGCAGGATACTGCAGCAATCATCAGCACTCCTTCCCTTGCCCAGTTTTAGGGATCTGGATGAGGGTGGCTTGCTGAGTCGTGGTGTGTTTCTGTGACCCTGGGTAATGCTCTGCCCATAGCGGACGCGTGGATTCTGAGCAGTGCAAGGGCTGCTGTCTGACTCCTAACAACTCGAGCATAATCCTGGAGCTGAAGCTGTTTTCGAACTGCTTGAGAAAGTCCTGGTAGATGTAGCACTTGGGATTTAAACTACTGTTATATACTTAATGGCTTATGGTCTTTTTTATTAGGGGTGGGAAATACTTTGGTACTAAGGGAAAGTGTGAAGTAGTCAAAATACGGTGTAGTGAGCCCTCAGCTGGAGTGTCCCAGCCTGTTTCACTTGGCCAACTAAAGCTTTGTGCTTGATTACTGTTCCATCTTTGGTAGTAGCAGTAGTGAATGTGTTCACTTTTTTTGACCTTTTTCTTAGATTCATCTCTTCTGAGTAAATGAAGAAAGTGACTATGAAGGCACAGCATCTGCCTTCTGTCTTCATCAGTGAGGAGAAGTTCGTAACCAGGTAAATTATTAAAACCCTGAATATTTAATAATTTTGCTGCTTTCTTTCAGGTTATTCCACATTTATCCTTGAGAGGGGATCCCATAGAGAGCTGAGTCTGTAGCAACAGCAATCCGTCCCACTTGGTTAGTTTAACCTGATGACAGAACAGAGTTGGCCTTTACATGGAATTTAAAGAATAGAGCGTTAAGCCTTTGGCTCTGTGCTTTTTGTTCTGTAAGGAGAACAGCCCTTCTACAGGATTCTGAAATGAAATTACAAGTTAGGGAAGAAGGCCTTCCTGTCTTGGCAATCTGTTGGAATTGACCATAAGTTCCAGAGTTGAGCTCTGCTTGTCTGCAGCTCGGAGTTTGGCAGCCCCGGATTGCAGGGTATCTGTGCAGAAGGACTTTGGGGCTGCTAGCTCTCTGCTGTGGTCAGAGGAAATGACCTACTTGTAAAAAAAAAGCTTGGAATTGCAGTCTAACTCTCATTTGTGGGATGCTTTTCCATAGTCAGTCTCCCTGGGAGGAATTTTTCCTACTGCTGCCCCAAACTCTGAGCCACCTGGCATTTAGCTCCATCCCCTTTCTGACGGGATTGTTTTTGCCCTGTTGACAAGAGCACAGGAGCTGGAAGAAGGGCCTCTCTTCTCTCTTCTCTCTTCTCTCTTCTCTCTTCTCTCTTCTCTCTTCTCTCTTCTCTCTTCTCTCTTCTCTCTTCATTTCCATCACTTTTGGTCTTCCCATGGAGGAGAAACTGCCTGTAGACTAAACCTGGGATGGGGTCTGCAATGGAATTTATTGTGCTGCAGTAGAGATTTGTTCTTGAATCCTGATATTTTTCTGTGTGGCCTAAGCCATGCTGTTTTCTCCCTTTCCAAGGAAGGGTGTCAGGGCATTGCCCAGAGCACACAGGCAGCAGATGCATCACTCCCTTTCACTTCAGGAGCTGTTCCCTTTATACTGCTGCTAATTTGGGATGCCTTGCTTTTGTGTCAGAGGTAATTAATGTGCGTGAACTTGGCATCCAAAGGTATTTGGAAATGTACCAATTGAACCAGTCTCTCTGGGCCTTTATTCTCCTGTATACTTGCCTGTTCATGTGATGAAATGTGCATCCCAGTTGAGACCTTTCTGCATGACAGCCATGGTTTAAACTTTCTTTGCCTTGCAAAAAGGGAAATAAGTGTTTCAAGAACCACTGACATCCCATATGCACTCAGGGTTGATTCCAATGCAATTTCCATACTGTCGTCCCTCATCTGTACCTTGAATCTGCTGTTACACTCCTTCTCTTCCAGTTCTATCCTGTGAATCTTGCTGATGGGGCAAGCTTGCTGTTTGGGAATTGCACAATGGCTGGATCAAAAGGCTGACCAAAGCTTGTGGGATGATTTGGCTGGCTGAACTGCTGCGTCTCCAGCATAACTGCCATAAATATTCACAGATTGTGTGTAGGGCTTGGGCAGGAGAGGGCACAGGTGAGCTGTCCTGGCTTAGTGTTTCCAGAGAGCAGCCTGGGCTCTGTTGTGGTTTACCACTGGGGCACCTGATCTTGCAGCTCCTTTGTGTCCTGTTTTCGCTGCTGAAGAAAGTGGTGAATCTGCAGTGCATGCTATGTTTTTGGGGTGAGTTGTTCTGCCAGTTTGGCTTTGGTTTCTATTAATGGCTGTGTTTGGCTGTTGTCACAAAGCTGCCTGCAATGCAACAGCTGCTGATTTTCCAGACACCAAACTCAGCAGAGATGGCATCTGTCTCTAGGCTAGGGCAGTAGGAAGGTGTGTTACAGTAAGACTACTTCTGGTAGTAGTCTTACTACTAAGACTATGTTCTAGCACCCCAACTAGGCTGGTGCACATATCCCCTTCTGGGGCACAAAGAAGGAAATTCGGTTTTTTTCTCTTATGCTTCTACTACACAAGGACAAACAAGTCAGAGTGGGCTGCTGTTAATCGCTCCCTCAGGGCTTTTCTGATTGCTTGTGTGGTTTGTCACTGTTGGTTGCACTAATGCAAGGCTGAAACCTGGAAGATTTCCTTACGCAAACTTCGGAGGAAGGTAATGGCAAGTTTTTCTGGACAAGGCAAGAAACTGGGAGAAAATCTTGAGAGCTTGCTCTGAGAAACAGAATCTGCTTCAGAGATAACCCTTACCAGACCACTTACTGTTGTTAGTCTATGATTTTATTTGCCTTTGCAGTCAACATGGACAGGGAGTAATAGATGAGCCTCAGAGTGTGACCCAAGTCCCTTAAGTATTTCTAATCCATCTTCAGGGAGCTCACCTTCCCAACTTCCTACTTGGAAAAAACCTTGTGAAATAACAGCTGTCAATAAAATTATTGCCAAATGCTGCGAAATACAGGGAGACTTGACTTTGAAGCACCTCGTGAGCAGGATCAGCAGGTCTGTCACAATATCTGCCAGACAGAACTGCCTATCTCCTACTTGCCTGATAATCATGAATTGCACCTGGAGCTTGCCTGTGTACGAGGCCAAGGCGTGCTTAATCTTGCTTACCTGTAGCCAGCATGATCAGAACTGGGCTGGTATCTGATTCTTATCCAAATCTATTTGCATTCCCTTTTGGCGGGATGACCTGAATGCGGTCCCTCACAGCTCACGAGACACAGCCTGTAATGAGCTATTTCAGCCCAAAGGAAAGAAAGGGTTTTGCCACTAGGATTCTGAGGATTTAAGACCAAAGGGAGCTGAAGTAAATGTTGAAAATCCTGGTTTAGAATCCAGATGATAAAGCTAAAAGTAGTAAAAAAATATTTTTGTGTGTGGAATTGCAGTAATGTAAAGTAAATAATTCACATCCACAGAATTAGCAGGGAATGCAATGAACCTTGAGTTTAGGGGTGCAGCCCTTGTCCTCATGTTACCTGCTAGGTAAAAGCCTGGTTGATCTTTTCCCTTCTCACCATGGGAAAAGGCTCTCTAAAGCAACAGGACACGGTCCTGTTTATTAAGTGGAGAGGGGAGGGATAGGTATGCCAGGGAGAGCTTTCCATGTTTGTGCTTTGCATGGCCCTCTGCCCCAAGCACAGCCTGGATGAGTTACCTGCTCTCCTGGCTGTCCCTGGCTTCTCCCGTGTGTTTGGGCACTGGGCCCAGGAGAAGACATGTTCCTGGGGCCTGTCCCCATGTTGGGCTGTCAGTTCCTCTGGAGCACTTCTGTATTTAAAATCAGTGGAGGAGTTGAAACAGTGTTTCTGATGGCACATGAGTTCTGAATAGCTTCAGCAGCTCTCTGAGGAACGTGGTGCAGAGTTTGCAGGTGCTGTGTGCTCTGTCTGTGGGCCTGCTGTTGCAACAGCTCACACAAACGTGGCGATTACAGGCACTATTTGGAAACAAACCTGGTGTCTTCGCACATCACTGCCAGGCAGGACATGAAACCACTGTAATCATTAGTCCATGAGGAAGAATTTGTACACTTCCATGCAGTTGTTCCCCATGGTTAACCACCTTTGCTGGTGGGAATTGCTTGCCTGAATTACAGTCTGAGTCATCTCTAAATGGTGTGGGGAAGAGTGTTTCGTTCTCGATGGCCTTGAAATACATTTCAATTATTTCTGTCATTGTTCAGCCCTCCATAGCCTAAGCTGCAGCTGGCTTTTTGTCTCCACGACTCCTTGCTTGTTTGCAGAGGTTCTCTTTATCTTCCTTCCTTTCTCTTCTCAGCAAAGATGGGGTGCAAATCTGCTCTGTTTCAAGCAGGGGGAAATAGAAATGTTAGACATCCTGTAGGTGTTTGGAGATAAGGAAAGTATCTGCAGCAGTAGTAAAACTGAATGGAAGCCATCACACAGGGAAGACCAAGTGTAGCCTAGGTGAAGTAACCTGCAGCGTTGGTGCGTGGGGATGTTGCTGTGTTTGCTTCGTCCTCATGGCTGCTGCAGGGGTGCAAAGTACAGGCTGTTCTGGGCCAGGGTGATTAGGGTCATGTGGGACTGACTAATTAATTTCCTCTGGGTCTTTAAAGTAGCTACTTACAAGCAACCCAGTAACCTGACAAAACTTTACTCTCAGAAAGTGATGTATGGATCATAAATGAACCTATACAAGGATGATGTGGATAGCACAGCTGTGGGGTGTTACCCTGCCACATACCACCTGCATTTTACAGACATGTTAAAAAATACTTTTTCATTGTGATCTTTATTCTAGAGAGCAGCTCAGTTCTCTTCTGAAGAATTATAACTCTTACTATTCAGATCAAGAGAATCTGCAGCTGACATATAATCAGGTAAGGATTTAGGAGTGAGAAACTCCACTAATCTGGACATCACAAATTAGTGCTCTCTTTTCCTCACAGCACTGAACTCCAGCACTTGCTGTGGTGTTTCTATTGCATGACATATTCCATCTAATATAATAAACCAGAACTGGTTTCCTGAGCTGATCAGGTCAGCCTGCAGCTTTGGCTGTTTTGGAAATTGCCTAATACTGAGGTTACATGTTCTCCAAGTAATCTGTTCCAGGGCTGTGTCAGCCTCAGTGATTTCATTGTATTCTTGTTACTTTGAGGGGAGATAGATTATTATTAGTTGATTATATTTACTCTGTTATTATGCATCACTAACTATTTCATTGTTTTTCTCCAGCAAGAAGGAAGCACACCATTCATTGAAGGAATCCTCTCAATATTCTGGGGAGTGCGACATCCTATCCGATTAAAAATTCAGGATGAGAAGCAGATCCCCTCTTTTGTAACCCTGAAGTCAACAGAGAATGTGGGGTTTTTCCCTAGTAAAAGGTAATGTATGAACTTCCTTGAGGAGGCCAGCATTGCAAGGTAGCTCATGTTGTGGCTTCAATGGATACAGCTGGCTGCAGTGGATATCCCAGATTCCCCAAAGGCCGTGGTGGTTGCTGCACAGCAGAGCCTTTTAACAGCTTGTGCTGGGCAGAAAGGTGTGTGTTTGTAGTATCTGTGTTTGGCCCTCAGGCTGAGGAGCTGGAGGAGGCTGCTCTTTTTCATGGAGCTGGCTGTTCCTATGCAAGGACTGGCAAACTGACGTGTATAAAAATATCGGAGAAGACCCAAACAAACCCTACGTGTTTCCAGGTACACCTGATACTGGTAGCCCCTGAAAGGCCTCATGCTGGTGCACACACTAGAGCATGAAGCCAAAATCTGGTAGGTAAGCACTGAGGGATTGTCTGTCCCAGCTTACGTTCCCAGGCATGTGAGCTGTGGAACCATTGCTGCTCAAGTGAAGTTCAAATCAGGGAATGAATATTGGCTTTGTCTGGGCAGAATTTAGTGTAAAAACCCCATAAAATGCCCACAGACCAGCTGTTCCAGCTGCTGCTAATGACATTTTATATCTCAGTGTATGTGTTATATACCCACCTGACAGAGGTATTCAGTGTACTTTTTCTTTGTTTTGAACACTGTTTCCCCAGCCTTGGTTGGTGAATCTGATGAGCTGTATCTCAATCTTGTAATACAGAGGCAGAGCCAATGTTCACCCTGAGTGACTCTCTGATAAATTGTGTATTGCAGAATTTATTTTTCTAATTACTCATTGTCTTAGATTGTATGTGGAACATCTTGGAAGTGGGGATTTAATTCTGCCACCTTTGCAGCTGTGGAGTTCCAGTGAAGTCTCCTTCCCTGTCTTTGGCTGTTGAAACTCAGGGATGAATTTTGACAGGAGTAACTAGGAAAGAAGCTGAACTTGAGGCAAATCTGGCTCTTGATTTACCTTGACCAGGTCTGCTGGTGTGGGCTGCACGTGGCCTGCAGGGAAGTTCTTAAAAAAGTTCTTCTGGCTGGTGGAAATCTGTATCCTAAAGTAAACATTAACTCATGATCCCAGAAACGTGGGGCTGCCCTGACATGCTTTAAGGTATGCAGAGCAGCTTGGCTGTCTGATCTTAAATGAACTTGGTAAATATGTGGAACACAACCAAGATCTTGTTTGGCATGTAAATTGGGGATAGCTGAATATTGTTGGCAATATATATACATATATATATGTACACACACACACATGGAATTCATGTTTAATATTGGGCTACGGATTCGCTTATTCTCAGTCAGAGCAATAACTGGCTGAAGACCTTATGCTCAAGAGTTTAGGCAATGATTTATGGAAATATTGACATGAATATAGTTTTTCTGAAAGGCTGGATGGAACTTCCTGCTCTCATACACAGCTGGTTTGGACAGCACAGGGGCCTGTGTGTAATTTAACCTGTGTAACGGAATTGTGTTCCGTAACTATTAAACAACAATATGTGTGTTTTGTGTGCCTGCCTGGTAGTCTGAGTCTGATTAATCCAGGATGTTGCTGTAAAACAAATCAGGAATTACTGCAAGTTGTTTTAAGTCTCATCCTGATTGATGTTCAACAGGTTCTGAATTGGATGCCTTAAGTTTGGGATCCCTGGTCATACCATATTTTAATACCTGATTTTATTATGACTTAAACTAAAGTTACCCTGCTGGAGTCTGTAAGTTGAGCAGGGATAGGAGTGTATTACATGAACCCTGGCCACCAAATAAATTGAATTCACTGAGTTAATGAGGAGCAGTCAATGATAACTACATGTTTGGTCTTCCAGGGGAATGACTCGCTGGGGAGAATTTGACGACCTCCATCACATTAGCGGGGATACACTGAAGTCTGCTGAGGAACAGCCAGACCTTGAGCAAAGTTAGTATGGGTGCTCTCACATTAAGAAAAAATTCTGTGTTCTGTGACAGTGCAAAAGGCCTTCCCTACCAGCAAAGGGAAATCTCTTTGCTCTGTGTGACATGTACTGTAAGCTGGGGAGACACCAACGTAGGGCTGGTTAGGGCCAACAGTGCTGTGCAGGTGACTTGGTGAACAGCCAGTGGGAATGAGCCGTGCTTTTATCAAAGAAATCATTCCCAAGGGAACAAAACAGCCAACTACAACCACTGCAATCAGCCTATTCCTCATCGTATGCCTTTGCCTTGTTCCTTTCCTGCTGCATCTCCCTCCCCCCCAAATGATAGACAGTAAATAAAGCCCTTCACAGAGAGCCTCCTTCCTCTGGGGGTGCTGGCAGGGAGTGGCAGCAGCTGCAGGTGCGGTGTGGTTCTATTCTGTGCAGGTTACCCATGTTATGAAAGTCACACGCTCAAGTCCAGGAGGGAGCAGGAGCTCGACTGTGCCACCCTGCCCCGGACCAGCAGCGACGCCGCGGCCGTGCGCAGGAGGACCAAGCTCCCCACCATCACCCGCAGAGAAGTGGAAACTCACAGGTTCTCAATCAATGGCCACTTCTACAACCACGAGGTAGGAAATGTTAGGCTTGGCTTTGTCACCTGGGGGACAGGGAGCCCTGTCCCAGGGAGTTTTGCCTTAATGCTCACGCCATGGTGTGACTGTTGTTGTTCCCAGACGTCGGTTTTCACTCCAGCCTTTGGATCGGAAACCAAAATAAGAATCAACAGCCAGATGAGAACCAGACAAGTGATAGAACAGTTGCTTCGTAAGTTTAAGGTAATTCTGCTGGCAGGAGGAAATGTGGCCGTGCTCTGGAAGTGTTCGTTCCGATGTGGCTCCAGCACGGCCGTAAAGATGGGGAATAACCGGGCAGGGATAGAGCATGGAGTAGAGTGTTAAAAAAAACAAAGCCACATGGGCAATTTTAAATGCATGGGTTGGGTTTATTTTATTAGCGTTTCGTGGCGCTCGGAGGCCAGAAAAGCTACCCTGGGTGCATGGCGTGCGGCGATGGCAGCGCTGCCAGAGCCGCTTCCCTCAGCCCCGCGCCCGCCGCGCTCCCGGGGCAGGCGAAGGCTGCGCGCTGCCCGGGGCGGTGCTGCCCTCCCGCGGACAGCCCCGGGAACTGCGGCGTGCCTCGGACAGCAGCGAGTTAGCGCCAGTGTCTGTCTGTCTGTCTGTCTGTCTGTCTGTCTGTCTGGGATGTGCTTTCTCTTAGAGCCGGGCACAGGGAAAGGTGCGCAAAGTTAGAGTTAAAAGTACTGCTCAAGGTCAGTGCCATACTGTCTGAAACTAATTTTTTTCCACCCCCCAGAATTTCCTTGGAACCATCTCCCACCAGCAACATCATATGTGGTCAGAAGTAGTTGTTCCCCTTACTGCTGCACATTTCTCAAATATCTTGATTTTTCATGGCTGCTTAGTGTTGAATTTATACTTTAATGGTCTTAAACTTCCCATTTAACTTGTCTAGAGACCTCACTATTGCAGAATTACTTCATGTAGTTAGTAAGACTTTGGGAGTGTCTTGGATGGAAAACTTAACTTCTAGGAGCAATAAGGAAGGGAATTACAGAGCAGGGTGTAAAGCCATAGGGAATAAATGGCAAAGTAAGTGTTCAAAAGCTCTGCTGTTTTCTTAATGTGGCTGTCAGGCACAAGGGTAGGTCACAGGGGTTTACCTTGATGGCAACACAAATAACAGATCTACATGTGATGGGAGGAGTGAGCTATATGAAGTAGTTAAGGATGCTGCAAGAAAACCAGGCAGGAAAGATCTGGGATTACAGGGTGTTACTGATTTGGGCAGCATGGGAATGCAAGAGTTAGGGCTGGCACAGGGACAGTGAACGTGGCAGCACAGCTTTCTGTCTTACCCAGGTCCAATATCTTTTATCTCTCCTACAGACTGGATCCCTGTCTCAGACTTTGACCCAAGTCTCTGAGCTGATATGAACAGGGAAAATGTGGGAGGATCTGTGAGTCTGAATGGATTTCTTTTTTTTTTCACAGATAGAAAACAGCCCCCATGAATTTGCACTTTACGTTATCCATGCGTCTGGAGGTAAGCCAGCCACTGCTGCCTGATCACTTCGTCTCTAATCGTTCTGTGTGTGTGTGTGGAATGTGTCCCTTGGAGGAGCAGGGCTCCTTCCAGGCCTCTGTCCTTGTTTGTGCTCTCTGTGTGTGGTGTGGTATTCTCAGGGACCCTCCAGAGATGTCTCCTCTGGAGAGGAAAAGCTGAATAATTGTATTGTGGGCCCTTTCAGCTGTCAGCTTTAGACTGCATATGCTGAATTCAAAGTACTCATTGTTCAGTGGAAAAGGTTGCTTCCATAGAAGTTTGCTCTTTCAGGAAAAGGGACATTTGATAGTTATTAATGGGAACACCTGAGAGAACAGGAGGGAACTGAGGGAGAAGGTGCTGTAAAAGGCACAATATTAGCCATCTGTTAGGTGTCTGGTAATTGCTCTTGAGTCAGTATGAGATCTGTGTCAGGAAAAAAGGCACATGACTGCAGGTGGTGGATGGAGCCCCTGTGGGGTGTTCCATGCTCTATGACATTGCTTATGAATTCCAGAAAAGAAGCAGTTGAGGAGTGGAGATGTTCCCTTGCTGCACAGGCTGCTGCAGGGGCCCTCTGAGAAGGTTGCCAAGTTCTTTCTCATGGATGGGGACGTGGAAGAGATCAGCAGTGATGTACGTATACCCTCACTTCTTATCGTTCATGGGATTTTTTCTCAACGACCATAGTTAGTAGAGCCTTTCTGGTCTTCTTGTTAGGTGGCTCAGTACATTTCATTTCATCTTCCCTTTTTGGAATCAATTCTGCACAGAATAAATGAAGAAGAGGAGCAGGAGATTCAACAGACAATTGCAAGGTAAACAGATGTGAAATGAGGTGTCCCAGAGTCCAGGGCAATCTGTACAGTTGTGGCCTGGCTCATGAGGGGAGCATACAGATTTAGTGTAGTGCAAGTAGAACACTGTGATGGGAAAGCTGAAGGGAGTGGGAGGGTTCATAATCCTTTCCCTACCCTGTTGCTCTTAAAAGATTCCAGAAGTACTGACTGCCCACAGAGTGGGGTCTTCAGAAAATTTGACCCTCTTTATTTTGTTTCCTGTTTGCTTTCTGAGCCTTGACTGGTTCCTCAGTTTGTACTTGCTGCTGTGCATTCCCTTGGAAAGAATAAATGTGCAGTGCACACATGGTACTATTTTGGTTCTGTAGCACTGAAGCCATATCAGTGCTAGATGTCCCTATAAAACTTGAGGTGAATGACAGGAATCCCCCTGGCAGGAGCTCAGAATGTCCCACAGGTACAAGCCAGAGGCGCTCCCATATTTCTGAGCCCTGAGTCCCAGAGCACTAAGAGGCTACAGCAGCCATAGATCTGTTACTAGATGATGGGCTGATAATCAGGTTGAATCAAAGTGTCCAGAAAATGTTTAGAAAATACAAAACTTGCCTGTGCTGGGTAAGTTTTCATTGCCATTTGAGCAGCTCACTGGAATTAGGGTTGAAAGTTTGCAGAGGTTATTTGAATGCCTTCTCCCTCTCAGGTACGTAAGAGAGAGGAGGCTGATACAGCAGCACCTTCGCAGTCGAAGCGTTAAGAAAACAGAGACTACGGTGTGAGGGGATGCACCTGGGAGTGGCCTCTCCTGAACGCCTGGGCTGCTGCTGGGCAGTCCCTGCTGGGCTGGGACTGAGGGCTGCTTCAGCCTCGGGGAGAGCAGAGTGGGGAAGCCTCTCCTCGCCATTAAACTGCGGCCACCCCCACTGCTGCAGCGCTGGGGCCGGGCTGGAGCCGACTGAGGAGATGCACTGCATCACCCGAACAACAGGTGTCAGCCTGACTGGAACTTAGGCACAAAACCCCCTGAACAGCCCAAGGCTTTAATTCCTGCTGATGTATGACCCGGTACCAAGAGGCTGGCACAGAAAAACACTGCAATAACCAATGTGCTGATAGAAACTATGCAACCTAGGAATATGGTTATCCCCCTGTTAGAGAAACCTTAGCATCAATATATTAGCAGAAAGCTTTTCAGTAGAGCCAAGTGGCAGAAGATATTTGTGTATTTAAGATTGCAGGTAGAATTTTCACTTAAGTTATAAAATATCCATGCAAGATGCCTGAAATCTACTGGCTTCAGGCTGGTGGATGCTGAAACTGCTTAAGCTTTGAGCTACTGTTAAAAAAAACATAACTGGAAACCCTCCCACTAAGGAACCGCTCAGCTCTTTGCAATGACAGGGAATTTATCGCTGAAATACCTCGTGAACTGCAAAGCAGGAACTGACTAAACACTGTTGGGTCCTGAAAGGCGTCTCAGTGGTTTTTGTAGTTGGAATAAATGATTGTGTTCTTTCCTGTGTTCCCTGCTTGAAAGGGAATTGAGAAGTGCTCGGTGAGAGACGGCGAGGTACAGCCACGGGGGGTTGGGCTCATGGCCTCCCCAGGGATGCAGTCTGGGTCCAGCCCAGCCCCACACAGGGCACAGCAGCCAACTGTCAGATCCTTGCCTGGCTGAGTTGTGATGAATGTTAGAGCTCAAATTATAGAGATGTAAATAAAATAAATCTGTGCACCGTTCATTGTCCTCCTGCAGTAGTTGGTTGTTTTTACCTGGTACCTGTGGCTCACCTCAGCTGCCTTTGTCTCATGCAGGTAACAAACACTTGTGAGGGAGGAAAGGAATGTGCAGAACTTGTTGCCTAGAAATTGTATGGAATAAATCAAATTGTAAAAAAAAAAAAAGTAAAAATCGTTTTGATGTGTTCTGGACCCTGGGAAAAATCTCTGTGAGCAATAGTGTCAGGAGGGTGATTGATGTGCTTGTGACGTGCTCAGTGAGGTGGCAGCAGCAGGTCCTGTCCTATGACCTTGGCCAGGTGTACATACAACACTGTGTGCAGAGCACAGACACATTTATCACTGTGGATGCACATTTGGTTTTGCTGTTCAGCTGAGGTGGCCTTAGATTCGGTATTGCTCAGAAAAATACCAAAATACAGTTCTGGTAGGGAGACTCAGTACAATCTTTTGGGGATGTGCTGTTCAGGCATACCCAGAGGTGGAAAATGTTTTATGAGTAAGAGAGAATTATTTCTTATCATTTTAAGCCAAGATTTGGGGGGAAAAAAGACAACAAAACTTACAGGTCAGGGGTGGTTTGTTAAAGTTAAGGAGTACAGTAAAGAAAGGGACATGAGAGAAGCAGGAGAAGCGGATTTACTGGAGGGTAAAGAGAAGCCAAAGCAGTTCGGGGGTACGAAGTTCATCGGGCTGAAACAGCACAGGGAGGGCAGGAGGAAAACAGAGACAGGCAGACAAACGGGGAAAGTGCTTTGGTCTAAGAGCGCATCACAGGCGCTCGTTCACGGTCACCAGAGCAGAGGCTGCGTTCGGCTGAGCTCGGTTCGCTTCGGCCGAGCTCTTAAGGTTCTCCTCTGTTCGGCCCAACTCGGCTCGGTTCGGCCGAGCAGCGCTGGGTTCGGCTGAACTCGGAGCTGCTCGCTGTGTTCGGCCGGGCTCGGCTCGCTTCGGCGGAACTCGGAGCCGCTCGCCGGTTCGGGCGAATTCGTCTGGGTTCGGCTGAACTCGGAGCTGCTCGCTGTGTTCGGCCGGGCTCGGCTCGCTTCGGCGGAACTCGGAGTTGCTCACCAGGTTCGGCAGGGCTCGGCTGAACTCGGAGCCGCTCGGCTGAGCTCGGCTCGTGAGGCCAGCGCGTGCCGGGCCGAGGAGCTGGGCGGGAAAGCGGCGGCTCCCTCACGTTTAACACCGGGCTCCCCTCACGGCTGCCTGAGCCCCAGCCGTTCCTGTGGGCTCCCCTCACGGCTGCCTGAGCCCCAGCCGTTCCTGTGGGCTCCCCTCACGGCTCCCGGACGAAGGGATCGCCGGGGCCATGGGCTGTCAGCTCCCCGAGGAGGGTCCAGCAGCGGGGACATCGCCGCCGCCGCGTTGAGGGCGCCGGGACGGAGAGCGTCGGGAGCGCGGCCCCCGCCTCTCCCGGGGCAGCACCGAGCTTGGATTCTCGTCCAGAGCCCCAGACGGTGAAGCCGGCACGACCGCACAGGTGTTCGGGGACTCCGGAGCGAGAGCGGGCGGGGCGGGGCCGGTCGGGGGCGGGGTCGGGCCGTGGTTGGGCCGGTATCGGGGCCGGTATGGGGGCCGGGGCGGGACCGCAGCGAGGCGGGGTCGGGCCGGGGCGGGCGGTGCCTGCGCGGGGCCACAAACGCAGCGGCGGAAAGAAGGCTCGTTGTTTTTGGGTTCCGCGGTTAGCGCGGATGGAGCTGCAGCGGCTACGCGGAGCAGGTGAGGGGTGGCGGGAGCCGAGAGCCTTGGGTGGGCCCGGGCAGTCCACGGCCCGAGCCTCCCCGGGCCGGTGGGGGTAGAAGCTGCCGCGGGCCGGGCAAGGCGTTCCGGGACCGAGGGGAAGCGGGGACAGTCCCGTCCCGCTGCTCGGGCCGGCGGGCTCTGCCGCTCCCGGCGCGGGTTGGGCAGTGGCGGCCGGGGGCGTTCCTGCGGCTCTGGGCGAGTCCCGGAGGCATCACGGGCTGGGGAGGGCAGCAGCGGCTGCCGCCCGGGGCTTTCCCCGGGGGAGGTGTGGGAGCGGATGAGGGGGTTTTCTCTGATGGAGGTTGGGGAACAGGAGGGAAGCTCCTCCTGGGGGTGTTTTTGGGAGATCGGGGACATGGTACCCCTGGAGGAGTGTGGGGTGTGAGCGAGGGATTTTCCCTTGGAAACGGGTGGACCTGGCTCGGCTGTGTTCCCGGGCGGGATGGGAGGCGTTGCAGCTCTTTTTCTGTGTGCAGGTGAAATAAACTTGAATAAAGTGATTCCCCCCATCTGCTAATGCTGCCCTACAGAGACGCAGGACGGGACCCTCTGTGCACGGAGGGTGCCTCCATCCCAGTTCCCAAGCATTTCCCATAAACTGGATATGAGGTGGTGGGCAACACTCCCTTCCAGCTGCCCACTGCTACATCACACGAGTCACTGAGTTGAAGTGCTGGCTCTTAACTGCCAAGTGTTGTGTTTTGGGTGCTTGGAACATGCTGAGGGGGTTGAGTTTGGAGTGCAGAAAGCTCGAATGGGACTAAGTCCTGCATTTTCCACAGTCTCCATTTTCAGCTAAGTCCTGTGGGTTTGGGTCGAAAAGCAAAAGCTGCGTCTTGTGTTTTCACCTTTTGAGAACAGCCTAAGTGTTGCTCTGGGGGGTGATTGTGGGTCCCAAAAGCACAGCCTGATGTTTGTGAAGCTCAGAAAAAAACTGTCTTGAGTTTCCTTTTCTTGAAGGTGTAGGTTAAGTCCTGCATTTTCCCAGTTTAAAGACACTACCTCAGTGTTGTGCTTTTGGGCCTCAGAAGCAGAGAGTGGACAGTGCCTTTCTGAAGCTCAGGAAAAAAAACCTGAGTCCTGCATTTTCTTTTCTTGAAAATGGAGGTCCAGTCCAGTGTTTCTGGGACTCAGCAAAATGACTAACTGCCCTTTTCTGGAGACTTGAGAACAGCAGCTAAGCTGGCTTTTTTCAGCCCCCAAAATAGAGGCTTGGGGTGGGAGGGCTGGGGATGAGGACCCTCTCCTGAGGAGGGGGTCCAGTTGCCTTGGTTCCCAAAACTTAGGGATGCTGGCATGCACCAGGTTGTTTCAATGGTCTGAGACAGTTTTAGGAGCAAAAAGCACTTTTGAGCCCCTTTCCCATGTCCAACTGTTTATTGTGTTCAACCACTGCAATAGTTATGACTTGCATTTAAACAATAACTTTATGACAATTAATAGTTATATGCAATTGATGACAGTCAGTGATTTACAACTTGGCCAAAAGCCCAGATAGGTAACTGCAATTAGCTGGAGCTTTAAATGGGCTTGTAACAAAAAGCAGCAGTTATTAAGGCAGAGCTGGAAGGAACTGGAGCATCTCAGAGCTAGAGCTGGAATGAATAACATGCCATAGTCAGAGCTGGAGGTTCAGCAAGTTGGACTGGGTAACACCTGCAGGTGAAACAAGCAGAAGGAATAGAAATCACCTGAGTCCAGACCTAAGCCAGCAGGGAGTCCATCAGCTGGAGCTGTGAGAACCAGGAACAGCTCTTGTCCAGAGTCCATCAGCTGGGGCTGCAACAAGCACAGGCATCCCTGAGCTTAGCTGCAGCTGCAGCAGGAACATCTTGTGGCTGGATCCTGACTTAGTGCACCCTGGATTCGGAGCCAGGCGCAGGCGGGGGCGTCCCTAATCAGGAGCTCTGAGCAGCAGGGAGCCCAGCCTCTTCCATGGGGGATTGAAGCCACGCCAAGTGCCACTCTCTGCCTGGAGGTGCCTCCCAGTCCCATCCTGAGAGCAGAAGTGAGGCAGAGGCTCTCCTGGGGACAGCAGTGGTGCAGCAGTGTCTCCGTTGTCTCTGCAAAGAGGGGGTCAGTCAGCACCCCCCAGGTGCACAGCACAGCCCCACATAATCCATAGGAGATGCCTGTCCCCCTCCCAGGCAGGGGTGAGCCTTCCCTCCCTGCTGCCCCTTGCTTTGGGCACAGACTGCCCACCAGGGAGGGGAAGGAGACATGACAATGCAAGAGCTCAGGGCTCAGCCCAGAAAGTGCGTGTTTCTGCCCAGAGGAGGAGGCACAGATTGCTGCAACCCCTCTGTTCAGTGAGGGGCATTTTGAGAAGCAGCCACCAAACAATACTGGGGCTGAGGGTGGGCTGTGCCCACCCAGGGCCTGGCCTGGCCCAGCACCTTCCCCCGGCCACCCTCACCCCTCCCCAGAGCAGGACTGGGGAGCCACAGACTGTGCTGCACATCCTGATGAACATCACTGACCCAGGCAGAGCACAGACTCTGATCCCAGCCTGAGTGTGTCAAAGGGCATGTTCATCAAACACAGCTGAGCCAAGCCCAACACTAAATATCAAAGGAAACAGGGTGCAAAGGGCCCAGAACAACCAGAAGCCCCCTGGGAGGGGGAGCAGGACAGGATTGTCCCCAGCCTGTCCATGACCAGAAGCCGAAGCAGCAGCAGCAGCAGGCAATCGTTGCCAATGGTGTGGGGAGAAGCCACCCTCGGGCAGCTCTGGGGCAGCACCTTCTCTCAGCTTCCTTCCCAGTGATGGCTCCCACAATTGCTGGCCACAGCTGAATCCCAGCCCCGGTTCCTGTCCCGATCCCCCTGCAGCCAGGGCCCTGTCCAGGAGCCCTGCCAGTGCAGCCCCAAACCACAGCAGGACAGGCCACACAACCAGAAACCACAAGCACAACCATCTGCTTCCCAAGGAGCACCTAGGCACAATGCAGAGGCAGGGCACAGCCACCACCCTGGCAGTGGTGCCAGCACCAGAAGCTGCCAGCACAGCGCATTCTCCTCAGCCACAGCCTGGCACAACTTCCTCAGCTCATGTGCATCTGGGGCATTCCTTCCTTCCTGCCTGATCCTGCCACCTTCCCCAAGAGCACAGCAGAGCTACCTGGCTCAGAGCACTCACCCGGGCTCATCCTCCCTTGCCAGCTTGTCTTGGTGCCACGCTGGGGCCGTGCTCCTCACCCGGGCTCATCCTGCCCTGCCAGCGTGCCCAGGGCTGCCATGTCCCAGGCTGAACCCCTCAGCCAGTCCCCTGTGCTGTTTCCTGCATGGAGGCAGTCCCTGGTGAGGAAGAGGCTGCAGCTTTGCCTCTTGGCGGATGCAGCTCTTGCCCCAGCAGGAGCTCCCAACCCACACCACAGGTCCCTGCAGGCAGCCAAAGGCAGTGGCAAAAGCAAACCCTGCTTCTAAGGACTGCAGTCAACCCCCGTGGGCCACTGCCTGCCCCTTTTCTCTGCAGTGCTGCAAGGGCCGGGCCACCCTCTGAGCCCTCCCGACGGCTGCAGCTTTCCGGGCAAACAAGAGCCCCCCGTGCCTCTCAGAAGCTTCTCCAGGCCTGGTGTAGGGGCTTTGCCTTCTCTCCTTCCCCCTGCTGTGGCTGCAGGCCCCACCTGCCCCTTTTCCAGCCTGAGCTGCACTTTGATAGCTCTGGTGAGCCTGCGAGCTTGCATATGTAACTTTGATTGTTTTGGTGCTATGGATTAGGCGGCAAGCTCGTTGTTGTTGTTGGCCCCGTTGTTCTTTTTGGCAGTGACTGCATTCCCTAGAGCCGGGCTGGAGGAGCTCAGGAGGGACACTAGGCAGAGGTTTTCCATTCCCATCTAGTCTGGAGTGGCACTGATTTGCATAATGCCTTCCCTTATTACATCTAGGGCAATGGTAAGGTGATCTTGTGCCTCCTGCCAGTTCTGGGCAATATTTACTGACAGGTCCGGGCTTTCTACGTTTGTAGCACCATTTCCTGGTAGTGTTTGCCTGCAATGCTGTCCTTGCATTATTCTGTTGAAGTGTTACCTTAAGATTAGCAATAATTTTTGTAATATATTGGGAAATCTCCTTTTCTCTACAAACTTCCATCATTTGGTGTAAGGAAGGCTGTAGGTCAGGCAAGGCTCTAATTACTTGTTTGCATCCTTCATTAGCATTGGCAAAGGCAAGGTCCTGAACCAAATAAGGACGTGCCAAGTCAACCTTGCACGGTCTCTCTATTGCATCTGTTAAGCCATCTACAAATGTGAGATACGGCTCTGAGCAGGAACCGAGCTGTGCCGAGCCGGGCTGCCCAGGCAGAGCCTCTGGACAAGGCTCAGCTTGCTTGGAGACAGGGACAATCAGGAAACCCTTCCCCAGAGCTACCGAACTTCACAGAAGTGACAGGGGGCTGCAACCGCCCCATCCTCTGCGGGAGCCCAGTCGGGGAGACCCATTCTGGGGAGCCGTGCCGGGCAGCCTTCTCTGCAGCTTCCCCGCAGCCGAATCGCTGTGAATACATCGGCAAAACACTTGTGTAGGTTCAAAGATCCAGAGCACCGCCTGGCTCATTTCTCTACCGTGTCACGATTTCCTGGGAGAGCCCCGCGGTGGGAGAGCACGTACTCACCCCGGGCCCGAGCTCTGGAACGCCTCGTCCATGCCCGCAGACATCCAAAGGTCTCTTCACGCGCACAGTGCAGCCTGGACGGTGGGATGGGGAACCGGCCCCTTTGCCCCAAGCGGCAGCCCCAACCACACGCCCGAGCAGCGTCCGGCTCCCCGTTACAGCCCAGCACCGCCGCGGGGACCGTGCGGGGTCCATCCCGGCAGGAAAAGGCCGCGGGGCGCGCTCCCGTCCCCGCCCGGCGCCACCCGCGCCCCAAGCGCAGCTGCGGCCCGGAGCTGCCGCCGTGGCGCCCCCTGCGGGACTGACACCGCTACTGCGGGCAGCGCCCCAGAGCGCCCCTACAGCGCCTCCTGCTAAAGCCGAGCCGGGGCTGTGGAAGGCGCCCCTAGGGCAGCCCTATCCACCGGGCACGGCCGGGCCCGCACCCCGCTGCTGAGCGCGGGCCGCTGCCACGGCTGAGGTGCCACAGCCGCGCCTCCTTCTTGCTCGCTGCCCGCGGCACCTCTGCCCGTGATGAGGCCGAACACGTCGACAGAGTGCCAGAGAGGTGAAAAGCATCTTCTTTGCGTTTCGTGACGTAGGCTGTCAGCCAGGTCTGCATCACCTCCCCCAGGCTCTGAAAACACAAAGATGCCTGTGACCGAGAGCTCCCTGACTGACACGAGCCCGAGCTTTATTTCAGTTCGCCCAGCGCGGCAGGACCGTCCCGCTGGCCACGCCAGCCCTGCGCACGCCGCGGACGGGGAGTCCCTGTCCCCTGCAGCCCCGCTTCGCCGCCCAAGGACACGTCTGTTCCCGGCTCGCTGTCCAACAGCTGCGCCCGGCCCTCTCGCCCGAAGTGCCGCCGCTCCGAGACAGCCCGGCTCGGGCGGGTTTCGCTGCTATGAAAACGACTGCTCTTGCCGCTTCATCTCGGTGACGTTAAGTTTCGGTGGTTTAGATCGAGTTGCCACATACGAGACGGCCACAACGCCCCCCCCCTCCAAACTCTCTGCAAGCTCTGCAGCGCCCAGGAGTGTTGGCTTTGTTGCCCCATTTTCAACAGAGTCCTCCGTTTCTGTGCTCCTCTGCAGCGTTTGCCGAGGGAGATCCCGAACGAAACGGGCCTGAAGGTTAAATGTCCATGGCTGTACACAAAGGTCTCTGCGCCAGGACTCCCAATACAGCCAAGGGAGGGAAAGCAGCACTGCTGGCTGCACCTCTCCTGTGACTGGGCAGAGACTGAGATAGCCCAAGCTGTCAAGCAGCAACAAAAGTCTCACTGTGTGTGCTAGAAATCTCTCAGTGCTAAATGCACATTGAACCAGCCCACTTGTCGTGTTTCTTCTAATGAAGCATTAGCATTAGTGTCAAAGCTTGTTAATGCCATACAGAAATGATCCAGTGAATATATATATCCAAGCTCAGTTTGGGTGTGTTGCTATACTGAAAATGTGGGAGGGAACAGCGGCTGTCAGTTCTCCTTACATTGCTGTTAAACACCATCACTGTAGGGCCTGGGCTGGCCCATCTTCCTAGGAGAACTCCAGGGGGAGAGAAAGAATATTTAAACACATGAAATATTGGCATTGCAATTATTATTTTTAAGTATCTATTTCTGATACATTTGTTGGGGTAATTACTCTGGCAGTAAGTTAGGTATCTCAGCTTAGTCCTGAGCAGGTATCAGCACGTTCCCAGAAGGAATGTTAGCTTCTGTCCAACCTGCTACAGAGGCCAGCAGGAGTGGTGCTGGTGCACATCTGAAATGAAGCACACTTCTGCTCAGACTGCTTTGTGAAATTTTCCTTGAGATGCTTCTGCACACCTCCTTGTGACATGTTGAATTTAGAGATTAGCTGATAAAGGCAGGAACACTGTTCTGTCATCACTGTCTGAGTTTGTGAAGATTTCAAACCCATTAGTATTAAGTCCTAAAATGGTTACCATTACTTATGACATGGATGACACGGCATCAATTTCTTTAAGCAAGACCTTAATACAACTGCAAACTGAAATAATTGCTCCAGAGCACAGTTTGCCCCAGCTGAGTGCTTCTGAATTCAAAATTACTATGCCCCATAGAATGGCATAAGTTTCTTCTTCACCTTTGCTGAGAGAAGACTGGATGCCTGGTCTTAAATCCCACAGCCAAGTTTTTTTTCCTCATTTATAAAGACATCCTGGATTGTAGCGCAGTTCTAACACAGTGGTGTCAACATAAATCATTACAGACCAGATACTGGCCAAACCCTGGCTAGGCAACAGGATTTCTGCAGGGCACCACCACAGCTCTTGAACACACTGCCCAAAACACACTCTTATAATGGCTCTCAATACAAAATTTTCACTGGATGAAACCCTTCCCTCCAGAGGTACAGAAGTGGTACATGTCATGGTCACAGCTCACTCACTACCTGGGTTCTCTCAAGTGGTGCTAACCTGAGGCATGAAGAAGCAGCGAGGTCAGGTAGCTGTCATGGTTGTGTCCTACACCTCACTCCTTTCCATGTTCCTGTTAACTGCTCCAAATGGTGCTGGTTTCTAGCCTTGGCTCACTGGTGTGATCAAGACAGTGATGTAGCCCTCACCTATGCACAGATGCTGCAGACCCACTTCAAACACTGATGATATAACCTCTGCATCTTCCAAGTCCCCTCCTTCCTTCAAGAGTTTGGCATCACCACATTTATTCCAAGTGCTGATCCTCACATCAGGACCTGTTTGGATATTCTGCAAACATACGTACACAAACAGCTGTTATGTTAGCTACAGATACCCTCCAATTAAACTCTCCATAATGAATCATGTCTTCTGAAGGAAGTTGGCTCTGCTGAGATAATGAGGCTAAGTTCAGGTGACCTGGGGCAACTCCTTTGACAGATAAGTTTTTTCATTCCTGTAGTCTAAATGAGAATCTTTTCAGGGTAATCTAAAATATCCCTGGATCTGACTTCCTTAGAAAAGAAATTGTAGTTGGTATCATAATGACCTTAGGAAATAAAGCTTCATTTAAACTTAAAAGCTTCAGTTGCAATTAAAGCACTGCTTCATTTTGCTAGGATCTGTTTAAACCACTGCCAGTCAAACCATAACAGGGACCACTGACTTTATATTTCTACCAAGCAATTAACTCTAGCAAGCTTCCTAAGAATTTAGTCCTTTAGTAAGTTAGGGAAAAAAACCCCAGCCAAACATAAAACCCAAACAAAAAATAAATCCAACCTCCAATAGGTGAATCTGAGCAGCATCATTCTAGAGCACTTCCATTATTATGAATTCCACTGAAATAATTACAATTATCTTCTACCCAACCTTCATCCTCCAAACCCAAGAACTTTGTTGTTTTGTTTTGTTGTTTTGTTTTTAAAGCAAGTATCTCTACCTCCACACATCAATTTATAAGTCAAAAATCAAAAACCTGAGGGTTCCAGGTTAACAACAGCAAAACCTGGTGTTCAGAACAACAGCTGTTGTTCCAGTACCTGACAGCAATGCCCCCCCAAGCTTTACTACCTTGAGGTTTGACTTGTCCTCCCTCTCAGGCAGTCTCACACTTGTGAGCTCCCCATGGCCCCTGTGCTGACAAGTTCTGAGGAGGTACCTGAAGAAAAGCTCTAGATAAACACAAAGCTTGTGTTACCCCAGTTTGCTGTCATTTCCCTTGAAGAGCTTGAATTTTACACTTCCTGAAATGTTTCAGGAAGTGTAAAATTGCAACACTCTAACTGCTTTTTCATTAAGCATCAGGATACACAGCTGCTTGTTTTAATGGGTTTCTTCAGGCAGTTGCTAACAGTTGTTTTGCCACATGCTGTGGTCTGTTCTTGAGTATTATCAGAGGCTGGTTCTGCCAAATGCAGTCTGTGGCTGCCTGCAAGGTAAAAGCATCTCTGAAAGCAGTGCCAGCCCTGCAGTAGCTGTATGGCACTAAAGGAACGTGACATTACTTTGCAGCCACGGAACTGGTAAAGCTTCCTCCAATCCCAGTTTTCTAGCTGAGTCTTGCCAGCAAACTGCCCAGACCTTGGATTCTTCTCCAAGAAATCCACTCCTATCTGTGTATGACATTTTGCTTCTGCTGGCTTATGCGTTTGCCTCATGCTAGGAAGGGCCGGCCAGATTTCGCCAGTCCTGGAGATGCAGTTGGACATTTAAAAACAAGTTTCCAGATTGTCCCAATATCTATTATCAGAGCAAAAAGAGATGGAAAACCCTACAAAGAGATTTTGAAACTGCAGGTAGAAGTCACAACAAACCAGCAAGCTAATGGCAATGCATTGCTCTCTCCAACGTAAATCAAAGACTGTGGAGATGAAGTAAAACTGCCCACAGTTCTGTCCTTGCTCACAGAGCAGCTGCCCAGGACCCAGCTGATGATGAGGGCAGGTTTCTGTTTCTCTCACGTGGACCAAGTTGCAAGACCTATCCTCTCATGGCTGAAGATTCTGTATGGTCACTTCCACTTCAGCTTGGGTGTTTATGCTCACAGAAATTCTCTAGAAATAACAATAGTTTTGTCAGAGCTTCTTTGTTGCCTGTTTTTATAGCAAGCTTGAGTATCTGTTTCTGATTATATGCCTCACTGTTATTTAAGTTGCTGCTACACTGATTGTTTTCTCTAGCAGTTAAGGATGTAGGCTGTAAAGGAGCCCTTTCCAATAATGTGTTCCAGAAACCCCCTAAAACTACCAGGCTACCACAAAAGGGAAATACCTGTTAACGTGGTGGGAGGACATGCCAGTTGTGGGGGTTTTGCTGTTGTTGTTTTGGTTTTGGTTTTGTTAGTGGCTTTTTCTGTTTGGTTTTTTGTTTTTTTGGTTTTTGGGGGTTTTTTTTGGTTTTGTGGGGTTTGCTTGGGTTTTGTTTTTCTCTTCTTTTTAAAAAAATCTATTACAGCTGCAATAAGAAGTCACAAAGTCTTCCACATCTTCCCACTTTCTCTCCCCACCCGCCCCCCCCCCCCCCCCCCCCCCCCGCTCCAACCTTGGCATGATTTTATATCTCTGGAGTTTGGAGTCAGTCATCTCCTATTTGCTGGTGATCTTATGACCATCCACAAAATACCAGACTGGGTGCAGAGCAGAGAAGTACTTGCTTTCTCAGTTGCCAAATCTGGTCAGGATTTCATGAAGGCACTCAGCACATCTACATGAACCCATACCCTGTGTGCAACCTTGCCACCCAGCCATGGTCCTTGAGTCCTTGACACCTGAATTTCCCTGCCCAGGCTTTAGTGCACTACTAGCACAGGCTCTTGGCAGGTGGCTGTAGCCAGGGAGAGAAAGAGGCAGCTTTGCAGGCTGGCACCAGGTGGTGTCACCTCACTAGGACAAACATACTGGGAATGGAACACGAGGCACTGCATCAAACTGGGAGAAGCAGCTGTCTGCCAAGCTCCACAATACTCCTACATCCAGGCCCCAGTTTCTCTCCTAGGAGAGCTGCTGCCACAAACAATGTGCCCACCCTTGATCATAGGAAGCCAGTTACAGAGCTCATGCCTACCACAGCAGATAAGGAAAAGGATCAGCACTGCTGTCACTCCTAAATCTACATCAAACCAAAGCACTTACTTAAAAACAAGGGTAGGAGAAGCTTGTCTAGCCATTTTTGTCAGCAAAAGACTGCTTAGGGAACTTCCATCATCTTCCCAGCTCCACCTAGGCAGCAGAGTTTTTCCTGGTTCCGGTGGTTTTCCAGCAGAGCTGGGTTATTCAGTGCAGCACTGCACACAGCCTGCTGCCAGACACACCCGGATGTGTCCCCAGAGTGCTGCTGGCAGGTCCTGTAAGCTCCTCTTGAACATAAAGAACAGCCAGGCACCAGCTGGGAGTCTCATTTCGGACACGTGGAGCCCTTACAAGGGCAGGCCTGCCTGCAGGCACACAGCTGGGAAGCCCCTCACAGCATTCCAGAAAATATTCCCAGCAGGAGCCGGGAAAGACTTGCTGGGGCAGGTACCCATTTGGGCCAGAAAATTGCTGTCACAGGATGACATGTTCATGGCCACACTTGACAGTGCAGGGCTTAATCCACACCCTCCTCTTTTAGCATGTGCCTTGCTCCATGGGGTGGCCTTTCAATTAAATCATGGCATCCTTCCAGATGCTTTTTATTAAAAGCCATCTCCAATAAGTTCCCTACAGACCAGCTCTGTAAAACAATTACCTTCCCTTGTAGCAAGGGCTCCTGTATTTAACTCTGCACAAGCTTTAATAAAACAAAATAAGCCTTTTGAAAAATCAGTGACTGGTCTGACTTCCACCTTGACAAAAATCCTTCCACACAGGGGATAGATTAAAAGTAACCACTGGCTAGAAATTGGCTGAAATCTATAGACAGCAGGTGGGAAGATAGATTAACACACCGCCTGCATTTTCCTGGGGCAACTTGTTGGTTGCACTGCAACAGAGATATCCTTTCTACACCTTGAGTGTGATTTGGATTCCTGCCTACATGCATTCTCTGTGAGGGCAATAGCTTTGGCTACCAGTATTGTCAATTAATTTCAGCTTGCAGAACTCAAGATGATAATGCTCCTAAAAGAGCCTGAAAGGCAGTATGCACTGAGCTGCACAGAAAAAAAGAGGTCTACAGCAAGTCTCAGACTATTTTAAAAACTTTCCACTCCTGCTGCTTTATTGCCTATCCCCCTAAATGTTCACCAACAGCTATCTCTTTAACAGTGTTTTTCCTGCAACACAGGTCTATACACTTCCATATGTTCTCTAGCAAACTCCACTTCTTACAACCACTTGCAATGCAATGGCCAAAGAAGCAGTTACCTGGATTATCAGGGCACCAGGATGCAGCTCCCAGTTTCATTCCTGAATGGACTTAGTGTTACAGCATTTAACAACTGTGTAAACATCAGCAGAATGTACTCATGGAATGATCTAGAGCAAAAGCCAAGTGCTGTAGAAAGCTTACAGATGCAAAATCATGCTAGCTAGCCCGCTTCGGGGAAAAAGGAGTTTCCTTAACAATTAGATACAATATTCTCCAAGCAAATAAATCCCAAATCTTCCCCCTTCCCTTAAGCACTTGAGGGCTGACAGACTGCATGCTCTGTCACAGCAAATCACCCCAACTTGTGCCCTGCTTAGTGAATGTACCTGACTTCAGGAAACTTTGGCCTGTAAGGTAAAATGAATCCAAATTCCCCCTTTCCCACACCAAAACAAAGCTTGGTGCCATTATTGGGTGGCTGTCAGCAACTTGTATAAGTGAGCCCTTTAATAAGATGCAGAGCTTCCTGCTACTGTTCAGCCTAGTCTGTTCCGTTCTCACAAGGTGAGGGGAATCTAGTGAATTTATCACTGAAAAAAAGGGGAATTACTCTGCTTAAGTAAATACTTTTGCTCCCTGTAGGCCAACATCTGGACTGTATTATCACTGAAGTCAAATCACAGATTCGGCCTAGAAAAACACAAGGGAGCTACCAGATGGATGTGTTTTGCAATCCTCTGCTATGGTGTGAATTTCAGAATTTGTGCAAATCATGTTTTCTGAATGTCGCAGACAAACTTTATGTTGATAATATCCATCATTTTCCACAAATTTTCTTTCTATAAGTCCTCTGTTGTTTATAGTTCATGCTAAGGGAAATACAGCCTATCAATTAAACAGAACAACCTACCAGCCATTGCTCTGATTCTCACCACATTTCTCAATCAGATGACTCACCAAGCTCATGTGTAGAGCTTTAAATTAAATAAATCAAGGTTCCAAGTGAAAAAAATTTATTGCACTAAACAAAACTGTCAACTAAAAAGCTTTCAATATGTAAACAGCAATAGAATAGCTAGGTCCTCTGGAGTGATTACAGACTCCTGTTGGATGTACCAGCCAACAAAGTGTGATGACAACTTCCAGAGCAATCAAAACCTCACTTACAACTGCACCCAAGCTTACAATATGTTGGAAAATACAGTGGTACCTGTGATGCCTTGAGAAGGCTGACCTGGAACAGAGACTAGACAGAGCTAAAAGAATAAAGTAGGTATTTATTAAAAGGCCTTAAAGGACACACCTTGGGCAGGACAAGAGCCTGGCCAGGGCTACACCCAAGATGGACCCAAAATGGTCACAAAATGTACGACCGGTCACGAGGTCTCACACTTTTATAAGGTTTGGTCCATTTGAACATGGGAGTTAATTATCCAATTACAGCTTCAGATTAGGGAGTCCCATCCTTCTTGTTTTCTCTCTTCGGTCCACTGTTGTTTATGCTTTTGGGCCTGAAACATTGTAACGCTTGTCCTTGGTCTCAAGCTGGAAAAGGATTGTTTTTCTACCTACTCTGGGGAGAGAGCTTATTGACATTTAATGTGAGGCTCAGAGCTACACACCTAGGCAGCACAGAATGTGAAAACCATGAAAGCTAAAAGTTAATGCTTCACCTGGCACTTGGTGCCCGGGACAGCCTGTTTCTCAGGGGTTTCACTGAAGCCCTTCTGCTGTTCCCCACTGCCAGGGACGGGTGTCAGGTCAGCACTCAGCACGCCTGTCCAAAGCAGCAGTGGCAGCACTGGCATGTCCAGCATAACCACCTGCAGGCATGGCCGTGCCCTCAGCCTCAGCACAGCCCACACTGCTTCAAGAGAGCAGGCCCAGGGCACAGCAGGCCTCTTCAAGGCAACTGCAGCACCTGAACTGCAACAGGCCGTCCTGCAGCAGCGAGGCAACCCTGAAATACAGTCAGGACAGCAGGGCACAGACCAATGAAACCAAACAAACAGCACAGCGCTTAGAGAAGAAGCCAACGCTGGGCCAATGGGCAGAGGGTGGTTAGGGCAGCTAGGGTGACCTGGTGCCCTTAGAGCTCTGACAGCCTTCAAGTCAGTGCTCTAGTGCCAATTCTTATTTTACTTATGAAGAGGAATGAAAATACGGAGATTGAACTTCAATCAAACCACCTGACCCAGATGAACACTTCCTGTATCCTAGCAGTATGCTGCAGACCTCTGACATGCCATTCTTTATGTTTCCTGTGGAAGGGCAGCCCCAAAATACAGCAGATATACTGCCCATGCCTTATAATTTAGCCATGCTTCAGGAAGAAAACAACAGGATGACTGAGAGAACAACAGAGCTGCAGTCCAAAAGAATGGAGTAAGATTTTTCTCTGTGGAGTCTGTGATGTTCTTTAATGCCTGTCAAGTTTCCACTGTGTGGAAGTAGCCCTTGATTTTTCAGTAAAAAGAGATGAAAATGTCTTTATGTATCTTTAGATCATCATTAAGCTGCTACATTTAGCAAGAGATTTTCCCAAAGCACCTCAGAGGACTGGGAAATTCAGTTTCTCTTGGTTTAATTGAGTAGTCAAATCCCCAGCCACCTTTGAAAATTGTGTCTTTAAAGCTCCAATCCTGCATAGGTTACTCAGCTAAAGAAATGGTAACACTTTCTGAGCATAGGAAAAGAAATTACTCTATTCATACCTCACTGGCAATCCCCTGGGATGGGAAAGGAAGCACAACCTTGTCTAACTATGAAAAGAGAAAAGGTCTATGTAAAGAATAACAAAAACTACAATAGGCAGAGCACAGCAACTATAGATTTCTCTTTAAAGTCCACAAGTGTAATGCATTTCCATAAAACTCAGACTTCATTCACAAACCTCCTCTTCAGATTCCATCTCAAAAACAGAGCAAAACCATTTATGGAGCTTCTCTTTTATATTCTTGCTTTAGACATGCAGTGGGTGTTCTCGCTGTTTCATCAGGGAAAGGAACGTTTGCCTAATATCCCAAATAAGAAAGTGATAATAACATCAACAATTAAATAAAACAGACACACAGTGTTCTGTTCCAAGATTTACAGAATGAAGAAGAACGAAAAGAACGCGTCCTTTCCTCTTCTGTCTTAAAGCAAAATGAAAGTGACAGGGGTGAGACTCCCCTGTGAAGGAGACAAGGCACCAGAAAGTTTTCAGCTGAAAGACAAATGAGTGGAGACTGGGCCCGTTTGACTTTTCGGTCTCTGAGATCTCTGCCCTCACAAGCAGCCTGCATAGCATGGACGGGTGTCCTTTTAGCTCCCGCATTTACCTGACTAGAGTATGTCATGACCTCCCACTTACCACATTCGCACTTAGTAGCAGGGAAGTAGCAGGGAAGACAGATGTCTCCTTGAGCATGGCAACTCCTTCCAGGTTGCTCCAGGAGCTGCCTACAGGGCCCCCCAAGGGTGGGTGGGGTTCTGTGCACCACACTGGCTGGGGGCACCTCTCCTTTGGGCTCAGCAGCTTAGTGTGTTGACAGACAGCAGCCATAACCAAGGTCTGACTTCTGCTGGGGAAGGTCATCTCTACACAAGCTGGCACGCTCAGGTAGTTCTGTTCCTTGGTGAAGTTAGTGGCTACAGACTTCCTCTAGGCCTTGTTGACATGCAGGCCCTGGACAGAGGCTAAGAGCTATCTGAAGTTTAAGTGCCCAGCATGCCAGTGCTGTGCTCTCTGGTCTCACTGGCTCCTCAGAATCCCCTTCAGATCTGTTCTTACATGGGGGAAGTTTTCTGTGACTCACATCATGTTCTTTCATTTCCTTTTTTTCAAAAGGAAATCCTTACTGTCAGTATTTAAGTAGTGTGATATTGCCCTGCTGCACTCAGGAGGGCCGACAACTGTACAATAAAGCATTTATTAATTGGAAGTAACAGATAAATGGAAGGAAAGTTTTGTCTGGGAGGGTTTCTGTGACAAGAAGGATTTGTTCATCACCAAAAGAAAATGTTTCAATCTTGTATTTGGGAACCTGCACTTACTTTGATCACAAATGAGAGGGCATTAACAAAGGAGAGCATGGACAGGGTATTTCAGTGTTGCTAAAACACGGGGTTTTAGTAGCAGTAGTCATCAAAGTGCTTTTTACCCCCTGCTGTAAGCCAGCTGTAAAGGAGGCAGCTGTGCACTGCCTACTCTGCTCACTTGGCTGTCTACCCCTGCACAGTGTGAATGCCCTTTCCTCACTGTCCCCCAGCCCACTTGGGTTTGTTTGGCCTGGGTGTCCTCTGTAGTGCCGCTCTGTAGCTAACTTCTGGGCAGAACACCTTCTCTTCTGCAATACCAATTCGCTGCCCCATAGCTCTGTGAAATAAATAACTGGTTTTAGGGGATGTGGGTTTCCCAGCACTGGCAAATATTTCAGCCTTCCTAAAGACTCAGAAGACACCAGCAGTGCAGGGCATGGGAAGAACTCTTTTGCAGTGGATCCTGTTCTGCCAGTGCAGAGTCACTTGTCAAGGACAATAGCTCTTGGCTGAGCATTAATATGACAGAGTTGGGCGTGCTGCCAAGGAAAACACTCCTTTGTGGTCTACACAATGTTTCGCTGGCCTGTCATTTTGAGATCACCACTGACAGCGAACTGAAAACTGCCTTTCACCATTATTAGAAAGAAAAAGAGGACTACTCAGCAAAACGGGTAACAGGCTTTGCTGAAGCCCCAGAGCAACAAAAGCAGTTTGGGTGGATCATGCATGTGTGTGTACGTGTGTGTCTGGGCATGTGTGCGCCTTATACAGCTGCCCTCTGTGCTGGAGGAGCCCTGCACAGTAGGCAAGGAAGTTTTACCCTCAACAGAAGGGAGGCTGGAGTGAGCCTCTTTACACTGGCTTCTGAGAAAACTCACAGATGATACTGGTTGCACAACACAAAGAGTCTTTCAGCTTCAGAGATGTTGACTACAGGGCTATCTTTGTACTCAGAAATTCTGCCTGTTTGTTGTCCCATGGATCATGGGATTATCTAAATTGGCTTTAAGAGGCTGACTTGCTTTTGCACAAAGAGGAGCCCTGGCATTTAACAAACTAAATGGGAAGTTACAACTGAGGTCCATGAGGTTTCAATTATTTCTTGAGATGTCAGAATTAGGAAGAACAGTGCTCATTGATTCTCATCCTGTCTTTCATTCACGGGGAGTACCCTTGAATGCTCAGAGAAAGGCTGTCTGAAGGCATAAATGCCTGTAGTGATTATAATTCACAGAGGAAGGAGCTGTGTGGCTGTGACCATGCAAGGCATTAGTGCTATCTGTGCCTTACCTGTTCTTGTCTCTAGACACTTGCCAGTTCTGGCCTTCTCTTACTGCTCACATTTTTCATCTCCTAGCCCTTAAAAAGGAGTCTGCTTCCTCTCTAGTTACAACAGGCACTAAAATACGGTAAAGCAGATGGACAGTACATCACTTCTAAATGGGACTGTTCAGATAAGTTCACTGTGATCCTGTAGATGCATTTTTCCTTAAAACCTTTACATCAGAATACTTTCTGAGAGTCCTGGGGTAATCTGCTGATGAAGTGAAGTGTCACTGAGTCTTTTGAGGCTGCTACCAAACCACATGCCCCTGTGTGGGATCCCGACAGACAAAAACAGACTGGGAATGATGTAGCTGATATGGTCACTGGACAAGCTGCTTCTAAAGTAGAAGAGCATAATGAAGAACTATGAGCGTGCCTCAGCTACTTCTAGAAACCACCCAAAAGGACACAGGCAGCCTGCATACACAAAATGGAAGTGTCTGTGTTCAGGCTCTCTCAGGAGCCTGGTTCCTCTCTCCAGCTGCTTGTACAGGGGCAACACAAGCTGTTTTCCTGTCTTCAGGGAAAGGGACAACAGCCCCTGTGTGGCAGGATGTCACCTTCAGACTGCTGAATCTGCAGAAAGCTGCTTTTCTTTTACCTCTCTATAGCTGCATGGAGTTTCATACCAAACTGTTTTTAAGATAGCATTGAAGCATTTCCTCTTTAGCCAGAACTTCCTGTTTTGCCTACGTGGTCTGTCTCCATGCTTCTCACTGCCCCCTCCTTTCCCTTCCCTGTCTGGAATGGATCTTGCTTTTTGCACCTCTGGTGTCCATGTGCTCAGTGCATGAAAGGAAATGCAACTCTGTCACCCAAAAAAAACCCTGCTCTCAAACACTGAATTCTCTGCATGGTTGAAAATCAAGCTTGTTTCAAAGGATGAAACTAAAAATTTTCTGTGGCTTGCAGTAGATTTTAAGATTTGGTTGTCAAGCCATTTTTCCTAGATATTTGATTCAATATGGGAAATATATCATTATGAAGAGGATTTACTGAAACAACCAGGTATTTCTGTTTCTTGGTGCACACATACAGAGAGACTTTGAGTTCAGAAAGCATGAAACATCCTTCACCTATGCTTAACTGGGCAGCTTTGCTTTTAGAATAAGTTGAAACACCATGGGATGAGACATAACATGATAACCTGTGTGACCAGGAGACTGCCACTGAGGTTGTGCCAGTCACTTTGTTTAGCCATGTCCAGTCCAGAAAGCATGTCAAGACCTTAGAATGCAAGATTGTATCACAGCCACAAAGAAGCTTTGCTGCTCTGATAGATTCTATGGCTCAAGAAAGGCACCTACCTATGCAATGGAGCCCCAGTTGTGGGGAGGAATCACTTAGCCTTGGCTACAGCTGCCTGTTCTTTAGCCCAAGCACTCTGCACCCAGTAACCTGCATACAGTAGTGCCTGGGATGTCTGACAAACTGTTATGAAGGGCTGAAAGATAATGATTTTGTACTGAGAGCAAAGAGCTCCAGGAATGAGTGCAGCTGGGACTACCAGTCATACAGGTGTGTTGCACTAGGGGGGCTCAGTGATGTGATTGAGATCTGTTCTAAATCAATAAAAATAATACTATTCTCCTGAGAAGAACTCTGTTGGGGGAGCACTGCACCAACAGACTAATGAGGTGACACCCCAGCCATGGGCTAGGTGACTTGTACTTCAGAACAGGGTGGCTGTTCATGCTTAAAAGAGATTATGGCATGCTGTTCCTTCCGGGCTTTGCTGCAACTTTTCTCTGGCAGAGGGACAGCCAGCCTGCACTTAAGACAAGGTAGAGATTTTCCTGAAAGGCTTATGTAAGTGGGGAGCAAATGACTTGCACTTCAAAGTAATAGTGCTTCAGGGACAAAGCTAAAGGAGCTCAGAGAGGCAACTGGAGAGTTACTCATACCTTTGATGTATCCTTATCTTATCAGGATATGCAGATATAAGGTCTCTGAGAGGCTGGCCAAGTGGTAAGTTCTTGGTTGTGTAAAGACTGAGTCCATGAGCCTTGGTTCCTGAAGGACTTTAATCCTAGAGCAATAAAGAATTAAAATGACGTTTCAAACTATGAACTGTAACGCTCCCATAAAGCAGCAGACACAAGCAGAGGGGACCAAGGCTTGGGATACACACATGCTGCATCCTTGGGGATATTTCAAGTCCTCCCAACTTCTGAGGTTCAATGTCCCTATCTCCAAACTCAAGTGGCTGCTCTTTGTAAACAAGATCTTGATCCACTTGCTTCAGTTCCTACAGAAGAGCCAGCTCTGGGGCTGCCTGCCTGCATTATACTATGCTGGAATTCAGCAAAGCACTTTTTCAGTACAGGGAGGCTTGTCTTTGGCGTTGGGGAGGCACATGCCCTTGCATCTGTTTGTTCGTTTCAGCCCTCCCAGGAAGAAGTGTTTAATGGGGAGATAACCATTGGAAGGCTTGAAGGCTTTTATCTTTTTTTTTTTTTTTTTTTAATTCCTCCTACATTATCTGCTTAGCAGCTGAAAGGAGGAGGTACTGTCTACCTTTGTAGCTTGGCAATGTTGCAACTTCACCTGAGTCTAGGGATGGGCATTGTGAGCTTTATTGCCATAGAAGCCATCTGTCAAAAGTATAATTCTGACAAATATTGAGGGCTTGGCAGCCTGATATGGAAGGTGCTATCACTTGCCCTCAGACTTCCTACTTGAGCAAAAGAAAGGATGACCGAGCAGAGCACATGTGAAAAGAGAATTGGTTTGAGAGTCCTGGTTGCCTGCATTCTTTCAGATCAGCTTAAGCTTCCAACTGCCCTCCAAAGATAGCCTGAGTGACTTCAATGTGTGATCAGCTCCTGAGCACACAGTGCTTTCTCCGGCTGCCTTGACCCTTGGCAGCTGAACTGGACTGGCAGCTATCACTTCTCCTGGGCATTGTGTTCTTTGCTAATCACTAAGCCCAACCAGTTATGGTTATATAGGCAGTTGAGAGCTGAGGGAAAAGTTTGATTCCTGTTGCAGCGCAAGGTACAATCCCTGCCTCATGGCCTCTAATTTCAAGATTTCTAGTTCTGTCAGCTCAGGCTACCAATGAGCTTCACTAATTTATTTTCCCTCCTTTAAATGATAAGGGAAAAGGCCTTTCCTTCCAGTTTGCTGGAGTGGTTCTGGCTGAATGAGTGGCATGGCAAATGGGTGGTTAACAGTCTTGTTTTCCCATCCACATGGGAAAATGCCTGTTCCTCTAAAGCTATTGCTGTGTGCAATAGACTGCTGTCCTTCCTGACTCTGCATCCAGAGGCAACTTCCTCCCTTAGAGATAAAGTGAAGTTTATCTACAGAACTCTTAGCAACTGGAGGAACAAGCAAGAGGGCAATCATGAGATATGCTGATATGAGCTAGGCTCACAGTACGCAAGCTGGGCATGCCTTCCCTCACAGAGCCCACAAGAACAATTTCCCTTCTAAATGGCACATCAGTGCTCGGCTGGCACGCAAAGAAGCTGAAAGTAGCCCATTAAATGCAATACAGCAGAAATGTTAATACTGCACTCAGCCTTGGTTTGTGTACTGATGATGGGATAAACACCTTATGTTCTGCTTATTACATTTGAATTTTGTGACACACTTTACAGTACTTAAATTGCATTACTTTACATATATAAGCACAAACTATATATACATGAACTGTGCACTCAGTATCCAGGCCTACTGTTTGGGCAGGAGTCAAAGGTCAGGGCTCTAGATGATGGGACCTTAATTTAAATTTAGCTTTAAATTATGCCCTCAAAGACTTGCCTCTGTGTGTGCGCGTCTATTTAGAGGCATTTCAGCACTAGGTAAAGAACACTGGCTTTTAATTACAGAAGAGAACACAATGAAATGGAAACTAGTTTTGAAATGCTATATAAGTAGGATAAATTGGAAAATGGATTAGGGTTTCTGAATCTACCTCTCCGACTGAACAGTGAGGCTAGCAAAGCACCTGTTCATATGGAGTTCATATGACACCGATGTCTTTAGGAGTAAGACTTTAGGCCTCACTAAACCAGGAATTTCAGTCTGGTTCTGTATTTCTAGAACCATTGTATTCTCTTTGCAGATCTTTAACACATCTTATGTCACTTAGCACCAAACTGATTCTGCCACCCCTTCTCTGGGAAGACTTGGGATGACAGTCCTTGAGACAGCTTTTCTTCTGCTATGCTACAGCCTCAATGTCCTTCTAAAGTAGTAATCGGTCTTGAAAAAGGTAACATAATTTATTTGATGCAAAGAGGATGTAAATTCAGCACTTAGTGGCATTCTGGCCTTACTTTGTCTCACAGAAAATGAGCAACTTTGGTCTGACAATAGAGTGCTCTGATACTCACTTTCTGAGACTGGGATCAGGAGTTGCACATGACATTTGGTGTAGTACAGTGGACGATCAGGCTCTGCTGCATCAGGTGCTTTACAAGGCAAAAAAGTAATTAGGTAGTAAATAGCTCTGAGATTCCTGTGGCTGTGCTCCAACACTATCAAGTGTCTGCTGTTCTCCAGTGCCTGACAAGCTGAGAGCACTTGGTGGGCACTGCTAAAGGGTCTCTCTTCACTGCTCCAAATCATAACACAAGTGCAGGACCTTAAGGTCTTTGGGACCCCTGCAAGTGTGAGCTCACCTTTTGAGCCATGCTTCATAAGGATCTTAGCTCTGCTGGCACTCTGAGCAGGGACCTTGATGAGGTCAGTGTCAATTCAAAGTGGGAAGGAATCTAACAAGTAGCTTCTACTTGTTCTCTCTGTCCCTAGGTAAAATGCATTCAAGAGTTATGGAAAAGGGAAAGGGAGGAGGTAAGACATGCAAGCAGCTCTAACCAGCTGGAACTAGATCTCTCCTAGCTGGACAGTTACAATTTGTCAAAGAGAAACAATGCTCAACTGTTCGCCCTGTGAGTAAACAGGACCTGAACAAAGCCTCAGCTGTATGCGTGTGTGCTTGTGAACCTCCTTGCACTTACTTTGCTGGCTGTCCATGTGCTGGTCAGTGTGTGGCTTTTATCTTTAATCAAAGACAAAAGGAGAGGGACGGGCAGGCAGTGACAGGCAAACAACCCTTCCGCACACCGGGGGACCTGCAGTTAATCTGTGCCAGGCCTATGGTCTGTCTCTGGTGTATCTGGAAGATTTCGGTATATGTTTCCACATGTTCATAAAAGCAGAGCTGGAAAGTAAGCTCACATGAACCAGGACAAGCTACAATTACCTCATGGAGCTCTACAAACAAAACAGCCGTAAGTGAGGCTTGCAAGCACAGCTAATTTGGTTTACTAACATGGTCGTTAGGACTGCGTGATGAGAGAGGGTGAAATGAGCAGCTTGGTGCTCCCCACACATCTTTATGTGCGCCTCAACACCAGTCAGCTGCACCGTGTCACCTGGCACCCTGGAGAGTCACCGTGAGTGAGTGACTGAGTAGTCTGAAATTCCCCTTCCGTTTTGTACAAGGGAACATCTCAACTATTTATCTTCAGCTAGTAAGGCATGGAGCTGGGATTGCTGATAGACAATCCACTCCTGTGCTCTTGGATCACAAGACAGCTCCTCTGTTCAGATTGTGAAAGCTGGAAACAGTGAGGTTGATGCTTTATTTTCCAATGTCCTTTTCAACTGTGGAGTCTCAGAAGAGTAACAACATGTAGCTCATTTGTCACTGCTCCTAGTGATGGGAGGGAGAATGAGGGGAATGTGTGCCATAGTTCCAGAGTGAATTGGAAACAAAACAGTGAAATTCTGGTGAAATGAAATAAATTTAGTCTAATTAGCCTGTCCACTTAATTAAAATTATTTTCTTTGTGTCAGTTTGTCTGTGTTAAATGATATGGAGGGGAAGAGCTGATGTGTGTCTGTTTAAGAGCATTTGGAAATCTCTGACATTAGGGAGGGAAAAGAGGTGGGATGGTGAAGTATCAGACAGAGAAAAGGAATGCTGGAGTTAGAAAAAGAAGTATTGGAGTGATAGTGATTGGACACTCAGTTTCATTTACTTGCACACAGTGAAGGATTTCTCTCCTATAGAGACAGGATGATGCCTCAGCCGGGATGCAGCACGGAGAATAACAGGCAAAGGAATTGCCCTCCCCACAAGCGCAGGGACAGGCTGTGTCACTGGGTCACTGCAGACAGCACATTCAAACCCCCAATCATTTTCTGTCTGCTTTCCAAGGCCCTCGAGGAAGCTGAAGTCCAATGTTCTCTAGTTACGCCCTGGCCACACTGTTGTGTTGGAGCCTTTCAGCGCCAAGGTCTCTGTCACAACAGCAGTCTCCTCCTCAACTGCCACCTTTCAGTTTGTTCTGACCATGGAAGATGGTGCCAAATGGCAGCACACGCTGATCCTTGGCTCACAATATTTGGCAAACCAACCCTGGAACTGATTAACCTTTAGCCTCACTTATCTGTTTAGCAGCCCAGCTCTCTGAAGCAAGAGATTGGCACTGGCAGCAGCAGACTTGGGAAGGTGACACGGTATCGGCCCGCACCGAGTCTATACTCAAAAGGTTTCCCTAGGGGTACAAGGGAAGTGCCTCAGGAAGGCTGAGGAATGAATGGCTTCTTTTCTGATGTGCGTGGGACTAAGCTTGCCAATATCCAAAGGCAGGAGAACTTTCTGAGGCCCTATATGATCAAAAAAGTCTGGGAACATTTAAATAGCCAAGGGTATGCTTTAATGGACTATAGAAAGTTCCCAGCACAAGTGAGACTAAATGGAACATGTGTACCCTAACCAGGCACCCAAACTCAATACCTTGGACTTCAAGAAATGCAACCAAGATGCCCATCCAACAAGTGGTCTTCACAGTGTATGTCACTTATTCAGAACAGCCCTACCCTTCAAGGCACTCATGTCCCTTTTCCAGCCTGTGTATTGCAAGCTGGAGTTGTGCAGATTGGCGATTTTGCTCAGTTAATCACTGCAGAAAAATCAAAATGCTTTTGAAAACTTTCAAATTAAATTAAGTTATTGTGTCAGAACTGAGAAACAGAGCACTGCCAGGCTTCTGTTACTGCAGAGAACAGGAGCAGGACAGGGGAGGAGGGGGACACAGAGAGACAGCACAATGGCAGCCAGTGGCGAGTCCTCCTGTGGAGCAAGACCGTCTCCTGGCAACGTGTGGCAATTGGACGGAGCAAAAGGAGCCTGAATGAGGCGCCAGGGTCCATTTCAAGTGTTTTGGAGAAATTTGCTATTCACTTATTGCAGACCTGTCTAGCTTATTAATAATGCTGCCTTCTGCTGTAACCCTGGCTGCTAGAGAAGTGCTGACAAGATGGGTATGCAGGGCACAGATCTGCCCATGGAAGAGCTGGGCAGTGCTTTTTGCTTGGCCCTCTTTTGGACCCATTCCTTGGCCTTTTGTTGCCAAGCATTTGGTTGCCATGCCAACTTTTTAGCATTAAATCATAATCTAAGCACAGCAGGAGGCTGAAAGCCTTCTCAGGTCTAGCTCCTGTCCTCTCCCGTATGATTGTCCAACTGGTTGTGTAAGCAGGACTGGCCGGATGCTTTGATGGCTTGTCAGCAACAGCCCAGATGAAAATTTACCAACAGGGAAATGAGGGCTCCCTTTGGAAATGGATACAGAGGTTAATGGGAGTTATGCATGGAAGATTTCTGCCTTCCCAGCTCTGCCACCTGTCTGAAACCAAGCCCTGTGTGTCACTCAGCTTGCAGTGCTCCACTGGCACAAGGTGCTGGTGAGCTGAAACAGGCTTTCGTGTCTCAGGCTTGCTTTGCACTGCCTCATTCCCCTCACAGTAGGACAGTTTCTGGGCTATTAAAGACATACTAAAGGCTGTCAGGATGGAGGTATTAAAACAAGAAATATGCAGTGTGTGTTAGCTCATTAAAATGGTGAAATATGTTGAGTGCACAGATCATGTGTATTATCCTCCCATAACAGGTCAAAACCAAGGTATATACTAATGCTGAAATGGCTCAAAATAAATATGAGAAGTAAGGCTGTGTTTTGCATAGAAGAGATGAGGCCTGAGTTCTCCCTCCCAGCTGCTTAAACTGTTTTGCAGCAGAAAGCTTTTTGTTTGTCCCTTCAGTGAAGCTGAATACCCATAGCTTGCAAATTATCATTACATGCAAACACAGGTCAGAAAAATGGTAACAGAGTTTTAGACAAGCCTTTGTCAGGAGAAGCCATTTGACTGATCCTGCCCGAGCCTTAGGATTCCCATCTGGGGTGTCAAGCATCACTGGGGAGCACTGTATACCAAGTCTATATTCTTTAAATACTTCAGATCTCACCCTTAATATTGGTGGAGCTTTTCATAATTTAAAAAATAAATGGAAAATTTCTCTTTGCCTCCCTCTGGCACTGCAACACTGTTATGAAGAGCATCCCAACAATACAATTAATACATTAGGTTTTAAATTTTGCTGTAGAGTTTCCTGTTAGTCAAATATGGCTTGGGCTGTTCTTTACCTGCAGTGTGGGGTGAAAAAGCAGCTCTGCTTGCTGTTTTCCTGTTTGCTGCAATGCAGTTCAGTAACAATCAACATGATCTCCATGTCAATCTGTCAACTCCTCCCTCTGGAGCTTCCCATGGCTTTGATCATGGATACTTAGGGAGGGGTGGGTGGAAATGTGCAACAAAACACAGTGTTTGTTTCCAACCCCAGTGAGTAAGCCCATGGTTGACCTTAAACCTCCTCAGAACTAGGGCTGTGGTTTGGAAATTGCCTTATGGTCTTCTGAAGTACCAAGAACTCAAAATCCAAATAAAATGGCTATTTCTACAGCAACATGCATTACTTTCAGTCTCATAAGAAAGCCATGCTTTGTATGCTTCTGTCTTTTCTATATGTGACACTTTTGGAGATTTCTACCTGTAAGGCTTATAAGAATCTTGATGGTTATCTGCACACACCTCTGGTACTGCAGGAGGGAGACTACCAAATGATTTCCATGTCCAAGGTGAAAGGTATCTGCCTCCCAGGGAATGGGCCTTTAATTGGAAGGCAGTCAGCTGTGTTATCTGGAGTGACTGATACCGCTTTCTCTTTCTGGCAGTAGATGGTCTCACGTAGCTTCCGCTTCAGTTTCTGCAGGATTTTGTGCTGTATGGAGGAAAAAATACCCTTTGTTATGTCAGTTAAAGAATGTAAGCTAGGGAGGTTCCACAGGTTGCTATTACTGACTCTATCACCACAAACCACAAATCTCATGTGAGCTGTTCCTTGTTTGCATAGCTGCTCTGGAAATCTTATAATTAAGGGAGAGTTTTCTGGGGAATTATAAATAGTTCTCTTACATGACAGCGAAGAAAAGCTGAAGAAGTGAAACCTAGAAATGCAAAATTGGGTAAGCTAAGACATTTCTGCTTGAAAAAAGAAAAAAACACCATGTTTTGAGATTGACTTGGGACTTGCTGTCTTAATAACAACTGAATACAGAATGTGCCCATTTTAAGCTCATTTTAGCCATTGATGTGGGGTTGTGGGCATCTTGGAAAGGGAGGAGTAGGCTGCTGGTGTAATGCTGACCAAATTCTCCCATATAACCTGCCATTTGCCCTCAGATCAGCAAGGATGCAGAAATCAGCACTTTAGAGCAGAGAGAGCACAAACAGCCTTTGGGAGTGGTTAAGTTCAGATAAGCAGTATTATCAAGGCCTTGGATGTAGGGTAAAAGATGTTGTGATTATTTTTTAATAATAAAAAGGGGTTGCTCCTAAAGTAATTAGATAATACTTGCCACAGAACTCATCAGAGTATAGTACATTTACCCATCTGTTGGTTGCAACATTTCTGCTCTGCTACAGTCTTGAATGCAGAAAATGTTGTCCATCCCTTGGGAACACTTGAGCATCCCAAATTACTTGGCTGAGGCTGGGCTCAGAGCTGAGTTGCTGCTCTGTGACAGTGCTCCATGCTGTCCCACAGCTGATTCCAGATGCCCCTTGAGAAGGATTTCAATGCCATTTCCAAGCTGATGGGCAGCTGGGGTGGTCAAAACAAGCCTTAGACCCATATCATGTTCCTTATCCACAGTGGGAGTTTCACACTGTGCTTTATTGAATGTGCTTTTTTTTAAAAAAAAAAGCCTTTCTCCAAAGGCTTGTTTTAGTCAGGCAGTTGTTAGAAGATATGAAACGCAGTCCTAGTACTAAAAGATAAAGTTTTTTAAAAAGGGGGAGGTGGAGGGTACACACCCCCATGTGGAATTGCTTTCTATGTATCCCTCAAGCAAACCTCAGCAGCTGACAAAGAGAAAGTTTTCTTTTGTTTCTTTTTAACTGTCAGGTTTGAAATGTGGAAGCTGACATTTTAGCTAGGTTTGCTCACACACATCCTGAAAAGAAAAAAAAAAATCTTTCTGAATTAATTAGCATCTCTCACAGCTGAGACGACAGTGGAATAAAATTCTGCATACGCTGTTGAGTAACAGCACCACAACCCATTCCTTGACAATGGGAGATGTAAAGTCTCACTCCTGTTACTGTGTTTCTTCTTTGGCTCCAGGAGTAGGGAAGCAGGAAACTCTCCTTTCCATTAGTCAGTGGCTCTGAACACCCACAGCCAAGGGAAAAAAAAAACTTAACTTCATATACGGACACTGCAGGGTGAAGCTTCCACTCAAAATTGCGTAGAGCACTTAGGCAATGATTTTGTTTGGAAGCAGGTGTTAGACTGAAGCTAAAGTTCATGGCCTGAATAGTTCTTTAGGAAGTTATGCACATTACATGACATGAACAGCTGATATGTTTGTGACTGTGGCTGAACTCTTTTGCCTCCCACATGTTGTAGTTCAAGGAATTATTTCTGATAAAATAGTTGCTCTAACTTAAAACTTGTTTCCAAAACAGTGAACTGTTTCGTGCAAACTGCTTTAAGATGTGAATTTGTCCACTCTGCACTTGATGTAAAATAAAATTTCCCCATGGAAATGGTGTCTGGTTCATTTTAAAGCTTTTATATTCACCAGTGTGAACTTGATTACTGATGAAGATGAAATGTGCTAAGTGTTTATGGAGATGTTTCTTTCTGATGATCACTAGAAAAGTCCCAAAGGAAATGAATCTGGCCCTATTTTCTTTTTAGTGCCTTTAAGCTAAGGCAGGAAGCAAATGTTTTTCTTCTTGTGAAAAGTTATAAAACAATTGTGAATCTTTGCAGGAGTACCAAACTCTGCAACAAGACCGTTCTTCACAAAAGAGACTTTAATTGCATGTCACCAGTCTTAGCAGCACTGCTTTAGCTGACCTTCAGTTTATCTTCTGTCCAAAAGTGACACATTGATGGGTTGTGCTTGGCCCCGCATTTACATTTCCATGTGTATAGGAATGAGCTGGTTCTTTTCTCTCTCCCCGTTCATTCAGTGTTTAAGCTTCTGGATTCATCTGCTTCCTGTCCAAAACACAGAGAGTAAACCTCTGCAGAGCATTCTAACAGAAACAGGTACCTAAAAATGCTGTGGCTCTGCTGCCTTCCCAAGCGTTACACCTCCCAGCGCACAAAACTTCCAAATTAGCCGATCAGATGGAGCGTTGCTATTTTTCAACTGTTTTTGCTGTGTGTCAAGGCTTGACACTGAGCCAGCCTGAATTGGCAGCAGATCTCTGGAATAAGCCACAGGGAGAGCTGCAAAACAGAGTCATTTATCTTTGAAACAAAAGCTCTGAAGATGGAATGTCTGATTCCCTTCTCTTTGGACTGGTGTAAAGCAGGCACAACTCCTCTGAAATTGAGAGCAGAACTGCAGGAGGAAAGGACTGAGCTCTTGCACTGTATGCTCTGGTACATGTGAAACTGCAATTTTATGTGATAGACAAACATCTACTACCTCACTGGTGAGAGAGGGCATGGTGAAAAAACATAAACCTATCATTCCTTGCCAAGCTTTCTTAGATTGATCTGGGGTTTTTACAGTGTATGCTCCCTAAGCTGCTGGTGTCATTCCATGGTCAGTGAGAGCTTCTCTGGGTTTGAGATGGTGACACTGACAGAGCTTGGCTAATGCAATTCCATCCTCTTGACAACATGCTTTCTCATCTCAAAAAGTAACAAGATTCAACAATTTGCAGAATGCTGTGTTATACTTTTCTGGAAATGAGTCTGGATCATCTTTTGCCCCCTTGTACCCTAACAGCAATCCAGAGAAACTGCTGGCATAATGGTGTTTTGCTGGCTCACTGCTGGTGTGAGATCAGGCCAGGTGCTTAGAAATCTCCTGTGTTCAGGGCTATTTTGAAAGAATCTGATCACGACTGCCAGTACGTACAATGCGGAAGCGAGAAAATGCTGAGGAAGTAAAATGAGCTGCTGAATGACACTGATCTCATCAGATCTTAAAGGGAAACTCCAAGGTTTCAAAAGAGCTGTTTTGAGCAGCTGCTGACTCAGAATAACACCAAGTCATCTAATATAGGCTGATACAGGGATGAAACCTACACTTATTCCAAGCTTTGTCAAGCACAACTCCCACAGAAGTCAGTAAATGGGACTCCAGAGACATGCATTGCTTTCATTTCACAAAGAGGCAGTCAGAGGGATTCTTTCCAGCGTCACCCAGTGAATGAGCAGCAGAGCAGGCCGTGCTGTGTCTCAGTAATGTGAGTGCAACATATGCTGCTCAGAGATTTATAGCCCGAGTCTGAGCACATGACGCTGTCTGCTCTGCAGGATCGGTTTCAGCTCTGGTCATCACCTTTCTACGTAAGAAATGGAACTTTTCCTGGTGTGTTTATATGTGCCTGTGTGTTCATATACACACCCCAACAAACTGAGTACCAGAGGAAAGAAAAAACCCCAAAGGCAATTCAAGACAAATTCACCCATAACCAAATTTTTAGCTAAAGCACATTCTGTATGTTAGACTAAATGTATCAAACATTAATAAAAGCAACTCTTGACTTTCTGGGGGCTTTATGTCATTTTTTGATAAACTTTAGCATTACAGGCAAACTCTGGTGACAGTGCTGTATCATGCATTTAAAAAGAGAAGCACATAAAAATCTTACCTTTCCGTGCAGCTGAAGGGGCCTGAGCCAGGTTTACAGTTTTCCCCGACGTGCTGGCATCTGCGTTACAGCCTGGGCTGCGTGGCCACAACATCACGTCGGCGCGGTGGCTTCGCCGAGTAGATGGGGACCAAGGGGACACGGGGCTCAGCCACTGACAGGCGGCGGTGCTTCCCGGCGGGGAACTGCTTTGCTCACCTCCTGCATGAAGAAACTGGGGGGGGTTCTTTCCACTCTTGGAACAATTTTTCTTAATTTACAATATGAAAATAATCACTTAAGCTGCACATTTTTCGTTTTGACATGTGAAGGCAATAATAATTGTGCTTTGTATTATCAGGCCAAGACGGTAATATGCTTCTTTTGTTTGGGCTCATTTTTAGTTCAGGTTACAGAAACTCCTCTGCACTATGTTGAGTGGGTTGAAAATCTGTTATACAGGTTTATCTCTGTCTCTGTAACAAGTGTCAGTCTAGGCCGAGAGTCATTTTGGCCATGTCTAGACAGTGGTGTAAGACGTGTTGGCACACACCAGGACAACCTTCCATTCGGAAACAACATCAGCGAACGCAGCTGGCATTGCTAGGTATAATTATCTATCTGAATGCTGACAGCAACATCAACAGACAAAAGTTTTTTAATGTAAAGTGTCTTCATTATGAGGATGTAATTTAACCATCTGTTTGTTTGTTTTACTTGGTGCCCCTTCCAGGGAAAAAAGCAAAACCTGGTTTCCCTCAGTCTGCAGTGTAACTAGAACATCATTTCTGCGCCAAGAGGGCAACTGAGTGGTATCACCGACAAGAGGAATAGAGTATGTTTTCTTTAAGAAATATCTGGCATGCTAAACAGAAGAACCTCTGTTTGAAAATCTGGCAGTTCACCTTAAGGCATTTTAAACCATGCGAGCGAGCACATTAGCAACTTCCTGTTGCTGGCAGTGCTGTGTAAGCGTACCCCAACAGTACGGACAGATAATGCAGAGCCCATCTGGAAAGCGTGTAACAGCCTCTTCAGGAAGCACTTTGCCTTGGAACAAATCACATCCTATTGCTCTCAAAAAGCAGAAGACACTGAGAGCAAGCTGCCTTCAGAGAGTCTGTTCCCATGGCAAGAAAAGGAAGGCCGTTTGCTCCTACTAAAACAACGTGACCCCTCTTTATACTTGCAGATTTCACGGTAGTGAAGTAAAATGATGCACACAGTATTTTTTCAGCATAGGCCGCTGGATGACTGACCTAACAGTCTCACATCTCTCTGCAGGCTGTCTGTAGAAGCCTGCAGAGCACCTGCACCTCCTCCCTGTGAGTCCCATCAGGTTTCACACTCCAAGCGCACGTGAAAGAGCTGGTGTTTCATGTTCAAGCAGGGTTCTCAGCGAGAGCTTTCCTCCCTAAATCTTTGAAGGTTTTACAGTGGTCTAGCTAAACACCGCACTGATTTTATAGACGACAAAGTCTTCACACGTGGAGGTGAACCAGTCTGCACAAAGCTGCCTTACTCTGCTCCCACAGACAGGACACCTGCCTGAGTTCTGAGGCAAGGAAGGTGCTCAAGGCCGCCTGCAGGCCACGAGTCAGGCAGAACTGAGATTTCCAGTGCTCAGAAATAAAGTTATGGATACGCTCTCTGATACAAGCAGCGGCTCTCGCAGTCTGGACATGGAGAACACAGTTACTGCTGTACTAAAAACCCCTCTAGACCTGCTCCTGTGACACTAACTGGGACAGAACCTTCAAGAAGTGTGCTATGTGCTGAACAGAGCCAGGAGGTGGATCATTTATATGCCATATAGATCTGCCATTACACAACTATTTAAAAAGAAGGAACATATCTACATTTTAGACCCCAAGGAATAAAAGGATGGAAGAACCAAAATGTTCCAATATTGTGGTGGAGACATAGACAGCAGGTGACTGGGACTTTGTTTTCATGCAGGTAAAGTGTTTGTGGGTTTTTTGTTTGTTTGTTTGTTTTTGTTTTGTGCAGTTCGTTTTGTTTTGTTTTTTGGGTTTTTTTATGAAAGCTTAAGTATCTCCTATGATTTCACAAATCATCAGGCTGAAGGTTTAGGAAAAAAAAATAAATCATTACATAGGCCATCATCCTCCCCCCAAAATGATCACTGATATTCTGGCCTTGGTGCAGCCTCTGCATTATGATTCCCTATTTTCTCCACCTTGGTAGCTGATCTCTCCTAACTTCAGGATTTGTATTTCTGCTTTTCTGTTATCACCAGATTTTTCATCAGATCATCTACTGTTTTACATGAACCAGAAAATAACTGCTTGTGAGTACTTTCCAGGTATTAAAACTTATTTTGTTTAGTTTTTAAGTAGTGCAAACACCTTTCTGATCTGTTTGTCACGCTGCCAAGCATGTGTTGCATTAAATAGTTGGGGTTTGCTCACACTTTGCAGATGCAGGAGACCAAAGCATCCCTGCTCTGCCTGAACCAAAGGAGAGGTTTCACCTCAGTACGGGAGAACAAAGTTTACTTTGGGTTTCATATCTTTAGTGAAAGACAACTCACAGCTCTTCCTTTCTGGAAATTAATATAGCTTCTAGAAATGTCACAACGTTGTTCTGCTCAGGTGAGGATTTAAATAAAAGAGAGAGGGCCTATTCAGATATTTAAAATTATCACTCAGTTACCTGCTTGGAGGGTCAGGCCTGTGTTTTTAAGTGAGTTGTCAAAATCCTCTCTATTATTGAACTTCCTTGACCTCCCCTGAAATAAAAGGGACTGCTTAACACAAAGACACGCTGGCATCTCACAGGAAAAACCCATTTGGTGCGCAGCCTGAGGTGAAAGGTGCACTTTCAGCGTGCTCTGCTGAAACACTTACTTGCCAGCTATGCCCAGGAATGGACCTCTGTCTTCTCCAGGATGCCAAAACAGAGATTAGCAGTGTTAATCCCAGTGTAACAAGAGGGCTCATTTTCTCTGGCCTATAAATAACTCCAGCAATAATTCAACCTCTTACTTTAAAAAGAACAAGAAGACACGGGTGGGCATGGGGTCCCCAAGGCCAAATAAAAACTCACCAGGTAACCTAAAAGCCAGTCATACTCTGAAAGTCAGTGGCTTTTAGCAAATACATTGTTTTTACTGAGGACCAGCAAAATCACAGTGGTCAGTCAAACTTACATGCTCTTAACTTAACTGCAATTTTTTCTCAGAGATCACTAAACATCTAAGAGGCATAGGCATATCTGACTGTAGGGCTGCCCTCATTACCACAACGCTGCTGCTTATGTCATCCCTCTCACACAATACTCTTCCTTTCATCTGCACTGAAAATACCTTTCTCTCCCAAGGAAAACTGCAAATTAATCTCTGTATGCTGTAGAAAAACTGATCTGCTGTTACCAGAAGGACAGCAGCACCCTCAGAAAGGGGACTGCTCATGCAAACAGCTTATCAGTGCTTTCCATATGTGACAGGTTGCCCCTTCAGTTCAGAAACACTGTCATTTTCTTACCAATTAGGAGTGTGGCAACATGATTAAGTTGAAACTAATTTGCTTACCAAAACACCATCCTGAAGATTTACACTTGGGACCTCTCCCAAGTTTTTACTGAACCAACGGCTGTGTGATATCCATCTAAAACCTGTGCGTTCAGTGGGAAAGGGTGTTTTGTTAAATTATCACTGTCAATGCCGAAAATCCAGCTTCGTTCATTCCTATGAGAGACTGACAGAGTGTCCCTTAGCAGTTTTGGTCTTACTGTATGTTTTCATTTGGTAAGGAGGAAAAAACCCCACAGAAGTACCACGTTTTTATTTGTGTGGGGGGGACTCCCAAGGTATGAAATCAGCCTGGGCACTGTAAATCAGGGTTGGGAAATTCCCTGGTTTGTTTTGTCAGTGTCTATAGGGACACTGTGCCTGGTCAGCACATTTCAGCGGTGCGGAAATGGACATTTTAAATCACACTGCTGATGGTTTCCTGTCCAGACCCATCATATTACCTACCCCTTTTTTTCAGTCACCTTCAAACCTCTGCACAGAGTATATGTGGAGACACACCACTGGAATTCATATTTGTCATCAATGCTTTTCACATGTATTTCCCAGATAAACAGATTTTTAGTCAGGTTTGTGAGAGACCTCTGGATATCATCCAGCCAAACACTCCTGGCAGGGCAGGGTCACCTCGAGCAGGTGACACAAGCAGCATCCAGGTGAATCTGGGATGTCTAGAGAGGAGACTCCACTACCGCCCTGAGGTTTCTCCTCTGGAAGCACTCCACCGCTCTGGGCGTGCAGAGCCATTTTTACCATCGCAGACTCTTTCCCGAGGGCATGTCCGGTCCGGGCTGGGTCGGTGGAGCACGATCGGCGCCGTGAGGGCCAAGCTGAGGGCAGGTCTGCGACGTGCGTGTCCCCCCGGGCCCGTCCCCCCGGCCGCCTCCTGCCATTTCCCCTCAGGCAGCGCGCGGCGCCCCAAGCGCGGGAAACCGCGGGCGGGCCCCGTGAGGGAGCGGCGGGGGGGCGGTCTCGCGCCTCGCTCCCGCGGCACGTGCATGGCCGGCCGCACTTCCGGCCGGGCGGGTGCCTGTGCGAGGGGCGGGGTGGCGCGTGCGCCCTGAGGCCGCGCGCCGGCGGGGCGGCCGCTCCCGGCACAGCGCGCGGCGTCCCCTCAGCCGCCCCGGCCGCCCGGTGCTGTGGCTTCTCCTTCCTCCTTTCCCCTCCTCCTCCTTCTTCCTCCTCCTCCTCCCCTTCAGGAGCCGGCCGCGGGGGAGGGGAAGCGGGTTCCGCGGCCGGCATGTGAAGCGGGGCACTCCCTCACCGCCGCTTGCGTCCGGTTCCTCCCCGGTTCTTCCTGGGGCTCCGCTCGCCATGAAGAAGTTTTCCCGCATGCCCAAGTCTGAGGGGAGCGGCGGCGGCGGCGGCGGGACGGCGTGCGGTGGCTCCGGGAGCGGCGTGGCCCTGGGCAGGGCGCTGGCAGTGGGGCGGTACCAGGTGATCCCCGAGGAGCCGCTTGCCGAAGGTAAGAACGGGCCAGGGGCAGTGGGGACGGGCCGGAGCCGGGCCCGCCCGGCCCCGCGGAGTCGCTCACCCGTGCCGAGCCGATTGCGGGGCTTTGGGCTGTGCTGTTTCGGCCGCTCCCTGGGCCAGGGGCTTGTTGGGGCGCTCGGAGTTACCCGGCTCGCTGCTTTGGGTGAGGGAGGCGGGGTGAGGTGTCACTGGCGACTCTGTCAGCCTGCGTCTTTTGCTTTTGCCCCCTGGTCTGAAAGAAAAAAAAAATAAAAACAAACCCGACAGAATAAAATTCCTGGTCTTCGTTGGTGTAAAGCAGATTGGTGTCACGGTCACGAGTGGAGGTGCAGTGCTGGCAGGTTGTGCTGTAGAGCCTCCCATCGCTGCGGGGTGCTCGGCTTGTGCTTCTTGTGGTGAACTTGCACTTCGTGCCGTCGGACTTCCACTGGGACCGAAGGAAGAGTTGTGTGAATTTTTGTGGCCACAGGGCTGGCTGGACTTTGTTAGCTGTACTCCTGCACTAGGTGCTGGCATGGGGCACCATCAAAACAGCCATTTTTGAGTCTTGCTCTGCGTGTGTGAAACAGTGTGGTGTTCATCTCCCAGAGCTGGTAATTGATGTGATGTGTAAAGTGTAATTCACTTCCCAGGTCACTGAACTCAGGGCTAGTCCTGTATATTTCACAGTTACTAAATGTTTACAGCACACTGCTTTCAATGTTGTGGGTAAAATAATTCATCTCTGTCACTTTTGCCCGTGCGTTGCTTAGTCTGTGCCTAAGTATATTTATGCATAAATATACTAGTAAACTTTCACTGATCACGTGCATTTCTTGGTGGAGATTTAAGATACGGTTTTAACAAGTGCATGCAGAAAATATTACTAACTGAAATGGGAACATAAAAGTGGCAGTTACATTTTCATTGCTGTCTAGAAATGATTTTCGTAGAGAAGTGGATTAGTACTCAGTATTTAGAATGTAGTATTTTGTACTTGGGGTGTGAAGATGGTGTCAGGAATTAGCCAACTGCATACCTGGTTGCCTGAAGTCTGGCTGGCCCTTGCTGGGAACTACTTCCAAGTCATTTTGGTCTGACAGAAGGTCATGTCTTGGCAGGGCTGATGGCGAGATAGAGACTTTAAAATAATAATAATAATTAAAAAAAAGACAATAGGCTGTTGAACAAATTGAGGAGGTAACACAGAGGATGTATGCAGTGGTAAGGAGATAAATTGTTTAGTGCTTTGCTGAGTGTAGCACAATCATTAAAAGTTTTCTCATTATGTTCTGTGCTTAGAGTCACTACAGATTATTTTTTTTTCCTTTCTGTAGATGGCAGAAACAAATTGATAGCCCTTAAGGACTTGGGGGCAGGGGAAGTCCAAATTTTAACATGTGACTGGTGTGTGAAGTAACTTCCTGCTTTTGAGTCTGAAAGGTGTTTTCTACTGCTTTTTTTTCTTCAACTTTTATGTAGCCTCTTGGATATGGCTTAGGATGAGAGCTGATAAGGGTTGGGGCAGTGCAAATCTGCTGCATCCTGAGAAAAGTGTCCAGGCTGCCTCTGGAGTGGGTCAGTAGGGATGACCCAAAGGGGCCGGGAGGATAAGGAAGTAACAGGTGGTAGAAGTGCAGGGTTGGGGAAATAGGGACATGAGGGAGGACGGGCTAGTCTCTCACAGCTCCTCTGACTGTCGGGGAGCAGCTGGGCTGTAACAGGGTGTGTATGTGCTGAAGGTATGTGCCCTGTGCCACCGGGGGGGAAAGGGCACTCTGATTGAGTGTCAGAGTGGCACTTGGGTGCTCCCAACTGACACAAGGGTTTATGGATCAAGCGATAGCTTTTTATCCAGGAGTAACTTGTTGACAATCAATCCCTTGTCTCAGTAACAATTAATAGCAAAAATTGTGTGTTACTGCTGTTACATTAGTCATATTGCTGCCTGTAATTAATGCTGAGCACTTTGCAAATCCCCTTCCTAATAATCTTTCTCCTGGGAGGGGAGGGTAGAAAACTTTTTTTTTTTTTTTTTTTTTTCCTGTCCTCTCTGCACAAGGCATTTTTTTCTTTCAGTTTCTGAAACCCAGTTTAACTGAGACTTGTAAACTTGTCAGGTAGTTGTTATTACTCAGTGCTGATGAAATGGCATTTAAGATGCTAATATCCAAGTTAGAGCTTGTGTGATGAAGTATTAATGATAGATTAAGTTAATGAATCCAAAGAACTTAACAAATGTATTTAAGAGAAGATATACAGTCTGTGTTCTCTGTATCTCGTCTTAAATAGATTTGTTAATAGGTCAGTGTTCTGTTAGCAGAGATGTGGTATATTGTATTGTTATTAGCTCTTAGAATGAATAGCATTTTGTGTCTGTTTTATGCAAGCTGTTTAACCCCCACCCTCTCTGCAGATTTTGCTCTGAGTAGTCTCAGGAGGGCAGCTCCTGGCATTGTAGAGGATTGAGGCTCCTGGTAAGCGGAGGACTGGCAGTAGTGATATCGAAAAGCTCGGGTTGTAACGACCTTCCGGGGCTGCAGTGATGGATCTTCGGGTACATTTCCCGTGTTGATGCAGGCATTGCCCTCAAGAGGCTTTTCTGTAGTCTCTGACAAAATGGTTTTAGTGCAGTGTTCTAAAGGCAGAAGTGTGGAGCATTATAATCCAGTTGTTTTGAATAAAGGATAATGCAATCTAAAGGAAATGCATCTTTTTGACTAAAGAAGGTGTGAAGTTGAAGAGCTGTAGGTACTAGGCTGCTAGATGGTTTGTTTTGTTCTAAACACGCCTGTTCTGTGGTGACTTCTTGGCCTCCATAACCTAGTGGTCAGTAGGTTGTTGGATGGAGCGATGTGTTCTTACTTGTCAGAGATGTGGGGAAAAGCAGTTAATTTGGTTTCAGGTTTGATGTAGAAAATTAATTCCTGTCCATTTTGAGGGCAAGGTAGAAATATGAGGGATAAATGATTGATACAGAGTGAAGGCCTTGTCTTTCTGTCTTTTTGTTGAACCAGAGTATTTGCAATGCAGATGAAGTTTGGAAAGCAAAGTCTAATAAAAATATGGGAGGTTCTCTGTTGAAAGTTACAGGTGGTAACTGCATGGTGAACTCCAGTTATGGGAACTCCAATATTGAAAAATACTTTACAGTTTAGATATTGCAGTGAACTGGAGGTGGCCAGGTATGAAGCATACTATAAAATTTATCTCAAATGTCAATGCAGAACAGTTTATGTTGTGAAGAGTGAAAAGTGAAAATTAGCAAATTCTCAAAGTATTTCTGTCTTACATGGGGAGGCGATGGAAGGTTGTGGCTTGACATAGTGACACTACTTACTTACTTGTTTGCCTTGACTTGGAATTCATTAATTCCTTTTTGCTTAATAACTGCAGTAAAAGTGATTTTTCTGCCTACTTTAAAGGTAGGCATCAGAAGATGCTCATTTGTCTTACTGCCTTGATTTCTTGGCAGGGTTTGAGATGTTTAAGCTGAATAAATAAAGATTTTGCCAGGTTCCAAGTTGTCTTTGTACTACGAGCAGACCAAAGAGGTTATGGGAAGTGTTGTAATTGAGTATATGGGTACATTTTTAACAAGTGCAGATGAAGCAAGAACGAGACAATTACAGCTGTTTAAAAAAAAAGGGCAGTGGACTCTCTGACTTCCTTCTCAAACTGGACTGGCTTGGTTTGGAAGCTGATTTGAGGACAGGAAAAGATAGTCATCATCTGCTTTTTGTTTTCATTCAGAATTGGTGAATGGAGTCATGGGGCATAGGCTGTTGCATCTTACAGAAATAAAGCAGTGCTGTGTGGTGTTCCCTCCACAGCAGTTCAGGCTCTTGCCAGCCAGTGGACTGCTGAGGAGTGTGGAGGTGAGGTGCCAGGCACCTTGAAAGAGAAGTGGGCAGTTCTGTGTGCCCCTTGCTCTCAGGGGTACCCGTAGGGGGTGTAAGGTGGCTCCTCAGCTCTGGGCAGGAAGGAGTGAACACGACACATTACTGGTCTCGTGCTGTGACTTTCCCTCACCCTGGTGCATGTGGAAGGCAGCTGTGTGATGGTGGGGACAGTGGTTTATGTTTTATCATCCAGGCTGATAAAGCAGTGAGTCTGCAGCTGCGTGGTGTTGAGCCTCTGCTGCTGTAGCCTAGAGGGCCGCTGCTTTTCTAAGTGACCTTGTGTCTAGGACTAGAGAGGCAGGGAAAAAGCCACTCAAGTGGTTAAAATTCATTTGTTAGGTACTTCATTAAGTACTTAAAAGTTCATTAGTTCATGTTTGTATAATAGAATGTTTGCTTTGTTTAGTAAATATGGTGGTTCAAGGATAGTTTTCTGTGAAAAGTGGCCTCTCAATAGGGAAAGGAAGTTTAAAAAAACTTGATAAAACTGGAAATGGCATGCTCTCTTTTATCATTTTTCTTACGGTGAAACCTCTTGGAGTCATTGCTGGTGAACCAGTTACAAAGCCCCAGCCCACTTGACAGGTTTTGGGGAAGGTAGTTTGATTCTTTCTGGGTGGTATGCAGAGAAGCAGCCAAATTCTCGGGGGGTTCGGTAACAAACTGGTCGTTAACCCAGAGAGGGGCAGTGGCTCCCTCCCCATTTACCCACTCTGGGGGTCAGCTTGACTTTCTCCTGGACAAAACCTTTCAACAGCTCAGGGTTAACACAGCACATAGGTCAGTCACTGTCATTTTGGGGCAGGGACATGGGTCAGTCACTGTCATTTTGGGGCAGGGACATGGGTCAGTCACTGCCATTTTGGGGCAGGGACATGGGTCAGTCACTGCCATTTTGGGTAAGGACATGGGTCAGTCACCGCCATTTTGGGTAAGGGACATGGGTCAGTCACTGCCATTTTGGGGCAGGGACATGGGTCAGTCACTGTCATTTTGGGTAAGGACATGGGTCAGTCACTGCCATTTTGGGTGAGGACATGGGTCAGTCACCGCCATTATAGTGTGGACCAGAGGCTTACAGAGCCTCAAAGGGGCAGGGGGAGAGCAGTGGCTGCTCTGGTTATGCAGAGCTCGTCCTGTTACCCCACGCACTTCCCACCTGGTTATTTCGAGGCAGTCAACCATTCCTCCAGTCTCTTACACCAGTGATAGAATGAGCATCTTGTGAGTTTTGCTGTTGTACTTTGTGTGTAATCTTTGCAAGTATTTGACAACTCTTACGGTTTGGTTTGCCTCTTAAATTCATGCTGTTCTAGTCGAGGCCTAAGAAAAATGTCACCTTACTGGAGAGGAATCCAGGTCCTGTTTTGTGAGCTCTTATGCTGTGCATTTGTAGATAGTCATGCTGTATATTTGAGTTCTTCCAAACCTCTCTTGAAATTAGGGTAGTCTTGAATGTTCTGTTGTGTTTTTTGGGGTTTTTTTTCTACCTTACATCTCAGCAATAGCAGCTCAGTTTGTAATCCAAATAAACAGACTTTGTGTTCTGCGTAAGATTGTCTTTGCTTTTGTTAACCCCCACCTCAATTAACCTCTCATACCATCATTTTTGGTCCCCGGAGTGAGGTATTGAGAGGATTTGCAGCTCCAGCAGCTGCTGTAAATTTGGAAGCAGGCTGCTGTATAGCTGACACTGCTTCATCTCCTGTCAAGGTGGGCCTTGTTTGTTGTTCTTTGTTCTGGAGAGGCAAATACAGAGAGGTACCTTTGTAATGGATCTGTGAACTTCAGTGCTTTCAAGTGTTTCAACCTGCTGTGGCCTCAGTTTTTAAATCTGGGAGAGTTTATTTCTGTGGCAGCGTTACCTCTGTACTAGGGCAGCATTACTTCTGTTGTGGCTGTGGTGTGTTTGTCTTCTCCTGTGAGACAAGGTAAAGTGTACAGTACTGGTCTTCATTAATTGGGTTATTACATGTGACTTGCTGCTGCTGTTTTATTTTCAGTTGTAATCTAGTGCAGTTGTTTAGGTGGATTATGAGCTGGAAGGCTGTCTGGAAAGCCAACTTGTGGAATTTGAGTTGGGTTTGGTCACGTCGATTTTTTTCCAGAGTGTAACATTTCTGAATCTGTTTGCACATGACTGTAAAGGTCAAGCCTGTTATTCTGTCTCAAACAGTTTTGCTTTGCTAATATTGGAGTAGCAGATATGATTGTTCCAGTTCAAGATATCAGGGAGAAAAAGCAGAGTGAGTACTTGAAGCCGATTTTTGTTTTGGCTGAAGGTATAGTATGTGAACATGTGAAGCTCTTCTACACTCCCCAGAATAGTCATGGCTGCCTTACATCAAGTGTTTCTGCAGACTGGCAGGTGCTGGGATCCTAGACCAGCTTTTGATTTGTGGGTGGTGGAAGAAGGGGAGCCTGTGCTGTCGTACGGGGGGATTTTCTTGGGACTTCCCGAGGCTCATGAAGGCAGCTGAGAGCGTGAAAAAAGAGCATTGTTTGGCTGGCGCAGCATGTAGCTGTGTTCTGTGTAAGGAGCAGGCAAACCAGAAGCAGTTTGGGGATTTGTGTGTGATCCTTGTCTTCCACCAATATGCAGGTAGGTGTCTGTTTTCATATGACATAGCACACAGAATGAAAGCTCTAACTCAGTTCAGTCAGTCACACATCTGGTGTGCTGACCACTGTGGTGGCACTTGGGCAGAAAAGTTGCTCCTGCTGTGCTCTCCAGAGCTCCTGTGTGCCTCTGGGACATGGGTGGAGAAATGAACCGGTTGGGAAACATCTGTAGGCTGACAAAGGCATCTATTGTACAGCTAGGGCCAAGTTCAGCTCCTAGGACACGTGGCCTAATGCTCTTTGATTATCCCGTTATTAGCCCTTGCGTGCCCTGCGGACACTCCTTCCTGCGTCGTGTGTATAGGGACGGGTCGTGTTACACCTCTGTGAGCTGCACACAGTTATGTTCTTCTTCGGGGATGTTATCCCTTTAATTTTTGTGCGGCCAGAAGTAGGTAAATAAAGAGGAAGTACTTGGGAATCTCATAATTCTGAGCTAGGTTTTTGGGCTAGTGACTGAGAGTCAGATGGTTACAGGAGAAGGAGCTGGATTTGTAGCAGTGTCATGTTAGTATCACAGACAAACTCAAGCCATCTTCCCTTTGCCAAATTTTGAGCAAAGACAGATGTGCCAATGGATGTGCTGTCTACTTGAGTTTTTCCTTGCAGATGCTTTTTGGTAAAGTATGCTAATGTTACAGTAGTCATAGTGTATGGGAAGGTATGTGTGCAGGTGTGTTGTAGGAGAAAACTCTTGCACATCCCCACAGGATAAGGCAGCATGGAAGAGTGGAAGTTACGTTAGCTGTGTCTGTGAAGGACACATGGCATAGATTTCAAAGAAGCTGTGCAGGATCTTGAAGTTTTTTTTGAGTGCTTTACTGGTTTAACTGAAAAATATTTTTTTTTTATTAAATCTCAATGTTTTGCGTGTTAGCATGGGAAAAAAATTGTTGGATAAAAGCAGTAGAATTCCTTTTCAGACATACTTTAACTAGGAACCAGTAATTGTGGGAAGAGGGTATGTATTTCCCTGGGCTGTCGTTAGTGTAGTAGCAGAGCTGTCAGTATGTTACCCACAGTGATTCTATGCACGGAGAACTGAAGTTGACGCCAGGGATGAGGCTCAGTGACTAGGGAGCAGCACAGTCACCGGCCTGCTTGGCTTTTGCAGCAGGGAAGAACGAGCATGTTGTATTGCATAAGCATATTAACTGTGAGCTCAGCTGCCTTTCCAGCTGTAGATGTTGGTTTGCTCTGTAAATGTGCACATGTGGTGGATGTCTCACAGCTGAATAGATGTCATCTCTGGTTCAGAGGGGAGGTGTTGGAGGTGCTCAGGTTGTGCTCCTTATCTCTGGCATTGCTTTGGTTTACAGTGTTTTGGTTGTCTTCATTCTCCTGATTCCTTAACCTTGTGCTATATTTTACTTGCTGTAGTTGTTTTCTACCTCTGTAATAATCTAGCTAAGCAGGCTGCCACAGTCAAAGGAATTGGTGTTTGTAAGCTGAGCTGTGTTAATTGACACTATGAATGCTCTGTGCCTGCCAAAGGGCAGCATGAGAGTTGGGTGACAGCTTGGGGGACTAACTCAGAACACAGATAGGGTTAATCACTTGCCTGATTGTAACTTGATTGCTTCAGATGCTGTCCTTTTCCTAAGAAACTGTTAGATTTGCAAGCATCTGTTATGAAATGGAGGGTTTTCCTCGTTTGTGTTCATAGGCTTAGTTTAAAAACTGTTAATGTGCTGGATGAACAGCTGCCTCCTGATGTGTTCGGGATATTTGCCCGTTAGTGATGCCTGGAGCAGGCAGTCTGAGAGTAGTTGGCGGGTCCCAGGGGTGCCAAGCATCAGCACACGGGTGCAGGTCACGCCATCTCTGGTCTCTTGTTGTGCTGCGGCAGAAACAGCTTGTCCTGCATTTTCTCCTCCAGTGGATGGAGATGTGCAGCGATGGTGAAACCCCTGTTCTCCTCCAAGGAGAGAGTCTGTGTTTCTCTGCATCGCTGTCTAGCTGCTGACAAGAAAGGGGCGTGAATTCCTCTTCCCCTGCTTTCCTGGTTGTCTTGGGAGTGGATTTCAGTCTGCTTCAGTGTTTGTCTCCTGGTTAAGAAGGTAGGAACCTTTGCTTGCCTTTCCACATTCACATGTTCCTTGCTCACGCTTGTCTAGGTTAGTTACTTTTTTCTAGTTCCAGTGGGATGTCTTGGATATGGGTGGATTCATCTGTGAAACTGGGTCTCTGAACAGAGGCAGGGTGGAGGAAAATAGAAAAGTAAAGGTTGCCAACTGGAAAAAAAAAAACCCTAGCTTTGATCCTAGGGGACTGTCTCAGTGAAACAGGGAATAGTTATTTTGGTTTGATAGCAGAAAACATGCTGCTTTGTCCTTGAGCATCAAGTTTTAAAGCACTCTTGTCTAGTGGAACTGAAAACTGGCAGACTTGGAGTGTTCTCCCTGTAAAGGTAGAAGAGACTTCCTTGAGCTTTGCTGGTCATTAGGTGTGCTTTGCTTCTGAGGCTAGTGGTGAAAGTACTGAAGAAATGATTCTAGAGACCCAGGTGAGGGTGAGCATCTGAGCAGTCCTTACCTTGCTCTTCAAGGGGTGTCAAAGCTGGTATTGCTGCGAAGAGCATCACATCACTCCTGGGTGATTCATTACTCCACAGATGGAGAAACAAAGATGAAGGGATTTGCTCTGAGTCATGAGTCTGTACAAGACATACAGGTAGAGTTTTGGACATCCTGGCTCTGAGATGGGTTCTTCCTCATCCCTTCTGTAACATGCTGTGCCTTAATTGCCACATGCAAAACTAAGATAGGAATTCTGATGTTACAGGCCTTGAGGGGATTTTATTCAGTCATATGTATGTTGAGTTTCCTTCCAAACTTGCATGTTATTTTAATGGGTGGATTTGTTCCACCTATGGTGCCTAGAAACTTCAATAGGCAAGTCTCTACCAATTATGTACCAAAACATAGACATGGTCCAATTCCTGGTTCATTGCAGTTCTGTTGAACTGACTCATTTTTTAAAATTTGTTACTCTAGCTGTGATTTTTATCTGTGCATCTTGTCTTTCAGAAGCAGTTGTAATGAGTAATTGTTGCAGCATTTTGCTTCTTATGAAACAAAAAATAGCTTTGGAAGTCAGTGATTAATATGACATTTTCTTATGTTCTTTTCCATTTCCTGCAGGTTGAAAAACTGAATGTGCTTTTATTTAGAGAGATTGTTGCTAAACAAGTTTTTTTCTTGCTCTGGATAATTAACTTCATATAACTATGAAAGTGATGCAGAGCAAATAGATAATTCAAGAATGTAAGGCACTAAATTCTACTCTGCTGACATTTATGTATAAGAACCTGATCTGAGTACAATGTGTGTTCATGAGACTAGAATAGGAAGAGTGAGTGAAATTTAGTGCCTCAGCATTAGAAATGGGATCGGTTCTGGTTTGTGTGTGATGTGCAGGAAAATGTTTGGAGAAAAGCAAATGAAATAATTGCATCCTTTGAGCCTTACTGTGTCTCTGTAGAGAGCTCAGTAGCACAGTCTGCATCTATAGAGTTAAGACCTTCAACTTGTAGTGAGTTTAGATGAATTATCACTTGGCTTTTATTTTGTGGGAGCTTGTGGAAGCAACAGGAGGAGTATTTGATCCCCGAAGGAGCTATCCAGTCTTCTTAGGCAATCTGAAGCTAGAAAAGCAAGTTTATATTGTTTCAACAACTCAAAAGGAAGCAGTGCTGCATCTTACTTGTTCTAGTCTTGTAGTCTTCAAGTTCCATCCAACTTGGTGTGACTTTACAGTATTATTCTCCCAGCTTTGTGCGTTCTTCAAATATTTGATTCCTTCATTAAACATTTTACGCTTTTCTTGTGACTTGCTGTTTTGTTAAACTGACATCAAATTGTATAGCTGAGTTTTAAGAGGAGGCTTTTGTTCAAGGACGTCATTGCGTTTAGATGGTTGTTGGGTCCTAAGACTTTAGTTTTCTGACCCTTCCCCAAACCCACAAGTTTCCAGATCAGTCCATTTAATAAATAACTGCCTTGTTCTGAGTTACCGCTGTTGACTGGCTTCTTGAAACATGGGAGGTGTATGAGAGATATTAAATGATTTTGATAATCTTGACTCTGCTATTTGGAATCTTGTTGGCATTGCAGCGTAGCTTGTTCATTTAAAATTATCAAGCTGCTTAGACTGGTATGAAATTTGAGTGTATCTTTTAAAATTGTTAAATGTTACAATGTGAACTTAGGAATCCCAAGCACAGAAGTGCTGCAAAGTCTTGAGAAATGCTTTATATGCAATTTGAAGTATTCAAATTTATTCAGCATGTACCAGATAGAGGTTCAGGAACTGCCTGTCCCCATGCAGGTGCCAAGGCAGTATTATTGTCTAAAATGGCTTATAATTCTATTTATTGGTGTAAGCAGGTTGGATCTCAGATACTGTGCTCTTACTCTTCACTGGTCCCCTGTTGTTGTTAGGGTAGGTAAGTCTGTATCTCTGCGTACTCCTTTGGTATGCCAGAGTTTAAACATACGCCAGTATTTGCAGACAGATAAAGACTATGAGTTAAGATAATGGAACTCCTTCTTAATTATTCATATTGGGTGTTGTAGCACTAATTCCAGTCAGTCAGTCTAATTCTGGCCATGCTCCTGGATGAAATGGTCAGTGAATTATGCTCAGATGTGAAGGTGAGAGAGACTGTAGGCTCTTTCTAGCAGGGAAGAGATGGGCTTCATCTTACTAATTTATATGTGTAAGATGCCTTAGAAAAGGAGGAGACCAGAGCCTCTTCCTGTGGACATCTGCCTCAGTCTGAAGTGTTGCTGGCGTTGCAAACGGCCTGGTTTGTGTCTGCACGGCCCGGTGGCTCTTGTCTTTGTGTGGCAGCCAGAAGTGGCACCGGTCCAGGACGCTGTGAGCCCGGAGCTGAGCACTGTGTGCGGGGCCTTGTTCCCATGCCACGGCAGCTGGGGGGGCAGTCCCTCATGGGGGAAGTTGGAGGGACCTTCTTTGCTTTGCCGTCCTGGCCTTCCACATGGAAATCGCAGTTAAAGCAGTAGCTTGAAGGAAAATGAGGGACCGACTAGAGAGCACGTAAGAGTTTGGTAAAGATGAGGTGTTTGTTTTCTTGTTGGTAACTATCTGGGATGACAGTGAAGTTCGGTTCCAAAAAAAGTCACGGTATTTGCATATTGGCTATGTAGTATCTACCTACTGATTTAACTAATTTGTAACTGTGTTTGATTTTTTGATTATACTGGACCTGAAATCAAGCTGTATAAAAAAAAGTAGCAAATGACATTTGAAATTCATCTATAAAACGAAATTAATTCATGCTCTTAACCTCACCGTTGTGGAATGGCGAACTCTGTGTTTGTCGAGCCTATGTGCACAGATCATGTCATTTTGTGGTTTTTCAGCTCACTCTGTTTGCAGGTCAGACCAAGCTACTGCTGAAAATGCATTCAGTGAGTGAAGACACGAGATGGGGAAGACATGTAAAAGATAAAACTGCTGCTCGAAGTTTTTAGGTTTTGGCTTTTTATTTGTCAATTGTGCTAGTGGATGCTCTTTGTAGGTGTCTTACCAATGTCTTGGGTAAGTTGGAAAGCTTTCCCATGAAAAGCACAAATGAGTAAGTAGAGGTTAACAATAATTTTCACAGTCAATAAATTGAACTGTTGGTGGTCTGCTGGTCATGTTCTGTGGTCCTTTCCTTACAGAGAGAAAGGAAGTATTACTTGACTTAAACACAAGCTTCTGTTACATATAGTTGTAGAGGTAAATCCAGTAGGTTATTTTTTCCAGTGAACAGAAAGAGGCAGTGATGATGTAATACATGAAAGTAGTACAGTGGTTGTGATTAACTCTCAAGCAGCTTGATTGAAGATGGAAATACGGAGAGGTTTTTGGTCTTCTTCCAGCCAGAGTATGAGAAGGCATCAGCTTTACCCTAAGAAATAAAATGTTTTGTCTTGTGTGCGTAAGACGTACTCGTTGCAGGGTGTATCAAATGCTTGGGGTTTTTGATTTTGTTTGTTTTTTTAAAGCATGCATTAAATGAGCTTTTTAATCAATCTGCTTCCATCTTCCTTAAACTTGGATTACTGTAGGAATTGCAGGAGTGTTAGGAAATTTATCTGCTTTAGGATATGGATGGTTTTTGTTTCTCTAGCAGCCAAGTGGCCGGGCTGTCAGCAGAAGGTGCCATGGAAGCAGTAGTCAAACACAGCTAGCAAGTCACCCAGAGACAGGGAAGCAGGTGGGGTGATGATCAGTTGTACTACAAGACAGAGCTCTGTTCCTTTAGCTGCTCGCTAGGCTGGGATGTGATTCACAGCTGGTTTTTCCCAGTGCTGCTGTTGGAGCAGATGCTGATTTCAGGGAAACAGTGCTACTTGTCTAAACTAGCCCTGATAGGCAGCTTTTACATGGTGAGAATTTGTGTGGGCAGTGGGAAAGGGAGCAGTGGTATGTCCCTTGGAATGTATTGTCTGTAGGCTTAAAATAAAGTGGAGAAATATTGAACTCTGCAATGTGTGTGTAGGAATGGAGTATTGTAGAAGTAGGGAGCTATTTCTGTTCTTGGTTTGGGGAATGCTGAGCTCTTGAGCTTGGGAGCAACATCTGTCAGTTCTTCTGGGTGGAGCTGTGGCCCAGAGCCTTGTGTTCGTGACTGACGCTGGTGGGGTAAGCTTCACTAAGAACATCCGTGCCCGTGTGCACGCACACAAAAGCGTAGATGTAGAGAAGGGTGGATGTGTATCGATGTTGGGTGTTAGTTAAGGCTGCCTTTGTTCAGCAGGAAGGCCGCTTTCTGTGGCTTTCCAGGTGGTGAGCACACTTAGGTTACTTGGCAGCCACACAGCGGGGTTAGGGGCCGGGTCACCTATGGCACCTTCCCGGGGTCTGCAACGCGCAGGGCCGGCGGTGCCTGGGCACGGAGGCAGCGGTACCGGAGTGAGGAGTGTTCTGGGGTGGTGAGCACTGCATGCTCCTCAGCCCTGTGGCATGAGGTACCCACCAGCTGCTGCAGGAGTGTGTGTTGCGCTGCTGGAAAACAGACCTCTAGTAATGGGACATCTCCATGTCTTTTCATGCAGAGGTGCTTCAGGAATGGGGAGACAGAACTGTGGCTTCCTCCTCTGGTAGAACTTGTGACAGAACCTAAATGTTTCGTCAAAACTTTTTCATAAGGCTTGAAAAAGGCATTTTAAGTTTCTATTAAAGGGTACTCCTGCAACAATCACGTGGTGTTTGGAATTTGATAAGAAATTCAAATGTTTGAATTCTGTGCATTTTTAAAAGTTTTGCTGTTAAAAACGGGTAGAAAGCTGCACAGCTTCAAGAATTAAATTAGTATCTTCTATGCCAAACTCAGGTATTTCTTGTGTATGCTTTTAGTCAGCCACTCTTAAAAGTGCCTGCAATACAACATTGATGCTGGCTGACAGAAGGCAGTGCCTCTGGGGGGAAGGCCTGCTGTCCCTGTGGGGAGGAGGGAGGTTCTGAGAATTGTACAAGTGAAACTATCCCAATAGAATGCCAATGGACATACAGAGTTACAGATGTTGGAGCAGCACACCACGAGAAAAAGGGAGCAGCAGGATGGAAGAGGGAGCTCTCTGGCACCATAGCAGCATATGAGGGTCATGGAAGGACTCAAGAGCCACAGTGCCAGTGTGTGTCAAAACTGAGCTGCAGGAGGCTGCTCTTGGCATGCGTTTGCCAGCAACTGTGGCAGACAGTTGACTCCAAATTCCTGGTAAAATAGCACACGGATGTATTGTTTGATGCAAGTTGGAAAAGGGCCTTTGCCAGTGCTCCATATGAGAGTGGATGGGAAATGAGGAGCTGTTTTTCTTGAGGTTGTGCTTTCTTTGTGAAGATGGGCTAGTTCTTTTTGGAGCTTTTTCTTTATGTCCTTTGCTTTTGGACGCCGGTTTGTTTTGTGTCTGAATGGCACATAAGCTATAGAGGTCAGAGTTGGGGAGAAGGGGATGTTTGGGGTTATTTTTGTGATTGGTCTGTTTTGGTGGGGGTTTGTTTGTTTGCTTTTGTTTTGTCCGTGTCCCCCCCCGCCCCCAAGAAAGATGCTTAAATAATTTGATAAGGTCTTACTGCTCTCCATCATTATGGGCTTTCAGTAAGGTTTTATTTGTTCATATTGCTGGGAGCCTGTTTCAAGGCATTTGTGCTTGAACAGGTCTTATTCTATATTTTGAGAGGATTCATAGTCCATAAAGTGGTTCCCTCCAGTGCGTAGGGTTTGCAGCTGCAGTGCTTGGAAGACTATGCAGAACTGGGAGGTGGGTCACTAACGGAGTGGGTTGGCTCTGGTGCTGGTCAGCCTGATCTTTAAGATCTGTCTCTGGAGTTAACAGGGAGCAGACATGTGCAAGAGGCCCAGGCATCAAGTGATTCTCAGAGTAAGTTAGCAGTGAAAGTGTTGTTAAGTGAAGAGGTTTATTCAGAACACGGATAAATGTACTGAAATGATCATTGTACGGGAGAGTATCAGGAATGCCAAAAGCCAGACCTGGTATTTTAAAGAAAATGAGCATGTGGATGGATAGCCATCTCAACTGCAAAATTGGGGAAAAAGTGGGTTAGCAGGGAGTGTGTGGATAGACAGGCCACAGGGAAATAATTGCACTTGAACCTATTTCTCTAGTTTTGTGCAAAGGGACACAAGGCTATCTCTCTGACCAAGGTCATGTGAAGCTGAGAGCCTGTCTTGGCAGCAGGCTTCAAATTAGAAATAAACTATCCTTTAGGTTGTTACTGGGCTTGGTTAACAACAGCTTTACAGTGAACTTCATTAAGAACAGCTTTCCACAGGGACTGTAAAGCCAGTGTGGAACTTGTGGACCTGTGCTGTAGTGGAGGCAGTCCTGGTGGCCTTGGAACCGCTCTTAGGGCTCACAGCTCCAAGGCTTCGTGTCTTCAAAAACTGTCCTGAGCCCAAGATGATACTGAGTTGTTGAGTAGGTTCCTAAATACCTGACTGTCCACATTGCATAGGCACACGGGAGCGACTGGGATCTGTTGGTTTACACATTTATTTCTTCATTCATTTCAGGTTTTGAAATGTACAGAAGAAACAAGATGTTTCTGTATGGAATCTGAAAATATACTTTTATATAATGATTTTCTTTATCAAAGCATTTTTGAGTATTTGAATAGAAATGGATGCTAAAATCCAAAAAAGCCAAGTTTTAATGGATTTGTAAGGAACCATTTATAGTGTAGTAGCTGCCATTCCTGGTTCAGCTTTTACAGATGTGATTAGTGGTTGCTGTGTGTTACTACAGAGGTAAAATCCTTCTGTGCCTGAAATTCTGTACTGTTTGTCTGAGATTTGAATAGTCAAGGGATTCACTACTTGGAGAAACATGATTTGGTGCTTTTGTATGTTTCAAAAAAAAAAAAGTGTATGATATAAAAAATGATATTGTCTCTATGTACTTTATTCAGAATATATTGGTTAATATTTTTCTAGACTGTCTCCACAAAATGGCTCTCAGCAGTCTGAAAGATGTAAAGTTGCTGGAGGGTTTTTCAGCCTTATTTTGTTCTACCTGAGTAAGTAAATAGGGTACTTAGAATTCTGACAGCTCTGCTGTTTCCTGGTTGGCGTTTCAGGAATGTAACATGATAAAGTGTAAATGGCGTGTTGAGGCCTGTGAAATTAGTCAAGATTGACCTTAAAAACACATAGGAAAAAATCAAACACATGTGGCTGATGGAGAATTTCATTTAAAAACAAACAAAATAATTAGCCCAGGAAAAAATCCCAAATCGCTGGTGGTTAGCTGATAATAAGATCCCAAAAGTGCACAGTTAAGGTGACAGAAAGACAGTTCAAGGAAAGAAAGGTAAGAAAGATGTGCAGGCTTTTTAAGGAGTTTAATTCTGCTAAGTATCTATTGGTTTATGTAACTGATGCTGTAGACGCTGTAGAAAGGATTCTTATTAAGCATTGCAGGGAAAAGTGCCATGTGGCTGTCCTTTGGAGGATTTAAACTTGGAGTGATTTCGGTGGAAATAAAAGACTGAACGAGATGAAGCTCCTTCTTGTGTTGAGCAGCAGGCAGCAGCTGGACCCCACAGAGCCAAGCGGGTTGGGGGAGAGAGCAGGAAGGGGAGCAGTGAGAGCACCTGTGAGCTGGTATCAGGACAGCTCCCCTAGTCTGGTCTTGCTCAGGGTTGTGCCACTTGACTCTGGGAGGAAAGGATTTTTATAGCGCTGGTATTTACTGATGGAAAACCGTTCGAGGTCAGGCATCTGCTTCTTGCCAAGACAGGACCAGGTCTCTTTTTCAGTCCCCAGGATTCATCTGCTGGCTGATATCGCCACCTAATGGCAAGAGCAGCACTTGGCCGGGGAGTTAGGGGCTTTTTGCTGCTTGGCACCGAAGGTTTCTACCTAGACATATCTGCTCAGGCTGTGTGCATCGGAACGCGTGTCCAGGAAACGCGAAATCTGAAATTCTGTTTTGTCCTCCTGCTAGTCAGAGAGAATTTCAAGGCTATAACACAGGCTAAAAAGTCAGGCAGTGATTATTACTTTCTAGTCACAAGTCTTTTGCTTTACCTGACTACTTCTTTATCTCTTTTTTGGTCAAATATTGGTGCTTAAAGGCCAGGTAGTTTTATTGTGAGGATAGTAAAAAAAACTCTTCTGCTAAGGTCTGCACATCACTCTAGCAGAATTCCCCAGGCTGGAGCCCTTTTGGATCGTTTCAGTCCGAAGCTGGAGTTCAGCTTTAAGATCTTCAGCTGTTAAGAGTCGGTGTCCTGTGAGTATTTTAGGAAGGCCCTATGTAAACTAGGTGAGGCTATTGAATTAAACTTGGCAATTATTCTGCTTTGACAGCCTAGCATGTCATTTGACAAAATGAGAATTAAGTTAAAAAATAATAAATACTTAATCTTGAAGAGAAATTCTTTAATAAAACTTAGCTTCTTGAGTGGCTGTGATTACGTGCTTGTTTGCTCAAGCACATGAGACTTGAATCAAATGAGGTGCATTACGCTTCATCAACACAGCTTGCAGATGCTACTGGGTATCGTGAAACACGTGCATTTCAATTGGCTGCCTGATTATCCGAGTAGTTAATAGTTTTAATTTACATGTTTGTGTCCTAATGGTGTACCCGAGCTCCTGCCCTAGAACGGAGTTCCTGTGGTGCTGGTTGGCTTTTGATCAGACAGCAGTTAAGGAAAGCAGGGATTTACACGAGCTCTCCTGTCAGGTGGATTTCCTGTAACCGTGGGAAAGGTGTGCATGTGAGCCTCGAGGTGATGCCGGTGTTGTGGCCGCCTTGAGCAGCAGGCAGGACTAACAGGAGGCAGCTAAAACAGCAGTGTTGGGTTTTGCTTTGGTTTCCTGAGCATAGGGAAATACTTTCTGCGTAGTCTGTTTCACTTGTGTGTGTATTTCCTGCCTCCTTGATTTTTCTCTACCAGTGAAGAGAGAAAAAAACTCTCATACTGGGAGGTGGGCTCGACTCTGTGGTTCCCATTTCATGCCACTGTTGGACTAGGAATATTGCTGGTGGGAGAGGTTGTTAGAAAATGCACATTCAGTGTGGTTTAAATAAAAACACTTCTCTAGGTCTGGTTGCTTGCGCTGTTTGGGGCTCCAGGGAGGCTATTGAGGCTAACCTGAAAAGTCACATGACTTCTTCAGTGTCTCTCAGTACTTTGTCTAAATATTTAATTTTATGTATATTAGAATGTGGGTTTAGGGAATTAATATACCTTCACTTGATTCAGGTTTTTGAATTACTCTAAGTACTTCAGGGTTGATATCTCAATACATAGTAGTTGTTCTGTGCTTCATGAATTCATTTGAATGTGGAAATGCTTTTCTAATACTTTAATGTAATGTTGTAAGAAAATAATAATTCAGTGGTTTTGTCATGAGTACTTGGTTTAAAAGAAGTGGGTTGAGGTAACAAATATTTAACTTCTGAAGCCTTTGTTATTAGTCACTCAATGACCAACACAGTCTTTGTTGCTCATCCTTAGAATGTAGTGATGTTGACTGGAGAAACAGCGAGAAACTCAAGTGGCTGCTTCTTTTTGCACTTGTGTCCTGCAGGTGGCTTCTCAACCGTGTTTCTGGTGCGCACCCCCAGCGGGACGCGCTGCGCGCTGAAGCGGATGTGTGTGAACAACGTGCCAGACCTCAACATCTGCAAGAGAGAAATCACCATTATGGTAAGAAGGCCCTTATTTGGGGCTGGAGAATGCCACTCTCTCCACTGTTTCTAAACACCTGGCTTTTGATCCTGTGGTCCTGATTTTCCACCAGTACTCACAGAAACTGATGCTGGCTTTAGGGTTCATGCATGATTAATTTCTGAAGGGATTATTCAAATATGTATTTGGTACATCCGATCAAATGCATATATTCCCTTTGGTCAGTACCTCTGGTTCCCAAGCAAAAACAATTTCTTCCAGTGCTGCAGTGGCAACTGAAAATTGTGCTTCATTTTCTCAGTACTGAGGTGTCATGTGCATTTTCTTTTTCAGAAAGAGTTATCTGGGCACAAGAACATTGTAAGTTATTTGGACTGTGCTGTCAACTCACTAAGTGCTAATGTGTGGGAGGTGCTCATCCTCATGGAGTACTGTCGAGGTAAGAGTCATCACCTAGGTTTCCAGAGGAAAATGTTTGTACTGTCACCTGTGACTTCACTTCCAACTGTTCCCTTAATGTAAGAGGTTAACAGCTGTGTATCACGGCTGGAATCCAGGCAGTTAGTTTCACTTTTCTGTTGGCATTACTGCCTAGGCAACTGGGCAAAATGTAGAGGCTTCACGAAGCTTTGTAATTAAATATGGTTACAGATAGGGAAATTAATTCTCTCCATGTGAAGTGCAGTTGTGCTGTTCTCCTGGTGGTGCTAAGCAATGTGTACCTGGAACATAACTTGATAGGAAGGATTAGCTAATTTTCACCATTCTTCTCCATCTGCTATTTTTGTTTTAGCTGACAGTATTGAAGAAGCTTTACCTGACCGCTACAAATGTGCATAGTAAAGTTTAAGTTGATTGTGGTGTTCAAGAAGATGTTAGCCCTGTGATCCTGATGGACAATGTAACTTTGTTTGAAACAATAACTAACTCAGGGACTGTCTATTTTGTTGTTTGGTTGTTTTGTTTTGTTTTAACCCCAGGTCACATATGTATGGGATAGACTTGCCAATGAGTTTATCTTGTGAAGTTTGTCTAAAATCTAGGGAGACTGGGTACTAGCCTCCTAGGTATGAGATGGTGGTTAACCCAAGTAATTGGTGATACTGTAGCAAGTGCTGCAAGTACAAGGTAAATACTTTGACCCAAGAAAGCAGCCATCCCATGGTCTGTACTGCTCAACAAATACTTTGAGTTGAGGTGTATGTGGGTTTTATTTGCAGTACAAGCAGTGAGCATTACAGCTTGTGCAAACTACACCATAAGCAGCCAAAGACAACCCTAATGTACATTTTGGGGAATGGAATAAGGAGAACTTGAAAACTAGTGGCCACATTTTTGGCCCTTTCCCCTGCCTCTATGGGTGGATTTCTGTATGTTTGTGGCAGCTCCGTTCTGACTCCCTGTTGGTAGTACTCTCTCCCTAACGATCCCGGTAAATAGCCCTGCGGATGTCAGCTGTCAGATCATTGCACAGTAGTAAGCTTTCTGTGTTCTAAGCATCCTTGTTTGACAGAATGCCACCAAGGCCTTGCTGTGTCTTTGCAAGAATCCTGATTCATCTGTGTGCAGTGAGCATTGTGGTAGGAAGAGCTTAGTGGTGTCTGGTAAAATTACTGCAAGGAGCAGGGAAGTATTGATACGCAATCTTAAAAGAAACCCATGAAAAGGGAAAGGGAGGTCTTCTTCCTTGGAGGATGGGTTCAGGGCTTTGTTTGCCTCCTCCCCTGCCTCCCCTTTCTTCCTCCTTTGTCTCCCAGGAGGACAGAGAGGATGTCTAGAGGATGAATTGATGAACTCAGTGGGTTGACAGAGTTTGAGTTATGGATCTAATGCAAGAGACTGTTTTGAGGTGACATATTGGTGTGACGCATGCCTTTTTTGTGTTTGCAGCAGTTGGTTTCAAACACAGTTCAGCCCCAGGGACAGGATTTTTTTCATTTGAGCCAATATTTTTTCTGTTTAGGGCAATACAAGCATGTGCAGTTGGAAAACCAGGTTTGTTTTGTTCAAATGCAGTAACCATGGAAAACTTTCTTCCTTGGTATTTGTGGACTTAATGCATGTAACTCGAAGTCTTTATTTCTGTACCTGATGGTAATTACTTGAAAGAAATTTCTTCTATTTCTTTAGCTGGGCAAGTTGTGAACCAGATGAACCAGCGTCTGCAGACAGGCTTCACCGAGTCAGAAGTAATGAGAATATTTTGTGACACCTGTGAAGCTGTTGCCCGGTTGCATCAGTGCAAAACACCTATAGTTCACCGGGATCTGAAGGTATGACCTTCACTGGAAGGAAATTCGTCTAAAATCAATAATTGAGGATGTAGGAGAGGTTTCCATAGGACAGGTTTCTAGTCGGGAGCTTGCTGGTTGGTGGAGCTATGAACAGCCATTAACCATAAGACATCATTTATTGCTGAAACAAAGTTTAGCAGTTGATTTTTTGGAGAGCTTCCTCTGTGTGTGTGAACATTGACTGATGCTTAACCTGGAAATGAATACTTTTATATTAACCTTCTTTTTATGCCTTGATTTTCTTCCAAGGTGGAGAATCTATTGTTAAATGATAATGGGAACTACGTTCTCTGTGATTTTGGCAGTGCCACTAACAAATACCTAAACCCTCAAAAAGATGGTGTTAATATGGTTGAAGAAGAAATTAAAAAGTAAGTTTACTGTTAGGTGAATTGTCATAAGCAATGACTGTGCTGCCGGGAAACTCCATGTATTATATTGTGGTGTGCATTTATCACTAATGAATTGAAATTAATGGCTGATCTTCAGTTGATTTTGGTGTAAATAGAGTAAAAGACTGGAACTATTTGATAAGATTTCCTCCATTTAGTCAGATTGGTTTTCAAAACTGAAATTCTTAAAAATAAAACTGTTGGGAAAAAGCATGCTGTTGTGAAAGTAAATTGTTCAAAAATCTATGTCTGGCTCCTGGCCATTTTAGGAGTTGGGTATTTTTAATTTGTGCTGTTTTAATACTGCTAAGCAAATACTTGCTAAGATATGAAGAACTAATGTAAACAAGCACTCCAGTGGATTTATGTAGAGTCTCATTTGCAGAGAATGGTTCATGTCCATTCTCATAAGACTGATCACAAAAATATTTCACCTTTACTTAGACACCCACTTGAAAACCCGTGTTAATTTGGTTTTGCCCTTCTGTGCTAACTACTGCAGAGGGGTAAATACAGGCTGCTTGTTTTCAAGTCATGAAGTGATACAGGCTTTTTCCAGCTCTGAAGTATTTGAAGTACCAGTTTAGCAGTTGTTTTGGGATGTTCATGTTTTGAAATTTGCATTCTGTAGGTTTCAGTGGGAGATAGGGAGAGCCCTTGGAGGGCTCTGCAGTTAGCCCAGGTTGGGCTGCATATGCACAGTCACTCAGGCAAAAGTCTGTGCTTTGGAGGAATAGTGCTAAAAGCAAATTTTACCTGACTTAATACTTGTGTATGATAGTTCATATTGCTACTCCAGGTATTACTTGTGGTGCTGCAAATGCAGTAGTGGCTTGGATCATGCGAGAGAATTCCAGGCACATGTCTGAAACTGGCGTGATTGGTGTGTGCATGGCGCTTCAGGAAAACGCCCTCTCAGTTCTGAGGCAAGATTTTTAGCTATGGCCTCTCTGTTTTGTATTGCTAGGTACACTACACTATCATACAGAGCTCCTGAGATGATCAATCTGTATGGAGGAAAGCCAATTACTACCAAGGCAGATATCTGGGTAAGCAAAAATTGGATAGTATGATATATGGGACTGGTTAAGGAAAGGGGGATTGAAACCAGCATTGGCTGGCTGAAAAATTAATTATTGGAAAAGGAAATACATTGGGCAGCTGTAGAACGCAGAACAATTGAGATAGCTTGGGTAGTTATATTTTTTGAATGTAAACTAAATCCCATGTTTGTTTGTTTTGGTTTTTTTTTTTTTTAATTTAAAGGAAGGGGGATGTGATTTAGAACATCTCTTCTTATGTTGGCTGTAGTTTCTGCTTGATAGCCCCCAGTGATTTCTTATGGGAACCTGTTGCCAGCATGATCAAGAAAGGTATTTTTATTAGTTGATGTGCAGAGAAAAAAAAAAAAAGGCAAAATTTAGTGCAAAGCGTTGTGATACCTGTGGGTGATGGAACACTGAGAATGTAGCTCTTGGTGCGCTCTGGGTTTGTACTTGGTCTGCTACAGGAATCGGTGGAAGAGCAAGTGTTGTTAGAGCTGCTTTTGACCCATAAGGTTGTCACATCAGGTGTGTTCCAGAGTGCAGCTCCTACAGAGCGTGTGAGCACCTTGTTAGTGCAGCCCTGCTGAGGCAGTGGCGTCTCTCCTCCCCTCACGGGGCTTGTGTTTCCTTTGCAGGCACTGGGCTGCTTGCTGTACAAGCTCTGCTTCTTTTCGCTGCCCTTTGGGGAAAGTCAGGTTGCCATTTGCGATGGAAGCTTTACGATCCCGGATGGCTCCCAGTACTCCCACAGCGTTCACTGCTTGATAAGTAAGTACTCAGGCACTGCAGCAACTCTTCCACCTCATAAAGGCAGCAAAGCACAGCAAGTGCTGCTGAGCACCGCTGGTGTCAAGACCTGCCACGTTCAGCTGGGCCTCTCAACTCTACAAGAGTGTTGTTGAAGCTCAGGGAGCCTTCTGGTTGAGACTCTGGGACTCAAGGATGGGGTGTTCTTTCCTTAGGTGTCTCTAAATCCCAAAGGAATAGGAGGAATGCGAAGAAGGCCTGTATTTATTATTTAGCTCTGGTATTTCATACTTTTTGCCCTTAATTTTCTGTGTATTTTCTGTGGAATGTCAGACTGCTGACAGTATTTTTTGTCCAAGGTGGACAGTTGTGCTTAGATAAATTTGAAGTGCAGCTTTAGCATAGCAACATCAGTGTGCTGAGATGAATTGCCTTGGGGACAGTTTTAATAGTAGTTGCATGGTTTATACCAGAACAAAAGTCTGGAAAATTCTTTGCAACCCACAGTGTCAGACGTGAACTCTGGCAAAAGTTTGGAAGCACAAAGTGCATGAAAGAAAATTTTGGACAAGAAGCAACTCTGAGGCTTGTGATTCGTCCATTACCTAGGCACAGAGATGTGGGAGCTAATATTTACAGTAATCATCAGTATTGTCTTTGTTTTTAACTTAGAATAGGCTCACTTGAAAGAGTGAGATGGACAGCATACGAAAAATCCCAATGGTTTGAGGGGGAGCTGTTGTAATGTTAAGTTATGGATGTGTTGAGCACGGAGCTTATGCTTTTATATACTAGGCCATCCAAATCCAGGCCACTTTTTTGAGTGCACATTCACAGTTGAGAAAGAGCAGTTAGGGTGGTAAGCACTTGCCTTCTGCCAGTACTGACAAAATGAGATGAATTTTCTAATGACTTAAGTACTTTTCTCTGTCATGGTGTTACTTTTTTTTTTGAGAAAAGGATGGGGTTTAATCCTTTCTCCTAGGGATGAATGCAGATTTTTTAATTCACTGAATGGCTGTGCCAAGATGAGCAATACTGACATAGCGTATATGTGGGTAAGGCAGAATGTCTGTCTGTCAACTTCCCTTCTTTCCATTTGGAGTGGAAGTCATAAAAAGCTGCACTTGGTCATTAAAGGTGTTTCAGGGACTGTGACTTCATCTCTGGTCTTTTACAAGGCAGGGGCTGGGCAGGAACAAGCTGAACATACCCCACCCATGAATTTAGCATTTCAGAATCAAGTGGCAGGAGTCACTTCAGTGAGTGTTCTGCTTCCATGTCATGGTGCTGCAACTGAGTGCTGGAATCTGTTATTTTGTAAAATCTGTGAAAAATTAAACTTGCAGTGAACCATACGGGACATGAAATAATGGCTTTGTGTAAACTTCTAGGATCTGTCTAATTTGTTTTTTCAACCTATGGAGGATTTTTTGTAAAATGATGTGTAAGGTTGGCTGTCCTACTGAACATTTGTGCAAATGTGGTTCACTTTGCTCATCAAAAGTGAGAAGTTATGTTTTCCTAGTTTGTTCATTTACTTCATAGCAGAACGTGTTTTTAGAGACTTAGGGTTTTTCAGAAAGTGTTTTTTATTTTTTATGCGGGTTTTCTGGTTATCTAGGCAAGATTGCCTGATGATGTGTGCGGTGTTACATTGGAGACTGTATCAAGTAACTGCAATTTCTTGGAAAAACACAAAACCTTTTCATTTGGGAAGCAAATGTTTGAGAGGAAACATCAGGAATTGTGTGTCTTGTCAGGCAAAGGTCCTTTTATTAATGAAACTGTATTTTTTTGTATGAAAAATTGTTCATAGTTGAAACCTAATGACAAAAGCCTTAGCATGATGTCGTAAGGTCTGTCCATCTCATGTTAGCTACACTGAATTTTGTATTAGTCCTGGAAAATGTTAGTGCAGCGAGTTTGATTTTGTGTTGGTTCTCTCTGCAGTAGCTAATTCCTACTTCAATTTAGCTCCCTTTTGCACAGCTGAATATCAGCATATTGAGCAACATACATGTTCTACAATTGGTTTTGACCCTATAAACTATTTGGCTTGACAAAAAGTATTAAAAAGAAATCTCCCAAACCCAAGATAACAGTGCAGATGACTCCTGTGTTGGTAAGCTGATTTGGTGGAAGTGCTGGATTTTTTTCCTTGCTGGTAGCATACTGTCTCAACAGGCTTTTTGTGATCTAGCAGTAATAAGTCTTCTCAATTTTTGCAGGATATATGCTTGAACCAGATCAAGAGCAGAGACCTGATATCTTTCAAGTATCTTACTTTGCCTTTAAAATTGCCAAAAAGGAGTGTCCAGTGTCTAATATTAATGTAAGTACACTTGACTTCCTTCTGTGCTTTCAGTGTGTTATGTAGGTAGTATTGGGAAGTCTGTCAGATGAGCTGAGAGATCACCTCACTGCTGTCATGTGCCTGGTTCCTAAATGTAGCACGGAGCAGAGAACACGTCAAGCTGATGTTGTGTACCCGCACTGAGCTCTCTATAAACAAAATGTTTTTAATTTTGAGGGCATAGTTTCCTGGACTATATTGGTACCATACCAATACCTGGCTTAGGATTTTAGCCATTAGTCATCTCTTGATGCAATCCACATGAAATTTACAGATGTTAACCTTGTTGACCATAGAAGGCTTAACCTTGTAGATGGGGTGTCAAGAGCGTGTATGTTTGCTCCGGATAAACCCTTCACTTAGGCATCCTTAGCAATTGTGTTAGTCCATTGGAAAGGCTCCAGTGAGTTGGAAAGCAAGCAGCAGTACTTGAGTCAGCCTGCCTTCTTACCCTTGCTTTCCGTGGGCATCTGAGCTTGGTCTCCAAGATCACTTGCTTTACAGATATAATTACATCTGCAGTGCAATGCAATTTGGAGGCTTTTAGCTGATGTTGAGTATTATAAAGTGGTTTTCAAGACAAATATTAGGAAAAATCCGTCTCAAAATTGATTTTCCAACAGGTATCGGTTGTAGTAATCTTTGTCTTCAGAGGCAGAAGAGTGAGTTTTCTGACATCCCTTTGAATTCCTCTTTTCCTTTATCAGTGTAGAAGGAGAGTCTCAGTAAATTTGAGTGTTGCCTTTTGTAAACACAGAATAAAATAAACCAAGAAGCCTTGAAATAGTTGATGATTATCTGTCTCTGTTATTTGTGACCAGCTTTAGATTTGCATTCGTTATGCACGTTTGTCGTTAGAGATGATGAATTTCGTCCTTTGCCCCAAACTGCCCTGTGCCTTGTCAAACAGAGTCTAGGTGATGTGGGATTCATTCATCAATGTGATTGAGGTGGGGGTAAGGTAAAAGCCCATCAAAGCTTTGGTGCTGCGTTGTTGGCTGGAATTTGTCTTCTGGTGGAAGAGCAGAGTGTGCTAAAAGGAGTTGTCTCCAAGGATTGGGCTTGGCTTTAGAGCTCGAGGCTGCAGTAAGTCTCTGTGCAGTCACACAGAAGTGCTGGGAGAACTCGTTGTACCTTCTTGTCGATAGCTGGCAGTGTAAATGAAGGGAAGCAGGTGACAGAGTCAGACCAGTCAGGTTCTGCTTTACTGCTCCAGCACATGGAGAGGTTATAGAGATGCTACTAAGTTAAACCCTTCTTCATCTGCAGCCGTGAGTTCTGCATGAAGCCTTGTCAGGTGGAGGTCTTGAATCCAAGTATTCCTCTTCAATATGTAATGAATTTTTTTCTTTCAGGATTTTGGTTTTTTTTTTAATTTATTCAACTTTGTTTTTCCCAAGAATTCTCCTGTCCCTTCAACTCTTCCTGAACCCATGACAGCTAGTGAGGCAGCTGCTAGAAAAAGCCAAATAAAAGCAAGGTGAGCAGAGAATGTGACCTTACATTTTCTTTCTCCTAATGTTGTTAAGCTACGTGTTTGTTTAAAATCTGTTTTTGTATGCTTGTTAATAAATGAAATACTACTTCAGTAGAAGTCATTAGATCAACTGCATTTCTAAGAGCTTCAGGTCTGTTTCGTTTCCACTCCTTTGCTTTTTTCATTTTATTGAGAATCCAGGGAGACAAACTGATATTTTGAAGGTAAATGGGTTTGGGGTGTTTTGGTGGGTTTTTTGTGTGTGTTTGTTTGTTTTTGACAAATTGAAATTTTTATGGAAAAATACTCACTTTGTCATTGTTACTAAAAACAAACCCAAAACCTTGGAAATTCCTCTCCATGCTTCTGATTTCTGCTATGATCTAGTATGTATGCACTTAAGGCTAATGCTGGATAAATCCTTTACTCTTTCGTTCCTTGTTAATGGAAGTTATTTGGGTTTGAATCTACCAGCATGTGTGACTCAGATATTTTTACATTCAGCTATAATTATCAGCTCCATTTGCAAAAAAAAAAAAAAGAGAAGCAAAACAATGAGAAATTAGTAGAAATAGAAATAATTTGACCTAGCAAGTAATGTTTTCCTTTCTCTTATTCCTTGTACGTATAAGAAGAACAAATACGTGAGTGTAGTCCTGTTTCTAATTGTAGGGTTGTGGACTCAAGCACAGGACAGAAGTTTTAGGAAATGAATTTTAAGATACATACGTGCAGTGCAGAAGTAGAGTAGCACATGATTAAGACATAACTTGGCTATTAAGACATGTACTGTGTCAAATTTGAAGTAGAAATAGTTGTCTTTTCATCAAGTATCTTATCTGAAAAACATTGCCCTTTCAGAATAACAGATGCTGTTGGACCAACAGAAACCTCAATTGCACCACGACAAAGACCAAAGGCCAATTCAAGCACTGCCCCTTCCAGTGTGCTGGTGATCCAGAGCTCAGCAACTCCTGTCAAAGTACAAGTTCCTGGGGAATTTGCTAATCGTGGGCAAAAAGGTAACTTAAAGTCTAAGGATGGACCAAAATAAAGAAGCAACTGTGCCTCTATTCTTTTTCTTCCTTTACTAGGGATAACATTTAAAACTCAGTTTTACCAGTAGTACTTTTTTATATACCAAAACCCAAATTTTTGTCCTTTCTGAGAGACTCTAAATGTGTTTGTTGTAAATTTTAGGTGCCACAAAAACTAAATGCAGATTGAGAAGTGAAGTGTTTTTTCCTTGTGCTTAACACTGGTTTGAGAATGAACTTGCCCACTGCAGACAGAAGTACATGCTTGTTTTGGCTTGTGAATAATTCACAAAAAGTACAGAGGCCTTCTGTATCAAACTGGGTTTGTTGTAGTAGGAAAAGTCTTCTCTGAGCCCCAAGAAGTCATGAGATAGCACCAATATGTTGGTGGTATTTGTAGCCTGGAACCGTGTCACTTCTCTCCTGACTGACAGATTCATTCCACATGGCACTGTGGGTGCAGGAGGAATTAGGGGAGACTCAGTCGAGTGAAATGGGTTTTTGAAAAATCCTTTTTCTTTTTCTCATTCAGGAAGAGTTATGGCTCTGATAAATATTCACTTAAATAGTTGACATTTGTACCTAGAACACTTTTCAGTTGCATTTCGTGCTGTTACATGTCTGCTGCAGAAGAGGAAAAAGTAGTTTCAGGGATGGTATTGGAAAAGTCTTAAAAGGCCACTGAGAAGTTTGTGTCCCAGGTATAAGTGTTTTTTACTAGGTGGGATCCACATAACATCCAACATGATACGTTTTTTTTCTGTTATGACAAGGGACAGATCTTTCCTGGGCACTTCAGAATATAAATTTATGAAATTTATGAGAGAAATTTATGGTAGTACCTGTCTCTTAAAAGGTGCAAAAGCAATTGAGTGGCAAAATTAATCAGGTGTTCTGTGTAAGGGAGTTTGATGGATGAGCTAATATATTCATTAGGGGAAAAAAACATTCAAACTAAGTCTGTGTTGAATATTGAAAGCTGTATGCTTTGGATAAGGGTTTGAGATCCTGCAGTGTGTAACTTCAGTGTTAGTAAAGCAGAAGTCTGGAACCCAGCTTGCTGTCATGAGACCAGGGGAAGCTTCCAGCATCGTGCACGTAGAAATGGTTCGTTTGCAGGCCTGGAGTTAATTTAAAAGCAGTCAACTTGGTATCTGCCAGATGTCCTGCTTGTGAGACTGGGAAGAGAAGTTGACAGACAGTGTCAGCTTGAGGTGAAAAACTGCCAGGGAGAGCTCTGACTGAAGCCCAGGGGTCTGGTTGTCAGTAGTGTTCCTGTCTGTCACAGGAACCACGCGACCAGGGAACGGACAAGACATCTCACAGTCCCAAGGGACCACCCCACAGCAGCACAGGGTCCTCCAGCAGCTGCAGCAGGGAGATTGGAGACTGCAGCAGCTGCACCACTTTCAACACCAGCCTGCCATGCAGGATGCTTATATCCAGCAGGTACAGTCAGATCTGTTAGACCAGTGTCTGAGATGTGTTGTGTGTGTTAATAACCCTTGGAGTCATGTGCCAGTTCAACACTTCGGCCTGTACTTCTCCAGATAAAAGAACTCCTGTCCCTTCTTACTGTTGTTTTGTCCCTTCGTTGGCCCTGTCATGTTTGTTCCTAGAGAGTTGCTTCCCTAGTGCTGTGTTCTTGCAGTTTGACCCCGAATTCCATCTTGCTGTGCGTCACCACTGTGTGGCCTCAAGGCTTTACTCCTGTGTAAAGGAGCTCGGGATAGGTGTTAGGAGTGATTATGGGTGATGATGTGCTTGCAGTAAGGTGGTTGTTACGTGCAGCAGAGCTGAATATGTACTCAGATTGTTTTGATTTTTTTTTAATTTTGTTTTGTTTGGGGGTTTTATTTGTTTCTTTGTCGTTTTTTGTTTTGTTTTGTTGACAATTGGCTGGGGAGTGGGGGAAGGAGAAAGCTTCCGAACAGAGTGACTGAAGTGTAGTGACTGAATTGCAGGCTGGTTCTCGATTACACGATGTCTTAATGAAAAATGCGGTGGAGCCGTAGATGTTATAGTCAGAAGAAGTATTAATTACAATACCTGCTTGTTTCTGAGGGGGTGTCATTACTTTTTAAAGCAATTTTTTGTCTTTCCAGTATCACCAAACAGTGCACCAGCAGATGGTCCAGCAGCAGCTGTTGCTGCAATCTGCCTTCCAGCAGCAGCCTGCCCAGTTACAGTATCCTGCCATGGTATGTCACAGAGATGATACAGTCTTAAAATATGGCCTGTGCTTGTAAATCTCTTGTGTAGATGCAGTAAGAGAAGGGCCTGCCTAGTTGTACTGAGCTGTGGACATGGTAAATAGCATGCAGTTTGGCATCGAAAATAAATAATATTTAGTTGGTGGGAAGTTAATTCAAACTAGCTTGTCTGGAGTTGCACTTGTATTAATAATAGAATGGGATCTATCCCAAGTTTGATAAGGTCTGTGCTCACTTGAAACATACTTGATTAATGTTTCCAGTACTGGCCACAGCCGCAGGTACATGTTACTTAACAAAGTGACTGAAGACAGTGATGTCCAATTCTTACTTGAAAAGCAATAGAGCTAACTGCCATAGCATGTTTTTTAAAGACCAGGAGAAATTGTTCTGAAATCTTGTATGAAGGTTTAAGACTCGAGTATGATGACAATGCAATTAGCAGTGCTGCAGTAGCATGTATTTGGGTTGCAGTAATGACAGAAATCTGAGTGGTGATAGGCTGGAAAAGAAAAGCAGTCTGACTGATGTGTTGTGTGGTTTCTCTGTGCCCGGGTGTTCTGGAGGGTGGTGCTGCTGGGTGTGTTTGGCTGCAAGAGCAGCACTGATACTTGGCAGAAGGGTTCCAGCCAGCCCGTGCCTCTTGTGGTAACACGGCCCTGATCTCCCCAGGTGCAGCAGTACCAGCAGACTCTCCTGCAGCAGCAGATGCTGGCTCAGCAGCGGGCACAGCAGGTGCAGTCCCCGGAATATATCACTCCTCCACAAGACCTTGCACCAGCCTTAATCTCCTACCCCAGGTCACTCCCAGTGCATGGTGGAACAGTGGCAGATCCTCCCTACCCTACAAACAGGTGAGAACTGGGGGTTACTCATGGCTTACGTTACTAATTGTGGTTAGCACTGCCAAGTCCTTTTCTCAGGAGTTACGTGCTGTGGTAGCAAGAGATTACTTAGAGTTGGACACTGGGTGTTCAATGGTAAAGGGTATTTTGGGAGCGAAGTGAGACTGTTTGTTAACAGATGAGTCTGGTACCATTTCCTCAAGTATCTGTCTTCCAGTATTTCTTGCTCATGGAGTTACTCCAGGAACTGACTGCTAACCACTTTGCTTGGGATGGTCAGTAGCCTATGTTGAATGAGGTTATGTGCATGTGAAAGGAGTTTCAAACACCCTGTTAAGAGCAGCTTTGTAGTTGGCCTCGATGTGCTAGGGCTGCCAACTCCTGTGCTCAGAGGTGCCTAACATGATGTACACCTCAGAAGAGATACAGTCCCTGAACGGTGGCCCTCAGACCTGCCTTTGCTTAATAAATGGTAATAAAGGATGAGTTCTGCATTCATTCTTGTGAATAGCAGTGTATGTAATAAAAAACCCCTTCCTTTCTGATTTAAAAATAAAAAACCCTACAGATCTGTCCAGTTTCACTGATGGTAGAAACCAGGTCATATATTTGTTCAGGTTCCTCTTAGGCTTTTTCTAAATTGGCCTTCAGATTTTTTGGCATGAGCTCTTAATGCATGTGTGCTGCTTGTGTGTAGTGTCTCAGTGTCTGAAGTGTCTCAGATTTTGACCCTGATAACCAGTCTTGTCATGTTTCTCTTTATTTGCTCCCTTGAATTGACTCTACAGGTCAGGTATTCCTGACGCTGAAGCGATTGCCAATTACCCGAAGCAGAACATCAGTAACCCGCCTGATATGTCAGGTTGGAACCCGTTTGGAGAGGACAATTTTTCCAAGTTGACAGAGGAGGAGTTGCTGGACAGAGAGTTTGACCTGCTAAGATCAAGTAAGGGACGCTTGAAGGCTTACTTTGCTTCCCAGTAAATGAGGGCTCTGTGATTGCTCAGCAGTTCCAACACCTGCTTGTCCAAGGACTGTGCAGGCTGTGTACAGGACATTCTTTCTGAGCATTTGAGGGCACAGTTGGGCCTGTCTTCCTTTCCTTTTCCTTTTTGAAAACATGTGCAATAGGAACTCACCGTCTGAAACTGGTAGTTACTGGCTCAATTACTGCAGAAATGGTAGTATCTTAGCTCTTCCACACTGCTTGTGTCACCTTCTTTACCAAGAGGCTCTCGGCAGCAGAGGTATGTTGTCAGATGGGAAGAGAATTTTGGCTGCTTGCTTTATTCCTTTCCAGCTTTTTTCTTGCACACCAGAGCAGAAGATTGTGTGGGTCTGATATGTCCTTTGAAAATGCCTGAAAGAAAATTGATCTATTACATTATGTTAATGTTTTGTACTGTCCTTTTTGAGTGGCTACATGTAAGGGCTGGTTTATTGTACTGATATGGCAATAGTTGAATAAACTTTTTTCTCGTCAAGTCAGTTATCTCCATGGTTTTTACTTGGAATTGCTTTCTGTTGGTAATTGCCGAACACATGCTTGTTAGTTGCTCTTCCTATAACGGGTTTTGTTGAGATCAGATTTATTGGTGGGACTTGGAAGATGTGACAGTGTTAAAAAACAGATTGTATATGCTTGGCTGTTTATCAGCAAGTTTCTTGCAATTAAAAGTACAGTAAAGCTGAATTTTGACTAACTGAAAAAAATACTGCCTTCAGTTGAGTATTTTTCATTGGCTGTGCACATTACCTGTTAATCCATTAGGCAAGTGAGTGGGTGGGTGCATTTGTGAAACTCTGGTTGCTAGTTTGCCTTTGTATCCTGTGTGGATCAAATCAGACTCCTGTTTTTGAGATGGGAATGTAGCCTGCACATATTTTACAGTCAGATGTCTCACTGGTAGCTGGGAAAAATGGCTAATATACTAGGTGAAATTAAGCATTCCTTCCAAATCCAAGTTAAGGATTGGATTCAGGAGTACAATTAAGTATCTGTAAGCGTGCTTCTTCCAAATGCAGCCCTTAGAATCTGTAACTGCTGGCAGTGCTTACGTAAGTTGGATGAGATTGGTTTGGTTAAGCCACAAGTTTTGAACAAATGCAGATTGCAAAGAGGATGATCACCAAGGTACATTTTGGGCTCAGCTCTTCAAGGTAATTCAGTGCGCAGGAGAGCCGGGTGTGGTGACACGCTGGATATGCTGTATCTGAAAAAGTAAACCCAACAACACAGCCCTGCTCAGCAGTAACCAGCATTTGGGGTTTTAGTCACGCATGTAGAGAAAAGGCAGAAATACCCCCAAATACTCCCTTGCCAGCAGCAGATGGCAGCCTTGTCTGTATGGATGGGGGCTGCCTTACAGCTGCTCTGAGCTCCTGGGGCCTGGTGTCCCTCAGAGGAGGGGAGCACTGGTGGAGTGTGTCGGTGTGTGCATGTAGATGTGCACGTCACAGCCTTCAGAGACCTCTTAACTCGGCTTTTTCAGACAGAGGGTGCTTTGCCAAAGATCGTATGAGCATACTTGGCAGTGTTAATGCCTTTGCTTTAGCCAAAGCAGATATAATGATACTTCATGGTGTCTACTGGTACGTTCTCAAACATGGCTGGAGTAATGAGAGATCAGGAGATTTATTGTAAGATTAAGTCTTGTACCTATAAAATTGTCTTTAACTGCATAAGACTTGCTCGAATTTCCTTAGATATGTATTAATGTTGAAGGCTGAGTTCTCTCTGGATATAGGTTATCTCCTAGGAGGGAAAGAGGCTGTTGAGTACTAAGTCATTCTTTTGCCATCTAGAGAAAAGAGAATTTGCAGGTGCAGACTTGATCAGTGATACTGGTTTTTTGTTTCTTCAGCCAACTGCTGTTCTGTGCTTTATAACTCACATACAGTGGTGTGTAAGTTTGTGGTACTGACTAATGTTTAAAACATGAATCCTTTCTTTCTCTTCTCAGAAGCCTAGTTGGTATTGTTGATGGTTTATAAATAAATTAAAGATGTTTCTAAATCTGGCAAATGTTTTTAAAGCTTTCGTGTTTATGGCAGCAACACCTAAGTAAATATACAAAGCCTTTGTTAGAGGATGAAGATGTTGCCACAATTTGTCAGGCTGGCGTTACCGTCAGATTTCTTGTGTTGGGGGGCTTAATGTCAGTGCGTGCGGTGATGGCTACAGCTGAGGTGATTCATCACTTCTCTTGTAAAAGGGGATCCAATTCCTAGGACAGAATACAGTGCTTATACTTGGTGTGTGTTTTCCTAGTAGAATGATGCTGGTTGTAGTAAAAGGTAATGTGCAGTTGGATGGATTTCTGAGCTGAGCACCTTTGTGAGGAGCTGTGACATGAAAGGACTGATAGGAGTTCCTGGCTGTTGTTGTTTCTCTGTTGGTGTTGCTGTGATCATCAGTTAGTGATGGGCCAGAAGCGACATCTGATGCTGCATTTCTGACAGCACTGTGAAGAAGTAGATTTCTTGAACAGCTCCTGCAACCCCTTAATCATCTGTGCAGAATTGGGTGCCAAGAAAGCGAAGCTCACTGGGAAAAAAGCTGTGCCCAGCTTTCGTAGCATGGCACAAAAGTTGGGGATCACCCTGGTGCTCCAGCAGGGACAGGTGTGCATGCAGAGCCTCCCAGGCACTCTGCCTGTCTCCTTGCAGTAGGAATGAGCTGCCCAGGCCAGCTGTGCAGGCAGGAGCTGTGCTTCTTATCAGCCTTTGTCAAACCCCCTGCCAGAGCAGATATTCCTCCCTCATCCTGTACAGTGCATAGCTTTGCATAGGTGTAAGTCCTGCCATTTTTATTTTATTTTACTTTATTTTTTGTTCTGTTTCATTTTGTTTTTTACAGACAGGCTGGTGGACAGGAGAGCATCTTCAGATAAGAATGTGGAGCCACATGCTGCTCCACAGACAAGTCCTCCTGAAGATCCCTTTGGTTCTGTTCCTTTCATTTCTCAGCAAGGCAAGTTCCATCTGTGACATGATTACCTCGTAGCTGTACGCATACATTCCTGTAGGTGGATGTATCTGCTGAAGTATGCACAGCAGTTCAGTGACCAAAGTATGGCAAAGGCTGCCTCTAACAGCACATGGGTTGAAGGGATGTGTGGGTGTGTTCGTTACCTCCAGCTAAAACCACTTGTGCAGCTAGCTCCTGGTGCCTGCGGAGCCTTGGGACAGACTCTGTCGGGTGTGGTTCTGCTGGGCCAGTGCAGTGGGCATCGCCTGGGCACAACCACAAGTGCTTTTATTGAAGGGAAATTCCTTGCTAAGGCCAAATTTTGCTACTTCCCTGTAGTCTGCTTCTGACTCACACTGTAGTTCAGTTGTCCAGCCAAGTGAAGACAGTGAGCTTCTACGCATTTAATGCACAGTTTTGGTACAAGTTGAGTCAGACAAACATTTTATATTGCCTATACGTGGGGAGGGTGGGCGGGCATTCATTATTGCTTTTCAGTGAAGTTTTAACTATGTTTACCTTGAATGGCAGTAAAAATAACATGTTATGTGGGCATTGTGAGTGGGAAACTACATCATCCTGCAACTTGAGCAACACTTTTAACATTTGGTTGATCAGCACTTTAGTATTTATTTTGGTACGTTTGACGAAGTGAAGCCTGTGTGGTAGCTGAATGGTAAAAGGAGCATCAGTCAGTTCTGGAGCCGCTTGGGTTTTGTTGCAAGTTCTTGTGTGATAAAGGTGCCTTAGTTATGCCTTGTAAAGACTGTTCTTACGGAAGTTCCAAAGCTCAGGTAACATGCCTTAAAAATAAATCAGCTGGGGTCAACCAGATGAGGTAGTATCTCTGTTTTCTTTCACTTGGAGCTTGCGTTCTTGGAGCTGCTCTGCTAGCGCTGCCAAGTGCTCGCAAGTGCTCCGGTGCTCCCCGTGGTGAAGGGTGGATGGGGTGATGCTGTTGTGCTCAGCCAAGCCTTTGCTGAAAATCCCTCTGTGCCCATGGCTGCTCCTGGCCCTAGACCTGAATTCATTCCTCTTGCTTTAGGATTGTCTTCTTAGTTTGTGGTTTTGTTTTGCTCTCTCAGGACAAATTTGCCTTCTGTGACCTTGTTCACGTTCAGTAGTTCAGTGCCATGTGAAAGCCATTTCAGTGAAGAAGGGTTTGCTCTACAGGTGCAGTTTGGAAAGGTTTCCCTGGCATCTGCGTTCCACAGGTTGCTTTGACTTATAGGTGAGCCTGAATTCACATGCAAAATGAATAGGAAGAGTTTACACTCCATTTGAGATGGGGACCATCAGGTACTCAGTCTCCTGCCAAGTATTCATACCCTTGTGTCTAGAGGTTATTTTACTGCTTTTCTCACCTGAGATCTTGGAAGGGCATTTGACTGTTGCTGGTTTTTTCAGATGGTTATAATATGGCTTCAGATTGTAACAAGTGTCCTCACTGTTTTGTATCATGTGCTTTATATTTGTTTCTTGGAATCCAAGCTTTAATTCTTGACTTAGTAAAAAAAAAAAAAAAAAAAAAAAAAAAAAAAAAAAAAAAAAAAAAAAAGGCAGCTGCTTCTATTAAGGAGCGGAAAAATCCCCTGAAATTCAGTCATGACTGAAAAACCAGGCTGTTTGAGACATGTTGAGCTGGTTGTGAACTGATAGCCATGGCACTGGGAAAAAAATGTGCACTTTTCAATAGCCTTTTTCATGTTGGATCTGTCACTGGTGTTTAAACAAGAGTAAATACTGGCTGGGTTTCAAGAAGGTATGGTTAATTATGTGTTAACAGTGAATTGCACTTAGTAAACAAATCAGGTACAATAAATCTTGAAATGTCAATATTCATCTTTGAAAAGCTGGTTTGTGTTCCCCACTGAACTGTTTTTGGTCATGTCTTGAAAAGAGGTGTTGCAAGACAGCTAAGAGGAGGAGAAAGTTGTTGACTTGGCCATATTTAATTTCTAGCTGGGGGCTTTCTGGGGCAAACTTGACAAATGTCCCTCCCTAATATTTTGATTTCCACATGTACTTAACATTCTTGTGTGACCTGTTCTTTCTGTTTTGTTCCTTGTGATGGTGAAACATGTAACTAAGAGGTAAACCACTGATGTCCCTTACTCATGGCCTCCAAGGGCAGGTGGTTGTTTGGCAAGTGGAACAGAGGGTTAACACCCTGAGCTCAGTTGCAGCCTTTGCGAGGGAAACTCTGGGGTCTCGTTAAAGCACAAGTTTCCTTTCCTTGTTGTAGCTTGTCTGGGGGCACGTGGGGAGTCTGTTAGCACTGTTTGCCCAGGGCTCTGACCACTGAGTTGTGACTTGTTCAATTACACTGAGATGAAATGTTGACCTTATAAACACGTGATCTTTAAATAAAATTGACTTTCTTGAAAAGTGAGAGTTCTTACTGAAGTTGTGTTCTACTGTTATTGACCACAGTTCCAACTCAAAGGTTGGGCGTTTTCTGCTTGGTTTTCCTTGCTCTGGCATAGGTCTGACATGTAAATCGTGTATATGGGCTGTGGCTGAGTAGAGTAACCCAGAGGATTCCTCCTGTTTTGGAGGCTTAAGGGTTCTCTGCTGAAAGCAGCTCTTCACTGAGTAATTAACTGACTCCTGTCACCTCCTGGGAGAGAGCAGCAAGACGATGAATATCATGTGTCACCCTTGAACTCACCAACATCAAGTGCTGGTAATCTGGCCAAGTAAGTGTCACCAGGTATGTTAACATGTGTCTGGGAAGGTGAGGCAAGGCAGCGGCAGAGGCTGGAATTGGAAGCCTTCCATCATCGCTGGGAAGTCTGTGGGCTGCCCTGACTTGGGCTATCTCCTGTGGAGCTGAGAGTGCATTTCAGGCTGGCACTGCTGCAAGGGTCACCAGGAGAAGAAACCTGGAACTGGATGGACCATAGCTGCTTGTCTGTTAGACCTTCTGTGCTTGTGTTTGTCTGGTGGGAAGGGAGAGCCAGCAGCAGCACTTGTGTCCCTTGGCCTGCACGGAGGGAAAGGGGTGCGAGATGAGCTCACAGGTGGTGGATTCCTCTCAGTCTGGGGAGTAGGGAAGCACTGGGGAAGCTGTCGGTGTCTCATCCTTTGTGTGTATCCTATTAAAAGCATTCTCACAAGTAAACTTGCTACACACACTACTTCTTGCCTGATTTTTTGTGGAAAATAGCAGTGCCCTAAGACCTGAGATGACAGGAAAAGAAACTTGACCTGGGGAAGAATTCCAGTGCTTGGTCTGGTAGAAACAAACCCTACAACAACAACAACAAACCCTTGCAGACTGCTTAATGAAAGAGAAAGAAGACAGCACAATTAAATAGCCAGCACTGGGGTGCTGAGGCAGTTCACATGTGGGAAACAGATCCTGCTTCTGGAATGTCTGAACTGGATGGTGACAGTGTCAAAAACATCCCCTGTGGTCAGCATTTTGGAATGGAAGTTTTTTGATTCAAGTGTGTGTTAATCAGCTTGTGTTGTAATCCCCTTTGTTATTATCAAGTGCTTCAGAAGCTCAGGAGAAACACACTTTGTGCTGCTCTCAGATGTAAGAAGGGAATGTCATGAATAGAGTACAGTTGGCTGGTGAGTTGTACTCAGTGCCTTTGGTCATCTTGCATTTATTCACACTAATGATTTGTAGGATGAAGCTGGCCTAGGATGGCCTATTGCTTCCCTCAGCTTAATACAGTGATTCCCAGAAGGAGTACAAGAATTGAGGTAACAATGAAAATTACATGGATGGGCTGTGTGAGAAGCGGAGATGTTGGGAAATGTTGCCTGAAACTCTTGCAAACCTTTGGCTCCTGGGGAAGAATCTCCATGAGCTGTTGCCTGGCTCTAGATCTTGGGCTAGGGTTCTGGTTCAGGTCATCTCATTAACAGTTCTGCTGAATGTTGTACAGATGGTGTATGCTGTAGATGTGACCAAGTGACTTGGTTTTTGTAGCCTCCATGGGTAACCCCTTTGGAGCCTCTGCGGGCCCGTTCTCTGCGCAGAGACTGAATCAAAGCAAGTCCTGTTCTGTAGCCACTTCCTTCTGACTCAACGACACGGTGTTGTCTTCAAATGGTCGCTGCAGGTGTCTGTCTTGGAATAGGAGGGGCTTTGTGGTATGGTGCTGCGTGGCCCTTGCAGAAAACCACAGCCAGCTGTGTGCCAGACAGCAGTGCCCTGGGAATCATCTGGAGCCTGTACACATCCCTGAGAATCCCCTGCTGCAGTAGGTGCTGCTGGATGTGCACTGTGTCACAGCAGAACACATGGGATGGATGTCCTGGCAGGAACAGACACGGGGGATGATCGTTCCTGCAGTTGTTTTTCTGTGTGGCTTCTAACCGGGTTTCAGACCACTGCAAGTTCTGCACCACAGCCGTGGAGTCCTGGGACCGCTGTGCAGGCTGGGCCTTGAAGTGACACACAGCTTGCGAGAATTTAGGAAAAAATTATTAATTCCAGACCATAAGAAACAAAAAAGACTTGAGGCGCTTTTAAAACTTGAAAAATGCTCCTGCCAACAGCTCGTGTTTCTTTGACAGCTGATGTTGATTGTTTAAAGTTGCCCAGACCTGTGCAGTGATCTGGCTGTCTTAAAACATTTCAGGTTTAGGTAACTTGGCACAGTAAGTGCTTATCAATATCTCTACTCATTGAAAGCTTTGCTGATGTTACAGGTCATCTTAAACTTCAGCTACTCTAGATAGTACTTCATAAGTAACCTGAAATCGTTCACCCATCATAGGTATAAATGGTATGGGCTCTGCCAAGGGTCTGCATTTTCTCTCCGAAATGATCTAGTAATTTTGACGTTTTTTCCAGTCTTGCAGCAGTCATGGGCACGTTGCACTACTTTTTTTATATTGCACTTTAATCTCTGGAGTAATTATTTAAAAGAATGTCAGCAATAGCTGCCAGGCACAAGTGTGATATTCTTCCATTTTTGTTCCTCTTGAAAACAGAGGTGATAAGATGAGTAAATCCATTTTACAGTGTTGAGCAGCTGCTGCCCTGGTTGCTGTCAGAGAACTGGTGCAGATTTAGTTGCAGCCCGCTGGTAATCCATGGGCTGACATGTGGCAAATTGTTATGAAATGATGGTGGCAGTATGTTCCCAATTCCAAGGGAGCTTAAAGCTCTTATGTCCTACTCTTAGGCTACCCTCACGATACCCTAAAATGAGGAAGCAGCAGAAGGCATGTAATTACTGCAGTTGTTAGAGGGAATTCATCCTCTTATAATCCTGTGTCTCGAAAAAGAACATCGGAACAGAAAATTTCCTTGAAGATTGGGATCTTCTTATATGATTAAAGATGTTCCACCTGGCTCGCATTTGAGCAGAGAACAATTGTTCCCGACAAGCTCCAAACCTGATTAGAAGTGTGGTAATCCAAGCAGCACATTGCAAGCAGATGTTGTGTGCCACTGTGCAGCATTGCTGTATAAATGTCTATCTGAACATCTCTGCAGCAGTGTCCTGACAAGATTGCATGAAATCAACATGACACAACTCTGCAGTCTGGCCAGAGTTCACTTGTCATTAAGCAGGGGCTTTTCCCTTTGGGGGGGTTGTTTCTGTGTGTAGTGCTCTTTATTTCATTTGCTAACTCCATTAGCAGGGAAGGAAGCAGGGGCAACTGTAGTGTAGAAGAGCAAAGTATTTCTTAGTTTAAAAAAGGATAGTTCTAAGGGAGGATGTTCTTGTTTCTTTGGTTTGGTTTTGGTTCTTGTGTGATGCAGTTCTATCCCTGCTCCTGGGGCTACCCTGAAGCCACTGCAGATGCAGAGGTGGACGCAGAGATGGTCGCAGAGGTGGTTTGTTCCCTCAGGGTTGGCCAGGTAGGGCTAGAAGTGTGTAAGATGAGTATCTTACAGTAGTTTCTGCTTGGAGCAGGTGGCTAACCTCAACACACAGAGGGGTAAAGGAAGATAGTTGTTCTTTCCTGGCATGCTGCAGTGTGGGAGCAGTGATGTCACCATTCTGGAAATACTCCTTGGAGTAAAAGTGTTTCCTTCAAACCCACATTATTGGGAGCAGTTGCTGTTCACAAGATCATCTGCTGTGTGCTGCCTGCTTTTCAGGTGTCTGTCAATGTAGGGTCATGTGGCTGGCTCTGCAACTGTGATAACAGTGAGCTCTTAGTGGAGGTTTTGAGTTTCAGTCACTGTTAGGTAATTCCCAGTCTGTACATAATACCTAGACACTGATTTCCTGCTGCAACAAGCAAGTCACGTTGGTAACTCTGGCAAAGATACTGGAGAAGGAATAATCTCAGCTGAAGAGCTAGAAATTTGAAAACCACCTTGAGAAGCCACTGCTGAGCTGAGATGCAGTTATTGACTGTTGTAATGGTGTTAGAAGGGGGAAAACTTACTGCTGTGTCTTTGAGTGGCCTCAAAATTAAGATATTTTGGACCGTGTTTTCTCATAGGCAGGGATAGATGTTTACAAACCCACACCTTAAGCTTCCCTTTCCAGTGGACTGCCTCATTCCTGCCAGCACCAAGGCTGGTGTGTGCTATATCCGGCGTGCCGTGGCATTGCCCTCAGTAGAGCAAGAGCCCACAGAACTGACTGCTGTGGGCAAAGTAAAAATCAGCACGTACATCAAACTTCAGTGTTCTCGCTGGCTGTTCATGCACTTCCCCTGTGTCTGCCTGTGTCAGCCAGGAAGGTGCTCAGCATTTCCTTGAGGAGTGGTTCAGAGCTCCAAGTACATGGGGAAAACAGCTGGCTTCGATGTTGCTGTGGGTAAGTGTCTCCAGCAAGAGGGATTGCTCAGTCACTTGTTCCTGGCTTCATCCGAGTTCCTCTGCAGATAGTGCTTGTTAGACTGAGGAGAGGAAACCTTAGGGTGGAAAGGCAGGCTGGGTTGTCTTGATGCCTGATTCCCAAGATCATTTGCTGTGTGTTGCCAGCAGGAATCAGTTCTGAATAGCAGGTGGGTCTCTTGGGATGCTGGAGCAGCCAGGGTGCCAGTGCATGGAGTGTGCTGTGGGCAGCGTTCTCTTTGCTGTGCCACCTGTCTGGGAAGGTCTGGGGCTGAGAGCTGCACCTCCTGTGTCTCAGATGGCCCCTGAAGCAGCTCAGCTGCTCTTGGTGGAGGTTGAGGATTCTGTCTCCTCAGTGCCTGTTGCACTTAGTTTTCTAGGGAGTCTGACTGTAGCGGCACTTCAATAAAATTCAAACCTTTTGGGAAGGTGTATTAGATAACACTATCATTCAGTTCTTCCTTGAAAAATACTTGCTTTATTAGTTGTTTACTGCATGGTGAGATTAAATGCAAAGGTCTAACCGTTCTGTGGGGCTGTGAACTCTTGTGGATATGGACACAGAGAAAGGGTTTGGGCCTTTTGTTGTGTACGTGGTGTTAACATCTGACTTCGAAGTAGTCCCTTTTTCTTTTAAATCTATTTGCATGTATGCTAACATTAGTGTTCCAGTAAATATTGCAAACAGCAGGATTTGGAGGCTAGGGGGGTTATACAGTGCAATGTGAAGGCTGTACCTTTGGGAAATCTAAAGTAAGCAGCAGAATAATCCAGATTCTAATTTAGTGGGTAAAGCAAATATGTAGCATTTAAAATTACAGTGGATAAGAAGCAATCTGACACCAGAAGGCAAGAAGAAACAGCTCAAAGTCCTAATCACCTGATGTTTTTAGTCATTCTGGTCATCTTGTTTTTAAATCCTTACATAAATTGTATTGCTGCTGAATTTTGATTAAGTGTAACTGCAAGGGAGTGAGGAAGCTGATGGATGAGGAAATCGCTGTAAATTCTCTTTAAAATTGGAAGAAATGGCTCTCTGGAGCATAGAAAGAAAAGAATCTGACTTGGCCTGGAAGTTGCATGTTAGTTTTCTTGTGAAAGAAGGGATTAGCTGAGAAAATATTTTATATATTACAAGAACAGAAGTTATGAGCTGGATTCTGGCTGAAGATGATTTCTGGACAAATAGCAGGTGTCTGTAACCATCCCCAGCTTTTTCAGTCCTTTGGACACGTGGAGTGGGTTAAACGGCAGTGTTTGTGTAACGAAGGCCTAAGTGGAAGACAGCAGCTCTGTTTGGGTGAGGTCAGTGGTGCAGTGCAATCCCGTGGGTAGAGTTCTCTAGTAGCTGCTTGAGCAGGAGCAGCCGCAGCCCCGGCTGCTGTCAGATGCCGGAGATGTGGGAAGCTCATCCCCGGTGCCAGGGTGCCTGTGCCAGCCTCTCTGGGCAGAGTGGCACGCAGGCTTTGGGCAGTGGCTCTGTGCCTGCCAGGAGGTGTATTCTCTCTGCTCTTGCTGGTGGTACGGGTAACGTTATGCACCCCATCCGGGGCCAAGACAGCATTTCAAGGGAAAATCTGCTTTACCTGGTGGAGACTTGAGTGTTTTGTTTTTCCTCCTGCTCCTCCTCTTCTAATAGAAATCCAAATCAGTTACACTGCTGAAAACATCTCTCCACATCACAAGGCTGTGACAAAGGGAGAAACTGGCTTTGCTTAGTGATCAGAGCAGTGCCAGTGCCACTATGCAGCCTCCCCTGCTCTGCCAGCTCCTGCCATCTCTTTTTTGGACTGCTGCAAAATTTTTGCTGCTTCCAGTGTTCCCAAGGCAACTACACCACAAAAGACTCATCAGTGAATTGTTCTTTCAGTTCTAGCTGTCAGTGAATAGTGGGGAGAAAGCTGGCAGGGGAAAACGAGTAGGTATATTTCCTTGCAATAGAGAAGCTGAGCTGACAGGTTGCATTTAGACACAAAGCAGAAAGCGTTGCTCTCAAACTTGAGGAAAAGCAAGAACAAGAGCTGTTGTGCCTCGGTTGCTGAAGAAGTCAGAAGGAGCAGCTCTCGTGACTAGAGCATTGTTTGTCAGGTCAATCTAACAAAGCAGAAGCACATCCAAAAACAGATTGTCTGCTTAAAAAAATATAATATAGAAAATTAAAGTGTTTAAATCCTGCTGCCTCCCATTTTCCCAGAGAAGAGTGGCTGTATAACGGGTTTGAAAAGCTGTCTCTAGAGGTGAGCTGTGCCATTAGCCCTTCTGTATGCCTCCTAAATACTGCTACTGTATTTCCAGACCTTGTGCTTTAGAAGTAAAGCTGGCAGCTCTGTTGATTTTGAGTGTTGTTTGAAAGGCGAGATGTGATTTTTAGCTCACTTCCCTCCCTGAGTACAGGATATATGTTTGCATCGTCTCCTGAGATGTGTGGCTGCAGGGTGTGTGGAGGAAGTTTGCCGTTGTATGTTTTAAGTTTTCATTTGCTTTTTTCTTTGGACCTGCAGGTTCCCCTGGAAAACAAGTGGATAACTCAGCCAGCAATCAAGGAAATAACTTAGGGACCCCAACAAAGGCTGGAAAACTGAGCCATGCATTTAGAGATCCCCGGGCAGGGAGGAAAAGTGCAGAGGGACACGTGATGAAAGGTGGTGAGGAGTCAGAGAGTGATTTTGAATCTGACCCTCCTTCTCCCAAGAGTAGTGAGGAAGAAGAAGAACAGGAGGATGAAGAAGTCTTGCATGGAGAGAATGGAGACTTCAATGATGACAATGATACAGAACCAGAGAACTTAGGCCACCGACCTCTCCTCATGGATTCTGAGGAAGAGGTGGAAGAAGAGGAGGAAGAAAAGCAGAGCTCTGATTCTGATTGTGACCGAACCAAGCAAAGATGTGTGGAAGGGCCCCTGAGCACTCGGTTCAGAGATGGTATGGGCAGTGGTGAGATCACGGAGCCCAGTTCAGCGCCTATGTCGCCGCCTGAGGTGCCAAGCACTCGGATCAACTCTGGCCAAGAATTTGATGTGTTTGGGGCTGTGCCCTTTTTCACTCTGCAACCTCAGGCAGGAGAGAAGATGGACAAAAATGTTTCTTCTCAGGTGGCTTTTCCCAGCCTAAGCCAAGAGCAGGATGACTTTGATGTTTTCATAAAAGCTCCTTTCAGCAAAAAGGTGCCCCAGCAAGATGGGCAGGGGTCAGGGATGGAGCCTCTGCTCTCCCCCACCTCTCCGCGGAGCGTGGATATCTTTGGTTGCACCCCGTTTCAGCCGTCCCTTCTCTCCAAGTCTGCTGGGAGTAGGGAGGACCTGTTTGGGCTGGTTCCGTTCGAGGAGATCACAGGGAGCCAGCAGCATCAGAAGGTGAAGCAGCAGCGGAACCTGCAGAAACTGTCTTCCCGCCAGAGGCGCATGAAGCAGGAGGTGTCCAAGAGCAACGGGAAGCGCCATCACGGCACCCCCACCACCACAAAGAAGGGGCTGAAACCCAGCTACCGCACCCCGGAGCGTGCCCGGCGGCACAGGAAGGCCGGCCGCAGGGACTCCCAAAGCAGCAACGAGTTCCTGACCATCTCGGACTCCAAGGAGAACATCAGCGTGGCCTTGGCTGACAGCAAGGATCGAGCCAACCCTCTACAGACAGATGACACTCTACTGGATCCTTTCGGGGCCAAGCCCTTCCACCCGCCGGACCTGATGCGCCACGTGCAGCACCAGGGCTTTGGGGACGGCCGCGGGGACCACGGCTCGGTAGTCGTGGCTGGCAGGCCCAGGCAGAGCTCCTTGCATGGGGCCCTTCACAGTGGGGATGGGCTGAAAACAGATGACTTTGGTGCGGTGCCCTTCACAGAGCTGGTCGTGCAGAGCCCACAGAGCCAACCACAGCAGGCACTGGAGTTAGATCCCTTTGGAGCAGCTCCATTCCCTTCTAAACAGTAGAGGCTTCCAATGGGTTCCCCCCACTCCACCTCTCCAAGTCCCTTAATAAAGATCTAGTGGAGTAATTTATATGGTTAAGGTGCCAGGGGCCTGGGCCGTACAGCTTGCTCAGGTTGAAGAGGCAGTGGTCTGCATGCATGATGGAATTGCAAATAATGGCTGATTCTGATTTGGGTCTTTTTGAGAAAAAGAAACAAAAAAAAAAATCAGGAATATTGTTTCCTTATGGCAGATGGGTCCTGGAGTGAAATGAGGAATTGGATATGAATCTCTGTTGTTGACTTGGGGCCTGGGGACGTACTGTTGTTGTGCACTTTGGTGTTGCCTTTCCGTACCTCTGCCATGTGCCCCGGTGGAGCGGAAGAGGCAGGGAGCACGTGGAGAATGTTTTCCATACGTACAGGGGGCTGATGAACTGTGGTGCTTCGTCGTGTCTCAGCAGACCTAAGAACCAAGACATACTGATAGCCAGATTATGTGCTGGGAATGGCCAAGTCTTTGCTTCCTAGGTGAAAACTACCTTTATTAATCATAAAAATAAAGCAGCCACATCCTCAAGGGGCTGTGGCCCGGAATTCCAGAGCACAGCTATGGCTTGGGACCTTGCAGACATCTATGCAGCTGCAGAGATGAAAGGCAGATTATTTTTTGGCGTGCCTAAATGGTCAGTTTTAATTTTTTTTTTTTCTATAGTAAGTGCCATTAATGTAAAATAGCAAACTGGTAATGTAGAGTCAAAGCTAAAGCAGCAGGTAATGTACTGATCTGCGAGAAGCCTGAATGTGTAGGGGAGTGAGCCAGCAGGGACATGGCTGGGATCGCAGCACTTAGGAGACTCCTCATCACACTGGAAGAGGGGCTGTCCTTGGGCACATACGGAGTGTTTCAGATGACTTGCAGAGTTGACTGCACAATGGTGAGGTACAGCCATTGGATTGATTTGATTACAAATTGGGATTTGTGTCTGTTGTCCTCTTGGATTTTTATTGCAAAGAAAATGAGTATTCTCTCAAACCTGTTGGGTTTTTACCACAAGAGTTTTATGAAATAACTGCAACCTAATGCTCTTTTAAGGTTTGCTAAATGCACTGAGCTTTGGAGATGCTTCCCACCCCGGCTGTGTTCCAGCAGGAGCTGGTGGCTGCCGGACCACTGAGCTGCATTTCACCCGACGGAGCCTTTCGGACAGGACCCCTGCCCTGCTACCCAGGATCTCAGAGGCTGAGGAACTCCGGGAGCTGCCTTGGCCGAGGGGGGAGGTGTGAACGCTGCCGAGCACAGGGTTTGCTTTCTGTGGTGCAGAGGCTGGGGTTGTGTGTAGGCGGGACAGCTCCGCTGCCTCGCAGCTTGTCCCAAGCCACGGAGACCATCTGCAGAGACAGTCTCTGCCCCTCGGGACAGCCCACGCCTGGCTTCCATGGCCATCCTCACGGGGACACGGAAGGAGGTGGTTCCTTGGCTTGTCTCACCTTTCTGTCCTGCTGCATTGGAGGCTGAGACTGGAGGCTGGGTGTTGGCACATGGAAGACATCACTGTTTGTGGTCAGGCGTTCTCATGTGTCCCCCCGCCCCCCGTCACAGGTGAAGTGAAAATACTGAGGGTTGTGAGCTTTCCCCCCACCGATGCCTCCTGCTGGATATACAGATCTGTGATCCTGACATCTCTGAGGGGCGGGATGTCTCTGTTAGGGTCTCTTACAATACTCACTTTGAAAACTCATGGAAGACAAATCATGCGACTCCTTTGGGATCAGTTTGATAAGATGCCCCCTAGGATGTATGGGAGCCCTGGAATCTGAACATAGCTCATAGTGATGGTGTATAGATAGCTGCCTTCATCTTTGTCAGTTTGATTTCTCACAGGGTGTAAGTGGACTATTCCAGCTGTGCCTGCTTCAGTGTGCCTTTTCCAGGCTTAGAAGTTAAGCCCTTAGGAGACTGAGTAGAAATGTTTTAACACAGAACTTTCCGGGCTTTATTACTGCTCTTCTCACCTGTTTGGTGCCAAAGGCTGCAAGAAGCACGTGCCGGTTTTTGTAGCATTTCTGACACTCAGGTTAAAGATTTTTTTCTCTGTGCACGCTTATGAGCTGCCTTTCTCAATGTCCGTCAGAGCTGTTACCTGCCTGAAGAGCTCTTGGAACAGAGTGAGATGACAAATGGGGCAGTGGGGTGGACACAAAATGAGATTAGAACTGTGGTCCTAAATGTGGCTGGTCCTCACCAAAACCATGCTGTTGCTGCCTTCCCAGTGGGAAAACACTGGGAAGGGTTAACAATGCACATGGCACTGGGGCTTGGCTCCAGGGCCTGGGAGAAGTGGGGACTGTTGGACATAGAGGGAGGAGGCTGGGCACCAGCAGAGCCAGTGTGGGCAGAAGTGATCAGGTAAATTAAAAATAGGAAATGTGGTGTTGGTTTACTCTGAGACTCCAGGCTGAGGAGGGCTGCAGGGGTTTTTGGCAGAGGGTCTGTGTGTAATAATATTGCAGCACAGCAACGCTGCAGGGAGAGGTAAGGCAAAGACAAACTGCAGACCCCAGTGACTCTAGAGCTGCACGAGTTATGGCTCATGGTATTTGCCTCCTAATGGCCTTAATAAACCTGGTTCTTCATACTCCAGACACCAATCAGCTTTTTGCTTAAATGCCACTTTTTCTTTGATCCTTTCCCACAGTCGATGTGAGTTTGGTGCACCCCACTAAGCTGACTTGGCCTGGCGTATATAGTTTATACACAACTGAGCCCAAGTTTGGGGTTATTTTCAGCCACTATCCACTATTCAAAGGAGGTGCAGTGTGTGACTGTCAGGAAACAGGATATCCTTTGACTTTTTTCAGGGTATGTGGAGTGCAACGTGACGTTACTTGAAATCAGGAAAGCCCATGCTGCAGTAGACATGTACGTGCTGCCTGTGGTAGCAAGAGGGCAAGGTAAGGGGTTGACACTTCCCTTCCAGACAGAAATCCCAATGGATTTTTGCAGCTGCTCCTTCAGCATGCTGAGGGACTGAAGCACAGGCCTTCTAGGATCAGCTGCTGGAGAGAGCGTCTGTCCCAAGGTACTGAGAAGCCCTTAGTGGTTGTGGTCATGGCAAGAAAAACCAGATAGTTTTGTTTGTGGACTCAAAGGGCCCTGAGGTGTGTAAGTAATACAGTGAATGCTCTGGCTGCCCTGTGTGTGGTGAGGGGCTCTGTGAGCACCAGCATCGGAGGAAAAAGCTTATTGTCACTCTGGGTGTCCCAGTTAGTAAAACCGAGTACTGTGAAAATAAGTTGATATATTTGCTACTGTGAGAATAAGAGTTTATCTGGAGTTTTTTATACTATATCGTGTATTTTTATATATGAGAAGTATATATAAAATATACACCTGCTCGCACACATCACATACCCCTTGGAGTTGCTGTGGTTTTGGAAACACAGCAGCCACAACGGTGTTTGTGACTCGAGTGAATATGAGTTAGGCACCAAGGGTGACTGCTGTGTTAGTGTTCCATAGTGCTTGTTTTGAAAGGAAATCAAGGAGATTTTATGTATGGCTAAAGTTGTGACTGAGGCATCACCTAGTATTAAAGAGCATAAAAACTATTTTAAAATTGCTGGCATTCAGCTTTTAAGTGCACTTGCCTGAACTACACTTCCATTTCTTGTTAGACTTGGAGTTTCTAAAGCTTTTTTGTGTACTACTAAAGCGAGAACTTTTAACTTTTTTTGTGAAGCTGATGTATATCATAAAATCCTTGGAGTTGTTAAAATAAACAAACCTGGTAACAGTGTCTTTGCAGTTCTCTTCAACACTGCATTGTGAAGTGTTCATGTGTAGGTTTTCATTTACTCATTATAAGCAGTGCTGCTGCTGAATTATTTTGTAGCTGTAAGCACCTGTGGCTCTCTTTAAAAAGTGTTTTAAGTAGTTGTATTTGCTGCCCAATCATCTTGCTGTGTCCAGCTGGTTAAAAATCTGTGGATCATCCTTTTTTTCAGTGCTACTCCTTAAAGCCTTCCTGCAGAAAGGTCATGTGTGGTTCCCAATGCCACTGCTGTGGACTGAGCTCTGCACTTCTGGACAGAACTAAAATGTGGTGTGAGCCCCTTGCTGCAGTTGTTTACTGGAGCAGGTTTTTTGAACGCTCCTTCTATTGATTTTACTCTTGGGAGAGCTGAAGTAAGACTGGAAATGGTCAAGAACAGATGAAGCAACAACAGGACTCTGTTAACTAAGGTTAGTGGTAGTAGGCTGCGAAGCTGAGTTCATCAGCAAATTCAGCTAGAGATTCTCCCCCAAAAATCCCTGTCTGTGTAACCCACTGGATGTGGCACAAGTTCCACGGCTGAGCCATTACCGTCTGTTGTGTCACTGCATGAGATGCAGGAATGATGTTACTGCAAGGAAAAAGCCAATGAACTGGAATTTATTTATAGGTTCGGTATGTACATCAAAGACCATCATGCAGCTTGATAAATTGTGTCAGGTAAAAATGCACAGCTTGGCAATCAGTTCCCTTATCTGGTGAAAACTGCTGGAGTAGTTAAGGATTTCCATTAAAAAAATACATTAGCAGATGCTAAAGTCATTATTATTTCAGAGCACAGACACATTCTTCAGGTATTACTGTACACGTAACACTGGAAACAGACTTGTATACTTGCGAGTTCCTTGTCAGGCTTCAGTAGTCATGATTAGTGCACTTGAAACTTGCTTGGCTCTCAAGTTAAAAAAAAAAAAAATCATAAAAAAATCAGTGCTTACACTGAAAGGCTTAAAGGTCTGGGAGCTGAATCATTAATGCAGTCAGTTTTGCCAATACTTGTCTCTGGAGTAAAAAAAAAAAAAAAAAAAAAACGACATAAAAGCACCAAAACCACCCTCTGACCTAAACAGACAGCATCCCTGTCCAGCACATCAGGAGGAGTTAGCATCCTGCCTTCTCCATGCCCGAGGAGTTCGGGTGCCTATCTGTAAGCTTCCACCTCCATTACAAGTCTCCTTGGCACACCCTGACCAGAAAACAAGTCCTGCCCTTCTGCTTTAGCCCAGGGAGAGGCAGCTTTGGGCAACTACCAAGAACCTGCCTGTCCTGAGGAAGTCACTGCACTGAGCCTCTCCCAGTGGATTACAGGGAAGCCCTCTCCACAAGGACATCATCCACCTAGGATTAGTCCCAACAGCATCGTTTCCTCTAACCCAGAAGTCCAAAGGATTTCAATGCTGTTTGGAAGACTGGCACCCCTGGAGCTTAATTGAGCTGGGCTGCAGCTACGCAATAACCAGAGTATTTCATGGCTCCCTGGTGTTCCTGTTGTAAGAGATGGTTCCGTGACACATCCTGGAACTCCAGACAGCCTTTGCACTGTGGCAGGATTGTGGCAGCAGCTCCTTCTGGACAGCAGTGTCTGCGAATGCAGTATCATCCTGCACACATGGAAAGGGCAAAGGTCAGCAATCTGCATCCCCAGCAAGTTCACTGATTGCAAAACAGCAACAAACGTGGACACGCAGGCTTAGTGCTACTCCTGGAATATTCTGGAATACCAATTCCAGATTACTGAAGGGATCTAGAGAAATTTCTTCAAGCAATGGCACGACCCCCCTTGGGGGAGACTATTTTTAAGATCTGCAATGAAGATCCAGGTGTGCTGGATGTCACGTGATCTTCCAGGGAATGGTAAAGAGCTCGTCCAGAGCAGGACACAAATCCACTGAATTCCAGTTCATACGTTCCTGTGCTAATGCTGAAGCATAAAAACATCTTCCATGCAAAGGCTGAAGGATGCACAGCCCACAGGGCTATGGTTTGCATCCAGGACCGGCTCCCACAGTTCGTACAATTTCACAGGCAACAAAACATCCTGCTGGGATCTGCATGCCAAGTTAGCTCAGCCTCCTGCTGTCCAGCTCCAGGAAGGGCTGTTTGGTGCTTGACTGCAGAGCAGGACCTGGCTGAGAAGGAAATGCCCCTCAGAAACCAGGCAGTGCTGCTGTGTTTATCAAAGCTTGTAGTAACACTTCATCCCAGCAAAGGGCTAACAGTCCAGGTGTCAGGAAAGGAACTGCCTCAGTCCTTGACAGCACAGCTCATCACACGAGGTCCAGACCCTCAGTGTCACAAATCCTCTTGAGCTGCCTCTGAAACAGAGCAGGGAAATGAGGTAAAACACTGTGCACGTGTACTTGGCAACTCGTCTCATTTCCACAACGTCCAGATCAATGCTAAGCAGACCAAAAACCTGACAAAAGCCTGAGGAAAAGCCTGATGGTTTTAGACTACTAAGATTGTGACACTGAGCTGGACGGGATCTAGCAGGGCTCAGTTCTGCCCGCTCTGAAGCTGCTCAAGGGCCCAGGAGCTCCACAGAGCCTCATCCAGTGCAGCAGCACAGGTGAGCAGAGTGCCTGGCATCACATCCCTGCTTTTTGCTTGCACCAGTCAGGACCCACTCTGGAGCAGCACCCTGAGGTTCAGGCCAGGATCCCTGAAGCCCATGGTGAAGAGCAGTATCCTGTTTCCTGCGGACGGCAGGAGGCGTACCTTGGCTCACAAGTCGGCGCTGTACTCGGGGCAGGGCTTGCTGTGTCGGTACTGCATGATGTACACTGTGGACTGGTGCCACCAGTACAGCATCACCACTGCCAGGATGTGCCACACTTGGTGGCTCGAGCCGAGGTAGTTCAGCTGGCCTGTGGGGGAGAAAGGGGCATGGAGTTGAGCTGTTCAATTCGGCCACGGCGCGTGCAGTGTGCTCGGTCTCCTGCAGAGCTCCGCCATACCCTGCCCTTGAGGGGTGACAGGGAAAGTTCTTTAACGAACTTGATGGAAGTTGTCTGCCTCCTCCCACTTTTACTCTGCATGGGAACACGGTCAGCCTGTTCTCTCCCAGGAAGTTCAGGACCCACAGCAAGGCCTGTGACACTGTAGGAAGCTTAACTGCAGAAAAAAAAAAAAACAAAACTGCCAGAAGAGAATTTCCTACCTGGGAAGTATCTTTCTGGAACTTTGGAAATATAGAAGAGAAAAGCTACAGCAGCGATGAAGTACATGACAAATACCCGCGGAGCAAACTCCTGCAAAAGAAAAGGGAGCTCTCCTATTCTCTTAGAAAGCAAAAACAGAAAAAAATGTCCCTAAAGATAAAAAAGGAGAAGGTATGACAACACCAAATCCTCCTTCCCTGCCTGTGTTAGCTGTGCACAAATCCAATGGGGATGCACATGCCAAACTCTGGGATAGCCTGAGTGGGAAGAAACCTCTTTTATTCCAGCCTCTTGCTTCTACATGCAAACTACTCAGTTCAGCCAACAGCAGACATGGCATCTGTCTGTGAAAGGTCACTTGCCACTCCCCTGACCCTGCACAGGACAGCCCGGGTGAGGGACACTGCACTGCACATCCTGCTTACCCAGCGATCGATCGCAGCTGCTGCGCCAGAGCCCATGAGACAGCTCACACTGGGTGGTCAATAACCAGCAATTCTGTCACCAGGTGGGTTTTGTTAGCAGAATGTTTTGCTACTGAAAGTGGGCGATTTTTCTCAAGTATGGAAACAAACTGTGTGCTGTAGACACCATCCTGCTCTCCCAGGGGAAGCCAAATGGGGAAGTGTTGGGGAACAACTGCTATTGATACGATTTTTAGAGGGCCGGTGTGACATGTAAAGGCCACATCTGTTTCCAAGTGGTGCTCTGTCACATTCCACAGCAGCTCTGGACCAGGCTGAACCCTCACCCCAAGGGACAACCATCCATCCCGGCCAGCCCAGCCATGTGCAGTTTGTGCCCACTATGAAGTGTTTCCTTCAGCACCATCAGGTGTCCCTGGGTAGTAACTGCAGTGATTTCAGGGTGGTTCATACGGGGGCACACTGGACTGCCTTTAGCTGTACTGGGCTGCTGCTTGCATAGTGTAATTCCAAGTGGTGAAACAAACAGGAAAATAGTAACAGGAAAGAGCTGTTAGAGGATCGTGTAGGAGACAGAGGGCTGAGCAGGTAAATGCTGATTTCTGCTGCCATCCTAGGGAACAGAAGAGGAGACAAGTAATCATCCCATCACCCCAGTGTCTCCTGGTTGCCCTCTGGAGCTGTGGAGGCGGCCAGCCCTGAGCACTCACGCAGCCTGACGGGCTCCTTCCTGTTCCACAGCCACCTCAGCTCCTGGCCCCCGGCCCTGGCTAGGGTGTGGTGTGCCTGCCCAGGCACAGACACACTCGGGTCCCGTTTTCCTTCTCACCGTGCAGCTTCAGGGCAGCACAGCAGAATGAAGCTTCCCAAGCTGTTTACCCCCTCTCAACACATTTCTCAGTGTTCCCATTTGGATCATTATCAACCAAAGGAATTCTGTCCTTAGAGGAATTTTACCTCCTCCTGCTTCCCCGTTGTTTCCTGAAGTGTAAGAGGACTCAAGGAAAACGGCAAGTGAAAAGCAAACGGGAATCTTACTTCCTTCTTTTTGTTTACCTGTACAATGGATGCACCAACGCCGCCATTGAGCCAAACCCAGTGGATGGTGGGAATTATTCCATAGCCAGACACGGAGCAGAAGATGACGGAGCGCAGCCTGTGCCACTGCTGTGTGAGGTAACTGGGGTGGATCTGAGCGAAAAACACTGCCAGGATCATGGCCAGCACAGTGATCAAATACACCTGGCGCCAGTACTGAGGGCAAAAGGAAACAAAGGCCGGTTTGTGGGTTTCTTAGCAGGTGCAATAGTCAGCTCTGGGCAGAAAGTTTCAGTGACTGAGCACAGTGAGAGCTCAACCTGTCCCTGCCAAGAGTGCCAGCAGTGGGTGCCAGTGCAGGGCCCTGTGTTTGTCAGCTGGCACTGAGGGGAAGGGATTCTGCTGCCTGGGGGCACCTGGAACCACATCCTTTATTCCAAACACTTCCTGCACCAAAGGTTTTCAGTGCACCTGTGCCTCGTCAGCCCAGTTCAGCTCCTGGACAGCCATGTCCATGGCAGGCCTTGAGAAGGGAGCTCATTTACTCATCTTCTATTAGATGGAGAGAAAACAAGGTTGTTTCTGCCTCATAGCAGCTACCTCATGTGACGGGAAACATCCCATGATCAGCCTCAGGCACTGGATACAGGTAGGACCTGTAAAGTTTCCCAGCCTTGAGAGAAATTTAAATATTTTCTTGAGGCTTGTGCAATCAGCAGTTGAAAAGGAAAACCTGCATTTGCCTGTCTCTTCAGCTGGCACAGCTCTGCTGAGGTCAGAGGGATGTGTTCCAGTTCCCATCCCTGTCTCCCCCACTCCTGTTCTGTTTGGACACCTGTCCTGAACCCCCTTCCTGCAGCACAGAAACTACAGCGAGACCACACAAATGAAACCCTGCAAGGACACGTTCTCCTCACTCACATTACTGCAATAGAAGGCATAGAACACCCCCGACACGTAGCAGCCCAGGATCCCAATGGAAATCCCTGCGTAATCCAGTGCCATCCAGCGCCGGCTGGTCTTCTCGGAGCGGTGACAGCAGAACAGGTGATATCCTACTGAGCAAAGCATACAGACCTGCACAGAGGGCCAGAGGAGCAGGGTTAATTCCTTACAGAGGGAGCACAGCCAGCTGCAGCTCTGCAGCTGCAGCAGGCGCCCGGCCCGTGACACGTTGTGCAGTGCACCTTGGTGCAGGCACTTGGGATCCCTGGCAGCCAGCCATAAAGCTGCTCTGGCAGCAGGGAGGAGGAACAGGGCACTGCAAACCACGATAACCAGTTGCACGAGTAAGAAAAGTGGGCTGGTGAGGCCGAGTGAGCTGAGTGCTCCAGGGAGACACATCTACACCCATACAGGGGGAGGATCAATTCCACTGGGCCAAACGGTCCCGGGCAGAGCCCAAAGCCCAAACCTGCCCTGACTGCCCAGTACCCGCTGTGTTCCTTTACTGAGGGAACACACAGAAATTGAACTCTTAACTCTTAATGCTTGTTTGCTCCTCAGCTGACTTAAAATATTTTCCCTGAGGAGTGTTTGGTTCTCTGTGACCTTCTGCAGGAGCAAGGAGGAGCACTGGAGTAGTGCTTTCCCAGCCAGCAAGGGAGTTTTCCCCACTTTGGGCTGTACAAAGGCATCCCGTACCGGGCAGAGAACACAAACAATGCCTTTAGCTCTCTGTGTCCTTGCAAGGACAGTGCACTTCACAGCAGCTGCAGTGGCCCTTTGAAGTCTGCTGTGGAAACAGATTTATTTTACAGACAAGTAAGAAGTCGGGCCACCAGGCCTCCTGCCCTTCCCAACCATCAGGCCACGGCTGATCTCCGCGCTCCGGTGCGTGGCCCTTTCCAGCAGCACGCGGTGCCGCCTGGAGCCACGTCAGCCCCCCTCGAACTGCGGGAGCTCTGAGACACGGCCTGGACACACGCACTTGTTTACCACTGACTCTCTCCTATGCCAGCTGTGTTCAGTTTTCCCAGCTTATTCCAGGTCAAACCCGAGCCGTCCGCAGCGGCTTTTCCCTCGACGAGCGATGCCACTGAACCCGCGCTGTCCCCGGAGCGGCCCGAGCCCGCAGAGCGGGAGGGGATCAACACCGCCCTGCAGCCGGCGCCCACCTGGAAGCAGAAGAGGCAGACGGAGCAGATGACGAAGTCCTCGCGGGAGGCGCCGGCCGCCGGCAGCACGGCCGTCAGGTCGTAGATGCCCAGCGTGAAGAAGAGCAGGAAGCCGAGCAGGTGGCTCCAGATGTTGACGGTCTCGTTGGAGAGGATGAAGAGACTGAGGGAGAGGAGACACAAGGCGGGGCAGGCGGTAAGCGGCGGCGGCGGGGGCGGGGGAGGCCCGGGGCGCTGGGGCGCGCTCACCTCTTGATGCAGAGGCGGGAGGGCAGGTAGGCGCGGTATCCATCGGTGATGTAGGGGTTGTCCTTCAGGAACACCGGGATCTGCTCGTACGTGTAGAGCCGGATGCCGCGGGGCACCAGCACCGGCCAGTACTGGTAGCTGCCCAGTTCGATGTAGTGCGCGCTGCGCAGCAGCTTCTGGTGCATCCTGCCCGCCGCCGCATCGGACCGCCCCGAGCCGCCCGCACGGGCCGGGGGCCGGCAGCGGGAGCGGGAGCGGGAGCGGCGCCGGGAACGGCCGTGATGACGTCACCGCGCGGCGCCCACCGATAGCGTCACTGCGCGGCTCCGCCTCGTCCTGTGCCGGCAGTGGCCGCCAGGCGGCGCCCGAGAGGCGCGGGGGCTCCTCGGAGGTGGCGGAGCCCTCAGGGCGCCCTGGGATCCTCGGACCTCGAGGACACGTGAGAGGCCTCAGAGCCGCTGGAACCCTGAGGCGAGTCACTCCCGGGGCCCCTCAGACCCGTCGGCATCCCTCAAGCCCCCGAGACCCCTCGGAGCCCTCAGACCTCCGGGTCCCCACGAGGTGCCTCAGACTCCCGGGAACCCTCGCAGCCCTCAGACCTCTGGGATCGCCCGGGGCGCCTCAGGCCTCCGGGCCCCCTCATACCTTCCGGAACCCCTCAGGGCCCCTCAGAGGCCTCAGGCCCGCCGGGACCCCCTGAGGTGCCTCAGACTCCTCAGACCCCTGGGGTGCCTCAGACCTGCCAGAACTCCCCGGGGCATCTCAGACTCCTGGGACCCTTCAGAGCTCTCAGACCCTCACGACCCTCTGAGACACCCTGGGGCACCTCAGTCCCTCCCGGACTCCTCAGACTTCCAGGATCCCCTGAGGTACCTTGGATGCCTCAGCCCTGGGGTGCCTCAGACCTTCCAGGACCCTCCAGGACTCCTCAGAACCTCTGAACCCGTGGGGATTCCCTGGGGCCCCCCGTACCCTTCAGCCCTCTGAAACAACAGAGCCTTTAAGCCAGTCAGGTGTTCCTCTCATGTGGGGCCGAGTGTGCAAACCTCAGCGAGAGTGGCCAGAAGCACACCTGACAGGTCTAGCAACACTGAGGGCTGTCATTCCCTGGGGGAATGGCAATTGCAGAGTGCAAGAGCAATCTCTGCTTAATCGAGATCTCGATGACTAGCATTCTGGGGGGTTCCCTGTGTACTCTATGAAGTACCAAAAATGTCTTACTAGTGAGGAAGACTCTTCCAAGAAGTTTGCATTGCCTCAGTAAGAAAAGTTGTATGTTGTGTACCAGCTGCTTTTATTGGTTTTTTTTCTCCTGTGCTGGGAAGGCCCCTGCAAAGGTGTTTGGTCTCATTAAACCAAAGGGTGTGAGGAGTGTGTGGGGTTTTCCCATGGCAGAGATGTGTGATGTGAAGTAAAAGATGGGGGTGATGGAGGTTTAAGATCTACACTGACAGTGAAGGCCAGGTGTTCAGCAGAACCAGCTGTGCTGTCTGACCCCCAGGTTTGTGTTACTCCATTTGGTTCCCCAAATTAGGTTGGATTGGGTCAGCAGCAGCTCTTGATTATTTGTACCAATCAATCATTCATTGAGATTTCTTCCTGTTAGTATCCTGTTGCTCCTGCCCCTGCAGACCTGCTGGTAGCTCCTCCTTCTACTCAGCTGCTCTGTGTGCTGGGTACCTTTTCCCCCTCATGTAACCCCAGGACCTTGGAGCTTCTCAGAGGAATCCTGTTCATCATCATAATTGAGCAGGCTTAGCTTTAAGATACTTGCTTGTGTTTCAACTTCCCAGGATGTATTTGGAAAGGTTAATTTCTATTTTACTTTGTTTCTGTTTTCTGTTCCATACTGCTTCTCTGGTTCAGCATTTCCCATTCACCCAAGCTTGCAACTAATGAAGTTAGTGAGACTAATTTAGGAAAGAAGCACAGACAAAATGCATTCTGCAGGGAGATCCTCAGCCGTAGCTGTTGTGGCAGGAGGAGAGAGCCCCAGATCTCAGTGTGCTGAGGGGAAACTCTGCACTCCTGCCAGCTCCTGCTGATAGACCAGGGATTTCTTGTTTGCTCCAGCATCAAACTGCTTTCCTCAAGCCAAAGGGAGATCACAAAGTTGATACCGAGTTAAAAACGTTAATTAATCTTAATTGTCCATTGTCTCATTAGCTTACCAAGAACATTATACCTGCAAAAAGCACTTTGGTTCTGAGCCTGGTGCAATTCAAATGAACTCCCAAGTGCTTCAAGGGGTTCAGTCAGAAGAAATCGTCACTGACAGCACTTTTTTTTTTCCTAAAGAGGCTTTAATTGGCTGTTCAGTTAGAGCTTTGAAGCTTCGGTAGGAAGAGTGTTATAGGTTAAATTAATAGGGAAAATTGAGAAACAATTAGGGCAGCTTTAAATTAATTACTTACACTATTTATTTTGAGTTTATTGAACAATTGTGTTGTATGTGCAAGGGATTGAAATTAGCCATCTGTGCGAGGTAGCTTTGCCCTAAATTGACCTTCCTGGGTAAGTAAGTAGCTTGCCCTAATTCCTACACCACATCTCGAATTTTACAGGCAGATGAGATGAATTGGGACAAAAGATGAATGTGCTTGAGAGGTTCCATGCTTTTCTGTTGGGACTGGAGCCAGCTGTCCAGATAGAGGTAGGGAAGGCTTTCAGGGAGTTGGCTGAGGACGTCACCCAGCAGCTGAACTGTCTCTGTTCACCCTCCCTGCCTGCTGAGGAGCACATCGAGGGCAGGTAGCTCGGGGAGCAGCTGCAGGGTGTGCTCAGGGTGCAGGAATGGCCGGTGCCCTCGGCAAGGAGCTGTGAGCTGACCCTGTGCCTGGCCAAGGGCTCGGGGCTCTGCGGCTCCGGGCTGACCGGGCACTGTGAGACAGCAAGAGCCGATGATGGCTCAGGAGGAAGCTCCCGGACTGTGGGGGCTCAGCCGGGAAGGTGACAAGCGCCCGGGGAATGCTTTGACCCGGGACCTTCCCCAGGCACCAGCTCAAGCTGCTACTGTGTGTGTCTGCAGCACGTTAAAATTATTTAGGGAACAAGAGGTATGGGGCTCTGCCACTGGAAACCTGGTCGGACCGTGTGAGATTTCAGGATCTGTTTTTGCCCTGCTCCATTTATGCGCTAGTTTTCCAGGGAGCAATCGGGTGAAGAACAGTGATCCCAGACAGGTATCTCAAATGTTGATGGCAGAATGTGAGCAAACCCCAAAGTGGTTCGGTATTAAAACTGAAAGGGTGAACTATTCTCGGTACTGAGTTTTGAGGCACTGAAACTGTTTTTTCCGCCCCCGCTTTCCCTATCTGTAGCCGGCCCGTCCCGGCCGTGCTGCGGAGCGGGACGAGGTGGCTGCCAGGAGGACCCGAGGCCGTGGGGCTCGGGGCACCCTCCCCGCTCATGCCCGGCTCCCCCTGCAGGTGTCAGCCTTGCTCCACGCTACCGCCCGGCCTGCCGCCGCACCTGGGCCTCACCCTCCTGCCCTAGAGTTGGGCCCCTGCCAGCGGGGCCGGACCTTGCAGTGCGGACCTTGCAGGGCTGCCTCCCACTTCGGTCCTCTTCTGAAGTGCCCGGCAAAATGCCTCCTCCTCCCGCGTTTTGTTCGGAGAGTTTCCACATTACAAGTAAGGAGACGGGAGGTGCTCTGGGACTCCTTTCCCCACTGTTGGAATCCGCTGCTCTGGGAGAATTCAGCTTACTCTGAGTTTTCCAGAAAAGTCAGACTAGTGCCCAGGAATTAAACCTTTTATCAGGCTGCCTTAGTTGGGAGAATGCACTTTGGAGAGTTGGTGGAAGGCACTGCACATCTTCCTCTGCATTGTGTCTATAGCGGTGTTGGTGGATAGCCCAGGGTTTCTTTGCCTGTGATAAACAATTGTGTTTTCCCTGGGGACAGGAAGCAGGAGGGATGTATTGGAATGCTGCGTGCAGCAGTTTGGCAGAACTTGTGGCTGAAGTGTAGGCACTGTTTTATGGCCACAGAGACCGAGTAGCTGTTCATGTTCAGGAGTGTCTGTGTGCACCGGGCTGTGCTTGACATCGGGAGGGGAGAGATTAAAGCCCCTTGTCATGTGCAGCACAGGAATCCTGTCTTCAGTTCTTGGAAGTAGCCACAGCAGCTGTGCAATGGATTCCCGGATGTTGGTACACACTGAAGTCACATAAAAAAACTAAGACTTGTAGCCTTGTAGGAGTCAAAGAGGCTTTGAAAGAGAAAGTGTGTGTGTGTGTGTGTGTGTGTGCTGCAAGAATAGAAATCCCAGGACAGCTCTGATCCACCAATTCCCTTCATGGGGGAACACTACGAATGCAAGTATTTTGTGTTTGATAATGACTTTAATACCAAGACAGCTTGATTTCAAGGCCATCTTTCCTGAAGGTCTTCTCTCCTCCCACTGTCCCCACTAGGAATTTTGTGGCCAAGCTCTCCGTGGTTTCCTGCAGCTCCTTGGTTTAGCACTGCGGCTTCCAGGAGTGCCACAGACAGACCTGGTGACATCTGTGTGGGGGCTCGGCTCTCTTTCCTCTCCTCTCCCCAGGGAGAGATGCCACGTGATGTCACTGAAGTGACTTGGTTTGGTAGGGCTCTTCCTATTTTCAGTTGTTTGTTTGTTTGGATTTTTTTTTTTTTTTTTCAAGGGGCGTTTTTGTTTTTTGAATCAATCCCTTTGGCTTTCAGCTCCAGCTTCTGAATCTCAGCATCTGTCAGTGGTGTGATAAATTCTCTTTGGTGATAAGAGAACAGCTGCCAATAGCAGGAGCAGGGATGGCATTTGGGTTTTTTCCTGCTGTGTGAGGCCTTGCAGTCAGCAGAACCACCCTGTGCACACAATGGAGAAGGCACCTCTCCTGCCCAGCCCACTGTTCTGCTGCCAGTTTAGCAAGGTCTTATCCCTCCACCTTAAGCAGATGCACATGAAAAACTGTGCAGCATAACAGAGTCCTGAACTGAAGGAACTGGAAGTAATTGACAAATGACTTTATTTTTGGATACATTCTGAAGGTGGAAGTGATATGGGGCCAATAAAGAAATCTTTTTTGAGAACTTAAGGGATTTTCAGGGAAAGAGAGAAGGTGCTTTGGAAAGATTCTTAATCATGTGGGTGGTGTTTCCTATCGCAACAGTCTGCTTCCAGTGAAATTGGAAAATAGAGGAAAAAAAAATTGTTAGAGGGAAAGAAGTCCTTTCTGTGAAGTCCTGAATTTTAAGTGCATCAGATTTGGGTTTTTTGTTTTTCGTATTTAAGGGTTTCTTTAACTCCTGTCTGCTTATGAAATCTCATCACAGTTGGAATCCATGCCACAAGAGAAGGCGTTTAGAGACCGATTAGTTTGACGAGAGATGTTTTGTTTCTCTAGTTGGAGTAAGTTTAGTTGATGGATTTATAATGAAGGTGAAACTCCAGGAATTGTGGGCGACTTTGGTCCATTAGGTAATTTTGGAGAAGTACGGGGGTTTGGGACTTGGCTAAAGAACGAACCAGACCATTTCTGTGGAAGTCTGAGGCTCCCCTCACCTGGTTGGAGTTGGACAGCAAATTTACCAAAGGGGATTGTGTTTCTGAGGCACTTTCCACAAACCAGCCTTTCTGTGAAGTCATCCTGTGGGTTTTCCTGTGAAGCCTCACTGGTGCTGATGGATATTTCCAGGTATTTGAATGTTGTTCTAAGTAGGACCATTGACACACATTCTCATTTGGTTCTGATGAGGATTTCTACGCTGAAATCAACTGGGCTTTTTCCAAAACTCCTTCCGAACTTTTAGTGTGCTTTTTAATCTCATCTGTGAAGCACTGCTTTAATCCCAAACAAGGTCTGGGTATTGGCATTTGGGATGATCTCACTGCACTTCCTTTTGGCTTGTTTTTTCGTCATCTGCCAAGATGAACACATGCAAATCATGTTTTTTTCCTGTCTGTGTTGCTAAATGCCACAATCTCTGCTAAGCAGCAGTGGTGTAGTTCGAGAATTGGTGATACCAAAATGAAGGTTTGCCTTGCCTCCAAAAATGCTCCGGAAAGATCCAGGGAATGGGAAGGAAATTATTGTCTTGTGTTTGGCTCACTGCACCATGGATATTGTTACCTTCTGCCTGCCAGGTTGAGGTTTTCCCCTTGCTACTTAGTTACTCTTCGGATAGGTTTTCCTCAGCTGTTTTGGTTACTAAAATTGACATTCCATGATCTTCTGAAGATACACAGGTCATTTTGCCTCTTTGATCTTCATTCTCTGTCTAGCTTCACTAAATCAGGGAGGCTTTTATGTGCCATGGAGGAGGCCATGTATTAGGAAGTGCTGGGACGTCGGTGAAGAGCCAAGTACAGTATAACAAGTCCTGCAATTGTTTTTAGTCCCTTATTTTGTAATGTCTTGTGTTTGTCCACTTTTCATGGTAGTGGATGCCCCAGTCCCATCTCCATGTGGGCCTGGGAGACCTGGAATGCTCCTTTTCAGCTGTTACTTGGACTACAAAGTCTCTGCAGAGAAGAGAGGGAAGGGAATCGGTAACCTGCTTTCCTACCTAATTTTTGCCTTTTTTCATCAAATTACTTGACCATGTAATCTATTTCTTCCACATGTTTAAGCTAACATGTTGATTTTTTAAAGCTGTCAAACATTAAGTAGAGTCCACAGAAGATTGTTTCCCAGTCTTGGAAGCATCTGTTGGAATTTCCCTCTGTTCTTGAACTGCAGCCTCCTTGCCATTTCCTTTCACAAATCGTGCTGCGTACCGTATCTCATCAGTCCTACAGAACTCACCAGCATGTCCCACCAGTGCCTGCGAAGCGCTTGGATTTGACCAGTCTCGAGAATTCTGTTCTGCTTCTGCTCCTCCTTTCTCTGTGACCTCGGAATGACAGTAACCCAGTGTTCTGGGAAAAACCAGGCAGTGATTGAACTCCCTGTCTGTGCTGTGCACATTTGAGCTGTGAGGAGTTAGAATTCTGCTACTCTTGCCCAAAGCCCATCTTGATTCTGTTTGCTGTTTTCCTACAGTCTGCTAAGCTGATGGATGCCTTCTGACGGTGTTCTGCCGTCGGAGTGACTGCTGGAAGGAAAGCTTTTGCTCTGCAGAAGACACAGTGCTGGAGCCGCAGTCGTGTCAGCCTCTGCTGTGTCACTGGGAAGTGATCTTACCAACATGTGAAGTGTGCTCTTGCCCCGCTGAGATCTGATTCCCGCCGACGTGCCGAATGGCAGGAGTGACTCCTGAAAGCCTACAGATGATCCATGCTGCCGGGGAGGGGTTTGGAGCGGGAATGCGAGAGCAGCGTGGGGACGTGGAGCTGTTCGCAGCTCCCTTGCCTGTCCTAGGGCCGTGTGCCATGGGGAGCCATCGGGCTTGGCTACTCTGGCTATTCCTGGCAAGCTGGGACTTGTTCAGCAGGCTCACAAGGAGTTGAATGGCTGCAGATGCTTCCTCCTGACTGGAGCTAGGAGTTTGAAGGGCAGCTGAATTTGCTAATGTTGGTGCTTTGATGCAGAGTGTGAGAAATTGTGATGAGGCATGAGGCAGAACAGCTTGCTCGATTGCTGCTGGAGTGACTCCGCAGTGCTGACAGTAGTTAAAAACATGGCTTTGGTGCATAGGCTTAGTTAATATATAGAGCTTGGAAGGCTGCTCGGAACAGCTATGGGCTCTCTCTGTCTGTCTCTTTTTAGTAGAGTCGCTTCCCTGCCCAGAACTGCACTTTAATTTTCAGTCTCTTTAGGGTCATTAGAGAAGACTGACATTTTGGGAACATTTGTATAGTACACGTCTGAATAACAATATCCATGCTTTTTCCTGCAAGGGGATGTGCAATGTGGTCAGGGTTATTTTCCAGGACGTTAGCAGTGATGACATTTTTGTTGCAAGTATAAAACATGGTGTTCTCTTTGCTGGAGAGTTAGTCCAAAGCAAAGACTCAGCTGGGACTAGAACCAGGACATACTGGATAGGCTGTGCTTTCTTGGGACCACAGGACACAGGACCACAGGGTTAACTTCCCCAGAAGAACCTCTCCTGCAGTAGGAAAGTGACTTGAACTGCTTGGCCCTCTCTAGTGCACACCGAGCAGGAAGAGCAGGTAACTCTGCCACCTGTGAGGAGTTTGGCTGGGCCTGATGGGACCAAGACCACACTGAATATTGCTGACACCTCACATCCAAGGTGTCATCCTGCTTGTGTTCAGGCAGCCTGGTCTGCACTCATCCTCACCTCCTTGGCTAGCCAGAAGCTGTGTCGGTGGTCTGGGAAGAGAGACCTCTTAGTTGCTGCCTGGCCTTGTTGGTCCTGCTGCTGCAGGAAGCAAAATCCCAACAGAAGCATGTCTTGCAGGCAGCTGGGAAGGGCTGTGGGTCCTCAGGTCACAGGGAGACCTGCCGCTGCCAGCCGGAGTGAGAGGGAGCTGCAGGATGGGCAGTGACAACCCGGGAAAACAGATGACCTTGTCTGCACATCCATCTGAGTCCTTTCAACTTTGTCAGAGCTTTTTAGGTAATTTTCTCAATTACTGATGGATGTGCCAGCTGGTTCAAAGGTGGGATCAGATGGGGAACTCGGTCAGTCATGTTGGCTATCGGTCCCTCCAAGGGTGATCCCACTGACTTCAGTGGGGAGGGGGATTCACCCAGGACAAGGGGGATCCCTCCTGTGCAGTGCCAGTGGCTCTCCTTACAGAGTACAGGTAGGGGAATGGTCGAAGAGACAGCAATCTTGGGTCTTTTGTTTAGCCTCAAAGTATTCATCCTTGTGTTCTCCAGCTTAAGACATGCATCAGCTCGTGGAAGTGGATGCCAAATGCCCCTGGAGTTGCTGAAAGAATATTTATCAACATTTCTCTCTTCACCACATTTCATTAAAAAAAAAAAAAAAAAAAAAAACAAAAAAACCCCAAAAACTATAAAAAAAAAAAACCCAACTAAAACCTGCAGCCTCATTATTATTTCAGTGTAACTTGTGCCATGAGGAGATCAAGCAAGCATGTCAGTTTGTGACTGTCAGCGTGAAGAGACCAACTGTGGCTCTGTGTGTGAGCGAGTTCTGGGCATGCTACGTCAGGGGCACTGGTGAGTTTCTTTCAGGCTGCTGGAATGCTTTTTGGGAGGGGCTGTTTGCGGGGTTTTTTGTTTGGGGTTTTTTTTGATGGACTAGTAAGTTATTAGGATGTGGACTTGTCAAACAGGCTTGCCAGGTTTTCAGCAGTCATCCCAAGTGGACTGCCTAAAAAAGGGCTGGCACTGCATCACATGGAATGACCGATGATATGTCATATATTTTTAATGGGCAAAATGTTTTAATAAACATTCTCCCTCCTAAAACACTGGATTTTAGAATAGGTTTTAGCCTTGAGCCATGTAGCTACCCAGCTGTGAATTTTATAAGGCAACAATCTCCACACCATTAGATGTTATGACTGATATGCCAGTGATGGCAGTAGCAAGTATTTCCACACATTAAAAAAGTTTCCAGTAGCAGTTAAAGGAAGTATGGCTCTACTTGGAAGATTTTCTCAGCTCAAAATTAAAGCAATTTAATAAAATTACGAATTCAGGCATGTACTGCTTTCTAGTGAGCTGCAAGTTCTGTGTATTGAAGCCATGCTGATTGCTGTGCCTGGCAGCTTTAATCACATCACCTGGCACTTTTGAACATCAACATTATTTTTCTTTTCGTGTGCTTTCTGCATCCTTAGCTACTCAAAATTCAGCTGAAAGGTTGCATGATGGGGCAGATGAGACCCCAACGTGATCTGCTACAGTTGTCTTGGTTTGTAGGACATCCTGTTTGGGTTGTTAGGGTTTTTTTCTGGGTTGCAGCAGTTATGTTATTTACAAGTGTTTGAGACCAAGTCTCAAGTAGAAAGGTGATCCAGTGATCCCTCTTTGGGTAACCCAAGTCCCTGCTGTACAGTGACTTTTGTGCAGTGATCATTAAATCATGTAGCCTGTTGAAGATCTGTTTTCCTCAGCCTAAACCTACTAGCAAGTCAAACACTGACCTTTTTGAAAACGTCTCACCTCTTATCCACCACAGAGAGTGAAATCTGAGTGTTTGTGTGTGTCTAAGAGAGCTGATAGTCATGAGTTTCTGATCTTTGCTGTATTTTCTTGCCTCCTCTGTGAGATGCAGTGATCCTTTGCTTACACATGGCATAAGAGAGTTTAGAAAGTTGAAAACAAGTGTTGTCCTTTATGGGCTCTTTGCTGTCTGGGATAAAGCAGATGTGATTTTTGTGATTCACTTTAAGCTTGGCACCGGAAATTTTTTTTCAGAAAATCCCTTTTTTCAAACTGAAGGGTTTTGGTTAAAATTCCAGTAGTCATTCAGAAATTCTGCATAAAGACATTCTTGTAATAGTTTACAATTAGTTTCAAGCTGTAGAAGGTGACAGCAGGTTTTCTGTCATGTTCCCGTAGGACAGAAATAGAAGCACAAACATGGCCTGAAAAATCTGATGAGAACTGATACCAGGGTGGTGTTAATCCTTTGCAGCCTGCACATTTCCATCCAGCATTGGTGCTGCCAGCTCTCTGGTGAGCTGATAGAGCTGTAGTGAACACTCCAATGGCTCAGCTGTGTCCTGTCAGGTTTTTTTCTTCTGGTCTCACTAAAAGGTGCTCACAGTTCTAGCAATGTAGGAAGGAACATTTCATTGCTGCTAGCGTCGTAATTTGTTTTACCAGCAAACAGGGATTCCATAACATTAGACTTTACAGATTTGGTATGTCTCTGGTTTTGGCAGCTGAACCAGAAGACCATTGAAGAGAAGTTAAAAATTGCTTCTGCAGTTTCACATCTTTTTTTTTTTTTTTTTTTTTTTTTTTTGCATTTAGCTAGATGGTGGCCTTCTTTCCACAGAGTAATGATGGAACAGAGGAACTGTTACTCCACAGTTTTGGCATTATGTGTTGATGAGGGCCAGGGAGGAGAGAACCCAGAGATCCTGGCTGCTGTAAGGGTAAATGACACCAAGCAGCCTCTGTCCCACTGGGCTTTTTGGTTCAGAAGATCCATCACAACAAAGGAATTAAAATACCTCAGACAAAGTCATTGAACCAGGTCCCCAGTCAGGAGACTGTTGGGTTCACCTGGTGGTCTCGTGGTGTTCTTAGCAAAGGAGTGAAAGCAACTTTGCCTGATGCTCTGGTAGAGGGTAAGGTTTTGGAAAAGCATGTCCAGATGTGCCTTTGGTTGTCTCACTTCCTGTTTCTAATACTTCAGAGCAAGTGACAGGACATCCCCAGCTCTGAAGTTCCTGTGGTGCCCAAAACTCTCCCAGGGATTTATGCAGCCTTATCCTTATCACCTGCACTCCTGAGCAGGCTTAGGGATCTGCAGGACGGGATTTGGCAGTGAGCAGGGTAAAGCCTTCCTGCAGGTTATCTCTTGTGATGGGATCTTGTTTCCTTGCACTGGCCACGTGTCGCTCACTCCCATACCACTCCTCTCCCTGTTTCTCCTGTGATGTCTGTAAGGAGCATTAGTTAAATGGCAAGTAAATCTGATTTCTCTTGGATGAAAAATTGAGTCAGGTAAGTTGCTGCTTGTTCTGCTTTGACTGCTGTGTCTATTAGGCAATGATTTCTGGCACTTTCTCGTTGCTTCTGTCACCCCTCATAAACTCCATTCCCAGGGACCTGACCAACTTGTGTGGCACTGGAGAGCAGCGTGGCCTCCCTGCTGCGGGAGGGTGTTCCTGCCCCAGCTGCCCGGCCTTCCCCCTGGAGCTCGGGGCCGGGGAGAGCTGCAGAGCTGGATGCTCCGCTCTGGTGTTGCAGGGAAGGCCACAGCAGGTGGTGGGGAGCAGGGGGCTGTGGTGGGGAGGAGAGACTGGGGTTCTGCCTCTGCCCCGTTAGTGTCCAACCCATCCTGGGGTGGAGGTGAAGCAGGAAGAGGCAGCACAGCGGCCTCACTCCATGTTTCTGTGCGTGCCAGACGTCCCTGCGGGCTGAGAAGAGCGCTTTGGTCATGAGGACAGGGGCAGAGGGACCCCGTGCGCGTGGTGTCATCAACGACCCTCTCCTCCTCCCCAGCACGCTGAGAAGGGACAGGTAAATGCTCTTCTTTCCTGGGGGAGGACGAGCTGTGGCAGCCCATCTGTTCCGTGTGACAGCACATGGAGCCCCGATCCCCAGGTGCCCCCGGGAAGCGCCGCCGCGGTAGCGGGAGGGCAGCGCCGCGCCTGCAGCACGGCCTGTGCGGGGATCTGGTTAAGTCTTGAAAGACTTTGTGGGTTATGACATTCCCCTAAATGTGCTGAGCTTTCTTTAACCTTTCATAAAACATTGTGATCTTTATGGACTGTATCATATTGTGCAGTAATGTGCTTTATTGTCCACAGAATAAGCTTTTCTTAAAGATAATTGGAAAGCTGGAAATGGCTGCTATCGGCTGATTTTTTTTTTTTTTAACACATTATTTCTGAAATGGGCCTGGTGTAATAATGACCCTATCTGCTCAAGATTTAAGATTTGTCTTGGCAGAGAAAATTGATCCATTTCACCTTTGTCTAATGGAAATTTTTATCTGGGATTATCTGTTTATGTAAATGAATGTTCCTCTGAAAAGAGAACTTGAGGGGGCTGTAAATCTCAGTGACACTTTAGTTTCATGGGGGGAAAATTGGAAAGGATTCTAGTATTTATCTGACTGAAATTGGTTATAAAAACAGAATTATCTTGGTGTACCTGCTGCATCTGATGTTTCCTGGAATTTCATTACTTTTTTGAATAATGCGGCATCACACTACATAGAGGATTCACTGTGATTAGCCCTGAAATTGTTGGGGGGTGTTTGCCAGCACTGTAATTATCAGGAAAAGGCAACGTGTTTGGGGTAGTGGGATTCTGATTCCTGCCCTAATGGGTACCAATTAGCACAGTCACATTATTCAGAGGCTCTGAGGAGAGCAGGGGATATATACCACATGACTGTTTTTCCTTACAAGTTACGTGGGGCTTTTTTAAACTGAGGAGTGAACCTAATTACAGAGGAAAATGTCTTCGGGTAATCAGCTTTTGTTTACAGTTTGCAGAACAGGACTGCGAATGTAGCATTTAAACTAATATTCTAAACTAATCATCTTTAAAAGCAGTTTTGCTATTAAAGAGACAGCCTAGGGATTTTTTGCCAAGTTTTCTCTTGAGCTCTAGATGACACATCCTGGCCGGGCTATATCACGGCTGGGATTGCCGTTCCAAACACAGTGTTTGGCTTGTGCCTGCTAACCGTTCAGATGTTTCTCTAGGATGCTGCTGGAAGTACTGCCTCTTCTCTGGCACTCCATGGCACTGACCAGGAATGGAGAGCGGGGGTAAGGCTGTATTAAAATAGCTGCTATGCAAGAAGATGCAACTTTTAGGATTGTTTTAAAATTAACCAGGATGGAAACCCCATGTGTTTTCACATAAAGCCAGGCTACTTTGTACACATCTTGCCTTGCCCTCTGTGGCAAACCAAAAAGGATTTTGTAGGCATAACAACCTGATGGTGTCCTTTGCCCATGCCCAGATGGAGCATACACACACAGAAAAATACAAATTGGACATAAACACATATTTAGCAGGTGAAGCTTCTGGTTGCTATTGCTTAGCATGAAATTCCCACTCATCTGGAGCAGAGGAGAAGTGGTTTGCATCTAGGAGCCGTCAAAGAATGCACTCCAAGGTACAAAACAATGCCCCATATTTGTACATCGAATTAAGTGGCCTGATTTTCAAGCATCTTTCAAAGCATGTCGCTGGCTCAGAGCTTTCCAAAATCACCTCCCTGGCCTAGCTGCCCAAGTGGAGGATATGAGTCTGATATGGGAGGTGGATCTTCCGAGTCTTCCTGGGCTGATTGCAATTGGAATTACACCTGAGGCTCTACTGGGGAGGGGATTTCCCCTTTGCAGTGAAAAATCACGGCTCCAAGTGGTGCCGCGCAGACGTGCACCAAGACTTCTTCAGCCTAACACAACAGTATGCACTAAAAATATTTTTTAAAAGCTTTTGAAAACAGAAAATCAGCACTTAACCATGGTTTTCACTCTGTTATAGTTCCAGATCCTAATGTTGCTCAACATTAAATAAAATAAAATGTTGCTCAATTAATTTCCATAAAATTTCAGACAGCAACGTTCCCTGCCCAAGTTCTATACTTTTGTGACTTTTTGCTTCACATTTCAGGCAGTCATTTCAGTTGGAAATATACATTATTACCAGTTCATTAAATCCAAAATAAATGAAGTGGAAAATTACAGAACTCCATGGATTACAGTGCACCCAACTCAAAATAGAAGTGTGTGATTAAAAACAAAATGGTCTGCATTTTAAAAATGGATTAATAGTTTTGGGCCCAGCTGGCCAAATACCACATGAAATGTGTTTTCAGACTAGGAGTAATGTAAAATAAATGTCACTAACGGTGCTCAAGGTGGGCCTCTACAGGCACAGGACTGAGCAATATACAGGCTCAAAAAAATAAGAAGAAAGAAATAGATGTATTTGTAGCGTAAAGGACTGAAATACAGGAAAGGCACTTGGACAATGTAGCGAGGAGGACAAGGCTTTGCTTTGCCTCAGCTGAACCGTGAAGGCACTTCTAATTCTTGCAGAACCGGAGCATGGCTAGGCTCTGCGGCCTTGCTTGTTTGCTTTGAAAGCAACAGTGATGATAACCATGGAAAAATGACCACAATGACTCTCATCGGCAGAAGAATAACAACAAATACATTCCTAGACAAAAATCCTGGGGCTTGAGAACTGTTTGGTTGACAGCATGCCCAGCCCAGTATTAGGTGGCATTGTACAGGTAAATGGCCTCCTCCTTGCAGCACAGGCAGCCGGAAGGAGGCAGCTTGCAAGAGGTGAGTGTATGTACACACAGCCGTGTCTTTACCCTCTGCTCATTTCCCCTGCTCTGGGTCCCGTTTCACCAGAGGGTATGACAAATGAGACTAAATGAGTGGTCAAACAGGTCTTTTTTATCTCGTGTCACTGTTAATAATGACATAGAGAGAGAAGTTGGGAATGAGGTAACATGAGAACAGACAGGTAGGTATTTTGCAACAGAATTAAAAATGGATTTCCTCATGGCATTTTACCGGATCTTCCGGGCTTTGGAACTATTCCCAGGTTGGGATAAGTCTTACTGTTCCTCATAAGGTGCAGAGGAAGAGAACATTTTGCAAAGTCTGGCATAAAGCATATTAAACACTAAAGGAAGAATCAAGTTTGCACAGTTCAAAACTCAGCACGATTTTTTCCTGGTTTGTCCTACACCAGTATTTAACTGCTGCTCTTGGGCTGTGCTTTGTGTGCGAGCCAGACCTGGAGAGAGGGTTGGCTACACAGTGGACAGTTTGCAGGTTCAGAATTGGGGTTTCCTCACTTGTGTGGAATCTAATGTCTGTCTGGCTTGTGTGGCAGAGCACGGCAATCCTGCATCCCTTCCTCTGTTCTGCAGCCTCCAAGAGCTGTTCTACACAATGGAGAATGGAGGAAGGGGGGGAAAAAAGGGCCATCTGTAGCTGCAGATGGGGATTTGTGGACGGGGTACAAGTTGCAGTCACTGAGTAAGCAGAGATGCCCAAAATATGTCACCTAAATTGACCAATCAGGCTGGGAAGGGGAGCATTAGCCTGTTTGGATGCGTGGTCGGACAGACCCACCCCAGCAACTGTGCAGCACACGCAGGCAGCCAGGAACTCCATCAGCTCCCTGCTGCGCTCCGCAGCCGGAGAGACGAGCTGCTTTTACCTGGCAGCTTGGCACAGACCTCCTCCCACTAGCAGGTGTCACTGGGCTTGTTCAGAACATGTTGCAAGAAATCTTTTCCTTTTAATGTGTAGGGTTTTTAAAGGGTTGATGTGAGATCTTTTATACTGTTTGTGAGCTCTGAGATGCAGTTTGGGGACCAAGTATTGTGATGCTGCAGTTGGTGAATGGATTGTGGTTTTTTTGACCAGGTGACAACTAGGCTTGCTCCAGTTATCTAGATTTCTGTTCTAGGAGATGACGAATCCCCTACAATGCTGCATTTATTGGGGAGATTAATTCTAAGGAGGAAAGCTCCTCTGTCCTGTTCTTGGAGAAAGATTTTCTTAGGGAGGAAGCCATATGCATTCCTGTGCACCACATCTGCTCCATATTATTGCAAGCTGGTGAACCTTTTCTTTGCATTCCCTTCTGAAAGAACTCATCAAACTCAGCCTGCTGTCCATTGAAGTGTTTTTTTTTTTTACTTCTCTTGAGTGTTCCAGCTTGCTGTTGTCCTGCTTCAGGAGAGGCTAGTGCTGCAGAGCTGGGAGGTGGTGGTTTGGCAGAGCTTTCTCTCAAAGCAGGCTGGCCAGTGCTGAAGGGACAGGTGGGTTCCTTGCACAGTGATGGACTGGTCTGGATAGGCAGATGGGAATTAGGTAAAAGGAAGACTTAACTGTAGCAGTATGAGTTCTCCCTATGAAGAAAACCTCAGTGAGGGTGATGAGCTCCTGGAGTGGTTTCTGAGGTGGAAATTTTGCAACTAGGATCTTTTGAAGCCAGGGAGCTTCTCACGAGAATCAGACGTTTGTGCCTTAGCACATCATTCATCCTGACAGGCTTGCCATAGCTTATGCTCGTGTCAAAAAAGTCAACCTGCGTTCCCTCAGAGGATGTTCTGAGGAGGCCATTGAGTCCTGTCCAGACTTGCAGGACAGGAGGTGGGACAGGGCTTGTAGCTGTGAGGAGCACTGTGTAGGGTTGTTGGCCAGTCACTGCTATCAGAGTATGTGTCATCTTTAGCCAAAGCCTGATGGCAGCCCCGTCAGCTCTGAAGTGAGGGATCTGCAGCCGCTGGAATGGAGTAGCTCTAGATGCCCAGGAGCACAGCTGAGGTCACAGGTGCTCTGGGCAGGCCATAAAACACAGTAACTTGTTCGGCTGGTCCCATGCACTGCTCGTTGCTCCTCTCCAGGAGGATTTTAGGGTCTCAGTGTATGCTACCTTTCCTAGTGAGCTCTTGAGATCTGTAAGCTCCGCTGTAAGAACTGGTGTGGAGCGGAGAGGGGGACAGCAGTGCAGCTGCTTTGGCTGCCTTTCCTTGGAAGCAGCAGCTGTAAAGCAGGAGCAAGGGGAGGTTCAGCCACAGGCTTGGGGTCTCTCAGCTGAGGGCTGAGACTGAAACTGCCACGAGCGCTGCTGAGGGTGCATTTGGGGTTTCAGGCCTCAGCCAGCTGTGCTGGGCATACTGCGTTTGTCTGCCACGTACCCAGAGCCAGGTTTTATTTCAGAGAGCGCAGTTGTGACCGTGGCGGTTCAGCCTTGCAAGCGTTTTCTTTGTCCGTATTTCATGCCACTTGTTCTTTGATACGGGGCCTGGTGTTTTGTGAGCTGTAAAGTGTGGTGAGCCTGCTTTTGCAGGACTGCAGAGCAACAAGCCTCCTTGTAATGCCTTTCAGGATGGCTCCATTATTAACGGTGTCACAGAGAATACACCCTTTTACTTAGGGAACAAGTATAGTCTGCTTCACAAATCACCCAGATAAAAGCTGTATGCCCAGGGGGTAGCCTTTTCTTTAAAGTATGGTATCCTTCTCTGTTAGCTTTAAAACTAACACCTACCCACACTTCCTTGTTTGGGGAGCTGGCACAGGAGACTGGTGTGGATTCCTGGCTGCTCCCATGTTTGATAGCAGATGTGTTCCTGTGGTTAGAACCAAAACAATGTGACCCGGAGTCATTGAAACTTCATCCCTCAGTTATGTAAGAGCAGTGAAAAGAGACACTCAGGTGCCAAGTGTGCTTGGCAAAACAGGTCACTGTGACAGTACCTTTGGTGATGTTGGTGTTGCTGTCTGAACACTGAGAATGAGGGCCTTAACTGAAAGGCATGTCAGGGTTGTCAGGCAACTCTCGCCTTTCCCTTCTGGAGGCTTTTCTGTTTTCACAGGACCTACCTGTGTGGTTCCTGAGAGCTGGCACACAGCTGCCACCAAACTGTCTGCCTGTCCCAGCTATGTTTGGCCCCACTGTCTGTTCCTCACACGCTGACTGGAAGTGGAGGTTCTTCCTCCCAGCCCTGCTCCTGACTCTGGCTCCCTGCAGTGACTACGTGTCTTTGCCTCTCTGCAGCCTTTGGCTGTGGGCCCTGTTCCACATCTAGCCAAAGGCTGCATCAGCTTCTGGGTGTTGCTGTCCCCTCCCACTCTTTCCAACACCTGTACTCCTCACTCCAAGTTCCCTGACTCTGCCTTCCCCACACCTCCAAATTCCCCCTCTGCTTTCTCCCCACTCCCCTCCCTCACCCAACAAAGTCTTAGGTTCTTCCCGCTTGTAATTTGTCGCTAATCAGCTGTCAGTGTTGGAGCAATGATGAGAGGTTCATCTCTTGCTGAGGGTAATGGCCTTAAAAGTCACCGAGTCAATGTCAATGGGATCGCTCCAATTCAATCAGTGCCCTGGATGAGGAATGGCCCCCGCTGACATTAGCACTCATTTTGAGCCCAAGCATCTGGGCCCTAGTAAATAACCATCAGTGGGTGGGTCCGGGGGACAGGTCATTAGCCCCACGAAAAATAAATATCGTTTCCCTTGATGGCTGCGAGTAATTTAGCTCAGACGAGGAAATTTCACCCTAGATTAAGTATGATGAGCCAATATCAGTCAGAGGAGGCCAAACAGTGAGAGCTTGATGAGATAGAGAGAAATTTATATGCAGCTGGCTGAATGCAAGATGAGTTTAAAGAAATTATGTTCTCCTCCACTCCTTGTCCGTGTGCAATGCCAGGCACTGTGTTCCCGCGGCTGCCACCCCCTCCCCACGCCCTTGGGGCTCCCCCGGCGCTCAGGCACACGTTTGTGGGCTGCAAGGCCCACCCGGTGCCATCCCCGCCCTCCCCAGCAGCGGCAGCCCGTGCTCTCGCGGCTCCCGCAAGCGCTGGCTCGGAGCCGGAGTGGCAGCGGCCCCTGGGGAGGCTGTGCCACGGCCGCGGGCTGCCCTGCCTGTTCCGAGGCACCGAGGGGCTCCGTGGTGCCAGAGGCGGTCCAGGCCGGTGCCTGCTCCTTTCCTCCTGCCTCCCTCTGCATGTTTGCTCTGTGTGCTTTCTGTGTTTGTTACTTATTTAACCCATCAATCCTGCACACGATATGCTCAGCAGCTATTAATTCCACCCCTCCAGCCCCTCTTTATTGGGAGCACACATGGGGAGTTGTGGTTTATGTCTGCTGGAGACAGTAAGCAGGCAGCGTCTCTCCCCCATTGGCCCAGCCCTGTATCCTGGAGCTGTGGCTGGAGGCTGGCTGGGGTCTGTCCCCCAGCTGTGGCTCAGAATACAGATCAGGCACGCTGCAGGAACCCCTGCAGCTCTTCCTCTTTGCCAGGCTTTTCAGACGGACTCTGGGGGGACAGGGACACAAGTACAAGATGACCCCCATGGGCTGGAATGCCGGAGGAAAACCAAAGCAGGACAAGAGCAGACGGAAACAAACAGAAGGCACACGGAGAGGCAGGTTATTTTGCAGAGGCAGGAAGGAGGGAACTGGGAGTGGAAGGAAGCAAGAGGCCTTCTACAGCTAGTGCAGGATTTGGCTCTCTTTTGGAGGCCAGTTTCTTTCTTTCTGTTGGAGTGTGTTAGAGTGCTGTTCTGTGCTAAGAACAGAATTCAGACTAATTATGTGATACGGTTCGGTGTCTTTTTCCTTGATTTTCACCTGCCTGGTGCATTTCCTTGTGCACGAATAGTCATCTGACTTCACTTACCTTTTCTGTTGACCCAGTGAAATATGTTAGCCAGGCAAGACCAAGTATTTAGCTCGTCTGACAGAGAAAAAAGAAAAAGGTGGAAGTCCGCTGGTACTTTTTGATATAGATTGGAAATAAATATCTAATTCTGGAAAATGTTCTGATGTCTCTGTTGGACATGAAAGAAAGACACGGACTCGTGATTTCAGAAGGCTGATGCTCTAAAAAAGGGCTGGTTTATTCTCAGAACTTATTTTTATACCTTTTTACAATGTGCCCACCTAAGAGGTGGGATCTTTTGAACCATTGGTCATACCAAGGGTCAACAAGCAAAGTCCCTCCTTAGGAGAGAAATGTGAAAAACAAGAGAGTTTAAAAAGTGTGACCTTGTTTATCAGTTTAGGTCCCTGGGAAAGAACTTCAGAAAACCCAAACATGAGAAGCAGTGACTACATTCTGAGATCTAAGTTTTTTATCCCAAACCAATGTAAAAACCTGTCCATCTCTCTATCGGTTTTTCTTTCTGTCTGACTGTTACTATATTTATTTTTAAATACTGGAAATTCCTGAGGCATTAGAAATCAGTATTTTTTTCTTGTTGATATGATATTGTTAGCTGAAGAGCAAGGCTGCTTATTGTGGAGGGAACAGAGATGATTTTTTTTCATGGAGGTGAAGCAGGAAAGCCAACAAAAGTTAACTGCAGTGGCTGACCTGGGATCTGTTTTCAAAGGTCTGAAAATCTTTGTGTCCTTCTGCCAGAACACAGAGGACATGGTTTTGACATGCCGTGGTTTTGGTGATGGAGTGAAGGTGACCCTCTCTCATCTCTAAAGCTTGTTTTGCACATTCTTCGTCCCACCTCTTGAACTTCTGCGGTTCTTGGTGTAGCAGAGTTGCAGCTTCTGTTCCTATCACAGTAAAAAATATTAAAAATTAAATGATGTGTAGTTTACATACAATAGCTTTTTCCCACACTTGTCTCTGTTTTGAAAAACATTGGTAGACAGAATGATGTGGGCCTGAGCACAGATCCCTTTGAAGGGTGAGGGTCTGTGTTTGGAATGTCTGACACCACCCCTGCATGGCTGTGCTGGGGTGGGTGGTGGCTCTGCCTCTCCCGCAGGCAGAAGCAGTGCACTGCAGCTGGAGGTGTGGCTGTCAGCTCTCAGACGGGCCAAACTGTACCTTCTCTGCAGCAGGCTATGTGTAGCAGAATTTGGAGTTCTTTGCTGCATTTTCCTACAGCAAACCGAGTTTTCCTTACTACTGGCTCTTGCTGGGGTGTTTCAGTCTTAAATACTTCCTCTGTGTTGTGCATTAAATTCCAGCAAACCCCAGTGGGCTAAATTCTGACCTGCATAAGCAGGTGCAAAGTTAGCAGAGTTACAGCCCCTTGGGCTAACCCTGCCTTTGGCCCTGGGCCCACCCTGCTGCCTTGCCAAAGCAGAAATTGCTAGTCTTGGGGGTTTTTTTCCTGTTTTTTTTGTTTGTTTGTTTGTTTTTGTTTTTTTGTTTTTGTTTTTGTTTTTGGTTTTTTTGTTTGGTTTTTTTGTTTTTGTTTTTGTTTTTGTTTTTCCTGCTGTGTGATCATTGTCTCTGACACAGTATCTGTCTCCTCATCTCATGTGTTGGTGCATGAGCAAATTGATGAGCAAACCACTGACAAAGTCCTGATGGTGAAGGGGCTGATGATGAATTGGGGGCTATTACAAGTAGGTATTGTTCACGTTTTACCAGCTGACACCAAACTTCCTAATGCCAATTTCCTTCTATCTGGGAAATGGAGTGAATGCTGACTTCTCCCAATTAAAGCAAGTGAGGTCATATATGTCCTAATTACAGGCTAGCCTTTTGTATCTAAATGTGACAGACATGTGCTTGGGCAATTGCCTTTAATGCCTAAATAAACATTATGAGCTCCATGGCAGCTTTGAATCGCAATTGGAAGTGCTCAGCCTCTGGAGTGCCGGGCTGACGTGGTGACAGCCACTTGTGCTGCTGACCCCTGCTTGGCATCTTTGTTCCTGGCGCGGCACTGCCACTTTGTGTGGGGGCCTCACTCATCCTTGCCCTTGCTCTGGACAGGGCTGCGTCAGAAACATACGCAGCAGGATTGCTCAGGAGAGCGACACAGCTCTCCTGTAAAAGGAGGAGAGGACTGGGACAGAGACAAATGGAGTTTACACCAACAGCAGGGGCAGATGAACAAGCAGGTCTAAGACAAATCCACAGTACAACACAGGATGGTTAAACATAGACTTGGAGTACTCCTGAGAAATCACAAGTGACTGCCGTCACCATCCAGGCTGGGGGATGTCTGCACACGGGCAGATTCTGCTCCCAGGTACTTAGGGAGAAATCTGGGCTATTTCCAGACAAGCAAAACCAGTCACTCCTCATTCAGACCACAGGCATAATGTTGCCCTCCTGCATTAAAGCTTTGAACACAAGGGGATAAGATCTATGTAGATATTCAGGAAGAATCTTTTGGGGATATATGCATGTTAAATAATACACTTAACGCTAGATGGACCAAAGGCAATGAAAGTGGTGTGCTTTATTTGACACTGGAGGCAGAGTGCTCCATTTCCCAGGCAGCTTGCTCTTACTTGCATATGTATTAGTTTCTATTGGTAGTATTCCCTGCAGGATTGTTTAAACTGGTTAAAACCTTGCTTGCTATTTTCCTGTATTTTTTAATGGTTGGCAGTACTCGGTGCTCACCAGCAGTCACACATACCTGCTGTGCCTGGCTCTGCTCATTTGTTGCCTATGGCAAAGCCTGTGTCTGAAGGTTGGAGCCTGAGTAAGGCAACTCAGATTATCTGTGAAAATCAGTGACCCTGTTTCTGGTGTCCAGAGTAGTGGTGCTGTTGCAGAACAAGGACAGAGGAGTGGTGACCATAGGCACACCTTGTCCTTGAGCTCTCATGATTTCTGGTCATGATTCAGCTAGGCAGTTAGGTGTGTTCCAGGCTGTAGTGTGATGGGAAACGTGCTTGGGGCTCAGCCTGTGAGGATGTGTCTTGCTATTGTAGTACCTGAACTCTCTGAACCATGTTAGACTGACATCCCACAAAGCCCTGAAGCTTTACCTCAAAGAAGCTGTGCATTCTCATTGGATCCCTTCAAACCCAGTGATCCTAAAGTCCTTCCCAGGTCCCAGGCACAGACAAGTGCTCTGCCCATGTGTGTTGGAAGGGGACTGAGCACACACTTGTCTCCCACCCTGATTTTCCAGCAACGTCTTTCTCAGTGTGTGGATGCCATCAGTGGTGTCACCAGAATCACACAGGTACCTTGAGTTCAACCTCAACAAAAGGATTTTTGTCACAGCAGGATGGGGGAAAGGTCTTGGGGTTTTCAGGTGTGAGGAACATCCAAAAGCCAAGGGTTTGTGTCAGGTCAGAGCCCATAAAAATCTTTAAGTTGAAGGACCTTATTTAAGGAGTCACTTAATGTTTATCTTGCCTTCTAAGCCATGCCTAGATCAGGAAAGGCTTGGCTCAAGAAGGTGGGTATTGATGATGACAACTTGTATCTCTAATTTTTAGTGTCCAGTTGCCATGGGAGCCTTCGGGACTGTATCAAGCAATCAAACCAAGCCTTCTGTTGTTCGGAAGTAAGCAGCCTTACCTCAGGACAGGGGAGAGAGGGTTTAAAGTCAGTGCCTTTGGTAGTGGGTAATGGGCGTGGTGGCATCTGTGGTGCAGGGCAGATCGGGCCCTGGGCTGGCTCAGGCCAGGAATGCCATTCGGGCTGCTTGAAGCACCGTGTCGAGGCAGGGGCTGGCAGAGGCTGGTTTAGCCTGCCCTCGTGGATGAACACAGCGTAAGTATGTGCATAAATTGAAATTGTAAGCAGCTCTCTTCAAGTGGGTGCTCGAGGTTATGTGCTGGCATAGGCACCCAGCTGAACTGAGACTCATCCTGACAGGTACTTTCCCATGGAACAGATCAGCATATTTGCCTGTGTGTCATGGCCCAAATCCTTTAATGCTGCCTGAGCAGAGAGTGCTGTCTGCCTGCTCTGTGGTGGGGCGAGCACCCTGATGCAGGGCTGGAACGATTCCCTTGGCAAGCTGTATTTTCTCCTTTGAACTGATGGGTGTCAAAACCACACTGGTGTCAAGACAGATGTGAAGTGCTCAGGGCTCACGGTAATGTATCATGCCCTGTTGTTTTATGTTGATAGCACACTGGCACAATTTACGTCAGCTATTCTGCCTTACCTTGAACTGTAAGGCACAGCAGCTGTTGAGTTTATATTTACAGCACTGTAAGTGTTTAGGCCATGCTTCTGACAAAGCACACACATATTTCATGATGCTCTGCAGCCTCATGGGCTCTGACAGACCCTTCAGATGGTGGTCAGATGGTGAAGCACTGAGTGAGAGTTGGAGAGGGGTCTGCTCTGAAGATGGGCTGTAAATTGCTGTTGAAGTAAGATGTTTGTTCTCTCCAACAAGCAGCCTATTTTCATGATCCTTGCAGGACCTGCACTGTCTTAAAACGTGTCAGTGCTCTCTCAGATTTGGTTACAGCAGACTAGTCTGCACAGAAGTTACCAGAGAAGTGGAAAGTACAGGGTCTGAATGAGTTTTAGCTTCCTTTTCCCTTTTCCTTCCTTTCCTTTTCCCTTCTTTTTAACCCTGCTTTTAAATAGTGTTAGAGTTAAAAATGTGAATAAAATCTGGGAGCATTCATAGCAAGACCAGGTGGGAGCTGTTGTGTAGTCAGAGCTGTGCCTGGATAGGTTGCTGAATCCCAGCCTCAGCCCAGGTGAGCTGAAGCATGAACTGAAACCTTTATTACCCCGGGATATGTGCTATGTCCTGGCACAGGAGAGGGCTGTTGGTTGCAGGTTTTCTGTCCTCTGCAAATGATGTGACATCAACGCTGTTTATTTGGCACAAAGTGGGGATAGAGGAATAAACAGGTCTTGCCTTCATTCCTAGGGTGATATGTAATAGCATCAACCAGTCAATTTTAAATGACCTGGCTCCTGCAGGCATGGGGCTTTCTGCAAGGATCTGGAAGACAAGGAGTGCTTGGGCAGCCAGAATAACAGCTCTGAGCTCTCTCTAATGTTGCGGTGTGCCTTTGAGGCTTTCAAGGTGAGCCCTCTTGTAGGGGTTTTTCCCCTCCGCCAGGGTGGGTCTTTCCCAGCCAACCCTGAAGGAATGATTATAATACACAGGGTTTACCAAGCAACCCCAGATTTTGCAGGGGCTGCCCACTGAAGGAATTGGCCCAGGCAGAGCAGGGCCACCTCTCCTCACAGGTGATTTGACCTTTACTCTGCCCTTTAGCGCTCGGGTCACGCCCTGTCCCTTTCTGACAGGTCGGCTCTAAGCCCTCCCCCTTCCCCCTCTCCCAGGTAAAAACCCAGGACAGGCACTCTACGCTCCAGAGAAGTCCCGTTTCCAGTGGGGATTCCAACAGGCCGAGTACTGCTTTGCACCGGACTGGTGAGTAGCTCTCTCCACAACAGGCGGGGAGGGCGGCTCTCAGGGTTTTTTCGTTTTGCTCTGCTCGGGGCGCAGCCGGTCGGACAGGGTAGAGAGAGAGGGACCGGCAACTCTCCTGATCATGCGGGCGTCTTGTATTTAAAAGCGGCGCCATAATCCAGGCAGCTGCGTGCTGCATGTGGCCAGGCACATGTGACTGCTGGCTGCTGTGTTCAGGAAAAGTCGGCTGCTTTCCTTTCTCTTACCCCGGGTTTTTTCCGGGTGCAGAGTTTGCTTTTGCTTTCGTTTTCTCGGTCTGTGTGTGGTTGTGGTGTGCCTTTAACACCTAAAAAGGGGAGCTAAGCTTAGCACAGCACAAAAGGAAACTTATAATCATATTTTTGCAATTTTAATTGGAGGAGGTGTTTCGTTTTCTAAGAAAAAGTTAAAACGGTTTGTGCTTTGGCTTTTTGCGAATTTCCCCAATACCTCTCCTGAAAATGTTTATAATATCGCTTTCTGGGCTGATGCGGGAAAAAAATTCATAGATTTGGGGAAGCAAGGCAGTTCATATGCAAAATTAGTAGTTTTTGGACTGCAAATAAATTCAGCCCTGATGAAACGCAATGGGGAAAAAGAAAAGCCAAATCACAATGAAACTTTGCCTGTTTCGTCTGCTTCCCCTCACCCTGACCCTAAAAATACTACCCCGAAACTCAGTGCTTTAAAAAATGTGACCCAGACCCCTCACCCAGGTGGTTCTGGCGAGACTGCATGGAATCCTTCCCCACCCCCAAATCCCCATGTGTGTGTTAAACTTGCTGAAAATGTTGATTGTAACTTTGTTTCACAACCCCAGAACACCGAAAATGGCGGCGGCCAGATGGCATTTTGTCCTCCTTTGTCTTCCCCCTGCCACAAGGCAATTTCGCATTTCAAAAATCCCTCCTCTGGTCTGTGGTGGGTGCATTTGTCTTAGCAGGAATGAGAGTAACATTTTCCAGAGAACATGGGAAGTAAATCTGCCCTGCTGCAGGCTCCTGGTGTGAGCTTGAGGTAGGTCGAAATCCTCAGATGTATTTGCACATTGACTCCCAAGTGATATCCTGAGGCTGGAGTGTCTCGAACAGTCTGGGTCCTGCTCTCTTTGGCTTCACACATACTTTGCCCTGCCACATTCAAGATCTATCCAGGCAAACCTGCTCCATCTGTAAAGACTTTTTCCCTTCCTTGTCAGGGTGTTGTGAGGATAAACACGGGAGAGGTTGCCAAGTGCTTATTGATAATAGGAGCCATATAACTACCTGACATGGACATGCTGCTCTTTTGTTCATGTGCCTGGTAAGAAAAGTATTATTTATCCCTGCAGCATCATCTGAGAATGGAGAGCTCCCTCTGGGCTGCACCTGATACTTTCAGGCTGATCACTGCTGTCCCTGCCATCATCCTCTACCTTGTTCTCACGTCCTGTAACCTATCTATTAGCTCTTTTCTTCACCAGAACTCGTTTGCAGTGAGCACCACCTCTGCCTCACACATAGGACCCTTCCCTCTCCCTCTGTAGAGCCCTATTGCACAGAAGCAAGTTCCTGGTAGGAATTTGCTGTTCCTTTTCTGTCCAGATGGCCCTTCCAAGCCCCACTTGACCTCTCACAAACAGGCTCTGGACTCAGAAGCAGGAATTAGCAGGCTTCATTCTCTACTTCACCACAAACTGTGAAGAGATTGGGCAGGAGGTTGGCTTCAGGGGGAGGCAGTGTATCGGAACACATTGGAAAAGCCACTTCATGCGAGAAAATGTGGGGAAGCAAATGAGTGATGGCTATCGTGCCTGGAGCTGGGACTTGCTTTCCAACAGGGCTGGGGGTGCCCAGAGACCCCTGCTCAAACAGAGACCTCCCTCAGGTGTCTGGTTTAAATGCCCTTTCCCAGGGGTCCCTTCCTCCTGGAGTGGGAAAAGGGACACTCCTCAGTCCTCCTCTGGCTGCCCCTTTGGAGTCCGTCCCTGAGAGCCGCTTCCCTGGGCTGGGTGGCACTGTGGATGGCCCTTGTTGTGGCTCTTTGGTCTGTGCCAGCAGTGGCTGGTGGTGATGGCCATGGTGGGGATGGAACTCTCATGGGGAGGGTGGCACTGGCACCTCCAGGCTAAGTGACAAAAGCACACAGTTGAAATTTTAGCCACGGACAACATGTGCAGATTTGGTTGTATCAACAACCTTATGTGCAGGGGTTGAGTGGTCTGTAAGCTCTTCCAGCCTGGTAAGGGTTAGAGACTGGACTCCTTGGAGCACCCCTAAATGGGGATGGAGAAAAGTAATTCTTGTCACTGCCAGCAGTGTGCAGGTGCTGGAGTACGGTCTACCTGAGAGTAATTCTACGGAATTAGTGTAATGCTACATTATGGTTGTGTGTTCATCTGTTTTATTTCTCTATTTTCTCCTGTAATGAGTTTTTCAATTGTAGAAAACTAAGGCAAAATCAAAATTGTAAGTAGTCTTACAGTAGCTTAAAATGCATGGCCACTTGATAGTCCTTTGTGCTTCTTCTTCTCTTCAACTCTTTCTCTCTCTTCTTTTTTTTTTTCTCTTTTCTTAGTGTCAAAGAAAATATTTAAATTTTTTAAATATTAAAAAAGTATGAGCTGGCTATTTTTTATAAAAATAGTCTTTTTGGTCACAGTTACATATTTCAGCCCTGGTTCTGTGCTGCTGGAGGCAGCTGGGAGGCAGTTTCTATTTGCTCATTTCTCTCATCATAGCAGAGTTTTGGATCCTGTCATATCTACTTTTCCTCCTCTTGCTTGATGACTGTTCACCTCAGCAAATCTTCATCAGCACAAAGTTTTGAAATGAACACTTCAGAGCATACTGTCACTTTTAGGGCATCCGGTTCCAGTGACATCTCTGTGGAATGCTTGTCACTGTAAACAGCAAGGTTTCCAGTCGATGTGAATGTAAATCCTAAATCTGACCAGTTTCCCCTTAAATCTCCAGGCTGGAATCAAGTTAAAGCTGTACCTGGGAAGTTAAACCTCCCAGGCCAAGGTTTAACCTGTACTCTGAGGGTTTCAGCCCTTGTCCCTGCACTGGCAGCACTCTCAAGGTGCAGGTTATCAAACACACAGCAAACACTTCAGAGCAGACATTCTCACATTGCCAGTGTCACTCTCAGCAAGGCAGAGCTGCCTGTGTATCAGCTGTAGGAGGAGAGTGCCTGTCCCTGAATCGCCGTCCAACGGAACAGCGAGATCATCCTGTTTGTGAAATGATGGCATTTTAATTCACTGGAAAATGCAGCTTGAGCTGGCCAAGTTCCTCTTCTTTCTCCCCCTTTCTTTCTCCCCTTTCCAGCTCTCATACGCTGCAGCTAAACTGTGGCCAGAAAGACCATGCAGAGTGCGGTTCCAGCAATATTCGCTCCAGAACCGAGACATCCTCTGCTTTTTACTTCTGCCAGTAGCAAATTGTGAGGAGTGATTTATAAAGTTCAAGGCCTGGGGACTTTGTAATGGAGACACTGACAGACCCTTAACTGGAGCATTGTGGAATGCAAAGCCAGAATACATCAAATAATATTCGTGAAACTGCCGTAATGCTGGACATTATCACTCATTATCATTGTAAGAAAGGGGTGATTAAACTGAGAGACATTTCTGGTGACAGGAGGCAATGATGAGAATGAACCGACCTCAGTATACATTTAGAACTGGGAATAATGGGAAGTGGCAGGAAGCCAATAAGTGAACATGGCCCACAGCTTGGATCAATGAATTACTTTTTTTCTGCTTTACAGGAGTACATGGTGTTTAATGAAAAATCAATAGCCCCCTGTAACTCAGAGCCGTAATCAATCGTTTGACCTGAAGCTTTCCCTTTTTTCTTTTTTCCTTTCCTCCCTCCCCTCCCAGGGAAGGTGTCCTGGGCTGATGACACAATTCAGTTGCAAGGGGCAGTACTTCACCAGGCTCACAGAGGGAACCTGACAAAGCTGTGCTGCAATTTATACCAGCAGCAATGTAGATATTTATATGGAAAATCTGGTGATGGACTTGGGCAGCTGTTGCTGCTGCCTTTTGCAGAGAAGTCAGAGCCATGCTTATGGCAGGTAGGTCATGCTCATGTCATCAGGCCTTAGGCCCCTGGTGCCTGCAAAAGATGTCCAAGGGGGTTGTCTGAACATCAGGAAAGGGAGAACATCCGTGTTGGAAGTTGATGGGAAATCCACCCCAGCCAGCCGTGCCCGCTGACTTAAGAAGAAGGATCCATAATGCTGGGTGTTGGGGTGTAGCCTGTGATGCATTTCCAGGAAGATGTTGCTGTCTGAGTTTTGCAGTGAAGTTGAGGACATGTTCCTGGTGATGCTGCAGGGTCTTACTGGGGTGCACTGACAGCAGGTGTGATGTGGGGCTCATGTATGATTGCTTCTGATTTGCATGGGTGAGGACAGGAAATAAAATCAGTCATAAAAACCTCTGCACTCAGCAAGTCCCGGGAAGGACTGATTTTGGAAATCTGAGGCTTTAACAGCTACTTACTGGGGGGTTGGCTGGTTGTTTGGCTGGGGTTTTTTGTGGATTGTTTGGTTTGGGGTTTTTCATGTCCTTCATCTCCCTTGCTGGCTCCTTGTTCTAGTCTTGCCACCAACTACCAGAATCAAAGATGGTCTCTAAGGGAAGGAAACAAAGCATTGACAACGATGAGGACCTGTTTGCTACAGGATTGTTCCCAACAGCCCGTTCCTGATGGTTTTACTCAGCCTCCTTCTGAACGCATCAGAGACAAAAAGGACACCTTTTGCCATGGCAAGGAAGCTTTTAAGTGGGAAGGTTTTGCTCATAACCTGAGCTCTAAGGTATCATCTCAGTCTGCTGGTTTAGGTGTCTCTTTAGGCACTGACTAAGCAGTTTTCTTTTCTGATGCATTGGAAAGATAAATGGGTTAAACTAACATTTCCAGCATCTCGCTGCTTCCTCACTCCCTCAGCCCCGTGCTCCTTGTTGTAGTGCGGGAGGAGAAGAGAACAAGCATGTCTCCAGGGTCTGACGGCTCCCTTCTGCTCCTCCGTGTCCGTGGCTGCTGCTGGGCCTGCTGGCTGAGCGGCTGATTTGCTGGCACCGTCACAGCGCCGGGCCCTTGGCGGGAAGCGCGGCTCACGCGGGATTGCCAAGCTACTCTTTCCAGGGATTGTGTGTGCCACGACTCTCGCTTGGTGTCACGTGCTGCAGCCTTCTGAATTCTATTTCCAGGCGGCCTGGGATGTGGGAGTGAGGGGGTGTGATGGGACCTGGGTGCGCTGGGGGAAGCGATGGGGTGGAGACGGCAGGTTTCATGGATTTAGTCACGTGTGTTTTGATCCGTTTCGGAGCTTCGGGTGAAAACTGGATGGGAAGATAATGTTCCATGTCAGAGCTGCACGCATGCCTGTATCCTCCTCTCCTGAGAGTGTGGATGGCTTCCCTGTCCATTGACATGCTGGGACAGTGTCTGTCAGTGCCCTCTCCAACCCCTGGCTGAACAGGCAGGTATGGCCCCAAGGCAGGCTGACCTCAGGGGAGACCATGTGTTCTGAGCAGATCTCCACAGCAATGACGTGCATCCCCAGTCCTTCTCTTTCATGCTCTCAGCAGTGCTTTGCCTTTAGTGACGGGTCTTCCCCGTGTGACATCCTGCTGAGCTCTTCGCGTGGAAAACAGTTTGGGGTGAAGGACAAGCTCTTGTACTTCTAGCCTGTTCCTGAGAGGTGCTGCGGGAGGAAAAGACCTTACTGTACTGCGTAGGAATGTGTTTGGTTCTTGGAGTTCTCTGTTCCAAAAAGGATTTACAAGATGATTCTTTGCCCTGTCCAACAGCTATTGAGATTTGGAACAAAGGGAGTGGTTTTCACCTGGAGCAAATGTGTTCTGGGGTAGCTGAGCAGCAGTAATTTTGGGGTTGCTCCAAAACTCTTCCTGCTCTGGATGCAGCACTCAGAGCATCTCCACTGGTTTTGTATGTCGTGTTTGGCTCTGAAGACACATTTATTGCTTATATTCCTCTGTGATCCCAGTTGGGACACTGTGCTGCTGTGAGTGCAAGCCAAGCAGTCCTCACCGTACTCCTTTTCTGCCTCAGACCTCCCAGACCTTCACCTGGTCTGAAAGAGGACTGGCCAAGGGCTTTGGGAATTGGCTTCAGGAGGGATGATCCCTTAAATGCAAGGAAAATGGAGAGTAGAACTCTTTGCTGGAGATCTTGCTCTCTCCCCACCACCACATCTGTGGCTCTGAACTGCCTGCTCAGTTGCTGGCCCGCTGAGTGCAGCAGGAAGCAAAAATGCTGCTGGTAACAGTGCTGGGAGTCAGAGGGTCCATGAGACTCCCGGTCTGGCTGATGCAAACCTCCTCCTGCCGGTGGAGCGAGCGAATCCACAATAACCCTGCATTGCTGCAATGGCAGCTTGGCAGGTGGCTGCGGAGCAACGAGGAGCTCTCAAGCTGTGATCAGACACTGCATGGCAATGATGTAACAGCCACATCCCACCCCAGCCCGTGTGCTGAACAAAAAGGACCAGCTTCTCCGCGGGTGTAAATTGGGGGAGCAGCACCGACCAGGGCGGCAAAGGCCTCGGCCCTGGGGCTGCTCACCCAAGTCTCGCCATCAATCTCTGCAGTGCCATTTGGAGATGAACCTGTGTTTTTATCTTCTGCTGCTTGTCTTAATTGATTTCTATTTTTTTTTTAATACTGTTTGTTAATTCACGTTGTGTCTTTGGCCGACCAATTATATGCATGGCCATATTGTGTGACTGCAGCAGTCTGGTGCGGCGCAAGGAGCGCCACATCATGTGAGACGTTTCATCTCCACCAGTAACCCCAGCACCGTGGCAAATGAATACACCAAGGCAGTGCAGGCAGGAGAGATGAAACGCATTGACCGCTGCCCCTACTCGCCACACAAATGTCATTCTTTCGGGATTTTTTTTCCCCCTTTCTTGTTTTCCCGACACATTTTGGTCCCCTTTTCGCTTCTCCCCTTTTCCCTTAAGTAGAGATGACACAGATCAATACCTTTGATGGAAAGTAATAATCAGGCCTATTAAGTGACAAAGGTTTACTCTGTAACAGCTGTGCTGGCGGGAAAGGAGAGCTTGTCTGACTAATGAATCATGAAACAATCAGGCAGTAGCCATTTGTGTTTAGATCTGTAAATATGGTGTGGTTCAAGTGCCAGACCATCTCCAGCACTCCAGCTGGGGGCACAGATGGTCCACATTCAGCACAGCACAAGTGTAAAGAAAAGCCTCCCTCCTTCCCCCTCTCCTGCCTGTCCCACAGTGCCCCTCCCAAAGGAGAGAGCAGCCAGCTTGGGGATACACTTGGGCTGTGGGCAGGAATCCTGAAGTTGCCCTTCCACACTCAGCAGCTCCCAGCAAAATGCCTGCTCCCTTGCTCATCCAAAACAGAAAAAAACCAGGAAACCCCTCAAAACCTATGTGGTCTATAAGGATTCCTGTGTTTTGGACTAAAACATTGGAGTTTATTCCTTGCTGCCTATCCCTTGCATTTTTTCCTTATGCTCTGCTGATACCTTTCTTTCCACAAGGCATCATGATGTCCACTTGTTAGTTCTGAAGGTTAAGTGAGTGACACTGCAGGAATTCAGAACTAAAACACAGAAGCAGAGCCTGGCGAGAGAGGGAAGGCAATCAAGTTGTCAGGGATTTCAGGCTCTTTCTGTTTTCCTGACTTGAGCTGGGAATGCTACTCCCAGTACTGGGGGTTGAGGCAGCCCCTTCCTCGGCCTCCTAGGAGAGAGTGCCTGTCCAAGGCACAGAAAGAGCTGAGCCTGCCAGTAACCCATTGCCTGGGGCTGGTGCTTTTGGGGCTGAGACATATTTTATTTGCAATAGATACATTTCTGTCTTCACCCTGCTAGAGTTGTAGGGTGTACTTGAAAGCATTTGATACATGTTTTGTTGTCTTTAAATCTCCTGATGGGGAGGTGGTGGTGGGACACCATTATCTGGATTGGTCCGTGGGAGGAAGTGATGGAGTATTATATTAGCACTGTGATCTGCTTTACAAACCCCTCCAAAGAAGGGGGAGTACTGCCAGAAGCAAAGGAAGGACTTGCCATTCTTATTTTGGTATTTATGTTTCCTAGGTATATCCAGTTAGCTACCATCTCTGCTCATTGTTGTGATTTCTTTTAGAGATTGTTATTCCCTCAGTAGCTTCCCACCTTCAAGAAATGTTCTTTCCAGTGGTTCTGGCCTGAGGCTTCAGCTCAGTCCTGTGGGGTTTTGTTCTGTGGTGCATCTTCTGTGCTGGTCCCTGCTCACACAGCAATGCACTGCAAATGAGAGTCAGGCAAGGCCTTTCACCGCTTGGTGATTTATGCTCGTGTCACTCTTGCTGTGGATATGAGTCTACAGGACATCAGCCAGTGAAGAGACACATCCCCACTTTATGGGAAACGCAGGTAGGTGTCTGCACCTCCACTACCTGGTTCTGAGTCGTGCAAGGGCCCAGGAACATATAAACCCTGCTCAGGACAAGTGAAGTTAAATATTGTGGGATTCCCCCCATCACCTGCCTTTTGGGCTGGAACTTGCACTCTGTGAGTTGTGCTAAAGGACCATATACAGACCTGTTAGAACTTCAGAGCTGTCAGCAAGAGAGAGTGAAGCTGGCTTTCCTTCAGGTGGTTTTAAATCTGATCCTTTCTCTCTCTCTCTCTCTCTCTTTTTTTTTTTCTTTCTCTCTCTGAAAAGGGCTTTGGGACTGAAGTTACAGACCAACATGGCTCAGTAAAGTCCATTGACAGAAGTTCCTGAATCTAGAAGCAAATATATAGTTTGTATGTCTCAAGGTTTTTGGACAGATGTGTAAAGCACTGGAGAAAGTACTTGAATTCAGATGGCTTTAAGAAGAAAACTATTTAAAGTGTAAAACAAGGCCAAGGTGAGCAAAAAGCACAGAGGAGGCAGATGAAGGCTCCCTGACTGCCGTAGCTCACTACCTTCTGTGGCTGTGGGCTGCTCGGGTGCCCTCAGTGCAGGAGAGGGTGAGCTTCCAGTGCCCTGAGGGCTCAGTGCACGACATTCACCTTGCTGGGCTTTTTGGCAAAGGTTACACAGCCCTCAGCCTGCGTAGCTCAGGATGACACAGGCTGAAATAGGGAGAAAGGACCAAGAGGAGAGGAAGCAGACTTTTTCATTCTTCTTTTGTTTGTTAAGCCACTATTTTGTGGTCTGTGAGGACAAAAGAGCAAGTTTGCCAAACCCCTAAGAAGTACAGAGGTTTTGGCTACAGCAGTAGTAACATTCTTGCCAAAAAACTCATTATGTCCCACCTCATTTGAGCTGTTGAATGGTTATGTCATGCAAGAAGGTGGATGAGGTAGAAAAGCTCCCAAACTCTTCCAGCTCGATCCGAGCAATCAGTAAACCTCACAAAGGTAATTATTCTCTTATTTAAAGTCTGTTTCTCTGTTTGCAATGTTATTTGCTTGCAGTGACCAAAATGCCTTTGAGAATTTTGAGAAATTTAAACTCATACTACTGTCTTCATCCCTCTCTTGTCTAGTAATTGCCTTTCCTTTCTTTTACTTTTGGGGAGGTTGGTTTTTTTGGGTGGTGTTGTTGTTGGGGTTTTTTGTTTGTTTGTTTTTCCTCAGAAACTAGGCTGAATTATGCTTCTTGAAAGCATCTTTTTAGAAAAAGCAACTGGGACTGTGCACAGCTGGCTCTTGAATATGGAGTTTCTGCTGAAACTTCCCTGCTATTATCTTGACAGTGTTATTATTATCAAAGCCTGCCAATATTAGGTATGACAGTGAGTGCTCACGGCAGGGAGGAGCACAGCCTGGTCAGCAGAGGAAGGGGGCCACTCACAGTTGTGTCCCCTGTTTCAAAAGCCATAATAATTTAATCTTCTCATACTGGGATCTGCATTTCCTCTGCCCTGTGTAGAGCTGCTGAGTGCCTGGTTTGCTTTGGCCAAATCCCAGGGGCCATTCCTTGAGCATTTGCAAGACTTCAAATAGAAGATCATGCTGGTAGTGACTTCAGGGCAGGATTGGGGGTTATGTTTTGGGGTTTTTTTGTCCTAGAAATAAATGTTTTAACTACTAAAATGGGGCAGGCGTCTGACTTTTGGTCGTAATTTAGTTCAAGGTTGTGTTAAATACGTTAGTAGATCAACTACTCTCCTTTGCCAACCTGCTTAACAGAAACCAGGGAAGGCAAATCAGCTCAGTGTCGGCTCAGTGGATGTGAAGTGTCACATACTGCAGTCATTAACTACCAGCTGCATTACCCGGGTATGGATTTTACTTTTTAGCGCCGTGTTCGTTCTCTGATCCATCAGCATATAGCAGGGTATGTTACATGTCTCACTGGAAAGACAAATAACTTGGCAAATTGGTCTGGGAGGTGATCTCATCTCTTTGCACAAATCTGCTATGTCATAGGGAAGTCAGGACTGCCATCTTCCTGGAAGACTGGCCCATCCCAACCAGTTGTAACATAACCCCTCTGAATCCTGTTGGGATGTGCAGAGGAGGAGCTGTACTAGGTGAGCTGGTCAAAGCTGGCTGCTGAGCGTGAATTCTCTGGAGCATGTGAGTTGCTCCCAGCCAACAGAAAGCGCTTTACTGTGTTTATACAGAACACAGGAAACAGAGCCCTGGGACTAAGCTGCTGTCTTTAAAAAGGCACAGATTTGCCTGTTTGTAGTACGAAATGGCTCAGTAGCAAATTCTGGTTTACTAGCTAAACTGAAACTATGCAGGGAAAATCGCAGGCAATGGCTGCTCGTTCAAAAGCTGTACTGAGGCATTATCTCTTCCTCTCTCTGTGCTGGCTTGTCTGTATCCAGAGTGAGAATATCTTGCAGAGAGGTGCACACCTGGAATTGTGTAGAGCCAGCTTTGGCCAAGCTCACAAACAACCGTTGTTAATTTTAAACGCAGGCTGGAGATTCCCATGACCACAGGGGTCCTGCCCCTTGTTCAGCAGCCTGGTGGTCTGAGGCATCGGGGTCAGAGTGCGTCTCTGGGCCTGTGTGTCTATTGTCTGTCCTTCCAGCTTGGGCTGGAGAGAAGGATAATGGAGTCTGAGCAGTCCCCGCGGCCGAGCCCTCGCCACTGGCCGTGCCTGGTCATGAATTATCACAGGGAGCTGCTGACATTGGGTGGCCACCCAGGAGCAAGGAAGAGAGGCCTCTCCCTTGGAACCTGGGTATGGGGAACAAGGGTTTGTGTTGAGCCAGCTGGGGCGACAGGGTTAACACCCTTGGTCTTCCTTTCTTGGAAGTTGCGGTATCTTTGGCAAGAGGAAAGCCAGGGATGGGAATTGCTGCATTTCCCTGGGGCTGACCAGGGTCCTGGCAGCAGGGACACCACCCCCTGTGTGTACAAGTTGGCAGTCGTTTTTATCAGGAAGGCAGGAGATCTGCTGCTGCCACAGATACGTATCACACGGGCAGTGGGGAACACAGACTGGCAGGACACAGGGAGATGGAGAGCACGGGGAGAAGCAGTCAGGGAGATTTGTCTCTTTGATATGCCTGTTGTCGTGGAGACCAGGAAAATATTTTGCTATTGTTCTTGTGAGTTGCTGCAATCATCCCTTCCCGTTTTTCTTTGGAAGTTGGTGAAGCTACAGCTGGGTACAGCTGGAGAAGAGAACAGAACAACGTGGGTTTCTGCTGCTGAATAAGGGGCTGCTCGAGGAAATTGAAAAGCTATATATTGCTTACAGAAAGAGATTGTATGCTCATTTGCACCACTGATCTCAAGCCCTTGTTACAGTCTGAAAACAGGGCTGCAGGCAGAAGGTAGTTTTTAGCTATAGATGTTTAAGGTAGCTGCAGTGCAGTCACTGTGGCTGCCCTATCCCCATATTGCCCTTTTCTGTCCCCAGCAGAGTGGTCTTTTGGGCTTTGTAACAGAGTGTAAGCTGCTCACAACACCGTGCAGGCTCCTTCTGAGAACAGGTTTCTGTTGCCAGCCATCACAAGGGATACCTGCACCTTGTGAATCTCTTGTTTCTGGCTACTGTGCTTGGCAGGACAGCGGGCTAAGGGGCCCTCTGATTGCTGCATGGAACAGCAGGTTAAACTCACACTGAACTTCCTCCAGAGGCTGGCAGACTTGCACTGACCATGTGCCTCACCCAGGTACACCAGAGGCAGCTGCATTCCCGTTGCTGCCTTTGCAGATCCCAGTTCTCAGCAGGGTCTTCATACTCTCTGGTATTTCCTGTGGCTTTATGCCGAGCCACTGGTTTCTGAGCAGCTGCCTGACATGCTGCTGGCATGGTAGGGGTTAACTGGGACATCACCTCCCGGTCCCACTAATTGTGCTGTGGCTTCCAGCACCATTTCAGACACTCGAGGATGTGAAAAAGATGGAGCGAAACCAATGCAAAGTGGGCTTGAAGTGGCTGCTCTCCTAAATGTCAGCTGCCCAACTAAATATAACCCCGAGAGTAGAATTTATGCTTTGCACTCCTTCGCTTTTTATTGTGGGGAGAAAAAAGCCAGGAGCTCAACGGGCTGTAACTTTAATAGGTCATTCCAGCCAGTGCTTACCTTTACAAAATCCTGCTAATGCTGGGAAGACAATACAGTGATCAAAAGCAGTGATGAGATTTTTTAGCAGCATTAACCGTCATGACCTAGCAAAATGAAAGAAAATGGTTTAACAGAACTGTCAGATCCAATATAGCTAATAAAGGCATGGATAAATGTTTATTACATACCGGAGACAGATCATTTCTGTACAGAAATTGAGGATGACCTTTACTGATAACTCTTATCTGCCTGATATCCTGAATAAGAAAAAGAGAGGGGGAGAGAGGGCTGCACTGTTGCTGGTGTTTATGAAAGGTGGAGAAAAATTACCATTTGCAGATGATGGTTTTTAGACAAGGCCTCTCAGTAAAATAAAGATATGGAACTGTTCATTCTGTGCAAGGGCCTCCAGGCTCTGACCTGGCTGGATCAAATGTAATGAGTGCGTCCAACTGGGGCCCTTTATGGAGACTTGATTTTCATACATTTTATGTATGTGCACACACACATTCTTGTATGTTTGTGTATGAGCTCATGTTTAGGGCAGTACACAAGTAATGCTGCCCTCAGCCGCCTTCTCTCCAGCTGGGTTTCTGTGCTGAGCACCAGTAGCTGAAAGCAGACTCCCAAGGAAGGCCAGTTCCCAAAACCTGCTGAAACTCAACAGCCACGCCTCTGGAAGAAGTGGGAAATGGCAGGCATTTATTTTGAACTGTAAATGACATGTAAGCTTCTTGAGGCAATCTGCCTTCTCTGTTCCCATTCCATACAAAGCAGCACGTGAGGATTTGAAACACAGGTAGTTGCCAGTGCTGAACCTGTCAAGTGAGGCTGCAGAAGTCCCACCTGACCTGACAGCCAGGTGAACATGGGAGTAAAGGAGCACACAGGACAGCAGGCTGCCTGAAGCACCAGGAGCGGGCTAGCAGAGTTCTGCTGTTAGGCAGTCAAAAAACAAGTTAAATGCAGACTTTTTTCCTTCGCCTAGAGTTCCAGCCCCAAACCCTTTGCTTTCCTGGTGTTCTCTGTGTGATGTAGAATTGATATGCGGAAAACACAATTGTAGCCATGAGGGTGAGCCTCTCCTAGAAGGGAAACATCACCAGCTACCAGTCAAACAACTGCCTGGGATGAGATGTGAGTGAAATCAGAATCAGGCTTACTACATGCAGTTAATCATAAATAATGCTGTCTCGGTAATGGCTGCAATTAGTTATGAACTTCAATCATTGCTACCGTTTCCATGTTGGCCAATTATGCTGCAGGAATTACCAAGTAACCCATAGCACATTAGCTCTCTGTACTGCCATTGTGGGGAGGGCTCAGGTCAGCGGCTCCTCGCGGGATGAATTAGCTTGGCTCTCCCTGCACAATGGTGCTAGGCTGATTTACAGGGCTGGAGGCTGCCCCTTTGTCTGCTGGGGGTGTAGCAGCAGCACGCTGGAATCACAGCTTTGCAGGGGAGACTTACCCAGCCTTACTGGAACAATGGGAAGGGCACAGCATCTCTGGCTGTGCAGGTAACTTACTAGATGCTGCCCGTAATTCTTAGGTCTGGGGGTGGTTCAGCAATAAGCTAGAATCAGACTTTAAATGGTGCAATTTGAAGCTGGGAAGGGAACACAATTAATGGGCTTACCTGACTCTAAACGGTAAAAGATGAGCTCAGTTTTTTAAACTAGTGCTGATGAGAGGCTTAAAAGTTCCATAGACACCTACCCTACAGCTGGGAATACAGATTGGAATGTTTTGTTTTGGTTTGCAGAGGTATGTAGAGCTGCTGTCTTCTGAGGACAGGAGTGCTTGTATTACTGTGGGGCATCACCTGGCTGTAAACTTGGGCCAAACAAGGCAGGACAGTTTGTTCCTGCTCTTATGGTCTTTGCCTTGATGCTCTTGATGCTCTCTCACTTGATTTCTTCAGAGAACAACTGACCTGGCTCTTTATGTGAGCTTTCGTTCATCAAATTGTATGGAAAATACTATCCTTGGCTGCTGAAAGGCATTTCTGTGTTGGTAACCATAAAATCCACGGTAGCTGAAGTAGCTGTTTGAAATCTTTGAAGCTTCCAGACCAGGCCCACAGCCACACTGCATTATTTTGGGTGAGAACAGCACTCTGTTACTCTCGTGGGTACTAGGCCTGGAGTTTGAAGATCTCATACCTGCTTCTGTGCTCTGGGGTTTCAGAAGGAGTCATTTTAAAGCAGAAAATCTTGGGGAAATTAGCTGCAGTTTCAAAATAGAATATTTTGTCAAAATCAAATTTATTTCAACGAGGAACAATCACTCTAATGGCTGAGAAGAATGCAAAGATTCAATGAGGTATGAATAGCTGTAAGATGGTACAATTACCACCTCAGAAACAATATATTTGTAAAGTTAATTCCTCTTGAACATGAACAATCTCCTTACACTTGACCCCTCTCTATTGCCTCTTCCATGCTTGAACTCTCCTTGAACTTTGTAGATCCATCTTGAGAGTAGGATATGGCCATCTCTTTTGCATCTGGTTATTTTAGCTCCAATTTGCAGCCCTAAAATGGCAATTATGATGATATATTGCTCAAGTCACCCGACATGGATGAGTATTGGGATCAGTGCGTTTATGCACAGGAGTAGTGAATGGAGACTACAGCTATGATTTTAAATTACTTGATTAATTCTGGAACAACACTTCAGAGTCCATTACATCCAGCAGGTGTTGGGGTTCAGGCTGCACTCCCATTGCATATTCAGGCTGCCTTCCCTCAAACAGCACAAGCATGTCATCTTTATTGCCCCCTCTTTTTTTGTGCGTCCAGCATTCCTTTCCTCCCCCTTGCTCCTCCTTTCAGATCTTCCCTGACTTTTACAGCAGGACAGGAGGGGCAGGTTTGGGATAGAAGTGTCCCTGCTGAGGCTGCTGGCCTCTGTCAGTCTGTCCCGTGTCCTGTGGGCCGTGCTTCTGGGAGGGAGAAAACAAGAGCAAAGCACAGAAATCATCTCAGCTTCAGGGCTGACTGGATCCGGATAAAGCAGGGAGGACCAGGCTGAAAACTCTTGCCATACATCACTCTGTAAGGACAGCCTTTTGTAAGGATCAGTTGTCATGGGGCTTTATTATGTGCTTGTTGCCTTTATTGGAGTCTTTGTGGCCTGATCCCGATGCGCTCTGTGTCTTGTTTCAGCCAGAATAATTGCTGCAGTTTGGGGAGTTCAGCCCAGCAGAGCCGCGGGCTCCGGCACAGAAACAAGACCCTATTCAGGGGAAGCACTGGAACGACTGCTCCGTGGCCAGGGTGTTCCTTCCCATGAATAAGGGGACAAAAGTCTGGGGCTAATGAGAAGCACGATGTTGGAGTGTTTGTTTTAAAGACAGTGGCTCATTCTGCAGGCTGTGCTCTGGAGGCAAGGGAAATTCTGTCTGGGGTCAGGAGTCTCTCAAAGGAAGGGGCTCCTGTTTGCCCTGAATCTGTAGCTCTTCCCAGAGCAGAGAGTGACGCGGCATGAACCTGCCCTGCAGTCCATGGAAATCACTGGGAGCCTGTCTGCATCACGGAATGTGCTGTAATAGGACAAGCACAGCGCTTGGCTGGAGTGTACGGGAGGATCTATCGGGGACCTTCATGGGGGATGGAAGGAGTGCAGGGCTCGCCCTAAGGCTCTGTTGGAAGGCATTCCTGGCTCAGACCCACTGAGGGAGTGGGGGGATGATCTGTACAGAGCTCTGTAGAAAGCTCCTCAGGGAGCAGATGAGAATAGTCCTGCACATGCTGAGGGGATGGGGGGGCCGGGGGGGGCACAGATAAGAAGTAGTTCTGTAGTTCTTTACTGTAATTGGGGTTTAGACCGCTGTGAATAGCCTGTCAGGGGAATATCTGTCACGGCCTGGAAATGCAAGGGATTGGGTTTGGGTGGTTGTGGAGTTTGGGTTTCATTGCTTTGGGAAAATACCAAGTTTCTTCTATCTTTTTTTGTCCCTTGATGCTCCACCAGACTTTTATTTCATTTTTAGGATAGATGAAAAATAGTGTGCCAGCCAGCACAGCCAGAGGTGACTGACAGGACTGACTTCCAAACCATCCCTTTGGAAGCTGCTCCTGACCCGGGGGCTGGTTCTGTGCAGTCTCCCTGCTCCTCACAGCCACCTCTCCTCCCACCCACGCTAGCGAGGAGGCTCCTGCACGGAGGCTCAGGCAACTGCAAACATTCACTGCAACACCCAAACCAGGGGTTATTTATATTCCAAATCCCATTTTTCAGCACTGTCAAATTTTCCCTTACGGGCAAACGAAAAGACAGTTAAAGGGACTTTTGGTGACATCCACCCTGTTTAATGAAGCTTGGAGTTATGGGCAAGTGACTCGAAGTGCCGTTATTATCTGCATGAGCGGGCGAGGCCGAGGGTCCAGCAGTGTGCACAGAGCTCCCACAAATGTGCACATTGATCATGGCTAATCAGAGCGCCCGGGTCAGGGGGGCTGCAGAGATGGAGAGTGCTGAAAAAGCTGACAAATGAAGCAGCAGAGCTTTGGGTTAATGCGATATTCAAACAGAATGAGCTATTCAGTTTCTTAGGAGCTTGTCACTTTTCTTTTCCTCTGACATTTTGCTGGAGACTGCAATGGGGAGACAGGGGGAGTGTGAGAGTGCGTGAGAGAGCAGTGTCCTAACTAGGGGGGCCAAGAGGAAGTCTCTCAAGTGGTTCTAAAGAGCAGAAGGGAAAGGCACGAGGGAGTGCAGTTTTCCTGTGTCCTCCTCACTTTTGCCAGTGCCTCGCATTCTAATTTTAGAGTAGAGCACTTTTTGGTTGTATTTTTTCAAAAGGAGATCCTGCTTAGGAATCTTTGTAATTTCTGCAGCCAACACTGATCTGTATAAACCTGTTCAGGCTGGAGTGTAGTTAAAGAGGAGATGTTTGGGGTGCTTGTCAGGCCAGAGCTGTGCTCTCCCCAGGGCTAAGTTCAGCACTGTAAGAGGTGAGGAGCTGTGTGGGATGCTGATATGGTTGGTTGGTTGTTTTTTCAGAACCACTGCATTGAAGGCTGCAGGCAAAACATATGTGTCAGAAGCAGCATTATTGCCTTACTTGGGCTTCTCATGACTTTCTGGTTTCTTAATACGAAATGCCTCACCTGAGGGCTTCTAAGTATCTGTTAAAAATTCCCTGTATGTCCAGTGCTTTGCATGCTGGAAGCCTGGCTGGTAGTGCACAAGAATTGTACTTTAAGTGGCATAAATGGTATCTGCCTGCTCCTGTGTGGAACTGTGCAGACCAGACCACAGTCTGGGGGTTTTCTCCTGTCACCCCTGCAGGGCAGCAGGGGGGCTGGAAGGCCCTGCTGTCACCAGAGGGGTGGTTGGGGTATAGTACAGTTGAGGCTGGTGTACTCTAAAGGAAGTAGCACCTCATGCTCCAGGGAACTCTTAGCACGAGCCTGCCTGGTATTAACAGCTGGAGGGATTTATTTGCTCCTCTCTAGGTTAGAGGGACATAATGGTCTAAGGAGTGAGAGAGGTTTGAGGAATGCAGGGTCAGAGCTCCTGGAAGACCTTTGCCGATTCAGTAATCCTGCGGGCACCCAGTGCTGAGCTCAGCTCCGGGGAGGGGACTGCCCCAGGAGATTCTGGGAAGTGCTGCAAAGCTTCCCAGGGAAAGTGCAGCAAAGGACCACGCACCTGTGCTTGTTGACTTGGGCCATCCCTTCTCTGTGCAGCTGTTGATCAGGAAATCATGCTTGAAAAATTAAACAGATTTTGCTTTTTTAGTGAAGTTTCATGCCTCTCAGACAACTTTGATTTCTCATGTTTTACTTCGTTTCTCCCTACTCTGTTTCCCAAGCATTTACTTCTTCTTGGAAAATCTGGAAGTTGTTTGTTTCCTAACTTGCAATTACTTCAGCATTTACAGGGGGCTCTGAAATTGCATCCCAGATGCAAATAACTCGGAGCCCCCCAGCAGGACATTTCAGGGCTCGACCAGGAGAGTGTGTGAGGTTGGCAAGAGGAAAACTGTTATATCAGTGCTGCAGGGAAGAAGGGATTTCTCTTTTCGGGCTGCGCCCTGGAATAGCACAGTGAAGCTGGAATGAGAAGGGCAGAGTGAGAGGACGAGAGGAAGCACATGGCTGTCTGCCTCATACTTTTGGAGTGCATGGCAGTTCAACAGTGGTGAGAGCAGCCTGGTAATGTCACCAGGCTGGACACAGCACAGCTGATACGGAGCTGACAGGAATGTGTAAGAGCAACAATGCATAACATAGCAAAGCCCTGGATTGATTTTCCCCCACACACTGCAAAAAGCACAACAGATGGAAGGAAGACCTTGGGGAGGAAATCATGGAGCTGGGGCTCAGGACATGGGAATTCAACCACTGGGGTGGTACAAGATCAGGGATAAGCAGATGATCTGCCTCTCCTTTGTTTTGTAGATAATTTCAAGGTATTTTTCTTTCTCCTCATCTGTTTTGACTCTCAGTTCTTCATGGCTGGCACAATTTCATATTATCTCCCTTTTAGAGAGGGGCTTTCTTCCAGCATCAACCTGTCCTGAAGTGCAGAAGAACAATACTGACTATTTGTTAATGCCGACAGCAGAATTATTTAATCTTCCCATGCTCTAGCCAGTCCTGCAGTCTGCTGCTGCCTGCCTGTGAGGTACTTGGCAACATTCTTCCACAACAAGCTCTCTCTCCTCATCAAGCTTCTGTCTCAGAGATGCATGTGAAGCATTTCAGTTTTTTCACCCTTTTATCAGATGCCTGACCTGTTCTGAGCAGTGCTCAGCTTATGACCCCTTCCCAATAAACAAGTTTCAAACAAGCTGCCACATCAGATTTTGTGCAGGAACGACTGTGAGACAGCAAGGAGAGCTGATCATGCCAAATAGCGCTCTTTGGGCCAGACCTCGCTCTCCTTCCCTGCGGGAATTAATTTACATTCTTGGAAAAGCACGGCCATCTCACTGAAAAGAAACGATATAATTTCTCCAGCACTGAGAGATCTGCTGTTCTGCGGAGAATGGAGTGTATTTAATTAGGCAAAATATTCCTAGTGAGTTGTCCTGGAATGAACACTGTCCAGGGCACTTGGTTCTGCTGGAGTTATGCGTGATTTCAAATGTGAAGGAAACCCCACAGTCACCTGGGCCACAATGTGGGTTCATTGGTCACAGAGGGTGTCAGAAACTCCCTGACACTCTGCCAGTGCTGTATGCTGGAGTCTCAGAATGAGGCACTGTGCAAGTCTTGCTGGGGAGCTCAGTAGCTTAGGGCTGGATCTTGGTGTTGAAAGGTCTTTGTGTTGAAATTATTTTGGTTTGGGTTTCTTTTTCTTCTCCTTTGTTCCTTTAATCATAATAATCAGTGGAACTGAAATAATGAAGAAAATGGCGAATTTTTTGGGTGAACTCAGTCATTTTGACCAAAACTATTATCATCTTTAGGACACGTGCTGGCAGCTTCAACGAGAGTTGCTGTGGCTCGGTGAGTGAATGACTGGATGACACTCACTGTGTGGGCAATGGGTGCAAATGCAGGTACACAGACAGGGTCCTGTGCCCAGTGTTCCCTCCTCAGCCCCCAGGCTCTGTTTCTAATAACCTCTTTCACTGCTGCTGACTGCACATTGCCCCATTTTCCCTGACAAAGGGGGAGAGCATCCTGAGGCTTTGGGGTACTGTTCTCTGCAAGGGTGGGGTGCCAGAACGAGGCGCCTGGGTGCCAGCTTGGGGCAAGATGTTGTAAATATTGTCCATCAGAATCCCAGTTCCCAGGTGTTTGAACACAGGCACTTGCCTGGAATGTTCTCTACTTGGTGAGCTGGCCACTGTGCGAGTACTTGCATTGCCTTAGCCTGGAAAGGGCAGGAACACTGGGAAGGATTACAGGGAAATATCTCCAGGTGTGTCACAACTGTGCAGCATCACTGTGCAGCTGAGCTCTCTGCACACTCCAGGGACCCATGACAAACAGTGACAAGGCTTCATCCCTCACCTCGACAGCCCAGTCTCCAGGACACCGTTGTTTGCTGATAAATACGGGGTTTCAAACTTCATTTTCTATAGTTCTGTTCCCTCTGTTCCTATGTTTTTGAGAGAGGTGTTCAAACTGGTTTAGCCCTGAGGTGCCATCACAAATGTTGTCAAGCAAATGATATAATTGTTCTTGTGTAGCTGTGGCCTCGATGACACATGGACCTTGTCCACTGGTGACAGTCAGTGCCAATAAACATGGCTTTGCTTTCCTTCTAGCCCCCTTAGATTGGAAAACCTTACAAGATGATTGGTAATAGCTGAACTTGGACCATTCCAAGTCCAAGTTCAGCTGGAACTGGTTCCTTCCTTGAGGAAGTCAGAAGAGTGAAAATGTGATTTTTCAATAAGTACGTTTGGTCCTGGTTTGTCCTGGGTGGAGGCAGCTGTGGACGTTGGAGTACGTCCTCTAACTTCTGAGCAGTACTTTGTAGGACAGCCAGCAAACAAGCAGAGGGAAGGTAGGAGTTGTGTATTATTCTCCTGGAAAAGCAAAGTGAAGAGGGGACCAGCCCGGGCAAATTCACCTTGCTCTAGCGTTCCTATTTTGCCAAATTCCTGTGGGGAAGGTAGTCTGCAACATTCACATAATGCTCGGCACACTCAGGCTCTCAGACACTCCACGGTCACAATAAAATTTTAAACACAACTTGATTTCCTAAATTAGCCATGAGTACTTGGTGGTGGGTGAGCCTGGAACACCTTATGGTGTGTTTGCTGTTGGTAAGAGTAGAATAGGATAAAACGATTCTTTCAAGACTTCATAGGGTTTAAGAAGACTTGGTCTGTAATTTCCCTTCCCTGGACTTGAGAGTTTAAAATGGGGAAAATGCTTCAAACCATCTTGTAGTCGACCTCCTGACTCATAAATATTTTTCCCCTCACTTCAGTGTCATAATTTCTCATTCCCAAGAGAAATAATATTCAGCAGTGAAAGCCAGGGCCAAGCCCTTTGCTAAGAGGTCAGAGGCTGTAAGAGCACCATCCCTTGAAACAGGTTCTGAGGCAGGAGAGCGGCATACAGCAATATTTGCTTGTTTGCTCAGTTTCCTTTTTTTTTTTTTTTAATTTTTTTTTTTTTTTTAAATTTTTGGAGGGGTGTGTGAAATGGCTTTGCACTGGTTTATGCTTCATGTGAAATATTTACTGTTGTCTTATTTGCAGGAATTTTAAAGGCTTGGTCAGAAATATGCTCGCTCTAGTTTGTATGCATACTCTCCAGTAACCCCATTAAACCCCAGCTGCTGTGCAGGAGAGAGTGAGGATGAGTTGGATCCTTTTTCCAAGGATTGTTCTTATATAGATTGCTCTTGTGCCCTCTTTAACTGGTGAGAGTTTAATTACACGGAAGGAAAAGCAAAAAATCTAATACTTTGCTTGGGGATGGAAAAGTCTAAGAATTCTTACGGTTTCCCAGAAATGTTTAGGACCAAATTCTGCTCTCAGCTGATGGAACAGCAGTTTTGGTGTGCAGTTCAGTGGGGCACCAGGGTCTACCCCTCTTTCTCCCCTTTTCTCTGATAATGGTGGAATTTAGCTGGAAACCTGATTTTCAGCTGGCCAAAGGAAGTAAACTCCTCCATGCTTTTGATTGTACAGCTTGTGACTGTTCAAATCCACGGACTTCAAGATTCTAATCATTTTTTCAAAGCCGTTTTGAATAACTATTTAATTCTAGCATTAAAGAATGATATTGTTGGCCAAGTGAAATATTAGTTCATGTAAGATTGACAACTTCATCTTTGGGGTTTTTTTGTTTGGTTTGGGTTTTTTTTGGTTTTGGTTGTTGTTTTTTTTTTTATATTTGGACAGGATTAGGCAGTGGGAATTGGAGTGTCTGGAATGCACAGTTGAAACTATATCAGATGGCATTAGAAGTCAAGCCTCAATCCTAATTCAGATGATTTTAATAAAGGGAATTCATGCTGACACTTTTGTCCTTTCAGAAAATCCTGGATAACTTTTAAGGTGAAAAAACAATCTCCTGATAAAATTTAAGGCCGCTTCATTGCAGTGACCCCAAAAGAAACTTAATTACATATTTAGGATATGCCAATTATGTAAATTCAGCCTTGGTGGTCAGCCTGCAGGATGGGATAAGGCTCAGAGAAATGCCTCTGCCGAGAGGGCTGCTGTGCTTTGAGACTTGGGTGTTCTTGCACAGCCTGGGATTGATGTTCCCGGTGCTGCTCTTTTCCCCCAGATAGTCACCAGGGAGTCACTTGGGCTTTTTAAAGAGAAAGCACTTGGGAGCACCAAAAAGCCAAGATGACAAACAGTGTGTTTGAGGTAATGGGCCCTAAATTACAAAGGTGAAACCGGAGATGAACATTTCAGGTTAGGGGTTCAGAAGAAAAGGTGGTTGGTGGAGCTGATGACATCCCTCACATAAACCTCCTGCACAGCACGCAGTGCTCCCGTGTCCATCCCTTCCCTTGACTCCGTTGGTCTCGGCATGCCCGCTCCTGTCTGCATTTTCCATCAGCCGTGGCGCTCCTGCTGCTCCCAGAGCGACAGCCTGCTTCGGGGCCCTGCAGTCAGTCAGACAGCTTGGCTCGGGCCGTGGCGCCGGCACAGCCAGGCATGCCCTGACCTCCATCATCTATCTGCTCCTCTCACAAGTTTTGGATCTGCACTAGCTTCTGAGAGTGTTCTGCTCCAGAGCCCCCGTGCCAATCCAGCAGCTCCAGGCACAGCAGCGGTGCCGTGGGCCCATTGTGACGTGCTGGCACCTGGTGCACGTGGGCCCAGGGCTCGCACTTGGCACCCCCTGCCACCCGGCACAGCTCATCTGAGGGCCGTGTGCCCCTGCGCCATTCTGGGAAATGTCTCTGTCTGCTGGAATTGCACACTGTTGTCGGCCTGGCGTGAGTGCACCAGCCTTTGGGAGGGGACCTCTGCTGTGGAAGCAGTTTGTGTGTTCATCATGATCTTAAGTTGAGATGGGACATTCAGATTAGGAGTTTAAAAATACTTTTTTCACTGTTTGGGTGCTCAGGCACTGGAATAGGTTGCCCAGGGAGGTGGTGCACTCACCATCCCTGGAAGTGTTCAAGAAGCATCTGGATCTGCTGGCCCTGGGCAATGTGGTTTAGTAGTTTAGGGGTCACAGTGGCAGTGCTGGGTTGATGGTTGGACTGGGTGACCTTACAGGTCTCTTCCAGCCTTGGTGATTCTGGGATTTTGTGACTGTTATCTCTTGCTTAGTCCTTTTCCTGATCCCTTTTGGGAGGGCTGTCCTGGCCAAGGCCAGTGCAGAACCTCACAGGGGTGGAGGCTCTGGTGGCGTGGACAGTGCGAGGCAACAGCGCCGTGCCCGCGGGGCAGGCGTGTGTCCCACCCAGCCTGTCACCAGCGGCCTGTCCTCAAGCACTGGGCCAGAGGCTGGTTCAGCTCCTGCAGCAGAAACCTATCCTGGATCCTGATATTCCTTACTTGAATTTTTTTTTCAGGTTTACAGCACTGACAGGTTAACTTTACAAATACTTTGCACACTTCTTTTTATAAGCAGCGTGCAGAGGTATGTTTCAATCACTTGAAATGCTGTTTGTGAAAACAAAAATGCCCCTTCCCCATGGTTCTGCTCTCTTATATTAATGGAATTTTAAGATTGGCAAGTATTGAGAATTTCCTCAGTTTTAAAATTCATCATCTGAAGCCAAAAGAATATTGGATAAATACGTAGTAGTTTCTTGCTGACTCCCTTCTACTTGATGTGTAATGTCTTGCTATTTAATTACGTTTGTGAATCCAGGCCACAGAGCTTCAAGGCATCCTTAGGCTTCCCTTGTGTCAGTCTTTGTACTGCCTTCACTTGGTTTATTGATCTGAATTAATCTGTCGGGCGCTGGTTTGTTTGTAGTCTCAGATATTAGTATGAAGAGAACGCTGGGGATTTTATCCCGACATTTTGTGCCCCGGCGCTCGGCGCCCTTAGCGCCAGGAGTGACCAGCAGGGGGCGCCGTCCCTCACTCGTGACTGGGGGCGCTCACGCGCCCTCACGTGGCCATGAGTGCCCTCACGTGGCATCACGCGCCCTCACGTGGCCATCACGCGCCCTCACGTGGGTTCGAAGCGAGGCGCGTGCGCTGCCCTCAGGGCGCGGCGGGAAGCGGTGGTCTCGCGCATCCCCTCAGCCGCCTCAGCCGCCTCAGCCGCCTCAGCCCCCTCAGCCCCGGGACTCCGACTGGATTTTGTCGGTAAGAAGGCTTTATTTGCTCGGGCGGGGATTGTTCCCCGGCACTTCGGGCTGCCGAGGGGTGCCTGGCCTGCGGGTGCCCTCGGGATGGGAGTGCGGGTCGCAGTTCCTTAAGCCCAAGTGATGGTCGTGTACCCTCCCTTCTGCTCCCAATCTCAGGGTTTGACAAAAACAGGTTTTCTGCTGTGTCGGGAAGCAGGTAGGTTTGGATCCAAAGGGTGGCACAAGGGTTGCTGGGTCTGTCCCAGGCTGGAAGCCTGTCTCCCTGTCTGGCTGGGAAAAAGGGGATTTATGTCCCATGGAGTCACTTGCAGAGCAGGTGACTTTTGCCCAGTGTTGTGCTAAGAAATTTAAGTCTCAGTTTCCAGAGTAGTACGTTTTTGGTTTGTATTTGCCTGTTGTGCTTTCAGGTCGGTGATGTTTGTGCTAAGGAGGTTTTGTTCATACGTGCTCTTCAGATATTTCTGTCTCACTGATTATTTTTTTTGTTATTATTTGTTCAGTTTATCAGTATTATTTTTACACGTGTAAGAGTGCTGGGGAAGGGTTTTCTGCCCTTCGTTCTATTTCAGTGTTACTGTTTGTTAAGACAATAGTAACTCAGTGATAGTAATTTGGAGCAAGTATGTGTAGTAGCGTATTTATCCTACATTAAGTCTACCAGGTTTGCAACTATCTACACCAGTTGTCTGTGAAACCTGTTGTGCAGTGCTTTCTGAAGGAAAGAAGTAGTTCATGTGTCTTTAGTTCGTGGATATACAAATTATTTGGGCTCTTGGGTTTTTTTCGTTGCGTTGTTTTTTTGTTTTGTTTTTTTGTTGTTTTGTTTCGTTTTTGGTTTTTTTTGGTTGTGTGTGTTTTGTTTTTTGGGTTTTTTTAATGTAGCTTTATCCTTTCATTGTGGTTACTTAGTTGGCAGATGGTTTAATGCATTAAGTGGAGGTCGGGTAGCAGAGTGCGTGTGGAGGGCACTGTTAGAGCTTCTCTTCCAGGCAGTGTTTTGTTTCCCGCATTAGCCGCGGGTGTGCGTGCCCCAGCCCCGTGCCTTTGGTGGCGATGTTGGAGGTGAGCACAGCAAGGCTGCAGGGGGTGAGAGCTCCCCCAGCTGTGCTGAGCTCACATAATAGCCATTACATGAAGGAATGCACCTGTGAGAGCCATCTATCCCAGGCCATTTACAGGTGTCCCTGCTTGTTTTAGCGTGTGTAATGTATTCTAACCCGATACGAATGCAGAGGTTAAAAACCAGCTCTTAACTGATAATGACATGTGTTTTATCTGTGCTTCAACTTGGTTTCAAGGAGGATCAATAGCTTTAAAAATGTGAGGGTTCACTTAAAAAAAAACCCCAAACCCAACAACAGAAGAAAACCATCATAAAAAAACCAAAACAAACAAAAACAAAACAAAACACCACAAAAAACCCCACAAACAACAGAACTTAACTTTACCCTGAAAGTACAGCATCTGGTTCTAGGTGTTTGTAGTCTCCAAGGATAATACTTTGGGCACTCTCAGGTATTTAAAAGGAATTGGTTTCTGGCTGACACCAAGAGGAGCAAATGTTTGGGGTTTGTCGATTTTGTTTTAACTTTTGGTTAGTTTGTGATTTGTTTCTGGTTTGTGTGATGTGGTACAACAGAAAAAAAAGAAATTGAAGCCCTGGGAGCACTGGGCTTTTGGGTCATCCTGAGTAAATGGAGCCCCTGGATGTTATAAGGTGTGTAGCAGGTTCTTCTGCTAAAGACTGAGAAACAGTTGCAGCTGCTCATCAAAGAGCAGGCTTTCAGCTGGGGTGGTTCTTTTCCTGTCTCAGTCTTTCCGCATAAGGAATGTTTGGGGTCCGGTAAGAGTCACCTTACCGGGAAAGGGCTGCAGCACTCGTTCTTTACGGGCAGGGAAGCAGAGGCCTGGGGAGACAGACGGCAGCATGTTTTGATACTGAGCTTTGGAGCAAGGAAATAATTACGACTTTATCAGCTAAGTGTCAGTCATTCTGTCTCTCGCTGTTTTGACATGTTCAATTCTAGTGATTGGTGGTAAAAGAGATGAGAGTGTTAGAGAGGTTTGAAGGGAAAATTTTAATGGATGGAAGCAAGGGGAGAAAAAAAGCCTGTCGAAGACAATTTCTGGCAGGCAGTTGGGTTCCTGGTGCAGACAGATTGGCTGATGTTGATTGTTGACAGCTTCTGCAGCTTGCTAATTACAACTGTAAAAAATTCAGGTGAATGACAGGAACTTGAAATGTTAATTCTGCTTTTATTATTTTGCAGCTGCAACTGTTAGTTGGCTCTTGCTGTAATTGATGGACACTGCCAGTTGCTTAGACAGATGGGAATTAATACTGGTGTTCCCATTAGAACACGCCATCACGGTCACGTTGGCTTTTGTCTCCTGCACTGGGTTGATGTGTGCAAGCAAGTGCATGTGGAAGGAGCAAGCGTGGCTCCTGCCTTCCAGGGTATTGGAGCCATCTCTGCAGCACAGAGCAGATGAGCTGCTTGCCAGGTTAGTACATGCAAGAGCAGGCCCTGTATTTACCCTTTACTTCTGGAAAAGGTTACATGTTGATAAATACTGCCATAATAACGTGGGAGTCTTAAGACTTGTGTTAAGTTGTTCTGATTGTTCCTCATCAGAAATGCAGCTGTCATCTTGGCTGGTGCCTCTGAGTTGTAGTCACCTGCACACCATGTGAATTGGGAACTATAATACTGGTTGAAAGGAAAATGCTAGAGGTAGGGTAAGTAAAGCAGTTAATAATGTCAAAGAGTAAAGGAAAGTAGCAGCAGGTCAGGGTTTTTCCGAAACAGAGGTGTAATCTTCTAGGTGGAAGAAACAATTAAGAGAGTTGTAGTTGTTTGACTGACCTGCAAGTGGGCCTGCTTTCCATATGGGTAAAATCCTGGTCTCTGAGTCTGGGTTTGCTTCAGCCTTGCCAGGTTGGATTGCTGAGGAGAGAAGTGGCTCTGTTTGTCCCTCTGAGGACTTCTTCCTTTGCAGAGGTTCAGTCTGTGGGAGTGATGCCAGTCAGCACGTGCAAAGAGCCCTTCATGTGGGGAGGGAGCTTGCAGATGTGTCAGTCCATGTGAACTGAACAAGGTTTCAGTTTGCTGAAACCTTGGCTGGTTTTTGACCAGCAAGGTAAGTTCATAAATTCCAAGCCCTCGGAAGCTTGATTTTTGTTTTTGTTTTTTTTTTTCCCTTTAGCAGTTTGCAGAACACATGGCTTTGCGATGGTGAGGAAAATGCTTCTTTCCTGGATGCTGAGAGATTGCAGGGAGTGGGACTCTAATCCCCGGAGGCGTTTGCGGGCTGTAGTTACAGGTAGGCTGACTGAACACACAGCAGCTCAGCTGGAGGTGCCGGTCCCTGCGTGCTGGTTTGTTGGTTCCACACAGGGCAGGTCATGTACACGTGGTGCCCTCTCCTCCTCCCAGATCTCCTGCCATCAAATCCACTCCTGATGCTCAGACCCAGCAGGTCTGGCTGCTCGCTCAGCCTCGGGGCTGAGGTGTGAGCAGTCATGGGAAGCCCGCGCTGAAAGCAGCCGCAGAGCTGCGGCGTGCGTGGCCGTGCGCTTGCACGCAGCACAGGAGATGTTTGACACTCAAGGTGGGAGTGTGTTGCCCACTGCTATGCCAATTACTGGATATTAATGGCAGGATAGCATGCATATGCCTAAACTGGGAAGCAGAAGGTTAATAGACGAACAGCACCAGAAGATCCCATTTATCAGTTTCTATTTATCTCTCCTTGGGAGGTGGCAGGTTTACAGTAAATACCTTCTGTCCTCCTAATTTCCTAATGATGGGGATAATGATGGAGAATGGTGAAGTCATTAACTGGGACAGCCTCTGTGCATCACTCTGTCAACCACATCTCTCCAAGACCTGCAATGAAAAGTGATAGGCCCCAGCTGTTCACCAGATTCTGTTCCCTTCCCCCTTCCCCACGTTCAGCCCCCATTGCAGGCTTAGCAATTAAAGAACAAGGGGAAAAAATGAGACCCAAAACCTGAAAGACAAAAGCTAGTCCCTTTCTCTGCCATGGCAATGATAGCCTAGTCTGCCCTGCACTTGAGTGTGGGTTGGGCCCCATTCCAATGCTCCCAGTTAAATGCAGTGGTATCCCCGGTCCCTATGGTGTCACTTGGGCCAGGTGTACAGTCCTGGAGAGAGGAATATGAGCTGGCATGAGTGGAAGCTGGAAGAAGATTGTGCTTCTGGAGCAGTGGCACTGGGTTTCCTTGGTCCTGCCTACCATTCTTGCCTTCTGTGGAAGAACCTGTTCAATGCCTGTAAAAACGGCAGCAGCTCTCTGTGTCTGACTCTGTGTGCTGGGCCACTGATAGATTTTGGGGCTTACCAATGGTCATGTGGAACTGTGGGGAGTACAGGGGGTGGGCTCTACTTCTACATCCCACTGCTGGAAGTTCACAGGACAGGAAAGTGTTCCTGAAAGATGATCCGAAGTTCAAATGAAGATGCACGTAAGTTAATTATTGCTTTGAAAAGATTGTCTTTTTTTGCCACAGTAATGTTTCTATGTAGGTGACTCTTGATGTTTTTTTATGTTTGTTTCACGTTTGGACCGTGGTTGGGAGTTGATGACTGTTTTCAGAGATTTAAGAGTGGTTTGCCATTTACAGCAGCCACGTGTTCATCCAGTGGGGGCCTGTGATTATAGCCGGCCCTATTTTGAGCAGGCTGTGCCCTGGAGTACCATGTAGCAGAGCCACCCAGCTATCCTGCAGGTGGTGCCTTTTGATCCAGTCTTGCCTTCTGCCTGGGTGCATTCTGAAAAGAGAGGTCTGCCTGAAATGAGGTTTTCCTGTGCATCCACTATGTGCTGGGCTCGTAAAAGAACTCTTGAGCTGTGGGAGCTTTGCGTTAGAAGGGTTCATTAACTTTCAAATGTTTCAATTGAGAAATTTTGGAGCTCTCAGCGTTAGACCAGGGTGGCCGACTCAGCCAAGAGTGTCCCTTGGCAGTCAGGTACAGATGTGATTGCTAGTCAGAGCACACTAAGAAACCTAATAGTGTCCCAGCAAGTGTCATACTTGAGCTGGAAAAGATTAAACCACATACCCCGGAGGGGCTGTAAATAATTTTTATTGGGCTTTAAGAACAAGGGAGACAAGAGGAGCCTTTACCTTGTAGCTTGCTAGGAATTGTGCCTCCAGGGTTGCGGAGTGTGTGCAGTGGTGAAAGAAAGGATTCTGGGATTCTTAATCTGAGCAAGTTCTTAACTGTGTTCTGAAGTGCCTCAGGCCATGGTGGTACAAACGGATGTTTTTCTTACTGATTTCTCTGCTGTCTGAGCACAGAGACATGAGAAATGAAAGGTAATGGAAGACTTTCCTGTTTGGGAGATGTGATGTTAGCTAGTTAGCACATGAGACAAATGGAGTGTAAAGTGTTCCCTAAACATCTCCTGCTCCTTTGTTATCAAATTCTAGATGCTTTTCTTGGCTGTTCAAACCTACCAAGTTCGTTTTGTTTGTGTTGTGTTGTTTTTTAACTCTTGCTGATCTAATAGCTGTATGCTGGGGAGTCTTCTCCCAAGGAAGTGGAGTTGAGTTCAACACCTGTGGGTATTACCTGGCTAATGACTTTGTCCCTTTGGTCACAAATTTTGATGCCGGGAAAAGGAGAGTTTGATTTCACGTGTGACGGTTCAGGACCCGCTGTTTAACCTTGTTAGCTTGGCAAAGACTTAGGGGCTGATGTTTGACCCTGTGTCTGTCCTCCAGCTTTGTTTTAGACATGTGAGGAGGTGCCAGTTCACTGGATTTCAGCCACCGTCTAGGATGAGCTGCCGGGGCTCCTTGATGGTTTTGCAATGTTGTGACCCTTGCTAGCTTGTTTTCTTGGCAGCTGGCCTTGTCTGGGTTCTCCCGAAGACAGGTTTGCCCTGTGTTCCCAGGGAGGCCAAGCCTTGTGGATTGCAACCCTCCTGTGTTGCCATGGTTCCCATAGGAGCTCCTAGCCTAGCCAAAGGTTACAATCTTCTTGGTTGTTAATGTCTTAACTTGCTCTAGTCTATCTATTGCAAGCCCAGTGGTCCAAGGATGAACTCTGTGCTTTTGTTTCTGTGGCCAGCCTGTCTTATTTTGACAGCTCAAGCTTGACACAAACCAGGCTAAATAGAACATGTAGTATTACACAGCTGTTGGCTTATAAATAAGGAAAATCATATTAATTCTTCTATAGGCAATCTGTGTGGTAATTTCAGGAAAGCACGAGGTGGCTGTCCTCATTGGGAAGAAAGAGCTGATAGATCTTTTAACATACATTAATTGTAGGGAGGACTTAAGAGCCTGGCAAGGAGGAAGGTTTTACTTCCCTGAGTAATGTTTGATGGAGAAAATAAAGGCAGAACCAGTTGCCTATCACTATAGAAATTTGTTTGGGTAGGACAATATCTAGAGCACCAAATCCTGAGGAGGACGGATGCTGTTACAGATATTGCTGGTCAAGTGAAAGAAATGTCACTGGAGCATTGTAATAGCTATCTGAAATAATTTTTTCAATTATGTGTAACATACAGCAGTCGATGACTTAAAAAATTATCCTATCTGACAGGACAGAGGCAGCAAAAATGTTAGATTTACGACCATTTCTAAAGGTGCAGGATGTACATGCTAACCCTCTGGCTACCAATGGTTGAAAGGAAGCAGGACTGGCTGTTGGCAGTGAGCATTTAGCTTTTTACAGCTTGCCTGACTACATCTGGTTCGGGCTGCTGCACACAGCCACAGCTTCCAGAGGGAAGCATAGCACTGCTTATGCAGGACATTATGTCTGCAGGACATTGTGGATAAACCTAATGTTTTACATGGATTTCTGTGGACTCTGGTGTCCAGAACAATGGTGTAAAAGGAAGCTGTTAATGGTGTTTTCCTTCAATAGCTAAACTGTTCCTGCCTCTGCTGGACGAGGTACTGAAGTTTGGATTCAATAGGAGGCACGTGTTCAAGTGGCAGTGCTTATTGGGGCTGCTCTGTACTGCTCCAAGTATGGGAGAATTCATTGGCATCTGTGGAGAAATGTGAAACAAAGGCAGGGAGCTGTTAAATAAGGTGATGATGACTGTTTCAAGGAGAGACAGCTGGGTATCCAGTGTATCCCACTGCCTCAGCTCAAAAGCAACGTCCAGTGCTGCATTTGCTGTGGCCCTAGGGTGGTTAAAGGAATTGCAGGAGCTATAGATAGTCCCAACTGGCCATCCACCACTTCAGTCTTCCAGGCGAGTTGTGATTTTCTTGGTATGAAGGAAGCTCCCACTCGCTGGTCTCAGAACCTGCACAGTATGAATCTGCCCCTGCTGCCCTTGATACTGACTCCTGAAAGTCCTATGGTAAAGAGCTGTTAACCTCTGGTAAAGAGCTGAGCTTTCACCAAGTTGTATTTCATTGGTCATTTTTACCTTTGATATGATACGGTCCTTACTCTGCATACGTCTTTCCCCTTTCCGTCTTTGCTCCTGCTAGCAGAGGACACCTTTGCAGTTCTGTCCTGCTCCCATTTTTCAGATAAACCATCCATGATACAGCTCCAAGCTCAGTGGAGTGTGCATGTGGCATTTTTGGTGTAACTACTGTCAGAAATGGGCAGCAGTGTGGTGCAGAGCTCTGCCTGTCTGTTCCCAGGGCGCTCACTCAGTAATGGAGTGTGTGCTCACAAACTCTTATCAGCTGCTGTTGGCTTGGCTTGCCTACACAGGCTAAATGTAAGGCCCCTAGTGAACGTTTCTGTCACTTTTGCTGTTCTGGCCACTTTGCTTAATCAAAGAGGTGGAAGGAAAGCTCTCATTAGAGAGGCTTCCTCAGTTATACGGAAGCCTCTGCTTGGCTAATTGAGGCTTTAGAGAGCTCGTGCTTCTGGTTGGGGTTGGTCTGCTTGATGTGATCTGGGCCTGAGGCAGAATGAAGTGAGCAGACTTAAAATTATGTCTGAGCAAACATGATGACTGGAGATGAACAGGGTTGTGTTCTGTAAGGCTGTTGCTCAGAGACCTACAGAGTTTCTTGCTGAAGCAGTAAAGTGCTGGAACGTGCTGTGTTTGGAGAGGTGGTTGGGAATGTGTCGGTGAAAGTGGGAGTTTGCAGAGGGGGTGAATTGATTGCGTTCTGCTTGCACGTTCAGTGGTTGGAGCCCAGACCCTTTCTATCACGTTCTGGAGGAAATGAGAGTGCAAGGCAAGCTGGGCTGCAGAGCCTGCAGTCTGAATGGAGGAAGCAGGTAAATGCCAGGGAAAAAGGTGTAAGGGGTAGAGGAGCAGGTCTAAGGACTCTAGGTAGTAATGTATCTGCAGTGCTTGAGGCTCTTATGCTTCTGGAGCAGTGTAGACTAGTCCATTCCGTGTGTTTTACAGACCCTGTATTTTATTCAATTTTTTTGTGTAGTACATTAATTAATCCTCAGAGTTGCCACCTGAGAAGGTGTGAACAAGGGAAATTATTCCAAGGGACTTGTTTTAAAGTTACATCAGTACAACTTAGGCCTTAGTAGTTGGTGTCCTAGAGAAGAAGTGTGATGGAGGAGCTGAAAAAGAGCACTGCGTCTTTCAGGATATGGGAATTCTTCCTCTGTGGTCAGTGACTTGAGTAAATCACACCTGAGCAGGGTTCCTCTGTTGTTGGCCAAAGGCAGTGGTCTTAATGCCATGCAAAATGTGGAGTTGCCAGGCTTGCTTTGGAGGGCCCTGGCTTGTAGGTAGATATGCACTGGATGTGCTGGTGAAGGAGTGGAAGAACAGGAGGCTCAAGGTCATGTGTTCAGCTGCTGGTGCTGAAAGCCAGTCTCTATCCCAGGCAGAGTATCTGAGTAGAGGTTTCAAGCTGTTCAGTTGCCTCCTGCAGCTTTTGGAGAATTGTGTTGCAGAGGATTAAGCTGTACTTCAAAGAGTTGGAGTGAGCAGTTGCTGCTGGTTGGGAAGCATTGATCCTGCTGACTGGGCAGGGTCATGTGGCAGGGTCCTCCTTTCCTATGGGAAAGAAAAGGGACCAGCTACCAAGTGCCTAGAATTAATGATTAAGCTGCCCTGAGAAAGGATGCAACTAGTGCAGGTCAGTTACTGAGCAGGGTAAAGATGGAATCTGTTTCCAGGGAGATGGAGGGAAGGAGAAAGGGGAAGGGTCACTGGGGGGGGGTCCATTGGATGTTTACATCATTCTCATGCAGCATTCCTTGTTGGGCAAGCCTGGTCGGATGTGTCTCAGTAGATCTGGCCCATCAGGAGTCAGTACAGAGACCAAGGAACAGATGGGGAAAGGAGGCAGGATATAAGGGAATGTACATGATGTCACCCAAGGGACATGTTAACTGAGTTTGTTTGTTACCAGCTTGATGGTGTGTTAGTGCTTGGCCTTGCAGTGAGGATTTGGCCATTCCCTCCTCCTCCTCGTTTCTTCTGCTGTTTGCTCTTTATCTTCTTGCAGAGCAATAAGGATGCTGAAACCTGGAGAATTCCAAGGGGAGTTGAACTCAAGATACAGCATTGCTCTGTGAAGAGACATGGAGGAAGTTGAGAGAGTAGAAATGAGATTTGTGAGGAGCTGAGATGATTGTAAGACAGCACAGTTGGGAACAGTGCTGGGTAGTTAGTTGCCTTGCTTGTGTTGTGTCAGAATCTTCCCACACCACAGTGGGTTCCAAATGTGTGACAGAACTGTGCCTGTGACTGAAGGATTCTCTGTCATACATCTGCCGTCTGTCTCCCACATATGGAGGCGACAGGGACCTTTGTTTTAGTGGCAGATCCTTGGGCGAGCTGTATGCACTGATCTGAACAGATGACTTCGTGGGCTGGAGATGAGGGTGTGGCTGGGCAGCGAGGCAGCCAGGAGGGCTCTGGGGAGGAGTGCAGATTTGCAGGCAGATCTGACTTGGCTGAGTGATGGCTTGTCAGGCAGGGGTGAAGTCTGGATGAGTGCCTGGAATTGATACCTATGGAGAGCTGTTAAACACAGAAGAGCCTCCTGTGCTCAGGTAGTCCCAGAGCCACATGTTATTAGGGACCGGGCATTTGTCCTGAACAAGTGTCGCCATAGGCCTGCATTATTCTGTGTCCCTTGCCAGGGTGTATGCTGCTGGCCTCTGTCAGAGTGTGCTGGGCTGGATGATTCGTTGGTGTGAGCTATAGTGGAGTTCTTCTGAAAGAAGTTGCTGCAGAAATGATGTAAAACAAAGGGAGCTTAGACTTCTTAAGAGTACATTGATGAATTCTTACTGACTTAGCTAATTTTTTCTGTCTCACTGGCTGTTGAAAGCAAGCAGAGGAAGCTCTCTGGTCTTTGGGCTTTAGAGAAGAGTGGCAAATGACTTTTCCCCTGACTTTGAAGGATCCTGGGCCCATGGCAGTGGTAAATCAAGGTGGCCTCTGCAAGGCAGAGCAGAATAGTGGACAACTCTGGAAGTATGCAGAAGCTCATAAATATATCGGAGCTAGTTGTGAATGAAATGTGTCATGTTTTGATTCCCTAAACAGCTCTGAAAGGCTTGATTCAAGACTTTGTTCTTACATTGTAGTTATGGCTTTGTCCCCAGCTTTGCAGTGGTATTTCACTGCTCACCTTTCTGATAAGAGCTGTCTTTTCCTTAGAATAAGTGATCTGTAGCCCCATGAGCCCCAGAGGACTAGGTGTAGCCAGTTCTGTCTCTGGAGTCCTGCTGTGTCATACATACGAAGTGCTCTTGGTGGATTATGTGGGTGTACTGCCTGCAGCTTTGTTTATTCGTTGTTACCCAAACACTTGTTCAGAGCCCGGCAACCTCCAAGGAGCAGGCTGCAGTAATCACAGGTCTGGGAAGATGGGGAAGTCATGGGCAGTTTTTGGGTGGAGCTGTCATTGTTAGTTGTCATTGCTTCTCTAATGTCTAAGTGAGACTTTTGTACCTAGATGTGGGAATCCTAACTGTCCTTTGTGGAACCTTGTGTGCACCCTGCCCCTGTGGGGCTGTCAAACCAGCAAAAGGGTGTATGATGGTTTTGTGTCTTGCAGCCAACAGGAAGGAAAATAGTGTCTTAAATGACAGCCATTAAATCCAGTAAGGAGACAATTTATCATGGATGTGGAGTCATATTTCCTGTCATCTGGGACTGTGAAAAGGTGCTCGTGATAATGCCTGCTTAAAATATGTTTCACGTTCCTAAGGACATTTGGGATTTTTTTCCCCCAGCTGAAGATCTCTGTGTTGCAAAAGTATGCTGGGATTTAATATACCAAGAGCAGTCAGCTAATCCTAAAAGTTGGCTCTGACATTTGAGTGTATGCCTATGTAAGTAACTATATATATGTATATACTGAAAGTGAGGGTGTTTAGTAGATTATGGACAACTTCAAGAGCAAACTGACCAAGGGTGTGTAGAAGTTACAAAGTGGGGAAAATAATGAAATGGAAAAAAACCTGGTTGCTTCAAGAATCATCTTCTGAGCTGAGATTGTTTTCCTATGGATATTCACTGAGCTGCAGTATGTATAGTGGGTTTGGAAGGAGGTGAATTCTCCATCCAAGCTAGAAGAGAGAAGGTTTAGTACAAGACGCGCGTAGGAAAGGAAGAGGCCCAAAATACTCAGCATAGGAGTTAAAATTCTTATTCGTATACACATCTGGAGTTACTTTTTTGTGGGAGAGTATTCAACCCTTATATATCTGGAAGTTAGTTAGATTGGGAGGAAAAGGTGAGGGTCAGAACTCTTGAGCTGTATCTGAACATGCCCAAGCCGAAGCATGTATTGGCCTCTGTACATGCCACAGATGCAGCGTGACCTGGAGGATCTGACCTGGCCCATCCTTCGATTTCCCACCTGCTCTGTGGTGAGGTAAAGCAGCAGTGCTGGAGAAGAGTCCGTGTATTGGTCAGGAGTTTCTAACTCCCCACAACTGCCTTAGGAGCTCTCTGGAGCTGAGTTTGCATCATTGTAAATTAAGCTCCTGCTGAGGTCAGAGGGCAGGAGCTAATCTGTAAATGGCTATTCCTTGAACTCTCGTTATGCATTGGATCTTTGAGATCAGCTCTAACAAGCGTAATGCAAACTGGATTAGTTTGTTGTATGCCATTGGGAAATTAAATGTGTCTTCCAAGTTCTTGTCACTTAAAATTTGCTGTGACATTTACTGTGTTTGACAAAATGCAGGAAAAAGAGGTTCCAATTAACCAGGACATGAAATGGTGTGGATGGCACAGTTTATTTTGGAGGCACGATACTCCAAAAGGTCAGTCTCTCAGTCAGCTGACCTCAGTCTTTGTAGCGTAGGCTGTGGCTAATGAGCGCTCAGTCGGTAATGGGAGCTTTATGGAGGGCAAATCCAGATAATGGATGTTTGTGGGCAAACTGGCTCTTTCTGATAGGTGGGGGTGGGGGGGTGGATGTGCAAACTCTAACAGAGAAAAAGGGACTGCATGCAATGTTTAAGAGCCAGGAATGTCACCACAGTCAGTACCCTCACACCTGAGGGGAAATTGTTGCTGTCTTAGTGCTTCTGCGTGGGCTTGTGAACTGCACAGAGCCATGTGTAACATGGTGGTGGTGGTTACAAGCTGGAGCAGAGTAGTAGCTCCTTGGGTGTTGTAAGTGGAAATGTATCACTGCATCCACACAGGGCAGTCAGTGCTGACAAACGCCTGGAGGGAAAGTGGCCAAGTCTCCTGATAGGCTCTTTCTTCAGCTGCTTTAAGTGTTGGTATCTATCAGTTGCAAGTAACTCATTACTTGCACCAAAGTTCATGGCAGCTGCTGGCCTTTTATGTGAGCTGTCTCTAGTGTCAGCACTGGGCTGTAGTATTTCAGCCTGAAAAAATTTACAGTTTTAAAATTAGACAGTTGGGCAGAGTTGCTATAGATTATGTTGTGTTTATACCATATTGACCCCCAGGAAACTGTTAAACTGGCCAGTTTAACTGACCTTCCCTTTCTGCTCAAAGCTTTGGGTGTTTGGGTAAAAAATATGTCATTTTTCTGTGTCCCAGAAAAACCATGTTTTACCCGAAGTTTTTAGGTGCACTGCAGCTCAGAGTTTTTTCTTCTGTTTTTAAGCAAAGCCTGGTAGGGCAGTTCCGGTTGGCAAGTGGCAACTCTTGGAGGTGGTCAGCCTTAATGCAGCCCACAGATCTGAACACCCCTGGTGCTGGCTGAGTGCTTGGAAATGCCCATTTGAAAGAAATGGGAAATAAAATTCAGTATGCTGCTGGCATCTCTCTGAACTTTACTAAAGGATGAACACATTCTTTGCTAGATAGTCCTGCTTCTTAATACTGTGTTTGTTTTCTTTCATTGGACTCGATTCCCTGTATCCACTGTTTCAGAGGGGTGTCCAGCAAGTACCTGTGCTGTGAGCAAGGCATCCTCTAGGCAACCTCCCAGATTTACCTCGTCTGCTTTCCACTGGGCTCTGTTCAGTTCAGTGGGAGTGGGATTCCAACTTCCACTGGAGTTGGGAGCGGGGAGGTAACAGTGCAAGTAAGAGGGCTGGGAGAAACCTTTGGCTGTTGTAAGTTGGTGGAAGTAGGATCACATGCCAGAGCAAGATCAAGATAGTTGCCTTGAATTTCTGGGAGGAGGTAAAAAGAAGAACTTGGAATGGTGGAGCGTGATATTGTCAGGCTTTTGGCTGAGGCAGCCTTCGTGAGGCACAGTGTGAAAGAAATAATTTCTCAAATTAAATAGAGCTCCCTGCATAACTGAAGTCATAGCAACCAAATGACCTCACTGCAACTTTACTCCCCCCCTCCTTGTAGTTGTTTCTTTAATTTTGTACAATATGTTATTCTTGTTGTTTGGAATCATGGGGAGGAGGGAGAGAGGGAAAACCAACCTGTGTAAAAATTAGCTTTGAGTTATTCCATCTGTGGACTCTTAATTTTGTCATGAAAACAGAGAAGCCTGGCAGGAAGCAAGCTTGTGACTGGCTCCATGTATCCTCTTGTCTGGAGCTGGGTAAGAAGTGTGGCATTTAGAATGAAAGCAAAAGCTTCATTTCTGGAACTCTGAGTGTTTGCCCAATTCTTTGACCATCTGTTTTTGTTGACAACCACCTCTTTGTGTTGTGCCAAAGTTATTTTGGCTTTTATAATTTGTAGATGCGTGTGTGTGTGTGTGTATGGTGGAGTGGTTGTGTGTGTCTGTGTGTGGATCATTAGGGTGCTGCTGACTGGGTCAGACTGGGGGAAGTGGGATGTGTAAAAATAGGTATTTTGTGAGGATTGAATTACCAGGAGAAATACAGTGAGTAATCCTGGCTTCTCTCAGAGACACTTGAGTCCTATCTGTGTTACCCTGTCAAAAGCTGCCAGCTTCTAGTGGCTGTCCTTAAGTAACTTTGCTTGCATCATAGCCATTTAGAGCTGCAAGTACTTGTCTCCGAAATCACTGCTGGGATGAACAGTCCTGATGGAGAGCCCAGTAGCTGACTGAAGGTAGATAGCAGATGGGTCCCTGTGCTCCATGGTGCTGGCATGGAGGTGCTCAGCCACCTTAGCCTCTCTTGAGCCATGCAACTCTTCCCTTCTTGGTGTCAGTTAGGGGTAGTTATTCATTCCCTGTATCCTTCATATGCTGGTTTTATCCCCAACCAGTATGGATTGGAGATGCACTGGAGCAGCTGATGTTGAGAACTCCTGGTGTTGAGAATCATGGAACTGCAAAAGCACTTGGATATTCAACCTCAAAACCTAGCATGAGACAACTTTTTAAACATATATGTATGTCTCTAAACCTGCATTTTCTCTATATTGTATAAAATGTCTTGGTTTTCTTCTGAAAGCTGTGTAGAGAAGATGAGCACTTTGTGTGCTGCTTACCACACTGAGTTTTCCTGCAGTGCCTTCTGAACTCCTGTTGGCATGAGGGTAGGCCGGAGTAATATGTACAGCCCATGACAGCAGTAAAATGAGGCTAACAGATATCCTTCCGAGGATGCAGCGTGACAGCTTCATCCATCCCGCTGCATTTGCATCAGGAGTGTGGAATGGCTGTGTGTCATGGGCCACTGCCACTGCACACAGTCATTTATTTAATAACTTGTGCTCAGGCCCTAAAGGGGAGCCTGCAAGACATCAGTGTGGTGGAGACAAATAAGAAATTAAGAGATGGCAGCATTTAGACAAGTCTGGTTTGTGCTATTCCATCTTCATAACTTTCTGTTCAGCAGAGCTTCAGGTATAAAGTGAATGGAGATTTTATGGACAGTAGCAAGGCATGCCTTGTGGCGTGGCATGGGGGCTTCCCTGCGTTTTTTGCAATGTTCTGAGTTTGAGGGTGGCTTTTTCCAAAGGTAAGCTTATTCCCTTGCAATATAAAGTGTTAGAGTTAATTACGCAGCTTACACGAGATGTTTCTGGTGCGTGAGCCAGGGAGATTAAAACAGCTTCAAATCTGGATTACTTATTTTTCTCCAGAACATCATTAATTCACATGAAATCGAGTTTCTTTGTTAGTCAAGACTTTCCAGAAATACCAAGTGCTGCAATTCCTTCCTGGGGAGAACTGATTTCAAGTGGAGATCCTAGAAATCCAGCTTCTTAAATACTTAACTAGAGAGAAAAATAGAGAAACTGAAACCCATGAAATCAGTAGTCACTTCTGAAAATCTGTTCATAAGCATAAAATGAAAATCCTTCGGTCATTTTAGACGCTTTTTCATGGATTGCCTTCCAGTCCTGTGTTTCTGTGTGCAAACAAGGTGTGCGAGATGTGTTGACTTGTACAAATGCTTCTCGTGAGTGCTAGTGCAGTTGGCAATGAACATGTTATCTCAGAAACAAAACTGGAGTTCATAGTAAGAAGACCAGGACTGAATTCGGGTGGGGCAGTATGTCATTCTGAAAAAAGGGAACAGCAAAGGTTCTGTGCATGTACACATAGATGGTATTTCTTTCTGTGAAAAATACAAAACAGGTTTTTAAATGGTAGAGTCCAGATGCGAAACTCGTTAACCCTGTGCAGGCGCTTAAAATGGATGCTTTTTGCTGCAGTGGGAATGAAGACTCCTTAATTTTTCTTCCATTTTAACAGCATAAAAAAGATTTCATGTTGTCTGCTCCAAGAGTAAGTCATCAGATTAACTAAAGAGGAACACCAGAGGTTGTCAGTCCCCCTTAGCATCAGCGGTGTTTTCCTCAAAGCCAGGCTGCTTCTAACCCTTCAGTTATTGTTTGCAGAACTTGCTGTGTGCAGCAAATGTCTCTTGGGTCGCTTTGCTTAATAGCAGTTTAGAATAAAGGGCCTCAGAAGTGTAGTGTTCGAAGCATTTCTGCTCTCAAAAGGCTGGAGAAAAAGATGTTTGAAAAATAAAAAAAACCAAGGGCAGAACCTGCATGGAAGAGTAGAAAAAAGGCTCAAGCAAGAGGGATGACTAGTCTGTTGTGTTCTCACTGACCTGTATTTCCTATGTTGTTGTTTTCACTATTATTGCTGCCACTGCAGTACAGGATAGCTGCAGAGGTTATGACTGCCTGCCTGGTAGGGGAGCGAGTGTCTCAGTTTTTTCTGCAAACTGGGATAACTCAGCAGCTGTTTGTATGTGCAGTTGGAGAGAAAGGGGAGCTCTTGGGCCTGGTGTGGGGAAAGGTCACCGGTCTAAGTATGTCAGACACCTGAAATGGGTTCTGCTGTTGGTGCATTGCTGAAAGGTGGCATATTGAGGGCTGAACTGCAGCGTTGTGTGTGTCTGCAGTCACTTGCTTGGGGTGCTTAGAAGCACTGATGAGAAGAAAAATGTGCAAGCAGGGTTGGCCACTTGTGCCGTCTCCATACCTGGAATACGCAGGGCATAAAGAGAGCCTGTTCTGCAGCTCTGGGAACACATAATTAGTCATTACTCAAGCTGTCTTGGTATAAATGAATGCCACTTCATGGATGTCAGTGGCATTATCATCCATGAAAACGAGCAAAGGTAGCAGTGTTAGAGAAGGCACGTTTCAAAACCAAAATGTTCCTGTGGAGTTACGTGTATTTTTGTGTTGTTGCCTTCTGATGATATTCAGGGGAGACTGATACTTATGATCTCTTGTGTGTGTTTTTCGATGGCTAAATAGTTAAAAACAAAAAACAAACAAAACCCAACAACAACAACAAAAAAACCACCCCAGAAAAACAAGAAAGGCACCATATACTTGATGGACAAGAAAAAACCTGTACTTAAAGCCATGTGTAAAGTCTTGGGTTCTGCTCACTAGAATAATAGTTCATGTTGCAATGAGTTCAATAGTTTCTGTTGCAATGGCAGATTGTTTCAAGAGTCAATTTCAAAGCAGAGAGCGGTGGGGAGGGAAAGGGTGATGGCTCTGCCTGCCCATCCCTCTGGGGTGATGGGTGGTGATCCAGTTGAGTGGTACACAGGACCTGCTTCTCTGATTGCAGTTTTGTGATTTTGTACCCAGTTTTTTCCAGGCTGTTAATTTGGGCGAGATTTCTAGTTTTCAGCGTTACCATGAGACCACTGGTAACAGCTGAGCACAGGTGATGCCTTATGACTGCTATAGGTACATGGAACTAACATATACCTAGTTTGGGAAGGACATGGGTTCAGTGAGGTATGAGTTGCTTTCTTAAGTTGTAGTGGAGTCTTCAGAGGCTTTTTTAATGGCTCTTGGGATGTGCTTGTTGTTATGGCTCCAGCTTGCCTAACAGCTGCAGTTTAGAACGTGGACTACTTCAGCTCCTGATGGATGGATGATGAGCTCTTCTCAGTTTCTGTCAGACTCCTTCCCATGGCTGGAGTGGGTGGAAAACCACACCTTTTTGCTTTGCTCGTATTGGCACCTGCCTAGAGTTTCCAAAGTTGATGGCTAATGAAAAATACTGAAATTGTAGAAGTTCTTTGGAGATACATGGTACCATCTCATGTCAGAAGGAGTTAAAAGTGCAGAAAACTCTGCTTTGAAGAAGGGTGCGCTGAAAGGCCCTCTTGAGCTTCCTTTCAGTTGTAAATCTTTGGATTTATTAGTCTTATTTGAAGCATTCTTTGTCACTAAGGAAGTATTGGACACTGTTGCTAATTTCTGGCTGGAAAGCTTGTTTTGGTCAGCAGGAATCTTGCCTGGCATTTGCTAGATGCTTGGTGATGTATGCGAGAGGCTGATTGTTTATCAAGGAAGACTTCAGGACTTGAAATCCAAACCCCAGTTTCTTCCAGAAGGAATAGAATCATCCCAGTGTGTGATGACCTTGATAATTTTGATGAGAATTCTACATTACAACTGTCTGATCTTGTTAGTGTGGGTTTTTTTTTTTCTCCCTGTAAGTTTTAAACCTGATTTAGATGAGATTGACTAGATAAGTTGTGGCAGGTCTATCTACTGCTCAGTGCTGGAAGCTGTAGAGCACTTAAGTGAGGCAGTGTCCTTAGAGGTGTGAGTAGTTTGTTGGGTCAGGTGGCACTCTTGATGATGAGCCGTACAGTGTGTCCAGCTGAGAAAAACACAGCAGCCTAGGAGCTTTGGGGGGGATGAGGCGCTGTGGATTAGACAAGGAGGATGGAGGCAGAAGGGGATGTATGAAAAACAGCAGCAGCAAGAGACAAAAGCCTACGTACTGGCTTTGACTGCATAAAGCATTGATGGAGTAATCTGTGGTATTTGCTGTGTTGGTTCCGGGTGAGTGCTGGGTGTGCGCAGAGGAGCAAGTGAACTTAGGGGAAGGCACACAAACCCTGTTTTTAAACTTCAAAGTTGTTCATGAAGCATTTTGGGTTTCTATGCAGGTTAACAGCTTGATTGGGCAGAAAGTCTGATTTGGTGCAGTTTTACTGATAAAAAAAGGCTGCCTGTTTATGCCAGTGGGGCATGATGTGGTGGTTAAAATGCAGTTTACCTGTGGCTCCAAAGCAGTTAAAACAGTTTGAAGTGAAACGCTAGATTAGTAGTGTTTGATTGAATAAAAACAAAACAAATCAGAGGGGAATATTTGTACATGTGGGTGAGTAGAAATGCTCTTTTGTTTCCTTTTTTTCATGCTTCTTAATGTGTAGAGTGGTATGGAAAAAAATGCTAGATATCAGTGATGTGCTCATGCTCCACATCCCTTAAATCCATCTGTGGCTGTGGAGCTGTTGTCACACACAGGCTCTGTGTGCTGGGTATTTTGCAAACAGCTACACCTACTTGAAGGCGGCACGAGGCATTTGGGCTGGGATTGCCAGGCTGCTGGATGTGCTGGGAGCCCACAGGCGGTGAAATGCATCATTCCAACTTGAGTCACTGCTTTGGCTGTGCGGGCATCCATGGATAGAATATCCTCCCGTGGTGGGGGCAGGGGCAGTGCACTCTGTGTCTGACTGGAGGGTTTAATGGGGAAGGGTTAATGAAGTCGCAAGGCAGTGACAGTGAAACTGCAGTGCGGGGCTGTCGCTGTGCATGGGGGTGTGCACGGGGATGGATGGAGGCAGGTGTAAACTCGGCTTGGAGAAATCAGAGCTCTCCATCTATGCCATGTCCTATTGGAATATTTGTCTGGCTCATTCTGGCTTCACCATGGATGTGTTGTAAGAGTAGCTGTGTTCCCCATCCCCCCTCCCTCCTTTTCCTTTCCCTTTCCCCACCGCACCCCCACCCTCCCCCCCCACAAGCTGGAGGGCCAGAAGGTGGGGTGGTACCTCAGGATAATGGTAGCAGAAGGCGAAGGAGGCAGACAGCTGGCAAGTTCTGCCCCAATATGCTTCTCTGAAAGAGGCAAGGAAAATGCAGAAGATGTGATGCCTGAATGGCTCACTTTGCAGCAAAAGGGAAGATTAAAAGTAAAATTAGTTAACATCTTGCTCATTTCAAACCACCACACGCCATCTTTTTACTTTCCCCCGCTCGCCTCTAGCCATTTCTCTGTGGCTTTATATTCTGAGGAAAGGAGGGAAAAATTGCAGGCAGTCCTGGGATTTTGCAGAAATCTATGTAGTGAGCAGTACTGCAAAAAGACTGAGTTTTCCTGGTAGCCCTTGTGTTATCTCCCTGTCATCTGAATGAGCCTGGGCAGCTGGAGCAGACAGGCAGCCACAGGCCTCTGCCAGGAGCTTCTGTTCACTGTACTGACACAACAGTACAGGAGTGTGCAAAGGCAGAGGGTGGCGATGGAGGCCGGGGGCCCTGCAGTGCTGCAGTCTGGGAGAGGAGTTCCAGAAGCAGGGTTTGGATGCTTCTCAGGCAATCTGGGACCCTAGAGATGTTGAGTGAGAGAGATGTTGCTGCTGTTTGCAGCTGCCAAATGGAAGGGTGAGAGAAGACAGAGCCGAATGCTCCTGGAGGTGCCCTGTGAGAGGGACAAATGGAGCAATGGGGAATCGCATCTAGATGGAAGGGGGCAGTTAATTCCGTGGGAGTGTGGTGAAGCATTTGAACAGGGGGTTGGAACTTAAGTGAACAATACCTTATGCTAAAAGGTTTTTTTTTCAACAGCTGCTGCTGCTTTGGACCATCTGACCAGCCTACACCTTGCTGGCAGAGAGCTCCAGGTGTATGGTCGGCTGGATATGCCAGTACTGCTGGGAACAGCACTCTGATTCAGAACAGGATTTCCTTGTGCCTGTTGTGTAGGGGATGGGTCCTAGTGATCTGAGGGTCTGATTTCTTTGTTGTGTGGTGAGCTACGTTTTGTGGAGTTTTTGGTCCAGCAAGCAAAACTCCATGGAATGTTGTGGTGGTTGGTTTTATGTATTGCTGTTGAAGCAGAACGTGGGCCCTCAGTGAAGCAGATGGCAGCTTATTGAGCAGCCGTGAGCAGAGGCTGGGTATTCACTAGACCCATCTAGCAGCAGCACTGCGGGCTTTACTCTGACACCTGACTTTGCCAAGTAGTCCGGTGAAACTTGTACCTGTGATGTAAGAGTGGAACAGTGGCTGCTTGGCTCTTGAGTGGTTACTGGTCACCAGCAGAGTCTGCAAAGCAATGAAGAGGAATTGGGAAAGTGATCATGTTTAATCTTTCCATATCTTCTAGGAATACTAACTAACCAACCTTAAATGTGTACAAAACAGTTCTGTAGAAACTTAGTGGAAATTCAGCCAAATGATCGTACAATTATTGTTGAAATATAATTTTTAGTAGAGTTGATGCAGTCGAGGACAATACCTTTGGGTAAATGTTGCTGTTAGTTAATGGAACAGAAACAGATAGATGCCAGTGCAGACGCTTTTGAAAATTCCTTTGTTACCAACACCCCAAATCCCATGTGTTGCTTTTTTTCAGTACAAACCAACTATGCCAGCAGTTGGGAGTTGGGGAAAAGCACCTTTGAAAAGCTGTTTGGTTGGTGACTGTTCATGGCAGAATTTCTTACACAGACTTCTGAACTATGTGCTCTGGATTATTGTTGCAGATAAGATTCTGTTCCAGCTGGAATGTAACTCTGATCCTGCTTGCTGATTCCTGCACTGGACAGGAGTCCTGTGGGAAAGACAATGAACAAGGACATTAATTTTTTTTTTACAGGTTTTGGGGCCTAGGTCTCTGGGGTGCTTGTCATTCTAGCAATGCCTTCATAGGTGAGGCATGATGGTGCTCCCTTATGTTAGCCTGATTTCTGCTGTAGCCCTGGGGTGTCGCTTAGTCAGCACTTCGCATGCTGATGTATGTGCTAAATGCTTTGGGCTGCTAAGCAGAGTTCACACCTAGGAGCTCTTGTTCTTAAATATTCACCTGCAGCACTAGTTCATTAACTGCTTTTCTCTTTCTTAATCTCTTATTTATAAAACAGGCCCACATGATTGGTGGCCCTAGGGAATACCTGGGATGCCTTTAGTGAGGCTTCTTGTCCATCTTGTCTGAGCAGACAGGACCTAAATGCCCTGGGCTGTGGCATTTTCACTGTCAGTATTCAAGTATTCCATCCCTGGTTTTCAGACCTTGGGGTTGTTTTGGTGATGACTCAAGTGAAGTGTGTCTGAGGTTACTGTAAGCAATGGGTTTTTACTGTGATGCGTACATGACTATTGACATCTGACATCGGGATGAATAAAAGGAAAGGCTTGTCACTTGCAGGCTACCTGGATGTGGTAGAGGTGGCTGTGGAGTACCGGGTTCCTCAGCTGCATGTGTATTTTTTATATATCATATATTTGCCTTTATGCTTCTAAGGGGGTGGGAAAGAAAGTACAGTAATGATGGGAAGTTATTTAGTGCTGCATGGAGTTAATTGCTTCTAATCAGTGCTTACGTCCGTCTGGTTTTATGGGAGACAGCAAGCCTTCGTTGGATGTGCTCATTAGCCATCCTGTAAATCACAGGGATGGTCTGGCATCTCCCATATTGTGTGCCCATTAGCTGAGTTGTGTTTCCATGTAGCCATGAAAAAGGAATGGTATGAGCTGGGAATGGGGATGGATTTGAGTCTTCACTTCAGGTACCTTGTAGCAATTTTCAAGTAGAAGTTGTTTCCCAGTTGGCCACTTAAGCCTTGAGGAGGCAGTTCCTGGGCTACGTTGAGTTCTATGAGAGCAAATCAGGTGTCAGGAGCTGCTTTCCCAGCAGATGTGGAAATGGTGCTTGGGGTGGCCTGGTAATTATATTGATACACAGTGTGGAAGTCCTGGGAGGAGCTCTGAGGGGCTTAAAAAGCCCCATCCTTAAAAAGAAAGAGTTTCAAAAATTCAATATAAAGGAGCTTCTTCTTTTTGTCAAAATAAGCAAGTTGTGTCAAAGAATCTGTGTATGTTCTTTGCATGTCTTGATAAGAACGCAGTAGTACTGGTAAGAGGTTTTGGTTCCTCTCTTCCAGGACCAGGTTAAATAATGAGCTGGAAAACGTGCCTTCTGCAGCTGCAGAGGTGCCCTGTCCCCAAGTGCCACGGAGCCCTGCCAGGCCCTGTATGTGCTGTAGCGTGATGGATATATATGGGGTGATGAATGGCGTGTGTCTGGGCACCCATTAGCGCTCAGGCACTGCAGGAAGATTAATTGGGTCAGGTTGTACCGGCATCTTTCAGGGCTCAACATATTGGACATTTATCTATCCATCTTCTACACCAGTTACAGCACTGTGTGCTCAAGTCAAGAAACCTACGGGTGAGTTAGAGCTGTATGCAGATAGAGCCGCTGTGTGCAGCTGTCCCTGCAGCGCCTGCTGCCTGGGCACTGTAGCTCAGTGCAGGCAGAAGGGGAGTTCGCAGGAGCCTTGGTCTTGGTAGAAACTCAGCTGCTGTGTTCCTGGTGATTGTTAGTATTTTCCCTTAAATCTCTCTACTCCCAGCTCTCTCACCAGGTGGCAGCCTCTAGCATGCCACACTGGGAGCCTGGGGACATGGGAATCTGAGCCTGGATTGTAAATCAGGACAAGAAGGAGGGGGAAAAAAAAATCCAAAACTTAAGCCAGTGTCTGCTTCTGGAGTTTTTAAATGTTCAGATTTTTCAAAGTTTTTCAGAAGCTCCCACCAGGAGAACGAGCAACTTGTTGGGGTTCTTTATTATTATAGTTTTAATTCAAAGAAAAATTCTTTGAAATGGCATTGGGAACAGTTCTACCATCCTGTGATTGTAGAAACCAATGCATGAGGGTACATGGTCTGCATCTCTTGAGTCTCCACTGAGGAGAGGCAGCTCTGCTCATTCCTTTGGCAAGAAGTCTGTGAGCGGAGGATTCTGGTATGGGTTGGGATAGGGTGGTTGAGGTATGCTGGAGACAGTGAAAATGGGAGAGCAAAAGGAAGCAGTGTCCAACAGCAATATATTTGATATAAAAAGTCACACCAAGAAAGAGAAGAGGATGAGGGTAGGGCACAGGGAGTGCACTTTCTGGATAATAGCAGGTGGGGAAACTAATCCAGTCACCAACCAGTGAGGGTTTCCAGGGGGATGAAGAGATTAAGGAAGTAACAGTTCATTGTATTCTACATGCCACATGGGCTTAGCTCTACCTTTATAATTGATTAGCTGCCAAAAAACATGCTTGGGCAGTTGTGTTTGCTCACATATCAGCTCTGATTACTTGGCTTATCTGGGGTTGCTTAGAGCCTCAGCGACAGAAGTAAGGCAAAAGGCAGGAATCCTAAATCCAGTTCTCACCTCCTTTGTTAGATGTATGGGAAGCCAACAGGTTGGTAGGGCTCTGGGAAATTGTACTATGAAGTGAAAGTCCATGTAGGGCTAAAGAAGATACCTAGTTTGGTTCTAAGTCGGGCAGCCTGAGAGAGAAGTGATGGAAACGTAGGAGATGGTAGTAAGCATTTTGGAAGAATTGGAGCTTCTAGCCTGACTGTGAAGGTGTAGGGCTTGCAGGCTCACATGACAGCATCATCGAGAGGGTTCTCCCCCCATGCTCTGGATTCAGTGGACGTGTTCACCTGTCTGTCTCTATTCACAGGTACTAGGTTTGCATTCTTAGCTTGGCCTAGAAGGATCGTGTGGCCACACATAGGGAAAAACTTGTTCTTGGAGTGAGAGTTTTGAGCTGCTGAACACTTTGGAAAGTAAACTACTTTACATAGTTGCCTTTTTAGAAAATGACTGTTGGGAAAGGTCTTTTGTGCCTAATGGAGTTCATGTATTGATCCATAATCCAGAGTAGCGGAAGGCAAGATGGAAAGTTGGGGCATCAAAGGTTTACAAATAGTGCTGTGGCTTCTGTGTCTGGATTTCTTTAGTCAAGCTCACTCTCCCAGCCAAAAGCGTTCAATGTTAACATCTCTCTTGAGCTGCTGGGTTTAGCAAAGCTCTGGAGTTTCCTTCTTTTTTTCAGTGGTGGTGTTTTTTGGTTTTGGTTTTTTTTTGGTTTTTTTTTTGCCTGCCTGCCTGTCAGGCAGTCTGGACTCTTGGAGTGAATTCCTGTGCTTGTGTGTGCAGAGCTGCTAAGAGATGGCTGCCTGCACTGATGTGATGTCCCTGTCCCCTGCTCCTATTACATGCATTTGCAGTTTTGTAATTGCGTGTGGATGGCGGAGTTGGTGCCAAGTCCTGCGTATCCAAAGTCGTTTGGTGAAGGAGTCCATTATGCTTGTGGCTCACAATGATAAATTCCCCGTGATGGTGGCAGCTCACAGCAGCCTCCTCTCATAATGGCATTCTGCTCCTGTTGGCAGCCTTCCCTGGGCAGGAGACACTGCCCTGAAATAGCACAAGTGATGAGAACAGCAATGGCTGTGCAACTCTAGGAGACCAAAACATAGAGCCATCAGTAATTCCTTTCCTGGGATTGCTGTGTTTAAGAAATCTTGCAGAGGAGATGGCAACCAGGCATCCGGATATTCCCAAGCCAAAAAGCCATGATGGGCTAGCCCAAGAGACCCATTCCTGAGCATGAGGGGCTGCATACAGTTCTCAAAAGTAGATCAAGGGGTCCTATGTGCCCTACTGCAGCAACTTCACAGAAGAACCCTTTGGAACTTGTTTTTGAGATGTAAAGGTTGGGGCAGAGCTTGGCTAGCAGTCTAGGAGGGGGGCACAGGTGACACATCTGAAATAGAAGCAGCTTCCAAATTATGTCCTCTGTCCAAATCCTTTTGGTTTTCGTGTATTGACCTTGCGAATAGCACGCTGGCCCTTTGATGGATTTGTGCCCCATTGATCCTAATCTAATTAAAGCAGCACTTGCTGCTCAGCATGGGCCAAAGTGCAGATGGGGTCAAGTGTATGTCAGTAATTTAAGGCTTTAGTTATTAGGCTGTAAAATGATAATCAAGGAAGCTGTCTCTAGTGGAAACAGTTCAGTGCAATGGGTAAAACACTGTTGGAGAAGATCCTGATGTAGCAATGCTGTTGCCAGAGACATTTGATACATTCTGCAAGGGATTTATACATGAGGAAGAGTTCCCAGGGAATGGCTGGAGGAGGGGTTTATGCATGGACCAAAACAGTTATCTTCCTTCCTTTCCTTTCTCAAGAAGTCAGCCCGGTTATCCTAGATTCAGGGGTAGAAATCCACTTGAATTTGGGCAAGCAGGTTTTTGTTTGCAGACGTGTGGACTTAGAGCTCTTTGGGGCAAATGAAAATGTGGCTTTAATAATCAGGAAATGGTTGATACTGCTGAATTCATTAGATACCAGTCGTTTGTAGGGTGTTAGGCTCTCTGTTTCCTAATCATTAATGTTAATTGGCTGCTTATCTGCTTGTATGGGGTAAGGGGTGGGGAGCCCCTGCCACAGACCCGGGCCCCCAGCTGGGAAGGGCCGGGAAACGACAGTCCCTCCTGCCTGGATGGGCTGGTGTGAGGAAAATCAATTCATGGCCTGTGCCAGACTTGAAAAAGGTAGCTTGAGTTAGTGAAGGGAGCAGTGAGTCCCTGTGCTGACCATTTTGTGCAAGCCCCTTACCTGGGCTCCGGGTGAGGCACAAGAGAGCTGCAAAATTAAACCCATTGTCAGCTGCTTGGGGTGTTTTTAAAGGCTGTTCTGCACACAGATGCATCCAGAGCAGGCACACCGTTTTGCTAACCAGTTTATTACAAGTGTGGGTATTTCTTTTACTGGATTATTTGCAAGTCCCTTGCTCCTGTCATTTGCCCTTGACTGTGGTATAACCGTAAAACATTTACTGCAAGACCATGAAGAATCCATATGTCCATGTGATCTGTCAGGCCACCAAGACGCTAGGGCTTGTGGGGTAGCATAAGGATATCTGAAGGTGACACATGCTGTCATTTGATGAACAGAGATGCAGAAGGGGATTCTGGCAGCCACTACCCTGGCCTTGACAACTTGTGATGGTGACCAGGTGGGGTGTGTTATCTTAATAGTCTGGAGCTCTTGTGAATTATTTGCTGATAGATGTAAACAGCTGTTATTCTTGGTAATGGAAAGCAATTAGAAACATCTGTACTCTTGGCGATGAGTAATGCCTCCCATCTTCACTGCTCCCAAGTGCCAATTGGAAATAACTACATCATCGGGATGGGCTGGCAAACCTCACTGCATTACGGCCTGGTTCGTACTGAGCTGTGAAGAACAGGAGGTGAAGCACGGTGGAATGAGCCTGAGCCTGTATCTGAGCTTGCTTGGCTTTGTTTCCCCCTTCAGGATGAGCAGAGGGAAGCCAGGGTGCTCCAGGGCTCCCTGTCAGCCTGCAGTGTTGAGAAGCTTTGGGCTGGTATGGCTTCCGGAGCTGGAAGTCTGTGATGGCACTTTGTGCCCAGATATCATCTTAGATGGAGCTGCAGTGGTCCCTGTGGCCTCAGCCAGGCACGTATGTCCATCTCAGGGCTTGCTGACAGATGGAATGAGATCCTGGTTTGGAGACTCTTCAGTAAAGGAAAGACCAGGAGAAGCCTAAGAGTTTGGGATCTAGCCGCTCTGGTAAGGCTTCTCAGATATGCTCAGAAGGCCATGGTGCGCAAACAAGCTAGTAACAGTGAAGTGTATTGTGCAGAGAGGCTCTTTTTGGCCCACAGATCCTCTGAGGTGTGTTGTTGAAGAACGCATGGGCTGGAGTCTTCCAGGTTGTTGTTATTCCTCCTTGTAAATGACAGAAAACTCATTCTGGCTTCCTGTGCCTTCTGAATCACAGAATGAAACCTTTGATGTCCCCAGTTGGGACTATTTAACAAAACAAAAAAATGGGATAATTTAATATTAAATCTCTATCTTTCAGGGTTTTTAGTGTATGATTTTTATTCACAGTTTTCCAGGAGCTCTGGAAAAGGTCAGAAACCAAAAAGGCCTCGTAGTCTTGATGTACAGAGTATCTGCTTTAATCCTTTGAGAGCAAGATCATCTTTAGGTAGGAAGGGTTGTTAGGAATACTTCTGAAGTATTTGTGAGGAAAAGGGGCTGACAGCTTGATGAATTGGTAGTCTTTGGTCTGCGATGGATTTTTTTCTACTTTTGGTTTACTGTTTGTGTCTGTCATTTAAAAATAAAATAAAAAGGGGTACATCAGACAGCACTTCCCTATTTGTTAACTACACAGGTGTCTCTTGCTTCCTGACAGTTCCTCTTGGTTTTTTTCAGTCGGAGTGAACTTGTTTTCAGTCATTGTTTTCATTGTGCAGGAGTGCATCTTTTTATGGCTTTCACATGGTTTTAAAACAAAGAAATGCCAAATTTCCTGATTGTGGCATCTCTGTAGCATCCTGGTTAATAATTCGTAGGCTGCTCTCAGAATGGGATGGATCTGTTTATTTCCTGAATTGTAGTTTCTAAGTGGAGAAGATGTACTAGATGGGCAAAATGGACAGTAGATGTGTACAGCAGGTTTCTTCTTGTATTAGTTCATTTTCACAGGCTATGTGGGTTAATTCCCACACCACATGAAGAAAAGCAGGGAATTAACACATTGGCCTGGTTTAGGGCAAAATTGAGACGGAACCTCCGAAGGGGTTCCTCTGAAAAGCAAGCCCAAACGGCCCCTGCCCCCAGCTGGTCCAGGAAAAGACCTTCCTCAGAGAAAAGTGGAAAAAACTATTTATTTAACAAACAAAATGACCACAAATGCAAAGAATTAATAGTATGAAACAATAAAACCTCTGGCCGCTCTGCAGAGAGATGGCAAACTGAGGCAGTCCTTGCTGTGGGTGCAGCTCAGCTCCCTCAGTCTCTCACCAGCCCCACTCCCTCCGCAGGGCCAGGCCCGGTGGGCCGCAGGTGCCAGCCCTCGCTGCTCCTCTGGGTTTGTCAGTCCAGAGTAGATTTAAACAGGCCCAAGGAAAAAAAAGGAAGAAAAAAAAAGGTCCAGGGAGTCTTCTCTGCCCTAGCTAGCTAAACTAACTAAAAGCACAGGAGATCTCTGTCCCACTGCTGTCCGTGCCCAGACGAACGCCGGAGAGAAAAAGCGTGGGGGAGTCAGGCCGTTTCTCAAAACAAACTGCGCGCTGCTGCTTTCTCCCCCTTCGCTCCCAGAACAAGTTTTAAAGGTACAGAACTGAATATACAGCACAAACAGAGCAGACGATTGGGGATACGAGCAGCAAAAGTCACCCTACCACACACATGAGACAGAAAATATGAACTGCCATTCTGTGCAGAGGCATTTCATGCTTTATAGGCTTCATGAGAAGGCTGAGGTGCCAGAACAATAATATATGGAAAGAAGACAAAATAGATAAATTATGCAAGGTCAGGACATTTGTTGACTTTGCAAGAGGGAGAATTGTACTGAAGCATGTGATGTTTACAGCATGCAGAAGCAGTAGCTGGGCTTTTATGCCCCCTTGGTGTGGGGTGGATGGCTGCAGGGATGCAGGTATGGATGGTCTTGGAACAGGCTGTTACCCTGATACTGATAGCTAGGCCTGGCAGAGCAGCTGCGTTCCTGTGGCTGCTGCTGAGGGCGGTGTTTCGGAAGGACTGAAGTGTTAGAAAGGCCATGCTTGGAAATGAATACTGAAGAGGTTTATTACAGGCACAGTCTAAATTCTAGTTAGAACATGAGTGATTGTTGTCCTCCCGCCCTCCTGGGTTCCAGTAAAATCGGGACAAGTAACTTGTGTGTGCTGCATCTCCATGCACAGCAGGGTGAAATTCCCTTGTGGTGCTTTTGCCTTGGAGCTAGGTGGGTGCAGAGTTCATATCCACACCATGGTCCCGAGTGTTCCTTGAGGTTTCAGTGGGAGCTAGCAAAAGGTCTTCCTTTTGTGTGACTTAATAAAAAGGAGACAGTGGAGGAGGTGGAGCTGACCCTTTGGGTAGGGATCTTGAAACTGCCCTGTGAGTGTGCTTTGATGAGTCTCTGGAGTGCCACTGGCTGTGGTATCCCTGCATGATGGCATGTGCGCTAATGGAGAGAGCAGGTGGGTGCTGGGTAGGGCAAAGAGAACTTGAATGCCACCCCTGGCTCTCAGCTGGGTTGGAGAAGTTGGGAAGCTGATGACAGTGTTGGGGGAAGAGCAAAAGTTGTATGGGTTGATGTGGCTGTCCCACGGACTGGGGTTTGATCAGTACAGCCACAGTTGTATGCCAAAGACAGCTGCTGGTTGAAGGATTAGGATGGACTCTGATTGCTAGGGTTTACTTTACAGATGTCATGAAAAGGCCTTCTTCAAACCTGTTCATTCCTCCAGTGCTGCTTTTCCAGATGGGAATTACAGAGCAAGATTCAGTGAAATCTGCTTCTGTGTTATTTAACAAAAAAGAATTACAGTAACCTTTTTAATCCTTTCATTTCAGGTTTGATTTACCTGCTGTACTTTGATCAGAAATTTGTGTAGTTTTACAGGATTAGGCATTTTCATGTCCAGTTGTGGAATGAATGTAGTGTATAAAAATTTCATGATTATTGTATTTTGAAAGCTGGGATTAACCTGTGATTCTTGATTAAAAAGGTATTGTACACAATGGGGGTGGGTACTGAAATTGTTGCTTAGCTTGTGTCCCTTCTTGTTAGGAAGAAAGGGAAACTGAAGGTGTTTTCCAGAAAGTATGCTAGCAGAGTACAGAAATTTGGAATTAGGGGAGGTAGAATTGGTTTTACTTCTTTAAACACCTGGAGATTCCTTGTGATCAAACAGAATGGTTGGTAACAACTAGGCCTTTGCTTACTGTGTCTGACACTGGGAAATGGTTGTGCTGAATCTGTGTCTACTCTCATGTTCGTAGCTCTGCTGAGGGTGGCATCAACCTCCTCCAAGTCAGGGACTTCAGTATCCAAGGGAAAGCCTCTCATTAAAGCCGAACCTGATTGATGTTTAGCAAGTCTCAACAAAAAGCTAGGTTTGTGCAAGCTGCTGTTTTCTGCCTTGGTGCAAAATGGCAGCAAATGCAGTTCTTACAGAAGCTCTTAGACACAGGTGGAAGAAAGGTGCCATGAGGGACAGCATTACCTGCCACTGAATGTGGGATATACCACAGCCAGATGACTGAAAGGATGGTTTGGAATCATGTGGATACAAGGAATACTTCTATATGTGTGTTTAATATACAGATACATTTTAAAAGCCTAAGTGTTTATGTTGTACAGAGCATTGTCTTCAACCTAGTAGAGAAGTGTTCAGCCTGCTGCGTATATTTGATGTAGAAATAAAGAATAAATTCATATAATGTGTTCTATTTTGGTTGAAACCCACCTGAAAGTCTTTCTGGTTCTGCTGCTGTTCCTCCCTTGAGTAGGGGGAACAGCAGCAGATAGTACAGGTCTGCTTTGTTTAAGACTGTTGTAGGAATTTTGGTGACACAATAGCCTGGTGGATATCCACGGCTCTGTGAGCGCTGGATTTGTTCTTGGTCATCCTTTTTAGAGAACAACCAGCATTTATGAGGGAGAAGGTTTTCGTAGGTTTGTAGATGAACAAAGGGTAGTCTTGCCTTCAGGATAAAGGCACTGCATAGTGCAGTGGGAAGGAAAGCTGCTTTGGCTGGTGGGCAGCTTGTTGAGAAAAGGGCTCCAGCGGGTAGGTTTCTCTTGAAGAACAGCTTCCTGCTTTTTCTCCTCTTAAAGCTATTGTCCAGTAGTGCTGCTAACCACAGACAACACAGTCCTGTTGTGGATGCGGGAGTCAAAGGGCTAACAAGGAATTGCTTTTCTCCATGCTGGGTATGAAAGATGTGGTCCCGTGAAATCCTTCAGGAGAAAAACAGCAATTCAAGGCAGGCTGGAGTTGTGTGCTACCAAATGATACTGTCCCGGCTGAACTGGATCATAGCGTGCAAAATCAGAGCTGAAGTTCCAAATGGCAATTATCAGGCAGCTTGGTTAACTCTCTCTTCCTTAGGAAATCACTCTCAGGATTATATGGTCTCAGGAAAGATTAGCAAAGCTGAGGAATCTTCAGGTTGATAAATAGGAAGATTAGATAGAAGCAGTGGGAAAGCTACTTAGTACTGAAGTCTTTGCCCTGAGAGCCAAAAGAGAAGCTTTTAACTAAGCGCATTTGGAAGGAGCAAGCCTGAAATTGCAAGAAAAGATGGCATAAGGAGGCAAGATGACAGCTGGAACCCAAAGGAGCTTTTAGTTGCTTCTCCTTGCTGTTGATGGCAACTTAACAGGAACTGGTACTAGGAACAGGCAGTGCACCATAACCCTGACTGCTGCTGTAACTGAGACTATGCACAGGCTAATCCTCCATGGCACGAGGCTCTAGGGGTTGGGGGAAGGGAAGGCAAGACGGGAAACTGTGGGTACTGAATCGTGCAACCCAGATTCCTGATGCAGCAAGAGAAATGTTTCTGTTCTCAGTTTGCAATGGCAGCCTGCTTGCAAGGGTGTTCTGGGCAGTGAGTCTTGGTAAAGCCTGGGAAAAGCATCTTTTCAGCTCAGATGAGTTTTTCAGTTTGATTGCCACAAGCAGTGCAGTTGAGTAGTGCACAGATGAGAGTAAGAAATAGTTTGTGGTGAGAGCTGGTTCGGTGTTTTAATGTTTCCAGGAAGTTAGTGTATTAAAGGATTTTCTTGGGGCCATGGCCTTTTCCATCTTCCATCGACGATGAGTCGTGGTGAGGCATCCATTTGTCTGCAGTCTGAGCTGTGCAAATGGAAGGCCTGTTGTTTCTCCCTGAACACTCTCTTTTTGGAGAGTTACGTGAGGTCAAGACCAACTTCCAAGTTGAGCTTCAAGAATTGAGGTGATCTGGAGCTGAGATGTCCTGCTACCAGGACGCCATGTACCATCTGTCCCCAGGGCACACTCCCAGCTCTGTGCCAGCGCTTGCTTTGCTGCCTTGTTGAGGGATGTGCTTGGATCCCTGGGGCTCTGGGATGTCACTAATGATGGAACTGAGGGGTGGATCGTAGCTGATAAGTGGTGTGATGGTCCTAAGGAGAAGTGCAGGCAGAGGAGCTGGGAAATATTTTTGTGTTCCTGTATCTTTTCTTAGTATGAAGTTGGAAACAACAGGAACATGGAGGGTCTGTAAAATACTGCATAAAACTGATAGGAAATGGATCTTTTCTCACAACTGAAGAGTTTTCCCTTCTGTCCACCACGTGAGAGACCAGTGGTCATTTTGAAAGGAATTTTTTTCTCCCCTGGATCTCCACTGCTTGCTTTGTAGTTTATAGATGCTTTTTTGACTTGTTCATTTAACATCACTGGTGATCCATGGATACCTGGATATAGCAATGTGATAAAATTAATGTCTTGGAAGTGTCATATGTTCTGTATACTTGTGCTGTCAGGAAGTAATGCAGCAGAAACATGAGAGCATTACACTGAATGATGTGGCAATCATCTGACTTCTTGCTGGTGATAAGCAGCCCAAATATTCCAGGGAAAAATTAAAAAGGAAAAAAAAAATCCAGAATGGTCAGTTGCGAAGTGACAGAGGCAGAGTGGTAAAACCAAGTGTGAGCATGTTTGATATGTGATGGTAAGTGACTATTTTTAAAGGTAAAGTCTTGCTTATGGCACCTGAGATGGAAGAATGTGTAATTGTCCTGATTTTATTATAAGAACAAAGTTGGATACAATGAGTTTAAAGGACAGACAGCAAAAATACAGAGAAGGATTTTTATCTTGAATTTGTGTGGCTGCCTTTGAACTCTGCTGAGTGTAATCATCTCTATCATTTTCTAAAATGACTGTGTGTCATTAAAGGAAAAATCCCAAATCTGAGCCTCTTAATAAGGCAGCTGTGTTTGCATTTGTGTCTGGAGCGAGGTTTCAGTATGACTTCCAGCACACTTCTCTGCTCTTTGTGTCTGTACCATTACAAAGACAGGTTCCTTGCCCTGCTGTCCCAAAAACCCTGGCTGACTTCTCAGATCTGCTGTAGTCTCTGCCTGGGATTTGGCACAGGAGCATTGACATTACTGGTTTCACTGCTCGTTATTTATTGCTATAATTGTTCTGTCTTTCATCTACTCCGTGTTCCTCAAAGTCTTCTATAGGTTGGACTAATCCAAATGAGTTGGTATTATCTGCATAGGTTGTCACCTAATTTCTCAGCTGCTTCTCTAAATCATGACTAGTGACTGTAAATAACTCTGGTCTTAGTGTCTTGGGGCACCTCCTTGTTAATCTTGAGCCATTATATTAATTGACCATTTGATCCTCATCTCTGCCCTGCCCCTCCCTTCATCCCTCTGACTAACTTGCAGCCAGAATTGTCTGTCTGTGCACAACTGCCTGATATTTTCAGAAGGCGTGATGAGATGCTTGGAGGATCTTTGGGAGCCCAGAAGAAGCTATCATCACACACGTCTTGATCTCCTGCTTCGATGCAATTGCATTATGGCATGATTTTCCACACTCTTCCCAGGCTCACTGGTGATTCGTTGCACCACTGTAGCAGCTGCTGGTTTTGCTCCTTTTGGTGTCTTGTTGGCTCTCCAGAGGGGGAGGATTGAGGTGGGGAAAGAATTCGGAGAGATGTATGTGGCAGGGGAAGGCAAACAAGCCCTTGGACCTACTTGATCACACAGTATTTCTGCCAGCATGTTACCTTGTCATCTCAGAAACAGAAGTGGAAGTGGGAATTGATTCCTGACTGGAATAAAAGAAAGGAATTTACACTACAAGATTATGTGCAAGTCAGTCAGACTCTTGTCTGTTACTCACTTTCCATTTCGCTATAAAGCAGGTTCTTAAAACTAGCTTTGCCTGTTCTGTGTTTAACAGTTGCTGCATATTGGGGGGTGGAAGGAGAAGTTTGGTGTTCTTTTTTTTTCTGTCTCAGCACCAATAGGCCATGTTTTAAAGGCTAAGATTCCAGGATGTCTGCATAAGGAAATAGAAGTCTTTTTGGCATTTCAGTTTTCCCCCTGGGGATGCTTTTTGATGCTGAAGTGCTGGGGAATTGTGGGAGCTCCTTTGGTTATTTCTGCCTTTATGAAAGCAGCTGTTCCATCAATGCCATGAGTTTGGTATGTAGCAGGAAGGTAGAGGAATACAGGCGACCACTACTGCAATCCAGTGCTTGTGTAAACTGCGTGCTAGTGATGGAATAAATCCATTCCAGGGCAGTCAGTCACTCTGATGGCTGTGTGGCTCGGTGCTGTTAGGGAAGTAGTTGCTCTGTGTGTGTGCAAACCTTGTGTGACAGAGCTGCTGAGGAGACAAGTGCTCTGTTCTTGGACACACGACTGGTCTGTCACAGTCCCATCCCACTTGTATTACCCTCTCTTGTTCCTGAAGAAAGAGGTGATGGAGGCAGGAAAAATAACTGAACTCTGCAGAAGAATAAGCAGAGTTGCCAGACGATTCTAGTTGGGATTGAGGCAGAGACTAAATGCTGGGGTGGGGAGCCAGGTGATCGGTTTCACTGGTGTCGTAGTTGTGTTAAGTGAGCATTCGGAGAAGCCGTAGGTGGGAGTCCCCGTATCTCAGAGGCCAGCAATGTGACTTGGATGTTAATACACGAGACGTTTGTAGGTGTATTGTGGATGGACTTGGCTGCACGAAATGTTACACTGAGTCTCTTTTGCTCTTGCGTCCTTGTTGAGTTTTTTTGGTGGGGAAATTATAGATAAAGAGATAGATTTGAAGGTGAAAGAGAGATGGATAGACAGAAAGACAGGATCAGATAGTAGATGAGTTACAGTTGTAGCCTAATGCATGTGCTGTCTTAATGCTGCAATATTAGCACAGCCTCGGTCCCTCTACATCTACCCCCCCTTCCTCCAACTGTACCGATTTATATGAAAATTAAGATTACAAATTAAAACCAGGCTATCCTGGAGTTTTCCAGTTCATCAGCCATCCAATAAAAATGATGTCGAGCTTGTGTGCATAATTCCCAGAAGATTACTTTGTCCTTACAGCTAAGCTCTGTCCCTGATATAAAAGATCTCTATCCAGTTTTATTGAAATAAAGAACTAACATTATAATCCCAATATTGAGGTATAATCTTCATTATCTCCTGACCCTCTTGAGATTTTTTTTTCTCCCACCCCCATTCTATCCTGATTCCGATTTATTTCATTTATAATCCCTATGTGTTTACCTTTATTCAGATAGGATTATAAACCAAATAAATAGAAACCCTCCCCCCCAACATGCCCTAACATACAGCAAATACCCTTCCGCTGAGCTCTCATTTTGTGATGTGTTGGGCTGAGCTGTGGTGCACTGGGCTCAGTTCCTGCTGACTCTGTGCCTGGGGTTCCCCACAGCAGCGCTGCCCACGCACCCCTGGACTTGCTCCTCGGGGCTGGTGCTGGACCCCCGTGCTGGCAGGCATGGCGGGGACATGGTGAATGTCCATGGAGGTGCAGGCAGAGGAGTATTGGAATGCTGCTCCTGCTGAGTGCACCTCCTCCTTACAGTACTTCCAAGTACTTGGTGGTACTTGAGTTTCCTTCTGCACTGAATGCACAGCTGAGGCCAGGAATTAGAATGAGCTGACAGGTATTTGGTAACTTGGCCAAAACCTCTGTTGAGCTGATACAAAGAACGGCTTTTCTTTTCCCGGACACTTTCTGGCTGCAGGCTGTGCCCTGGGCTGGTACCTGCCTTAGTGCTCAGGAAATGAGGGTCACTGTGTTGCTCGGTTTGGGGCTTTTTTGGGTGCAAAGCAGTGTTTCTGTGCTGTGGGAACAGACAAGTGGTAAAGGTGAAATCTATACCTGCCTCCCTTTAAGTCACACACAGTGGGGTCTGATGATTGGTAATGTCATGGTCAAGTGTCTTTGTTGACGTCAGAGGGCTAATACAAAGCCTATCTCTGCCAAAAGGAAAGGAAGGCTTTTGGACGCTGTGTTCCATAGTGGTGAGATACTATTAAGGACACCTCTTGGCTTACTATAATCACTGGAGTATTTACTTACATGGAGAAAAGAGGAACCTCCAAAACATGAAGTAGTAAAAGCGGTGGTTTTTTGGGGTATGTGCATTGTACAGCATTGCAGCAGGTTGGAGATCCCACGGGTGTCTCGGTGGCATTTCTTTAGGAATGCAAGGAACAGTCACCTCGATGAGTGCTGAGGAGATCAATGGTACCAATGGCTTTTAGTATGGGAAAAGGAGGCTAGCCAGGTGACTTTTTTGGTGGCCCCAATGTCTCCTTCAGTTAATCAGTCGGTTGGAAATACTAGGTTTCAGTGAGAAGAACTTGGAGATTCTGAGGGGAAGACGGCAATGTAGTAGGAAATATGTGGCATTAGAGGGGAGGATTTAGTTTGCTACAGAGATATATCATGTTGCATTGTCAAAATAATTGTAAGTCTTGTCCTGCAGTAAAGTAAGTATGTACTTAAGAAGAAATCACCCAGGTAAGCTGAGGTTATTCCTTCTGTGTCTCGATCTGCTAAGCTGATAACACAGAGACATATTGATGAGGGCTCAAGGAAAACATGAAATATTTCATCAGTAAGATTATACCACACAGAGACAGATGTTGGGAAGCTGTAACATTTAAAAATAAAGGGATAAACACATGCTTGCAGGAGGGATGGAAAGATTATTGTGGGTGGTTGTTTTAGGGTTTTGGGGGTTTTTTTTACTGCATGGGCTGAGTGGGAGGAGGGAAGGGAGAACAAGTTGCTGAGAGGAAGAGGCTCTATCAGAACGTAAAGAAGGAGTTACTGCCTGAGGGCATACTAAGGAGGTGGAGGCTGCTGCCTTGGGATAAGCAGCTTTTGCAGGAGTAAGGTAGGAAAGTGAGCTTAGCCAGGTTTATGTCTCTTACATGGACCAGCCATGCTGCTGCTCATGGCAGATTGTGTTCAAGTCATTGATTATAAAGCTTTACTTCTCAACTAGTCAGACCTAAGAGACACATAGTGCTTGACTTAGGGGCATCAGTGAACAGGAAGCCCACTGTCTGCCACAGGTAGTGTGTGTTTGATTGTGTAACACTTGCATGTAGGTGTCAGGTGAGTCTTCTGCCTTGCCTGTTGCTGCCATGGTGTGTGACAGGCACTGCCAGCGTTCTCCTTTGGAAAAGTTCCATATGAAATGTGGTGTTGTGCTGCTCTGCAGCAGCTATCCCGAGCCTCGCTGTCATGCTGACCCTCACATGGCTCTGTGCTGCTATGAGGCATGCCTTGAGCAAGCTGTGTGTTGTCCATGAGCAGTGTTTAACAGCTGGAAGCATTTCCACTGGGCTGGGGTGGTCTAGCCATAACTGGCTGCTAGAGGGGTTTCTGCAGTCCCAGTAGGTTGGATGGAGGAGGCTTTGTGTGTGTCATAAAATGGAAGTTTTCAGCAGAAATGCTTCAGTGTAACTGGATATCAGTGGGCTTGGGTATGTAGTGCCTGGGGAGGAAGGAAAGTGTCTTCATCTTTCTGTGAGGGTGTGAGAACCTCTCAGTGGCTCCTGTCTTTAGCAAAATTGGCAGTACCTTGCAGATTTGATGCCAAAGGAGGGTCCTACTGGCACAAGTTCCTGGCTCTGTAGGTCACAGTGGTGGACCAGGCACCTGCACTGATCCACAGTTCTCATGGAATTCTGCAGGGGTACAGTTCTGTTTAGGGCCCCGCAGGGCAGTGATCAACTGCAGCTTCTGTGTCTCACGCCAGTGCTCTTGGGCTGGGGAGCCCAGGCCCCCACTGACAGTTTTCCTGTGGATGTCTGACAGTTGCACAGAGTTCCTGAGGTCAGGAAGCAGCACTTAGCTTTCCAGCTGAGACAAAACAGAGGCCATCAGGTAAGGGGTGTGTCAGAGAGGGTTCTGTGAGGAGCAGATGAGGAGTCTTTAAAGGTGAAGTCATTCTGTTGGAGGTGGGGAGGACACTGCTCCTGCTTTTCAGGGGTTGTCCTGATGATCCCCAGACTTGCTGAGTGCTGGCAGAGTTTTCCATGCCTCTTAGTAAAGAGTTTGAGAGCTTCGCCGCCAGTGCAGGTTCCTTCGTAACTATGATCCTGTGATGGATGACTCTGCCGGGGACATCCTTAATGCTGTGCAACCTCTGAGGTTCCCTAAAGGTGATATACATCATGTGTAAATGTTGCCATCTGCAGAATGCTGCTTTGTGAAGAACTTCCAACTCTGCCTTAAGTGGGAGGCTGGAGTGACAAAGTGATGGTGTCACTTTGCAACTGGCCCTTGAAAGATGGTCCATTCCCTTCGGGAACCATCTGTATAGCCCCATGTGCCTGATGGAATGTTTATTGTGTTCGGCTGAAATAAAGAAAATCATCTTTCTGTTCCTTGTGCTGTGATTTTCAGGGAATTTAAAAGCTTTCTGAAAGATAGTTCCCAGTTTTGGCCCAAGGACAGTCAAGTTTGGAGCTGGAGCAGAGGCTGAGGGTTTAGCTGTTGTGGGAGTTTTGCGAAATCCAAGTGTCACAAAGGGCAGTTGATACTGATTTCTTTCCTCCTCAGCAGCAGAACCAGCCTTCTGTTTGCCTGTGATTAATCAATTTACATAGCAGGTGGGGATAGCAAATTACCTACTTAGCTACAAGCCAGAGTGGCTTTAAAGGGATGGAAACATCTGAAATAATGTTTGAAAAAAGAACTTGTGAAGTTGCGTGAGGTCAGTGGCCAGCTGTTGGTAGGAGGGGTGTCTGAGCGGCAGCCTGCCGTAGATGATCACCTTAACGATGATTGCCCTGTCACTCTGGCTCGGTCAGTCCTTCATTCCCCCTTGTGTCAGCCTTCTTCCCTGAGGCTCTTGGAAAGGTTGCAGGGAGAGCAAAGATATACGTGAGGGTGTTCTAACCTGGGCTTAGTAAAGTAATGCTTATCAACAGGTGCCCAGGTACTGGTTGGGTTCTGGTATCTCCAACCTTGGTGCGAGCATGTACGTGGAATTGGCTGAGAAAACAGCGTTGAGGGTACCTACACCTGGAAGTGCTGCAGCTCTTGTGTGGCTGATCCACAGTATTCTGGCTCTCTTTACAGTGGTATTTTGTATCAAGTAACTTAAAAGCTATTGTTTCTTTTAGTGTAAGCATTGTTGAAAAGGTTTAGAAAAGTGCTGAAATTCAGCCCTGCTGGTTTCTGTCAAGTTCCCTTAGGTTGTTTTGTTTTGGTGGTGGTAGTTTTTGGTGTAGGGAGTTGGAGGGTTTGTTTGTTTGTGGTATTTTCTTTCAGTTGGGGGATTGTTTTCCTTTTTTTCCCCCAATATCTATTTTTGTTATTTTGTAATTTCATATAAAGGTAGGGAAACACTGTGCAAGGCACAGAAAAGATGATGGCAGCAGGGACAGATGAGGAAAGAGGGCAGCAGTGCCCATCTCAAGAGACAAGGCTGGAAAGAGCAGCTTGGTTAGCTGTGTGTGATGGCATCTGTCGGGAGTATGTCAGGGCGATGAGCTGTTGGAGCCAAGAGATGGAATGGGCACACAGGGAAATGCATATAAATTGCTCACAGTTAGAAAATTCCCTGTAACACAGGAGATGGGCTCTGCTGTTCCGAGCTAGCCAGGCTCAGGCAAGGGGCAGTATTTGATTGGTGTTAGAACGTTACATTGACCCAGCTGTCCGAGGTCACAGGGGGCTCTGACACTGCTCACCCAGGGAAGCTGTGTGCCTCAGTAAGATGGTTCCTCAGCCGGGGATACCAAACAACTCAGTCTGCACGTGGCATTGCAAACTGTGCTTGTCATCTTTCCTGTCGTTCCTTCTTGCCTTCCTCTTTCTGCCTGAGGTTTCTCTCTCTGGGTGACTGTCTTCAGAGCCCAGAAGCACTGGCTATTGATGCCTGTGTGTCCCTGTCCCAGCTGATGCCTGGTCGTGCCTATGTGCTTGTAACAGCTCTTCCAGTGTGGATGAGAAGGCATCTTGATCTGCTGAGTCTCAGTTTTTCCAGTGGCAGTATGGGCAAATTGATTTTCTAATTTCTCATTTTATGTGAATGGACAGCAGGACAGCTGCATGATGCTGGTAACAGCAATGGGAATGGAAATTGCAGAGATCTGTACATGTCTCAAAGTCCTTGGCTTCTTGACTAAAATAGCTTCAAGCAGTTTCCAAGAAATGTATTTTTCTTGCTCTAACATCACTGGAAAAATCTAGCCGTAGAGTTGGGGTATTTGGAACAGTCTAAAGTAAATAGTAATGAACTGACCACTCGTTTAAGACCCTAGCATTTCATTAAACATGGTTGTGCATGGTTCTTACAGATCTGCCAGTAAGGGACATGGGTTTGGCTTCTTCAGGCCCCAGAGCTGACATTGGTTTAATTGGGAGGAAGTAGACAAGACAGTCAAGTATCAGGATTTAAAATGCGGACTGTCAGGCTAAATGCCCATAGTGCAGGAACTCTTTATGTAAAAAGCAGTTACGTGTAAGGGTAGGTGGGGTGTCCCATTAGGAAGGGTGGCTCACAAACAGCACTGTGCCACCTGCAAACCAGGAAACAGTGCTGCCTACCTGGAATAGTGGCATTACCGACCTGTTTGGTGGCTGGCATCTCTGGGGTACGTGTGCTGTCTGAGCTGCACCCTCAGCAGCACAGTGGGAATGGCAAAGCACAACATCCAGCAGTGGGATCAGTGGTGACATACTTGTCACCACTCTCCTGCCTTATGTGGCTTATGTGACAGAACTGCCACTTCTCATGAGGGTCAGAAGGGAGCTACTGTGCACTCTCTGGACATGTTTGTTGGAATTATTGACTGTAATGAGAGGTGTGAGGATGTGCTCAAGCAGTTTCTGTAGGCAGAAGGCCTTTGGCTGTTCAGATGGGTCCAGGTCAGGAGAGATGTCTGGAGAGGAATATTACAGGGCAGCAGTGAAGCATCCGGAGAATTTGTATGAGCAGTTCTCTACAAGATGCTTTTGTCTACGAAGTCTCTCAAGGTTCCTTGGAGAAGATAAATCAGCTGCCTTCCGTGTTGATAAGAACACAAGTTGAGGAAAGATTCGTCAGTGAGCAGGGCAGCAGTGCCCATCCTCATGGCCAAGGACATGGGTGGAGCTACAGAAGGACAGAGGGAAGCCTGAAGGGATTCTGTCTTGCACCTGACTTGTCATGTGGGAGGCTGAGATGCACAGCCTGGCCCATAGCTCCGTTCTTTGGAGGTGTGTGAATGGAAACATCCGGAAGAGGGCTGGCTTGGAGCACTTTATTACGATCAGTGCCTTAGTAATGTTTACACTTTGTCATTGCTCTCTTTTATGGGGGGGCTGGCTTCAAATGCAGTATATTATGCAATGGTTTTGTCATGTATCAGTGATGATATTAACAGTCTAATGCTAAACAGGTTCTGAGGAAATGAGGAGGAAAAAAAATGACTTACTATATTTACCCTGAAACAAGATTCAATCTGCCACTGTATTTAATGCTATATTTTTCATTATCTCACAAGCATATGTTGGAGCTGCTACAGATGATGAAGTTAGCTGCTGGGCAGAGCTATCATCAATGCTTTCCATCTTTATTTTAATAAGAGGAACGAGCAAATTGTTTGTGACCTTTGTCAAGGGCTTCCTGGAAGACAAGAAACCTAGCTGGAACAGAATTGCTAGCCTGGAGCCCTGCTGAATATTCAATGCTTGAGCCCTGCCTGAAATGTGCTGTAACAAAGCCATTGTGTCTGGTGGAGCCATGTCTGCCACAAAGGAACTGGGAGCTACTAGCAAAAGTTAAACCTTTCCTTTCTTCTCCTCACACTCCTGGAACAATGTGGCAATATGCTGTTTTGTTCAACCTACTTGCAGGGCAGGAAGCTGAAAATGGTGTTTCCCTGACAGCTGGCTCATCATGCATATGCTGCTCTGGAGAGAAAAAAAAAAAAAAAAAGTGGGCTTTTGGTTTTTTAGGAAGTAGAAAGCTGACAAATGTGCTGTTGATACGTGTCACACGAGGGGCATGTCCCCTATGGCCGCAGCACTCAGCAGTAGGGAGATGCTGTTTTGAGATACCTCACGCAAGAAGAGCTTTGTGTGACTGGAAGCACAAGGCAGTATGGAGCAAAGAGGAATGCCACGGCAGAGATGGTTATAAAATGCATTCCTGGCATGGAAGGGGGTCCTGCAGAATCCCCTTGCTCATGCCAGTATACTAGAACACCAAATGCCATACTACCCCTCCACAAAAAACTCCCATCCTGAGGCATTACTCCAGTCTGTAGGCAAACTGGGGCAGGGGTGGCCAGTCCTGGGACTGGAACTACCTCTCGGCAGCAATGGCTTTGACATTTTTATTTGTGCAGTTCTTAACAGTTGGTGGAGAATGGAGATGGTTCCAGATGCTCTCTGTTGATGCAGGTGAAGGCTTTGCAGGTGACCTCAGATAAAAGGTGACTTCAGCCACACTTCACTGTGGCTGCTTATTTAAGCTTCCAGGCAGCTTTTCATGTATGGGGAGAAAGAAAAGTGCAGTAGAAGTGATGGTACACCCTTGTCTGCTATCTCCACTTCTGGTGACTGACTCAGTGTTCACGTTCCCAGAACATGGTACAAGAAGGTGGTCTGGGCACCAGGTCTGTAATGGAGTGATTTTACTTTGGCATCAGCTGTTTATAGTTCTCTGAAATCTTGGTAAATTACTCTGATGCATTGACACTAGCATTTTGCTCACTATGGTATCCTCAAAACTTGGATGGAAAGCCCTTTGCGGTCATTTGAGGAAGTTCAGTTATCAGTGCAAATTCATCAAGCTTTTGGGGAGCTCACAACACTGGAGCTTGAAAACATCATTCCAGAATTGGTATGTGGTTATCCTTATATGGGTGTAATGGCTGTACATTAGACGAGGAACCTGCCCTTAACTCCCCTTGCAAAATAAATAAGCAGTGATCTGGAATGGCAAAGATCTAAAGTCACCTTTGGTGCCTTCTTTTAAAGACTTCAGGCCATTTGTTGCACCTTTGACTTGGTGATGCCATTTATCAGGATTATTTTTGCATCAGAAACCTTCTGAAAAACTGGGTGTACAGTGATGCCTGGCATGAATGCTTCTGTGCAAAACCATCTGGTGGAAGCTTGGAGTGCTGAATGAAAGGTGTAAACCTGGATTAGCGTGGATATGGTTCTCTATTGCCTTTGGCTCATTCACATCTCACTGGATGTTTTCCAGGTTCCCTTGCAAGAGCCAAGATTGCCATCAGTGTAATGGCATATGTTAAGATTCATATGACGTATTACCTAAAAGTCATAAATGATTATACTGTGTCTCTTTACAGGGCTGTGATTAGAAATGTTTATATAAATGCACCTTCCCAAGAAAAACGGCACATGATGTTTAACAACAGTGTGCATGGCAGCTCTGATGAGGTACTTTGACTCAGTTAGAATGGTGCCTTGAAAACAATCTGATCTGAGTATAATGAGGAATTAAAAGTCCTTTTTTAAATGCATTGATCTTGGATGAGGTTTCTGCTGTCACTGACATGGCTGGCGAAGAATATGATTGAGAGACAAATGTGTAGGACACACTGCTCTGTGAGCTGGCAATACCTGGCCCTAAAGTTCAGTTTGTGGTCCTGGCATTGTTTCTTTGTCACTTGACAGAATTCCGATATGTACACACACGTATAGCGATGTCCTGTTCTCACATATGACTGCCACAGGTTTCACTTAGACTTTTAAGTTGCTGCCATAAAAGTGAAAAAGTTATCCCTCCCTTAAGCTCTCATTTTTCTTGTGTAAGTCAGCTCATCTTGAGTTCTGCCGATGGGGGAAGGTGTAATATGCCCAGTTAAGTTAGCTGTAGATTTGTTTAACTGCTGCTTCAAACACAGGTACAGAAATCCATCCAGCAAATAGAAACAGACCTAGGAAGCTGACCTAAGTGAGCTGTGTATCTCTGTATTTTGAAAAACAAACAAAACTATCAACAACAATGAAACAAGACGCCAAAACCAAACAAACCAAAACCCTCCCCACCATAAAAAACGAATTGGGTGGCTCTCTTAAGTATCAGAACAGAGGACATGGAGCAATTTGAATGAGGCATTTGAGTAAAACAGGGAAGATTTAATGCTGAGAAGAACGTGCTTTTTTTTTTGTATAACGACAATAGATTTTTCAAACAAGATGAAGAGATCCAATCATTCTAATTAGCACTGATTCACTTTCTCTCCCAGAGGGATTATATCCATGCTCTTTGGTGGGTACAACTGCAGTTTGCTCTTTCCTGTCGGTGGCTGGGACATTGGAGCAGTCCAATACAACATGAAATGGGACAGACCCAAATGGAGGTGGTGAATCAATTAGGAATCAAAGCGTTCAAGAAGCAGGAAAAAAACAGGAAACAACTGGCTTCTTTTGAAGCACATGTGAACTTGTGCAGGGCTCACACAAGTTGTCAGAGGGACTTGGACTCGTCTTTAATGTGGGGTGTGTGTGACACGGCCCCTCAGTGGCACCTGCAGCCCACGGCAGCTATTCTGGCCTCTCCGCAGTGTGCGATCAATGTGAGATGTGCGGTGCTGCTGCACGAGCACTGGTGTATTTTCAGACACAGGTGTTGTATGTGGCTGTGTCTGCCTGTTCTTGTCACCCCCTCCTCCCCCCAATCAGCACCACAGGCGGGTTTCCAAGGCTCAGTGTTGCCACGGGATCAGCTCTCCCATGATTATGTGAGGGATCAGCGTGATCGGCTGTCACTGATTTCACTGACATCTGTCCCCACAGCGAGACATGCTGCAACATGAATTATTGAAGACATACACATGCAGATCTGTGTCATCATTACACCAAACAATGCGCTTTGCCACTCTCCGGAGAGCACAGAGAGTCATGTGGACAGCTGCTTTAACCCTTTCTGACAATCTGTTACCAGCTTCCCAGCACAGGAACTTTGTGGAGGTCTGGGAGACTTGGGCAGCCTCAGTCCTTACTCACCCTGCTGAGCAGCATTACTGTCTGGAGAAGTTTCCTTCTCTACAAGGCTTTGCAAAACAAGGCATTTGAATCGTGATAGGAGAGCTTGCTCTCACAAAAGGGAGAGAACGCCAGACGTGATCCAGAAAAAGACCTGGTTAGTTTAACCCTCAGTGAAGGAGGGCTTAAAACCTCATCATTAGGCATGACTGAGACTTGAAAAACTTCAGGGCTCTGGGTGCTTCGGTCACTGGGTGGTGGTCTGAGGAAGGGGGTTAGGAGGTAATCTTAGGAAACAACGATGGACTTGCTCACTTGCGTCACTGGGTGGATTCCAGACGTGTGCTGCATTGCAGCCATTTATGTTTGCTTGGTTTAACAGTGTGTATGATTAAGACAATCAGGTCCTTTGGTCAGGGATAAACTTAACAGACGTTTTGAGTCTCAAACTACCTATCCTATCAGAAATGCTTCGAGTCAAGCTGGCTTTTGTATCCCATAGTTGAGTGAACAATTTCTGAATCTGGGTAACTTTATGGTTAGGATAAAGCCTTTTTCCATTTTAGTGCAACTTCAGCACAGGTTTAAGAGAAGCAGACTCAGAAAGACCCACTCTGCTGACCTTGGAGGTCAGGGTGGGGGGGGGCCGCTGTGGGATCCAAGTGCCTCTGCTCCACTGACCTTCTGAGTGAGTTCCATAATTTCAGGACTGTTTCCAGCTGTGATTCCAACAGTTTTCATCAACATATCTGATGAACCTTTTCTCTGCTGGTTTGAGCTTACAGAAATGAACCATATTGATGGATTTTGCTGCCTGCTCAGTGTGCTTATGGGTTATTCTTTATTGGTTTGTAATGACTGGATTTGTTTGAATGTTTGTTTTTTGTTTTTAATCTCGCTGTTTTCTGCTCCTGCACAATAGATATTGATTCAGGAAGGACTTAATACGTCTCAAACACTGTCAGAAAGGAGGATGAGCTCTCTTAAAGGGCTTAGCACGAGTCAGATGTGGCCTTCACCTTGTTGCACAAGTAATTATAATGCAGACCCTTGGTCAGGGCCATGCATCCACAGCCATGAATGTTTGGAGCTTTGGGGGAATGGATTATTTGCTCTAAATATACTCCCAAGTAATTGTATAGCTCATATCCAGCAGGTCAGGATTACAAATTTCATTACAGATTTCAGAGATTGGAAGCCTTTGTACAATTACCCTAAGTCCAACTAAGAGGTAAAATCATTCCTTCGAGATGTACTAGGAGAGGGATACTGATCTGACTTTCCCTAGGCTTCCATTTCATTAGGAAAACAAGAGTCCTTTTTCCTTTCATCTGGGTTTGATATACCCTCGGACCTACTAGGTGTGATACATGCTTGGAGCCTTTTCCCCCACATGTCTCAAAGCTTTATGGGTCTCAAAGCTATCCTTTGGGTCTCTCCTCGCTTATTCTTGAACAACTTTCTGACTGCTGGCTAAGAGGCTCCCTTGTGAAAAGCCTCGTGAGGCCGAGGAAATGCTGCAGGCAAGTTGCAGGAGGATGTCTACATGAGACCAAATTGTCAGAGTATGGCCTAGGAGGTGCGGGTTGATACAAGAAGGTGTTAAACTTTGATGCTAACCCAGAAACAACTGGCTTTACCTACACACAGGTCAGTCAGTGTTTATGTCTGTGCAGCACGGTATTGATTTTCTGCCTGGCAAAAAGAAAATAGCATTCACTGTAAAGCTAATCACACTTAGTGCTTAGATAGAAGACCCTGAAGGGTGGTAGAGAGGAATAAATCGTGAACTCTTGAGTTGGCTAGAGGCTGGAAAGGTGTGAGCAGGAGGTAACTGGGTGTTCTGGGTGGGCTGTGACTGCGTGTGACTTGGGTGCAGTACTGAGGTGCTGGAAGATGAGCGTGGGCACCAGTGCTCTGTGGAATCGGGGCTCGTGCAGGTGGGAATTGAGATGGAGAAATACGCACAGCCCTTTCTCTGCGGCCATGGGCATGAGCCAAGTGGCACACAAGGGTTTAAATATCAGAGATTGCGGCTGCACTATGTCTTCTTATCCACATCTGTGGTCCTCATCTTCCCTTCCTGTGGCAGAGCAGAGAGTGGTGACAATGAATTCCATAAGGTGAGTGAACAGGATTGTATGTTCCCCGTCAAAAGAGCAGCATCTGTTGTTTTTAGCACTTCTTGGAATCATGAGTGTCTTAAATCAAGCTAACAGTACATTAAGGTTGTTTGAGGTATTAATACTCCATATTTCTGGGCGGGGTTTTTTGTTGTTTTGTTTGTTTGTTCATTTGTTTTGTTTTTTAAATAAAAGGACCTTGCCTTTAGTGTTTCAGGCTTCCCTATAGCTGGTGTTACTTTCCAAAGCAGCAGCTTACTGCTGTTGCTTTCTCACTGCTTTGTTGGTGTCACACGGGTGTTTGCTTAAAAGCAGAGCCGCACTGTAACAAAAATTTGTGTGTCTGTGAGTGGACATACGGGGAACCTGTGGGTCATATTCACTGTTCCTGGCTGCTGTAGTCATTTCAGCCTAAAACATGTTATTAGCCTTTGGCTTTGGGAAGCCATATGGCCAACAAATCTGGCCAGAAGCAGACTGAATCCAATTCACAGAAAGCTGGTAAACCTGGATTTGTTGCTGAGAGTGTCCAAATGTTGTCTTTAGTCAGCCAAGAACATACTCACAGCCAAACTATTATGATAAAGTAAGACTGATTGTTGTGTTTTCACCTGACAAACACAGGTGATGGATGCAAGGAGTGACAGGAAACCACCAGCATCTCTGTCAGGCAGCCGCTCGTTCTAAAGTGCGGCTCAGGCTCTGCTATAGTACCAGCATTATGCTGGCAAGGCTTTGGCTGCCATCCTCTTCTTCCTGGTATCTACTTGAGAGGAGGAGAACAGGCTCAGACTTGGTGCTCAGTGTTCTGCCCGAGCAAAGGAAGAACAGAGCAGACTTGGGCATCACCTCTCGTAGTATTAATGGCAGCACTGCCTAGTGGCCTTCGAGTTCTGGAACCTGGCTGGAACTGGATTGCAGTTGTTTTTCAGTTCTTTAATGAGAGAGATATAGCTGTTATTACATGTACATTCAACATGTTTAGCTCCACAGAGGTGAGTCGATTATCTTTCTCTTGTAAGAGTTACTTGCTTAAGAGGCTTTCAAAATATTACCCAGTCACTGAAGGTTCTTTAAGGAAAATATGACTGCTCGTGTAAACAATTAATGGTTGTTAAGCGTGGCAGTGTATATTATGACAAACAACACATGCTACATTATGCCAGCTGGTGTAATGATGTGATAATGTCTGACTCATTAACTCTGGCACACAGTTTACGATGCCCTTCTATGACAGGATTAATTGATTCACACATACATTAAAACAAAAATAACTAAACTGAAATTCAGCTGGAAGCCTGGCTTCTCATTTGTCATCAGCCCTGTTGGTGGCTGCAGCCAGTCTGAGCCCAGTGCAGAGCCAGCTGAGGTTTGTCCCCTGACCTCTGTTTTGGCCAACTCCATGAGTGTCTTGTGAGAAGGGAGAAAGTGATGTGAGCAGCAACCAGACTGAAGGGCCCCTGCAAACTTTCAGGTATTCTGGGACTGATTGGATCAAGTAATTAAGTTGAAAGGTGAATATACCCCAGAATTGCCAAGTCCTTTTTGCCTGAGTAAAGCCACCAATGCATGGCCTGTTTGCTGTCTGTATGGAGCCAAGAGCTAGTTAATATATTTGTGTCAGCGCACTGCGATAACCTGTTACTGGGGAATGTTTGTTCAAACTAGAACTTGGACACAAGCAGAAAGTGCTGAGGGGTGGCTCACAGTGCTTCAGGCAGTAGGAAAACTGAAGTGGAAACAGTTCCATAAAAAAAGAAACAAACCAAATTAGCTTAAAATGGAAATTAAAAAGCTTGTGGTGATGTGATGTCTTGCTTACCTGTCTTGTGCTCTGGTGCCAGTGAGGAGCCCAAAGTGTCTCTGTTGACACTGAAGCTGTATTGTCACTGGGCTTAGAAAAATAGTGTAATAAACATCTTCCTATTTGACAGGGAAGGAAAGAACAATTTAATTGTTCATACAAAGAAATCTTTACAGTTGTCTTGCTGAGTGACAGTTCGTAGCAGAAGCCGAGTCCCAGGGCCTAGCCGTGTGCTCAGAGCTATCGGCAAAGGGAGACAGAAAGGAGGGAGAGCAGGGGGGTGAATGCAGGGACTCTCTGGAAGCTTGAAAGAAACTGCAGGTAGAATTGAAAGTTAATTTCAACCTGTGGCTTCTTCTGGCTTTCCAAAAGGCAAAGAAGTTGGTAAAGCAAACAATATGATCTGAGAAAAGAGACTACTTCTCAAATGCCAAATACTCATAGAGTTCTAAGGAGGAAGTGGCATTGTCTAATACGCAGACTTCATACCATTTAAGAAATCGAGGCGGCTGAATCTGAATGTTCAATATGTTCTTAGTGTTCATGTTTTAAGTAGGTTCTCTTTCTTTGTGGTATGACTTTCATAAGTGGATCATTCCTGCAGCATGGAGCAGAATGTGAAGAAGCTCTCTTTGGGCAGAGAGATCTGTTAAAGGGAAAACAGCCCAGTGCAAGTACTTGGAGTAGGTGCTTTAATTTTGCTACTGGAAGCTTGGGATGTGGATGAGATCTGGGATGCGAGTCAGACCTGGCCACCCCAGCTGCTGTGTTTCACTCTTGATAAACATATGCAGCAGTCACTGGAACTCAGAAAGCTCAAAAATAGGTCCCTGCCTCCAGAGGAGTTTCCTGCCTCATGGGCTTGCTGGATGGTAGAATTACACTGGCAAAGGATAATCTAAAAGTGGGTTTAATAGGCAATCTCTGTTACAGGCATTTCTATGCAAAAAATATTTCTGAGTGAAACGGTATAATGCAAAGCCTTTTCCTTCCACTGAATACTCAGGGTTGGGGTTTTCCTCTACTCCTCTCTCTGAAAAATAAACATGTTTTATGTTTCATCCACCTTCCCTGCCTCCAGTTTCCTCTGAAAATAGAATCTTTTGTTTGGGGCAAGTTTATTTCCTGTGCTTTTTCCAGCTGGAATCGTGGTGTGACAGTGTTCTTGATGCTGGACTGCCAGCCTTGGCCTAATAGGGCAACTGGTGATCCTCACAAATGTTTTCAGCTGGGGTTCTGACCCTGTGGAGGTGGTTGGGAACATGGAACACTGAGGTTCTGCTTGAAATGAAGCATTGCTGGGGTGTGTTGGAATGGAGCTAGCTCAGGCTTTTTCCAGGGTATTTGCACTGAAGCTTTGTGCACCTGTCAGAGCATCCTCTGTTTCGGTTTTGTGTTGAGTTTACGATTGTGGTGTCCTGCCTACAACTGGGCAGAGTGCCAGTAGGAAGGATAATCATCCTTGATTTATGATTGTGAAGATAAATGGAATAGTGATTATAGGCAGTATTTTGACTGTTTGAATTATGTTGGGCACTGAGTAGTTTCATGTGTCCTAACTTTCCCTGCCAGTGGCTGCTGATACCTGAGGGGGTTTTCAGGTGTTCTTGCCACACACTCTGACCTGTGCTCTAGGCACATCCACAAGGAGGTGAAATTCCTGCTCAAACATGGCAGTTTCCTGTGGCTTTGAGTCTTGCTCCACTCTCTCTGCAGTCATTTCCTCTTTGAAAAGCTCTGCTGTGAAAGCGTGCCTCGGGTGTACCTCTCCGTCTCACTGTGGGGAGAGCCCTGACTGGCCTCAGGGTGGGCTCATGTTTGGTTGGCTGGAATTTCTCCAGGCAAGGGGAGCACTGAGGTACTGTTGAGTTTCCAGCCTATGCTTACTGAGCTGAGAGCTGGGGTTGTGCACTCAGCTGGTGTCACAGTCACCTGGTGAGACACAGGGACCACGACAGATGTGTCTTAATCTTGAGCTCAACACGTTCTTCTGGAGACTTAATGTCTCCTAAACTGAACTTCTTGATTTGTTGTTTTTTTTTTTTTTCACTCAAGTATGGTCATTGTCTGACTTGAAAACCCAGTTCAGATCAAGTCCTTAATGTGTTTAAGTGCACTATGAAAATTGTTTCTGCCCTAAAGAGCTTGCAGTAGAGAAAGCAGGTAAAGAGAAAAAGAGTATTTTATCTCAAATAATTCCTGAGAGTCTGGCATGGACAAAGATTCAAGATATTGTCTGTAATTGATGTACCTTGAACTGGTATTTAGAAAAAAAATTAGTTGCTTGGCTAGAAAAATACTGCATTAGTCTATGTGAACCTTGGCTGCAAGGATTTGAGTTTGGCCTGTTGTGAGATGTACCAATCTCAGTGGGCTGATAAATCAGGGGCTGTGCTTCTGTTTGGGGTTTAGATGACATAATTGGTTGGATGAGACTTTCAGAAGAAAGAAGAAATTATGACAAAAGTAAATTATAAATATTACGGGGGAGGCGTGGATGCCCACACACACACTGTACAGATTGTATAGCATAGCTGTACAGCGTTGCTGGTATCAGAAGTGTGCATCCTGCCTCATGCAATCTCCTAATGGCCAAAGATGTTTTAATGGCCACCGTAAGAAAAGTGCCTTGCTTGGTGCTTGTGTCCCTTGGGCCCTGTGGTGTGCACACACAGCTCTGAGGGGGTTCCTAGCTACTGCCAAGGGAACAGTATTCCTGGGGCTTGTGATGATGGTGGAGAGGCTGAATTTCAGCTCAAGGCAGCATCTGATGATGAGGGAAAGAGAACAATCACCTCCAGAGGGATAAGGGATCACATAATTAGCTGCACTTAGACTTTGCTTTCTCCTGATGTGAAGTTCGTGCTTAAGGTAGAGTTATTTTCGTAGACCCTGGCAGCCCCTGGCCTGGAATTTGTTGGAGGTTTCTCTGTTGTTTGTCCTGAGTGTTTATCACTAATAAGAAATAGCCTGTGGAGCTGCTGGGACAGTAAGGACTGTAATGCATGCTAAATACAGAGGCCAAGCCCTGCAGGCAGTTCCTCCAGGTTTGCTCTAAAGCAGTTGGTAAAGGTTTTGCTGCAAACCGATAAGGATATTTGAATATTCCTCGGGTTAGGTTTATTCGTTTTGTTTTGATTAAAACAATTGGAACAAATGGTGTGGCTCTGATTTCAGCAGGAGGTTCAAGTGGCTGACTGAGTTGAGAATGTATTTACTCCAGGCCTCAGCAGAGAAATTACTCATGGGGATCTTGCTGGGCTACATGATTAAAAAAAACGAAACAAAAAACAAAACCAAAAAAAACCAACAAAACAAAACAAAAAAACCCAACAACAACAAAAACACCACCAAAAACCCAAAGCAAACAAACAAACAAAGGAGCAGCAACAAGTTTTCAATATCTAACACATATAGTGGCTGCATAATGTTGCTTTTAGATGGATGATTGTTTAATTTAATGTTTAGTCTTACACATGGGCTTACTCAGACAAACAGTTGCTTACTCCCAGGGGATTATGGGCATTAATATCCAAGTGATAACACAAGCATCACAGCCGTGCTCGAACAGAGAGCTGGAGAATTCAAAGCAGCCTGGTCCTTACAGGATCTGATTTGTTTGGTTGATTTCACTGTGACTTTGCCATCTTCAGAGACAAGAGAGGCTGGAACAGCTGCGGCATTACCTGTGCCTGCAGGTGAGAGGGAGCTGGGCTCCTGCAGCAGTCCCTGGTGGGATGTGCACGAGATGCCTTGTCCTTCAACTGCCTTGAGGAGCTGCAGCTCTGGCTGTGCTCACGTCCCCACTCTGTGCTTCAGTGAGTGCTCCTGCCCTTCCCACCCTGCCCCTGGTGACCCTGCTTGCTCCAGCCCCCAGCTCCAACTCGCTGGGTGTTCGTAGGCAACCCACTGCTCATCAGATGATGGCTTTGTGTCTCAGAATGGGCATGTAAGTAGTTCTGCTTAGTGACAGTGCAGAGAAATTATTAATTAACCGATTTGGTAATAGAATATACCGAGGCGATGAAGCTGCTTCAAGGAGGATCAGAGGGTTGTAATTTGCTGCTATCACTTGAATTATATTATGAAAATGAGCTTCAAAAACTACAGGAAAGGAGAGTCAAAAAACATGGCTGTAATGGGCTTGGGTTGTTTTTCAGTTGCCTTTTTTTCTGATTTGCTAATGATTATTCTGTGTTCCATCCTTAAAGTCATTTGTGATGTGTCCCATGCTGAGAATTATGACCAGCAGCAAGAAATGAGAAATTAATTTGTTTTAAATGATACTGCACATTATCAGGAGAGAGGCTGCATTTCCAGCCACCAAAATGATTCGTAATGACAAGCTTAATCCTTCCATCAGACCCAGCTGCACAGAGTGCTGCACGTCGGCTGCTGGGTGCCAGGGTAAAGCACAGGGTGAATAGTCTGGCTCAGTTGTTTGAACCAGTAAGTAAATGTGGCACAAAGATGCTCTGGGTGATGGAGAACTCCTGCTGAGAACCCAGTCAAGAGGGAAGTGTGGAGATCAAGCTGTGTGATTAGCGAAGGTGCATGTCCCTGGTGGGAGTTCCCGTGGCTGTTAAGGTCTGGAGTTTGCACAAACCAGGCGGTGAGGAACGCAAGCCCCACCAGAGATGGTTCCCAGCACTCCTGAAGGGCCTTTCCTTAGGAGCTGGAGCCAGGAAGGTGCTCCAGGCCTAACTTCTGGCCATTAGGTGTTTAAATGAATGAACAAATAATGACATACAGACTCTCTTACAGAAAATCTTGTGTTTCCCTATGGAATTGAAGCCCACCTTGCTGTGAGTTTCTAGGCTGTGTTGTTGGCACAGTGTAATGTTTTGCTCTCCATCTTACTCCACTGAAAATTTTTCCCTCCAGTTTTCAGCCAGCTTGGGCTTTGAGCAATACACAAGTAGAGATTGGAATTGTTAGGATGGAATTGTTTAGGCTGTCATGCTAATGGCACAAGTTGCACACTGCTGCTGGTGTAATGAGATTTGTGAGTAGTGATGTACAGGTTGATGGAACAGCCAGTCTGGTACGAAGTACAGTTTGCCTGGGTTTGGGGTCAGTGGTTCAGAGGAAGAAGCCATTTTCTAGGTTTGAGAAGTACGGAGTCAAGGATGCCAAGGCTATGGATAGAGCAGCTACAGCTGTGATCTACATTCACCACAGTGCACACGTTGAGCAGAGCAGTCACCTGTTGGCAGGCTCCAGTGCAGCCTTCTGTGCCATGTGTTTTAATATCATTCTCATGTGTTTTTGTCAATAACCCTTGTTTGAACAGCTCCAGACCTGTAAAAACTTGATGCATCCCTGAAGGTTTTGTTTAGGCTGGAAATACTGATGCACTTTGAGAATTTCTCTCCATTTTCGCTTCTGAATCACATGGGACCATATTGAAGGAAGTAATGATACCAGTCATGCCTCCAGCTCTGTGCCTGGGCTGCCCCAAGGTGCTATTGTTTGTCCTTGCATGAGATGTTGGGTGCCTTGGAGTGGTGTTTTCAGAAAGAATTGAGAAATAATTTCTCATTCAAAATACAGAAAGAATTTCAGAAAGATTACCAACTCTTGGCAGCTGTTGGTATGGTTGTTCCCAACTGGCCGGGGTCCAGGACTTTGCTGTGCATAAAGCAGTCAAAGCATGATAGGTGTGGGAGAAGCGGACCATTGAAAGAGGTGTCTGAGCACAGGCTGAGTGTCCTGTCCTGTCCCCCCTGCATGTCAGCTGCTGCGTGTTCCGAGCGCTGGAGAGGGGCTGCGAGGGCTTATCAGCCTGGGCTGTTGGTTTGGTGTAACCCACAGCTGGCTGTGGAGTGTGGGCTTGTGACTGACAAATCAATGAGTTCACCCCTCGTCTTCTGAAAGTGATACTGAGACTCTCTGCGTCTCGTATTTTAATTTTTGTGTCCTTCTTTGTCATTTTCCCAATGAAAATTACCGCGGCACTGATCTCAATGTTAATGTATTCCTGCTTACATTTGACTTCTGAATATGTTATGGCTAATTATCATTACACAGGACGAGAGATCAGAGCCCTGACTGAGGTGCTCGGTGTGGGAACAAAAGGAGGCCAATGCTGCGCCTTGGCTTGAGGCCCAAAAATGGTGACCGAGCATCTTGAAACTGGTGGAGTCTGGGGAGTGGGGCTTATTGGCTTGTTTTTTTCTTAGTTTTATTTTATTATTTTTTATGAACGGGGGGAGGGGCCAGGATGGGGCTAAAATTTCCCCTTGAACATGATGTCAATATGTTGGCATGTCTCCTTTTATTAAGATGCCATCCAACTGATAACAAGTCCTGCTGTGTTTTACCAACATAAAAAATTAGACTGGAGACCAGGGAGCGGCAGGTGGCTTTTGGCACCAAGAAATAATCACACTTGATGTGGAAAGTAAAGTAAAAGGAGCCATCTGTTCACTGCAGGAGGACGTGAAAAATCACATTAACATATTGTCACTAACATCATGAAATACACAGTTAATAATAAATTTAGTTATCATGGTAAGCTGCATCGGATGCTTCCTTAGAACAGGTATTGTGTGGAAGATGTGCTTGCCCCCACACCCTTGTTGAGCTCTCTCCTGGCTGCTGTGGCAGCCCAAGCCCTCCTGTTTGTTGCTGCTGGTGTGAGCGGGCATGCCTGTCTCTCTCTGCCAGGAGCAGGGACGGTGTGTCAGAGTTCCTCTCCTGCCTCTGCCTTTTCATCTGCTCTGCCTGGATCTGTCCCTGTCTTCTGACTGCCCGGCAAGCACACAAGATGGTTGAAAAGGAGGAACGAGAAATCTGATGGAAGGAAGGGAATGAAAAACCTAGAAAACAAGAGGAGTCATGAGTCAGATCTATTTGCAGTGGATTCCCAAGTCCACTCAGTGGATCACTGGATTTGCTGGGTGTTTGGGGATGGGGCCCTGTGTTAGCTGGCAGTGCTGCATGCTGCCTGCCTCCTCACTGTCACTGCCTGCATTTCCCAGGGGTCCCAGGACTGTAAGCACTGATGGATCAGTCCTCAAGGCTCCCTGTGAAGTAGGACTGAGGGTTGTGCTCATTTATAAAAGATGAGGATTGAAGCCTGGAAAGGCAAGCAACACCCACACACAGGCAGGCTGGGGCAGAAACAAGCATTGGATGTAATTAATGTCAATCAACCTGGCCGTATGGAAAAGAGATCTTGTCAAATGAACTTGATAGCTTTTTTGATGAGATTATGAATCTGGCTGATAGACTTCTCTTGTTACCCAACGAGATTTTGATTAAGAAACTGAAATGATACAAAGTTATCACACATCACCAGATTAAAAACTTGCTAACTGCTAAGTCTTGAAATACAACTACAGCCAGGTTCTCAGTGTTGAGCATGTGTGATTGTACTGATACCCTGCAAGAGTAGCTTTAGTCCTGCACTGTTACACCTCGCAGTTTTCTGTTGCTGGCATTGTAGAAGATGCACTGTGGCTCTCAGTGAGGGCACAGAGGTGTCTGGGATGTTGTGTAGCAGGAGAGGGGTCGCTAAAGATGCTATTGCGACTCTAGAACGCCACTAAGGAGTTAACAGTGAGAGGACTGAAGTGCTTCCATGCCCCTTAGGGCTCCAGACTTCCTGTTTCAAGGCTGTTCTTGGTCCTGGAGCTGCCTGTTCTGGCAGTCAAGTGGAACTTAAGAGAATGTGAAGGAGACTGTGGAAGAGACTGAGAAATTGGATTAGCTCTCTTCTGGGAAAGTGGCATGGTCACAATTGAAATGAAGGTGGGAGAAAGCTGTGGAGAGGTTGGAATAGCAGCCAGGAGCTCTGGGACTTGGGTAATAAAAAGCTCTTCGGTAGAGAGACATAAACCTGCAATAAAAATGTGGTAAGAGACCGTGTCTGGAAGCTGGAACAATTTTCTGCTTGCAAGTGCAAGTTTTCTAGTAAAAGCAGGGCTTGGTTTTTCATGCCTTGAGATCTTGGTAGAAAAAGTTACCAAGTCATGTTTTCACTGAGGAAACAAGACCTGAAAAGTAGATTTGAATGTTGTTGTTCTACTCAGTAAACCATCTTCTGACCCTTCTTGAGAGGCCATTCTGCTTCTCTTGAAACCTCTGAACAGAAACCTTTTCTTGCTGTGAAAGTGAGTTGCCTGGAGTAGAGTGAAATTCTGGACTTGGCAGAATGTTTGGCTGCTGACAGTTCATTTTACAAGTAAAATGTCACTTGAGGGGAAAAAGCCGTAGCTATTGACAGCCTTTGTGTGTTCTGACAGGCCTTTCTAGTTTAGCTCCTTCGGTTTGTACCTGACGGACCTCTCTGGCTGTGGACGCCGAGGCAGATGGGCTCCACAGGCAGCCTGAGGGCACAGGAGGAGGGAGGGACCAGAACTCCGGAGTGCCCGGAGCTTTTTGCCTTTCATCACAGTGCTGAGGGGATCCACAGAGGCTGACAGCACTGCAGGGGCTCCAGGAGGAGCTATTGGTTCCCAGGGATAGAGGGCACAGTCCCCTGTCAGGCCATATGGGCATTTTAGCACAGGGACTGGGTGAAGGTTGTGCCTGTACGGCCACGAGCACCCGTGCTTCATGATGGATTCCAGATTTCTCTGTACCGGCTTGCTTGTCACCTTTCCCTACTTGTCCTTTCTGATTTACGGACATCCCCCTCCCTGCACAGGGATCCCACCTGTTTGCAGCAGGCAGGGAGTCAGCTCCTCCCAGCTGATGGCATCTTGCAAAAATAAAATAAAATAGGGACTTTGGGGTCCCTCTAATGACCGTTAGCTGCTAGCTGCAGGGATCAGGTTCATTTGGTGCTTGAAGTGCTTCCAGAAGCCAGTGCTATTTGCCGAAAAGGGTTTGCCGGACTTTACAGTACGGCAAGTTTTTGTACGTAAAATGTTCAGTGTGCCACTGCCAGAGGTGTCCAGCCAGCTCCCTGGGATATGCCCCTTGGTGGGATGCAGTGTTTTAAGGGACGAGAATGCTTCCATTCCTTTTATAAAACATTGCCAGAGCCTAAACAAAGCCCTTTCAGGATGCCTCCTGCTATGGAATGGAAATGGAATTGCAAGGAAGTGTCACCATACGTATTGCAATGTGTTCATACACACTTGGATCCTTGGAGTAAGAGCAGTGTGCTGTAATGTGTTCTCATTTACATAACTAATTGGAGCACAGTCCTTATTATTTTGATGATGAGTCTGCATAATAGAAATCTCCTTAAACCCCAGTAGGAGACCGGGGAGATAAATACCTTTGAGGTTCAGTCCTATGCTTCCTTCAGTACTGCAGCGTGCTTGAAGTGGTGCTGAAGATTTCGGAACATCTGGCAGGAGCAGGTGGTGGCTTACCTTTCAATATGTTATTTAAATGACAATTTAGTTAAGCCTGCAAGTAATAATAGTAATAAAAACAGTCTCACATATACTCTTGTCTGAAAGGAGCTTTCTGAGCTGAGCTATCAAGCCCTTTTATGTTCTAGGCTCAGCTTGTGCCCATTCTCTCTCTCTGCGGTGCTGAGTAGGTTTCCTATGCAATGTTTGTGCTGAATGTTTTTTCTTTACTCTTTTGTCTGAAAGGAACCATCATATTGAATCAAGGTGTGAGGTCTAAAATGAACCATCATATGAAGGTGTGAGTGCAAAAACAGCTTGAGGTGTCAGCAGTTGTCATGTCTGAATGTTCTGTTATCTCTTGTATCCCATCCCCAGAGAGAACCTCTGGTGCCTCAGACAGTGACTTAGGCTGAGTTAGTCTCTTCCTGTATCCAAGGCATCAGTCACTAGCGGGTATGATGCTTTGGAAGTGGTGATCTTTACTGCTGGCCTCTGATACATGCTCTTGGAGCAGGAGCAACACTTCCCCGTGTTTCTGTGCTCTGTGTTAGATCCTACCTATTCCACAGACTTTCCTTCATTCCACCACATCAGCACTGTGACTGCTTAGCACTGAGTGGTAATGAGAGTCCAGTGAGTACAAAGAGGCTCTGCTTCTTTGCTTTATTAATTGGCTAATGAAATTAGAGGTCTTATTTACAGATGGAAAGCTGACAGTAGCTGTAAACGTGCTGATAGAGCATTGGGGCCACAGGAGATACAAGATGATACAGAGAAGGGGATGAATAAGATGCGTTTTCTGTTGGAAAGGTCAAAGGCATGGATGTGAACATTTGACCCAGTAAGGTGATGGCTGCAATTTTCATTGTTCAAGGAGTGATTTTCACTCTGTATTAGTGCAAGAGTGTAGATGGGTGTGATATTAATGGAGACAGTGCTTTCTCTTGGCTCAGGTTGGTGGCTTTGAAAACAGGCTGGTTTGCAGAAGAGAGAGACGGTTACAAAAAAAAAAATCTGATAATACAGCCACTGTTTTCTCCTCAGTGATTGCTATGAGTGTAGGTGAGCCTGGAAAGGGTACTTCCATGGTCATGGCAGTGGGACTGCACCCCATGGAGAGATGAAAGGAACCAGGTTTTGTCAAGTATTTACTTTTTGGCACTGCTTTATTACCTTCTCTCTCTTAAGTTATTGTGCCATACAGAAGCAGGTCGATTGCTCCTCATCTCTATGAACACGCGGGTTTCATTTACCTGGAGCAGGCTTTTCCATGGGAATGGAATCAGAGCTCCATTGTTGCCTCGTAACAGTCCAGTTAAAATGCAGCTTGAACGCTAGCGTGGTTATTAGTTGTCTAGTTTTCCTTTGGTGCCTTTAACTAGGATTTCCCGTTACAGCCTTGTCCAGAAGCCCGCAGGGCTGAGCGCTGTGCACAGCGCTGGGGGCTGTGCTGTGGTCAGGGCTCTGGACCTGCGCACAGAAACAAGTGTGGTGCAGGTGCTCCCAAGTCCACCTTCTGCAGTGACAGGAGACCGGGCATGTCCCAGCTGGGGATTCTCACCTTGGACCTTCAGCTGAAGGCTTATGAGGTTGGAGTCAGGTGTGCCATGAGTTGGTTGCAAAACAACTTCTCTTTTACTTGTTTACATCTTTGTTTAGTGGAACGGTTAGGAAGTGCAGGCTTACAGGGCCTCCCAAAGAGCACAGTTGTGTCTCCAGGGGTGCAGTGGGAACAGGACTGGAAATTTTTGGGCTTGCTTGCTTTCTGCTATTTATAAATCTCTTTGGTATTTAATCATTGAGAGGAGAATTAGTGGAAAGGACTTCAGAGGAAGATGTCATTAAGTGGAACTCCATGCAGTGAAATGTCTGGTTTAACCCAGCTGGTGTGGCACGATGTGGAGTATCTTGTAAAGGCATTGCTTGGGGCCAAAGGTGCCCCAGGCTGGGGTTTGTTTTGAGAGGGAATGGCTCACTCTCACTTATTGCACAGTAGGAAACCTTCTGCCTTGCAGCTCCCAAGTGATTTATTGGAGGTGTTTAGCCAAGGACTTAAATGGGTTAGTAGACTAGCACCTTCAGGGAAGTTGCTCTTTATAATTTAACTTTGAGAGAGCAGGTTATAGTGCTCTCAAACAGTCGTGTCAAAGACCCAGCAAAAATTAATGGCTCAGAACTAATGGCAAGCTTTCCAGGATGCTGCTCTGATTTATTGAGTGGTGCTAAGCTCCAGCATTCTTGTGTGGAGAGCACTTGCCTTCCTCTAAGGGGGCTAATATTACCTCAAGCTGTTGTCAGTTGACTTGGTGAATTGCTGAGATGCTGCTTCGGGTGTAGGTAGCTGTGGTGATTACTCTGAAGCGTTCAGGGAGCAGAAACCCTGGGGAAAGGCTGATGAGCAGCCCAGGAGAATGATGTTCCAGCTGTGTAAACAAACTCCTGCCGTCTCCTGGCCGTAATGAGGACCAGGCCCCAGCGACAGAGCCCACTTTGCTCTGTGCTGCTGCATCGGAGCTGAGCAATTTGCAGGGGAAAGTGATTGGAGGCAGGCCCTGGGTTGCACGTAATCCACTAATCACCACTCGGAGATTCCTGGTGCTCGGGAACAGCAGGAGGGAATTGGCTTTTATGAGCTGAAGGAGACGCTGGCATATGTTGTTGAGGAAAGGGGGAGGAGGGACTGCTTAAATATTTATAGATTAAGGGTACATTGGGATCCCTTCTGTCTTCTTGTGTGCCTGGTTCCCCTACTTCCTCCTGGGGATAGCAAGACAGCTCAGCCTTGCCAGTGATTTAACTGGGAAGCGTCCAGTCTTGAGCCTCCTTCCAGCCCTTGTGTTTGCACCGTTGGACTGGGTGCATTGCGGAGCCTTGTCATCACCCATCTCGCTGGGCCAGCTCAGTCTTCCTCAGAAAATAACACAGCTGAAAAAACTCAGGGCATGCTAGCCTGGATGCTTTTGGAAAGTGAGCGTGGAAGAGAAATAAAAACCAAATTAGTGGCAGGCAGAGAACATCTTCCTTCAGAAGGGTCTCTGTGACACCAACATATGTCTGCCCCAGTCATCCCAGGCAGAACCTGCGGAGTGGAGCTTTGAGGTTCCTTCCCACCCCTGATTTCAATATAAAGGTTTGTCTTCCTGCAAACAAAAATGGTCGCCTGTTCATTAGAAGGCACCTCCTTCAGTGATGACTTCTCAAGTGTGAGTTCCCTGACCCTTTCCCTAGAGGAGGATGTGTCTTACCTTGTGCACAGTCACAGAGCAGGTGACATACGCTGTCACATGAAGAGTGCTCTGCTCAGTCGTACCTGTGGAACCAACCTATGAGGGAGACAGGAAAGGCTGAGGAAGAAGAAGCCCTCGGCCACCTCCTCCTGTTCACTTGGAGCCGCCCAACGTGGGCACAGCACTAAAGGGACAGTACTTCACGTAGGAGCCTGAGGGAGGAGGAGGCACCTCTGCTGCTGGAGGCAGGTGGGAGGCAGTGAGAACAATTGGTGAGCAGAGTGCCTGGAGGAGCCCTTCCGGTGTGGACAGTGACTGGTGGTACTACACCTGAGGAGCTGTATTTTCCCTTGCTCCAGCCTGGTGAAAGCTGTAGGACTTTGCTTTGGGTTTTCCTGCTTTTGCTGTGTGTAGTAAATTCGTTTCTCTGCAAGAAACGCATATTTTTCTCAGGTGCTGCTCTTTTCATCAGTGCTCCTGGAGGATTTTTGAGGGGATAGAAATACCACAGCAGCCATTTCAGAGGTACTGGATGTGATTAGAATCACTCAGAGCCACCCCATGTGTTGCTAGTGCAGGCAGAGAAGAGCCCAAGTGCAGAGGCCTGTCTGCTGCGCTCCTTGGCTGCTACAGGTAAAATACAGAGAGAGAGAGAGAGAGAGGGGCTCAGAGAAATTATGCCAGTTACCTGTTTTCAAAGGATCCCACAAAGCTGTGAATAAGCTGCAGCTGGTGTTTGCAGAGCAAGTTGGTTTTATGTTAGTGCACATCCTCAAATCTCTTCACTTGTGTCATTCAACTGGTTCCATGTACTGTTTGGCTCTTTTGCAGGAATTGGTGCATGAGTGTGTTCTGTCCTATCCAGGTAAATAAGTATTTTAAGTGCTTATATAAATCACATATTGAATGGCTTAATATTAAATATTAAATTGCATAAATCAGTTCTAATTAGTTAAAACTGTTGCTGTAATGAGGATCTGCCCCTCAAATCCAGTGTTGCGCGTCCAGCCTGAACGCTTCAAGGCGGCTCAGCTGATGCTCTGAAGGGACCGCTGGAAACAGCAATGCAGACTGGGTGTTGGAAGTGTTCCAGAATGGTCCCGGACAGTGTGCAGCTCTGTGTGGCTCCATGATGGAGCTTAGGTAATTCTTCTGGTGGTCCTGGCTTTGGTGATTCATGTGGACGCGCATAGTTAGTGGGCCACAGGTGCCACAGGGATGTTACCTTCAGCTGTGGGAGTGTAGAAGAGTTGCTGTTGGTGTGATGGAGGACCTGCTAGTGCAGCTTAAGGAGTGTTTCTGTCCAGCTGCAGCATAAACCCCTCCTAAGTGAATTTTGAGCCTGGTGCAGCTTTAACCTTGTGTTCAAGGGAATAATTTACTGCCCAGTCTCCAAGCTCGGGTTAAAGTTAATGCTTCATCTGTGATGTCAGTTCTGGCAAATTCTGGCCTGAGTTGCTTCACTGGCTGACAGTGTGGAGCTGTTATCTGGAATCTGGTGATTGGTGCACCATTCAGTCATGCAGCCTCCCAGGTCACTGGCCTTTCACTTGGACTGTGCTGCTGTGGCTTTGCCAGTGGAAATACTGGAACCTTGTCTGGAACTGCTAGCCCCACTGCACTTCTTGTATTTAGCCAATGGTGTCACTGCTGCTCCATAAGATTGGTGTTTTCCTGTGGATTTGAGGAACACACAGTCAGTGGTGCTCGGCGTTGCAGGGGCTGGTGGGGCTGCTGTGCTCCCCGAGAACAAGTCTGGGAAGGTGAGGGGAGCCCTTAAGATCTGGGAGGAGAGTGGGTACTTTGTTTTCACTTTAAGCTTTCAAGATGGCTGTGATAGTGGATGGTGATGGGTTTACTGAAAATGGCAACTATGACATCCCTGGGAGTGGTGGAGCTCCCCGCCACTGCCACAGAGAAAGCAGAAATGAACCCAAAGAAGCCCTCAGGCTTTGTTCATGAACTTTGGAGAGTCTCAGGCTTGTCCTGTCCTGGTTTGCCAGTGCTGGTTCCCTACTTCAGTGGAAGCTGTTGTTATTCAGACTGTTTTGATGCAGTGTTGCTCCTGACAAAGAGCTGACAGTGTGTCGGCAGTGCGTGTGCTGGCTTTGACGGAACTGCCAACACGCGCACTTGGTATTTTTTATAAATGCCAGCTATGGGTCCAACAATAGGATGGCACCCTGCAGTGAGGTCGGAGCTGAGGGGAAAACACCAATCCACTCCTGTTGTAGAGGGAGAAAGGGAAAATCCTGTAAACTAATTAGCTCATTTGGCTCAGATGTCATTTCTGATCAAGCCACTTAGTGCTGCTCTCAGTGGCAGATCGGATGTCTTCTGCATTAAATGCCGTTCAGCAGGACCCGAAAGTGTCCAGGGCACCTGTCATCTGCTCTGTGGGGATGCGGGGGACACGATTAATGATGGCAGAGAAACTTCTCCAGATTTAGTTCAGCCGCCAGAGTTGGGTTTGTTCTGTCAAAGGGCATTTCAATGCAGTCGACCAGATGTCAGGGTTTTGTCTTGTGACTGCTTACTGGCAATTCCCGGGGAAGAGCTTTTGTCCGAAAGACAAAACTCACGGGAGAGCCTGAGGACACGGTTTTACCTGTTACAGTGGACCTTGGACTTTTCCTTACACGTCTCCAGGAGCCAAGAAGCAGCTACATCAGCATGGGGCAAGGAGGCTGCATGATGCAGGACAGGAATTGAGTCCCTAAAACTGTGGTTTCTGTGCTGCAATGAATGTTAAATGGGACTGATAAGCAAGGAGGGTGCGCTTTGAGCAATGGATAAATGAAATCACCGATGACTTATAGAGCACTCAGGATGTTTGTGTGATTCAAGTGTGTTGACATTTGACTTAGAGTGACGTGGTAGTAAACCATGTGGTTCAATTTTTCGCTTTTTAATCATCTTTATACTGAGGAACCGTTTCTCCTTGCAGGATTTTTTCACTGTTGACAGTGAAAAGGGTTAAAAGAATAGACAAAAATAAATGATCAAGTGAGAGGTGTTATTTGGACTCTGATCTGAGATGATTTATTTTCATTTTGGTAGTTCCTAGGGATTGCAGGTAGGTTGGCATGGGTGCTTAAAAGAGCACATGGGTCATGGGGTCACTCTACCCGGAGTCAGCAGGAGTTTTATTGTGATAGAAGAACATTTTGGAAAGATTAGTACAGAGGTGAATTTCTCAGAAGGATGCTGAGGAGGTCAGCTGCAGACTGATGTAGTGCTTGCCTAACCACTGTTGCATGTTGGTGCTTCCCAGATAGCTGCAGACGAAGAAGCACTGGTATGATAACATCCCGCTGAAGGCAGGAGAATCCCTGCAGATATTGGTCAAAATCTAGGACGCTCTTCTTGTCCCCTGCTTGAGTGGCCTTAAGCTTTCCCGAAGATTTCTCAGAGAACTTGGAAAAGGAATATGGAATTTCCCTCTCTAAGGGCCAAAGTGTGTGTAAAACAGCCTCACTTACGACAAAGCATCCATGTGCGATTGGTGCTGGGGTGTGACAGCAAGCATGGGCTGTCATGCACGGGAACAGAGGGCCAAAGTTCTTCAGTGGTGTAAATTTGGCATCTTTCCAGTGATGCGAGAGGATTCGTTACTTCTAACGTAGACCAAATGAAAATATGGTCCAGATGATCTTCGTGAGAGAGAAGTATCATGAGCCTGGTGTTTTCCATTGTACTGCACTTTGTCATGGATTCACACCTGTGAAAATTGGCACAGGATCAAAATGGACGTTCATAGGGATGGATACACACCCATCAGTGCAGAGCACTGGAGAGAGAAGCCCAGTGCTAGCTGGGCTACTCTTTTCTCCAGAGGGGACTGCATTCTGGTGTGTCCAGGCTGAAGCACAGATTAATGGCTGTGTGCATTCCCTGTCTGTCTTTGGGTAATAATTACAGTAACAGCATCTTGTGAACCAAAGATAATCTCTACTGGAAGCGGTGTCTGCAGAAGTGGTTAAGGATAAATATGACAAGAATGTCATTGCTTGAGTGACAAACTCAGTGAGCTTTGTTTGACAGTGTCATGTCAGATCCCACGCTAGGATAAAATATGTGTAACTTGTGTCTTAATAAGCATATGGTACTTGTAGTGGGGAAGGTGATTTTCTGACATGTCTACCTGTGGTGTGCTTTATAATGTGTGGTGGAACTGCTGGAAATCTACTTGCTTGTGCTCTCTGCAGACTTTGCAAAAGATAAATACCACTTCTCTAACTCTCCTAATTCAGATTTTGGATTCAGAAAGAGGAGCAAGACTGTTTTCTTGTTATCCCATTCTTCCCTTTACCTGTGGCTGGCCTGATCATCCCTGATGAAATTGCTTTGTTGTTCCTGCTGAGATTACTGAAACTGGCTGAGCACTGGTTAGCAGAGGGGGTGGGGGTGCATTATAGTTGGGGGAGGGGATAGGGAGGGGTGAGTATTTGAATTTGACTTGATCATTACAACTGCAGGGTGTTGGGCTGCAAGTTGGGAAGATGTCTCCTCCTGGCACTAAGGGCCAGGTGAGCTGATGGCAGCAGGGCTCATGTGCAGCTATGCTGGTGGATGGCAGTAGAAGAGGTGACTGGGAAACAACCAGCAGCAGCTCCAGAAATCGCCAGGAATAACTGCTGGTGGTCAGGGCAGCACAGAAGGGCTTTTTGAACAGGGTGCAGTTGGCAACCTCTGGCATCTGTAGGACTGGACAGGCAGAATCTGCTGCCAAACACCAAAATCTGACCTCTGGCAGTTACTGGGCAGTGTTTTCTTTTTTGAAAAATAGAGGGAGGTTTGCATCTCAATATTTGAGCGCGTGAGTGTAATACAGTGAGAAAGGTGTCAGGATGCATTTTATCTAATACAACAGGATGCCGTAGGCAACACTTTGAAATTTGTTGAAAAGCAGGTGACAGCCACCCATGTAAAGAGTCTCACTTCCCTGAAGTGTGTTATGCTGGGCTGTTGCTATTAATTTCACAGGCTCTGCCTGTGAGTAGGGAGTGAATGAGTGATGCAGCATTGCTACCCAGAGCCGCGTCGGCCTCTGCGGTTCCTGGGCTAGTTAAACATGTTCCATGTAATCCACTTAATTCCATGTGTGAGCTTGTCAGAGGAACTGCCAGCAAAAGCAGACCAAAGATGTGCTCAGAAGTGAGTGCGGAGAACAAACTGTGTGGTGGATTACCATGGTGTGTTACTGTTCTTTGGAGTTCAGAGGCAGCTTTAATTCCAATCAGTGATCAGAGCAGTTGCTGCTGATCTTAGTATAAATTGAGTCAGGTGTGGCAGAAAGCATCCAGCTGGAACGATGAGCCATAGGACAGCAGACTGCCCGAGGTCTGTTGCAGGGCTGGCTCCTCAGCCCCCAGCAGGGGGAGGTCACATTGCAACTGGCACCACACTTGGCACCATTTCTACCCTTGTTTGGTTTTCTATCTCCCTGTCACAGTGACGGGGATATGAAGTACAGGTGGAAACAGCAGGATTGCTCAGGTGCTGGTCATGTTCAGCACTGCACATAGGTCAGGCACATACAAACACATTGCTCCCTGCTGCCTGGGTCTTAGCAGGATGATAGCACATCCGTTCCCAAAACCTGTGTGGAATGAGGGGATGTTTTGTGGCGTGTCAGCCTCTCCTGTACAAGCCAAGCATAGTGACTGCTACTCAACAGGCTTCGGAGGGGGCTGGCTTAGGACTTGGAAAGGCCAAACAAAGCTCAGCTCCTCATTCACACTCAATTCTCATCACTGTTGAGTTGCATTTCTGAGTTTCTTTATGCAAACTCCAGAACCAGTAATAAGCGAAGTCACTGAGAAGGAAATTTTCAGCACTGACATCTTGTCTGGTTATTGGTATAACCCTTGTGCTTTGTCCTTTCTTACTGTTGAGTTTGTAGGAGTCCACGGACTCTATTTACTGTGTTTGCAAAGCCTCTCTGCTAGAAGTGAGGCATTTTCAGTTTGTGCTGGCTCATCTAATGGACCTCCACAGCTCAAGAGTGTTGTTCCTGCAGTGGGAGAATTGGCTTGGTAGCCTGGAATGTGTCAGAGGTGTCTGAAGCCTCACTGTTCAGGTAGCAGAAAGTAGCCAGCTTACTGTCAGGTTCGTGAACTGCCTCAGTATTGTTGCATGTCATGCCAGTTTGTCTATTCCAAATGGAGAAGTAGTTGCTGGGGTCGTTGCTGAGCTGGTTGAGTCATGTGCCATGCCTCCAGCTACTTTCCTTCCTCTCTCTGGATGTTCAATGGCAAGGTTGCCACCTTCTTGTTCTTGAATTTTGGGTACGAGTGGGCAGTATCAGAAAAGATGATGCCTGACTGGAGGACACGTGGAAACCTGGATCAATGAGTGGCTTGGAAATTTTGTCTCTTGGTACTGCTTGTAATCCAGGTAATGAAATGAACCCAAATCACTACATTTGAGACCAGGCTGGGATGTGTCCATCCCTCATGGTGTGTGGGCCAAGCACCATGCTTCCCATGCTCCTGGCCTGGAATGCAGCTGTCACTCTCCAGTGTGAAGAACAGGAAATCTAATTTGTTGGGTGGAAAGAGTTAAATGAACTTTAACTGAAAAGCTCTGTCTCTCCCTCTCAGGGTAGAAAATAGCCAAGGGCAACAGCGGATGACTAATGTGTAGAATATTGCAATTAGTATAGCAAGGTACTTACAGGGATCAAATTAAAAAATTCATTAACGTACGCACTTAATTAAGAAACACTTTTCGGTTTACATGATAAATTATGACACCTATTAAATCTTCTAGTACAAGCTGTAATGGCTTCTTTGCTCCTGGGCAGAGAACTATTGCCTTTGAGGTCCTCTGAGCTCCCCCAAGGACCACAGCACTGGTTCCTTGGGTGTCACAAACAGCCCTGGTCCCTGGGAGGTGCAGGCTGATCTTGACTGGAATTCACTGAAAGTCAAGAAACCAGCATGGGGCTGAGAGATGCAGAATGAATGATCAGATGAACAAGAAATGACCTTGAGAGTAAGGAAAGACCCAAAAGAGCAAAGTCCTGAGGAGGGTTCTAGTGAGACAGCAGGACCTAGTGAGGAGATGATCCCTGGACATGTCCCTGTGTGACTGGGCTGGAGTCTGACCATCCTGGCTGGTGATGTCGGGAGTATGGGAGAGAGTTTCACAAGGCAGGACCCTCAGCTGCAGCTGCTCCTTCCTACTTTGCACGTTCTTTGCAGTTTTGGGGCATGGTGACACTGGGATGAGAACTGGACTGTTTGTTCTGCTGCACCGGGAAACTGTGATAGATCCAAGGGGCATTTAGGGAACTTTTTTACATTCTGAAATAGAGCTAGCCAGCAATTTCCAAAGCACCTGTTACTATAATTTGAGGGGAGGGAAATCCAACTAATGGAAACATCTATTTGGGGTTTGTTGTTACACAGCTTTGAAGTAAATCCAGAGTATCAATTTAAAGCAGACTGAGAACACTCCAGTCTTTAGGAGAAGGGAGTTTTCCACTTCATTTTTGTAAACCTTTTGGGCTTTTACTTTTGATTATTCTGTGCTTTGCACATCCAAGATTTCTCTCCAGCATTGGCCAGAGGAGAGTGTGGTGTTAGCAATGTGGGCTGACCTCAGGGACACCGGAGGCTGGTACCCAGGGAACTCCTCCGGAGTTGTCAGGTAATGATCTGTCCTAGCAGAAACGCCTTTCATGCTTTTCTTAGTTATTCCAAAACCTGTCAGGTAGGTGTAGTTTCATCCTGTAGTTGTTATCCTATTTATTTGGTTTTAGTTTCACTTGGCCTGTAATCTGCTCTTGTTTTTGGCTCTGTACAGTAACTGGTGAGGAGCACTTGTGCAGCCAAGTGAGCATGAAACCATGCTGTGGAATTCCATACATGCTGTGATCCTTTGGAAAATTGTTTTGGATTCCTGAGCAGAACCCCCAAGAACTTAAGATGCCCTTGGTCTTCTGCTTTGAACACCTCACACTGCTTTGGTGCACCTCGAGAGTGCTTGGTGTCTGGCATCTCTCTAGCATTTCAGGCATGTCAAGTGCCTACGTTACAGTTTCGGACTCAGGTGCTTTTAGAAATGGTGTGTTTCATTTTTGGTTCTAAAACCAAACTCTTGAAAATCAGACTCTGCTTATTGTTCAGAATGCTTCAGTCAGCCTGAACTGGGGTTGTGCTGCCAGGGCCTTTCTGGGAGTGGAAAACATCTTTCTCTCAGACTGATGTGGATTTTGTCGTAAATGAGTTTGAATTTTGAATAAGGTTGATGAAATGCCCTCAGTTTATTAACCCGAGCAATTCTAAATAGTCTAAAGATTTACTGTTCATTAGCAAATGTTTGAGTAAACTTGGAATGAGAACAGGGCAGGAGAAGCAGGAATAATGGCTTAATTGTTACAGGCGCATAAATAGAGTTCAAAATGGAGGTGTTTCTGCAGCCGCCAAGTGCCTTGGCTTTGTTGTGGGGCTGGACAGGGTGGATACGGTTGGGATGTGCCTCGCGTGTGTGCAGCTGTTGAGTGGAGACGTGAGACTTTGATGCTCTTTGCGTTGGTTGTTTTCTTGCTGGTTGAGTTTTGACTGTTTTACTTTGCTCTTGGCAAGCTGTGGGCTGGTAGTAGGTTTTCCACTTGCATGCTGTATCCAGTGTTCCCAGAGATGAACCCTGACCTGGAAAACCTTTAGGGAGCCATGGGACTGTTCCAGGTCAGTAGCAGGGGGACAGGGCTTAGCTGTCCTCAGGAGCATCTCTGCTCTCTCCGTGCACCCCTCCTGCCTGGGCAGGATCAGGATTCTGTTGAGCACTTGCACAGAGGTCTGCCCTTTCACTTAATTATACAGAGTGCAGTAATCTCTGGCATCCACAGTATTTTATCAACAGTGACAGGCCTGCATAAATAAATAAAAATCTTACTTTATGCAGTGAAATATCTTGTTGCATTTTAATAAATCAATAACCGGAGGTGACGTGAGAAAAGCATCTTGAAAACAATTTCTGAGGTGATATGGAAGGCACTAGATTATCTGAAACAGTGATTTTCTTTGCAGATTGTTTGGTTTGAAAGGCGCTTCCTACTGAGTTCTCCAGAACAGCCTAGAACGGCTGCTAATCACTTGGTTTGTCAGCATTTTACAGCTTTAGATCTTGCTTGAAGTGCACGAGGCGCCTTACATGTTCAAGAACTAGCAGTAAAAATCACTACCAAATAAATATTCTGGTCCCATTTCAGCTGACTGCATGTTTCTGTTTATGACAGAAGGGAAGGGTTGTTCTGAGCTGGGAAGAAAGAGCTCAGATTTCTGACTGCAGTTTTGCACTCCTCCAGGGCTTTTTTCACGGAATGCCAGCACTCGTGTGCGTGCTACCTGTGATCCCGTGTGAGAGCTGTGGTACAAAGTACAGGTGTGAGTCCTTTACTGGTGACCAGGTGAAGCTCTGCCCAGGAGCCAGGGCTCTCTGAAAGCACCTGGAGCTGTCAGGCTGAGAGAGCAGACCCCAGATGGTGAAAGGAAGACCCGGGCAACGTGGTTTGTTTTGATACTTCTCTCTTGTCATGTCCCTCAGAGAAGGTGCAGTGCGAATGCTGCTCTGCGGACACACGCACCTGATCCAGCTGAGCTCGGCCTTACCCGTGTGTGCAGCAGGATGTGTGCTTGGCCCTGTGCCTGAGGTGGCTCCTCTGAGGAGCTGCTGTCCAGTCCTGTGCAGTGGGAGCTTGCTCTCAGGTGTGCTGTGCTCACGGTGAGGGCTCCTGCAGGCTCTGTCAGATGAGTTCTGGGGTATCCCGGGATGCCGAGCCCAAGGCAGGCTTTTCAAAGAGCTCATTGCTCTGTTTGGAATGCCACTTTCTGCCAGTAGGAATCTTCCTGGAACACAGGGACGCATAAAAAGTCTGCATGCATTGGCCTGCAGCGATCATTCAGCAGAGAATGATGGCAATTTCTTCAATACTCAGTGTGCACAGTCACACAGACTGAGTGTGTGATGCCTCAGTTGCTTGCAGTTGTTGTTCTGCAGGTGTATAATGCCTTGGTTATATTGGTGTGACACTCTTCTGTCCTGTCCTCTACTGAAAGTGCAGGGTTTGGTGTGGGTCGGAGCAGGACCCTGCCTGAGGGAGCCCTGAGGACTCAGGAGCTCCTGTGGCAATGTGGGCCTTAGGCCTGGGGGCTGTCCCCTTCCCAGTCATGATAATCTGCACAAGGCTGTGTCCCCTGCTCACCGAAAGAGGCCTTGGAAATGTGCCCAGAGCCCTGATCCGAAGGGGCACTTGAGGCTGCTGAGCTCCCCATTCCCACTGATGGTTGTGATGCCTTTGCCTGATGGGAATGGCTGTGTTTGTGCTGTTGGTGCCATGCACAGTCCTGCCTCTGGCACCGTTACATGCCCCACCAGAGAGCATTCACCACAAATGCCAGGAATCCACTCCTGCTTGTCTCTGTAGCTCTCAGCTCCCTCTAACTTTCCTTGGATTTCTCCCTGTCTCTCCTCTCTGGTTTGTTTCCTTCATCTCTTATGCACTGGCATGGAATACTGATGAGGAAACATTTGGTCTAAAGCCAGCTAGTCAATTTTGGTTAATTAATTGGAATGGTGATTGGCAAAACCCCAGCCCAAATTTTTGTAGGTAATTTATAGCCTAGGTAATCGTTTACTCGTGGATAATTATCTCTACCTGTAGGTAGCAGAAGGTAATGGTTATGGAAATCCAGATGCATCCCTAACAAACGCAGGCTGAGGAAATTGCAAACACTTAGTCTGAGTTATCTGTTTAATTACTGGAGCTGTGCACTAGCCCCATCCTTCTTGGATTCCTGCACCTTGGGCCAGGTGAGCAGAAGTAAGGGGGAAATTATTTACTCATCCTGGGAAGTCAGCATTCCTGTCTGGGCTTACGTGTTAGCTAGCACAGATGCACTGACTCCTGGGGTGTCCTGATTTGCTTCATATCAGGCAGCAATAAATCCCTGCAGTTCTGCATGCGGGGTGTGTGAGGCAGTGGATAAAGGGAGAGAGCAGAGCGCTTTGGGTTGTTACCTCTCAGGGGTGCAGATCATGTTCTTGGCTAATCCAGATGTGGATGTGGGGCAGCCTTTGGCTAGATGCTTGACTCTTGGAAAGGGATGACCTCGAGCAGGGACGTGGGGTACCTGCTCTAGAGCTCCCTAGTGCCAGAGTGCCAGTCTGTGCAGATGTTTCTGCACTGTTCATGGGCCGGGAATGCCACCCCTTGGTGTGCAGCACTCTTGGACCTGGTTTCCAGTGCCACATTGTGCTCTGAGGGTGACTTCCTTCTACCACAGATGTAGGAGGTTTATTTTGGAGGGTCATGCCGAGATGGTGTCACTCTATACAGGACAGGGAGATACCTTTTGTCTGCAGTGACAGTGCTGTGCTCTCTTTTGTAGACAAGAGACAGGAACTACTGGAAAATTCCTGTTGGTGTGTTCAAGTGTTTGAAATCCCCCCTCTGCAACAAACATACCAGAGTTTAGAACAAAGGAGCAGCATATCCCAGTGCATGTTCGGTACTTAAAAAGCGACAGCTACAGGAGGGGAAGACCACCCAACTGCTGGGATTCCAGACAGCTGTTCCCTTCCACTGTGAATGGGTTGGACATGTCTCTTTGTTTGCCTGAAACTGCTTGTTGTGTCCGTGGAATTTCCTGTTCCTTGCTCCAGTGTGAAGCAGAGCTCCAGTACCATCCTTCTGCTGCAGTGGCTGAAGGGTTGTTTTTTCCTTTGTAAAGTCCTTTGAATACATGGTGTAATTCCCAGAAGGGAGCAGGCTGGATGGCAACATGCCTTGGAATAAGAAGCAGGTCTCCATGCTGTCAGTTTAATTTTGCATTGGTGACAGTATGATTTTTCAGCTCTGCCCCTCAAGAAGAGAGCAGAGGCTTCTCCAAAAAGAGGAGAGAAAACCCTTCCATTTTGCCTAGCAACAGAACAAGATATCAGTTTTGAAAACCAGATTCTGTGAGTCCTGTTGGGTTTTTAGCATGCTGGCTTTTCAGTTTGGCTGCCTGTGCTGAGGGAGGCGAAGGGGAGCCCAGGAGCTGCATGCTCAGGTGAGGATGAGGGCTGGTACTGCCCCCTGAGCTATCGCACCTGCCGGGTCTCCTTGGGTGCTCAGGGAGCATCCCCCACCGGCACCTACCCCTGGTGCAAGGTGTCAGCAGTGATCCAGCAGTGCTGCTGGGCACCCAGAGCCCTTGGGATGACACACGCAGTGCCACCAAGTCTGCACAAACAGATTTACATCCAGGCTTTGGCACAGCCAGTGGGATTTATATGGATTTATACCAGGCACCAAGTTGGGTCTATAGGAAAGCTGCTGGTTTGAGGGGATTGCATATGGCCCAGGAGAGCAAGGAGAATGGGAAACATATGCTTGGCACCCACAGGTGCTGCAGAACCAAGTGAGTGTGAATTGCTAAAGCGTAGTTTACATAATCTGGTCAATAATATGCACAGATGGAGCCTGAACGTATTGCATGAATCAGGAGATGCTGAGCGCTGTAAGGGATGGCACGGCAGCAGACTGAACTTTGAGGGTAAATTGAGAAATTATTTTCCACTTGCTAGAGCAGGGGAGACAAATCCCAGTAGAATTAGAAGGTGTTTGCTATGGACAGCAGCGCTGGCCACTGATGTGCGTGAAATGGGTCGTGTTGGGAAATGCTGGTATAAAACCAGTTGGGGTGGGCACTGTGCCCAATCTGCAGAATTCCCTCACGCTGCCTCTGGACTTGAGTGGTTGGGGGGTTCAGTTGACAGAAATGGTGCTTGCAGATGCATTTGGATGGATGGGAATTCTTCTGTCCTTTTATCTCCCAGTCAGTTTTGGTGAACTTTGAGCTAGAGCAGAGCGCTTTCCTTAATATTGCTGATGCAAATTTGCTGTGCTCAGCTTGAAGGTGTTTCTTGTCACGGTTGGCCTGTGACATCACCTAGATGGAAGGCAAATATGTGTGTTAAGGCTTGGACTACGGCCGTGATAAACACACGTTTCCCCCACTTGTTGTGGGCACCTGTGCTTTTGCCAGTAGAACAGTCAGATCCACAGTGGATAGGCGAAAGGTGCTTTTGTGTCAGAGACTCCTGAACTTGAGCAGCGTTTTGCTGACTGTTCTATTAGTGATTCACTGTAGTGTGGATGACAAGGATCAGCTCCAGCCTGGTAGGTGGAAAGGACTGTTGGGCGCCAGCACAGGAACCACTGGTATGTTTGTGATGCATGGAGGGTCAGGAGTCCATCAGATATTGAAGTAGGAGACTTTGTGTATGCAATTCCTTGCTAACATCTCAGCAGAGATGGAAGTTGGCACATATAGAGTCTTTGCTTGGATCTTTTGTTTTTATATACTTTGCCAAAATTTAGTTTGGCTATTTTCATTTTATGTAAGTGTGAAAAATGTTATCTGTTTAAGTTGCTTCTTTGCACTTGTATGAATAAAAAATGGCTTTAATTAAATTAGGGAAGAGCTTTGACAAGTGATTTGTCTATAATACGTACTTATGGTTTGTGGCATTTCAAAGAATAAATAACCAAGATGTTGAGGCTTAAACATTGGCTGCTGCACATGTTCTGTCATTCCTTCATGGAGAGAGAAGTGTTTTGAGTGTGGATTTAAGTCCCCATCCTGCAGATCTTGCATGTTAGGCCTCCCCTCTCCTTCAGAGATAGGGAAGGTGCCTGTCAGTGACACGAGGAGGGAGTTGAACTGGAAGGAGCCCAAAGGCAAGGCTAGGAAGGCTCAGACTGCACCTCTGTGGACCTGCAGGAGAACCAATGACCGCAGGAAACTCGGTGAACTCATGTGCAAATAAAGCCAAATAAGGCTGGAAGGAATTGCAACTTGGGAGAGACTTTGCCGCAGTCCCGATGGCGCATCCGGTGCCGGGAGACGGGACGGGTGATTGGAGGGGTGGAGAAGGGGAGGAGGGGTTTCAGAAAAAGAGATGATGGATTAACAATGCCCAGCTCAGAAAGGAGAACTTCTGAAGAAAACTGCCTCCCAGGATTATTGCTCCTGATGGGATTTTTGCTTTGCCTTCTTTAGCATTTGCTTTACTTGGAAAAGACAGGAAAGCCAGGAGACTGGAAGGATCAGGTCACCACACCCTGGTGTTTCAGTGGCTGCACTGACGTCGTGGGCATTGCAAAGTCCCAGCTCTGGGCACAGAGGAATGGAGGGAGGGTTAGCTGTCCAGCAGAGAATGGCTGTGGGGCTGGCCAAGAGCCTCTGACCTGGCCTGTGCGTGGAGCAGCTGAGACAGCCCTGGGCCCAGGTCTCTGTGGTCTCTGTCAGCTGCAGCTCTGCTGGGGCACAGCCCACCCTTTTATTTATTTGTAGTTTTTCTCCCTGACTCTTTGACACCCACCACCTCCCTGCCAGCCTGGTGTGGCTGATCAAGCTGTTCAAACAACTGGAAGACATCAGAAGTTAAACACTCATTATTTTAATTTGATGCTAATCATGTGTTAATGAGACTAATCCTTGCAATGATTCAGGTAATTTGCTTAATGGCTGCACAGAGTACAGATTACAGCAATCAGTCACATCTGATAAGATGTCTATTGTGGAGGAGCCTGTCAGGCTGTCAGGTGAATGAGGTGGGAAAAGACTAAGGAGCAAGATCTGATCCGGTATAAGTCACAAACCTTCCTCTTGGGAAGGGCATAGGCAGGGGCAAGTCCCCTTGCACAGCCGGGTGTGTGGCAGCCAGGGAAAAGCACCTCAAAGCTCTATGCTTCAGGGCTGTTCCATAGGGGATCTGGTGCTCTCCTGCCTGGAGAAGAACTCACACTGCTATCTGCATTGGACACTGTTCTTGAGGACATTTGGGTCATGTCCGAGCCTTCAGGTGAGAGACAGACCTCACAGTCCTCTACCATAATTACCAGCCTGTCTCTTGGTTATTGTCATTGTGGCAGGTCACTTCCGCGTGGCTTCTGTTGGCATTGAAGCTGAGATAGCTTTGGAAAGCTGCTCGAAGCCACCCTGTGTTCCAGCAGGTCCTGGCTGGACAAAGTGAGGTTCAACAGACATGTTTTCCTGGGGTGTAAAAATAGTCGTAATTTAGAGTGAGCCAAGCCTGGATTTAAATGAGAGGATGCAAGTACCCAGCAGTGCTATTTGTGAGATGGTACTTGGGCACTTGTCAGCACAGCCCCTGTCCCTGTCCTTGTTCATGCAGACATATTAATCCTAAATCTCCACTTGCCAGGCCTCAGCACCCGGCCCTTCAGAGCTGCACTGGCTCAACCCCCACAGAAAACACAACTGCGGACAATCTCTCTTGTGGGAGATGGGAGCCCAGTAGCTGCCTCTGAACTAGGGGATGGGGTTTGCACTGTCCCCCGCAGCAGTGGGATATTGTGTGAGTCCTAAAGTAAAGAATGTGATAGCTTTTAAAAACCTAGGTTGAAAAAAGCCATTAATCGTGCTCCTGTCTGCAGACTCAGGAATGGGAAAATGTCTTTGGCTTGTCTTCATGATGCGTGGCAGAAATTACTGTTTGTTCAGTGGTATTTGGCTTCCACCATTTGTGGTAAGATACGCTGGGATTTAATCAATTTGCATCTCTGCTTAAGGCCCAAATTGTTGCAGGCTTTAGGGGGATGACATTGTCCTAAAGCACTCATTTAATGATTTAGAGCAAACAGATGGTTTTATTTTTTCCCATTAGAACCTTTCAGCTTTTCTAGTTACATAGAGATATAATTATTATCTCTCCTTTTGATTAAAATGCACAGTATTAATGCCTTACTCTGTCGGGTTCCAATTGCATTAGTTCTCTGTGGGTTTATTAAGTGCTGTCGAGTTGACATCATGTCCAACACACTGTGCTGCGTGAGTCTCTGGAAATGAGCTGACAGGGAATGCTAGGCACTTGGCATTGGGGGTGTTGGAGCAGGAGGCTGGGCTGGGGTGCGCTGGGCTGGCTGCAGGCAGCGAGCGTTGGTCCTGTGCAGGAGGCGTTTGCAGTAGCTGTTCGTGGTGGCTGCTGTGACGCAGGCCCGTGCAGCATGGTTTGGAAGGTGCAGGAGGTTCCATCCTTTTGGAGCAAGGCACGCAATGGCAAAATGCTGAGCACACAGACTTTGGGATTGGAATTAAGCAGGGATTCGTTACACTCTCGAATATTTTTTTTATTTTCTTAACTGATTGGTGAACAGAAATGTTAATTCTGTGTCATAGTGGGTGGAGCTGAGGCTTGAAGATCTTTTTAACAGCTCAGAGGTTTTGGCTTAGGAACACCGCAGGAACATCAGCACTGAGACATGCAAAAAAGCCCATATGGTTTATTTACAGTATGTGATGAGTGAGTGGCAGTCTGTTTGTATGTTTTATGTCTCGTGCTGGGTAGTTTTATATGTTGGTCACTCTGTGATCACTTGACCTGTCATTTTTCAGTTATTTGTGAGCACTTCAGGTTTATCAATTAGTTTCCCAGGCTATAAGTTACCTTTTTTGAGAGCATAATTTGTTTATAATACATGTTTTAGCAGCATGATTTGTTTCATGTTTGTAATTAATTTTGAGCTTTGAGACTAAAATTGCACGAGAAATTGTTATGGAGAGAGCTACTATCTCAAATATTGCTGCTAAGGACTCATAATATACTGGGACTCTGTCTCTTTTATTACTGACTTGATTTTAGTCATCCTGGAACTGGGATTTAGGATGTTGCTGTGGTGCTAATGGTTTCCCTTCCTGAAAAGTAGTTGAAAGTTCCACCATGTTCGTCTGGCACAACGGGAAGTATTTCGGGAATCCTACCAGCTAACTTCTTGGCCCAGTAATTCCAACTTAATTCAGAATAGCAAAGGAGCTGCTCTGCCTGACAACGTTTTCTTAGACATTGTTCCTGGGGCATTGAGCAAAGCCCTCGGAACAACACAGTCAATGCAGGAAATGAGCACTTCTTCCATTAAAAACAGGTTTCCTCTCTTGTTGTCGTCTTCTCAAAGACAAACAACTTTCCCTGAGATGACTGAAAGTTTCTGTTTCTTGGAAAGACAAGGATTCCTTTTTTTTGTAACCAGTCCAAGGAAATACTGAAAATTACAGTTTCAGACATTTGCTGGACATGCCCAGAAATATGACACTTCTCAATGACGCTCCGTGGAGCTTGAAACCTTTTTTTAAAGGGGGTAATTCTGTGGTGGGGATGACTTGAGGGAGGCTCATAAATTGAAGTCTTCATGAAGGACCTTGTGAAGAGGGTGAAAGATGGCAAAATTGAGTTTCAAGTTAAGTATTTTTAAATGTGCCAGTTGTTTTCTGCTTGAAAATATAAAAACCTTTTCAAGGTAGAACTGGGATGGAAGGCTTTGCTTCACATGGTGTTTTAAGCAAGTTCTGCGCAGTAAGTGGCATTTTCAAACAAAAATGGACGTTGTTAACGAAGGCATATCTGGAGGCAGTGTCTGTGCTGTGAAATTAGTGTAAGACAAAGCTGAAGACAGGCAGCTTGATTAAAGGCCTTCGTAGATACATATTTTGGGTTTAACACTCTCAGCAGTGCTGTAGGTGGGCATGTGGCCTAAAGAGCCAGAGGATCTGGTGTCTTCTTTCTGTGCATTGATGCATGTTTGCTGCTACCCGATGAAGGCAACATGAATTGCAGAACTCCTCTATAAGAAGACTTGAGATTTTAATTGAAATTTCACTACTTACCTTTAGTTTGACAGTACCTTAATTTGCTGGGATCATTTCCCAAGGCCAGTGGGAGTTCATGGAAGCGGGAGTTGCAGATTGTCTTACGGTTTGTCCTCTACTTCCGAGGTATATTTTCCACTAACTTGTGTTTGGAAAAGCACACATTTGGATTGTTTGTGTAATGTCAACTATTATCCTTCTAATTCCCTGTCCATCTGTAGGACAAACGTTTAGGCTGTGTGCAAACTATACCAAGTCTATATCATTCAGAATGTATGACTGTATATGAGAATGTGCCACCAATGTCAATTTTTATTTTATTAAATATAAGCTGCTCTCCCATCTGCGCATTGGAGACCCCATACATTGTTTGCCAAAAAAAAGGGAAAAAAGGCACCATTTCCAAGCATTCAGTGATTCCGCATGGAACAATATGGAATGCCTCAGTTTCTTCTCTCCCTCACATTGCTAGAACTCCTTGAGTTTTGATTCCTTGAGTTTTGATTGCTGGTTGTTCCTTGCTGTGTAAGAGCAGTGCCCTGAGCGCTGAGCAGCCGTGCGGGCCCAGCCCGGTTCACCTGCCAGAGCCGCCCTCTGGCCCAGTCCGTTGCTGCCGTGACGCCACCGGCTGCAGAGGTGCAGCTGTGCTGCAGAGGTGCAGCTGTGCTGCAGAGGTGCAGCTGTGCTGCAGGCAGGTTGTGTTCTGTCCTCCCTCCCAAGCCTTGTCCCACCACAACCCAGCCACTCCAGCCACGACAAGGCCTTCAGATGAGCAAGGAGACAAAAGTTTGCTGTAGCTCTTTACAGATCAGCTGCTGGGACCTTTAGTTGGCACCTCTCTGTGGTTCCAAAGGAGCCAACCTTGTCACGGCTGCCTGCTTCCCTTTTTCCCATTGCAGGGATCCCGCATGGTATGTGTGTGTAAGAGCCTGAGTGTCTGTGTGGCTTGTGATACCCCGCAACAGAGATTGACAGGAACCAGAAGCCAGGTTCATCAAAGGCACATATTTCTGATCCAGAATTGCAGTGACTGATCTGTGCCAACACAGACCTAGACTGGCCAGATAGTCTGAACAGGAGGAAAATGCAATGCCAAAAAGGAAGAAACTGAAACCTAATTAATCAGAAACGAATAAGTCATTCTAATGGCAGCACAGAAGTGGTACCGATTTAATTGGAGAGTACCCTGTGTTCCGTGAGGATGACACTGTGCAGCAGTTCCACTGCCAGTTACTGCCATCACAAGTGCTGAGTAGTGAGAACCGAGTGAGTTAGTGCCTCAGATGGGCTGCATTCTGCCCATTTCAGTTCAAGCTCCTGGGGACTGGAAGTTCAAATTCTACTTAGGGATTTTGGCCTCTTTTTCCCTGGATGTGACATCCAGATCATGGGGCCCTCTCAAATCCATCAGTCCTCTGCATTGTTTAGAATAAAGGGAATGAGTTTCAAGGGAATGAGATGTGATGGCATGATAATGAGGTGTGTTCACCAGACAAACAGGATGGCAGCTGGCTGCTGTCTTAGGCACACCTCAGAAATTTGGGGCATGACAGGAACTGAAAACAGGTGCTTTTTCACCACAGAAGGGGAGGAGGTGTGTGAAGCATGAGAACAAGTCACCCAGTGAAAAGGAGATGAGGGGAGTGAGTGTCTGTCCCCCGTTGTCCGTGTGGGTCTGGCAGTGTCCCTCGCTCACACCTTGCTGTCCTCAGGGGCTAGGAACAGGGGTGGGAGGATCCCTGCCTTCACTGTCCAGGAGATCAGTCCCACCCAGGACTTGGAGAACCAAGTACATGAGCAGTTCCATGTTCAGGTTATCTTGAAGGACTGTGACACTGTGTCGTATCATTGGAGACAGGTGCTGTGTCCTGCTTGGGAGCAGCAGGCAGTGAGAGATAGCACTGCCTGGGAGAGCTTGGAAATGCTTACGGTAGCAAACATGGGAGGGGGCAACCACAGGTGCTGGATAAAAGTAAAGGAAGGAGACTGGTGAGTCCCGCTGCTGTGTCTGGAGTGCTGGCTTTTTTTCTGGATGAAATTTGGCACTCAGTTTTCAACAGCTATTAGACCCCACAGATTTAGAAAACCCAACCCTTAAGAGAAAATGTTGGATGAGAGAGAAAATTGCTTCTGTTTCCTTGGTTACAGAAGAGCATGAATAAATTATATGGGGGAAAAAAAACCCTCAGTACATTTTGAGTGGTCATTTGTGACAACTGGTCCTGTGAGTGTTTGTGCTTGGGAGGAAGAAGCAAGAGCTCTTCCTGTCCGGAGTGGGCTCTGTGTGTGTTGTGCAAGGCTGGTCAGCTCATCTCTGTGGGCAGAGAAGATTAGAGACCCCCTGCCAGCAGCAGGGGAAGAGGCTCTGGGACGCCATGTCACACCTCAGCTCTAGTCAAGTGAACCCTGCATATCAAGCTCAAATTTTAATGAGTTTAGGTCTGTAGCCTGATTCCAAGATCACCTAATTTCCTGCTGACTGGCTTTGTAGAGCCTTTGTGTAACTTGGGTATTTCCATATGCAACTGTTTTACCAAGACGAGGTGTGAATTTAATGTGCCCTCTAGGAACATTATCTTCTGGAGTATGTTATTTTCACTGAAAAATACTTTCTTTGCAATGTAGTTGATGTCACTTTAGAAATTGTTTCAACATTGCCAGCAGCCTATTCTTAGTGTAGAATAAGGGATCCTTCTGGATATTTGTGCCTGTTAAATGATCTGTGTTTATTGTGGACGTATCCTGGTGACCTTCATTCAATTCAGGAGGATTATGGACATCTCAGTACCAAACTTGCTTTGGACATGGGTCTTGCAATCTGTTAGCTTTGAATTTTCCTGAGCCCCAGTCCTGTCTCCATTCTAACCGAGCTGTTCTTCTACAAAGCTGGATCTGATTTCCTGCTGGGTTACCTTCAGAGGCTTGTGGGCAGAAGCTCTCAGTGTTCCTACTTTGCTTGTACAGAATGCTTTTTGTCCTTGAAGGGGAGTTTACCTGTGTGTACAGCTCCTGCTCTGGAGGCTGGGATAAAGGTCATCCTTTTCAGGATGGTGATCTCAGGTATAGCATGTGTAGAGGATTGCTTTAACCTTCTTCATGACTGCATCCCATGAAGAGTCTCAGAGTGTTTGGAGGATTCTCTAAGTAGGATACCGTGCGGTTCCTGCAGTAAGACTGTCCGGCAGGCCCAAGGGCCCCCAGGCAGCAAAGGCTGTGAGAGTGTTCACTCTTCAGTGCGTTCCAGATGGTGAATGAGGGACCACTGTTCTGAGAACGGGATCAGCGAGGATTCCTTCCGGAAACAGAGGCAGTTCTTCAGTGTGGCACCACAGCAAACCTTAGGTGTAGCACGCTGTCCTACAGCAGTGGCCTCAGGGTCCTCTCCGAGTAAGGAATGGCCGGGGAGAGCGGGATGGACCGCAGCAGCCAAAGCGTGTCGGTGGGGATCCTCTGTCATGGGGATGGGAAGCTTCTTGGAGCCTTTGGGCAGGCAGCAGAAGTCACATAGCTCTAGGCTGGTCATGGCAGATTCCAGTGTCAGGGCCAGCTGTTCCCGACCCCCAGTGTCTGTGCAGGTCCAGCAGCGTCCCTCAGTCACCGCGCTGTGCTCAGCAGCTGCAGCAAACAGGGCGGCTGGGGCTGGGAGGATCCCTGCCTTCAGTTCTGCCATTTACAATTCTGAGATAGGAAAAGTTAACACACTTTGGAAGAGTTTTTTTGGTTTTTTTTTTTTCTTTTTTTCTGGCACTTACAAGTTCAGCACGCTTTTGTGCATTCCAAGCAGTCCTGCCCAGATCGACCACCTGTTCCCTAATTCTGGGTATAGGCAGGCTATAGTTCTTTTCCATATGGGCAGTGTAATTCCATTAAGTAGCAATCCAGCACTCTTTTTTTAACATTAAACCTCGAGAGTTAATCATCCATCTGTGTGTAATCATTGATTCCATTAAGCCTTATGGCCTTGTCAGATTATCAAACATTTTAAACAGCACTTTTTTCTTTTTTCCTTACTCGACAGCAAAAGCATTTGTTGGGGGCATGATTTAAGTGAAGTTTTCAAGCCATACCCCAATTTTGGAGACACTTCCTTTTCCCAGATCTTCTCCCTATTCCCAAACACAGAGCTGCTGGTGTACCTGGGGTCATTTGTGTCACATACTGGGTCCTTCAGGTGCTCCTTGACAGGCCATGCCAAGTTGTTTACTTGATGTTGACAACTCTCCCACCCCCAAAAAACCAGTAAAGCAGCACAAAACACACAAACAACCCCCACACGTGCTTTTTTTCCCTTTTCATTCGGCACTCAGGGCCTACTCACATCGCCTTGAATTTGGGGGAATTACGGTACTTGTGCTGCAGTCAGAACAGCCCCTCAGACTGATGGATGCATCTGACCCTTATTTTTGTAAGAACAGGGCAACCTGTTGTGCGACTGCACGTAGAGTTTTTAATATGCAAACAGAACCAAAAGCTGTTTCTCCCACGCAGGATTTGAAAAATAAGGACATGATATTCCTGGAATTAACTATGTTCTCAAGTGATTTCCTAAATGTGACAGTATAACTTTGCATAAGCATGTAATTACAGCCTGGTTATTGTCCGGAAATTCATGAAATCAGAGCTCAGTGGTGGGTCTGTTGGATGAAGTGGAAGGAGATGCTTCAGAGCTGTTTACAAAATCCTGAGCCAAGAGGGTGGTGGGTCGCTATGGTGACAGGTAACAGGTGAGGGGTTAATGGCAGAAGGCACAATTTTTTCCTTCAGACTTTTCCTTCCTTACATATTTATTTCCCTTAATGGGATTTGGTGTCACTTCTGAGCCAGGAATGCAGTTGCCCTAGCCTCAGACACTGGTGGCTCTGTTTCACCTGGCTGGAAAAAGCAGAGGGGTTTGTTTTTTGCTGGAGATACATCTCCTGCAGCTGAGAAGCTTTCTCAAATCTTTGATAAAAGCTGCTGAAACAGAGTGAAACCTAATGGTACAAGGCATGCTGGTAATTTTGGGGTTTGGGCCTGGATTACGTTTGCCCTGTTGCTTGGGTCAGATAATTTATCCTATGAAAAGCACATATTTCAGCTCGGTTTTTGATGACACTGTTTTCTCAAATCTTTTTTTAATGAAGCATCTGTGAAGGTACTAAAGTGACTTGAGAGGTGAAGAGAAGAAATTACCAGAGAAGTGGTGAGGTTTTAATTTTGAAATATTCTATGAATTTCAGAATCTGTGAAGTGCTGGCAAAGAATCCAAATACCATGTCTGATTCCAACCAAACCACTGTGATTACTACTGAACCTGATTTAAAACCCACCAAAAATAGCAAGGGGGGGGGTTGGTTTCTTAGTTCCTTGTTAATTACATTCATTTATTTTTTTCGGAAAAATATTAGAGTGATAATTAGGCCACACATCATGTGTGGTTGGATAAATACTAGTTACATGTTGAGAAAGGGGGCAGAAAATTGTATCTAATGAAAGGAACTGGTGCCAAATAGTATAGAGATTTGCGTTTGTCTTGGATAAATGCCGTGCATTCACCTCGGCTGAAGGAGGAGGTTGTACAGAGCACAGCGCGCCCACACGGCTCTGGCAGAGGCCAGCGACTGTTCCACACACAAACAGGTCAGCAGCTGGGCTCTGGGTAGCAGAGGGGCTGTTGTGCAAGCAGTGTCTTTGGGAACGTTTGAGTCGAGGTGTCAATTCTTGCACTTCATACAAAGCTTAGGTCTGCGGTTCTCAGCCGTGGGCTGCAGTCAGCTCTCTTGAGGCACAAGGCCTCTGGGGTGGGATGGGGCCTGGCTTACCTAGGAACAAACAGGAGTACATCGGACAAAAGCCTGATGTTCCTGCCGTGTTCCTGCGTGGTTTTGTGCGGCTTTTGTGTGCTCTGGAGGTTGTGTCCTCGCTGGCCCACGGGGCCAGCGATGACAACACTGCAGCTGGCATGAGGGACATCACTGAGCCGTGTGTGCAGGTGTCTGGAAACTCAGCATATTGTGACTTCTGTGTGGAATTTCTTGTGCTTGTGCATCACTGAACTGGAGCCACATGAGGCAGTGCCCGGTAGGATGACATGAGGGGGGGTTGGGGTGTGCCAGACAGTCCCACAGAGTTCAATATGGTGACTCCTGGCCTACCGCAAAGCTTGATACTTTGGCTTCATGGATAACTTAGGCACCAGCTTTATATATTCTAGGTCCAAAATTGTAAAAATGAGAAAGTGCTGGATGCTGCAGTTAAGAAAATTTATAATTACGTCAGTGAGCTGTCTGGCTGAGGGACTTAGTAAAAATTTCTTGGGCCCTCGGTTTCAAATTGGTTGCTTTTCCCCCCGAATTTAAAAAGCACAAGAGGAGGAGCAAGTTGAATTGCCGTCTTCTTCCATTTCTCTTGAGCAGATAGAAGGTACTTGAAAAGAATTTTTAGTGGGTTTTTCCTTGCTTTGAATCATGCTATAAATGTTAGGTCTTACAGTGGTAAATAGCACACACAATACGTGTATGGTAGAAAAAGCTGTCCAGCTTGTTTATACCCAAAATCTGCACCGGGCCCTTCTCTCTGTGTTGTAGAGCTGGGGTTTCCTCATGCCAGCTCGACTGAGGGCAGAGCCACCCAGTCCTGTTTGGAGCAATTAGAAAAGTTGCCTTTCTCCAATCAAAGAGAGGTATTAGAAAAATGAATGGGAGTAATTAAATCTAATTTAGTCATGTAAATGATTTTAATTAAAAGAAATCTACCCTTTAATAACTTGAGGGGGAAAGGCGCTCCACACGGAGTTTGGAGTTTGGTTAAGCTAACGAGACACAATAGCTGAGCTGATGAGCCCATGCCGTTGTCACCTGCCGTGTGCCCAGAGGGCTCGGAGGGCCAAGGCCTTGGGGTGGGCACCTCTGGAGCAACAGCTCTTCCTTTGGCCTTGGAGTCCCACCTACTGACATTTGTCATACTTGAGGAGTCTGCAGAGAAAATCCTCCGATGACTTTGGGTAAGAATTGGCACACAGGTTGAAGTATGGCATTTTGGGAAAAGAATCCTTGAGCTGCCTAGCTGCTCCCCTGTGTTGCATCCTACAAGACGTTTCTGTATGAAGCTGTAGTAATTCCTTAAATACCTAATCATCGGCAATAAGCTTTTACTGCTTATCAGTGAATCCGTAAGCAGAGAAGCAGTGTGGGGAATGGTGCCAGGGGAGCTCCCAGTTTTCTAGGAGTGGCTGTGTGAGCCATGTGGCTCCATCCTGGCAGCCTGACCTCATTTTTCCATCGCTTGGAGGATGCTGCTGCCAGAGGGGTATCATTTGAGGCCCTTCCTTACAGGGGAGTCGGGCATGGCCCTGGGGTGTTTTGGGGCAGGACAGGGGCACAGAGATCAGGATGGCTATGGGGGGAGGAGTTCTCCTCCCTGCAAGGTGTTGTCTTCTGCCTTGGAGCAGCTGTTGTTTCTGAGTGTGTATCACTTGGAGCTTTGACCCTTTTACTCCTTCTGGTGAGCAAGAAGTAATGTTATTGGCCATATCATTATGTGGGTCAGCACTGCCGGTGGGACTACGGAGGAGTTGTTCGTTCCTCTCAGTATAACAAGGGGACTGACAACGAGGACTTTGGCCTTCTGCTTTCCACCTGGGAAATAATGCCAAGGTGTGTTAGAGCATCAGCAGGGGCTGGGGCTGGTAAAGGCAGGACAAATGCCAGATGCTAAGTGACATGGAGGCTGCTCAGAAGGTGGGTGGCCCTCTTTTCTCACCTGGGATTCCTGAGCATTACAGAGTGCACGTTGAGTGGCAGCCCAGGGCCTCCCATCTTTGGGAGCTGGGCCTCTTTGACTGGCTAGGACACAGCAGCCTGCCACATACACTTCCTTTGGAAACAAGCAATTCTTGTGAATCGTTCCTTCTGAGTCGTTGGTGCTGTCAGTGTGTCTCTGCAGGAACTGTGATTAAAAGGCCAGAGGCCAGTTAGAAAAATAAATCCAAGCAGCAGCTGAATGGAGTTGAGCAGGGAGGTAGGGAAGAGGTAAGCTCCAGCTCCCTGCCCACATCTGGTCCCAGTTCACGAAGATTCACTGAGATTATTAAAATCATCTGGATTTAATTTCTTGCTATGTCCGAAGCATGATGTGCACTGCACGGAGTTGTCTCTGCCAGGGCACGCTACTGACTGGGTTGTGTTCCTCAGGGATGTGGGCAGGTGTGCTGGAAGGACTGTGTCAAACAGGCACTTCAAAAAACCCCTGCGAGCTGTGGCTCCTGTTGGCATAGCTGGCAAGTTCTTCCATTCCAGAGGCTTGTAGATTTGTATGTGTATTTTTCTTAAATTACGCCAGTTGGGACATGTTTGGCCATTCGTTTCTGTTACCCCTTGCCTGTTGAGGAACCCTGGCTAAGTGATACTCTTTATCATTTTGGCTTTAAGCAGAACAGTTGTCTTGTGCTTTGTCCCTCTTCAGCCTGGTAATGGGCACTGTGTGGAGGGATTTTATATGTAGATCAGTTGCGTAGCTAAAAATTATTTCAGTAAGCCCAACTGTATGTATCAGACCCAGCTATAGCCACTAAGTGATTTTTAAGGTTCTGGTTTTCCTTTGAATATAGCTTTTTGACAACAGTTGGCAACTGCAGCATCCTATCATATGTTTTCTCTTTCATGGTCTTTCGATTTTCTGAAAGTAGTCTCATAAAACACTTCATTTCTTCTTCAATAATAGTGAGCATTCTGCAGCTGGAATTGCAAGTGCTGGTTCAGATCAGCATGTACATTTTGATGGGATGAAGCAGCTTCTAAAGAGTTAGCGTGTGATTTTAATAACCAGTGCTTGGGTTCAGCTCCTCTCCTGATGCCGTCTGCCGAATTTCCTTTCCATTACAGGCAAATCCTTGTCCAGGTGGACACTTCCACCACCTAAATCCCCTCCCAGCCAGCTGCAGAGACTCTGTTTAAAGCAAAGAAAATTAAATACATGAAAATCTAGAAGTCTGATTTGGGTCGAGCAAGAGGGAAAGTGGCTGCTATTGGAGGTGCTCACCAAAAAAATTACTGAATCTGAATTTCTCCCTTCCTCCCCTTCTCTCTTTGCCTTCTATCAAAGCAGTTTTATTAGGAATTGCTGTTTTGAAGACTAAATTAAATTCAGACAGCTTTGTTAATGATGCCCTGTACTGGTTATTTGCTTTGACTTGGCTGAAATTAAAACTTTTTTTCTCTGCAAATTATTTGCTTCTTCAGGGTTTTGTACAAGCTGTGATCAGCACAGCAAAAGCAGTTTGAGCTGTCAGTGTTCCACTGGATTTACTCAGGTTTGCCAGCCTGAAAGAAATGCAGCCAAGCCATCCAATTAAAATTAAAAGAAAGACTTGGGAACCGAGGTAGTGGAATCAGTTGCCAGGAGGAGTTTTCCGAGGGCTAAGTCGTGGGACTCAGCGGGCTTTTGTAGGCATTGTGCTGCATGGTGTATTGATCTCAGCCTTTTCTTGTGGCTGGATTGGTGCTGGAAATGCAGGGGCAGTGCTTTGCAGCACCCAAGGAGCTGCTGGAATGGGACTTTGTCAAAAGTACCTGGAAACTGCGTGGAAACGTTCATGGACATTCCTCATGCTTGTGTCCATCTTGAGCTCTTTTGCTCTTTGCCAGGATGCCAAACCCGCAGCAGCCAGGCGGCAGGGCATGCACAGGCTCTCCAGGTGGTGTCTGCTGCAGGGCTCAGCACTGCCATTGGTGGTGTTTCTCTGAAGTATCCTCCGTCCTGGGCAGCAGTGCCTGCTGCAGAGCTGCCTGCGGCTGCCCCGGCCTTGCTTAGACACTGTAGGGCGTGGGAGCTGCCCTGGGATGCTCCAAGAACAGCCACCACTGTGGATACAGCTTTGGCTCTGCTGGTTCTGAGAGCTGCCTCCTTCCTCCCAGCTGCTGAGTGCTTCTTTCAGGCACCGTGTGTGTGAAGGCAGAGTTGGACAGTGACGGCAGCAGCCACAGAAGGCTATAAAATGAGACTGAAGCAGGAAATACTATTTCTGTAATTGCTGAGGGGGGAAAAGTCAAATTGCTGTTATTTACACCTGCTGTAACAGGGATTGAATCCCATAATGAACTGCACTACTCTGGATTGACACCAGAGAGCAAAATTTATCCTGCTAACTGGGTGTCCCTCAGATTCCATCAGACTGTGCTGGCTCGCTGATGATAGAGGGCTCTGAGCTTTGCTGCTGTTCCTCAGCCTGTGCATTGCCTGCCTGACCCTGAGGCTGCCGGAGCCCTGCGGGGTCTCTGCTCGGGGCCGGGGCTGTGCACGGCGGGCAGGGGGGAGGACCCCCCCTCCCCGTGTCCTCCCAGGACTTGTGGGCACATCCAGAACATCTTTGGGGATGTTGGGGTTTGGAAGTGAGCCCTGCTCCTCCCTCTTGCCACTGCCACTGCCCAAGACATTGGTGGAGCAGTGTGCTGGAGTGGATGATGCGCAGTTGAACATGGCTGTATCCGAGTGTGTTTGGGGTGCAAACCATCCTGACGTACGAACAGGGTTTGTGTGTTAATGTGCTTTTCCTTCATGCAGGCCTGGTTCCATTAGGAAGGGAGGCATTGTGTAATATAATAGACATGATTAACTTTAATTGGACTTCTTTGTTGGGAAAATAGACATGTAATTAAAAACCTGACATGCGTTGTACTTTTTTTCTCCTACAATTTACTTGCTGGCATGTCTTCAAGCAAGTATTCCACAAGGCCCTCACCACTTAGTCGTTCACGTCTCCACACGTCCAACTCCTGTGTTTCCAAAACTCCAGTGTCTGATGCCCAGACTGAACTGGCTAGTTAGCACATCCTTCTGGTCATTCCCTCCTTTCCCAAGAGAAAAAGAGCTGTGGGTCCTAAAATGCTGCTCCCTTTGTGGGGTAATTTGGGGTATTGATTTACTGGAAAATGAGATGCTCTTTTCCTTCTAACTGCTGGGGAACGTGCCCAGTCCTTACTCAGAGTCTCCCGTCCATAGAAGGCGAGGCATGACTCAGGCTAGACTTCAGTTGTACCACTTAAATCGTAGTTCTGGTTTGTCTGGAGCCCAACCCCTTTTCCGGAGTCACTTCTGTGTATGCTGGGAAGATCTTTCAGGGTTTCTTAGTGTCAATCTCATGTCCCAGGAAAAAAAAGAGAAGTTCAGATAGCCCCAGCCAGGAAGCGTTGCCCACAGTTGATTTTAGTCCTCTGGCAGAGTCCTTTCCCGTTGGGAATTCCTGTCTCTTTTGCCTGCTCAGGCCCCTAAGAGAGTGCTGAGTTACCGAACTGAAATTTTGTACCCTGTCTCCGTGCCATGGGTGAAATGGAGTGACATGGAGCGATGTGGGTCCCTTTGCCTGGCAGCACAAGGCCATAGGTGAAAACCTGAGATGGTCTCACCTACCAGACGCCTCTGGGTGGGTACGGAGCACTGCTCAGCCCTACAGGAGCAGATGAGCAGGCACCTAGCACCCGTGTTGTACGGCATGGTTGAATGACCGCTTTGGCTGTGGTCTGGGGACACTGTGTACGGGGCGAAGCAGAGATCCTCCAGGAGAGCTTGGGAAACGTGTCAGCCTCTGTGTTCCTCTAGCTGGGCTGCGCTGGGGTCTTGACGAAATTCCTGCTGTCCTGGAAGACACTGTTGCTGTGCTGATGATTTGTGTTCAGCTGTTCCCAGCCTCTGGGAAGGTGGGGTTTTATGGACCCCTCATTCCATTTGTTCTGTTTATCTCTGCCACACTTTATTTTGTCCATCTTTCCATGGTCTGTGTTGTTTTCTGGTTCTTTTATTGTCATTATTCAAAACATGAATAGAAGTGAATATCCTCTAAGTTATGAATGTAATCAATTTTGAGTCTTTAATTGTAATTTTTTTTCCATAAAATTCTTTTAATTTAGTCTAATATAATGGCACATCAAGCAGTAATGGCTACATTAAATTGAATCATGATGTTCATATACACATTTTATGACACAATCAAATATCCCAATGCATTAATTCATGTCAATCAGTTAATAAAATTAAATAGGAAACATTTCTCTAGTGCTGTTAACTGCGTTTCTCCCATTTGGAGGGTGACAAGATGGTGAGGGCCTCTATATCTTGCCTAGTTCGTGTTTTCTTGGCTGTACTGGAGTCGATACATTTACTTACTTGATGAGTACAAAGCGTGTCAGTTCGCGTGGCCCCCCACCAAAATCCAGTAATGAGGAGCACAAGGCCTCACCTTTACCTTGTCCTACCCTGGTTCTATTGGTACAGTCCTGTCCCCAGAGACTCCCCTAAATAAGAAAGGAATATCAGCTGTGAACTTGGGGGATAACTTCTCTTTAAAGATGTCTTCCCTTCTGATGTTGGCCTTCAAGGACAAAGAGCTGCAGCAAGTTTACTGCACACTGTCGTGAGGAATTAGAAAAGGAAGTTTCCTTCCTTAGCAGTTGGCATTGGAGCAGTTCTTTGGGCTTCTCTGCTGCTGCATTTCCAGGGTGGGTGCCAGCCGGACTCCAGAGGGTGCTGAAGCTGCAGTAGGTCTCTTTCCCTTCTTCGCTTGTCAGCCTAAGTTTGCTTTCTAGAAACCCTGTTCCTTTGCCTTGCTAATAGCCTGCTGACAGGTGTTTTACCTTTGGTGTACACTGCTGGATGGAAAATGCACTTTTTGTGCTGCAGTTGCTTGGCATGCATCAAAGATGGACTGTAACAGAAGCGATGAGATACCAGCTTTGTGGGCTCTCCACAGCCTAGGCTGGGGCAGTAGAACGTAGGTGGTAGCAGCTTTTCCTTCTTATGTAAAGGAAGGACTTGTGTCAATAAGGAACTGAGTAGCTGAATGAATTGTGTCTGGATACCCCAGCAAGTGTTCCAGAACTGACATTCCCAGCCCACAAGTGGATAGGGTTGCTGGAGCTGTTTCCTCTATGATGCTTAAAAAGTTTATTTCTTTTTTTTTTTTTCCCATTGTTTTATGCCTACATGTAGGGCTCCTAGGTATCGTGTCTGATCTCAGCGTGAGAGCCATGGTATGGTAACCAAAAGAGGGGATCTCTTGCTGAAGGGTAAGGGTCTGGCTCTGATTTTATGATTTTATCAAAAATTCAGTCTCTTCATTATGGAGCTTTGAGCAAAGGCTGGAGATGGCACAGCAGCTAACCTGAACACTGACAGCTGACTGTTCACCAGGGCAGTTGAGTCTCAGAAGTCAGGGGTGGGGTTGTAGGGGTACATTTTATTTGGTGACATTGGCTGGAGAGAGCTCACCATTGGTTGGCGAGTTTATTGCCCTCTGGCTCCTTGTTCCTTTGTAATCCTGTGTGTCACAGACAACATTTGTGTTGCGAAGGAGGTGGGGGAAGAAAGCATTGCTGTCTGCACCCTGTCTGTCCGTGGTGGTTAACAGCAGGGTGTCAGGGCATCTCTCAAATGTGCCAGGCACAAGCTGTGCCAGAGGGCTAGAACAGCTGCTTTGGGGCACGGTCCTTGTAACCCCAAGGCTTATGCCCAGTGTGTGTACCCTCTGTGGAACTAGAACCTGGCCAGGCTCCCTGGCAAGGATTTGTGAAGACGACATTTATTGCTTGCTGCTTATTTCTGCCTGACTTGTCACGGGAGCCTGGCTCAATGTCTGCTGAGCTTGGATTCTTGCTCTTCAGTACCTCTTATGTTGTTAGTAAGCAGTAGCCACTGTGGAAATGCAAATGAGAGTGTAATTGGCAGATAAAAATATTCAAAGTCCGACATTTACCAATGACAGGGGATGTTGAAGGCAGCTGTGGTAGTCCAAGGTGTGAAATATCTGTAAGCATATAGCGTTTGGACACCCCTTTTTCTGCTGAGTAGGTTGAAGTCCTCCAAGCCCTTGTGTTTTGATATCATCTGATATTATGGTTGGTTTAAGAACAAGGAGGAATGACAGTGTTATGCATCTAGATCCATGTGAGTGTGTGTGAGGAGGGAAGGGAAGGGCTGGGTTGTGCTGGTGGGCTGGCAGGAGTGAGGGAGTTCTCTGCTGATGGCACCACATGTCCAGCAGTCCCCAGAGGGAATGCTTATCTGCAATGTAGGTGGAAGCACTAGATTAAGTTTAAGGCCGAACACTGCCCCATGATGGTTCCCCCACTCTGTGCTGTGCCTGTTGGGGTGAAGGTTCTTCCAGAGCAGGATAAAATTCCTTCTAAATAAATAGAAGGAATATTTATATACTTCCCTGTATAGCGCCTGTGAGGAATGGTACCAGAGGCATCTTGGTAGGGACGGCTCTGTTAGGCCATTTCATGGCCCTGTGGCGTCCCTGGAGTCGTGTCAGCTGTGGGAAGGAATCAGCACCTCTGGTTTGTCCTCTTGGAAGTGTCTGTAGGCTGATGGCTCAGCGCCTTTCCCAGGTGCGCTCTGCCTGATGCAGGAGAAAATGTTTAGTCAGCAGAAACAGCACAGTTCACGGGCTGTTGGCGTTTTATTGCATGCCCCACAGTATTTGTTTGCAGGACTGTCACAAACCAACAAATCTGTTGGAGGTGCCCACTGTCAGAGGGCGTTTCAGAACTGTCTGTTTCTGTCCAGCTGGAATGTGCTCCCTGCTCCATTCTAGCTCTGTGTTGGAGTGCTGTGGGGAACCTTTGAGAAGGGTTCAGATAACCTTCACTGGAGACCCAAACTGTTTGCATTGTCAGGAGGGGGACTTGGAGCCTGAGAGGAGGAGTGGCAGGTGGAGAGGGCTGAGGGACAGGCCTGGCCTGTGCAGTGCTGGGGCTGGGTGGAATTTTGGAGGAGAGCACAGCCAGGAGCAGGCAGTGAAAACCCTCCTAGCTGAAGCTGCAGGGAGAAATTTGGCTGAGGGAAGGAAGTTCCTTCTTTTATTTGTCCAGATAGCATTGCGGGTGTGTAAGTGATCGGCCAAGGCGTTGGGTAAACCCTGAGACAGAGCAAAGTCAGGCTGTTCTGAAAGCAGGTGCTGCTGCTGCCTTGATCAAAAATTCAATCAAATTGAAGAGGGACCAGGACTGGGGGAAGGGAACAGAAATGGTTCATAAAAGGGCTCTGTTTCTCCATCCCCATTGCAACATCCCTGCCTGTGCAGGGTGCAGGAAGGATGGATCCCAGGAGTGCTGGCAGGAGGGATGCAGAAAGGGAACAAGTGTCTGAGCGGGACAGGAGGGCTGGGAGGTCCCTGCTCTCGGAAGTCTCTTTCCAGAGCCCAGACAGATGCTGCTGGGTTTGTGCTGTGTGCGTTTTGGAGTCCAATTCCCAGCCAAGGCTCCCCTTGGCAATGGAGCGGAGGGCTGTGGAGGCAGGAATAGCAGTCCTCCCACATCTATGGAGCAGATAAACAGCTGCCATGGGGGCTGGGCAGAGCTTTTTGCCTCAGGCTCGTACCCATCAGGCATTTTGTGGGAGTGTGCCAGCATCCACATTTGACAAGGCAGTGGGTTGAGGTGCTTTCCCTTCCTGGCTGTCCCTCCCCACTGCCCCTGGACTTAAAATATTTAAGGAGCTGCATTGCCCTCCCTGGGCAGGATGAAAAGGCAGAGATGGGTTTGTTGGCAGTGGCGGTGCCAGGAACAAGACGTGACTCTGCAGGCCCATCCTCTCACGTTCCAGCGGCTCCATTCAGGGCTCTGGGTCTGACCACAGCCCCACGGCAGCTGGAGTGGCTGGGAGTAGAGCACAGCATTGCGTTTCTGGCTCTGACAGCCCTGTCAGTCCATCTCCAGGTGCGCAAGGGCGCCTGGCTGTGACGGGTCTGTCAGTCCCTCTCTGGGTGTGCAAGGGGAGCCCTTTTAAAGGAAAGCCTTGCCCGAGATGCAGAGTGCTTAAAAAAGCACATCCGTTTCTGCCTGTAACCCAGATTCACAGCCTGTGGGGTGCCTGCAGCAGGAGAACGGGCCCATCTTCTCTCCCCTTCTGTGGCCTCTAAGAGCAGCGTTTCCTTCCTCCTGCTTTCTGCTCTGGCAGTGGGGACTGTGAGTCGGCACCACACAGAGCTCTGGTGGCTCCGGCTCTGGGCACCAAGGACTGGAACACTCCTCTGCGTGTCTGCCTCAGAGCATTGCAGAGGCTTTGAACTGATGGAAAAAGAGCATTGTGATTAGCAGGTGCTTACTGTGTGCCATCTTTTCTACTTTCCAGCTCACCTTGAGATAACAAAGACCAAACTGATAAGGTTTTGGAGACAATCCTTCCTTCCTTTCTGCATGGCATGGCATGGCATGGCATGGCACGGCACAGCATTATAGCCATCATTCATGCTGTGGTAGATAAGCTTAGTATCAAGGCTGTAAGATCAGTGAGGCACAACCTCCAGGGTCATTTTTCCTCTGTAAACTGAAGCTGAGGTTCCTCTTGTCTCTGCTCAGACCTAAACTTTTTGGTGTGATTAATACATGTTCTTTATTGTTAAAATCTGTGGGTTACTGGGAAAGAAGCCAACCCAAGGCACGTTGAAGGCACTCTGGATCCAGACCACCTGTGTTTGCATTGAAATGCCTTCAGGACAAAACTAGTTATTTTCTAAGCAGCATCTCTGAAAATAGTTGAGACTAAAATTGAGATGATCTGCCCTTGAAAGGAAGAGATGAGGTGAAGAGTTCCAGCCTAGCAGGGTCTTTCTTTAGGGTCTTTCCATTCTGTCTCTGGCTTCCCATGAAGAGCACATTCCCTTGGCACCAAAGTTAGGGAGCGTTTCTGTTACAGAATCCATGGGGGGGGGAACGGGGATGTGTGTGTGGAATGCTGAGGAAGGAGGGGCATCTCCAAAGGCATCACTAATGAAAATGCTCGTTCTAAGTGAGAGAAAGGGTTCTAATCAGTCTGCCTCATTTTAGGTTATTAATGTAATTGAAAACACAGTCTACCTAAATCATGCAAATTATATGCAGGGTGAGGAATTTTTTCTGCTATCATAATGATAATCTAAATAAAATGTGGGTTGTAAGTGGAGTTGTGAAATAGTGGATCTGAGATTAATACGAAATGCAAAGATTAAAAAAAGATACGCATAGTGTAGAGCTGCAACTCTGCTTTTATGACATTTGAAACCCTGATTTATGATCATTGTAACCAGGTTTTTAACTGTATGGAAAATGGAATGAGGTTAAACTTCTTCATATTAGCATTAGAGTTACAATCACAACACATTACAATGGACTAATAAATGTGACTTTTTGAGTAATGAAATTGCCATCAAGGCCCCGTTAAGTGGAATGAGGTTGTAATTGGAGTTGAGCTGTACAGGGATGGGCAGAGGCTGCCAGAGTGCCCACAGCATCCCAGACACCGTGGGCAGTCCTGGCTCCAGGCTCTACCTCCCGAGTGCTCCCATAACACCTGAGAGCACCCAGATCTGCCACTGAGTCCCATGAAGCCTGAGCAGCCTGGAATCCTTATTCCAAGTCGTTTAGGATCTTTTGGGAAGTGGATATGGATTGTGTGTGAAGAGGCCCAGGACAGAGCTGAGATAAAACACTTAGGTAAACATAGGACAGAAAAAAAGGACAGAAATTACTTGGGATTCCAAATTCATTTTTTCAGGAGCATTTCTTTGTGTGCACCGGATGTTGCTCTTCAGACTAATGTCATGGCTTCTGTTATGGACAGAGCCTGGTGGCTACTTCCAGATGGCTTCTCTCCTTTTAAAAACATTTTCACTACAAGGTGTTTGAAGGCTATGTATAAAACACAGCCCAAATTGTCTTCACATACAGATCAGCCTGGTTGCGTTGATGTCAGTGCTGCTGGTCCAGCCTGCTGGGCACTGCATCCTCACAGTGGAGCCACAACTTACCTCCCAGAAAAGATTTTCCCCCAGGAGCCCTGTGGGGAGGAGTGGTGTCACAGTGCATGGGATGGCCAGCCAGCCTGGGAAAAGGCCCTGGGAGCATGTGGAAAATGAACAGTAGTGTGTAGCATCCCCAGCTCCTTAGAGGTCTTTCCAGCAAAACAAACATCTAGCCCTGAGTTACAGGGAGAAGCAGCGCATTGCTCTCCCTGTCGTACGTGTCCCAGTGGTTTCGTGTCCCCCAAATACTAACGAAGACTCTAAATTTCCTCTCAGCTTGGCTCCCTTTGGTTCCCACACTGGCTCCCATTATGTTTGGAAGAGCTGAATTGAATTCTAGTGCAAGGCGTTACTCCTGCCATGGAGGGTAGGCTTCATGCTGCAGTTCATCCTTGCTGCATGGCCTCCTGCCCCGTGTCACCCTCAGCTGTAATGCCAAGCTTCTGGCATTCATGGATGCATCGGAGGGTCGCAGACTTGGGGGACTCTGGCTCCGTCCGAGGCAGAGGACATTGGGCTTCTGTCTCTCCTGAATTTTTTTCCTAGATGTTGAGGTCCCTGAGGGTTGTGTAACACTCTTCAGAACTGAATTGCTGACTTATTAGAATCAAAGTAGGTGGTTTAATCCACTGCTGCTGTTTAGTGCTCATCTCATGTGTCCTTTCCCTGGGTTTTTCTGAATGAATTTCTTTTACAGGCATGTCAGAAATGAGCATTTTGTGGGTAATAATTTTGATATCTCCATCACAGTGTTAGTACCCTATTCCCATTCCTATGGACAACTTCTAAACGGTGGTTTGTTTGGTTTTTTCAGAAATGCTATTAATTTACTTTGCAGTTGCCTTTCTCGATCAGCATCAGGATGCTAAATTAGATCTGACCAAACAGAGATTTTCTTTAACCCTTTTGCTCTCTTGTTTTTTTCCACAAACACAAGCAGTTGGTGCCTGGTGTTCACGTGGGGTTGACTGTTTTATAGGAAACAAGGCAGGTATCTTACATAAACCAGAGCTTCTTCTCCCCACCTTTGTGTGATGCAAAGCTAATAGTCCACACACCTGACAAAATTCTGCTTCTGTCTGGTTGCAAACACAGTCGCTTCCTGTCCAGAACCTGGTGGTACCAAGGATCAGAAAGATATGGTTCCCTGTGTTTGTATTTCCCTCGAACAGATGCAGAAGCAAATGTCTGAGCCAGGATGGCACTTGGTACCCCTTCTCCCTGTAGCCCAGACTTGCGCTGGCAGTGCAGGCTGGCCGGGACAGTGTGGCACTCACTGCACATAGGCAGGAGGAGCAGGCTTTGTTTGCCCCAGAGGTTCTCCTGGGCTTCTGCTACTCCCCGTGGCACGCTTGCCGCCTCCCTGGCTCCGCTGCTGCTGCCGCTCTCGCTGGAGGTCACTGCTGGCCACTGAGCCTGGCTCTTTGTCACTTCCACTTTTCAGGCAGAGCCTGATGTGCCGCTCACAAGGAGCAGCCTCTCCTGACAGCCAAGCTCCGTGTGCCGCTCCCTTCGGACAGGTGATTGATTCCTCTGTAATACTCTTAAATGGGAGCTGTATTGGGATCCAGGGCCATCTCCGGATCAGACAGACAAGGTCTTTAGCAGTAATTGGGCCACCCTGTGTCAGGTGAACTGCCCTGCTTATGGGCCAAATGCAGATGTCACTTGGTGTCACTGTTGGAGGGGACGAGCGCAGCCGTGAGAGCGTCACTGGTTTGTGGCACAGGTTCCAGCCCCATGCCTGGGAGAGCAGATCGTGCCAGCAGTGCTGAAATCATCGCTTGTGACACCGGTGGTCACAGATAATCAGGGCTCACAGGCAGCAACGTGGGCATTTTTTTGTCGTATGTTAATATCCAGCTGTGCTCTGAAAGGTGCGGGGCCTCTTAGATTCCTGGCTCCGGTGGCTGTGCCTGTGGAGGAGCACCACAGGTGCTCTGGTGGCAGCCCCGACCTGGCTCTCTCGAGGCCACAATGCAATCTAATGTACAGCAGCCTTTTAATGGTATTTATCCTTCTAATAAGTGTTCCACTAAGTGACAAGTGACAGCAAGAGGACACTGTGAGGTGGAGGCAGTGCTGGCACTGGGAGAGGTGCTGCGTTTTGGGTATAGTGGCTTTTGGGGTTGGGTTTGCACCAAGGACTTGTCCCTGCAGCCCTGTGCTGCAGCCCCATGTGGTGTGCTGCAGTAGAAGCCTTCCCCAGATGTCTGTGTCCAAGACATCTGAGTTGGATGTCACCCGGGCTGACTGCGTTTGGGTATATCTGCGTGTACGTGAGTGTAGTTTCCTCTGCATGTATGCAGAGTGACATAAATCCATTGCACAATCTCGTATAGTAGTCTGAAGAATAAACATTTCTGGCTTCTCTGCTGGGCACTGCTGGTCACTGTAGAATCTTAATACAGTCAGTCTAGGCTGAAATCTTGGGACTGATGAACTTCTTCCCCCTAAGCCCAGGATAGTCCCAAAATCCTGCTTTGTTTTTCTTACCTGAAAGTCTTCTGACCCAAAATGAAAACAGACATCTCTCTCATGGAAATAGAGGGCTCTGACCTTTAGTGTGATGATATACCCAAAGCAGAACTGCATGGTTGAAGTAGTTTGTTAGGGCATGATGATAGCTGCTTCTAAAATGATTTGCTGTTAGGTCTCAGGAGCTGTTCATCCAGGCTCTGGTTCATCCAGTCAAAGAATAAATCCTCTTGGTTTCAGCTTCCCAGGAAAGGGCTCAGTGGTCCTCACGTGCTCGTGCCCTCGCCCCTTCCTTGTTGTTTACCCCTTATCTTTTATTATCCACACTGCTCTCTCTTCTCTGGGTTCATCTACCAAGGCCTCTCAGCACTTGCCTGCTGCACGTGCTGCACACACTGGGATGCTGGAGCTGTTTGCTCCCGTTACTGCTTTGCCAGTTGTGGTGATTTATTCAGCTCTCTCACAGCTGACGGGCCGAGCCTCTGTCAGTTCAGGAGCGTGACATAGATAGTGCAAATGGTACTAATGAGGGGAAGTCCTCATCAGCTGGAGCTCTGATGCTCTCTGGTCACTTGTTCCTTAGGCTGTATGCAAGGCCAGTAAATAAAGTACACCTTTGAGCCAGGTTCTGCCGTGCCATGGCTGGCATTCCAAGTGCTTCCTTTTGAGGCCTGGGAGCACTCTCCTGGCCACACCACCGGGTGGGCAGCAGGCTCCCAGTGAGCACATGCGCTGCCCTGGGCATTCCTGGCACCTTCCCCGGGCCCTGGCTGCCCTTGCCAGCGGCAACAGGCTCTGGAGCACCCGAGTAATCCTCTTGAGCTGACAGACACCTGATCAGTGGGTCCAGGGGGTTTTTATGCAGGCTTATATCCGATGAAATCTCCCAGTTTTACTTTAATTGCTGTTGGCAACATGTGGTCTCTGATAAAAAACATATTTTCTGTCGAGATTGCATTCATCAGTTGGGCTAATTTTTCCTGGCCCTCCACCCATCAGAGCTTCTTTGGAAAGGGAAACAGCAGCTTGTGGGTTAGTAGATGCCAGGCAACTGAACAAAAAGAGAGAGAGGGAGAGGGGGGAAAAGGAGCTCCGCGCCTGCTGCAGAGCGTTTGCACGGAAAGGCCTGGCAGGGTCCGGTCCCTCGGAGCCCTGCCGATGTGGTGCATGCTCGGGTGGCGGGACAGGGAGCGTGTGGCCCGCGGGCCCTGTGGCCGGCGTGGGCCCGCACTCGGAGCCCGGGAGGCCCGGCAGGAGCCGCTGCGCAGACAGCTTGCGCGCCTGACACGCTGCCAGCACCAGAAGCTCGCCGGGTATTTCTGTCTTGGCAGATGCACGTTCTGTTGTAAAGGTCTGTTCCACTCGTGCCTGCCTCGTTCCCAGGTAATGCTCAGCACAGGCTTGCAGCAGCATTTTCCCAGCCTGTACTATGGGGCTTTTCCTTGACACCGGGGAAAAAAGAGGGGAACTGGTATATGATGCAACTCCGGGTGGATTGCTGTCAGGATGTGGTTTCCCAGATGTGCTGATCCCAGCTCTCCATGCCAGCACCTCCCAGGCTCTTGTGGGAAGTGCTGTGGGTGACCCTGTGTCTGCATGTGATTAAATAAGACAAGAGGAAGAGGGTTTGGTGGGTAGGCGCCCTGGCACTTGTTGAGAATTGCTGTGTTGGCTTAAGCCAGCCCCCAGATTCTTGGGAACTTGCTTCAAAGGTAGCAGAAGCGGGGAGTGGGGGGGAAAGAAGTTAAAAAAAATGTATTAGCATTAGTTTTGAAGCAAAGCTGAAATGTTTGCAGGGTTTGCATGCTGGTCTCCATATGTCTCTTTTCAATTGCATGTGCTGGAAGAAAAAATGGCAACATGTAAAGGGATCTGTTAAAGTGGAGAAAGGGAAGCGCCATGTGCTCTGAGGCTTCAAGAGAGAGCAGGGACCACCCAGCCCTTCCCTCCGAGGAAAATGCGTGTCGTTCCAAAGTCCCTAACTTGGGAGTAATGGCTGTTGGTTTCATGTGAAGCAGCATTCCTGTGCTTTCCTCTGCCCGAGGAATGGAGGGGCAGAGTACCGTAGCCGTCTGCTCCGCGGCCCCACGCACCGCCCAGACCCTTCAGCAAGGAGCTGGGAGACAAATAGCCGCCTGCTCCCTTCAGGGGACGGCTCCCACAGCCCCTCCTGCCTGTTTTTCCGGTGTTTTTCCTAGATGCAGACTGACTCAGCCTTGTGCTAATAAAGGCCCCTTTCTGCCCAAATGCGGGCTTCCATCGTGTGCAGGGGATGGCAGTGCTCCCGCTGACTCTGGGGAGGGCAGGCCTGGGCCATCTGTCCCTGCCGCTCCCGGAGCCATGCACATACCACATCCCGCATATCCCTCCCACAAACCGGTGCCGCTCTGTACAGCAGTGTCTGCGTTTCCTGAATGGATTTATAATCCATCCAATACGGTACATTCGGAATGTGTTACAAAAAGGACAGATTTACAGGAGACAATCTGCCTTCATGATGATTGCATATTGTGGCATTTCTAGTCCATATGGATCAGTAAGACTTGGATAGCAGGCATTTGACCTTCAAAATCATGCAAATGTGAAACCAGACTTCAATTTTTTACAGCTGGGAAAGTCACAGTGTAGCTTCTTCATGTGATTTGGGAGGCATTGATTAAAATACAGTTTGACTTCTGAAATTACTGAGATTTTCATACTGCCTTTTGCAAAGTCGTGGCTCCAGATCTTTCTCCCTCCTTCCTCACCCCTCCTGGCTAAGCCTGACTCATTAACGCCTGTGACTCAATTGATCATTTCAGAGAGAAGTTGCTAATTTAGAGCCACGGGCTAACTATAAACAAGACTTTAAACCTTTTTGCTCCCGCCATAGTTAATCTGTGATAATAACTCCTGAGAGCCTCTGAAAAGGTCTGAGTGTGGCTTTCTGTCAACAGCATTAGCGAGCTGTACATTTTCTCACTGAGAAACCTTGGCCGTGCCAGATCCAATCAGGGTGTTGGGAGCAGCACTAGCCTCCTGGTTTGCGGAAGAGCTCCCTGTGTTGCAGGGAGGTTCTGCTGGGGCTTTGGGGTGGTTTCGTCTGGGCTTGCAGTGCTTGCGTTGCCTTCGTGGTTTGATGAACTAGGCTGGGAAGGAAGGGCTCTTGGCTCTGCCCAGTTTAAGCCCCATATGCCCAGCCTGGGCAGGGTTGCTGTGTTTGCCCGCGTTCACCACCCCTGCACCTCTAAGCTTTGTCTTGGTAATGGTGTATCCTCACAAGAAATCCTACCCAAAGTCCTTCGTTGGAATCATTAGGTTTGCCCAGTTCCTCCTTTATCAAGGTAAAAAACCCAAACCCAAGACATCTTATCTTTCACATTATTTTGGCTAGAGTCTGAAGACGCAATTTACTTGTTCCACATGCTTCCACAGAGCTGTCTTGTGCGTTCCAGAAGGAACGTGTTCAGGCTGAGATGAGGAGAATCTATCCTGGCGTAGGGCAAAGGGAGAACTGGAGATGCCCAAAACATGTGTGGCTATAGTTCGTCTGATTTTCCAGTCATTCTGTGGGTTTGGATTGGTAAATTTGTGAGTTTCATTTTTTGATGTCTTTATTTTTTTTCCAGTTCTTCCCTGGTCTTGATGCGTCTGTGGAACTTTATGCCAATTATATACGCTTCTCGCCCATGTACGGGGACAGCCATGGCAGGGCTGGTTCTGCAACCCAGGAGAGAATGTGTCCAAGGATAGGGAAAGAGGGAAGGGTTTTATGTGGTCTAGTGTAGTGGGTTTTTTTTTAAAAAAAAATCTGTTTCTTCAGTTTTAAAATTAACTCATGGACAGAAGTTTCTGAAGTTTCAGTAATTTAGTGGCCATATGCCACAGAACTGTTCCCTACTGTGAAATCTGTCATGGACAAAGAATTGAAAACAGAAGGAAAACCTACACTAATATCACCAGCTCTGTGGAGGAGAAAGGAGGAGTCCTAGGCTCTGGACACTGGCAACCCAAAGCAGTAATTAAGGGCCAATGATGGCCTTTGTCAGTAAAGGAGCACTTGAAGGAGAGATGTCTTTTCCCAGCAGAAGCAGAGGGTCCAGATATTGCTGTCAGCTGGTTGTTCCCCACAAACAGAATCACTGTAGTTCAGGATACACTCTGCAGTAAGGGCAGCAGTAACTAAGGCATGTGTACTTCTCTGGCCTAAGCAGGCCTGGGGATTTTGGCTACTCCTCGAGCGGCCCTGACACGGTCTTGGCAAATTAAAAGGAATAGATTCCCCCGAGATGGTGCAGATTTTTATCACAGCACTCATTTACCTGGATGTAACTTGCTTTCTGTCCTTAGCAACAGACTTGCTTTGGCTCTAAACAATTCTGACAAAAGTAGTTGCAGAAGGTTGGAGTTGATGGGTTTTCTTTTTTCGTCTTTCTGTAAAATCTCCTTTTTAGAAGAATCTACCAGAGGTATGACTGGACAAAAAATAGAAAACTATAGCATCATTTTCCTCTGCATTTTCTTAGTTCTGTCACGTTTTGAGTGGCACAATCTATTTTTTGTCATGGATTGAAGCAAATGGTTGATTTTTTTTTCTTAGTTCTGCCTGTGAGTTGGTAAGTGCCAGCATGCCGTGCTCTCTGTTCCTGCCTCCAGGGCTCCGGTCTGGCACTGCCAGGAGGGACTGGCTTGCCTGGCACCAGAGCCTGGGAAGCCCTTGCCCAGCTCATCAGCACCAGCCCCAGGCAGAACAGGGAGCTGGCAGCTCCTGGTCCTCTGCACTGAGCTTCAAATGGGGGGTAAAACCAGGGGTGTGGAGCCAGCCTAGTCCCCCTGTGCCCCCACAGAGGGGCAGCTGGGCAGGGAGGGTCTGTCTTCCATTCCTGTGGCACAGACACATGGGTTGGGCATTCAGCTTGGTCATTGTGAGAGAGCAAGTAAATCAGGGTTTCTACGGGGAATATTCTATCCTCAGCCACTCGCTCTTGTGGTGTCTGTTGTTATCAGCTATTGCTGACTGGTAGAGCAACAGACCTTAAAGATCATGATATTTGCTGGAACGTGTTTGTCAGGCAGCCAGCTTACAGCGGCTTTTATTCTCCCTAAAGCGCTACTTCTTGTGCTTAACTCCTGCTGCTCCTGCTCTCCCAGAGCTGTGTCTGTTCCCACAGCCCCTGCCTCAGTGTCAGCAGAACAAACCTGGTAAAGCTGGGCAGGGCTGGAGGAGTCCTGATAACAACCATCCCAAAAGCTGAGGCCAAGTGGACACACACCAAGTGCTTTGTCTTTCAGTCACAGGAGTTGCTGGTTGCTGTGTTTATTCAATACACAGGTATCAGCTTTTACAGGAAGAAGTGTTTGGATATCTGATGAAATTTACTGAAATCCTGCGAACAAAACCTTGACTTTATTCTCCCCTTGTGTCGCCTCTTATACACCCACAGAGGTACATCTCTCTCGCGGCTCTCAGCAGGCTGTGGCTCAGTCACTGCTGTTTGGTGGCTCTCAGCAAGCTGTGGGTCACTTCCTGCCGTTTTGGCCGGCCGTGGGTCAGCCATCGAGGGAGAGGGGATGTGGGAGGCAGATGTGAAGATCCAGCAGTGGAACAGGGTGGAGCGCGGTGCAGATCTCAAGCTGCAAACAGTGACAGGTAGTACAAACTGAGCATCTCTGAAATATTGTGCACAGATAGGTTTCTTGTTTCTTACCACATCAGGCTGGCTGCCTGTCCCCTATTCCCGGGCACACATATCACACTTTTTAAGCTGTCCTATATATCTGTTGTCAGGAGAGCTGCTCTCTGCCAGGGCAGCAATGAAATCTGATCTAGCTCTTCTGCTGAAATTTTGGCTTTTGTTTCCCCTGAAAACCTGCTCTATCCCTCTCCCAGCTCTCTTCAGGATCCAAGCATTCTTCTAAGTACAGTGGAAGAGGGATTCTTTGAGAAGGGAAGAGTTCCCTGGGCTGTGATTCTCTGGAGGAGTGTTGCTGGCACTGTTTTCCACTCTCGTACCAGCACACATCCAGTTAGCATTCTCAGACTGCTGGGGAACATTTAGAAACAGGATTTTCTCCGGGAGAGAAACTGAGCTGCTGATGTGGATAGAGATTGACCTTTGAGTTAGTGTAGTGTCTGGGCCATGCTGGGGGGAAAAAACAGTAATTTTCTTCAGTGCTTAACTCCCTTCTGCTGGGCAAAATCTACCTTGGCAGATTCTGACTACTTCTGGCTTTACAAGTGTACGTACATTTTGGGTGGTTGAGTTTCCATGGAAATTCAGTGCACCCATCAGTTTCTGAAATGGCTCCACGTGCAGTCTGGATTTCAGAACAATTGTTAACTTGTCTTCTTTTTTTTTTTTTTTTTTTTTTTTTTAATTTTATTTTTTTTTTATGCTACCTTTTTATTGAATTGACCTGTTCTCCTTGTAAGTTGTGGAAGAGCAGTTTCCTAAGCAAACAGACTCCAGAAGTATCTGCTCTCCACACAGATACTTTGGCAGGCATTGTAGAAGTCACTGGGGGAGAAGCTGCCGACTTCGGGGCAGGTAGTGGGGGTGCTTCCAAGGGCTCATGCGTGTTTCTGAACAGCTCCAGAGTAGTTGTTCAGTTCCAGTGAAATCTGCATTTTTAGAAGAACCTTAATGTATATTTATGCAATCTGCCTTTTAACAAGTCCTTAATTGTGTATTTATGTGGCAGATCATAACAGCACCAAAGGTGCTGTTGTTGTCTGCTTTGTCACTCTTAATAGGCTTCCAAAGGGATATTTTCCTACCTCAGGTTGGTGATTGTGCATCTGAAATGAAGGGACCAGCAGTGGGGCTCTCAATACAGGCAGGAATGCTGCACCAGAGCCAGGCAAGGAAGGGCTCCTCCTCCTCTCCCCGGCTGTGCAAAGCTATTGTGCACGCAGATCATTCAGTGCAATTCATCAGAGACCAGGGAGGGCCATCCTGTGGAGAGAGACTATTTACAAGAGCATGTAGTAACAGGACGAGGAGTAATGGCTTTAAACAGAAAGAGAATAGATTTCGATTAGATATTAGGGAGAACTATTTCACTGTGAGGGTAACTGGCACAGGTTGCCCAGAGAAGCTGTGGGTCCTCCATCCCTGAAAGTGTTCAAGACCAAGTTGGATGGGACTTGGAGCAACCTGGGATAGTGGAAGATGTCCCTGACCATGGCAGGGAGTTGGGATGAGATGATCTTCGAGGTCCCTTCAATGCAAACCATTCTGTGATTATAAATGGGGAAGAACGGGTTAAACAAAATCAGGACTTTGAGTAGCAGACTGCCATGGGGCTGACTAGCAAAAGCTTGCAGTCGTATTTCTACCAGGACAAGACTGATAAAGTAGATTTTTATTGGATCAGCAATTACTGTAAAAGGCATTAAAGGTCAAAATGGATAAACATCAAGTCATACAAAGCCCATCTTTAGCTAACCGCAATTTGGAAGGTTGTGCGGTTTTAATAACAATTCATTGTACAAAAGCTGCTGAAAATGTATCACAGAGTTCCTGTACAAAGTTGTCTGGTTGTCTTGAACCAGCTCCTGCTGCTGGGCTGGGTTTGAGATGGTCTGGGCTGTTCTGCTGGAGCCTGGGCAGGCCCAGGGCTGTGTCACTGTGGGTTAAAGCCCATCCTGCGAGGACCCCCCCTTCCCAGGCCTCATTCCCCGTTCTCCTGCCTATTACCTACTAAGCATTGTAATAACTCGGGTAAACTGCCGGGACAACAACGCCGTCTGGAGATCCTGCATCTGCCTGCCTTAATCAGCTTCCTCCCTTGAACAGGAATTTAAATAATGAGTCAATTAATGTTCTCAAATGCCAATGAGATGCAGAAGAGATGGGTGGAGGGTGGGAGCAGTGTGAGTTGTTCCAGCACTGGACTTCATGAGGAGTCACACACTAGAGCACCCAACTGATTATGTGTCCCTCACAGATGTGCCCACCTGGCACTGCTCCTGCTCCCCATGCCTGGCTCAGCAGAAAAGGCCCCTTTTCCAGCGGGCTGCAAACCTTTCTGCACAGGGCAGATTTGTCACACGCCCACAGGCAGCCAGATGGTCTTTCCATAGGGCATGGTAGCTTTGTTTTTTAATGGGGGCTTTAAAAATGTAAAAGAAAGCCCAGCCTCTGTATCCTCAATTCTGCTTCCTCCATGCTGAGGATCATTTAATTCATCCCTGCAACCTGCACAGATTATTTTGGCAAGTGCCTAATCTTTTGTTTGTTGCTTTGACTTCACCTGTGCTCAGGTAACACTTCAACTCTTATTATCACACTTAGCTTATACTGAACAGTAGCAATAACTAATAATAACTAAATCAGCACCATAACTTGTAAATAAAATTTCCTTTTATTTCACAAACTAAATGTAGGCTGGTAAGGCTGAAAAGTGATCTGATCTATAAAAACGGCTGGAAGGAGAAGAACAGTCCCTAAATTTTAGGTATTAGCAGTTTCCCCTCTGCCTCTCTTCTCCGCAATAATAATTTTGGTTTCTTTTGGTCCTGCAGAGGACTTCTATAATTTGTAATCCTATCTCCAGCAGAACGAGACAGGTACTGCGGAAAACAAGTTACCTGTGCTCCTCTGACTTGCTGTTTTGCACACTTAATTGCTGTAGCAGTGCCTGATGGGCCAAGTCATGTCTTGAATATCCTCAGTGCTGAAGCTGTGCTGCTGTAAGCCCTGCTGGAGCATTCTGTGGCTGGGGAGATCTGCCATCCCAAAAGAAGAGAGGATGGCTGTTTGCCCGCCTCCCGTGCTGGATGAGTCCGAGATCATCCTCACTTGTCACGGGAGCAGGAGCTGCATGAGCACCTGGCACACAGGGGTGAGCCACATTTTGGTCAGTAGTTCTTGGTGACCCCCAGAAGGAGTCTGCTGCTGGGGCGCTGTCAAATCTGAAACCTCCTTCACCCCTGTATCTGTGCATAGAGACTGTGACTAAAGGCTCTTCTAGGATGCATAGAGGTAAAGGCCAAGGAATGGAGCTGTGCGTCGTGGCTGCTCCACCAGGTCCCTGCAAACCTCCCCTTCAATTATTCCTTTGTTGGTGACTTAGAGAAGCCCAGGGCAGAGTTATTCCACCTGACAGCAGCAGCAGAGCATCCAGGTAAATAAAGATCACAGCCTGGTTGAGAAATGAGGTTGGACCTCAGTCAGATCTAATCAGGGGTAGCTCACCTAGAAACTTACCTGTCAGTGTGTGCAGGACTTGGATACTTTCCCTCCTCCTGGTGAATTGTGAGCAAGGGTGTGAGGCTTGGGCTTGGACGGGGATTTGCTGCTGTGCAGAGTTGCAGTGGGGCCAGTACCGTCAGAGGAGTCCCTGGGTCTGTGGGACAAACAGGGACATAGCAGGGCCTCCAGCACTTGGCCCTAGGTTTATTGGTATCCAACGGCTTGTGAAAGCACAGCTTCCTCTCTAGTAAGTAACAACCTGTATGTGGAACACATTATCCCTGTCTGTCAGGAGCCCTGCCTAATTGCAGTGGGAAACATAACGTTATCCTTTAATTTCCCATTTGTGAAGCAATTTGCGGTGGAAATGGGGACTGTGTGATGGCCTTTCAGAAAGGAGCTGAAAAATGCACACAATTTAACAACTGACATATCCAATTGTGAGGCAGAGGAGGAGCACTGGTTAAAATATTCCTTCATTTGCTTGCCCTGTTTGTGGAATATGCTGTTGCTTGTTACTGCAGCCTTTGAACTCAGAGGGCAGATGAAACCCAGGGTACCACCAGCACCTCTGCCAGGTAGCCTGGTTACAGCAGAGGGGGCAAATTGCTCTGGCTTGGATATTTGTGTTTGGTCTGAAATGTGTTCAAAGCATGCAGGGCTTGTTTCTAGGCTAGAGTAGAATAGAATGGAATTGAATTGAATCCTGATCAAGGCCAGAGGAGCCAAGCATGCCCCCAGGTTTGTCAAGCTGCCCCCAGGCAGTGAGCTGGGATGTGTGCTCTGCAGTGGGAACATGGAGCTCCTCTAGGATTTCCAGTGCCACTTGCTGAGCAGAAAATGCCGGATGGATTTCTGCAGATAGACAAAGCAGGGTGCTCACTCTGGTTCTGATCAGCAGAGATGGGCTGGCCAGCCTGGAAGTCTTGAGAGCATCTGTGGGGTTGATGACCTGCTAACATTTGTGCCTTTGAACTTTGTCCACACGTTTTCCATCCTGCTCAGCATTTCCCATTAAAGGAATTGGCCATTGTAGGAGTGAGACATCGCTGTGAAGCTGCCAGCGACCAAATATAGACATGTGATGCTTTTCCCTCACCTGTCTGCTTCACCCTCTTGGTGGCTCAGCTTTCACTGCCTCCCCTGCTTATCTCAATCATTTGTGGATGATTTGAGGCTTTCAGAAATGCACTTTATACAGGCTGTAGCCAGAGGTGTTACTTCTACCAGGATAGATTTTCTGTCTCTTTTTCCCTTTGTCTCCATGTGTCATTCCAAGGCAGAGTGAGTGATACACTGTGCCACAGCTCAGTGGATTAGTCGCTGACCTTTTGCTGGGGGATTCTCTTTGATGTAGCCTCAGTTCACAATGCACGTGCAGCCACTTGCGTGCCCGCCAGTGAGTGCAGGAGCTGGCAGACTCCTGACGAGTGTCCTGTGTACCCTTCTGGGGATCTCTGCTCTTTACCCATGGCCTTGGGTCTGCATTTTTACTAACTGTTGGGGTTGCTGAGGCAGGCTGAGTGCAGGGGGCTGCTGCTGGGATGGCAGGGAGCAGTGTTGGGAGAGGAGGGGCTGGTTTGGTTAGGAGTTACCGAGCCCTGCTGCTTTGCTTCGGTCATTGGCACTGCACTGTCAGCGGCAGCCTGCGGCACTGGGCTCCACGTGATAAGGTAATTCTCTGCAGCTCCAAGTCCTGCTGGCCAGGGAATCTGAGTCTCTTGAGGAGCAAGGGATGCACTTCAGCACTGTCAGATGTAATCAGAACAACCTGCCTTATTGTTCAGCTTTTCTTCCCTTCGTTCAGAGGCTTAAGATAAGCCCTTGGAAGAGGTAAACGTGAAAGCCATGTTCTTGAGTCCAGGCTTTGGGGGTGTTGCTGTGCGTGTGGGGTTTTTCCACTGTTTTGTCACTGCAAAGGAACGTGTGGAAGAATCTACCTGTTCAGCCAAAGTCAAGTGAAAAATTGGCACACGTTTCCTGTGGGATTTGAAGAGAAGAAAGGAGGGCTGTAGTGGAGAACTTGTTGCCAGAGGGTGGATATCCATCACTAAACCACACTCTTGTGCTCCGGAACGTCAGTGTTGCTGCACTGCTGCCAGTGCTTGCCTTCACTCCCACAGTCTTAGAGGAGGAGGCATGGAATTCACGTGAGCCTGATGGGGACCCTCCCCATGGCATGGGTCTGGCTTGGGCTGCTGCCTTTGTGGAATGTCATGAGGGTCCTGGAAACCAGAAACAAAGCCAGCAGCATCTGCAGGAGTCTTGAGGAGCAGCTCTCTGTTTCCTTTTGAAATACAACATAAATTAGATGCAAACTTCCTGGCCTTTTCTTCAGGATGGTTTGGGAATGATGTGTTCCTGTGGCTGTCCAATACATTGTTAATTAGCTATATATATCTGTAGTGATATGTGCAAAAGCTTTTTGTGAATTGAAAATACGCCTCTCACTGGCTGCCTAAGTCACATAAGCATTTTGCAAATACCTCCCCAAATAATTTCTAAGCGTCTCTTCCAAAGGGAAATTGAGCATGGGATTTGCTCCCTTTGAGGAGGAGCTGCTGGCAGTGTGATTTATGGACTGTGCCCCCTGGAGTTCAGGGATCAGGAACACGCTTGAGAGGTGGAAGGACAGGAGCAGAGGGCAGCCCTGGCTATCAGGTGTGTTAATGGAGGGCCGTCTGTCATGTCACTGATGGTGGGAGTGGCACTTCATTATGCTGCTGTAGTACCTATGGCTGCTGCTGAGGGGGGAGATGCTCTTTGATGTATCAGTGTAACCTCTGTGCCACAGTGCTCTCAGGGTACCCCACTTTCCTGGGAACACAGGATTTTCCCCTGAGTATTGCTCCCTTCTTCACTGATTTGGATTAGGTATTTTGTTAGTTCTGGCTTAGACAGCTGCAGGCTTTAAAGGGCAATTAACTAAGGTTCAGCTAGCTGAAGGGGCCTTTGGAAAACTGTGACAAGCAAGAGGAAGCTGGGAGACCCTGTCAGCTGGCAGCAGCACAGGCTGCAGAGCCCAGGGTGAGTCCCTGCACCAGCGGACGAGGTTGCGTGGCATCCTGAGTCCTGTGTCTACCTATGCCCGTGGGCTCCCAAGTCCCAGGGGCTGCTGTGCTTTTGGGAAACGTGAATAGCAGATGCTGGTGCCAGGGGGAAATGGGGCAGCTGGCTTAGCTGTAAAACAGTTACAATGGCAAATGTATCTCAGGTAAGCTGCTGGAGATCTGCAGGTACTGGAAGTCTACTTTCCTGGCTTGGGTACAGTATGCAGTTCGGTAAAGGCACAGTTGGTGTGCTGGTGACCCACATGCAAGGTGGAGGGTATGGAATGAAGAGGTGACAGTGATTGAGGTCCTGGCTCTTCACATCCTCGTATTATCTGCCCTCTTGGTGAGACATTCTGTCTGCAGTAGTACTGAAGGTACAGGTATGCCCACATCTCTTGCTCTTTCTGCACCCCTTGCTGTTGATCCTATTCAGGACTTAATTTTTAAACAGGACAGAACCATATACTCCTTTTCCTATTCAAAGAGGACTTCTGGTTAATGGTGCTTTATGGTTATTAATAGTAAATTAATAGTGTTTACCTCAGCAGGCTTGACTTCCTTTTACTACCTGACATTATTTTGGGTGGAAAGCTTAGGTTAGTAACAGGTGAACCTTTAAGGGAATGGTTTAGAAACCCCCTCAGATGCCAAAATGGTGGATATGTGAGAAGCTGCCCAAGAGCCAGAGCAGCCTGATGCGTGCCTGAGGCTCCACCTTGTCCCCATCCCTCTCACGGCTGCTGAGCTCCAGCTGTGTATCCAACTCTGTCCCTTGGCTGGTGTCACAAGTTGCTGTTGGGCTGACCAAGAGCTCCATCACTGCTGTGCTCAGCCTTGGGCTCCAGGAATGTGCCGATGGTCTGGCTGGGTCCAATTTTAGCATTCAGCTGAAATCCAAGGGGTCAGCCTGGCTCATGCCTTGCTTTTGCTGTGTTTCCTTTTCTCTGCAGTTACCTGTGCGGTCAGGTTTCGTGTTTGTTCCATAGCCCTGAGCTGAGACCTGGGCTCTCTGTCCACCCTGAAATCAGCCTGTGCAGGCAGCAGATTTACAGGGGAGCTCTCCCAAGCTGAGCTGGGGCGTTTGAGGTTTTACTGTCCCCTTTGGCTGCTTGTCTCATGTGTGATATGTGGAGGGGGATATAAAGACTGGAGATTAAAAAAAGAAAAAAGTTACCATTTCTGTGTGGGAATAAATCCAGAGGCAAGTGCTCCTGGTGTGTGGGAGGAGGGCAGGGCCAAGTGGGCCACAGGAGCCACAGTGCTGAGGGGAGCAGGGCTGCCCTCCCAGCTCGGGAACACAGCATCAATGGACCATAAGTGCTCCTGCAATGGCACTGGATCCGTGGCAGCTGTTTGTTCAATGTTTCATGCTTTTAGCCACATCTGTTCCAAATGAGTGTTAATATTGCAGTGGCATCCACTAAGGATGGGCTCTGTCAGCTCTGCTGAGCATCAGACTGACCCTGGTGACAAGGAAAGAGCAGTTCAGCCCACGGTGCTCCCTCTCCCTCCACCCCCTGTATCCGTCTTGCCTGGCTCCGCTCCATCACAACGCCTTCCCCCCCCCACAAGGGGGGGGAAAGAAAAGGGAAAACTAAGGCAGTGATTCTCAAGGAGAAAGATTGCATTTATTCCTAGCACCCTGTCCAGCAATGTCAGATAACAGTTTATTCATCCCCTGGCCCCTGTATGACATTGAAGCATATCAACAGTGACAAAAGTATATTGAATAATTATCTTGAAATTAATACATTATCCCAAACTTAAATAAATGTCATCTGATCAATATATCTTGGAATGGAAAGGGAAGAGAATGTGAAGGGCATCGCTTCATTATTCATTAATTTTAGAGTAATGTAGGCAGATGAAATGGTTATTTCAGAGCACTGCTATTATACTCACTGGCATTTTAAATAACTCCCAAGATTTAACAGTATATATTCCCTTGTTGAAGCAGCTTACACTCGTTAACACTGTGGGTTCCAGAGTTCTCTGGTTGACAGTGCCAGAAAAGACCAGAAATGTTCCAACCTCATTTTTTTTGTTTGGGTTTTTTTTTTTTTTTTCCTTTACCCTTTCTGTTCCTTACATGGTTTAAGAGATCCAGTTCCACCCTCACCAGTACAGCACATGCTGGGATCAGTCCAGCTGAAACATCTGGGCATGAACGTTGAATTCCTGGGAGTGCGAGATGACCTCATTTTGTCCGTATGTATGGCTCTGGCTCAAAGTCAAGCTGTGGGCTGCAGATTTCTCTGGGAGGAGAAAATGGAAGCAATCTTGTGCCTCCTGGAATCAGGATCAGTTGTTTGGACTCTGGCTGGCTTTCCCCAGGAGCAGGCGAGGTGACGTCCTCCCATGTGGCTTCCCATGGGTCAGATGGGGCTGGTGCTCACCCATGGATGTGGCCAGGGACCTGCCTCTGGCCTTTTCCCCTTTCAGGGGCCACTGCAGAGCTACAGGGCCAGTCCAGGGGACACACCTGCAGGATTATAACAAAACCAAGAAACCACACTGGTAGCTGCTGTGAAACTGCTTGACAGAGTTGAGTTGCTTAACTGAGGTATGCCTCAGCTGAGAATCCAGCCTGGTAAAACGTCGTGCCTGTGCCGGCTCGTGCAGAGCACAGCCAGGACCTGGTTTTGGTTGGAAGTTGTGGGTGTTCAGGCACGGTAGGGTTTGGATGCCAGGGCCTTAGTGATGTGAGAGAAGAGGCCACAGGCAGCCCCGAGTCTGTGCTTAACTCGGGCACCTGTGTGTCACAGCTCTGCCAACCCCAGTCCCATGTGGGATTCTCCTGGCCACAAAGGCCAGAACACTGCAAAGACCATCTTTGATCAGTGTGGCAAAAGCCCTGGCCATGCTGGTGGCTCCTTCCTGTGTTGGTGCTGCTTTCACACTTGCCATGAGCATTTTCCGCTGCTGTGCAGCCGTCCTCCCACCCCACGTGGGCTGCAGTGCCGGGTGCACACGGGTTGTGTAAGCTGGAGCAGGTGTGAATTGCGCCCCACCTCTGCCTCACACCTCACACCACACGTGTCCTCGCCTGCAGTGCCCAGGGACAAGCATGGCACCTAATGACACCTAACGAGGTCTGCAGTGCCAAATGAACCCTGCTAAGAGATTGCGGGAACGGATTGTCTGTGCCCAGCTCAGAGGTACTGGAAATGCATTATCCAGTGTCTCAGGCCACAGCTTGGAGTGGGGCTGGGAGAAGAACTGGCTCTGTCAGTAATTTACTTCACAAATTTAAACTTTCAGTGTATTTAGAATAAATCTTCACAAGTGTCCTGGGTGTCACACACCAAGTTATGATTTTGAAGTTACTCAGTTAACTTCTCTGTGTTTCTCCTTCCCTTACCTGTGGCTGATTTTATGCAAATTTACAGTCAAGTTCGCATTTGAATATGCTGGAAATTCCAGCTGTTGCCTGGTTTAGGGGAGTCACCTCTGTGGCTGGTGGTTTATTTCCCCCATGCAGGTCTGTGGAGGGAAGTCATCTTGTTCATCCTCCAGCAGAATCAACCCTTTTTTATTTTTTTCACCCATGGGTTCAGTTGATCTTTGATCTAGCCTACATAAATATTTTCTCCATCAGGAAATAGAAACTCTAATATTTTTCTCTAGGAAAATAGTAGAACAAAGTTTAAAGTTGAGCAGTGCCATAGTGGGTGTGCACGTGCTTGTGCAGGTGTGTGTGTACCTGCAGAACATTCCAGGAACCTGTATGCTGTACTTAGAGGAGCTGAGGCATGTTCCTGTGTGAGAGAGATTTTTTTTTTTTCTGTGTGGAACAGAGCAAGGGGAGAAAGGAAGCAATTGCAGTTACCCAGCAAACTGGGGCCTTGAGATGCTGATAAATTGGGGCCTTTTGGAAACATTGAGGCGCACATGGGGCGCCTGTGTCACCGAGGCGTGCCAGGCCCAGGAGTACGCTGAGCCAATCTGAGTGTTTCCGGACAGAATATCCTGGGAAAATAGAGTGGAGAGCGGAGCACTTGAGGCCCAAGAGCAGGATGTGCCCTCTGCGTGGTTCACAGCTCAGTGGATGCCGTGGTGGGTGCTGAGCAGCAGTAGAGCACCCAGAGCCCTGCTTCCCAAAGCCCTTGCTTTGCCTGGCCCTGCCTGGGAGCTGCAGTCACTGCTGGAACATCTGTGTTTATTTTGCATGACAAACTTGTTCCTGGGCTCTGACAAAACGTGTGCTGGTCTGGGACTGGGGTTTGGGCTCCTCGGCAGGGCTGTGCCGTACTGCACGGCTGGCCCTGCGCTGCTCTATAATACATATTACATTACTTCATCCATAGTTAATGACAAGCGTGCTATATTTTTAATCTTTATAGCTTTATTGTGTGCAAGTGGTTTTAATAATTGGTGCTGCAGGATGGTTACTTCCCAGAATTACCCTGCAAAATTGCTGTGTGTTTTCGGCGTTCAGTCGTGCAGGTTGTAAATTATAAACTTGGGTAGTAATAAACTTGGCTCTCTCTCACTGCTCTGTGGAGATGCCAGCCTGTAACCACAGCAAAAAGATACATGCTGGCAAAAATTCCTCCCTGAAGCTATCCTCGTCTCGTGTGCGTGGCCTGTGGGGTAAGGAGGCGCTCTGGAACCCCTGCTTCTGCTTTGTGCGTGTGACCATGAGCAGCACAATAACAGCAATGAGACAGGGATAGTGATAAGGAGCAAAGGGACTTGGGGGCTCCCTGTACCCCCCACCTCCTCCATTCCTCGGTCTCCTACCCGTGAGGAGCACGAGCACTTCTGCCAGAGTTGTGATAAACAAGGCATGTGGTATCCAAATGCCTCTGTTGGTGTCCTGAGCCTGCACATCCCTGAACTGGGGCTCGGGAACAGGGCTGGTGCTGGGACCGCAACCTCATCTCTTGTGGAGTCTCTGCTCATCTCATCTGAGGGCTGAGCTTAGGGTGCTGCCCACCACTGCAACACAAATACTGTAAAGCCTGGGGCAAGCAGAGCATTTTTATTTAAGAAAAAGGAAAGAAAGGATTAAAAACTGGGTGAAAGTGTTCTGGAGGCTTCCCTAGTTTCAGCTGGCTTGTTTGGTTGGCATTTCTCAGTTCTCTTTTTCTGGGCATGTCCCCAGCAGGATGATGGTAGTGCCTCCTCTTCCTTCTCTTCCCCTGTGCGCTGGGGTGATGAAGACTGCATCCCTCCCTCCCGTGCTGCCTTGGCTCCCAGTTTCAGTCCCAGAGCACCAGGGGCCCAGGTGCTGGGGCAGCCCCCCAAGCCCCATGCACAGACAGTCCCCAGCATTCCCGAGGATTTGTGTGTGAGCACGGCAAACCCGCCGCGTCTCTCTGGAGGGGCAGCGCTGGGATGGCCTCAGGTAACAGCGGCTCCTTTGATCGGGCTTGTTGCCTTCAGCCTCCAGCTGCCGGCGACGTTCCGCTGCCTCTGAAACCCTGTTCACCCGTGGGCAATATCCACCTGCTGCAGTCCTTGGAGCCAGGCAAAGGATGTGAATTGTGCTCTTGGAGTGCTTGCAGGAGTTACTGGAATAGCTGATGATCAGCCTGCAGGAAGCTGGGAGTCTGGGCGAGGTTGTTACGGGCCAGGCATCACTTCCAGCAAACACACAGCCTGCAGAGCTGAGCAGTCCTCAGCCAGGGACAGGCTCAAGTCCTACCAGACAGCTCTGCTTTAAAGCAGCACAAAGACCTCCCTTGAATTACCGAGTTTCTTTTATTTTGGCTTGGGGTGAAACCCTGTGTCATTGTCAGTGATGGTTTTAAGTCTTACATGGACACAATTAAGTATTAATAGCTGTAGTAAGACCTAAAGAGAATTCATAACAAATAAATTACATTATGATTAAAGCTTTTTTCCTTCCCCTAGAAACGCTGAAGACATGTGAGGTTCTAATAAAAACATGTATCTTTAAGTCCCCAGGTAATAATGGATGCAAACACATTTCATTAGTTCCTGAGCTTTGAGATACCCACATTGGCTTTTCACCCCTCGCTCTGTGTTGGGCTGGTCAGTCTCTAATTGCTGGAAAGTGACTGGCTTTGCAGGTGGCTGTGCATTTCCAGGGTACTTGTCCTCCATGGATACAAGTGAATTGGGGAGTCTTAATTGTTTGACCAAGGTGTTTCAGCACATGTTCAGCTTGCATCTTCGGGGCTCAAGCACGTGTTGAATGAAAGACTTTTCATCGTGAAGTGTTTGAGCATTTTCCTGTGGCTTGACTAACCCTGCACCGTTCTTTTGCAGGCATTGCAGTGCCTCGTGGCCCAGCTGTCTCCTCTGGATCTCTGGTGACCCAGCACAGCCATGGTGGACCTGCCAGGTGACAACCATGAGGCGCAGCAGGAGATGAAGGTCAAGGTAGGAGATGTTCCAGTCTTATTTACACATTAAACACACTGAAAAACAGATTCCCACTGAAGCACACAAACACACATTAACACTGACTGCAGCACACAAACAGATGCAAACACTGCGATTCCAAGCGTGTTACACCTTTCTCCTGATGGCTGGGACAGAGCAGCGGTCCTGTTGGAGCAGCATTGGACTGAAGAAATTAAGGTAAGAGGGAGGGGATTAAAAAAAAAAATAAAGCAGCTTTTATCTGCGCGCGTGCCTTCGTCGTTTCGTGTGCTGTGATTGCCATTTTTCTTTGCGTCTGTTGCCGGTTATACAGAGCACGGGCTCGCTGTGCGCACTTGTGCAGTGTGTGTGATTTCTTACTGCTGTGTCCGGTTTGCTTCAGGTAACGTGTTTGTGGGCAAAGATTTCATTCAGATGTGTGTTCAAGACCACCTGATTTGATAGAGGCTTTGAGCAAGGTTTGATCTGCCTTGTGGAACACAATGGGGGGTGTCAGGCTGGGTGGGGAGGTGGCTGTGCCCATGCTGTGCTGGGCCAAGAGCAGCTCCGCTGAAGGCTCTGAGGGAGTTCTGTCGGAAACAAATAAGATTATTACTACTTTTTGTTGGAATTTAAAATCCTAATATGGCTGTGCTTGATGGAGGAAGACCAAGTTCCACAGTCCCTGTTTACATTGTTCAAGTATTCACTTTCACACATACTGTTGCGTGTTTGAAAGTCGGTGTGTTAATGCTGTGTGTGCCTCACTCCCTTGGGGCCAGCTTTCAACCAGTGCACAGTGTTCCTGGATCTGGGACGTCTTTGTGACATGGAGGGTTTGGACACTACGCCCTGTAGGCTTGTGACAGTCCTTCTAACAGTCTGTCCTTCAAACAGTCTGTGTGGGTGCAGTGTCTGGGAGGGGAGACCTTGGGAAGTGCCTCTTGGGAAAGGCCTGCTGCTGTTATTGAGGTGCTGAAGCACAGCAGCATTGTGCAGGTAAGGCTTGAGGTACCCCAGTTCTGGGCAGGCGTGGGGCAGAGGCACAGCCTGAGCACAGGCTGTTGGGCAGCTGAATGTGCTGAGCTCAGGGCAGGGCTGTGGCACCTGCTGGGCTGCCCAAATCAGGTGTCGTGTCTCATTTAACTTTTGCAAAGAGTGTAAAGAGGGAGAACTGTACCTGGGGGCGAGGGTGTGTATCAGCTTACCCTTAAGTCAGCCATGAGGTGAACCTCATCTGAAATACTGGGACACCACAAATCATTGTCCTTAGAAAGTACATTTTCCCTCTGACAGAATGCAAATTAGTTAATAGTTTTCCAGCAACCAAAAATGTACTAAAGCATGATTTGAACAGGAAGGAAGGCACCAGCAGTGCTGCCACCTCTATGACAGCTCTTCTAATCACCATAGCTTTATCAAGAAGTGTTAAGTTGTATTTTTTTATTGATATTTAAGAATAAATTCTTACAACATCATCTCTATAAAAGGTTCATCACAGACCAAATACCACTCTCACCTTTTAAGCTTCTACAGTAAAAACTGTCGTCTTTATTTATCTAAGTTTGGGAGAGATACAAATGTAATCATAACCCCCAAGGCAAAATTTTATGGCAGTTTTCAGAACTCCTCTCTATAAAAACTACTCAAAGCTACCAACATAAAAGCTCCCAATAAAATTTGCTTTAGATCCTAGTCGTAAAACACAATTTTTTTTCCCTGGTCCTGGAGCTACAGGTGTCCAATTGGCAGTGCTGGTCGCTGCCACATCCCCTGGCAATGCCAGTGTACCTGTTGTGTCAGGTGGGCAGGGAGGGGCTGCTGCACCCTGAGCTGTGCCTTGGCTCATCCCAGCCCAGTCTGTGGGTGCCTGGTGCTGTGCCTGGTGGCAAGCATGGGCACAGGAGATGTGCTTAGGTCATGGCTGGAGCAATTCTGGAAGTGAGGAAAATCTTTGGCTATGCAAAGAACAGTAACAAAAAATAAAAAGGAAAAAGAACATTGCGGGCAGTAATGTAGAGCACAGAACTCTTTCCTCTGTTGCCTGGCTGTTCAAACATTGGGGATCTGCACTTTTTTGCAAGACTGGTGGCTCTCCAGGTCTTACTTTGGTGACATAGGAATCCATGCAACAGAGGTTGCCTTAGTTAAAGAATTAACCGCTTTATTTATATTTAGCTGAGAAACCTAATCCGGACCCGTGTGCTATGAGGCTGGGCTGGGCTGGGCTGAGCTGAGCTGAGCTGAGCTGAGCTGAGCTGAGCTGGAAGGAACCAGGTTGGCCTGGGGGGCCCCAGGCCAGCTGTGTTCTTGAAATGCAGGGCGGGAATAAATCTCTGCAGGCTTTAATGGATTCCTGGAAACTAAAGGCTCACACTTTATCAGCCTAGGTTAATTTGCTTTTACTGTGCAGGGTGGATTTAACTCTGCTACCTCACTCTGGATGGTTTCTGTTCAGAGACCTGAACCTGTTCTTATGGCTGCAATTAGGAGAAAAGCAAACATAGTACAAAGCTGCTGCTGGTAAAAGAGCAGAGACAATTCCCAGATGTGAAATAAAAAGCACAGCTGCCTTCTTTGGGGTACGTGCCTCAAAGCAGCCCAGAAATGTCATGATAAGTAAGAACAACTTGATGTAAAACTGTGCTTGGATGCAAGTGTATTTTTCTGAGGCAAAAAATACTTGTATGTTGATTCCTAAAGCTGCTTTCTTCAGGGATTGTAGGAGGCTGGAGGTGGCCCAGAAAGCCTTCACCTGATGGCCCACATCTTGTGTTTGCAGGCCTTGGCCTTGCTCGCTGTTCTAAGCCCCCGCCACACGCTCCGACTGCTCTAGAGCTGGGAAACATTAACTGGTTGCTGGTCTCAGCTGATGGTCCTTGTGAGGAGGGTGGGAAGCTCACAGCCCCATCTTTTGGGAAGTTTCTTGCCCTTGGAGGTTCCCAAGGGCTTTTTCCTTCTGACTCCATGTGCTCTTCTGCAGAGACGTCCTTGGGAGCTCTAGGACTGCCAGGAAGGGGCAGTCAGGGAAATCAGGTAGATCCAATAGTTGTATAACGTGTAATAAAAGCTATGATTCTTGACAGGGCTTTTCTGCTTATCTTAAAGCAGACTTAAATTACAAGACTGCCTTCCCAGTTGTGTGTGATGTCAGGAATTGGCTCTGGGAGCATGCCCAAGCCGGCTGTTAGATCTGTGTTCCTGTCTCCCTGTCTTTGCTCCATTGGAGAAGCTGCTGGGTCCTTCCTGTCTGCTGGGTCTGTGATCACTGGTTAGTTCTGCTTTTTAGGCATTGTCTGACACAGGAACTTCTCCCCAGGGCCCATGCTGACTTATCCCTTAGCTTAGGGTCTTTGCTGTGTCCCAGCTAAAAAAAGCTGTATTAATTGTATGTTGGTGAGAAATGTCCAGAGAAATTATGTTTTTTCTTGTCTGAAGGACAGACAAACTGATTCCTTCTCTGGCTGCATGGGCAAAACGACACAGCCGCCACCAGCTCTTCCTTGCCTCTCTTCTTCCTGACAGTCCTGTGGGAGCCCAAAGCATAGAGTATCCCCTGAATCCTAAATGGCCTTCAGCAGCCATGTCGTGATGAAGCCGTGTCCTGACAAAGAAGTTAAAAATCTGTGATAAATTAATTAGACTGTGCATTGTAGTGGCAACCATTCATACACTCCCTCTTATGGCACCTTTTAATTATTGTTGCTAATGATAGAGGGTTTGGGTCACTGCTTTCAAAAAGGAGCAAACCAGGAAACTTGTTTCTCCTAGAAACAGGCATTCCAAGCTCCAGAGGCACAGGCTCTGAGGGCACAGGAGATACAGGGCTCTTTGGCAGCTGCAGTTTGGGGACCCGGGGCTGTGTTGACACTTGTTTTGTTGATAAACAGAGCTGTTCATTCCCTGTGCCTTTGTATCTATTCCTTCTCATGAGCTCCAAAGGCATTTTATTTTCCCTCAGTTTAGCATGGGATCAGAGGGTGGCTCTCTGCCTCTGATCTAGGTAAAATAGTCGTGATTTGAGGTAGGTGCTGTTCACATTATTCATCGCTCCTGGCAAAACAAATGTTGGTCTTCAAATATGGCCATTAGTATTTTGATGGAGTATTGGAGCCATCTGGATATTGGGCAGGGCCAGGCTGCTCGGTGAGGGGCCTGGTGGCTCATAGACCCAGACGAGGAGACCCAGTGATGGCAGGTGAGCCTCCATGGCGGCATTTCCAGCCTGAAAGGGGGAAGCGTAGGTGGATTATCACCATCTTCTAAGTCCTGTTCAGTTGCTGCTCAAGGGAGAGTGGTGAGATCCCAGCCCCAGGTGCTTCTGGGCAGAAACAGGCCTTTAATGGTTTTGATTTCTCCTGTGAAAATAAGTGTGTTTGTAGCAGAGTAGGAGGTGGTTGGCTTGTGGGCATTTATCCTCACAAGATTAGGGAAAGGTAGGAAGAAGCTGTTGGCAGTCTGTGCTTGCACTGAGTGGAGGTTTCTGTGTGAGACTTCTGCAGCTATTGATGGCCCGAGCTCCCCGTATCTCTGCCTTACACAGGGCTGTCAGGCACCTTTTGTGAAGGCTCGACAGCATCATCAATACTGGCATTAGAGCTCCTTGTGCAGCATATGAGGATGGGATGGGTGTGATGGATATGGAGCTATGTGAGAAATTGTGCGAGGTCACTGCCGTTTTTTTCCTGGTTTTCAGGGAGGCTGTGTTTGCTTCCTTGAGTTCTCACACAGGGACACAAATTGATTGGTGCTGCTGCAAGTCAGTTGGCAGGATGAGTCAGGAAACCTCAGGGGCTTTGCCAGATGGATGGATCAAGGTGGGTCCAAACGGAGCTCTGGGCCTGTTGGGCATTCAGAGCTTGGATGCAGGAAACCCCTCTGAAGGCTGTCTCTGGGGACAGGCACTCTGTGTCTGTGTGCTCTGTGAGGTGCAGTGGTCTGACAAATTGAAGTGCCCACACCGGGCACTGCAGAAAATGTACTGTTCTGCCTGTTCTCTCATCTCCAGTTTTGTGTTCCTTTGCTACTGCTGCCTCTGGCTGTGGGAACAGAAGAGGATCCTTCCCCAAATGTCTCCCAGTTGGCACCTGGAACTCATGAAGTTTATCCAGATCCTCATACTGCCCTCAGAGCCTGGCTGGAGCCTGAGGAGGCTGTATGGCTGCTGGTTGAGGGGCTCCACCAGTGCACTCATGTGGCAGTAAGAGTGGGGTGAGCAACCATATTGCAACTCCCAGAGTCTCTGTGGATCCCTCACTGCTCCAGCTGGGAAATAATCTGCACCAGACTTGTTTCCTGGCACCAGCCAGCTTCCTTGGTGCCAACTCCAATGTGTAGGCTGGCACATTGCAGGAGCAGGGAATGTGTGTGTTGGGCAAAAGAAGTGGAAACAGTCCTGGCTCCATCACCTCTGCTCGGACCTGCCCTGGCCCCTGATGGGCCTGGCTCCATGGGGTGGAAAAACATCCAGGGCAAGACATCCCTCTTTCCTCTTGGTTAACACCATTTCTTTCTATTCTCTTTACTGGCAGCGCGTACGGGCACAGAGTCCGCCATGTCCCAGGTTAAATGCAAGTTATTCCCGTTCTGCCAAGGACAGTTCATACCAGAAGCGGGAAGTTGCTTCCCCTGAGCTGTCTGTGAAATACCCCCCAAAGCAGCTCCAGTTGGGAAGAGCCGGTTTTATGCAGGTTAGATTTGGCTTGTGTTCCTCACAAGCCAGTGGAGGTGGAGCAGCATGTGCAGCTGCCAGAGCTGAGGCTGCCACAGGGACCTGACATGGGGGAGAATTCTTGTGCTTGTTTTACAGTGAAGGCTGGCTTGGTGCTGCTCCACGTGTGAAACGGGGTTTGCCTTGAGCTGTGATTTTAGCAGCTCTCAGACATTAAAGTGCTGGGGCTGTCCTGCAGCAGGATGGCGAGCTTGTGGGAAGTGGCCTTTTGCAAAGTATTTCCACAAGGGTTTTTAATGCTCCCACTCTTTGCAAATGTGCCTTGGTTGACCCGAGGTGCAGGATAGGCAGCAGCTGCAAGGACAGCATTAGGGTGGGATGTTCCCACTGAACTAGAGCTGTGCTGTCTGCCACAGAGAGGAGGTGGGATCCTGCCTTATCCTATTAACTGTGGGACCTTCTACCTGGAGATGAAAGAACAAAAGCCTGGGCAGACAATTATAGCTTCAGCTTCACAAGCAGAGTTAATGAATTTTAATGTGCCTCAATTAATAACTAATTGGGTTTTGTGCCTCGGCTGTGAGTGGAACTGGAGGGGTGTCCAGGAAAAGAAATGGTCCAAAGATGAGAGATTTTAATTGAAATACTGTAGGATTCTTGTACAGGGAAATGGTTCCTGGTGTTATTTTACAGTTTGAATGCAGAGGGAAATTAAAGGGGAAATGGTTTCCAAGAGAAAACAAGTGGCAGCATTACAGTGCCAGCAAGACACGGCGTTATTGTGTCACCTGTAGCGTACGGTTTGGGGAGTCCCCAGGTTCTGGCATCACTGTGTCACCTGTAGTGTGCTGTTTGGAGAGTCCTGTTTTCACAGCGTTATTTTGCTACAGAGAAGTGGGTCCTGCAGGCTCACCAGGATGTTCTACCTCAGAGTTCCAGAAGTCAGAGGATATAGGCAGAAAGAAATGATACGTAACATAAATTTTTTTATACTCTAGGCTGGAATGTGCCTGGTAGTGCTGTTGGTCTAATGAGAGATTTTATGTCTGTTTCTGTGGAAAAAGGATTATTTTTTAAGCCTGCAGTTAGGAGAATGTCCACTGTTTTGCTGTGATTAGCATTAATTCAGGCTCTGGTGGGCCAAAGGAAATGACCAGAGGTAAAGGTAGTGAAGGTTAAATTGTGTTTGCAGTAGTTTAAAAGAGCGATAAATCCTGGAGAGTACAGAAATAGAGGAACACTCTGCATCTCAAGCAGCAGAAAATTGTTGTCTTTTGAATTTGATGCTCTGAGTGTGAAGGAAGAAAGGAAAATATATCTATGTGCCATTTCCTCCTTCAGTGCCATTTCCAGGGAATATTTATCAGCAGCCTCAGCCACCAGGCAGGAAAACACCCAGAAGCTGAAGTGCAGATTTAGTTTGCTTTGTTTTACTCTTTCATTTTTCTGGCTGTATTCAAACCCCCTCAGAGAGAAGGTGTAGTAATAAGAAAAAGAAAAGAAATTAATTTATTCAGTGCAGCATTGTCAGGCACTGGCCCACCACTGATGACTATTTACGCCACGTTGCTCATCATGCCCTTCACAACTGCTGCACAATAAATAATAAAAGATTAAAACCTTAAACCTGGAAAACTTAGGAAAAAAATATTAGAAAATTTTATTTCGGATTATAAAAATCCGTGAATGATTTACTTTAAGGGACAATTTCATTGCTGCCATGTGCAGGAACTAATGATCATGGAGGGCTCCGGATTGGTGAGGAGGCTGCTTGGGAAACATAGTCATGGGTAGGTGATAAAGTCACCTTGCTCCCGTGCTGCCTCACTGTCACTGCAGTGGCTTTCACCATTTGTTACAAGAAAATGATGGTCCATGTACATATTTATACGTGGATGGCAATAACATTGGCAATAACCCTCCCTGAGCAAGCCACCTTGTTTCAGGGAGCCCGGCTCACTTCCCGGTGCCAGCAGCCCTCGCCCTGCCTGTGGGGAGGTGAGTGGAGCTTGGGTGATGGACGTTTGCAATGGCAACTATTCTTTGTCATTAAGGATCTTGCTTAAACTGGGAGCAAGTGCCAAGTATGCCAGGTTCCCTCCAGGTTCCCTCCCATGGCACCCCCTTAGTGAGGAGATGGGTCTGCAAGCTCTTACAGTCCGCTCCAGAGAACAGCATGTCTCCTGCTATTTGGGTGGCTGGAGTGTGCCTGGCTGGGCATTGCCCTCACAGGAAAGTGGGTTTGTGCTGGATATGCTGGATGCAGAGCTGGTTCAGCAGGGAACCACTGTTTGAGATTCATTTTGTGTTTTTAAACACCCACACACACTGTGCAATTAGCACATTCGTGTCCAGGCTATTGTTGGGCAAAGCTGTCAAATGGAGCAGCAGTTAATGGTGCCAAAGCCTAGGAAAAATACAATTAAAAGTGAAAGATGGTATAGGGTACAGAAGGCAACTGGCTGTGCTTTGGGGCACAGAGGGAGACACTTGTGCTGGTGAATGGAGATGCCTGGGAGGTTTAGTAAGCCCCATTTGGAAAAGTTCTATGTGTGTCGCAGCCCTCTGCCTTGTCTGTGTCTTGCTGCATTTATGCAGTCTAGCATATACTATTATTATTCTTTGCTCCAAATTCAGTATTTGCTGGTTTTGTGCCTTGATTTCAGGCATTTGCCATGTGTTACCCCAGTCTCTCTGTGTCCGATGGCAAAGTTCCTTGGTTTTGGTGACTTGTTTCAGTGTGCAGTTCTGACTGTCGCGCCTTCTTGCCTTTTCTCTAGGCCTCGTGATCAGGAGGCTGCTGAAACCTTTCTGGTTCTTCACTACCACCTTCTGTTGAAAAAAAAAAAAAATCACTGTGAAATGGTAGGAAAGAGGTTATGAACTTGATGCTACTGTGATAAGCAAGTTCCTTCCATGGGGTGAGGTGACAGCAGATGGAGGTATTGGGAGACAGTCCTGGTAGCCCACAGGCTCTGGTGCAGCCCAGTCCCACCTTCCCCTCACCCTCTGAAGCACATGCAGGCTGGGCAGCGTTTTGGCACCTGCCTGTGGCTGCACAGAAGGGGCTGGGAGCAGAGCCTGCCAAGTCCTGGGCCCTGGAGGAGCTGCCAGCCTGCGTCCCACAGGTCACCAGCCATGCATGCACGGCGCCTGCTCTGTGTGCGTGTCCAGCTCTGTGTCTCACAGCCCAGCTCCTGGCTGGTGTCCCTCTTCCCCGTGCTTCCTCCCAAGGGGACTGCTGCCGGAGTACAGTGGCAAGGTCACAGGCGCTGCAGGTTTGTCAGGCAGGATGTGTGAGGGACCACACACAAGCTGGCTTGGCTCTCCGGAGCTCTGGGAGCCTGTGTGAGGGAGGTGTCACAGCGTGCTGGCTCCTGAGCCCGAGTGGCAGCGTTTGCACTCGGAGGGGTGTGAAGTGCCACTTGGGAACCTGTGATTTTCTGCGTGGCTCTGGCAGGTGCTCCTCACACCCCGGAGGTGACCGGGCCGTGGGGAAGGGCAGACGGGGGTGATGGGCACAGCCCAGCCGAGTTTGGCTGTCACATGGAGGGAGCCAGAGCAGTGCACCTTGGCCACCGTGCTTGTCACTGGAGCCTGCCCCTGCCCTTGATTGCAGGGCCAGGTCAGCACAGGCAGGTTCCTCTTGGGAATCACACACAAATTCAGGGCTGAGGCACAGGGCTAAAGGCGTCTTGAAGCAGCCATGGTCAGGGATGGCTGCCTTAGGAGATGCTGCTACTTGTCTTGAAATGAGTAAAGTAGAGGGGGAGACCCCTCCCTTGGCCTGCTGGCCACACACAAATTGCATACAGATGATTTTAAATTTTGGTTGAGAATTGTTTGTGGCATGGCTTGTGTTTCTGCTGGTCTTAATAAATCAATGCTGACTTCATTTATCAGTGTTAAATGTTTGTTCCTCATTTGGAGGTTGGGTGTTAGTGAGGAGTTAAGGTCAGCATTCTGTGTTTTCTTGAAGCGAAGCTCCACATCTGCGTGGAGCGTCGTAACGTGTAAGGTCTTTTCATGTGGCCAACTGCAAATGGCATTCACAGCCAAACTAATATGCAGTGTGTTTTTGTCCACGTTTCTTGTACCTAACACCTGCCAGGCATTTCAGGAGAGGCTTTTGGTCAGATCAAACAATTCCTTGTGGGCCAGCAAGCATCCTTCCCTGTCAGTTTCTGTCCAAACCCTCCATCCCAGTGCTGCGCTCCCCACAGCCCCCCCAAAGCACTCCGTCTTGGTTACCTGCAGAGTTGGCAGCTGAAAGCACTGTGCCCCTGTCAGCATAGGGAGCTTTTGTGCTTCTGTCCTTCCTTAAAAGCCACTCTTCTCTCACCTGCACTGGCTTTGCCTCACAGTCCCTGTCTGAGTGAGCTGCTGCAGGTAGGGACACCTTGCACTAGATCACAAGGCAGCGCTGGTATAAAGTGGTTTCATTGTATCCCACCACTCCGATGGAGAAACTCTCAGGGGCGCTTACTGTAAACGTGTCTGATACTCAGTCTTATCCCATGGGGGATTTAGGCTGTATTTGACATGAACTGGAGTGAAGTGGATTTCAAATCACCCCTACAGACACTTCCAGCAGTTTAACCAGCTCAGTTTCCAAAGTGGTTTTAGAGCATTGGATCTCAGGCACAGCTGGGGGAGATAAGGAAGGGAGGGGGAGCTGTGGTGGCTGAGGAGCCCGGAGCTGACAGCCCATGAAAGGGACGGTGCAGGTACCTGGGTGCCATGTCCAGCATAGCTGGCAGGTGATTATCACAGCCCAGTTTTCCTGAGAGGAATTTAGGGCTGTTCCTGCACCTGAGGTCGGCCAGCACGCTCAGTGCTCAAAGCACAGCAAATGGGAATATTCTGCCTAAAGCACTTTAGGTTCTTCGTGTTGTTATTGCCATGATACTGAGCAGAGATTTACGAGGTGCTCCCGAGGTGGTGATTGAATGTATCTGTGCTTCAGGACCTAATCATGTAAGCAGGAATTAAAAAGGGGATTTTTAAGAGGAATGCAAACTCCCCAGCATTTGCCACAGTTGTTGGGGATTCTACCAAAGCCCACAGCAGAGCTGCATTTATTTAATTTATTTTGATATCCAAGTTTACTTAGGGAAGGAAATGAGTTAGATAAAATATTTATAAAAGAGAAACCGGAGAAAAGATGTGCAAGTTCCGCCCCCCCCCCCCCCCCCAAGAAAAATATTATATTGGATGTAACAAGAATTCCTGGGGTATTTCATGTTTTACTCCCCTCTCTCATTCCTGATGTGTGCAGGAAGAACTTCTCCTGTGTATATGTCAGGAGGGTGACAAGCCAAAAATGCCATCAATGCTTGTGGAGAGAGAGAGACTGGTCGGCACTTCCCAGCACGGGGAATCCCGTGAATGGGATCGGGTTAAAGACAGGAACCATGTTCTGTACCTACTAGCAGGAGGCAGGGCTTTATTGCACAGTGATGAGCTAGAACAGTTCATAACCCATGAGAAAGGCACTGCCCTTGCTGCTTCTGTTTCCTGTCTGGTGGAAAATGAGTGGGTGACTTGGAGCCCCCACAGAAGCCCTCCAGATGTGGGATTTCCCTGTGCGTCACTCAAACGTGAGCTCCGTTTCTGTCTAATTTTGGTGGGATTTTCCATATGGAATCAAAGCTCAGGTTTGAGGTCAGAGCTCTCCTTCCATTCATGCCGATGTTGTTGGCTTTCCCAGGGCAGCTCTCCTTCCACAGTGCTGCTGTCTTGCCAGAGCCAAAGAACACAGGGGGTGACTGCCAAAGCCAGACGTGTCGCTGTCCCCTCTCCCAGCACGTCCCATCCATCCCACTGCCCCTGGAGCAGAAGGAGATGGGAGTGGGGAGCATCAGAGCATGAACCCCTCCCTAGGAGCCTCCCTGCAGCCAGGACAGAAGCTGTTGAGACGTGGGCTGTACCACTGCCATGTTGTCCCTTCTTACAGAGCAGATCCCCTGCTGCCACCGTTGCCTCTTGGGAAAGGGGAACTTTTTGTTGGATCTGTGAGCTGGGAATTCCCTTTCTAGAGGTGCTCGTGACTTACAGTTCAGAACACTTCAGAGCCATTTCCCATTGCCTTTTTCTCAGCATCTTAGCACCAGTTTTAAGAGCAGCAGCTTTCATATATGCATGAGTTAGATTTGGGCTTTTCTAAAGGCTGTAGGGAGACATCCCACTCCTTCCCATTATTCCATGTATACTTTGAAGAGCTGTGCTAATTGTTCCCTTTGAAGAGTCAAATCCATGAGCTTCTGAACCACCACTTTGCTGCCGTCGTGCCAAAAGCACTGCCGGATCTGTGTGTTCCAAGCTTTCCTGACCACAGATTGCTAAAGCAGGTGCCCATGTTCCATGGGAAGTCATTCAGGCATTACAGGCTCCAAAATTAGGGTGTGGATGCCAGTTTCTGGGTGCAAGTTAGATGTGACTCTGGGAGTAGGAACTGCTGCATAACCCCTGAGTATAGCCGCTGCTTAGCTTTCTGGATGATCCCAGAGCTGGCTCCAAGCTCGTGGCTACAACTCAGTACAAGCTTGGAACCAAACTACAAGTCCAGCAAACTGGAGGAGTTTCAGGTGAGGTCCCTGCTTGGCCTGGCTGAGCAATAAAGTTGTTTCAGCTTTTCTCTTGCTCCACAGTCTCTTAAGCTGGAACCAAAACCCAGGTGCAAAGGAGAAAGGTATTTGGGTCACGTAGTAGCCTCAAAAAGCAGAGTTGCTGTGTTGTCTCAGTGCCGTGCTAGCAGCCGCTGCTGGGCTCTGCAGAGAGTTTTCATAAGGTCCCTGCATGTGGCATTGACTCACTGCAGCCACAGCCCCTGGAGCATGAGCAGCTGGAGCAAGTTCCAGCCCAGAGTTTCCCGCATGACGAATGTTCATTAAAGGAAAAATGACACTGAGGGTTTTTAAGGATTTGATTTTGTAAAAGACATCTGGGCTGGAAGTTTGTTTTAGCTCATAAGGATCTGTCTGTGTCTTGTGCTGGTATTTCACTGCATCACCTGGCTTCGTCTTTGTGCTTGGATTTCTCTCCCATATGCCTTCATTCTTGTCCTTTTTTTACCAAGCCTTCAGCTTTCCAGAAGGAAAAACAGTTTGTTGCCTTTGCAAGCACCCTTAAATGTCCCCCACCTCCTCCCAGCTGCTCCACTCTCTTTTGGCTCTGCATTAGGGATGTTTTGGAGGAGCTAGGAGATGGGACCTTGTAGGAGTTACAGGCAAATAAGCTCTGTGCAGAGAAGCCCTTTTCCACAGAGGTGGAAAAGAGCAGCTTCCCTACCTGGAGGTGGGAGGAAACAAATCCCAACTTTCAGCAAGGTCCTAAAAAAATCCCAAGAAACTTCCATCAAACCAGTGACACTGGCTTTTCTCTCATGCCTGTTCCTGAGAATGATCAAATGCCATAAGAAACCAGCTGTTTGAAAGCAGGCTGTGGTAATGTACTGGCATTCTTTGTGCTGAGCACAACTCGGGGCATGACATCACTTCTATGGTCTCAGCACTGGTGACATGCAGGAATTCCTCGCCATTGACTGCAGCCATAATCCACTGTGTGCCAGGAAAAAATCCCAGGCTGGCAGCAGCCCCCAGCTTCCCATCACGGAGGGCTAAGGATGGAAGGAACCAAACCTGCTGCATTTGGATTACGGAGCTGGTCATTAAGAGAGCCCAGCTCTGGTGATTAACACAGCGCAGAGCTGGTGCGGGGCCCGAGACAAATAAAAGGTCTTTGCAGTTGTAATGAGATATTCATGCATGGCAGCTCCAGGTATAAATTCAGCTGTTACTGTGTGCTTAGCTATGGGAAATGGAGCAAAACAGGGCTGAACTCATTGTGTCCCACCTCAGCTGCATCTCACAAATAATGGCCTTGAACACCCTCATCAGCAAGTCCATTTCCTGTGGCTGCCGGTGGCAGTTCCCACACCAGGTGTCCTCCGCACAGAGAGGCGAGCCAGGGGTGACATGGCACACTGGGGAGCAAGTGTTCATATAGCCTGTTTATGGGAATGCTGGTGGTGACAAGGCCGTAGCGAGTGCCTAGCACTTTTTGTCCCTGTCAGGAGAGGGGAGCTCTGTGGGGGCAGGCTGTGCTGTGCTGTGCTGTGCTGTGCTGTGCTGTGCTGTGCTGTGCTGTGCTGTGCTGGAGACAGGCAAACAGAGGCACCCTGTGACCAAAGCCATTGTATGTCCTGCAGCAGAGTTTGGAGCCCCCAGGACACCATGGCAGGGGAAGAGGAAGGCTGGATACCTGGTGATGTTCCCCCCAGCCTCACAGTATGACTAGTGGGAAATAGGGGGCTGAAGGCCAGTGCTCACATAAGGGAGACCAGACAAGGGAGGGTGACAGTCTTGTGGTTACGTCCCTCATGTTTGCAGGTACCATCCCTCAGACCTCCCTGACTCAGAGACTTGCAGCTCCTTCAGATGTCTGTCCAGACTTTTCTGATGTTTTCTTGGGGTGTGGGGTGGATGTAGGGCACAGTAAGTTCATTTCCCAGCTGAATTTAGAGCACAGAGCCTGACGTCTTCTACACCATTTTCCTGCTGAAATCCCTCGCAGACTGAAGAGTCCTGAAAGGCTGGATGCTTTGGCACTGCTTCTGTTAGACAGAGCTAGAGGTTTACTGCTTATAATCCTGCCACAAATTCAGAATTAATCACAGCATAATGGAATCTGGTTGTGCTGGTTGTTAATTCTCTATTGAGTCTGCATTCCTGTGTTTGTTCTCATTTGTTCTGATCAGGGCCATTGTCTCTAATATTGCTGCATAAAGGGTAAGAAATAAATCAGCGGTGTTTAGCTTTCCTAACCATCTGCTCTGGCTCCCATCCCAAACTCAATTTTTAAGTTGGGCACAGTTTGTGTGATTTTGCCTTGTGACAGAGAACATCTCTTGGGAGAGGAGGAAGAAGTGACTCCTGATCTCACCACAGGGATCAATCATTCCAGGGATACTGCACTTGAACTCACCAGGGTTTTGTTTTCATGCCTGTGATTAGGCTGGGCTTTGGCAAAGGTGCTGAAAGGAACTTCTTTCTCTGGAGTAATGCTTTTAACAGCAGCGCGTTACTCGGAGGTGTAAAGCACTTGGTTTGGCCATGGAATTTATGTGCTTCAGTGGCATTTGGTCCCAACAAGGTCACTCTCCAACGTGTGTGTGCTGTGATGCACCCCTTGGGTCGTAACTGAACTTTCCTGCAGAGCACAGCCAGTTGGTTTTAAAGAGGTGTTATTAATGCAGTGAAATTCGGGGCATTTGGGAGCTGCTGCATCGTCACAGATGGGACATACATCTTGTAAACTATAAATTTTTAAAAATTATTTAGCATCTCCGTTGCTGTGTGGGCCATGTGGCAGTGAGCATGGGATAATTCCACAGCTTTCATTAGAGCACACATCAAACATTTAAAGTCCACGGGTGGTGTTTTCAGGAACTGTTATAATAATTAGGAAAGGAGAATGGGTTTAATAAGAGTTGTAAACAGTGATCGGCAGCCAGACCCCATCCCTCCCTGCAGACCCATCTGCACGGCACATCTGGGCACATGGAGCAGGGAGCAGCATATTCCATCCCACCTGCCCTGAGTCAGAAGGAGGGTGTGGGGGGGTCTGGGGTCACTCTGGGACACAGCAGTGACAAACTTGAGGAGAAAAATCCGTAAAATACACAGAAAAGCCCAAGCGTACCCTTGCAGTAGACACTTGTGCTCAGTCTCTTGGCAGCTGTCACTGGGTGCTCAGGGCTCACAGGCACAGAGCCCTGTGGGCCCTGGGCTGTGCTGGGCGAGCACAAAGGCTTGTCCCCACCAGCGGGGACCCGGGGCCAGAGCTGGCAGCCAGTGGGATGTGGCATGGCCTCATCCTTCCCAGGGACCTGGCCACAGGGTGCCCGAGCCAGGCTCTTGCAGTTAGGCACTGCTGCCCCTCTGGAGCCTAGCAGATAGAGATCTGCAGGGTTTTGCTGCATTTTAGCTGTCAAAACATGAGAGGTAAAACATGAATTCTTACTTGAAAGTCATAATGGGCCCTCTAATCTACCTAACTGTGCTGAGAAGTGCAATCCCTAGGATTGCAGTGGGGTACACTGTGGTGTGGAGGGAAGCTCCGACAGCTGGAAATCTAGTCAGGCTATGTTGATCATGAGCATCTTCTAAGTGATGAGAAGTTCCAAAATTACACTCAGCGGAGGAATATTCTGGAAGGAAGGTTCCCATGGCTGAAGCTTGATATTCTTGTACAGCAGCCATAGTCAGGATTGCTTCCTGTCCATATGGGGCAGTTTGGGGTGCCTGTGCTCAACCACTCTGGTCCCCATTCCCTGGGGCTCTCCACAGACCTTTAGAATTCCGTGGTGACAAGCAGCGGCTTTGGTCGAGGCGGTGGAGGTCCTTGTGGAAGGTGCTGTGGAGGGGAAGGACTGTTCCAGTGCACCAGCGAAGAAGCTGTTGAATAATTAGCGGCTTGCTGCAGCTGCATTGTATGTCCTGCCAGGTGTTAAATGGGCAATGCTCAAGTCAGCAGATGTGTTATGTCATTCCATGTTCCCTGCAAGTCCAGGCTCTTGAGAAAGTAGCCATGGTGCTGGCCTGTGGCTGGCTTCGAGAGCCTCTGGGCTGGATAAACCCCCACCTAGGAAAGGCCCTGGTTCAGGTGCTGCTTCCAGCTGAGCTGTCCTTTCCCTCCTTGAGCACATCCTTCCCTGGGACAGGGACACAGAATCACAGCTGTGGTGACGTGCCAGTCACCAGCCACCTTCTGGACAGGCCACCAGCCAGGTCTCAGCAGGGAAGCTCTGCTGGAGCCACCACTGGCTGTCACTGTGCTCTGCCGCACCCCAAGGCACACTGCCAGGCAGGGGTCACCATGGGATGGGGGGGGAAGCATCCCCTCTTTGGCTTTGAGCTGAGGGCTCCTCACTGGGCCTGGCAGCCAGGTTGCAGATCCGAGGAAGCCACATGGTCTCACCTGCCCCATGGAAGGGTGAGCCCCCCACCGGGCAGACACCCATGCCTGGGGTCCCCTCCATGTGTGCCCCCACAGCCAGCCCAGCTCTCCAGCCTGGCATGGGGCAGCTCTTGTCTACTGACCTAAATTGAGGCTGAGCAAAGAGAGCAAGCAGCTGCCCCACTGCTGCTGCTCTGTTTTCAGCATGGCTCGAGCCTCCCTAATCCCCTCGGATTTTGTATCTACCAAAACAGCTTGGGCCCATCAGTAAATTGCAGTGGCATATGGTCCAGGTTTATGAGTAATCTGGCACACACTGAAGGCAAGGAGGACGTCATCCTTCAGCAAATGCAGAAAATATTGGGCGGGGCTATGGCTGTATTTAATATAGTTGATGAGAAAGCTGTGAGAAATGTTTACCTTTGAAGCCAGTCGTGTTTCAACTTCAGCTGCTGGGAGAAGCCGCTGCGTAACAGAAAACAAATAGAAGTAACAGGGAAGTCTCGTTGGTCCTGCAAAGGTTTTGTCACTTAAACTGATCCCATGGGTGTGTGGGGGGTTGGAGGGGAAAGAAGGCAGCAAGTGCCAGGCACCCTGTATACAACCAGGGCCACATCAGCCGCTTGGAAGAGTCCTCATCACCTCCCTACAGGTGAAGTTCCTCTAGTCGAGACATATGCCAGAGGAACAGCTTCATCCCTGAAGAGAGAAGTGCAGTTTTTGCAGCTCTGGGAGGAGGAGCCTGATGGTGGACACCTTGGTGGGCCTGACCTTGTTGTAGTGGCAGTGGGTATCCCAGCATGGTTTCCAGATCTTCTGCGAGGACACAAGAATCACCTTCCAGTGTCAATGTACTCAGCATTGGCTTCATCAGGGCAATTCACCTGAGGGAATGTCCAGGTCCTGGTTGTGGAACCCTCTGTGCAGTGCTGTCCTAGCAGGGAGATGAAGCTGTGAATGGTTTGAGCTGCACCAGCCAGTGTGACAGCCCCTCTGTAAGGGTTGGGGACATCCCTGGGTGCAGGGGATGAAGGAGACATCCCCTCAGCTGACATCCCCCAGAGACATCTGTGTCAGAACAGGGACATCTCTGGGAGCAGAAAGACAATGGAGATTGTAAGGGACTGTGTTGGGTAAAACGCTGCAGCAGCATTGTGAGTGCTTTTCCTTGGCCCCTGATTGCTCTCTGTGGCTCAGACCAGTAATTCTGCTTTTCCCTTCAGATGGGATGAGAGCTAAGTTTCTCTTCTCCCTGCTCAGCTGCTGTGGGCTCTGGAGCCCCATTCTACACAGGGCTTGATCTTCCTTTCAGTCTTCCCAAAGTCTGTTTCCTCAGTATGTTTGGAAGTTCAGCTACAGGAACCTCACTCTCTCCCAGCCCCTGTACACTGTGTAATGCTTTGGCAACACTGCATGTTTTCCTTGGTTGCACAGATGTGGCTGTGGCTGAGACAGCCAAGGGGGAGTCGTCTCCAAGAGGAGGTGCACGTGTCCTGTCCTGTGACCCGGTCGACAGCATGGAGAAGGAGAACACAGTTGGCTCTGAGTGCCACTCTTCTCTTGCTGCCAACTGCCACTTGGAAACACCCTAAACTTCAAGGGAGGTTTTGCCTCTTTAATCCAAGAAAAGGCCTCAAATAGCTCACAAATAACTTAAACCTTGGGCTTTAAAAACTTTAAAAGGAGCCTTTGGGACCGTATTTGTTCAAATCTTACGTATCTTCGTGGCTCAGATTTTTAGCCCTTTGCTGCAAGCTTTGAAGCAACACAGTGTGCAGTTTAAAAGGAGCTTTGCTTTTTAAGTGGGAACTGATTTTTTAAGGCTGGGAATTGTGTTTTGTCTTTTTTGCATAGTCCAATTTTGCATTCTGGAAACTAAAGAAAATATCTCGTGTTAACGGATGGGATGTAGACCGTGTGATCTCAGCAGTGAGATGGAGCAGGGTGCATTGCCCCAGTGGGCTTGGTGTCTTCTGTGGGACCGTGCTCAGACGTTCTGCCACTGCTGGGGCAAGTTACTGGAGCCAGGAGCTGAAGTTTCCTGCAGTCCCTGGAAATCCAAGGGCATCTGCTCGCAGTTCTTATTTTAAGTGTGTGTTGACAGGATCTTCACGTGCCCCATTGCTTCGCTGCTGGTGGCATGTGTGTGCTCGGATGGGTCAGGGGCAAGTTCCCCTTGCCCCCTCCAGGTCTCCCTGGTACAGCAAAGGCCCTTGTTGCCCCTGCCCTGCCCGGTGCCAGGGACAAGGGCATCTTGGGATCCTGTGACAGTCTATGCCTGGGAATGCTGAGCTGCATGTCATCCCTGGAAATCAGGCCCCACAGCGTTCCCTCATGCTGCCACTGTCATAAGGGAGGGCATGGCTCCCAAGAGGGGCGTGCTGGGATTTTCCAAAGCAGTTGGGGAACGGCTGAGCCCCAGGTGTGCAGTAGAGCTGTGGTCTGCAGTTGTCCCTGCAGTTCTCCTCGGCTGTCATGCAGGTGGGACACCACCAGGTGATCTTTCCAGCTGTGATGGCAGGACATCTCCGGTGTTTCCTCTTCAGGATGTGGCAGTGGGTGGTGGTGACTCAGAGTCTGCATTTGTAGCTGTGCACAGGCAGTGTCCTGGTGTCTGTCTGCTGCTGCAGGACATGTGCTCGGTCGGCCCTGAGAGCCGAAGGAGTTAAACTGCTTCCAAATAGGCCTCTTCATGCTAATAAAGTGCCTTGGAGCTGGGCCAGCAGGCAGACACCTGGGTATTATCCAAGCATCTGACACCCCTAGTGAACCAGAGCCTGGATGAGCTTTGTACACGCTCAGAAATCTTGGAGAAGAAAAGGATCTTTTCCAGAGAAAATGAATTTCAGGGCTAGCTGAAGGACATAACGTTCAAGATCATTGCTTTAAAATAATTTCAGCTGCAGTTAATGTGAAGCAAAGAAGAAAGGAAAACCCAAGACAGTGAAAGGATAATTAATTCTGAGTTGGAGCTGCAATTTGGAAGGGCTGCATTGTGAAGTGACCCTTTTCCAAATGATACCTGCACTGGCTCTTCTGGGAGAGGCCTTTGCAGTGAAATGTTGTGTTGTTTTACTTTTATACTGTACGTTTGTTCTCCCCTGGTGTTACAGAGTGACCTTGAGTTCAGCCTTTGAGAGCAGGGCCCAGTGTATTGGGGAGGTTCTGCAGGGAGCCCTGGCACAGGCTGGGCTGAGCAGAGCCCTCTGGGGCCAGCCCCCCTTTCCGTGCCAAGGCGGGATGGCGTCTGGCTGTCCCCTGGGCTTATGGCACCCTGCCATCTATCCTGCTTTGTTCCTCTCTTCTCCCCAAACCACCACAGCATGCACCCTCATCAAGAGAAGCTCTGCTGAACCCCTTTTAGGACCATGGAGTATCCTTTTGGAGGGGCATGGTGTCCCTACACCCAGGCTCTCACTCCACAGAGCTATAAGAGAACCTGGGTCAATGGATCACCCTCCCTGGCTCTGACCTCCTCTTGCTGGTGCATCTCCTCCATTCCTAGCAGATGTTGTACTGAATTTCTCCAGAGGCTGAGAGATGCTTTTTATGAGGAGCTGTTCCAGGGGCTGAAGCCTGTACAGAATATGATGTTTATTACTGGGCCATCCTGATGTAATTTGAAAAATAGCTATTTCTGGCCTACTTGCTCTTCCTCAGCTTACAGAGAAACCAAATAAAAAGCGTCGAGGCCAGAGCTCTAATGAGATTCACATTTTGGACATCAGATCAGTACAATAATGCATTTCACACTGTTGTTTCCTAATTTGCCTAATCAAATGAAAGGAGATGAAGCATCACAGAGCCCAACCTCCCCGTTCCAACAAGGCAGCACTGAACCCATCACTTGGCGCTTAAATTAATTTCCCCCCACACAGGTTGGCCAAAGCACGTAATTTAATCAGCGTCTTGCTGCTCTGTCCCTTCTACTACTGATGGATAGCAGACACCATCTATCCCAGGGGCTGGCAATCCCAGGCAGCTGTCCCAAGGCACCACAGAGTGTGTGGGTAGCCTAGGGAGGGTTTGGGAAAGAGGGGGAGGCGTCTCGGGCCGCTGTAGTCTGCGCTGTCACGGTAGGGTATCGAGCAGTCAGGTTCGGTGCTGTGTTAAACCCGGGTAAATCCTTGCTCCAGTGCCACAGTTGGAGCAGATGGGACTCCCTGTACCCTCAGGAGGTTGTCCAGGGGAAGTGAGCTGTGGGAACTGTTGTTGGAGCTTGGGCAGGTGCTTGGGGTCAGGGTGGGGCTTGAGTTAATGCTAACACCAGTGGTGTGGTCAGGGAGGAATTGCTCCATGACTTAGTCATTCATGTCTTGTTATATCCTGAAATGGGCAGGACTCGTGTTCCAGGTACAACTGTGTCCCTGAAGGCAGCTTCGAAGCAGCATGCTGTTTGGAACAATTTTTCCAACTTGAACAAGTTTTCCAACTTCCTGCTCCCTGAGCAGTGCTGCAGGGAGCTGGGAGCTTCTTGAATACTGCCCAATGCACCACCCAGAACAAAGCAGTTCATGTTAGAGAACCTGAATGCCGAGACCTGGGACCCCTTTCCTGGCTGTGGAGCAGACCTGAGAACCCCACAAATGCTGCAGGATTGGTGCCATTGTAGATGCTTGTCTCCTACAATGTGTTGGAGAATTTAGCAGAATTTGAGATTGTGCATTTAAAGGAGAACCAGTCAATGGCTTGGGTTTGGGGTTTTGTTATAATTCACTGGGAGTCAGGAATGGCATTTTGGTGCTGATGACATCAGAGCAGACCTAAACATTGTACTGAAACCCCTCAAAGTATAAAACTGTGTCTGAGTTCGGTTTCTCCGGAGATCTGTCCTGGGCTCGGCTGTGCTGTAGGGTACATCCAGCTTTGCAGGTAGGGTTTTTGCCTCAGAAGGTGCCTTTGTTCCCAATCCCAGTAAGCATTGCTGTGGTCTGTTCCAGTGGGTCCCTGGGCTGTACTGGTACAATCCCAGAGCTCCCCAGAAGGCAGCAGCAGCCACAGGCCCCAGCTGAGCAGTCCTGTGCATTCCCTGTTGGGGAAATAAATTCATTTACAAAATCAGGCCGAGCAAGCAAATGAAAAAAAATAAGTGTGAATTAAATAATACGATTTTGGTGCAAACATGGAAATCAAGTCTTGCTTTCCCATGGGCTGTGAAGCCATCCCTGTAACACAGAAAGAACCATTATGGGTTCACTGCTAAAGCCCAAAAAAGTTACCAAGTAAAGGCAGTTTCTTGCATCCGAAGTCCCCTATTATATTGAAAAAAATACTGCAGCACAAAATTTACAAGTGCAGCACAAGGACCCACTTGCACTGTTAAACAGATGGCACCTATACAGGACCCAAAAATATATAACAATTTTAATTGAGCCAATGCAAAACAGATTTGTGAAATAAAGTAGGACATGCCAGGTCTAATAAGGCTCTCCCTAGAAATTGTGACGTTAATTTTGTAGTGGCACAAGAAGTACTCAGAAGCTGCTCCTTAGCAAATGAAGCACTGCCTTGACTTGCTCACTGCAGCCTCTGAAGTTTTGCTCCTGCTGCCCCTGCTCTGGCTTTTTCTGGGAGTGCTGTGCCGACCCCTTTGGCCACATGAGGCCGTTTGCCCCGTGTCCTACTCTGCGGCAGCTCCGTGGGCCAGAGCCCTGGCTCTTGGTGAGGACAACGGCCAAGCCCCTCGCTTTGGCAGTCGGGAAGGGGTCGTTGCTCCGGCCATACCAGAGTTTGGCATCTGCAGCAGGTGGACTGGTACCTGTGCCCTTGCTGCTCCCAGGGCCACACCGCCGTTTTGGATGCCCAGCAGTGCATGGAGGGGAGGTCAAGAGACAGGTCCTGCCTCCCAGCACTGCAGAGCCAAGCTCCCAAATCTCCCCTCAGTGCCTCCTCTGGTGAAGGAGAGGTTCCCTAAGCTGAACTCCGAAGGCAGGTGGTGCCAGTGCCTTTGCTGCTTCCCAGTGAGCTAATGAAAACACCTGCCCTGCAGCAGAGCAGGATTCCTGTAGTCACAAGGCAGCACTCAATGACACAGGATCAAATGCAGATTTTTCCCTCATTGATAGCCCTGGGTTTCTTTTACCTTTTCCCTCAGTCTGGATTGTGACCAGTAAAAGAGCCAGTTCTTCCACAGCTGGAAAGGGAGGTTTGGTCTGACACAACGTAACAGAAAATTCCCAAGTTCCTCCTCCGTGTGCAGGAGAAACAGCAGAAAGAAAATCCTAAAACCTCCCCTACTTAGAATTTTCACCTGTGTTTTTTCCCTGGAATTTATCAGCATGATTCGAACCATGAGGATATATTAGGGTGACAACAGTGACCAAGGCAGTCTGATGTCACCACGGGTTTTGCAGAGGCCAAACACCTTTGTCCTGGGAGTTTGTGAGAATCCCAGGAAAGAGATGCAAACCCATGGACCTGCATGGGGGGCCATAGGTGAGAGGGGTCAAAGATAACCTTGTCTTTGCCACTAAGCCTCAGCACCCCCAGGATGGGGGTTGCATCCCTGTGTGCGAGTTTTCCGGTGTGATGAGGCTGCATCAAGTGTGTAAAACAAACGGCAGCATGCAAAATGCAGGCTTGTGGTGTCGCATTAGGGATGAGCAGAAGAAGAGGGATGTAGCACAGAAATTTCCTGCAGGAAAATACCCAACAGGAAGTTAGTACCAGCCAGCCAGGGCTCTCCTGCAGTGCCTAGGGCTCGGGATGAGCCTGCATCGCAGCACTCAGAAATCCCTTCCATTTCGCCTTAGATCAGCCTGACCCAGCTCCCCCGGGTTACACACAGCAGGTTCATGCCTCACGAATGCTGTAGTTCTTGTTAAATCAAAAAACTGAAAGCAAACACAGCAGATTTAATTTTTAGTTCATATTAACTCCAGCCAATTCATTTCTGTTATTATCAAAACGTATAAAATAAACATAGCCTTGTTATATTGAGGATCTGCTTATTCCCATGAATTCTCCCTTGCCTCACTGGTGAGAGGAGCCCCTCAGAGTTGCTTGGTGGCATTGCTGGGCTCTTTGTACACAACTCTTTAGAGTTCTCTCAGGCATTCAGAGCACTCCTGCCAAGGAGGTCTCATTTGTGTCATCTGAATCAGTGGATTTTATATCCTATGCCTCTTGCCCCCAAAATTATTTGTGATGGACGTTCCACACTGTGTAATAAGGAAACTCTCAGGTATTATCTGCACCAAAATGCCAAGTATAACATGCTGGGATATTGTGCCAGTTAGAAGGGGAAATCGAGACCCGAAATGCGGTTTTGCTTGGGATCAGCCTTTCTGTGAGCAACTGCTTGTTTCATGTTTTTTCAATGGACATAGGTAGAAAGGACAGAAATGGTCAGTGGATTTCTGCTTCTGTGTCTCAGTTGCTCACAAATATTCTTTGAGAGGCAGGAGATAAATATGAGGGGAAAGCCCTCTTCATCTGCATGTTGTCCTGTTACACAGTGCAGCTCAGAACACGAGCCAGCACTCCAGTGGTACCTTGGAATGCATCATGTGTACAAGGAAAATGGAGGAAAAGTAGGAGGGAGCTGACTGTGTTTTAACCTAGCATCTGCTGAGCTCGCTGCTTCCAGCTGTGCCACTTCAGCATCTTGAGGAGCAGTGCAGGACCTCACCTGTGTCCTGGCACACCTGCCCGGTGTTGGCACTTGGTCTCGCATTGGGCTGGAGACTGCACAGACAACTCGTCAGGAACTTCAGCTCAGCCAAGGGTTGCTGGTTGGGCTCTGTGGGCCAGTCGTCCCCAGCCCAGGGCCAGTGCCACCCTAGCTGTGGTTCTGCAGCGACAGGGCAGCGCTGCAGGCACTCAGGAGTTCCGGTTGCATGGCTGATGCTTCACAAGACACGAGCAGCATCCTCGTGGTGTTCAAAGGGTTCTCCCTGGCTGTGGGCAGCCAGGACCCCAGGGTGCGGCTGTGGCAACTTTCTCAGCCACACTGTGCACGGGAAGGTGGGCTGCCTCTGGAAGTAGTACCATGGGTCACCATGGCCCTGGAAAAGGGAGGTCTGAGCTGTGGGAATTGTGGGGAGGCTACAGGGGAGGAGAAGACGGAAATAATGACTGAAACTTAGATAATAATTTTATTTATAGTCTAATGTGCAGACTGTTGCTGATGAGGCTACCAGTGACATAAATAAACTCAAGCGGAAGATGTAAGCGAGTGGATAAATGTAAAGGCATCTTTGGGCAGTGCCACGGATTTGGACATGGACCAAGAGAATTATTTCTGTCCCTTGCGATTCCAATGAAGAGCACAAAGGAGATAATTAGCCCAGGATGCTCCGCATTGCTCTTTCCATCTTGCACACATTCATGCCCACCAAATGTGAAATGTTCGCCTTTTCCCCTCCAACATGATGGTTGTTGAACTTATTTTTAGTGTCATTTGATAAGCCTCCCTGCTCGCAGAGAGACATCCCACTGACCCAGCCACTGGTCATTGTCTATACCAGTTCCCATCAAAGCGGGCGCGCTTTGTCAGGTTTCGACTCGAATATCCATTCTGCCTCTGAAGTACAGTATCGAAAGTGACTGGATCATTTGAGCCTTTTTCTTCAGCTGCTCCCTCCTTCCTCCCCCACAGTGTTTCCGCTCACGCTAACATAATTTGGCATCGTCGACGTGACACGACACTGGTTTTTCTAAAAAATTATAATACATACATTGTCGATGTTTGGTGATGGCCGGCGCTTCCATAAATGTAATTTCTGAATTGATGGAAAGAGGTCTTTCCCACTGCGGAATCGTACCCAACAGTCGGCGCCCCCTCCGCCACTGAGGACCGCACATACAGTAATAGGTCATTCAATGTCAAAAGGCATAAAAAAGATGAGCAAAATCTTCACAGGCTGCTGCTTGCTGTTGCCTTTAATTATATTAATTAAACTTTGAAATTCTCATGCAAAGAGAGTTGCTGGCTTGTGACGCTGAAGAGCCCTTGGAGATTTGCGGGGGGAAAAAACCCTGAGATACCAGCTTAGTGGCTAGCGCTTTTTTTAATCTAAAAAAGAAACACACGAGCCTACGACTGCTAGGTATGTTTATAGACGATGATGTTTTATGCGCTACTGAACTGTGAATGCAGGGAAGGGGAAAAAACCACCAGCCACAGTGTCAAGGTCTTGAAGCATCAGTCCCTCCAACTCGGCTCGAGATCTCTGCTTACAGGCTGTCTTCCCGCGGAATAACGCTCTAGTAATTCCTTCCTGTCCCGGGTGCATAATGAAAGAAAGGTGTCTTCAAAAACTAAAGGGCAAAGTCTTGCTCGCTAGTGATACCTCGAGGCATCCTCGTCTACATTTTGTCATGCGTGTGCACTTTTCAGTGTTAGAGTGACAAGATTTCCAGTCAGAAGGTTCCCGTAAGGCACGACGGAGGGAGCTGGCGAGGGTTGGGGATCTGACATGGCTCTGAGGCACTCGGCTCTGCGCCTGCTTAGCCTGGTGGGAATTGTTATCCTGTGCCCGTGGCGAGTAGTCCCTGTGTAAATGCCACATGCCTCCGCTGCAGCTGAGGAACGCCGCGCCGCCGCTAAAAGCACATTGCGTCCTGAGAGTCCGTAGTCCATAAAAAAGAGCAAATAATAAAAATAGAGAAGCATTCTCGTCTTTGGTGTCTGTGCTGTCCCCTCGGTGTTGCACAGAGCCAGGCACGCGTGGCAGTGCTGCTCTCCGGGGCACGGGCAGAGCACTAGTGCGCAGTTGGAATGAGGGCTCCCGGAGCAGGAATGTGGGAACCTGGAGCTTGGGCTGGAAGATTGTCCAAGGGATGCGAGGAAGGGCTCGGTTCTCTCAGCTGGGTAGGACAGTGGCAATGTGGCTGTCTCTCCTCCTGGTATCTGCTTCTTCTCCTCTACTGAGAGGGAACTCGGGTGAAGTTGATGCAGCGGCCCTGAGGGAAGAGAGAAGCTGTTACTGGTGGAGTAGCACACAGACAGAGGTTGCTGGATGCTAGAAGGAGGCTGCACTTGACATTCAGATGTTTGGGAAAATAACAAACGCATGAAAAACCTTTTAAGAATTAATGGAAATTACCCAGAGTGAGGCACCACATTTGCCTTACAAATGCAGGCTCTAGGCAAGCACGAGGACGCGGGCGACACGTTCCAACACTCCCAGGCCTTCTGTGAGCCTAATTCACAAATTCTGGCAAACTGCAGTGAGCAAACCCAAACCCATGTGACCGTGGGACGGGAAGAGCACAGGGAAGGCAGATCCTGCCCCCAAATCTTCCCTAGGCCACGTTCTCATGCAGTGAGCACGGATAGATGTGTCTTAGCAGAGCTGCTGCTGATCCGAAACTGCATTTTATTAGCAATAACCCTAGCTCTACGTCTACAGACCCTGTACTTAGTATCTGTAAATTGCTGTGCACAGAAGGAAGAGGGATTTCTTGTGATGCCATACCCGTGAAGGAGTCCAGGTGAATCCTGACAGCTTTTAGTGTAGCAGAATGAAACAAATCCAACAGGAGAATCTTAAACTTTTATTCACCTGGAGCTCATTTAAATGCCTAAACTTCCACAGGGTTATGGGGTCTGGGAGTAGGGTGTGCTGCCTCAAAGCAGCTCTCTGGCACAACAGCAGTTCCTTCCTTTGGTCACAGGCATATGTCAAGGATGGTGCCACTTGAACAGTGCTGGCTTTGGAGCAGACAGCTCTGCTTGTGCTCTGAATCCTTATTTCTGCTTTAAGAGCTGCACTGTTGGAGGGAAAGTACTGCTTTCTGCTCAAAGATGGGAGATTATGGAATTGCCAAATGAAATTTGGGATGGGTTTCATATTCCTGTCATTCATTTAGTTTGATCTCCAGTTTTTCTGGGTATCAAGGAGGGTGATGGCACACAGTTATCTGGCATGACTCAAGCAGGTCTTGGCTGGCATGAGGGGGACAGTGTTGTCATCAATGGGTTTCCTAATGTTTCAGTTCTGGTTCTGTCAGCTACTTAAGAAATATAAAGCCGATGAAAAGGTGGGGACAGGAACTGCAGAATCTTCTGACTGTCACCATCATGGAATACTTTAGGCTGGAAAAGCTCCTAAGAACACCCAGTCCAACCATTCCTTCATCATTGTCAAGGCCACCGTCATGTCCCCAAGCGCCATATCCACACGGCTTTCCTGCCAGGATGAGTGGTTCTAGGCAGAGCAGGGAGAGAGGAGAACCTTAAAGAAGCACTACCATTTCTGGTTCCCTACTCGTCCCCCACATCTCTGCCCCCAACTTATTTATTCCATGACTCATGGAGAAGGGAGGAGAGAAGGATGTTGTGTGGTCGGGCAGACTCTTGCCTGTGTCACTGGCAGGGAAAACACCCTGAGCTGCGGAATCTCAGAGCCCTAAGAAACACCAGCTCTCTGAACACTGTCAGCATCAGACAGTAACATGTAATAACCAATACACTGTCAGTTTAAGTGGGAAGTTCAACCATTTGCGTTCTAGGTGGGCAAACTGAGGCAGGCAGAACATAAAAGGCTGATGTTCACTTGTTAGGGGTTTATCACTTCAGATCAATATGAGCTGCAGGTTTTCATTACTAGAAACTCAGTGACATGGTCAACAGCACCGTCTCCTGCAGACTGATGTAAAGAAAAAGCTCACCCAAGTCCTTCCTCGAGAGGCATCCAAACCATCCCATGCTGCAGTATCTGTGTCATCACTGAGTGAGACCAGCTTGTAGAAACAGAATATTAAATTCTTCTTCTGATTAATCTGACCTTTTCAGGGTGAAGTAGAAGCACTATTTACTAAACCTTAGTCTCACCAGTCTGGTTTTAGACTTCCCAATTAAAACATGCATTTTCCATGTAACCAATTCCACCAATGCGCTCCCATCCTGGTGGCATTGCCAGGATACCCTAGTGTGGGGAATTACTGTTACACTCGTGCCCCCGTGCTCAATTAAACCATCAGTCCAACCAATTTGAGTTCTGACGTACCATGCCTTGTAAATCACTGGCTCATAAACCTTAACAATACCAACATGTAGTTAGTATGAAATTGCACTAAATTAGTGGTTTAGCACTAGAGTAATTAAAAAATGAGTTATGCATGCATTCACTGATCTTTGTAGGGAATATGAGATCGGTCTCCATGCACCAGATCCATCATGAAATACCTCACCCTTCATGCTCGCAGGTGCACCAGAGGTACTGCAGGGAAGAATGTGGCAGGTCTTGAACAGCAGCAAAAAAGAGGAAAGAGATCTATGGCAAGGGGGTTTACCTAAGAAGGAGTTCTTTTGTATTACATCAAAGCCTTTTCTTTAGTTGTTGAATTTCTTACTGCATCCAAGTTACAGGGCATGGTGGAAAAAATTCTCACAGGGCATGGGATCTCAGGGGATGGGTGCTCCCACCAAACCCCAGGTTAGAGCCTCACCTGGCAATGCCCAAAACAAGGCACCAAGAGGGGCCTGCAGGAGCAGCTCTCCCCCTCATGACCCTCTCCAAAGCCACAAGGCTTTGTGGGCAGTGCTGGGGGTAAGGGCAGAGGAGAGATCACCTTGGGACAGTGTCCACCCTGGGCCTGGAGCTTGGCCATTGACAGTGGCAAACCAAGTGTGACAAGCATTTTGGGGTGTCTGTGTGTGTGTGAGCAGACACATGCTGCTGTTCCATGATCCCAGCAGAATTCTGGGCTCTGGCAGGGGCAGGAGAACATGGCAAGGGCTCCTCTGGGGCTCTTGCAATGTTCATCTTCAATGTTTATCACAAATTCAGAATGGGCAGGTGATGCAGGCTGGGTCTGGGATTGGATGCGACCACACTGAGCCTCCAGGCTGAGCTGCTCTGCCTGGTCTCAAGTGCAGGTCCTTGCGTGTTTCCTTTAGCATGCCGAGTAGTTGTATCCATGGGAAAAGTCTCCAGAGATGGCACTGAACAACTGCCTTCCCCAGAGGAGCACTTGGCAGTGTGGTTCTGCCAGGACAGTCGTTGTTCCTTGTGATATCCAGTGTCCTAAAAGCTTGGCTTCTCCTGGCCTCCTGGAGGACTGAGATCCCCATCGCCCATTGCCCATAGGTGTTCCTACCTTGGCTGCAGTGCCCCATGAAGAGAACACATCCTTTTGGGATTTGGCATTGATCCTACACTCCGTGATCAGTGTCTGCGAAGCCATGAGGAAGGAGAGGGCTTCGGAATAATGTCCCTCCCAAGACACGTATTGAACACTTGTCTTTTCTGTTGCCCCATCCTCACAGCGCTACCAGAGCGTCTTCCATCCCCCATGGGCACATCCTGTAGCACAGCCTGTGTCCCCAGGAAGCGGTCTGCTCCTGACAGCTCCCCAGGGCAGCCTGAGCAGGCTGCTGCTGCAGTGTGGGTCAGCTGGCAAGAACCTGCTTTATCTGATTCTGTTTCTTCTCACATGCATCCTGCAGCCCAGCCTGCACTTTGCCTTTCTCTAAGGATCAAAACTGAGGGCAGTGTGTTCCTCCCCGTAACCCCTGCACTGACAGACAGGACTGCGTACATACTTTCCTCATGCATGGGAACAGGCCATTTCCTGCTTTCCACGCCTCTTCAGAATCATTACCTCCCCATCTGCTGCTCACTGGGACCACACATGTGCTCTGGACTTGCATGCTTGTGTGCAGTGGTGACAATAAAAGGGAAATCTGAGGGAGTAAAGCTGGGAGGGATTCGAACTGGGCACTGAGGTGTCAGTGCCTGGCAGCACCACCTCAGAGTCCTGCTTCCTCACTGAATTGATCTTGGCACTTCCCCTAGGCAGTGGGAGTGGAACCAAAGCACCTGTGCAGGGTCAAACCCTGCTGTCCAACAGGGCCCTCAGTGACCTCCCTGTTCCAGCGGTGGTAAAAGCAGCATTACCTATGGCTTGTGTCACGTGGCCAGTCTGGCACTAAAATTCCTCTGGCATCAAGTCCGACTGCTCCCTTCCTGGCTCCGCTGCCTGGGATGTATTTCAGTTACAACACTCCCTCACCCTATAAATACCCACTGACAAGTGCACAGCTGAAGGGATGTTTATATGTTTTTTTAAGATTACTCTTTACTGTGGAGAACGGCTGCTAACCCACTCCATCCTGTGCAGCTCTGAACAGCCCTCAGGGACTGGATGCTGGCATCTCTCTCCCACTTGCTCTTTGTACCACAATGTGGCTAATCCCTCGTCCCAGACCCCTGGGAAGCTCAGGGCATTTTGGGCTTTGTTTGGAAGGGGCTTCCCATCCTGCTGACACCAAGCCCAGGGCTGTGCTGCTGGGCTCTCAGCACTCCTCTCTGCCCAGGTGTGCTGCCAGAGAGCTGCCTCACAGGACAACCTGCTGCTAGAAGGACCTTTTGTCACACAAGTCATCAGCAGCAATTCCTTAGAGAAGTGCTCCTGAACCGGTGTTACTGCTGCAGGCACCAGGATTGTTCCTGGGGCTGCTTGAGGCAGCTTTTTCCCAGAATTCCTGAATTGCTGGCTAAAACACCTGTGACAGAACAGACGTGAGCTCTGAGCTCTGGGAACACCGCAGGGTGGGCTCAAAGGCCCACTCAAGTAACAGCAAAATCATGAAAAGAAACTACAACAGAATGGTGCTACTTGGGCCCTAGCAAGAATTTGGGTTTCCGCTTGAAAAAAGTTTGCCAGCAGCTTCAGTGGAAAGGCATATTAATTTGTGTGTTTTCATCAGATGTAGGTAATGTGACGTCCTTAGCGCATGTGCGTGCATCTCATGATCTTTCCTAGCAATCCCACAGTCCTGGAGATCAGCTTCCAAAGGTCACAGGTCTGGGGTCCAGGAACTGGTTTCACAAGGGAACCCAAAAAAAGGCTGCTGTGAGGAGAAGGTGCCAGCACATGTATAAGTATCTCACAGCCACGCTCCACCCCTGGGACCCACTTTAAGTGCAGGAAAAAAAGGGCAGGAAGACAGGACTAAGTTGTTTTAAAAAATAGTTCCTTTTTTTCTGTACCTGATAAATGCTATATTTTGAAGCACAGGCCAACAAACCAAACCTGCCAGGGAGAGGTTCCAGAGAGGTAGTTTAAAGATGCTAGGTTGGAAGATCTTATTTTTCAGTGCCTATGATTTAGATGTTTGTTTGGAGCACACACTGAGGAGGGCAGGGTATGTGTATGTGTGAAATGCTGCTGTTGGCATGTGGCATGGCTCATACCCGCTTCATACTCACTGCATGGATGGAACTATACACGGCTGCTGCAGCCCTGGGAGCAAAGGATATCTTCAGTGTGCTGGCAGCTTTGAAGAAGCGCCATTAGAGCAGCTTTTACCCATGAGCAGCACTTACTTGGGAACCGGGCATATGGACACGTCAGCACAGTTGCTCCATCTTGGGAGTGCAAGTCACCAGGGGTGTATGCCCATGGGACCTGGGTGCAGGGGCCCTGCAGCTCCCTGTCTTCTGTGGCACCCAGGGAGAGCCACCTGTACTCCGCCTGTGTCCCAGTGTCCTGCACCCTGTCATAGACAAGGTGGAATGGAGATGGCACAGGGCTGTGGGCAGCCAGGGAGCGGACAGGGGCTGGCATGAGCAGTGGCCATCCTGCTCTGACAGGTTTGGGTAGCAAGAAAAGGGAGGGATTTCTTTCATTTGCCAAGTTTTCTGTGGCTGTTGTATTCAGCAGTTCTCCAAATAAACTCCTGCCTTGACCGAGAGTGGTTGTGACAAGCTGCCTCTCCAGCGAGCTGGCCTTCCAGGGCTGGGAGGAGGGAGTGCCGAGCTGCTGAGCCGGCCAGTGGGCCTTGAGGGAGGATAAAACTGGCTGCGTTTGTAGCATCTGCTTCAAAAGGAGGTTGTGGCAAATATTTTATTCAGCAGAGCTGGAGGTCTCTTGTCTCTAGAGGGCAGGAGTTTGTTGTTTTCCTCATGCAAGGCAAGCATTGCTTATGCAAAAGGAAAGGACGTGGAAATGGCCTGGAGAGTCCCTGTTTTTCCAGCACAGATCCTTTGGAGCGAGGGCCCTAGCTCACTCTCCCTGAGCCTTGTGAGTGAGCCTCCCTCACACCCAGCACTGCTGCCCCCCTGAAAGTACCCCCCTGGCCTGGCAAGGTCTGTCCCTTTCTTGAAGGACATGTTCTCATGAAAGTTCCATTTCGCGCGCCTGCCAATGGAGGGCTCTTCTCCTTCAGCTCTCCTTAGTCCTTGGAAGGCAGAGTGAGGCCGTTCCACTGCCACAGGGAAGGTGCTCTGTGTCCTGGCACCGGCCCAGCGCACACCTTGCCCAGCGCGGACACTCAGCTGCTCATGCACGTGCTGCCAAAACCAGGACACATCTCCTGCCCTCTCCACAGTGACGTGCAACGCTGTCCCTGGGACAGCTCCCTCTCCTCCCGTGGGACACTGAGGAGTCTGCATGCAATTCATGCTTCCAGGTGAAGCCCTGATGAGAGCCACACGTGCAGCACTGCAGCATGTGGGGAAGAACAAGGGAGAGGTTTTCTCTGAGTCATGTCTCAGCTCTTTGAGCTCTTCCCTAATCTTCTGTGATGAATCCCTACAGTGAGTGAGATCCCATTTTTGTTATGGAGGGGTCTCTAGACAGACTGACACCGGCCCTGATCTCTAGTGCCAGTTTCCTCCTGTCAGCATCCTAACCAACTTCCTGGGTTCGGTACATCTTTTTAGGAAGGAAAGAAAGATAATCTTCTACTATAGAGGCATCACACTTCAAATCCCGTAGAATCAAGAATCAGCCCAGTGAAACCATAAATTAGCAAATCCTAGTGCTTTGGATCTTATTTATCTACAAGGACAAAGAATAGCAGAAATACGGACTTCCTAGGGATGGCATCTCTAGAGCTCAAGTTAAACATTCCCATTATTCTTTGTTCCTCCCCTTTGTGCAGCCACTGTGAGAAGAAAGCAATTTATCCTTCTCTGACATCAGGTGTAGCAACAGATAAACCAGAACTGTCAAAGGACCCCTTCTCCTCAAACTCCCCTTCTCCTCTATCATGACCTCAACTCAGGCCTCTCCTAAAATCCCTTTCCTTTAGGAATACTTCCTAGTGTCCTTTTCCTGATCAACTCTCTAACCTGGGCCTTTCTGAAGAGAGACTCCTTTCTCTTCAGATGGCTCAGAGCTTTAAGACCCAGGTGCTCTATGGCTTTAGGTGCATAAATCAGCCAGGGTTGTGTTCTGAGCCCATAATGGAGCAGTGGCACAGCACTTTGATCCTGGCCCATGGATTATACGGCATCTGGCTGGCACATGGCACTGCCTTGTAAGGAGAGAAGGCAGCCCAGTTCTCTGGTATTTAGGACACTATGGAAATCATTTTAAGCTAGTTATCATACAATTACTATGACCAAAAAATCCACTAAAGAAATTCTGTGGGAAAACGTCAATCTGTTCGAAGCAGTAGGCAAGGTTTAAGTGGGCGCTCTTAGGAGGAAGACTGGCAAGGCTGCAGCAGGAGGGTGCAGCTCCCTGGGGTTGTGCCCACTTGTCTGGGCACTGGTTGTGCCCACTGGCTCTGTCTCTGACTCTGCAGATGGGAAGGGTGAGCCCAGCAGGACCCTTGTTCTGCACACACACTGCATGTGGCTGCCCTCTAGATGCCACTGTGACCCAGCTGTCCCAGCCCTATAGCTGGTGGTAGTTCAGTGCTGCTGACATCAAGCACTGGGCCAGGAAGGGCATGGGTGCCCCACCCCTCAGCCACATGAGCTTCCCCAACCACAAGAGTAAACTCTTCTTCCTGCAGACAACCCCCCCAGCACATTGTTTAGCTTTGACTGGAATGCTAAAGGGATCGGTAATTCACACTTTTCAGATATTTGGGCATCCCACTCCCCAGCAGCATTCTCTGATTTCATACTGCCAAGGCATTTGCTACAATTCCCCTGCAGGTGCCAGTGTCACTAAGTTACCAGCTCTGTTAATTTTTAGACGAGGCTTCTGCTCCAGTGTGCCTTGTTGAAAATCAGGAATAGTTCCTTTAAAGGCAGCTGCCTCAGGCTCGTGGCACTGACATGTGAAGGATCCCTGGACTGCGCAGTGACAGGGTGCGGTCTGTCAGGGGCTCCTTCCTGGCCCCCCAAGCTGGCCTGTCACACACAGTGCTGGGGGCCTGCAGCATGGTTCACTGGGATGTGCCCTCTTCCTGCTTTGGGAATGGGGCCTGGGGGTGGAGGCTGTATTCGCCGAGACGTTTTTTCCTCACCAGAAGTCACTGCTACAGATGTGCCTATGGAGATACCCCTGTTCTCCAGCAGTCAAGAAACATGTCCTATGGAAACATGATCAGGCTGAGTTTGCTCCCTTCCCTGTGCATTTTTCCTAAATGTCCATTACCAGCGACTACTGGAAAAGGGGATTTATTGGGGTGGTTGTGTGCTCCAAGTGCTGAGGAGGGACAGGGTATTTATGGGATTTACTCGATTGCTGCCAGACCCTGTCCACATCCCCTTACTCCCAACCCCTCTGTGCCTCTGTTTCCTCTCAGAAGCTCTTCCAAAAACCATGGGAATCAGAGCAGACTGTTGAGTTTGTTCTGGTTTTCAGTTCCCACCTTCGCCTTTTTCCCTTTTTTCCTTCGTTCAGTTTAATTTGTATAATGAGTGAGGGCTTTGGAGGGGCTTTGTTACACATAAACCCAGAGATGGTGGCATTAAGTGCATTTGCTAAATTAATAAAGAAATCTGCTCGTTTGCTTGTAGGGTTCTGTTGTTGATTTGGGAACAGTGAGCTCTTGCAAATCTCAGCTTTCACCTTGCCAATCCCCGTATCCCTCTAAGTGCACTGCAGTTCCTTGGAACCTGTTGGGAGTTGGTGCTGGCATCCCTTCACTAGATCACATTTATGCATTAGTGCCATCTGTGCCTGCTGCACCTTCTGTGAGCCAGCCCGGCCAAGTGACTGGCAGTTATCTGGGACTGCACACAAAAGGAGAGGGAAGAGAAAGGGGGGAAGCAGGAGAGTCAGTAAGGATGGCGTCTAAAGCTTCCTGTGTGCTGGTGGGGCTGGGCATCACATACCTCCACTGGGGTCCCTCCCTGTCACTGCTGAGTCCCTTCTCTCTAAATAAGGCACTCAAACCAGTTCTCCTCATCCTTGTGTTCTGGACATAAGAAAAGTGCTGGGACATAAGAAATAAGGCTGCTTGCTGCAGTCTGGGGACAGTTTGGGGACAATGCTGGGCTTTGCACTGTGCCATGTTTCCCTCAGGACAGGGCTGGGCCTGAGCAGTGCGTGATTCTGTGAGCGTGTGCCTTGGGGGGTAAGCAGGAGGGAATGCAGGAGTGGCCATGCTGCTTTGTCCATTTGCCTTCTGTTCAGGGTCTCTGCTGGTAACAAAACCTCATGTGTGAAATGGCCTCACAGCAGTTCTCTCCATCAATAACGGGACAGGGGAGCCTTTGCTGCCATTTTGTGTGGGGAGCTGAACTGCTCCCAGCACCCAGGTCTATGTGGATGGTGTCTGGGCACTTAGAGATCGTCAGCTCCCAGCTGAAGGTTTGGATTGATCTGTCCTACATAGGCAGGTACAAAGTACAGGAGCACCGAGAAAATGCAAATGGAAGAGTTCTTACACTGAACAACATAACTGTGTGCTAAGAATTTAGAAGTGAATTATCAGACTTAGAAATTAATTAGATCATTGCAGTGTCAGTCAGTCCAGAAAATAAAGGTGCCTTACCTAGCCTAACTTACATCATGGAAGGAGCACGTGAGCTCCTGGCAGGGGTGCTGGGCAGCCTCGGGAGCTGAGCACTGTTCCTGTTGAGGCTGAGTCGTCACACCTCACCTGTGTGTCTGCCTGGACACTGCCCAGAGTGAGGGAACTGTCCTTCTCATAACTAAGTTTATAAGTGTTTACATACAATAAGTATATCTTTCTGATTTTTTTCTGAATGACCACTTCCATACTGTGGAGTTTTTTCTACTTAGAATATGATACTTGGAATTCAAGATTTGCTTTTTCATTCTTTCCATATGTTCTGTTTTAAACATATGCTATACTTTATATTTAAAAACTAGCAGCAGACTGAAAAAAAAATTGCCCACACTGCACCACAAAAATATGTTTGCTTCATTATCCAAAGCTTCTGGGTTTCTGTAGTTTTTTACCAGGCAGGGGGAAGCCCCCTCGAGGGCAGCCTCAGAATGGGAGATAACTCGGAGGAGGTGTGGAGAGAGGGAACATCTGGTTCTCACTAAAGCACGGATAAGGCTGGCCAGAGCTTAGAGCTGTACACAGCCTGGCTGAGGTGGTGATGGAGTTGTCAGCTTTGGAATTAGGGAAGGACCCTCCTCCGCTTAATTCAGGAATTGGCCTTGAGTACTCGGCTAATACTTGAACCAGCCTCTCCTGAGAAGCTGCACTGATGCAAAAGGAAGCAGAGCAGCGTGTGCCAGGTGTGTAGGCCCCTGCCCGGCACCCTCCCGTCCCACCTGGGCCGACCCAGATGTGCTCCTGGGCGTGGAAGCGCAGATGGCTTGGGGGGGGGGGGGCGCACACCTGGGCACAGCCCAGGGCCAGGCCAGGGTGGGCATCCACCCGGCAGCGCTGAAACACCGAGGAGCATCTCCTCACTGTTTCCCATCTGCCTGGCCTAGAAGGCTGCCTGGGGCTGGGGGATGGCACCGCCAGGGACAGTGTGCTCAGGGGCTGCTACCAGAGCCTAGCCTGAGCCCTGGCTGCACTGGGCCATGAGGAAGGGCACAGTTAGATCTCCCCAAAGGAGCTGTGCACCCTGCAGAGGGCCCTGACCCAGCTGCCAGGTGTGTGGGCACAGCACAACCCCACCACTGTCACTGGGAGCCTTGCTCTGAGCTGCCTTCTGCCTGAGGAGACACTTGGGAATGCCACCAGGAGGAGGACACTAGAGTTCTAAGGGATTTGACAAAAATTTGAATTATCCCACTGAGAGATTCAAGCTGCCTGAGGGATCGGATTGGTTTGACTGGACAAAGGAAAGGAACAGCCCCCCACAAAAATCCCTGTGTGGGAACTGGGAAATGGCAGGGTATGGTTAACTGGAGGTAAGGTGTAGGAATGCCGTGATAAGTGGTGAATTTGGGAGAAGTGGCAGGTTTGTCACTGCTATTACAGAACCGAATTAAGTGTGGTTGCCATGGCAACACCATGTTTGTTGTACGCAGAACAGAGCCGTGGGCCGCCCTGCGCCCACCCCGGCTTTGGGGCTTTTCCAGGACTCTGGAACTCACTTTATTACAGTCTGGGAGGCAGGAGGCACTGCCCTGGCATCCTCCCGCTAGGTATAGATACTTTAAATTTTATGAAATCACCGATAATTTAGACCTTGTCTCTGGAATTACCTGGTAAATGACCACAGCAGCATTCAGAACTAAAAAGCAATGAGGTGTGCACAATTACCTTCCAAAGCTGCAGCCACACATGGACTGAAGCCTGAATTTAATTGCAACGCGGGTAGATTGGTGCCTTTCCTACATTTTTTCACTGATGAGCATGTCAGCTCTTTGGAGTTGAAAGCACAACAGAACCAAAGCCTGCACTGGCATATCAGAAACTTCTAAATAAAAATTCTCTGGCAAAAATGAAACATAGGTTCAATTATAGTAATTAGTTGCATATATCAAATTATATTTTCAAACAGGTGTAGTTAAATGAGTAAAAATAGCTTTGTGAACTGTCCTCAAATGGCTTACATGCGTTTAACCACAGTTAGTGAAGGGCTGATTGAAGCTAAATGATTTCTAAAATTTTTAAATGACCCATGCATGTTGTAAGGGGCCTTGTACCAGCTGTAATAAAATTCAATCCAGCTGGTCTGTCCTTTGCCCATGCAAGGCCTTACTGACATAAATGGCCCTTTTGAGTCCATTTTGCTTTTGTAAACCCCCCTGGTTCTAATTATACCTTTGCATGAACCAGAGGAGGTTTCAGAGTCTGTGAATTACATCTGCCAAACAAGTACACAAATTCATGCTGTCTTTTTCCTGGACTGATCCTGGGGCTCAGTTCACACAGGAAGGTGCACAAAATCCAGCAGAGTCCAGTAACACTCCATTAGAACATGTGAAATGTAAAGATACTGGGAAATACAATTAAGAAATACACTTGTAAAATCTAGCCAAACAATCAGAAAAAAAATTTCAAAATTCAACAAACCAAAATCCAACAAACCAAATCGCAGCAGGAGCAGCTGGAATGTGGTCAGTCACTGCACCGAATCCAGTCAGATTCCAGAGCAAAGTCTTTCTAAAGTAAAGGCTGTTCCTGCAGTGCTGCAGCCTTGCTACCACAGCATTATAAATTAATGCCAGAGATGCCAAAAGGCCCCTTAAGTAGAAAATGTCAACATGCAAATGTTGAGCAGGAGATTCACAGGAGCACTGAGAGCCTCCAGGTCCCCCTGGGAGGGTTCCTGCTCTGTGAACCCCTAGGAAAGCCTGAGCCCCCGGTCCTGCCACAGCAGCTTTGCTGGTGGAAGCGCATTCCCCTGCAGACCAGGGGAGCAGGTGGAATGGCCACTTCCCTGCCACGGGCCCTGTGGGGCAGTGTGTGGAAAAAGAATCTTCCACCCTGTAGAGGAGCGGACAAACTGAGCCAGGGCCTCCCCACCAAGAGCCAGCCTGTGCTTCTTGCGCAAAGCTGCAGCCTTCAGAGAGGCTGGCTGGGAAGAAAGGAACGGGTATCACGGAAAGAGAGGCACAGGAAAATCCCTTTGCTGCTGAAGGTGAGGGATTTACACTTCATTGATGACAGCATTTGGTCAGTTAGGAGAGCTTAGTACAAACCTCTGATTTGCTCAAGGCACAGCCTGTGTGGTCTGTGTACGGTTTGCTGTGGGTGGAACATGAGCAGGACTGACAAGCGATGCTTCTCCATGAAGTGTTCTGAGGCCTGTGCATGTGGCACTTGGGGACGTGGGTCACTGGTGACCTTGGCAGTGCTGGGGAAGCAGCCAGACTTAATGATCTCAGAGGGTTTTCTTTGTGACTGCACCAAAAACTCACCACTGTAATGGGTCATTTCCTGGTGTCTTACCAAAATGAAGAGTGTAGAAGTTAGGTGTGAAATGACACCAGGAAACACTCTAGGGAGGTATTTCTGTGGAAGACTGAGGTTTCCTGTACCACTGCACTGGCTATGCTGTGTCACCTGTCCAGTCCTGTGCTACCTCTTTGGGAGGACATTGTCACCACGGCTTCATTAATACAACTACAGAACAGAACAAAGTGTTGCTGCTCTTTATCTTTTTCTTTCTCCTTCCCCCAGACAAGTGATTTGGCTGTTCCTAATTAAAATGAAGAAAAAAGTGGCATAAGCTTAATTAAGATTCTAATTCAGTTAGAGCCTATAGGAATAAATCACTGCAGACTTGATAGTGACAATCAGAAAATATAGTGCCTGTTCCCCCTCTGTCACAGAGATAGTAACAAATGATGGGGAATCCTGAGGAGATGGGGATGCGGGACATGCACACAAGTACAGGTGTGTCTCTAACCCAGGTAATAGCCCTGTGTTTGCACCTATGCTGGATCAAAGTGCAGTCCAGTGCTGGATTTTTTGGCGGGATTTTGGGACAGGAACCCATTCTCTTGAAGCATAGGTGAAAAACTGAAAAAAAATATGAAACACTGCATTTTTCTAAGTAAAATTATGGCTTTCCTCAGGGTTAAGCAGTGGTGGTGAGCACAAGAATGAAACACAAACTCAGCTGCTGGCCTGACCATGGCAGGTGGGGTGAAAATGGATAGAAATGAGGCCCAGGCAGCCTCTCCTCCTGAATTCATACAGAAGTCCTGGTTTTACTGTGTTCACAGAATAAACCTAATGAAAATCCCCTAACACAGACAGGTCCTTTGAGCAGCACCTCAAACTGTACAAATTACATGCATTTTAAAGCTAAAAACTGGGGTAATTTTAGCAGTTCTATGATTTTATAATAAGATACAGGACTGTATCTTCACTCCTTCGCTCGCAAATTCCCCCCAACAAGTCTTATTCTCAGACTTTTGTTACAAGTTTTCAATTCCAAATGAAGAATTCCTTCAAATTCATTTCAAGAAATTACCAGCACATTATCAAGGAAAAGGGACTGCTGGTTTTACAAGACTAAGAATAAAGAAAATGCATCGTAAGGACATGGAACAGGCACAGGACAAGTGCACTTCATTTTCCTTAACTGGGAACCAGCCTCTTCCCTCGGTTGCTAAGCATTCAAGTCCAGGTTGCAAACTTTTGGCACAGGTAAACAGAACTGAAGCCAATGGTGGGTGGCACCTCTTCTGTGCAGGTAACAACAGAGGCCAAAGCAGTGCCGGGCATCAGCTCCCAGGTCACTGCTACTCTCAGGTGAGCCCTGCCGGTGGGAGCAGTGGCTGAACAGTCTGGCCCCCCTAGGATCATGGCATTGGCAACACTCCTATATCCGAGATTTTCATATCGAAAATGCTGTCCCTGAACAATGATAGCATTTTTTTAAACTTTATGTTCTTTAGAATCAGCCTTGCTGCAGTTTCAGTCAGTCACACACTCATACACTGTCATCTAAATCATGGATCCCACTTGGCTGGGTATTCCCCTCTTTGCCTTGTTGAAAGGAAGAAAAAGAAACTGCAGCCGAAAGAGGCAGAAATAACAGACCTATGCTGTGGCCTGCCCCCTCTCCTTCCCAGCGGGATGAGGGTCACACCCCCACGCTGCGGGCTGAGCCCGGGCAGACTCCCGTCTGAGTCCCGTGAACACCTCTGCCCCTCGCAGGACACTTTCCAGAGGTGGCATCCCAGCGCCTCACTGGGCCGCGACGGGGCCATTGTAGCAAAGCGTGCAATTGCATTTTCAACATAATTAGATGCCTAATTGTGCCTGGGCCTGGCTACTCTATTTGCACGTGGACTTAATGATGATTTATCTAGGATTTATCTCTGGCCATACCTCGCTCTCCAGCCTGGCAGAGGCAGCCACAGGGTGAGAGGTGAGCCTGAGTGCTGCCTTCCCTAGATTTTATTGTAAATTGAATGCCTGTTTCTCTTGGGGTTTTTAAAGCATTGGAGCAAAAGGAGAACTCCAAGACCCAGTGTCACTGGGAGACAAGCACACTGCTGCACTAACAGCTGGGAAAAAGAGAGATCCCTGGGAAAAGGCCAGGGCCAGGCTAATAAGTGAAATTTCCATGCAAGGCATCCAAGCAGTGCTGATGTTAAACTTGTACGGTGGTGTGCTGTCAGGCAATAAGAACCTGTACCAGCCAAGGTCAAAAGGGATCTTCTTCCAAGACAGATAAATTCTCAGTGTCCTCTCTCAGGATTATCCAGCTGCTGTTTAACTCAGAACTGCCTAAACTCCGACACTGGAGTTCTCAGGGCCAGCTTAGCTGCACAGCCACACAGCTGAATGCTTAATAGACACAGCACTGTGAAAATATCTATTATTTCCCTTCAGTGAGACACTTTTTAACTACAGCATCCAATCACTCTTTATGGCGTATGATGTCAAAAACATTTACTGCACAAGCAGAGATCTGTGTTTCTTTTGCACAGACAATAAATCTTTAGTGTCTTCTCTTGCCACGCATCGCTCCACTTGCTCTCAGGAGGCACCATACGCCTCTCTTTCCCTCTGCCTCTTCTAGCAAGGTCACTTTCCAGTGATGAAACAACTTTTCCAGAAGGTATAGTGTTCAATAATTAATACCTACTGATAATAGCTTCCCAAAGCAGCACTTTAAAGCTCTAATGCTCATCACAGACTTGCCGTGGGAAGAACCCTTAAAACAGATCTGAGTAGCACATCTGAAAATAGGAGCCTCAGGAAGCTGGGGTAGGTGACTGAACTTGTGCGGTGGGAACAAGACAGAGCTGTAGCCCAGGTAGCACAGGAAGCCCAGCCCTTCCTCTGGCACCGGGTAGCATGGCTGTGCTGCCGGTGTGAGCAGGTCAGGTCACCCTCGTGCACGTGCACCATCATCTCCCGAACAGGCACAGCTCCTGCTGCTCCCGCACACGCGGATTCCGCGGGAACAGGGGTCCCTAGTGGGAGGATGCTCGGGAAGGTGCCCAGCTGCAGGCGCTGAGGGCTCTGTGGGTGCTCAGACTGTGAGCCACGGGTGGGGGACAGACCCTAGTCCCAGAGTGGCAGTGCGCCCAGAGCACCGTTTCCCATTGCTGTTGAGGAGTTCCCTCCTCCCAGCCATCTCATTCGTACCAAACTGGCCTTTCCAGACCATCTCCAGCGACAGCAGCCTTTGACAAAAACACAGCAAATGCTGTCCCCGAGCGTGCACTGGAGAAACCAGGGGATCAGTAGTTTCAGTGTTTCTCCTGGCTGACAGGTGATGCCCCATAACATAGAGCACGTGGCTCAGCCTGAACACAGTAGGTGAGGCAGTTACTCATAAAACTGCTCTTTCAGAGCCATCTCCAGAACAAAGCCTCTGTGCCACAGCTTTCTACCTGAGCAGTGCAGTCCTTGATAAATGCAGGTGGGTTTGTGTAGCTCATCCTAGACTGGTGTAAGATCTGACTTGGCTTGGCTTTTGTCTGTGAACAAGGTGAAATCTCTGCACCTTAAGCTCTGCAACAAATAAGCATGTATTGATGGGAGAAAACCTGTTTTACATTGCTTTTCTCTGGCACCAAATGCCCTTGTCACTGTTTTTAAGTCTCCCATTTTCGTTCCCTAGCAATGCAGTGTGAACCCCTTTACATGGATCAGCAACCCTCTGCTCCCAGCTGGTACTCCAAGCTCACCAGGGGCATCTCTCCCTCCCCCTTCTGGCCATGGGTTTGTTTCATTAACTTGGGGCTCTCATCACCTCTGCACATGTGCCTCAGTTCACCTGACCCTCAGGGGAGCCCCACTGCTCTGCCCAGAGGACACACTGCATTCGGGGATGTGTGGCCGTGGCCCAGTGGGAAGGTACGTGCTCCCTGCTGCAGGGGGTACACAGCACACTGCATTAGAACCTGACTTCTTTGAGCCAAAACCTAATACTACTCTGCTTTCTCTAAGCAGAGCATTTGTGGGTTTATAAATCGGGACAAACAGACATCAAACATGCCCTGAGAAGTGCCTTGGAGCATTCACAGAGTGCCAGCTGGGCACGTGGCTGGCTTTGAAGGAAAAGGCCTTAATTACAATCAGCATAGGAAAAATTTAAGGAAAGGGGAAGAATTCTCTCAGAGAATTTCCACAGTTCTAATGCACAGATTGCTAGGTACAATGGAAAAGTTATATCCATTATATTCTCCTAATCCTTCAAACACCTTTCCTTTTGGTTGTAAATGTTGTTATCAGAGGGGAAAATCTTACCCCGAGCCACCATAATCATGGAGCTGATTGGCCCTGATGACCTATAACCACCTGCTGGGGGCACCGCGATGTCACAGGACAGGGGACCGCTGGCTGTTCCAGTCCGGGAGCAGCTGGGCTGGGAGGGGCATTCCCATCACTGCCCCGGCCACTTCATTGGGGAGCCTTTGTCTAGGGCTGTTGTTTTAGTAAAGGCAAAACAGCAAATGGCCTGTGGCTGGGCTGTGGGAGATACTCCAGCTTCAAGACAGGCACCCACAGCTCCCCGCAGGGGCAAACAGAGCCGGGAAAGGGCAGCAAGGCAGTCCTGGGAGGCAGGAAGCAGCCCTGGGAAGGGGGGGTGCTCTCAGACATCCTCTGTCTCTCTCTCCTGGGGGAGCACAGGGGCCAAGTGGCACTACTTAAGGGTTTCTGGGAGAGTTCCCTAAAATTCAGGGGTGCTCACCTGGGCTGGGAACATCTTCCCAGAATGCAGTGATATCCTCAGAGCCTTTGGGCTCTGCTCTGAATGTTCAACTCCAAATAATCAATTTTCTTTTGGATCATAATATGCTTATTCTACCCATCATTTTACAGCCTTTCCAGATTTTAGCAGGTTCTGTGTTTTACTATAATGAAAAATAAAATACCATCCATCTTCTTGGGTACAGAAAAGTACAAAACATGCTACAAGCTCCTTTTGCACTTTCACTTCCCCTCTGCTCAGACAGGCACAGTTTGCATCCAGAAAGGGAACTTCTGTTTCACACTAGTAAAGAACTTCCGTTGTTTCACTGGAAAAAGCTGATAATGAACTCCAAGAAAATCTACTCCTTTTCCATTGGCTCAAAACTGTTTTATACCACTAGGTGTGGCCTGCAGGACTAAGTAATAAAGACAGGGCAAGGCTGTGGGAGAAAACTGCAGACGTAGAAATGTGTCTGAGAAAACAACCACTACCTAGAAAGGAGCAGTACTGAGCCCCAGAGCACCCACGAAGCTGCAGCAGGGAAGCCCTGTCTCAGGAAGGCTGCCACCCCATCCCCAGGGTTGTGTTCACAGACAGATGTGTCACCCACCCTGAGGATGCAGGCCAGGGACACTGCTCCTCTTCCTTGGTCACCTGTCCAGCACAGCTTGGAGCCTGGCAGGAGCTGAGCCCACCTAAACTGCAGTGGTTAATCTCATGGAGCATTTGCCCACTAGTTCCTAGAAGTTAGAGAATTCTTTGCAGAGTGATTGGGAGGGAACAGACCTGTGTGCACCCACAAACCCTCTGTGGCAGGGAGCAGCATCAGTAATGATCGCTGCGGATTACACTGATTTCCTTGGAGCCTGTGTTTAAACTGCAGGAGGCTGTGACACAGCCAGCTCACAGTCAAGGGTCAGGAAATGTTCTGGCTAGGGAACACCTGGCCAGTTTAAAATGCAAACAACTGAAGTGTTTATGGGGGTTTTGTCAAGGCTTTGTGTATCTGTAGTTCAGAATGGACTTAACAAAAGTAATTTTAAATTATGGGAATACAGTAATAAGATCAGAGGCAATAAATACTATTTTGGATCACATTTTTCTCCCTCTCCCCACTGTCTGCCTCTCCTTTGCAGCAGTCACATCCAGCAGCACGTGTGCTGTAGTTCTTCCCAACTTTTGAAGAGCTGTAGGGGAAAACAGCTGCCTCCCCCGCCTTCTTTTGGATAATGTTGCACATGAAAGGATTAACACGTGCAACTGCTTGCAGGCCTTAGAGCCCCACGCGGTCGGGCAGGGCCTGGGTGGGCACATGTGAGCGCCCTGTGAACTCCAGTAGCTGCAGTTCACCACAGGTTTTTAACAACTCACTGTGGGTGAATGAACGAGCTTAGGCTGCCACAGCTACAGCAGGTGACACCACACCTGGTGAGGTGAAACAGAAACTCACTTTTTAAAAACAGATTTCCAAGGTGTTTTCACATGCCTTTGCTGTTGGTTAGAGGAGCAGAGCCCAGTGAAGTGACAGGGAAAGCAGCCTAGTTCTGTTCACCTCATTCTGTCACCGCCTCCCATCTCAGAGCCTCTCTGGCTCTGGTCACTTATTTCCAGGATCACCTGATTTACATCAAGTATTTGTGCTGATCTCCCCCAAAATGGCAGTGGAACCACAGCCTGGACTTTTTAAAGCGTGTAATGTTGCTGTGGAAGAACACTGGGACCTCTCACCCAAACCAAGAATGCTTTTGAACGCTAATCTAGATAAATGGCACCTAAAATTGATGTGGATTAAAATGCATATCAATATAAACAGAGGTATGTGAGTTCAACGTGTGGGAATGTAACCTTTGTGCAAGCTGTTTTTTCGTTTCCAACCCCTTTTGCTGAAGGGTGTGTGAATGCAAACGCTTCCTCGGCGCTCCGCGTGCGCTACCCGTGCGAGCAGCTCCCATACAGCAATGTATGTATGCGTAAATTGTGTGAATGTAAATATAGATAGGCCATATGTCCCCAAAGTCCCAAAAGAGCATCTGATGTTGATATGTAGACAGTGTGTTAAGGACCTTCCTAATTAATAAGCCAGATTAAAAACCTCTTGGCAATCAATTAAGATTAATGACAGAAGTCATTCTGTCTCCCCCTCCGCCTGCATCTCGGGCTGTTAAAACCCTGGGTCGGGAAACTTTAATCCTGTTATCTGCTGCCTCCTTCATCTGCAAAGCCCGGAGATTAGCTCAGCAGCCATTCCCGAATCCCAGCCAGCCGCTCGGACAGCTGCCCTGCACCCCCAGCTCACAGGGGAAAAGTCATCTGGACAGGGGAACAGGCCTGGTGCATCACTCTACTGCAGCTCACTCCATGTGAAAGAGGAAAACAAACGTGAGAATGAGGAAAACAAATGTGTTTGTGGCTTTGGAATCCTGCGCAGTGAAACACTCAGTGATGACCAGCCCCTGCCCTGTCCATGGAAAGGTTTCCTTTGGCTTGGCTTGGGGGGCTGCACTGCTCATGTGCTGGCAGGGAAGCTGTGGGACAGCTATGGTACATCCATGCTGCCCCCAGCACTGGCGTTCCTCTCTCCATGGCTGTCATCCCGTACCACATGGCCTTGGAACTGACAGGCAGGTTGGTTTCTTCCTGCTCTCTGATTCCTACCAATTCTCTCAGAGGCATGAGTCCCGAAGGCTCGTTCAAGAGAGCAGCAGACTCATCTGCACCAAGGGAGGCAGTGCCAAGAACTGCTGCCTACGTAGCTGGGAAGATATCCCTGTTTCTCCTGACACCAGCACAACATCCTCTCTTCAACAAGACGATCCCTCCCGCTTCCACTGACTGACAGCAAATCCAACTGCCAGGAGAGCCACTCTAGCCAGGATGGGCACCTGAAGGGCAGCCAGCCAGACCCTCCTGAAAGCAGCTCCGTGACTCCAGTGACCAGGAGCTTCCTTTGGAGGGAGCACTGCTATCCACCTCTTGCATGTGCAGAATGTATTACTTTTGTATTATGCAGAGCTGCTCCAAAGTAACAGTTTAAACAGATGTCTGTGTTAACTCTGCAGCCATTATTAGAAAAGACTTTTAAAGCAGGTAAATACTAACAGGCTTAAAATCAAAACCAAGTGTCTTCCTTTTTAAAAGGCTGGTTTGTACATGAAAGTACAAGCTGATAGCATTCTATAGTTCTCCTCTCTTCTGATTCTCCTACAACGAAGTACAGCTTTTCATTTTCTTTTACCACTGACTCCTATTTCCATCCTGATGAGGCAAAATCTTCACTGCAAATGCCATGCTACGTGTGGACTTAAAAGATGTTTGTGTGCATAAATGCACACAGGATCACAGTCTCAGCCACCATCACATTGCAGCAAGTTCAGACAAAGAATCAAAACCACTGATAATCACCTCTTGGTGCTAAACTATGACTTGGAAAAAGACACAAGGATTTAGAGGAAAATCCAGGCCCCTGGGACTGGTGCTGTGCCCCTGTGCCAGGCTGTGCTCCTCAGCAGCCCCAGACTCCTGGGAAAAGTTCAGTACAGACCCTCCGACACTGAACTGGTTCATCAGAGTAGCCCAGACTGCTGTGGCTCAGTCTTCCTTGTCCCTTTAATAAAGAAAAGGAAGTAAGTCTAGCTAGGAGCACAGACACAGGGTAATGCATCATTTATAAATTACCTTGTTAGCACAGAAAACACCACATGGCTCTGCAGCCGAAATCTCCTGCTGCGGACTTGCTCTGTTTGATGGGAGCCCTTCAAAAGCGCTTGTGGCTTAATGGAGGCTGTTTGTGGGGCCCTCAATCCATACCTGCTGTCCTTGTCCCTCACTGGGAGCCCAAGCGCAGCTGCCGCGGCGTGCAGCTGTCTCTGAAGTGCCTGCGTGTCCTCAGCCCCCAGCACAGCCAGCCCGCCTTGGATCTCTGGATTTGTGCCTGAGGCGAGCCAGGGAGCAGCTGTGTCCAAGCCGTGCTACCTTGAGTGTTGCAGCCCCCGGGCCCCACGTGCCCCGGCCTGCCCCGCGCTCCTGTGGCCGCCGCACAGCTGTGCCTGCAGCCTGCTCCGTGCGCCCACACCTGGGCGCTGCCCGCCTCTGGCAGCTGCGGCTCCCCGAGCTTGAGCCACCCTGGCAGCCTCCCAGTACGGCCCTCGTACCACCTGCCACGCGGCACAGCCAGGACAGCGCGGGGATGCACAAACAGCTTGCTCTCCTTTGATATTTCATGCCTAAATTTCAATTGCCTGATCAAGGACTCAAATGCAGCAGTGAATTCCTGGAACGTCTACGAGTGGAACTGACGAGTTCTTAAACAGCAACACAAGATGATGAAATAGAACAACTCCACGGCTCTCTGTGTATGCGTCTCCCCTGCACACACCATGGGCCAGCCCACCATGGGATCTCCACCCAGTGTGTCAGGAACAAGGAAAAAGATACCGTTTTTTCCCCAAGATGGCAAACACTGCGCAGACAGAAGTTGCACTCTGCAGTGACACAGGTCATATCTGACCCACCGTTCCTTTAGGCACAAATACCCCTTTTCCCTTGAACCACCACTCTGTTTTTCACAAGCCAGGGTGTTGGCCAGTGTAACTCCTGTCAGGCCCAGAGAAGGCAGGTATCTGACTGCACAATGGCTCAGCAAAGCCTGCCCCGAGGGCAATCCTTACAGCAACTCTGCCTTTAGGGGCAGAAATTCCCAAAATAGGGCCTGACTGACAATTTTTTCCCCTTTTAAAGCACCGCTTCTATGTTCCTGTTTACATTGCATTTACCTGTTTAACTGCATTGTGCCATGTATTTCGTGTGTAAATTTGCTGTTGTTATTGCTGCTCCATGTCACATGCATCATTCATGCAAACAGTGACTAACCTGCTAACAGCTGTATCCAGCTGTGCTCTCCACCTGCAGCATGGCACTTGGCCAATCTGCTGCTTCCAGCTCTTGTCTTACCTTAGTCTCCCCTCTTCATCCTTTTGAATGGCACCAAACTTCATCCCAGGAAAATAATCAAAATTCCCATTACCTCCCATTCTACCACATGTAATTCCATTCCCTTAAGTTCTCTCATCTTTTTATGTGGCCTTCATGTTGTATGGTGCATAGACTGTGCTCCTGCACAGCAGTGCTCTGTGGCACGTCAGACTGTGACCTGCTGCTACCACGTTTAAAGGAAAGCATTTGCTCCCATGGCTCTTCCCAAGTGCCACAGACAGAAGCTGAGTGGGCCCAGGAGCTAAATGCTGACATTCAAAGTGATACTTTCCTGAGGGGCAGCAATCAAAAATACTTGATCTGGTTTCACTGTCAGATGTGCAAACAGCAGCAACTCTGTGTCCTCATAAGAGCAGCGTTTGGTGGAGAGGCCCCTTTTTCAGTGGCCACAGGTATTCCACGAGAAGGGACTGTCTGAGAAACACATTTTCTCAACTTTTTGTTCTGTGGAAGGTACCATTGGTGTGGAAGTACAAAGCTCTAGGAAGCAACTTGCATGGATACCATTGGCAGCCTCTGCTCTTACAGACCGCTGGGTCTGAGAGCGATTTGTGTGCCTGTGACAGAGGCTTCCCTGCTGGAGGCTGCGTTCCTGTTCTCCACCTGAGCACACACCACATCCAGCACCCCTCCCTCTGCCTCTGGGAGCCCCGCATTGGCACGACGACTTCTGCAGGCCGGTGCCGTGCCCCTCCCACCGCACGGACTGCCTGGCGTGTCAGCCGTCCCCCGCCGTGCCACTCCGGTGGCTCTCTGCCCCGCCCCCAGAGCCGCCAGGCTGGCTGTGGCCCAGCCCTCGCCGGCTCTGCCCCGCACACCCCCGCACACCCACCTGGTCTCCTTGCTGAGGCCGCATCAGCGAGACTCTGTCGTATTGGCGCCGCAGCAGCGCCCACAGCGCATCCAGCCGGCCCTGTGGGGACACAGTGGGCTCAGTCGGGGGGCAGCAGCACACCCCAGCCGCGTGGGGGCTGCCCGGGGCCCTGGAGTGTCACCGCGGAGCACCACTTCCCTGGAGCCAGGCTCCCCTGCAACCACTGTGGTGCTGCTCTCGCCCAGCTGGAGTGCCAGGGAAGGCACTCACCTGGCCGGGAAGCGGAGCTGGTTAGCAGCAGCCCGCTCTGCACATACGGTTCCAGACCTTGCCTGTGTGTCTGGACATCATGGCTTCAGGGGCTTCCGGGGGTCGGAAAGGACTCACAGGCACTTGGGAAGACAGAAGTATCCGGACTCCCAGCTACACCCGTTTGTTTTCTGCCCTTCACACCCATAAGGTGAGGTACTTACAGACCTACCCTCCGCTTGTAAGCAGTGCATGTGCTCTGTTTGCAGGTGACTCAGAGAACCATTTTTACGAGCCAGATGGAACAATTTGCTTTTTGTATTAGACTTCTTGCATTACATTCTTTTATGTAATTTTTTGCTTTTCTGGGTTTGTCATGACAATGTGTGTTTAAAACCTAGTGTAGCAGCTACAGACTGTGCAGTTTTGGGTTTAATTAGCTCTACTAAGCCAACAAAGCCCCCATAGATTTTAATGCTCTCACTGTACAATATGTCCCTTTTTAAGGGGAGGCAAACAGAACATGGTAGTAATGATCAAGTATTGCATTTAGGCCTACAAACTGCTCCTGCCATTCCTGCTGAGTAGGTGTTCCCTTCAAGAATAGCACATTACACTTGAATGGGAGCACTTGGAAAGTAACGCAGAGCTCAGCCTGCATAAGGCACAAAGAATCCAGCCCTTAGTAACAGATGGTACCAAAGACCGAACAGATACCTTGATTGGTGTGTACCACTTCTGCTGCATGGCAGGTGAGGTAGGCTTTCGTTTGGGTGGTTTAGGGTGAAAAGGTTCTTCTGGTTCTTCGGGGAGTTTCACCACAGCATTCTTTGCTTTTTCCAACCTGGCCCCTTCTTCTGTGGAGCCTTTGTCGCCCCAGCGCACCTGAGGAAAGGCAGAGTTCAGGTGTGAGTGCACTGCAGGGCAGGGAAACTGCTGCAAATAACAGAGGGTAAATCGGGAAGAGGTGCTGGATAAACAAGAGAGGAGGTACTGAGGAGAACACTACCTCTTCATTATGATTACAACAGTCCTAGGTAACTGTCTGTAAATAAGTCTCAGTAGTGAAAGAAAATCCCATCTTGCTTCGCATGGGCTGAACAGGAGACAGGGAATCCATGAAATCTTCTCTAAGTAATGATATAAAAATATAATTTCCACTTCTTATTTATCCTAAAATACCAGACCTTCATCTGGCACCCAGGAAAGCCAAGATTTCTGCACCCATGTCTCCCAGGCCAGAGAGTTTTTGAGAACCCCAGTGTGGATTTAATGTGACACTTGGGCAGGTTTGAGCAGAAGCTCCTTGAACCTGCTCAGGTTTCCATGTTGTCCTGCAGAAAGATACACACTGGAGAAGTGTAGGTGAAGCAGTCTAACCTGCTTAAGTGCACGTAGGATATGCATGTAGAATATGTAGCAATGTGTATGTTAATCACTGCTCCAAGTGTATAAAATACATAGAGAGTTGAAAGAGAAGGAAACCTGGGTTATCACTATCGGGGAGATAGACACATATTCCCACTTCCATACAGGCTATACTCACTGTGCTCTGGAGATGAAATACATGGAAAAACCTTCCCTCTAAGAGGGATGATTCACCTTGCTGCAGGAATCCCATTTTACCTTGTCACTGGAAGCACTGTGCAGCAATCTGAGCCAGGGGTGTTTGCTGTACTGCACACAGAAACAAGCCTGGACAATGCTGTTCCCTTCTCATCTGAAAAGGAACAGCTAAAAGCTACAGCTGGAGTCTGAGAGTCCTTAGTGACAGTGGCCTGGATCATTTCAGCAAGACTTGCCATAATCATGCGATTTGCTGTGATCTGGCCTGCCAGGAGGCCCCTGTACACATCTGTCTTTCATGGTACTTTTACAGGGGTTGTCATGTGGCTACTAAAATGTATTTTAAACACTGTTAAAATCATTAGATGGCGGATCTCTCACTGAAAAATTTACTTTCTCCTTCAGACAGAAGCCACTTCACACAGAAGAAACCAGAAGTGATGGTGTCTGGCCACCCAATTTTCACATAAAAATGAATTAACTGTAACAGGTGGGGTCTAGCAATGACATCACAGAACTCTATAACAATGCCAAAAGACAGAGCTAGGAGAGCAAACAGCCCTGCCCAAGCTATCTGGGACTGTCACAGATGGGTGGAGCTGGTGGGGAAGGCAGGAGTGGATGGGTACCTGCCTCAGCACAGCAGTGGGAAGTGCAAGTGCTGGTTCAGTCCCTTCCCTTTTCCAGAAAGGGAAGCTGCCAGAGGAATCATGCTGCTGGAGGAATGGCAGAAGAAAAGAGGCCAGACAAGCAGTAAAAACTGGACGACTCCACTGCCACATGGACTGCAAACATGGAAGAAATGTCATGACTGGGCCAGCAAGTTTGTCAGTGGCCACGGCACAGAAACCATCTTCATCTGCCAGGTAAGGAACAACCTCCCTTGGGGTGTGTTTTCTTTTGCTTCTGCCCCGACTCCCCAAAGGAGCAGCATGCTCTTCTGAGCTAGGGACAGGTGTGAGGCCTGTCCTGCTCTCCCAACAGCCTGAGCCCGTCTTCCCAGCCCCAGTCCCAGACACGGCAGGGCAGAGGTGAAGCTCCCCGGTTCAAACCTGGAGGCACTGACCATCGCTGCCCAGCCAGACCTGTCACTGCTCTGGGGTCCCAGGGAAGGACAGAGCCACAGCCCCACAGAAGGGAGCCTTTTTTCAAGGGCCCATGATTGCGCTGGCAGGAATTTCAGTTGGTTTACATCTTTAGCCCTTAGTCCTGCACAAAATTCCTATCACAGATGAAAAGGTTTTCTAACCTAATCTCCAGTTTCTGCCTTCATTTGCATTTTTGCCATGGGCTGAACATCTTTCTTTGTGGTCCTGATGTCATTTGTGTTCATGAGGTTTCTGCTCCATTGTGCAGGATCCCATTTGGAGCCCCCCCTTGGTGGCTATCATAGTTTCCCTAAAATCCAGGCTTGTAATTCTTGAAGTTGGAAAGCATTTTCTAGTTTGCCTCTGAAAAACACTGCACAAAACGTTTCCTTTTTGTGAAATCTGAAGCTCTTCTAAATTAGCAATTCTGAACCGTTGAAGAAAATGCATATAAGCAACATAGCTTCAAACCTGTATGTTCTGCCTCTGCATTTAAAAAGTAGTCAAAGCTGATTAGGCCAATCCCTTTAAAGTTTCATCAAGACACCTCAGTATGGCCTAGGTGGGTGTTTCAGACAGAGACAGCTTCCTGGACTGCAGTTAGAAACCGCTTTGCACATTCCATATAGGCTGACTTGACTACAAAACCTGCCATAAGGATGTGCCCATAAGGATGCACATTCTTCATTCTGTTTTAATTAACATGATGCTATCATGTCTCTTCAAAGACAGGCTCTGTTGTCGCTGTGAGTCCCTCTGGGATCAAGCCTCTCCTCAGCGTCACCATTGTCAGCGCATTTGGCTGGCCCACACTTGGGGGACTTATGTTTCACTGTAATTCCTTCCAAAACACGCAGAAAAGGCTCTCACTCTCTCTTTCTCATTAGCTTGATGGGAAGAGCATGTCTTGAGGCAGCTATTTAAAGTCCCAGTCAAACGGAACTACTGAAAGCTGTTCTTTCAGAGGCAAGGTCAGAATTGTTCGATATGGTAACGAATTTTCCAAGGCTTATGCCAGTGGGAAGACAAGCACACATTATGGCCTTGTATTTTCAGTGCACTTTCAAGTCTTTGTTTCCACACTTGCAGCCTCAGAGAGCTCGTGCTTGAGGGAACTGCCATCTCCAAATCATACCAACCTCCATCCTCTTAATTCCCCCAACTCCTCGTCCACCATAGTAGGAAGCATCCACCGTGGGCCACTTCTTGGAAGGCAAAGGCTCGTGTTCTTCTTCCTGTAAGTACATTCAAACAATATTTACTTTTAAAAGACACACACACACACACACACACACATGCTGAATGTCTTTTCCATACATTTCACTGGAGTTTCTGGAGCGTACCCTGTTGGTTAAGTCGATTACCCCTGAAAGGGGTGCAAACGCTGAGGACATCAGAGCCTCCAGTGTGTTACTGTGTGTAAGAGGGAGAGGAATTCCCTTGTCAGGAGACTTCCTCAGTGTCTGGAATGACAAAGCTGTGGGGAAATGCTGCCTAAGTCCTAGGCACATGAATCTCTAGATGTTGGAAAAGGGCTGTTCAGGATTTCTGCTTTCAGTGCAGAACGTGAAACACAAAGCTATCTTGGAATAAAGGCCCTAAGTGTTTCTGTGGATCTGGGCTTAATTCAGGCCACACTGAGCTGAGACAGAGCAGAGATCTGGACTTTGGCCACACTCTTCTCCACTGAAGGTGCCCCCTGGGGCAGTCCTTTCTCTGGCAGCACTTGGACAAGGAGCCGGGCACGCAGCATGCAGGGAAGCACGAGAGGGGTTCCCTGTGAGCAGTGTGGTAAGCTTAGCACCATCAGACCATACCTCTTTTGGGGCTGGCGGAGGTGGAGGGGGATCCTTGATGACCTGAAAGAACCAACCATAGGAAAGAGTAAGGTGCTGGCAGCAGCCGTAGACAACGGACCACAGTACAAGTGACCTGTTTCCACCCGAGCCCCCATGACCGCCAGCGAGCTGGCAGCCTATGCTGCCTGCTCCCCTGAGCATCCATCAGCGAGGCCTTCTGGAAATTACCACCATCTGTCTGCCAGAACCTGCCATCCCTGGCCTGCAGACACTCTGGGCAGACGTGTCTGCCACTGTGCTTCCTGGCCGGATGAGCCTCAGCCACTGTGAGGAACGGCCAGTGCCAAGACCCCCCAGAGCAATCCCGGAGAAAAAGCATCCGAGGCCTGTGTGAGGTCCTGCACGGCCACGGGTCGAGCTGCCGCTGCTGCCGCCGTGCTGCTGGGGAGTCTCTGGCCCAGTGACAAGTGTGAAATGCCTGCTGGCAGCTCGGGCTTCACCTCTGGATGTCCCAGATGCTTCCGCACCCCTCTCATTTCCCACTTCCCAGCTCCATGACTGTGCAGTGCCTGCACTGCAGTCACACTCCCACACTTCTGACACTGCTCCGGGTGAGGCCCACTCCCAGGAGCATTTTTTACACCTCTGTTTAAATCTCTTCTACAGTCTCTTCCCATTCCCTTTGTCACATCCACACTGTAAAGCTCAGAGAATGCCCATCACTCACAGTCCCAGCAGGGGAGAGGCAGGCAAGGGACCGCTTCACTGATTTGGCTGAAAACAATGCACAGCCGTTCCTCCACGAGAAAATCAGGTTTGCAAGCTAACAGTAAGTTCTTTGGTGTTTTGAGCTGGGTATTGCTTGGGAATGACTAAAAAAACCACACCATGAATATCAAGGAGTCTGTTCTTGCTATGCCTTGATACTGCACAAACGTATCCAGAACTGTCCATGCTGACAAACACCTCGATCTAATATTCACGTAACTTAATTGAAATATGCCTTATTTTATTCACTCTGTGCTATTTAATTTTAGTACTTCTATTAAATACTGCCTATGAACAATATCACTGCAGAGACAGTCAGCATAATACATGAAAGAAACAGATTTTTCTTGATCAACAGCATTTTCCATCTTGATTTACATTTCAGTTCTCAGTGCCACCCAGATAGTTACTGGTGACTGCCTAAACAGGCTGTGGACTTTCAGCAGTGCATAAAGGAATACTGACCAATAGGAGAAATAACTTAGGGCACCGCTGGTACCAGTTTTCCACAGCCCTTCTGCAGGTTTAAGATAGAGAATGGCTCATTTGTCAAGCTCAGAGTGATTCGGGTGGGTTGGAAAGTGACCTGTGGATTTCAGCTAGACATCCCTTTGCTAGAATGTTGTCAAACCATGCCAGACATTACTTTTCTTTAAATCATTCTGAACACTTTTTCTTCCTGGCCATCAGGAGTTTCCAGCATACTTAACAGAAAGTAATTATTTGATTAGGGAAACATTCCTGAGAGCCACACTGGAATTATTACCCTGACTTTACATGAAACAACAACACAGAGGGATTGTGGGACAAATCCTGAGAGATACTTGGATGCTGAGTAGGATTTGCCAAAGCCTGGAGATATGTCATTCTTGCTGAAAGCAATTAGGAGACTGGAAACAGTAAAGCAGCACTTTGACTCAAAGAAGGGCCACCTTATTGACTTTCTGTCTTTATTTCCATTTCACCTGTCCTTAACCATCATCCCAAAACAGTCTCTCTCTGTCAGGCCTGCAGACTGTACAGGAGAAGGTCCTCCTAGGTAGATTTGTATGTACCCATATGAAATGGCACTACACTTGCTTTGCCCAGCAAACCTCTCCGTGATGAAGGATGGAATTCCTGTGGGCCCTGTGCCCATTGGGAATGTAGGAATATAATTCCCACCCTTGGACAATCAAGGGAAACCTGACTTGTTTGATCTCACTGTGTCTTCGTAAGGCAATAGTCAATGGCAGCTTTTGCCCATTTCCTCAAGTGGAGGATCTAAACCTGTACCAGCTCGTGAACTCCCTGAAATTTGAGGGGAAATACAGTTTAAAGCCAAGCAATCCATTAATTAGCTGTTATTTCTAATGGCTTCAGAACATGAAACTTGTTTTAAAAGTGACAGTGGTGTGTGAAAATAATCTGCTTTGAGTAGCAGCTCCTCACCCTGCTGACAGCACTGGAATGTCAATGCCTGCATCCTTATGCTTCCACAGGCTCTCACACTCACACACCAATCACACGTGCACACACAAGGATTCTTCAATTGTGTGATACTCCAAGTGAAATCAGTAGAAAGCTGTTCATGAAAAAGAGAAATCCAAGGCACACGTGCAGCTCTGAACTGCACAGAGGAAGACCAGAGTATTGTAAATTAACTTTTCCTGAGCAGGATTGAGATTGTTTTAATGACAAAGCCTCTGAATAACGCTGCTGTCTTATCATCCTCATGGCGAGATGGGTGGCTTTCTCAGTTTGTTTGGTTTTAGCATCAGTCTCTCCAGGCAAATCTCCATCTCATATAGTGAGTTGCAAAGAATGAAGTTTTGAGTTTGGAGAAGAGCTGATTTCTTTTAAAAAAATCATTAAAAAAGAGGAGTTGGTGCTTGAGGCAGCAGCGCCTCTGATCCACTCATTAACACTTCTCTGCCGTTCCATGATGTGGGCATTAGGAGATGTCAGCACAAAGCCTACAGCCAGCTTGCTGTAATCATATGTTCCACAGCAAGGGACAAGTGACAGAACTGTCACAATGAAACCCTTGAAAGCGGGGGACAAGGAAGGAAAAGGAAGAGGAGTCCCCCTGCCCCACCCTGAGTTTCCACGGGACTCACACCACGGAACGTTGTGAGACCGAGCCGCAGCCAGGATGGAGCTGGGTCTGCAAGCAAGGGGCAACACACCGACCTGGCTCCAGACACTTGTTCTGCCCACAACACCCTGTACCTCTCTTTTCCATCAGAATCTGACTCCTGTGCCCCTGCTCTTTGTTCCAGGAAACCAGGCACTGTGCTCTGCCAGGGAAGCAGAGCCAGAGGAAGGGAAGAACAGGTCCTGCCTGGCCCTAATGCTGCCTCTCTCCTCAGGGACGCTGCCCTGAAGCCCAGGACTACTAAGCCACAGGAGCCCTTCCAGGTGATGGATGTCCAAGCCTCATGTGCAGGAGAAGGGCAGAAACTGAGGCACAGCACGAGGACCAGCCGGCAAAACCCGAAGGAAGGATCAGTGTCCCACAGTCGGTTCAGCGCAGCAGCGTGCGGGCTTGCAACTCAGCAGTGTCCTTGCACAGAGGCCTAAGATTACCTTCTCTTTGGAAGTAACAAATAGTATCCGCAGGAGGTGGGAGGAAACATAGAGGGCACAAACATTTGAAGAACTATGGTTTTATAAGGCCCGAAATTGACAATATAGAACTATCCACTGGACTGCTTCATGTAGGTATTTTAACTTACGAAGCAGGTTTATGAATCAAAGTTGGGTTTTTTAAAATAAGAAAACCAGGAACTTGCTTTTTTCACTGATCTCCAATGTTCCTTTTGCACAGGGAGGCTCACCGTATAAAATAAAGTGGAGGTGAGGTGATTAACAGGAAGCTCCCTGGATTTCTGTTGGGTGTGTGCTGTGGAGAACAAGCAAGGCTTTTTGCTCTCATCTCAGGAGCCCCAGACTCTGAGGATGCAGATGGAGGCTGAGATTTCCTGCCCTTGGATGGCCAGGGGCCCGATGGACGCCCCCCAAGTCACAAGGGCTGCAGCACTGTCAGGTGAGAAGACCAGCTCCTGTCTGCCCCACATTCCACAAGCCCCAGAGAAGAACAGGAACCCAGACCAGGCAAGCTATCTCCATTTCCCAAGTCCTCCATGCTGGCCTTGAGCTGGTTGAATAATAAACTTCCTCGCTCCCCCAGAAAGGAATGGCAAGAGTCAAGGGACCAACACTGCTGTTGCTGGGGTGAAGCTAGAAAGTGCACTCAGATAAAGAGATGGATGTCTGCAGGGATTATGAAAAAAATAGGGATTTCCAACCTGAGAGCCCATAATGGACTACAAATACCAATTTTACTGAGAGCAGTTTTAAAGTGGTCCTTGATTTCAGGGTAACATCTGCACACCATTAAGGCCACCCTATTCCCAGTAACAACACTGTGCTAGTGCTGGTTCCTGTGTGTGCAGCTCGGACAGGCGGGGCCGTGCCCAGTGGAGCCCCAGCGCTGGAGCTGCTCTCCCCAGCCCTTTCCTGCCTGTCACAAGCTCCCCCAGAGCTGCCTCCCCATCACTGAACCGGTTTCCTGCAGGATCTGTGTTTCCTACCCGTGGCTCAGGGTGCAGGGGCTGTTCCCCAGAGTCTGTACTCACCACTTTGCAGCAGAGGGGCCAGAACCACCAGAGCAAGCCGAGTGCCGCCAGCAGCAACAGCACGAGGACGGCAATGAGCGCTGCCACACCACTGGACTGCAGAGACAGCAGGGACAGCATCAGTGCTGCTTCATCTGCTCACCTTAAAAGCCGGTGTTAGTTCTGCTGAGGTCAGGGGGTTCCTTCTGGTGTAAAACTCATAAAATTGATAGCCCTGAGATCAGAATGAGGCCCAGCTTGAGGAAAAGAGAGAGCCCATTGCCTGCTAAAGAACAAGCCATCAGATACAGACAGGGGAAGTCTCATCCTAAGCCTGCAGATAAGAGGTGCCCTTCTCCTCCATGAAGACACAGGTCTCACACGTGGACTGGGGAGCACGTGGGGAGATTTTAAGGTGTCTGTATGAACAGTGCACCGGTGAGTCTTTGATGCTGCCTCATCGCCTACACTCCTGCACAGACTGCGGCACACTGACTCCCTGCAGCCATGCTGTGGGAACCAGAAATTGAAAGGAGCATTTCCTGCTTCCAGCAACACTCATACTGCAGAACGGAGCAGCCCACCTCCCACACCTCCAACCCACGTCCTGGGGGTGTCTTTATTCCTACACTTTTAGGCTTTTAGAGCAACACTGACAGAAACATAACAGAATCCGTAAGAAAATAAGTTATTCAGACTTCAGCTGAGAAGAAAGAAAGGAGAGACCCAAGGAATCACTGGGACTGGAACACCGTGAACAGTCCTCACCAGAGATGCTCCACTGCATACAGGGTGGAACAGAGCCCCATCCCAGGTGCAGTGATGCACACAGGTATAATGGGTGCCTGGGTGCCTGATGCCATGTATTTTTGTTTGTTTTCACTGCAGTTAACGTGTGTTTGTTGGGAGGCTGTAACTTGTAACTCATCTGCCAGTCAGCCGTCAGCTGCTCAGCTCCCAGAATTAGTGAGCAGTTCTAGCAGTGACCCATTTCTTGAGTTGCCCATCTGCTACTATGGAAACAGCAGTTCTTGTGTGGAGCCGCCTTTGCTGCAGCACAGGCCAGGAGCAGAAACCAGAAAGAGACAAAAAAGGCTGCTGAGACGCTCTTCCTGCTGCTGTGCACATCTGTACCTCTCTGCTTCCTGCCAGGGCAGGCTGTGAGCACAGAGCAGCAGAGCTGCCATGCAGCACAGTGGGAAGGCCGTGCCCAGCACCTCGTTCTGAGCTGCTTTGTGTCAGGGCTTTTCTGTTCCCTCTCTGAGCTCTTACAGGGCCACCATGTGCTGCCTTCTCTGCGAGGGCTGAGGTACAGGCAGAGGTGCAGCTGGGCTGCAGCAGCTCTTGTGCTGCACAGCCCTCCGTTTGTGTGTACGGCTGGCATGCTGCCAAATGACAGAGGCCCTGAAACAGAGAACTGTGATTCGGGCTTCGTGTGTTCCTTCAGCTCCCAGCTCAGTTAGGCTTCCCTCCTCAAACTGCAGGGCTGCACTGAATCTCTGATTTCTACAGCTGCAGGAATGGTGAGGTTTTAAGTGAACAGAATAAAATTCTCATCTTTTCTCTTTTCAGTTACGAATCTTTGGGCAAAGAAATCCTCTTGGGAGCAATGCATGGTGATGGGCAAAAGAGATTCTCTCTGTGCCCAGTGGAAAAGCTGCTCTCAAGTCACACTTGAGGTAAGACACATTTGAAGGCCCACTTGCACAGCACGTGCTCAACACTGTGTGCTTGTCTCCCTCCACGAATTCCAGCTGTCCTGTGTAATACAAAAGGAATTAAAGGAGAGCAAAAACGTGAGAGTAGAAAATATGCGTATTAACATACTGGCTGCACAAGTGTGTGGTTTGTCCCAGAAGCCGTTTTCATCTCCTCTGTAACCTGTGATCAGACTTAGCAGGACGTTCACGCTGCCTCACTTCCAGGTGTAAGTGGGATACTCTGGCCTTTGCTTGCACAGGCTGTGTCTCCCCAGATGAACAAGAGCTAAGAGCCTACACACCTTCCTGAGGCCCCAGAGTTACAAAGCATTAGTACCTCTGCAGGACTCTAACCTCTCTCCGCAGCCAGGCTGAAGGGCCAAGCTTGTGCCCATCTGCTCCCTCCAGTCCTACTCAGGGAAGAGCCGTGCAGGAATGGGACCCCAGGTGACCGTCACGCCCGGCCCTCAGGACATGGTATCTACAGTGAGCAGGTCTCTGAGGGCAGGGAAGCGTCCCAGTACTTTGAAAGACACAGCTTTGCACAAGAAAGTGGAAGCAGAGGTTCTCTGAAGTCTTGGCAATGGCAAAGCCCAAAGAGAAACGGGGTGTAGGGATGTTACAAGGAGTTATGGAAGTCATTCACTTACACACTCCGAAGCAGTGATGGTTAATGAGCTGGACATGAAAGACTGGCCTTCATTCAAACTCACCAAAACCTCCAGGGTTCTGCCAAGAGACAAAGAAGAAACATGAGCAGCCATGGAACAGCCAAGAAGGGCTCATACCTGCTCCACAGGCACTTGTACCTACAGCCTCTGCTCCACAGGGAGTGTCCTCAGAGGGGAAATGGAAGCCTGTGCTTATTCCTATTTGGAAATAAGTTTGGTCTCCTTGACAAAGTGCTGTCCAAGTAGAGAACATCCCTTCCCCATTCTACAGAGCGGAGAATACTCCCAAAAGTTTGACATAAAACAAACTGAAGTTCAACTGTAAAAAGTAGCATTGTTTTGTCTGTTCCATAACCATCTCCTTAGTCACACACAGACATTATGGTTAAAGATGTCGGATAATTATAAATGGTCAGGACTTGCTATAAATAGCCCCAAACACTGCATACAAATGGTATGTGGCTTACATTTTACAAATTAACCCTACAAGAAAACAACACATGGTGGATGTTAAACAGAAGAAGACTTCTCAGCTTCTCTGGCTTGGATTCCCAGGATTCAGACAGTTTATGTTATGCATAGATGTAATTAAATAAAAATGTAGATATCCTCGAACTAAAAGGATTAATCATTTACACCGTTCTTACATGTCATGAGTTTTTATTCTGGCACAAACACTTTAGTCAATATGGAGTTCAAAGCTATTTAGCTAATTTGGCTAATTTCTTCTTCAGTTTTAGCAAAAATGAAGTGAGTTGCTTCCACTAAACTCATTTTTAAATTATCTGTTCTGAATAATTGATCCAACAGAAAGAATAACTCTTAATTTCCTTCTAATTGGAATTCACTGGAATAAGTGAATCAGAACCAATAAATACCCCAAAACTATATGATTCCCCTGCAGAGCAATAAATCATACCACAGTGAAACTTTGGTCAATGATGACTTTTTTAAGATGTGGTGCTTTTTATTATTTTTAATGCCAGTTATTTGTTTCAGCATTGTAACAGGGAATGCTGGGGGAAATTCCAGCATGAGGATTCTGCTTAGGTTTGGCCAAACACTCCCGGAACTGCAGGGCAGAAGGGTTTCCTGCCTCCCCTGGGGGACAGGAGGACTCCCAGGCTGAGCTGCTCACACACTCCTGCAGCTGCCCTGCCAGACCTGTGTGCCCTGGTAGCCCTCTGAGTCCTGCCTCGAATGCCACTACTGAGGAATGAGGCTGTTTGGGTAGACGGTCTTTGCTAGCAAATGGAGCAAAACAGGGACATGAAACACATCTGGATGAAACACGTAAGCCACGCTAAAGAGAAGGATCATTCCCTGTCATCCTAGGGACCTCGACATGTCCCTGAGCTCACTGGGTTGTGTGAAACATTCTGTAACACAGCAAAGATTTCCCAGTGGGCTGCAGCCCAGGGTAACCTCACTGTTTGCAACACAGTAACCATTCCGGTCCTAGCTGGGATTGCGTTTCCCAGCCCGGTGCCATGTGCCACCCAGTGCCTGCAGCTCTGTGGCCCCGCGCTCCCGCTGTCGGCGCACTGACAGATCCCAGGGAGCAGGCTCACTGAGCAATCAGCTCCAGCATGGACACACTGCGGGAGGGCAGCCCTGCCCTACCCACTGCTGCAGGGATGAGACACTGGAGATGTCACTGGAGCTGATCATACCCACTCAGTTCTGGAAGCCACAGAGTGAACTCACACAGATAATTACCTCATCTTCAAAAGGATGAACCTGTCAACACAGAAGAGCACTCCTTCCCTGAGACTGTCATGGCTGTAGGGAATACCAAATACATTCTTTCATGTCTTGAGCAGCCACCTGTTTGCTGGGCTGTGGGTACTTGTGATTCATACAAACACTGCCCCTTAAACTGGGAGTCCCAGAAAGAGGTGTCCTGCTTCTGCTACTGCTTCACACAAAGCTCAGAGACAGACTCATACACAAACACATCCTAATGTTTACCAGCAACCAGCCACGTGTGCGAGGCCTTTAGCTCAGCACTGCCAAAACTGAAAATATTCTGAGATGAAAGTGACAAGCAGCAGTGATCCCATTTCTTGGGCCCCTGCATTTCCCACTGGTGATTGTCAATGTAGTGCGAGAGCTGAGTCTCTCCAGCGGAGCTCAGTACTGCCAGGTCAAAAGAAGGTTCCTGTCCCTGCAGCCAGGCAGCTCTTGGGCACAGCCCTGGTTACACAGTGAAGGGTGAGGCTGTACTCGTTTTGTACCGGCACAGATCCCAGCTGAGGGCTGACCTCTGGAAAGCTGCCACAGAGTGGGTATCTCCCCAGGGCTCCTCAAATAAACCCCCTCAAGAGTTGGTCAGTGTTGTTGCCGCAGCTCCCCGGGGCTATCCTGCAGCACCATCCTGCAGCCTGGCGCCAGGGAACAGGCAGAGCTGAACAGCTCCTCTCTGTGCAGCTGGACACACAGGGCTGCAGGGGCCAGGCTCCAGGGAAAGGCAGTGGAGCCCTGCTCACGCCTCCTCCAAACCCCAGCAGTGCCCACAGACAGTGGCTTTCTAGCGCTTTGAGCCAGGATGCTCATTCCCATCCTCTTCTGACACCGCATCTGAGTGAGGTGGAATCAGAGAGCCGGCAAAGGAGCACGAGTAATTACCGTGCCGTGCAGCACAAACCGTACTGCTTGGCCTCTACCTCAGCCCTAAAGTGCACCTTCCCGGCGGTCTGTATTTCAAACTCTTTTCACTGTACTAGGAGAACTGCCTTTCATTTACAATTCGTGGCCCTTCCTCCATGTGGAAGGTATTTTCCTGTCCGTTGTCTGTGCAATATCACTTCTTGGATGGGAAGCAATCCTGGAAAACTTAAGTCTGAAAAGAGCTTTTTAAAAATGTTCTGATTTCTGACCAAAAGTAACCACAAGACTCTTGCAGCTTGAAGCTGTGTCAGTCCTGGCCCACTATGCATCCTAATACACAATTTACACAAAAATGTAACTTGAGGAGACCGAACAGTTGCAATTCCTTCCGTCATGCCCGCTGCTGGTTTATTGTGACAGCAGAAGAATGTGGCCCAGTGCCATATGTCCCTGCAACTCTGGTCTAAAGCCTCCCATTCCCTGTGAAATATAGCTGACATTTCCATCTACGGTAACCTATTTGCGAAGTATTCATTTGCTCCTTACTTTATGGGAAGCTACTAAAAGACTGTCATTTTATGACCCATTAAAAAAGATGAAAAAATTACATACAATTGTGAAAGATATTTGCTGGAAGTAATAAATAATTTACCTCCAATTTTCACTCACTGAAAATTAAACTGGCAACTGCTCAAAAAGTTACTAAAATTACGGTGACAAAGGTACTTCAGAATCAAATGCCTGCACTAAAACAGAAAAAATGCTGTACCTAGGAGGAAGGCAAAAAATAGGTCTGTCTATTTAAAGGGTACTTTCCCTTCCAACATTGCCTTCATGAAATAAGAACAGCTTGATAATACAGGCTCCATTTGACCAAATTCAACTCTGATGTCTTTGGCCACTGCTTGCTGGGGTACAATATACATTCAGCCCCCCCATTCTCCCTGACCCAAGCAGAGAGGACTCGCTCCCTGGGCTCTGTTAACAAACACTCCTGGACCACAAAGATGACACTGCCTCCAGGGAGTCATCCCTGCTGCAGGAGGAGGCAACGCACAGAGGAAGGGCTTTCCAGCCGGGCTTCTGGGTATGGTGCTCTTGGCAGACCTACAGCCTCAGCTGCACAAGGACAGGGACAGTTCTCCTGGAGCAGGGTTCCAGTCCTGCCTGTCATGTTGGGTGCAGTCCCACTATGCCACAGGCCAGCTGTGCCCAGGGAGAACTGGGACCATTCACTCAGGGGGAACTGTGAGGGGGACAGGACACTGCCTGCAGTTAGGAGAAGTGGTCAGAGGTGTCTTCTCCCATCAGTCACACAGACATACAAAGGAGGACTGAGTATTTTCCTGAGGATAGCAAGACCCACTCATCCTGGAATTCATTATGGTGTTTGGGGATTCTGGTAAAGAATTAGTGCAAACTCTTCCTCCTGCCCTTCTTGGTGTAGCTTAGCACTGATATAAATTCAGATGATGGTCCTTTAGGACTCCCTCTTGTTACCTCAGAAACCTCTAGCTTTTCCAGCCGCAGGGCCAATACGCTGTCTGTCTGGGCGTGACTTTACACGAACAGGACACAAGTGGAGAGCGACACGAACTTTCACTGCTGGGAACTCCTAGGGAATGTGAGAGAACTGGAAGCCAGCGAGGAACTAGCTCCGATCTTGTGGAATCATGGGAACCTGCAGTAGCAGGGTATGAAACATCATTATTCTGTTAAATTAGACTATTAATTCAGCTCGGGATCCTATGGCCACTGCATAATGTGCAGCACTTAGTTCTGCTCACGCAGTCCTCGCTAATGCTCTGGGAACACTGTGTGCCCTAGGAGGGACGTGAAGGACTGCGCCAGAAATTACTACTGATCTTAACACCACATCCATATGGCTGAGGGGCCTGTTAACCTATACAATTCATTGAGGATGTTTCCATCTGTGAATAGGTCCCATTATACCCTAATTCTGTCAGACTAAATGTATTTCTAAAATATTTGCAGAAATTAATATTTATAACAGACATTAAGCCTAATCCAGCCCTATTTCTGGCTTCCCCTCACCTGAGTTGATTTCCCTGGCTATTCTAGAGGGAGGAGGTTGTCCCATGTGAGCACCAGACATTGGGAACCACACTGTCTTTTATTTTTGTTGGAACAAAATGTCGTGTAGAGAAATAAAAGAGAACACCTACAACAAACGCTCCACCTCAGTGAGTTTGCAATGGCAAGAATCAGTGTGGGATTCAGCTGTGACCTGCTACGGCTCCCTACCCAGAGCTGCAGGGGAAGCCCTGCTGTTTGCAATGAGGGGTAATGCCAATATCCTATCCAGGTCTGGAGTGGCCAAGGGCACAGCAGTGATCAGGGGGTATTGCTTTCACCTGAGCACAGGTGCTCTGCAACAGTGAAAGCAACAGTGAACAGGTGAAAACAGTCTGACCTGGAGCTGGCCTCCTACCAATTGCTGAGCAGCAGGAAGTCAAAAGGGAGAAGCACAGGTGACTTTGTTTTCTGTTGGTGCTGGGAATGGCAGCATCCCCCGTGTCAGAGAGATGCTGAGCTGCTGGCCAGCAAGGCTGGAAGAGGACTGAGCAGCTGAGAGAGCTCAGAGTTCATCCTGGGGGCTGGGACCTCCAGTAGTAGCAGCCTGCCTGCTCTCCTTCACTCCGCACGTCTCAAAGGACAGCTGGCTTCTGAGAGGTGACTGGGCTCTTTGTACTTTTGCCTTTTCAAAATAGTGACCAGTACTGTATGGAATGGGAAATACTTTAGTCAACGCGCTGCCTCTTAACTTGTAAATCCTATTGAATGCTCCTTTGAATTGGTTCCCTTGTCTCTGAACAATGTTTTTTTCCAAGTGATAAGTAGTTACCATGTAGGTTTCAGACTGAGGATGAGGCTTGGAAAATTGGTCCTTAAATCCATGCTTGCATGCTGACACCAGCTGCCAGGCTCTCGAGTGGCTCAGCACAAGCACTGCCCCTTGACGTTAGTGAGTAATTTTGCTCTTGGCCAAATGACACCCCTGTCTGCATGGCCACAAGGGCTGTGCTAAGGCTACTTAGTGAACAGCACCACAGAAAGAGCTCAGTGTCACTTCTTAGAAAAAGAACAGAAATGCTCAACACAGCCATAGCACATTAATCCTTTCTTGAGTGACCCTGAAAGACATGTCAGACTGAGCTGCACCTTGCAAGCACTCTGCCTTTGCTGACAACAGCTTTTCTAAATTCTTACCTTTCTCAGCAGCAGAAGAAAGAGTGACAAAACTAAAATAACAGTAGCAAAGGTAGCCATAGCAAGCAACATTAACTCTCTTCTTCCTCTGGTTTCCAGCCACTCACTTCCATGTTATCAGAAAACTTACTTTAAGTTCCACACACCTTTTTCAGCACTCATTCAGGCAGGCAAAGGGATGTTTTGCACAATTCCATAACCCTGACCAAGGTCTGGTCCTGTCGACTAAACAGGTGATGCTATGTCTGTGTACCTGTGTGCACTGGAAATCACAGGGGTTTGTGTACTTGAATTATTTGTGTGTAGCTTCTGTGGAAGAAACACCTGGGGTGGTTGTCAGTGGCATCTTTTAAACGTGAGTGTGGACTTTGTGGTAACACAGACTGTCTCAGGTGATTGCCTTTGTCTGTTTATCCATCTGGTAGAACACGGTGAGAGAAGGGTGAGGTGTAACCTGCAGGTGTGACTGAGGTACCAGATAACCCAGCGTTGCAGAGGGGTGTCAGGTGAGCACCCAGTGAGTTCCGGAGCGAGGTGTGTGTGTGGGCAGGGGGACTGCTGGATGAACCCAGCTGCGAGAGGTGTGGCTGGGCTGTTCTGCCAACACTGAGCCAGTAAGATGTGACAATGGCTGCCGGATCAGGTGTAATTACAGGCTTGTCACCCACTTGCTTTTGAGGCTTGCACTGTTAGAGGGAAGTACAAGTGCCATGCTAACATGAGGCACTGACACTTGGTGTGGGAATGTCAGTGTGTCAGCCTGAGCACTCAAGTGCATCCTCTGAGAGCACTAACGGTGCCGGATCGGCTCGCATGCTACTCATATATTTATTTTGTGTTTGCCTGAAGAACCAGGCCAATGTTTTTGAAAGCACATTTAACTATACCATATGCCTACTTAAATCATCCCTATCAAACAAGTTGTGGGTTGCTGCTCTGGTTCATTCTGTGTTCCCTTCCCAATGTGTTTGTGTGCGTTTATCCAATTTGCTCTGTTCCTTGTGCCAAATGGCAGGTCTGAGATCCCAGCCAGGCAGGGGCAGCTGTGCTATTGTTGGTGTCTGACAAAACAGAGGTCATGGGCTGGGCCTGCAGCTCTAGCTCTAATGACAGCTTGTACTGGACATTATGGGGCAGTCACAGGGTAATCAGGGTTCATGGGCCCTTAGAAGTAGGAAGAAACCTTAACTTGCCCCTTGGTAACTAAGAATGCAAGTCTCACTTTTAAGATGTAATTCCTGTGCAAATTAGCCTCTTGCAAAGTACTCTGTTTGTTTACTTTATTGCCATAATTCTTTCCTCTGTCTGGAAAACACCCAACTTTAAACAGATCTACCACGAAAAGCCAAAGCCTGAAAAACCAATCAACAGCCTAGTTAGAATGAAGGGTCTCTCCTGCATGGAACTGATCCTCGCTTCTAGGACTGATGGGAGTTATGAGCTGTGCCAACCTAGGAGGCGACTGCCCACAGAAGGGAGTAGGCTTTTGTCCTCCATGGGAGGACTCTTCCCTCCCTGGGAGGTTGTTCCAAGTCCAGCCCAGCAGATCCAGGCAAGTGACACAGCAAGGCATGATCATTCCCAATGCCCTCTGTTCAACAAGAGATCAATCTGCAGGGCTTGGGAAATCTAAACTCTCTGCTCCTTGGGTGGCCTGACACTTTATCCCCTTTCCTGCTGCCTTTCAGCCCAGAAGGCAGGCGTCTCTAAGCTATTGTAAAGGGTGTCCCTTGGAGCAGCATGCCAGCTCTGTGGCACCAGAGCAGGCTGCAGTGGCTGGGCCGCTGAGTAGAGGCAGCACAAGTCCCTGGAGCCACCCGGGGAGCATGCAGCTGCCGTGAGGCTGCCTGGCTGCGAGGCTGCCATGCTGCTGGGCATGGAAAAGGGAGCACTGGGGAAACAGCACATCTGTCACCCACACACAGCCACAACCTCCACTCAGGGCAGCACCAGATGTGTTTATTCAAAGCATGTACTAACTAGCTACTTAATGGCTTAGAATTATTAGCCACAAGTTAATTAGGCAAACATATTCAGCATCAGTCACCTTACAAAGCATCACTTCTTCAACACTGCTTGTACTTCCTGAGTGCCTTTACCAAGCACAGGAAACAGGAGGGGAATACTACAAATTCCAGAAAGGAGCTGCAGCGAGAAATAAATGTGTGAACGGTGTTCATGGTGTCTAATGAATGCTAGAGTGCACAGGTAATGCCTCAGCTGAGTGCCTCTCCATGCTGCCAGCACAGTGGCGCAGGGGAAGAAGCAGTGAGACTTAAGAGCCTGCAGCTGATGGGGAAGAAAAGGGAAGTAACAATGGAAAAAATTACTCCTTGGTGTAGTTAAATCGAATTTGCAAAGACTGGCTTCTCTGCTGCTGCATGTATTGGGTATGTACCTGGGGGTGCGAGCACTTGCTTGGCATCCTGCCTACGTGATGAATTTGGGACCACCACCGTCCCAAGGGAACAGGCTCCGGTTCCCCAAGATACGAAACTTAAAAGCAGTTTGTCAGTTCCTGCCTCCCAGGTCATAGGCAGCAGTGAATGCAGTAAAGGCAGAAGAGAATCTATCTTTGGGTAGCAGGGACACTCAGGATCCCTTTTGGGAGCCTGCCATGACAACTGCTCCATAGGACAGCTTCCAGCTGCTCTCCAAAGGGACAGCTGTCTAGATCACCTCCAGTGTGGTAATCTGAAGGATGGAACGCACAATCCCTTCATCTTCTTTGTGCCTGTTTGCTTTTGTGTGTCCACGCTCTTCCCCTTAAATCTGGTGCTGGTATTAATAAAAACGGCACTCAGAAAACATAAAGCAACATTCAGGATACCCCTGTTCCCTTGTCATGGAAACATCTTGGACCTAGAAATCCTAGAGCTGAATGTGAGGCATGTGATGGGTAACAGATTACCTCCTGCATTGCTGTGTGCTTTGTGCCAAGTGAGCTGCCCCAGACTCCATCAGCTCCTTGGAAACTGCAGGTAACCAAGAATTTGGCAGTACAGGAGAAGTCATTTTCCTTCCTACCACCCAGAAAATAATTACTATTGAATCTTTGCTCTTTAAGTGCCACCAGCTGTTTGTGTTTGACAGGATGTAGGAAGTGATAAATGGAAGCTGAAGACAGCAGCATTTGAATAGAGGGCAAGTAAGGTCATTAACAGCAGCAGTGTGGACTGTCCCACCTTGCCATGCAAGCTGATCATCAAGTTGAGGTACCTGTGAGAGAAATTTCACTTACACTCCGGTTTAGGCCGGGATTTGTCTTCTTTGGCTCTGTTATTCCTTAAGCTTCCGAGCCCAAGGAGAAGGACAGTGCATACTTACTTGTGTCCTAGCAAAACCTGAGCTTTGTGCAGGATGCACAAAGATGGAAGCTGTCCAGCATTGCAGCTGCATGGAAGAACAGACTTCTGTAGTTCCCTGAACTATTTTAAGAACAATGACAATTCTTTAGCCTGTTGGTTCAGTTTGAATAATCCACTGCCTAGCCTACATCCATCCTTTCTTGTCTGGCTTAGAGGAGAGTCTGCACAAGATTGGATGTTTGCAGTAGGCACCATCAAATCCAAAATGTTACTGTGATATTCCAGTGAGGAATGAGAGTTCAAAAAGACTAAGATAAGTAATAGTCACATAACTATTCACTAGAAGCATTTCAGTAAAACAGTGTTTTGTTGTGCTAGTTTAAACTGTACTTGTGGGGAGACAGATGGAGATGGTGCTGAAGGCAATCTTATCCTTGTTATATTACAGCTGTGTTAATTATCCAAGAGTGGGAGCAGCCTTGCCCTCCCAGCTATGGGTGTGATAAAGAGTGAGTTAGCTGGCAGGGGGGTCGGTTGGAGTGAGTTGGAGTCTGCTGGCCATGCTGTGAGGAGGAAGGGACAGGAGGTAGGGCAAGGGACAGACAGGGTAAAATGCTGGATGTGGGACAGAAAGGAGCGAGCTGGAACTGGAGAAAGGAAGGAAGGAGAGAAAGAACCAGAGCTGTATGGAGCTGCCCATGGGATTGCAACAGAGAAAAGGTAAGAAGGACTTTTAAATAACAAAGTGCTGATACTTGGAGCCCCCAGAAGTTTTTAAAGAAGCACCCTAAGTGCAGTGTCTGTCTCAACTTCCACAGTAGCTATTGTCATCCACTCAACTAATAAAAGCAAATTTTTAAGTGTTCAGGCAGTGCAGGAAATGTTGCTTCTTCTGCTGGCCGTTCCATGCAATGCAGAGAGGGTTTCACCAATGGCTCACCAGAGCAGAAGGCAGCTGGAGGTTAAGCTAAGCCTACAGACTTACAGGAGTATTCTGGATGCAAACTCACAGAACTTGGGGCAGAAGTGAGAGAACAGAAGTGAGGCTAGCAAGAAATGTAGGCTTCTAAAATATCACATTTTTTCCTGTACTAGTGAGTTCAAAGTGACAAGGGCTCTGATTGCTTTCCAAGCCACAATGACTAGAGAAAGATGTAGTAGTGGAGGGGTCACAGCCACCTCTGGTTTAGTTTGATTCTCTTGTGCTGTGACAGGACAACAAATCCAAGTCACAGCTAAAAAGGGGAACTGATTTTCTGAAATATTCTGAGACCTTCTAAATGGGTAATGCAGTAGAATCAGAGTCCTGATTACCAACCAGCTTGATTGTGTTGTTACACCTGCCATCACAGTGCATAAGTGATCTCTCAAAGCAATTCAATGTGGGTTGACCCCCCTGCCCCCCTGCAAGGTGTATGTGTACTTTCCCTTTCTGCTTTATTTGCAATTTGTAATGTGTTTTATAAGGCATGGGTTGCTTGTGTGAAAATTGTGAATAATTGTCAGCTGTTAGCTGATCAGGAGCCTGGTAAGTGGGTTGGGTTTGTAAGCAGACTATGGAATTTTGCACTTTAGAAGCAGCATGACAAGAAGAGATTTTAAATGGCACAGGCAGCACACTCATGTTGTCACCAACCTAAGGATGATACATCCATCTGCTAAAGGGCACTGTAGGAAAGCAGACTTTGAAAAAAATGCTGGGTTAAATCTACAGCTGGCATTTGGGAAGCTCCAGACTCAGTGCAGCCAGCAGCTGGGAAGGAAGCAGAAACACACCATGGCCCAAGTCCAGGATAGCAGGGGCTCACCAACCAAACATCCTGGATACTTTGGCGTTTTATCTATTTCACACAGCTTAGTATTACTCTGCATGGGAAAACTGCTAAATCAGCAGGCAACGAGAAGTGTCTCCAATTAGGAAAGGACGCAATGAAACCTATTACGTGAGGTTTGACTGTTCACCCAGAAACCAAGCTGCGGGTTTAAAAGTCAAACAGCAAGCTAACTCAGGCTGCTTGTGTTCTTTTCATTCCACCCAAAAGAGTACTAGAAAATAACAGAGCAATTGTGGCTACATTAGTAATTAATATTAGCTCCACTACATGAGGAATTATGGGGAGATATCCAGCACTAGTCTAGGCTGTGCCAGTGGGAAGTCAAGAGTTCAAGTATGTACATATCTTTCATAGCTGTCAGTCTTGTGCACAGTAAACTGCTCAGCTCTGGGCCAAAGCTTCATCTCCTTCAATAGCAGGTTAGGGAACTGTTTCACATGGTAACTTGGGAAAATGTATTTTCCTGTGAGCCTGTAAAACTCCAACTGCAGTGTGCTGACTTGCATTATCCATACTGCAGTTCTAGGGTGGCAGCTGTCTGGTTCAGTAACACTCCACAGTGTAAAGAAAAATGCATCATGTGCAACTTCCACGGCTTTAACCTATACAAATGTGTCCGGCACTTCACATGCATTTGGCAGGACTGGCTGTTTAGGTACTCTGGGACAAACTGTGTGTGGAAAAGCATTTACAGCATCAGCTTTTGGGGAGCTTCACAGTGGGACCTCATTTGCTACTGCTCTTCTGTTGTACGGTAACTGCACTGAAATACCTGGCCTGAGGAGGAGGGGTTTTAACCCGACTGATTGCACTTGTTCTGATGACAGAATCGGTTCCCTTACAACTGTGGTGGTGCTGACTGATTTTAGCTAAGCCAGGAGCTGCAGAGCTGCTGTGCTGAACGCTTGCAGACCCCCAGCAGCTCCCAGCTGAGCACTGCTGCTGCACTGTGGGATGCATACGCTGCTCAGCAAGCACAGGGGCCTGACACCCTCTGGCATAAGATGCATGTATCACACACCTATGTAAAAAGCAATATCAGGAAACACATCTGTATTGAACCCCTCACCCTCTCCCTCTGCTCTCCATGTAGCTCTGCTCTGTGCTTGTTCTCCCTGCCAGCCATGACACAGCTTGTGAGGCAGACCCTCTGCCCTGAGCCATCCCACTGGGGTCAAACACTGACCGTTTTTCCTCCATGGCTTTCCAACTTCCCTCCCCCAGCCTGCTGTGTAACACACAAAGCAGACGTGCATTTGGAGCTTTGCTCTCCATCTGACAGCACAACTGAGGGGGCTGATTGTTGCTCAAGTCAGAAATGTAACTACAGACAAGTCACCTATACAACATGCGTAGTTCTTCAGCAGCTGAAGTGCTGCAGGTAAATGCCAATGCAGAACTGCTGTGCTTCCTGCTGGATCAGCATTAGCTCATCCCTAATAAATCTCTGGGAAGAACTACTTGACAAACAGGGAGGAAGCCAACAGCTATAGCCTTGGCCCTCCCACAGGACCCAGATCTGATGTGCACTTTTCTGACTTCAGATTAGCTTAGGGTCTTCAGAAATCTACCCAATGAAGTCCAAGTGATCATAAGGCCCTGCGGCACATTTGAGCTGGAGAGGAGGAGGGAAGGATTAGTTCTCCAAGGGCCAAAAGTAATGTGCAGCCCTGGCCAGTGACACTGAGAATAAGGCCAGAGCTGCAGTTTAGCCCCCCAGTGCTGGAGCTGTTAACTCGTTGGATCAGGACATGTGGAGCAGGGGTACATGTCCTGACACCTAATTTTAATAATAGCTTGTAAGTGACAGTGGTAATGTCATCTCTTTAACAGTGGCCCTGAAGGTGATCCAGACAAGAGCATATTATGCCCTGTTAAAACAGCTAATCTGCATTAAACTTATGACAAGACAGATCATTCCAGTGTTTCATAAAGTGGCTGAATATTCATTTCTAAGGCGCTGTCCAAATTGTTTGGTCACAGATGACTACTCGAAGCCCACTCCAAAGCTGGCATGTACACCAGGGAAGTAACACAAGAACGGAGGGAAAAATGCAACAAAAAACCACCCCTTGTAAAAGCAACAAAATATTGCCTTCAGCCAAACCCCTCCCAATTAACATCAGCTATAATGATGCCAAATTCCAGCAAAACATGGGCTGGCATTTGGTTCAGTACTTACTGGCCACTTTTGTACAGGATCGGTGCAGGGCAGAGCAAAAAATCAGATTCTACCGTTTTAGGCCTTTCATCTGAAAAAAGAAAGAAAATCACATGAGCTTACTATGCTGTACAGCTTAGTGAGGAGCTGCCATGTGAACGTGCTGTGCGTTTCCTCCATTCCCATGCTCCTTACTGGTCTCTCCTGGCTGAAGCCAGCAGCAAGACAGACACGAGGTAAGGAACACGGAGCCCCAGAGCTGGCTGTAAATGCCAAGTGAGCCCACATTGCAGAGCTTATTTGAGCTACTCCAGTCAGCTCATGCTCTTTGAGAAAATGTTTCCTAGAATCAACACTGTCTTTGTGGAGTGTGAGAACAGTATTAGTAGTTTCCTGGTAGTTGGAAGATAAAGGCTTGTTTCTAGTTGGCTCCATCCCTGTGTGCTGCATTACAGGACTGTTTTATTAGCTGTGACTCAAATGTATTTTTTCTCTAGTGTTTCTTCTGTTTTTGCCTCTGTGTGAATTGCAAACATCTTATACTTACAAAGCATCTATCTGTAAAGCACATGAAGCACTTATTTGTAGAGCCTTGTGTCCAGTACAGCGTTTCTGTTCTGCAGGTGTGAGTAGGGGAGGACGGAGCTTTTTTGCCTCATGTGTTTGGTAAGCTGGGGAAAATTCAGCTCCTGTGTGCAGAACCATCCACCTGAACTTCTCCACGGCAGGACTCACAATTTTTGTGCAAGGACTATTTCCTGACTGTAGGGTGAGAGCAGAAAAGTGGTCTGCCAGATCAACTTGGAGATGACTCTGTCCTGCATTTCAGGAACAGGCAGACAGACAAGCAGTTCAGGGGCCACTGAAGGAGGAGCTGTTGGCATAAATGAGCTTTTCCTATGTGCTATAATCTGCACTGACTGCTTGGCCTAGATTTAGGGCTAGTTGTGAGGTGGGGAAGAGGGATTAGCACATTGCCATATGTTTTTGCCTTAATGGTATGTTTCATAGATTATTTTTCTATCCCACAGCTCCATTTGGCAGGTTTCCTTTCTAGCATTTGGTAATGGTTCTTTATAAATGCAGAACGAGAAAGATGCCAAATGCATCCTTTAAAAGCAGGGGAACTGACACAGTAAGGGTGTGCTCAGAGGCTGGTCCCAAAGAGAGCCCAGGCTCTCACTGAAGGGAACTCCAACGCCAGCAGACCCGCACCCAAGTGACTCTGTTTGTGCCCTGACATACTGAGGGTTCTGCAGAGGGACTGCAGTGACAAGGGGATGACTGTCCTTCTCTTGGGATCATCTCCTTCCTCCTGCTACTGCTCTGAGTGCCCTGCCTATCTTCTTGTTCACCCTGGCTCCACTGGCCCCCTTTTGGCTTCCTCTGAAGCAGGCAGTCAGAATCCAGCACAGAGCTATGGAGAATGATCTTCAGGACTGCAGGAAGGACCGCTTGAAATTTCACTCTTTTCTTCCTGTACTACTCCCCAAATGCCTGCTATTGTCCATTGCTGAAGATGTGGACCAGGGGGATGCAGAAGGCCCTGGCAAGACCCCATAGAGCAGATTGTGTTTTTATAATCAATACGTCATTGTGCCATTTCCCTACCCTCATGTGCTTCAGCACACCCCTTTCTGAAGCCAAGAAAAAACAAGCAGCCCAGAGCTGTAGTTGGCAAGTCTCACATCAGATGGTAGCAAGTGTTTGTGGGCAATGGGAAGCAGAGGTGACAATTGTAATGGAAACTGAAGGGAAATTTATACAAGCAGAATTGACTTGCACAAGCTGCCTGCATCCTGAACTACTGGGTTATCCTGTTACTGTGCCAAATTATTGTAGGTATTTAACAGGCAGGAGAGACTGGCAGCCCATTCCAGTATCTATAATATCCAGGGTATGGAAGACACTGCACTGGAAACACAAGTTTGATTGTATAGATATTTAAGGCAGGCAAATACAGAACTTAGACAGTAGCCAGGGAAAAAAATCAGTTGTTGTTTTTCCTTCGAGTTCCTTTTTTGGTTGTTTTCCAGTCTGGCTGGCTTCTAAATCTGGACTTCTGTTTAGAGCTAGAAGTTGGATGTACTTATCCTGGCCATCCACTTGAGTTTCTGGATAGAAAAAGCAAACTCACATATAAGCTAGAGGAAAGTGCCTGGACAAGGTGTCATGGGCACCATCTGAAACAGAATTGCGTTGGCCTGTGGCTGCAGTAAGCTCTGATGCTGTGCACATGGAGCTCATGGACCATGACAAAATACACCACTGTTCCAACCTGGCCTTTTTCTATGCTGTTGCAGGAGGAGGACTGATGTGCCCCTGTAACCCACAGCACACCTGGCACACCACCCAGAACGCACAGAGACCTTGCAAAAAACAAGGTAAGTGCCTCTGGGAAGTGCAATGAGATGTCTTGGCCGGGATTATCGTGCAGAAAGGGACCTCAGTCAGTACACTGCAGCAACAGGTTCGTTCATCAGCAAACATCTGTTTGCCCAAACATCAGGAGCCAAACAGTTCTCACCCACGCTATGCCCACAGTCAGGGGGCTACCAACACCACTCACAGCTAACAGTACCTGGTAGCAAAATGAAACCACTGAGCAGAGTGTGAAACAACTTTCCTCCCTTTACTACTCCTCAGAGCTTTCCTGTTCTCCTCCTCTTTGTTATTTTGCCCTTTCAATTCTCATCAGCTGAGGTAAGGAGAAGCAAAATCAATTGCTGCCTCAGGACTACGAAGGCTGACGGTCGCGAATGCCCGCACTTACGGATTGTCGTTCCGTTCACTTGATAGGTACAAGTCACGCTGTCGGTTCTCCCACCAAGGGTTAATCCGCTTCCTCTGAGAACAACTTGAAACTCCTCTGCAGGGAAAAGCAAACACACAAAATCACCAAACTTCAGTTCAGCGCACTGCAGTAAGTTACAACATGGTAATTTAACTTAGTCTGCAAAAAACAAAGCACAACAGAGTAATGCTTCCAACTTAGTAAGATCTCCTTCCTTCCTGAACCCTTGTACTAAATTCTCCTTATAAATGGGCAAAGTCAAGATTTGTTCCCAAATCTTCATTGAGACAGCCCTATGAAGCTGGAAGTGGATTCAGGCTATCACCAGGATCCAGGGCTCAGCTGCACAGTAAGACACAGTTTGTCAGTGAACGAGAAATGAGAAATCTGGGAGACTCAGAATAAGAAGACTCCCCAAACCCAAACCAGGCTCACTTTAGGTGCCAGATGAAGAAAACATTTCTCCTTAGTACGATTTCTTTGCAAGTTGCCTGAGGGCCACACTATCTGTGCGCTGTGCAGAGGAGGAGTGAAAAGAGGTTTTTTTTCCAGGAACACTGACTTCACCCAGAGCATCCATGTTTTCACAAAAATATCCAAGTAACATTTTGCAACTACCTTATTTTGATTGATCTCCAACTATGCGTGGATTATGAAGCTCAGAAAGAAGACAAGGCCTTGTTGCACAAATTCTGTGCAACTTTTCCATTTCATTAATATATTGCTCTGGCTGCCCAAAAATGCAGTTGCGTGCTTTTTCTTACACTCCACAGATTTTGGGACAGATCTGGGACAAATGCAGAGCAGTCTCATGCGAGAGGGGCAGGTAAATGCTCTCCAAACTTCCACGTGCATTACCCCAGCTATGGAAACAGGCCCTGGTAGTCAGCTCCTCTGAGGAGAACAAGAAGTCAACAGAGAAATCCAATGTTTCTTTAACTTCTTGAGGACTGAAGCTAGAGATGCTTCATTCTAGAGACATGCAGTGGAAATCACAGTCCGATAGTAATTGACTAGTATATTAAAATTATAAAACCTTACCTCCTACACAGACACTGGATGGCTCCAAGTACAAAATCTCAGTGCAGGATTGTTTCAATACCTATTGCAAAGGAGGAAATAGTCACGAATAGGTTTCATAGCTCTATTTCAATGAGCAATCTTAGTTTAAAACAAAGCTTTTCCCTAGAACACACATACAGCTACAGGTTTGGTTTGCTAAGTCTGGCTTTGTAGGACATTGCCTGGAGCTCTTGCACACCTGCACAGCCAAGTCCAGGAGTTTCTAAAGGTTGGATTAGTTTCTTAAACCCCAGAGAGCCTTTAAAATATAATGGTGTCCAGATCCCTAACCTGATTTTCCATGAACCCCAATCCGAATGTCTAAGCCAAAGATGAATCACAAGGAGCCTGATCCAAAACCCAATCCAGTTAAAAGCAGCCTTCCAGCAATGAAGCCTGGTCAAGCCAGGCGCACGTTATTGGGAGTGCTGGCACCCTGCCCCGTGTAAAGAGGCACGGCCACAGCGGCGTTCCTGGCTGCGCTGCCTGCCGTTGTACGGCAATCTCACTTCAGCTCTCCCTGTTGGAAGTGGTATTTTTAGCAGGCATCCGCAAACATTCCGTGGCCTCGGTTCAGGTCCCCGTTATCAAGCGCACGGCACAGAGTCCTCTTGCTGTCCCCATCTCCATTTGCCAGGTCTGTGCCTGCTGCTGAGCTGCCCTGACTTCCTAGGAACATCCCTCTGTCTTACTCTTAACTCCTGCCCTCCTCTCGATAGGACTCTTTACGCTCCGTAATGCTTCCCGGTGGTTCCTGTTGCTACATTTCCAGGCCCAGCAGAAACAATCATGTAGTCACTGTTCTGACAAGAAGCACACGGAGCTCCAAGAAAGAGAGCATCCTGCCTCGCTAAACACTTTCCATATTGCCTCTCTCTCCACAAACTGTTGTGTGCAAATTAATTTTCCAGTGCTTTAAAACCCATGTTAAATATTAAGTAGTATTTTTAAAAAATTGAGACCTCGCAAGCACATGGATTTGGATGAGACACAGCAACAGAGATCTTAGGAAAGAATGTAGCCCAGAGTTCACTGCCAGCAGTTCATATTAGCTGAGGATCTCGCTTCCAAAAAAGGGCTTTAGCCTTTTGATTCCTATTGCAGTGTGGCTTGTTTGGGGGCTGGGGAATATTTTGTATAGCATTTTATTCCTTTGCTGTAAAAGCATGTTCAGGTTTTTTTCACTGAGGAGTCAGATAAAGAGCTTAAGTGACGTTGAGACTAGAGGCCAGCTTTACGTGAAGCACAGATCCAGCAGGTAGCACAGAATTCAGTAATTTTGGTTTTAGAGGGAGAACCTTCCAACCCCTGTCCTGGCCCCACTTGCCCAGTGTCTGTGGAAAGGTCAGTGGTACAGTGACCCTGGAGGTCAGGGAGAGGGGAAGACACTGTGGGACAGGACCTGACTTCCCTTGCAAAGCAGTAGTTCTCTAATTTCATTACACCCCAAGGTGAATTTTCTAACACTGTGCTTCCAAATGCAATATAAATCAGGAACAAACCTACCTGAATATATTTAACTACCTTTGTATTTAAGAACGAACTGGGAGGGGCAGACACAACAACCCCAACCAAGCTGAAATATGGTGTAGATAAAATGATTGCAAATCATGAACAAAAGCAAATTTCAATACAGGGGTCAAGATACACTGATTTCCTGCATAGAATCCATTTTCATACATGCTCTTGGCTAAAGCAGAAAATACCAGTTGTTAATACTTGTCCTAGAAATATCTGCTTTGAAAATATTTTTCATCATTTTTATTACTGCTGACCTCTGCTTAGCTTAAGCAAGCTGTACTATTTAGAGACCCTCTCTTTTCAAGGGTGGTGGCCTGATTCTAACATTTCCCCCAAACAAAGCCTATACTGGGGTGAAAAAAACCTTTGACACTACGAAAATTTGGGTTTGTAAGTTTATCAGGTTCTTCTCTAGCCTTCAAAAAGCCTCTTGATAATCCACGCTTGGAAAAAAAAAAAAAAGGATAATGGTAGAGAAATCTGTCTTGTCCCCAAAAACCCCTCCCTTTAACAATCAAGTTACCTTAAAAAGCAGACATCAAACCTCATAAAGAACTAACTGGATTCAGGTGGAGCCAATCAGAAGCACATAGATACAATTCTTTGCTTAACCTCTACTTATGCTCTGGGTTTTCCTCAACACTCCCTCTAAGCAACATTGAAACACCGTTCAGAGCTGAGTTTTCCCACAGTAAAACAAAAGCCATCATATTCTCCGCAGAGTCCAAGCCCACAAGCTGTCCTGAGCCTCAGCTGTGTGTAAGGTTTGGCTTACAAGGATTCTGCCACCACCATGGAAAATTGAGACTATTTTCAATACAGCAATTACTGCATGTACTTTCATGTGCGGGGGAAATGAATGTATTTGCACATCTTAGAAGAAGGTACAGAAACTCAACACTGTTCTTTCTTCCCACGCACTCTTTTCTACCTCTTTTAATCTTTTCTCTCTTTTCACGCAAGCTATTCCTTGCAGCCGGCACAGTGCACTCCAGTACTACCATACAAAGTTTATTTCCCCTGGGGAGAACTGATATGATTATTTAACATGCCTTCATGTCCCTGTCCTTTATAATTTAAAACTAATTTTATCCTGATATGGAAAACCTGGGCTGCAAAGTCAGCAAGACCAAAAGGAACTCCACAGAAATCTATACAATGCTCCCTCTTTTCCAGTTCAGGATAACTTAAGACAGTGCAAATTCATTAACTACAAACCTACTGCCCACAAGAAAAGTTCAAATAATAACTCTGTAATGCTATCCCTGGATAGGATAGTTAAGCACTCTGCTGACACAAAATAAATTCAAGTAAGACAAATGGCCTTAGTTTAACAGCATGCAAGGAGAGATTCTGAGAACTGATGTCATCCACTTTGTCTCCAGAGGTCCACACAAATATAGGACTCTGCTCCCAGGCTCACAAAGGGGAGCTTTTCTCTCATTCCCTGACCTCCTCCTCTTCACAGTGCTGGCTTGCCCAGAGAGAACCAATTCCCCACAAACCCAAGTGGAAAATAGAGCAGAAACCTGTCAGCCTTTGTCCTGTTGTCTTGCAACTTCAGAAGTGGAGAGCTGCAGTAAGGCTAGAGGGTGTTCTTTGCCTTCTGAGGTGACCTGTGCAGTGCGGGACTGGTTCCAGCTGGAACCCGAGCCTATTGAGGTAAAGTGACCACAGGTGTGAGCTTGTTAAGAAAGGTGCGGCTGCTGGACAGGAGAAGGCAGAGGTCTGTTCTTAGCTAGTCAGTCTCTTGGACTGTAAGAAAATGAGACATGGACTCGAGGCCCCAAACATCCACTTGTTCAACAACAACACAATAGACTGCTGAGAAAATGATTCTGTAGCTTCTCCGTGTGCAGGACTCGTTACACTGCTGCCACAGAGCAGCAGCAGCGACCAAGCATCTTAGGTTTTAAATCCTCGTGGCTTTTTGGGCCAGTTCTTAGAGCAGCCAGCACAAGAACCAGTGGCACAAATGCAGCTTGTGCTCCACACTGACTCTGCTGCCAGGCACTGCTCCGCAGGGATGGCTGGATGCAGGGCAGTCTCCCACCCCTTCAGTGAAATCCCTTCTTACAGCTTTTGAGCGGACCCTGGGCAGCCTCTATAGCATCTCTCAGTAAAGCGAGTCAGTCGTTTCAGAACACTTCTAAAAGCAGAACTTACCAGAAGAGAGGCATCTAAGATAGCCAGGGGCACTCGTAAGCCAACTCACCCTTCATACAAACTCGCTGCCACACGTTGCGTCCTACCTACCCAAATAAGCTTTTCTTTGCTGAAAGGGTTGCTTGTCAATCAGCTACTGGGCTGCCCAGCTCCTCTGGGAACACCATGGCCATCCCAACTGGGGCTGTGGAGCTTTAAACCACCTGTCTCCAGGCTATTTCAGTGGCTTACAAGTAAGCATACATGTAAATCTTCTTAAAACAGTCGTAGGAAGTTCGTTTATCAGGTCCACTTATCCATTACCAAAGGCTTTACCAGCTTTTCCATGTGGCCCCACTTTTCACCTAGTGCGTTTTTCCCAGGTCAATCTGATTGTTACTGAGTACTTAAAATCCATTTCCATCCTCATGGCTTTCTATGCACTTCCCACTAGAAGGTTCCTGAAGGCTGACACAAACTTCAGTTCACCATTTCTAAAGCAGTGGATTCTCATTTTTGTCATTACTGACACACTTCTTCCCACTAGAGCCGTTCGAGAAACACTGCCTGTTTCTGACCTGCGGGTGTCTGAATTGACCACACACTCGGGTTTTGTCAGCTCCGAGCTGCAGAAACACCACACACACAAAAATTCTGACATCAGCACTGAAAGGGCAGATGTCCCTGCAGCACGCTGCACAAAGGCAGCCAGCTAACAGGATGACATTAGGCTCCACACTGCTCATGGTCTTTGCAAACTCCATCTCTGTTTATCAATTTTGCCTTGTCAGAGATCTTTCCCCTGCTTTATGCAATGTTTCTTCTTGTGGAAAAGTGCTTTGCGGATCTCCCAGGACCTCTTTGACCTGTCACAGACCGGGCCTGCCTCAGCCTGGGCTCTTTTTTCACCCTTGCTGCTGCCCCTTAGAGGTTCTCACTGTTAAAGAGCGAAGCAGGATGGCTCCTGCAGTTTTTTGAGTATTTAGCCTGCTGTACCCTAAGCACATGCTGTGGAACAGAGCTGTACCAGGTGGCACAGTTCTACACAAACAACAGCTTTTCCTTCCAGGACTCTAATGAAGGTTGTGTTCTGTGAAACTGTAAGAACAATGGCACTAGTAACAAGCCATGAGCAGCCCAACCGTACAGAGACAATTAACAAAATACGCTAAGTGTCAATTTGTCTTGCAACCTCACTCAGTTTCGCTTAGCCCCTTATGCAGTTCAAAAGTTTTTGGCAGCAGGCAGCACCATAAATCATAGCTTGCGTGGCATCTGTTCCTGCCCAGAACCGCACACTGCATACAGGGTTTGGGTAGGTCATCATCACAGTTGGATTCTTCACTGAACCACCATAATGATTTCAAGTCTTGAAAATGCTCTATGGCTGTGAAAAGCGTTTGCTTCCTGGGACCGAGGTCAGAATAACCAGAAACTGCTGGAAGGAGACAGCTGCTGACACGTTTTGGTCAGACTTGGCATGCTAATGACTCCAAACAACTAAGGATTTCTAGGGACACCAGTGGCCTTTCCTCCCTATGGATCCATTCAAACTTGCACCTCTGTTTACACCAGAAAAACTGGTGCTCACTGGAAGCTGACCCCAAAACAGGTTGCTGTGATTTTTGGGGAAAGGTAGCATGAGTCTCTGAACACAAGCGTATGTCCTGTAACAGAACAAATGCATCCAACTCGCTATTTCCAGAACCTCTTTTTAAAGAAAAGAAAATGTTTCCTTTTAAAACCTCATCTTTGTTCTACTGCCGTATGGCAAGGCTTGTGCAAAACCCACTGGCAGCGCCACAGGATCGCTTCCACACTTTGTGTGTGCACAGATAACGTTCCTATTGTTTTATCTCCTGGAGAGCAGTCCATGGACACGCTGCCAGCCAAACTCTGCCCAGTGAGTGTGCACAAGCCAGAGATGGCAGCACAGCCCTGAGAGCCCCCTTGCACGGCAGCCTCAGAGCTGCAGGCAGTAGTAGCTTTTCTGTGGAGATTCCTTTTCTTTCCTCTCTCCCTCCCAAACGTGGGGTCTGTAATTTTCTCTAGGAATGCTACAAACAGAACAGCTGGTGAACAAAACTGTAACCTCAAGGAAAACAGAGCTAAAAACTAAACATGGTTAATGGTGTGACACGCCATGAGGATGTGCTTTCCTCTTGTACTGTGCCAAGCTCCTCCCTCAGGTAACCACGAAACCAGCCTCATCAAGAGCTGCATCCTCTCAAGGATTTCAATACACAGTGGTAAGCACGCTCATGTACTTGTCACTGCAACACATGGATTGTCAGTGCGATAAATTTATGGCAAGTGGGGGGGCAGTAATGGAAGGTGATGTCTGAGAGGGCCCTGATACCATAAAGAGTGTTCAAATCTACCTTGAGCATTCCGTGCCTCAGCTGGATCTATGCATGCATGCAGGCAAAGCCTCAACGACTGCCAGCTGTGGGCCTTTTCTTGATGAGGAATTGCCTGCACCTTTGGGCTCCTGGTTTAGCTGCTCAGAAATGCCACTGGATGCAGGGAGCAGCTATTTAAATCTAGGCAACAGCAGAGCTCCTGTGTACACAGGTGGAGCAGGGCATGCCGATGGAGTTCAGAAGCCCAGATCAGAGCCGTGGAAAGCTGTCCCAGCCTACAGAACGCCGCTCTTGAGCGAGGCCATTCTCCGGTGAGTTAATGCCTTCTGGAGCCCCATCCCAGCTCGGGGCTGTGGAACTCCTCAGAGGAATGGATGATGAAGGCACTGTTGCACTGGTGCTGAGTTAGCTGTGTCCAGCTGAGCTCACCCAGGTGCTTGGTTTACTTCCTAAAATTATTCTGCTTCATTCCTTCCAATTGGCTGAATCAGGACTGGGCTTACTGCATGTGGGTTTTTCTGTGAGTCACCTACAAGTATTATTGGTACTACCTTTTTTCCTTTTTAACTCAAAACTTTTTTTTTTTTCCACTACTGCTAAGACAGTAAAAAGGAAAAAGAAGTAGAGCAGGAGGTGTTTAAATTGGTTTGCTGGACTCACTGGTTTTGTTCTAGAGAATGAAATGCTGACTGTGCATTGAGCAGGACTTTTTGAGCTGAATTCAGTGACTTTTATGGCATGTAAAGTCAGCATGTGTGAAATCAGGGTGATGAAGGATTTAAGGTGTATGTAGGCTGGCATTGTTACAGGTTTCCAATTTAGGAGCTGTTGCTCTTCTACATAAATAGGACTCGTGCCCCCTAATAGTGTGGCAGAATTAGGTTTTAACAAGAAAAGATCTGGAGTAGGTTACAAGAGGAAATAAATTTAAGTCGAGCTCTTCATTTCTATGATTATACTCAAGAAACTTTAATCAGACTTTTTAAAGTCAGAAGCACCTTTACAGCTCACCTTAGGCTCTGGACAGGCCAGCCTGTCCTTATAGCAATTCATGTTTGAACTCCCTGAAATTAATTGTTTCCAAAGTCAAACCTTTCATTCTTTCTAGTGTTGGCTTCACATCACTTGCCTCTGCTGTGTTCAAGCAAGCTCTGTCACGTATTTCTCCAGTGCTGATCTGTGCAGAAAGGCACAAGGCAGCACGACCACCTCACACTAAACGGAAGGCAATCAACCTAGGGTGACTTGGAATGAAACACATGCTTTTCAAGGAAACACCATTTTGGTGCTTCTCTCCCCCAGAGTCAGAGCAGGAACTGCAGCAGTTAATACTGAATGGGTCCTACCTTTCTCTGCTGCCAAACATCTGTGCTTGTGACTACACCTCGCTGCCAAGCCTGGCCTGCTCCCTGACGCTGCTGAGCAGTGCCGTGAACAAAGAGCAAGGGGAATGGGAAGGCTGCTACCCTGTCCCCTATCTAAATGAAAAAAATCCCTGAGACATATGGTCTTGCATAAAATCACCACCCAAGAGAAGCCTGGCGCGGCGTTAGGTTAGTGAGAATATTCTAATTACACCAAGGCTGAGCAGCACCTCATTGGCAGCCACTGAGGAAAGCAAATGGAGATGACAAAACTGGAGGTCATGAAATGCGTATTCTAACAGCATCATATCCTTTACCCCCAAATTACTAAAAACAACCCTAAAACCATTACTTACCAAATAATGTAACTAGGAATCAAGACAAACTGTTACTTTCCATAACAGGAAAAAAGTTGTTTGGTCTATTTATTTTTTTTCTAATTAGTAAGAAAAATGTGGTTCAAAGAAATTTCTCAGTAAGGAGTCTCTGGATTTCATTTGGACCTGTGGCTGCTTCCTTTGAAGCCAGTTGTACAAGCATCCCTTATGTAAGAGAGCTGCCAGCCGTGCAGGGCTGGCTGACAAGTCCCATCCCAATCACAGGGCACAGGCACGCTCGCTCTAACCGGAGTCGTGTCAGTGCCAGTGCTGGCTTATCAAGCTCACTGTGCTCCAGAAGAACATTATATGGTTTGTAATATGTCAGAGAATGTCACATTGAGGGCTGCATGGCAGTGAAGGGTAGAGCAGAAAGCATTCTATTCCAGGCCATTGATTCCTTTTAACAACTACATGAAGTAATTCCCAAAACTATCTCCTCAGTCTCAATCGCATGGAAAACATAGCACAGCGTTAGTTCTGAACCTTGCACCCAGTGCAGCTTGAAGATTAGACCATCCAAAGGGATTAAATAAGATGACTGATTTAATCAGAATAATTCTTTTAATGATAACTTGCTGCATTTCTCCTCCCCCCACCTCTTTAAAGGTCTAATAGTTTGCTTCCTGGACTCCCAGTGCATAAACCGAGCATATTTTCTTCCTACAGGAAATGATCCAATTAAGTTGACGTATAATTGATAATGAACCATTTAAGCTGATTTTGGCCCTGAAAAATCTTAACCGCGTCCAGTCAGCTGGCTGACCTCCCTTCATCCGCGGTGGAGGGACAGCACTAGGGAGGGAGCAGGCTGAGCACAGTGCCCAAGGAAGTGCAGGGAGGCAGTCGAGCTCGAGGGAGCTGACAGGCTGGAGCGCAGTAGGGATTACTTGAAAATCGCGTAGTCCCTGATTGCCACTCAGTACCCAAGTTGCAACCTGGCCCCTGAGACAGGGGCCACGTTAGAGACACGGAAGCAGTGTTCTCTGGCGTCTTAACACTGGAGCACCACTGTCGCAGTGAGGTTTCCGACCCTCCCTAAAGACAAATTCTGTTGCCTTCCAGCAGGTACCAGTGAGAGATGCTGGTGGACTCAATTGAGTTCGGTAATTCACCCTCCCCCAATGCCAAAGCCAGGTCAGCCTGAGGAAGCGCTGCTGACAGCACAGCTGGAAAAGAAGGGATCAGATTCATGGCGAGAGGCTGGAGCACGTCTTTGGGAAGCCAATGCGGTAAGTTTTATAAACATAAGGGCTAAAATTGTTCCTTACATGAATACCTCTTGCCTACCTCAACAAAACTGACTACCTCTCACGAGACTTTGGTTTTGTCCCTCCTTGGCCACCAGCTGGCTGTCCAACACGGTTTGGGGGCTTCCCTCCCTGCTTACTTTGTGTTAGTACAGCAAACAGGGACAGGTCTGCTCATCACCAAGTCCTGCCAGCAGCCTACGGGGCCCCTCTCCCCTCTCTGTGCTGCGCACCAGGGCACAGGCGTGGTGACAGTGAGTGTCACCACGCTTCAGGTGAGAGGTGACTCCGTGAGGTACTGGCAGCGCTGAGCGTGCCGCTGCCACGCACGGTTTGTGCAGCAGCTCCCTGCAGGCCCCGCTGCGCTGGCTGTCACCAAGCCACGTAACTCCAAAGCAGCAATGCACTGCCATGCACAGAGTGTGACACAGGAACCTTCCAGCTGACATGGAAACCCCCGGGATATTCAATAGATACCCTTCACTAGTGTCCAAATGGTTCGGAATGCCATAGGGATTGTGCTGACTGCTCTTTGCAACAGGAGCAGACTTCCCACCATCACCCACAGAGTTTTACTGGAGAGAGTTTACACGTTTACAGAAGAGAATTTGTATTTCTATAGCACTCCCTGATTATACCCCTTTAGCCAGAGTTGGACACTGGGTGAATCTAGGACCTTGTGCGCATGTAATCCTTGGTTTGGCCTCACTAGCTCCAGGTGCACTCCTTGGATGGGTCTAAGTCAGTCCGTATCAGCCTGGGAGTTTGCACCTTGCAAACCCTGAGGTCTCCTCCCTCCTGGTCACCCCTTCACCAGGAGGCACATCCTTGAGTATCCCAACTTGCACCTTTTCCTGGACAAACTGACAGCTTTATGCTGAGGCATAGGGTTTTTCCCCAAGAGGCTCAACCAACTTGGGAGAGAATTTTGCTTCAATTCACAATGCTCTGGGTGGTGCAACTACTCATTTCACGTGACTTGATCTGGGATTTTTTGTCCATTATGTCTAACAGTGGGTTTCCCATGCAAAATGAACAAAAAAACCTGAGCACCTGTAAAATGAACAACCAGAAGGAGATTTCAACAATTCTATTTCAAATCCTTTCCAGGTAGAATTTTAAAGAAATTTTGTAACACTGAAAGATAAAACTGCTCTAGGCTGACCCTTTTTTGAACTGACTACTTCCTCTGTAAGTTCTGCATGTATCAGTTCCTGTAGTCCCATCGGGTAAGTTTTTATGGTGTTTCCTAAGAAAAAAATGTATTTTAACTTTCTGTAGTAAGTGCTGTCAACTTACTTCAGTGTAAAAATGTGTTTGTCTACTTAGAGCTGTCATACACTCTAATAATGTTACTTAAGTGAGTTCCCCTAATGTAACTTTTCAAAGTACCAGCCTTGTCCAATTCTGCCTGCAGAGACAACCAGACAACTTTCACTCATACATCAGCAGGACTTGAGTTTAATTAAGAGCTTCATTTTCTTATCTAGTACTGATCTGCTGCATGGTGACAGAAACTGTGCCCTTCCAAAGCCTTCACCCTGTCCTGTCTCGCGCACAAAGCCACGCTCTGTGTAATAATCAGCCAAACCCCATCAGTAACTCTTCCCGAGAGTGCAGTAACTTGCCTTCAGCATTTTGCTTTTAAGCTCTAGAGTGTTGCTCAGATTTATTCACCCTGACAATGCTGTTTAGTTATGACCTTGTAAGCTACCTATGAGCAATGCTGGCAGAATGGGAAACTTGGCAAAGCAGCTCCCTCTTCACAGGTCTGCACGGACTTTTAGAATCGATAATGGATGTTATTCAGCAGAAACACAATGGCATGGAGGTGCTTCAACCCTTCTCACTTCGCTAGGATTTTATCAGAACTAATGTCAAAACATGGCGCAAGCTCTCTGGCATGTGAGCCAAGGTTATTCTAAAGGTTCATCTCAACTGTCTTGAACGCCAATCTCTGGTCATGATTAAACAGACCATGTGTATCTGTCCAGAGAAAATAACTTGGAATAGTTGCTTATACTGAAAGCAACTGCAGGAGCAGGTACTACAGATAGTCTGTGCTAAAACTCACCGCGCTTTTTTTTTTTTTTTAACACTAACAGATGTACACTTAACTGCTCATCTCTCCTGAATACAGTACAAATGCAACAGGATAGCAGCCAAATAGTCTCAAACCTGGAGAGATCAATGTAGCAGAGGCTCCCGCATCACCTACTCAGCAGTTCTGGGTTGTAGTTTTGCTCAGCGTTTTTAATTGCTGGGTTGCCATTTCTGAAGACAATATTTTTTCTGAACAGAAATGGTTTGACAGCATTCATGAAGGGTTTCACAACTGCACCTTTGACTGCACTTTAAGCAGTACTGCTGCATGTTTGTCACCTATCTCCTTTTCATCTGGTTCAAAATTAGCTTTCCCCTTTAAGGTCAGTGTCTCTAAGTCTGTATTCTCTTGCTAACTTGCAAACTGAAATGATTTTATAATAGTGACTAAAAAGGAAAACTGATTATTTCATGTTCAATTAGATCTACTTATCAGTGCTATAATGTTATGAGAACGAATTGTCACCATCACTCCAAACCCCTGCAAAGAAAACTGAGTATTAACTGCAACATACCAAAATATCCTGTTAATACTGCCACCACAAATGCATTACAAAAAAATCCCACACACACAAAATCCAAATCAACCAGAATCCCTACTGTGGAAACTTCAATACTTCCATCCGTGCTCTGTGGTAAAGGCTGAGCGTTGATATGTCCAGTGGCTGGGCTGTAAATAAACCCTGAACCAACTCAGGAGCTCAGTCTGCAGAAGCAGACCTTGCTTGTAAGCTGTAGAACAGTGTACATCAGTTTGCTTTTCCTGTCACTGCTAAGCTCTTACCTTGAAACAATGCGCTGCCATTCCACGTGTCTGGTCCTGTTCTACAGCTATGGTATGCCCAAATCTGGGATTTTTACAACTGGGTTTTTTGTAAGTATCAGAAGAAGCTGGATTGAGGCTGGTGCAAACACCATCAGGCCTATTTTATCAGAAAAGCTTCCCTCCCTGCTACACGGAGGTGAAGGTGCTTTTAAGTTCCTGGGAAGTACAGACACGGCAGGCTGGCACTGCTACCAGCCAGAGACCACCCAAAAACACCTCGGCTGAGAATGCGGCCAATGGGACACCCTACAGCTTATGCTAACCCTCCATGTGTTTGAATGACTGACTCTTCCAGCTGAGCTCCTCAGAAACATCAAGTGACCGTACTTCTGCTGCTTCCTCAGAGGACCAGAGGAGTGTGGAGACCTGACCCCTCAGAAAGTGCCGATCTGCAGGTCAGTGGCCCTCGCTGGAGGGGAAACGCCGAACGGGAATGCTTTACTCCTCTATCCCTAACACACTTATTTGCAAAGCAGTATCCTTGGAAACACAACATCATCAGCTGGGGTTTAACATTTGGCTCTTATAAAGAAGCCCAGCACTGGCACTCGGATCATCTGCACCAGCAGCACAGCTGAATCCTCTAAGTCCTTCAAATGGCACAGAATGAGATTTTAAATAGTAACGGTTTCTAGCAGTACCACGTGGGCTGCACTGTCTTTTCAGGAGAATAAATGCCAAGGCATCAGAAGATTGATTACCTTTCTTTAGAAAGCTCAGGTAAGATTCTGGAACTACATTTATTTTAATTAACAAGGAAAATAAGTTGCTGCGTTACGGCATTCATAAAAACCACGCTGCTCAAGGGAAGTGATAAAGTCATGACTGTGTAGTATCCTGGATGTGAGTAGTATCCTTTTGTTATTTAAAAAAAGAAAAGGGAAATGAATGATAGCAGGTCCTCCCTCAGAAAAAGGATTTCATTATTGCTTTTGACTTCTGCCAGTAAGCCTGTTTGCACTGTGCAGCCCACAGGAAGCAGCAGCACTGTTAACCTTACATAAAAGACACAGCCTTCAGTCTAAAATTAGACAAATAAATTTTGTGTCCACAATCACAGGTGCCTTAACACACAGCTGCAAGAGTGTCAGGCCACTGATCACAACGAAAATGTTTCTCTTTGATCCCTTCCTGCAAACCACAGTAATCAGCTGAATGGCTTCATCTCACCAAGAGGAGTTTCTTATGCCAGGCTGAAAACTGGAACTGAGTCTTACCACTTGTTGGGATAACAAGTGGTTAAAGTCATGGATTTAAAACGCTTCTCTCTGTATGTAAAGATTTGGGTAATTCCTAAATTGCACTTATTCCCCAGGTTTTAAGCAGTTGCTCTCAATTCTCACAGAGTAACAGTCTCCATTTTTTTCCAGACTAAACCCAAAGCAGTCATTTATCAAAGCATCCCCCCACACTTCCCACATCAACTCCCCACTCCTTGTGAGGAGTCTGCAAATTCTACATGAGGTCTGAGCATGAATAACTGCAGGAGGTGCAAGCAGTGCTGATTTACAGAACTGCACCCCTAAGGCAGGGAACTTCATCTGCTGCAATTCCTGCCTTAGGAACCAGTTCTGCCTAGAAGAGGAAGTGGGACTAGAGAGTATGCTCTAAGCTAGAGGTAAAGTAAAACTTATTGCCTGGTACTCACAGAATTGATTATCCCCTTAAGTGCTTGGAATCCTCCAGTGACAGGGAAGACTTGCTCTTTCACGTCAGCAATTTTTTCCAGCTTTGGAGACAAAATGCATGTAAACACATGAATCATCCGGCAAACTAAATTCCACACACTGCTTTACACCCTTAAAATTTAAATGCATGTCTAAAAGCAATCCTCGTCAACTCCGTGAAGAGAAGGAAACTTTAGAGCTCTCTCACAGCTAAGAGTTTTCTGAACTAGAGGACTTCCCACAGCTGACTGCAGCTAACAAAATGGTGGCTAGTCATCATGGAAAAGCATCACACAGAAGAAACCTTTCAGGGCCTGTATCTTGGCAGTGATTTTGTACCTCTGTCCTGAAGTACCTTCCTTGTTTGCTCTGCCTCTCACTAAAAACCCTTTCTCTGCATCTTCTGCAGGAAGTAGCCTTTCATGTACCTCTCAGTTGAAGCTCCTTTGACTGGGCAGGAGTGGCTACAGCCTTCGGTGGGACACAGCACCTCTGGAACAGCTTTTCCATGAAGGACATGAATCCTGTGTTCTTTTCCTTATCCCAAGACTGTTACATATACACTGCTTGAATCTTGTCTACAGCTCCTCTGTTCATGTGATCAGTACCCTGACCTGCTTGCCATTCCAATGAGAGGAGCTTGCCTGCACGCTCTCATTCGCGGCTCCCGGTTAACATGGGGATTTCCAACAGGTCTCCTTGGCAGTGAGCACAACACCCACGCGTTCTGTTTATGTCTACGTACACATCTAAGTGTGCTTCCTGAGGCAGAAAAGACACTACGCTGCCTAATGTAAGTAAAATTACATTTCCGTACTACTTAACGTTAACTCTGTAAAACTCGGGGTTGAGGTACTGCCTAATACTCTAAAATAGTAAAGCTCTTATTCTTACCTGTTCTTGTTCAAAATCGTGGACACCAACACAGTAAACTCTCGCTCCCAGCTCTCTGGATTTCTTTGCCTGTGGCAAAATAAAGCATAGAAATAAGCATTTTTTTATTCAACAGGAAGCATCCAAACTCTGCAGAGCATGACATGTATTGCCAGCTCGCGCTCACCTCTTTCTCTGCATACAAGGGAATTTGACCATCCAGCTTGCCATCCGTCAGTGCAATGATGATACTAGAGAACCGTGAGGCTCCTTGCTTCGCAATTTGCACATTGGCCTGAAAACAACAAAATAAATTATCCACCTTAAAACTGCACCCAAACTTTTAACCTTGATGCATCTTCTAAGCATCTAATACAACATCTGAAATAACAGCCTCATCCTCAAACTTCCCTCTCGTGACAATCCTCTGCTTCCCTTGAACTCACTACCAGCAGGGAAACCCCTCATCAGCCACCATTGAGCCCACCTCCAAAGCACTCGGGTCACTGACCCATCAGCACTCACCAACACACAGTTCTTCCAAGACAGATCTCTTCAAAGCCACCAATAGGACTTCCTTTGCTACCCCCCAGATTTCAATACGGTCAGTAGGTTCAAGATATAAATAGAATGGCTTAAAACTATATATTTTTTTAATAGTAACAAAATTCCTTTCGCCTGGCCTTTCAGTGCGCAGATCCCGTTACAAACGTGGCTGTACAGTCACAGGGAAAGAACTGATTTGTCTGTAACAGTGAAAAGCTTATATCCTCACCTTCCGGGCCAGGGCTTTCATGCAAACTGCATTATTTGAACAAAGTAAAATATAAGCAGCTGCGAACTCTGTAACTAAGCCCAAAATGAAGAGCATTTGTCTCACAAATGCTGCTCTGTGCGGTAAACTGTCCCAGGGTGAGCACTCTGGAAGGCACCGCAAGCCCTGCAGCCCTACCAAGCTGCATGTGACTATTTACCATGTCATTGGGATGCTCTGACACCCACAACACAGACCTGTGCTCTGTGAGGAGGAGCAAGCCAGAGAAACTCCATATGGAAAACTGCTGTGATGGCTAATCACCTGCATGGGATTTGCAGTGTCTGAGCAACCCTGGGATCACTCAGGCTACTGTAAAGATTTGAGTATAACAGACTGAGGTGTACAATCAATCTCTTTATGTTCCAGGTTGTTTCCCGAAGGGTGAGAACAGAGGATGTGTTGATTGCAAGAAGATGAGTAAAACCTACCTGTTTTAGTCCTTCATGAATGTATGTCTCACCTGCTGGTATCACCTCCTCCAGATCCTTTAGACCTTTCTTGATTTTCTCTCTGCGAACAAAAAAGAGGTAAGAGACTGTTGGTGTGACCTGGAGTGTGGAAAGTGGGTAATTTATCAACGGAAAAAAAGTATTTGTCCTTAAGGAAAACTGAAATGAAAAGCTGTAAATTAGAGCCTTTAGCCAGGATCCCGTGTGGAGGCAGACTGTGTATTCATGACAGAAGTGATGCTGTGGGAACAGGTATTTCAGACTTAGCTAACACAATATGCTTCAGCGAGTCAAAAAGCTGGAAACAAGGAAAATGTTCAGCCAGAGCAGATATTGCAAAAAGGTGGCAAAGCTTCAGCATTACATAGCCCAGTGGAAATTCTGTTGCATTAGGTCTATTTTGCTACTTTAAACCAACTTGGTTTCCAATCACACTGCAATCAAAGAAGAAATACCTAAAACAGCAGTTCTGTTTTAGCAGAAATCTTCCAGACCAATATGCAGGAATTTAATCACATAGAACTGAACTTCAGTAATTAAAACCTTTGCCCTGAAGAAAATATCAATAGGCAAATACAGCATTTGCAAGACACCTTTTGTGCCCATGAGAAAAAAACAGGATTAAGGACAGTTTTAAAATTCTGACTGCCACAACCTTTTTGTGTGACCTTGCATAAGACATCCCACACAGGTGCACAGCTCACTTAGATTTAACAGGAGAATATATTTGCACCATGATTTTTCATGGAGCAGCACAGCAGATCCACCTGCAAGATGCTCACTGACTTTGGGCTGAAAGGGGAGAAGTCAACAGACTGCACCACAGGAATTTATTTCCAGTGAAATCAGCACTAGTGGGGTGAACCAAGGCAGAGAGACTACTGAAAGAATCAAATCTTTAGGGTGTTCATTCTTTTGCAAACACAGTTTCAGTCGAGTCCATGGAAAGTCATGCTTGGAAAAGATAAGCAAAAGCTAAGAAGGGGCAGAATTTGGGCCAGAATATATAGAACACTGTGACAAATCTAGGTGAGAAAGAGGAACCCAGCAGGGGTGAGGAGATGGAGGGAAAATACATCGCGGGATGCGTGAAAGCTTTCCTTAGGCCAGACCAAATGAGAAAGAATGCATATGCCACACTGCCTGAATGCCACCCACTCGTCATTTGTTCCACGGATGGGCTTCCTCTATGTTTAGCAGCTCTGTTCCAAAGTACAATCCATAGCTGGAATAAGCTCCCAATCACAGCATCCACTGATACAATCAAGAGAGGGGAGGGAACAAAAGAGGTATGTGGCATTGAATGTATGGAAGGGAACAAGTTATGTAAGATAATACAATCTGTTTGATCCAAATATTTTACATTCAGCATCTATAGAAACAACTTGCAAGTGATTATGTACGAACGCAGATTATAAACCACAGAGTTGGTGCTTGCCAGAAATGAGTGGCAGCACATCACAGGCGTTAGTGCTCTGCTGCCAAGAAACAAGCAGCAACTCAAGTCCCAGTTTTCTGAAACAGATTTCATTTTGCAAAAATAGCTTTTGAACAATCAGTTCAGTTTTATTTATCTGCAGTGTCTTGTGACCCAGTCGCACAGCAATCTCTGGTGTTGCCAGGCCTCTGTCTACAAGGGGTTCCAGGAAAATCTTTGGTAGCATGAGCTTTTTTAGCTGCATTTAATCAGGCACCATCTCTTGCCCTCAGGGCACAGCTGCATTAGATAGACCCAGCCAGATGTGAACTAGCTCCCTGCATTCTCCAAGCTGGTCAAGTGGAAGCAGATCCTGGTCTGGATGTCAGAAGGCCAGTGTGGATGCAGGACTCCGGGCCCCAGAACCAGCATGAGAGGTGGGCTCCGCCACTCTAAAACTTACCCCTGGCTGGTTTGAAGGCTGGGCACAGGAACTCATGCCTGCTGCACTCTCCTGATAATCTCAGCAACCAACCACAGCACTCAGGACCCACAGTCCTTGCTCCTCAGTGCTCTCACGACTTCCCTTTCTCTAGTTTCTGTAAGGCTGGTAGCCATGGAAATCTCCAGGGAAGTTCTGGTTGTATAACTCATCTGTACCATGACAGCAGAGCCCTCAGCCTGGGTGCCTGGACATCCCCACAGCACAGCTTGGGAGCACTAACAAAGCCTGAGGGCCACTGGTTTTGTGGTGCAAGTCAGAAAAGGGAGGGAGGTGGAAGAGGCAAAACAGAATCAGCAACTTGCAGCCTGTCTGTGTTTGGGCTGAATAAGTGCAAATTTAATATCTTTTACCCACTCAGCATATGCGCTGCAGCCCATTTCTGTGTTTTAGCACAGGCACAACTAATTTTTAATAGCTACCCCATCTGTTCTCTCTCTAAGCTTTGTAACTGCCTCAGACAGCTCTTCCAGCAGCAGCCAGGCAAACACAGCTGTTAATATCCATGCAGATTCCAGAATGGGTGTTCTTAGCTCCTCTGAGTGGGGGACAGTACTCTCTATGTCTTTTCCGTGTTGCATTCCACTTATGGAAATGCTGGAATCTTGAACTATCTCCATGTGATGAGCACACAAGCACTGGCAGGAGATGGTGGTGCTCACTGAGCACGCATTTATGGTGAGAAATGAGGGCTATGTGCTGCAAGGCAATGGGCTCATCCCTAACAAATGAAGGCAAATCAAACAGGTACTTGGGGTTTGCTGCTAAGGATGTACAGTAAACAGGAAAACACACAACATGTGTCAGTGAAACCGAGAGGGGGAGCGTTCTGTGACGAAAAAGAGAGAGAGCTGGCTCCATCTCTGATGAGGTAAGTTGTCATACTGGCAAAAGGAAACCCTGCACGAGCCTCCTCAGAGGCATCATTTGGAGGAGGCTTATGCCTTCTAGGTCTCTTATGTACTACAAAGGGTTGATTCACTTATAATAATTACTCTGCTTCGAACTTGAGGCCTCCTGCACAAGCTCCAGATGAAAACCACATCACTGGCCAACTCTGCAGTACTTGATACACGCAGCAGAACGCACTCTCTGCAGATGAGTCTGTTTGGGCAAGTTGCCTTGGACCCAGGCGCAGGGGCAGCTCACGTGATCGAGGCCCCAGACACGTCCATGTCTTACACATCCCTGTGAAACCAGGAGCAGTCAGTGCACCGCTAGACTAGGGACAAGGACAGTCCAGTTGGTCATGTACCAGGTACTTTTCCACCTTCACTAACACAACTTCTCTTTATCTCCAGCAGGAGTTTCACCCAGGCAAAGACAGCAGGGCTCATCCTGGCCACTGGCACCGGTCAGCAGGCTCACAGCAACCTGGACTGCTGCTGGCCAGCACAGCTGGGCAAAAGAGAACCGTGCCAGCTGGACGGTATTCCTGAGGGTATCCACTGTCCCAAACCACTTGCTTTCCAACAGTGAGCCCTAAAGGTGAGTGCACCAATCTTTGTTTACCACTTATTGCACAGTTTCGAGCTCAACTTCACAAACGTGTGTGTTGCAAATGGGCTTTGACCAGTATGAGAAGGCTTTTCCACCTGTTGTTGTTGTTACTCTATGGATTTATTATAGCAGAGTGTGTACTGTAAGTAACAATGACTTCTCTTTACAGAGTTAGTCATAGCACTGCTCACACTCACAAAACATTTGGGAATTTGGAGGCTTCAGCGCTATGCTATGCCCCCCTTTATACCCACAGCTTTATTGTGCAGTAAGCCCAGCAAGAACTTTGTACTAACAATTAGAAGCCTAAGGCTTTCCAGACAAAAAAAATGCTGCCCTACTTTGATCTAACTGCTGCGAAGAAATTGTGGTTTCCTGATACATGGGAATTAGCAAGTACGCCAGGGCAAAAGCATGTCTGCAAGTCCAAAGCGCCTGTAACAAACCAAGGCCATAATATCCCATAACCCCCCTCACAAACACCCATTCCCAGAACTGCAGTGTGCTTAGCATCCTTATCTTCTGTTGGGAACAATGGGGGCCAGACAGTCTCAGTATTTTTCCTCTATTGACTTAATATTTAAAAGGACAGCTGCTCCAACTGTCTCTATCCGTCCTTACCTATGTACCTATGGTCACAAGTTACAAGTCTCCTTCTCCCTCCTCCTCGTAATTCCCCCTGAACAGGAATGGTGGCACTTTGCTTCCCCTGACACACATGCAAGAGCATCAGCCAATCCTGAACTAGAGCCAAGTCCCGCAGGGGAACCCACCAGAACTGCAGAGGTTCTTCCTGTGCTTTACACGAGGCTGCTGAGAACAACACGATTCTCTCCATGCCTTCCAAATGTGCCACAGACAGGCAATGAAAAAGGCGCTTGTGTCCCCGTGGCGGGGTTCCAGCATCCTGCCCAGCGTTCCAAGTGGTCTGTGTGCTATCAGTGCTGTTAAGGAACAGGCCACTGATAGCCTATTGAAATGGAGAGAAAGGACCTCATTGACTTCAGCAGGCCTCAGAACAGGCTCAAGTGTCCTCTCCTGACCCCTCTCAAGCCATCTGGAAAAATGGCTTATAAGATTGTCTCTGCCCACAGACAGCAGATCCAATATCCGAGTCCGGATGGGGGGAAGTGGCTGTTTTAAATGCTAGAACAGGAGGGGCTCAGAACTGAGTTTTTAGACATCTCAGATGCCAGCTACATTTCTGTAGCGTGACACGTGCCTGTGGCCAGTGGCAGGTCTTTTCAGGAAGTCTTGTACTTGCTGTTATGTTTTGTTTAAAAGAAACAAACCCACAGCAGAACTAGCCAACTACAGTACACCACATTCTGCACTGACCCTACTATCGGGAGCAGAAAGGATGAAGCACCTCACTCCCACCCTGCCAGAGGTCTGCGGAGTGATTCCTAAATGGTTGATCCACGTGTTCAAAACCCAGAAGGTTGTGCACTGTGGTAGCTTCCGGACAGAAGGGCGAGAGCAGAGGTTGTGTTGGTTTTGAAAAGGCTGAGAGGACACCAAAGGACTCTGACAGCAGTGCCACTGTCCTCTGCTGAAAGCACTCATTCCACGTGACCATTTCCCAATTTCCATGAGTTCAGTAATTATTTTTGCAATATTCTTTTCTCTGCCTGTTTCTTCTCCTTCTGTTTCCCCCACTCATCCTTAAGCTATCCTACCTGCAAATCCTCACTTGCTTTAGAAATAAGTGAGCAGCCTTGAATTCCAAAACCCTCAAAACCATCCACTGAAAGTTCCACAGTGTCAGAAAGATCTCACATCCTTCAGGTGGCACCAACCCCACCGTCTAAAACAGGCCTTGAAGTCCACATTAGGAAATACAAAACAAAATACTTACCTTTTGTGAGATATAAAAAACATTTATTTACCATTTTATGCTTTTCCTAGACATGAAAAAATCCTGATAAGCATTCTATGGATGCTGCTTTACAAAAGCAAATGGAAGAATCATTCTCACGCTGTGCCAAGGGAGATGCGGAACCACACAGAGATGAAAACATTACTGTTAGTTTTTCTGCAAAGCAGTGGCAGAGCTAACATCAGGGATTTGTTTCCCATCATTCTTCTCCTTCCTTTTTCACGAGGCTATCCAGGGATATGGTCACAAAATTAAATCAGCTGTGTAGGGGGGGGGCTTCATGACTGGCCACCACTTAGAGGTGTATCAGCCGTTGTCCCGTACCTGTTACTGCGCCTCTGATTCAGTAAGGGCAGAGGAAGGGAGGGAGGGAGAGAAGTAAAGAAGCAGAACACTAACCTGTCTCCAGTTAGCGGCATAATGACATGCGCCTGGGTGGAAAACACGATAAATGACAATCTCATCTTGGGGCTTGAGAAAAGGGAAAGAAGGCAAAAACACATTTCAGAGAAACATACAGATGCACAGCATTTCATTCACTTATTCAAGTCTCATTCACATGATCTTTATCCCCCAGCTTCCTAGGAATGTACTTTTGAACTACAAACCCAAAATGAGAGGAGTTAAAGCACTTTTGCCCATCTTCTCCTTACCCAGATGCTCGAGGAACAAAGCAGCAGAATTATTACTCTCTCTCACACGACTAGTCTCCAGTGACGTGGCCACCCCACGTGCATGGAAGGTAACGCGCATCCTTTGGAATTGTCAGGGCCACTGGTATAGCAACAAGGCAGGGATGCCCACTAGGTTCACCTGGGTACTAACCAGACACACTTCCCATCTTTAAAATTAACCCCATCGATTTCCCCTTTTCTTTCAGGATGACACAATGTCTATTTCCTGCTCTGCTTTTTGTTTATCAAATCCTCCCAGTCACAGAAGCGGTGCCTACTGACTGTCTCAGCCCCGAGAAAGCAGCACGCGGGGTCTTCCAGAGAGAGACTGGGTCTGTTTCTCTGACCCAGAGAGTTGTGAGACTTTGGAACTTCTTCCCTAAGAGCATTCAGGGAAATGCAATGGTAGAAAGCAATGCTGTATGAACCCATTTTATTAAGGAATTCAATTTTTTTTTTTTACTTAGATTTATAGTTAAGAAGGTCATCTGTCTCTTTGCACAAGGTTACAGGGAATCATATCGAATTAGCAGCAGAAAACAGTTAGGAGTTGCTTGATGGTCTAGAGGCCCAAAACAGGAATGTTCCCAAGGTATGTTGTAACATCTCTCCTTCCTGATTTTAAATTTTATTCATCACAGTTTTTATAAATTCACTAACTTTGTCATTTCCATTATATGAGTATCAGCATTAATTAACCAGGTTAGGGTTAGTAAGGAGTTAACCCTTGAAAAGCTGAATGACCATATGTTTTCGGTTCACTGATGTCAATGATGCAACTTAAAATTATTGACATCAAGGGAGCTGCAAGTCTGCACAGAACTGCACAGACCTTGGATATAAGATCCAAGCTTGCCGTCTGTCCACGATGACTCTGCATACCAAAATCTGAGAGGCTCTAAATTAACTCAGAACTGAAACCAAGGGATTATCACCCTTTCTAGCCACCAAACAAAACCATGTCCTTGCAATCCCAACCTCTGATAATTGCATCACTGCCTGCCAGTTACCATGGGACTTCCCTGCTGGAGATGCACCCCCATATGCAATACCCTCCAAGTTATGTTTTAGCTACGTTCTCTTCAGGAACCCCACAGAACCTTTCTCTCCACAAGCCAGCCCCTCCATGCCTCCTCTGAGAGCACTCAGACACTGGGATGGGAAGGCAGCCAGACCTCCACACAGTTGTTGCAAGAGGGAGTGTCACTTGGCTGGAGAAGATGCTGAACTGAAAGATTTCCACTGAAATCTTTCCACCCTCTTGGGGGGGCAAATGTTTTACCACTAACCCAAAGAAGTCCTGCTTTGGTATCAGGCTCTTTTTTTTTTTTTTTTTTCCCCTCCCTGTAATTCCAGCGCTTACAAAACAACTTTCAGAAGTTTCTGTCGCCTGTCGCCCCCCTGGACAGAAGTTTTACATAAATTCACAGAAGACTTGCTTTTGACAAGATCAAAATAAGCAATATTTAGTTATAAAAGCCTAATTGTATTCTTTTCTTAGCAAGCCAGGATTACAACTGCACTCTGCGCTTGGTTTTCTTTAGCAAAACCTACCACACCATCTCTTCCTTTGTGTGGTGGGAGATTAATTTGGTTTATTCTGGGTTTTGTTGTAGGGTTTTTTAAAGCAAAGCACTGCAGTCCTCAGCTGTTTGTGCAGAGCAGTCAGCCAGGATTTACAGCAGCTATTTCAAGAGGAGCTGGACTTGCCCGACCACACTGCTGACACTAACAAAGTTGATTATATGTAAGTACAACAAATGCACTGTTACATGGCATGGGCTTCCTCTGTGTTTTGAGCTTTAACACTGCTCTCTTCCTTCTGACCTGCACTATATATTTACACATGTGTTTACAAGTGTTCAAGACTGCTTCTTTATACAGATCTCCAGACACGGAATTTGAGCAGTACTTCATCAGAAATTAGGCAGATGGTATATTGAAAAACAAGTTTAAAGAAAAGTCAAATCACGTGTGAGAGTCATTTAAGAGAGTTAGTATTTAAAGACACATATTGTTGCACTTTTGCTGCGCTCCAAGCACAAGAAAAGAAAATAAAAGTTCCCAATATATTCCAGCAATTTGTGTCTTAGAAGCCAAACTTAGAACTTTTAATGTGTTTGTGGAACACATCCCCTGAGCTTGCAAAAGGCCGGGGTGGGGGGGGAGGGCGGAGGGTGTTTAACACACCCCAGAATTACTCCAGCATCACCTCGGGTGTCACAAGCAGCACCACGCACCTCACAAATCTTTCTGTCAGCTGATTTACAAAATTAAATATCTCTTGCCAGTTCGTCGCCACGCTGCCAGACCTAGAAGGGAAAACCAGAGCATATCAGCGGCCTGATCTGGGTGACCCTCTGGGGAGAAACTCACAATGTTCGCTGTTCCAGACATCTCGAGTACCGCCAGCTCTCGCCGCTAAGTTTGTCGCCCGGGCCCCCTCCACCCTCGCCCTGAGGGCGATCGCGGCCGCCGAACTTGCCCACAAAAGCCGGGCCGCCGCGGCGGGGCAGACGGCAAATTCTGCCCCCGCTCGCTCTTCCAACCTCTCCAGCCGCAAACGCACCTCCGGTGGAAGAACTTCCAACGGCTCCTCTCCACATCCCCTCAGGAGGATTCCCCAATTTCCCGCCGAGCCCCTCTCCGTGCGTTTCCCGCCGCTTCCCCTCACAGCCCCCCCGCGCGCGCGGCCCCTCAGGACCCCTCGCGCCCCCCGCGCGCGCGGCCCCTCAGGACCCCTCGCGCCCCCCGCGCGCGCGGCCCCTCAGGACCCCTCGCGCCCCCCGCGCGCGCGGCCCCTCAGGACCCCTCGCGCCCTCCGCGCGCGCGGCCCCTCAGCCCCGCGCGGAGCCCGAACAAAAAGCGGCGGCTCCACCCCGATCCCTGCCCGCGTCTCCCTCCTCGCTTACTTGTCCAACACGAAGTACATATCGAAGGCTCCGTGGCACGACGGCTCGCCCGCAGCCGGCGCGGCGCCGGCGGACAGCGGCAGCAGCAGCAGCAGGAAGGGCACGGCCCCGGCCATCGAGCCTCCGAGCGGCGAAGAGCGCGGGCGGGCGCTGCCGCTCTGCCTCTCGCCGGAGTGGCCGCCCCTCGCCGCCGCCACCGCGGCTGGCCCGGCCCGGCTCGGCCCTCCCTCCCCTCAGCGGCGGCTGGGGCGGAGGACATGGCGGGCGGGCTCGCACCGCCCCCGCTCGCCCGGGCCGTGCGTCCCTCTTGAGCCCCACCATCCGCGTCAGGCGCGCTCCGGTTGGTGCTGCTGCCCGCCTTGCTGCCCGCCTTGCACGTGTGCCAGAGGGTAAGCCCCAAAGGAATTGAATGTTGAGGGGGGTTGGGGGTTGCACAAACACCACAGAATTGTAATTTTGAAACAAAAAAAAGCCCCGTCCCGACAGCGATCGTGTGTCTCCTCACAGGAGGTGAATCAGACTGCAAAAAGAATCTTGCTCGTCCCTCCGCAGGAGGAGATGGGGAAGTCACAGTCATCCTGCTGGAGAGTTTTCCATTCATCTCACTTCATCCCCGTTCCTGCTGCCTCTGGATGGTCCGTTGTAGCCACAGTGCTCTGACCTGACACATCTGTGTCACAGTGTCTTCTCCATGCCGATCCCAACACCAAGCCAAGCCCCCCTATGATGCAAGTTGGAAACTTAAACAAAGCCTGTGGGCCAGCAGCGAATAATGTCAGCCAGAAATATGGCTCACAAAGTTCTGAATGCCTTTGAGCTAGCAAGGTCAAAGGGTAAGCAAGCGGTGTTTTACTGTCCCCGTGGGTTCACAAATCATGGGGGATTAAGGGCAGAGCAGCCTGGGCTTTGCCAAAGACCCAGCCAAAAGAAAGGCCGTGCAGAGGCGTGTGAGACGACAGAGGAGGCTTGCTGAGCTTCCCAAAACCAGCTGCACTCCAGCTTTCCAAGCTGCACAAGTCCACCCCAAGCCCCAGGAGCTTGCCTGGCCTGGGAGTACGTGTCATGTTGTCCAGATGTTGGAAATCTTGCTTCAAGCACATGTGACCCAGTGTGTTTGGAACAAGCCTCCACGACCAGTTCGTGCTTTACTTGTTTCCAAGTGTGTGAATTCCTCTTTTAGCCTGTGGTTTCTGCTGAAGAAGCAGAGAAATCATGGCTGTTTTGCTGGAATGGCTGGATGAGAGGGAGCTAGGCATGCAGGAAGTACAGGGCAGTGGCTCATGGCTGTTTGGCTTCATTCACACAAGGGCTGGAGCCTCCTTTCCCAGTTCCCAGAACTCATTTGCTGATGTTTGGCTCTCTCCCCGCCCTCTTCCAGCACCACAGTGCTGCTTAAACCTTGGCACGAGGTGCCTAGCTCCATCAGGACGGGCATTTCTCCCTTTCCTGAGGGTTTGTGTGCAAACCCTCAGGAAAGCAGCCTCCTGAGCTGGTACCTTCATGATATCCGAGGAGCCAGATGAGGCATCAGCGACTTGCCGATGCCAACACAAAGACCACGTTGCAGCAGCAGCAGGAGGGGACCTTGGCTCTTGGCTGCACCAAGGGACCCAGGCCAGCTGCAGACCTCTGTCCCAACCCCAGCTGAGTCTCTGCTGCCTCTGGGTGTTGGTTCCTCATCTGGAGCAGGCACAGCTTGCCCTCACTCCCTATCCCGCCTGTCTGGAATCGAGGTCACTTGCATAAGGACCTCCTTTACGCTGGCTCCTTGTGCCTGGAGGCTGGGACTGCAGGGAAACCAGGGGAGCCAAGGAGAAACTGCCCTCAGTCATTTAAAACAGAACTCTTAAAAAAATACAGCTTCAAAGTAACCCGGCTCTAGAGGCAGAAGTTTTCACGTGGATGGCCGATGTGCAAATGAACGCAAGTTCACTGCCAAGGTTTAGTGCAGGGAAAGTAGTAAACAGAAGAGCTTACAGCACCTTTGTGGTTATACAGTTCCCTTCTTCATCTCCAGCACTTGCAGATGATTTCCCCACATGCTGTCCCTTAACATCCACCCACTCCCACCTTCTTCTTGGCCCGGGCTGGTCGGGAAGACCTCAGGCAAACGGTGCCAAAAGTGAACTCGTCGTATTTGGGGAGTGAGCAGTTGGAAGTAAAAGTCACCCTTGGTGTAACCTGGCTGTGAGCCTGGCCCTGTCCATGGGTCCTCAGGAATGCTGCAGCAGAAAGGTTGCGCCTGGAGGGGAGAATCCTTCAGTGCTGTGGTGAGATGACCTCAGGACCGGAGCCAAACAGCAGCTTTGTGGCCATACAGGCTGCCTTTTGCACAGACTGCAGAGGGTCAGGAGGGCTTTGTTGCTTGACAGATCCAGTTCAGGTCCAGGATACTTCTGCCCAACAGCTGTGAGCCAGCCTTCTTTCTTCAGGATGCTCAGTGATTGCCAACATTTGGAAAAATGAAACTTGGGGGTGTCTCTGTGTGTGGCTGCAATGCTGCTGAATTAAATCTCCTTTCTGACTCAGGTCTGGGATTGCCCTTCTGCCAAATCATCCAGGAGCAGCACGGAATGGGATAGCTCCACAGCACTGGCACCAGCCAGCGCTTCCTGAGCTGTGCAAACCCAAGGACAGGTGATGATGATGGGAAGCCTTGAGCCAGGGCAGCTCACAGGAAAATATTTTTCTTCTCACCTCACAGGATATGAACCACACATGGAAGTCTCATGCTTTGTACAAGGAAAGAGAAACCAGAGGGACTCCAGCAGTTATACAACGTGCAGGAGCTGTTTGAGAGCTGCCTCCTGAAGGATTAGCTGCAAATCCTTGTTCCATTTACAGCTCTAGCCTTGTGTCTGTGTGCATCCTGTAAAGCAGTGTAGAAATGAATAAATAAAAAGGACAGCATTAAGTAACACAGGAACTCTCGTGTCCATGTGGTATTGCCTGCATCATCCAGATGGAAACTATCTGTCTAGACAAATCTGGGAATTATGCAAGCTCAGAATTCCTGAATAGCTCTTCCTTTCCAACATCATGAAACATTTGCAATGCCCACTGAAAATACTCACAGAAGCACAGGGGGGAAAGAAACCCTTCAATTCTAACAGCCAGGAAACCTAAATGCTAGCGGTACGTTGGACGGGGGAAGGTTTAAATGTGGGAATATGGAGCACTGTTCCTGCTCTGAGCACTCTGACTCATCCCTGAGGAGCCAGGATTATCCCTGCTGCTCACTCCTGTCTCAGCAGAAGTGGAGCAGGCCCCGTTGAGGTTCTCGTGATTCTCTGCTGCCCAATGCCCTGGACAAGGCGCAGAGCTGCTTGTTTCCACTTTTCCAGAGCTGTTTGTTTCCACAGCGCTCAGACAAGCAGAAGGAATGAAAACAAAGAGGTAAAGATGGGCTGTCCTGGTGCAAACCACAACAGCATAAAAATAAATCACCCTTGGCCTGGGAAGGGAAAGGAAAAAAAAAAAAAAAAAAAAAAAAAAAAAAAAAAAAAAAAAAAGCAGGACGGAAAACATGGAAATCCCACTCTGGCCTGAGAGCTGCTGCTGGCTCTGACAACGCCCAGGGATCACTGGGGCTGGGAGTTCAGCACAAGTCTAGAGTTGTAGTGACCCTTTTTGGTATTCTTGGGAAACAATGGCCTGGCCAGAGAAGACAGAAGAATGGAGCAGTCAGGAACTCCCCCTGCAGAGCAGTGCAACCCAGGAAAAGGAAGACACAATTCTCAGTATTATATGGAGAAAAATAATTTTTAAAAAAGCACAGGTAGTGATCCGGGAGTCATCCAGTTTGTGACAGTTTTATCACTGACTCCAGGGGGACTCAAACCTTCCGAGGGTGCATCCAAACAGAAACATCACTTGTGTTCAGTTTGGGGTCACACTGGAGGAAAAGGGGATGACATTTATCCATCTGGCCTGACCCCTTCTGGGCTGCGAAGGAGAGCAAGAGAGAGCATTGTCTCAATTCTGTCCTCCCAGGCCTAGGAGAGAAAGAGTAAAGAGCACCCGGGAGGCTGAGTGATGAAACAACTGCTTGTACCACTCTTTGGGGGCAATCAGGGCGATATTTATGCAGGGCCAGCGGGCTGCAGCCGGACATCGTGCCTGAGCCACCGTTGGATCAGCAGCCCGCAAAGCAGATGTGCCAATTTCCTGTCCTTGATGATGATGGCCCCTAATTACCCCAGAGCTGTGGCAATGTCCTTTCTTGTGTACGACCCCTAATCTGGTTTCGTGAAGTCATCTGTGCCAGGTTCTTCCGGCTGCAAGGCTGGGGCGGGTGACAGTCACGAAGAAGAACCGTGTGCTCTGCGTGCCCAAACACCTGGCCCAAGCTTTGAACAAACAAAATTCAACAGGGAACAAAATTCAGGCAACCCACTGGGATTTGGGTCACTTGCTTGGCTTGCTTTATGCCTTGCAGGTTATCGTGCCTGCTGACAAGGAGCTGTGTGCCAGGGGAACATTCCCAGACAGGTGTAGGCACTCAGCAGAGACCAGCACTTAAGGGAGGCTGTTCACTTGGACGGGGATGAGGGAGATTCTCTTGCTGGTATTGCTGCTGGTGCTTTTTTTCAGCTTTTAAGCGTTCCTTTCCATGGTTTTTGGCAGTTTATTTGGAGCTTTTCTTTCCCCCTTTTTTCCTCTTTTTCTTTCCCCCTCATAATTTGAGGAGTTCCCCAATTTTGAAGATTGCCAGCAAAGCATTTATTTAGTTCACGTATTTAAACAGAGGCTTTTATAAGTTTGGGAGAGGCTTTTTGGATGGCATTGTTGGGGGAGTTTCAGCTTTTTTCTTGTGTGGCATTTTGAGGAAGCTTCTTGGGGTTTAGAATTTTTATTTTTTCTTCCGTTCTTTTCCCCAGGAGCTCTTTCTGGAATTAGACATTTGTCTTCTCGTGTAGATCCTGCTTTGCATGGGTGGGGTCACTCCTCCTGATTGCTCCTGAGCCCAGCTGCACTCCCCAGGAGCTGCTTGTTGTTCTCTGATTGTGGGATTCTAAGTACTGTGCCGGCAGCTCCCATCTGGGATCCGCAAGCCTGGGGATCACCTGGGTTTGGTGCTGCTGCTGGAAGAGAATGCTGCTTGGGTGTTTGGCACAGAGGCAGTATGGAGGTTTGCAGGGCAGTGAGAGGTGGAGATGCGGCTCCCAGGACATCAGGGATGTGCGGCAGAGGCTTGGTGACCGCATGGTACCTGTTTCTTCCTGGTGGAGCACGTGCTGTCCTGAGGAAGATGTGGTGCTGGCACAGGTGGGACTGGGGTCTGGCTTGTGGGAGCCTGGTGGAGGAAAGAGCTCGGGGAGGGTTTGGAGCTGTGTAGCACCAAGAGGAGCTGGTGGAGAGATGCCAGACTTTTGCTAGGGCTTCTGCAGTGACCTGCCTGCAGATAAGAGCCAGGGTACGTGGGAGGAGGGCTAGCTGGAGATGGTGCTGCCATGGAAGGGGATGGAGGCCCCACAGTGGGGCTGGGTGGCAGCTTGTGCCACTTGGAAGCTGCAGAAGGGCTCTGACCCTGCTTTTTGTAGCAAGTGGGGGAAGGAGCACTGTGGAGTGAGGCTCTAGGTACTGGGCATGAAGAGTGGGGAGGACTGGAGAGCCCTTGGGAGGGGTCAAACAGCTCCAAGGAATGCTTGAGTAGATCCTTGTGGCATGGCCAGTGTGGGAAGAGCAGAACTTCCAACCGTCCCTGCTGGTCCTGGATGCCATGTGGACACCGGGGTGGGTGGATCTAGGATCACTGCGAGAAGGATTGCCCTCTGTGGGTGCAAAGCTCTTCAGGGGCAAGCTGGCCATGTGCCTGAGGCTGGGAGAGGCGTGCAGCAGGGTGTAGGGGAACTTTGTCACCACACAGCTAGAGCTGAGCGCTGGGGCAGGACAGCTGGAGTGACGTGGTTGAGATCACAGTCACGGAATATTCTGAGTTGGAAGGGACCCATGAGGCTCACTGAGTCCAATTCTTGAGTAAATGGCCCGTGTGGGGATGGAACCCACAGCCCTGGCTTTTTAAGCACCAGGTTCTCCAGAACTGAGCTCATTTGGGGTCAGCTCACTTTGGGGTTTTTAGGCCTGACTAGATTTTTGATCTGGTCTTGGTGTTGGCCATGCTTTGAGCAGGAGGCAAAACTATCCGAGGTACTTTCCAGCCCGATTGGGTGATTTTCCTTCTTGCCTACAGCCCCTGCACTTGGCAGAGAACAACACCATTCCACTGGCCTGTGTAATTTCGGGTTAGTGCAGATTTGTGCACCAAACTCCAGCTAGACCTTCTAAGCATGTGCTTGGGGAAACGCCACATTTGGAAGGTAGGATGGGATTTTTATTGCAGGCAGCTCCTTGTTCTGCTGCTGTCAGACCACAGGGCAGGAAGGGTGCATGTGAGTGTGTTTGCTGGCTGACTCACAGCCCTGCCTGCTTATTCACCAGCCAGATTGCGGCAGTGACTTGGCGTACACCAGCCTTGCCCTGTTTGTGTGAGCTGCTCCCCTGGCTGCCTACATGACGAGTTTCTGATCATCAGTGTGACTGTGCTGGCCTTAAAACAGAAGTGAAGCAGCTGGGATGTGTTTTTTTTCTGAGTGGTGTTTACATCTGTGTGACTCTGAATTTCTTTTTTCTCAGTTTCTCCACATGTAAAAAGTTTAACATGCACACTCGTGTCCTGTTGTCTGTCATCCAAGGTTTTATCCTTTTTTCTTCTTCCTATGTCTGGGCAGTTAAGATGGGTAGAGGTAGAGCAGTGTTGACTGGATTGCAGGCTTCATTTTCTGCGGTGCTATTGTCAAAGCAACGAAGGCTACAAGGGCAGGAAGGGTCCTGTCCCTTCCCCCAGGGACAAGCTGGTGAAGCAGCTTGGCAAGAACTTAGTATGTCTTCCTGGATCAGCTTAGGGAGGTGTAGAAGGTGGTGTGCTTGGCATTGCTTTTAGGGAAGTTAGAGTTGCCACATGGTAATAGCCACAGGAAGAGAGCTGGGTTACTAAACTGTTAGCCCCCATGGGGCAGTATTTTCCTGTTCATATTGAACTCTTGTGCCTGTTACAAGGCCTTTTAAAGGAAAAGTTTTGCTCTGCAAAGCTAACCAAGAGGCAAAATAGCTCATGGTACAATGGAACCGTTGCTCCATAGCCCAAGACGCCTGTAGTGAACCATGTAGAGCAGGAAAGGCCTACGGTCCCTGCTGAGGATATGCAAGGACATGGTTTAGTTCCTTGGAAAACTCATTTCATGAGTCGGAGACAGTGATGAGTCAGTGTGCATTCACCTGGGCAGCTCATCCTGTGGCACAGACAAGCCATGGGTGCATAAGCTCCCCAGTAGCTCCCTACCGGTCCTCTGCTCCCCCTCTTCCTCTACTCAGAAGCATTTACTCGTTTTGCTTGCTGTTCCAGGATTTTGTGCTCCTGCCCTCACAAGAACCGTCAGAACCAGCTGCACTTTGGAGCATGCACCAGAGTCGCCGTGAGCTTGGAAAGAGAGCAAAAGAAGTGGGAGATGGTGTCAGCTGCAGTGAATGGGCGGATGTTCCAGGTAAACAGGGTTTGTTTGGAACCAGTCTAGTGCTCTGCAATTAGTGTTATGCCCTTAGAAATAGCGTTTACTTGGGAACTCATCAGCAAGGATCAGTGTGCCCGCAATGCTTGTCCGCTGCTGGACTGCATTGCAATCTCAGCCTGTGTTGTCAGCACCTTCCCTGTTACCTGCCTGCCACCCAAGTGCTTGCTCAGGCTGCAAGCATGGGAAATGGCAGTCGGTTCTCCACAGTTTGGCTGCTAGAGGTGAACAGTGTGCACCCTGAGTTTGCTGGGCTCAGCATATTTTGTCCCATTAGTTTGGGAGCTGCTTTGCGGGCGCCAAGTGCAGGGTTGGCCACGAGCAGGAGTCACAGAGCACAGCTACCCTAGGCTAGAAACATGGCAACTGTTCATCAGCGCTGTCTATCCTTATCTGCAGGAAGTAAGGAATAACCCCCATACATCTTGTCCTATAAATCAAGCCCTTCTGAGCTCAGCTCTCATGAGCCACGTCACAGATCCTGGATGAGCAGCAGGGAAAGGTGCAGCTGAGTCACCAGCAGGGAGTCAGCACCTTGCTGCCTATGGGGAGCCGTCTGCACACACCAACGTCAGCCTGCTCTGTCCTTGTCTTCAGACACACCGTACACACTTTCCCAGAGGGGCAGGTGACATTACTGCAAGGCGTGACACTGGATGTGCATGTTAGTAATATGAGTGAGAGTGCTGAGGGGGGCTGGCGTTGTCTGAGGAATCAATGGGAACATGGGTCTGAGAGATCCAAGTCCACTGGAGATGGCTAGGCAGTGTGGGCACGTGTTAGCAAGGCTGAGTGGCCACTGGTTCCTTGCAGCCAGGGCAGCAAACCTTGGGGGTTAATATTCCCTTTCCCAGTTTCACTTACACCAGAGTCTCCTGGTGTGATCACTGAGGAAAAAGAGGGGGGGGGGGGGGGGGGCGGGGGGGTTGGGGAGGTGTGGAGTGTGATGCTGCGTCCTGGCAGCACAGGGAAGCTGAGTCTGTATAGCATTCCCAGGGTTTGGATACACCACCCAAACTAACCCTCACCTGTAACTGGAAGCCAACATGCTGTGTGGTGCGAGTTCCCGTCTTCGGGTGGAGATTTTAGGGGCGTGCAATAGGAAGGTTCAGCTTTCTGTGCCTCATTTGTAAAGTTCCTGGGCACCCTGGAATAAGATGCATAACAAGAAACACGAAACAGATCGCTAACCGCCAGCCCCCCCCAAAAAAAAAACCAACCAAAAACTCAAGCAAAACAGGCCAAAAAACACCTCCAAACCAGTTTTTCAGCTGTTATGCTGAGGGAATTTTCATTCAGCATCTTGTAGGCAGTGTTTCATGTCTTGCAGAATGAAAGTTGCTGAATGTAGCTCATCAAGGCAGAATGCTGTGATATAATTTAGAAGCTCATTAGAGATCATAATCACAGTGACAGATGTTGGTGGGATGTAGCAACCATCACAAAGAAAAATAGAGAGCTGTTTGTCATGAGGGTACTAGATCATCTGGGGGCAACAATTTCTGAGATATGTAAGGGATTTGATTATCTCTTGGAGGTTTCCTTACAGGTTCCTTAGTGGATAAATTACTTGGAAAATAAGACTGAAACGCTCAAATATTGAAAGGCCTTTTCAAGACCTTGCTTGTAAGAGCCATAAATTGAAATTGTGTCTGCTAACCGATGCTGGAGCAGGGCATGCCCTTCTCTTGAGTGAGCTACGCATACCACAGCATCTCCCAGTGTCACGTGGTGTGAGATGGGGGAGCTATGCCTGAGTAAGGAGCAATGGAAGCAGCTGAGTTATGCAGGTAGCTGGAGCATGGGCTGGTGGCATGTGCTGCAGAGAAAAAGGCTTTTGAGGGCAGGCAAAAGGTGTTGCTTGGCCTGTTACTGGGGTAAGCGTGAAATCATCACCAGATTTGGAGATGTGTGCTCTTCCTTTGTGCCAGCCACTTCCTCTGGGTTGCACCATCAAGATTGAGACAGATTCTGCAGATCCTGTGTGCGAGGAGTGACGCGGATGTGGGTGCCAGCGTGAGAGGCTCGTGCATGCGCAGTTCCGTGGGGACACAGCAGAAGTCCTGGTCTGTCAGAAATCCTGGGCAGCAGGGACACAGTGGGGGTTGAGCCCTCATTGCTATTGCTCCTATGGGGTTTGGAAGTGCAGAGATGAGAAAAGGGCTGGTGGTTAGCCTTGGGAAGTGGAGCTGCAGGGCCTCAGTAGTGGAAGTAGGCTAACGGAATCATCATTGGACTCTGCCGGCCTGTGGGCTCACTGGGGTGTGAAGTCTGAAGTCACCTGAAGGAAGCATTGCCCAATAACAGAAATCCCCTAGCAGAAAACAAGCTTTTGTTGCTGCAGTGCTGTTCTTCTGAGGTGTTCCATCTGCTTTACAAGGAGCGTCTGACTGAGCCCAGCAACGCTTCTGTGAGAACAGCATCTCTAGTGACAGCTTCCAGCTGTCTAGCAGATGAGAGCACCCAGGTGTCATGGCAAACAGGGATGGAATTATAACCGTCCCATTTTACTGAGAGAGGGATGCTCTTGCAAGACAAAAAGGAACCACCTAGTTGGTCTGTTTGACCTGAATATCCTTAAGCAGGCACTTAAGCTGAGTGTCCTTAAGTAGGCACTAACAATGAGGGTGTGGAGTGTGCTATAGGTTCATAGAAGCAAATGCAAGAGAATGAGTCTAAATAGTTGGTTTAATTTTGCCTTTGCAATGTGGGCTAAGGAATTTTAGACCGTTATGCCAAATGATCTTTAAACTGCTGCATTAAAAAGAGGAGAGTCCAGCAGGACCACCTCGACTCAGCCTGGCACAGCCGTCCTGACTCTCGGTGGCCCTGGCAGGGCAGGAGGGGCTGCCATGTGCCACAGGGCACAGAATGTAGTCAGAGCCCTGAGCTGGTGCTGTGGCACAGATGATCTCCATAAACTGTGATGACATTAATCTAATGTATGCATTCTCCTACGAATGTGAATACCAACAAATACAAATCCCATGCAAATCAGACACTCACGCAGTATGTGCAAGTGGCTGAACATCTGAGGACTCAAATATTATATCAGAAGTTGTTTGCAGACGTGCCTGTTCCAAAATTTGCTGTTGCAACTTTGCCCTGCTGTTACACCCCTTCCCACCGTGGGAACTCTCAGGTAAGGGAGAGATGTGCTCCCTGCTACCCTTTAGCTAAAAGACATTTGTGAAGTAAAACCTGGCTTCTCTGCTGGGTTCCTCCTCCTTCCCCAAGCCTGCAGCTCCTTCAGATGCCTGCCTGCCTGGGAAGACTCCCTTAGCCTCTGTGGTTTCCCCTTGGAGTGGGGATAAGGTGGATGTTAAGCATTCCTCAGAAAAGGAAGCGGTACCCTCTGCCAATTGGCAAAGACCAAGTGCTGGCACCCACTGCAGGAGAGAAATTATTCACTCACTCTGCAAGAGCGTGTATTGGGAATCCCTTTTCTTGTCCTTGCCTGCCTCTTCCTGCTGTAACCCAGGTGCCTGAAGGGACTTAGGGATGTGTGTCCCAAAGGGCTGGGAAGCTCCTTGGGATGATGTCTCTTGGGTGAGAAACCTTTGCATGTCTCAAGTGATCAAAGAGGGAAGCAGAGGCAGCTGAGAGCTTTGCCAGAGGCTGCAGAAATGGAAGGAGGGAATGAATCTACTGCCCCTCAGCCAGCACCATGGGGTACTCAGGTTGCAACAGGAAAAGAAAAAAGGTGGGAACGAGTGTGAAGTGTGGAAGAGCAGCAAGTGTAAAACCCCAAAGTCCATGTTTTAGGGTTGTTTTAGTTGCTGGGGAAAGCTCAAGAGTCTCAAAGTGATGCTGTATCTCATATAATGAAGTCTGGTGTATTCAGCAGTGTTCATAGAAAACACCCCAGGAAGAACAGGGGGAAAATAACCCAGCAGCTCACATACAGGCAGCCAGAGGTGATGTGATCCAGGTGCAGGGACTGGGGTGCAGGCACATGGGCATCAGTGAAAACAAGTAATGGGAGAGGCAGAAGGATGTGTTGTTGTAAATACCCAATTGCTCAGGTTATTCTTTCCTCCTGAAACCATAGCTGCTTGTGCAGTCAGGACAGGGGATGTAGGAGAGGGAGCAAGCCTGTCCGGGGGTTATATCCCACATGAAGCCTGCTCTCCCTCAAAAGTGGCCAGATTTCGTGGTGGCACAGGAGCACTGCTGATGGGAGCTGTGAATGGCCTTGGAGAGGGGCCTGTCCTGGCAGTGGCAGTGTGTGCTTGCCTGGCTCCAGAAGGGGGGTGCCTCTGGAGCACGGCAGTACAGCCTGGAGGGGCAGTTGGGTTTTCTCTGCTGATCTGGAGCTGACGGATATGATGAACGGTGTACCGTGAGACCCCTTCCAGCTTTCCCTTCACTATCCCCTCTGTGCTCTCTGCTGCTCAGAGGGTTCCAGGGGGCTGCCGACTGCTGTGCTGAGAGAAAATAATATGGTGTCTCCTAGGCAGTGGCAAGTTGTGCGGGCTGTGATCACATTTACTCATAGCTGAAGCCTGCAAGTATTGCATGCATAGCCCCTCCTTAATGAAAAGCCCCAACCCCTGCCAGCAGGTTAAGAGTTAGGGCCAGCAACCCCTGGTATGTCGATAAATCCTTGTCCTGTGCTCATCAAATCCCCAGTTCAAGAGCAATTCACGGGAGGTAATACAAGACTGACCTTTGCTCTGCCATAAATGCGGGTGCATGTGAACCAGCTCAATCAGAGGCTGGTTTTTTGGCTCCCTTCACTCGGGGTAGTTTGTCTCACCCAGCAGCTGCAGAATCACTGCAGCATCCTGGCGGCACGGTGCGATGTGCTTGCCTTTCCCTGTCCCCTCCTTTGTCAGCTGCTTCAGGTGGCTTTTCCCAGGCCTCCCCTTTTTGACCCTGTGGGACTGTTTTTCCCACTCCCCATGACTTCCTGTCTTTCAAAATACTCTGTAATTTTGACAATGTTGATTTTTACTGCAGCAAGGGAAAAAACATGTCTTCTTTTGATAGCCAGATTGCATGTTTGTTCTTTTATTTTTGGCTTCTTAGAGCTTTTTGCCACTTTGCACTTTCTAATTGTCTCTTTTTCTAATCCAGGCATTTATGCTCAAAGCCAACATTTCTTATGGCAAGTTTTTATCACCTGCTGGCTAGAAGAGAATAGGAAGAAACCCCAGATTCTGACTGAAGGATCTACGAAAGTAGGAAAACATGAAGGCTTATCTTAAGGATTTCTTCTGTGGTAGAACAGAAAGAAACAGTGTTTAGAGGTGAAAGGCCTGGCTGCATGCAGAGGTCTGGCTTAAGCTTTAGAACAGGGAATCTCTGTAACTTGAGGGGAGGGCAGTGGGATCCCAGTTTATGTCGCAGGGGAAAACAGCCTCCCAGAAAGGAATTGTTTGGGCACCCAGACGGTTTCCAACTCAGGATAATGCACTGGGGGCTGGCAGGAGACAGGAGGTCATGAGTAGGTCTGATGTGCAAGGGAAGTCAAGCGCAGGTGGCGGTGGGCATGAAACCCTGATGAGGGAGGTTGTGCTTACTGAAATGGGATGCTGCAGTGCAAGACTGGCGAAGAAAGGAGGAGTCCTCAATCTCTTGGGGAAAAGGCATCTGTGTGTCTTGAATAACACTGTCATGTCTGCAGATGGCTGAATTTTTTCAGGACCCTTTAGGGTGACAGTATTTTGCCGAGACTGGTGCAGGGAGTCCCGGGTTCATTGTTGTTTTTAACATTAGTTAAGCAATAGACTGGAAAACCCATGTGTTTCTTGGAGGCACTGGTATCTGAGCCCTCCTCCCAAGGAGGAGGAGGAACCACCTGGTTCCTGGTGTTGCCAGGAGCTGCAGGATGCTGAGCACCAGCTCTGGGCATGTACAGGAGCCCTGCTCCTGAGGCAGGAGCCAGCTGCGGAGTGACCTGTTAGTGGGCTTGGTCACTCCCACAATTTCAGTCTCTGATAAAGTGAAAGACAGAGGCAAGGGTGGCAGCAGAGAATGTTGAAATGTTTGTTGTGAATGGGGAGTTTAATGCTAAACAGCAACATTTTGGAATCCTTCAGCACAGCAAGATCCCAGGCAGAGATGGCAAGCTCTCTGCAGATGAGAGGAGCACCCAGAGTAGCGCTGTCAGAGGCGGTTAATGGACTTGGGTGTTGATTCCTGTTTACCTGCTGGTGCTGGCTCTGGAAGGAGGGCTTCTGCCTTGGCTGATGAGGTCTGAAGCCTTTAGTGATGCCCAAGTGCTCCACGTGAGCACAACACCTCGGTGTTGGTGCTGCCAGCCCTGCTGGGAACAAGCCCCCAGCCACAGACCATCCCCTTTGTCCACGGCTGCTGGCCGAGCCTCGGCTCACCAGGACCGATCCCAGCCCAGGTCAGAGTTGGGCAGCTGCCATCCAGGCGATGATCGTGAGGCAGATGAGGAACTTAGGGCCTGTCTCTTAGAACCACGTGTCTGGAATCCTCTCTTTCCTTCCCAGCCATTGTTTCTGAGGGCCTGTTCACAAAGGCTTTGTCCGCCTGCTTGCTCTACAGTAGCCCGTGAGCAGGGGCAACCCACCCGTGTTCCCCGGGAGGTTATTCCTGGCTGAACAAGCTTTGCGCCGTGCAGCTGATCTGCTTAAGTGCACTTGCCTTCCTTGCTTTGATTCCACTAGTCAGGCTGCAGAGATAACGTCTGTCTTTGTTCTGATGTGAGACCCTTGCGTAGGTACATAATCTTCCCCATAGTGTATGCTTTAAAATAGATAAAATGCCTTTTCTGAATTGCAATTTAGATTGATTTTGATAGAGAGGACGGCAGAATCACATACAGAAGAAAATAATCTTTTAAAATGAGAACGGAAGCAAATACAGTTTAGTAGTATACTCGTTACAGAATGAACAGCATATTGTATGTGCTGTGTTAGAGGTATGTTATGAATAACAAAAGCACTGGAGCATTTACATATTTGTTTTCAGAAATCCTGGCAGTTGGATTTCACCATTCTGCGCCTCTTTGCCAGAATCACTAAACAGTGGTACATATGGCTTCTGAAGTACCATATGCCGTGGAAAACGTTAGCTGATGCCTATACTGATGCGACACGCTATAGTCTTTATTTAGATTTTCTTGCAGTTTTGAACAAAGAATATTAGATCATGCAAAACATTGTGCAAGCAGTATGGAGTAGTACATACAGGAAAGCATAATGCATTGTGCCCAGAGAAAAGCCAGCTAAGAAAAGGGGAAGAAAGGGTGGGTGTCGGGAATTAGAATGTGCACGTGCCAAGAAATGCATCAAAGGGTGGGACACGGCTTTGTGCGGCCAAGGCAGGAGGTTTTCCAGTGCTTGAAGCAGAGTCAAGAGCCAGAGCTCCGTGGATGTGCAGGTTTTGAATCAAATCCTGTTTCTAAGAGCTGCTCCCTGTTACAAAAAGCAGCACTCAGGCTTAAATGTAAGTACATGCTCAAAATCCTCGGAGAGCGAAGGAAACCACGTGCATGAGTGCTTTCCTAGAGAGCCCTCCTTGTAGGAGCAGGGTTAACTTCTCTCCCTCCCATATCATTGTCTGAAAATAATGATGATGAGCACAGTGAGTTTTGCAAGAGGCATCTTGAAAACAAAACAAAACGTAGTTCCCGACGCAGCGACTGCAAAGCCCAACCTGGCATTAACAAATTAATCCAGGCTTTTGTTTTGACAAGTTTTTAAAGCACTTTCCCCCCCTGCTTCATTTCATCTCAGTGTTACTGCACTCCCATCGCTGATGTCCATGACTGCACCGAACGCCGGTGTTGGGGCTGTCGGCAGTAGCCAGAGGAGAAGGTGACCCGGAGGGGAAAGAGAGCAGGGAGGTGTTTCTTGCCACCACGGCTCCCTGCCGGAGCAGCGCCCCACTCTCCCCTTTCCTTTTCTTCTGGCTCCTCTGTGTGCTGACCCCTGCTCCGGGAACACTTAATAGGCTTAGCTTTAAGCACTGGAGTAGATCCAGTGGGATTACTCACGAGTTTAAACGAAGGTATCATGTTTGGAGGGAGAACCATTGCATCTCTGTCTCTTGATTTGGCTCCTGCTCTTAAAGCCACCCAATTCTAGTGTCTGAGGATGGGAGGCTATGGGGTTCATACGGCCTCTGCCAGAAGTGTGTTGGGGTGTTTGTGGTACAGCAGGCATTAAATCACAAAAAGTAGGAAATTGGGGAGATCTCTTGTAATGTGCAGACATTTGTCGGTTAAGGCTGACCAGAACAGAGACAAACCCAGCACAGAAACAGTAGCTGCATAAGGCTCAGTCCAGAATGCAGTTGGAGCAGAATGACTTCCTGGGGAGGTGAGAGCAGAAGGAAAGGGCTCACAGCTGAGCTGTGCCGCAGATGGCCAGGCAGAGGATATCGGGGAAGCCGCTGGGAAGAGCACGTGTGGTGTCAGAGATGGGCTCCACTGTGGAACAGTTGTGCTGACCTGGGAGGCCTCTTGGTGTACGTGGGGCTTTACTAGCACAGGTAATTGCAGAGAGGCCAGTCCTGGGGGAGAAGCCTGTGATTCCCTGCATGGCTGAAAGAAGCGTGAAAGGCACGGCAAGCTTTGCCTGTGGTCTTTCGTGGTGCAAGCAAAAGTCATGGAACATTTAAGAAACTGAGGCTGTCACAGGAATTATCTGTGAGGCAGGAGCTGTCTGTGCGTGTGTGTAGGTAGGTAGGTAGCATCTCACACATTTTATGAACCACTACCTGAATGGACATAAACAGAAATAGAAGGCAGAATGGAAGCTAAGGGAAAACAGGGCTGAGGGGAGCTTTCACTGAGCATCTATTTGAGATTGCCTCCCCAGGCTCCCTGGAATGCACATAGTGGCTCAAATTCAGGCTTCATTCTGTGATTGTAAATTTATTGAATTAATAAGTTGGCATCTTTACATCTATCTCCGATCGAGGTGTTTTAATTCTTTTGTAGGAGCAAGTACCTTCCCAGAGCTTCTGAGCAGAGGAAAATGGAGCCTCTCTTCCCAGAGAATGGTGTTTGTAGCAGTGCCAAGCAGATGCTCCTGCCTTCCACCTCTGGTCTCCACATCTCTCATAGGGCAGGGTGGTGAGTGCCCAGGCTGCCCTGGGTGTGCAGCTGCCCCTTTTGGCTGTGAACCAAGCTGTCAGGGCCAGCTCTGAGCTCACTATGTCACGAGCAGGGCGGCTCTCCAGGCTGCAGCAGGTAGACCCCCAGAGGGGAAGGACATCTGAGCCAGGCTGCTCCCTGAGCAGGTCAGTGCAGCTCCCTCCCCTGGCCTGGATGGTTTTCCCGGCTGTCCTGGCATCAATCTCCCTGCCTTGTTCTGTGTGTCCTCCATAAGCACGAGCAGGCCATTTGCTGCATTAGCCTCATTATGTTTCCTTTCCAAAAAGCGTCCACCAGTGTCTGCCTTGTGGTTTGCAAAGGGGTTAATGCTTTCCCCTCCCAAACCTCAGCTCACCATCACATCTCCCTTGTGCTGCAATTATTGAATGACACTTCACAACTTCATCTCCTCTCCTGCTACATCTGCTTGCTGCTCCCATGTGCAACCCCGCTCACATCCCAAACATCCAAATGCATTGTTTCCTCTGTTTTTCCTGCCAGCATGGAAAGGAGCCATCCCTGAAGCAGGATTGCCTTTGAGCTGGCAGCAGACGAGTGATTGGCATTGGGCAGCGCTGCTGAGACTCTGGCAGGCCGTTTAGCAGAGAACCTTGGCTAATGAATGTCATCCACACCTAGCAGATGTGCCGCTGCCTGCCATGCCAGATTTTTGACATAATACAGGACTGCTGGACACCACGGTGCTCGGGAAAAGCCAGGGAGCGACTCGTGCCTTCAACGTGCCGTTTGGTCCTGCTCGTGCTCTGCGAGAGAAACTAAACCTGCAGGGGGGAGGGAAGCACATCCGCCTCTCCCAGTCCTCGACCCTGGTTTTATTGGTGCGTAAATCGTATTTGTATCGCTTTCACTCGTGTGCCAGGGAATCTGAAAAGGAAAACCCACCGCCTTTTTTTTTTTTTTTTTTTTTTTTTTGTCCCGTGTGCTTCCAGCCCCGGCTCCTGCTGGGCCCTGCAGACTCCCGCCGGGTCCCAAGATGGGGAACCGAACAGGGGGCTCAGTGCCCCCACGGGAGCTGGGATGGCTGCGGGCAGGTTCCTGCCACCTGCATCTCGCCGCCGGCAGCATCCCGAGCTTCGACTTTCCTCTCCTGCCCTCCATCGGAGGGAAGCAGCATTCGCCGGGCACGGCGGGGGACCAGGGGGAGACCGGCCCCCCCAGGCGCCCCGAACACCTCCGGGTTTCCGGAATTCCCCCTCACCCCGCCCGGCGCGGGAGTGGGGACGGGGCCGCCTCCTAATCCCAGCGTAATCCGGGAGAGCGGCAGTAGAGCGGGCGGCCGCTAATCCCGGCCCGCCGCCGCTAATCCCGGCCCGTGTCCGTGGGTCCCTGCCCGTGCCCCCGCGAGCTGGGGCGAGCGTGCAGTGGGGTCCCGGGTCGAATCGCCGGCTCTCAGGGGACGTAAATCGGTTAATGACCTAACTCGGTCATTAACCCGCTGTTTGCCCGGGCGGCGGCGCAGGAAGGGGCGGGGGCCGCTCTCGGGTGGCCGCTGCCCGCCCGGTGCTCCTGCAGCCCTCTCAGGCTTCTGCACCCCCTCTCCAGCCCGCCACCCTCCCGCCTCCCCGCGTCGTTTTTGGGCTGATATCGTTGCCAGCTTTTTCTGTGCGCCCGGGAGCAGCGCGGCCGGCGGTGCGGCGAGGAGGGGTCCCCTCCAACACTCTCCGGGGGGACGGCCTGAAAGGCCGGGCGGCTGCGGGACGTGTCCTACATCACGGGGAGCTCCGGGGGGGCCGCTTGGGGCTTGTTCCCTCCCAGCCGGCTGGAAGCCAAGGTCAGTGCGGGGTGGCCGGGCCGAAATGCAGCCGGGGAGAGCGTAACGGGGGGTCGGTCCCGGGAACATCGTACCCCCATCAGCAATGCTCTGGCTCGCTGGCTGCGAGAGCTCAGGCGCCGATGCACCGTGTAACGCAGGTCGCTTTGCCGCTCTCTCCGGTTTTTTGGTGGGGTTTTTGTTTTTTTTGCTTTGGTGGGGGTTTTTTTGTTTTGGTTTTTTTTTTTTTTTTTGTGGTTTTTTTGGTTGTTTTTTTTTTTTTGCTCGGCCTCTTTATCTTTCAATTGCAAAGCAATTAAAGGTCTGTACGAATCTTCGAGCATCCCTCTCCACGGGGCCCTCTGATGCCCGCTGTATTGCCCTTTAGATGCCTCTTCCTTTTTTTGTTTTACAATTGTTGTATCAATATAATGCTTCCTTTCTTCCTCTGTCTCTATAGATACAGATATACAAGGCAAACCAAAGGTTTCGGCTGCTATTCAGTGCCTCTTCATTTGTCCCAGAGCCGTAACAGTGCTGCCCTTTCTCTTCTGGCTGCTTTTCCCTGCTTCTGGAGCAGCAGTTATGGGAGAAGCAGATGGCCACTGATTGGGTGAGCTTTGTGGCTTTAATACTGAATACTTTATGGAAAAGGACTTTATCATGCTTGGTTGGTCAGAGGAACAACGGGATGAGATTTATGACTAGAGAAAATAAATCTTTTTAAGTTTCGAGATCCTTCACAGACCCCACGTCAAGTTGCTGCAGCAGAGCTGGATCTGAAATCCTATGCAACTTTATTTTTTCCCTCCCCCCTGCTCCTTCTGTCTGTCCTTTCACTGTTCTCCCCGCCCCCTCTGCGCCAGGGTTTAGCAAACCTTTGCTAACTTTAGGGACTGTCACTTGCTGTAGAGGCCAAGGCCTCCAGAGCCCCCAGGCTGCCCCAGGAAGGGAGAGGCCACCCCTGCGTGAGGATTATCCACCTGATGGGAATGTGCCGGGCACTCGGCTCCTGCCAAAGCTTGGCCATGCGTCCCTCAGCAGCCGCCCAGGGTCCAGTTGTGAGCGGTGTCCTCGTGGACCCGGCAGCAGAGAGGGTGTGTGGCCACCAAAGAGACGTCTGGCCCATTGCTCTGAGCTCAGGTCTCCCGAGGAGATGGAGCCCAGCACTGCCTGAGCCCATGCACCCCACGCTGGGCCAAGGACTGTGGCACTGTCCCTCCGGGGCCTGTCCTCTGCGCTGTCCTCCAGCTGCAGCACCGCTTCTGCCTGGCCTTTCACTGGGGCATGGCCAGGGCTCTGTGGTGGGGTGGGCCATGCCCCAGCGTGGGACTCTGATGGTGGCACGCAGGGACAGAAAGGCCCGAGGATGTACAGGAGGTAGAGGCAGATTTCAGTCCTGCAGGTATTCCCCTTCTTCCATTTCTCTCCCTTTTCTGTCCTTCCCAGCCAATCATGTCTTCTGTCAGGCTGTTGAACGTTTGAAGGAAGGTGAAACCAGGTGAAAGCTTTCCAGGTTTTAAACCTTGATGCTGCTGTCAGGCCAAGTAAGGAGGAGAGGCAGAAAGCCTGAGAAAAATAATTTTGAGATAAAAAGTCAGCAGTGATAGTGGGCTATGTATGAAGGATTTAACCAGCCAACTGGATTATGTTTGGTGGTCTAGGTTTTGGTCAGTAATAAAAAAAACTTGTGTGACCCCTTGGTGAATATGCAAATTGGTATTTCTAACCAGACTGTGCGTTTTCTTGGAAGAAAGTAGAGGGGAAATTCAGGCACCATCAGGGACGAGGAAAGAGCCAAGGTGCCTATGGTGTAGCTGAACCTTGAGAAAGCAGGTAGGGAAGGTACATCGGGTTCCTGCAGGGCAGGAGCATTTGCTCCTTGGGGTGAAGCAGAGATTAAGCTGGTATCTGACCCTTTTCAGGATTTTACGGTTTTGTGGCATGGTGGTGACCTGATCTGGGAGTCCAGCACTGGTGAGGTGAGGCTGAAGTGTCAGAGGTAATAGGAAGGGACAGGCACCCCAGGGGTGTTTGGGAGCTGGGCTGGGAACAAGACAGAACATTGCTGGTGTGCCTCAGCCCTGGCAAGGACCTGGAGGTAGGCAAACATTCACATGGGTGTGGGTCTCAGGACTCCCAGCAGGTTCCCCCTGCTGCTGGGCAGAATTAGCAGTGGGAGAAGCACCTCTCCTCTGTGGAGACACCTGCATCTGTGGCGTGATGGGATGGCACCCCACCATCGGGCTTCCCCAGGAAATGTACCATCCACAAACCTGGTGACAAGGAGAACGGATGGTTTCAGTCCTTCAGCTGAGGCCCCAATTTATTTCCACTACAGAGGCCTGCCTGCCTCCTGTTTCTGTCTGCATTTCTCCAGGCACACAAGGAAAGCTTGTGGCTCCACATTTTGTTTTGAGTGGCTTTCCATTTCACCTGATGTGCACCTCCCAGGGACCACAGCTGGTCCTGTCCGTGGCAGCAGCAGACAAGAGAGGGTAGCAAGGCAGTTTTGAGCATCCCTTTGTGCCCCCTCCCCACGGTGCCCTGGCCCCACAGGAGTGAGTGTGGCTGGGCTCATGTGCTTCTGGGAACTCGTGTGTTCCCTTGGTGGTTTTATTTTATGATTGACTTTATTGCAGTCACCTGGGAGCTCACTCTCAGCTGTGTATGTGTCTCCTCAGAGGAATAACCACACACCCGTAGGCCTGGCGCGTGGCACGACTCAGACAGTGTTTCCCAAAGGATGCAGGAGTGTTTCTGAGCACAGGTTGAGCAGCCTTTCCTGGTCCCTCTCCTCTCCCCTTCCCATGTGAAGGTCAGGGAGGAACGAGAAGACTGACACCCGCAGGAGCAGGTGCTCTGTCCCTTGCAGCCACCCCCACAATAACTCATTGCAGGCAGAAGGCGCTTATCAAGGTGGTTGGTGATAACGGTGTACAAGCACCCCGGCATCCCCACTCTGCCAGCCTGAATCACCGCCAGGTCCTGGCCAGGGAGCAGCGGACCCTAGCCCCCCCCCCGGCCTTGATGCCTTGTCAGGGCTGGCTTCTGTGGGAATTTGGCTCATCAGCCCAGCCAGCCCCTTCTGAGCTCAGATCCCGGGCTTGTCCGCTGCTCCTGGGGCTTCCCCTTGCCCGCGAGTTGTTGGTTGTGCCGCGCTGGTGCCGTCGAGAGGGGCTCGGCAGAGCAGGGGCTGTGCTTTTGGAGGGCGGGGAGTGGCGGGGGTTTGCCGGCTGCGGGGGTCTCTGGGAAAACGGCCGGAACTCCTCAGCCCGCACTGCCCCTTGCTCTCCGCGAGAGAAAAAGAAACAAACAGAAAATACATGGATGTACCGAGATAGGAGCGTTCGGCAGCCGGGAGGAGACGGGCAGCGATCGCGCGGCCGCGTAGGGTGACACCGCGCTCGCTGGCAGCGCGGCGGGGGCTGGATCAGGCACGGCGCACCTGCCCCGTGTCCCCCAAAATTCCCGGTGAGGCATTTCCACAAGGCCGGGTAGAGCGCCGCCGGCACCGGGCTCTGCGGGGCGCCGGGCTTTGCGGGGTTCGCGATGGGCGCTGCTGGTGGGAACACTCCCCAGCAGAAACTCCAAAAGAGAGAGACCGCGTCCGTCCCAGAGCCGTTCTGCGGGTCGAAGGACGCTCTGCCCCGGGATCCACTGGATAAAAGCTCAGAAATTCCGCCGCGGTCCTTTCCAGTCCCAGGCAATTTCGGTAGCTTAGGTCATGCCGAAGCGATTTCGAGATCGTATACATGCCGTGGTGCCCCTTAAAATTTTCGCGAATGAAATTAGAGCGTAGGTTTTCTTTCCCCTTACTAATGACTGTCATTCGGAGGATTTATGTCTTACAGCGAGAGCTGCAGCACTGGGAGGAAAAAAAAAAAAGAAAAAGAAAAAAGAAACAGGAATTAAAAAAAAAAAAAAAAAAAAAAAAAAAAACAACAAAAAAACCCACCGCATCTATAGCAGGAATTGGCATCCAAATTTTTACGGACTCAAATATTTTTAATGGTATGAGAATCTCCATTGTAGGAGACACTGCGTTTTGTCGAATTAATAAGATAAATGTTGAAAGCATATCATATGCAGCCTTTAATCCTAATGCAAGGAAAATCGTTATTGTGTGTGGGATAAGTGAATTTGAAAGCCAAACATCAGCCCACTCTCTGCAAACCCCGCTCCGTTCGCTCCTGGAAAACGCTTTGTCTCTCCTTTTTTTTTTTTTTTTTTTTTTTTTTTAGTTTAAGGGGTTTCAAATTCTATTTTTAATTACTCTTTTTTTTTTTTTTAATGTGTGTTGTATCTGAAATGACGACGATCAGGGAGGGACTGGTAAACATTTCTCCACGCCGTAAACCCCTTATTTCTGCGCGTCTCTCTTCCCTGAAGCTGCACGCGTGTCGCTGGATGCGGGAGCCCCGCGTGTGCAGGGGGAGAGCCCGTGGCCGCCCCTCGCCCGGGAATGACTAGGAATGGGCGGGAGGCTCCGGCCGGGGCTGCCCCCTGCTCCTGCGGGGACCCGGCTCCGGCGGGGAGCGCGGGGCTGTCTGCTGCCGCTTCTCCGCACGCTGGGCCTTCCCCGGGCGCCGGCAGCGCAGGTGGGCCGCTCCGGAGAGCCGGGCACGGGCATCCCCACTCGGCTCCATCTCCCTGAGGAGGTTTTTTTCTGCGTGTCCGATTACCCCTACCAGGCAGGTGCGGGGACGGGGCGGGAAGCCGCCGCCGGGATCCCGGCGCCGGGCGGAGCGGCCGTCGGGCACCCCCACTCCCCGCCCCGCACCCCCGCGGGGCCGAAGCGGAGCCGCGGCCCCGAACACGCCCGCTGCCCCGGCAGAGGGTCGGTGGGGGAACGCGCCCCGCGTTCCCCAGCCCCTTCCCCGTTGGTGCCCGGTGGCCGCGGGTCCAGGTGAGGGGCGGGCGGGCGGCGAGCGGGCAACCCCGAAGGGGTTAACGGGAGGGACGTGGGCTGTCACGCGTCATTGGGCAGATTATGTGCAGCAAACAAAAAGTGTGTGTCTGCGTGCCAGCCCCTCACTGCACCGGGTCCGTCTGCACCGCTCGCCTCCCGCTCCGCCGCCCGCACGGCCCGGCCCGGCATGGAGCGGCGCTGAGAGCCCGAGGCAGCCAGCCCGGAGCCGCCTTTGTGCCACTGTCGGGGCGAGGATTATCCCCACCGTCCCTGGTGAGTACCGGCGGAGGGGCCCCGCCGCCCCCACGCTGGCCCCCGCCGCCCCGGACCGGGAACAATGCCGGGGATGGCCGTGCTGCCGGCGGCCCTGCCCGGGCTGCGGGGACCGGCGGCGGAGCCTCCGGGAGCGGCCCCGGCGTCGCCCGGCCCGGACAAAGGGCGGCCGGGGGGAGGCAGCGCCGCGGGGCCGGGGGCGGCCCGGGGAGCCGAGGGGATGCGGCGCCTTGGGGAACCGTACGGGGCCCGCCACCGCCGGGGCGAAAGTTCGGTGGGGGCCGCTCGCTGTCGGTGGTTTCGTTTGGTGAAATCATTCCTTCGGGGAAGGGATGCGTCGGGCAGCGGCGGAACGGGGAGGGCGCCGGAGCGCTCTTCCCCCGGCCTTCGTTCCCGGGGAGGGGCCGGGACCCCCGCCGCCGCTCCGGGGGGGTGAAGTCCCCGGCGGTGCGGGATCCGGTCGTACCCCGAAATCCGGGTTGAGCGGCGGCCCGGCGGAGCCGTGCCCGGTGTGCGAGCGGCGGCAGCCGTCAGCGAGCGCACCGGGAGGAGCACCGGTCTTTTCCCGAGCCAGCCCCAAATGACGGATTTCGATGGCAGATGGGGCGGGGGGAGGCAGCCGTGCTCTAATCTGGTCGGGAAGGGCGAGGGCAACGCAGCCGGGCGCGATGCTCCCTCCCCGGCCTCGGCGCCGCCGGCCCCGCACCCTGCCCGCTGCCCGCGCCCCGCCAGCTGCCCGCCGCCCGCATCCCTCCCCTCGCAACGCGCGGCAGCCGGGGCTCACCCTGCTCCATAAATAAGCGTGTCGAGGTAAAAATAATTACCTCTGCTTGCTGCTTTTAATTAAAATCTCGGAGGGAAAGTGCTGGATTATGATAATGAGCAGCCATACGTTCCCCTTGTCACGCAGAGCGGGAGGTGAGCTGACACGCAGTCGGCGTCAATGACAAGCCACTGTAACCCACCCGCTCCCCCACCATAGCCCGCAGCCCGGCCCGGCTCCGGCGGTGGCCGGAGGGAGACCCGGCACCCGCTCGGGACAGGACGAGGCCGGTGGGATTACCGTGTCCCTGCCCAGAGCCAGCTCCGCCGCGATATCTAAAAAAATAAACCAGCGAGGCAGAGTCCCGGCACCTCGCTCGTAGCTCCTAGCCTGCTTTAAATTTTTTCAGAGCAGAGAAACTGCTCGCCTTCTTTTTCTTTCTTCTTTCTTTCTTTTCGTTTTCTTTTTTTTTTTTTTCCTTTCCTTTCCTTTCCTTTCCTTTCCTTTCCTTTCCTTTCCTTTCCTTTCCTTTCCTTTCCTTTCCTTTCCTTTCCTTTCCTTTCCTTTCCTTTCCGGAGTTTTTCTCTTAATGTTCTATTTAATAATTCAAGTCGATTTTATTTTGTTTTCTGGGGCATCCCGGTGTACTGCCGAGCAGGACCCACTGCGATAACAGCCCCTCTCTGCCCCTCTCTCCGCCCGCAGGGATGGAGGACGCCGGCGTCCAGCGGGGAATATGGGACGGGGATGCCAAAACGGTCCAGCAGTGCTTGACTGACATTTTTACCAGCGTTTACACCACCTGCGACATCCCGGAAAATGCCATTTTCGGCCCCTGCGTCCTGAGCCACACGTCCCTGTATGACAGCATCGCCTTTATCGCCCTCAAGTCCACCGACAAGCGCACCGTCCCCTACATATTCCGGGTAAGAGCCGCTTGTCCCGGGGCCCAGCCGCTCGTCACGTCGGTCGGTGCCCGAACGCGTCTCCGCCGCGGAGCGCAATTCGGCCCGGGGAGCCCCCGCCGCCGGGAGTCTGTCCCCGAGGGCAGAGCCGCGCCGCCGCCGCCGCTCCTACTGTTGCCTGGCCCCGCGCTGTCGGTCGGTCGGTCGGTCGGTCGGTCTTTCGGTCCGGTGGATTAACGCGGGGTTTCAGGTGGACACGTCGGCGGCCAACGGCTCGTCGGAGGGGCTGATGTGGCTGCGGCTGGTGCAGTCGGCGCGGGAACGGGAGGAGCAGAACCTGGAGGCCTACATCAAGAGCGGGCAGCTCTTTTATCGCTCCCTGCGCCGCATCGCCAAGGACGAGGAGCTGCTGGTGTGGTACGGGAAGGAGCTCACCGAGCTGCTGCTCCTCGGCCCCGCCCGGGCCCCCGCCCGCACCAACGGTGGGTGCACCGCGCGGCCGCCCGCCGTCCCGGGCGGTAGGAAGGAGGGGGATCCCCGCCGCCGGGGGAATCGGGAGGCGGCGGTCGGCTTCGGGATTCCCCGCTCCCGATCCCCAAACTCTCGGCGGATACCCCGTCGGCGGCCCCGGCTGACGGTGCTTTCTTTCTCTCTCTGTCTGTCGTGCCCGACCGACGCAGGCTCGCCGCCCTTCGCCTGCCCTGAGTGCAGCCAGCGCTTCCAGTTCGAACTGCCCTTCGCCGCACACCTCCGGTTCCGCTGCCCCAAGAGGCTGCACGGCCCCGACACCGGCCCCGCCGCCGAGGCCGCCGGCGTCAAGGACGGCGCCGGCAAGGAGCAGGAGCCCGGCAAGTTCGGGAAGCCCAGCGGGCCGCCGCACCACCCTTTCCCCGGGCCCGACGGCGGCGCAGCCGCCAGCACCAAGCCCTCCACGGACTTCCACAACCTGGCGCGGGAGCTGGAGAACTCCCGCGGCGGGCGCGCCGGGTCCCCGGGGCGGCCGGCGCCTCCCGAGGGTGGCCCTGAGGCGGCGGCCGGGAAGGCGAAGCGACGCTTCCCCGAGGAGGAGGAGCGCGGGCCCAGCGCGGCGCGGGGCCGCTTCCCGGCGGAGCGGCCGGGGCTGCCGGCGGCGCCCAAGGAGGAGCCGGGCTGCGCCCCGCAGCAGCAGTACCGCGCCGCCGGCTCCTACTGCGGGCTCGAGGAAGGCGGACGCCTCTTCGCGCCTCCCAGCCCGGAGACCGGAGAGGCCAAGCGCAGCGCCTTCGTGGAGGTGAAGAAGGCGGCCCGCGGCCCCGAGGCCGACGGCGGCCCCGAAGAGGGCCCAGAGCGCAGCTCCCCGGGCGCGGGCGGCGCGGAGCCGGGCCTGTGTCCCCGCGGCGGTGCGGGCGGCCCGCTGGCCGCCCGCCTGGACGGTGGCAGCCCGGCGCGGGGCAGTGCCTTCAGCACGGTGCCGCAGCTCGGGGCCGGCCCCGGGGGGCCCGGCGGCGGCGGGGCCGAGGAGCGAAAAAGCGCCTTCTCGCAGCCCGCCCGCTCCTTCCCGCACGTCCCGCCGCTGGTGCTGGGTCCCAAGCTGGGCGGCCTGGGCGAGCCCTGCCCCGACGGCGCCGCCGCTCCCGCCCGCCTGTACGCCGCCGAGGCGCTGGCCGCCAAGCTGCCGGGCGGCGGGGAGGCGGCGGGCGGCGGCGGCGGCGGGGGAGGGCTGCCCAAGCAAAGCCCTTTCCTCTACACCACGGCCTTCTGGCCCAAGAGCTCGGCGGCGGCGGCGGTGGCGGCGGCGGCGGCGGGGCCGCTGCAGCTGCAGCTGCCGTCGGCGCTGACGCTGCTGCCGCCGTCGTTCACCTCGCTATGCCTGCCGGCTCAGAACTGGTGCGCCAAGTGCAACGCGTCCTTCCGCATGACCTCGGACCTGGTCTACCACATGCGCTCCCACCACAAGAAGGAATACGCGCTGGAGCCCCTCGTCAAGCGCCGCCGCGAGGAGAAGCTCAAGTGTCCCATCTGCAACGAGTCCTTCCGCGAGCGCCACCACCTCTCCCGCCACATGACCTCCCACAACTAGCGGGGACACCGCCCCTAGCCCCGGAAACCCGCCCGGGACCCCCGCGCGGGGAACCCCCACGCCGCCCGCCTCTCCGCCTCTCCCTCCCTTCCCGTTCGATGCACGCGTTTCCACTGTCCGGGGAGGGGCGGGGAGGGCAGCAGGTGAGGAGAAGGTGAAGAAGAAGAAGCAGAAAAAAATGAAGGTAAAAAAAAAAATAAGAAAAAAGAATAAAAGAAAAAAAAAAAAAAAAGAGAAGCATCGGGAAAAAGAAAAAAATCAAATTACTTAAAAAATACATTTTTAAAATGTCATATATTGCAACATATTGATGCATTTGTCATACGTTTCTACTTAAATTATTAAGCACTTATGGTTTAGATGTAATAATAATTCTATGTAAGGGTAAATTTTTATTTTGGATATGAAGCTAAGGGCGAGGGGAGCGTGGCGGGGCCGGCGGGCGGCGGGCCGGGGTCCTGCATGCACTGGGCGCTACCCCCGTCCGGCCCGGCCGCCCGCGCCCCTTCCCCCCGAGTGTCACTGGTGCCCGTGGAATGGAGTCTCGGTAGTTCCGTGTTACCTTCTCTTTCCCGTTTGGGTTTGTTTTCGTTGTTTTGGGGGTGGGTTTTTTTGGTTTTTTTTTTGTTGGGTTTTTTGTTTGTTTGTTTGGGTTTTTGTTTTGTTTTGGTTTTTTATTTATTTATTTTTTTCCTCGCCCCTCTGGAAAAAAAAAAAAAGATTTATTAAACTTTATAGTTTATCCAGGTATGTTGGATGCTTTGACAATAAATGACTTTATTTTCTTCAAAGCACCTGGACGTTAATCGATGCGGGGGGATGGGCGGGGAAGGTGGGGTGGGCCCTCGGCTGCGCGGTGGCAACGGGGCCCCCGGCCGCCCCCGGGCCGCAGGGAAGGGCAGAAACGCCCGACCACTTCGCCTCCTCTCTGCGCTCTCCTTGCCTGCTCGACTGCCTTCCTTCGGCCCCTCCGGTATCTGTCCGTCCTTCCTCTGCGCATCTTTGCGTTTGTCTGGCATTTTATTCAGCCTTTCTCTCTCTCCTTCATCCTGTCTTTCCCTTCCTTTCCTCTTCCCTTCGTGTTTTGGGTTGTCTTTGATTTCTTCCATTTTGCCTGTCTTTTTCTTTTTGCTTGTCTTCCTTGTTCTTTCTGCCTTTCTGTGTTTTGGTATTTTCCCACCTCACCTCTTCCAGGAGCCCGTATCGCCCCCCACCCTTGCCGGGCTATTGGTGGTCCCCAGCTTGGAGGATGGGCACAGCCCCGGAGGTTGTCTGGGGTGGCAGCACCCAGGGAAGCCCCCAGCCCGCACTGTCTTTGGGCAGGGAGTGCTTGAAGGGGCCGGGCTTCGTCCCTCCGTCCTGGTGCGTTACCGGAGTGATGGCATCGCAGCCAGGGACACACGGCAGGACCGAGACACCGGGGGATACTCCCGCGCGTGGGTGCACAGCCCGGTCCGCAGGGCACCACCCGCAGCGGGTGCGTTTAGTGCCAGCCCCGTGTGCTTCGGGGGGCGTGGGAGGGCACCGGGGGACGCAGCAGCCCGGGATCGAGCCGGAAAACGGAAACCCATTTCCAAACACAGGCTGCCATCACCCTGGCACCGAGGCTGTGCGCGGCTCAGCAGGTCACTGGCAGGGAAGATACCCAAAACCGGAGCTGTGCGAGGCCGGAGCCCACGGCAGAGCGTGAGAGCCCCACAGTGTCGTGTGTATTCGGTCCGGGTGCCACCGGCATCTGCTGCCGCGGGGTTCGGGGTTTGCACGGAGTACCCGGGCCTGCTGCCAAGCCTTTACAGTTCCTGGGGAAGGGCCTGGGCCTTCACGCCTAGGAGAGTCCCTGCCACGGACAGTCCGGCTTCCCGCTGATGTTGCTCGCTCTCTCAGCGCACTGGCCCCGGCACGGTACCCGTAACGCCAAGCCGCGGCAGGAGCCGAAGCGGCCCCCTTGCTCTCACTCTCTGCCTCAAGAGTACGCACAGCTTCACCTGCTGCCGCTTACTGCGGGGGCGAGACACTGATTGTCCCGCGGATTTTCCTTAAAAACCGTGCCACCCTTGCGCGTCCCTTTTTTTGAGGGTTTCCCGGGATGCCGAGACTGGGCTACGGGGGATGCGGGGATGCCGGGGGCGGCAGAGGCGGGTGGGCACCGCCATCTAGTGGGGCCGCCGCGGGGCTAGCGGGTATGCTCGGGGGCCCGGCGGGCTCCTTCCCTGGGGATGGTGCTCTGGACTCCTCTACCGCGGCAGCTTCGCTTCTCCAGCTTTGGGGCTGTCTCCTTCCCGCACCCGGGGAGGTTCATAGCCGCGGTGTTCCTTATGCTCTCCCTGCGCTTGTCCCGGCGCTGCTGGAGGGATGGTGCTCCCCCTGCACGAAGGTGCACTCGGGAACCCAACACACACCTGCAGGTTTCACAATCTTTTCCATCTGCCCCAAATATTTGACGGCCTTTCACAGCCGTGTAGTGTGCTGTGCCCGTGCCCTGCCTTGGCAGCATCCTGCAGCACCTTGCTTTCCATGTGCTCTTTGTGACACTCTCAGAAGGCACGCTGCTAAGCCCCAGGACTTCTCCCATCGGGTTTGGGTCAGTTTGCAGTCGAAAAACACTATTAGACAGGGCACGTGTGCTGCAGCAGGTGCCTGCCTTGTTACTGCCACACAAAGCTCACACGTTTCTCTCTGTGAGTACAAAACTCTACAGACAGGAAATTTAATCCAAGACTATGTTCTGGTAAAATCAGATATCAGACTCCAAAGTGATAAATCAAACTCCAACTAATGCTTTCTGCATAAGAAGGACATGCCATAACAAGGGGAGACAGTGCCCACAGTCCTGCGGAGCTGGGTGTTGTATGGAGGAGTTCACAGGAGTTCCCCTTGGTCCATTTGGCCTCAGGGCTTGGCCACAGCAGGTCCTTCACTCCCCAGAACCGTGCTGGCTCTCCTCAGGTCAGCATGAGTACCATTGCCACATACTGCTCCTTTGTCAACATTGCTGCTGCTGCATGGGAAACAGGATCTCCCTCTTCTTTTTTTTTTCCTTTAAATGTCATTCCTTGTCCATGGATGATCCTGTGCTGTGTCTCTGCACAGCACAGAAGCTGCCTGGGCTGTGGCAGCTTCTTGTGCAGGTTCCTCACCTGGCATCACAGCCCAGAAAATTCAGTGCTGGGGCATGGCACAGGCATTTCTCTGTGACAGAGCTGCCCCTGTAAGCCTGTGCCAGAGCCCACAGACTCATCTGTCTCCAAAACCCACCTACAAGGGGCATCTTCAGTGGAACAGTAAGTAGGAGCTTGGAAGGACAAGCAGCCTTCAGATATGGGGAGCCCCTTCCCTGTGCTTTGCAGCACCTAAAGGCAGACTGCTCCATCTTACCTGTAGCCAGGCCACACTGCAAATTATAACCATGCTAATAATTCCAACAAATCCTGGTATTATCGCTGTTCTTGGGGAGCAGAAGGCAGCTTTGCACCCGCAGAGGTTTCTGTTTGAAGGTGCAGTAGTCGGGCAGCCACGGGCAGCAGACCCACAGCCTGTTCACCTTTGGGCTGGAGCTGGGGGTAGCTGCCTGCCTCGGGGCCTGAGCCCGTCCTGCCGCAGCCAGCAGGAGCTGTGCCTCTGGCTCCACGTGGCAGCAGCTTTGGGAATTAGCACCTGAACTCCTCGTCAGCGCGGGCACGGGCTGTACAGAATTTCACATGGATTTTTTTTCCTTAGGTCTGGAGAGAGGTGTACAAGCAAAGGCTTCTGAGATGCAACCTCTGAGCATCCTCACAGCGACCCGGCAGAGGCTGTCCCAAAACCTTTGTGCTGGGTTTTCTGCAGTGCATGGAGATGCTGAGCAGCGTGCTGGACAGATGGAGACGTGCTGCCCAGCCGCTGGCACTGTGTGCTGCCATTGTTGCGGGGAGGCTGAGCTCCTCTGTGTACGGTGTCTATCTCTAGCTAACCTCTAGCTGGTTACAGTTGGAAAATCAGCTATTAGGATTTCATTGCAATAGCCAGCTCTTGAAAAGGCATTGCTCAGCTGTGGGTGTCTAGGAAAGGCTGAAGAAGTTCCCTTGTTTGGAAAATCATATGAGCTGCACAGTATTTCTTCTCTGCTTTCCTTGCTGCTAAGGTCTGATTTGGAAGGGGGAAAGAACTGACCCAGCACAGAAGGTGTTGATGGTGGCTTTAAAACAAATGTACACAAAAATCAAAACACAGGGTTTGAACACAGCGGGGGGAGTTTCTGTGAGATACAGTGCTGTCCTGCAGAACGCTGGAAAATGCCTGGAATGCTCGGAGCTTTATTCAAAGAGATACTGCTTTTCATTTGTTAGAATTTATTTCCTTATCCAGGCTCGTGAGGTGGCTTCTGAGTGATCTCAGTGACATCCATGGTGCAGCGGGGGCATGTTAACCCCTTGCACCTGTGTTCCCCACAGCACCTGAAAGTAATAATCATCTTAAGTAAATAAAATGAGGACAATCATCTTAATTAAAATAACCTGTTTTACTGGTAACACATTTGGTTTTGCCAAGCTCCTTCAGTAGCCACGGTTCTGATTCCTTTGGAAGTGGGGGCAATTCTAGAGGGACTTGCAGGGTGCTTTGGGGGCCTGCCACCTCCATTCGACTGCTGTGAGTCTCCTTCAGGCACATCCTCATTGCAAAGGCTTTTTTCTTGGGCTCATGTCTCCTCGTGCTCTGCCTCACATATTTTTAAGTGGCAATTAAATAGCACCAGGCTGATGTTGGGATGGGGGGAACTTCCTGTCATGCAACTTGCAGGCCCAGTGCTCTGCAGCAGATCAAACAGGCTCAGAAGAGTGTTCCCCATCTTCAAATGGGGAATTTTACACTTGAAACCCAGCTTATCCTCTCCATTTGCTGCGTTTTCTTTGTAACCGAGCCCTGAATAATTTAAATAACATAACATCAGCATTAGGATTCCATGGCTGCTGGTGTGTGTTGTGAGGGTTGCTGCTGCCAAAGGCAATTACACACAATTGCTCCAGGAAGTTCGCTATTATGTCTACTTATTTATTTAGATTTAAACCTCGTGTTTTGTTTGTTTCTGTGTTGGTGTTTTTTGGGGCTTTTTTTGGGTTGTGCTACAGGGGCTGCTGGAGCATTTAACATTGACGTGTTATGCAGGTGAACAACCAGAAAGCGCCCAGGACGATTCAGGTGATGCCCACAGCACCGCTTGTGAGTTCTCAGAGTTTCATGGTGAGGACAAACACACACTGCCTGCCACAGGGACTTGTGCGAGTCATTTCTCCCCAGGGAAGGTGGTTGGGCATTGCTCTGAAGGGGACAAGGGATGCTATCCCGCAGTTGTCCTGTTCCACAACACAGAAAAGTGGAGTACAGGGAATGAGTGACCCACGGGTTCTCTCTGTACCCCCCAGAAAGGGTCAGGAAGTTGCACTGCAATGGGGTTGCATCCAAAAGCAGGTCTTGGACACCAGCCTGGGCAAACCCACCTGGCTGGTGCTGCTTTCTTGGTGGCTTCACCCCTCGGGAGCTAGAGTTTTCTGAGTTTCTGGAGTTTTCCTCCTTCACTGGAGGAGAAAAACAGAAGTGTGAGTGAGCAGAGGATGCCTGGCAGCCAGGGTGGCACCAGAACTGCTGTTGGGAACTGTGGGGGTGGACAACAGGGTCAAAGTTAGGGAGGCTGGACTTGCTGGTGAACCTCTGGGCACAGAACCTTTCCTAATGGTGAGTATCTCTGGTGTGCAGGTGCCTCCCTTCTGCTCCTGGGCTGCTGCTGTGCCTGGTCACCCCCAGGACGGTGACTGAAAGCTTTTCTGCATTCACCTGTAACTGTCAGTGGCAGAAGTGGTTTCTGGTTTGCTGACCCAGGTGGAGAACAGGGGTTTTGCTGCCATGATCCTGTACCAGCTGTGCAGCCTTTACACCAAGATGCTCAAGAGGAAATCCTCCGGGAGCAAGGTGGCCGTGCCTCCCTCAGCTGTGCTGCTACAGAAAGTCTTGTGCAAACATCCCTAGAGAGATTAGGAAGTCCTTCAGGTCCTCATCCTCCTCATGGATCCGGATTTGGAATCAGCGTGTGTGTGTGTGTAATTCAAGAGGAGCTGGGTAAGTGGAAGTCATGGATTTTGCCAGGCTAACCACTACAGCTGGGAGAAGTAAACAAGATTTTAGTGCCCTGACCTTCCTTCAGGTATGTGCGTCTATATATAGGGCTGTCTATGTATACATGTCTATATATAACCTGTGTGCATATAGCTCTGTGGATATATATACGTGAGAAATGGTTTGAAATTGCAGCAAGGCTGTGAGATCATCTGCTCACACCAGGCTGTGCCAGGTGTCAACCAGCTTGGATACAGCTCCCTGAGTGCATGTCCCTCTCTGTGCCCCCGACCTTCAGCTTCCTTGGAAGGCGAAGGTCACCCTGCGACGTGCCACCGGCTTTGCCTCCTTCCTGCCGAACCCGATCCCTGGGCGCGTGGTCTGGCTGAGCCCGCAGCCAGCAGCAGCACCCCTGGGATGGTGAGGGGCGGTTCCAAGGTGGGCTTTAGGGGACAGCCCCGGTCGGCAGGAGTACTGAGGGAGGCGGCCTTGGCGCCGCAGGCCGCTTGGCCCGCGTCAGCTTTTGTAGAAGTGAGGTTTCTCCAGTGGCTTTGAGGGCCTGCAGCGGCCCTAGGAGCTGAGAAAAGCACAACCGGTGTCGAGTTGTGCCGTGGGGATGGACGGCATGGTCTCCTCCCGCGCCGCGGTGATGTTCGGTCGTTGTCTTTGTGTTTGGGAAGGAGCACGGCCGCTGGTGCTGGGGGGCACCCGGCAGCTGTGCGGAGTGGCAGGAGGCTGGGGGCCGTGTACCCCCTGCCCGGGAGCCAAGGAGAAATTTCTGGACCGACAAGGACCACGTGAGATGCTGTTGGGGGTTCGTGATGGGGACCCGCCGTTATCCCCGAGGGGTGCTCTGGGGGCCGAGACTGGCCCCGTGAGCCAGGGAGAGCGGCCCTGCGGTTCGGGGGCTTGTCCCGAGCCCCGCTCCCGAGCTGCCTGCCCGAGGCTGGGCCGGGCCTGCAGCTGCCGTGTCACCCCCCGAACCCCGGGCGGGGGGCTGCAACCCGAGCCTGTCCCCAGGGTCCCGCAGCCCCGTGGCCTTGTCCCGGAGAGGAGGACAAGTTAATTCCCAGATAGATGCACCCCGAGCCCCGCATCTGCCGCGGGGACGGGGGCGGCGGGAGGGGGGTGTGGGGGGCGTGGGGCCGGGCACAGGTGCGGGGCCGCCACCCGGTTATAAATAGCGGGGAGGGGCGGCTCGGCTCCCCCCCGTGCTCGGTCCCCCGCTCCAGGGCTTGGAGCGGAGCGGGATGCGGCGCCCTCCCTCCCTCCTCCCGCCCGCCGGCAGCATGAGCCCGTCCTTCCTCCTCCTCCTCCTCCTCCTCGCCCTGCCCGCCCGCGCCCGGCGAGAGCAGGTGCCCGGCGGGGCGCAGCGGGGCCGCAACGCCCCCGCGTCTTCCTCCTCCTCCTCCTCTTCCTCCTCCCCGGCGGCGGCGGGGCCGAGCCGCTTCCCGCGGAGCCGCCCGGATCGGCGGCGGGGCCGGCTGTACTGCCGGGTGGGCATCGGCTTCCACCTCCAGCTGCACCCCGACGGCCGCGTGGACGGCGCCCACGACGCGAGTCCGCTCAGTGAGTGGGGATCGGGAGGTCTGGGGGGCTGATGGGGCTGAGCATCCCTGTCCTCGCCGTCTTCCCACCCTTGCGGGGGCTGGCAGAGCCCCTCGCTCCTGTCGCCCTCACCTGGGGTGAGCTGCAGCCCTGGCGGGCCCGGGAAGGGGCATTTGGGGTGCCGGGGGTGGGGGGGCTGTGTTCCGCGGGCTCCGTGCCTGTCTTCCTCTGGCCGCCTGGGGTTCTGCCCGGCCCAAGGAACTGAGTCCGTGGGGATGGTGTGAGAGCATGAGGTCTGCACTCCCACCATAGCCCCTTGCCAGGTACCTGGGGGAGAAGATGCTGCCCCTTTCTGGTCCTTTCCCTGTGGGACTTTTCCATCTCTCTCTCTCTGCATTCTCATTCTCCCAGCACAGTGATAGGATATATTCAGTTTAAAAATAGGACTGAGGCTGACGTTCCCCTGAGAGAAAGCTGTGCTAACTCATGGCTTATCCTCTGGTCGGAGTTGCCATGATATCCTGCTAGAGGGAATGAAATGGCAGGTGGGGATGAAAAATCACTCTGGGAGCCCGTGGGCTCGGGCCCGAGGTGACCCTGGCAGCGAGTGTGGCTCAGCTGTTGGGAGCGTTCACAGAGCAGCCGCCACATCTGCCCAGGACCAAAGAATTTGGGGCCTAGACTGTGCCTTGACCCCAAGAGGGAGAACAAACCCTGGACAGGAATGCTGGGAGCCCAGGAGCTCTGCCTGGGGCTTCATGGGCGAAGCAGGCACGTGGCCTGGAGGGGTTTAGAGGATGGGTAGGGAAACGGGGCACCCACGGCACAGCTGTCTTGGAAGACACAGGTTCGGAAGGGCTGGCAGAAGTTTGGTGCTACAGCTGCCCTGCAGAGACCTGAATTAAGTGCAGTTCCTTCCTCCTTAACCTGAGATATCCCCCCGGAAAGGCCACAGCGACAGCAGCTCTGCATGTCGGAGCAGAGCCAGCCTTGGCTGGGGACAAGCGCTGCTGAGGGGGGGCTGCGGTAAGGAGGCCGTCGGGAGGAAGAAGTTCCTTCTTGGTAGGGAAACCCCAGCTTTGGTCCCTGGGAAACAGGGCTTCACCCCGAGCAACCCCAATAAAGAGGAGGATGTCTGCCGCGGGAGCAGGGCCACCCCGCAAAAGGCAGGAGGTTTTGGGGCGTCCTTGAGAACAGCCAGGTGTTTGACAAGGTGGTTGCCCTGCTGCAGTGGGGCTGCAGACCCTCGTGGCTCGTGGCCTGTGGCACTTGGGGTGAGGGGCGTGGCAGCCTATAACCCCCCACGAAGTGCCCTCCCGGCCCTTGGTGCTGAGACTTGGGTGCCTCAGGGAGATGTGCTTCCTCCTTAAAATAAACATGGGAAGCGGTGATCTGATACCCAGCCTTGGGGGATTTAACATGGCTTGCTCCTGGCATGTTAATCCCACGGCCCTTTGGGGGCCAGGCGAGATGCTCTGCCGGCTCCTTCCACTGAGGCCGGGGCTGCAGAGCCCCTGGGGCTGCAGCTGGGCAGCAGTGCCAGTTCCCCGGGGTGCCAAGGCTAGGCTGGGGACATGGTGCTGCCCCCCGGCTGGCAGGGGTTGGGGGCAGGCCCAGCCCTCTGCCTGAGGAGGCGCTGCTGCCGAGGGATGCTCGGAGGTTGCAGCTCTTTTGTCAGATGAGTCGCAGGTGGGGCCAGAGCCCCCATCACGCTCAGAAAACTCTCATTTTCCCCCCGGCTGGGCTGCACAGTGCCACGTCCCCCAAGCCCTGCTGAGAGGACGGGGTGTGAGGGAGCATGAGCAGTACCTGCACTCTGAGCTGACTTCCCAAGTTCAGTGTCCGTGGAATGAGGATGGGCAACTCTGATCCCAGCAGGCTGGTGTAGGTACAGGGGACTTTCCCACCCTTGGGAGCGCTTTCCCCAGGAGTTAGCTTGTTCTATCACAGCCCAGCCAGGAGTTGTGCCCCAGCCACCACCCTGTATCCATCCCAGGCTGCTCTGTGAGACAGAGGGATGCAGCAGGAGCTGGGTGGAGCCAGGCAGATGAGGAGCAGAGACTTGGGAGAGGAAATGCAAATCTATCAGACTGAGTTGTATTTATTTTTTTCTCTGTCACACCGATGTGCAAAGAACTGTGATTTATTTTGGGATTTCTGTCATCCTAGGTATTTTGGAAATATTTGCTGTGTCTCAGGGGATTGTAGGAATACGAGGAGTTTTCAGCAACAAATTTTTAGCGATGTCAAAAAAAGGAAAACTCCATGCAAGTGTAAGTAACCGTCCCCCCCACTCCCTTATCAGTATGTGTTGCTTGTTAAAGGCTTTGTGACGCCTCCTCCTGTCGGCACAGCCACAGTCGCAGGCAGGGCCCTGGCACGTCGGCCCCCTCGGGCTGCCGGGCCGGCGCCGCGCAGACAGAGAGGGGACAGGTGGAGCTGCAGCCCCCCAAGCCCACCTTCCTGCCTAGTGGATTGAACCCTGCAAAGTGGGCCTTCCTGTGTGCAGTAGGGTATGTGCATCAGCAGAGCCTGTTCTTTGAGCAGGGCTGGGTTATTTTTAGCCACTTCTGCCGCAGATCGCACAGAAGGGTTTAGCCAAATGTCTCCCGGCGAGCGGCACTCCTGGCGCCGGCAGCCCTGGGGCTTGGCTGGCTTTGCCTCCGGAGACAGAGAACCCTGGAGAGGCTCGGGCAGGTGAGGTCCAGGCTGTGCAGGTGTGTTGCAGCTAGAGTGGAAAAATCCTGGTAACTTTGTAGGGTGTTTGTCCTGAAGGCTGAGGTTTCCTGCAGGTCTCCTGACGTTTTTTCCAGCTTTCTGTGTTGAATGAATCTCCAAGTTGATTTCGGTGCTTGTTTCAACCTCAGGACGTTGCTTCCCTGCTGCTTGTTGTCAGTTCCAGAGGCCATTTAGGCAAACATAAGGAGCTGTACTCTCATGAAAGTCAGTGCCTTTGAAAGGTGTGTATATGTACACCACCCCAAGAAGGGCATCTTGAGGCCGCATCTCATCCCTGAGGGTGGTTCCCGGAGAAGCCCACAGTCAGGGCTGATGGCTGGGGAAAGGGAAAATTCCGAGAAAAACCTCCTGATCCCAGAGAGGATGTCAAGCAGGGGCTTGCACTGCCTGAGACTGGAGATCACTTGCAGCGAGATTTATCAACTCGCCTCTCTCTCCCTTTAAGTCTTTATGGAGTGTTGCTCCTGAAGCCTATTGACACTGAAAGGATGAGCCTGTGTTTGCTTGTTTTAAAAAATAAAGTGGGAGCATGAATGGCATCTAGGGGGAAAGGGGAACGGTTCCGTGAAGGAAAACATGAGGTGAGAGCAGAGGGGCAGAGCAGGAGAGGCAAAGGATGGAGAGGAGAGGGAAACGGGCAGAGCGTGATTGCTGGACCCTCCAGAGCCTTCCCTTCTGGGGTACAATGGGCCTCTTATCTGAGCTGAAGCCTTGATTTATGTCCTGGCACAGGCAGAAATTAAATCAAGCCTTGTTGGTGCATGGTTAATTGTTGACATACAAAGGGCAGGGCAAGAGAGGGACCTCAGTCAGGAGGGTCAGGGCAGGGGTGAGGACACTCAATGCCATGTTGGGGTGAAAGCCGCAAATTTGTGGAAACTTGACCTAAGTGTCTAAAGATGGCGGGACTAAACAATGCCAATAACGCAAACCCGGCATTTGTTGTTCTTTCCTGCGCTGGCAGGATTGAAGTTATTTCATGGCCTAATGAGTTCTGAGCAGTACAAAGCATGTCCTGTGCCTGTCACTCAGGGCAGCACTTTGATATGGGAGTCAGGCCGGGGACCTCGTGCTGAACCACAGGCGGAAGTGGTTCCTGCAGGAATTTGGGCTCCTTCAAAACTCGCTCTCGGGGTCAGCTCCATCCCAGCTTGGTGTTTTACAGACGCTCTCCTCCTCTTTCCTTTCTTATTTTTTATGCCAGCTTAATTAAATTACTGAGCGGTTCATTTTTAGAGGCACCAGCTTCAGAAAATGACAGTTATCCTGGCAATTATCGGTTGCGTGCACAGATGGCTTTTTCCTCGTTGATAAATCCTTGCTCTCCTGTTTGTCCATTTTTAGCACGGAGCGGGTGGGAGGGGTTTTGTGCCTGTCCAGCACAGACCCTGGGGGACAGATTTGCCCAGGTAATTCTCCTTTTCCAGGAGTTGCCACAAAGCCACATTCCTTGCTGGGGCAAGTCTCTGCTCAACTGGACTTTGAAATTTAATTGACTTAAGGACCGCTCTTGGTGATGGTCTCTGGAGCTTTGCAGAGCAAATCCAATGCCAGCCGTGTGCTGTGACCGCCCTGCCTGCCCTATGCAGGAAAAAAATGGTTTTTCCAGACGGGAGCGGTGCAGTGATGAGCTGAGAGGCCGGGACGTGGGGAAGTCTGGCAGGATCATGGGGAGGCAGCTGTTGATGCACTTCCCAGGGCAGGGGCGTCCCTCCACACGTGGGGCATCTTGCCTGAGCACTGGGGCTTCAGGGAGCACCAAAGGTCAGCAAAGCCTTGCTAGGGAAGGTGAAGGGCTGTGTGTGGGGGAAACAGTGGGGAGAGCGTATGAAAGACAGGGAGAGCAAAAATGAGCCGTGGAGGTGACGTCCCTCAGAGGCAGTAAGCTAAAGAAGACCTAATTCCAAGTGCTGTGAGGCAAAGTGTGCGTGGCAGGTTGTGGACTCTGTCACTTGTGCTGTAAGGCTCCACTTCTTCGGTTAAATTTGGGCTTTCAGACACTTTTCTTGTGGTTTCAAAGCCCTGCTGGGGGTTGGGTCTTGTTCTCGGTCACGGGTTTTGAAGTTAGAGAGCTCAGCATCACCTCCATGTCAGTGGTTTGGAGGTGTTGCTGTGAAACTGAGCTGGGGAATCTTTTAGGGCACCAGGTATCATGCCCACCCCATCAGGTGAAAATGTGGCAGAGGATTTGGGAGGGGCTGCCAGAAGCCGCAGCCGGGGGTCCCAGGGCTGCAGGCACATAGGTGGAGTGTCAGGCTCTGATCTTTTGTTTTGGAGTGCTCCTTTTGGAGAGGAAGGATGGGCACTGCTTGGGCAGGAGGGAAGGGCAGTACTGGGGCAGCCCAAGCCTTTTCATTCCCCAGAAAGCCCAAACCTGGGTTGCAAGCAGCTACTGAACTATCTGCATTGGGGGTTTTCCAAACAGTCAGGTGTCTGGCACCTTCAGTGTTGGGGCAGCCCCGTGCTTCCCCCGGCTCCTTAGGGCCAGGTTTTGGGGGACAGCCCGACCAGCGGGCGGTGGGGGACAGGTACCAGCCGGCCTTTGCGAGCAGTGTCCCCTCTGTGCCCGCAGGCCCGCTTCACGGTGGACTGCCATTTCCGGGAGCGCTTCCAGGAGAACAGCTACAACACCTACGCCTCGGCCGTGCACCGCAGCCCTCGCTCGGGCCGCCAGTGGTACGTGGCCCTCAACAAGCGGGGCAAAGCCAAGCGGGGCTGCAGCCCCCGCGCCCGGCCCCAGCACGTCTCCACGCACTTCCTGCCCCGCTTCTGGCAGCCGCAGCCCCCGGAGCTGGCCTTCACCGTCGCTCTCCCCGAGAAGAAGCCCCCGCCGCCCAAGCCCAAGGCGGCCCCATCGCCGCCCCGGAAGAACGCCGGCCCCGTCAAGTACCGGCTGAAGTTCCGCTTCGGGTAGTGAGTGCCACGGCGGGGACGTGGCGCTGGGCAGAGCGGGCACCGCGGAGCTTTCCGGGCTGCCCCGCGGGGGACGCGCGTCTCCCGCCGCAGGTGGAGGCGGGGGAGCTCCCAGGCGGCCGTGCCGGGCCCGGGGTCTGCCCTGAACCGCACACGCTGGGCGGCGAACCCGCGGGAGGCGTGTGCTGGGACGAGCAGCCCGGGTTTGCCAAAGAGAATTCCTGTGGTGAACTGCAAGCACTGGACAGGCCTCGGGTTAGCGTTCTGTTGTAGAAAGAGCTGGAAAGGTACCTCTACGGCGAAGGTATTTTCTTACCTTATTTTCACTAGTGACTCCTCTGACAATCGTTTTCATACGAGAGAGATGTTCGGAGCCAAGCGGTTTTGTTTGTTTTTCTTGCATCTCCTCCTTGCTGCACTTTTTCCTCTGACCATACCTCAGGCACCTTATACCCAGGTCTGTCCCTTTCCCTTCTCTTAGAAGCCGGCTCTTCCCTTCCACAAATAAAACAGAGAGACCAAGCCCGGCAAATATCTGTCGCCTTATCTGTGGTACGAGGTGGTCTTCAAACTCTTTGTTGGCAATAATAGATGTGTGTCTATCTTTTGTGAGGGTTGCAGACTTGGGGAGGGTGGCTGTTGGCTGCCCACTCCTGGTGGTCTCTCCCCTTCTTCCCTGGACAGCTGGAGGAGCGAGTCTCTTCCTGTCCATCCAGGTACGGATTCGATGCCTGCTCTGAAATACCTCTGCCATGGTGCCGGGGCATTCCTGCTCCCTGGAGGAGTCCCTCCACAGGTATCCCCATGGGATAGGGATGCCTGTAGCCCCCAGGTGCCCACCGGTTTCATCCAACAGTTTTTGCTGCTGATTTATTTTATCGCTCTCAATACATTTGCAGAGGCAGGGAGCAAGGTTTTTGTTTTACAGTGAGTGTGGCAATAAATGCTGTTACAGCTGCTCGTCCCTTCGGGGGTGTTTTTCCCACCCAGGCTGCCCGATGGGCCCTGGTGTTGAGTTGTTTCCCTGTCGTGGTGTGTTCTGTGGAGCAGTTGTGCACGTGGAGTTTGTAATCAGTGTTTAGCAGCGTTGCTGTACGTCCAGGCACTGGTAGCATTGAACCTCACCGGTGAAGCCTTAATAGGAGCCCAGGTGGGCTCAGGTTGGCAGAGCCCCTCAGGACCTGAGCCCTACCAGCGCCCAGCAGAAATAATTAGCCTTCTCTCTGCATCTGATTATGGTACAAATGGCTGTTTCCATTGAAATCGTGGTTCTTTTGCCTTTGTCATCTTTCTGGCAGCCCCTGGCCAAACACGCATGCTCCATGTATGAGGATGGATGGGGATGCTGGAATAAAATGGTTGTGTTTTGTTTTATAATCTGATTGTGTGATCTCTTGCCTTGCCTGCGCCTTCTTTTTTTTCCCCTGAAGGAAAAAGAAAAAAAAAAAAAAAAAAAAGAGTGCTGCAAGATGGGCTGCTCCATGTGTCTCTGCGGGGTCGGGGATGGCCAGCGCGGTGTCGGTGATGGGCCGGGGTGACGCTGCAGGGATGGATGTGTGTGCTCCCTTTGCTGTGCCCCCTGACTGTGTCCGGGGGGTCCCTCCCTATGGCCCCTCTGGGGCAGCTCTTGGGAGCTGGGTCACGGCAGGGCTGGGCCAGCAGGGGTGTCTGACTGTGCACAGACAAAATCCAAGCAGTGAGTGCCCAGCTCGTCCCAGGGAGCTCATGGAATCAGAACCTTTGCAGGTGCTGCCCCAGCCCGGGTAGGTGTCTGGAGCTCCCCGGGCGGGCAAGGGAGAAGGGAATGTGCTGGTCTTGCTTGCCATCACATCGCCTCAGAGGAAAAAAAGGTATTGGTTTCATCTTTTTTTTTTACAGACAACTCTTACAGGGGAAAAAAACCAACCCGAAAGCTGATGTTTTGCTGTTGCAGTAAGAATTAAAACACAGCCACGCTACTGAAACAGAGAGGTCTGTGCCAGGGAGCGAGCAGCTCCAGCAGGCAGAGCAGTGTCAGGGTATCCAGCAGACATTCCCTGTTCCTGTCAGACACCCTTCTTCAAGGGAATTCACTGGGCTTGCTTAGCAGCAGGGGACTAAAGGCCTGAGAATACGGTTAGTATTTATTTTAAACTTAAATTTTAAATTGATTTTTGGGGGTGGTTTGGTTGGTTGGTTTTTGTTTTGTTTTGGTTTTCTTTTCAGCCACCTCAGAGGTACTGCTGCTGTGCTGGGGAAAACAAGCCAGAAACCAAAGAAGCTCAAGATTCTCAAGTTCGTTTCCAGACAATTGCTGCCTTCAGAGGAGGCACAAATGCACACTGAGCTGAGGAAGGGGATGCAGTGAGTACAGCAGAGTGCAGTGAGCTGGCACTGTCCTCCACATCCCTGGTATTGGAGATATTCGTGGACATTCTGAGAGGGGAAAAAAGCCTACCCATCCTTTCCCAGCCCTGCCAGGGGTGTATGTCTTGTTCCAGATCCCTTGAAAGGATTTCTCTCTGTGTCCCGCACTGCCGAATGCATGGCTTGGAAGGAGCGTCTTTAGCAGGAGTGAGAGGAAGAGGATTTTGTATGGAGCTGGCGAGTTTGGGCAGGTGAGAAAAGAGAAATCAACAGCTGTAAGAGCTGAAGGGTCCCTTACGGCGCCTCAGGGGTCGCCGGGAGGGTTGGGGTGGGGCTGTGACCAGGGCAGCGCTCCCCGCGGGCGGGCCCGGCCCTCGCAGACGAGCCTGGCTCCGGTGGGACGGCTCCGGGGCTGCCGGGCTGGGCCGGCGCTCGGCTCCCGGGCGTGGCCGGGCTCGCTGGGCAGCGCTGGGGGCCGGGTCCGTGCGGGGGCTCGTCGGCATCTCCTCCCTTCCCTGGGGAACGATCACCCGGCGACTCCGCCTGTCCCCGGGAAGGGAGGGAGGGAGGAGGCGCAGACCTTGACATTCCCAAGCAGCGCTGGAGTCCGTGGACAGCGGGTGGCCGGGAGCGCTGAGGGGCACTGCGGCGGGCACGGCGGTGCTGGGCGTGTCTGGGTCGGCAGGAGAAGCGCGGCCGGGCCGAGGGCACCCGGAGCCGGGGAGCGGCTCTCCCGGCCCGCCTGTCCCGTGCGCAGCTCTGGCTTTTGGGGTGTTTGCTGCCACCCACCGCCGAGAGTCCGATAGTTTGGAGCAAACATCTGTCCGGAGGTGTGAGGTGACCTGGCGGTGCGGCTGGCGCGGGCGGGCAGAGGCAGCCTTTTGCTGGTGCTGGCCCGGCTTTCAGCCAGAAATGCCAAGGAGGTCCTGTGCCGTGCTCAAGAAGCAGGACTTGGGCGCTGGATCGTTCCCAGGGACGCATCTGCTGGAACGGGCTGCATCATAGCGACGGAGGGTCCCCAGTACTGGAATCGGGACCTTTGAAGCGCCAGTGCACGCTGCCGGGAGGAAACTCTTGGGGGAGAGGGATGCCCGCGGGCTTTCCATCCCACGCTCGGGGGCAGGGCCGCTGGCTTGCGAGAGAGCTCCCGGAGAGCAGCCAGCGGTGCCCGGCTGCGAGGCGGGAGCGGCGGCCGGGGTGCTTGGCGTGCGCCGCGTGGAGGGAGGGAATCCCTCCTGGCTGCTGGAGGGGATTCCCTCATGGCTCGTGGGGGGAATCCCTCGTGGCTCGGCCGCGGCTGCCGGTGCCCGGGTGGGCGTCCCCGGTGTCTCGGCGGCCGCGGGAGGAGCGGGGCATCCGCCGCGCCGAGCGAGTGTTGCGGCGGGGGCGCCTCCCCGGAGCTGCGGGGATTACCTGCGTCATCCTTGCGAAGCTGTGGCCCCCGAATGTGTGTTTTCCAACGCTTCAGGCTCCGGGGGAATAAAGGGGGTGGCTTATGAGAAGGCCAAGCGTCCGTCTCGCTGTGGAAATTGTCAGAAGGGATGCGAGGCTTTTGTGGAGCTTGTTACCGTGGCTGTGGTTACAAGGCAAGCGGTCCTTTACCTGCGGTGTTTCACCGTGAATGTTGGTGTGATGTGTCCCCGCTCCTTTATGCCGGATGTTTAACTTGCCTTGAAAAAGCCTTTGACTTCTGCATTGATGCACTCCCCAGAAGTCTCTGGCAAGGGCAGTTCAGGCAGAGGTTGTGCAAATTTTTGGGTCTAGGCTTTTATTTTGAGCTCTGCCTTCTCGCACTTGTCGAAGCGTGAAAACAGAGTCTGCCTCGGGAATTCTGGGCCTTGCAGTCACGTATTATCATATCTCGTGTCTGGTTCCCTCTGATTTTTTTGTTCTTGCCCTTTCTCTGCTCTGTTTCCTTGGTGTGTACGTCTTCAAACACTTACTTGTGTGCTTTTCTGGCCTCTTGAGGAAAATAAATTAACAACTACCATAAGTAGTAGTTTGGGAGGGACCTTGCTATGAGGAGCTAAAAAGCATTTTTATAGCACTTACTTTGTCAGCACAGTTAGTGAATAGTAGAACCACTGAGCAGCTTTGCTGTCCTGTGGAATTTTCCCCTTTTTTTGGCACAGTGAGATGATTCTGGAATAATTTAATAGCTTGTGTCAAACGGCTTTGGTAGCATTTGTGGGCCGGGAACACAAGTGCTGCGTAGTTCAGCTATTGCCATACCTCATATGCTATATCCCGTTTCAAGCTCCTAGTTCAGGCAAAACCTAACTTTTTATAAATGCCTTATATATATATGTATATATATTTAGTATGCAGAATTGACTCTTCAGAAAATCATAGGATCGCAGAATGGTTTTGCTTGAAAAGGACCTTAAAGATCACCTCATTCCACCCCCCTGCCATGGGCAGGAACAACTTCCACTAGACCAGGTTGCTCCAAGCGCTGTCTAATCTGGCCTTGAACATATCCAAGGGAAATAATGGCAGTCTTTTAGTCCTCAGCTGGGACACAGGACTTGGGCCACTCATCCAGGAAGGGGTTGCTTGGGTCCAAACAGAGAGGGGTTAGCTGCAAACCTGTGTTTGTTTAATGGTTTTGGAAGTACCTGCAAGTGGCCAGTGTTCATCACAATGAGGCTCCATTGAGGCTCCAGCCTCATCCACGGGTGGGCAGCAGGATGGTTTCTGTGCTCTGTGCTGAGTGCTACCTCACAGCATTGGGCTGCAGGCCCTGTAAGAGCTCCCACAGACCTAAGGAAGTGTTTTAGAGTCAGCTGCTTCAGCTGAGCAGGTGTCTGACGAGTCTCCGTGTTGCCTACTGAGCTCCTGTTTCTCACGAGTCTAGCCTGAGGGATCCGGGGCAGGTGAGGTGGTTCAGCCCCAGACAGATGAGGGGGAAAAGAAATTTCTGCTACTGATGGAAAATGTTTTTTCTTGTTCCTTGTGGAGTCTTTTAATTCTGTTGTATGATGTACTGTCTGCTATTTTTCTAACAAAACCTGTTTGAAATTTAGATTAAGGATTAGAGTTCAGGTCTGCTCACTACAAAATCTTGAGGCCTGAAGAGCTGAAGGCTTGATGCCTGCTTTTAGCAAAGGTTCTTTCCTAACATCGTGTCAGATCCCTCCCAGCCCTGGGCAGGAAATCTCTGGGGCCGTGTTGTTGGTCAGCATTAGGGCTGTGTTTAAGACTGACCCATGTCAGGTCAATGTTGACCCACAGGTGTGGGGTTCGGGCCCCAGCACTGAGCTGCAGCAGGGTCAGGGTGACAGACGCTGCATTTTGGTGCATCCTGAGATTTTATATGCTCCCTTGAGACATTCCCCCTGGATGTGGCTGCTGTGGAAGGTGATGCTGCCTCACAGGGAGCTGAAGGCAAACCTGCACCTCCCGTGGGCATTGCTGGCCTTTGTCTCTCTGTTCTGCCATCTGAACGTGGGAATTTGCTGCTGTCACTGCCACTGCCACCCTACCTGGGGCTGCATCCTCCTGGCAGCCCCTGCCAGCCCCAGCGGTGCCTCTGTGCTCTGTCACCCCTGGGACTGCAGTCACCCCTGGGAACATCCTTTTGTTCCGTAGCAGCCAGATGCCATGTGGGGGGCACTCCAGGTTTGTCGGCCTCAGAGTTGGATTGGAAAAGTCACTGAAACAAAAAATGACAGAGAAGTTTGCCGGAGCGGTGCTGTCAGACCCCACCTGACAGTCTGTGCTTTGTGCTGGAGGTGATTGTGCATTTGCACTGCAGGGAATTAATGCCCCCTTCCAAATTCAGCCCGACAGATCCCACAGGCTCTTACAGCAATACCTTATTCTTTCCTTCCCTTTGTGATAATTTATCCACCAAATTGCTATGAGCAATTCTTTAATTTTTTCCTGGAGAAAACCACATGGCAGCGACAGTTTGCAGAGGAGCCCAGACTTGTGTTTGGAGAATAGAATTCTGAGAGCTGCATCTGCCTGTGCTCTTGCTGCTACAGCAGGGAAAAATACGTTGTGCAAAGTCGTATTTTCCCCTATTTTCACCTAGAAAAGCTCTTCCTGGGAGACGGGGAACAGGTATTTATTTCTGAAGTGCTCCGACTGGGCTGGGAGCGCTGAAAAGATGAGGAATATTTTAATTTCTTTCCAGCAGTTTTCGAGACCGTCCCTCGAGGGCGCGGGTATGTTTGCTGTGGCCTGGCGTTCTCCTCCCTTGCGCTGCCCCGCTCCCCGCTCCCCGCTCTGCCCCGGCCCCGCGCTCCCGGCGCGCGCGCTCCCCGCCGTGTCCCCGTCGGGACGGAAGCGGCGCGCGGACGCCTCGGGGCGACTCGCTGCTGGCACCTGTTGGCCGAGGCGCGGTACTGCAGCGGGAGGCGGCGCATGTGCACTGCCAGGAGAGGCTCGATGGGGGCACCTGCAGGCTAGAGTGCGGTACTGCAGCAAGCGGGGCGCGCATGCGCGCTGACCACGGAGAGCCGCATGTCACGTGGCCATCGTGGACGGCGCGGACACAGCAGCGAGCATGCGGAGTGGCGGATAGGCGCCCCGCATCACGTGATGTCTAAAGGCGGAATAGCGCCCCGGTGAGGCGCATGCGCTGTGGCGTTCTCAGACGGCGTGCTGCCGCGCTATGGGGAGCAGCGGCTACGGGGGGACAGGAGCCGCGGCCGCCATTGCTGGGCCGGTGCCGCCCGTGCGGAGCTGCGCTGCCCCCGCTCGCCGCCGCGGTGCCCGGGAGCAGCGGGGGAGTAGCGCGGGTCCCGGCTGCGGTAGCAGCCGTCGAGGGGCGTGGCGAGACAATGGAGAAGGCGAGCGGTTGCTGTGGCTGCAGCCGCCTTGAAGGTGAGCGGGGACCGGCGGCCCGGCGGGGCCCGGGAGAAGGCCTGGAGGGGGGGACGGTGCCTGCAGGGGTGACTCCGGAAGAGGCAGCGGGGGCTGGGCTGGGGGCGCGGGGCCAGTGAAGGCTGTCCCGGCGCGGGCAGGGAACGGGGAAGGGGCTGCGGCCGGGGCTGGCGGCCTGCACGGCGGGGCCGCCCGGCAGAGCTTTTGCTAGGGAACAAACAAACAAACCGGGTTTGGCCCGGGGAAAGGGGCAGCGCAGCACAGGGGAGCAGGAGGAGCCGTGTGGGGGCGCAGAGAAGAGGTGGCTGTGGCTGGGGGCAGAGCTTGGCTGTTCCTTTTATTAGTGCGAACGTGCAGCCCAAGGAGTGTGAGGGGGGACGGAAGCGCTGCGGGTGCTCGGGCAGGTGAAGCAGGACTCAGGAGAGGGAGTCGCTTTCCTGAGCTTCTGAAATTCTTCTTGTCTCTCTCAGGAGCTGTCATGCGACGTTTCCCGTTTGTAGCTGGCCTCCAAAGAGAAGGAGCCTGAGTTTGCTGCTTCTGGTAAAACTGTAAGTATATGAAGCTTGCTGCTGTAAGCTGCCAGTAACTTCCACTGGCATTCTAACTATTAGAAATGGTGACTTTTATTTTCTCTGCACACAAACCACTTGACTTTCCATGCAGGGTTCGCTGAGGCTGTGAATTGCAATTTATAGCATCCTCAGCCTCCTGGTGCTGGGGGCTGCGGCGTTTGGCGGGTAGAAAACATTGCTGTCTGTCTGACCTGGGTTTGGATGTGCGTTTCCAGAGTTACTCAGACTGGGAAAAGGCCGGGAGGGTGGTGGGAGGGGCCTTGTCCCACGTTTGGGACAAAGTGAACCAAACCTGTGGCAATGATTCTAAGTAAGAGTTGTACTTTTTTTTTTTTTTTTTCCCTCAAGGTTACTGGGAAGTGTGGGACAAGAGCTGAAGGATAAATTCTTGTCAGCCTGGCAGAGAAGCAGCAAATTGCGGTGGAAGAATATCCACGAGTACCTGTGAGATGATGATCTACAGTTTAAAAATGAACCTGGAAGGGAAACCACAGGTGGAACATGTGAGAAGGAAAACCTCAGGTGGAACATGGGAGAAAGATTGTTTGATGAGAGATTTCTTTGAAGCTAGAAATAGGTTGTTACGTTTCTTTACATAAGCAAAGCTGTCGGATTATGCAGTTTTTTGATCTAGAGATGGGGCACTGAGAGGTGTTTTCAAGACTTTTATTCTACTTTCAGTCTCATGTGAAGGGTGAGGCAATACAGATATTACAATTCACGCCATCACAATCAGAAGGCAAACTATTTCCCAATTACAATCCATTATAAGTGTTTTCTGGCTTACCATGTCACCAGTATTGACAATCAGAAGCCAGTGATTGGTAGCATGGCACTGATTGCAGTGGATGTGGCGTTGGTTTGTTTACTTATCTAACATCTAACCCGGTCTGACTGTTTCAATGCCACAGCAGAAGCAAGTAACAAACTTGCTTAAGCCCTCTTGGCAGCTTTTCAGGGCAATTTTGAGAATTCTCTACAAATCTCTTTCCCACACAAAGCCTCTGAAAACAATTGAGGAAGGTTACAAGAGGTTATTGAGGAGCTGAGGACAGACTTGGGATTTCTGCTGCCTCATCTGCGCTCGCAGCTGCTTATCTCAGGATGGTTTGGCTGAAATGAAAACTGCTCCTTTCTCCAGAGCTGCATCAATATTCTTCAGTTCCAAGGGAAGATGGTCCTGTTTTGTTAGCCTTTCTAAGAGCTTTAGTTTTGCCTCTGAAAGAGCATCTTGGTGTTGCGTTCAGCCAGAATAGTGCCTCTGGTCCCTTTGGAAAGGAGAAGCCGGCACTTGGATTTCTCTCTCTTACTCTTCTTGGTGCTAAAGAGAAGTGCTAAAGGCGCCTGCCAAGGCACGACTGACTGGGTGCTCTGGAGGTCAGGAGTGGTTTTGTGACTTCGTGTCCTGGTTTTGTTTGGGACATTGAGCAGCTGTACCGCACTGATTTCTTTGATCTCCCGTTTGAAATAAAGGTGCCATTCCCCTCTGTCCCTTCCACAAGTCTGGGGTCCTTCTTTGTCCTGTTACGGCTAGCTGTGGGGCAGAGGAAATGCTGCCCAAGTGTGGTTCCACAGCAGATGAGAGCAAGCTCACGCATGAGCTTCCAATGAGTCCTTGTATGCAAGACAAATGGAAGCTTGCTTCACAAGCTCTTCAGAGGAGAAAATGAGATATTTTTGAGGCTTCCACCTAATGCAGTTAAACCTTTTCTTACCACTAGTGACAGACATTAGGGCGATGGCTCCCCAGCATGCCAACTGCTCGGTCTCACACTGAGGGAGGCTTCCCCTTGGCCTGACTGCTCAGCCTCCTGCCTTCCCCGCACATGGTTCCTGTCAGGGCAGCTCAGAGGCCCTCCCCAAAGGTCAGGTCAGCTTTGTCGGATTTAGCCTTAGGCTGCTTGGAGCTCTGCCTTTTCGTGCTTCTCGCAGCCTGTGCTTTTCATGAACAGCGACTTTGCCCAAACAATTCCGTGCTCTGCAGTCACACTGGATTGTATTGGATTTGCGTTTCCGCCTGCTTTTTTATTCTCTCCCTTTCCCCACTGTTTCATGGCTCTGTACGTCCTCATAATCTTAGCTCTGGGCTTACCTAGTCTCTTACTGAAAGTAATTAATAAATATGGGAACTAGAGACCTTGTTTTGGGGGGTGGGGGACTTGGCTTGCTGTACAGAGCCAAAAACTACTTTTTAAGGGTTACTTTGTTAATGTGGTTTGTGAGCAGTAGCGCCTGTAGGCTGAGAGCACAGGTGCTGCCTCGTTCTGCTATTGCCATAACTCAGGTGCAGTCCTGTTTCAAGCTGTCAGTTTAGGCACAAACTGATTTAAGAGAAACAAACAAACAAGCAAGCGTTTTTTTAAGTGGTAAGAGTAACCTCATAGACGCATAGCAGCCCGGGGCGGGGCTCGGGGCTAATGGCTGAGTGGCAGGAGCGGGAGGCGGGGTGGGCCCGGTGTGCCGCAGGAGTGGCGGGGGCTGCGGGCTGAGGGCGGTACCGGGCGGTACCGGGCGGGGGCTGAGGGCGGTACCGGGCGGTACCGGGCGGGGGCTGAGGGCGGTACCGGGCGGTACCGGGCGGGGGCTGAGGGCGGTACCGGGCGGTACCGGGCGGGGGCTGAGGGCGGTACCGGGCGGTACCGGGCGGGGGCTGAGGGCGGTACCGGGCGGTACCGGGCGGGGGCTGAGGGCGGTACCGGGCGGTACCGGGCGGTACCGGGCGGGGGCTGAGGGCGGTACCGGGCGGTACCGGGCGGTACCGGGCCGGGCCGGGGCGGGCCCCGGGGTTGCGCTCACGGGCCGAGCGCGAGGCCCGGCCCCGCCTCCCCTGCGGGCCCGCCCGTCACGGCCGCGGCTGCCGCGCGCTGCTCTGGGAGGGGCGGGGTCTGGCGCCCTTGTCCAATCAGCGCTGCCAGCGGCGCACGGTGTCGGCCAATGGCGAGGCAGGGCGGCAAACTCGAGCGTCGGTAGCGGAAGGCGCGAGCTCCTTCCGGGTCGCCTGAGGGGCTGAGGGGCCGCGCGGCCGCGCTCCGTCCGCTTTTGGGTGGAAATGGCGATTTTTAGCGCCTTTGTGTTCCAGGCCAGTAACGAGACGGGCGCTGGAGCAGGTGCAAGGTAGGCGCGGAGAAGCTGCGCTGTTGGACCCGCAAGCTGTTGGTGTCTGGGCCGGGTGGCGGCTGGGTCTCCCTGGGCGGGTCTAGCAGTGCGTAGGAGTTAATTTGTTCAGGTGTTGTCTGAAGAATAATATAATGTGTTATATTTGTTGAAGTTTCGATTGGTGTACTGAAAATTTGATGTTCTTGGGTACGTGAGAGCTCTGGTCCTGCTTGTGGAGATATCAAATAAGCACTTAAGAGTACTGTGGATGCATAACAGAAAATACACAGTCATATAAGTTCCTTTTGGGCTAAGTATTGTGAATTTGCAGAAGTGCTGAGTCTCGAAGAGTGGCTTAAGATTTGTAAAAGCAGAACAGGGAATAGATAAATGGGCCCCAATAGGCTGAGGACTGTTTCCTTATACTTGCAGAAACCTTAACACAACAGTGTACACAAAAGCTGTGTAAAGCCGTTCTAAGTAAGAGCTATACTTTTTTTTTCTTGCAGTCACTGGGAAGTGTGGGACAAGAACTGAAGAATAATTTCTTGCAGGCCCTAGCAGGGAGAGGAGCAGCAAATTGTGTTGGAAGAATTTCTGTGAGTACCTGTGAGATTTTAAACTTGATGGCTTCAAAATGAATCTGCAAATCGAAACGTGTTATTTTCAAGGAAAACCCCAGGTGGAACATGTGAGACATTATTTGATGAAAGATTTCTCACAAGCAAGAAAGATATTTACGTTACATTTTTTTATAGAACTTCTGCTTGAAATAGAAATGTTATTCCTCTCTGTTCCTTCCATTCTTACGGGGTCATTTTTTATTCTGTTAGGGCTGGCTGACTGGCAGAGGAAATGCTGCCTGTAGTGTGGTTTCACAGCAGATGTGAGGGAGGTTTTGCATGAGCTTCCAACGGGTCGGAGTTTTTGCTGCCTGGCGTACGTCCTGGGAACTGTTCCCCTTGAGATATTCAGGGAGAAATGCAACACAAAAGGTGAAACCTGTGCCTGAACTGAGAGAGGATGGAGCTGTGCTGTGATGGTTTGGCCTTGAAAATGGAAGCACTCTTTGGCTTATTCAACATATTTAGCATGACTTTAGAAAAAAGGTAAAATAGCCGTTAGTAGCTGCAGCCCGTGACTCCCTCAGTTCAGTCTCTGGTCTGAAACTTCAGAGCCCCTTGGAAAGGAGCTGCAATTCTCTCCTTCTCCAGCTGGGGTCGCCTCTCGCTTAGGCAGAGCCAATTCCAGCCCGGGAGGGGCTCTCAGTGCGTGCAAGAGATGTTTTTGGCTGTACGGAAGGGCAGCACGATTTAACTTTTAGAGCCTAAAAAGGTCTTTCTCTGGAGCGTGTAGTAATTCAGAAGGTTTTGGGGGTAGTTTTTTCCCACTTAGTTATTTTTTTCTTCTGATGCATGTCTGTGATCTATCTGTGTGTATTTTTAGTGCTGTCATGGAGATGGTCCAAACTCTGCTTCTCTTGCACTTTGCTGGTTTAACAGGACACCCCCATAATGTTTTTTTTAAAGCACTTCAATGTGGAAAGGAATTTCAGCTGGTGGTTCAGGAGTTGCTGTTGGCTGCAATCACGAAGACACGTAGAAGACATTTTTGGTTTTCTCTGCGGTGTACCTCCTGAGCCAACAGAGAGTGGGTATTCCCTGTGGAACCGTGGAGTTTCCAATCTGGACAGCGCCCTCTGTGTCAGCAGCAGGGCCACAGGCGGTTCTGGGCAGCTTTAGAGGCTGCTGGCTGCAGAGGAGCTGGGCGGCTGCAGTGAGGGTGAAGTCCTGGCTGTGCTCTGTGAGGCACCCGTGTCACTGCTGCACTTCTCTGGGCACTTGGGGTGGGGCTGGAAGCTGCTCCTTCCTGGGAGATGGAGGCACTGCAAGCCGTCGGCTTACCTGCTGCAAAGCTGGGTGTCAGGGTTGCTCCGGAAGGGTCAGAGGAAGCAAATCTAACAGCTTCCCAGAAGCCGAGTAAGCGCAACCTCGGCAAAGCTTATTCTGCCGTAATGTCACCCACAGCCAGGCTCAGCCCCTTGCTGGAAGGCCAGCAGCACTGTTTGTCCCTGTCATGGGGATGGGGATATTCCATCTAGCTCTGGTGAGCAGGGTCAGTGCTCTCACCTGCTGTTGCCTAGGGAAGCCCTGCTGCTCTGTCTGAACCTTTAGCAAACAACCTCTTCTAGAAGATGACTTTCTGTGTCTTTTCTGGATGTACAGCCAGCCTGTCCTTTCGTAAGAAACTCAACCCCACCGACACCAGCTGGGGTTCCTATTTCCTCCCCTTTTCTTACAGGCTTTTGCAGACCACCCGTATGGCAGCTTGGTCTGGGAGGTTCATGCTCTCCAGTGAACCTGTTGTGACAGAAGCATGGCATATTAACCACGTCTGTTCCAAACCTGATCCGGACAAGTGTGTGTGAGATGTGAGCTGTAGGAGGTGGGATTCACCTGAAAGCCGGTGCAACTCTCACGACCAGAAGGACTCAGCAGGCAGACGGGTCCTGACTTCTTTACACAGGTGTATGTTTACCCTGTCTAGCCCTAACCTCTACTCTGGTATGCGTTAAATATTACTTGTTTATTCAAGGTGATGAAGGGCCCTGTGGATATTGGCACTGGTATTGACAAAAGCCTTAGGAAATTATGCAATAGTTGGGAACTCCTTTTTTATATCTCAAAGCAAGTCTCTCAGCGACTGTGCTGGTCTTTTCGGAGGAGCTTTGTGTGATGGGCCTGAGAGGAAGATTCCAGCCTCGCTGATGTGTCTGAGGGCCCTGTAAGCTTGGACACTGCTTCCATGGCAATTGGAGCAAGTTCTGGTTGTGTTTCTTTGGATAGCAGTGCAGCCATCAAAAGTGTTTAGGCACTTCAGATAATTAGGTGGAATCTGTTGGTGGAAATGAGGGAACTTAGGAAGTTGAGGATTCATCCTGTCTCTGCTGTTCCACTGGCTGGGGGGATGTGGGGGGTGGGGGGGGTAAGGTTTCTGCCAATAACACCAAACCACAAAGCACAGGAAAACCCCAAATCCTGGTGTTGTATTCTCAGTTATGTGAGAGCTACAACTGGATCATCAGGTGAAATCCATACCTGGGGGAATAGAACTTGTTGATTTCTTCTGTCCCTGCTTATTTACTGTGAAGATATTTGGGTGATCCTTTTGGTTTCAGGTGTGTGTTCCTGAAGCTGGGTAAGAGCACTGGTAGCACGTGTTCCCCGAAAGCCTCCCACGGCAGCTGCTGCAGGTGGCTTGGGAAACTCTCCAGAGGACCTGTTTCACGTGTGGAAAATTGCTGAAGCTGAGGATGGTGTTGGATCTGACCAACAGTATCCTCCTGGCGTGATTTCTTTCCCCTTTACTGTTTCCCAATATCCCTAAAGTGTTCCCGTTCAGGAAAAAGAGGGTATTATAGAAATATATTTTTTTTAAATGAAGTCACCTTTGTCTGTTTAATAAATTGCTCTGGCAATGGCATGAGTTATGCAGTGAGTCATAACTGATGTCAAACACTTCTGCCTTTGCAGTACTAATATCTGTTAGATTCCATGTCAGAGGACAGTGTAGTGTGAAAGAGACTGCCTTTCCTCCAGGTGCTGGATTTTAGTTTCATCTCTTTAAGGCTTAGTGTGCATTTCTTCCCAGTGCAATGTGGGATAGGAGGGTGTGGAAATCATGTTATTTGTTGAGACTGCTCATGCAGGTGACAGGCGAAACTTTTTATCTCTAGCAACCGTAGGTGTGATGCTCTGCCTCACACACACATCATGCTGCATGTTTGACAACAGGTGTGCTGGAGCACAAAAAGCCCTTGGAGTGCTCAGAAATGGGGCCATTGGACCTGGAGTCCTCTGGACCCCAAAACGACCTGTGGGGAAGCTGGCTGTCCCTTCATGGTGCACGCTGATATCTGTTACTTCGCTTGCAGCATGATGGAGTGGAAAAAGGGAAAAGCAGAAGGAAGGGGACAAGAAAGCAAGCGGAGGATGTTATTTCAAATAGTAAAACAGGCTAAGGCAGGTCTGAAGTTCATTGTTCATTCTCTTTGTGTTTATCAGCTGTTACTTACAAAGGACCAATTAATATAATTATTGCTTCCCTCCCTCCCTGAGATCCATCTCGCAGTCATAGCTGTGGTAGCATGGACAAATCATTCCCATTAGATAGTAGTGCATGAATTGTGGATGGTTTTAAAGGCCTAAAAATGGCATGATTTCCTGTGGTGTGCCTTCCCCACAGCCTGGCTGCTGGCTGTGACTCTTATGTAGGAAAAGCATGTGGACAGCAAGGAGAAATGTAGGGTGTCTTATTTCTTCATTCTTTGCTGTAATTTATCAAAGTGCACTGCAAGTTAGGAAAGCTGAGTATGTGTCATGGAGTACATGAATTGTATAATTTCAGTTACATAAAAGCTGTAAATAATGGCCAGGTACTTGTGCTGTGGGGCAAAAGAAAAGCTAAATGTCCCTCCTGTCCAGAAGAACTCTGGTTTTTGGTCTTAAAGACTGAAAACAGTCTTCAGACTGTGGTGGGACTCACACTCTTTTAAAGATGACATTTTTTTAAAGATTGACTGCCTCACAAATTTGTTTCTCTATCCTGAATTTGCTTTCTGCAGTAGTCTTTTGTTAATTAAGTACTCAAAAACAATTGCTGTGTTTAAGGTCAGAAAATCTCAGTTAAAAAACTCTTAAAGCAGATTATGAATAGCCTGAAAAACCTGGTGGTTTCCCTTCAGGCTGAGTGTTTGTGTTGGGGGCTGTTGTTCTGCAGGCTGCTTGAGCAAGGCGGAGAGCAGGTTCCTGCTGGCTGTTCACCACGTGTGGGGGTGCTTGGGGTGGGGTGGGGGGGCAGTTGTGCCTCTGCAGCAGGCAGCAGATGCTGGACACTTCTGAGGGACCTGCAGCTGCAGCCCCCATCTCTCTCTGTGTGCTGCTGAGCTGTCTATTTCCTAAGCAACCTTTCAGGAAGTTCCTGGAAACTTGTATTTGTGAGGTATTTTGTGAAAGAATAGCTATCCATACCTAGAAGGTGAGAAATTGTCAGCTGCTATGTGGTAGTTGCATGTGGAAAGCAAACCAGGTGGGAGATGGAGCACTGGCACTCCTAAACTGGAAAGGAAACAGATACCTAGTAGCTCTGAAGTAAACCAGGAGCCTGAGCTCATAGTCACGGTATTGATTATCACATAGCAATGCACTTGTTCCATTCCCCACAAATTAGTACTCATGATAATGAACATTTTCATACTTGTGATAACCTCTTCTAATAAACGCTGTTATGTGTAGCTGACCAAAGCAGAGCAGCACTGATAATGTGTTAGCAATACTCTGTGCAGTTATGTAGAAAAACAAAGCAGGAAAAAAAGGGATAAGGTATCTTTTGGAAATGGTAATTTTCTCCTGAAGCTGGCAGAGAAGCTGCAGTGCAGGCCTAGCAGAGAGACATGAATAGACGCATTGCTGTGAGCTGGAGGTCTGTGCTGGTAGGGGGGGTCTGTGCACCCCCTGAAGGGGCTGGCAGGCTTCTTGGTCAGTGTATAATCATTCTGTGTGGGCTTTTCAGCCCTTTTTCTTGTACTTCTGTAACTTTTACTTGAGCTCTCAGATTAGCTAATGTGCTCAAAGGACTATGGATGATGCTTTGCTGTGCATGAAGTCTCCATAATATGGGTCTCAAAGAGTGTGTCCAAACACTTGGCTCTTTTTGATGGTAGCTTTCTAATCCATCCCTTCCGCTTCACTTTGAGCAGAACAATGCTGTTGAATCAATTTGCATTTTGGCTGGTGGGGAGAATTCTGATTCTTGCTAGAGGAACTTGATGTAGCTTGTGCACGTCTTGGCTAAATTGTAGTAATGTGGTTTATTGCTCAGACTAATAACTAAAGAAGGTGAAAAAGCAAATTGAGAACAAAATGGTTTGTGTCACACTAGTCTGCTGCAGCTGAAATGGGACAAAGGAAGGGAAATTCTGGTCTCTGGAGAGATTTTTGCACGTATCCAGCCTTTTATGTTTTCACTGCTGGATTTAACCCCAAACCACGCCCCCCCCCCCAGCTGTAGGTGCTGGTGGAAAGACCAAGCTGAATTGACCTTTTCATGAGGAGTTCAATTGTTTAGGAACCTTACCTGTCTCTTGTTCTTTCCTGCCTGCTTTTTCTCTAGTCTTTGATTCTTGTAAGTGTATAATTTTTTTTTCAATTGGTGAGGGCAGGAGCATCCCTGGTACCTGCTGCTGCTTTGCCCGCACGCTTGTGCTAAGTCAACACCCTGTACCATGCTGAGGGGGCCGTTGCTGGTGAGCCCAGCTCAGAGCTCCTGACTGGCTGTCCGATGCAGACACAGCAATCCCAGCGTTAAAAACAAGGACCAGCTCTCTCAAATCCTGTAGTAGGAAGTTAAAGACTGCTTGGAAGTGTAGCTTGGGTGAGTTGGGACCTCCTAGTCCTCACATGTCTGATTTGCACTGTTTGCATAGAAAGGGCTTCCATAAGTAGAGGAGAATGAGCTTGAGTGCCTCCCATAAATTTATCCAGCCATTGGGTCCAATAATTGGGGGTTGTCTGCCCAAAGTAAGCTCAAGGAGATGCTCAGGTCACCTGCTACCTCCTCTGTGGTACTTGGTGGAGTACTGGGCAATTTGTCAGTAAGAGCTGATTAGGAGGTGGCTCTGAAGTGTCTGAGAAGGGCGTGTGGCAGAGGGATTTTCCAAAGCTCCTAAGAGCACAGCAGCAGGGAGAGGCACGTGCACTTCCAGCGCAGCATGCACCATTTCAGAGCAATGTAGGGCAAATCACCTCTCCTAAAGCCTTTCCGGCATGGAGAAGGCTCCATGTTCCATCAGCTACGAGACCTTACCCTGTGTCTTCTTTTGCTCTCATATATCTTGTCTCAAGTGCCCGAGGCTGACCCATGGGGTGCATTTGCAGCATTTGATTTCCAAATGAGCTGAGGTGTCAGAACGATACAGGGTGAGTTTGCACTCCCGAGATGTTCTACAGCCCTTGCTTGCTCTCCTAGAAGAGCTGCCCCTAAAGAACACTCCTCACTTACAGCGACACTTTGCAAACTTAAGTGTTGCTCTAATGATATTAATAATAAACCACCTGGGAAGGGCTGTTTTGGATTTATGATTGCACATTTTTGTTTTGGCAAAATAAAGTGAACTCGGTGCTGCTTTCTAACCAATAGCTATTGCGTAGGCCTTGGTTGTTAGCAGCAGAAGTCAAGTACAATGTAAGACTTAAACTATTATAAAACAAGCCTTATAACTCAGGGTAGGTTTGCTGAGACTGGTGTATGTAAAAGACATTTTCTGGCCTCAGAATGACAGGCTGTCTTCCATCGTCCAGAACCCAGCTGGAAAAACTATCCCTTCTTTTGATTTAACTCCCAGGGATGTTGTTTTTCTTTTCAGCTTTTTCCCTCAGAATCTATCTGTTAAATTCAGAGCAGTGAAGTTTGCTTTTTATGGAAAACATCTATGAACAATGGAGAAAGGATGAAACCTTAATACGGCAAAAGAGTGCTGGACATTCTATAAATAGTAACATTTTCCAAAGTGTGCTGAATGCCTCTGGTTTCAGTGGAGCAAAGCTTTGCACATTTCAGTACAAATGCAGAGAAGTATGTCTCACTGCGAGCACAGACCAGTCTCTGCGTGGCCAGCTGGCAGTGTGTGCTTACAGATGGCAGGCGAGGGAGCATCCCGCTTTGTGTGGAGAGGATGTGCCTTAGGGAAGTTACGCTGGTCTCTGGCTGCCCGTAGCCCTTATCTCCAGGAAAAGTCCTGCTGTCCCGTTGAACAAGGCTGATACAGAGCATGATAGGACGAAAACTTGCTGCCTTGTAGAGCTTACGGCTTAAACCTTGTAAATGAGGAGGGGACAGGAGTGTAACAAGCGTTCTGCTACAGTTTATGGTAATTATTCAAATAGCAAGAGACTGGACAAGTCCATCCAGGGAGGGCTCCTGCCCTCCTGATGGGGCTGGCATTGGAGCAAACCTGGTTCTCGGGCAGGACTGCATAGCATGGGGGGTGTCAGTGACACGTCAGCCGGTGTTCTCCGGTCATTTCGGTCACTCAAGTTCAGTTCGTAGCATTTGTTCCTTGTGTTCTGTAAGCTTAAGTTGGGTCTTGAAAGATATGCAACCATTTCATATTTCCATGTCATTAGCTATTTGTTGCCCTCCCTTTAGAAGGGTGAGTGCTGTCTTTTTTGTTTGGTGTAGTGATGTTGTTGCCTGATATTCTGACTAATGGCTCTTCCTCAACACTGATGCTGAGGCCATGACAAATGAACAATATCACAGACTTTGGAGTTTAATACGTTGGGAGACACAGTCAGGCGTATTGATTCTTTCCTTCTTATATTTCCTTTCTAATTAAGAGCAAGTTTTTGGTTGTGGAATAATTCTGCATGTTCCTTAGAACAGTCACTTCTGCAGAACATGAAAGCTAAGCAAACTAAAGAGGGAAATAATTGCAACAGGGAGCAAAGACTTTCTGTTGGGTGATATCAATACTTTACTTAGTAGATAGGAAATGGCAACTGCTCATGAGCTGATCTAGTCCCACCTTGACTCAATTTCCCTTGAGCTGAGCTAGGAAGAAATGCACATCTGCAGAAGACAGGTCAAGAAAACTGCAAGGCGTGGGAGGATCCCCGCTAAGCACACGTGGTGCTGCTCTGCCTGTGGTGGGTTGTGCTCCACGGGCTGCAGTCACACCCACTTCTGAGGTGGTTGCTGGCACTACCCCGGGGTCTTGGGGAACCTACTCATGTAGGAATTTGCCCGCTGTCGTCGACTGAGTGTGTTGAGTTGGAATCATTACCTCTGCAGTTTTCCCCCTGAGAAAATCCACCTGGAAAACCTGTCCCGACAGAAGTAACCCTACTCCAGCATGAGGAAGGCTTTCTAGAAATCATTTGTACCCTGAGCTAATTAAAATGAGAGCTCTCCCCTGCCAAACCACAACTGCTCTCTAGTGTCTGGAATCTTGCTTTAAACTAATGCAGATACATGTGTTCTACATCTGTTCTGGAGAGTTCAGCCCCGACATTCTTTCATCCCATGCAATATTTGTGAAATAAAAGGAAAAAAAGAGGATTGGATGTGCTTCATACAGATAGGATATTTAGTCAGCTTGGAGGTCCTTTCACCGTGGTTTCGGTGCTCAGGGACTGCTCCAGACAGCCTGGGTTCAATTGAAGTTGGTAACTAAGTCAGTTGTGACTGACTCTGCTCCCACTTGAGTTAATGATTCCAGGTCTGTCGTGGAAAACAAGACGGAGGGGGAATGTATTGGCAAACGTTAACAGCAGTGCCACTGCAGCCCCCTTCTCCTTTCCTTTGGAATGCTCTACAGTTGGAATGGGCACGGGACTGTCAGTACTTCCATCAGGTGCCTCTAAAGGCTTTTCCCTAGGTTCTGCTCCAGGGGATTTCCATAACCCCTCTGTAGTCTGTTGGTAAGTGCTCCTGCTTTGTTTAGCAACAGGAGTCGTTGGACATTGTGAATATCTTAGGGAATATCTTCTGTGTTTGGTCATCAGGAGCAGTGAGATGGTGATTGCACACAAAGCAACTTCTGTTCTTTGTGGAATTTTAAGAGTTGTAGGAACCTTTTTTTTGTTCAGCTGGCAGCATTTGAGATAAAAATATTGTCTATCGTATGATTCTGAACTAGTGTTGACAGAGTTGTCAAAATAAGGTGGGATAAAATAAATAGACTTTTTCCTTTTACTGGACACATGAAATTAGATAGATCTATTAATACTATTTGCTGAGTCATTCATTTTTTTTACCCCAATGCCCGATTCCCTTTCCTCTGGCTCTGAACACAGCTGAAACCTAGAAGCCAGAGATGTTTACGGTGGATATTGCTAGAGTCTGTGTCTCAGGCTGTGCCCCTTCAGTTAGATTTGTTTATTCCTTGGCCCTGCGTGCTCCATTCCCTTCTTTTCTATCCAGTGTAAGTCCAGCATCCAGTGCAGGTGGAAGTAAAGCACTCCACAGGAACAGTGCAGGGTCAAATAGTTAGTGCTGCTGTGGAGTAAGCACTCTGCATGAGCCCTGCCCCATGTGAGTCAGGGCCAAGCTCAGGGCTCCTGTGCTGCAGGAGATGTCACCATTTACCTCTGTGCCTCGAGACCTTGGCAGCAGAACCCAGAAACCGCATCTGGTGCTCCTGTGAGATCGGCCTCTTCTGTTGCACAGAAGTGCACGTCAGAGCTGGCTGCCACACGCATCAAAACATGGGTTGGGAGCATGAACCTCAAGGATCAAAATGTGATCTGGGGAGCAGAGATCCGCTCGTTCCGTTCAGCAGATATTTCTGATGTATTGTACTTAGTGATCGGCTTTGCACAGGAGGTTTTGTTTTGACATGTCTCAGGCACAGACATTACTGTCACACCAAAATGGTACAGAGTGAATTTATAGCAACCGCTGTCTGAGATGGGAACTAAATGGGGTAAGAACAGAAAAACAGGCAGTGAGATGACAAATTGTCTTCCACCTCAGATCCTAAATATCAGTGGGTTAAGTAAATCTCAGCAGAAAACTACAGCTTCCCCCTGCTTCACCGCAAGCATCCCAAAAGGCCCTGGTTGGGGAGGAACTGGAGGAGGCAGGAGGTGTGTGTTACCAGGACCCCACACTGCCCTAAGGGCTTCCTTTCTCCCTCCCGAGGGTGTGCAGCCTCAGACTTTGGTGGTGAGCTTGTGGGCAAATGATGACCATGTGCTTTTTTAGAAAAACATACTTTGGTCAAATATAAAGAGAAGGTCATGGGAAACATTTTCCACCCTTTCTTTTTTAATTAAATAACCCTCATACCCTAGCCCAGGCTTACCTGAGATCCCAAAGGTGTATTCGGGATGCTATAAAGCCACAAAGTGGCTATTCAAGAGGAGATTTTAGAGTAACACTGTGACTGAATAAAGCAATTAAATGGTCTAGCTGAGTCTCAAGTGTCTGGGAACTGTTTCTTGGGCAGTAGATGCAGAAAAAAGAGAGTTTATACCTTACAAGTGAGCAGGCCTCCATTCTGTGACTGATTCCTGGCTCTTGGTTTGAGGCTGGATGTCTGTGCACTTGAGGACTGTGTTGTTCAGGGTGTGCTGTGAGTACTTAGGATTTTTTTAGGTTTTCATCAGAGCAGGTTTTCTCTCTGCTCAGACAGTTGCCAACCAGGTACACCTAGGTATTGGTAAAATACAAATACAAATGCTTCTGATGCAAACCCAAGCTCTCTGAAAAGCTCTAAGTCTGTGCCAAGTGTTTATGTGCCACTGGTTTGTGTAGGTGCTGGTGGGCTTCAGCCCCAGGAACCTGGACACTTTTCCAGTGTAAAACTGCATTGTAGCGCAGCTCCTGAACCACACCTTGGCCATCTGTAAAAGCAAGAGGCTCTTAAAATCTAAGGATTTTAGAAGGATGCTCCTAACGTTTTCAGGCCAAGTCCTCCAAGGAGGCAAAACTGCCAGACTTGCCATTTGTTTCTGCTTTATTAAACTCCATGTTACATCCATTGTCCTGTCTTCTTTGCATGTTTACTGGGGCATGTGCTCAGCTTCAGGAACTGAAGTTCCGTGCTGTCCTGGTCAGGTTCATGCTTACCCTTTCAGCGCTTCCACTGCCTGACTGAGGTGCTGAAGAAGTGTCTGTAGTTGAGTGGGCTTTGTGTGGGCGGGAGGATTTTTGTTATTATTTTCTGCTGCTGCAATAACCCCAGTGGGATAAGGACCAAAACGTGGTGAGATGCAGTGTGGGTTATTAGCCTGAGCAATGGATTTAGCCCGAGCAAATTGCCTTTCAGGCATGCCCACTGTTCGTCCTTCTGCTGGGGGATGCTTGTTATGCAGTTTGCCCTGCATCAAATTCCAGAGGTGCTTTGCTGGTGCGATCAAGTGGTGGTGGTACAGGAGCAGTCCGTGGCAGTGGTGACCCAGAGCTTCCCCAGGCTTCGCAAACCAAACCCTGACTTGCTGTGAGCAGTGTCCCAGGTGTTGTGGGTGTCAGCTTCCAGCGACCACAGGAGATGCCAGCGGGTCTTCTGCACAGCATAGGCTGGAATCTGGTGTGTGTGAGCGTGGATCCCTTGGGCCTGCTCCAGGGAGAGAGTGCTGCTGTGGAAGGAAGGCTGTAAATTGTTTAAAAGAGCAGCACTGTATGAGGAAATGGTACCAGTGCGTTGGAATGGCTTGTGCATGCAGGACAGGAGACATAGATTTATTAGCTTAAAATAACATTGACTTTAAACCAGCTTCTAGAGGTCCTTCCTGAGGCTAGGCTAGACTCTGGAAATGCAGAGATGGAGACTAGGAGTGTCCTGGAGCATACAGAGGAAAATGAGCTATAAAGTTATATGCCCAGGAATTTACCATAGGAAAAAGGGAAATTTCAGGGAAGAACTCTTGACCCAATATGTTTTTGTTGTGTATTGGAGCCTTTCTCCAGCATAGGGTGTGTCAGTTTCCAGCAAAGTCTGTAAAAGTATGGTGGTGCCAGCCTGGCTTTGCAAACATCAGAGACCTCCGCAGGTGAAATAAAACACCAGGGAAGGTCTGAGGGGGCACAATGAAGGAAGTGGGAAGGGAAGGACTGTGCTAACACAATGTAAGTGCATAATTCTACATTCTTGGGAGAGTTTTGCTGAAACGTCCACTTTTAAAGAAAATATTTGGGGATCATTATTACAGGAAATAAATTTCATGGTGTTTTTTAAGTTGTAGCTATAAAAAGCTAGAAAGGATACTGAGTAGGCAGTCCTGGTCTGGTGAGTGGGCCCCACAGCTGTGTTGGCTTCGCAAATGTTTTGCATGTGCTGTCCTTAAAGAGCAAAGGAGAACAAAAGGGGGAAAAAGCCCAACACAAAAAACTTCAGTCCCCTCATCTTCCAAACCATGAGAATTTTTCCTGTTTTTGTGTAATAATTGTATCATTTACAGTTCATGTTTTTCCTGCTAAGTGTGTGAAATAATGAGTGATTACTTGAACTCCAAGAAGCGGCAGTTGGGAAAATCAGGCACAAAAAGAGTCCCGGTCATATTTGAAATGAAATTGCAAATATGTAGATTGCAGCTACTGGATGTGTGTGCATGGGAGCCCAGAAGAGCAGAACTGGCAAGCTCTCAGTTATGGTGGAGGGAAATTCTCAGTCGTGCTGTAAGGCAAGGCCAGGCTCTGCACTTTGCTTGCCAGCGTGAAATTGCGTCACAGACACGTCTGCTTGCTGCTTCTATTTTGGTGTGGAAGTCAAGTGGCTGGAAGTTTCTGTCTTTAATGATTTCCTCTTGTTTGCTCTAACAAACAGCTGCACCACATTGTCTGACACCAGTTAGAGTATTTACTGGCCAGTGCTCTGCAGAGATGAAAAGGGAGGCATTTAATCCAATCTCCTTGGTTGTCTCACTGTTTGCAGTTGGAAGTTTTCTTTTTTGCAGTCTTTGTGCAAGTGCAGAACAAATTAATGTTGGAGTTTGACACAGGCTGCCCTCTGAGCCTGATTACTGCCAGGAGCTCCTGAGGCACATCTTGAAGAGCTCTTTGCCATAGGGTACAGCAAGTAGAAAAAAAAAAAAATCTTGTTACTCAGAATTGCTTTTAAGCGTCCATCTGAGGAACGTCACGCATTGAGCTTCTTCAACTTGTTAACCAGGGATTTAGACCAGAACATGAGCCTCATGAAATACATGAAAACTAAGGTTTTGTTAGGTCATTTTTGGTAACTCAAGCCTGCATGGAGGCAGGGAGGATGTGCACATCTGACTGGAAGTGAATTCACAATGTGGTGTGGGGGCCCAAGGCCAGCTTGTGTCAGCTGGAGGTGTGACTCAGCCTACAGACAATCATTCAGGTTCCTCGGAGTTGTTGTGAGGACATTGCTTCTCACCTGCCCAGTCTCTGTGCTCAGGTGGTCACGGCAAGGACTTGAGATTGCTAGGAGGTGCCTCTGACCTAGCAATATACCGTCACAGCTCTCGGCCTCGATGGAAATCTACTGGGCAGTAACCCATGGCAGCCTCTCGAAAGGTTGCAGAAATGTATGGAAATGGACAGTTATTGACAAGACTCACTCAGGATGCCTTAATGGGCAGCTAAATGTGTATCTTGTTGCTGTGCTGTATGCCTATACCTTACCTGTCCCAAGGGCTTCTGCTACATCGAACAAAAAATAGGCAGATATCTCCCCATGCTTCCTTTTTCCTTCTTATAAAACTGGTTTTCAGTCAAGGTCTTTTTTCCTGTGGGTCAATGAGATTTTTTTGCCTGATATTTCAAAGCTTGCAGAAGGCTGCACCTGTGCATTGCCCAGAGACAGCAGTGGGAGTCTTGGGACACTGGTGATGGGTCCATCACCTGAAGGAGTTGCTAAATTCTTTAACCTGCTCACAGTTGTGAATGTTGTTTGAGTATGACAGCTGCTGAACACTGTTTGAATATGAGAACTGTATGAAGTCGGTAGTTTTACACTCAGCTGGTGCAAGTTCTCTGTCTCCACAGCACAGGTGTGCCAGGTTGGGGGTGAGCTGTGGAGATGGTAGTGAAGCAGTTATGTTGGCTCACACGGTACACATGGGGAGTCAGAAATAGAAGCAAGCTCTCCTTAACACTGAGATGTATGCTTTTACAATAAAATAATTTGCTTTCTCCATCCAAATCCCCAAGTGCTGTTTTGGAAAAATATCTAGAGCAGCAACTTTTCATTTGTAATCCAGCTTGCATAGCAGACGCTGGAGGCTGTGTGCAACAAATCAAGATGGAGATGGCTGGTGCATACTTCTTGGTTTGGCCATATGCTACAAGCGATGGTTTTGACAGATGCATTTTTCCCTAGAGATTGCATTTAGTTCATCAGCCTTAGGTTAAATGTAAAGGATCTGAGGTAAAATTCCAGGACTCCGTCCATTAGCCTTCAAGCCCGTAGTGTTTGGTTAAAACAGTGCGATGGGAAACGTGACCTGGTGCTTGGGAATTGAACAGGTGCCAGTTGTGCTGCAGCAGTGTGTTCATTATGTCATACCACACACATCTGATAAGGGAAGACACGCTGGCGTTGGATAAGTTCTGGTGCACAAGGACTCTGCAGGTCATTTGGAGAGTGCTGGGTCTTATTTAATAACTGAGGTATGCAGGTGCTAATTTGAACCAGATGTGTGGGAGGCCAAAGCCAAGGTTTCTTACACCACAGTGAAATGATGGCCTTGCATTTCTGGGACTGGAAGCAGGTTTTGGATCAATCTTTATTTATTAAAATATTTAGTTAGTTATGAATTCTAGTGCTTGAACTCTTCATTTCAGTTTTGCTTGAAGAGTTACCTTCCTGTATTTGCTCCCTCCATTTGACACCCCTTTGATACAGCTGCACTTGAGGAAACCTAGCTGGAGCGGCCAAATTGGTACCGGAGCATCAGAAGGTCATTGGCTGGCCCAGGTCTCACTCCCCTGCGAGTCAGTGGTGCTGGCATTGCATGTCTCTGGAGGCAGGGGTTTGCCAAAAATCTGTCTAGGTTTGGAAAGACAGGTGTCTGCCAGGGAAAGCCAGAGCTTCCTTTGGAATGGAGAATGTAAACCCCCTCCCTCTGAAATAGTATCATTTTGCAATTAGGGGCTTTCACGCAAAGATATGGGAATAGGAATAACAGTTCTTTACTAGGAATATTAAAAATACAAATGCAGCAGTAAAAAAAACCAAGCAAACAAAACAAACAAACAAAAATCCTAGAAACCCTGACAGAGTCAGAATGTGACCTGACACCCTGTTGGTCAGGGTGTTGCAAGCAGCCTAAATAAGTCCTCCTGTAGTAATAGCTGTGGTTCTGCTGGAGAAGCAATGATCCTGTGGAAGGTTCCAGTGGTGGCGAGATGGGTCTGCTCTTCCTCTGGGAATCCAGTGCAAACAGGCTGTCCTGCTGTGCTGAATCTCAGCTTTTTTCCAGATAGGAATGCTTGGCTCCTTCTGCTGGGTGGCCAGTCCAGGAACCCTGATGTGTTCCAGGTTCACAGGGATAATGAGGAGAAGACCAACTGCTACACATTTGGGTTATGCCATGCTCAGTGGTGGATTTCCTGTGTTTTGGCTGGATCTGTCAGTGCTGTAGGATAAGATGATGATGTTGAATGAACCACTGCCTCTGGTGTACTTGGCCAGCCCAGACTCCTGATGCTTTGACATTGGTATGAGCCCTGGAACCGTGGTGTGGTTGTGCCAGAGGAGCAGGGGAGGCTGCAGGCTCCACAATGGGAGTGCTCCTTATTGGCCCGGGAGCCCTTATGCAGGCTGTCATATCTGTTTTCAATCAGGTTCATGTTTTGGTGTGTTTGGCCAGTTGTGTCCCACCAAGTGCAGTGGGAATATTCAGCCTGCAGATTGGTTATTGACAGGAATTCCAGAGTGAGGCTTCAACCTGAGCAGTGTTTTCTCAAGTGCAGACTGCCTGGACTGCTTAGATTGTTGGCTTAACAACAGGTTAAGAGGTCTTGCATACTTGTGAGTTTGAACCTCATTAATAGGTTTTTTCAAATCAGTGTTTACCTCCTGAAGTCAAGAGTGTTTTGCTTCTCAGGTTTCTGCTCATCTTTGCTTTTTCTCTGACTTAATAATATTTGTACGTTCCAGGGATGTGCTTTTGCTGCCGCCATGTAGCATAATAGCAAGATCGGCTCTAATGCTTGCTTGAAATTGTATTGATCCCATTTCAGTGCTCACTGGGGAGTCTCTTAGGGGCCCTGAAATGATTAAAAATGGCAATGTTGCTTTCCATTATGGGTCCGACTTTCCCAGTCACCAGAGTTACAGCAGTTACTATAGTTTGGAACTGAGCTGCTGCTAGCTGCTTAGCCAAATCATGGATGCATGCATAGGACTTGTTTGAAGGAGTTGTGATTTTACTGGATGGCAATTTCTTTCGCCAGAAGAGAGCACGGAATTGCTGTAACCCAGGTGCCCTTTTTGTTGTCTTATGGTGAAAAAGATCCATTGTATGGAAGCTGTCACTTCCACAGGCAAAAGGAAGTATTTTTCATAAGGTTGAAATCTTCAGTTTTATTTCTGTGCGATGTGCTTGCTCAGTGTGATTATTGGAAGAACTAAAAGCTGAACAGTAATGTGAGAGCTGGCAGTGCAAGTGCTTGTAATTAACTTACATAGCCTGATGCACTTAATGGAGACATAATATGTGTCCAGCTTGATGTGAAGTGTGTTTATTCAAACCATCAATAAGGGGGTGTTTCAGCTTTGTGATTTACCCCTCCTCAGGCAGCCAGATGTCGAGAAAGCACCTTCTACCTGGGCCAGTACTGCGATGGAACCATTATATCCACTTTCTGAATGCTGCCAGCTCCATTGCTTTCTTGATCTCTCTATCGTTTTCCTCCTAAACAGCCTAGAGTTGAAAGAAAAAAAGACTAGATGCTCATGTAGTGGCTCACATGAGCTGTTACCAGACAGCTTTGTTAAAATGGCTGTGTCTTGGATTCATATCAAACAACTCTTGTCTTTTTGGTCTGGTTTAGCATCTGTCTGGTTTACACAGCGAGATCTACACGGGTTCTTCTGTTTTGAAACCTGCTTTGTTGAGGGTTTTTTAGCGGGGTTGATCTTACTGCGTGCCATCACTGTGTATACACAATTGCTGTCTGAACAGAAATGTGATAATGAACTTGTTTCTCATACAGGTGACCATCCAGTCTAAGTTAAAGAAGGTGTTATGTTTCAGTCTTGTTTCTTTAAGTTTTTTTTGACCACTCCAGAATTGGAGTTTGGGCCCACCTTTCTTCTTTCCCAATGGAAATCTGTGATTTTTTTGTTTCCAATAGCTGTCTTGTTTTATTAGAAGCAATTGACTGAAATGGATCAGAACACAAGTATGATAAAATCTTGGCACATGTCCAGAGTGCAATGAGACGTGAAGATTTATCAAGTCTCTGAGGGTGTATTGCACTTCTCAGAATAGCTTAATAATAGTGAGACAACTTCTCTCGACATGCTTTGTAAAAAAGATTTTAGTAAAGGAAGAAAATAATAAACATCATTAAGAAAGCAATGTAAGTTGAACACAGTGTAGAGAGCACTCTGACACTGGTGAGGCAGTCCCAAAAATGCAATTGGGCTCTTTGTGCAGTCCCTTTAGTACCTGATGGTCTAGGTGGGCTGTTTGGCACTTTGCCCAATGACATTGGCAGCCGTCCTTGCGGTACACTTCCCAAGCCCAATCAGTGCTCCTGTGCTGGCACTGAGCCAATTACAATGAGGAGGCGATGGAAAGTTCTAGTTTAACTGCGTTACATCTTCCAAGGTAAGCTGAAACTCTTTCCCTTATATAAGAGGCACCTGCTCAGGTGTGGGGGGTGCGTTCCTACATAAGTGTATTTTTAAACTTGCCATATCAGTTCCCTGATACTTCTGCTCTTTCACTGTAGCCTTTTGTATAGGAACATACCGAATGTGCTGGCTGATCTCAGGCTTCAGCAGGAACAGCATATGTATAATTTTCTGAACTTTCCTTCTGCCTGAGGGACAGCAGAGGAACCTTTGTTGCAGAAGGCTATGTGCTGCCAACCTCGTGCTGATGGTACCCACTCATGTTAGTGTTGGTGATGTAGACTGATAGTGGAGCAAGTAAAATTAGAAAACTTCCTGGTGAAAGAGAGACGTGGATTCCTTGGCATTCCATATAGCAGAGGGATCCTCTGCACTTTTCTTCCAATGCCCTTACTGCTGACGGCCGTCAAGAAAAGGAGGCAGGAGAAGGCTTAAGTTTTCTTAAAAGCTTCCAGCTTGGCTTTGACAAAGGAACAACCAATGCATCCAACAGCTTTTCTTCAAGCTCCATCTCAGCATGAGGATCTTGGTGTTCTGCTGTGTCCCATGGCTCTGCAGTTTTCCTGCTCATCAGGATGTGTAATTGTGCCTGAACAACAGGGTTATTCAGAAATGCAATAGAGCTGTTGCTGAGAGGCAAAAGGCAGAATCATACAGACAAGCAGGAAAATGTCTTTTAGGAGTATTTTTACATAGTTTCTAGAGCAGTTTTTCTTTTACATTTTTTCTTCGGGATGGCACTTGACTTGATCACAGTCAAGGCCTGAGTTGACCTTGTCCCTCTCTGCCCCTGAAACAGGCCAGGTGTAGCACAGCAGCTTACCTGTATCCAGCGTCTGTCTCTGATGGATTTACAGAGAAACTGCCAAAATTTACTGAATGTAAGTTTCCCTGGAAATTGCCAGGGATCATCCAGTTTATAGATACGATATGAAACAGCCAATGTTGTGTTGGGAAATCACAGGTCCTTCAGGATGTTTTCTTTTGAAAACCCTGGGTCTAGGATGTTATTGTGGATGAGGTCACGGTAACCTGCTGAAACACCGGGGCTGCAGGAGTGACTGATTGCAGACTGGCAGCCCCAGGTGTACTGGGGAGGCCTCTGGGTATGAACCCCGCGTTTGGACACATTTTCTGGGGTTGGGTGTTGTTGGTGCTGTTCTATGTGGTGAGGAAAGCATTTCCACGAATTACAGAGTTCTAGCTTCCTCCTCTGCTGATGGCGTTTCATACTGAGCATAGATTCACTCGTCTTGAACAAAACCAGTAATTAGTGACACAAGCTCAGGTTGCTGACAGTGCTGGGGTGGGTCCAGCTCCCTAGGCTTTCATGGTGCAGCTACAGCACATAAATTGCATTTTATTGCAGGCTTGTCCTGTTTGTTTTTACATGAAAAGGTTAGGACAGCGGAAAAGATGCCTGGGGGAGCAAAAGCTTATCTCCACCAGGTCCCTGTGTTATTCCCCATGTCCCAGTTACACTCTGCAGCACCATAAAACTTCCCAGTGTGAAAAGCTGCTCGAGTTCTGCACTCGGAGGCCCCAGATGACAATAATTTTGCTTCTGGCCATCACTAGATATTGCAAACACGGTGTGCTTACAGTGGGGCTCGGGAAGTCACACAGGGAACGCATTCTTTGGAATCCTCTTTGTTTTATCGTTGCGGAACAACCCACAAAGATTTGTATTATTGCACCTGAATAAATAGAGCTCTGCACTTCCCCCAAGGAGGTCAGTGCTTGTGCGGGGCCGTTCCTGGGCCCCTTCCCTGCTGCTCCTGCTGCAGCGCCGGAGCCTGGCCCGTGCCACCTGAGCAGGTGTCAGAGAGGGCATGTTTGTGGATACTCCTCTTGAAAGGCCAGCTGCTGGACACGAGCAGTTCTTTGTGCAGCAGTATTTTCCTAGCAGGCAGGAGCAGCATTCATCTGTGTGTTTGCAGTTATAACCACCACCATAGCTTTAGCAGCGCAGCCTTGCCAAATTCTCTAAATGCTTTTATTTCATTGTAATGCATAATAACAGGTGTACGGTCTAGTTGCCAGTTTCTGCTTGCTGGCTGGGTGAGTAAATTTTTCGCTGCAAAATGAGAAGGGTACTTAATTGATATTCGAAGATAGCAATGGCTAATAGCAAGTGCACAAGCTTCAGCTGTGAGCAGTTAGAGTTGGGTTGCTGGCATTTCCGTGTGGTCACTAGCTAGAGGAAAACACCTTTCTTGAAAGCCATTCTCCTCTGTACAGAATGGTAAGAAATGTGTTACTTCAGAAGCATATTTTCCATATAATTCCTAAGGCTTTGATTACACCTCTCGCTTTCTCTTTTTTTTTTTTTTTTTGTTTTAACTTCTTTTCCCCTCCTTTTGAGTTAGTGTTGCTCTTTGAAACTGTAGTGAAAAGCACTTGTTGTGTATCTGCTTTGCAGATACATTTTTTCATTTAGAAGTTTGAGGAGACACAGAAACCAGATTTCCCCAGTCTTGGCTGTGGAGGCTTTTGGGCTTACATGGTCTGACTACTGCTGAGCTGAAGTCTGATTTCAGAGCCAAACTTCTTTTTTCTACATTGTTCTCGTGCAAACCAGACATTTGTTTTTGGCAGGACATATTGCCAAAATATGGAATTGCACCTCCTTCCCACAAATATTGCGGAAGGAGTCTCAAAATGACAGCCTTCTGCCAGATCAGATGCTCATGTAAGAAGGGGAGGGGAAGACGGTAAATGTGTTCTCAGACCTGCGCCTCACTGCCTGTGGGGTCAGCCCAGCAGAAGAGGGGTACAAGCACCGTTTTCTAGTTCACATTGTGCCTGCAAATTTTTGTAGAACTGGAAGCTGTTGCCCAGAAGCTTTGCTGATTGATATTCTTTGAGGCTGTGGTCCCCTTATCCTGTTACCTGCACAGTTTAGAGTTTTAGGTTCCATGTTTTGAGCATGAAGACATTGCTGTCTTATGCTCGGGAGCAGTGTGAACATCAGCATTTCCTTAGTCAGAAATGCAGTTGCCACACTTTTCAGCAATTCTTTCTCCAGAGGGAGAGTCCAGGATTTCTCTCTTACATGCTCTTCAGTACTGGTGTTTGGAGAAGGATTTGGGGCCTTAATGTTCAGTTTCTGAGGGCTCCTGCAGGTTTCCTGAATAATCCCTTTTATAGACATTTCAGAATGACTGTGCTGGGGGCTGCAGCCAGAGTTTGCCTCTAACCAGCCTCAATAAAGAGGCTTGTGAAAATGGCTGCGGTCAGCACTGAGGTAAGTGACCTGGTCCTTCTGGAAGGACCTTTTATTTATCCCAGTGTCCAACCTGCAATGGTCCCAGGACAGGCAGCACCTCCACCGCTGCAGGTGAGAACAGACTGTTAGTGCTTCCACAACCTCTGAAGAAACACTTGCAGAAAATCCCTGATCCATCTGGAGGTCAGGGCACTCTGACAGAGGGGTTAATTGCTCCGAGTATCCTGCAGGCCTATCTGGGGACTTTGGACTTGGCTGTGGTACGTCTTTAACAAAACAAGGGACTTTACATTTCATAGCTAGGGATAAGGCTTTTGTTTACACCAGGTAGTATTTCATCAAATACTACATTCTTTAAGTGAAAAAAGTAAAAACTTGAGGTTTGAAAGATGCTTATGCTGTATTCTTGGCTGAGGGGGAGTGAGACAGCAAATTAATTTCCAGAAAGACAGCTGCTATCAGCTGGAAAATAAGGGGGCTTGGGCTGCTTGGTCCCATTACTCGCTTAGGAACCTCGAGAGGCCAGGAGCTATTCCTGGGGCAGAGCTACTGTGCAGCCTGGTGAGGGGTCACCAGTGCCCCACTGTTTCCACCCCTCTCTTGCAGCCCCTGGAATTCCCCATTTGGCAGTGTATCAAGAGGGGAGAAGCTGCTGCTTGGTGGCTGATGAGTCTCTGTGCGTAGAGAAAGCTTCTCTCGGATAGGAATTGAGGTGCCAATGGGACTTGTGTCTCAGTGTGTTCACCTGAATATGTGGTTTCTGCTGCTGCCTGCTTTGAGGCTTGATTTACTTTTGAGAACTTTAGGTTGTGGCAATCATAGGCTCAGATGGAAGTTTAGAGTTTACTTTTTAGTACTGGAAGGTTTTCAGTTTTGAAAGCCTGTCTCTCAAAGAACCACATAAACTGCTGCTGGGGAAAGCAGGTGGTACCAGACGAATGATTTTTGTTGTGGGAATGATCCAACTTGGTTGTTTAAGAAATTTACCAACTATGCTGTGTTTATGCATGGAGCATAGGGAGCTCATACCAGAAGTAGGAAAAGAGCGCAAGAAAATACACAGATCCCATTCCAATCCACAGTGTCAAGTCAGATGAAACTGTTTTGGGGTAATTATCCTAAGGGAGCCTGCAGCCATGCAGCCTGCTGTGGTTAGAGCATCTGGCAGCTCTGCAGGCATCGGGGTGGTAGAGGAGCTGTGGGGAGGGCACATGATCGATGTGAGCCTTGTGGAAAGGCTCAGCTTCAGTTTTCCTGTCTGGCCACAGGTATTGCTTTTCACCTTGGGTGAATGGCTTAAAGCTGTTAATGGATCTTTAACACTGTGTTACTTCCAAGCTTAGGCAATTCCTCTTTATGATTTCCCATAGATGTCAGGGGGCAGCAGGAGTTCAGGAGTTGGGAGCACCTCTGCTGAGGCAGGGAGCCAGAGCAGAAGTGGCAGCGCGGTGGGCACTCGGGGTTGGAGGCACCAGCCGGGGTCAGCCATAACCCCGTGGTAGGGACGGGGCGGGGCAGAGGTGCAGGCTGAAAGGTCAGTAGGTACACACCCTGCACCGTGCCAATACCCATAGCCTGGGCACTGCCACAGCTCCCACCACGGCTGTTGGGCAGCATGTGCTTGGAAGAGGGCTGGGATCTCCAGAGGGTGGCGAGGGCTTGCACGTGCCTCGATGCCAGGCTCTTGGCTCACCAAAGTGGCTGTGAGCTGAGGAGTTGCTGTTTTAATGGCTGTATGCTTTTTACTAACATTGATTTGGTCAGCAATCAGTGTAGAATTCTCTGGTTTTAGACTATCAGTGCTCAGTCTCTCAGAATGTGAGCAGGTTTAACAGCATGAACGAAATAACAAGAAAAACCAATTGCTCATTGCTGGGCTTCCCAGGAAGGGGTGCCCAGGAGGGAGCCTCTGAAAGAGGAACACGCTGCCAGAGCTGTGCAGGCAGGAGGCAGATGCTCTGGCTGAGGTGGGCCACTGATACCTGCAGAGTGTGTCCAGGCACTTGGCTGCTTACCTCAGCGTTATGGAGCTATGAAACTCGGCAGCCTGCCAGCCTTACCGGAGGAGGCGATTTTTGTGGGAATGTGGAATTCACCTTTTGATCAAGGCAGCACGAGACCCGGGGTTCTGTGCACTGGTTTCTGTTGGCATTCTGCACTGGGGAGGCTGTGCCGGCGCTGGGCGTGGGCTGGGCGCTGTTCCCGTGCCCAGGACAAGGGCTCTTCTGAGGTACAACCAGCGGGGAAAGCTCTGGCCAGTTGTTGAGGTGGCTTTGGTCAGTGGCATGTTTACAGACGCCAGGTGTCTGACAGGAGGGGCACTGTAAACAGTGCGGCCCACGGAGCTGTGGTTGAGGCGCACAGGTACTTTCCAAAGGAGTTGCAGTTCCTGGTTGCTCCGGCTTTGTGCGGAAAGCCTGTCTGCGATCCCACAGGCTCTCTGAAGCCCTGAGATACCCGCAGTGTGTGTCTGGTGTTGTCATTCCCAACCGGCAGCAGGGGGAATTTCTGCTTTGCCCCTTCATTTTCATCTGCGCTCACTTAGAATAAAAGGCAGTACTTTTAACAGAGCTGCTGTTGAGGATCTTTCTTGGCACAGGAGAGGCACTTTTCCTGTCTGAGATAGCGAGCTTTCATTCAAACTCGTGTGGAAGCACCTGATAGCACTGAAAGCCTTCATATCTTTTCTTGTTGAGTTCTGGGTATTTTTACCACTGCTCTGCCAGCAGACAAAAAGGCTGGGAACTGCTGACACTCATGGAGATGTCCCGAGCTGAGCCAGGGCAGAGAGGGAGGGAGATGCCAGGTCCAAGAGGCAGCAACACAACACGCTTTGAAAGTTGATTTCTACCATGAGTGCTAACAAGAGTGAAGTAGCGTTGAAATCCACTGTGGGAGATGGTTGGTTTGCAGATTTTGTTTGAGGCATCTGCCAGTGTTGATTTAAAGGCGTGTCTAGGGGAAAACTTGGCAAAATGGAGCATTTTGTAAAAGTAGCGAGGGCAGTTGAACAGAGAATAGGGGCAATTGTGTCAGGTTCTCCCCAGGAACCCAAGACCACGTGCAGGCAGTGTCCACTGTCACTGCAATCCAATGTGTGTATTGTGAGCAGCAGCAGTTTCTTCAGGCTGGAGGTGCCCCACAATCAATATTGCTACAATGGCAGCCTGAAAAACTGCTTTGTCTTGAAAATTGCTACACTTAAAGCAAATTATGTGTCTTAAATTGCTCATCTTACTTTAGAATTACAGATTATTAAAAATAATCTCCCAATTTTCAAATATTAGTTTTGATTTAATGCTAGTTTTTCCTCCCTTTATCTCTACAGAATGGCTCATTATTCAGTATTTGCGTCCTTAAAAGTCTGCACATCTGCTGTATGATTTCAGAAATGCTGTAAAATGAGAGTTGCTACTTTACTGCTTGTGTCTATGGAATTCTGCTCTGCTGTCACTGATGGAAACTATTCAGGGATCCAGGTTGATCCTATTAATTCCAGTTGAAAACTGGAGTTCCATGTTTCAATTGTCTTTTTTTAAACAGAAATAGAGCTAGGAAATTTTTGAAAATTGCTTTTAATTGGCTGGGTGCGCTTCGGAAAGAATGTACCTGAATTTTAAGAACTTTCCCTTTAGCCTTTACAGACCTTAGTGTTTGGGCCGGGGAGATTCCAGCATACGTCTCCTGTGTATGAAGAGAGGCTGCAGCTGCTCTGTAGGAGATTGCAGGTGTTGGTGGCTATGGGGGAAGCATTCCCTGGGCTTTTCAAGTCCTCAGGCAGCCAGCACGCGGTGTGAGCATGCTGCAAACACCCGTGGTCTCCCCTGACGCCTCGGTGGTTCGCTGTGGGCATTACAAGGCACACAGCTTTTGAACTGGGCACCTTAACAGCTGTGTCTGATGTCTCGATGCGGGACAGTCCCCAGCTGTGCCTGGCCTCACTCGGGCTGTGAGCTCCCAGCCCTCCTGTGCCCCGTGGCCCAGGTGGCAGCAGTGCTGGGGAGGGCTGCATAACCAGCATGCTGCGAAGCTCGGTGCCAGGGCTTCACAGAAGTGAAGCACAACAGTGCCTTGGCTTTACGGGCACACTGCTGCCTAACACATGCAGATATTGCCCTCCTGGCTTGGAGAGCCACAGAACAGCTCAGGGGGTGCCACAGCTGCAGGCTCCTGGAAAAGATGGAAAAGGCAGTGTAGTACCTGTTATTGCGTAGGAGGACTGCTCAGTGGGACAGTACCCAAAAAATGCTGCTTTTCTTTTTATTTTATCTAAAAACTACACTGCCTGTCAGACCTTGTGGACATTTCTGATGGCAGAAAAGCTCATGGGCCCATGGGTGCACACGGTATTTCCAAAGGATTGGAAGCAGCATGGTCTAGCAGAGGGCATGGGGCTGGGAATCAGGAGATAAAATTTTTATTACTTTTTTGCAAAGGAACAGGTTTGTGCTACTGCTCCCCCTCCACCCTTGGCTTGTCTTTGCCACACAGTGAGCTCACTGGATTGAAAACCATTTTTTAGGATGTTTTTATACATCTTCTCCCAACAATATGCCTCAATTAACACGGATGCTGCTTTAATACTGTAAAATGCCAGGTGGTGTGGTGTTACCCACGGTCTTCTTTGATCAGCACAGAGTCAGCCCAGGAAACGTGAGATTTGCTGATATGGCTTCCTTTCATGCACCAAAGCAATGTGGCTAATGGAGTGAATAACTGCTAGCAGAAACCCTAGGTTTGTAGCCGTGGTGGTGGGCTTGAAAGCCTCAGTAATTCGAATTCACCTCTCTCTTCCATCTTCTTAGCTAGGCTGTGTTTTGGTGGCAGTGCACAATGAGTTCTGCTGAGCTCCCAGACCTGCAGGCCTGGGCTGCCGCTTCTCCAAATCCATGATCTGTAATGCCAGTAGGCAGTGGCCTCTGCCGGTGGTGATGCTGCTGGGTGATTGTTGGTTATTCTGCCTGGTATCTGCAGCCTGGGATGAAATCTCCTGCCAGGATGTGGTACCTGCTTCCCCGGGATGTACTGTTCTGGAGTGGGAAGGTGGTCAGACACAGCTGGGCTGGGATGTGCTGGGACAGAAGCAGATTTAAACAGGTGAGAAAAGGAGATGCAGGCAGAAGTGGTGGTGGTGTGTCTCCTTACTCTTTGCAATGCTTAGAGCAGACAGCTTTCCTATAGGAAAAGTGCCTTGTGGGGAACTCGTGGTCTGTTTCTCTGTGGCACAGCTGTCATTTCTAAGTCTCTCCTCAGGGCATCCTTCTGCTTTCCAGAGCACCACAGATTATGGCAAGTGAAGCTTCATGAATTGCTGTTGTTATTGCTGCTAATTGCCATTGCTTTTCAGATAGCAGCAGATAAAGGCTCTGGCTGGAGCTGTTTATGTGTCTTTTTGGTAGTGTTCTGTATGTAAAACGTAACTTGGGTTGTATTTACTCTGGCAGTGAGGAGTGCTACTAAGGATTTTTTCTCATCATTTCCTCTTCCATCTTGTGAAAAGTTAAATAGACAAGTTTAACCTGTAAAGAGAAAGTGTTTGTCCAAGCTGCCATGGCTGAGCATGGAGCTTTGCCAGGAAGCTGCCCAGGGCTGTGACTGCTGGGATCAGGGCACTTGTTTGGGGCATGCAGCCTCAGGTGATGTATCTGCTGAGGAGCGCGTGCTCCGTGTGTCCCTGCCTGGGATCCCGGGCCTTGAGTCAGGCAAAGTGTGGAACTTGGAGTAATGGTGCAGATTAACTGCCCTGATCCCAGGCAGAACCTCCTGAGCTCCCTGCACTGCTTTAGGGCCAGCTGGGACATGTTATTGCTTCTACAGAAGTTCTGTACCTTCAGCTTTCCTCAGATTCCAGTGCTGTGTACACAAGAGGGTGTGTCTGTGGGGAGAGGAAATTAAAAATGTGATTTTCAAGAATTTTGAAGAGTTTGGCATCCCCAAAGATTGCATACTCTTTCTAAACTCCATATTTGCAAGTATGCAAAAGACCTTTCCTTTGTTGTTCCTTTTACATTTAATTTAGAATTGAGGAAGTGTTTTTACCTACCGCACGTAATTGGCATACATGAATTATATGCCTAAAATCCTTCGCCTATGGCCGAGGTGCAGGTTTATTGCATCATGTCCCCTGTGTCACTGGGTATGTGGCAAAGGGGCAGGAGAAGATGGAGCAGCAGAGGTTCTGGAGGAGAGGGCTCTCTCCGTGTTAACCCATAGTTGAACTGCAGGGGGGAATTTCAGCAAGTGAACGTCACTGAAACTGCAGTTCATGTTCTGGAGATGGACAAGTACTCTGCTTTGCATCTGGGGTTCATTTTCCATTTGTAAAATTGCACCTGCAGAAGGGGAATCCAGCTCTCCTGACAGCTTTGCTGTGAGCTTGAAGAGTTTCACAGAATGAATGTCAAGTCTTTGAAAAGTAGCTGGGGCCCTGCACTCATCCAGAGCTCTGAGGCTTTTTACCACCCTTCTCCAGTGAGAGCTCTGGTGGAATAAACTTTGTTTTGGGCTGTGATGCATTTTTTGGGGGTGGTTTCCTCTGCCCTCGCTATGGCTGACAAGTTGACATGTTTTCCTGTTGTGTCGTTTATGGCTGAGGAAGCATGGCCCTGACTTTTGCTTGCTCTTCCCTCAGTTTCATCCTGTTTGTTTGCCGACTTCTACAGCTTAAAATGTCAGGTTTGCTTTGCCCCTTCCCCTTTCATGCCAGGAGGTTTCTATGAATTGCTGTTCATTTGGAAAAATGGAGTGGTCAAGGATTTTTCTCACTTGTGCAGGCACTTGTGCACTTAATCCTGCACAAGGATTTTGATGCAGGCTCAAATAACTTGAAAACAAGCAGTTTGAAATGTTTTCCAGAAATGCACCTGGAATTCTCTTCTGCATTGTGTTCAGTGCCAGGTGTTTTGGGGATGTCCTGTTGGAGGTGGCTCCTGCAGAACTCAGCTCTGTACTGCCCATCTCTGCAGCTCACCCTGACTAGGAACAGCGAGCAGTTCTTGACACTCCAGTGTCAATCAAGCCAGGTAACAAACGGCTCCGAAAGGAGGTGCTCCCAAAAGGGGGTTCTTGTTCCTCCGGAAGTTGCTCCTTCTCTGTAAAAGCTACTGAATTTTGGTATTTTGGGTTTGTTACCCCAGGAGGATGTAATTGGAGGGCTACATTAAAGTTTGTGAAAAAAATTCTCAATGTCTGAAGAAACGCAGAGTTTGGAGACAGCATCTCTGTCCCTCTTCAGTCCTGCTTGTCACTTGGTCCTTTCTAATTGGCTCCTCATGAATCCTCCCGTCTCCTCCCACGGTGAGAGCACTCGGGACTGGTGCAGCTGCTAGTTCTGTAACTCAGCCCTACAGCCAGACATGGATCAAACATCCCTGAAAGGGAAAGCAGCCTGCCTCTTCCCAAGCCCCTAATTATCAGGGAGGAATAATTGTCAGATTCTAAAGAAATGCAGTGGCCTGCTAGCTCTTGGTGTATTATGCACGGTTTGCTGAACCTGGCTGGAGACTATCTTGGGCTACTACTGTTGTGACGGGGTGTGTTTGTGAGTTCCCCATGGGAATTGAGGTGGAAGGTTTTCTCTGCAGAAGGATTGTTCTGCAGTAATGATTGGTGACAGCCACTACATGTGACACTTCTCTATATAATTAACCAGTTACCATTTCCTGATTGCTTAAATCTGGAGATTCAGAACACAGAAGCATTAGAAACTCCTGTCCTGAGATGGCCAGTCTCAGGACAACATCTGGCACTGTGCAAGGAGGGTTGTGGCGCTGTCTCTGTTTGAAGTTCTAGCGAAAACATCATATGTAAAACTCTGGGGTTCCCTCCCAATGGAGTCTGGAGGCCAGGTCAGATCTGACATGTCAGTTTCTGAAGCAGTCAAATGAGAACTGACTTTTGTAGTTCAGAGGAAGAAACTTGGCGGTTCCATCCTTAGTAAGTTTCCATGGCAAATTTACTAAAGTAAATTATAGATAGTGTTTATTTATAATCCTCCAGAGGCATTCTGTGAAAAATGTTTAGAAAAATGTTCCCTGTCATGGATCTGTAGCTGAAGTGTGAGCAGAATTCCCCTTCTCAATCCCAGTATCCCTTCAGAACAGTAGATGTTGTGCAGAGCTGACTGGTTGCTTTGTTTTTGTCACTGATGGTCGATGCAATAGGCCCAGTTTGATTTTCCAGTTGCACAGGACGTGCACGGGGTTGGCAGTGAGGAGGAGCATTTCATGGGTGCCCATTATAAAATACTTCCTGAGGGGCTTGGTGTGACGACAGTCTTGATAGCACATGGGGACATGGCGCATGGGGTGCTCAGCATCCTGCTGGCCCTTTGTGTCCTCAGCAAGGATGGGATCACACGGCAGTTTCTGAATGTGCGAGGGCACTGAGCTGTGTAATCCCGGGCTGACAGACGCTCTTCTCTGACAGAGTGTGCCAGCACTTGGGTGGCGTGGATGGGGCAGGGCTGACAGCAGCCCCGAGCACTGCAGCCGGGGGTTCTCTCCCCACCCTCCTGCAGGGCGGGTTCTCCCCACCCTGCCACAACCTGCGGTGTGCCCTGCTGCGAGCCCGAGTGGATCCGTGTGCTCTGGGGTAGCACGGAGCCATGGTGCTGGCAGCACACGGAGCTCCGTGATCCTGCACGGCCCCGTGCTGGCTGGGAGGGCTCCTGCCCCCGCGGCGGGCAGTGAGCCCGTGCTGGAAGCACATTCCTGCACACAGCACGCTGGGGAGCGCGCTTGGAGCAGGCAAAGCATATGCTCCCAGGCGCCAGATGTGGAGACGGAGCACCTACTGTGCTTCAGCAGTCAATTACTCAAACCCATAATACTTTTGCTTCTGAAATTAACCACTTTATGAATGATACAAAAGGAAATGTTCGGTGTTGACAGCTGATTCTTTTAAATGGAGTGTAACCAGAAACATCATTAAAAATATGTCTGGAGTTCACCATTCCACACTGCTGACTCTCATCAAGTTTTGAACTGCTGTTAGCAATGGCATGTCTTGCCGAAGATTGTTGATTTTCCAAGTATTGCCCTGTCTTGATAGATCTGTTTTTCTCCTCCTCAAAAGGAATTATGATTCCTAGGCACTGCACCAAAGCTTGCAGATGTTTCGAAGATATTCTGATCAGCCAAGATTAGGACATGAGTTTTACACTTTATTCCATAGGCAGGGCGTCCTTGAAAGCTGACTTCATGAACTGGTTCAGCAGTCCAGGAAAGGAAGTGTGAGTGGTTGCCTGTTCTTGAACAACTTGGTTTCAACACTGGCTGTTGCAAGAACCCCACACAAGTCAATGTTAATCTCTTAAGAGAAATCTCTGCATTTCTGCTGACAGCGCACCACACTGGATGTATTGCTCACCTCTGGTTTTAGTTTTGTGGTGATGAGACTGTACTTCTTGTGGAGGTGAAAGGAACTTTCTTTACGCGTCAGTCAAGGTGACCCAGCTCTGTTTGGTGACCTCCTCTCCGTCTTGTGTTTCCTTGTAAGCTCCTTGAGAGTATTGCAGGGGCCGAGGTACATGCTTTGGAGCCTGTGGTTAAGGCAACAGCTTGCCGTGCTTTTCGTTTATAAGATGTGCTGCACATTCTCCCCTTAGCTGTGACTTTTTAGAGCATTCCTCCACCTTTCCTTTTCCTTCAAGGTTGTGTGAGTGTTGTTGAAGTAAGTGTCAACTTCATGTTCAGGCGTCATGAACTTTTCATGATCTTTTTGAGGGTTCCTTCCCCTCTCCCCATCTCTGGATCTTTACTCTCAGCATTTAAGTGTGTCTTAGTTTTTTTTGTTGTTTGTTTTTTGTTTGTTTGTGGTTTTTTGTTTTGTTTTTTTGCTTTTCCATAAAGCCAAGTAATGGTACAGAGCCTGCTTTGCTCAAGAATACAGAAAAAGCAGTCCCTCTGTCAAAACCCAGTGAGCATAGGAAAGGAATATTAACCACAGCTGCAGGGTGGGAAGTGCTTGTAGACCCGTAATCTTCACCCACACCACATCAGTGGCAGAAGTGATCCAGGTAGCAGAAAGCAGCTCCCTGGAAACCCATTGCCTGAATGGTTTTCCCCCCCACCCAGGTCTGGCAGCCAGTCCCGTGATGGCAGTGATGTGATCAGTGATGCTGTGCACGAGGAATGCCTTCCCTTGCCTGGAGCATCCTGCACCAGCTTTGCTGCAAAAGGTTCACTGCAGCCTGCGAGCAGTTTTGCAGTTTTGTAATTTCTTTTTCTCTTTACCTTAGTTTGGTCTAATTTTGACTGTACCATTTACCAGCCTTTTTCTGGGTCTGTTTCGTCTTTGAAGGGATGCACCTGTTTTTATGTGTGTGGAAAATACTTTAATTGCTTTCCTAATGGAAATCGGTGTTCTGTTTTCACCCTGGATTTAATAAGTAAACTCCAGTTACTGTTCATTGCTCTTAAGTAGTATTTACAAGCCCCAGTTGTTAAAATCTGTCATGCGGTGACATGCAGTTCAGGCAGCTGATTAAATGAACATAACTAATGCAAATTCTTGAAAATGTAAACAAAAGAAAAGGCAGCGTAAACTGAATGTTCACTGGCACTCAGATATGTCCCTGGGCCTAGAGATGTACGTGTCAGACTTACGTGACAGTGGCTTATGAAAAATGGCTTTTAGATTCCAGTGGTCTCAGCTGAGTAACCTGTGTCCCATTCTAAGGTCAAAGGCGTTTGGGCTCAGGGCTTTTTTTGAGAAGTTGTTTTGGTTTGACTGGAAACATTCCTTACTGGCTTTTCCAGATGCCAGCTCCTTTCCTGTGCTTGCATCATCCTCCTGCTCTTCCTGCAGCTGCTGGGATAAAACCAACAGCCATGGATCTGTAGTAAGGAAACAGTGGCTGGTCGTTACACCGGATTTTTAGGTTTGTGTACCTGGTGATTCCAATGACACAACTAAGAATAAAACAAAAATACTTTCGTGTTTTCCATGTAGTATTTCTGTTTTGTGGGGTTTTTCCCCCTTTTTTTTTAGTGCTTTCTACCGTACTTTTGTACATGAGCCAGGACCCTTCTGATGAAGTGTATGCCAGCGCAATTGGTAACATCTGATTGATTTACCTTCATTGCTGCACTTAAAATCTTCGATTTGCGAGCATATTCCCGTATTTAAAATTAAGAATGTCCACAGTGAGTTTCTTTCTTGACCATTCCTCCTCATTCAAACCACCTTGATTCTCCAGATGTGCCTGGTGTTGGCCCGTCAGAGTCCGGTGTGTGATGTGCGGACGTATGGGGCAGGAGGTTGGGAAGGAGGCTCCTCTGTTTGGAAAAGGGGCCAGAAAAAGGCAGAAGACTTGAAGGAAAGGATTGGATTTCAGTGCTTTTCCTTATAAATCCTAGTGCTGCTTTGGAAAACTGCCAGAGGCACTCAGAGGGATTGTTCTTCAGTGGAGGCACCATTCCATCCACCCTTACAAGGTGCAGGGTGACTCCTGCCATTTATCCCAAACAGTTCTTCCCCTCAAATTCCTTACGACTGTCAGGGATTCTGCTGGCAGTTCAGTGGGTTTGGCAGGTCACTGCAGCATCCAGAGCTGAGCTGCTTGCACTTCGTCCCCGAGATATTTTGTGGGCGTTCTAAAAGGTTTTAGGATTGCAGCCGTTAGGAGCGACTTTATGTGTATAGTTCTGCTGTAATCCTTCATAAGAAACATCTTAGTTTATTTCATGCCCTTTCTTGTTGTCGTGTGTTTACACTTCTTAAGGTTCACATCCTTGTGAGGAAATACATTGAGTGTAAAGGTGTCAGAAGGGGAGGTGTCCGTGGCAGGACAGGAAAAGCAAATTGCCCGTTCTCCAGACCTCCAGCTCTGCCTAGGTAGTCTACCATGTCTGAGTATCCCTGTGTTTCCTGGGAAGTATCACCAGTCTCACACCCCTGGCTCACTAACATCATGGACAAGGTGGATTGTGACACACTCAGATGATGAAAAGTGGAGGAGATGAAATCTATGGGTCTGTCTTAGGTGAATAATTGGGACACATATGAAAGAGACTTTGAGATTCTTGAATTCTCTGTATCCGATCAGGAGGGCAAAGAGATGATAAATAAGGATTGTTACTCACTGCGTGTGATAGTATTTGGCATTTCCCCCTTTTTCTGCCCTGGTTTATTCCCATGTGGCTGATGCAGGCATCCTCAGTGTCGGCACCTGTCAGAGCACGGTGAGGGCTGTCACAGAGAGATGCCATGGGGCCTGCCTGGCTCTGGGGTGCTTTTCTCTGTCCTGGCCCAACCAACATCTGTGCTGAGCTGCTGCTGCTGCAGCTGGAGCACTGGGATGGTCCCCACACAGGCAGTGCCAGCCGTCCGGAGCCTGGGCCTTGCAGCCTGGGCCTGCTCTGGATCAGGCTGATGCTGCGTGTCACCAGGGACACAGGCTTGCTGGGGGAAACAGGGCACAAGCTTTCCTGTTGGAAAGGTGACAAAGCAGACACTTTTAAATCAAGTTTTTATTGTCTGTGTAAGTTTGATGTGATCAATTAGTGTATTTACTGTGCTGCAGCAGTAAACAAGAAGGTGCTTGGAGGAAAAGGTTTACTGCCTTCTGTGCCGTATTGAAGCAACTGATTTGCTGTTGTAATGATAACTAAGAAGGACTTTGTGTCCCACAAAGTTTATGGCTTGATAGGAATGTTTGTTTTAGATACTGCATCTCAAAATCATTGGGAAGTGTTTCTGGGAGAGTTTCTTTTTCACAGCTGCCTCTTTCTTTTTTTAATGAAGGTTGCCAAGGCGTTTCTTTTTAGAGGGCTTGCTTTAACTGGAAGTTTTAGCCTCATGAAATTCTGATGGTGGAAACAATTCCCAAAACGAGGATCCCACTTGTTGGGATGCAAATCCCTCTGGGCCCCATTCACACAGGCTCAGAAGTACTCAGAAATGTGAGGGCTGGATTAAAACCTTCGGAGAAACTAAAATACATAAATCCATGCAGACATGAGGTAGAAATGTAAGTTTAGTTTTAAATAAGTAGAGAATACTTTAAATGCCTTAAGCAAGTAAGAGACTGTATTAATTAGTAAGAAGAGCCCTAAAACCTAGGTTGAAGTTCAGTAGCATCACCTTTTACGAAGTTAACTAAGTTCTAGACATAACTTAAACATAATGTGGCATTGCTAGCATTCCTAGATAGAACAGATAGAATTATGTATGTAGAATTTGTTTAAGAAATTACAACCGCTTTTGTACATCAATGTTAGGCCTGCATAGGTCCAGGAAGACAGTAGTGGAATTGTGTTTGTAGCTGACGGAGTAAAAATAGAATAAAAATGCAGTGCTTTGAGAATGCTAGAGACCACGGAGGGAGAGATCACAGATGGATGCTGCTGGTGAGAAGGCTGCTTCTGCTTGGGACGTGGGGAATTTATGCCAAACAGCTTTGTATAATAGCACAAACTGTTATCCTTTGAACTCTGCCTTCATGAGACTCATCTACCCATGCAATAAGTGACTCTTACAACAACCCAGCCTTTTTAGTCTTCTATGAAGACCCGTTCAGCTCGACACCCACTCCATGTGAGGAAAGTGGCAGGGGGGTGTAAGGAAGAGGTATTGCTTTTCCACCAGCTCAGCACTGAGCTTGGCTTCCTTGGCTCTCATGGATATTCAATTAAATTCAAAGCAGAGAACAGCTCAGGAGATGGCAGTGCCTGGTGAGGCTGTGGAAAAGAAGTGCCAGACCATGTGCTATGAGAACCTCAGGCATTTCTGGCCAATGAATAAGGTGCAAGGATAGGGAATAGCCTCACAGCATCTGTTTTATGGCTGACTGATCACTCGGTAGATGGCTTTTGATGATACAACAAAGACTATTTTGTATCAGTGATAGAGCCTTGGTGAGAAGGTGAAATATTTACTTAGCTGCAAGCTGTGGAACTTCCGTGTGAGTTGTTGGGCCCTTTCTACCTGAGTGTGGAGCTTGGCCGAGCAGTGCAGCAGGCGATAGCATGCAATTCTGTAACAGGACAGTAGGCAGGTGGCTGTTTTGTCACACAAAGGAAAGCCCTGGCCTTGACAGCAATCTTCCCATAAGCCTCATTATTTTGAGTGAGGGTATTATTTTTGCTGCCTGGGAGACTAAAGGAGCACAGACTGTCTCGGAGGCTGAGCTCTGTCTGTGCCTGCGTGCAGGTTTGCACAGGGATTTGCTTTGAGAATGCAAGCAGACCTGCGCTGTATTAAACACCTTTTCAAATGTTCGTGCACAGCATTGCCCTAGTTGGGATCAACTTCTGCGGGACACAGCCTTGAGACTATGGTTTCCTTAAGAAAATAATCATTAGCATTGAGTACCTACCTACCATCACAGTGATATGACCACACAGCATTGACCAGCACATTTCATGGCATCCCAGCAAGACAGCTGGTGTGCACTTAGCCCGGTTTTGTTATGTTCTGTGTCTGCTATTCTAGGTATTTAGGATATTCTGTGATTACCATTCTCATTGCTGTTGCCTTGCTGACTTTATGAGTTTCAGAGATCTGTGGTAGAAAGCTTGTGCTGTGAAATATTCAGAACATGTTTGTTTTCCTAATTAAGGCTTTGGTAGCAGGCATTTCACTTCGTGGCATGACCCCTTTAATGTCACTTTACCCCTTACTTACCCTTGCCCTACTATACAAGAGGGGTAAAAAAAGGAAGACTTTGTGTCATTCTTATACTTCCTTTGTATTCAAAAGAACATCTGTAGTAACCTCTCATTTACCTCAGTCATGTTTTGCCCAGTGTCCATTTTACCAGCTCTGAAAAGTTGTCTGGACTGCAGGAATACCCATCGGTGCCCTCTCAGATGCTGACAATATAGTGAACTCTAGTGTGAAGCCAGGGATTTCCAAAGAAAGGAAATCATTGACAGTCATCACATAGTTCTTACAAAAAGTAAAAGGGAAGATCAAAGCATTTGCTGACTATTTATTTCTAGCTGTGTAAAGAGCTCCCCTGCAGTGGCAGATAAACATCTTTCCAGGAAGGCGGCTTCTTGGACAGGGCTCCTGGAATGGAGTTTCAAGAGCAGCTTTTTATGTTGCCCTTGAAATGGACTTCAAGTTATGCTGGAAATTGGTTTCATAGGGCATGTTTATTCTAATTTCACATAGAATGAAGTTTAAAATATTTTCTTTATCTTTGTGGAGAAAACAGGGTAGGATTTTCTCAAAAGTGTTTTATTTTGCATTGTATTAATTGGTCGTTTGTGCAAGAAGTTGAACCGAGTGAAAATATAGGAAAGCAGGAAAGAAAGGAGCTTGGAGGCAAGGGCTTGGGGACAGGAGAACGCTCTTAAACTTCTGCAAAAGGCTTAGTACTGAAGTTACTTCAGCCTTTTCACTCTCCGGGGCGATAAGTGAATTACTTAAAATGCCAATTGATCTGGGTGGGAAGTAGAAATCCACTCTAATCCAATTAATCTCAGAGCACGGGATGCCTCGCTGGCAGTGTGAAAGCAGCCCCAGCACATGCTCAGCTGTTGCTCTTTCACAATGCGTGGTGCAGTTGTCACTCCCAGGCTCTTGCCAGCAAAAACATCCGGGGTTCATTTTACCACCAAGTATTTTTATGTTGCTGATGCCGGAGACAGGCACGCGACAAAAGACACCGAGGTTCATGCAACAACAGCCAACTTTTATGGAGTGCTTCTCCACTCTATTCTTACAGAGTTTTGAAAGTCTGTGTGGTTAGCCCTGATGGGCTGAATTAGTTGCCATCTGGCTAAGTGGCCGATAGCTGCTCGTGTCCCCAGCGGCCTAGACCTGCTCTCCAACAGCCCAGACTGGTCAAGTTATGTAATCAAGGCAATTATCTAATTAAGGTAGTTATATAATTAGTTATATTTCAGTTATAAAATTAGGCCTTAAGGCCAGCTGTTAGCCACCATATTTTTACATGTCTGTGCTAATAAATATAAACTACCCTGGCTGCAACTGTCACATCCCATCCTACCATTCCTTGCACTGTACCAGAGATGTGAGTTGAGCTATGCTGCTGTCCTGTTCGTCCTCCCAGCAGCATGATTTCTCCTGTCCTGGAGGAGCTTCCCTCTGGTGCTGATTTTAGCCCCTGAATCTAGCAGTGAGCAGAAGTGAAAAACTTCAAATGAGCCTTCATAGAACATTGTAGCCTGTTGACAGTCTGTCCTGCCTGCTCCTAGGGGAACCTGGAAGAATTTTCCTCTAGCTGGCTGGTGTTACAGGCATGTTCACACAGGTACAGAGTTTGGGAGGTGGCAGAGGTGCAGGCACTGCTTGTGTACAGCGCTTTTTCTCTGGCTTGAAATTTTGCCGTGATCTGTGGCTGGGGAGGGATGGCACGGCCAGAGCGCAGTACCTCAGCCTGCTGCTCTGATGCTGCAGTGTAGGGAGGGACATTGTTCAGCAGGAAGGTAGGGACAGCACCATGTTCTTCTTTGGAAGGACCTTTCTTGAGGGCTTCATCTGAGCTCTCCTTAAGGGCATGCCAAGCATTTAAGTACTGAAAATATACTTGTTTTCCCCACCGCAGAGGCTTACACAGCTGAACTCTCCAATATTTATGTTTGACGTCAATGGGAATGTTGCCTGAATGTGGGATTAGAAGCACTGAACTGTTCCCTTCTCCATGTGTCAAGCAGAAGCGTGCGCACACCAGCCAGCCCGATGCCATGGCTGTGGCGCTGCTGTCACAGCAGCATTTGGTGAACCCTGCCAAGCGGGGAGCTCCCTGTGCCCTTCTCTGGGTGCAGACTGTGGCTGCTGCTGTAGGACAGGCGTGTGGCTGTTAGCGTCACAGGCTGGCTTCCGTTTTGGGTCAGTCACGCCAGTGTCTGACTACTGCTACGTGTTGCTGTGGCATCCTGTGGAGGGCCTGGTTTCTGGGCACCTATGGGGCGTGAAAACATGACTTGGTGTGGCTGAGGGGAAGAGGTAGGGCTCAAACCAGCAGAGCCTTAGCACACTTGGCTGAATTGGTAGGCTGAGGGTAGAAATGTCTGAAGGGCTGATGAGTGGAGAGGAGGTAAGTGGAAGGGGAAGGATACTGAGGCCGAGGAGAGTGTCCACAGGTAATTACAGATAAACTCCTGAGCAGTGACTGACTCTTATTTCCAGTCATCTGGTGTTCAGGAGACTGCTGACCCACTTCAGCATTGGTGACTCCATTGCCATAACTCTGGATAGTGCTGACAAGAGGATGTAGGCTTTAACCAAATAACATATGATTGGAACTTGTGTGTTCCTTGTGGATGCACCAGTCCATCTGTTTGTTCATTCTCTCTGCATTTCCAGCTCGAAGAAGTGCTGAGCTCCCTCTCTGGTGATTGAGGTCAGATAACGACAGGCTGGGTAAAAGGATTAGGATATTAATTCGGGCTGTATTCTCTACTGTTAATCTGTAAATTGAGACATTAATAACCTGTCTCTGCCTTGGTTCAGTTTTTGGCTGGGTGATTTTGACAACAAAGACATTAATGATTAAAAAGTTCTTGGCTTCTCTGAGGAGGGGGTAAACTAAGCTGCCTTGGACATTTCCAGAGAAGTGCAGAGAGTTCAAGGAGGATGGAATTTAGATGCAGGATTTTTCCTGTTGTTGTTTGGCCAAAGGATTGATGGATAAATGCGTGGGCGTCTTCTTATTTTATGCAATCGGAAAGTGTACTGGACCAAACTAGAAATAATAGTATGCTCTCCATGTCCAATTCCTTCTTCCTGTCACAGGATCATTGGGTTCCTCTGTTAGTACCTAAGGGCAGATTCCAGGTTCATGTTGCTGTCACAGCCAGGTGATGAAGGTGATTTTATCAGGTGGAAATTTGAATTCATTGCACGTGGTCCGGTGGATTTCTGTACGTTTCTAGCAATTTCAATTTAGCAGATGTTGGTGTGAACCTGTTTGTCTCCCCTAATGAGCTGAGCAGTGTTTGTCGTTGCATCTATGAGTTTCCAAAAAACCTTTGTGTCCAAGTCTGCTCCCCGCAGCCCTGTGCTGCAAATATCAGGGAGCAACTGTTCCCTCTCAGAGCAGAGGAAGTTGCTTTCGTTACTGGAGGGGTGGCTGTGTCCTTGGAGATCAGAGCAATAAGGTTAGACCAAGCTACTCTGCGGCATTGGTTCACATAAAAGCAGAACCTTTTGCTTCTGTAGCACATCGCAGAGCGCCTTCTGCTTTGGGTTGGAAAAAAAAAATCACCTTTCTGTTTAAATCTTACTGCTGTAATTGTAGCCAGTCCACTGCTCTGACTTGCATGAATGTATTTCTCCTACACAGATGTTCTAGACATTTGCATTCTGTTGACATCAATATCTAATTTTATGTTTTTGAAGCTCATCGTAATTTTGCTGGAGAATTACATAAATAAGAACATATGTATAACTGAGCTGCATCCCTCCCCAGAACCTCTTGGAATCCAGTCCTTCACTTCTGGGTGGTCACTGTACTTACGGGGTGTTTTTGTAGTGGGTATGTAGTGGGAGCTGTCTGGTATAAATGAGAACACGACGGAATGTTGTTTACAGTTAGGACAGTTGAACTGTCTTGCCTCAGTTGTCCGTCTCTTCCTGTGGTCAGTGCAAGGAAATTGGTTTGTTGTTACAGGAGCAGCTTGGGATGTGTTTCAAAACATCGAGAGAAGCTTTACTTTGAGGAAGGGAAAACATTCATCCTGTGAGGGCTGAGGATGCTTGTCTTTGAGCATGGATGGCAAATAAGATATATTAGATCCTTTAATAGGGAAAGGAAATCCCTAAAAAGCTGCATTATGCCTTTTACTTGTTGCCAGTTCCTGCCTGTCATAGTTCATTTCTGTCAAGATAGGCAGAACTGGAGTTTGTTTCAGGGTGAAGAAGATGGGGCTGCTCCTCACCCTGTCAGCGTTACTGTCCTAAAAGATGCTGCTGCCGCATTCCTCTGTACTTGCCGTGCCCCAGGCGTCCCAGTGGGGGGAGAAATGCTGGCATGCAAAAGTCAACGTGAAGAAAACTGATGTGTTCAAAAATGAGGGAAGTTACTGGACAGCTCGTTCTTGCAAAATCACAGTCATTTAATGAGGGGATCTGCAAGGACAGTGGCCCCAAACTCAGATACTGCTTTGGATCAGTGCCATTCGAATGGCTCTGATAAAAACCCAACCTGCCTGAAATATTGGTGCTCAAAGTTTGCCAAGCCACGTTGTAAGATGGCGTTTGCTGTTTAGGTTTGAAGTAGTGTTTGTGAGTCCTTCCAGATCTACCCTTGCTGGTCCCCCCTGAGGGCCATGGCATGAATCCCTCCTTGTCCCCAGTTTTGTTTAGGGATTCTGAATCTCTGAGCTGGACCTGGTGAGATCAAATTCATTTCTAGAGAAGCTTTGAGAGGCAGTTGATCCTGGCAGCATGCTTGGATAGAGAAATGTCTCTATCCACGTCTCAGTTTGAGAGACGGAGAAGGACTTGGTCTCACACCTGGTTTGTAGCATGTGATATACATAATGGCTTGGGGCCATCTTATTTTATTGTTTTTAAGGGCATAATTTCAGTTCATTCTTTTAATGTCTTCAAAGGTTAAAGCTTTAACTAATTACAGACATTAACAGCTATTTTATACTGTATCATCCTAATCTCTACTGCTGCTGTAAATTGAACAACACAATGTCTGTGGGGAAAGACTGGGCTGTGGCTGACGCAGCTCTCCATCCTGCATGAGTTCAGACTGGGGTAGCTGAGCAAGAAATGGGCTAGGATTCAACCTCTGCCCTAGACCGACGATGTGTGTTACTGCTTTTGATGTGTGTTCACGATCTGAGCTCTTGCTCGGCACCAAGAGGGTTATGAAAGGGCTCTGCTGAAGCACTTCTCTCCATCTGCTCTTAGACAGAAAAGTCATTTCTTTTGTGATTTTTTCAACAGTTGCTCATTCATCTCCTCCAGAGGAGATGACTTTAAGGTCCTGTGCACATGCAGAAAGTGCAGGCACTGGCAGTATTTAACTGCACACCATGCAGTCAGGCATTCAGAAACAGAAATGGGCACCAAGTGGAGCTGCTCAGATGGGTAACACCCAGCCACTCTGAGAGCGTGTCCCAGTTCCCCACGGCAGACGCTCCCACCGAGCAGCTGTGCTCTGAGCTGCACACAGGGCATCTCCGAGGTTGGCATGGGCACTAACCTGAACCTGTAGTCTTGTGGAACCACTCCTGCCTTTCCAGCACCCACTTCCTGGGACCCTTTTGTAGTGCTTGGAAGAGTCCGAGTGTGAAGATGGAATTTCAGGGTAATTGAGAATTCTTGAGTCTTTTAAATCCTACGCATCTTTGAGGACAACAGCTGATCCCTGTGACAGGGCTCTCCTAACCCTCAGGAGACCTGTGCCAACTCCTCTGGGTGCCTGTGCCATTCGCTGCAACCACACTGGCCCTGTTCTTAGCCACCCCCAAGTCGTGGAGCCAAAGGACTGGCTGCAGTGGCTGTGAGGAGGGGATACCAGCCAGGCTTGGTCCAGGGAAAGGTGCAGCCTTGAGTGTGTGTTCTCTGCCCCTGGAAACAAGGTAGGGAATGTCTGGCCAGGTCCTGCAGTAGTCAGTGTAAATATAATTAGAGGGCAAGTTGTCAGCATAGAAATAGAACCCTAGAACCCTAGTGCTGATGTTTTAGGTTAGGATTGGGCTGCGGTTCAAAGTGCCTGTGGACTGCTTCAAGATGTTTATGTACCTGTTTGGGAAACGGTCCTGTGTTTATTTTCAGGGCTGCTCATTGTTTCAGACAACTTGTTGAAATAAATTAGGCAGGGAAAAAAATAAGCTGTGCTGGTCACTTGGTGCTGGCCTTCTTGAGTTCACTGACTCCTGCTTTTTCTTTTTGTGTTTAGATTCTTGCCCAATTAGGGCAGCTGGGAGATGATATTCAGGGATTAAATTGTTTGCTATTGGCCATCCCTGGTTTTGGCAGTATAACAGGATAGAGCATCCTGAGAGACAGAGGGGACTCAGCAACTTATTATGGCTCTATTTCCCTCTCTTTGTCCAGGCAGCTCTTGAATATAAGCCGCCTTCTGGTTTACATACATATACAGAACTGTCAGAAATGTGCCTCTATGTGTTTTTGGAGGCAAGCTCCATGTTAACTGCTGTCTGTTTTGCATGGGTGTGTTGACACAGAGTGTCTGCCAAGGCAGTGAAGGCTTTTTTATCAGCATTTTGTGTCACACAAGCACCACAGCCAGCCAGACCCTGACAGGAGCTATGTCACGTTGTCTGTAACTGGTCACAACCCTTGAGGTGGAGACTCAAATTCTCAAAGTTGATGAAGTCAAGGAAGCGTCAGAACTGGAGGGTAAAAGCTTCCGAGCTTCTCCTATCAAGTGCTGCACTGAAAGGGACATGTGGATGCTGTGCTCACTAAGGAAGGAGTTTCCCACTTTCTATGCTCTTTGTGAACTGCAGTTACTCTGAGGGTGTGGTTTTCAGAAATCTCAGAGATTTCAGAAGCTTTGAAAGGTAAATTAAATTACCACCAACTACACTGCTTGTTTTCTTTTAAACTGAACACATTCTTCTCAAATTGAAATCTAATTATGGACCTGATGTACTCTGAACATTTCATTTATTCAAACTGAAAATTATATTCTCTGCAAGCTGCTTTAAATCCAAAACCAAAACCCCAACCTAATTATAGCAGCAGTGTGGAAGAGGTCTGCTTGGATATTGTATGATACATTTTGACAGCTGCTTTTTCTTGGAAGGTTGTCAAGACCCTCCAAAAATGTTTTGAAATGCTTAAAACGGGTGAATCCAGAATCTGTAGCAGTTGTGTCGCCAGCAGTAAAGGACTGGTGCAATGCATTGGGCAAGGTGTGTTCTCGTCTCCGCTGGACTTTTCAGCTGCATTCAGGAGCTTTTGCTGAGGCAGTGAAGGGTGAAACCTGAACCTTTATTTAGCACATAGAAGAAGTCTACAAAAATGTTAATTGGAGGAGAGACATTTCAGATATTTTGAATTTTACAGCTTTAGCATGGTGCTTCACTGTTGCAGTTGTGGTCCACAGGTCAGTGGCAGATGAGGTGGTTAGAACGGTGACTGAAATCCATCCTTAACCCCCTCCTTTCTTCCATAGCTGTTGACATGTGTACGTGCAGTCCTCAGATTTGGCAAAGGCTGACATTTTCAGCCCATGGTAGCTGGGTCTCTGTACATGCCAAGCATGTGGAGCAGAACCTGATCCACTTCTCCCTCAGCCCTGCTGCTGGCAACACGTTGCGAGCACTGCGCTGGTATCCGGTAGCTGGTGCCTCTCGCTTCCCCCCGCAGGCCGGGAGCAACCCTGCTGCTGCTGCCCCTGGCCGGCAGGGCCATGCTGGCTGCAGACTGCAGGGCACTGGCTGTCACTGGGGCTGGACACAGCCTCCCTCCAGCTCGGGCAGCAGCACTGCAAAGGCATGCCCGTGTCTCCTGCCTTGTCTTTTGGGTAGGGCATTGTGGTGGGACACCTCTGACGGCCAGTTCCCGAGTGTTCTCTGTGGCTGAGCAGTGGGAACGCAGGGCTGCAGCAGGTGGGGCACATCAGTTGCTGGGTCAGATGGCGAGGTATGCGTGCTGCAGGGAGCACAGACCCGTCCTCACCCTGGAGGGAGATCGGAGGAAAGGCGTGCACGTGGCTGGCTGGCCAGAGAGGGAGAACCAGCGCACAGCCGCTGCGTGTTCCGTCCCCTTTTTGCTGCATGCATGTCCCTGGCACCAGCGCCAGAGAGTCTTACCAGTGCATCTGGTGATAATCCTAGGGGTGGTGTCAGACAAGTCCAAGGATAAGGAATGTTCAAGAACCTTGTGTACGCTTGGTGACTGGCACTTTGTTCACAGTGAGGGTACTATGTGGCTTTGGTGTCTTGGAGTATCATGGGGCAAATGGTGTTTGATGGCCCTGATGGAGAGGCATGGTTTTGACTCTTAAAAACCCCAAAGAAGAGACTGAAAGGAAGAAAAAGGCAAAGAAAGAACTCGGGAGTTCTCTTCATCCTGTGGAGATGGCAGTTTGTACTGGGCTTTTTGGAACATTAGCTTATTCAATGTTTGAGGGAATATTGAAAAGAAAAATACTTCCCTAAGTATGGGTTCAAGGAAAACTTGTTTGTTCTGGTAGCCAAAAATCCGCTTTCTTTCGAGGGCTGCCAAAACAAAAGGTGGAGGCAGTGGAGGACTGCAGTTCAAAAGGAGGAAGAGGTGTTTCTGACAATGGAACTGTGAATGGTGGATATGATTTTCACTTGAATGTGTTGCAGTCTTTCCAAGAGTGTCTTTGGTGCCAAATCTTATGCCTAAATGGTGGTATGCATCTGGATAAGGAAGATCGGAATGAATTACATCCTGTATAGTAGCTGTTGTTGTTGAATAGAAAATTTTCCTGGGAGATTGAATAACCCGTGTTGTTCATAAAAAGAAGCAGAAAATGTTTTCTTGATGCCCCATATAGGCAAATTAACCAGCAAGTTACACTATGTATGATTCTCGCTCCGAGGCTGAATGCATTTTGCGATTCACTTGTTCAACAAATGCTCATTTGCATCAACTGACATTGACTCAGACTTGGGAAATAAGATTTGCTTTGATTTAGCTGAACTGTGAAGTACAGTTGAGAATTTTCTTTTTTTTTTCAAACTGTCTGCTGGTATGAATTCCAGAAGTGTGTACTGGAATTTCAACTGAGACACAACAGAACTATCCCAGGTGGCCTCTTACTTGTTGTTTTAATTAGCATCATTATTCTAAGACTATAATCACTTGGAAAATACTGCTAGTTAGGATTACCACATAGCTTAGCAGGAACTGAGGAACCTGCTTCTCCTTTTGCATAAGCCGTTTGGTCATGTCTGTCCTTGGTTTCATGGGCAGGAGATGTGTTTGCAAGTGGGGCTCAGGGCGTGGAGTCCGTTTGTTAGCGATGAGTAGAAGTCTTTGATGTGAGAATGCATCCCACCGCCCAGTGGGACATTATCATCAGGATTTTTAGTGGTTGTGTATTAATGTTTGTGGCTTCTGTGGAAGAAATGCCTTTTGTGAGGGTCTCCGTAACTGATATTTCCAAGTCTTTTGTACAGAGAATTCTTAGGACTTCTTTTGACAGATTTGCACGTACGACATCCAACTAGTGCTTGAAAGAAAGAGTTGTATTTAAAGCTTCATTGTATCTAAATAATGGATACAAAGCTTATTTGTATCCAAATAGTGATTACATAAGCAAAAGCACACAATGTGGCCTGCTTAGGTCACCTGTTTGGTTTCAGCTGGCTGAAATGAGCTTTCAGGAAGTTATGTGTTACTACCCTGGCTGCGTTGCAATGGTTTTTCTCTTATTAATATGCAATTTAGTTAAAATTCAGCATTTTTAAATCATATGCACTAGATCATGAGGGTCTAGTTCAGTGTTGAAGGGCTGTTTACTGTGGTTCTGCTCTCCAGCACTCTGAGAAATGGTGACCTGCTGGACATTTTCCTCACCAAGATCCTTTGGAAGCTGTCATAGTGCTCTTGGAAAGCTTCACCAGCACGTCTGCCAGAGCACTGCAGTGATTTCAGAGTTAGTGATTTATCTCACAGAAGAACTTGGCATTTGGCTGGGCTAGGAGTTGTAGAAGATGGCTTGATCAGTGATTTATAGATGTTGAGAAGATGTTGAACAACGATTTTTCAGGAGTACTGTAAACAAAGTATGTTTATATTAGTGATTCTTTGATGTGAGAATCTATTCAGAAGGTGCCAGGGCGCTATCTGAGAACAACATCAAGACCATCCCGATGTGTAATTTCACAGCAGGCGTTTCCTGCTGTTACTCTCTGGGGTTGCACCTGGTGTGTGTGTGGCACAGCTGGCGATGCCTGTCCAGGTACAGTTGTTGATGAGCTTTTCAACGAGCTAAGAAGGCTCTCACGGGACAGCAAAGAGGCATCAGTGAGCTGCTCTAAGCCGGCTGTTAGCATCATCCTTACACAAACATTCCAACCGTCAGGAGTGGTTAATGCCCAAGGAAACGGAACTCCTTCCTAACCAAGCCAGTTTTGGGACATGCTCGGGATTTGCCAGCACTTATGATTTCAGATGAGAAATAAGAGCCAAGTCACAATTACCCTCAGGAATAAGTGGTATAAGGTACCTGAGGGGAAGATGACCAGTGCAAAGTAACCTGTGTGGTTTCAGTTGTGTGTTTCTGGGCTGTTGAGTGTTGGGAAACATTTCTGAGTAACTCGGCTACTTTTTAAACTTCAGCTCTGCTTATCTTTTCAGGTGTATGGCTTATATTTCCAGCTGTATTTCAGACAAACTGGTTGACTGAGGGGTTTTACTGATATGAGCAAGCAGAGTATGCTCGGGAATGCTGCTGACAGGGAGACTCGAGGGGAGTTACCAGTTGGATTTCATTAGAAATGCAGAGAGGTACTTTTCTCCAGAGGGTTTCTGCTCTACTTGTTCTTTTTTTCCATCCAAGGGGCAGACCACACAGGACAGCTTAGGAAGATATCAAATGCATGGAGTTCATACAGGCTGAAGTCCTTCCGTCTTTCATCTGTGGCAAACAGAACAGGGATCAGGCATGCTGATGGAGCGTGGTCAGGACAGGTCTGTAATCATGACTTAGCTGCAGATGGATGAGCCCCACACTAGGTCAAGTTTCCAAGCTGTCCTTTCCAGGGCTGCTTTGCTTGAAACCTGAGAGTTTCATTAATCAGTGCTGTGGATGCCAGGGCACCATGAAGTACTACAGACCTCTCCACAAAACTTTGATTCCACAAGGTAGTACCTCCCTCAGCATCTGCAGTGGGGTGTGAAAAGAACCTGGAAATTCATAAACTTAAAAAAGTATCAAAATGGGAGCAATGCTATGCAAGTGTTACTCTTGGGCCAGGATCCGATTTCCTGAACACTTGATGAAGTGGATGACCAGGACATGCAGAGGAAAGCTGCCAACAGCAAAAGGGAGGCACAGCTCAACAGAGGAGCCTGTGGGCAGTGGGGTGCTTAGGGCAGAGAGGGCCAGAGCTACGAACTCACTTGGACAAGGTCACAGGAGGGCAGCGGTGGCTGCTGCAGAGCCCGCAGGGCCCCCGAGGCAGCGCGGCTGCATGTGGGATGGCTGCTAGCTGAATCCAAGATAGCAGCATGTCTTTGACTGATATCAGAACTGATCACAACAGAAGCCTCTGGTGTGACTGGGGAGACAGAGAAGGTGGGCTGTGTTTTTGTACTTGAATGTCTGTTTCCCCCTAAGGAGTCTGTCCCTTCACAGCCAATAAAGGCAGGCTGGGCACTTGGGAAAAGACTGCAAAGAACTGATAAAGGACGGTGTCTCCCTTTTCTCCTTTCCTTCATTCTTCTCTCTCCAAGCATCTGTCTTCTCTCTGAAGGAACAACAGCAGTGCCGTAAATGGAGTCTTGGGTAATGCTTTCTGTCCCGGTGTCACTGGGATTTAATTAGCGCAAGGCTCTGCACGCTCCACAGCTCCTTGGTGCCAGCGAAGGAGCCGAGCGGCAGCTCAGCAGCACTTTTCCTCTGGCTTTGGAGGAGGGGTGACTTTAAAACAGCCTCGGAGGAAATGTCTGAGATGTGAAGGAGAAGCTCTCAGAACTAGGTCCTCTGGAGAGTTCTTCCTTAGTCCCTTCCAGTGAGGACCTGGCTTTCCATGCCTGCAGTAAAACCTGTTGACAGCAGAGCACATGCTGCCAGTTTTGGTCATAGCTTGCCTGGAGATGGATATTCTGCGGTGATGGAGTGCTGAACTTTGGTTGGGGGCAGGAAATACATGAGTGACACCAGAAAGTAAATAACTGACCAGTGTGAGGCAGCTGTGACAGTGGTTTATGATGTGCTTTCAGCTCAGGCTGCCTGGGCCATGACGAGCACGGCAGAGTCCGGCCAGTGCCGGCAGCACCTCTGCTGAGCTGCAGCGTGCAGCCAGGGCAAGTGGTCATGCACGTGTTTCACGGGAAAAAACCTCTTCCTAGGGCAGTACAGTGTGATTCCATTTGGCTCTGCATCGCTTCCCGCTTTCCCCTGCCAGCAGCAGGAAGGGTGGGAGAGGCAGCCCTCAGGGCTGGGGAAGGAAGGAGCACCTCTGCCTAAGCTGCAGCTGTGGCAAAAGTCCCTCTACCACTTCAGCACCCTTGGTGATGCCACTGTTCATTTTATCGCTCTTTTTTTCCTGTCAAGAGAACATTTTGTTGAGGGAACAAAAGCCTTCAGCCTGTCAGCCCCATGAGCTGCATGTGTAAGTCATTAAGGATGTGGCTGTTGAGCGTCTTCCTAGATCTGGAACCAAATGCGTGCGCGTCCACAGAACGGGTTTGATTCAGCCGACCAAAATTACAGGGTAGCTCTAGTTTTCCCTTTGTTATAAACGACTCAAAACCTGGGCGGGAATGAGTAAATGAAATTTAATTTGAAGCCATTAAAAATTACAAAGCAAAGGGGGGAACAGCGCTGGGAGCTTGATGGGGCTCTTTCTGACTACCAGAGGCTCAAACTCACAAAATGGTGCCTCCGCCTTTTATACCCTGAGAGTGTATCAGCGTTATTAAAATTCAAAAGCAGTCCTTATATGTCCTTCTGGCACCTGCCTCAGTCCATAGCTTTGCCCATGCATGGATGCTTGGTTCCTCCCAAGGCCTGTCAATCAGCCCATCCTTGCTTTTCATTGATGGAGCCCTTCCCATCTCCTGACTGGTGGTGCCATGTTACCCTGCCAGGCCTCCCGGCAGCAAGCGCCCCCCACTCCCTGCCGCCTCTCACGAGGGGCAAATAAACTCCCTGCCCCACATGTTTTGTAGCCCTGTCAGCCAGAGCTGCCAGGCAGTAACCACAAAAGGGGAGGGGAGTATTGAAGGGAGAACAGAAAAGGGTTCAGAACTGTACTGTAACAACAGAAGTACGTACCAAAAGAACTGTAAACCCCAACAGAACTGCTCCCTATACCACACTCAACAACTCTTCCTTATTTGCATGAGCCAGTCACCACCTCCTATTCATAACACCTTTTTTTAATTGATGCCAGAGTATTAATGTGGTCATAGTGCAAAGTCACGTGATTTATAATCAGCTGGACTAACCTCTGATTCATGCCTTATGAATCCACATGCTTACCTTGCCAATGCGAGGCAGAGAGCAGCAAGACATCTGTAGGATGTATTGGTGAGGCTATTTTCCAATAGAAAACATGCACCTGGCCCTAAATCCTGCTGACATGAGAAATCAGCAAACAAAGATGTGCTATGTCTGTTTTTAGGCAGGTCTGTCAAATTCAGGGCACACTTGTCTCTTTTTTGTCCCCGTGCAACTACATTTGCTGCCAGATTCTTCTGGCTAGTTGTGGGCTGCTGGAGCTTCACATGAAGCCATTTGCACAGCAGCATTGCCCTGTAATTATGCAGAAAGGGATCTCCAACCTCGCTGGTAGATTTGCTCACAGGGCATTGTGCATGTGGCACTCGCACGCAGCTGGCCCAGAGAGGCAGTTCGGTGAAACAAATCCACCCTGGGCTGCTTTCACCATGTAAGGAATTGCTCCTGAAGTAATTAAAATCCTTTTTCCAAAAACCCCAAAGGTCCAACACACAAAGGTGTCATGTGCCATACAGTGAAGGTCATCCACAGGCTTGAACTCCAGCAGGTTGAATTAAGGAAGTCAGACTGCCAGCTTCCAAAGTCAGAGATTTTTCCTTGCTGGTTGGTTGGTTGGTTGGTTGGTTCGTTTTCCACATGAGCTTTTGGGGTGTTTGGTTTGTGCAGGCTGCTTTTTTCATTCTGTATTTTGTCTTTTCTTTTTTGTTAATTACTGGTACTGTAGTTACACCCTCTGTGAGGGATTCTCACTTCTGGCCCTCGCCCAGTGCTTGGTTAGACCGATGGGTGGATTTCTCTCCTGCCACAACAGAGGCAGAGGCATTTCAGCAGTGCTGAAAGGAACTGAAGTCTGTTTTATAACTACAGGTTTTACAAAACTAAGAATCTGAGCAGGAATGCTAAGAGAGAAAATTACTTCCCCAAAAGCTGCTTTGCTTGCAGGTGCCCTCCTTAAGGCAGGATTGAATTGGGGCGCTCTGCCCAAGGGAAGTGGCAGGCAAAATATGCTGATTGTTCAGCGTGCTGTTTCTGTGTGTGTTAAGTTTGGTATTGATTAATGAAAATCTGCAAGCAGCTTCTGCAGCTTGCCAAGAGGTGGTAGTTAGTGAAAGCTCTCTGTTCTGAAGAGTTTGCTAACTACCTTTCCAAGCCTACCCCTGCTCTGCATCCATGCAGAGCCACAAACTTGTGCTCCCTGGCCTATCCCCCTCCCCTCAATTAGGAAACAAAACTGTAGGTGGCCCCATCTGCAGGAGTGAGAACTTCTCCATAGTCTTTTCCAGCAGTGCCAGCATTGAGTACATGCAGGGAATACAGCTGAGGCTCATGCCCTGATGCTGCTAAGCAGATTTTACGATGTTTCAATAAACAGCATTTTTAAAAAGGAAAGGGAAAAAAAAAAAAAAAAGAAAAAGAAAAAAAGGGAAGTCTGGGAGTGACTTGTTCATTTCAGTAGTTGGAGGCATGACATTCATTACAGTCAAATCTGTTCAAATATCCTTGACAAATTCCAGGAAGGAGTACCACCTGTAGACAGGTGTGTTGTTTTTAAAAAAGGTCACTCCTTGAACAAACAAAATAAAACAAACAACAAAAAAAGGATGAGGCAGGTTGTGAGAATTGCAATCCCTACTGTCCTCTGGGAGCAGTAGCAGGGCTGCAGGGAAGTGCGGCAGGTGCAGGACAGGAGCCGCAGTGGGGCTCAGGCTTGACCTGCCCTCTGGGCAGGGAAAGCTCTGTGGCATCGACAAGGTGCGGCCTTTGGAAGACTTACCTCCTGAGCAGGTCATGCACAGTTAGGCAGATGCACGTAAAATCCTCTTTTTAATTAGCATTTCCAAATCAACAGCTCAACTGACTTCTGTGTCTGGTGACAGGAGAAATGAGTAGGCTGTTATATGATCAAAAGCATCTAAACTTTCATATGTTAACAGCAAGTCACTTCTGCTTTGCTTTGATTTTACTTCCTTTCCTGTCCTTCTCCTTTTGGTTAAATTTGGGGTTCTTTCCCCCCTTTTGTGGAGATTTGAGGACTTTGGTGGACATCTGAGCTGCTTTCTATGTTTTGTGAGTCTGTCTAGGGCTGGGAATTTTATTTGTGTTTTGGCTGACCTGAGTAAAGCTGGTTTTTAACTGTATCTATAAACCTTAAGCCATCAGTCAGTGCCTGCTGTGTCTGGCGTGGATTTTTGCCATGGTCCTTCAGGCCTCATAACTTGAGAGTGTGATCACATAGCAAACGTTTGTAGCAGCTGTCCTCATACCTGGAGTTCAGCTCTCCTGGGTTTTGTGTCAGAGTATGTTCTGCTGTGTGGTTTGATTCCTGCTTGCTCTTCTAGGGTCCACCAGAACCGGCATCAGAAAAGGAGAAAGAGACATTTTGCAAACTATGCCTAATTATGCCCTGTGACTAAATTTGGGAAAGAGCTTGCTCTGCTACTTTTGGAGAAGGACATGGCTGTAGCTGCTAGCACCAGTCGGCCCCTCTGCACCTGCCAGGCACAGGCAGTTTTCCAGCTGCCCCAGAGGCCAGGGAGGAGTACGGGCAGGGAGGCTCTGGAAAAGCAAACACGATCACTGCCTTGAAGTTGTTATTGTGGAAGCTCGGGCGACCAGGGGTGATGTGCTTGTTTCAGTCCCTGCTGTTCCAGAGGAAGGCTCCTAAAATCTGAACGACTCGTTGCTGTTTCAGGATGTTTGTTGGTTCCCATGCAGCCAGATAGCCTGGCCTCTGCTATCAGGGTGGGCTGTGTGTGTCTCCTCAGGGAATTAGAGGACAGGCTTAGAGTCTCTCAGCGGCAGTGACTTTGGCAACTGTTGCTGAAGAGTGGGAGCATCAGGCAGAGCCCTGGCCCTGTGTTTTGTGCTGATGGCTGGAGCTGAGATTGTCCAAACATCATGTGTGCCAAGGCAGTGGGACATCCTGCGATGGGCACAGGTTGTGTCTGTTTCGAACAAAACAAAGCTGAGGTTTTATAGATTTGCTGGCCAGGATGGACTCCATGTCTTGTGAGTCAGAGCCCTGATCTGGGGAGGATGTGCTCCCATGCAGGAGCAGGCTAAGGACCCTCTGCTTACTCGGATCAAGCAGAGGGATCTGTTTGTTCTCCTCACGTAACTTCCCCCCTTCTGCCTCACACCCCCGTCCCTTTTGACTCATTTTAAAAGTGAGAACAAAAAAACCAAACACTCCCTGCAAGTTCAAAAATATGCAAATCAATCCTTTACTGTTTTGACGGTCATTTTTTTCCACTGGAAAACAAATTATACAAATGGATTTGTGAAAAGCGAAGCCCTCAGAACCAGGCAGAGGCCGCGCTCCTGCAGCGTGAGGTGAAATGGAAAAGCCGCACACCTGCCCGCAGCTGCCTCTGTCACGCGTGCTCTGCACAGCCACGGCTGCCAAGCCAAACAAGCAGCAGTGTTTCAGTAGCACCTGTGGAGGAGCGGGGCCGGCCCCTGTCAGCAAAGTCCCGGGTTCCATTGCACAGGCTTTATTTTTCTTTCCCTGACCCATTTTTGCAAAGCTGTTAGTGACGGCCTGGCCAGCCTCCCTGCGCACACGGGCTGGGAATGGATGTTGGCAGCCGGGGCCCCTGGCCACCTGCAGCACCTGCACAGTGCGGGATTGTCCGTGCCGTAGGGCCCGGGGAGCAGTCCTGCTCCGGGCTGGGGGCACCTGCGGCCAGGTGGGAGTCAAGGGGGGCAGGTCTCAGGCCCCAGAGAGTTTCTCGGCCAGTTAGTAGAAAATACATCTGATGGTTTTTTTCTGTCAAGAACAAGGGTGACCAGGAGGCAAATACAGGCTGCCCTCTGTGCAGCCCTGCTGTTGTCGTGGGATTGTCTGTGGAAACTGGTGTGCTGGTTTGGGTGGGTTTTGAGCAGTCTCTAACCCCAACTTGAGGTATACCCTTATTATTCTATTTTCTCATGCCTTAAAACTTTCATGTTCATCAATCAGGTGTTTTCTGGGAAAAATACTTGGATGCCTATCTGACAGGAACACTGTAGGACAGTGAGCTGAAAAAAACCCCATCCTTAAGCAATATTTATGGACTCTTGAAAGTTGACATTCTGGGGAAAAAAAAGGCTGGATTTCTTCTCACATTCTTCCAGGCTAAAGTCTTTTGCTGGTTTGCCTGATGGTTCACCTGGCTTGGAACTGCTCTGCTTATGTACGTGTTAGCAGGATAAGTAGCCACGTATGTTTTCAGTGAATCAAGTAGCAAAGTAATGAATGGCCCCACTCCTTTCTGAATGGCCGTTTTCTACAGCCACTGTGGACTGGTGGGAAATCTGTAGTTGCAAACCTGTGTGAACTGGGAACCGACCATGCTCACTCTGGGAACTGAGCAAGTTCAGCTACACTTGCAGTAACTTCTGCACTCTGACCCACCTCCTGGAGCTCACAGGGAAAAGTTAATTCAAAAACCCCGTAGCTGCAATAGCTCCATACCCCCTAAATCCATCATTCCTCCTCTTGGCTGGGTGCCATGGAAGAATGGTGCTTGGGACTTGGTAGAGGGATTTGGAAGAAGCACATAGGAGCTTGGTTTGTGTGGCAGGCATAAACCCAAGCAGCTGGAACTCTCAGTTCTGTCCTTTGCCTCCCACGAAATGTCAGTGGTTAAGCCAGTGGCAGCTGTGACACGCAGCGAGGCTCGGCAGTGCCACGCTCTCAGCTGGCTCCACGGTGGGGAATGTGGTTCAGGAGGTTCTGTGCGTTCGGGTGAGCGAATGCTGGCTGAGATGGCAGCTCTGCAGCGTGTTCTGGGCTGTTCTGCCCTTGGCAGTCTCTCTTTGTGTGCTGAGTTTTGCTTTGGTTTTGTGTTTCTCAGTCCACTGAAACACAGTGGCTTTCCTCAGTGGCTGTAAAGAAAAGCTTGCTTCCCAAAAAGGTGAAGGAGTCTTCCCAGGAGTCATCTGAAGGTGTCTGTTTTTGATAGGCCCCGATTGCAAAGCAACTTCCCTCTCCCACTCCGGTATTTAAATTTATGAGGCATGGGGAGTTCTCCGCTGGTTCTTTGTATTTTTTTTTTCCTTGTCCTTCCTTGTTGATTTCCTTTTCTGCTCTCCCCAATGTGTTCCTCATATGCAGACAACTGCCTTCCTGCTGCTTCTTCTTTCCTCCTCATGTCTCTTCCCTGTGCTCAGAGGATTGCCTGCAGCAGCTACCCCTCTCTGACCTGGAGAGCTTGTGACCCTCTGTCCCTGTTGGACTCTGGGCACCGAGAATTTCGGGCTTTCTGTTCTAACAGGCACTGACCCTCAAGATAACACTACCTTTGAACTGAGGCTGTGGAACAGGCTCCCAAAATTGAGTGACAGCACTGGGATTGTGGGTGTGTAGTCTGAATAGTAGTGTGTAATATTACAGGGTGGAAAACATAGAATTTAAGGTTTTAGAATATAGTAATACATATATATAAAGCAAGACGGAGGATTTAGGGTGTAGGCTAACCCATTCTTCTTCATGGGTTTGGGTGGTGTACTGTAATTGGGTAGAAAAATCCACGTTGCAAACCACAGGTGTTTGGTTATTGGGTTAAAAGTAAAAATAATTTAAGTGTCCTTTCATAATTTGACAAATTGTGCTTAAAAGACCTTGGAAAGAAATAGAGACAAAGCCATTTTTCACCTTGTTAACTAGAACTCACAACTTGTGAGACTGTACTATAGATAAGAATTAATCAGCTCTGAGTCTGAACATGAACTGCATCTCTCGAGCATTTAATCCTGGCTCTAACAGAAAGAAGATTAAAAACCCACATGCCCCCCTACTCCCCGCTAGCTGCACCCAAAGGCTGGGGCTGCCTTCTTGCTGCTGATGCCAAGAGTCAGCCTTCTTGTCTGACTGAGTAAATTCTGTGTTCTGTGTGCATCGCTGTTTTCAAAAGGATTCTTTATTTTAATGCTCACAGAATTAATCTAAACTCCGTCTCTCAGCAAGCTGTTCTCAGCTAGGAGATTGTTTTCAAACTGAGGCAACACCCTGTTTACATAGATAGGCAAATTCACAGTCCACAGAGCTTTTTCCAGTCAGAGCAGCTGTTGAATGCCTCGTGCAAGGGCAGCCTGTCGTTCATATGTACAGCAAACAGTTCTTCTTCTGAAGGGTAACCCTTTTTTATATATATATTTTTTTTTCTTGTATTTTCCTTTCCCTGAAGAGTTGAAAGCTGGAACATCTGCTTCTTGGCCAGCCATTCTTTCCCACAAATGTTACTTCCCAAGTTCAAAAAGCTGGCTTGGGTTATTGTGTGTGGACATGTCTCGGTGCCCGCGTTTCTGGAATCTGCCTGGGAGCACACCAGGGAGCTGGGAAGCCAGTCAGGCTCCCCTGGGGCCCCCAGTCTCGTGGTGCAGGGTCACTGTCTGCTGAAGGGACAGTGTATTTGTGCTGTGTGCCACCTCCCGCCCTCCACTTAAGTGCTCTGCTTTTGTCTATAGGAAGCAACCGTCACAAATGGTTTCAGAATAATCAGAGCATTTGCATCCAACAGTATTTGCCTACTCTAAAACCGTACCACTGGAGATGGAAGTGAGAAAGATAGACAGGGAAACATAAGATCTGATTCTGTTCCAAATCACAGTTTGTCGGTCTTGAACTTTGCTGCCTCAGCCTCTTCCCCATGGAGAGATTTATATTTATAGGAACTTGCCATAAACAGTTAAATTGAAATATACGGTATTGCCTCCACTGAAACTTCAAGAACTCTGCAGTCCTTGGTGAAACATGACTTCTGCATGCTTGTAGCATCTGAGCAGGGAATAGGGAAACTGTGTTGCGTGGTCGTTGCCATAGCTCCCTTCCAACTCAACGTTACTCTTTTTCTCTATTTTGCTCAAAATTGCAGTAAGTACAAGTCAATTTATTCCGGTGGTAAATAGGTTCAGTCATTGGACCTAAAAGCTCTATGTACAATGTACCTGCCTTTCCAACCCCATCACAAAAGCTTTTTTCACCTTTTGCCGTATAAATTCCTGAAAACTCAGGGGTGGACATGAAGCATGATCTTTGCACTTAAAACAATTTGTCATGTGAGAGACAAATCAGAAGAATAAAGAGGAGACTTCTGGGACATCATTTCCCTCTGCATGAATTTCCTGGTGTTTCTATTCTCTCTGTTACTTTTCTGTCAGCACCTTTATCGTTTTGGGAGGAAAACGTATTGTACAAATTTGACAAGATTTGTACAAATCTTGTCAGGGCAAAAAGGTGTGACAAAGTTTGAAAGAGCTAAAGAAAATTCAATGGATTCCTAGTTGAATAAGTGAATGTTTCTGGATGATTAGAAATCAATCACAGGTGAGGAAAGAAATTATATTGACAGATAAGAAGCATCACAGACCCGTAGATTTGAGGAGTAGACCTCCGAAATGTATCTGTAATGTGTGGCACTTCTTATATTCTGCTCTCTCTCGTAGAGGCTGTGAAGTGATGCTGTGGTAGTCTGCGTGCTTGCCTGAGCTTTGGAATGATTTAGAGCTCACGATGTCTGAACGGCTTTGAGAAGGTTGGTGTGTAAGCAGAAGCGAGTTAGCTTTGTGCTGTCCATTGCAGGTGGCACTGTAGCACGGAGGCTTTGCTCAGCTGCAGGAGTCACGGCCTCGGTTTAAAAAAGCTGTGACTCCCTCTCAGGTGTCTGGGGTACCGCTGCCATTGCAGCTGCCTGTGGCCGCAACGTGCAGCGCCCTTGCTCTCTGCTGCGGAGAGTCTTGTTTTCCCTCTGGGCTCCTACCTGGCTCTGCAGAGGCATCAATCAGTTGTTTTGAACGGGGGTTGCTGAGGATAGGGAGGAGACTTGTATTTATTTCAAGATGGTCAGAAGTACTGGAAGTACTGCAGGAGATTCTTCTGGCTCTCCTCATCAACAGCATCGAGGGTACAAAATTGCAAAATGAGTAACACATGTTTTGGTGGAATTAAATGTGTAATTGGAAGAGGAGATGTATCTCAAGTATAACAAAGGCTTGCCAGATAAACCATTACACTCTAGAAATCTGCTGCTGTTAAAATAAAAAATGAAAGAGTTCCATGTGGTCTTGTTTCTATTTTCCCGTGTTCAGAAAAGGAGTATCACTTGATTTCAGCTGAGTAAAAACAAACACGTGTGCAGCGAACAGATACTCTTATACGTCACCCGCGTAGTGACCTCTGCTTTGTGCCTTTGGGGTTTTCTTTGTGGATTCCTGGATGCAACAGCCCTTCTGTCTCCTGGTTCTTTCTGCTTTCTGAGTGGGATAGGGTGAAATAAAGAATTGCCTTCTGCCAGCCTGTCTCTGTTCAGCTGCCCTGCCCTAATCAGCATTGCTTCTGGGCACAGATTTTGCTCTGCTGTTTGTTTGCTTGTATTTGAATTATCAGATTTTTGCTCTGAAACTCATTAGCTGTTAAAACTGAAACAGTACGGAGGTTGTCTTGCGAGGGCTGGAGAAGCCTGCTGTGTTCTCTGGTCGGGGCACGGAGCAGAGGTGTGCAGTAACCAGCTCGCAGTTCAACACCTCTCTGAAATAAGTCTGTTGTGAATATTATGGTGAGTCAGTTCAGCTTTGGCTGCAGAGGGGCATTCCAATTAAAATAGTGTTTGCACTCTTCCTACCTTTGTGGGGTAGTCATTGCATGGACAGTAGCATTGCAGTTGGCCAGACAAATCACCCTTGCTTAAAAATAGGTGTCCAAGGGCATTAGGCTGAGTACTGTGGATGTGGCAGATACAGCCTGGGACCTACCTGAGGGGAAAGCCTTCCCAAGTGCATCCTTATGGGAGTCTCCTCATCCCCTGGGTTAGAAAGTAAGAACCATCAACAAGTACGTGCAGCATTGTGCACAGTCAGGCTCCTGATGACCAGGTGGAGGATATGGAGGAGTTAACATGCTCTTCATTTTCTGAGAGTGGTTTCTGTAAATCAAATTGCTGCCAAGACTCTTCCGTCGAAGCCTCGTGTCAAAAGCAGGACAGAGGCTTGGAGGGGCCAGAGTGACTGGTGAGAGGTCTGGGTGGTTTGTTCAGATGTCAGTCAGCAGAAAAAGACACAGAAATCTTTCAACACAGTTGGGGTGAGAAGCAAAAATCCAAATTTTGTGCTTTTAAATCTCAGGAGTGAACAGACAGTTGCTGCTTATGACTGAAATAAGAACAGGCATGAACATAGCATTGTGTCTGCCTTGCATAAATAATCCTTTCAACATTTTAGGATTTCATTACTTACTCATAAAGAATCCTTTTAAAATTCTTGTTGTCACATCCATCAAAGGGGAAATGTCCCATTTGTGTTCAGTAGGTATGCTTGGACCTGATTGCCCTGAGTGGAAGTAGTCTCATTTCATGTATGCTTCAACCACTTTTACCACTCCCTGGGTATAAACTAGGGCATACTGCAAACTCAGTGGACAGGTCAGCACGTTCACCCCTTCTAGAGAAGAATGTAGCTTCAGGTGATGTTTCATTTGACTTCTTTGCCAAAAAAAAAATGGAGGAAGGTGGGGGGGTAAAACCCCCCTATCTGGGGTTTTACAGGTCGAATGTAGCACATGCAAAACTACGTTTGAACCATCCCTGAACGTAAAGGGATGCTCAGGCTAAGTGTTGGGACAACTTGTTTGCTTTATTTTTGTGTCTTTGAGTGCACAGTAGTTACTCAGGTTCCTATAATACTGAGAAAGCTTTTGGACAGATGGAGGGACAGGTCTGAAGAAGCCCAGGAAGAAAGGTTTGGTTAATACTGCACTGATTTAAAGATTCGTGTTGGCAGAGAACTTACCATGTCCTCTGGAAACCTTTTTACTGAGTGGGTAAAAACATCCTGTTTCTTGGCTCGAATCTTAGATGTGAAGCTTACCTGCTGAATCTGGGATTTGTAGTTGCATGCCAGGTTAAATACAGCTGGAGGATTAGACAAGTTGTAATTGTATGGGCTGACATCAAAACTGTCTTCAGCCTTTCTTTAGTAATATAAAAAGCATTTGTTTACAGGTAATTGTACGCTGTTGTTCTTTTTGTTCTAACCAGCTCCTTCAAAATGTGTCCAGAACACTGTTTGCTAATGGGATAATTGGCTGCTTGTATAACTTTGTGCCTTCAGCCTTGAGGCCTTTATTGAGCTCTGAATCAAAGTCTTTTCCTTGTGATTTTCTTCCCGGGCTACTTAAGCATTTAGGCAGATATAAAAAAACCTGACTAGAGATGGCTTGTCTGCTTGTCAGGCTGAAAGGCTGGGCGAGTATTTCTGTGAGGGTGGGTTGTCCCTAAGAGCTGCTGTAGCAGGTTCAGTTTTTCCACAATGCTGCCTCCCTAAAGAGCGAGTGTCTGGGAAACTGCCTCGCTCTGAGTGCTGTGAAGCCCTTACTCTTGGTCATGCTTACTCTGAGCCACTTGGGAGACTGTAAATCTTGGGCTTTTCAGGAGAGGTTTGTATGGTGTGCAGAGATATCAAATGATCTTTTCAATGTGGAGAGGCATACTTTGAATGGAACACATTTTTTTCTTGGCTGTCTGCAGCTGTCAGAAGATATGAAACTTGGTCTTAAGTTGAAGTCTTTGAATCAAATTCTTCCTCACAATACAAAGTAAAAATACTGAACAATGAAGTTTATGCGATGTTCATACTTCAAATCCAGAGGGTAATATCAGTGGCCCTTGTATTTGATCTGCATGGTTCCTCTGAGTATTTTTGCCATTTTACTGCATCTCCCTATCGAGGTAGTATTATTTATATGAGATAATCCTCATTTGGTTCCAGTTTATTAAATGAAAGGAATGTGTTAGGCAGTCAGTTCTTAAGAGGTCTGGAATCTGGACTGTAATTGAATCCATTCCCTCTCAGCTAATTTATGTAATCTGAAGAGAAACAAGTGCAGTAAAATTTGTTCAAAGAAAATGGAGAACGTTCACTTTATCGAACAACATAAAAAGAAGTTCTCTGAATGAAGTAGCGCAGCAAGAGGCAGAGTTTGGGTTCCCTTGTCTAACTGATCCTACTTGGGGCGTCTCTCCTCATGAAGGAGGATGGAGGGAGTGTCTTGTAGTGGAATCGTACTCTTTCGGTTTTGTGTGAACTGCCTGGTTTATTGGTTTCCCATGGCAGTGTGCTAGGTGTGCTGTTTGTGAAACTGTGAGCTGGGAAGGGCTGTGTCCTCACGTTTAGCTTGTTACTGCAGCATTTTCATTTATTCTTACGTGTGCACGTTGTTTTCTAAACCAGAGCCAGGTAAGGAGCTGTTCTACAGCAGCACCTGGCTCCTAGATTTCCCCCTGGACTAATGATGTGAAGTTCCTCCTTTATCTCATCAGCAGTGAAACTCATTTACTTTGGGTACGGCACGCGTCAGGCTGCGCAGGGCGGTCCGGCGGGCAGGGCTGCGCCCTGTCTGGGATAGGAGCGCATCGGGACCCGTGGGCACTTGGGAGCAGCACATAGGGCGTTGTTATCACAAGAACCATACCCATCATTCTCCTCTCACACTGCTGCTGTGGTGTGTCCGCTGCAAGTGGGCGAACACTTGGCAGGCAGTTGCTGACTGGGATTGGAATTCCCCCCCGTTGTATTCTTGGGTATATTCAGAGATACAATCTGGTAATCTGTAAGGATCTATAGGCCAAGTCATGACCAGCAACCCATTCCCAAGCATGGGCAGAAGGCAACTTCTCCCTTCCCTCCTCTACCCTGCAAATTTAAGAGCAGTTGACAGAGGAGATCTGTCTGTAGGGCTGTAGCCCCACACATCCAGGCCAAAGTGGAGAGGGAAGGAGGTATGGGCAGTGGGAGCCAAACCTAACTCCAGCTATGCTCCAGCTGTGCCTGTGGAGCACAGAGGCAGCAGTGACTCCATGCAGGGGCGAGGAGTGGTAACCTCGGAGTCCAGCCCAAAGCCTCTGGGAAGGAGTGGGATGCTCAGTGTGGGTGCCCGTCAATTAGTTGGTGACAGCAAGCAGAGGTCGGAGCAGGTCACGTGCTACAGACAGCACATGCCTCGTGACAGCCGTCACTGTGATCTACCAGCTTCCAGGGCACAGGATCTGCAGGAGATTTAGATGAGAAAAGACTGTTGGCTATGGAGTTTTCTCTTTTGTAATCAGCAGAGGTTTCTTTGCAAACATAACAGGAGTTTGTGCTTATGTTGAAGATCCACAGCTGGCCCTTCCTCCAGTGGCCCTGGTGGTGTGTTTGCTGCAGTTGGTCTGGAAGGGAACCCCCTTGTGGTACCTCACTCTTGGTTATGTCTGTGGGTCCCACCCGTCACACCAGCTTGATGTGCCGCTGTCCTGGGTGCTTCAAGGAAAGTCAACAGTGTTGAGTGTCTGCAAGTCCTTGGCTCAGTGGTGCTCATCCGATGCTATGGATGTAGACTGTGACTTAAGTCCAAACTTCACTTCCGGAAAAGGTCAAAGCATCCTGAGTTTCCAAACTGTGAACTCTCCAGTCCTGGAGAGGATTACTGAGACTCCAGCCTCTAATTTGCAGGGATTACCATATTGCTCATAATATTGCAGTGTGAAAGAATTCAGGGTTGAGAAAAAAATGCCTATCTTCAAGATCCCAGTTTTTTGTGTGATTGATAAATTGCACAGGATCTCTTAGACAAGAGCTTCAACAGTGTGGGCAGGGCAGCACTTTGTTTTATAGTTCATAAAAAGTGGATGTGTTTTTACCTTGTTTGGTGTCATACTTAATGTTTATCAAACCACTTGGCCCTTTGGTTGCACCCGAGTTCTGAGTTGGCTGACCGAGATACTGATAGTCCAGTACTTTGTTAGCTGCCAGCTGTATCCTAGCAGAAACGATGGCAAACTCCTCTTCCCCAGCGCCACTGTTACGTGTGGAGCCAGCTGCTGCAGGTACAGGTGATGGTGTGGCAGACAAGGTTAGGGTTTCTCTGGAAAGCCACCTCTTGCCATAAGCAGAGTTAGTGCCTAATGCTTGGCAGGGCACAGCCTCAACCTCTGCGAGAGAGAGCCTGTGCCCATGCCTGCATCCGGGAGGCGAGAGGCTGCTTCTTGGTGATTAACTTGCAGGAACCAGAACTGATAGGGAACGGGGGGAGTCTGCTTTAAGTCTTTGTGAAAACTTCCCCTGAAGCTTACAAAACTGTTATTTAGAAAAGACCTGGCTTCTTTAAAATTCTAAGGAGAGGGAGGAGCAGGAAGAGGCAGAGAACAGCTCCTGATGAGCTCAGGGTGAGCCTGCAATTACTGGTTTTTGTGGGTGCATTTTCTAAGCTCTGCTGTCTAAGCTATGTCAGTAATAAAAGATCCAGTGAAGAAGGGATATGCAACTGCATTTCCCACATCCTTGGTGAGGTCTGAGCAATCAGGGTCTAAGAATAAACATTTGGTTGAAAAATTCCTCAGTACCCCAAGCTGAATGTACTCCTGTGCTGCAGCTGAGATCTGCAAGTAATTTGATTGCATACAAAACAGTATTTCAGTAAAAAGTTCTTGTTCAATATTACCATGTTTTCCCTTATTTTGGATTATTGATCTTTCTCCCATGTGATAGCAGTTAGTTTTCCTTTTTATGGCAATGTCTTGTGATTAATAATTTCACTGCTCTTCCTTAGATCTTATTAGTAAAAAGGAAGTATTTTTATAAAAATCATCCATGTATTTCTGGCCGCACTGCTCGTGTCGAAGATGTTTCATCAACACCGGGTAGTGTAGTGGCAGTCATGCTCAGTTTGCTTCTGTGCAGTCTTGGAAAGACACCACATTTGATAAAAGCAGAGTACAGCACCTGAAAGCCTTAAATCAGACTGATGATTGCTGACACGGGCGATGAGCGTCGTTGCAGACAAAACGTGAACTGTGGTATCTGCAATGAAGGAGTGGTAGTCAGGAGTAATTCACGGGTTTCCTGACTGCTCGGGAAACCCATCTGCTTCCTTGCCCATCTGTGCTTGCATGTGAGCTGCCGTCCTGATGTTGTGTCCCTTATGACATCCAAAGCCAAGGACCCCTGAGCATGACCACAAAATGGAAACTCCCAAGTGACATTCTATAATCCTTTGCCAATACTAACTGGAGGAAACTCTGGCCTCTGCCCTAAGTGGAAATCTGTCCCCAAACCCTTCTGTGGTCTGGCTTGCATTCTAAAGGAAAGGTTGATTTTCTTAGACAAACAGGACAGAGCATAAAAAAGTAACTTAGCGGCCTTACACTCCATTTCCATGAAACGTCACTGGGTGTTGTTCCCAAGTTCTTGTCACTGTTCAGCTCTGATCAGACACAAGTGAAGTGGACATGCAAAACACACGGTAATCAAGAGAGAAGTGTTCCAAGGACTGATAACCACATGAAAGCTTCCTGTGTATATTCTTAGGCCCTGTGGCTTTTTAGCAGAAACAGATGCGAACTCTCTAGCCCAAAACTATTTCTCACTGTAAACATAAGATGCATGGAAGTGTCTAAGTTTTTTTTCTGAAAGGAGATTCTGGTATTGTCTCAGATTGTGACATTTACTGCAGGTATAGGCTTCGCACTCTGCCATAAGGGAACTGATTTTTGGCATTGATGGGCAAGTGGATCCCTGGAAATCTAGATTTTGTACCGGTGGGGGGAGAGTTGTAGGTCTTTTGCCAGCACATCTGAACTGTGTGCATCAGTTAAGGTCTGCAGGTTGTATTAGCCTGTATATGTTTTTTCAATTCTTTCCTATTTCTTCTAGGACCCCACCAAAATCATAATTTTGTTCTCTTCATGTGGCATCTGGATCTTTGGTCTTGCAACAATGTTGGGATCTGTTTTTCTGGTGGTTGTTTTAGATCATAGAGTGAAGCTGGAAAGTAGCAGGAGATTGGTGCCCAAGAGCCACCAGCTGAGCTACCAGCGCATTCACAGCAGAGTTGTTATTATTTAGTGCAAAATGTTTGGTCATTAGATGTTCTCCTTTCAGCCATCTGTGGAAGAGGCAGCTGGGGAAACTGTACCCTTAACTCTGTTACCCCCCACACACAGAAATCAGATTAAAGATGACTAAAACCTTTGGGCAGTTCTCTGCGAGGCAGGCAGTGACAAGCAGTGCAGGCCAAACCACAGTTCCCACTGCAAGGAAAACAAAAACACAGGTGCTGGACGGACTGCGGCCACGCAGATGAGCCGTGTGTACAGAACATGGCTTTGCACGGAAGGGGAACACAGTTCTTGTTGTTTGGCTGTTGTTCACTCAAGGCATGTTTTATTTCAGCTCACCTCCAGGCAGAGTGGTTACAGGTCCTGCAGCAGAAGTTCTCTGTGGTGAGAGAAACGTGTGATCCCGGGGCCCGAGAAAAGAAATTCGGCTGGAAGGCCCCTCCAGGGGGAAGGCTGCTGCTGGCCACCTGAGCAAACACCCAGCCCAGCTGGCGAGTCGTGAAAAGCCGGCACAGGGGATACAGGGAATGGCTGTGCACAATGGGGTTTCCTCTGGGCTTCCCACCTTGGCCTGCCTTGTTGAAAGGCTGTTCTCTGTGCATGTCTCTGGGGCCATGAGCAGGAACATTCCAAGGAGCGTGTGCCTCCTTGTTCCCAGTAATGGGAGAGGCAGCATGGTGTGTCAAGGTCCATGGAGCATGGTTCCGAAGCATTGTGAGATTGGGTAGTGTGGTTCCAGGCATTGCTGGATCGCTAGTGTGGTTCCAGGCATTGTTGGGTGACGTGCTGCTCAGCGTCCTCCTTTGTACCTGGTGTACCTGGAATGTGTGTATGCCCAGGATGCAAGGAAGTGATGTGGAGCAGGGTATGGTGGTCCTGCAAAGCAGATTGACCCCAGGGAGAAGAGACAAGGTCCCTGGATGCAGGACAGCACAGTTTAACCATGGGTTGGAGGTCTGGTAAGAGCGGGGATGACTTTGTGGGGTTTGGGAACACACTGCTGGGACACAGCTGGTGTCACTGACCCAAAGACTCGCTGACAGGAGCCCTGCCATAGCAGAGCACACAGAAGCCCAGAAGAGACAGCCAAACAGATGTTGCAGAGGGCTGGTGCAGGGCAGCTGAGGTGGAGCTGCAGTGGGGAAGTCTCCAGATGACAGCCAGGAGATCTGGATGCAGGAGCCACAGCAGCAGAGGTTGGTTGCTGTGTTAAGTGAACTCTGCAAGGGCTGAGAGCCAGGCAAATAGCACAAGTGTGGGGTTAGCCTTCACATGCTGAACAGATTTTGCTAATATCACTTTGTTATGCAAATATGTAATTATTTCATTTCCTCCAGAAGGAGTATTTGTGGTTTCCTGTTCCCTGGGACTTCCGAGTGCTTGTATGAAGGGAACAAGTATCTGCAAAGTTACTGGGTTGTGCACTCTGTGGCAAGCTCTGAAAAAGTGAAAACCTTGAAGTTTTAGTGGAGGTTTTAAATAGCACTTTTGAATGGGCTGCCAGAGGGTGGTGACAATGGCACAGGGCTTGCTCACCATTTAAATAAACTTAATTTGGATTGAAGCCTGCTGTCTGCCCAGGGCTAAGGAATTAAAAGGCCAGGTTGCTGCAGTGGCTGGAGATTGTGGTGATCAGGATGGAGCTGCTCAGGCTCAGTAGGGCCTGGAGTTGTGCTGGCTGTAGCTGGACGGCAGTATATGTCTGGATAACTGGTTTGCAGCGCTTCTGTGGGAGAAGCAGAAAAGGAATAGCAGAGAAGCGCAGAAGCACTGTTCCCTTAGAGGTCAGGTGTTGGAGTTGGTTGGCTGTGGAGAGGAGCTCATGATGTACTCTGGTTTGGTTTGGTTGGTGCGCTCACAAGGCTCTGGCATTTAAAAATCTCATGGAATGGGCAATATTTTTAAACTTTGCAAGCTGCAGAACTCTGTGTAATGAGTGTCCTGATATGTCACAGGGACAATTCGTAAAGCAAGGGATTTTTGAAATCCTGTGTGTGCCTGCATAGCATGCTCAGAGAACTGTGGCAGCTGTTTGAAAAGGAGGATTCAGAGAAGACCCCAAGAAGTCACTTTTTCCTTTCTGTTTCATACCCAGTGTCTTCTTTCTCTCTCCTTCCTGGCTGTACCAGGATTGTATAGGGCTAAGTTTCTATTTTAGACACTTAGCTGCAATCAAGTCCTGGGGCGAAGTTCTGGGAACCAAAATTGGATTTAATATTGCATAAGCAGAGCTTTCGGCTAACACTTTCAAGTTTTTAAATAAAAGTTGAGCCATAGAGTGCTTGAGCTTTCGTGTTGAACTAAAAGTAATTCTTGTCTAATCTCCCTTTGCTTGAGAACAATGTTACAGATACATGGTGTCTCTGAGGGTTTATTTCAATTTTTTTAAACTCAGGTAATTCCTGATTTACAGTGGTCTGATCTCAGAAGTCAGGAAGCTGCTCAGATGATGTGTTGGAGATTTGCAGAAGATCACATCTTTCAGCAGATTGCTGGGCGCTGTAGGTATAGGACAAGATTCCATTATGCCAGTTTTTATTGAAAGACTTGTGGTGTGTTGTTGCTTGTGTTTTCTTTTTTATGTTGCTTCTTTCAACAGTAGGAAAAAACATGACTGAAACTGAAATGGTGATTTCCAGTTGCATAAAGATTCTTCTTTGGGATTGACAGTCCTGCCATGGATATAAGCCAGGGACTGCTGCTTGTGCTGAATCTTTTAGCCATCGGTGTAAATAATTTTGTTTTCTTTCTGCATGGATCTGCATTGGTTTTATTACTTGTGTCAAAAAAAACCAATCATGCCTTAATGCTTTAATTATGAGCTTATTAATTACATTTACTTGTATTTTTGGCTTTTATCTTACACTAATGTGCATTTCTTACCTAGAGAAAAGTAGAGGTAATGGTATTACTTGCATCGATAGTGACGTGGTGTGTGTTTCCACATCACATATTTGGATATGCATATGGCAGCTTCAGTGCCCCAGCACTGTTTGAAGATGAGTCACTACCATGGGTTGTATCTGAGCCTTCAAATGTAGTAGCATATAAAAATCATTACTCTGCTGTTGAGAATCTTCAGTTTCCTCCCTACCTGCTGGTGGGCACTTGCCTCTTGTAGTTACAGGTGGGCTTATTACAACTGCATAACTGTACTTGCTACTGATCCTAATTTCAGTGTAATCTGAGAGCCAATACATAATGTGTCCTCATGTTCTATTTACGGCTCGATAATGATACACGTGCTGTAGCCCATGGAAAATGTGAATGCCCTGTGCTGAACGTGCTATGTGCTAAACTCCCTCTGGTCTGTAGGCCAATCTTTTGAGGCAGATGAGGCATGCCTTTTGTTGCAAAGCAGATTTTGTAAGGGACAGTGTCGTATGCGCTGGGCTGTTGTTGAGGCTATGGCACTGGCACGGGCAGGTGAGAGGCATTTCTGTCCTTTTGGTGCTGAAAGACAGCAAATGCGGGAGGCACATGGGATAGCTTCAGCCAAGCCAGAAACACCTTGCTGTGCCCTGCTATAGTGGAGGAGTCCTCCCCTGCAGGATTTCTCTGGGTGTACGTCTCTTCCCACGGGCTCCAGGCTGCTGCTGAGGGCACCTCTGCCCGTCCCGGCCGGGCTGGAGGAAGCTGAAGGTCACTGAGTCTCCGGAGAGGCAGGCAGAACCCGAGCACAACCAGGTGAGCATTGCTTCCACCTGCCCGCGGGAGACAGTGCTCCGTTCCCAGCCAAGCCTTGAGACGTTCAAGGTGAGAAGGGTGAGTGCGCTGCGACTCGTGATTTATTTTTTTTTTTTTTTAAAGGCCATCACGTTTTTGTACGGCCTTTGGGAGGGGCTGGGTGGAGGCGAGCAGGGGACCGTCCTCTGCCTCGATCCCTAGGGGGATGGAGTTTCCAGAGCATCCCCTCCCCGCGTCCCGTCGCTGCGCTCCCCCTGGGGTGGCGGCTTCTCGCACTTCGCCCCCCGCCGGAGCGAGGGCGGGCGGGGCGATCTCCGCGCTTCCCCGGTCTCTACACTGCGCGGAGCTGCACCGCCCGCGGAGCGGGAGCGGCGAACGAGTGCTGGCCGTGCCGGGTGCAGCACCGCCGCCTCTTCCCCGACAACAACCTGCACGGCTGGGAAGAAAACACCTCGCTCGCCGCCGGGAAGGGAGGGTGGTCCAGACCGTGGAGCTTTCCTCCGCCCCGCTTTTTTTCGGTCTTTTCTTTTTGGTGTGGGGTTTTTTTTTTTCTTTTTTTTTTTTTTTTTTTTCCCCTTTCTCCCTTTTCTTCTTTCCCCCTTTTTTTCCTTCTCCAGAAGGAGAACGCCCTCGTGCCCGCTTTCCGCTCAGTCCCGGGCTCACCTGGCCGGAGCGCGCCCGGTCGCGCCGAGGGGCCCCCGGTGCCGCCAGCGGGACGGAGGGGCGGGATGGCGGCGTCGGCCCGCTGGGTGTTGTGCCTGTGCCTGGGATGGGGCTGCCTGTGCCTGGCTCTGGGGGACGCGCTGCGGCCGCGCCGCGTCGGGCTGCGGCGGCGCGCTGCGCCGGGGGCCGTGCGGGCCGGCCGCGCCCGGGTGGCCGCAGGTGACGACGGCCCGGGGCAGCGGCGGCCCGGGCGACCGCCGACGGCGGACAGAGTGGCGGAGCACATGCTGCGGCTCTACGAGCAGTACCGCGGCAGCCGGGACCCGCCGACACCACCCGGGCCCTGGCTTCGCCGGGGAAACACGGTGCGCGGCTTCCGCCCGCTGCCGGCAGGTGAGTGCGCACCGTGGCCGGGGGAAGAGGGGGGACCGTCGGGGCAGGGCTCGGCTCCCGGTGGGGAGCGCTCGGCCACGGGGCCGCTTCGTGTTCCTTGAGCGGCGGCGCCAGAGCATCGCTGGGGTTGTGCCCGGAGAGCTCGGTTGGGGGAAGAAATGAGAGAATTAGAGAAGTACCGCTTCCTGTGGGGACTGTCGTGTTTTACGTTATGTCCCGTACTTTTAATTATTGCCTTACCGCTCCTGCTCTGCTTCAAGCGTCACTGTCATCATGATGGCTGAGTACAGTGTGAGGGAAGGGGGAGTAATTAGCGGATCTTCTCCGGAGTTCCCTGTTAGCGGTGTTCTGCATGTGTAGCTTCTGTTGGAGCTAGGCTGAGCCGTGACATGGTTTGGGGATCCTTCAGGCTGTCTGCAGCGTTCTCATGTTGACTGGTGGTGGTAGTACTGACAATGAGAGGCAGCAGCAGATGAGTTCAGCTGAAGCAGGATTTGGGTGTCGTGAATACTTCATCTTGCATCTTTGGAGGGGGCACTTACATCACTCTGTGATTACACACTGGCATGCACAGGTAGATGGGTAAGAAATGTAAAAACATTTTCCTTAGGGGAGGGCGATGACAGCATCTCAAAAGAACCATGTTCTAGCAAAAAGAAGTCACTGTCTTGGTGCTGCATCCCCTCCCTTTACTCTTCTGGTTTTTGTGCATGTGAGCTCCACAAGGGCTAAGCAGAATGGCCAGAACCCAAAGATGACCATCGCTGGGATGTCCTTCCCGTCTCTACTGCACCCCAAAACCTTGCTGTGTGTGGGACAGCTGTCCTGCCACACACAGAAGCCCCGTTTGCCAGTTACTACACAGGTGCCCTGACCCAGTGGCTTTTTCTTAGACAAGCATCTATCTAAAACTGAGACCTCTCTTGAGTTTCAGTGTATTGATTGAAGTCCTTCCTGTCCCAGGAAAGACAGCTGGGTGGTAGGCTTCCTTGCTTCTTCAAAAGCAGCAGTGTATTTTATAAGGCAGATCAGATCAAATACAATGAGGAGTGAGTTGGCTTTGGTGTCTTAAGTTTCAATCCTGCAAGTATTTTTGTCCACAGGAGAGGCTTTAGAGGAGTAATTACCCTGGGTCTGGAGGATTGAGAGCCAGGACTCCCCAGCTGCTGCTCTTACTGAGGAGCTCTCTTGCCTTTCTAACGTGACTTGTTTGCCGTGTGAAGCCTCCTGTCCATGACTGTTGCTGAATTAAGCCCACTGAAAGAGGAGAGGATATGATATTCACTACAGCCTGCCCCCTGCAAAAGGAGAGGTTGTTAATGATCCCAGCAGAGCAGTATTTGCTCTGTTGCGCGTATCTGATTAAAGTCATTCTAAACCTAGAATGTTGTTGGTTGAAATCCCATCTCTGTGGTCTTTATGATTATATTTGTACTCTCACATGGTGTTGAGTGGCAGCAGCCCTATAAGCACACTGCTTACTAATCCCTTTCCTCCTCCTCCAGTACTTGCACAGATCAAGTGCCAAAGCAGTAAATTTGTTTTAAAAATTTTTACACTTTAGTCAGTATTTATGTCAACAATGTAACCACTTAGCTGTTGTCTTTCCCTTGCCGTTGGCAGCAGCAGCTTATTTTGTGTGGGTATTGATGGCAGAAAAGTCTGTTTCCAGAAAGCCCTTATATTGGGTGTTCCTCAGGGTGGTGGGTGCAATGGAAAGGGCTTTTCTGACTTCATTCTTGTACCCAACTGCCTGACAAGGCCTGCAATGAAAATGGCACATCCAGCAGTATTCACCTTTCAAGGTGCTTTGTCTCCAGATGCGCTGCTTTGTTGCACTCCTTGGTTCCAAATTTCAGTCTCCCACGGGCTTCCCTTTGTCCTTAATGGGACACATCAGTTAATTTAATATATGACACTGTTACTCCTTCACATTTTGCCATTCCCTCTGCCAGCCCCTTCAGGACTCAGCTTTTTGTCTGCCAGAAGCAGAAGTTCCCCAAGAATCCTCCTGTGTCTCCTCCACCTACAGCAAGAGATCTTGAAGCAAATCTTCAGTTTCATTTGCAGCTTAACTTTGCAATTTAGTCTGACATTTTCAGGAGAGAAACTCTTCGTTTTCTGAAACACAGCTGTCAAATGTAGCTGCGAAACCCTTCTGTCCTTGCTTTTCCTCTGCAGGGGCTTTTGCTTCTTCTGCAGCACATGGGAAAGGCCTTTTCCAAATCTCACAGGTAACTCAGCAGCCAAATTTTGGAGACGCTGGAGTGTTGTGCGATGAGACCAAAAGCTTGTAGGATTTGTTGAAACTCATCCTTGTTTCTAGTCAAAGAACAGTGGTGTCGCGTGTGGCAGCTGCGGTCCTGTTACCCACAGCCAGCAAAACCCGGCTAAAACAGATGAATCAAAACAAACATCGTCATACGTGCTAACAGCAAGTTTCTCTTTCTGCGGCTCAGTTCCCTGATGGGATGGGACCAGAGCTGCAGCCCCGTGGGGCACCTCTTTGGAGCCTCCGTCCCACGCTGCCCTGAAGTTTCTCGTGTGCCAGGCTTCACAACGAGGCTGGATGGCTGCTTGTTTGGGCTGGGGGTTTTGGCCATTGATTTTGGTCATGCGATCATTTGGGTAAATTTGTTTCCTGTTAGTCTTGCTAAATTATCTGAGAGCATAATTGTTCCATTTGAATCACTCAGAAGAAGGAACCTTTGCCTGTGACAAAGCTGAAAAGAAACCCCAGGTCTGAAATTCATGAGGAGTGCAGTAAGGATGTACATCTTTCACAGATGTTTAGTTACAGTTTAGCATCGTTCTCTCTCATGGAGTTAACTGGATGAATTTGTTTCTCCGTATTTGAGTCAAGGGATGTTCAGCCTGTGATTTCTGTGGCAGCTCTTCTCACTCTTGCAGGATGTTTCTGGGATGACTCTGGTAGTCCTTGTGTTGCTTTGGACAGGTCTTTTCCAGCTCTTTACCTGTGGGTGTCACAGGAGTGGTTTTCCATCTGTTGTGGCTCTAAGAGAAGTATAGGAAGAAGGTCAGGTGATCTGTGAGCCACCACAGAGCACTCAAGCAGTTCTGGCAAGGGAACTCTGAAGCTGTGGTCCTGTCCATGCAGCAGTGTCTGGACAAGACTGTTCTTTCCTCCTGAAGGAGACCTGGCCTCTGGCTGGCAGAAATCTGCTTACTTTCAGCACTGCCTCTGGAGGTGTGCTGCCCAGGCTCAGGATTTGGAGGTCAGATACAGTATAAAAAAATAAGAGACCAGAAAGATAAAAGCCTCAGGTGCAGATTAGGTTTGCTTCTGAAAGCATTTTTAATCCTAGCATCACTTAAGTAGCATGGCTTGCAAATGAGTCCTGACTTAATTTGGAAGGTCCTCCTAACGGTGTTATAGTAAAGCTATACAGTGAGAAATTACTTTAAACTCTTTTTTATTGATTAGATTTCAAGTAATGTCAGGTATTACACCTGCCCCTAGGCCAATTCTTGTGGTTTTAGAACTGTGTTCTACTCCCTTTGAAAAGGCGTTTCTTCCCTTTGTTGTGGTGCAAAGTGCCCATGAAAACAGGGGAAATGGAGCGTGCACAGGGAGAGCAGCGCCTCACCTGCTGCCATCAGCCTGCAGAAACCAGTCCAGGCCAAATGCTGGCCCCTCTGAGCACCAGTGGTATTAAGGGTTCTTTGCAACAAGAGCTTGAAAAATGTTCTATCAGGAGACTTTTTTTTCCCCTTTTGTGTGCTTCTTTGGTTTGGGTTTTTTTTTGCTGCATCCCTATAAACACAATGCAAGCAGTAGCATCCTGGTAGTTTTTAGGAATTTGAAAAACATTAAGCTATGATTTGGGCAGATGGGTCCAAATCTGCAAGCCTCTGAGGTAAATGGGCACGATCTGTTGGTTCGGCCTCTCATGACCACACCCAGAATTTGAATTTTCTGGCTTCTATCACTGTGTGTCTCGCAGTGGTACCATGCACATGAGCGACCTGTGTTCGCAGTTCCCTGCTGGTGCCTGTTTCTAGAACACATTGCTTCAGCATGAGGAGCTCTGGTGTCAAAGGACAGACTGTGCACACTGTGCTGTTCACCCAACCAGCCTGCTGCCACCAGCCGAAGTGCAATGAATTGTGGCTGTGAGGAAGAGTGAGGTTGGCTCTTCTCCTGCCCAGATTTGTGTCTACTGTGAATGTATCCCCTTAGCTTGCTTGGCTTGTGCTAGCTTCCAGCTACATGTTGTGTTTAGCTTTCACACCTGCCGTGGTCTTCCTGCTTAAAATATATAGAAAAGAGATCAAGTGGCCACCGTGCAGCACATTTATGCTGTGCAAAGTGCAGATTTGTGGGTTTCGTATCATGAAACCCTCACATAAGTTATATTCTGAGTATGCAGAGTTGCTGTTTCTACGTAAGTTCTTTGAGTGGCTTATAGCTTTAATCTGTGGTGGACTTGCAGTTTTATATCAAGTTGCTAGCTGCTGTGATCTTACTGCTCTGCTGAAAGAATTAGTAAAACCAGTTTGGCACCAGGTCCTATGCTCTTTCAAAAGGGAGAACCGCAGCCTGGCTTTTCCTTTTGCACAGAACACAAATTGGTTACTAGGATGCAGCAGCCAAATAAGAGGGAAGGTGGGAGAAAAGAGAAAATCTGGTTATCAAATCTCTTTCTGTTGAGGAACTTGTTCCCGTTTCCAGCTCCGAGTGAACTTTTGTACCTGGGCTGTGAACTGACGAGAACAACGTTTTACACCGGAAACGCTCACACGTTCTTAACTGGGCCCTGGCACAGGGGCACCTCTTTAATATCTCCTTTAAATGATGGCTAATGGTGACTGTATAACTACATAGTCCTCTTTATTGCGCCCTTTTTCACCCATGGGATAGATTTGGGAGGCCATAAAAATGTCAGGACATCCTCTGTAAAGGTAAAGACACCACATGTTAGCAGACTCGTTCTAGCTTATTGGCACCTGAAATCTCCTTTGTAACAGCAATCTGTTTGTGCTGGCGATGTCGGTCTTGACAGACCTACTGCACTTCCTTAAAAATACTTTCTTAATGCCAGTCACAGGCCATCCGTGCAGCTGTGTGTTGGTGCAGGGAGGTGAGGGAGCACGGGCCAAGCCTCTAAGATCCAACAGGTACAGGTACTTCAGCTGTAGTGCCAGGAGCTGGGTTTGAGCTGTTAGTGAATAGTCTGGCATCTCTGGTACCCTGAAGAGGGCGTGCCAGTATGTGTAGTAGAATAAGGCAGGGATTTCTGCTTTTGGTCTGAAAAAACTGTCCTCTTCTTCTGGCTCTGTCCCGGAGAGCCCTGCTGTCAGTTGTGCACAAGACCGGGAAGCAGGGCTGTCCCAGTGCAAGCCTTGCCCTGGTGCTGCTGGGCTGCAGGTTTCGTGTGGGCCGGGGGTGAGTGCACAGAGGAGCACAGACATGCCTGCGGGCTGAGGAGGCCGATGAACTGCACGGACCTTCCAAAGGATGCTCGACATGAATGCGCACGCTGCCGTGTCCTGCTGGTTGAGTATCTTTCTGCCCAGCTCTTGCTGCCGCTTCAGCGCTCGGTGCTGTAGAAGCCAGCAGTGCTAGTGGTGCAATGGTGCTGTGTCTTAGCTATTGCAATTCCAAAGAGCTCTGTCATGCAGAGCTTGGTCTGAAAAAGTCCTCATCAGGCTGGCAGTAACATCTGGTGGAGGGGGGAGCAGGGGTTCCTGTTAAAATCTGGCCTCACGGTGTCTGAAAGGCAGCAGTGTGTAGCTCGGTTCCTCATACTTTTTCTTTCCCTTTTTCTTCTTAAAACTTATTCTCTGGAATGGTTTCCAGCAGAAAAATGAGCCTATGAGCCAAAAGACAAAGTCTCATTTCAATGAAATGAAATTTTCCTGAGAAAAAGATGCATTTGTAGTTACTTTAAAGCTGCGTCTTCCTTGGCATATCTGCCATTCTTAAGGGTAATTTCTAGCCCGGGGAACACTTATTTCAGTGCAGCGCTCACACCTGGCAGTCAGGTCTCAGTGTCGCACAGGGGGTGTACTGGGCCCAGTACTCCCAAATCTTCATGGAACCCCAGGTCATGCAGTTGGGCTTCTTAGGGTGGAATCTGGTGAATCCACATATGTCTGTGCTGGCCACTAGTAATTGTTTTTGAGATGATTTTGCAGATGAAAGATCTGAGAACTCAGAGCTGCTGAAGCTTGGAGGTGGTTATGTAGGATAATAGCACCATCTACTGCAAGTGCTTCATCTTGCTGTAGAGTTACAGGGCAGAAGTGGCTGCTGGAATTAGCTTTTAACCAAAATTATAGACTCCTTCTGTGTCTGCCCCATGCTGTCCAGACTTTTTTATGAACAAAAGTAGCTTCTTTTGTCTTCCAATGCAATATGCCAGTTTAGAACAGGCAGCATTTCTCAAGTGGCATTTGTGATAAAAAAGAAGGTCAAAACTTGTCATTCGACATACAGCAATGTTTTAAATATTACTTTCTTAAACAGGTGCTCATGAGACACCATGGATTCTGGCTCCTAAGACTGATCCACTCAGTGCCAAATTACGTATTAGCCTTATTAACATTAGTGGTTAACAAGCCAAGCAGAGGCAGGTCTTCATGTATGCCCAGTACAAGTGTAATCAAGAGCTGGTTTGGGCTTGAGGAATAAAAAGTGGGATGGAATTCCAAGTAAATCTAGTTCGCTAGGCATTTGTAATAGTGGTATGAGTTTTCAGCACTTGGGAATGTGTGTACGTGCCTACGTGCTCTGCCATCAGATTAGGCTGAACATGTAAACGAAGGTGTCTTCCTTAGATGATTTGGCCTTTCCACTGTTTTGGCCCTGTTCCACTGCAGAAAACACGTTTTTTTCCATAATTCCATGAAGCAGTGCATCTGCTAAGTTGGGGAGAAGGGTTCTCTTTTTCTAGTGGGACCAGTTCCTGCTGTTGTAATATGCTGATTGGAATATTATGACACAAAAATGTCCAGAAGGAGGAGGAAGCTGCTTGGATTGTTGGGGTAGGGATGGGGCAGCACAGGGAGAGTACAGGCTTTTGCCACGCTTATCTGAATGGCACTGGCCATTGGGATATTGCGGGCTGGAGGCACTGAATGTCACACAGAACATGAAATTGTCAAAGCTTGTGAAAGATGAGTACTGAAAAGAATGTTTTCACTTGCCTGGGCAAGGGACTTTGTACATTGTGTGGAGGATGGGAACGGTGTGGCTGGTCATCCCTAGTCCGTGGCCATCTCTGTGCTTGTCATTGCTTGGGCTAACCCTTTGGAGAGGCTATTGACACGCCCTGGTGTCCAAAATGCATTTAATTTGTTTTCCTAATCTGTCAGAGTGTTTCCAGCCCTTTGGGTGGGTGGGGACTGCAGACCATACCTTAGCTGCTCTGTATTTGAGTTTTCCCTACCAGCCTGGTTTTATGGCTTAGCATTTGGATCTATATTTCTCTTGCTCTGAAGGATGGACATAACTGCAGTCCACAAAGAATTTTAAAAGAAAAATTAAACCTTCCTCTTGAGCCTTGCTGTTGCACTTTCTGGGGGTTAGAGCCCCCCATGTGTTTCCCAGACCAGTGCTGGCAGCCTGTCCCTGGCTTTGGGCACAGTGCTTGCAGTTAGCTCCACTTCCCAGATTTCACAGCTGTGGAAAGCGTGCTCTCCCCCGTGGCACTCCTGCTTGGCACAGGCACATCCCAGGCATAAGAAGGGTTGTCCTTGGCTTGCTTATCCCTGCACAGACACGAGGGGATGTGCCAGCCTGCAACCCCTTAAATCTGGATTTTGGATTGGCTTTCTTTGGGCTACTGAGGATGCTCTAGTACCATCTGCCTGCCTTCAGCTGTGTTAGTAAATACCTTCTAACTCTGGCATGGAAATTGATGCAGTGTCCTAGATGGAATGACTAAATGTACCCAGTGTGACTGACTATTCTAGAGGGAAGCTTCAGGCATCATTAATGTCTGACTTAGCCAAAAGGCTGTCAGAGCAGCCTGTGTCCCCTCGGGATGACATTTTTAGGTGCCCATATTCTTACCTGCGTTTTTCTTTTTCTAGGGACCCCTGATGGCCAGGAGATGTACGTTTTTAACTTCACATCACTCACAGAGTCTGAAAATATCTTGTCAGCTTCAGTGTATTATTATATTGGCGATCTGCTGCATGTGAAGTGGAACTGTTCCCAGTCCAGTGGCTGTTCTCAGCACAGGCACAGGAAACCTGAAATTCAGATGCGTCTTTCAGTTTGGACCTTTCCTTCCGAAGGGAACCCAACCCGGAGTTTGGGGCATTTCCTCATAAATGTCTCCTCTGCTTACCAGGATATCCTTTCCTGGCAGTGGAAGGATATCACTCGGCTCCTGCATGAAGCAAAGCAAAACAATGAATTGCTGATCAGTATTAAAATAGATCTGACCAGCCATCATTCCTGGGAAACAGCATCTTCCTCCTATGAACCGTACATCCTGATTTATGCCAATGATTCTGCTATCTCAGAGCCAGAGAGTGTGGTCTCCACTTTGCAAGGACACCGTCAGCCTCTGGCGAGGGTCCCTCCCAAGCCAGATAGCCACGCGAGGAGCAGCATGGATCATCTCCGGAGAAAACGCTCTGCCAACATCATGCTGCCATTGCAGAACAACGAGCTTCCAGGAGCCAAGTACCAGTACCGTGAGGACGGGAGGTGGGAGGGCAGAAAACCCTACAAGACCTTCCAGCCGCAGCTAGCGGACAGGGCCAAGAGTAAGAAAAAGCAGAGGAGGGATCATCTCCAGAAGACCCAGACTCTCCAGTTTGATGAGCAAACACTGAAGAAGGCGAGGAGGAAGCAGTGGAATGAGCCAAGGTATTGCGCTCGGCGCTACCTCAAGGTGGACTTTGCGGACATCGGCTGGAGCGAGTGGATTATTTCCCCTAAGTCCTTTGACGCCTATTACTGCTCAGGAGAATGCCAATTCCCAATTCCAAAGGTATGGTCTCTACTGATTCTTTTCCACTGGCTGTTGCCATAACCTGGGCATTTTGTTTCCCACGTCAGTAAAAGGCAGCCGGTGCCAGCATGTGTTTGGATCTAGGACCTGCCTGGTACCTTCACCCCATGCAGCAATGGGCAGTGCTTAGAACGTCTAGCAAAGAGATCAGCTTGCAAATGTAATTAAAAAAAAATTTGACTTGCTATTAGTTTTTCATCCAGAACCCAAACTGCCATAAAACATTCCCTGAATAGTGCTTATGATGTGTGAACTTGTTATTAGCCTGTTTAACAAATAAAATACAACCCAGATCTGGAAAACTGTGCCATAGGCAGCACTTGTTGTGCTCAAAAGGAGCCCAGAGTCCCACCACAGGCAGTCGGCACAACACGCTCCAGGCAAGCCGTGTACCGTGGGAGGCAAGGCTGCTCCAAGGGCAGAGAGCTCTGGGCAGTGGCAGGCGTGGTTGGGGTGCCCATCAACAACAGAGTCGAGTAAATCGCTTCGGATTCACTGGACCAGGGGGACCCAAAAGCAATGTGTCCAGGCCCACTGACTTTCAAAATATCCTCTGGTTGGTATGAGCTAGTTGCATGTGAGTAGCAGGTGAGGCTGATGTGCTCCTAGCCCTGTGACCTAGGTAGATGAACTCTGCTCCAAATGTCCAGTGTCATTCTTAGCAACATGTAGCCCCTGGAGGCTGCTGAAACTTGAGAGCAGGACATGGGATTTGAGGCTGGCCTAAAATGAAGGGTTTGCTCAAATAACACTTGCAGGAAACATCAGTCGAAGCACGGCTCTTGGACTCACTGCAGCGTTTCATTCTGGAATCTTTATTCCTGCCACAGTGAAGCCAGAGCAGTTGGCTCCTAAATGTGTGTGGCATTTCAGTGGCTTAAGGAGCCAAGGGAGTCGCCCTTTGAAAGTGATGGGTGGAAGATCTGTACCAAAAGGGATGGCACCCAGACAAAGCAAGCTGCGGAAGGCGGGGTCCTCTCCTCGGAGGAGGGGACGACCTGTCTTCCTCCAGCTGCAGAGACAGGCTCTAAAGCTGAGCATCACGGGATCTGCTACTACTACAATGGTGTTTGCAGAAGGATACCCTGACCCTCAGGCAATAACAGAGTGGTTTGTGCCTGTGGGTACATAATGTTCCCTTGCTGAAGGTGAGCCCCGAGAGCTAACAACCGGTTGGGTAATTGAGAACAGATGTGCTCCACCCCTCACCTCCAGATCTGCATGTTTTTTACCCATGCCCTGGTTCTAGGTAGTTGGTTTGACTGCTGTCAAACCCACATGTGTTGGGAGTGTGACCTGGTGTGGAGTTTGTGGGCCAGGGAGACGCTCTCCTAGTCAGGAATGAGAGCTCGTAGCTGCCGTTGTGCACTCTGCTTGTAATGCAGCTGCAGGGACATTTCACAGGGCAGCCAGGCTCCTGAGGGCCGTCCAGCTTGGCAGGTGTGACCCTACCGCAGCTGGGCTCGCTCACAGCGTTGGCACCTCGGAGGCAGCTTGGCATTTTTGATCTCCTGCTGGCCTTCTCAGCCTCCCTTGCTTCTCCCCTCCTCTGAGCAAACTCCTGCCTGGTCCTGGACCGGGCATTGGCGGTCCGCAGGCAGCGGCCTGACTCGCCCCCTGCGCAGGGCACTGTGGCAGTTTCGTACTCCCAAGGGGATTTGGGGTTCCTGAGAAGCCCAGGACTTTGGCTTTTGCTGTGATCGCAATTAAAATACCTCTGGCTGAAGCTGCAAATCCTCCAGGGTGCACCTGAAGGACCAGCGCTGTGTCCTCAGCATGTGCTAGTGTCAGTGATGAGGATGTTCTCTGTTGTGTGCTACCCAGTCAAACAGAGATACTTCTTTTAGGACAGCGTGTGTCCAGGGTGTTCCACCGAAAGCCAAGGCCATGCTTGAGATCCGTTCTGTGCTGCTTAGCCTGGAGTTGGTTTCGTGCAATTTAGCATTTTGGGGCTGTGGATGCCATATCTGAAGGAGAAGGTTTATGAGGAAATGCTACATGGCATATTTAGTTTTAGTACTACTGGCTACAGGAAATAGGATCTCAGTAGGTGTTCTACCTTCTGGCATGCTCAGGACAGCTGTTGGGCTCCCAGTTATTTTGGGGAGAATGCTGCCCAGCAGCTGAGTAAGGAAACGTGGCTGGGTGCTACCACAGCCTTTCACTTCCCTTTGAAGTCAGAAATGATACAGAAATCTGAGTTGTATGATGATCTAAAACATGTTTTTAAATCCCTGGCTGTCACTGCTGAGGCTTATAGGTACTTTTGAATTCAAAACAAACCAGCAGAAGTGTCTTTTATCAGCTTAGATGGAGACTTACAACTTCATGTACTAATGTGCTGTGCAAATGATATGAAGAGCTGGAATTCACAGTTATTCCTGTGCTTTTTCCAGGTCCATATCTAACCCTTAAGACTGACTTTTTTCCCCGGAAACAAATCATCTGTCATTGCAGCAAAACTGCAACTTGAACATTTGGCCAAAATGACCTTGTTCTGTGTATTTCCCAGCGACATGTGATGGGGTACACAGTGAACTGTTTTGATTCCCAGATTGTGTGTGTAAGAAAAACTCTAAAAAGCGAGCCAAAAGTCCCTGGCTAAAAGCTTTGTCTTATGCATTTTTCATGCTCACCTATCTCTTATACAGGGAAGCATTTTAGGGTTCGGAGTAAAACTTGGTTTTCTTTTCTGTTTTTTTTTGTTTGTTTTTTCTTGGTTTTTTGTTTCTATGAGCACCTTAATAGTTTCTGATTTTGAGACCAAGCAATTACCTCACCAGGCAGATCTGCTTTCAGGTCTGCTAGAGCAAACCCAAGTGTGTCCCTTTTCATAAATTTAGGGAACTTTGAAGTTTTAGCTTTTTAGGAAACCTTTGAAGCTTCTTCTCTGGAGGAAAATGTTACTTTAGTATGAGGTACAGCTGTCTTGGAGGCTCAGTTCCTCAGCAGTGCCACTGGCTACAGATGTTTCAGCTGAGGGGTCTCGACAGGGCCCTTCAACAAAGCAATGTCATTGTAGAGTACGTAAATCCATGGCAGCGTGGGTGTGGTAACTACCACGTCTTTCTCTTTCAGGCCATGAAGCCGTCCAACCACGCCACCATCCAGAGCATTGTGAGAGCTGTTGGAGTCGTCCCTGGCATTCCCGAGCCTTGCTGTGTGCCTGACAAGATGTCTTCTCTTAGTATCTTATTCTTTGATGAAAACAAAAACGTGGTGCTGAAGGTGTACCCCAACATGACAGTGGAGTCCTGTGCATGCAAGTAATGCCTTGGGAGGCCTTTTGGCAATGCTGGGGTGATTTGGCAATAAGCCTGGGTGCTGAGTGCTGCCACTCCCCTGCTCGTTGGGGAGGGGAGGTGGGCAGGAGTCTCATTGTACCTACTTTGTGTTTGCACTGCCAATGCATTTCCTTTGGACAAAAAAAAAAGGAAATGTAAAGAAATGCAATCACTGAGAATGGAAACAGAAGGGATTCCAAGTAGCCATTCCAAGGAAAGTGAATACAAACTTAATTTGTCTGTGGTTTTGACCGAAACACAAGGCCAGGAATGGGACCTGACCGTACCTGTTGGAAGCGAGAGGTGAAAGAAGAGTCTGGAGATTTTTGAGACTGCGCAAAGGACATAGTGATCTATTTTTGTACAAGATTTTGGAAGCAGCACAAGCTGGTAATTCCTATCTCTGTTCTAATGGTGACTAATGGCGGGGGAACACTAGAAATGCAATAGTCTTCATTTTAAAACAAAGTTTCTTGCCTTAGGTTTTAGAGTAGTACAGCAAGGTGGCAAAACAAATCTGACATCCTAAGAGCTATAGATGACCCTACCTGACCATGCATCTCCTTGGTACAAGGTTACTCAGCTTGTGTGCGAGTTCCACTGACATGTACTCTGTAATTCAGCTCTTTGGAGCCTGGCAGCCCTGGGCAGAAGAGCTGCAAACAGGACTACTGAGTGCATCACTGACTTGTGCTATGGAAACTCAGCTGGCCAGGGGTATGAAAATATCACGCTCAGTGCAGTGCCCGAATGACTTGTTCTCCACGTGTTCTAGAACATACTTGCAAATAATCTGCGGGTTGTCTCCCTGCAAGGACACTGTAACCAGATTGTGGAGTGGCCTCTTCCCCAGGTACCAAGCAACAGGACGAGAGGTCATAGCCTCAAGCTGCACCGGGGGAGGTTCAGGCTGGACATTAGGAAGAATTTTTTCATGGAAAGGATGGTCAGGCAGTGGTAAGGGCTGCCCAGGGAAGTGGTGGAGTCACCCTCAGTGGAGCTGTTCAGGAAAGGACTGGATGGGGCGCTCGGTGCACTGGTTTAGCTGGCAAAGTGGTGATCTGTTCTTCCGTGCTCTGGGGGCCCTGAACTCATCAGCAGCAGTGTCACTCCCGGGGCAGGGCTGGTCCCAAAGATAGACACCCGCAGCCGAGGAGAGGCTTATGAGTTTGCAGGATGGGTTGTTTAGTGGCTCCTTTTTCCTTGTGACACCAGCATTTTTAAATGATTTCTGGTGAAAGGTTTATCTGTGTACAGACTGTCAATTTAGAAAAATGAAAATCAACCCCAAAAGAAAAGTCATTTTGTATACGGAAAGAAACTCTTACAGATGCTTTTAATTTATTTTATATCCATGGCCCTCCTAATGTATCCTTCTTTATCTCAGCACCCTTTAAACCATGCAGTTTTCTCTGTCAGGGCAAAGATGGCCTGCCAGGACTGTAGGGGAGATCCAGAGGACAGGTGCACCCACTGTGTGAAAGGGACGTCGTACTGCTGATTGATAAGCTTCTCTGATCTGTATTGTTTTCCTTCAGTAATACAGACGCTCTGCTCGGAACTCTGGAGAAATGTCAAATAAAATTACTTCAAAATGAAAATGCACGTTCTCCTGTGTGGCATTCAGACGTTTGCAGGAACATGAATGATTTTGTTTGTTTGTGTTTGATAATATGGTTGAGAGATAGATAATTTGGGGGAGAATGATGGAGGATATCATAATATCATTTTAGGACATTTAGGAATTTATGGTACAAATACCCTCTAATGTCAGAATGTTAAAAGCACTAACACCAACATGGCACCTCCTTAATTTTTAGCAGCAAAACGTGATCTTAAAACTTTGTTTTTCTGCTCCTACTAACTTAATAAAGGAGTTTCAGCTTTTGCTGCCCTTCACTGATACTCAAGGTCCGTAAAATTGGCTCTACTGTTCTAAAATAAATACAGATTTTAGACCTCCCTCATTCTCCCCAGACTAGAAACATGTGAATTGATTTTTGATCTTCTTTCTTTGGGTTTCTGTGGCTTTTTAAGCTGCATGGAGAAGGTGTCTTTGGATGTGGCACCCAGGGAATGGTGCTGGGAAGGGCAGGATGGGAAGGAACTGCCCAGAAATCCAGAAGCAGCAGTGGACTGGGAGCTGATCCTGCCTCAGTCACACCCTTCTGGACAGTCTGTGTAATGCTGATATTCCTTTTTTCCTTCCTGAACATGGAGTCGGAGAAGAACAGAAGTCATTGCCTTGATGGGAAGGGGAACCCCAGGGAAAACCTGCTGCTCGTGTCGGCAGGGAGCAGAGGGAAGAGCCCAGGAGAATCTTGGCTGGCTGAGGGGCACTTGTGTCCCCTGTGGAACAGAGCCCTGCATCTCCTCAGACCTGCTGGTTGGCAGGACAGTTGGGACACCTTTTGCTGCGCTTTGGCTCTTAAGAACTGGAGATCCGTGCATTTCTGGATGGTTTCCACGGGCTCTCCTGTTTTCTGGGAGCTGCACGGTGAGGTAGGAATTTTGAGGGAGGCCCTGGCAAAGCTGCCAGCGGCGAGGAACGTGGAGCCTCCGGGGGGCTTCTCCCACCTGAGTTCATCCTGGAGCGTGCCGGGTGCCCTGCTGGAGGTTTAAGCTGGGTTTGGGGCGTTCTCCTGCAGGCCCAGCTCCAACTGCTGCCCCTGGGGCCAGGCCTTGCTGTGTCCCGGCACTAAAGCCGCAGCTGGCTGTGCTTTTCCAGCCCTTGAATGCCACGGGCGATCCCAGATTCCCGGAGCTCCCCGGCGCACAGCCTGGCCTCGCTCCCTGGCAGTTGCGCTTCAGTCTGCCTGAGCCAAGGATGTCCTGCCCAGGTTTGGAACTGTATTCCTGGTTTTTTTTCCTCTTCAGGTAGTTGGCAAAGAAGGAGAGAGCCAAGGAAGCCAAGCCAGTGGAAGGCCTCGTCCCAGTCCAAGGTTCCCACTTTTGTCTCCGACTCCTGGGGAATTGCTTGGCCGTGACCAGAGGCTGTCAGTTGGATTTCCCGCCTTTTCCAAATAAATCGTTGCTTTCAGCTGGAGTGTGTTCCTGGTGTCATCCTCCTCCTCCTCCTCCTCCTCCTCCATGGATTTGTAAATAAAGTTCCTGACGTTTGCCAAGTTGAATTTTGTTATTCCAGCAATTGTGGTGGCTCTTTTGTTCTATTGCAACTTCCCAGCTCTGCTAAGAGCTTCAGATGTCAGATACAAGTACGCCTGGAGTTTCTTTGCAATGTTACTCCCACAGAACACAGATGATTGTTGGATAGGAGTAACTTGAGGTGTTTAGTTCTCACTTCCCTTTAAAATCAGAGCAGAGGAAGAAGATTTTATGTCAGCATTCCATGAACTTTCACCATGAAATTGCTAACTGTTTCAAAAGTTTTCAGTGTTAGAAATGCCTGAGCTTGTCTTCCAGGCAGGATGAGATTTAGATATTTTTCCTTCCTTTCCTTTGATGTTTTTCCTCTTTTTGATTTTAGTAAGGGAGTATTTATTGCAAATGCCAGTTTTCCTTCCTAGTTGGGGTTTTGCTACGTCGTAGGGCACATTACCAAGAAGATTTACCAAATTCCTGTTGGTAAACCCCAATTGTTCAGCACCAGCCGACTTGCTAAAAGTGTTTATTTACCATAATTCATCTCTCTGTAAAGTTATATGTACTGCATTTTTAACTAGCCCATTAAAATCCCATAAAAATTTAAATCCAAAATGGCCTAATTGCTGTTCCTTGGACACAATGGGGTGGGTCTTTCCTGGCTTGGCACATCTGGATGTTCATCCAAAGTGAGCTTTCCCTGCCCCTGCAGAATCCAGGATACTCCTGGAGCTGTGTTAGGCAGTGGCACGAGGCGAGAGCTGCATTTATTTAATTTTGTCTTTTATTCTATGTATTGTTTATTTTTTTATTTATTGCTTTTTGATTTGGGGTTTTTTAATGATTTTATTGATTTTAATGATTTAATTGATTTTATTGTGTTTTATTTCTTCATGCTATTTTATTTCTTTTTCTGTATTTTTAAATGTTTTTTATAATTTATTCCCCCAAATTTTGTTTTTATTTTAGTTTTTTATTTTGTTTTTTTTTTTAATTCCTTTTGTACTTTCTTGTTTTTTATTTCTTTAATTTTTAAATTTTTTTAATATTATTTGGTTTTTTATTTGCTTTTAGTTTTGTGTTGTTTTTCTTTTCTATCTTATTTTTCTTTTTATAGTTTTACTAAAAAAATTTAATAGTGAAATTTTATACTAAAATTTTACTTTCAAATTAATTTTTAAATTTTAATTTATTTCTCTTTTTTGTTATATATTTTTATTTTATTTTTTCATGTTTCCTTTGTTCCTTTATTTTTTTCCCCCATTACTCTTTCTTGCCCTGAGTGTCTGGAAGTTTGGCTGTTGGCAGGAAAGGAGCTGAAGAACGACACCCATGGCCACGGGACGTCGGGATCGGGTTGAGAGTGCAGGCAGCAAAACCTCTGCCTTTTCTGCTCCATTAAAAAACCTGAACGCGGGCGGTGCCGTGTTTTGCTTTGGAACCCCCAACAGCAGGGCTCATCCTGCCCACGTCCAGCATCACCAGCAGTAGCTTGGTGTCGAGGTGGATTTCAGAGACAGCCGTAAAACCAGGGCGGCATTTTATGTTGTAACTCTCCCAACCTCATTGTTTACTACCAGAGAAATCCAAACCAAAGCAAACAAAAACACCACAAAACAAACCCCCCGAAAAACAGCCCCCCCCCCCAAAAAAACACAAAAAGAGAAAATATGCCAATATTATTTTAATAAAAATGAAATCTTTACCCTTGGAAAACCAGGCTAGTTTAATTGTAATTAATTGTCCTTCTGCTGTGATAGGTTAATGAATTCATATCATTTAAAATATTGGTTAAAACATGAACATGAATTTTAAAAAATACAGAAATAGAACAATATAAATATAAAAATAGAAATATAAAACAAAAATATCAATAATATAAAGACAATATATCATATTACATGTTGCGTATATTATATGAGATATAATAAAGATAGGAATATAAAAGAAATTATAAATAGCAATATAAAAATTTAAAAAAAAAAAGGTTAAAAATTTGGAAATATAACTTAAAGACTTTTTTGGTTTGAATTTCATTGGTGACAGAGGTCTCGTAGTTGTGGTTGGGAGACTGTTGTGGCATTTAATTCAGAGAATGTTTGGAAGGGGATGTTTGGACGCCTTTTTGGCCTCCGCTCTCTGCCTGTCCCCGACCCAGGGCTGAGCTCTGGCGCGGTGCTGCCACCGTGTGTTCAGAGCGCGGTACTGCAGCGCCCCCCCGTGCCCGTCCCCAAGGCGTGTGACAGCCCCTGGCTGAGATCTGGGCCCGTGCTGCCACCGTGTGTTCAGAGCGCGGTACTGCAGCGCTCTCCCGTGCCCGTCCCCGACGTGTGTGACAGCCCCTGGCTGAGATCTGGGCCCGTGCTGCCACCGTGTGGACAGAGCGCGGTACTGCAGCGCTCCCCCTCAGCCCACCCCGATGCGCGTGGCAGCCCAGGACTGTGAGCCTGGGGGCGCTGCTTGACCTTTCTAAGATGGCGGCAAAAAGGGCGGGAAAAAAGCAAGGACCCTGGTGGCATCTAGCCAGCTGCCTGCGCAAAAACCCGGCCACAGAGCCGGCCGAGAGTGATTTTTCTGGGGTGTTTCCAGGCGCGCGAGCACGAGCTGGAGGCTCGGCGGTGCCCCCGAGGGGTTCCGACCGTCGATTTAGTCAGGCACTTCTGTCTGGAGCCGGGGGGACCATAAGGGTGCCACAAAAAAGATGGCGGATCGACCGGAAGTGGCTTCAGCCACAACCAAGATGGCGGCCAGTGGCAAAAAGGGCGGGAAAAATCAAAGACCCCGAAGGCGTCTAACTGACTGCCTGTGCGAAACCCCGACCACAGCGCCTCCCAGATTAAATTCTCAGTGGTGTTTCCAGGTGTGTGGGCAGGGTCGGTGGGCTCAGCTATGCCGCGGCCTGGTTCAAGCAGTAGATTGAGTCAGGCGTTTCTGTTTTCAGCCGGAGGGGGCCTTAAGAGTGCCACAAAAAAGATGGCGTCTCAACCGGAAATGGCTTCAGCCACAACAAAGATGGCGGCAAGTGAGGGCGGAAGTCATGTGACGTCCTTCTCAAGATGGCTACCCAGCCCGATGTGCTTGACCTTCCCAATATGGCGGGAAAAAGGGCGGGAAATTTTAAAGACCTGCTGAAGGCATCTAACTGACTGCCTGTGCAAAATCCCGACTACAGCGCCTCCCAGATTAAATTCTCCGTGGTGTTTGCAGGTGTGTGGGCAGGGTCTGTTGGCTCAGCTATTCCGCGGCCAGGTTCAGGCAGTCGATTGAGTCAGGCGTCTCTGTTTTCAGCCTGAGGGGCCTTAAGAGTGCCACAAAAAAGATGGCGGCTAAATCGGAAGCGGCTTCAGCCACAACCAAGATGGCGGCGAGTGAGGGCGGAAGTCACGTGACGCCCTTCCCAGCATGGTGGCTCGGCGCGACGTGCTTGACCTTTCCACGATGGCGGTAAAAAGGGCGGGAAAAAAGCAAGGACCCTGGGTGCATCTAACCTGCTGCCTGCGCGCTACCCTGACCAGGGCGCCGGTTGGGAGTAGTTTTCTGCTTCCGGGTGGGCTCGGGGGTTTTTTGGCGTCTCCGGGGGAGTTTTGGGGTTTCCAGGGTGAGGAGGGGGGGCGGTTTGGGGTCTCCGGGGTTTTTGGGGGGTCCCGAGGGTCCCGGGGGTGCCGCTCCGCGGTGCTGCTGACGGTGACGGTGACGGCGCTGCGGGGCCGGAAATGCAGCCTGCAGGGACGGCGGGGAGGGGCTGGGGGGGTTCGGGGGGATTTGGGGGGCTTTATCGGATTTGGGGAACTTTGGGGGGATTTGGGGGATTCAATGGGGTTTTGGGGCTTGCTGGGTTTTGGGGGCAGTTTTGGGGGATGTTTGGGGGGGCTTGGGGATGGTTCGGGGGTTTGGGGGTTCCGGGGGGCGGGTTTTGGGGATTGTTGGGGTGGGGTTTGGGGATGGTTTTGGGGTTTCTGCGATGGTTTGGGGCAGTTTGGGGGGTTTGGGGCTTCTGGGATCATTTTTTCTTTTAATAATGATAGTAAAAAGTGTCAAGTTTGAAGTTTTTATAGTAAAAAAAAGTAATAACTAGTAAGAAAACCAAAATATTTTAAAAGTTCATTAACATTTTCTTCATTTTAAATTTAGGTTGTAGTGTGTTAAAGAAGAAAAAAAAGAGACTTGGAGGTATTGCTGGACAATGGGGCTTGTGTCAGAAAGGTAAGTGGAGGTTTCCTTAGAAAGAGTCTCTGTTAGTGGGCAGTTTGAAAGTTTTGCAGAGGGGAGAGGGTTGGAATTTGTTTTGTTCATAGAGAAAGAATATAAATTTCTCCAGCTGAGATGGACTGGATGTAGCCCTTAAAATCAGCAGTGAATTTTCAGTGGCTCACAAAATTCGAAGCGAAGCCTGGTGAGGCCAGGGAAGGTTCTCTGTCCCACCCAGATACTGTGAATATACGAAGCCAGACCGAGTGGCACTCCACGCCTGTTTCTAGGCAGTAGAGTCTCCTCTAAATTCCCAGCACTCTTTAGCAAATTTCCAGAGCTGTCATTTCCTGTCTGCAGCAGGCACACGTTTGTGGGGAAAAAAGGTCTTTTTTTTATACCCCAAGGAATAATGAGGAACTGGAAGTCTTCTCACGAAACTGAACAAGCCAAGGAAGTTTTAAATTCTTGAGGTTTTCAAACATGTCCTTGCTTGGGGAATTTTACTTTATGTGCAATTTAGAGTTGTTATTATAGTCATTAAAATTTTACTAGCTCGGTCCTGGAGACTTCAGAAGTGTCTGTTTCTTTTTAGCCTAATTTAGAAACACCTGTGTATCAATGTACTGTTCTTTTCTGGTAGTTGTTCTCTTAATTGATTTCTTAGGGAAAAATAGTATCAATTACAAAAATGAAAGGAAAGAAGGAAAACATGGACACGGAGTGTTGTTGCAACATTATAATGACAGTTCTGTGGTCATTGGTATCTGCTGATAGGAAGAAATTCACTGCTGAGCCCTACAGTACAGTTTATCAAATGCTAACAGTTTGATACAGTAATATTCAACAACACTAATGCCATAATAATTGATATGGTTGCAGAAATTGATCCAGAATGACACTTTTCACGGAAAAAATTATATTGGGAAGGACATTGAAAAGCTGAGCTTGCTTAATGTTTCAATGAAATACACGTTTTCCCTAGGTTCTTTATCTTTTGGCACCATGCTTCGTAATGAATAATTTAACACGGAAAGGAGCTGATAATTCCTTTTTTAATTCATTATGCTGGTTAAGCACAATGACTTGGACAGCTGGCATTCTTTTTCCAAAGGAAAAAATTTCTTGTGCATTCTTGCTTTGATAGATGAAGAGGAAAAAGAAGAAATGAGGCAATTGTATGAGGAACTTCACAGCAAGGTAGAAGTGAGTGACCTAGCTTGATCAACGGAGTGTGAGTTGTGTGGATGTGCTGAGCTGAGTTCCACGTTGATGTTGAGATGCTGTTTGTGTCCATGCCAGAACATCTTTCTGGACTCTGTTTCACCTACTTGGGGATTCCTCTGAATGGCTGAGGTTGGCAGCAGCCCCTGGAGAACCTCCAGGGTTTCCAGTACTGAGCTTCAAATCTGAAATTTTGTTTTTGGAGAATGACAGTGGCGTTTGAAGAGCTTTTTTTGAAGAGCAGAGAACGACAGACTGGAAATGAGTTTCAAATGTGAGAATTCTGTTTGTTGTGTTCGTGCTCCTGGCTCAACAGTTTTGTACTTCATAATAACTTCGGTTACACGTGCAGTGCCAGGGCAGACAGATGTGGAGTGCAGGAATGGTGAGCAGGCCACACTGAGATACTGGGACCCTCTTTTATTCATTTTTATTCATTTTTATTCATTTAGTACCCTGCCTGTATTCACTGCCTGGCCCCTCCTGTTGCTGTTCCTCTGGGCCAAATTTGGAACCTTGTTTTTCAAACAGTCACTCAAAGTCGAAGTTGTCTGTGAAGTGCTGTCAAGAGATCAATACTTATTTCATGCAATTAGTTTATTTAAACCATGATTATTGCAATAATAATGCACTGTATAGCTGCAGAAACTTTAGCTAAATGCTTTCTCTATACATACAGGCTACTGTGTTCCTGTTTCATTTTCACATGCTTTTTCTGTTAGTTTCTGGTAACGAACATGGAGTAATGGACTAATTCTGTGGAAAGCTGGCAAAAAAAAAAGGTATTTTGATTATAAAATCAAACATTCCCACAACAATTACTCTTGGAAACAAACTGTAAAGCTCTACAATTACAAGCAATCTTAAACTGGCAGTTGTATTGAACTTGGAGCGTGTTTCAGATAGAATGTTAACTGTGGATTTTACTGTGTCTTGAAAGTGACAGAAGCAGCAGAACTGGCGGACAGGTGTGAAAAGGAACGCAGACTGGAAGTCACTCGGAAGGAGAAGCAGGTTTGCTCAGTTTCACCATCTGATAGAACAGCTTTATTTGTGACTAAGAGATGAATATGGTAAAAGCCCATGAAGTCCTTCTTATTTAGATGAGTAAAGTAAAATCATAATGAAAATAAAGTAAATGTCTTTATTTAAAATGATGTCCAAGGAATCTGATTTCAGTAGTTTTGCAGGCTGGGTGATTAAACTCACAGCAGCGGACGTGTGCAGCACTGGTGTCAGAGTTCACTGTCTCACACCACTTCCATACGCCACCAGAGAGATGTAAAGCTTCAGTCTGGATAATCCGTGCCGTGGATGTCGTTTGGTTCTTCTGAAAGCCTTGCGCTGTTAGAGCATGTCTGATAACCTCCGTGAGCTGTAGTTCACACATGGGCACTCAAAACTCTTCCTTCTCCTTTCGCAGAAAGAAATCCATGATTTGAAAGCACAGCTGACCAGTACAGCTGAAAAGGAACAAGGTTATATAAACCACCCCTTGACTCTGAAAACAGGTCTTGACCAAGAGGCGTAAGACCATTTTGAAAATAGAGTATTTCACTTTTTTTGCTGTTATGTAGAAGTTATTTTAATGCACAGTGCAATGAACAGTGATTGTTTTCTAATGAAAGTTTTGAACCACGCAGTATGACGTTAATTATATACTCACACTTGTAAATTACGTTTTCTCTATTTGTATTGTATTCTATGAAATACGTAGTTGATCCATATTTCTCTGACTTAGTTAACAAGAAGAGAAAATGGCTGATTTCATTGTTAATTCTGCTTTGAACTACATCATCTTCACTAATTATATTTATATAAAAGTTGTCTCTGGTTTTCTTTCCTTCTTCTGTCACATTTTTATGTCACTGTGACTTTGCTGCAGCTGTGATGTGTGACAAAAGCCCTCCCCTTTTCCCTCCACTTGGGACAGGTGAGAGATGGAACTAAACCCCAAAGGAGTTTCTGCTTATTGATTATACGTGAGTTTTACTGGGAATTACCTCTGAAATCTGATAAATTGTTCGTGAATGCGGCCACGAGGGTCGTTGAACATGCCAGCCCAGATCTGCAAACAGGCAGTGCCAGAACAAGAACCTCTGAAATGTAAACCAGGATTTAGTCAATTGACTCACGACTGCGTGCTGTGCCCAGGTCCTTTGTACAAGTACTGTACAGGGGAAAACCAGAACTGCACATTCCTTGTGCTGGGTATTGAATTTTGGGCATGGGGTAAATAAAAATGAGAGGCAAATGAGGGAATTGCTTCTGCATGTAAATGTTGTTGTCCTAACGGAGCCATCGGCTCTGTACCAAGACTTGAGTCAAAGGTTTTATTTCTTTAACCCCCCCCCAGGCCCTTTAGAGGCTACAGTTTGTGCCATGTAGAATTCCTAAGGGCTGACATCAGGAAGTCTGTGAGCCGTATCTAGCCGACTTCGGCCGAACCGAACCGAACCGAGCCGAGCTCAGCCGAACCAGCCGCCTGCTCTCGTGCCCATTAATTAGCGCGAGTGCGCTCACTGCCTAACGAGCTCCTGCCCGCCCCCCGCTCCCGTCCGTGTCCGTGCGATGGCTGGCAGGCTGGGCAGCAGGGAAACACCGAGCAAATCCCGCTCTGCGGGGGGAACGCGAACCGGCGGCGCCCGCGGTGCCTTGGCCCCGCCCCTCAGGGAGCCGAGCCGAGCTGAGCTGGGCGGAGCGCAGCGCAGCGAGCGGCACCGAGCGCAGCCGAACAGAGCCGAGCTTCCCCGAAGAGCCGAATCTAAACGACTGCATCCGGAAATAGCCGAGGTGTGCCGGGAACAGCCGAGCATAGCCGAAGAGCCGAAAATGGCTGAGTTCAGCTGTTCAGCTGCCGCTCCCCCGGGGGCTGGCGGGACACGGTGCCGCTGTGCCCGGAGCTGGAGCGCTCGCTGCCGCTGCTGGAGCCGGGCGGCGGCCGGGCCGAGCGGCAGCAGCAGCAGCGAGAGCGGCGGGCGGACGCGGCCCCCGTGCCCGCGGTGTTCGTGTGCGCCGGCTGCAGGCGGCCCGTGGGCGGCGCCTGGAGCTGGGTGAGCAATGCTGAGGAGAGAGCGGTGAGTGCCAGCGCTGCCAGCCCCGCGTCCCCGCGCTCCCTCCCTCCCTCCCTCCCTCCCTCCGTCCCCCTGGGGGCCCGGAGCGGAAGATCTCCAAGCTCCCCGGAGAGTGCGGATGGTGAGGGCCGGTGCCGGCCGGACACAGCCCCGGGGTAGTCGGGGGTTCCCGGGGAAGGCGCTGAGGACAAGGCCGGGAAAGGGCCCGGAGCCCTCGTGTGCCCCCGAGAGCCGCTGGAACACGTCCTTGGGGTGCTCTGTACAAGGCGCTCGTGGCCTAAGGGAGAGGGATTTCTCACAAGGACACGGGGCGATGGACAAGGGGAACGGCCCTAGGATCAAGGGAGGCAAGTTTCGATTAAATATCAGGAAGAAATGTTTCCCTGTGAGGGTGGTGGGGCCCTGGCACAGGGTGCCCAGACAAGCTGTGGCTGCCCCTGGATCCCCGGCAGTGTCCCAAGGCCAGGCTGGACGGGGGTGGAAGGTGCCCCTGCCCAGGGCGGGGGGTGGAATGGGATGAGCTTTAGGGTCCCCTCCACAATTTAGTGATTCTGATCACTCTTGCTGAGGTCAGTCAGCTTGAGGAGCTGTTGCAAAATCGGGCTGAAAGATGAGTGCTCATCATTTACACTGTGTAAAGCAAGAATGAATGCTTGACAATGTTCTAATGCATGGGGGTTTATTGGTGGGGGGTTTTTTTTGGTTGATTTTTTGTTTGTTTTGTTTTGTGTTTTTTTATTATTATTATTATTTTAGAAAAGAGATGGGGAAAGATGCTTCCTTTAGTTTTCTTCTGAATGACTGTTATTCCTTCCTTACAGCATGGTAGAAAGCTCTGACACTTAGCAAGGCTGCAGAGAGTTACTGTGTGGACAGTGAATGAGCTTTCAGAGTATGAAAGTAGCAAGGAGAGGATCAATTGGTGTGAGATCAGAGCTGAGCCCTTTCTGACGTCCACACGTGCTCTTTGTGTTGTCAGATTCTGTGTGTAACCAAGTATGTTTCCCTGGTTATTTTTTCTGTTCAGGTAACTCAAAGAGTTTGTTACTGACATACCTGCCAGAGGAGCTTACATTACTCCGGTGTCATTTGTGAGGCACTTTCTGCTCTGACAAGTTTTTGAAGGCTGCTCAACAGCAATAGACCTCATTCTGGATGTTGGAAGGTGAGGGAAGTGAGGGTCGCATCCCAGGAGCCTGATTTTGGAATGTTTTATGGCATTGGCCGAGAAAGCTTTTACTTCGGGGCTTTCCATAGTCTGCCCCGTGGCGTGTGCTTCAGCTTAGAGCCCTCAGTGTGCAGGGACAGGAACCTTTGGGGAAGGTCTTACAGCTCTGCTCAATGCTTTGTGAATGATGATGGTTTTCTGGAAGGAGGCTGTCCATTCTGACCCATTTTCTTCTCTCTCCTTGCAGACTGTAGCTGCTGGAAGGCTGAGGTGAGACCAGGATGTGCAAAATCTCTGGCTCTCCGTGTCTGCTGTCAGTGACGACATCGTGGAAGATGCTAAAGACTGAGAATTTTGGGGTTTTTTCCCCTGAATCCCAAGACTCTCTCTGCAGCTGTGCCCTGTATAGCTCTTCTAAGAGTTTCTGGGCTTAGAAGGATTTCTACAGTCTGCAATATTTATCTATAACTCAATTAAAAAGAATCCTGCTGTATCAATGTGGTGTTAATTACTTTGAGTTGGTTAAATAAGCAAATAATAAGCAAATCACTGAGAATGGCTTTGAGCTTCCCTTGGATAGCCCTTGGAGCTGGCAGCTCTGATTTAATTTCTCTTCATTCCTTTAATGTCTTTCAATTATTTCTTAAGCAATTACTGCCATTAGGATATACAATAAGGACAAACAGCATCTCTGCCCCGCTGGATCGGGAAGTCCAAGCCCAGTTCCTTGGAGAGATTGAGGGGATGGGGAGCTGAGCCTCGGGCTGGGTTTTGACAGCGGGGATTTGGTGACGAAGAAAGAGGAGAGATCCCCAAAAGGTGGTTAAGGCCAGTTCTGCTGCCTTTGGGTGCTCCTACCCCCACAAAATCATCCTGGTTAAGTGGGACTTGGAGAAGCAGCGGGATGTGCCAGGGGGCCTGTGCTGGGACCCCCAAACCCTGGTCAGGGATGCTGGGAAGTGTCAGCTCCAGGGAACGCTTCCGAGGGGCTGGGCTGGGACCCCTCAAATTCCAGCCAGAGATTCGCTGGCACTGCTGGCCCTTTGGGACACTACTGAGAGGCTCCACTGCCTGATCCAGGGAGTTCTCCCCTTATTTTCTGTGGTGCTTAGAACCTGGCAGGTCATTATAGCCCCACAGGTGGAAAATCTCACCAGAGCAGCAGCTCACAGAGCAGCTGTGTGATCACAGACGATCACACAGAAGCCAATGTGAGAGAGGAAATGAGCTGCTCCACGGATTTATTTTTCCCAATTTAATTTTCCCAATGCATTTTGAACTTAGACCAGAATCTCTCCCCTCAGACCCCGTATTTTGAGTTTTGAGTTTTCTCATAAAGAATTCTCTGCCTACGCTGGAAAAGAGATTCGCTGGCACCGCGGGGAGCGGCGGGGTTTGGGGGGTCCCGGGGCCGGCACGGGGGGCCCCCGCGCCCCAGCCGGTCCCAATCAGCACCAGGAACTCGGCGCCGCCGTCCTCCCGTGCCCGGCCCCGGCAGGAGCCCAGCGCAGCGCCGGCTGCAGGCGGAGCAGGAGCGGCTCCTGCCGCCCGCGGCCACCCCGGTGCCGATCCCGGCCCCAACGCTGCCCCGCTCCTCCGGCCCCGAGACCCACAGCCCGCCCGCCGGGAGAGAGGCGGCTCCGCTGGGGATCCGCAGCCAGCACGGGCAGGACCCGAAGCGGAACTCCCGGTGCCATTCCCGGCCCCGCCTCAGCGCCGCGGGCTCCGTGGGTTCGGAGCTCGGCTCGGCTCGGCTCGGCTCGGCTCGGCTCGGCTCGGCTCGGCTCGGCTCGGCTCGGGGCTGAGGGGCGGGGCCGGGAGCGATGGTTCCGCCCCAGGGCAGGGCGGGTGCCGGCGGCGGTCGGGGGCGGTACTGGGCTGTCCCGGGGGCGGGTCCCGGGGCGGTCCCGGGCGGTCCCGGGGGCGGTCCCGGGCGGTCCCGGGGGCGGTCCTGGGCGGTCCTGAGGGCGGTCCCGGGGGCGGTCCCGGGCGGTCCTGAGGGCGGTCCTGAGGGCGGTCCCGGGGGCGGGTCCCGGGGGCCGTCCCGGGCGTTCCTGAGGGCGGTCCCGGGGGCGGTCCCGGGCGGTCCTGAGGGCGGTCCTGAGGGCGGTCCCGGGGGCGGTCCCGGGGGCGGTCCCGGGGGCGGTCCCGGGCGGTCCTGAGGGCGGTCCCGGGGGCGGTCCCGGGCGGTCCCGGGGGCGGTCCCGGGGGCGGTCCCGGGGGCGGTCCCGGGGGTGGTCCCGGGCGGTCCCGGGGGAGGGTCCCGGGCCCGGCACAGGTGCGCGGGGACCCAGAGCGCCTGCGCGGGGAACTCAGGGCGCCTGCGCGGGGCGGGGCCGAGGTGATTTAATCGCCCGCAGTCACCGCCGCCGCCATTTGCTCAGAGCGAGCGTGTTGGAGCGCGTGGTTGCTGTCCGGGGTCCGCAGCCCGGGACAGGACGGGCTTCGGCTTCCCTTTTCCTTCCCTCTATCCCTCCTTCTTTCACCCCGTGTTCCCCTTCTTTCTCTCCCTTTCCCCCTCGTCCCCAAAGCCGACCCCTTTCCCTCACCTTTCAGCCCTCCCCTCCTATACCCTTATCTACCCTTCCTCCTCCCCCTATTCCCCTTATTTTTCCTCTTCCCTCCCCGCTCCTTCCTCTTCTCTCCCTACCCCGCTCCTTCTATTCCCCCTGTCCCCCTCCTCTGTCCAGCCTTTCTCTTTGCCCCCACTCGTTCTTTCCCTTCCCCTCCCGCTTCCCTCCACACTCCGACTCCCCTCCCTACCCCGTCTCATCCCCTGCTGCTTCTCCCCTTTCCCTCTTTCCCGCAGCCGCGGGGCTCGGGGGTGCCGGATAATAAAGCCCAAGGGCCGGAGCCCGGCGCCCCCCGCCCTCGCTGGAAGCCCCCACACGGGGACAGCGCCGCCCGGCGCCCTGTCACCCCATACAGCGCCCCACACCGCCGGGGCTGCGGCTTTCCCCACATCACGCTGGGGTGCCCCGGCGGGGTCGGGGCTGCGGCTGGGGCGGGGGGGTCTCGTTGGGGGAGGGGGGTCCCGGGGTGGGGGGGTTGAGGTTTGGGGGGGGCCCCCTCATTAGGAGGGGGTCCCTGGGGGGGTGGGGGTGGGGGGTTAGGGGGGCAGGGCCCCCTCCGGAGGAGGGGGTCCCTGGGGGGGGGTTGGGGGGGGCAGGGCCCCCTCCGGAGGAGGGGGTCCCTGGGGGGGGGTCAGGGTGGGCCCCCTCCGGAGGGGGGGGTCCGGGGGAGGGGGCGGGGCGGAGGGGGGCACTCCCCCCCCTCCAGTCCCCGCCTCCTCTCCCGGATCCCCGCCTCCGGACGGGGCTCGCCCCGGCCCCCTCCCCGGGACCCCCTCCCCCGGACCGGGGCCCGGGGGGAGGGAGGGGGGCGGGCGGGGTGGGGGGGCCGGAGGGGAGGGGCCGTTTCTCTGTTTGGTGACATGTCTGTTCGCACTACCGAGTGACGTGACGTCCCCCGCTTCTCCCCCCACCCGCCCCCCTCCCTCCCTCCCCCCCCGGGCCCCGGTCCGGGGGAGGGGGTCCCGGGGAGGGGGCCGGGGCGAGCCCCGTCCGGAGGCGGGGATCCGGGAGAGGAGGCGGGGACTGGAGGGGGAAGTGCCCCCCTCCGCCCCGCCCCCTCCCCCGGACCCCCCCCTCCGGAGGGGGCCCACCCTGACCCCCCCCCCAGGGACCCCCTCCTCCGGAGGGGGCCCTGCCCCCCCCAACCCCCCCCAGGGACCCCCTCCTCCGGAGGGGGCCCGCCCCGACCCCCCCCCCCAGGGACCCCCTCCTCCGGAGGGGGCCCTGCCCCCCAACCCCCCCCCGGACCCCCCCCTCGGAGGGGCCCCCCCCCCAACCTCAACCCCCCCACCCCGGGACCCCCTCCCCCAAGAAGGGAGCCCCCCAACCCGCAGCCCCCCGACCCCGGGACCCCCCTCCCCCAGTGAGGGATTCCCCCAACAACCCCAGCCCCGACCCCGCCGGGGCACCCCAGGGTGATGTGGGGAAAGCCGGAGCCCCGGCGGTGTGGGGCACTGAATGGGGTGACAGGGCGCCGAGCGGCGCTGTCCCCGTGTGGGGGTTTCCAGCGAGGGCAGGGGGCGCCGGGCTCCGGCCCTTGGGCTTTATTTATTGTCCGGCACCCCCAGCCCCGCGGCTGCGGGAGAAGAAAGAGAGGGGAGGACAGAGGATGGGAACAGGCGGCAGATGGGGGGGTCGGGGTGGGTGAGTCCAGGACAGAGGGCAGGTGGGGGTGTTGGGCTGTGCAGGGCAGCAGGGAGAAGGGGCAGGCGGAGGCGGGGTGGGGGGAAGGAACGGTGGAGGAAGGAAGAGGAGGGTTGAAGGCAGGTGGGGGGAAACTGGGAGAGGGAAGGGGAGCAGGGAGAGGGGACAGGGGGAGCCAGGACTGGGGGGAAGATGAAAGGCGAACGGGAAGGATAGAGGGTAGAGTAGGGCTGCCATTTGTAGAGGAATAGGGAGGGGGAGTGGGGGGCCACGGGGCCGGGGAGGGGGGGAAGGAGGAGTGGACCAGGGGGGAGAGCGGGGGGGAAAGAGGAGAGAGGGGGAGTGAGAGGCGACAGGGCCGGGGGGGAGAAGGACGGGGGACCTAGGGAGAAGAGGGGAGTAGGGAAGGGAGGGAGGAGAGAGGGGGAGTGGGGGTGACAGGGCCGGGGGAGGAGGGGAGGGTAGAGAAAGGAGAGGGGGGATGAGGGGCCGCGGCCCCGGGGGGGGAAGGAGGGGAGGGCTAGGGGGGAGAGGGAGGGGGGGGGGGTAGGGGGGGGGGGAGGGTGTGGGGAGTGGGGGAGGGGAGAAAGGGAGGGGTGAAAGGAGAGGTACAGAGAAAGAAAAGCAGAAAAGAAAAGTATAGAAGAGGCAGAGAGAAAGAGCGGCAGCCACCTCCCGCTCCGAGCGCCGAGGGGCAAATGGCTCGCAGCTCCCCTCCCCGTGGATTAAATCCCCGCGGCCCCGCCCCGCGCAGCCGCTCTGGGGCCGCGCGCACCTGCGCAGGACCCGCCCATCACAGCTGGGCCGGGCCCGCCCCCCGGGGCCCCGCCCCGCCCGCGCCCCTCAATTGCGGCGGAGCCGCCGCCCCCTCGCTCCCTGTGCGCATGCTCCTCTGCGGATGCGGCGGGACCGGCGCTCGGAGCGCGGTGCGGAACCCCAAGCCAGCGGCTGCTCCCGGTGCTGCCTCTCCCCCGGCCGGCAGGGTACGTACCGATCGGGGCCATCACCGGCGGCAGGAGCCGCTCCGGGACGGTCCCTGGGGCCGAGCGCGGCGCTGCCGCTCCTGCTTCGGCTGCGGCCGGCGTGGGGCTCCGGTGCTGCTGCGGCCGCAGGCAACCGGGGCTCTGCCGGTAACCGCGCACGGGAGAACGGCGGCGGTCTGTCCTCGTGCCGGGTCGCGGCCGGGGCACGGGGAGTGCCGCGCCCACCCCCGGCCCCCCCTAAATCCCGCCGCTCTTGGTGCCCCCATCCCGCGGGCACCGCCCGTACCCCCCGCGGGTGTGCAAAGCCCCCGCTCCGTCACCCCTGAAGCCACCGCACCCCTCAGGGGAGAGCATCGCCTGGCTCCCCCTTCCCCGTGTCCGCACACCTGTGGGGCTTCACCTGCCGCACCCTTGGGAACCGGCGGGGCTGGAGCACCGTGGCTGGGAGGAGCCGCTCGGCCGGGGCCCGGGGCACGGTTCTGCTCCGGCTGCTTCTCCAACACCTGCCGGGTGAGGTGCTCCTCCTCCCTCCCCCGTGCTTTGCAACTCACACTCTGCCACGGCAAAACCTCTTTAATTAAAACTCTGCTGAGACTTTTCCTCTTTATTACTGGATCACAGGATATCCTGAGCTTGAGAGGGATCCTAAAATCTGACTCTCAAATAAATGGACCATTTGAGAATTACTCACAACCTTGTCATTACTAGGACTCTGCTCCAACCACCTGAGCCAATCGCTGAGTCACGGGGGTGGATCTCCCTAGGATGGGAATCCTTGGCACCACAAAGGGAATTGCAATGCCTTTTTTTTCTGCTAAAGCTGCTTTACACACCAGCCCCTGCAGGGGCTCTCGGGCAGAACTGGCTGGCACCTAACGCGACAGCACAAAACTCTTCCCGTAACGCTCATTGCCTGCCCTTTCCAGGATTTAGTCAACAGCCGTAGAAGGGCTCATGCAATGTCCCTTCCCAGGCAGAAATGAGCAGGACAAGCCCCGAGGCTTCCCTTTGCTGCACGGCCACAGTTCTGCAGAGAGGCGGGGCTGGTCCCACCTGCTGAGCGGCGTTTCCTGCAGGTGAGTGTTGCCAGGCCACAAGGATGGTGGCTGCTGAGGCCGGGGCTGCTGCTCTGGCCCAGAGCTGCAGAGAGCCCTCGGTGCCCCCCTTGTGCCGGCAACGTTCCTTGGTGTTCCCTCTGTGTGTCTCGGGTGGCTGGAAACGCAGGGAGGAAGGAGGCCGGCAGCCCCAGCAAGGCGAGCAGCACCTCCTTGTCCTTGGGCTCTGCAGGGGAGGAGCTGTGCCCGCAGTGTCCTGCCCGTGGCACGCAGGGTGCCAGGCACACGTCCCAGGGACGGGCACTGGGGGGCTCAGACAGGGCTGGCACAGACACGGCTGAAGGGCTGCCTGCAGCTCCTCGGCCAGGGGCTGCTCTCAACAGGCACCTGGAGATGCTTCAGCCCGGACAGAGGCCCCCAAACAGCCCAGAAGATCCTCAAGGAACAGCTGCCATTGCCTGGGAATGGTGGCACGTGGGGTTTGCGGAGGGGCTCAGACAGCAATTCCCGGTGCCAGCCCTCCCGGAGCTCCTGCACAGTTGCCAGGTATGTCCTGGCCACCCCAAATCCCCTCCCTTCCAGCCTGAGGACATCATCCAGCAGCAGCATTAAAGCCAAGGCAATCTTCCCTCACAGAAATTCAATCCCCAGCAACAGCCCTTGGAGATGCCTGAAAATCAAAGGTTTCAGTGGGATGGAGTTCTGTTTGGATGAAGTCTGGAGTTTTTCACGGAGCCAGCTGGAAGTGCAGAAGTGAGGGGAAGCCTTTGCAGGTGGGTCCCGCTGGAGGTGTGCTGAAGGCAGGGTTGTGCATCTCTTTCCTGAGGGAAAAGAACTTGCAGAGGCCACTGCTGAGGCTCTGAAAGGAGCTGAGCTGCTGCAGGGAGAGATGTCCTCCCGTGGGCACAGGGGCTGCCTCAGCACGGGCCGGGAGCGTGTCCGGCCGCTGCCTTCTCCTGCTTTAAAATATCCACAGGAGCCCGAGCTCAGGGGGCTGGAATCTGCTGAATTTCAGGCAACTCTGCCAAGTGACCCCCCAGGGGATGAGGGTTATAATTAGCCAGTTCTAGGGAATAGAAACCTCTCCTGTCCCAAGCCCCCTGAGCTTCCTTGGAAGCTCTGCCGGTTCCTGGCACAGCCGGCAGTCAAGCAGCAGCTCTGCATGGGAATATCCAGGCCCCATGAGGCACTGGGAGGTTATTGCAGCGAGAATTGAGCAGGGATTTCGGGGCCATGGCTATAATTCCTCTAAACTAGCAAAGGTGACAGTGAACCCTGAATCCGGGCACCGCACAGAGAACAAACTTGGTGCTGCCGTGTCAGCTTCAGCCCCTGGGCTGGGAAGTCTGGGGACTCAAACTTAGGGAATTACACAAATCACAGCAACTGACACCACCCAGAGGGACAATCCAAGTCCCAGGCAATTGCTCTGCAGCCTGCTCTGGGGAAAAACACCCTGTGTCTGCCAGGAGCTCTGACTGTGTCTCCTACCAGCTCCTGAGCAGTGTCAGGCCCACCATGAGGGCTTTAAATAAACCTCAAATAAACCCCAAATCCCACAGAGCCAATAATCCAAATAAAGAAATGCATTGTTATCATCTAGAGCTCAACACTCTGTTATGAATTCTATGACAACAAGGTAATGATGGGATTCCCAGGAATCTCATGAATGCTCTTGATTTTCATTTTTTATGAAAATTGATATGCCAATTCCCTCAATTGGCAGCCTTTAAAACTTACCCTGGAATTTAGAGGTCAAGCAGGGTTGGCTTTGGCTTGACCTTCACCTCTGGTGCCACTTGGTGCAAACACAACCTGGGCCAAGGTGGTTAGATGTGTGACCTCAGCTTTTCACTCAAAAATATCCCCTACTTGTTCCTTGGAGGTGAAGATTTTGCTCCAAACGCTCCACTCCTCACCTCCATTTGCCCTCCAAGTGTCCATTCTGTTCCCCACGGGCGCCCTGGTGACAGCAGGGAGGTCCCTTTGCCCACGGTGCCTTTCTCCTGCCCCTCTCCAGCCCGAGGCCACTCCTCTGCTCGTTCTTTCCAGCTTCGTCCCACACGGAGCCTCTTCTCCCATCCCCGCCAGCTGCTGCCAAGGAAGGAGGACACAGTGAGTCCCGAGTGCTGACCCCTCACCACTACCCCTGGAGAGCCCTGGCTGTGGTCCTCAGGGGCCTCGGATTTCCCGGGGCAATTGTCTGCTGGGCTCCCTTCCATTACCTCAGCAATTCCCTCAAAAATGCCACCTCACTCCCCTCGACACCCTCTCACATTTTCCTACACTAACAGGTCTTGTGTCCCCTCTACACTACACCAGGTTTTCAGCTAAATGAGTGCCATGACCCATGCCCACTGCTCCTGATTCACCCAACCAAAATCAGGAGCAAATGCTGGTTGAGCTTTAAGAACTGGAAATAACTTGAAAGCAAAATGAATCACCTTTTTCTTCTGTTTTGTGTTTTTTGGTTTTTTCTTTCAGATGCTGGACTTGCTTCTGTGGATGATGTGTGCTGAGCTCTCACTGCAGGGAACTGGCAGGCCTGAATGGCTGTGAGCTCGTGTTCTTCTCACTGGGGAATCAGAAATAATTATTAATTAGACCGCAGAAATGTTTTCTGAAACCTCTCCCCTTTCTGGCCCTTTGCTGGTAGAAGTTCTCTTTCTGCCTTTGAATTTTCAGCTGTTCCCTGATGTCATTTCCCCTGCCTGAATTCCTTACAACTCTTGCCTGGGAAAAACTGGGATAACTTAGGGGGGAGAGAGGTGAGATTTTTAGCTGTATTTTTCTAAAATTTCTAATTATTCTGAAATTATTTCTGATAAACACTGACCTGACGTGGACCAGTCTCAAACACAGCCCCAGTTCTCACCTCTGAGCTGCTCCCGGGGCTGCAGCCACATTCCTGACAAGGTGCCAAAGGTCCCTTTGGGCAGGGACCAGGCTCTCTGTCTCGGGCCTTGGGCACTGCAGGGACCAGGGTGCTCGAGCACGGACAGCCTGGAAGCAGAGCAGATCCCTCTGGGTCAGCAGCAGGCTGGGGACAGGAATGACCAGAAACCGTCAGCCTCTGGGGCCGTGACTTCATCTCAGCCACACAGATCATACCAAATGTGGCATTTACAGACCTCAGACTCTCCCACCACAAAAGCTGGTTCTGATCTAGTTCTCAGGGTCACCAATACCTCCTCCACAAAACCCACGGGGATTAGCATTTTGTGCTGGTTTGACAAACTTCAGGTCAGATTTGCAAAAGCAAATCCCAGCAGGTCCCTGCTGCACAGGCCTCAGCGGCTTCGCTTCCCTGGGAAACCTGAGCCAGCCCCAGTCTGTTCCAAGGTGAGCACAAGGCTGGAGAGAGGTCAGAACCCTCAGCTGGGTCTCAGCAGCCACAGACGACACGCCCCGGCCCACCCGCCTTCTGCCTGCCCCTTCCTGCGGGAGCGGTGGCGGCTCCGGGGCGGGGCTGGGCCGGGTCGGGATTCAGCATGGCCGGGAAGCGAAGCGGAGCGGGGCGGCCGGGAAGCGGAGCCGGGAGGCCGGGAAGCGGAGCGGGGTGGCCGGGAAGCGGAGCGGGGTGGCCGGGAAGCGGAGCCGGGAGGCCGGCGAGCGGAGCGGGGCGGTCGGCGAGCGGAGCGGGGCGGCCGCGGCTGAGCGCGCCTGTGGCCCGCGGGACGAGTTCAATGGCGCCGCTTCAAGGCGCTGCTGCGGGACCCCGCGGCCGCCGCCGAGGGTGGGTGAGGGGCTCTGCAGGGCGGGCACGGCGCGCGCGGGGGCTGAGGCGGCCCGCGGGGGGCGCGGCGGTGGCACCGGTGCTGCTGCTGCTGGGGGCGGTGGCGCACACGGGCCCCTCGGGGTCGCCGCCGGCCCGGAGCGGCCCCACACGTGGCGCCGGTGCGCTCCGGGTGACGCTGTGGCTTTGCAGGGCTGGAGACCTTCGTGTCCGTCGCCAAGACGCTGCCATCCCCTCAAGTGTACGGTGTCGTGGAGGGATACGTGACAATTTCCATGGAGTGTGCTGAGATAATCAAGCTTCTCGATGGAGAAAGGAAGCCTGAAAGTGAAGTAAGTCGGACGCGGAGATTGTAATTCAGGCGGCTATGATTCCAGCAATGCCATCCTGGGGAGGAAGCAACATACGGTCGCCAGGGAATGGTCACAGCCGGCAAGGCTGCCAGAACTCCAGGAGCGTTTGGACAACGCCCTCAGGCGTGGGATTGTTGGGGTGTCAGTGCAGGACCAGGAGTTGGACTGGATGATCCTTGTGGGTCTCTTCCGGCTCAAGATATTCTGTGGTTCTGTGGATAAATGCGTTGTGGCATAGATAACTCTGATAATTTAAAATGGGTTTGGTTTGGTTTTTTTTCTGGAAGTGGCAGTAGCAGAAGCACCTAACGACTGGGAGTTGCTCTTTTCAGTTCATAGATGTTCCTGGATTTAATGACTCACACAACCAATAGTCCTGTCCAAATCAAGCTGTTAAGGTTCTTTAAATGTTATCAAAAGACCTTTTAGCTAATAAGGGGATCAATAGAAGCAGTTAAGAAAGCAAAACAAAAGTAGTCTAGTGAAAGTAAAGTGTTTTTAGATATCTCCCTGCTACATTAGTATTTCTAGGAAGCTGCTGGTAAAGTTGACTTTATTATTCTTATTTTAGTTGGACACAGTTTATTCTCATCAGAATACGATGAATGAACAAAGGGTTTAATTCACAGTTTTTACTGTGAACGCTGGTGCAGCGTTGCTAACTGCTTACAACGTAGTATTGTATTGTGTGGCTTTTTAACCATCACTTGCTGTTCTTTGCCCTTCAGTGTCATTTTTGTCTGTGTTGTGTTCAGTGACGGCCTTTCCTCAATAGCCTGTTGGTGACAGGGGCTGATGTTTGTAATGGGCACAGCCCAGTGCTGTATGGATTCTGGATTCTTCTGGAGAGAATTAATTGTGAGACTGGAACAGCCTCGATGTTTTTCTCCAGTCCATTTCATTTTTCGTAGTCTTCTTAGTAGCAGTCATCTCTTGAAGCACTGATTCCTTGAAATGACATGCTCTCCAAAGTGATCTTCTCAAAGAGGAAGCATTAATTTGGGAGAGAATCCAGAAGTTAATGTTATTTTCGTATGTGGAAGCTTTTCTCTTGGAGTGGGGTTACTCTTTGTTAATGGTGGTTATTACTTTTTGCTCAGCTAGTAATTTCAAGTCTTACCTGATATTGTCAGATATTAACATAGTTTTTTCTCCTGCAGATGCTGTTAATCTTTCAAGCTCTAGAAGCCATTTTACTGAGGACAGCCAGCGACCTCTCACATTTTTCTGTTGTGGGAATGAACATTGTCAAGAAGTTGATTCATTGCTGTATGAAACTGGTCTATGCTGCTTTGTATTCTGAAAATCACAGGTAAGACGACTTGGTGCTCTGGTGGAGAATCTCTCAGTTGATCTGGAGGGACTGTACTAAATGTTGCAAAATTCATCTGGACTTATTGCTAATAATCCACCTTCATTTAATAATCCTTTTCCACTTGTCATAAAATAATTGCCTGTGGAAGTCTTTGCAAAGTGGAAGCTCTGATACATCAAACAATCCACTGCTGTAGGATACTTTGCTGAAGCTGTATTTTTCATCAGTTGTGCCTGTCCTAGTGAGAGCTAACATAGGTGGTACTTTGAGTCCTCTTATTTTAATGCTGTTTAATTTGTGGGGTGAAATGTACTGTGTAGAACAGGGATGTGATGTGCAGTCTTCCTGTGATAGCAAAAAGAGCTGCTCTTGAGTGCTTTATTTCTCTCTATGTTTTGGAGTCAGCTTTCCATGTTTATAATAGATTTTTCTCTTACAGACTGGCTTTTCTTCTGTAATTTTTCAGTCTCTTACATCTGAGGTCATTTTAGGTTGTTCAATAACTCTGTTAGCTAGTCCGGACCAAACAATTTCTCATGCTCATGTGGACAGGAGAAAGAAGTTGCAAATGCCAGAGACATTTCAGTACAAACCTGGGAGGAAGAGGAAAGCAGAGGAAAAAACCAGGCTGAAATTGGCTTGTCCGAGGCAAACAACCTGTCTTTCATTCTTTGAGCAGAAGTGCAGAACCTTTCTCTGCTTTCCCAGTTCATAGACACAGCTGTGCTTCCTGAGCAGCACAGTTGATCTTATTGCAGCAGGCATTTTAACTGGACAAAGGATCTCAAGTATGCATACTGGAAACAAATTTTGAGGCTGTGCAAGAAGTGCACTTCTGATGGAATGTTTAAAGGTTCTGGAGAAACCCTTCTAGAACCTGCACAGAGGAGGCTGCAGATTGCTGATGGGAAATGCTCTGCATTCTCTCTGCAACTCTTTGGTGTGCAGAGGAATTTTCTTTATTGTATGTCTAGATGGGATCTCTGTTTGAAGCTCATGGCTTTTTACGGATTGTCCATGACAGAAACATGATAGAGAGATTACAGATCTGTTCATGGTAGTGGCTGTTCAGGTGATGGAGGTCTGCAGTGCCCTGACATAGTCCCCTTGAAATGAATGGCAAACCTCTATGAATTTAGGAGTTCATAGAATCATGGAATAATTATGGGTTGTCTAGTCCAACCCCGCTGCCATGAACAGGTCATCTTAGAGTGTTAATTTTGGCACTTTCTCCCTTTTAAACTACTTTATAAAGGGAATATCCAGCCTCACATTACAGCTTAATTTTGGGGAAGAATATAAAGAGGCATTTCCTTCTCCCTTCTTCCCTCATCCCTCTTTCTCAGCTACTGTTACTACTGCCTAAAATAATTACTTTGATTGTTTAACTTCCCTTCTATTTTCTCTTCAAGTTTTAATCTGTTGGTTTAGTGGTTGGTATAACCATCATCCTGGAAGTAACCTGCAGGTTTTACCTCTGGTCTGTTTTTTTTAGGATGAGCCGAGGGTGCCTTAGACTGTTGTCAGCAATGGTGGCTCAAGGCCTGGATTCAGCAAGGGATGTATTTAGTCATTTTGATTTCAATAACAAATACCTGCCTGGATTGCTGGAAAAAAAAGATGTAAAAAGGTAAATTAAGGTGCTGCATGCAGTGGAATGCTATGCCATGGCTCCAGCAGATTTTTAGTTAACTATTTAGAACAAAGCGGTTGCCAGCGTTTGCTGTATTTTCATCTGCAAGAACTTAACTCTCCCTTCCTGTCCTGTGTCAGGCTGAATTCTTGATTGTGCCTTACTGGACACGTGAAAATGCCTTATCTGTTTCCAACAAGCTGTGGAGAAATAAGTGGAAGTTGGAGAGGGGATATTGCCTAGTACTAATACAGAGTAAGTGCATTTGAAAACATAAACAAGAGTTCTGAAAAACCTCTAGGTGGAAATCCTGAAGAAAAATATGTGAGTGAGGAGAAAAAGTCACTCCTCTTTTTCCAGAAGAAAGGTCTCTTGTTCCCTCCCTGTTTGCTAAAAATAGTCAGGATTGACCCAAACCAGGACAAGAATATTTATGTGTCATTCCAAATGCAAGTGTATAATAAATCCAGTATTGTTTGCAATGTTGACATACTGTTTCTGGATTTTAAACATTACTGGCAGAGTGAATGTATAAGTTTGTGTTAGGTTTGTGCCATCTGAGGTGAAAATTCAGACTTTTTCTTTATTAAGCAATCAAGTGGAAGGCAAAAAACCAAACACATCCCTTTTTCCCTGGAACCACCTTTCATAGTTCCAGAATTGTCAGATTCCACAGAAAGTCGAAGTACCTCCACCCTTAATTTTAAGTGCTTGGGTGTAATCTTTTCACCACAAACTGCCTAAATACTCTGAGTAAGGTACAAGGAAACAGGCACCCAAAAGATCTTACTCTTGTACAGCTTTCAATGGAATTATGTCACAACTGGCTATCAGAGGTGAGTTTTTAATGCAAAAATACCAGGCCCAAAGCTTACAGCAAAATTTTATTAGTTTCTCTTTATTTCTTCTTTCAACACTTCCATGAGTCCCTGCTGCCTTATCTTTTGCCTACTCAGAATCTTCTTTACATGCAGGTTAACTTTGCAGAGCAGGTTTAAAAAAAATTGTAAAATCATGGCGGGCCTCTGTCAGGGAGTGTAGTGATAGGATGAGGGGTGACTTTATTTGCAAGAGGGCATATTTACATTAGATATTGGGAGGAGATTCCTGGCCATGAGGGTGATGAGACGCTGTCCAGCATAGGTTGCCCAGAGACGCTGTCACCGCCCCATCCCTGGAGGTGTCCAAGGCCAGGCTGGACAGGGCTTGGAGCAACCTGGGATAGTGGAAGCTGTCTGGCTATGGCAGCGGGTAGAATGAGGTGATCCTTAAGATCATCCTTTCCAACTCAAACCATTCTGTGATTCAATGTTCATATCCTGTGGTGCTGTTACTGGTCAAGCTTTCACTGCTTCCGCTGTGCCTGAGTTGGTAGTTTTAGATTTCCCCCTTTTTATTGGCACTCTTGTGAACTGACCAAGCAGTGCACAGGTGAGGAAGTTCAGTGATGCAGGGTTTGGCATGAAACTGCTGTTCATGTTTCCTTGCTCTTTAAATCTGTGGCTTAGTCTCATATCTTGAGAATTGAAAAGCACGTGAACTATCACATTCTCCTTTTTATGTAGAAGTGATCTGCTTAATGCAAGAAGTTTTTTAGCTGAATATGCTGTGGATGTATTGCATGTAAATGTTTGTCTGTGGCTGCATGCAGCATGCTTATAGAAGTTGTTTCATTTACCCATTTGTGGCACTACTACGGGCAATCAGCAGTTGCAGTATGGAACCTGCAGTTGGGTACAATTTGTGTGCTAACAACATTGTCTTATTTTATATTTTCATTTTTATGTTTCCGGGGGAGAACAGATGTCCGCGTGGCCTGTAGTCAGTTTGCTCTCTGCTTTCTCATTGCTGGTGATGATGCAATCTTGGCACAGGTGCTGGAATGAAAAGGTACTTCCTAATTGCTTGTTGGGTTTTTGTTTTTTAAGGAACAGACATTCATAGGTGATAATCAATGTGACCTAATTAAAAATGCGGACCAGGTAGAGCGCACTAATAAGAAGCAAAACGTATATATTTAATCTTATTGCTTGAAAAGCTTTAAACTTCTTTGGTAGAGTAAGCCTCTTCTGCTTAAGGACAGCATGCAAACCGCTAAAACATTGCAATAATAAAAAGTCTTTGGTGACACAGGTTTAAAAAAAAAAGTAAATTTAATATAAAACTTGGAGTCACCGAGTCAATAAACAAAAACAATCCATGGCCTCCAGCCTTGCTCGTAAGACAGTAACGGTGGCTATGTTGCATTCATATTCTTTTGAAAAGTGTGTGCTTTGGCAGCAAGACGTCTTTAACATATACAAAGCAAGTAAAAAGATGAATAATAAACTCAATACCTATCTTTGTGCAGTTGGGCTGTGGCAGATGCCATATCCAGAGTGCTTAAAAACTCGGAGGAGCTGCATTCCTGGAGGAGACATCGCTCGTCAGCCTGCATGAAGGGGTCAGTTGCCGTGTACAGCAGCAGTAAAGATGAAAGCAGGCAAGAAGTGGAGAGATCCATGCTGCTGAGGCTAGAGGAATTACTGGTGAGAGTTGTTATCTGCTTTGCCACACTGGGACTGTATGCATGTGTGTGATTGGGCAGCTGTAAATTTTTGGTAAATATAGGTTGGGCTCGATTTCCTGTTTGGTGGAGTCTGGTTTCCATGGGCTTTTAATAGCTTTTGCAGAGTTACCTTAGTCCTGATGATCCTTTATCCAAAGCAGTTTTATGTTCTTGATGATGGCTTTCTAGTAAGAATCCCCGTTGGAGATAGGAGTTTGAGGTGTTTAGAAGTAGGAAATCAGCAGCTGTCAGTGTTCTCCAGACTGACTGGTTTGTTGTGATTCCCAGCTCCTCAGGGCACATCAGTTCTAAGGAACACCTAGACCCAGCCACCCCCTGTGCCACGTGCAAAGCTGGGTGAGCTAAACCACACAAAAACCCGGTGCCCAGTCCCTTGCTGTTTTGAGCTGCTGTGTTTTGGAACCTACAGCCCAGTTTGCTTTTTAATTCCATACAGCCTCTGTGTTCTCCTGCTCCCAGACCAACCAAACACTTGCAGGTTCCTTTGAGCCAGAGTTAGGATTGTTGTATCCAAGAGCTTTTTTCCCTGCTATCCTCTGATCATCCAACGTGTGAGTGTTTGGCTTGCATGTTCTTAGTGTCTCCCTTGAAGAAAAAATTGCTGTAGAAGCTCTGTGTGCCAAATGTAAACCAACACCTGTTTTTCCTTGCTGCACACAGTGCGTGGTTGAGGAAGTGGACCCAGATGACTGGTGCAGCCTTGTGAAGACAGGACTCAAGTGAGTGTTTTCATTTTAATTCGGTTGGGTTTTACCAAGTTCGTTTTCTTTGCCAAGTTCTCATTTTGTAAACAGCATTTAATTTGAAGCAGGCTTCCCTGGGTTTGGTTGGGATCTGACTTCTCTGTGATCCTTCTCCCAAAGGTACCGTTGCAGAGATGAAACATTTCTGAAGGTCCTGAACGTTGCCATCCAGTTGGTGTACAGGAAGGAATCCTCACTTAGTCAGAGCTTAATCAAGCTCTCCAAACTTCACATGAAGGTCACGCAGCACTCTCTGTTTCTGTCAGTCACCCTGAGGTCAAGAGAAGAAGATGGCGTGAATATCCAGACGAGAGGTATTTTTTAATCATCTTCTTCCCATACTAAACACAGTTAATTTTGTCTTTCTTGCATTATGTTCTCTCCATCCAGTAACACGCCCACCCATGTAAATACTTGCAGAGTTATTAACAGTTCCAGAATACTGGCATTTAAATTGTGCCTCTGCTTGGATCCAAATGTTACATTCATTTCATGCTGGTTCTAAACACTTCTGTTTTTAAAACTACTGGAAACGTGGGTTTGGTTTTTTATTTTGGTTTGGGTTTTGGTTTGTTTGTTTTTCTGGTATTTTTAACCCAGTTAAAATCAGTCTTGGATTGATTCTTTTGGTTTCTGTGAGGCAGCTAGTGTAAGATCACTGAAGTGCACGTTGGTCCTGTGATGGTTAGACCTGTTTTAAAATAGGTCGATACAGGAGATTTAAAGTTGATTTTGCAAGCTTTATGAAAAATGGCTATTTAATTACGTGTATTTCAAATTGCAACCTTTCATGAGGAGTACCCTTCCAGAGGAATATAAATTGGATGCTAGTTCAGGTGTAGGATTGGCTTTTTTCCCTCTTCACTGGCAACTGAAATCCTGCCTGACCTTGAACCACGTTTAATCTGCATAGAGCTCAGCTTTTCTTCACTGTGCAGGGGTTTGAGATTCAGTGCTTGAAGGAGCTGTGTAAGAAAAGGGGGGGAATTCTCAGGGCAGCATGTTGATAACCAATTTTGTGTTTATGGATGAGCAACATTTAAACAAGCTTTCAAGTTTTAAAACACTTGAAAAAAGAAAAAAGCTTTTGTGAAGTCACCAATTCATTGAAATTAAAAATAAGAAATAGATTTTACTGCTTGCTGTACGTATGTGTCTCACCTTTAGAGCGTATTTCTGTAGATCAGGAGGATGGATTCTTTGAGGCCAGCTGCAGTATTCCAGAAGCTTGGTGCCACGAGTGCATTTACTCAGGCTGGTACTTTAGGAGCTCTTCAGCTTTGAGATGTGTTTTATATTCCTGCACATAACTAGGGTCAAAGCCCAGGCCTTTTCAGATACTGGGAGTAAAGAAATCTGGAGTCGAGTCTTGAGTGTGCTACAGGCAGCCTGCTGACTTTTGAGGAACCAAATCACTTACAATTTCTGCTTCTCAGTTAGTTACAGAGCAAAGGTGTCTAATTTTTGTACCCCACAGGACAGAGTTCCTGTGGCTCACAAACCACCTCCAGTGCTGAGCCCTGCTGGAACAATGCGGAAGCATTTTGATCTTTACTAGAGCTGGGCGGGATGGGAAGGAACTGCTCAGAAATCCAGAAGCAGCAGTGGACTGGGAGCTGATCCTGCCTCAGTCACAGCCTTCTGGACAGTCTGTGTAATGCTAATATTCCTTTTTTCCTTCCTGAGCACAGGGTCAGAGGAGCACAGAAGTCATTGCCTTGATGGGAAGGGGAACCCCAGGGAAAACCTGCTGCTCGTGTCGGCAGGGAGCAGAGGGAAGAGCCCAGGAGAATCTTGGCTGGCTGAGGGGCACTTGTGTCCCCTGTGGAACAGAGCCCTGCGTCTCCTCAGACCTGCTGGTTGGCAGGACAGTTGGGACACCTTTTGCTGCCGCTTTGGCTCTTAAGAACTGGAGATCCGTGCATTTCTGGATGGTTTCCACGGGCTCTCCTGTTTTCTGGGAGCTGCACGGTGAGGTAGGAATTTTGAGGGAGGCCCTGGCAAAGCTGCCAGCGGCGAGGAACGTGGAGCCTCCGGGGGGCTTCTCCCACCTGAGTTCATCCTGGAGCGTGCCGGGTGCCCTGCTGGAGGTTTAAGCTGGGTTTGGGGCGTTCTCCTGCAGGCCCAGCTCCAACTGCTGCCCCTGGGGCCAGGCCTTGCTGTGTCCCGGCACTAAAGCCGCAGCTGGCTGTGCTTTTCCAGCCCTTGAATGCCACGGGCGATCCCAGATTCCCGGAGCTCCCCGGCGCACAGCCTGGCCTCGCTCCCTGGGAGTTGCGCTTCAGTCTGCTTGAGCCAAGGATGTCCTGCCCAGGTTTGGAACTGTATTCCTGGTTTTTTTTCCTCTTCAGGTAGTTGGCAAAGAAGGAGAGAGCCAAGGAAGCCAAGCCAGTGGAAGGCCTCGTCCCAGTCCAAGGTTCCCACTTTTGTCTCCGACTCCTGGGGAATTGCTTGGCCGTGACCAGAGGCTGTCAGTTGGATTTCCCGCCTTTTCCAAATAAATCGTTGCTTTCAGCTGGAGTGTGTTCCTGGTGTCATCCTCCTCCTCCTCCTCCTCCTCCTCCTCCATGGATTTGTAAATAAAGTTCCTGACGTTTGCCAAGTTGAATTTTGTTATTCCAGCAATTGTGGTGGCTCTTTTGTTCTATTGCAACTTCCCAGCTCTGCTAAGAGCTTCAGATGTCAGATACAAGTACGCCTGGAGTTTCTTTGCAATGTTACTCCCACAGAACACAGATGATTGTTGGATAGGAGTAACTTGAGGTGTTTAGTTCTCACTTCCCTTTAAAATCAGAGCAGAGGAAGAAGATTTTATGTCAGCATTCCATGAACTTTCACCATGAAATTGCTAACTGTTTCAAAAGTTTTCAGTGTTAGAAATGCCTGAGCTTGTCTTCCAGGCAGGATGAGATTTAGATATTTTTCCTTCCTTTCCTTTGATGTTTTTCCTCTTTTTGATTTTAGTAAGGGAGTATTTATTGCAAATGCCAGTTTTCCATCCTAGTTGGGGTTTTGCTACATGGTAGGGCACATTACCAAGAAGATTTACCAAATTCCTGTTGGTAAACCCCAATTGTTCAGCACCAGCCAACTTGCTAAAAGTGTTTATTTGCCATAATTCATCTCTCTGTAAAGTTATATGTACTGCATTTTTAACTAGCCCATTAAAATCCCGTAAAAACTTAAATCCTAAAACAGCCTAATTGCTGTTCCTTGGACACAATGGGGTGGGTCTTTCCTGGCTTGGCACATCTGGATGTTCATCCAAAGTGAGCTTTCCACTCAAACAGAATTTGTTTCCAAGCAAAACTGGGGATTGCCTAGAAAGCTTTACTTGCTGGGAAGCACAGGTTTGTTTTCCCTACCCCTGCAGAATCCAGGAGCTGTGTTAGGCAATGGCATGAGGGGAGAGCTGCATTTATTTAATTTTGTCTTTTATTCTATGTATTGTTTATTTTATTTTTAATTTATTGCTTTTTGATTTTGGGTTTTTTAATGCTACATTTAGATTTTATTGTGTTTTATTTCTTCATGTTATTTTCTTTCTTATTCTGTATTTTTAAAATGTTTTTATATTTTATTCCCTCTAATTTTATTTTTATTTTAGTTTTTATTTTTTTAAATTCCTTTTTTAATTTTATTTTTAATACCTTTAATTTTTAAATTTTATATATTATTTTTACTTGCTTTGTTTTAGTTTTGTTTTTTTAATTTTTTATTTTATTTCTTTTTCTTTTTGTATTTTTTACTATATTTTTATTACTTTCAAATTTATTTTATTTTTAAATTTTTATTTCTATTTTATTTTATTTTTTCATGTTTTCTTTGTTCCTTTCTTTTTTTTCCCCATTACTCTTTCTTGCCCTGAGTGTCTGGAAGTTTGGCTGTGGGCAGGAAAGGAGCTGAAGAACGACACCCATGGCCACGGGACGTCGGGATCGGGTTGAGAGTGCAGGCAGCAAAACCTCTGCCTTTTCTGCTCCATTAAAAAACCTGAACGCGGGCGGTGCCGTGTTTTTCTTTGGAACCCCCAACAGCAGGGCTCATCCTGCCCACGTCCAGCATCACCAGCAGTAGCTTGGTGTCGAGGTGGATTTCAGAGACAGCCGTAAAACCAGGGCGGCATTTTATGTTGTAACTCTCCCATCCTCATTGTTTACTACCAGAGAAATCCAAACCAAAGCAAACAAAAACACCACAAAACAAACCCCCCGAAAAACAGCCCCCCCCCCCCAAAAAAACACAAAAAGAGAAAATATGCCAATATTATTTTAATAAAAATGAAATCTTTACCCTTGGAAAACCATGCCATTTTAATTGTAATTAATTGTCCTTCGGCTGTGTTAGGTTAATGAATTCATATCATTTAAATTACCAGTTAAAACATAAACACAAATTTAAAAAAAATACAGAAATGGAACAATATGAATTCTAAAAGTAGAACTATAAAACGAAAAAATATTATCAGTTATATAAAGACAGTATATCATATTACATGTTGCGTCTAATATATGAGATACAATGTAGATGGGAATATAAAAGATAAATTGTAATGATAAATAGCAATATAAAAATTAAAAAAGATTAAAAATTTGGAAATATAACCTAAAATAAAGACTTTTTTTGGTTTGAATTTCATTGGTGACAGAGGTCTCGTAGTTGTGGTTGGGAGACTGTTGTGGCATTTAATTCAGAGAATGTTTGGAAGGGGATGTTTGGACGCCTTTTTGGCCTCCGCTCTCTGCCTGTCCCCGACCCAGGGCTGAGCTCTGGCGCGGTGCTGCCACCGTGTGGACAGAGCGCGGTACTGCAGCGCTCTCCCGTGCCCGTCCCCAAGGCGTGTGACAGCCCCTGGCTGAGCTCTGGCGCGGTGCTGCCACCGTGTGGACAGAGCGCGGTACTGCAGCGCTCCCCCTCAGCCCACCCCTATGCGCGCGGCAGCCCCGGACTGTGAGCTTGTGGGCGCTGCTACGGCCCAAAATTCCAACCTAGGCGGCAAAAAGGGCGGGAAAAAGCAAGGACCCTGGTGGCATCTAGCCAGCTGCCTGCGCAAAAACCCGACCACAGCGCCGGCCGAGAGCGATTTTTCTGGGGTGATTCCAGGCGCGCGAGCACGAGCTGGAGGCTCAGCGGTGCCCCCGAGGCGTTCCGGCCGTCGATTTAGTCAGGCACTTCTGTCTGGAGCCGGGGAGACACAGGGCTACCACAAAAAAGATGGCGGATCGACCGGAAGTGGCTTCAGCCACAACCAAGCTGGCGGTGAGTAAGGGCGGAAGTCATGTGACAGGCTTCTCAAGGTGGCTTGCTCGGCCATTGTAATATTTTAAAAGTGTATGTTGCATGACTTTCTATTACTAGTGACTTTTTTGTAGGATCCTTTATGTGTTTAGTGAAAAGACTTTTAAGAGAATTAGGTTTGTTTTGTTAAGTTTTTTTAACACAGAAAAAGAAGCCGCTCTTGACAGCGTATCCATGGCAACTTTGGGGCTTCTCTAGCCCGCATCTCGATGGTCACTTCCGGGCCGCTCTAGCCTTCGTCTCTATGGTAATTTCCGGGCCGCTGCGTCTCTCGTCTCCATGGTAACTGCCGGGCCGCTCTACGCCTCGTCTCTATGGTAACTTCCGGGCCGCTGCGTCTCTCGTTTCCATGGTAACCCCCCGGGCTGCTCTGACCCACGTGTCTCCGCTCACTTCCGGGCCGCTCCGGTCGAGGGCGGGGCTCCCGTCGGAGCCGCTCCGCCGCACCTCGCTGCTCTCGGGGGGAATCCCGCCGGCTGCCGCTGCTTCCGGGTGGGCTCGGGGGGATTTTGGGGTCTCCGGAGCGGGGGGGGAGGGGGGGTTTGGGGTCTCCGGCGGTTTTTGGGGGGTCCCGAGGGGTCCCGGGGGTGCCGCCCCGCGGTGCTGCTGACGGTGACGGTGACGGCGCTGCGGGGCCGGAAATGCAGCGTGCAGGGACGGCGGGGAGGGGCTGGGGGGGTTTGGGGGGATTTGGGGGGCTTTATCGGATTTGGGGAACTTTGGGGGGATTTGGGGGGGTGTTCGATGGGGTTTTGGGGCTTGCTGGGTTTTGGGGGCAGTTTGGGGGGATGTTTGGGGGGGCTTGGGGATGGTTCGGGGGTTTGGGGGTTCCGGGGGGCGGGTTTTGGGGATTGTTGGGGTGGGGTTTGGGGATGGTTTTGGGGTTTCTGCGATGGTTTGGGGCAGTTTGGGGGGTTTGGGGCTTCTGGGATCATTTTTTCTTTTAATAATGATAGTAAAAAGTGTCAAGTTTGAAGTTTTTATCATTAAAAATATGTAATATCTAGCAAGAAAACCAAAATATTAAAAAAATTAATTAACATTTTATTAATTTTAAATTTAGGTTGTAGCGTGTTAAAGAAGAAAAAAAGAGATTTGGAGGTATTGCTGGACAATGGGGCTTGTGTCAGAAAGGTAAGTGGAGGTTTCCTTAGAAAGAGTCTCTGTTAGTGGGCAGTTTGAAAGTTTTGCAGAGGGGAGAGGGTTGGAATTTGTTTTGTTCATAGAGAAAGAATATAAATTTCTCCAGCTGAGATGGACTGGATGTAGCCCTTAAAATCAGCAGTGAATTTTCAGTGGCTCACAAAATTCGAAGCGAAGCCTGGTGAGGCCAGGGAAGGTTCTCTGTCCCACCCAGATACTGTGAATATATGAAGCCAGACCGAGTGGCACTCCACGCCTGTTTCTAGGCAGTAGAGTCTCCTCTAAATTCCCAGCACTCTTTAGCAAATTTCCAGAGCTGTCATTTCCTGTCTGCAGCAGGCACACGTTTGTGGGGAAAAAAGGTCTTTTTTTATACCCCAAGGAATAATGAGGAACTGGAAGTCTTCTCACGAAACTGAACAAGCCAAGGAAGTTTTAAATTCTTGAGGTTTTCAAACATGTCCTTGCTTGGGGAATTTTACTTTATGTGCAATTTAGAGTTGTTATTATAGTCATTAAAATTTTACTAACTCGGTCCTGGAGACTTCAGAAGTGTCTGTTTCTTTTTAGCCTAATTTAGAAACACCTGTGTATCAATGTACTGTTCTTTTCTGGTAGTTGTTCTCTTAATTGATTTCTTAGGGAAAAATAGTATCAATTACAAAAATGAAAGGAAAGAAGGAAAACATGGACACGGAGTGTTGTTGCAACATTATAATGACAGTTCTGTGGTCATTGGTATCTGCTGATAGGAAGAAATTCACTGCTGAACCCTACAGTACAGTTTATCAAATGCTAACAGTTTGATACAGTAATATTCAACAACACTAATGCCATAATAATTGATATGGTTGCAGAAATTGATCCAGAATGACACTTTCCACAGAAAAATTATATTGGGAAGGACATTGAAAAGCTGAGCTTGCTTAATGTTTCAATGAAATACACGTTTTCCCTAGGTTCTTTATCTTTTGGCACCATGCTTCGTAATGAATAATTTAACACGGAAAGGAGCTGATAATTCCTTTTTTAATTCATTATGCTGGTTAAGCACAATGACTTGGACACCTGGCATTCGTTTTCCAAAGGAAAAAATTTCTTGTGCATTCTTGCTTTGATAGATGAAGAGGAAAAAGAAGAAATGAGGCAATTGTATGAGGAACTTCACAGCAAGGTAGAAGTGAGTGACCTAGCTTGATCAACGGAGTGTGAGTTGTGTGGATGTGCTGAGCTGAGTTCCACGTTGATGTTGAGATGCTGTTTGTGTCCATGCCAGAACATCTTTCTGGACTCTGTTTCACCTACTTGGTGATTCCTCTGAATGGCTGAGGTTGGCAGCAGCCCCTGGAGAACCTCCAGGGTTTCCAGTACTGAGCTTCAAATCTGAAATTTTGTTTTTGGAGAATGACAGTGGCGTTTGAAGAGCTTTTTTTGAAGAGCAGAGAACGACAGACTGGAAATGAGTTTCAAATGTGAGAATTCTGTTTGTTGTGTTCGTGCTCCTGGCTCAACAGTTTTGTACTTCATAATAACTTCAGTTACACGTGCAGTGCCAGGGCAGACAGATGTGGAGTGCAGGAATGGTGAGCAGGCCACACTGAGATACTGGGACCCTCTTTTATTCATTTTTATTCATTTTTATTCATTTAGTACCCTGCCTGTATTCACTGCCTGGCCCCTCCTGTTGCTGTTCCTCTGGGCCAAATTTGGAACCTTGTTTTTCAAACAGTCACTCAAAGTCGAAGTTGTCTGTGAAGTGCTGTCAAGAGATCAATACTTATTTCATGCAATTAGTTTATTTAAACCATGATTATTGCAATAATAATGCACTGTATAGCTGCAGAAACTTTAGCTAAATGCTTTCTCTATACATACAGGCTACTGTGTTCCTGTTTCATTTTCACATGCTTTTTCTGTTAGTTTCTGGTAACAAACATGGAGTAATGGACTAATTCTGTGGAAAGCTGGCAAAAAAAAAAAAAAGACATTTTGATTATAAAATCAAACATTCCCACAACAATTACTCTTGGAAACAAACTGTAAAGCTCTACAATTACAAGCAATCTTAAACTGGCAGTTGTATTGAACTTGGAGCGTGTTTCAGATAGAATGTTAACTGTGGATTTTACTGTGTCTTGAAAGTGACAGAAGCAGCAGAAGTGGTGGACAGGTGTGAAAAGGAACGCAGACTGGAAGTCACTCGGAAGGAGAAGCAGGTTTGCTCAGTTTCACCATCTGATAGAACAGCTTTATTTGTGACTAAAGGGGCAGTGCAAGAGCCAAGAAGTGTTTCTGGTTATTAATAAAAAACCCCCAAAATAATAGCTGAAGCTGCATTTCAGTCAGATTCTGCTAAGTTCAGTGATGCTTCAGTACCTTTAGTCTACTGGAATTCATGGTTTGCTTTTGAACTGGAAAAATTATTTCATGTGTCTTGATCACTATTTGGCTAAGATCAACAACAACAACAGCCATCAGTATGTCTGCTTCTCGTACCTGGGGTACAAGATGAGGATCTGCCCCTTTTCCAGACTTCATCGTGACATTTCTGTAATTTGGCTAGATTTCAGCTCTTATTAGGATATTTCTTTAATTCTGCTAGGTTTCAGCTCTTACCCTCCAGAAGATGGTGTAATAAAAGACATCATGGCTCAGCTGCAGACATCACAAAATAAGATTGCTGATTGAATAGAAACAAAATGTAAGAGTTCTGCCTGCTGTGTTTAAATGCAATTGTTTATAGAAGCACAGGAAACGAGGTCATGATAAGTTTTATTCTGTTGCTGGTTGGCAGCAGAATTTTGGGGCCTTGAAGGCCACCTTTTTGTTTGGAACAGAAACTGAACTTGATTTTCAATGTTTTTAAACCATCTGTATTCCAAGTATTTCTAGTATATGCTGTCAGTACCATTTGTCTTTGTTAAATTCTATCAATGGATGTAATTTTCCATTTTTAGCAGCTTTTTTGTAGTAAACATCCTATTTTTAAAAATGTAAACATACATCTTTTTTACTGAAGTACATGAAGAAGAAATGTTGAAGGAATCCCAGGGCAGTCAAGAACATCTGCGGGCAGAGCTGGAAGAGGCTAAAATTTCACTGCGGAAGGCAGAGGTACACCTTGCTTACAGTTTTCCAGTATAAATAGACTAGATGAGCATTTGCATAAGTAATTATGGATACTTTAGATACGAAACAGCTGCTGCTGTGAGTGTCAAAAACACGTTTAGAAACGATACCATGTTTGGAAGGTTACTCAAAAGAACTTAGAAACCGAATTCCAGGCTACAGTGAAAACATTAACTCGGGTCACTGGAGAAAAGGAAGCACGGGAGGAAGAAGGTAAAAAAATGAAGGCTTTGCTCTTGCAGCCCTGTCAGAGGAGTTGGAGTCTTCTACTGCCAATTTGAAAAGCTTGCTGCAAAATGAGCACAATAGGTAAATTAAAGAGTTTGAATTCGAAGAGCCATCTTACAGGTTGCAGTCTATGACAAAATCAGGAACAATTAGAAGTGAAGCTGAAATTTGGAGTGGTCTAAATGCAGAGAATTTAATGTAGGTTATTCTTTAACTTGTGATGGTTGCTACTGGTCTGTAAAAAGTCAGTTTTTCCCCCTCCAACTTCCATCGTTCTGTCTTTAAGAAATACAGATTTCTGTAAGTTTGTATTTGTTTACTCTCATGCCTAGTGTTCCGAAACTGTAAAAGTTAAATTTGTTCTGTGTTGCAGGCAGATACATCACCTGCTTGTTGAAAGGTCAGTGTTTTGAAAGTGCTTGTGGTAAGACTCTCTTCTTGTCCTTGAAGTTTCAAGTGCAAAAGTGCTCAAAAATGAGCTAGGCAGTCATAAAAATACTTTCTGCTGGCCCTAGATCTCATCTGACAGATGAGAAATGTAATTGCATGTCTTTGTCTGCGTTTGGGGCATCTACACAGAAGTGTTCAAAAGTGAATTGTTAATGCTTGCCTAGAATGAGGCAAAGTGAGAATTCCACACCAAACACGACCTTGGTGTTGAGTACTTGCAAAAAAAAAAAAATACCCCTATTGTGAATAATGTGCATGTAGAAAACATTTGGAAGTTAGTACGTTGGTCTTTGTTAAATTCTATAAATGTATGTCATTTTCTATTTTTAGATTCTTTTTTTTGTAGTAAATATCCTATTTTTAAAAAGAGGAAAAGGAAAAGAAAAAGAAAAAAAGAAAAGCTGGTTTCCTTTTTCAGCATTTCCATGTGATACCTTCCAACTTTTTTGCTGGAGCAATGCAGATGCATCAATACTTGGAGAACACTCTGGTCTTACAGTCCATAGTTTATTTGAAGCCATAACTGGGGAAACCATAATAGGCTCTAAATTTTATTGAAGATAAATAATTAGTTTCTCCTCAGATGCAGATTTGCTAATGCCCTTCTTAATCATATTTTTGAAGTCTACATTTAGATTAAGCCATAAATCAGCTTTACAGCTTCTGAACTTAATCCAGCAAGTTCTGAGAACTGGGTATTGAAAAAGGGTAAATACTTTCTCCTGCCTGCTAAATATGAAAAGTTATTTCGTTTCTGTTCCATTAATGTTACATTACACGTGCTGTAGAAGAGATGACTAAAGTAAAACATGACAAAGGAATGCAACTTGAAGAGCTGTCGGAAACTCTGGTAAATGTTCATTTTATTCATCTCATGGCATTTGATCTTCATATGAAATTCTTCTTGCTTTGTGAGTATCTTAAATGTCATAAACAAACACCATCTAGTCTGCCTGAACATTTCTGCTAAACTTTCTCGCACGCAATTTCAGCGTTGTCTTTGAAGAACTTCTTTATTGCCACTGTTTTTCTTGTCTCCTGTGTTTTGATCTTTGCTGTCTGCTGTGTTTTTGATTTTTCTTGTCTCCCATGTTTTGGTTTTCCTTGTCGAGGTTTTTGGTTATTTCCTTCTTGGTTGATGCCCATTCAAATGCCACTCCCTCTGGATATAGTTTTCCCGGTTTTTTTCTTACTTAGAGGAAGGTAATTGGCTCTGGCCTCTGTGAACCCTCCTGTACTGTGACACAGGCCCATTTTCTGTCACAGAAGCCTAGGCTACATGAAGTCTACTCTTAAGAGAGGTTTATTTTCATTATGATTTTATATTTACAAGTGTAACAAGAAACTGCATCAACTGAGGTGAAGGTAGTGTGAAATCGGGTGTGCATTTTCCCATGTCTGTGCATTGAATGTTCTGAACTGAGTTTCACTCATTTTCTAAAATGGGCAAATGGGAGGACTTTTACTGAAGAAAGACCTCGAGGCTACTGCAGAAAAATTTGCAGAGAGAGGAAAAATTTGGAGAGAGAAATGAAAATGCTCTCCAAGTCCAGAGAGGTCTGGAGTAGGGCAATGGTAACACGTTTTTACAAATATTGAAGTTACACATGATAACTTGTGTACAAGTACGTAAGAAACAGAGCAGTGTCCCACCCTGCACTGAGGGTGAAGACACAGCCCTGCTGATTGCCTTTCTGTTCTACTGGATAGAGCTGGATTTCTCTGATGTTTCTTTAGTCCTTTTTATTGAGATGAATATGGTAAAAGCCCATGAAGTCCTTCTTATTTAGATGAATAAAGTAAAATCATAATGAAAATAAAGTAAATGTCTTTATTTAAAATGATGTCCAAGGAATCTGATTTCAGTAGTTTTGCAGGCTGGGTGATTAAACTCACAGCAGCGGACGTGTGCAGCACTGGTGTCAGAGTTCACTGTCTCACACCACTTCCATACCCCACCAGAGAGATGTAAAGCTTCAGTCTGGATAATCCGTGCCGTGGATGTCGTTTGGTTCTTCTGAAAGCCTTGCGCTGTTAGAGCATGTCTGATAACCTCCGTGAGCTGTAGTTCACACATGGGCACTCAAAACTCCTCCTTTTGCAGAAAGAAATCCATGATTTGAAAGCACAGCTGACCAGTACAGCTGAAAAGGAACAAGGTTATATAAACCACCCCTTGACTCTGAAAACAGGTCTTGACCAAGAGGCGTAAGACCATTTTGAAAATAGAGTATTTCACTTTTTTTGCTGTTATGTAGAAGTTATTTTAATGCACAGTGCAATGAACAGTGATTGTTTTCTAATGAAAGTTTTGAACCACGCAGTATGACGTTAATTATATACTCACACTTGTAAATTACGTTTTCTCTATTTGTATGTATTCTATGAAATACGTAGTTGATCCATATTTCTCTGACTTAGTTAACAAGAAGAGAAAATGGCTGATTTCATTGTTAATTCTGCTTTGAACTACATCATCTTCACTAATTATATTTATATAAAAGTTGTCTCTGGTTTTCTTTCCTTCTTCTGTCACATTTTTATGTCACTGTGACTTTGCTGCAGCTGTGATGTGTGACAAAAGCCCTCCCCTTTTCCCTCCACTTGGGACAGGTGAGAGATGGAACTAAACCCCAAAGGAGTTTCTGCTTATTGATTATACGTGAGTTTTACTGGGAATTACCTCTGAAATCTGATAAATTGTTCGTGAATGCGGCCACGAGGGTCGTTGAACATGCCAGCCCAGATCTGCAAACAGGCAGTGCCAGAACAAGAACCTCTGAAATGTAAACCAGGATTTAGTCAATTGACTCACGACTGCGTGCTGTGCCCAGGTCCTTTGTACAAGTACTGTACAGGGGAAAACCAGAACTGCACATTCCTTGTGCTGGGTTTTGAATTTTGGGCATGGGGTAAATAAAAATGAGAGGCAAATGAGGGAATTGCTTCTGCATGTAAATGTTGTTGTCCTAACGGAGCCATCGGCTCTGTACCAAGACTTGAGTCAAAGGTTTTATTTCTTTAACCCCCCCCCAGGCCCTTTAGAGGCTACAGTTTGTGCCATGTAGAATTCCTAAGGGCTGACATCAGGAAGTCTGTGAGCCGTATCTAGCCGACTTCGGCCGAACCGAACCGAACCGAGCCGAGCTCAGCCGAACCAGCCGCCTGCTCTCGTGCCCATTAATTAGCGCGAGTGCGCTCACTGCCTAACGAGCTCCTGCCCGCCCCCCGCTCCCGTCCGTGTCCGTGCGGTGGCTGGCAGGCTGGGCAGCAGGGAAACACCGAGCAAATCCCGCTCTGCGGGGGGAACGCGAACCGGCGGCGCCCGCGGTGCCTTGGCCCCGCCCCTCAGGGAGCCGAGCCGAGCTGAGCTGGGCGGAGCGCAGCGCAGCGAGCGGCACCGAGCGCAGCCGAACAGAGCCGAGCTTCCCCGAAGAGCCGAATCTAAACGACTGCATCCGGAAATAGCCGAGGTGTGCCGGGAACAGCCGAACAGAGCCGGGCTTCCCCGAAGAGCCGAATCTGAACGACGGCATCCGGAAATAGCCGAGGTGTGCCGGGAACAGCCGAGCATAGCCGAAGAGCCGAAAATGGCTGAGTTCAGCTGTTCAGCTGCCGCTCCCCCGGGGGCTGGCGGGACACGGTGCCGCTGTGCCCGGAGCTGGAGCGCTCGCTGCCGCTGCTGGAGCCGGGCGGCGGCCGGGCCGAGCGGCAGCAGCAGCAGCGAGAGCGGCGGGCGGACGCGGCCCCCGTGCCCGCGGTGTTCGTGAGCGCCGGCTGCAGGCGGCCCGGGGGCGGCGCCTGGAGCTGGGTGAGCAATGCTGAGGAGAGAGCGGTGAGTGCCAGCGCTGTCAGCCCCGCGTCCCCGCGCTCCCTCCCTCCCTCCCTCCCTCCCTCCCTCCGTCCCCCTGGGGGCCCGGAGCGGAAGGTCTCCAAGCTCCCCGGAGAGTGCGGATGGTGAGGGCCGGTGCCGGCCGGACACAGCCCCGGGGTAGTCGGGGGTTCCCGGGGAAGGCGCTGAGGACAAGGCCGGGAAAGGGCCCGGAGCCCTCGTGTGCCCCCGAGAGCCGCTGGAACACGTCCTTGGGGTGCTCTGTACAAGGCGCTCGTGGCCTAAGGGAGAGGGATTTCTCACAAGGACACGGGGCGATGGACAAGGGGAACGGCCCTAGGATCAAGGGAGGCAAGTTTCGATTAAATATCAGGAAGAAATGTTTCCCTGTGAGGGTGGTGGGGCCCTGGCACAGGGTGCCCAGACAAGCTGTGGCTGCCCCTGGATCCGCGGCAGTGTCCCAAGGCCAGGCTGGACGGGGGTGGAAGGTGCCCCTGCCCAGGGCGGGGGGTGGAATGGGATGAGCTTTAGGGTCCCCTCCACAATTTAGTGATTCTGATCACTCTTGCTGAGGTCAGTCAGCTTGAGGAGCTGTTGCAAAATCGGGCTGAAAGATGAGTGCTCATCATTTACACTGTGTAAAGCAAGAATGAATGCTTGACAATGTTCTAATGCATGGGGGTTTATTGGTGGGGGGTTTTTTTTGGTTGATTTTTTGTTTGTTTTGTTTTGTGTTTTTTTATTATTATTATTATTTTAGAAAAGAGATGGGGAAAGATGCTTCCTTTAGTTTTCTTCTGAATGACTGTTATTCCTTCCTTACAGCATGGTAGAAACTCTGACACTTAGCAAGGCTGCAGAGAGTTACTGTGTGGACAGTGAATGAGCTTTCAGAGTATGAAAGTAGCAAGGAGAGGATCAATTGGTGTGAGATCAGAGCTGAGCCCTTTCTGACGTCCACACGTGCTCTTTGTGTTGTCAGATTCTGTGTGTAACCAAGTATGTTTCCCTGGTTATTTTTTCTGTTCAGGTAACTCAAAGAGTTTGTTACTGACATACCTGCCAGAGGAGCTTACATTACTCCGGTGTCATTTGTGAGGCACTTTCTGCTCTGACAAGTTTTTGAAGGCTGCTCAACAGCAATAGACCTCATTCTGGATGTTGGAAGGTGAGGGAAGTGAGGGTCGCATCCCAGGAGCCTGATTTTGGAATGTTTTATGGCATTGGCCGAGAAAGCCTTTATTTCTGGGCTTTCCATAGTCTGCCCCGTGGCGTGTGCTTCAGCTTAGAGCCCTCAGTGTGCAGGGACAGGAACCTTTGGGGAAGGTCTTACAGCTCTGCTCAATGCTTTGTGAATGATGATGGTTTTCTGGAAGGAGGCTGTCCATTCTGACCCATTTTCTTCTCTCTCCTTGCAGACTGTAGCTGCTGGAAGGCTGAGGTGAGACCAGGATGTGCAAAATCTCTGGCTCTCCGTGTCTGCTGTCAGTGACGACATCGTGGAAGATGCTAAAGACTGAGAACTTTGGGGTTTTTTCCCCTGAATCCCAAGACTCTCTCTGCAGCTGTGCCCTGTATAGCTCTTCTAAGAGTTTCTGGGCTTAGAAGGATTTCTACAGTCTGCAATATTTATCTATAACTCAATTAAAAAGAATCCTGCTGTATCAATGTGGTGTTAATTACTTTGAGTTGGTTAAATAAGCAAATAATAAGCAAATCACTGAGAATGGCTTTGAGCTTCCCTTGGATAGCCCTTGGAGCTGGCAGCTCTGATTTAATTTCTCTTCATTCCTTTAATGTCTTTCAATTATTTCTTAAGCAATTACTGCCATTAGGATATACAATAAGGACAAACAGCATCTCTGCCCCGCTGGATTGGGAAGTCCAAGCCCAGTTCCTTGGAGAGATTGAGGGGATGGGGAGCTGAGCCTCGGGCTGGGTTTTGACAGCGGGGATTTGGTGACGAAGAAAGAGGAGAGATCCCCAAAAGGTGGTTAAGGCCAGTTCTGCTGCCTTTGGGTGCTCCTACCCCCACAAAATCATCCTGGTTAAGTGGGACTTGGAGAAGCAGCGGGATGTGCCAGGGGGCCTGTGCTGGGACCCCCAAACCCTGGTCAGGGATGCTGGGAAGTGTCAGCTCCAGGGAACGCTTCCGAGGGGCTGGGCTGGGACCCCTCAAATTCCAGCCAGAGATTCGCTGGCACTGCTGGCCCTTTGGGACACTACTGAGAGGCTCCACTGCCTGATCCAGGGAGTTCTCCCCTTATTTTCTGTGGTGCTTAGAACCTGGCAGGTCATTATAGCCCCACAGGTGGAAAATCTCACCAGAGCAGCAGCTCACAGAGCAGCTGTGTGATCACAGACGATCACACAGAAGCCAATGTGAGAGAGGAAATGAGCTGCTCCACGGATTTATTTTTCCCAATTTAATTTTCCCAATGCATTTTGAACTTAGACCAGAATCTCTCCCCTCAGACCCCGTATTTTGAGTTTTGAGTTTTCTCATAAAGAATTCTCTGCCTACGCTGGAAAAGAGATTCGCTGGCACCGCGGGGAGCGGCGGGGTTTGGGGGGTCCCGGGGCCGGCACGGGGGGCCCCCGCGCCCCAGCCGGTCCCAATCAGCACCAGGAACTCGGCGCCGCCGTCCTCCCGTGCCCGGGCCCCGGCAGGAGCCCAGCGCAGCGCCGGCTGCAGGCGGAGCAGGAGCGGCTCCTGCCGCCCGCGGTCATCCCGGTGCCGATCCCGGCCCCAACGCTGCCCCGCTCCTCCGGCCCCGAGACCCACAGCCCGCCCGCCGGGAGAGAGGCGGCTCCGCTGGGGATCCGCAGCCAGCACGGGCAGGACCCGAAGCGGAACTCCCGGTGCCATTCCCGGCCCCGCCTCAGCGCCGCGGGCTCCGTGGGTTCGGAGCTCGGCTCGGCTCGGCTCGGCTCGGCTCGGCTCGGCTCGGCTCGGCTCGGCTCGGCTCGGGGCTGAGGGGCGGGGCCGGGAGCGATGGTTCCGCCCCAGGGCAGGGCGGGTGCCGGCGGCGGTCGGGGGCGGTACTGGGCTGTCCCGGGGGCGGTCCCGGGGGCGGACCCGGGCGTTCCTGAGGGCGGTCCCGGGGGCGGTCCCGGGCGGTCCCGGGGGCGGTCCCGGGGGCGGTCCCGGGGGCCGTCCCGGGCGGTCCTGAGGGCGGGTCCCGGGGGCGGTCCCGGGCGTTCCTGAGGGCGGTCCCGGGGGTGGTCCCGGGCGGTCCCGGGGGCGGTCCCGGGGGCGGTCCCGGGGGCGGTCCCGGGGGTGGTCCCGGGCGGTCCCGGGGGAGGGTCCCGGGCCCGGCACAGGTGCGCGGGGACCCAGAGCGCCTGCGCGGGGAACTCAGGGCGCCTGCGCGGGGCGGGGCCGAGGTGATTTAATCGCCCGCAGTCACCGCCGCCGCCATTTGCTCAGAGCGAGCGTGTTGGAGCGCGTGGTTGCTGTCCGGGGTCCGCAGCCCGGGACAGGACGGGCTTCGGCTTCCCTTTTCCTTCCCTCTATCCCTCCTTCTTTCACCCCGTGTTCCCCTTCTTTCTCTCCCTTTCCCCCTCGTCCCCAAAGCCGACCCCTTTCCCTCACCTTTCAGCCCTCCCCTCCTATACCCTTATCTACCCTTCCTCCTCCCCCTATTCCCCTTATTTTTCCTCTTCCCTCCCCGCTCCTTCCTCTTCTCTCCCTACCCCGCTCCTTCTATTCCCCCTGTCCCCCTCCTCTGTCCAGCCTTTCTCTTTGCCCCCACTCGTTCTTTCCCTTCCCCTCCCGCTTCCCTCCACACTCCGACTCCCCTCCCTACCCCGTCTCATCCCCTGCTGCTTCTCCCCTTTCCCTCTTTCCCGCAGCCGCGGGGCTCGGGGGTGCCGGATAATAAAGCCCAAGGGCCGGAGCCCGGCGCCCCCCGCCCTCGCTGGAAGCCCCCACACGGGGACAGCGCCGCCCGGCGCCCTGTCACCCCATACAGCGCCCCACACCGCCGGGGCTGCGGCTTTCCCCACATCACGCTGGGGTGCCCCGGCGGGGTCGGGGCTGCGGCTGGGGCGGGGGGGTCTCGTTGGGGGAGGGGGGTCCCGGGGTGGGGGGGTTGAGGTTTGGGGGGGGGCCCCCTCATTAGGAGGGGGTCCCTGGGGGGGTGGGGGTGGGGGGTTAGGGGGGCAGGGCCCCCTCCGGAGGAGGGGGTCCCTGGGGGGGGGGTTGGGGGGGGCAGGGCCCCCTCCGGAGGAGGGGGGTCCCTGGGGGGGGGTCAGGGTGGGCCCCCTCCGGAGGGGGGGGGTCCGGGGGAGGGGGCGGGGCGGAGGGGGGCACTCCCCCCCCTCCAGTCCCCGCCTCCTCTCCCGGATCCCCGCCTCCGGACGGGGCTCGCCCCGGCCCCCTCCCCGGGACCCCCTCCCCCGGACCGGGGCCCGGGGGGAGGGAGGGGGGCGGGCGGGGTGGGGGGGCCGGAGGGGAGGGGCCGTTTCTCTGTTTGGTGACATGTCTGTTCGCACTACCGAGTGACGTGACGTCCCCCGCTTCTCCCCCCACCCGCCCCCCTCCCTCCCTCCCCCCCCGGGCCCCGGTCCGGGGGAGGGGGTCCCGGGGAGGGGGCCGGGGCGAGCCCCGTCCGGAGGCGGGGATCCGGGAGAGGAGGCGGGGACTGGAGGGGGAAGTGCCCCCCTCCGCCCCGCCCCCTCCCCCGGACCCCCCCCTCCGGAGGGGGCCCACCCTGACCCCCCCCCCAGGGACCCCCTCCTCCGGAGGGGGCCCTGCCCCCCCCAACCCCCCCCAGGGACCCCCTCCTCCGGAGGGGGCCCGCCCCGACCCCCCCCCCCAGGGACCCCCTCCTCCGGAGGGGGCCCTGCCCCCCAACCCCCCCCCGGACCCCCCCCTCGGAGGGGCCCCCCCCCCAACCTCAACCCCCCCACCCCGGGACCCCCTCCCCCAAGAAGGGAGCCCCCCAACCCGCAGCCCCCCGACCCCGGGACCCCCCTCCCCCAGTGAGGGATTCCCCCAACAACCCCAGCCCCGACCCCGCCGGGGCACCCCAGGGTGATGTGGGGAAAGCCGGAGCCCCGGCGGTGTGGGGCACTGAATGGGGTGACAGGGCGCCGAGCGGCGCTGTCCCCGTGTGGGGGTTTCCAGCGAGGGCAGGGGGCGCCGGGCTCCGGCCCTTGGGCTTTATTTATTGTCCGGCACCCCCAGCCCCGCGGCTGCGGGAGAAGAAAGAGAGGGGAGGACAGAGGATGGGAACAGGCGGCAGATGGGGGGGTCGGGGTGGGTGAGTCCAGGACAGAGGGCAGGTGGGGGTGTTGGGCTGTGCAGGGCAGCAGGGAGAAGGGGCAGGCGGAGGCGGGGTGGGGGGAAGGAACGGTGGAGGAAGGAAGAGGAGGGTTGAAGGCAGGTGGGGGGAAACTGGGAGAGGGAAGGGGAGCAGGGAGAGGGGACAGGGGGAGCCAGGACTGGGGGGAAGATGAAAGGCGAACGGGAAGGATAGAGGGTAGAGTAGGGCTGCCATTTGTAGAGGAATAGGGAGGGGGAGTGGGGGGCCACGGGGCCGGGGAGGGGGGGAAGGAGGAGTGGACCAGGGGGGAGAGCGGGGGGGAAAGAGGAGAGAGGGGGAGTGAGAGGCGACAGGGCCGGGGGGGAGAAGGACGGGGGACCTAGGGAGAAGAGGGGAGTAGGGAAGGGAGGGAGGAGAGAGGGGGAGTGGGGGTGACAGGGCCGGGGGAGGAGGGGAGGGTAGAGAAAGGAGAGGGGGGATGAGGGGCCGCGGCCCCGGGGGGGGAAGGAGGGGAGGGCTAGGGGGGAGAGGGAGGGGGGGGGGGTAGGGGGGGGGGGAGGGTGTGGGGAGTGGGGGAGGGGAGAAAGGGAGGGGTGAAAGGAGAGGTACAGAGAAAGAAAAGCAGAAAAGAAAAGTATAGAAGAGGCAGAGAGAAAGAGCGGCAGCCACCTCCCGCTCCGAGCGCCGAGGGGCAAATGGCTCGCAGCTCCCCTCCCCGTGGATTAAATCCCCGCGGCCCCGCCCCGCGCAGCCGCTCTGGGGCCCCGCGCACCTGTGCAGGTCCCGCCCATCACAGCTGGGCCGGGCCCGCCCCCCGGGGCCCCGCCCCGCCCGCGCCCCTCAATTGCGGCGGAGCCGCCGCCCCCTCGCTCCCTGTGCGCATGCTCCTCTGCGGATGCGGCGGGACCGGCGCTCGGAGCGCTGTGCGGAACCCCAAGCCAGCGGCTGCTCCCGGTGCTGCCTCTCCCCCGGCCGGCAGGGTACGTACCGATCGGGGCCATCACCGGCGGCAGGAGCCGCTCCGGGACGGTCCCTGGGGCCGAGCGCGGCGCTGCCGCTCCTGCTTCGGCTGCGGCCGGCGTGGGGCTCCGGTGCTGCTGCGGCCGCAGGCAACCGGGGCTCTGCCGGGAACCGCGCACGGGAGAACGGCGGCGGTCTGTCCTCGTGCCGGGTCGCGGCCGGGGCACGGGGAGTGCCGCGCCCACCCCCGGCCCCCCCTAAATCCCGCCGCTCTTGGTGCTCCCATCCCGCGGGCACCGCCCGTACCCCCCGCGGGTGTGCAAAGCCCCCGCTCCGTCACCCCTGAAGCCACCGCACCCCTCAGGGGAGAGCATCGCCTGGCTCCCCCTTCCCCGTGTCCGCACACCTGTGGGGCTTCACCTGCCGCACCCTTGGGAACCGGCGGGGCTGGAGCACCGTGGCTGGGAGGAGCCGCTCGGCCGGGGCCCGGGGCACGGTTCTGCTCCGGCTGCTTCTCCAACACCTGCCGGCTGAGGTGCTCCTCCTCCCTCCCCCGTGCTTTGCAACTCACACTCTGCCACGGCAAAACCTCTTTAATTAAAACTCTGCTGAGACTTTTCCTCTTTATTACTGGATCACAGGATATCCTGAGCTTGAGAGGGATCCTAAAATCTGACTCTCAAATAAATGGACAATTTAAGAATTACTCACAACCTTGTCATTACTAGGACTCTGCTCCAACCACCTGAGCCAATCTCTGAGTCACGGGGGTGGATCTCCCTAGGATGGGAATCCTTGGCACCACAAAGGGAATTGCAATGCCTTTTTTTTCTGCTAAAGCTGCTTTACACACCAGCCCCTGCAGGGGCTCTCGGGCAGAACTGGCTGGCACCTAACGCGACAGCACAAAACTCTTCCCGTAACGCTCATTGCCTGCCCTTTCCAGGATTTAGTCAACAGCCGTAGAAGGGCTCACGCAATGTCCCTTCCCAGGCAGAAATGAGCAGGACAAGCCCCGAGGCTTCCCTTTGCTGCACGGCCACAGTTCTGCAGAGAGGCGGGGCTGGTCCCACCTGCTGAGCGGCGTTTCCTGCAGGTGAGTGTTGCCAGGCCACAAGGATGGTGGCTGCTGAGGCCGGGGCTGCTGCTCTGGCCCAGAGCTGCAGAGAGCCCTCGGTGCCCCCCTTGTGCCGGCAACGTTCCTTGGTGTTCCCTCTGTGTGTCTTGGGTGGCTGGAAACACAGGGCGGAAGGAGGCCGGCAGCCCCAGCAAGGCGAGCAGCACCTCCTTGTCCTTGGGCTCTGCAGGGGAGGAGCTGTGCCCGCAGTGTCCTGCCCGTGGCACGCAGGGTGCCAGGCACACGTCCCAGGGACGGGCACTGGGGGGCTCAGACAGGGCTGGCACAGACACGGCTGAAGGGCTGCCTGCAGCTCCTCGGCCAGGGGCTGCTCTCAACAGGCACCTGGAGATGCTTCAGCCCGGACAGAGGCCCCCAAACAGCCCAGAAGATCCTCAAGGAACAGCTGCCATTGCCTGGGAATGGTGGCACGTGGGGTTTGCGGAGGGGCTCAGACAGCAATTCCCGGTGCCAGCCCTCCCGGAGCTCCTGCACAGTTGCCAGGTATGTCCTGGCCACCCCAAATCCCCTCCCTTCCAGCCTGAGGACATCATCCAGCAGCAGCATTAAAGCCAAGGCAATCTTCCCTCACAGAAATTCAATCCCCAGCAACAGCCCTTGGAGATGCCTGAAAATCAAAGGTTTCAGTGGGATGGAGTTCTGTTTGGATGAAGTCTGGAGTTTTTCACGGAGCCAGCTGGAAGTGCAGAAGTGAGGGGGAGCCTTTGCAGGTGGGTCCCGCTGGAGGTGCGCTGAAGGCAGGGTTGTGCATCTCTTTCCTGAGGGAAAAGAACTTGCAGAGGCCACTGCTGAGGCTCTGAAAGGAGCTGAGCTGCTGCAGGGAGAGATGTCCTCCCGTGGGCACAGGGGCTGCCTTAGCACGGGCCGGGAGCGTGTCCGGCCGCTGCCTTCTCCTGCTTTAAAATATCCACAGGAGCCCGAGCTCAGGGGGCTGGAATCTGCTGAATTTCAGGCAACTCTGCCAAGTGACCCCCCAGGGGATGAGGGTTATAATTAGCCAGTTCTAGGGAATAGAAACCTCTCCTGTCCCAAGCCCCCTGAGCTTCCTTGGAAGCTCTGCCGGTTCCTGGCACAGCTGGCAGTCAAGCAGCAGCTCTGCATGGGAATATCCAGGCCCCATGAGGCACTGGGAGGTTATTGCAGCGAGAATTGAGCAGGGAATTCGGGGCCATGGCTATAATTCCTCTAAACTAGCAAAGGTGACAGTGAACCCTGAATCCGGGCACCGCACAGAGAACAAACTTGGTGCTGCCGTGTCAGCTTCAGCCCCTGGGCTGGGAAGTCTGGGGACTCAAACTTAGGGAATTACACAAATCACAGCAACTGACACCACCCAGAGGGACAATCCAAGTCCCAGGCTATTGCTCTGCAGCCTGCTCTGGGGAAAAACACCCTGTGTCTGCCAGGAGCTCTGACTGTGTCTCCTACCAGCTCCTGAGCAGTGTCAGGCCCACCATGAGGGCTTTAAATAAACCTCAAATAAACCCCAAATCCCACAGAGCCAATAATCCAAATAAAGAAATGCATTGTTATCATCTAGAGCTCAACACTCTGTTATGAATTCTATGACAACAAGGTAATGATGGGATTCCCAGGAATCTCATGAATGCTCTTGATTTTCATTTTTTATGAAAATTGATATGCCAATTCCCTCAATTGGCAGCCTTTAAAACTTACCCTGGAATTTAGAGGTCAAGCAGGGTTGGCTTTGGCTTGACCTTCACCTCTGGTGCCACTTGGTGCAAACACAACCTGGGCCAAGGTGGTTAGATGTGTGACCTCAGCTTTTCACTCAAAAATATCCCCTACTTGTTCCTTGGAGGTGAAGATTTTTCTCCAAACCCTCCACTCCTCACCTCCATTTGCCCTCCAAGTGTCCATTCTGTTCCCCACGGGCGCCCTGGTGACAGCAGGGAGGTCCCTTTGCCCACGGTGCCTTTCTCCTGCCCCTCTCCAGCCCGAGGCCACTCCTCTGCTCGTTCTTTCCAGCTTCGTCCCACACGGAGCCTCTTCTCCCATCCCCGCCAGCTGCTGCCAAGGAAGGAGGACACAGTGAGTCCCGAGTGCTGACCCCTCACCACTACCCCTGGAGAGCCCTGGCTGTGGTCCTCAGGGGCCTCGGATTTCCCGGGGCAATTGTCTGCTGGGCTCCCTTCCATTACCTCAGCAATTCCCTCAAAAATGCCACCTCACTCCCCTCGACACCCTCTCACATTTTCCTACACTAACAGGTCTTGTGTCCCCTCTACACTACACCAGGTTTTCAGCTAAATGAGTGCCATGACCCATGCCCACTGCTCCTGATTCACCCAACCAAAATCAGGAGCAAATGCTGGTTGAGCTTTAAGAACTGGAAATAACTTGAAAGCAAAATGAATCACCTTTTTCTTCTGTTTTGTGTTTTTTGGTTTTTTCTTTCAGATGCTGGACTTGCTTCTGTGGATGATGTGTGCTGAGCTCTCACTGCAGGGAACTGGCAGGCCTGAATGGCTGTGAGCTCGTGTTCTTCTCACTGGGGAATCAGAAATAATTATTAATTAGACCGCAGAAATGTTTTCTGAAACCTCTCCCCTTTCTGGCCCTTTGCTGGTAGAAGTTCTCTTTCTGCCTTTGAATTTTCAGCTGTTCCCTGATGTCATTTCCCCTGCCTGAATTCCTTACAACTCTTGCCTGGGAAAAACTGGGATAACTTAGGGGGGAGAGAGGTGAGATTTTTAGCTGTATTTTTCTAAAATTTCTAATTATTCTGAAATTATTTCTGATAAACACTGACCTGACGTGGACCAGTCTCAAACACAGCCCCAGTTCTCACCTCTGAGCTGCTCCCGGGGCTGCAGCCACATTCCTGACAAGGTGCCAAAGGTCCCTTTGGGCAGGGACCAGGCTCTCTGTCTCGGGCCTTGGGCACTGCAGGGACCAGGGTGCTCGAGCACGGACAGCCTGGAAGCAGAGCAGATCCCTCTGGGTCAGCAGCAGGCTGGGGACAGGAATGACCAGAAACCGTCAGCCTCTGGGGCCGTGACTTCATCTCAGCCACACAGATCATACCAAATGTGGCATTTACAGACCTCAGACTCTCCCACCACAAAAGCTGGTTCTGATCTAGTTCTCAGGGTCACCAATACCTCCTCCACAAAACCCACGGGGATTAGCATTTTGTGCTGGTTTGACAAACTTCAGGTCAGATTTGCAAAAGCAAATCCCAGCAGGTCCCTGCTGCACAGGCCTCAGCGGCTTCGCTTCCCTGGGAAACCTGAGCCAGCCCCAGTCTGTTCCAAGGTGAGCACAAGGCTGGAGAGAGGTCAGAACCCTCAGCTGGGTCTCAGCAGCCACAGACGACACGCCCCGGCCCACCCGCCTTCTGCCTGCCCCTTCCTGCGGGAGCGGTGGCGGCTCCGGGGCGGGGCTGGGCCGGGTCGGGATTCAGCATGGCCGGGAAGCGAAGCGGAGCGGGGCGGCCGGGAAGCGGAGCCGGGAGGCCGGGAAGCGGAGCGGGGTGGCCGGGAAGCGGAGCGGGGTGGCCGGGAAGCGGAGCCGGGAGGCCGGCGAGCGGAGCGGGGCGGTCGGCGAGCGGAGCGGGGCGGCCGCGGCTGAGCGCGCCTGTGGCCCGCGGGACGAGTTCAATGGCGCCGCTTCAAGGCGCTGCTGCGGGACCCCGCGGCCGCCGCCGAGGGTGGGTGAGGGGCTCTGCAGGGCGGGCACGGCGCGCGCGGGGGCTGAGGCGGCCCGCGGGGGGCGCGGCGGTGGCACCGGTGCTGCTGCTGCTGGGGGCGGTGGCGCACACGGGCCCCTCGGGGTCGCCGCCGGCCCGGAGCGGCCCCACACGTGGCGCCGGTGCGCTCCGGGTGACGCTGTGGCTTTGCAGGGCTGGAGACCTTCGTGTCCGTCGCCAAGACGCTGCCATCCCCTCAAGTGTACGGTGTCGTGGAGGGATACGTGACAATTTCCATGGAGTGTGCTGAGATAATCAAGCTTCTCGATGGAGAAAGGAAGCCTGAAAGTGAAGTAAGTCGGACGCGGAGATTGTAATTCAGGCGGCTATGATTCCAGCAATGCCATCCTGGGGAGGAAGCAACATACGGTCGCCAGGGAATGGTCACAGCCGGCAAGGCTGCCAGAACTCCAGGAGCGTTTGGACAACGCCCTCAGGCGTGGGATTGTTGGGGTGTCAGTGCAGGACCAGGAGTTGGACTGGATGATCCTTGTGGGTCTCTTCCGGCTCAAGATATTCTGTGGTTCTGTGGATAAATGCGTTGTGGCATAGATAACTCTGATAATTTAAAATGGGTTTGGTTTGGTTTTTTTTCTGGAAGTGGCAGTAGCAGAAGCACCTAACGACTGGGAGTTGCTCTTTTCAGTTCATAGATGTTCCTGGATTTAATGACTCACACAACCAATAGTCCTGTCCAAATCAAGCTGTTAAGGTTCTTTAAATGTTATCAAAAGACCTTTTAGCTAATAAGGGGATCAATAGAAGCAGTTAAGAAAGCAAAACAAAAGTAGTCTAGTGAAAGTAAAGTGTTTTTAGATATCTCCCTGCTACATTAGTATTTCTAGGAAGCTGCTGGTAAAGTTGACTTTATTATTCTTATTTTAGTTGGACACAGTTTATTCTCATCAGAATACGATGAATGAACAAAGGGTTTAATTCACAGTTTTTACTGTGAACGCTGGTGCAGCGTTGCTAACTGCTTACAACGTAGTATTGTATTGTGTGGCTTTTTAACCATCACTTGCTGTTCTTTGCCCTTCAGTGTCATTTTTGTCTGTGTTGTGTTCAGTGACGGCCTTTCCTCAATAGCCTGTTGGTGACAGGGGCTGATGTTTGTAATGGGCACAGCCCAGTGCTGTATGGATTCTGGATTCTTCTGGAGAGAATTAATTGTGAGACTGGAACAGCCTCGATGTTTTTCTCCAGTCCATTTCATTTTTCGTAGTCTTCTTAGTAGCAGTCATCTCTTGAAGCACTGATTCCTTGAAATGACATGCTCTCCAAAGTGATCTTCTCAAAGAGGAAGCATTAATTTGGGAGAGAATCCAGAAGTTAATGTTATTTTCGTATGTGGAAGCTTTTCTCTTGGAGTGGGGTTACTCTTTGTTAATGGTGGTTATTACTTTTTGCTCAGCTAGTAATTTCAAGTCTTACCTGATATTGTCAGATATTAACATAGTTTTTTCTCCTGCAGATGCTGTTAATCTTTCAAGCTCTAGAAGCCATTTTACTGAGGACAGCCAGCGACCTCTCACATTTTTCTGTTGTGGGAATGAACATTGTCAAGAAGTTGATTCATTGCTGTATGAAACTGGTCTATGCTGCTTTGTATTCTGAAAATCACAGGTAAGACGACTTGGTGCTCTGGTGGAGAATCTCTCAGTTGATCTGGAGGGACTGTACTAAATGTTGCAAAATTCATCTGGACTTATTGCTAATAATCCACCTTCATTTAATAATCCTTTTCCACTTGTCATAAAATAATTGCCTGTGGAAGTCTTTGCAAAGTGGAAGCTCTGATACATCAAACAATCCACTGCTGTAGGATACTTTGCTGAAGCTGTATTTTTCATCAGTTGTGCCTGTCCTAGTGAGAGCTAACATAGGTGGTACTTTGAGTCCTCTTATTTTAATGCTGTTTAATTTGTGGGGTGAAATGTACTGTGTAGAACAGGGATGTGATGTGCAGTCTTCCTGTGATAGCAAAAAGAGCTGCTCTTGAGTGCTTTATTTCTCTCTATGTTTTGGAGTCAGCTTTCCATGTTTATAATAGATTTTTCTCTTACAGACTGGCTTTTCTTCTGTAATTTTTCAGTCTCTTACATCTGAGGTCATTTTAGGTTGTTCAATAACTCTGTTAGCTAGTCCGGACCAAACAATTTCTCATGCTCATGTGGACAGGAGAAAGAAGTTGCAAATGCCAGAGACATTTCAGTACAAACCTGGGAGGAAGAGGAAAGCAGAGGAAAAAACCAGGCTGAAATTGGCTTGTCCGAGGCAAACAACCTGTCTTTCATTCTTTGAGCAGAAGTGCAGAACCTTTCTCTGCTTTCCCAGTTCATAGACACAGCTGTGCTTCCTGAGCAGCACAGTTGATCTTATTGCAGCAGGCATTTTAACTGGACAAAGGATCTCAAGTATGCATACTGGAAACAAATTTTGAGGCTGTGCAAGAAGTGCACTTCTGATGGAATGTTTAAAGGTTCTGGAGAAACCCTTCTAGAACCTGCACAGAGGAGGCTGCAGATTGCTGATGGGAAATGCTCTGCATTCTCTCTGCAACTCTTTGGTGTGCAGAGGAATTTTCTTTATTGTATGTCTAGATGGGATCTCTGTTTGAAGCTCATGGCTTTTTACGGATTGTCCATGACAGAAACATGATAGAGAGATTACAGATCTGTTCATGGTAGTGGCTGTTCAGGTGATGGAGGTCTGCAGTGCCCTGACATAGTCCCCTTGAAATGAATGGCAAACCTCTATGAATTTAGGAGTTCATAGAATCATGGAATAATTATGGGTTGTCTAGTCCAACCCCGCTGCCATGAACAGGTCATCTTAGAGTGTTAATTTTGGCACTTTCTCCCTTTTAAACTACTTTATAAAGGGAATATCCAGCCTCACATTACAGCTTAATTTTGGGGAAGAATATAAAGAGGCATTTCCTTCTCCCTTCTTCCCTCATCCCTCTTTCTCAGCTACTGTTACTACTGCCTAAAATAATTACTTTGATTGTTTAACTTCCCTTCTATTTTCTCTTCAAGTTTTAATCTGTTGGTTTAGTGGTTGGTATAACCATCATCCTGGAAGTAACCTGCAGGTTTTACCTCTGGTCTGTTTTTTTTAGGATGAGCCGAGGGTGCCTTAGACTGTTGTCAGCAATGGTGGCTCAAGGCCTGGATTCAGCAAGGGATGTATTTAGTCATTTTGATTTCAATAACAAATACCTGCCTGGATTGCTGGAAAAAAAAGATGTAAAAAGGTAAATTAAGGTGCTGCATGCAGTGGAATGCTATGCCATGGCTCCAGCAGATTTTTAGTTAACTATTTAGAACAAAGCGGTTGCCAGCGTTTGCTGTATTTTCATCTGCAAGAACTTAACTCTCCCTTCCTGTCCTGTGTCAGGCTGAATTCTTGATTGTGCCTTACTGGACACGTGAAAATGCCTTATCTGTTTCCAACAAGCTGTGGAGAAATAAGTGGAAGTTGGAGAGGGGATATTGCCTAGTACTAATACAGAGTAAGTGCATTTGAAAACATAAACAAGAGTTCTGAAAAACCTCTAGGTGGAAATCCTGAAGAAAAATATGTGAGTGAGGAGAAAAAGTCACTCCTCTTTTTCCAGAAGAAAGGTCTCTTGTTCCCTCCCTGTTTGCTAAAAATAGTCAGGATTGACCCAAACCAGGACAAGAATATTTATGTGTCATTCCAAATGCAAGTGTATAATAAATCCAGTATTGTTTGCAATGTTGACATACTGTTTCTGGATTTTAAACATTACTGGCAGAGTGAATGTATAAGTTTGTGTTAGGTTTGTGCCATCTGAGGTGAAAATTCAGACTTTTTCTTTATTAAGCAATCAAGTGGAAGGCAAAAAACCAAACACATCCCTTTTTCCCTGGAACCACCTTTCATAGTTCCAGAATTGTCAGATTCCACAGAAAGTCGAAGTACCTCCACCCTTAATTTTAAGTGCTTGGGTGTAATCTTTTCACCACAAACTGCCTAAATACTCTGAGTAAGGTACAAGGAAACAGGCACCCAAAAGATCTTACTCTTGTACAGCTTTCAATGGAATTATGTCACAACTGGCTATCAGAGGTGAGTTTTTAATGCAAAAATACCAGGCCCAAAGCTTACAGCAAAATTTTATTAGTTTCTCTTTATTTCTTCTTTCAACACTTCCATGAGTCCCTGCTGCCTTATCTTTTGCCTACTCAGAATCTTCTTTACATGCAGGTTAACTTTGCAGAGCAGGTTTAAAAAAAATTGTAAAATCATGGCGGGCCTCTGTCAGGGAGTGTAGTGATAGGATGAGGGGTGACTTTATTTGCAAGAGGGCATATTTACATTAGATATTGGGAGGAGATTCCTGGCCATGAGGGTGATGAGACGCTGTCCAGCATAGGTTGCCCAGAGACGCTGTCACCGCCCCATCCCTGGAGGTGTCCAAGGCCAGGCTGGACAGGGCTTGGAGCAACCTGGGATAGTGGAAGCTGTCTGGCTATGGCAGCGGGTAGAATGAGGTGATCCTTAAGATCATCCTTTCCAACTCAAACCATTCTGTGATTCAATGTTCATATCCTGTGGTGCTGTTACTGGTCAAGCTTTCACTGCTTCCGCTGTGCCTGAGTTGGTAGTTTTAGATTTCCCCCTTTTTATTGGCACTCTTGTGAACTGACCAAGCAGTGCACAGGTGAGGAAGTTCAGTGATGCAGGGTTTGGCATGAAACTGCTGTTCATGTTTCCTTGCTCTTTAAATCTGTGGCTTAGTCTCATATCTTGAGAATTGAAAAGCACGTGAACTATCACATTCTCCTTTTTATGTAGAAGTGATCTGCTTAATGCAAGAAGTTTTTTAGCTGAATATGCTGTGGATGTATTGCATGTAAATGTTTGTCTGTGGCTGCATGCAACATGCTTATAGAAGTTGTTTCATTTACCCATTTGTGGCACTACTACGGGCAATCAGCAGTTGCAGTATGGAACCTGCAGTTGGGTACAATTTGTGTGCTAACAACATTGTCTTATTTTATATTTTCATTTTTATGTTTCCGGGGGAGAACAGATGTCCGCGTGGCCTGTAGTCAGTTTGCTCTCTGCTTTCTCATTGCTGGTGATGATGCAATCTTGGCACAGGTGCTGGAATGAAAAGGTACTTCCTAATTGCTTGTTGGGTTTTTGTTTTTTAAGGAACAGACATTCATAGGTGATAATCAATGTGACCTAATTAAAAATGCGGACCAGGTAGAGCGCACTAATAAGAAGCAAAACGTATATATTTAATCTTATTGCTTGAAAAGCTTTAAACTTCTTTGGTACAGTAAGCCTCTTCTGCTTAAGGACAGCATGCAAACCGCTAAAACATTGCAATAATAAAAAGTCTTTGGTGACACAGGTTTAAAAAAAAAAGTAAATTTAATATAAAACTTGGAGTCACCGAGTCAATAAACAAAAACAATCCATGGCCTCCAGCCTTGCTCGTAAGACAGTAACGGTGGCTATGTTGCATTCATATTCTTTTGAAAAGTGTGTGGTTTGGCAGCAAGACGTCTTTAACATATACAAAGCAAGTAAAAAGATGAATAATAAACTCAATACCTATCTTTGTGCAGTTGGGCTGTGGCAGATGCCATATCCAGAGTGCTTAAAAACTCGGAGGAGCTGCATTCCTGGAGGAGACATCGCTCGTCAGCCTGCATGAAGGGGTCAGTTGCCGTGTACAGCAGCAGTAAAGATGAAAGCAGGCAAGAAGTGGAGAGATCCATGCTGCTGAGGCTAGAGGAATTACTGGTGAGAGTTGTTATCTGCTTTGCCACACTGGGACTGTATGCATGTGTGTGATTGGGCAGCTGTAAATTTTTGGTAAATATAGGTTGGGCTCGATTTCCTGTTTGGTGGAGTCTGGTTTCCATGGGCTTTTAATAGCTTTTGCAGAGTTACCTTAGTCCTGATGATCCTTTATCCAAAGCAGTTTTATGTTCTTGATGATGGCTTTCTAGTAAGAATCCCCGTTGGAGATAGGAGTTTGAGGTATTTAGAAGTAGGAAATCAGCAGCTGTCAGTGTTCTCCAGACTGACTGGTTTGTTGTGATTCCCAGCTCCTCAGGGCACATCAGTTCTAAGGAACACCTAGACCCAGCCACCCCCTGTGCCACGTGCCAAGCTCAGTGAGCTAAACCACACAAAAACCCGGTGCCCAGTCCCTTGCTGTTTTGAGCTGCTGTGTTTTGGGACTTACAGCCCAGTTTGCTTTTTAATTCCGTACAGCCTCTGTGTTCTCCTGCTCCCCGACCAACCAAACACTTGCAGGTTCCTTTGAGCCAGAGTTAGGATTGTTGTATCCAAGAGCTTTTTTCCCTGCTATCCTCTGATCATCCAACGTGTGAGTGTTTGGCTTGCATGTTCTTAGTGTCTCCCTTGAAGAAAAAATTGCTGTAGAAGCTCTGTGTGCCAAATGTAAACCAACACCTGTTTTTCCTTGCTGCACACAGTGCGTGGTTGAGGAAGTGGACCCAGATGACTGGTGCAGCCTTGTGAAGACAGGACTCAAGTGAGTGTTTTCATTTTAATTCGGTTGGGTTTTACCAAGTTCGTTTTCTTTGCCAAGTTCTCATTTTGTAAACAGCATTTAATTTGAAGCAGGCTTCCCTGGGTTTGGTTGGGATCTGACTTCTCTGTGATCCTTCTCCCAAAGGTACCGTTGCAGAGATGAAACATTTCTGAAGGTCCTGAACGTTGCCATCCAGTTGGTGTACAGGAAGGAATCCTCACTTAGTCAGAGCTTAATCAAGCTCTCCAAACTTCACATGAAGGTCACGCAGCACTCTCTGTTTCTGTCAGCCACCCTGAGGTCAAGAGAAGAAGATGGCGTGAATATCCAGACGAGAGGTATTTTTTAATCATCTTCTTCCCATACTAAACACAGTTAATTTTGTCTTTCTTGCATTATGTTCTCTCCATCCAGTAACACGCCCACCCATGTAAATACTTGCAGAGTTATTAACAGTTCCAGAATACTGGCATTTAAATTGTGCCTCTGCTTGGATCCAAATGTTACATTCATTTCATGCTGGTTCTAAACACTTCTGTTTTTAAAACTACTGGAAACGTGGGTTTGGTTTTTTATTTTGGTTTGGGTTTTGGTTTGTTTGTTTTTCTGGTATTTTTAACCCAGTTAAAATCAGTCTTGGATTGATTCTTTTGGTTTCTGTGAGGCAGCTAGTGTAAGATCACTGAAGTGCACGTTGGTCCTGTGATGGTTAGACCTGTTTTAAAATAGGTCGATACAGGAGATTTAAAGTTGATTTTGCAAGCTTTATGAAAAATGGCTATTTAATTACGTGTATTTCAAATTGCAACCTTTCATGAGGAGTACCCTTCCAGAGGAATATAAATTGGATGCTAGTTCAGGTGTAGGATTGGCTTTTTTCCCTCTTCACTGGCAACTGAAATCCTGCCTGACCTTGAACCACGTTTAATCTGCATAGAGCTCAGCTTTTCTTCACTGTGCAGGGGTTTGAGATTCAGTGCTTGAAGGAGCTGTGTAAGAAAAGGGGGGGAATTCTCAGGGCAGCATGTTGATAACCAATTTTGTGTTTATGGATGAGCAACATTTAAACAAGCTTTCAAGTTTTAAAACACTTGTGTCCTGGGTTGATGCTACACTGTATCCCCAATCGTCTGTTTGGTTTATGTCAGATCTGAGAGTAACGGGGAGAAAGTGCAAAGTTGTTTTCAGGAATTGCACAGACTGGCCTTGAGAATATGAGTCACCGGCGCGGAGATGCAGTTTGTTTTTTTTTTTTTTTTTTTCCCTTGCAGCTCTCTCTTTTCGCTTTGCTTTTGCTGTAGTTAGCTTAGCTTAGTTAGGGCTGAAAAGCTTCGCAATTTTTTTCCTTCCTTTTTTTTCCCCTTCTTTTCTTTTTTTCCCTTTTTTCCACCTGTTTTTTGGAACGGTTCAAACCTCCCCCACACCGAGGACCCGGCGGGGGCCGCCGGGGGAGCCGACACCTGGATCCACGGGGAGCTACCCTTCGCAGCAACATCCACCACTGCTGAAAAGAACCAAGAGGAGAAACCATCTATAAAAGGGACTTTGCTTTCCATAAGTCATCATCTGGTATTGTTTGATCTATTGCGCTGGGGGAGTGTTTTGCTGGTTTAATAAACAGGTTTCTTTCCACTTTCTCTCTCCAACGAGTTTTCTCCCGAACCGGCTGGGAGAGGGGAGGGGGGTGGGGGAAGGGTTTTCCCTCGGAATTCTCCTCCCAAATTGGCCTCAAACCATCACAACTTGAAAAAAGAAAAAAGCTTTTGTGAAGTCACCAATTCATTGAAATTAAAAATAAGAAATAGATTTTACTGCTTGCTGTACGTATGTGTCTCACCTTTAGAGCGTATTTCTGTAGATCAGGAGGATGGATTCTTTGAGGCCAGCTGCAGTATTCCAGAAGCTTGGTGCCACGAGTGCATTTACTCAGGCTGGTACTTTAGGAGCTCTTCAGTTTTGAGATGTGTTTTATATTCCTGCACATAACTAGGGTCAAAGCCCAGGCCTTTTCAGATACTGGGAGTAAAGAAATCTGGAGTCGAGTCTTGAGTGTGCTACAGGCAGCCTGCTGACTTTTGAGGAACCAAATCACTTACAATTTCTGCTTCTCAGTTAGTTACAGAGCAAAGGTGTCTAATTTTTGTACCCCACAGGACAGAGTTCCTGTGGCTCACAAACCACCTCCAGTGCTGAGCCCTGCTGGAACAATGCGGAAGCATTTTGATCTTTACTAGAGCTGGGCGGGATGGGAAGGAACTGCTCAGAAATCCAGAAGCAGCAGTGGACTGGGAGCTGATCCTGCCTCAGTCACACCCTTCTGGACAGTCTGTGTAATGCTAATATTCCTTTTTTCCTTCCTGAGCACAGGGTCAGAGGAGCACAGAAGTCATTGCCTTGATGGGAAGGGGAACCCCAGGGAAAACCTGCTGCTCGTGTCGGCAGGGAGCAGAGGGAAGAGCCCGGGAGAATCTTGGCTGGCTGAGGGGCACTTGTGTCCCCTGTGGAACAGAGCCCTGCATCTCCTCAGACCTGCTGCTTGGCAGGACAGTTGGGACACCTTTTGCTGCGCTTTGGCTCTTAAGAACTGGAGATCCGTGCATTTCTGGATGGTTTCCACGGGCTCTCCTGTTTTCTGGGAGCTGCACGGTGAGGTAGGAATTTTGAGGGAGGCCCTGGCAAAGCTGCCAGCGGCGAGGAACGTGGAGCCTCCGGGGGGCTTCTCCCACCTGAGTTCATCCTGGAGCGTGCCGGGTGCCCTGCTGGAGGTTTAAGCTGGGTTTGGGGCGTTCTCCTGCAGGCCCAGCTCCAACTGCTGCCCCTGGGGCCAGGCCTTGCTGTGTCCCGGCACTAAAGCTGCAGCTGGCTGTGCTTTTCCAGCCCTTGAATGCCACGGGCGATCCCAGATTCCCGGAGCTCCCCGGCGCACAGCCTGGCCTCGCTCCCTGGCAGTTGCGCTTCAGTCTGCCTGAGCCAAGGACGTCCTGCCCAGGTTTGGAACTGTATTCCTGGTTTTTTTTCCTCTTCAGCTAGTTGGCAAAGAAGGAGAGAGCCAAGGAAGCCAAGCCAGTGGAAGGCCTCGTCCCAGTCCAAGGTTCCCACTTTTGTCTCCGACTCCTGGGGAATTGCTTGGCCGTGACCAGAGGCTGTCAGTTGGATTTCCCGCCTTTTCCAAATAAATCGTTGCTTTCAGCTGGAGTGTGTTCCTGGTGTCATCCTCCTCCTCCTCCTCCTCCTCCTCCTCCATGGATTTGTAAATAAAGTTCCTGACTTTTGCCAAGTTGAATTTTGTTATTCCAGCAATTGTGGTGGCTCTTTTGTTCTATTGCAACTTCCCAGCTCTGCTAAGAGCTTCAGATGTCAGATACAAGTACGCCTGGAGTTTCTTTGCAATGTTACTCCCACAGAACACAGATGATTGTTGGATAGGAGTAACTTGAGGTGTTTAGTTCTCACTTCCCTTTAAAATCAGAGCAGAGGAAGAAGATTTTATGTCAGCATTCCATGAACTTTCACCATGAAATTGCTAACTGTTTCAAAAGTTTTCAGTGTTAGAAATGCCTGAGCTTGTCTTCCAGGCAGGATGAGATTTAGATATTTTTCCTTCCTTTCCTTTGATGTTTTTCCTCTTTTTGATTTTAGTAAGGGAGTATTTATTGCAAATGCCAGTTTTCCATCCTAGTTGGGGTTTTGCTACATGGTAGGGCACATTACCAAGAAGATTTACCAAATTCCTGTTGGTAAACCCCAATTGTTCAGCACCAGCCAACTTGCTAAAAGTGTTTATTTGCCATAATTCATCTCTCTGTAAAGTTATATGTACTGCATTTTTAACTAGCCCATTAAAATCCCGTAAAAACTTAAATCCTAAAACAGCCTAATTGCTGTTCCTTGGACACAATGGGGTGGGTCTTTCCTGGCTTGGCACATCTGGATGTTCATCCAAAGTGAGCTTTCCACTCAAACAGAATTTGTTTCCAAGCAAAACTGGGGATTGCCTAGAAAGCTTTACTTGCTGGGAAGCACAGGTTTGTTTTCCCTACCCCTGCAGAATCCAGGAGCTGTGTTAGGCAATGGCATGAGGGGAGAGCTGCATTTATTTAATTTTGTCTTTTATTCTATGTATTGTTTATTTTATTTTTAATTTATTGCTTTTTGATTTTGGGTTTTTTAATGCTACATTTAGATTTTATTGTGTTTTATTTCTTCATGTTATTTTCTTTCTTATTCTGTATTTTTAAAATGTTTTTATATTTTATTCCCTCTAATTTTATTTTTATTTTAGTTTTTATTTTTTTAAATTCCTTTTTTAATTTTATTTTTAATACCTTTAATTTTTAAATTTTATATATTATTTTTACTTGCTTTGTTTTAGTTTTGTTTTTTTAATTTTTTATTTTATTTCTTTTTCTTTTTGTATTTTTTACTATATTTTTATTACTTTCAAATTTATTTTATTTTTAAATTTTTATTTCTATTTTATTTTATTTTTTCATGTTTTCTTTGTTCCTTTCTTTTTTTTCCCCATTACTCTTTCTTGCCCTGAGTGTCTGGAAGTTTGGCTGTGGGCAGGAAAGGAGCTGAAGAACGACACCCATGGCCACGGGACGTCGGGATCGGGTTGAGAGTGCAGGCAGCAAAACCTCTGCCTTTTCTGCTCCATTAAAAAACCTGAACGCGGGCGGTGCCGTGTTTTTCTTTGGAACCCCCAACAGCAGGGCTCATCCTGCCCACGTCCAGCATCACCAGCAGTAGCTTGGTGTCGAGGTGGATTTCAGAGACAGCCGTAAAACCAGGGCGGCATTTTATGTTGTAACTCTCCCATCCTCATTGTTTACTACCAGAGAAATCCAAACCAAAGCAAACAAAAACACCACAAAACAAACCCCCCGAAAAACAGCCCCCCCCCCCCAAAAAAACACAAAAAGAGAAAATATGCCAATATTATTTTAATAAAAATGAAATCTTTACCCTTGGAAAACCATGCCATTTTAATTGTAATTAATTGTCCTTCGGCTGTGTTAGGTTAATGAATTCATATCATTTAAATTACCAGTTAAAACATAAACACAAATTTAAAAAAAATACAGAAATGGAACAATATGAATTCTAAAAGTAGAACTATAAAACGAAAAAATATTATCAGTTATATAAAGACAGTATATCATATTACATGTTGCGTCTAATATATGAGATACAATGTAGATGGGAATATAAAAGATAAATTGTAATGATAAATAGCAATATAAAAATTAAAAAAGATTAAAAATTTGGAAATATAACCTAAAATAAAGACTTTTTTTGGTTTGAATTTCATTGGTGACAGAGGTCTCGTAGTTGTGGTTGGGAGACTGTTGTGGCATTTAATTCAGAGAATGTTTGGAAGGGGATGTTTGGACGCCTTTTTGGCCTCCGCTCTCTGCCTGTCCCCGACCCAGGGCTGAGCTCTGGCGCGGTGCTGCCACCGTGTGTTCAGAGCGCGGTACTGCAGCGCCCCCCCGTGCCCGTCCCCAAGGCGTGTGACAGCCCCTGGCTGAGCTCTGGGCCCGTGCTGCCACCGTGTGGACAGAGCGCGGTACTGCAGCGCTCTCCCGTGCCCGTCCCCAAGGCGTGTGACAGCCCCTGGCTGAGCTCTGGCGCGGTGCTGCCACCGTGTGGACAGAGCGCGGTACTGCAGCGCTCCCCCTCAGCCCACCCCGATGCGCGCGGCAGCCCCGGACTGTGAGCTTGTGGGCGCTGCTACGGCCCAAAATTCCAACCTAGGCGGCAAAAAGGGCGGGAAAAAGCAAGGACCCTGGTGGCATCTAGCCAGCTGCCTGCGCAAAAACCCGACCACAGCGCCGGCCGAGAGCGATTTTTCTGGGGTGATTCCAGGCGCGCGAGCACGAGCTGGAGGCTCAGCGGTGCCCCCGAGGCGTTCCGGCCGTCGATTTAGTCAGGCACTTCTGTCTGGAGCCGGGGAGACACAGGGCTACCACAAAAAAGATGGCGGATCGACCGGAAGTGGCTTCAGCCACAACCAAGCTGGCGGTGAGTAAGGGCGGAAGTCATGTGACAGGCTTCTCAAGGTGGCTTGCTCGGCCATTGTAATATTTTAAAAGTGTATGTTGCATGACTTTCTATTACTAGTGACTTTTTTGTAGGATCCTTTATGTGTTTAGTGAAAAGACTTTTAAGAGAATTAGGTTTGTTTTGTTAAGTTTTTTTAACACAGAAAAAGAAGCCGCTCTTGACAGCGTATCCATGGCAACTTTGGGGCTTCTCTAGCCCGCATCTCGATGGTCACTTCCGGGCCGCTCTAGCCTTCGTCTCTATGGTAATTTCCGGGCCGCTGCGTCTCTCGTCTCCATGGTAACTGCCGGGCCGCTCTACGCCTCGTCTCTATGGTAACTTCCGGGCCGCTGCGTCTCTCGTTTCCATGGTAACCCCCCGGGCTGCTCTGACCCACGTGTCTCCGCTCACTTCCGGGCCGCTCCGGTCGAGGGCGGGGCTCCCGTCGGAGCCGCTCCGCCGCACCTCGCTGCTCTCGGGGGGAATCCCGCCGGCTGCCGCTGCTTCCGGGTGGGCTCGGGGGGATTTTGGGGTCTCCGGAGCGGGGGGGGAGGGGGGGTTTGGGGTCTCCGGCGGTTTTTGGGGGGTCCCGAGGGGTCCCGGGGGTGCCGCCCCGCGGTGCTGCTGACGGTGACGGTGACGGCGCTGCGGGGCCGGAAATGCAGCGTGCAGGGACGGCGGGGAGGGGCTGGGGGGGTTTGGGGGGATTTGGGGGGCTTTATCGGATTTGGGGAACTTTGGGGGGATTTGGGGGGGTGTTCGATGGGGTTTTGGGGCTTGCTGGGTTTTGGGGGCAGTTTGGGGGGATGTTTGGGGGGGCTTGGGGATGGTTCGGGGGTTTGGGGGTTCCGGGGGGCGGGTTTTGGGGATTGTTGGGGTGGGGTTTGGGGATGGTTTTGGGGTTTCTGCGATGGTTTGGGGCAGTTTGGGGGGTTTGGGGCTTCTGGGATCATTTTTTCTTTTAATAATGATAGTAAAAAGTGTCAAGTTTGAAGTTTTTATCATTAAAAATATGTAATATCTAGCAAGAAAACCAAAATATTAAAAAAATTAATTAACATTTTATTAATTTTAAATTTAGGTTGTAGCGTGTTAAAGAAGAAAAAAAGAGATTTGGAGGTATTGCTGGACAATGGGGCTTGTGTCAGAAAGGTAAGTGGAGGTTTCCTTAGAAAGAGTCTCTGTTAGTGGGCAGTTTGAAAGTTTTGCAGAGGGGAGAGGGTTGGAATTTGTTTTGTTCATAGAGAAAGAATATAAATTTCTCCAGCTGAGATGGACTGGATGTAGCCCTTAAAATCAGCAGTGAATTTTCAGTGGCTCACAAAATTCAAAGTGAAGCCTGGTGAGGCCAGGGAAGGTTCTCTGTCCCACCCAGATACTGTGAATATATGAAGCCAGACCGAGTGGCACTCCACGCCTGTTTCTAGGCAGTAGAGTCTCCTCTAAATTCCCAGCACTCTTTAGCAAATTTCCAGAGCTGTCATTTCCTGTCTGCAGCAGGCACACGTTTGTGGGGAAAAAAGGTCTTTTTTTATACCCCAAGGAATAATGAGGAACTGGAAGTCTTCTCACGAAACTGAACAAGCCAAGGAAGTTTTAAATTCATGAGGTTTTCAAACATGTCCTTGCTTGGGGAATTTTACTTTATGTGCAATTTAGAGTTGTTATTATAGTCATTAAAATTTTACTAACTCGGTCCTGGAGACTTCAGAAGTGTCTGTTTCTTTTTAGCCTAATTTAGAAACACCTGTGTATCAATGTACTGTTCTTTTCTGGTAGTTGTTCTCTTAATTGATTTCTTAGGGAAAAATAGTATCAATTACAAAAATGAAAGGAAAGAAGGAAAACATGGACACGGAGTGTTGTTGCAACATTATAATGACAGTTCTGTGGTCATTGGTATCTGCTGATAGGAAGAAATTCACTGCTGAGCCCTACAGTACAGTTTATCAAATGCTAACAGTTTGATACAGTAATATTCAACAACACTAATGCCATAATAATTGATATGGTTGCAGAAATTGATCCAGAATGACACTTTCCACAGAAAAATTATATTGGGAAGGACATTGAAAAGCTGAGCTTGCTTAATGTTTCAATGAAATACACGTTTTCCCTAGGTTCTTTATCTTTTGGCACCATGCTTCGTAATGAATAATTTAACACGGAAAGGAGCTGATAATTCCTTTTTTAATTCATTATGCTGGTTAAGCACAATGACTTGGACACCTGGCATTCGTTTTCCAAAGGAAAAAATTTCTTGTGCATTCTTGCTTTGATAGATGAAGAGGAAAAAGAAGAAATGAGGCAATTGTATGAGGAACTTCACAGCAAGGTAGAAGTGAGTGACCTAGCTTGATCAACGGAGTGTGAGTTGTGTGGATGTGCTGAGCTGAGTTCCACGTTGATGTTGAGATGCTGTTTGTGTCCATGCCAGAACATCTTTCTGGACTCTGTTTCACCTACTTGGTGATTCCTCTGAATGGCTGAGGTTGGCAGCAGCCCCTGGAGAACCTCCAGGGTTTCCAGTACTGAGCTTCAAATCTGAAATTTTGTTTTTGGAGAATGACAGTGGCGTTTGAAGAGCTTTTTTTGAAGAGCAGAGAACGACAGACTGGAAATGAGTTTCAAATGTGAGAATTCTGTTTGTTGTGTTCGTGCTCCTGGCTCAACAGTTTTGTACTTCATAATAACTTCAGTTACACGTGCAGTGCCAGGGCAGACAGATGTGGAGTGCAGGAATGGTGAGCAGGCCACACTGAGATACTGGGACCCTCTTTTATTCATTTTTATTCATTTTTATTCATTTAGTACCCTGCCTGTATTCACTGCCTGGCCCCTCCTGTTGCTGTTCCTCTGGGCCAAATTTGGAACCTTGTTTTTCAAACAGTCACTCAAAGTCGAAGTTGTCTGTGAAGTGCTGTCAAGAGATCAATACTTATTTCATGCAATTAGTTTATTTAAACCATGATTATTGCAATAATAATGCACTGTATAGCTGCAGAAACTTTAGCTAAATGCTTTCTCTATACATACAGGCTACTGTGTTCCTGTTTCATTTTCACATGCTTTTTCTGTTAGTTTCTGGTAACAAACATGGAGTAATGGACTAATTCTGTGGAAAGCTGGCAAAAAAAAAAAAAAGACATTTTGATTATAAAATCAAACATTCCCACAACAATTACTCTTGGAAACAAACTGTAAAGCTCTACAATTACAAGCAATCTTAAACTGGCAGTTGTATTGAACTTGGAGCGTGTTTCAGATAGAATGTTAACTGTGGATTTTACTGTGTCTTGAAAGTGACAGAAGCAGCAGAAGTGGTGGACAGGTGTGAAAAGGAACGCAGACTGGAAGTCACTCGGAAGGAGAAGCAGGTTTGCTCAGTTTCACCATCTGATAGAACAGCTTTATTTGTGACTAAAGGGGCAGTGCAAGAGCCAAGAAGTGTTTCTGGTTATTAATAAAAAACCCCCAAAATAATAGCTGAAGCTGCATTTCAGTCAGATTCTGCTAAGTTCAGTGATGCTTCAGTACCTTTAGTCTACTGGAATTCATGGTTTGCTTTTGAACTGGAAAAATTATTTCATGTGTCTTGATCACTATTTGGCTAAGATCAACAACAACAACAGCCATCAGTATGTCTGCTTCTCGTACCTGGGGTACAAGATGAGGATCTGCCCCTTTTCCAGACTTCATCGTGACATTTCTGTAATTTGGCTAGATTTCAGCTCTTATTAGGATATTTCTTTAATTCTGCTAGGTTTCAGCTCTTACCCTCCAGAAGATGGTGTAATAAAAGACATCATGGCTCAGCTGCAGACATCACAAAATAAGATTGCTGATTGAATAGAAACAAAATGTAAGAGTTCTGCCTGCTGTGTTTAAATGCAATTGTTTATAGAAGCACAGGAAACGAGGTCATGATAAGTTTTATTCTGTTGCTGGTTGGCAGCAGAATTTTGGGGCCTTGAAGGCCACCTTTTTGTTTGGAACAGAAACTGAACTTGATTTTCAATGTTTTTAAACCATCTGTATTCCAAGTATTTCTAGTATATGCTGTCAGTACCATTTGTCTTTGTTAAATTCTATCAATGGATGTAATTTTCCATTTTTAGCAGCTTTTTTGTAGTAAACATCCTATTTTTAAAAATGTAAACATACATCTTTTTTACTGAAGTACATGAAGAAGAAATGTTGAAGGAATCCCAGGGCAGTCAAGAACATCTGCGGGCAGAGCTGGAAGAGGCTAAAATTTCACTGCGGAAGGCAGAGGTACACCTTGCTTACAGTTTTCCAGTATAAATAGACTAGATGAGCATTTGCATAAGTAATTATGGATACTTTAGATACGAAACAGCTGCTGCTGTGAGTGTCAAAAACACGTTTAGAAACGATACCATGTTTGGAAGGTTACTCAAAAGAACTTAGAAACCGAATTCCAGGCTACAGTGAAAACATTAACTCGGGTCACTGGAGAAAAGGAAGCACGGGAGGAAGAAGGTAAAAAAATGAAGGCTTTGCTCTTGCAGCCCTGTCAGAGGAGTTGGAGTCTTCTACTGCCAATTTGAAAAGCTTGCTGCAAAATGAGCACAATAGGTAAATTAAAGAGTTTGAATTCGAAGAGCCATCTTACAGGTTGCAGTCTATGACAAAATCAGGAACAATTAGAAGTGAAGCTGAAATTTGGAGTGGTCTAAATGCAGAGAATTTAATGTAGGTTATTCTTTAACTTGTGATGGTTGCTACTGGTCTGTAAAAAGTCAGTTTTTCCCCCTCCAACTTCCATCGTTCTGTCTTTAAGAAATACAGATTTCTGTAAGTTTGTATTTGTTTACTCTCATGCCTAGTGTTCCGAAACTGTAAAAGTTAAATTTGTTCTGTGTTGCAGGCAGATACATCACCTGCTTGTTGAAAGGTCAGTGTTTTGAAAGTGCTTGTGGTAAGACTCTCTTCTTGTCCTTGAAGTTTCAAGTGCAAAAGTGCTCAAAAATGAGCTAGGCAGTCATAAAAATACTTTCTGCTGGCCCTAGATCTCATCTGACAGATGAGAAATGTAATTGCATGTCTTTGTCTGCGTTTGGGGCATCTACACAGAAGTGTTCAAAAGTGAATTGTTAATGCTTGCCTAGAATGAGGCAAAGTGAGAATTCCACACCAAACACGACCTTGGTGTTGAGTACTTGCAAAAAAAAAAAAATACCCCTATTGTGAATAATGTGCATGTAGAAAACATTTGGAAGTTAGTACGTTGGTCTTTGTTAAATTCTATAAATGTATGTCATTTTCTATTTTTAGATTCTTTTTTTTGTAGTAAATATCCTATTTTTAAAAAGAGGAAAAGGAAAAGAAAAAGAAAAAAAGAAAAGCTGGTTTCCTTTTTCAGCATTTCCATGTGATACCTTCCAACTTTTTTGCTGGAGCAATGCAGATGCATCAATACTTGGAGAACACTCTGGTCTTACAGTCCATAGTTTATTTGAAGCCATAACTGGGGAAACCATAATAGGCTCTAAATTTTATTGAAGATAAATAATTAGTTTCTCCTCAGATGCAGATTTGCTAATGCCCTTCTTAATCATATTTTTGAAGTCTACATTTAGATTAAGCCATAAATCAGCTTTACAGCTTCTGAACTTAATCCAGCAAGTTCTGAGAACTGGGTATTGAAAAAGGGTAAATACTTTCTCCTGCCTGCTAAATATGAAAAGTTATTTCGTTTCTGTTCCATTAATGTTACATTACACGTGCTGTAGAAGAGATGACTAAAGTAAAACATGACAAAGGAATGCAACTTGAAGAGCTGTCGGAAACTCTGGTAAATGTTCATTTTATTCATCTCATGGCATTTGATCTTCATATGAAATTCTTCTTGCTTTGTGAGTATCTTAAATGTCATAAACAAACACCATCTAGTCTGCCTGAACATTTCTGCTAAACTTTCTCGCACGCAATTTCAGCGTTGTCTTTGAAGAACTTCTTTATTGCCACTGTTTTTCTTGTCTCCTGTGTTTTGATCTTTGCTGTCTGCTGTGTTTTTGATTTTTCTTGTCTCCCATGTTTTGGTTTTCCTTGTCGAGGTTTTTGGTTATTTCCTTCTTGGTTGATGCCCATTCAAATGCCACTCCCTCTGGATATAGTTTTCCCGGTTTTTTTCTTACTTAGAGGAAGGTAATTGGCTCTGGCCTCTGTGAACCCTCCTGTACTGTGACACAGGCCCATTTTCTGTCACAGAAGCCTAGGCTACATGAAGTCTACTCTTAAGAGAGGTTTATTTTCATTATGATTTTATATTTACAAGTGTAACAAGAAACTGCATCAACTGAGGTGAAGGTAGTGTGAAATCGGGTGTGCATTTTCCCATGTCTGTGCATTGAATGTTCTGAACTGAGTTTCACTCATTTTCTAAAATGGGCAAATGGGAGGACTTTTACTGAAGAAAGACCTCGAGGCTACTGCAGAAAAATTTGCAGAGAGAGGAAAAATTTGGAGAGAGAAATGAAAATGCTCTCCAAGTCCAGAGAGGTCTGGAGTAGGGCAATGGTAACACGTTTTTACAAATATTGAAGTTACACATGATAACTTGTGTACAAGTACGTAAGAAACAGAGCAGTGTCCCACCCTGCACTGAGGGTGAAGACACAGCCCTGCTGATTGCCTTTCTGTTCTACTGGATAGAGCTGGATTTCTCTGATGTTTCTTTAGTCCTTTTTATTGAGATGAATATGGTAAAAGCCCATGAAGTCCTTCTTATTTAGATGAATAAAGTAAAATCATAATGAAAATAAAGTAAATGTCTTTATTTAAAATGATGTCCAAGGAATCTGATTTCAGTAGTTTTGCAGGCTGGGTGATTAAACTCACAGCAGCGGACGTGTGCAGCACTGGTGTCAGAGTTCACTGTCTCACACCACTTCCATACCCCACCAGAGAGATGTAAAGCTTCAGTCTGGATAATCCGTGCCGTGGATGTCGTTTGGTTCTTCTGAAAGCCTTGCGCTGTTAGAGCATGTCTGATAACCTCCGTGAGCTGTAGTTCACACATGGGCACTCAAAACTCCTCCTTTTGCAGAAAGAAATCCATGATTTGAAAGCACAGCTGACCAGTACAGCTGAAAAGGAACAAGGTTATATAAACCACCCCTTGACTCTGAAAACAGGTCTTGACCAAGAGGCGTAAGACCATTTTGAAAATAGAGTATTTCACTTTTTTTGCTGTTATGTAGAAGTTATTTTAATGCACAGTGCAATGAACAGTGATTGTTTTCTAATGAAAGTTTTGAACCACGCAGTATGACGTTAATTATATACTCACACTTGTAAATTACGTTTTCTCTATTTGTATTGTATTCTATGAAATACGTAGTTGATCCATATTTCTCTGACTTAGTTAACAAGAAGAGAAAATGGCTGATTTCATTGTTAATTCTGCTTTGAACTACATCATCTTCACTAATTATATTTATATAAAAGTTGTCTCTGGTTTTCTTTCCTTCTTCTGTCACATTTTTATGTCACTGTGACTTTGCTGCAGCTGTGATGTGTGACAAAAGCCCTCCCCTTTTCCCTCCACTTGGGACAGGTGAGAGATGGAACTAAACCCCAAAGGAGTTTCTGCTTATTGATTATACGTGAGTTTTACTGGGAATTACCTCTGAAATCTGATAAATTGTTCGTGAATGCGGCCACGAGGGTCGTTGAACATGCCAGCCCAGATCTGCAAACAGGCAGTGCCAGAACAAGAACCTCTGAAATGTAAACCAGGATTTAGTCAATTGACTCACGACTGCGTGCTGTGCCCAGGTCCTTTGTACAAGTACTGTACAGGGGAAAACCAGAACTGCACATTCCTTGTGCTGGGTATTGAATTTTGGGCATGGGGTAAATAAAAATGAGAGGCAAATGAGGGAATTGCTTCTGCATGTAAATGTTGTTGTCCTAACGGAGCCATCGGCTCTGTACCAAGACTTGAGTCAAAGGTTTTATTTCTTTAACCCCCCCCCAGGCCCTTTAGAGGCTACAGTTTGTGCCATGTAGAATTCCTAAGGGCTGACATCAGGAAGTCTGTGAGCCGTATCTAGCCGACTTCGGCCGAACCGAACCGAGCCGAGCCGAGCTCAGCCGAACCAGCCGCCTGCTCTCGTGCCCATTAATTAGCGCGAGTGCGCTCACTGCCTAACGAGCTCCTGCCCGCCCCCCGCTCCCGTCCGTGTCCGTGCGGTGGCTGGCAGCCTGGGCAGCAGGGAAACACCGAGCAAACGCCGCTCTGCGGGGGGAACGCGAACCGGCGGCGCCCGCGGTGCCTTGGCCCCGCCCCTCAGGGAGCCGAGCCGAGCTGAGCTGGGCGGAGCGCAGCGCAGCGAGCGGCACCGAGCGCAGCCGAACAGAGCCGAGCTTCCCCGAAGAGCCGAATCTAAACGACTGCATCCGGAAATAGCCGAGGTGTGCCGGGAACAGCCGAACAGAGCCGGGCTTCCCCGAAGAGCCGAATCTGAACGACGGCATCCGGAAATAGCCGAGGTGTGCCGGGAACAGCCGAGCATAGCCGAAGAGCCGAAAATGGCTGAGTTCAGCTGTTCAGCTGCCGCTCCCCCGGGGGCTGGCGGGACACGGTGCCGCTGTGCCCGGAGCTGGAGCGCTCGCTGCCGCTGCTGGAGCCGGGCGGCGGCCGGGCCGAGCGGCAGCAGCAGCAGCGAGAGCGGCGGGCGGACGCGGCCCCCGTGCCCGCGGTGTTCGTGAGCGCCGGCTGCAGGCGGCCCGGGGGCGGCGCCTGGAGCTGGGTGAGCAATGCTGAGGAGAGAGCGGTGAGTGCCAGCGCTGCCAGCCCCGCGTCCCCGCGCTCCCTCCCTCCCTCCCTCCCTCCCTCCCTCCGTCCCCCTGGGGGCCCGGAGCGGAAGGTCTCCAAGCTCCCCGGAGAGTGCGGATGGTGAGGGCCGATGCCGGCCGGACACAGCCCCGGGGTAGTCGGGGGTTCCCGGGGAAGGCGCTGAGGACAAGGCCGGGAAAGGGCCCGGAGCCCTCGTGTGCCCCCGAGAGCCGCTGGAACACGTCCTTGGGGTGCTCTGTACAAGGCGCTCGTGGCCTAAGGGAGAGGGATTTCTCACAAGGACACGGGGCGATGGACAAGGGGAACGGCCCTAGGATCAAGGGAGGCAAGTTTCGATTAAATATCAGGAAGAAATGTTTCCCTGTGAGGGTGGTGGGGCCCTGGCACAGGGTGCCCAGACAAGCTGTGGCTGCCCCTGGATCCGCGGCAGTGTCCCAAGGCCAGGCTGGACGGGGGTGGAAGGTGCCCCTGCCCAGGGCGGGGGGTGGAATGGGATGAGCTTTAGGGTCCCCTCCACAATTTAGTGATTCTGATCACTCTTGCTGAGGTCAGTCAGCTTGAGGAGCTGTTGCAAAATCGGGCTGAAAGATGAGTGCTCATCATTTACACTGTGTAAAGCAAGAATGAATGCTTGACAATGTTCTAATGCATGGGGGTTTATTGGTGGGGGGTTTTTTTTGGTTGATTTTTTGTTTGTTTTGTTTTGTGTTTTTTTATTATTATTATTATTTTAGAAAAGAGATGGGGAAAGATGCTTCCTTTAGTTTTCTTCTGAATGACTGTTATTCCTTCCTTACAGCATGGTAGAAAGCTCTGACACTTAGCAAGGCTGCAGAGAGTTACTGTGTGGACAGTGAATGAGCTTTCAGAGTATGAAAGTAGCAAGGAGAGGATCAATTGGTGTGAGATCAGAGCTGAGCCCTTTCTGACGTCCACACGTGCTCTTTGTGTTGTCAGATTCTGTGTGTAACCAAGTATGTTTCCCTGGTTATTTTTTCTGTTCAGGTAACTCAAAGAGTTTGTTACTGACATACCTGCCAGAGGAGCTTACATTACTCCGGTGTCATTTGTGAGGCACTTTCTGCTCTGACAAGTTTTTGAAGGCTGCTCAACAGCAATAGACCTCATTCTGGATGTTGGAAGGTGAGGGAAGTGAGGGTCGCATCCCAGGAGCCTGATTTTGGAATGTTTTATGGCATTGGCCGAGAAAGCTTTTACTTCGGGGCTTTCCATAGTCTGCCCCGTGGCGTGTGCTTCAGCTTAGAGCCCTCAGTGTGCAGGGACAGGAACCTTTGGGGAAGGTCTTACAGCTCTGCTCAATGCTTTGTGAATGATGATGGTTTTCTGGAAGGAGGCTGTCCATTCTGACCCATTTTCTTCTCTCTCCTTGCAGACTGTAGCTGCTGGAAGGCTGAGGTGAGACCAGGATGTGCAAAATCTCTGGCTCTCCGTGTCTGCTGTCAGTGACGACATCGTGGAAGATGCTAAAGACTGAGAACTTTGGGGTTTTTTCCCCTGAATCCCAAGACTCTCTCTGCAGCTGTGCCCTGTATAGCTCTTCTAAGAGTTTCTGGGCTTAGAAGGATTTCTACAGTCTGCAATATTTATCTATAACTCAATTAAAAAGAATCCTGCTGTATCAATGTGGTGTTAATTACTTTGAGTTGGTTAAATAAGCAAATAATAAGCAAATCACTGAGAATGGCTTTGAGCTTCCCTTGGATAGCCCTTGGAGCTGGCAGCTCTGATTTAATTTCTCTTCATTCCTTTAATGTCTTTCAATTATTTCTTAAGCAATTACTGCCATTAGGATATACAATAAGGACAAACAGCATCTCTGCCCCGCTGGATCGGGAAGTCCAAGCCCAGTTCCTTGGAGAGATTGAGGGGATGGGGAGCTGAGCCTCGGGCTGGGTTTTGACAGCGGGGATTTGGTGACGAAGAAAGAGGAGAGATCCCCAAAAGGTGGTTAAGGCCAGTTCTGCTGCCTTTGGGTGCTCCTACCCCCACAAAATCATCCTGGTTAAGTGGGACTTGGAGAAGCAGCGGGATGTGCCAGGGGGCCTGTGCTGGGACCCCCAAACCCTGGTCAGGGATGCTGGGAAGTGTCAGCTCCAGGGAACGCTTCCGAGGGGCTGGGCTGGGACCCCTCAAATTCCAGCCAGAGATTCGCTGGCACTGCTGGCCCTTTGGGACACTACTGAGAGGCTCCACTGCCTGATCCAGGGAGTTCTCCCCTTATTTTCTGTGGTGCTTAGAACCTGGCAGGTCATTATAGCCCCACAGGTGGAAAATCTCACCAGAGCAGCAGCTCACAGAGCAGCTGTGTGATCACAGACGATCACACAGAAGCCAATGTGAGAGAGGAAATGAGCTGCTCCACGGATTTATTTTTCCCAATTTAATTTTCCCAATGCATTTTGAACTTAGACCAGAATCTCTCCCCTCAGACCCCGTATTTTGAGTTTTGAGTTTTCTCATAAAGAATTCTCTGCCTACGCTGGAAAAGAGATTCGCTGGCACCGCGGGGAGCGGCGGGGTTTGGGGGGTCCCGGGGCCGGCACGGGGGGCCCCCGCGCCCCAGCCGGTCCCAATCAGCACCAGGAACTCGGCGCCGCCGTCCTCCCGTGCCCGGGCCCCGGCAGGAGCCCAGCGCAGCGCCGGCTGCAGGCGGAGCAGGAGCGGCTCCTGCCGCCCGCGGTCATCCCGGGGCCGATCCCGGCCCCAACGCTGCCCCGCTCCTCCGGCCCCGAGACCCACAGCCCGCCCGCCGGGAGAGAGGCGGCTCCGCTGGGGATCCGCAGCCAGCACGGGCAGGACCCGAAGCGGAACTCCCGGTGCCATTCCCGGCCCCGCCTCAGCGCCGCGGGCTCCGTGGGTTCGGAGCTCGGCTCGGCTCGGCTCGGCTCGGCTCGGCTCGGCTCGGCTCGGCTCGGCTCGGCTCGGCTCGGCTCGGGGCTGAGGGGCGGGGCCGGGAGCGATGGTTCCGCCCCAGGGCAGGGCGGGTGCCGGCGGCGGTCGGGGGCGGTACTGGGCTGTCCCGGGGGCGGTCCCGGGGGCGGTCCCGGGCGGTCCCGGGCGGCCCCGGGGGAGGCTCCCGGGGGCGGTCCCGAGCGGTCCCGGGGGCGGTCCCGGGCGGTCCCGGGGGCGGTCCCGGGGGCGGTCCCGGGGGTGGTCCCGGGCGGTCCCGGGGGCGGTCCCGGGGGCGGTCCCGGGCGGTCCCGGGGGAGGGTCCCGGGCCCGGCACAGGTGCGCGGGGACCCAGAGCGCCTGCGCGGGGAACTCAGGGCGCCTGCGCGGGGCGGGGCCGAGGTGATTTAATCGCCCGCAGTCACCGCCGCCGCCATTTGCTCAGAGCGAGCGTGTTGGAGCGCGTGGTTGCTGTCCGGGGTCCGCAGCCCGGGACATGACGGGCTTCGGCTTCTCTTTTCCTTCCCTCTATCCCTCCTTCTTTCACCCCGTGTTCCCCTTCTTTCTCTCCCTTTCCCCCTCGTCCCCAAAGCCGACCCCTTTCCCTCACCTTTCAGCCCTCCCCTCCTATACCCTTATCTACCCTTCCTCCTCCCCCTATTCCCCTTATTTTTCCTCTTCCCTCCCCGCTCCTTCCTCTTCTCTCCCTACCCCGCTCCTTCTATTCCCCCTGTCCCCCTCCTCTGTCCAGCCTTTCTCTTTGCCCCCACTCGTTCTTTCCCTTCCCCTCCCGCTTCCCTCCACACTCCGACTCCCCTCCCTACCCCGTCTCATCCCCTGCTGCTTCTCCCCTTTCCCTCTTTCCCGCAGCCGCGGGGCTCGGGGGTGCCGGATAATAAAGCCCAAGGGCCGGAGCCCGGCGCCCCCCGCCCTCGCTGGAAGCCCCCACACGGGGACAGCGCCGCCCGGCGCCCTGTCACCCCATACAGCGCCCCACACCGCCGGGGCTGCGGCTTTCCCCACATCACGCTGGGGTGCCCCGGCGGGGTCGGGGCTGCGGCTGGGGCGGGGGGGTCTCGTTGGGGGAGGGGGGTCCCGGGGTGGGGGGGTTGAGGTTTGGGGGGGGCCCCCTCATTAGGAGGGGGTCCCTGGGGGGGTGGGGGTGGGGGGTTAGGGGGGCAGGGCCCCCTCCGGAGGAGGGGGTCCCTGGGGGGGGGTTGGGGGGGGCAGGGCCCCCTCCGGAGGAGGGGGTCCCTGGGGGGGGGTCAGGGTGGGCCCCCTCCGGAGGGGGGGGTCCGGGGGAGGGGGCGGGGCGGAGGGGGGCACTCCCCCCCCTCCAGTCCCCGCCTCCTCTCCCGGATCCCCGCCTCCGGACGGGGCTCGCCCCGGCCCCCTCCCCGGGACCCCCTCCCCCGGACCGGGGCCCGGGGGGAGGGAGGGGGGCGGGCGGGGTGGGGGGGCCGGAGGGGAGGGGCCGTTTCTCTGTTTGGTGACATGTCTGTTCGCACTACCGAGTGACGTGACGTCCCCCGCTTCTCCCCCCACCCGCCCCCCTCCCTCCCTCCCCCCCCGGGCCCCGGTCCGGGGGAGGGGGTCCCGGGGAGGGGGCCGGGGCGAGCCCCGTCCGGAGGCGGGGATCCGGGAGAGGAGGCGGGGACTGGAGGGGGAAGTGCCCCCCTCCGCCCCGCCCCCTCCCCCGGACCCCCCCCTCCGGAGGGGGCCCACCCTGACCCCCCCCCAGGGACCCCCTCCTCCGGAGGGGGCCCTGCCCCCCCCAACCCCCCCCAGGGACCCCCTCCTCCGGAGGGGGCCCGCCCCGACCCCCCCCCCAGGGACCCCCTCCTCCGGAGGGGGCCCTGCCCCCCAACCCCCCCCCCGGACCCCCCCCTCGGAGGGGCCCCCCCCCAACCTCAACCCCCCCACCCCGGGACCCCCTCCCCCAAGAAGGGAGCCCCCCAACCCGCAGCCCCCCGACCCCGGGACCCCCCTCCCCCAGTGAGGGATTCCCCCAACAACCCCAGCCCCGACCCCGCCGGGGCACCCCAGGGTGATGTGGGGAAAGCCGGAGGCCCGGCGGTGTGGGGCACTGAATGGGGTGACACGGCGCCGAGCGGCGCTGTCCCCGTGTGGGGGTTTCCAGCGAGGGCGGGGGGCGCCGGGCTCCGGCCCTTGGGCTTTATTTATTGTCCGGCACCCCCAGCCCCGCGGCTGCGGGAGAAGAAAGAGAGGGGAGGACAGAGGATGGGAACAGGCGGCAGATGGGGGGGTCGGGGTGGGTGAGTCCAGGACAGAGGGCAGGTGGGGGTGTTGGGCTGTGCAGGGCAGCAGGGAGAAGGGGCAGGCGGAGGCGGGGTGGGCGGAAGGAACGGTGGAGGAAGGAAGAGGAGGGTTGAAGGCAGGTGGGGGGAAACTGGGAGAGGGAAGGGGAGCAGGGAGAGGGGACAGGGGGAGCCAGGACTGGGGGGAAGATGAAAGGCGAACGGGAAGGATAGAGGGTAGGGTAGGGCTGCCATTTGTAGAGGAATAGGGAGGGGGAGTGGGGGGCCACGGGGCCGGGGAGGGGGGGAAGGAGGAGTGGACCAGGGGGGAGAGTGGGGGGGAAAGAGGAGAGAGGGGGAGTGAGAGGCGACAGGGCCGGGGGGGAGAAGGACGGGGGACCTAGGGAGAAGAGGGGAGTAGGGAAGGGAGGGAGGAGAGAGGGGGAGTGGGGGTGACAGGGCCGGGGGAGGAGGGGAGGGTAGAGAAAGGAGAGGGGGGATGAGGGGCCGCGGCCCCGGGGGGGGAAGGAGGGGAGGGCTAGGGGGGAGAGGGAGGGGGGGGGGGTAGGGGGGGGGGAGGGTGTGGGGAGTGGGGGAGGGGAGAAAGGGAGGGGTGAAAGGAGAGGTACAGAGAAAGAAAAGCAGAAAAGAAAAGTATAGAAGAGGCAGAGAGAAAGAGCGGCAGCCACCTCCCGCTCCGAGCGCCGAGGGGCAAATGGCTCGCAGCTCCCCTCCCCGTGGATTAAATCCCCGCGGCCCCGCCCCGCGCAGCCGCTCTGGGGCCCCGCGCACCTGTGCAGGTCCCGCCCATCACAGCTGGGCCGGGCCCGCCCCCCGGGGCCCCGCCCCGCCCGCGCCCCTCAATTGCGGCGGAGCCGCCGCCCCCTCGCTCCCTGTGCGCATGCTCCTCTGCGGATGCGGCGGGACCGGCGCTCGGAGCGCTGTGCGGAACCCCAAGCCAGCGGCTGCTCCCGGTGCTGCCTCTCCCCCGGCCGGCAGGGTACGTATGGATCGGGGCCATCACCGGCGGCAGGAGCCGCTCCGGGACGGTCCCTGGGGCCGAGCGCGGCGCTGCCGCTCCTGCTTCGGCTGCGGCCGGCGTGGGGCTCCGGTGCTGCTGCGGCCGCAGGCAACCGGGGCTCTGCCGGGAACCGCGCACGGGAGAACGGCGGCGGTCTGTCCTCGTGCCGGGTCGCGGCCGGGGCACGGGGAGTGCCGCGCCCACCCCCGGCCCCCCCTAAATCCCGCCGCTCTTGGTGCCCCCATCCCGCGGGCACCGCCCGTACCCCCCGCGGGTGTGCAAAGCCCCCGCTCCGTCACCCCTGAAGCCACCGCACCCCTCAGGGGAGAGCATCGCCTGGCTCCCCCTTCCCCGTGTCCGCACACCTGTGGGGCTTCACCTGCCGCACCCTTGGGAACCGGCGGGGCTGGAGCACCGTGGCTGGGAGGAGCCGCTCGGCCGGGGCCCGGGGCACGGTTCTGCTCCGGCTGCTTCTCCAACACCTGCCGGGTGAGGTGCTCCTCCTCCCTCCCCCGTGCTTTGCAACTCACACTCTGCCACGGCAAAACCTCTTTAATTAAAACTCTGCTGAGACTTTTCCTCTTTATTACTGGATCACAGGATATCCTGAGCTTGAGAGGGATCCTAAAATCTGACTCTCAAATAAATGGACCATTTGAGAATTACTCACAACCTTGTCATTACTAGGACTCTGCTCCAACCACCTGAGCCAATCGCTGAGTCACGGGGGTGGATCTCCCTAGGATGGGAATCCTTGGCACCACAAAGGGAATTGCAATGCCTTTTTTTTCTGCTAAAGCTGCTTTACACACCAGCCCCTGCAGGGGCTCTCGGGCAGAACTGGCTGGCACCTAACGCGACAGCACAAAACTCTTCCCGTAACGCTCATTGCCTGCCCTTTCCAGGATTTAGTCAACAGCCGTAGAAGGGCTCACGCAATGTCCCTTCCCAGGCAGAAATGAGCAGGACAAGCCCCGAGGCTTCCCTTTGCTGCACGGCCACAGTTCTGCAGAGAGGCGGGGCTGGTCCCACCTGCTGAGGGGCGTTTCCTGCAGGTGAGTGTTGCCAGGCCACAAGGATGGTGGCTGCTGAGGCCGGGGCTGCTGCTCTGGCCCAGAGCTGCAGAGAGCCCTCGGTGCCCCCCTTGTGCCGGCAACGTTCCTTGGTGTTCCCTCTGTGTGTCTCGGGTGGCTGGAAACGCAGGGAGGAAGGAGGCCGGCAGCCCCAGCAAGGCGAGCAGCACCTCCTTGTCCTTGGGCTCTGCAGGGGAGGAGCTGTGCCCGCAGTGTCCTGCCCGTGGCACGCAGGGTGCCAGGCACACGTCCCAGGGACGGGCACTGGGGGGCTCAGACAGGGCTGGCACAGACACGGCTGAAGGGCTGCCTACAGCTCCTCGGCCAGGGGCTGCTCTCAACAGGCACCTGGAGATGCTTCAGCCCGGACAGAGGCCCCCAAACAGCCCAGAAGATCCTCAAGGAACAGCTGCCATTGCCTGGGAATGGTGGCACGTGGGGTTTGCGGAGGGGCTCAGACAGCAATTCCCGGTGCCAGCCCTCCCGGAGCTCCTGCACAGTTGCCAGGTATGTCCTGGCCACCCCAAATCCCCTCCCTTCCAGCCTGAGGACATCATCCAGCAGCAGCATTAAAGCCAAGGCAATCTTCCCTCACAGAAATTCAATCCCCAGCAACAGCCCTTGGAGATGCCTGAAAATCAAAGGTTTCAGTGGGATGGAGTTCTGTTTGGATGAAGTCTGGAGTTTTTCACGGAGCCAGCTGGAAGTGCAGAAGTGAGGGGAAGCCTTTGCAGGTGGGTCCCGCTGGAGGTGCGCTGAAGGCAGGGTTGTGCATCTCTTTCCTGAGGGAAAAGAACTTGCAGAGGCCACTGCTGAGGCTCTGAAAGGAGCTGAGCTGCTGCAGGGAGAGATGTCCTCCCGTGGGCACAGGGGCTGCCTTAGCACGGGCCGGGAGCGTGTCCGGCCGCTGCCTTCTCCTGCTTTAAAATATCCACAGGAGCCCGAGCTCAGGGGGCTGGAATCTGCTGAATTCCAGGCAACTCTGCCAAGTGACCCCCCAGGGGATGAGGGTTATAATTAGCCAGTTCTAGGGAATAGAAACCTCTCCTGTCCCAAGCCCCCTGAGCTTCCTTGAAAGCTCTGCCGGTTCCTGGCACAGCCGGCAGTCAAGCAGCAGCTCTGCATGGGAATATCCAGGCCCCATGAGGCACTGGGAGGTTATTGCAGCGAGAATTGAGCAGGGAATTCGGGGCCATGGGTATAATTCCTCTAAACTAGCAAAGGTGACAGTGAACCCTGAATCCAGGCACCGCACAGAGAACAAACTTGGTGCTGCCGTGTCAGCTTCAGCCCCTGGGCTGGGAAGTCTGGGGACTCAGACTTAGGGAATTACACAAATCACAGCAACTGACACCACCCAGAGGGACAATCCAAGTCCCAGGCTATTGCTCTGCAGCCTGCTCTGGGGAAAAACACCCTGTGTCTGCCAGGAGCTCTGACTGTGTCTCCTACCAGCTCCTGAGCAGTGTCAGGCCCACCATGAGGGCTTTAAATAAACCTCAAATAAACCCCAAATCCCACAGAGCCAATAATCCAAATAAAGAAATGCATTGTTATCATCTAGAGCTCAACACTCTGTTATGAATTCTATGACAACAAGGTAATGATGGGATTCCCAGGAATCTCATGAATGCTCTTGATTTTCATTTTTTATGAAAATTGATATGCCAATTCCCTCAATTGGCAGCCTTTAAAACTTACCCTGGAATTTAGAGGTCAAGCAGGGTTGGCTTTGGCTTGACCTTCACCTCTGGTGCCACTTGGTGCAAACACAACCTGGGCCAAGGTGGTTAGATGTGTGACCTCAGCTTTTCACTCAAAAATATCCCCTACTTGTTCCTTGGAGGTGAAGATTTTGCTCCAAACCCTCCACTCCTCACCTCCATTTGCCCTCCAAGTGTCCGTTCTGTTCCCCACGGGCGCCCTGGTGACAGCAGGGAGGTCCCTTTGCCCACGGTGCCTTTCTCCTGCCCCTCTCCAGCCCGAGGCCACTCCTCTGCTCGTTCTTTCCAGCTTCGTCCCACACGGAGCCTCTTCTCCCTTCCCCGCCGGCTGCTGCCAAGGAAGGAGGACACAGTGAGTCCCGAGTGCTGACCCCTCACCACTACCCCTGGAGAGCCCTGGCTGTGGTCCCCAGGGGCCTCGGATTTCCCGGGGCAATTGTCTGCTGGGCTCCCTTCCATTACCTCAGCAATTCCCTCAAAAATGCCACCTCACTCCCCTCGACACCCTCTCACATTTTCCTACACTAACAGGTCTTGTGTCCCCTCTACACTACACCAGGTTTTCAGCTAAATGAGTGCCATGACCCATGCCCACTGCTCCTGATTCACCCAACCAAAATCAGGAGCAAATGCTGGTTGAGCTTTAAGAACTGGAAATAACTTGAAAGCAAAATGAATCACCTTTTTCTTCTGTTTTGTGTTTTTTGGTTTTTTCTTTCAGATGCTGGACTTGCTTCTGTGGATGATGTGTGCTGAGCTCTCACTGCAGGGAACTGGCAGGCCTGAATGGCTGTGAGCTCGTGTTCTTCTCACTGGGGAATCCGAAATAATTATTAATTAGACCGCAGAAATGTTTTCTGAAACCTCTCCCCTTTCTGGCCCTTTGCTGGTAGAAGTTCTCTTTCTGCCTTTGAATTTTCAGCTGTTCCCTGATGTCATTTCCCCTGCCTGAATTCCTTACAGCTCTTGCCTGGGAAAAACTGGGATAACTTAGGGGGGAGAGAGGTGAGATTTTTGAGCTGCATTTTTCTAAAATTTCTAATTATTCTGAAATTATTTCTGATAAACACTGACCTGACGTGGACCAGTCTCAAACACAGCCCCAGTTCTCACCTCTGAGCTGCTCCCGGGGCTGCAGCCACATTCCTGACAAGGTGCCAAAGGTCCCTTTGGACAGGGACCAGGCTCTCTGTCTCGGGCCTTGGGCACTGCAGGGACCAGGGTGCTCGAGCACGGACAGCCTGGAAGCAGAGCAGATCCCTCTGGGTCAGCAGCAGGCTGGGGACAGGAATGACCAGAAACCGTCAGCCTCTGGGGCTGTGACTTCATCTCAGCCACACAGATCATACCAAATGTGGCATTTACAGACCTCAGACTCTCCCACCACAAAAGCTGGTTCTGATCTAGTTCTCAGGGTCACCAATACCTCCTCCACAAAACCCACGGGGATTAGCATTTTGTGCTGGTTTGACAAACTTCAGGTCAGATTTGCAAAAGCAAATCCCAGCAGGTCCCTGCTGCACAGGCCTCAGTGGCCTCTGCTTCCCTGGGAGACCTGAGCCAGCCCCAGTCTGTTCCAAGGTGAGCACAAGGCTGGAGAGAGGTCAGAACCCTCAGCTGGACTGCTGCACCTGCGGCGAGATCCTGCTACAAATGGAATTCTGGAAACAGCCTCCAAAATGTTCAAGGATGGTACCTTTTAAATGGCTCCAGACGGCAACAGCTCCGGTGCCAGATCAGCATCTGCAAGGGTCCCTGTGCCAGCCCCGGCCCACCAAAAAACACAAGAAATCAACCATCACACACACAGGCCTTGTTTGCAGAATTCCTGATCCAAACCCTGCCTTTCCTGCCCAGCGCTGAGGGAAATCTGACACAGTATTAAGAAGTAACCTTTGCTGAGAGGAGCCATCTCCTCCGGCCTTGGCAAGTGAACTGACCCAAATGCTAATCCTAAATCTAGACTTCTCACAGGTTTTGTTAGAAAGGTACTGGACAGTTAATCCTACAACAGAATGAAAAGGCTGCACAAGGAATAACAGAGGGTAGCCCATGAAGAACCAAACCCACCCACACCCATCACTGCTCCACCCTGAATTTGGGTGAAATGGCCATAGAGCATATAAATACTCCCTTTCCATTCTACACAGTCCTTGGCCGCATATCCGGGGAGTGGATTTATTGCATTCTTTCTTCCCAACAGCCCAAATCTCAGTTCTCACACACACAAACCAAACAGACCTAAGGCAATGGCCATCAGTACCTGGAATTCCGAGCTCCCTCGTCCCTGCATTGCTCATCCAAGCACTCACATCAATCTCACCTCAGCCCAGGCTCTCTGTCCTCAGAGGGAAACACAACCCAGTGGGACACAGTTCTGGCACCACATTTCCTCCCGTCCCTGCTGACCTGGAAAGCCACAGGCAAAGCCAGTCCCTCAGACCTTGCATCCCTGAACATCACGAGAGCTGGAGTTTTGCCCAGACCCCAGGGCCCTGCGTGGCAGTGTGGACACCAGCACAGGCTGATCTCTCTGCCCAGCACCTCATCTTCCTCCCATTGCTCCCAAATCCTCCCAACTCCCCCCTGCACCTGTGCCGGGGCCTGGGCCGGGACCAATCCTTAGATGCACAAAAAACGCCCACCCTGCCCCTCTGGACACAGCCAAACACCTGAACTCTATCATCCCCAAGGAACTCTGGCATTGGCCTCCTCACCTCTGCCCTTTTCCAGCAGACATGGGCAGGACCAGGCTGTCAGAAATGGCATTCCCTGAGCAGTTCATCCCAGCAGAGAGGAAAAGAGGAACCCTGCAACCCTCTGATTTACCCCACAGTGTGGACAGGATCAGGAGCCCTCCAGCGCAGACCCCTGGTGCTGACGCCTCTTGGCTTAGGCTGCTTACACACCAAAGCTCTTGGCAAAGATGGGAGGAGTTCAGTAATTTCTCCTGTCCTGAAAGAGAGGAAGAAAAGAAAATTAAGTCCACTGCGGTTGTCAAAGCATCCCAGCTTTCACACTTCTGCTCTGATTGCTCACTATGGGGTTTTATTCATGAAAGGTGACACCAATTCCAATATAAAAGTGCCCTTTTACAGCATTTTTATTCCTAGCTCTTGCAGACATGAAAAGGGTGCTCCTTTTTCTCATTGCATTCTTTGCCTGATTTCAACAGAACCCTTTCCAGGCCAGACCCCACTTGTCAGTTATTCCATCCTTTACCACTGGACTTTGCACAAAGGAAGGGAAGGGACACCCGGCATGCTACATCACAAGAAACCCCAAAGAGAAGCCCCTCCAAAACCTGACAGAGAAAGTTTCAAGGCTCTCCAGAGCTCAGACAGCTGTTTATGCCTGCCTGCTCAGGCCACACCAATCCTGTCACACCCACCTGAGCTGTGCAGGCCAGGCAAATGCTCCCCTTCCTCCTAGCGAATCACTGTCTGAGACCACAGACCACCGTCCATCCTGGGCAGCACCTGGAAATAACGTGAGAAAGGCAAAATGAAAATGTTTTCTGTCAGAAAATGAGTGTCTGTAATCAGAACTTCTGCATAAATTTAGTAACATCACTTTCACGTGAGAAATACAAGCCATGCCCATCCTTCCAGCCCAGGTGAAAACAGGAAAGAGAACTACAGGAAAGGCAGGAAGACAAGAGTGCCTTCTTTGGTAATATTTCCTAAAGACTCTACTGCCTTGCGAGCTCCTTGTGTTCTTTAAAAGAATGGATTGCTGCCAAAAAACCCCTCAGGCCCATATTTTATCAGCCACAGCCAGGACAAGGAGAGCTGCAGCTGGAGAGCCAGGGAGATGCAGGACCTTGGCACACCAAGGATAACAGCAGGGGAAGCAGGGGAGCTGTGGGGGGAGAGCTGGAGGAGCGAAGGAACGGGCATTTTCTGGTTTAGATTCATCGTGCTGGGGACTTGGAAAACACACGGTGCTGGATGCATCAAGGACATAATGCCCTGGTTTGGTTGTTTGCTCCTAAGCTTTGGCTTCACCCCCTCTCCAGAGGAGCAGAGAATTCCTGCAGGGTAAGGGGGAGCCTGGTCCCAGCTCCAGGGATGTGTCCAGGAATGGAGGGGAATTGTTCACAGTAACTGACCAGTGGTTTTATCACACACAAAAATCAAACCCGACAAACATTGAAATGGACCACATGGAGCTGTAACACAGAGTGTTCACAGCGGGCAGAGGCAAGAGGTGCACACAGGACCAAGAAGTACCATTTCACTTGGTTTTTCTGCTTCCATGTACTTTAATTCTGCTTCCCTTCACAGCTGCTGTTCTGCCAAGGTCATTTCCATTCTCAGAAGCCTGTGTCACCTGTGGCCGAGGCTGGGAATCCTCACTTAGGATTTCCACGTCACATCTGGATTGCCAGGAAGCACATGCACACACACATGCCCATTTCTGTGATAGGCCAGTCAGAATTCATGTCACCCAGCAACTTGGTCCTCACTGCACCACTTAGAAATACATGAAAAAGCCAGAAACAAACAACACCCAAACAACAACCCCCAAAAGAGAGAGCTTGGTTAAAATCTTAATATTCTGCCCAGTAAAGGGGAGAAAGAGGGAGGAAACCTGTCCTTCTAGTTCTCCAAGTTCTTGACCAAGCAGTTTGAAATAGCCACTGCTGTCGCTGTCGCAGCTTCCCTCCTTCCTCCAGCCTTGTCCCGACTTCTGAGGGACCAGAGGCACCACACAACCCAAAACTGTCAGCACTCACAGCCACCACTAGCATGGACATCTTCATCTTCCATCCTTGGCCAAACAAACCCCAGGATGTTTTTGCTTTCCTGACAGACCTGGCAGATTTCATTCACATTTATCAAGGCAACAGGCACCCTGTCTGGCTCTGGGGTCAGACCCCCTCTGGCACAAGAACCTGAGAGAAGATTGGAGGCAAGAATCCAACAGCAAACTGAAATCCCAGACATGCAATGAAGGCCTGCTTTTGGCAGGTTTCTTTTGGCTTTGGGGGCACAAGAAAGGCCTTTATTTAGACCATTTGCATCCACGTCAAAAGCCCACACTGAGGACTTGGTTTTAAAGACATTGCACTTGATGTCACAGACATAGAGTTGCTTTGGGATTTGGCATTTCCTGCACCCACACAAGCACATTAAAAGAATTAAGTGCAGAGTCCTGAAGTTCAGTTTTTCCAATTCTATTTCGGTAGTGTCACTTCACATGCCAAAATCCACAGCAAGACTTAAAAAAATGAAAAGCAACTTTTCCCCCCCTCACTTTCAATTTTCCAGTTTAGGAGTTCCTTCCAAGAACAGGTTAAAGAGAGGAAGAAGCAAAGCCCAAGACCTCCTATCAACTATGTATCAACCACCACTTTTCCACAGATTTTCATTACACCTGATGGCTTCTCTAAGAAAGTGAATCTGTACCTGTAAAAACCACCCGTCCAGCAGGCAGGCGTTTCTGAGCTCACGTCCCAGGTAAAGGACCAGAGGAGGACTGCACAGAGGGATCCAAAAGTGCCTGAGAGAGGTTCAAGTTGACTGTATTTGGGCAGGATTATTTGAAACCAAAGTGCTCTGCAGCTGCCCCAAGCCTGGAGTTCGCAGCTCTCAATCCCAAGATCACCTCAGTTCAACCTCACAAGAATCACCTGGCAACATTCACTAGTAACCCCAAAGTCCAGTGTGTTATCTCAGGAAGTTCAGTTGGTCTTTGTGAAACAAAACCTGTGTTGGGGGTCCAAGAGCTGACTCTAATCCCCATTATCTGTAGGGCCAATGTTCAGAAATAAACACTGGATCCTAAAGGGCAGAGTTTGTAACCCTCTGTAAAACACAAGGCTCAAAAGGCAACCCTTGCTGTCCCCAGCACCTGCTACTGGAAACACTGGCAGGACTTCATACGGCTGGGATGGAACCTTTACACAGCTCTGTGCGACCCAGGGTGGCAAACCAGAGAGACTGAAGGAAATAAAACAAATGACTGATTGAAACCGACACTGGTGAGACTCAAAGCCCTAGCCCAGAACTGTTCCCTGCCCAGCACAGGAGCTGTAACTGGTGTTGCAGGGCACAGCGTCTAAGGAACACTGCAGCTGTGACATTATAGCCAGCAAAAACAATTACTACGTGGAAATAGGTCCTCACCTGGTCCAACAACCGAATCTCTGTGGCTCGCCCTCAAGGGGTGGTCCTGCTTCACACAATCCCCAAGACGTGGGGTAAGATGCTGCCGATGTGGGCGAGCTGGGAGAGCACACGGGATTCTGTGCTTGATCTCGGCCAGCATCGAGCCAGGGCAGCCCAAGTCCCCGCAGAAGCGGAACCGCTGCGGCGAAAGAGGCGCCCGGACCCCGCAGCGGGCTCCGAACGTCCCCGCCCCCCATCCCCATCCCCATCCCCATCCCCACCCCCATCCAAACCATGCGGCCGCTGCTCCCTGCTCCGCGTGGCTGCCGAGGGCTCCGGCGGAACCGCTCCCGGGCGGGCGGCCGGCTCCGCCCCTTCCTGTCCTCCGCCCCGAGTGTCGATAGGAGCGCTCCGGTAGGGCTTCTGCGGGGGCTTTTTAGCCGGGACCCGGGCACAAGACAGCGTCGGAGAAGGGGACGGGAGTCTCGGCAGCGGGGCCCAGGGCGCCCGCGGACCCTTCGAGCGCCCCTGACTCCGCCCAGCTGAGCGGCTCGCGCTACCACGGGCTGCAGCCTCCCGGCTTCCAAGCCCCGCAATCCCGGCCCGCCTTCCTCCGCTCCGCCCATCACAGCCGCCCCGTCAATCCGGGCGCGGTCCCGCCAAGATCAGATCGCTCAGTCGCGGCCCGGCCCCGCCCCGCTCCCCCGTTCACCTGAGGCGTCGCTCCTGCCTCTGCCGCTCTGGGAACCGACGGAGCCGTGTCCCCGCTGCTGCAGCCTCGGCGGGTGCTGTTGGGGCCCGGGAAGGGCGGCAGGAGCTCCCCGTTGAGGTGCCGGCCGGGAGTTCTCCCAGGGAAACGGGGAGACGGCGGGGAGCGGGCGGAATCGCGGGAGCGGGGCTTGAGGGGACAGCGGGGGGAGACGAGGGTGGCGGGAAGGGGCGGGCTGAGATGGGGGGGGAGGGGGAGGAGGCGGCGGCGCGCGGCGCTGCCTCACGTTTTGATTGGCTGGGCCGGGCCGGCCCTGGGGCATAAATAGCGTGCTCTGAGGGGGCAGCGGCGTCAGTTCGGCGGCGGGGCTGAGAGCGGCGGCCGGGATTGCGCGGCCGCAGCAGCGCGGCCGCAGCAGCGCGGCCGCAGCAGCGCGGCCGCAGCAGCGCCAGGACGGCGTCCTCGCAGCTGCCGATCCGGGGAGCGCCGGTGAGCACGGACGCGACTCCTGCGTCTGGGGGCCGGCCCTATGCGGCTCGGGCGGCCGGAGGGTGGTGCGGGGCCTGGTGCAGCACAGCGGGCCCGGCCGCTGCTACCGGGGGCCAGGGAAAAGCGCCTTCGTCGTTTGTGGATTTAAAGTTTAAAAAAATCGGGAATAAAGCTGCGTTTTTTGCATTTTTATTATTTTTATTTACTTTTATTAGAAATAACTATGTTTTTCTTATTTATTGCGCCACTTCATTGTTTTGCTCATTTTAATACATTATTTTGGTTTGGTTTTGTTTTCTTTTCTTTTCCTAGATATCTGATGTTAATTGAGTAAAGGTTGTAGGGCTAGGGCTGAAACACCAGCTGTATGGCCAGTGGAGACATGAAGCCCAAGAGGGTGGAATAAGGACCTTGGCACTAGAGTCAGGCCCAAACCAAAGTGGAGCAATGGAAATGCTGGGGCTGGAGCTGCATAAATGCCAGGGGAGAAAGATAGAGCTGCAGCTCAGGGCCTGGAGGAGATGCCTGCGGTGGGGGGGTGGTACCGGCCCTTGCCCTGTCGCACCAAGCAAAGGCCGAGGGGTGTAGGGCCTCGGACGGCTCAAGTGCCTGACAACCAACCCAAGGGCACCCTTCGGGACAGGGGACCCAGAGGTGCAGTGGCTCTCCACAGCCCCTTGGTGCTGCCTGGGGAAGGTGAGGAGGCCTTTGGGCAAGCGCTGGGCTGGGACCCAGAGGCCGGGGGGAAAACATATGTTGAGCTTCAGGCTTCAAGGGTTGCAAGGTTGGGAATGGAGTAGGGGGGGTGATACAGTTCCTAAAGACATGGAAGTGACAAAAATAACTGACTTGTGCCCTTATCAACAGCTGCAGGCTACAGTGAGAAGTGATAGCAGCTTTTAGCTACAGACAGTGAGAAGCTGAGGAGCTGGAGCTGAGACAGCAGAGCTGGAGGAGGCACAAAGATGGTAGGGTCTGGCGTGAAACCCCTGTTTGGCTGGGATAGGGAATATGGAGGTGGGAAGTGAACCGCATGGCTGGAGATGAAATAACTTTAAGGGTGGGGATAGGGAATGGAGAGCTGCTGCTGCAGTAAGGATTAACAGGTTGGAGGTTAAAAAAGGGTTCGAGAGCTGAGCTGAAACAACACACAGCTAGAAATGAAACAAAAATCGTACCCTGAGAACCAAAATCAGCATTTTGTCCACTGCGGAGAAGACGTAGAGATGGAAGTGAAACAGAAGAGCTGGCAGTGCAATAAAGCTTGTGGGTCAAGAGCTGAAATCACTGGGGCTGGGAATGGGACTCTAGGATGGGAGCTGAAAGCACTGTGAGGGAGGGATGCAAACGGTTGGGCTAATACACAGACTGTAGGAGTAGTGTACAGAAATCCCTGTAGGCCTGTGGTATGGATGTAGGGCAGGGGGTTGAGCCTGAAAACAGAACAGGGTGTGTAGAGTCTATAAGGAAACTGTAAGGTTGCGCCAGAAATACCATGGATGTGGGGAAAATGCCGGGGGGTACGGGATAGCTACTGGAGCGCTGGGGGTAAAATCTCGCTGGGGCTGGGATATTCAACTGCAGGGAGGGCTTAGAGATGTTGCGGTGGGGGCTGAGATGTTGCGGAGCTGCAGCCAAGACAAAGATCCTGCCTTTGGAACCTGGAGAAGTTTCAGAAGCCAGAGTTGGAGGGAGGCACATCTGGAGCTGGAAGAAGAGAGCTGGCAGTGCAAATAAAGCTTGTGGGTCAAGAGCTGAAATCACTGGGGCTGGGAATGGGACTCTAGGACGGGAGCTGAAAGCACTGTGAGGGAGCGATGCAAACGGTTGGGCTAATACACAGACTGTAGGAGTAGCGTACAGAAATCCCTGTAGGCCTGTGGTATGGATGTTGGGCAGGGGGTTGAGCCTGAAAACAGAACAGGGTGTGTAGAGTCTATAAGGAAACTGTAAGATTGCGCCAGAAATACCATGGATGTGGGGAAAATGCCGGGGTACGGGATAGCTACTGGAGCGCTGGGGGTAACATCTCGCTGGGGCTGGGATATTCAACTGCAGGGAGGGCTTAGAGATGTTGCGGTGGGGGCTGAGATGTTGCGGAGCTGCAGCCAAGACAAAGATCCTGCCTTTGGAACCTGGAGAAGTTTCAGAAGCCAGAGTTGGAGCGAGGCACATTCTGGAGCTGGAAGAAGAGAGCTGGCAGTGCAAATAAAGCTTGTGGGTCAAGAGCTGAAATCACTGGGGCTGGGAATGGGACTCTAGGATGGGAGCTGAAAGCACTGTGAGGGAGGGATGCAAACGGTTGGGCTAATACACAGACTGTAGGAGTAGTGTACAGAAATCCCTGTAGGCCTGTGGTATGGATGTTGGGCAGGGGGTTGAGCCTGAAAACAGAACAGGGTGTGTAGAGTCTATAAGGAAACTGTAAGGTTGCGCCAGAAATACCATGGATGTGGGGAAAATGCCGGGGTACGGGATAGCTACTGGAGCGCTGGGGGTAACATCTCGCTGGGGCTGGGATATTCAACTGCAGGGAGGGCTTAGAGATGTTGCGGTGGGGGCTGAGATGTTGCGGAGCTGCAGCCAAGACAAAGATCCTGCCTTTGGAACCTGGAGAAGTTTCAGAAGCCAGAGTTGGAGCGAGGCACATTCTGGAGCTGGAAGAAGAGAGCTGGCAGTGCAAATAAAGCTTGTGGGTCAAGAGCTGAAATCACTGGGGCTGGGAATGGGACTCTAGGACGGGAGCTGAAAGCACTGTGAGGGAGGGATGCAAACGGTTGGGCTAATACACAGACTGTAGGAGTAGCGTACAGAAATCCCTGTAGGCCTGTGGTATGGATGTAGGGCAGGGGGTTGAGCCTGAAAACAGAACAGGGTGTGTAGAGTCTATAAGGAAACTGTAAGATTGCGCCAGAAATACCATGGATGTGGGGAAAATGCCGGGGTACGGGATAGCTACTGGAGCGCTGGGGGTAAAATCTCGCTGGGGCTGGGATATTCAACTGCAGGGAGGGCTTAGAGATGTTGCGGTGGGGGCTGAGATGTTGCGGAGCTGCAGCCAAGACAAAGATCCTGCCTTTGGAACCTGGAGAAGTTTCAGAAGCCAGAGTTGGAGGGAGGCACATCTGGAGCTGGAAGAAGAGAGCTGGCAGTGCAAATAAAGCTTGTGGGTCAAGAGCTGAAATCACTGGGGCTGGGAATGGGACTCTAGGATGGGAGCTGAAAGCACTGTGAGGGAGGGATGCAAACGGTTGGGCTAATACACAGACTGTAGGAGTAGCGTACAGAAATCCCTGTAGGCCTGTGGTATGGATGTTGGGCAGGGGGTTGAGCCTGAAAACAGAACAGGGTGTGTAGAGTCTATAAGGAAACTGTAAGATTGCACCAGAAATACCATGGATGTGGGGAAAATGCCGGGGTACGGGATAGCTACTGGAGCGCTGGGGGTAACATCTCGCTGGGGCTGGGATATTCAACTGCAGGGAGGGCTTAGAGATGTTGCGGTGGGGGCTGAGATGTTGCGGAGCTGCAGCCAAGACAAAGATCCTGCCTTTGGAACCTGGAGAAGTTTCAGAAGCCAGAGTTGGAGCGAGGCACATTCTGGAGCTGGAAGAAGAGAGCTGGCAGTGCAAATAAAGCTTGTGGGTCAAGAGCTGAAATCACTGGGGCTGGGAATGGGACTCTAGGACGGGAGCTGAAAGCACTGTGAGGGAGGGATGCAAACGGTTGGGCTAATACACAGACTGTAGGAGTAGTGTACAGAAATCCCTGTAGGCCTGTGGTATGGATGTAGGGCAGGGGGTTGAGCCTGAAAACAGAACAGGGTGTGTAGAGTCTATAAGGAAACTGTAAGATTGCGCCAGAAATACCATGGATGTGGGGAAAATGCCGGGGTACGGGATAGCTACTGGAGCGCTGGGGGTAAAATCTCGCTGGGGCTGGGATATTCAACTGCAGGGAGGGCTTAGAGATGTTGCGGTGGGGGCTGAGATGTTGCGGAGCTGCAGCCAAGACAAAGATCCTGCCTTTGGCACCTGGAGAAGTTTCAGAAGCCAGAGTTGGAGGGAGGCACATCTGGAGCTGGAAGAAGAGAGCTGGCAGTGCAAATAAAGCTTGTGGGTCAAGAGCTGAAATCACTGGGGCTGGGAATGGGACTCTAGGACGGGAGCTGAAAGCACTGTGAGGGAGGGATGCAAACGGTTGGGCTAATACACAGACTGTAGGAGTAGTGTACAGAAATCCCTGTAGGCCTGTGGTATGGATGTAGGGCAGGGGGTTGAGCCTGAAAACAGAACAGGGTGTGTAGAGTCTATAAGGAAACTGTAAGATTGCGCCAGAAATACCATGGATGTGGGGAAAATGCCGGGGTACGGGATAGCTACTGGAGCGCTGGGGGTAACATCTCGCTGGGGCTGGGATATTCAACTGCAGGGAGGGCTTAGAGATGTTGCGGTGGGGGCTGAGATGTTGCGGAGCTGCAGCCAAGACAAAGATCCTGCCTTTGGAACCTGGAGAAGTTTCAGAAGCCAGAGTTGGAGGGAGGCACATCTGGAGCTGGAAGAAGAGAGCTGGCAGTGCAAATAAAGCTTGTGGGTCAAGAGCTGAAATCACTGGGGCTGGGAATGGGACTCTAGGACGGGAGCTGAAAGCACTGTGAGGGAGGGATGCAAACGGTTGGGCTAATACACAGACTGTAGGAGTAGTGTACAGAAATCCCTGTAGGCCTGTGGTATGGATGTTGGGCAGGGGGTTGAGCCTGAAAACAGAACAGGGTGTGTAGAGTCTATAAGGAAACTGTAAGGTTGCGCCAGAAATACCATGGATGTGGGGAAAATGCTGGGGTATGGGATAGCTACTGGAGCGCAGGGGGTAAAATCTCGCTGGGGCTGGGATATTCAACTGCAGGGAGGGCTTAGAGATGTTGCGGTGGGGGCTGAGATGTTGCGGAGCTGCAGCCAAGACAAAGATCCTGCCTTTGGCACCTGGAGAAGTTTCAGAAGCCAGAGTTGGAGCGAGGCACATTCTGGAGCTGGAAGAAGAGAGCTGGCAGTGCAAATAAAGCTTGTGGGTCAAGAGCTGAAATCACTGGGGCTGGGAATGGGACTCTAGGATGGGAGCTGAAAGCACTGTGAGGGAGGGATGCAAACGGTTGGGCTAATACACAGACTGTAGGAGTAGTGTACAGAAATCCCTGTAGGCCTGTGGTATGGATGTAGGGCAGGGGGTTGAGCCTGAAAACAGAACAGGGTGTGTAGAGTCTATAAGGAAACTGTAAGATTGCGCCAGAAATACCATGGATGTGGGGAAAATGCCGGGGTACGGGATAGCTACTGGAGCGCTGGGGGTAAAATCTCGCTGGGGCTGGGATATTCAACTGCAGGGAGGGCTTAGAGATGTTGCGGTGGGGGCTGAGATGTTGCGGAGCTGCAGCCAAGACAAAGATCCTGCCTTTGGCACCTGGAGAAGTTTCAGAAGCCAGAGTTGGAGCGAGGCACATTCTGGAGCTGGAAGAAGAGAGCTGGCAGTGCAAATAAAGCTTGTGGGTCAAGAGCTGAAATCACTGGGGCTGGGAATGGGACTCTAGGACGGGAGCTGAAAGCACTGTGAGGGAGGGATGCAAACGGTTGGGCTAATACACAGACTGTAGGAGTAGTGTACAGAAATCCCTGTAGGCCTGTGGTATGGATGTTGGGCAGGGGGTTGAGCCTGAAAACAGAACAGGGTGTGTAGAGTCTATAAGGAAACTGTAAGGTTGCGCCAGAAATACCATGGATGTGGGGAAAATGCTGGGGTATGGGATAGCTACTGGAGCGCAGGGGGTAAAATCTCGCTGGGGCTGGGATATTCAACTGCAGGGAGGGCTTAGAGATGTTGCGGTGGGGGCTGAGATGTTGCGGAGCTGCAGCCAAGACAAAGATCCTGCCTTTGGCACCTGGAGAAGTTTCAGAAGCCAGAGTTGGAGCGAGGCACATTCTGGAGCTGGAAGAAGAGAGCTGGCAGTGCAAATAAAGCTTGTGGGTCAAGAGCTGAAATCACTGGGGCTGGGAATGGGACTCTAGGATGGGAGCTGAAAGCACTGTGAGGGAGGGATGCAAACGGTTGGGCTAATACACAGACTGTAGGAGTAGTGTACAGAAATCCCTGTAGGCCTGTGGTATGGATGTAGGGCAGGGGGTTGAGCCTGAAAACAGAACAGGGTGTGTAGAGTCTATAAGGAAACTGTAAGATTGCGCCAGAAATACCATGGATGTGGGGAAAATGCCGGGGTACGGGATAGCTACTGGAGCGCTGGGGGTAACATCTCGCTGGGGCTGGGATATTCAACTGCAGGGAGGGCTTAGAGATGTTGCGGTGGGGGCTGAGATGTTGCGGAGCTGCAGCCAAGACAAAGATCCTGCCTTTGGAACCTGGAGAAGTTTCAGAAGCCAGAGTTGGAGGGAGGCACATCTGGAGCTGGAAGAAGAGAGCTGGCAGTGCAAATAAAGCTTGTGGGTCAAGAGCTGAAATCACTGGGGCTGGGAATGGGACTCTAGGACGGGAGCTGAAAGCACTGTGAGGGAGGGATGCAAACGGTTGGGCTAATACACAGACTGTAGGAGTAGTGTACAGAAATCCCTGTAGGCCTGTGGTATGGATGTTGGGCAGGGGGTTGAGCCTGAAAACAGAACAGGGTGTGTAGAGTCTATAAGGAAACTGTAAGATTGCGCCAGAAATACCATGGATGTGGGGAAAATGCCGGGGTACGGGATAGCTACTGGAGCGCTGGGGGTAAAATCTCGCTGGGGCTGGGATATTCAACTGCAGGGAGGGCTTAGAGATGTTGCGGTGGGGGCTGAGATGTTGCGGAGCTGCAGCCAAGACAAAGATCCTGCCTTTGGCACCTGGAGAAGTTTCAGAAGCCAGAGTTGGAGCGAGGCACATCTGGAGCTGGAAGAGGAGAGTCACCCTACCCCCTCCCGCATCCCTCCGGGCTGTCCTCTCATGTCTCTCTCGACCCACTCGGGGGGGTCAGCTACTCGCGGGCTGGAAGACCTGCCGGGCCCCGAGGCAGATGAGGCCAAATCAGTAGAGCTGCGGTGCTGCCAGGGCAGCAGCGGCCGTGTTGTACACGGGGGGCAGCGTGGCCAGGACCCGCAGCAACGCCAGCCGGCGCTGCTGTCTGTAGGCCCGGTACAGGTACGGGAACAGCAGCACCGGGAACAGCTGGAAGGTCACCAGCAGCACCAGCCCATTCAGCGGCCGGCAGATCTGGGACAGACAGACCGACACATGGACAGACAGCACAGGGACTGCGCCGGGACAGGGGATAGTGAGACATGGGGATAGAGGGACAGGGACACAGGGATAGGGGACATGGACGCAGGGCACAGGACAGAAAGACATGGAGGGACACGGACATGGGCGAGGGGGACAGAGGTACAGTGTGGGGACAGCTGGACAGGGGGACAGCAATGGGCCGTTACAGGAGCCAGACGTGGTTCTGGGGTCTCCAGGGGTTGTGGAACCCAGGGAGATCCCAAAGGTTGCGCTGGTGGGGGCAGGGAAGGGAGGAACCATGGTGGTCACATGTCAGTGGGGTTCGGGGGGATAACTAGGGAACTTTCTGGAAGGGATCCCAATGTGAGTGTGGGGTCTCTGGGGGTTGGGGGACACAGGGAGACCCCAGAAGTTTCTCTGAAAGGATCACAGGGTGGAGGATTTTATAGGATTTTTATTGGATTTTTCCATTTTTGGTCATTTCTCGTGGGAATTCCTTCGCATTTTGGGATTTGGGGACACTCGGGGACATTTGGCAATATCTCCCCCCGATGAGGACCTGGCCCGGGTTTGGGGTTTGACTGAGGGGTGGATTTTAAGGGATTTTTATGGGATTTTTCCATTTTTGGTCATTTCTCGTGGGAATTTTTTGGGGCTTTGGGGGAATTTGGGTTTTTTTTGGGATTTGGGGACACCTCACCAGGATGATGATCTTGCCCAGGCACACGAAGGGGGTGCTCAGCTCAGCCATCAGGAGACAGCCCAGGAAGAAATCACCTTTGTGCTGGTGCCACAGCTGCAGACAGCGGGGAGTGTCCCCAAGGGGTCCTCAAGCTCCCCAGGTGTTCCCACGGTGACCCCAGCTGGTCCTGAGGTGGCACCATCCCCTCCCAGCCGGCCCCAAAACCTCCCAGGTGTCCCCAAGGTTGTCCCCAACCCTCCCCAGGTGCCCCACTCTCCCCCCCCCCAAGGTGTCCCCAAGGTGTCTTGAGAGTGTCCCCAGCTGACCCTGAGGTGGCACCATCCCTCCCAGCCAGCCCCAAACCCACCCCAGGTATCCCCAAGGTTGTGTCCAACTCTCCCAAGGTGTCCCCAATCCCCCTCAAGGTGTCCCCAGCGTGTCCCCAACATGTCCCCAGGTATCACCAGCTGGCCCTGAGGTGTCCCCAACCCCCTGCAAGGTGTCCCCAAGTGTCCCCAACCCTTCCTCCCCCTCCACACAAATGTCCCCAAAGTGTCCCCAACTTCTCCAGGTGTCCCCACGGTGTGCCCAGGTGTACCCCGTGTAACTCAGGTGTATCCCAGGTGCCCCTAGGTGTGCCCACAAGGAAGCAGATCAGCACCACGGCCACATGGTGAAGCACCGTGCCCCCAGATGTATTCCAGGTGTGCCCAGGTGTTGTGGTGTGCCTTTGAGGCTTTCAAGGTGAGCCCTCTTGTAGGGGTTTTTCCCCTCCGCCAGGGTGGGTCTTTCCCAGCCAATCCTGAAGGAATGATTATAATACACAGGGTTTACCAAGCAACCCCAGATTTTGCAGGGGCTGCCCACTGAAGGAATTGGCCCAGGCAGAGCAGGGCCACCTCTCCTCACAGATGGTCTGACCTTTAGTCTGCGCTTTAGCCCTCGGGTCACACCCTGTCCCTTTCTCCATTGACATTTACCACACATATGCAGCTCCACTTCCTAGAAATAAAGACAAGGAATGGTGCTGTAACAGCCACCATTTACACCTCCCCTGCAAAGACAAACAGTGACCCACCTCCTCAGGGGAAGCCCCCTCACCCGGCATGGGGCGCTCTGCTCTGCCGCAGATTTAATCCATCTGCATCTGAAAGAAAGTTAGGAACAAAAGTCAAAGTGCTGCAGGATATGTCAATCTAGGCACATTCTCTGGAGTCCAACTCCACCCCACATTACAAATTTCAAATTCCCAGCACTTGCCCTATTACTCCTTCACCCAGACTAAGCAGCAAGGCAGAGCAGCTCCGGGCCAAATACACACCAACACCCGTGACACAGGAGACCACAAACGAGGGAACACAACGGGGACAGAAAACACTCGGCCACAAGAATGGCCCTGAGGACCCAGAGAACTCGGAATGAGGTGACCGAGGTAAGACCGATGGCGAGCTGGCCAGGCTCGCAGAACCCTGCAGGAAGAAGATGCCAGCGGGATGACTCATTCCAAGGAGCTCAAAGACGGATGCCCGAGAGTGCTACGGTCAGAATCACCTCCCTGTCTTTGCCTTCTGGCAAGTCCTAATCCGCCAGAATGGATCGTTGCGGAGCACAGCTGTCGACACAGCTCAGAACAAGACCTGAACCGACACCGGACTGGATGCTCCTGAGGAGAGGGGCGATGCCTGTCCCAGCTCCCGAGTCAAAGGCGCCGGGCCGAGGAGCGCAGAGAGCGCAGATGCTAAGGCTGACGCCAGGGTTTCCGAGAGGCCCCCGGAAGGGCCACGGCAAAAGCCGTGAAAGACGAGATGCCCAGAAGACACAGAAGGCACCACAGACAGGTGACACAAAACACACCGGGACTGCTCAGCCCTGCACACCTCAGCATTGTGATCAAAACTGAGACTTCCCTTCGATGGGGCACAAGGGGTCACATCTTGGACATCCCCGTCTCCAAAGCCCTCCCCCTGACCCCCGACCCAGCACTCTGCTTTTGGTTTCCTCTGTGATCTGTAGCCCTCCACTTATCTCTGGGACATCTGGGGATGAGAATCCACATCGGGTGCAAATGAAGTCCGGCTCTCCTTCTGGGAAATTCCTGCAGTCACCGGGCTGCTGTCTCTTTGTCTGGTGCCATAAAGAAAACCAAACATCAAAGCAGTATCTTAGCTGATCTGTTGTCCAACCCATGAGGGGGTCTCAGTGCAATACCAGTGGACTGCCTAAAACACACAAACAGTAATAAATGCTTAGAGTTGCAACAGAAACCCCACTAGCCCAACCACACAAAAATAGAAATTTTGAGAAAGCATTCCCAAAAAAATTGCACCAAAACAAGGCAACTCTAATTATTTACAATGAAGGCATGAAACTGCTGTTAATGTTTCCTTTTTCCTCAAATCTGTGGCCTAGTCTCATATCTTGAGAATTGAAAAGCATGTGAACTATCACATTTTCCTTTTTATGTAGAAGTGATCTGCTTAACGCAAGAAGTTTTTTAGCTGAATATGCTGTGGATGTATTGCATGTAAATGTTTGTCTGTGGCTGCATGCAACATGTTTATAGAAGTCGTGTCATTTACCCATTTGTGGCACTACTACGGGCAATCAGCAGTTGCAGTATTGATCCTGCAGTTGGGTACAATTTGTGTGCAAACAACATTGTTTTATTTTATATTTACATTTTTATGTTTCCAGGGGAGAACAGATGTCCACGTGGCCTGTAGTCAGTTTGCTCTCTGCTTTCTCATTGCTGGTGGCAACGCAATCTTGGCACAGGTGCTGGAATTAAAAGGTACTTCCTCTTGTCCTATGGAACACAACCATCACTCGCAAGGCTGGACTGCTACAATAACACCCAGCTGGGCTCATCACACATACACACTAAGCTTTTTACAGTGTTTGTTCAAAATTATGTCCCAAGTCACTTGTTCTCTTTACAGCTTAAAAAACAGAATCCTCAATGCCTCAGGGTTTCATCTGCTGCCAATGGAAGAAACAGCAAGAGCTCTAAGTTCAGCGCAGTGGGAATCCAGATCTGCAGCCTTTCTGGGAGAGCTGAAGGCAAAGCAGCAGTCACAAATGCCTTTCCAACCCTACCCAGCACCCTCTGCAGTGTAACTGGTTTTACCTATTTTCCCCACCTTGTCAGTCAAATGTACAATCAAGGTATAAAACCACAAGCTTTTTGGCATTAGAGACATTTCACTCGATGGCCAGATACTTACTCTTAAAAAAAAAAAAATAGCAGTGACAGGTCAGAATTTGTGCAACACAGACCTTCTCCAGGACACGTACATTCATAGACACTGAAATACTTCTCCACGGATATAGCGCAAAGCTGCTGGCAGCAGGAAACCCCCAAACCTCAGGGCTCTCTGAAGCCATGGAGAGAAAACACACACAAAAAACCTACCCTGTGCCATTCTACGGCATCCAGCTGTGAGGGCATCATCAAAGGGAGGATGAGTCTGGAGAGACCACAACAGCGGCAAAACAACAGGTCGAACTCCAGAGCAATTTCTGTACACGGATATTCCAGGAGGCGCAGCTCACTAAGGCTCTCAGAACTGAACCACGGGAATCAATTTGAATGCTAAAATGTATTTCACTAGGCCACGCATATATATTATCCACCCTACAAACAGGTAAGAACTATGGTCAGGTATAAGGCTGAACACATTACTTAATCTCCAGTATTTATTAAAATATTTGGAAAAGTGTCTAACAGTTTGGAGGTCAGCACTGTCCATTTTTGTAGTCTAAAAAGCAGTAGCACCATCCCCAAAACCCAGAAGTTTTTGGCAGTTTAAAGTGATGCTCTTCTGGATTTAAATTGATGTATATTTGGTCCGACCATTTTTCTATCTATTCACACCGATTTTACAAACATGGGAAATCTTCCCCAAAGGACAGCAGTATTTCATTAACTTTGTCCGTTATTTGTACAAATACCTGTAAGTTTGTACAGCTACAGGCAGGAATCTTCTGGATGGATTCTGTGACTTGACCATCGAGATGGAGAAGTAGCACTTCACAAATCTTCCGTAAGAGCTAATAATTCTACTCCTTTAAATATGCATTAAAAAGAGCAGATAGCAGATGGGAAGAGCAAGCAGCAGAAGAGATGAAAAAAACCTGACCTAGGGAACTTCCGGGTTTTTTTCTGCTGTCAGTTTAAGATTGTGATCTTCCAACCGTTAAGAAAAATACCAGTACCTGAAGAATTTAGGGAATCATATAGGAAAAAAATAGAGGGAATTAAAGAAAAATGCCACTGCTAAATAGTCAATGGAAAACTACGTTCGTGTACCAGACAAAAAAGGAGCAAGCAGCTTTCTGATTAAGCTTACTGAAAACAATACTGAGTAACTCCTTCTAGCTGGGTACGAACATTTGCTATGATGTAACCTACCAATTACAACTCCAAGGACAGTGCTTTGCAGATTAATAACGACCTACCACTAAGTACAGAACCCCAGGAGAGAGAGGCTTCCTCCGCTTTGTAACAACGAGGCTGGGAAGCAGCCAAGAACTTTTAAATGGGCTTTAATTTTTAGGGAAGGACATTTATCCAGGTGCCTGCGGGGTATCCTGGCATGAGAAGTGACTTGCTGCCTTTTCTGAGCAGAACCTTCAGGAATAAATAATTTCTCACCTGTTGGCCCTTAAGTGATATGGAACAGCTCAAGCAGGTTCCATAATTACTAAAACAACCCATTCCACAAATCTTCAAAATATTCTATGGCTCGCACTAAAGCTCTTCACTACCTTTACGACTGAGCACTTATTCCAATCCACACTAGAGCGCCTTACGGATACTGCTACCAAAATCAAGGAGATTACTTCAAAACGTATTAAGAAAAACCTGTACCATAAAACCAAGGAGAACTTTAAAAATAGGAGAAAAGCACCCATCATTCACCCGGACCACCATACAGCTGCTGCAACCATGTCAGAAAACTTAGTGGACATAAAAATGTACGTGCATAAAGAAATGTAATTAAATGTTCCCACTCAACAGATAATGGTAAGAAAATATCTCCTTTCTCATTTCAATCAGAAGCCATTCCATTAGCAAACAGAAAAACAGAACAGTTGTTTCTTTACATTCCACAACGAAACGCCTCACACAATGCTCAGTCTGCCACCTTTCTAACACAGTAGTTATCAAAACGGATCGACTTACAGAGGACAGCCACAGCTCCCGACTCCAGCATGAGACATTCTCCTCTGTTCCTGGTTTCCACGATCACGCTGAAGGGCAGTGGATCCAGCTTGTGATAGACACGGTATCCTTCACTGAAAGCCATTTTGCTTCAAACACAGCCAGCTCTGTCCAACACAAGACGATGTTAATGAAACCTCCCTGTGCTTCCAGACACCTCCCGCAAAGCTGGTTTGACCCACGTCCTTTCCTAGGGATTTTACGCTTTCGACAAAAACAAACAACAAAATCCCTTGCTCCCTCATTCTACCTCGTAAGACTTAGTTTATCTCTGCCCAAAACGAATTCAGGGATAACCCAAAGATGACATAAGAGGGTTTAAAAACCAGGACTACTTAGAGAAACACCTTTTAAAACATAGATTTATTTAAAAGCTTCTTTAAGACAACTAGGATTTCACAAAACCGCAGACTGGTTTGTATTGGAAGGGACCTTAAAGTTCATCCAGTTCCACACCTGGCCACGGACAGGGACATATTCCAACATCCTAGGTTACTCCAAGCCCCATCCAACCTCACCTTGGACACTTCCAGGGATCCAAGGGCAGCCACAGCTTCTCCGGGTACCCTGTGCCAGGTCTTCCCCACCTTGTCACGGAACACACCTAAATCTAACCTTCCTCTCTTCTGGTTTAAGGCAATTTCTTTCCCAATACTTAATACACCGGATTTCTTACTAGGGAACTACAAAAAAAAACCCAAACGTCTTCAAATTAGCAGCAATATGGAAGAGTAGCAACCACCTTAATGATAAACTACTGCCGAAAGCAGAAGGGCAGCCTTAAATGTTTAGACCTATTTTACTAACTGGGACCTTATACAAAAGGACCATATATTTTAAACACTGAAGCCGTTAAGACATTTCGGAAGCATCTGATGTACAAAAATGACAACCTGTTTTCGGCTTCCCCCCCACCCGCCCGTTTTTTTAACGAAAGCAGGGTTTGATTGGGACTTAAACCCTGCCCTGCGGCGGCTGAAACATCGCAGCGTCGTACTGGTGACGCTGCCCGCCAGCAGCGGGCACACGAATAAGAGCTTAAAAAAACCCCACAAAATTCTCACAGAGCAGCAAAACATAAACAAATGCGAGAGCAGCCAGTTTTTCCGTGCTAAGGCTCGAGAAAACGCAGCAAAGGAAAACTGCTCCGGAGCTCCCGGAGCGCGACTTTCCGCCCTCCCTTCCCGGCAGCTCCCTGACCTCAGGAGCGGATACGCACTGCCCGCTCCGGCCTCTCCCCGACCCCCCCGGGTCCGGGCGGGCTCAGGGCACGGCCAAGCCGCGAGCGTCCCCCGCCGGGCCGCCACATTCCCGTACAACGCGGCGAGACACGCCTGGCAGCGCCCGCCCCATCTCGCCTGGCGCCCGAGCTCCTACGAGCCGCCCCGCCGTCCCGCCGCGCTCACCGTCCGCCCGCCCCGGGAAGGAAAGGCAAAGGGAGGGGGGAGCGGGGCAGGCACTGAGGCCGAGGTGGGGCGGAGTTGTGATTTAAAAAAACCGAGGCGTGCGTTTGAACACAGCCAGCCGTAAGTCCCGCTGCGAGATTATTACGATGAGCGAAACCCAAGGAACAGACTCAGGAACAGCCGCAGGAACAGACTGAGCCACCTCTGAACCACCAGGCCGCAATACTCACAGCACCTCGGGTCGGGTGGGAGCCGGCTAAAGCCGGCGCCTTCCTAACAAGACCCACGGAACAGAACCCGACCCTGCACCGCGCCGGCCCACACCGCCCCGCCCCTGACACCGGCCCTTATGGACCACCGCCCGGCTCGCGATTGGCGGGTGCGCTGAGGCGCCGGCAGCGCTGATTGGACAACAGTGGCCGAGCCCCGCCCCGCGCGCAGCTGCGCGTGAGGGCACGTGGGGACCGCGCGGCGCTCGAGCCTCCCTCACTCCCACTCCTGCCGCCGCACACAGCGGTCAGCCGTGGTGGGAGAGGAGGAAACGAATTCCGCTGAGTCTCCTAGCGTCCCTGATCGAATGCCGTGCTGTCACCTCATTCTGGTTTAAAGCAGACGGGCGCGGCGGCGGCGGCTCCGGAGCGGTGCGGGCCGGGGATGTCCCGGAAGTCTCGCACGGACACGGCCCCGCGGCAGCGGCCTCTGGAGCTCCGGGGCGGGAACGCCGCGCACCTGCGCGCAGGGCGGGGGCGGGGCCTTGGGCCCACCGCCCAATCAACGCTGCGAGCGCCTCAACGCATCGACCAATCACGAGCCGGCAGGGGCTTGTAAGGGCTGCAGCCTGCGGGCATTTTGTGTCGGTCAGTGTCCGTGCTCGGTATCTGCTTCCTCTGGGCTGTTTTCGTGGGGTAAGCGCCTGTTTCCGTTCGCTTGTTTCGGCTCTGTGGGGATTAATATTTTGTGTAGGTATGTGGTGTGATACAGAGTAGATGTTAGGTGGCCTTAGTTGGTGTGTCGATGGTGAGGGGTTGTTGCTCTCTGAGTCTCCCGGGGTGTGCCTTAGGTTTCTAAGCCGTTCCTCAGTGTAGAGTTATGAGGCGACAGTTGTTGAGTCTGGCTTTTTTCTGACCTTTTTAGGGCCGAAATAGTGCTTTTTCGATCTTCTGCGTCAGTTTCTAGTTTTAGCTTGGGTTTGCTGTGGTTTAGGTAGAACGCAGACGGCTTTATGTTTTGCTGGGACAGGGCATTGCGTTGGGAAGGTCTTTTATAGGTAAGGATTCTGTCAAGTCTTCAAGTTTCTACCGTGCAAACCCTGTTTCCTACTTGCCGTGTAGATTTGGGGCCTGTTGGGCAGGGAGCGGGAGGTGCAGAGTTTTTCCTGCCTTAATTTTTCCAGTAAGTTTTTGGTGCGTCTGCGGTTCTGGTCAGGCTTGGTGTTTGGGACGGGAGCTGTGAAGTTTTGCTTCCTTTCCAGGTGGCGTTGCTGTGTAGCTGCTTGGGGTAGAGTGGGCACGGGGGGCGCTTTTCTGAATTCAGGCTCCTCCTGCGGGATGGAAGCTACAGGTTGAAAACCTTGCAGGTAAAGGCGACTGAGCACTGTGATATGGCCACACAGTGGGCTGACTGATATAGAGAAGTAGCGGGACTGCGTGTGATGCTGAACCTCTTTATTTTAATTTAGAGACACAGCAAGAGAAACAGACTGAAAGACAACTTCACTACTGATTCATGTAGTAAGCTTGATGGTAAAGCTACCGTGGAAATCACTCTCAAATACATGAAGAGTAGTCAGGGGAAGCAGAGGCAGCTCTTGGGAAACGTGAGGCTTTTTGTGCAGCTTAAGCTTTCCTAAGTGTTCTGGTTTCCAGTGCGGGGTGTAATTAAAGCCTGTGTTCTGCTCCCATCTGCGCATTGCCCTCTGCTTAGCTGGGAAAGTGGGTGGAGCTGTGTTTCTTTCTGTCTTGCCATGACTCAAGCCTGAGAACACTCTCCAGGGAAACAGCACCCGCCTATCCGTACCTGGTGTGTAATCTGGACCTTGGGGCATCCTGAGATAGCTGCTGGATGCCCAGAGGACGGTGGCTCTCAATGACCACTGCTGGACCTTCTGAGAAGGCCCAGGACCAGAGCTTTCCACAGCTTCCCTGCTTTGAGGGGACCACTTCTGTCACTCCCGGGGGAGTGCAACCACCACGCTGTTGTCAGGTTCTATTCTGACTGGTTTCAGTCCCTGTTTCTGTGCTATTGCCTTTATTGTAATCTTCCTATTAAACTGCAGCTGTGACTTGGAATTCCTCACGAAGTTTTTGTGCAGAGTTGATTCCTGCCGTTGCTTTACCTTCAAACCAGCGCAGTGACCTCAAGGCGTTCAGGCAGCCCCCTGGTTCTGTGCTTCGTGTTGGGTTGTTCAGCTCTTTTCTGCCAGGTGCTCCCCTCCCGTAGTTCACTACTTGCCTGGGTTCAAGGTGTGTGTTCTATTCTATGGTATAATTTGTTACAGTTTTTCTTGGTTTTTTTTACAGAGCAAGATTGGTTTTTATTCTTATGCTTTGTACTTGAGGCTGTGCACCGTGTCCTTTAGGTTCTCCTCTCGGCACACGGTGAGATTTTGGTGCGCATGTGCCCGTGGGACTTGGGCCACGCTTATGGAAATGTAAAATAAGCACTTGGATTGCTGTGCGTACGTAATGGGACCGTGGATAAACTGCTGCTCTCTTCTAGACCTGAAGGCTTGGCAGAGTGGTCGTAGGGTTTGTGAGAGCAGAGCAGGGAATGGATTAATCAGCCCCAGTAGGTTGAGCTTTATCTGCTTCTATTTCCAGAAGGCTGAACCCAGCAGCGAAGGTAAAGCCTGTGGCCGTAATGAGCAGTAACACTTGTTCCCTTTTGCTCTCTAGGGTTAGGTGGAGTAGAGGTGATTTTGGTTTACAGCATCTAGAGTAAAAAAAGTTGTGGTTTTACTTCAGCCTTGCCAGCCCAGTCATCTCCTAGGTCTATACACTGACCTTGCACATCAGCTGGACTCCTCAATTCTAAACTTCTGCAATTCCAGCTCTGCAATGATTTTGTCTCGAAGTGTGTGAGCTAGCAGTGGGTTGCTCCGAGCAAGGATCACGGAGGCACAGGGCATTCGGACACGTGATGACAAAGAAGCGACAGTGTTGGGATATTCCCTTCTTGGGAGGCTGTGCTGAGGAGGTGGTCCTGATCGCCCATCTCTTGGCAGCATCCACGCTCTCTCCTCCTGTGATCCCATGCCTCAGGGTGTCAAAGGCTGGAAAGCAGGAAGATTTGACAAGGAGCTCTGTATCACACTTGAAATTTTGGGAAAAACTGAAGGAAATTTTTCTCTGTAATAATTGCACAAGCTAAGCGAACATTGAGAACTACAGTTTTAAAGATGTGATTTTGGATTAAATGTATTCCCTGTGAATGCTTTCTACAGTTAATTTAAGTATTCCTAGAAATAGAAATTATTATCCCACCTTGGAGCATGATGTCACTAGCAGCAGTAAGATGTTGTCAGCTTTGTTCTCATAAATTACTTGTAAAAAGCCCTTGTACCTAGTGTCTGGCAGTTCGTATTTTCCTTTCCCCCCCAGTCTCATGTACTCCTTTTATTTACCCTTTTCTATTTTCTACCATCACTTTCTTTTATTTTCCTCTATCTTCTGTTCTTAAAGCATTGCAGCATCTTCCATCACTGTGAAAGCATTTCTTCATTCTGCATCTTAGAATGGCTGTGAATGTTGCCCTCTTCTGGATCACTTCTTTTTTTTTCTTCCTTTTTCCTTTTTTTTTTTTTTTTTTTTTTTTTTTTTTTTTTTTTTTTTTTTTTATATATATATATATAGTATTCTACTAAAAAAAAAAATTAATAATTTGAAAAAGCCCAGGAAGATACTAATGCTGTTTTTATTACTTGCACATATGAATAAGAAAATCTGATTTGGACTTGGATAGATCTTTATCTTTCATTTTTTCCTTCTGAAATAATCTCCTTTATCTTCCACTACGTTTTCAACTGTTGTCATTCCATAAAGTAACAGTTAATTAGAACAAGGATTTTTCCATCCCTCCTTATCACTGTGCTGTCTTGGAATAACTCTTGCTGCAAGCCAGGGAAGAGTTCAGGCGTTAATGACTCTAAGCCTGCCCTCTGGCAGTGGGAAGCCATTCCCCTTTGTTCTGTCACTGCTTCCCTTGTAAATCGTTCCCGTCTTTCCCGTGGGCTCCTTCAGGTACGGGAAAGGCACAGTTAGGTCACCCCTGAAAAAATTGTAAAATCATGGCGGGCCTCTGTCAGGGAGTGTAGTGATAGGATGAGGGGTGACTTTATTTGCAAGAGGGCATATTTACATTAGATATTGGGAGGAGATTCCTGGCCATGAGGGTGATGAGACGCTGTCCAGCATAGGTTGCCCAGAGACGCTGTCACCGCCCCATCCCTGGAGGTGTCCAAGGCCAGGCTGGACAGGGCTTGGAGCAACCTGGGATAGTGGAAGCTGTCTGGCTATGGCAGCGGGTAGAATGAGGTGATCCTTAAGATCATCCTTTCCAACTCAAACCATTCTGTGATTCAATGTTCATATCCTGTGGTGCTGTTACTGGTCAAGCTTTCACTGCTTCCGCTGTGCCTGAGTTGGTAGTTTTAGATTTCCCCCTTTTTATTGGCACTCTTGTGAACTGACCAAGCAGTGCACAGGTGAGGAAGTTCAGTGATGCAGGGTTTGGCATGAAACTGCTGTTCATGTTTCCTTGCTCTTTAAATCTGTGGCTTAGTCTCATATCTTGAGAATTGAAAAGCATGTGAACTATCACATTCTCCTTTTTATGTAGAAGTGATCTGCTTAATGCAAGAAGTTTTTTAGCTGAATATGCTGTGGATGTATTGCATGTAAATGTTTGTCTGTGGCTGCATGCAACATGCTTATAGAAGTTGTTTCATTTACCCATTTGTGGCACTACTACGGGCAATCAGCAGTTGCAGTATGGAACCTGCAGTTGGGTACAATTTGTGTGCTAACAACATTGTTTTATTTTATATTTTCATTTTTATGTTTCCGGGGGAGAACAGATGTCCGCGTGGCCTGTAGTCAGTTTGCTCTCTGCTTTCTCATTGCTGGTGATGATGCAATCTTGGCACAGGTGCTGGAATGAAAAGGTACTTCCTAATTGCTTGTTGGGTTTTTGTTTTTTAAGGAACAGACATTCATAGGTGATAATCAATGTGACCTAATTAAAAATGCGGACCAGGTAGAGCGCACTAATAAGAAGCAAAACGTATATATTTAATCTTATTGCTTGAAAAGCTTTAAACTTCTTTGGTAGAGTAAGCCTCTTCTGCTTAAGGACAGTATGCTAACCGCTAAAACATTGCAAAAATAGAAAGCCTTTGGTGACACAGGTTTAAAAAAAAAAGTAAATTTAATATAAAACTTGGAGTCACCGAGTCAATAAACAAAAACAATCCATGGCCTCCAGCCTTGCTCGTAAGACAGTAACGGTGGCTATGTTGCATTCATATTCTTTTGAAAAGTGTGTGCTTTGGCAGCAAGACGTCTTTAACATATACAAAGCAAGTAAAAAGATGAATAATAAACTCAATACCTATCTTTGTGCAGTTGGGCTGTGGCAGATGCCATATCCAGAGTGCTTAAAAACTCGGAGGAGCTGCATTCCTGGAGGAGACATCGCTCGTCAGCCTGCATGAAGGGGTCAGTTGCCGTGTACAGCAGCAGTAAAGATGAAAGCAGGCAAGAAGTGGAGAGATCCATGCTGCTGAGGCTAGAGGAATTACTGGTGAGAGTTGTTATCTGCTTTGCCACAGTGGGACTGTATGCATGTGTGTGATTGGGCAGCTGTAAATTTTTGGTAAATATAGGTTGGGCTCGATTTCCTGTTTGGTGGAGTCTGGTTTCCATGGGCTTTTAATAGCTTTTGCAGAGTTACCTTAGTCCTGATGATCCTTTATACAAAGCAGTTTTATGTTCTTGATGATGGCTTTCTAGTAAGAATCCCCGTTGGAGATAGGAGTTTGAGGTGTTTAGAAGTAGGAAATCAAAGGTTACCTGTGGATTTTCTTTTTTTTTATTTCCTCCAAAAATCGGATAGAGATGCCACAGCCAAGACCCACCTGCCATGCCATCTGAAGCCTGGGGCAAGAGTCTGGTTGGTCATAAATAGAAATCCAGACTTTGATCTTGAAGAGCACTACTTGATCAGCCCCTCTGTACTGTTCCCTTGGTGAGAGTTCAGCAAACACAGATCCCTGTGACACATAACACTGAAGGTCTCTGAGCAGTGAATGCCTCTGCCCTCTCACTGGCTTTTGCTGAGACTCCCTTGTAGGACCTGGCTGACTCTGCAGGCCCTGGTGCGTCCTCGTTGTCCATCCCATCCTAAGGGCGAGGTTGGCACACCTCCTGCACTCCCAGGACTGTTGGTATGTGCAGCTGTCAGTGTTCTCCAGACTGACTGGTTTGTTGTGATTCCCAGCTCCTCAGGGCACATCAGTTCTAAGGAACACCTAGACCCAGCCACCCCCTGTGCCACGTGCAAAGCTGGGTGAGCTAAACCACACAAAAACCCGGTGCCCAGTCCCTTGCTGTTTTGAGCTGCTGTGTTTTGGAACCTACAGCCCAGTTTGCTTTTTAATTCCATACAGCCTCTGTGTTCTCCTGCTCCCCGACCAACCAAACACTTGCAGGTTCCTTTGAGCCAGAGTTAGGATTGTTGTATCCAAGAGCTTTTTTCCCTGCTATCCCCTGATCATCCAACGTGTGAGTGTTTGGCTTGCATGTTCTTAGTGTCTCCCTTGAAGAAAAAATTGCTGTAGAAGCTCTGTGTGCCAAATGTAAACCAACACCTGTTTTTCCTTGCTGCACGCAGTGCGTGGTTGAGGAAGTGGACCCAGATGACTGGTGCAGCCTTGTGAAGACAGGACTCAAGTGAGTGTTTTCATTTTAATTCGGTTGGGTTTTACCAAGTTCGTTTTCTTTGCCAAGTTCTCATTTTGTAAACAGCATTTAATTTGAAGCAGGCTTCCCTGGGTTTGGTTGGGATCTGACTTCTCTGTGATCCTTCTCCCAAAGGTACCGTTGCAGAGATGAAACATTTCTGAAGGTCCTGAACGTTGCCATCCAGTTGCTGTACAGGAAGGAATCCTCACTTAGTCAGAGCTTAATCAAGCTCTCCAAACTTCACATGAAGGTCACGCAGCACTCTCTGTTTCTGTCAGTCACCCTGAGGTCAAGAGAAGAAGATGGCGTGAATATCCAGACGAGAGGTATTTTTTAATCATCTTCTTCCCATACTAAACACAGTTAATTTTGTCTTTCTTGCATTATGTTCTCTCCATCCAGTAACACGCCCACCCATGTAAATACTTGCAGAGTTATTAACAGTTCCAGAATACTGGCATTTAAATTGTGCCTCTGCTTGGATCCAAATGTTACATTCATTTCATGCTGGTTCTAAACACTTCTGTTTTTAAAACTGCTGGAAACGTGGGTTTGGTTTTTTATTTTGGTTTGGGTTTTGGTTTGTTTGTTTTTCTGGTATTTTTAACCCAGTTAAAATCAGTCTTGGATTGATTCTTTTGGTTTCTGTGAGGCAGCTAGTGTAAGATCACTGAAGTGCACGTTGGTCCTGTGATGGTTAGACCTGTTTTAAAATAGGTCGATACAGGAGATTTAAAGTTGATTTTGCAAGCTTTATGAAAAATGGCTATTTAATTACGTGTATTTCAAATTGCAACCTTTCATGAGGAGTACCCTTCCAGAGGAATATAAATTGGATGCTAGTTCAGGTGTAGGATTGGCTTTTTTCCCTCTTCACTGGCAACTGAAATCCTGCCTGACCTTGAACCACGTTTAATCTGCATAGAGCTCAGCTTTTCTTCACTGTGCAGGGGTTTGAGATTCAGTGCTTGAAGGAGCTGTGTAAGAAAAGGGGGGGAATTCTCAGGGCAGCATGTTGATAACCAATTTTGTGTTTATGGATGAGCAACATTTAAACAAGCTTTCAAGTTTTAAAACACTTGAAAAAAGAAAAAAGCTTTTGTGAAGTCACCAATTCATTGAAATTAAAAATAAGAAATAGATTTTACTGCTTGCTGTACGTATGTGTCTCACCTTTAGAGCGTATTTCTGTAGATCAGGAGGATGGATTCTTTGAGGCCAGCTGCAGTATTCCAGAAGCTTGGTGCCACGAGTGCATTTACTCAGGCTGGTACTTTAGGAGCTCTTCAGCTTTGAGATGTGTTTTATATTCCTGCACATAACTAGGGTCAAAGCCCAGGCCTTTTCAGATACTGGGAGTAAAGAAATCTGGAGTCGAGTCTTGAGTGTGCTACAGGCAGCCTGCTGACTTTTGAGGAACCAAATCACTTACAATTTCTGCTTCTCAGTTAGTTACAGAGCAAAGGTGTCTAATTTTTGTACCCCACAGGACAGAGTTCCTGTGGCTCACAAACCACCTCCAGTGCTGAGCCCTGCTGGAACAATGCGGAAGCATTTTGATCTTTACTAGAGCTGGGCGGGATGGGAAGGAACTGCTCAGAAATCCAGAAGCAGCAGTGGACTGGGAGCTGATCCTGCCTCAGTCACAGCCTTCTGGACAGTCTGTGTAATGCTAATATTCCTTTTTTCCTTCCTGAGCACAGGGTCAGAGGAGCACAGAAGTCATTGCCTTGATGGGAAGGGGAACCCCAGGGAAAACCTGCTGCTCGTGTCGGCAGGGAGGAGAGGGAAGAGCCCGGGAGAATCTTGGCTGGCTGAGGGGCACTTGTGTCCCCTGTGGAACAGAGCCCTGCATCTCCTCAGACCTGCTGGTTGGCAGGACAGTTGGGACACCTTTTGCTGCGCTTTGGCTCTTAAGAACTGGAGATCCGTGCATTTCTGGATGGTTTCCACGGGCTCTCCTGTTTTCTGGGAGCTGCACGGTGAGGTAGGAATTTTGAGGGAGGCCCTGGCAAAGCTGCCAGCGGCGAGGAACGTGGAGCCTCCGGGGGGCTTCTCCCACCTGAGTTCATCCTGGAGCGTGCCGGGTGCCCTGCTGGAGGTTTAAGCTGGGTTTGGGGCGTTCTCCTGCAGGCCCAGCTCCAACTGCTGCCCCTGGGGCTGGGCCTTGCTGTGTCCCGGCACTAAAGCCGCAGCTGGCTGTGCTTTTCCAGCCCTTGAATGCCACGGGCGATCCCAGATTCCCGGAGCTCCCCGGCGCACAGCCTGGCCTCGCTCCCTGGCAGTTGCGCTTCAGTCTGCCTGAGCCAAGGATGTCCTGCCCAGGTTTGGAACTGTATTCCTGGTTTTTTTTCCTCTTCAGCTAGTTGGCAAAGAAGGAGAGAGCCAAGGAAGCCAGGCCAGTGGAAGGCCTCGTCCCAGTCCAAGGTTCCCACTTTTGTCTCCGACTCCTGGGGAATTGCTTGGCCGTGACCAGAGGCTGTCAGTTGGATTTCCCGCCTTTTCCAAATAAATCGTTGCTTTCAGCTGGAGTGTGTTCCTGGTGTCATCCTCCTCCTCCTCCTCCTCCTCCTCCTCCATGGATTTGTAAATAAAGTTCCTGACGTTTGCCAAGTTGAATTTTGTTATTCCAGCAATTGTGGTGGCTCTTTTGTTCTATTGCAACTTCCCAGCTCTGCTAAGAGCTTCAGATGTCAGATACAAGTACGCCTGGAGTTTCTTTGCAATGTTACTCCCACAGAACACAGATGATTGTTGGATAGGAGTAACTTGAGGTGTTTAGTTCTCACTTCCCTTTAAAATCAGAGCAGAGGAAGAAGATTTTATGTCAGCATTCCATGAACTTTCACCATGAAATTGCTAACTGTTTCAAAAGTTTTCAGTGTTAGAAATGCCTGAGCTTGTCTTCCAGGCAGGATGAGATTTAGATATTTTTCCTTCCTTTCCTTTGATGTTTTTCCTCTTTTTGATTTTAGTAAGGGAGTATTTATTGCAAATGCCAGTTTTCCATCCTAGTTGGGGTTTTGCTACATGGTAGGGCACATTACCAAGAAGATTTACCAAATTCCTGTTGGTAAACCCCAATTGTTCAGCACCAGCCGACTTGCTAAAAGTGTTTATTTACCATAATTCATCTCTCTGTAAAGTTATATGTACTGCATTTTTAACTAGCCCATTAAAATCCCGTAAAAACTTAAATCCTAAAACAGCCTAATTGCTGTTCCTTGGACACAATGGGGTGGGTCTTTCCTGGCTTGGCACATCTGGATGTTCATCCAAAGTGAGCTTTCCACTCAAACAGAATTTGTTTCCAAGCAAAACTGGGGATTGCCTAGAAAGCTTTACTTGCTGGGAAGCACAGGTTTGTTTTCCCTACCCCTGCAGAATCCAGGAGCTGTGTTAGGCAATGGCATGAGGGGAGAGCTGCATTTATTTAATTTTGTCTTTTATTCTATGTATTGTTTATTTTATTTTTAATTTATTGCTTTTTGATTTTGGGTTTTTTAATGCTACATTTAGATTTTATTGTGTTTTATTTCTTCATGTTATTTTCTTTCTTATTCTGTATTTTTAAAATGTTTTTATATTTTATTCCCTCTAATTTTATTTTTATTTTAGTTTTTATTTTTTTAAATTCCTTTTTTAATTTTATTTTTAATACCTTTAATTTTTAAATTTTATATATTATTTTTACTTGCTTTGTTTTAGTTTTGTTTTTTTAATTTTTTATTTTATTTCTTTTTCTTTTTGTATTTTTTACTATATTTTTATTACTTTCAAATTTATTTTATTTTTAAATTTTTATTTCTATTTTATTTTATTTTTTCATGTTTCCTTTGTTCCTTTATTTTTTTTTCCCCATTACTCTTTCTTGCCCTGAGTGTCTGGAAGTTTGGCTGTGGGCAGGAAAGGAGCTGAAGAACGACACCCATGGCCACGGGACGTCGGGATCGGGTTGAGAGTGCAGGCAGCAAAACCTCTGCCTTTTCTGCTCCATTAAAAAACCTGAACGCGGGCGGTGCCGTGTTTTTCTTTGGAACCCCCAACAGCAGGGCTCATCCTGCCCACGTCCAGCATCACCAGCAGTAGCTTGGTGTCGAGGTGGATTTCAGAGACAGCCGTAAAACCAGGGCGGCATTTTATGTTGTAACTCTCCCATCCTCATTGTTTACTACCAGAGAAATCCAAACCAAAGCAAACAAAAACACCACAAAACAAACCCCCCGAAAAACAGCCCCCCCCCCAAAAAAAACACAAAAAGAGAAAATATGCCAATATTATTTTAATAAAAATGAAATCTTTACCCTTGGAAAACCATGCCATTTTAATTGTAATTAATTGTCCTTCGGCTGTGTTAGGTTAATGAATTCATATCATTTAAATTACCAGTTAAAACATAAACACAAATTTAAAAAAATACAGAAATGGAACAATATGAATTCTAAAAGTAGAAATATAAAACGAAAAAATATTATCAGTTATATAAAGACAGTATATCATATTACATGTTGCGTCTAATATATGAGATACAATGTAGATGGGAATATAAAAGATAAATTGTAATGATAAATAGCAATATAAAAATTAAAAAAGATTAAAAATTTGGAAATATAACCTAAAATAAAGACTTTTTTTGGTTTGAATTTCATTGCTGACAGAGGTCTCGTAGTTGTGGTTGGGAGACTGTTGTGGCATTTAATTCAGAGAATGTTTGGAAGGGGATGTTTGGACGCCTTTTTGGCCTCCGCTCTCTGCCTGTCCCCGACCCAGGGCTGAGCTTTGGCGCGGTGCTGCCACCGTGTGTTCAGAGCGCGGTACTGCAGCGCCCCCCCGTGCCCGTCCCCAAGGCGTGTGACAGCCCCTGGCTGAGCTCTGGCGCGGTGCTGCCACCGTGTGTTCAGAGCGCGGTACTGCAGCGCTCTCCCGTGCCCGTCCCCAAGGCGTGTGACAGCCCCTGGCTGAGCTCTGGCGCGGTGCTGCCACCGTGTGGACAGAGCGCGGTACTGCAGCGCTCCCCCTCAGCCCACCCCGATGCGCGCGGCAGCCCCGGACTGTGAGCTTGTGGGCGCTGCTACGGCCCAAAATTCCAAACTAGGCGGCAAAAAGGGCGGGAAAAAGCAAGGACCCTGGTGGCATCTAGCCAGCTGCCTGCGCAAAAACCCGACCACAGCGCCGGCCGAGAGCGATTTTTCTGGGGTGATTCCAGGCGCGCGAGCACGAGCTGGAGGCTCAGCGGTGCCCCCGAGGCGTTCCGGCCGTCGATTTAGTCAGGCACTTCTGTCTGGAGCCGGGGAGACACAGGGCTACCACAAAAAAGATGGCGGATCGACCGGAAGTGGCTTCAGCCACAACCAAGCTGGCGGTGAGTAAGGGCGGAAGTCATGTGACAGGCTTCTCAAGGTGGCTTGCTCGGCCATTGTAATATTTTAAAAGTGTATGTTGCATGACTTTCTATTACTAGTGACTTTTTTGTAGGATCCTTTATGTGTTTAGTGAAAAGACTTTTAAGAGAATTAGGTTTGTTTTGTTAAGTTTTTTTAACATAGAAAAAGAAGCCGCTCTTGACAGCGTATCCATGGCAACTTTGGGGCTTCTCTAGCCCGCATCTCGATGGTCACTTCCGGGCCGCTCTAGCCTTCGTCTCTATGGTAATTTCCGGGCCGCTGCGTCTCTCGTCTCCATGGTAACTGCCGGGCCGCTCTAGGCCTCGTCTCTATGGTAACTTCCGGGCCGCTGCGTCTCTCGTTTCCATGGTAACCCCCCGGGCTGCTCTGACCCACGTGTCTCCGCTCACTTCCGGGCCGCTCCGGTCGAGGGCGGGGCTCCCGTCGGAGCCGCTCCGCCGCACCTCGCTGCTCTCGGGGGGAATCCCGCCGGCTGCCGCTGCTTCCGGGTGGGCTCGGGGGGATTTTGGGGTCTCCGGAGCGGGGGGGGAGGGGGGGTTTGGGGTCTCCGGCGGTTTTTGGGGGGTCCCGAGGGGTCCCGGGGGTGCCGCCCCGCGGTGCTGCTGACGGTGACGGTGACGGCGCTGCGGGGCCGGAAATGCAGCGTGCAGGGACGGCGGGGAGGGGCTGGGGGGGTTTGGGGGGATTTGGGGGGCTTTATCGGATTTGGGGAACTTTGGGGGGATTTGGGGGGGTGTTCGATGGGGTTTTGGGGCTTGCTGGGTTTTGGGGGCAGTTTTGGGGGATATTTGCGGGGGGCGGGGGGCTTGGGGATGGTTCGGGGGTTTGGGGGTTCCGGGGGGCGGGTTTTGGGGATTGTTGGGGTGGGTTTTGGGGATGGTTTTGGGGTTTCTGCGATGGTTTGGGGCAGTTTGGGGGGTTTGGGGCTTCTGGGATCATTTTTTCTTTTAATAATGATAGTAAAAAGTGTCAAGTTTGAAGTTTTTATCATTAAAAATATGTAATATCTAGCAAGAAAACCAAAATATTAAAAAAATTAATTAACATTTTATTAATTTTAAATTTAGGTTGTAGCGTGTTAAAGAAGAAAAAAAGAGATTTGGAGGTATTGCTGGACAATGGGGCTTGTGTCAGAAAGGTAAGTGGAGGTTTCCTTAGAAAGAGTCTCTGTTAGTGGGCAGTTTGAAAGTTTTGCAGAGGGGAGAAGGTTGGAATTTGTTTTGTTCATAGAGAAAGAATATAAATTTCTCCAGCTGAGATGGACTGGATGTAGCCCTTAAAATCAGCAGTGAATTTTCAGTGGCTCACAAAATTCGAAGCGAAGCCTGGTGAGGCCAAGGAAGGTTCTCTGTCCCACCCAGATACTGTGAATATATGAAGCCAGACCGAGTGGCACTCCACGCCTGTTTCTAGGCAGTAGAGTCTCCTCTAAATTCCCAGCACTCTTTAGCAAATTTCCAGAGCTGTCATTTCCTGTCTGCAGCAGGCACACGTTTGTGGGGAAAAAAGGTCTTTTTTTTATACCCCAAGGAATAATGAGGAACTGGAAGTCTTCTCACGAAACTGAACAAGCCAAGGAAGTTTTAAATTCATGAGGTTTTCAAACATGTCCTTGCTTGGGGAATTTTACTTTATGTGCAATTTAGAGTTGTTATTATAGTCATTAAAATTTTACTAACTCGGTCCCGGAGACTTCAGAAGTGTCTGTTTCTTTTTAGCCTAATTTAGAAACACCTGTGTATCAATGTACTGTTCTTTTCTGGTAGTTGTTCTCTTAATTGATTTCTTAGGGAAAAATAGTATCAATTACAAAAATGAAAGGAAAGAAGGAAAACATGGACACGGAGTGTTGTTGCAACATTATAATGACAGTTCTGTGGTCATTGGTATCTGCTGATAGGAAGAAATTCACTGCTGAGCCCTACAGTACAGTTTATCAAATGCTAACAGTTTGATACAGTAATATTCAACAACACTAATGCCATAATAATTGATATGGTTGCAGAAATTGATCCAGAATGACACTTTTCACGGAAAAAATTATATTGGGAAGGACATTGAAAAGCTGAGCTTGCTTAATGTTTCAATGAAATACACGTTTTCCCTAGGTTCTTTATCTTTTGGCACCATGCTTCGTAATGAATAATTTAACACGGAAAGGAGCTGATAATTCCTTTTTTAATTCATTATGCTGGTTAAGCACAATGACTTGGACAGCTGGCATTCTTTTTCCAAAGGAAAAAATTTCTTGTGCATTCTTGCTTTGATAGATGAAGAGGAAAAAGAAGAAATGAGGCAATTGTATGAGGAACTTCACAGCAAGGTAGAAGTGAGGGACCTAGCTTGATCAACGGAGTGTGAGTTGTGTGGATGTGCTGAGCTGAGTTCCACGTTGATGTTGAGATGCTGTTTGTGTCCATGCCAGAACATCTTTCTGGACTCTGTTTCACCTACTTGGGGATTCCTCTGAATGGCTGAGGTTGGCAGCAGCCCCTGGAGAACCTCCAGGGTTTCCAGTACTGAGCTTCAAATCTGAAATTTTGTTTTTGGAGAATGACAGTGGCGTTTGAAGAGCTTTTTTTGAAGAGCAGAGAACGACAGACTGGAAATGAGTTTCAAATGTGAGAATTCTGTTTGTTGTGTTCGTGCTCCTGGCTCAACAGTTTTGTACTTCATAACTTCGGTTACACGTGCACTGCCAGGGCAGACAGATGTGGAGTGCAGGAATGGTGAGCAGGCCACACTGAGATACTGGGACCCTCTTTTATTCATTTTTATTCATTTTTATTCATTTAGTACCCTGCCTGTATTCACTGCCTGGCCCCTCCTGTTGCTGTTCCTCTGGGCCAAATTTGGAACCTTGTTTTTCAAACAGTCACTCAAAGTCGAAGTTGTCTGTGAAGTGCTGTCAAGAGATCAATACTTATTTCATGCAATTAGTTTATTTAAACCATGATTATTGCAATAATGATGCACTGTATAGCTGCAGAAACTTTAGCTAAATGCTTTCTCTATACATACAGGCTACTGTGTTCCTGTTTCATTTTCACATGCTTTTTCTGTTAGTTTCTGGTAACGAACATGGAGTAATGGACTAATTCTGTGGAAAGCTGGCAAAAAAAAAAAAAAGACATTTTGATTATAAAATCAAACATTCCCACAACAATTACTCTTGGAAACAAACTGTAAAGCTCTACAATTACAAGCAATCTTAAACTGGCAGTTGTATTGAACTTGGAGCGTGTTTCAGATAGAATGTTAACTGTGGATTTTACTGTGTCTTGAAAGTGACAGAAGCAGCAGAACTGGCGGACAGGTGTGAAAAGGAACGCAGACTGGAAGTCACTCGGAAGGAGAAGCAGGTTTGCTCAGTTTCACCATCTGATAGAACAGCTTTATTTGTGACTAAGAGATGAATATGGTAAAAGCCCATGAAGTCCTTCTTATTTAGATGAGTAAAGTAAAATCATAATGAAAATAAAGTAAATGTCTTTATTTAAAATGATGTCCAAGGAATCTGATTTCAGTAGTTTTGCAGGCTGGGTGATTAAACTCACAGCAGCGGACGTGTGCAGCACTGGTGTCAGAGTTCACTGTCTCACACCACTTCCATACCCCACCAGAGAGATGTAAAGCTTCAGTCTGGATAATCCGTGCCGTGGATGTCGTTTGGTTCTTCTGAAAGCCTTGTGCTGTTAGAGCATGTCTGATAACCTCCGTGAGCTGTAGTTCACACATGGGCACTCAAAACTCCTCCTTTTGCAGAAAGAAATCCATGATTTGAAAGCACAGCTGACCAGTACAGCTGAAAAGGAACAAGGTTATATAAACCACCCCTTGACTCTGAAAACAGGTCTTGACCAAGAGGCGTAAGACCATTTTGAAAATAGAGTATTTCACTTTTTTTGCTGTTCTGTAGAAGTTATTTTAATGCACAGTGCAATGAACAGTGATTGTTTTCTAATGAAAGTTTTGAACCACGCAGTATGACGTTAATTATATACTCACACTTGTAAATTACGTTTTCTCTATTTGTATGTATTCTATGGAATATGTAGTTGATCCATATTTCTCTGACTTAGTTAACAAGAAGAGAAAATGGCTGATTTCATTGTTAATTCTGCTTTGAACTACATCATCTTCACTAATTATATTTATATAAAAGTTGACTCTGGTTTTCTTTCCTTCTTCTGTCACATTTTTATGTCACTGTGACTTTGCTGCAGCTGTGATGTGTGACAAAAGCCCTCCCCTTTTCCCTCCACTTGGGACAGGTGAGAGATGGAACTAAACCCCAAAGGAGTTTCTGCTTATTGATTATACGTGAGTTTTACTGGGAATTACCTCTGAAATCTGATAAATTGTTCGTGAATGCGGCCACGAGGGTCGTTGAACATGCCAGCCCAGATCTGCAAACAGGCAGTGCCAGAACAAGAACCTCTGAAATGTAAACCAGGATTTAGTCAATTGACTCACGACTGCGTGCTGTGCCCAGGTCCTTTGTACAAATACTGTACAGGGGAAAACCAGAACTGCACATTCCTTGTGCTGGGTATTGAATTTTGGGCATGGGGTAAATAAAAATGAGAGGCAAATGAGGGAATTCCTTCTGCATGTAAATGTTGTTGTCCTAACGGAGCCATCGGCTCTGTACCAAGACTTGAGTCAAAGGTTTTATTTCTTTAACCCCCCCCAGGCCCTTTAGAGGCTACAGTTTGTGCCATGTAGAATTCCTAAGGGCTGACATCAGGAAGTCTGTGAGCCGTATCTAGCCGACTTCTGCCGAACCGAACCGAACCGAGCCGAGCTCAGCCGAACCAGCCGCCTGCTCTCGTGCCCATTAATTAGCGCGAGTGCGCTCACTGCCTAACGAGCTCCTGCCCGCCCCCCGCTCCCGTCCGTGTCCGTGCGGTGGCTGGCAGGCTGGGCAGCAGGGAAACACCGAGCAAATCCCGCTCTGCGGGGGGAACGCGAACCGGCGGCGCCCGCGGTGCCTTGGCCCCGCCCCTCAGGGAGCCGAGCCGAGCTGAGCTGGGCGGAGCGCAGCGCAGCGAGCGGCACCGAGCGCAGCCGAACAGAGCCGAGTTTCCCCGAAGAGCCGAATCTAAACGACTGCATCCGGAAATAGCCGAGGTGTGCCGGGAACAGCCGAGCATAGCCGGGCTTCCCCGAAGAGCCGAATCTAAACGACTGCATCCGGAAATAGCCGAGGTGTGCCGGGAACAGCCGAGCATAGCCGAAGAGCCGAAAATGGCTGAGTTCAGCTGTTCAGCTGCCGCTCCCCCGGGGGCTGGCGGGACACGGTGCCGCTGTGCCCGGAGCTGGAGCGCTCGCTGCCGCTGCTGGAGCCGGGCGGCGGCCGGGCCGAGCGGCAGCAGCAGCAGCGAGAGCGGCGGGCGGACGCGGGCCCCGTGCCCGCGGTGTTCGTGTGCGCCGGCTGCAGGCGGCCCGTGGGCGGCGCCTGGAGCTGGGTGAGCAATGCTGAGGAGAGAGCGGTGAGTGCCAGCGCTGCCAGCCCCGCGTCCCCGCGCTCCCTCCCTCCCTCCGTCCCCCTGGGGGCCCGGAGCGGAAGATCTCCAAGCTCCCCGGAGAGTGCGGATGGTGAGGGCCGGTGCCGGCCGGACACAGCCCCGGGGTAGTCGGGGGTTCCCGGGGAAGGCGCTGAGGACAAGGCCGGGAAAGGGCCCGGAGCCCTCGTGTGCCCCCGAGAGCCGCTGGAACACGTCCTTGGGGTGCTCTGTACAAGGCGCTCGTGGCCTAAGGGAGAGGGATTTCTCACAAGGACACGGGGCGATGGACAAGGGGAACGGCCCTAGGATCAAGGGAGGCAAGTTTCGATTAAATATCAGGAAGAAATGTTTCCCTGTGAGGGTGGTGGGGCCCTGGCACAGGGTGCCCAGACAAGCTGTGGCTGCCCCTGGATCCCCGGCAGTGTCCCAAGGCCAGGCTGGACGGGGGTGGAAGGTGCCCCTGCCCAGGGCGGGGGGTGGAATGGGATGAGCTTTAGGGTCCCCTCCACAATTTAGTGATTCTGATCACTCTTGCTGAGGTCAGTCAGCTTGAGGAGCTGTTGCAAAATCGGGCTGAAAGATGAGTGCTCATCATTTACACTGTGTAAAGCAAGAATGAATGCTTGACAATGTTCTAATGCATGGGGGTTTATTGGTGGGGGTTTTTTTTTGGTTGATTTTTTGTTTGTTTTGTTTTGTGTTTTTTTATTATTATTATTATTTTAGAAAAGAGATGGGGAAAGATGCTTCCTTTAGTTTTCTTCTGAATGACTGTTATTCCTTCCTTACAGCATGGTAGAAAGCTCTGACACTTAGCAAGGCTGCAGAGAGTTACTGTGTGGACAGTGAATGAGCTTTCAGAGTATGAAAGTAGCAAGGAGAGGATCAATTGGTGTGAGATCAGAGCTGAGCCCTTTCTGACGTCCACACGTGCTCTTTGTGTTGTCAGATTCTGTGTGTAACCAAGTATGTTTCCCTGGTTATTTTTTCTGTTCAGGTAACTCAAAGAGTTTGTTACTGACATACCTGCCAGAGGAGCTTACATTACTCCGGTGTCATTTGTGAGGCACTTTCTGCTCTGACAAGTTTTTGAAGGCTGCTCAACAGCAATAGACCTCATTCTGGATGTTGGAAGGTGAGGGAAGTGAGGGTCGCATCCCAGGAGCCTGATTTTGGAATGTTTTATGGCATTGGCCGAGAAAGCCTTTATTTCTGGGCTTTCCATAGTCTGCCCCGTGGCCTGTGCTTCAGCTTAGAGCCCTCAGTGTGCAGGGACAGGAACCTTTGGGGAAGGTCTTACAGCTCTGCTCAATGCTTTGTGAATGATGATGGTTTTCTGGAAGGAGGCTGTCCATTCTGACCCATTTTCTTCTCTCTCCTTGCAGACTGTAGCTGCTGGAAGGCTGAGGTGAGACCAGGATGTGCAAAATCTCTGGCTCTCCGTGTCTGCTGTCAGTGACGACATCGTGGAAGATGCTAAAGACTGAGAACTTTGGGGTTTTTTCCCCTGAATCCCAAGACTCTCTCTGCAGCTGTGCCCTGTATAGCTCTTCTAAGAGTTTCTGGGCTTAGAAGGATTTCTACAGTCTGCAATATTTATCTATAACTCAATTAAAAAGAATCCTGCTGTATCAATGTAGTGTTAATTACTTTGAGTTGGTTAAATAAGCAAATAATAAGCAAATCACTGAGAATGGCTTTGAGCTTCCCTTGGATAGCCCTTGGAGCTGGCAGCTCTGATTTAATTTCTCTTCATTCCTTTAATGTCTTTCAATTATTTCTTAAGCAATTACTGCCATTAGGATATACAATAAGGACAAACAGCATCTCTGCCCCGCTGGATCGGGAAGTCCAAGCCCAGTTCCTTGGAGAGATTGAGGGGATGGGGAGCTGAGCCTCGGGCTGGGTTTTGACAGCGGGGATTTGGTGACGAAGAAAGAGGAGCGATCCCCAAAAGGTGGTTAAGGCCAGTTCTGCTGCCTTTGGGTGCTCCTACCCCCACAAAATCATCCTGGTTAAGTGGGACTTGGAGAAGCAGCGGGATGTGCCAGCGGGCCTGTGCTGGGACCCCCAAACCCTGGTCAGGGATGCTGGGAAGTGTCAGCTCCAGGGAACGCTTCCGAGGGGCTGGGCTGGGACCCCTCAAATTCCAGCCAGAGATTCGCTGGCACTGCTGGCCCTTTGGGACACTACTGAGAGGCTCCACTGCCTGATCCAGGGAGTTCTCCCCTTATTTTCTGTGGTGCTTAGAACCTGGCAGGTCATTATAGCCCCACAGGTGGAAAATCTCACCAGAGCAGCAGCTCACAGAGCAGCTGTGTGATCACAGACGATCACACAGAAGCCAATGTGAGAGAGGAAATGAGCTGCTCCACGGATTTATTTTTCCCAATTTAATTTTCCCAATGCATTTTGAACTTAGACCAGAATCTCTCCCCTCAGACCCCGTATTTTGAGTTTTGAGTTTTCTCATAAAGAATTCTCTGCCTACGCTGGAAAAGAGATTCGCTGGCACCGCGGGGAGCGGCGGGGTTTGGGGGGTCCCGGGGCCGGCACGGGGGGCCCCCGCGCCCCAGCCGGTCCCAATCAGCACCAGGAACTCGGCGCCGCCGTCCTCCCGTGCCCGGGCCCCGGCAGGAGCCCAGCGCAGCGCCGGCTGCAGGCGGAGCAGGAGCGGCTCCTGCCGCCCGCGGTCATCCCGGTGCCGATCCCGGCCCCAACGCTGCCCCGCTCCTCCGGCCCCGAGACCCACAGCCCGCCCGCCGGGAGAGAGGCGGCTCCGCTGGGGATCCGCAGCCAGCACGGGCAGGACCCGAAGCGGAACTCCCGGTGCCATTCCCGGCCCCGCCTCAGCGCCGCGGGCTCCGTGGGTTCGGAGCTCGGCTCGGCTCGGCTCGGCTCGGCTCGGCTCGGCTCGGCTCGGCTCGGCTCGGCTCGGCTCGGCTCGGCTCGGGGCTGAGGGGCGGGGCCGGGAGCGATGGTTCCGCCCCAGGGCAGGGCGGGTGCCGGCGGCGGTCGGGGGCGGTACTGGGCTGTCCCGGGGGCGGGTCCCGGGGCGGTCCCGGGCGGTCCCGGGGGCGGTCCCGGGCGGTCCCGGGGGCGGTCCTGGGCGGTCCTGAGGGCGGTCCCGGGGGCGGTCCCGGGCGGTCCTGAGGGCGGTCCTGAGGGCGGTCCCGGGGGCGGTCCCGGGCGGTCCTGAGGGCGGTCCTGAGGGCGGTCCCGGGGGCGGTCCCGGGGGCGGTCCCGGGGGCGGTCCCGGGCGGTCCCGGGGGCGGTCCCGGGGGCGGTCCCGGGGGCGGTCCCGGGGGTGGTCCCGGGCGGTCCCGGGGGAGGGTCCCGGGCCCGGCACAGGTGCGCGGGGACCCAGAGCGCCTGCGCGGGGAACTCAGGGCGCCTGCGCGGGGCGGGGCCGAGGTGATTTAATCGCCCGCAGTCACCGCCGCCGCCATTTGCTCAGAGCGAGCGTGTTGGAGCGCGTGGTTGCTGTCCGGGGTCCGCAGCCCGGGACAGGACGGGCTTCGGCTTCTCTTTTCCTTCCCTCTATCCCTCCTTCTTTCACCCCGTGTTCCCCTTCTTTCTCTCCCTTTCCCCCTCGTCCCCAAAGCCGACCCCTTTCCCTCACCTTTCAGCCCTCCCCTCCTATACCCTTGTCTACCCTTCCTCCTCCCCCTATTCCCCTTATTTTTCCTCTTCCCTCCCCGCTCCTTCCTCTTCTCTCCCTACCCCGCTCCTTCTATTCCCCCTGTCCCCCTCCTCTGTCCAGCCTTTCTCTTTGCCCCCACTCGTTCTTTCCCTTCCCCTCCCGCTTCCCTCCACACTCCGACTCCCCTCCCTACCCCGTCTCATCCCCTGCTGCTTCTCCCCTTTCCCTCTTTCCCGCAGCCGCGGGGCTCGGGGGTGCCGGATAATAAAGCCCAAGGGCCGGAGCCCGGCGCCCCCCGCCCTCGCTGGAAGCCCCCACACGGGGACAGCGCCGCCCGGCGCCCTGTCACCCCATACAGCGCCCCACACCGCCGGGGCTGCGGCTTTCCCCACATCACGCTGGGGTGCCCCGGCGGGGTCGGGGCTGCGGCTGGGGCGGGGGGGTCTCGTTGGGGGAGGGGGGTCCCGGGGTGGGGGGGTTGAGGTTTGGGGGGGGCCCCCTCATTAGGAGGGGGTCCCTGGGGGGGTGGGGGTGGGGGGTTAGGGGGGCAGGGCCCCCTCCGGAGGAGGGGGTCCCTGGGGGGGGGTTGGGGGGGGCAGGGCCCCCTCCGGAGGAGGGGGTCCCTGGGGGGGGGTCAGGGTGGGCCCCCTCCGGAGGGGGGGGTCCGGGGGAGGGGGCGGGGCGGAGGGGGGCACTCCCCCCCTCCAGTCCCCGCCTCCTCTCCCGGATCCCCGCCTCCGGACGGGGCTCGCCCCGGCCCCCTCCCCGGGACCCCCTCCCCCGGACCGGGGCCCGGGGGGAGGGAGGGGGGCGGGCGGGGTGGGGGGGCCGGAGGGGAGGGGCCGTTTCTCTGTTTGGTGACATGTCTGTTCGCACTACCGAGTGACGTGACGTCCCCCGCTTCTCCCCCCACCCGCCCCCCTCCCTCCCTCCCCCCCCGGGCCCCGGTCCGGGGGAGGGGGTCCCGGGGAGGGGGCCGGGGCGAGCCCCGTCCGGAGGCGGGGATCCGGGAGAGGAGGCGGGGACTGGAGGGGGAAGTGCCCCCCTCCGCCCCGCCCCCTCCCCCGGACCCCCCCCTCCGGAGGGGGCCCACCCTGACCCACCCCCCAGAGACCCCCTCCTCCGGAGGGGGCCCTGCCCCCCCCAACCCCCCCCAGGGACCCCCTCCTCCGGAGGGGGCCCTGCCCCCCAACCCCCCCCCCGGACCCCCCCCTCGGAGGGGCCCCCCCCCAACCTCAACCCCCCCACCCCGGGACCCCCTCCCCCAAGAAGGGAGCCCCCCAACCCGCAGCCCCCCGACCCCGGGACCCCCCTCCCCCAGTGAGGGATTCCCCCAACAACCCCAGCCCCGACCCCGCCGGGGCACCCCAGGGTGATGTGGGGAAAGCCGGAGGCCCGGCGGTGTGGGGCACTGAATGGGGTGACAGGGCGCCGAGCGGCGCTGTCCCCGTGTGGGGGTTTCCAGCGAGGGCAGGGGGCGCCGGGCTCCGGCCCTTGGGCTTTATTTATTGTCCGGCACCCCCAGCCCCGCGGCTGCGGGAGAAGAAAGAGAGGGGAGGACAGAGGATGGGAACAGGCGGCAGATGGGGGGGTCGGGGTGGGTGAGTCCAGGACAGAGGGCAGGTGGGGGTGTTGGGCTGTGCAGGGCAGCAGGGAGAAGGGGCAGGCGGAGGCGGGGTGGGGGGAAGGAACGGTGGAGGAAGGAAGAGGAGGGTTGAAGGCAGGTGGGGGGAAACTGGGAGAGGGAAGGGGAGCAGGGAGAGGGGACAGGGGGAGCCAGGACTGGGGGGAAGATGAAAGGCGAACGGGAAGGATAGAGGGTAGGGTAGGGCTGCCATTTGTAGAGGAATAGGGAGGGGGAGTGGGGGGCCACGGGGCCGGGGAGGGGGGGAAGGAGGAGTGGACCAGGGGGGAGAGCGGGGGGGAAAGAGGAGAGAGGGGGAGTGAGAGGCGACAGGGCCGGGGGGGAGAAGGACGGGGGACCTAGGGAGAAGAGGGGAGTAGGGAAGGGAGGGAGGAGAGAGGGGGAGTGGGGGTGACAGGGCCGGGGGAGGAGAGGAGGGTAGAGAAAGGAGAGGGGGAATGAGGGGCCGCGGCCCCGGGGGGGGAAGGAGGGGAGGGCTAGGGGGGAGAGGGAGGGGGGGGGGGTAGGGGGGGGGGGAGGGTGTGGGGAGTGGGGGAGGGGAGAAAGGGAGGGGTGAAAGGAGAGGTACAGAGAAAGAAAAGCAGAAAAGAAAAGTATAGAAGAGGCAGAGAGAAAGAGCGGCAGCCACCTCCCGCTCCGAGCGCCGAGGGGCAAATGGCTCGCAGCTCCCCTCCCCGTGGATTAAATCCCCGCGGCCCCGCCCCGCGCAGCCGCTCTGGGGCCCCGCGCACCTGCGCAGGTCCCGCCCATCACAGCTGGGCCGGGCCCGCCCCCCGGGGCCCCGCCCCGCCCGCGCCCCTCAATTGCGGCGGAGCCGCCGCCCCCTCGCTCCCTGTGCGCATGCTCCTCTGCGGATGCGGCGGGACCGGCGCTCGGAGCGCTGTGCGGAACCCCAAGCCAGCGGCTGCTCCCGGTGCTGCCTCTCCCCCGGCCGGCAGGGTACGTATGGATCGGGGCCATCACCGGCGGCAGGAGCCGCTCCGGGACGGTCCCTGGGGCCGAGCGCGGCGCTGCCGCTCCTGCTTCGGCTGCGGCCGGCGTGGGGCTCCGGTGCTGCTGCGGCCGCAGGCAACCGGGGCTCTGCCGGGAACCGCGCACGGGAGAACGGCGGCGGTCTGTCCTCGTGCCGGGTCGCGGCCGGGGCACGGGGAGTGCCGCGCCCACCCCCGGCCCCCCCTAAATCCCGCCGCTCTTGGTGCCCCCATCCCGCGGGCACCGCCCGTACCCCCCGCGGGTGTGCAAAGCCCCCGCTCCGTCACCCCTGAAGCCACCGCACCCCTCAGGGGAGAGCATCGCCCGGCTCCCCCTTCCCCGCACACCTGTGGGGCTTCACCTGCCGCACCCTTGGGAACCGGCGGGGCTGGAGCACCGTGGCTGGGAGGAGCCGCTCGGCCGGGGCCCGGGGCACGGTTCTGCTCCGGCTGCTTCTCCAACACCTGCCGGCTGAGGTGCTCCTCCTCCCTCCCCCGTGCTTTGCAACTCACACTCTGCCACGGCAAAACCTCTTTTATTAAAACTCTGCTGAGACTTTTCCTCTTTATTACTGGATCACAGGATATCCTGAGCTTGAGAGGGATCCTAAAATCTGACTCTCAAATAAATGGACCATTTGAGAATTACTCACAACCTTGTCATTACTAGGACTCTGCTCCAACCACCTGAGCCAATCTCTGAGTCACGGGGGTGGATCTCCCCAGGATGGGAATCCTTGGCACCACAAAGGGAATTGCAATGCCTTTTTTTTCTGCTAAAGCTGCTTTACACACCAGCCCCTGCAGGGGCTCTCGGGCAGAACTGGCTGGCACCTAACGCGACAGCACAAAACTCTTCCCGTAACGCTCATTGCCTGCCCTTTCCAGGATTTAGTCAACAGCCGTAGAAGGGCTCACGCAATGTCCCTTCCCAGGCAGAAATGAGCAGGACAAGCCCCGAGGCTTCCCTTTGCTGCACGGCCACAGTTCTGCAGAGAGGCGGGGCTGGTCCCACCTGCTGAGCGGCGTTTCCTGCAGGTGAGTGTTGCCAGGCCACAAGGATGGTGGCTGCTGAGGCCGGGGCTGCTGCTCTGGCCCAGAGCTGCAGAGAGCCCTCGGTGCCCCCCTTGTGCCGGCAACGTTCCTTGGTGTTCCCTCTGTGTGTCTCGGGTGGCTGGAAACGCAGGGAGGAAGGAGGCCGGCAGCCCCAGCAAGGCGAGCAGCACCTCCTTGTCCTTGGGCTCTGCAGGGGAGGAGCTGTGCCCGCAGTGTCCTGCCCGTGGCACGCAGGGTGCCAGGCACACGTCCCAGGGACGGGCACTGGGGGGCTCAGACAGGGCTGGCACAGACACGGCTGAAGGGCTGCCTGCAGCTCCTCGGCCAGGGGCTGCTCTCAACAGGCACCTGGAGATGCTTCAGCCCGGACAGAGGCCCCCAAACAGCCCAGAAGATCCTCAAGGAACAGCTGCCATTGCCTGGGAATGGTGGCACGTGGGGTTTGCGGAGGGGCTCAGACAGCAATTCCCGGTGCCAGCCCTCCCGGAGCTCCTGCACAGTTGCCAGGTATGTCCTGGCCACCCCAAATCCCCTCCCTTCCAGCCTGAGGACATCATCCAGCAGCAGCATTAAAGCCAAGGCAATCTTCCCTCACAGAAATTCAATCCCCAGCAACAGCCCTTGGAGATGCCTGAAAATCAAAGGTTTCAGTGGGATGGAGTTCTGTTTGGATGAAGTCTGGAGTTTTTCACGGAGCCAGCTGGAAGTGCAGAAGTGAGGGGGAGCCTTTGCAGGTGGGTCCCGCTGGAGGTGCGCTGAAGGCAGGGTTGTGCATCTCTTTCCTGAGGGAAAAGAACTTGCAGAGGCCACTGCTGAGGCTCTGAAAGGAGCTGAGCTGCTGCAGGGAGAGATGTCCTCCCGTGGGCACAGGGGCTGCCTCAGCACGGGCCGGGAGCGTGTCCGGCCGCTGCCTTCTCCTGCTTTAAAATATCCACAGGAGCCCGAGCTCAGGGGGCTGGAATCTGCTGAATTCCAGGCAACTCTGCCAAGTGACCCCCCAGGGGATGAGGGTTATAATTAGCCAGTTCTAGGGAATAGAAACCTCTCCTGTCCCAAGCCCCCTGAGCTTCCTTGAAAGCTCTGCCGGTTCCTGGCACAGCCGGCAGTCAAGCAGCAGCTCTGCATGGGAATATCCAGGCCCCATGAGGCACTGGGAGGTTATTGCAGCGAGAATTGAGCAGGGATTTCGGGGCCATGGCTATAATTCCTCTAAACTAGCAAAGGTGACAGTGAACCCTGAATCCGGGCACCGCACAGAGAACAAACTTGGTGCTGCCGTGTCAGCTTCAGCCCCTGGGCTGGGAAGTCTGGGGACTCAGACTTAGGGAATTACACAAATCACAGCAACTGACACCACCCAGAGGGACAATCCAAGTCCCAGGCTATTGCTCTGCAGCCTGCTCTGGGGAAAAACACCCTGTGTCTGCCAGGAGCTCTGACTGTGTCTCCTACCAGCTCCTGAGCAGTGTCAGGCCCACCATGAGGGCTTTAAATAAACCTCAAATAAACCCCAAATCCCACAGAGCCAATAATCCAAATAAAGAAATGCATTGTTATCATCTAGAGCTCAACACTCTGTTATGAATTCTATGACAACAAGGTAATGATGGGATTCCCAGGAATCTCATGAATGCTCTTGATTTTCATTTTTTATGAAAATTGATATGCCAATTCCCTCAATTGGCAGCCTTTAAAACTTACCCTGGAATTTAGAGGTCAAGCAGGGTTGGCTTTGGCTTGACCTTCACCTCTGGTGCCACTCGGTGCAAACACAACCTGGGCCAAGGTGGTTAGATGTGTGACCTCAGCTTTTCACTCAAAAATATCCCCTACTTGTTCCTTGGAGGTGAAGATTTTGCTCCAAACCCTCCACTCCTCACCTCCATTTGCCCTCCAAGTGTCCATTCTGTTCCCCACGGGCGCCCTGGTGACAGCAGGGAGGTCCCTTTGCCCACGGTGCCTTTCTCCTGCCCCTCTCCAGCCCGAGGCCGCTCCTCTGCTCGTTCTTTCCAGCTTCGTCCCACACGGAGCCTCTTCTCCCATCCCCGCCAGCTGCTGCCAAGGAAGGAGGACACAGTGAGTCCCGAGTGCTGACCCCTCACCACTACCCCTGGAGAGCCCTGGCTGTGGTCCCCAGGGGCCTCGGATTTCCCGGGGCAATTGTCTGCTGGGCTCCCTTCCATTACCTCAGCAATTCCCTCAAAAAGCCACCTCACTCCCCTCGACACCCTCTCACATTTTCCTACACTAACAGGTCTTGTGTCCCCTCTACACTACACCAGGTTTTCAGCTAAATGAGTGCCATGACCCATGCCCACTGCTCCTGATTCACCCAACCAAAATCAGGAGCAAATGCTGGTTGAGCTTTAAGAACTGGAAATAACTTGAAAGCAAAATGAATCACCTTTTTCTTCTGTTTTGTGTTTTTTGGTTTTTTCTTTCAGATGCTGGACTTGCTTCTGTGGATGATGTGTGCTGAGCTCTCACTGCAGGGAACTGGCAGGCCTGAATGGCTGTGAGCTCGTGTTCTTCTCACTGGGGAATCAGAAATAATTATTAATTAGACCGCAGAAATGTTTTCTGAAACCTCTCCCCTTTCTGGCCCTTTGCTGGTAGAAGTTCTCTTTCTGCCTTTGAATTTTCAGCTGTTCCCTGATGTCATTTCCCCTGCCTGAATTCCTTACAACTCTTGCCTGGGAAAAACTGGGATAACTTAGGGGGGAGAGAGGTGAGATTTTTAGCTGTATTTTTCTAAAATTTCTAATTATTCTGAAATTATTTCTGATAAACACTGACCTGACGTGGACCAGTCTCAAACACAGCCCCAGTTCTCACCTCTGAGCTGCTCCCGGGGCTGCAGCCACATTCCTGACAAGGTGCCAAAGGTCCCTTTGGGCAGGGACCAGGCTCTCTGTCTCGGGCCTTGGGCACTGCAGGGACCAGGGTGCTCGAGCACGGACAGCCTGGAAGCAGAGCAGATCCCTCTGGGTCAGCAGCAGGCTGGGGACAGGAATGACCAGAAACCGTCAGCCTCTGGGGCCGTGACTTCATCTCAGCCACACAGATCATACCAAATGTGGCATTTACAGACCTCAGACTCTCCCACCACAAAAGCTGGTTCTGATCTAGTTCTCAGGGTCACCAATACCTCCTCCACAAAACCCACGGGGATTAGCATTTTGTGCTGGTTTGACAAACTTCAGGTCAGATTTGCAAAAGCAAATCCCAGCAGGTCCCTGCTGCACAGGCCTCAGCGGCTTCGCTTCCCTGGGAAACCTGAGCCAGCCCCAGTCTGTTCCAAGGTGAGCACAAGGCTGGAGAGAGGTCAGAACCCTCAGCTGGGTCTCAGCAGCCACAGACGACACGCCCCGGCCCACCCGCCTTCTGCCTGCCCCTTCCTGCGGGAGCGGTGGCGGCTCCGGGGCGGGGCTGGGCCGGGTCGGGATTCAGCATGGCCGGGAAGCGAAGCGGAGCGGGGCGGCCGGGAAGCGGAGCCGGGAGGCCGGGAAGCGGAGCGGGGTGGCCGGGAAGCGGAGCGGGGTGGCCGGGAAGCGGAGCGGGGTGGCCGGGAAGCGGAGCCGGGAGGCCGGCGAGCGGAGCGGGGCGGTCGGCGAGCGGAGCGGGGCGGCCGCGGCTGAGCGCGCCTGTGGCCCGCGGGACGAGTTCAATGGCGCCGCTTCAAGGCGCTGCTGCGGGACCCCGCGGCCGCCGCCGAGGGTGGGTGAGGGGCTCTGCAGGGCGGGAACGGCGCGCGCGGGGGCTGAGGCGGCCCGCGGGGGGCGCGGCGGTGGCACCGGTGCTGCTGCTGCTGGTGGCGGTGGCGCACACGGGCCCCTCGGGGTCGCCGCCGGCCCGGAGCGGCCCCACACGTGGCGCCGGTGCGCTCCGGGTGACGCTGTGGCTTTGCAGGGCTGGAGACCTTCGTGTCCGTCGCCAAGACGCTGCCATCCCCTCAAGTGTACGGTGTCGTGGAGGGATACGTGACAATTTCCATGGAGTGTGCTGAGATAATCAAGCTTCTCGATGGAGAAAGGAAGCCTGAAAGTGAAGTAAGTCGGACGCGGAGATTGTAATTCAGGCGGCTATGATTCCAGCAATGCCATCCTGGGGAGGAAGCAACATACGGTCGCCAGGGAATGGTCACAGCCGGCAAGGCTGCCAGAACTCCAGGAGCGTTTGGACAACGCCCTCAGGCGTGGGATTGTTGGGGTGTCAGTGCAGGACCAGGAGTTGGACTGGATGATCCTTGTGGGTCTCTTCCGGCTCAAGATATTCTGTGGTTCTGTGGATAAATGCGTTGTGGCATAGATAACTCTGATAATTTAAAATGGGTTTGGTTTGGTTTTTTTTCTGGAAGTGGCAGTAGCAGAAGCACCTAACGACTGGGAGTTGCTCTTTTCAGTTCATAGATGTTCCTGGATTTAATGACTCACACAACCAATAGTCCTGTCCAAATCAAGCTGTTAAGGTTCTTTAAATGTTATCAAAAGACCTTTTAGCTAATAAGGGGATCAATAGAAGCAGTTAAGAAAGCAAAACAAAAGTAGTCTAGTGAAAGTAAAGTGTTTTTAGATATCTCCCTGCTACATTAGTATTTCTAGGAAGCTGCTGGTAAAGTTGACTTTATTATTCTTATTTTAGTTGGACACAGTTTATTCTCATCAGAATACGATGAATGAACAAAGGGTTTAATTCACAGTTTTTACTGTGAACGCTGGTGCAGCGTTGCTAACTGCTTACAACGTAGTATTGTATTGTGTGGCTTTTTAACCATCACTTGCTGTTCTTTGCCCTTCAGTGTCATTTTTGTCTGTGTTGTGTTCAGTGACGGCCTTTCCTCAATAGCCTGTTGGTGACAGGGGCTGATGTTTGTAATGGGCACAGCCCAGTGCTGTATGGATTCTGGATTCTTCTGGAGAGAATTAATTGTGAGACTGGAACAGCCTCGATGTTTTTCTCCAGTCCATTTCATTTTTCGTAGTCTTCTTAGTAGCAGTCATCTCTTGAAGCACTGATTCCTTGAAATGACATGCTCTCCAAAGTGATCTTCTCAAAGAGGAAGCATTAATTTGGGAGAGAATCCAGAAGTTAATGTTATTTTCGTATGTGGAAGCTTTTCTCTTGGAGTGGGGTTACTCTTTGTTAATGGTGGTTATTACTTTTTGCTCAGCTAGTAATTTCAAGTCTTACCTGATATTGTCAGATATTAACATAGTTTTTTCTCCTGCAGATGCTGTTAATCTTTCAAGCTCTAGAAGCCATTTTACTGAGGACAGCCAGCGACCTCTCACATTTTTCTGTTGTGGGAATGAACATTGTCAAGAAGTTGATTCATTGCTGTATGAAACTGGTCTATGCTGCTTTGTATTCTGAAAATCACAGGTAAGACGACTTGGTGCTCTGGTGGAGAATCTCTCAGTTGATCTGGAGGGACTGTACTAAATGTTGCAAAATTCATCTGGACTTATTGCTAATAATCCACCTTCATTTAATAATCCTTTTCCACTTGTCATAAAATAATTGCCTGTGGAAGTCTTTGCAAAGTGGAAGCTCTGATACATCAAACAATCCACTGCTGTAGGATACTTTGCTGAAGCTGTATTTTTCATCAGTTGTGCCTGTCCTAGTGAGAGCTAACATAGGTGGTACTTTGAGTCCTCTTATTTTAATGCTGTTTAATTTGTGGGGTGAAATGTACTGTGTAGAACAGGGATGTGATGTGCAGTCTTCCTGTGATAGCAAAAAGAGCTGCTCTTGAGTGCTTTATTTCTCTCTATGTTTTGGAGTCAGCTTTCCATGTTTATAATAGATTTTTCTCTTTCAGACTGGCTTTTCTTCTGTAATTTTTCAGTCTCTTACATCTGAGGTCATTTTAGGTTGTTCAATAACTCTGTTAGCTAGTCCGGACCAAACAATTTCTCATGCTCATGTGGACAGGAGAAAGAAGTTGCAAATGCCAGAGACATTTCAGTACAAACCTGGGAGGAAGAGGAAAGCAGAGGAAAAAACCAGGCTGAAATTGGCTTGTCCGAGGCAAACAACCTGTCTTTCATTCTTTGAGCAGAAGTGCAGAACCTTTCTCTGCTTTCCCAGTTCATAGACACAGCTGTGCTTCCTGAGCAGCACAGTTGATCTTATTGCAGCAGGCATTTTAACTGGACAAAGGATCTCAAGTATGCATACTGGAAACAAATTTTGAGGCTGTGCAAGAAGTGCACTTCTGATGGAATGTTTAAAGGTTCTGGAGAAACCCTTCTAGAACCTGCACAGAGGAGGCTGCAGATTGCTGATGGGAAATGCTCTGCATTCTCTCTGCAACTCTTTGGTGTGCAGAGGAATTTTCTTTATTGTATGTCTAGATGGGATCTCTGTTTGAAGCTCATGGCTTTTTACGGATTGTCCATGACAGAAACATGATAGAGAGATTACAGATCTGTTCATGGTAGTGGCTGTTCAGGTGATGGAGGTCTGCAGTGCCCTGACATAGTCCCCTTGAAATGAATGGCAAACCTCTATGAATTTAGGAGTTCATAGAATCATGGAATAATTATGGGTTGTCTAGTCCAACCCCGCTGCCATGAACAGGTCATCTTAGAGTGTTAATTTTGGCACTTTCTCCCTTTTAAACTACTTTATAAAGGGAATATCCAGCCTCACATTACAGCTTAATTTTGGGGAAGAATATAAAGAGGCATTTCCTTCTCCCTTCTTCCCTCATCCCTCTTTCTCAGCTACTGTTACTACTGCCTAAAATAATTACTTTGATTGTTTAACTTCCCTTCTATTTTCTCTTCAAGTTTTAATCTGTTGGTTTAGTGGTTGGTATAACCATCATCCTGGAAGTAACCTGCAGGTTTTACCTCTGGTCTGTTTTTTTTAGGATGAGCCGAGGGTGCCTTAGACTGTTGTCAGCAATGGTGGCTCAAGGCCTGGATTCAGCAAGGGATGTATTTAGTCATTTTGATTTCAATAACAAATACCTGCCTGGATTGCTGGAAAAAAAAGATGTAAAAAGGTAAATTAAGGTGCTGCATGCAGTGGAATGCTATGCCATGGCTCCAGCAGATTTTTAGTTAACTATTTAGAACAAAGCGGTTGCCAGCGTTTGCTGTATTTTCATCTGCAAGAACTTAACTCTCCCTTCCTGTCCTGTGTCAGGCTGAATTCTTGATTGTGCCTTACTGGACACGTGAAAATGCCTTATCTGTTTCCAACAAGCTGTGGAGAAATAAGTGGAAGTTGGAGAGGGGATATTGCCTAGTACTAATACAGAGTAAGTGCATTTGAAAACATAAACAAGAGTTCTGAAAAACCTCTAGGTGGAAATCCTGAAGAAAAATATGTGAGTGAGGAGAAAAAGTCACTCCTCTTTTTCCAGAAGAAAGGTCTCTTGTTCCCTCCCTGTTTGCTAAAAATAGTCAGGATTGACCCAAACCAGGACAAGAATATTTATGTGTCATTCCAAATGCAAGTGTATAATAAATCCAGTATTGTTTGCAATGTTGACATACTGTTTCTGGATTTTAAACATTACTGGCAGAGTGAATGTATAAGTTTGTGTTAGGTTTGTGCCATCTGAGGTGAAAATTCAGACTTTTTCTTTATTAAGCAATCAAGTGGAAGGCAAAAAACCAAACACATCCCTTTTTCCCTGGAACCACCTTTCATAGTTCCAGAATTGTCAGATTCCACAGAAAGTCGAAGTACCTCCACCCTTAATTTTAAGTGCTTGGGTGTAATCTTTTCACCACAAACTGCCTAAATACTCTGAGTAAGGTACAAGGAAACAGGCACCCAAAAGATCTTACTCTTGTACAGCTTTCAATGGAATTATGTCACAACTGGCTATCAGAGGTGAGTTTTTAATGCAAAAATACCAGGCCCAAAGCTTACAGCAAAATTTTATTAGTTTCTCTTTATTTCTTCTTTCAACACTTCCATGAGTCCCTGCTGCCTTATCTTTTGCCTACTCAGAATCTTCTTTACATGCAGGTTAACTTTGCAGAGCAGGTTTAAAAAAAATTGTAAAATCATGGCGGGCCTCTGTCAGGGAGTGTAGTGATAGGATGAGGGGTGACTTTATTTGAAAGAGGGCATATTTACATTAGATATTGGGAGGAGATTCCTGGCCATGAGGGTGATGAGACGCTGTCCAGCATAGGTTGCCCAGAGACGCTGTCACCGCCCCATCCCTGGAGGTGTCCAAGGCCAGGCTGGACAGGGCTTGGAGCAACCTGGGATAGTGGAAGCTGTCTGGCTATGGCAGCGGGTAGAATGAGGTGATCCTTAAGATCATCCTTTCCAACTCAAACCATTCTGTGATTCAATGTTCATATCCTGTGGTGCTGTTACTGGTCAAGCTTTCACTGCTTCCGCTGTGCCTGAGTTGGTAGTTTTAGATTTCCCCCTTTTTATTGGCACTCTTGTGAACTGACCAAGCAGTGCACAGGTGAGGAAGTTCAGTGATGCAGGGTTTGGCATGAAACTGCTGTTCATGTTTCCTTGCTCTTTAAATCTGTGGCTTAGTCTCATATCTTGAGAATTGAAAAGCACGTGAACTATCACATTCTCCTTTTTATGTAGAAGTGATCTGCTTAATGCAAGAAGTTTTTTAGCTGAATATGCTGTGGATGTATTGCATGTAAATGTTTGTCTGTGGCTGCATGCAGCATGTTTATAGAAGTTGTTTCATTTACCCATTTGTGGCACTACTACGGGCAATCAGCAGTTGCAGTATGGAACCTGCAGTTGGGTACAATTTGTGTGCTAACAACATTGTCTTATTTTATATTTTCATTTTTATGTTTCCGGGGGAGAACAGATGTCCGCGTGGCCTGTAGTCAGTTTGCTCTCTGCTTTCTCATTGCTGGTGATGATGCAATCTTGGCACAGGTGCTGGAATGAAAAGGTACTTCCTAATTGCTTGTTGGGTTTTTGTTTTTTAAGGAACAGACATTCATAGGTGATAATCAATGTGACCTAATTAAAAATGCGGACCAGGTAGAGCGCACTAATAAGAAGCAAAACGTATATATTTAATCTTATTGCTTGAAAAGCTTTAAACTTCTTTGGTACAGTAAGCCTCTTCTGCTTAAGGACAGCATGCAAACCGCTAAAACATTGCAATAATAAAAAGTCTTTGGTGACACAGGTTTAAAAAAAAAAGTAAATTTAATATAAAACTTGGAGTCACCGAGTCAATAAACAAAAACAATCCATGGCCTCCAGCCTTGCTCGTAAGACAGTAACGGTGGCTATGTTGCATTCATATTCTTTTGAAAAGTGTGTGCTTTGGCAGCAAGACGTCTTTAACATATACAAAGCAAGTAAAAAGATGAATAATAAACTCAATACCTATCTTTGTGCAGTTGGGCTGTGGCAGATGCCATATCCAGAGTGCTTAAAAACTCGGAGGAGCTGCATTCCTGGAGGAGACATCGCTCGTCAGCCTGCATGAAGGGGTCAGTTGCCGTGTACAGCAGCAGTAAAGATGAAAGCAGGCAAGAAGTGGAGAGATCCATGCTGCTGAGGCTAGAGGAATTACTGGTGAGAGTTGTTATCTGCTTTGCCACACTGGGACTGTATGCATGTGTGTGATTGGGCAGCTGTAAATTTTTGGTAAATATAGGTTGGGCTCGATTTCCTGTTTGGTGGAGTCTGGTTTCCATGGGCTTTTAATAGCTTTTGCAGAGTTACCTTAGTCCTGATGATCCTTTATCCAAAGCAGTTTTATGTTCTTGATGATGGCTTTCTAGTAAGAATCCCCGTTGGAGATAGGAGTTTGAGGTGTTTAGAAGTAGGAAATCAAAGGTTACCTGTGGATTTTCTTTTTTTTTATTTCCTCCAAAAATCGGATAGAGATGCCACAGCCAAGACCCACCTGCCATGCCATCTGAAGCCTGGGGCAAGAGTCTGGTTGGTCATAAATAGAAATCCAGACTTTGATCTTGAAGAGCACTACTTGATCAGCCCCTCTGTACTGTTCCCTTGGTGAGAGTTCAGCAAACACAGATCCCTGTGACACATAACACTGAAGGTCTCTGAGCAGTGAATGCCTCTGCCCTCTCACTGGCTTTTGCTGAGACTCCCTTGTAGGACCTGGCTGACTCTGCAGGCCCTGGTGCGTCCTCGTTGTCCATCCCATCCTAAGGGCGAGGTTGGCACACCTCCTGCACTCCCAGGACTGTTGGTATGTGCAGCTGTCAGTGTTCTCCAGACTGACTGGTTTGTTGTGATTCCCAGCTCCTCAGGGCACATCAGTTCTAAGGAACACCTAGACCCAGCCACCCCCTGTGCCACGTGCAAAGCTGGGTGAGCTAAACCACACAAAAACCCGGTGCCCAGTCCCTTGCTGTTTTGAGCTGCTGTGTTTTGGAACCTACAGCCCAGTTTGCTTTTTAATTCCATACAGCCTCTGTGTTCTCCTGCTCCCAGACCAACCAAACACTTGCAGGTTCCTTTGAGCCAGAGTTAGGATTGTTGTATCCAAGAGCTTTTTTCCCTGCTATCCCCTGATCATCCAACGTGTGAGTGTTTGGCTTGCATGTTCTTAGTGTCTCCCTTGAAGAAAAAATTGCTGTAGAAGCTCTGTGTGCCAAATGTAAACCAACACCTGTTTTTCCTTGCTGCACACAGTGCGTGGTTGAGGAAGTGGACCCAGATGACTGGTGCAGCCTTGTGAAGACAGGACTCAAGTGAGTGTTTTCATTTTAATTCGGTTGGGTTTTACCAAGTTCGTTTTCTTTGCCAAGTTCTCATTTTGTAAACAGCATTTAATTTGAAGCAGGCTTCCCTGGGTTTGGTTGGGATCTGACTTCTCTGTGATCCTTCTCCCAAAGGTACCGTTGCAGAGATGAAACATTTCTGAAGGTCCTGAACGTTGCCATCCAGTTGCTGTACAGGAAGGAATCCTCACTTAGTCAGAGCTTAATCAAGCTCTCCAAACTTCACATGAAGGTCACGCAGCACTCTCTGTTTCTGTCAGTCACCCTGAGGTCAAGAGAAGAAGATGGCGTGAATATCCAGACGAGAGGTATTATTTAATCATCTTCTTCCCATACTAAACACAGTTAATTTTGTCTTTCTTGCATTATGTTCTCTCCATCCAGTAACACGCCCACCCATGTAAATACTTGCAGAGTTATTAACAGTTCCAGAATACTGGCATTTAAATTGTGCCTCTGCTTGGATCCAAATGTTACATTCATTTCATGCTGGTTCTAAACACTTCTGTTTTTAAAACTGCTGGAAACGTGGGTTTGGTTTTTTATTTTGGTTTGGGTTTTGGTTTGTTTGTTTTTCTGGTATTTTTAACCCAGTTAAAATCAGTCTTGGATTGATTCTTTTGGTTTCTGTGAGGCAGCTAGTGTAAGATCACTGAAGTGCACGTTGGTCCTGTGATGGTTAGACCTGTTTTAAAATAGGTCGATACAGGAGATTTAAAGTTGATTTTGCAAGCTTTATGAAAAATGGCTATTTAATTACGTGTATTTCAAATTGCAACCTTTCATGAGGAGTACCCTTCCAGAGGAATATAAATTGGATGCTAGTTCAGGTGTAGGATTGGCTTTTTTCCCTCTTCACTGGCAACTGAAATCCTGCCTGACCTTGAACCACGTTTAATCTGCATAGAGCTCAGCTTTTCTTCACTGTGCAGGGGTTTGAGATTCAGTGCTTGAAGGAGCTGTGTAAGAAAAGGGGGGGAATTCTCAGGGCAGCATGTTGATAACCAATTTTGTGTTTATGGATGAGCAACATTTAAACAAGCTTTCAAGTTTTAAAACACTTGTGTCCTGGGTTGATGCTACACTGTATCCCCAATCGTCTGTTTGGTTTATGTCAGATCTGAGAGTAACGGGGAGAAAGTGCAAAGTTGTTTTCAGGAATTGCACAGACTGGCCTTGAGAATATGAGTCACCGGCGCGGAGATGCAGTTTGTTTTTTTTTTTTTTTTTTTTCCCTTGCAGCTCTCTCTTTTCGCTTTGCTTTTGCTGTAGTTAGCTTAGCTTAGTTAGGGCTGAAAAGCTTCGCAATTTTTTTCCTTCCTTTTTTTTCCCCTTCTTTTCTTTTTTTCCCTTTTTTCCACCTGTTTTTTGGAACGGTTCAAACCTCCCCCACACCGAGGACCCGGCGGGGGCCGCCGGGGGAGCCGACACCTGGATCCACGGGGAGCTACCCTTCGCAGCAACATCCACCACTGCTGAAAAGAACCAAGAGGAGAAACCATCTATAAAAGGGACTTTGCTTTCCATAAGTCATCATCTGGTATTGTTTGATCTATTGCGCTGGGGGAGTGTTTTGCTGGTTTAATAAACAGGTTTCTTTCCACTTTCTCTCTCCAACGAGTTTTCTCCCGAACCGGCTGGGAGAGGGGAGGGGGGTGGGGGAAGGGTTTTCCCTCGGAATTCTCCTCCCAAATTGGCCTCAAACCATCACAACTTGAAAAAAGAAAAAAGCTTTTGTGAAGTCACCAATTCATTGAAATTAAAAATAAGAAATAGATTTTACTGCTTGCTGTACGTATGTGTCTCACCTTTAGAGCGTATTTCTGTAGATCAGGAGGATGGATTCTTTGAGGCCAGCTGCAGTATTCCAGAAGCTTGGTGCCACGAGTGCATTTACTCAGGCTGGTACTTTAGGAGCTCTTCAGTTTTGAGATGTGTTTTATATTCCTGCACATAACTAGGGTCAAAGCCCAGGCCTTTTCAGATACTGGGAGTAAAGAAATCTGGAGTCGAGTCTTGAGTGTGCTACAGGCAGCCTGCTGACTTTTGAGGAACCAAATCACTTACAATTTCTGCTTCTCAGTTAGTTACAGAGCAAAGGTGTCTAATTTTTGTACCCCACAGGACAGAGTTCCTGTGGCTCACAAACCACCTCCAGTGCTGAGCCCTGCTGGAACAATGCGGAAGCATTTTGATCTTTACTGGAGCTGGGCGGGATGGGAAGGAACTGCTCAGAAATCCAGAAGCAGCAGGGACTGGGAGCTGATCCTGCCTCAGTCACAGCCTTCTGGACAGTCTGTGTAATGCTAATATTCCTTTTTTCCTTCCTGAGCACAGGGTCAGAGGAGCACAGAAGTCATTGCCTTGATGGGAAGGGGAACCCCAGGGAAAACCTGCTGCTCGTGTCGGCAGGGAGCAGAGGGAAGAGCCCGGGAGAATCTTGGCTGGCTGAGGGGCACTTGTGTCCCCTGTGGAACAGAGCCCTGCATCTCCTCAGACCTGCTGCTTGGCAGGACAGTTGGGACACCTTTTGCTGCCGCTTTGGCTCTTAAGAACTGGAGATCCGTGCATTTCTGGATGGTTTCCACGGGCTCTCCTGTTTTCTGGGAGCTGCACGGTGAGGTAGGAATTTTGAGGGAGGCCCTGGCAAAGCTGCCAGCGGCGAGGAACGTGGAGCCTCCGGGGGGCTTCTCCCACCTGAGTTCATCCTGGAGCGTGCCGGGTGCCCTGCTGGAGGTTTAAGCTGGGTTTGGGGCGTTCTCCTGCAGGCCCAGCTCCAACTGCTGCCCCTGGGGCCGGGCCTTGCTGTGTCCCGGCACTAAAGCTGCAGCTGGCTCTGCTTTTCCAGCCCTTGAATGCCACGGGCGATCCCAGATTCCCGGAGCTCCCCGGCGCACAGCCTGGCCTCGCTCCCTGGCAGTTGCGCTTCAGTCTGCCTGAGCCAAGGACGTCCTGCCCAGGTTTGGAACTGTATTCCTGGTTTTTTTTCCTCTTCAGGTAGTTGGCAAAGAAGGAGAGAGCCAAGGAAGCCAAGCCAGTGGAAGGCCTCGTCCCAGTCCAAGGTTCCCACTTTTGTCTCCGACTCCTGGGGAATTGCTTGGCCGTGACCAGAGGCTGTCAGTTGGATTTCCCGCCTTTTCCAAATAAATCGTTGCTTTCAGCTGGAGTGTGTTCCTGGTGTCATCCTCCTCCTCCTCCTCCTCCTCCTCCTCCTCCTCCATGGATTTGTAAATAAAGTTCCTGACTTTTGCCAAGTTGAATTTTGTTATTCCAGCAATTGTGGTGGCTCTTTTGTTCTATTGCAACTTCCCAGCTCTGCTAAGAGCTTCAGATGTCAGATACAAGTACGCCTGGAGTTTCTTTGCAATGTTACTCCCACAGAACACAGATGATTGTTGGATAGGAGTAACTTGAGGTGTTTAGTTCTCACTTCCCTTTAAAATCAGAGCAGAGGAAGAAGATTTTATGTCAGCATTCCATGAACTTTCACCATGAAATTGCTAACTGTTTCAAAAGTTTTCAGTGTTAGAAATGCCTGAGCTTGTCTTCCAGGCAGGATGAGATTTAGATATTTTTCCTTCCTTTCCTTTGATGTTTTTCCTCTTTTTGATTTTAGTAAGGGAGTATTTATTGCAAATGCCAGTTTTCCATCCTAGTTGGGGTTTTGCTACATGGTAGGGCACATTACCAAGAAGATTTACCAAATTCCTGTTGGTAAACCCCAATTGTTCAGCACCAGCCAACTTGCTAAAAGTGTTTATTTGCCATAATTCATCTCTCTGTAAAGTTATATGTACTGCATTTTTAACTAGCCCATTAAAATCCCGTAAAAACTTAAATCCTAAAACAGCCTAATTGCTGTTCCTTGGACACAATGGGGTGGGTCTTTCCTGGCTTGGCACATCTGGATGTTCATCCAAAGTGAGCTTTCCACTCAAACAGAATTTGTTTCCAAGCAAAACTGGGGATTGCCTAGAAAGCTTTACTTGCTGGGAAGCACAGGTTTGTTTTCCCTACCCCTGCAGAATCCAGGAGCTGTGTTAGGCAATGGCATGAGGGGAGAGCTGCATTTATTTAATTTTGTCTTTTATTCTATGTATTGTTTATTTTATTTTTAATTTATTGCTTTTTGATTTTGGGTTTTTTAATGCTACATTTAGATTTTATTGTGTTTTATTTCTTCATGTTATTTTCTTTCTTATTCTGTATTTTTAAAATGTTTTTATATTTTATTCCCTCTAATTTTATTTTTATTTTAGTTTTTATTTTTTTAAATTCCTTTTTTAATTTTATTTTTAATACCTTTAATTTTTAAATTTTATATATTATTTTTACTTGCTTTGTTTTAGTTTTGTTTTTTTAATTTTTTATTTTATTTCTTTTTCTTTTTGTATTTTTTACTATATTTTTATTACTTTCAAATTTATTTTATTTTTAAATTTTTATTTCTATTTTATTTTATTTTTTCATGTTTTCTTTGATCCTTTCTTTTTTTTCCCCATTACTCTTTCTTGCCCTGAGTGTCTGGAAGTTTGGCTGTGGGCAGGAAAGGAGCTGAAGAACGACACCCATGGCCACGGGACGTCGGGATCGGGTTGAGAGTGCAGGCAGCAAAACCTCTGCCTTTTCTGCTCCATTAAAAAACCTGAACGCGGGCGGTGCCGTGTTTTTCTTTGGAACCCCCAACAGCAGGGCTCATCCTGCCCACGTCCAGCATCACCAGCAGTAACTTGGTGTCGAGGTGGATTTCAGAGACAGCCGTAAAACCAGGGCGGCATTTTATGTTGTAACTCTCCCATCCTCATTGTTTACTACCAGAGAAATCCAAACCAAAGCAAACAAAAACACCACAAAACAAACCCCCCGAAAAACAGCCCCCCCCCCCAAAAAAAAAACAAAAAGAGAAAATATGCCAATATTATTTTAATAAAAATGAAATCTTTACCCTTGGAAAACCATGCCATTTTAATTGTAATTAATTGTCCTTCGGCTGTGTTAGGTTAATGAATTCATATCATTTAAATTACCAGTTAAAACATAAACACAAATTTAAAAAAATACAGAAATGGAACAATATGAATTCTAAAAGTAGAAATATAAAACGAAAAAATATTATCAGTTATATAAAGACAGTATATCATATTACATGTTGCGTCTAATATATGAGATACAATGTAGATGGGAATATAAAAGATAAATTGTAATGATAAATAGCAATATAAAAATTAAAAAAGATTAAAAATTTGGAAATATAACCTAAAATAAAGACTTTTTTTGGTTTGAATTTCATTGGTGACAGAGGTCTCGTAGTTGTGGTTGGGAGACTGTTGTGGCATTTAATTCAGAGAATGTTTGGAAGGGGATGTTTGGACGCCTTTTTGGCCTCCGCTCTCTGCCTGTCCCCGACCCAGGGCTGAGCTCTGGCGCGGTGCTGCCACCGTGTGGACAGAGCGCGGTACTGCAGCGCTCTCCCGTGCCCGTCCCCAAGGCGTGTGACAGCCCCTGGCTGAGCTCTGGCGCGGTGCTGCCACCGTGTGGACAGAGCGCGGTACTGCAGCGCTCCCCCTCAGCTCACCCCGATGCGCGTGGCAGCCCCGGACTGTGAGCTTGTGGGCGCTGCTACGGCCCAAAATTCCAAACTAGGCGGCAAAAAGGGCGGGAAAAAGCAAGGACCCTGGTGGCATCTAGCCAGCTGCCTGCGCAAAAACCCGACCACAGCGCCGGCCGAGAGCGATTTTTCTGGGGTGATTCCAGGCGCGCGAGCACGAGCTGGAGGCTCAGCGGTGCCCCCGAGGCGTTCCGGCCGTCGATTTAGTCAGGCACTTCTGTCTGGAGCCGGGGAGACACAGGGCTACCACAAAAAAGATGGCGGATCGACCGGAAGTGGCTTCAGCCACAACCAAGCTGGCGGTGAGTAAGGGCGGAAGTCATGTGACAGGCTTCTCAAGGTGGCTTGCTCGGCCATTGTAATATTTTAAAAGTGTATGTTGCATGACTTTCTATTACTAGTGACTTTTTTGTAGGATCCTTTATGTGTTTAGTGAAAAGACTTTTAAGAGAATTAGGTTTGTTTTGTTAAGTTTTTTTAACACAGAAAAAGAAGCCGCTCTTGACAGCGTATCCATGGCAACTTTGGGGCTTCTCTAGCCCGCATCTCGATGGTCACTTCCGGGCCGCTCTAGCCTTCGTCTCTATGGTAATTTCCGGGCCGCTGCGTCTCTCGTCTCCATGGTAACTGCCGGGCCGCTCTACGCCTCGTCTCTATGGTAACTTCCGGGCCGCTGCGTCTCTCGTTTCCATGGTAACCCCCCGGGCTGCTCTGACCCACGTGTCTCCGCTCACTTCCGGGCCGCTCCGGTCGAGGGCGGGGCTCCCGTCGGAGCCGCTCCGCCGCACGTCGCTGCTCTCGGGGGGAATCCCGCCGGCTGCCGCTGCTTCCGGGTGGGCTCGGGGGGATTTTGGGGTCTCCGGAGCGGGGGGGGAGGGGGGGTTTGGGGTCTCCGGCGGTTTTTGGGGGGTCCCGAGGGGTCCCGGGGGTGCCGCCCCGCGGTGCTGCTGACGGTGACGGTGACGGCGCTGCGGGGCCGGAAATGCAGCCTGCAGGGACGGCGGGGAGGGGCTGGGGGGGTTTGGGGGGATTTGGGGGGCTTTATCGGATTTGGGGAACTTTGGGGGGATTTGGGGGGGGTTCGATGGGGTTTTGGGGCTTGCTGGGTTTTGGGGGCAGTTTGGGGGGATGTTTGGGGGGGCTTGGGGATGGTTCGGGGGTTTGGGGGTTCCGGGGGGCGGGTTTTGGGGATTGTTGGGGTGGGTTTTGGGGATGGTTTTGGGGTTTCTGCGATGGTTTGGGGCAGTTTGGGGGGTTTGGGGCTTCTGGGATCATTTTTTCTTTTAATAATGATAGTAAAAAGTGTCAAGTTTGAAGTTTTTATCATTAAAAATATGTAATATCTAGCAAGAAAACCAAAATATTAAAAAAATTAATTAACATTTTATTAATTTTAAATTTAGGTTGTAGCGTGTTAAAGAAGAAAAAAAGAGATTTGGAGGTATTGCTGGACAATGGGGCTTGTGTCAGAAAGGTAAGTGGAGGTTTCCTTAGAAAGAGTCTCTGTTAGTGGGCAGTTTGAAAGTTTTGCAGAGGGGAGAGGGTTGGAATTTGTTTTGTTCATAGAGAAAGAATATAAATTTCTCCAGCTGAGATGGACTGGATGTAGCCCTTAAAATCAGCAGTGAATTTTCAGTGGCTCACAAAATTCGAAGCGAAGCCTGGTGAGGCCAGGGAAGGTTCTCTGTCCCACCCAGATACTGTGAATATATGAAGCCAGACCGAGTGGCACTCCACGCCTGTTTCTAGGCAGTAGAGTCTCCTCTAAATTCCCAGCACTCTTTAGCAAATTTCCAGAGCTGTCATTTCCTGTCTGCAGCAGGCACACGTTTGTGGGGAAAAAAGGTCTTTTTTTATACCCCAAGGAATAATGAGGAACTGGAAGTCTTCTCACGAAACTGAACAAGCCAAGGAAGTTTTAAATTCATGAGGTTTTCAAACATGTCCTTGCTTGGGGAATTTTACTTTATGTGCAATTTAGAGTTGTTATTATAGTCATTAAAATTTTACTAGCTCGGTCCTGGAGACTTCAGAAGTGTCTGTTTCTTTTTAGCCTAATTTAGAAACACCTGTGTATCAATGTACTGTTCTTTTCTGGTAGTTGTTCTCTTAATTGATTTCTTAGGGAAAAATAGTATCAATTACAAAAATGAAAGGAAAGAAGGAAAACATGGACACGGAGTGTTGTTGCAACATTATAATGACATTATATATGGTCATTGGTATCTGCTGATAGGAAGAAATTCACTGCTGAGCCCTACAGTACAGTTTATCAAATGCTAACAGTTTGATACAGTAATATTCAACAACACTAATGCCATAATAATTGATATGGTTGCAGAAATTGATCCAGAATGACACTTTCCACAGAAAAAATTATATTGGGAAGGACATTGAAAAGCTGAGCTTGCTTAATGTTTCGATGAAATACACGTTTTCCCTAGGTTCTTTATCTTTTGGCACCATGCTTCGTAATGAATAATTTAACACGGAAAGGAGCTGATAATTCCTTTTTTAATTCATTATGCTGGTTAAGCACAATGACTTGGACACCTGGCATTCTTTTTCCAAAGGAAAAAATTTCTTGTGCATTCTTGCTTTGATAGATGAAGAGGAAAAAGAAGAAATGAGGCAATTGTATGAGGAACTTCACAGCAAGGTAGAAGTGAGTGACCTAGCTTGATCAACGGAGTGTGAGTTGTGTGGATGTGCTGAGCTGAGTTCCACGTTGATGTTGAGATGCTGTTTGTGTCCATGCCAGAACATCTTTCTGGACTCTGTTTCACCTACTTGGTGATTCCTCTGAATGGCTGAGGTTGGCAGCAGCCCCTGGAGAACCTCCAGGGTTTCCAGTACTGAGCTTCAAATCTGAAATTTTGTTTTTGGAGAATGACAGTGGCGTTTGAAGAGCTTTTTTTGAAGAGCAGAGAACGACAGACTGGAAATGAGTTTCAAATGTGAGAATTCTGTTTGTTGTGTTCGTGCTCCTGGCTCAACAGTTTTGTACTTCATAATAACTTCGGTTACACGTGCAGTGCCAGGGCAGACAGATGTGGAGTGCAGGAATGGTGAGCAGGCCACACTGAGATACTGGGACTCTCTTTTATTCATTTTTATTCATTTTTATTCATTTAGTACCCTGCCTGTATTCACTGCCTGGCCCCTCCTGTTGCTGTTCCTCTGGGCCAAATTTGGAACCTTGTTTTTCAAACAGTCACTCAAAGTCGAAGTTGTCTGTGAAGTGCTGTCAAGAGATCAATACTTATTTCATGCAATTAGTTTATTTAAACCATGATTATTGCAATAATAATGCACTGTATAGCTGCAGAAACTTGAGCTAAATGCTTTCTCTATACATACAGGCTACTGTGTTCCTGTTTCATTTTCACATGCTTTTTCTGTTAGTTTCTGGTAACAAACATGGAGTAATGGACTAATTCTGTGGAAAGCTGGCAAAAAAAAAAAAAAGACATTTTGATTATAAAATCAAACATTCCCACAACAATTACTCTTGGAAACAAACTGTAAAGCTCTACAATTACAAGCAATCTTAAACTGGCAGTTGTATTGAACTTGGAGCGTGTTTCAGATAGAATGTTAACTGTGGATTTTACTGTGTCTTGAAAGTGACAGAAGCAGCAGAACTGGCGGACAGGTGTGAAAAGGAACGCAGACTGGAAGTCACTCGGAAGGAGAAGCAGGTTTGCTCAGTTTCACCATCTGATAGAACAGCTTTATTTGTGACTAAAGGGGCAGTGCAAGAGCCAAGAAGTGTTTCTGGTTATTAATAAAAAACCCCCAAAATAATAGCTGAAGCTGCATTTCAGTCAGATTCTGCTAAGTTCAGTGATGCTTCAGTACCTTTAGTCTACTGGAATTCATGGTTTGCTTTTGAACTGGAAAAATTATTTCATGTGTCTTGATCACTATTTGGCTAAGATCAACAACAACAACAGCCATCAGTATGTCTGCTTCTCGTACCTGGGGTACAAGATGAGGATCTGCCCCTTTTCCAGACTTCATCGTGACATTTCTGTAATTTGGCTAGATTTCAGCTCTTATTAGGATATTTCTTTAATTCTGCTAGGTTTCAGCTCTTACCCTCCAGAAGATGGTGTAATAAAAGACATCATGGCTCAGCTGCAGACATCACAAAATAAGATTGCTGATTGAATAGAAACAAAATGTAAGAGTTCTGCCTGCTGTGTTTAAATGCAATTGTTTATAGAAGCACAGGAAACGAGGTCATGATAAGTTTTATTCTGTTGCTGGTTGGCAGCAGAATTTTGGGGCCTTGAAGGCCACCTTTTTGTTTGGAACAGAAACTGAACTTGATTTTCAATGTTTTTAAACCATCTGTATTCCAAGTATTTCTAGTATATGCTGTCAGTACCATTTGTCTTTGTTAAATTCTATCAATGGATGTAATTTTCCATTTTTAGCAGCTTTTTTGTAGTAAACATCCTATTTTTAAAAATGTAAACATACATCTTTTTTACTGAAGTACATGAAGAAGAAATGTTGAAGGAATCCCAGGGCAGTCAAGAACATCTGCGGGCAGAGCTGGAAGAGGCTAAAATTTCACTGCGGAAGGCAGAGGTACACCTTGCTTACAGTTTTCCAGTATAAATAGACTAGATGAGCATTTGCATAAGTAATTATGGATACTTTAGATACGAAACAGCTGCTGCTGTGAGTGTCAAAAACACGTTTAGAAACGATACCATGTTTGGAAGGTTACTCAAAAGAACTTAGAAACCGAATTCCAGGCTACAGTGAAAACATTAACTCGGGTCACTGGAGAAAAGGAAGCACGGGAGGAAGAAGGTAAAAAAATGAAGGCTTTGCTCTTGCAGCCCTGTCAGAGGAGTTGGAGTCTTCTACTGCCAATTTGAAAAGCTTGCTGCAAAATGAGCACAATAGGTAAATTAAAGAGTTTGAATTCGAAGAGCCATCTTACAGGTTGCAGTCTATGACAAAATCAGGAACAATTAGAAGTGAAGCTGAAATTTGGAGTGGTCTAAATGCAGAGAATTTAATGTAGGTTATTCTTTAACTTGTGATGGTTGCTACTGGTCTGTAAAAAGTCAGTTTTTCCCCCTCCAACTTCCATCGTTCTGTCTTTAAGAAATACAGATTTCTGTAAGTTTGTATTTGTTTACTCTCATGCCTAGTGTTCCGAAACTGTAAAAGTTAAATTTGTTCTGTGTTGCAGGCAGATACATCACCTGCTTGTTGAAAGGTCAGTGTTTTGAAAGTGCTTGTGGTAAGACTCTCTTCTTGTCCTTGAAGTTTCAAGTGCAAAAGTGCTCAAAAATGAGCTAGGCAGTCATAAAAATACTTTCTGCTGGCCCTAGATCTCATCTGACAGATGAGAAATGTAATTGCATGTCTTTGTCTGCGTTTGGGGCATCTACACAGAAGTGTTCAAAAGTGAATTGTTAATGCTTGCCTAGAATGAGGCAAAGTGAGAATTCCACACCAAACACGACCTTGGTGTTGAGTACTTGCAAAAAAAAAAAAATACCCCTATTGTGAATAATGTGCATGTAGAAAACATTTGGAAGTTAGTACGTTGGTCTTTGTTAAATTCTATAAATGTATGTCATTTTCTATTTTTAGATTCTTTTTTTTGTAGTAAATATCCTATTTTTAAAAAGAGGAAAAGGAAAAGAAAAAGAAAAAAAGAAAAGCTGGTTTCCTTTTTCAGCATTTCCATGTGATACCTTCCAACTTTTTTGCTGGAGCAATGCAGATGCATCAATACTTGGAGAACACTCTGGTCTTACAGTCCATAGTTTATTTGAAGCCATAACTGGGGAAAACATAATAGGCTCTAAATTTTATTGAAGATAAATAATTAGTTTCTCCTCAGATGCAGATTTGCTAATGCCCTTCTTAATCATATTTTTGAAGTCTACATTTAGATTAAGCCATAAATCAGCTTTACAGCTTCTGAACTTAATCCAGCAAGTTCTGAGAACTGGGTATTGAAAAAGGGTAAATACTTTCTCCTGCCTGCTAAATATGAAAAGTTATTTCGTTTCTGTTCCATTAATGTTACATTACACGTGCTGTAGAAGAGATGACTAAAGTAAAACATGACAAAGGAATGCAACTTGAAGAGCTGTCGGAAACTCTGGTAAATGTTCATTTTATTCATCTCATGGCATTTGATCTTCATATGAAATTCTTCTTGCTTTGTGAGTATCTTAAATGTCATAAACAAACACCATCTAGTCTGCCTGAACATTTCTGCTAAACTTTCTCGCACGCAATTTCAGCGTTGTCTTTGAAGAACTTCTTTATTGCCACTGTTTTTCTTGTCTCCTGTGTTTTGATCTTTGCTGTCTGCTGTGTTTTTGATTTTTCTTGTCTCCCATGTTTTGGTTTTCCTTGTCGAGGTTTTTGGTTATTTCCTTCTTGGTTGATGCCCATTCAAATGCCGCTCCCTCTGGATATAGTTTTCCCGGTTTTTTTCTTACTTAGAGGAAGGTAATTGGCTCTGGCCTCTGTGAACCCTCCTGTACTGTGACACAGGCCCATTTTCTGTCACAGAAGCCTAGGCTACATGAAGTCTACTCTTAAGAGAGGTTTATTTTCATTATGATTTTATATTTACAAGTGTAACAAGAAACTGCATCAACTGAGGTGAAGGTAGTGTGAAATCGGGTGTGCATTTTCCCATGTCTGTGCATTGCATGTTCTAAACTGAGTTTCACTCATTTTCTAAAATGGGCAAATGGGAGGACTTTTACTGAAGAAAGACCTCGAGGCTACTGCAGAAAAATTTGCAGAGAGAGGAAAAATTTGGAGAGAGAAATGAAAATGCTCTCCAAGTCCAGTGAGGTCTGGAGTAGGGCAATGGTAACACATTTTTACAAATATTGAAGTTACACATGATAACTTGTGTACAAGTACGTAAGAAACAGAGCAGTGTCCCACCCTGCACTGAGGGTGAAGACACAGCCCTGCTGATTGCCTTTCTGTTCTACTGGATAGAGCTGGATTTCTCTGATGTTTCTTTAGTCCTTTTTATTGAGATGAATATGGTAAAAGCCCATGAAGTCCTTCTTATTTAGATGAATAAAGTAAAATCATAATGAAAATAAAGTAAATGTCTTTATTTAAAATGATGTCCAAGGAATCTGATTTCAGTAGTTTTGCAGGCTGGGTGATTAAACTCACAGCAGCGGACGTGTGCAGCACTGGTGTCAGAGTTCACTGTCTCACACCACTTCCATACGCCACCAGAGAGATGTAAAGCTTCAGTCTGGATAATCCGTGCCGTGGATGTCGTTTGGTTCTTCTGAAAGCCTTGCGCTGTTAGAGCATGTCTGATAACCTCCGTGAGCTGTAGTTCACACATGGGCACTCAAAACTCTTCCTTCTCCTTTCGCAGAAAGAAATCCATGATTTGAAAGCACAGCTGACCAGTACAGCTGAAAAGGAACAAGGTTATATAAACCACCCCTTGACTCTGAAAACAGGTCTTGACCAAGAGGCGTAAGACCATTTTGAAAATAGAGTATTTCACTTTTTTTGCTGTTATGTAGAAGTTATTTTAATGCACAGTGCAATGAACAGTGATTGTTTTCTAATGAAAGTTTTGAACCACGCAGTATGACGTTAATTATATACTCACACTTGTAAATTACGTTTTCTCTATTTGTATGTATTCTATGAAATACGTAGTTGATCCATATTTCTCTGACTTAGTTAACAAGAAGAGAAAATGGCTGATTTCATTGTTAATTCTGCTTTGAACTACATCATCTTCACTAATTATATTTATATAAAAGTTGACTCTGGTTTTCTTTCCTTCTTCTGTCACATTTTTATGTCACTGTGACTTTGCTGCAGCTGTGATGTGTGACAAAAGCCCTCCCCTTTTCCCTCCACTTGGGACAGGTGAGAGATGGAACTAAACCCCAAAGGAGTTTCTGCTTATTGATTATACGTGAGTTTTACTGGGAATTACCTCTGAAATCTGATAAATTGTTCGTGAATGCGGCCACGAGGGTCGTTGAACATGCCAGCCCAGATCTGCAAACAGGCAGTGCCAGAACAAGAACCTCTGAAATGTAAACCAGGATTTAGTCAATTGACTCACGACTGCGTGCTGTGCCCAGGTCCTTTGTACAAGTACTGTACAGGGGAAAACCAGAACTGCACATTCCTTGTGCTGGGTATTGAATTTTGGGCATGGGGTAAATAAAAATGAGAGGCAAATGAGGGAATTGCTTCTGCATGTAAATGTTGTTGTCCTAACGGAGCCATCGGCTCTGTACCAAGACTTGAGTCAAAGGTTTTATTTCTTTAACCCCCCCCCAGGCCCTTTAGAGGCTACAGTTTGTGCCATGTAGAATTCCTAAGGGCTGACATCAGGAAGTCTGTGAGCCGTATCTAGCCGACTTCGGCCGAACCGAACCGAACCGAGCCGAGCTCAGCCGAACCAGCCGCCTGCTCTCGTGCCCATTAATTAGCGCGAGTGCGCTCACTGCCTAACGAGCTCCTGCCCGCCCCCCGCTCCCGTCCGTGTCCGTGCGGTGGCTGGCAGGCTGGGCAGCAGGGAAACACCGAGCAAACGCCGCTCTGCGGGGGGAACGCGAACCGGCGGCGCCCGCGGTGCCTTGGCCCCGCCCCTCAGGGAGCCGAGCCGAGCTGAGCTGGGCGGAGCGCAGCGCAGCGAGCGGCACCGAGCGCAGCCGAACAGAGCCGAGCTTCCCCGAAGAGCCGAGTCTAAACGACTGCATCCGGAAATAGCCGAGGTGTGCCGGGAACAGCCGAACAGAGCCGGGCTTCCCCGAAGAGCCGAATCTGAACGACGGCATCCGGAAATAGCCGAGGTGTGCCGGGAACAGCCGAGCATAGCCGAAGAGCCGAAAATGGCTGAGTTCAGCTGTTCAGCTGCCGCTCCCCCGGGGGCTGGCGGGACACGGTGCCGCTGTGCCCGGAGCTGGAGCGCTCGCTGCCGCTGCTGGAGCCGGGCGGCGGCCGGGCCGAGCGGCAGCAGCAGCAGCGAGAGCGGCGGGCGGACGCGGCCCCCGTGCCCGCGGTGTTCGTGAGCGCCGGCTGCAGGCGGCCCGGGGGCGGCGCCTGGAGCTGGGTGAGCAATGCTGAGGAGAGAGCGGTGAGTGCCAGCGCTGCCAGCCCCGCGTCCCCGCGCTCCCTCCCTCCCTCCCTCCCTCCCTCCCTCCCTCCCTCCGTCCCCCTGGGGGCCCGGAGCAGAAGGTCTCCAAGCTCCCCGGAGAGTGCGGATGGTGAGGGCCGGTGCCGGCCGGACACAGCCCCGGGGTAGTCGGGGGTTCCCGGGGAAGGCGCTGAGGACAAGGCCGGGAAAGGGCCCGGAGCCCTCGTGTGCCCCCGAGAGCCGCTGGAACACGTCCTTGGGGTGCTCTGTACAAGGCGCTCGTGGCCTAAGGGAGAGGGATTTCTCACAAGGACACGGGGCGATGGACAAGGGGAACGGCCCTAGGATCAAGGGAGGCAAGTTTCGATTAAATATCAGGAAGAAATGTTTCCCTGTGAGGGTGGTGGGGCCCTGGCACAGGGTGCCCAGACAAGCTGTGGCTGCCCCTGGATCCCCGGCAGTGTCCCAAGGCCAGGCTGGACGGGGGTGGAAGGTGCCCCTGCCCAGGGCGGGGGGTGGAATGGGATGAGCTTTAGGGTCCCCTCCACAATTTAGTGATTCTGATCACTCTTGCTGAGGTCAGTCAGCTTGAGGAGCTGTTGCAAAATCGGGCTGAAAGATGAGTGCTCATCATTTACACTGTGTAAAGCAAGAATGAATGCTTGACAATGTTCTAATGCATGGGGGTTTATTGGTGGGGGGTTTTTTTTGGTTGATTTTTTGTTTGTTTTGTTTTGTGTTTTTTTATTATTATTATTATTTTAGAAAAGAGATGGGGAAAGATGCTTCCTTTAGTTTTCTTCTGAATGACTGTTATTCCTTCCTTACAGCATGGTAGAAAGCTCTGACACTTAGCAAGGCTGCAGAGAGTTACTGTGTGGACAGTGAATGAGCTTTCAGAGTATGAAAGTAGCAAGGAGAGGATCAATTGGTGTGAGATCAGAGCTGAGCCCTTTCTGACGTCCACACGTGCTCTTTGTGTTGTCAGATTCTGTGTGTAACCAAGTATGTTTCCCTGGTTATTTTTTCTGTTCAGGTAACTCAAAGAGTTTGTTACTGACATACCTGCCAGAGGAGCTTACATTACTCCGGTGTCATTTGTGAGGCACTTTCTGCTCTGACAAGTTTTTGAAGGCTGCTCAACAGCAATAGACCTCATTCTGGATGTTGGAAGGTGAGGGAAGTGAGGGTCGCATCCCAGGAGCCTGATTTTGGAATGTTTTATGGCATTGGCCGAGAAAGCTTTTACTTCGGGGCTTTCCATAGTCTGCCCCGTGGCGTGTGCTTCAGCTTAGAGCCCTCAGTGTGCAGGGACAGGAACCTTTGGGGAAGGTCTTACAGCTCTGCTCAATGCTTTGTGAATGATGATGGTTTTCTGGAAGGAGGCTGTCCATTCTGACCCATTTTCTTCTCTCTCCTTGCAGACTGTAGCTGCTGGAAGGCTGAGGTGAGACCAGGATGTGCAAAATCTCTGGCTCTCCGTGTCTGCTGTCAGTGACGACATCGTGGAAGATGCTAAAGACTGAGAACTTTGGGGTTTTTTCCCCTGAATCCCAAGACTCTCTCTGCAGCTGTGCCCTGTATAGCTCTTCTAAGAGTTTCTGGGCTTAGAAGGATTTCTACAGTCTGCAATATTTATCTATAACTCAATTAAAAAGAATCCTGCTGTATCAATGTGGTGTTAATTACTTTGAGTTGGTTAAATAAGCAAATAATAAGCAAATCACTGAGAATGGCTTTGAGCTTCCCTTGGATAGCCCTTGGAGCTGGCAGCTCTGATTTAATTTCTCTTCATTCCTTTAATGTCTTTCAATTATTTCTTAAGCAATTACTGCCATTAGGATATACAATAAGGACAAACAGCATCTCTGCCCCGCTGGATCGGGAAGTCCAAGCCCAGTTCCTTGGAGAGATTGAGGGGATGGGGAGCTGAGCCTCGGGCTGGGTTTTGACAGCGGGGATTTGGTGACGAAGAAAGAGGAGCGATCCCCAAAAGGTGGTTAAGGCCAGTTCTGCTGCCTTTGGGTGCTCCTACCCCCACAAAATCATCCTGGTTAAGTGGGACTTGGAGAAGCAGCGGGATGTGCCAGGGGGCCTGTGCTGGGACCCCCAAACCCTGGTCAGGGATGCTGGGAAGTGTCAGCTCCAGGGAACGCTTCCGAGGGGCTGGGCTGGGACCCCTCAAATTCCAGCCAGAGATTCGCTGGCACTGCTGGCCCTTTGGGACACTACTGAGAGGCTCCACTGCCTGATCCAGGGAGTTCTCCCCTTATTTTCTGTGGTGCTTAGAACCTGGCAGGTCATTATAGCCCCACAGGTGGAAAATCTCACCAGGGCAGCAGCTCACAGAGCAGCTGTGTGATCACAGACGATCACACAGAAGCCAATGTGAGAGAGGAAATGAGCTGCTCCACGGATTTATTTTTCCCAATTTAATTTTCCCAATGCATTTTGAACTTAGACCAGAATCTCTCCCCTCAGACCCCGTATTTTGAGTTTTGAGTTTTCTCATAAAGAATTCTCTGCCTACGCTGGAAAAGAGATTCGCTGGCACCGCGGGGAGCGGCGGGGTTTGGGGGGTCCCGGGGCCGGCACGGGGGGCCCCCGCGCCCCAGCCGGTCCCAATCAGCACCAGGAACTCGGCGCCGCCGTCCTCCCGTGCCCGGGCCCCGGCAGGAGCCCAGCGCAGCGCCGGCTGCAGGCGGAGCAGGAGCGGCTCCTGCCGCCCGCGGTCATCCCGGTGCCGATCCCGGCCCCAACGCTGCCCCGCTCCTCCGGCCCCGAGACCCACAGCCCGCCCGCCGGGAGAGAGGCGGCTCCGCTGGGGATCCGCAGCCAGCACGGGCAGGACCCGAAGCGGAACTCCCGGTGCCATTCCCGGCCCCGCCTCAGCGCCGCGGGCTCCGTGGGTTCGGAGCTCGGCTCGGCTCGGCTCGGCTCGGCTCGGCTCGGCTCGGCTCGGCTCGGCTCGGCTCGGCTCGGCTCGGCTCGGCTCGGCTCGGCTCGGCTCGGGGCTGAGGGGCGGGGCCGGGAGCGATGGTTCCGCCCCAGGGCAGGGCGGGTGCCGGCGGCGGTCGGGGGCGGTACTGGGCTGTCCCGGGGGCGGGTCCCGGGGGCGGTCCCGGGCGGTCCCGGGCGGCCCCGGGGGAGGCTCCCGGGGGCGGTCCCGAGCGGTCCCGGGGGCGGTCCCGGGCGGTCCCGGGGGCGGTCCCGGGGGCGGTCCCGGGGGTGGTCCCGGGCGGTCCCGGGGGCGGTCCCGGGGGCGGTCCCGGGCGGTCCCGGGGGAGGGTCCCGGGCCCGGCACAGGTGCGCGGGGACCCAGAGCGCCTGCGCGGGGAACTCAGGGCGCCTGCGCGGGGCGGGGCCGAGGTGATTTAATCGCCCGCAGTCACCGCCGCCGCCATTTGCTCAGAGCGAGCGTGTTGGAGCGCGTGGTTGCTGTCCGGGGTCCGCAGCCCGGGACAGGACGGGCTTCGGCTTCTCTTTTCCTTCCCTCTATCCCTCCTTCTTTCACCCCGTGTTCCCCTTCTTTCTCTCCCTTTCCCCCTCGTCCCCAAAGCCGACCCCTTTCCCTCACCTTTCAGCCCTCCCCTCCTATACCCTTATCTACCCTTCCTCCTCCCCCTATTCCCCTTATTTTTCCTCTTCCCTCCCCGCTCCTTCCTCTTCTCTCCCTACCCCGCTCCTTCTATTCCCCCTGTCCCCCTCCTCTGTCCAGCCTTTCTCTTTGCTCCCACTCGTTCTTTCCCTTCCCCTCCCGCTTCCCTCCACACTCCGACTCCCCTCCCTACCCCGTCTCATCCCCTGCTGCTTCTCCCCTTTCCCTCTTTCCCGCAGCCGCGGGGCTCGGGGGTGCCGGATAATAAAGCCCAAGGGCCGGAGCCCGGCGCCCCCCGCCCTCGCTGGAAGCCCCCACACGGGGACAGCGCCGCCCGGCGCCCTGTCACCCCATACAGCGCCCCACACCGCCGGGGCTGCGGCTTTCCCCACATCACGCTGGGGTGCCCCGGCGGGGTCGGGGCTGCGGCTGGGGCGGGGGGGTCTCGTTGGGGGAGGGGGGTCCCGGGGTGGGGGGGTTGAGGTTTGGGGGGGGCCCCCTCATTAGGAGGGGGTCCCTGGGGGGGTGGGGGTGGGGGGTTAGGGGGGCAGGGCCCCCTCCGGAGGAGGGGGTCCCTGGGGGGGGGTTGGGGGGGGCAGGGCCCCCTCCGGAGGAGGGGGGTCCCTGGGGGGGGGTCAGGGTGGGCCCCCTCCGGAGGGGGGGGGTCCGGGGGAGGGGGCGGGGCGGAGGGGGGCACTTCCCCCCTCCAGTCCCCGCCTCCTCTCCCGGATCCCCGCCTCCGGACGGGGCTCGCCCCGGCCCCCTCCCCGGGACCCCCTCCCCCGGACCGGGGCCCGGGGGGAGGGAGGGGGGCGGGCGGGGTGGGGGGGCCGGAGGGGAGGGGCCGTTTCTCTGTTTGGTGACATGTCTGTTCGCACTGCCGAGTGACGTGACGTCCCCCGCTTCTCCCCCCACCCGCCCCCCCTCCCCCCCCCGGGCCCCGGTCCGGGGGAGGGGGTCCCGGGGAGGGGGCCGGGGCGAGCCCCGTCCGGAGGCGGGGATCCGGGAGAGGAGGCGGGGACTGGAGGGGGGAAGTGCCCCCCTCCGCCCCGCCCCCTCCCCCGGACCCCCCCCTCCGGAGGGGGCCCACCCTGACCCCCCCCCAGGGACCCCCTCCTCCGGAGGGGGCCCTGCCCCCCCCAACCCCCCCCAGGGACCCCCTCCTCCGGAGGGGGCCCGCCCCGACCCCCCCCCCCAGGGACCCCCTCCTCCGGAGGGGGCCCTGCCCCCCAACCCCCCCCCGGACCCCCCCCCTCGGAGGGGCCCCCCCCCCAACCTCAACCCCCCCACCCCGGGACGCCCTCCCCCAAGAAGGGAGCCCCCCAACCCGCAGCCCCCCGACCCCGGGACCCCCCTCCCCCAGTGAGGGATTCCCCCAACAACCCCAGCCCCGACCCCGCCGGGGCACCCCAGGGTGATGTGGGGAAAGCCGGAGCCCCGGCGGTGTGGGGCACTGAATGGGGTGACAGGGCGCCGAGCGGCGCTGTCCCCGTGTGGGGGTTTCCAGCGAGGGCAGGGGGCGCCGGGCTCCGGCCCTTGGGCTTTATTTATTGTCCGGCACCCCCAGCCCCGCGGCTGCGGGAGAAGAAAGAGAGGGGAGGACAGAGGATGGGAACAGGCGGCAGATGGGGGGGTCGGGGTGGGTGAGTCCAGGACAGAGGGCAGGTGGGGGTGTTGGGCTGTGCAGGGCAGCAGGGAGAAGGGGCAGGCGGAGGCGGGGTGGGCGGAAGGAACGGTGGAGGAAGGAAGAGGAGGGTTGAAGGCAGGTGGGGGGAAACTGGGAGAGGGAAGGGGAGCAGGGAGAGGGGACAGGGGGAGCCAGGACTGGGGGGAAGGAAGATGAAAGGCGAACGGGAAGGATAGAGGGTAGGGTAGGGCTGCCATTTGTAGAGGAATAGGGAGGGGGAGTGGGGGGCCACGGGGCCGGGGAGGGGGGGAAGGAGGAGTGGACCAGGGGGGAGAGTGGGGGGGAAAGAGGAGAGAGGGGGAGTGAGAGGCGACAGGGCCGGGGGGGGAGAAGGACGGGGGACCTAGGGAGAAGAGGGGAGTAGGGAAGGGAGGGAGGAGAGAGGGGGAGTGGGGGTGACAGGGCCGGGGGAGGAGGGGAGGGTAGAGAAAGGAGAGGGGGGATGAGGGGGCCGCGGCCCCGGGGGGGGAAGGAGGGGAGGGCTAGGGGGGAGAGGGAGGGGGGGGGGGGTAGGGGGGGGGGGAGGGTGTGGGGGAGTGGGGGAGGGGAGAAAGGGAGGGGTGAAAGGAGAGGTACAGAGAAAGAAAAGCAGAAAAGAAAAGTATAGAAGAGGCAGAGAGAAAGAGCGACAGCCACCTCCCGCTCCGAGCGCCGAGGGGCAAATGGCTCGCAGCTCCCCTCCCCGTGGATTAAATCCCCGCGGCCCCGCCCCGCGCAGCCGCTCTGGGGCCGCGCGCACCTGCGCAGGACCCGCCCATCACAGCTGGGCCGGGCCCGCCCCCCGGGGCCCCGCCCCGCCCGCGCCCCTCAATTGCGGCGGAGCCGCCGCCCCCTCGCTCCCTGTGCGCATGCTCCTCTGCGGATGCGGCGGGACCGGCGCTCGGAGCGCTGTGCGGAACCCCAAGCCAGCGGCTGCTCCCGGTGCTGCCTCTCCCCCGGCCGGCAGGGTACGTACCGATCGGGGCCATCACCGGCGGCAGGAGCCGCTCCGGGACGGTCCCTGGGGCCGAGCGCGGCGCTGCCGCTCCTGCTTCGGCTGCGGCCGGCGTGGGGCTCCGGTGCTGCTGCGGCCGCAGGCAACCGGGACTCTGCCGGGAACCGCGCACGGGAGAACGGCGGCGGTCTGTCCTCGTGCCGGGTCGCGGCCGGGGCACGGGGAGTGCCGCGCCCACCCCCGGCCCCCCCTAAATCCCGCCGCTCTTGGTGCCCCCATCCCGCGGGTACCGCCCGTACCCCCCGCGGGTGTGCAAAGCCCCCGCTCCGTCACCCCTGAAGCCACCGCACCCCTCAGGGGAGAGCATCGCCCGGCTCCCCCTTCCCCGTCTCCGCACACCTGTGGGGCTTCACCCGCCGCACCCTTGGGAACCGGCGGGGCTGGAGCACCGTGGCTGGGAGGAGCCGCTCGGCCGGGGCCCGGGGCACGGTTCTGCTCCGGCTGCTTCTCCAACACCTGCCGGCTGAGGTGCTCCTCCTCCCTCCCCCGTGCTTTGCAACTCACACTCTGCCACGGCAAAACCTCTTTAATTAAAACTCTGCTGAGACTTTTCCTCTTTATTACTGGATCACAGGATATCCTGAGCTTGAGAGGGATCCTAAAATCTGACTCTCAAATAAATGGACCATTTGAGAATTACTCACAACCTTGTCATTACTAGGACTCTGCTCCAACCACCTGAGCCAATCTCTGAGTCACGGGGGTGGATCTCCCCAGGATGGGAATCCTTGGCACCACAAAGGGAATTGCAATGCCTTTTTTTTCTGCTAAAGCTGCTTTACACACCAGCCCCTGCAGGGGCTCTCGGGCAGAACTGGCTGGCACCTAACGCGACAGCACAAAACTCTTCCCGTAACGCTCATTGCCTGCCCTTTCCAGGATTTAGTCAACAGCCGTAGAAGGGCTCACGCAATGTCCCTTCCCAGGCAGAAATGAGCAGGACAAGCCCCGAGGCTTCCCTTTGCTGCACGGCCACAGTTCTGCAGAGAGGCGGGGCTGGTCCCACCTGCTGAGCGGCGTTTCCTGCAGGTGAGTGTTGCCAGGCCACAAGGATGGTGGCTGCTGAGGCCGGGGCTGCTGCTCTGGCCCAGAGCTGCAGAGAGCCCTCGGTGCCCCCCTTGTGCCGGCAACGTTCCTTGGTGTTCCCTCTGTGTGTCTCGGGTGGCTGGAAACGCAGGGAGGAAGGAGGCCGGCAGCCCCAGCAAGGCGAGCAGCACCTCCTTGTCCTTGGGCTCTGCAGGGGAGGAGCTGTGCCCGCAGTGTCCTGCCCGTGGCACGCAGGGTGCCAGGCACACGTCCCAGGGACGGGCACTGGGGGGCTCAGACAGGGCTGGCACAGACACGGCTGAAGGGCTGCCTACAGCTCCTCGGCCAGGGGCTGCTCTCAACAGGCACCTGGAGATGCTTCAGCCCGGACAGAGGCCCCCAAACAGCCCAGAAGATCCTCAAGGAACAGCTGCCATTGCCTGGGAATGGTGGCACGTGGGGTTTGCGGAGGGGCTCAGACAGCAATTCCCGGTGCCAGCCCTCCCGGAGCTCCTGCACAGTTGCCAGGTATGTCCTGGCCACCCCAAATCCCCTCCCTTCCAGCCTGAGGACATCATCCAGCAGCAGCATTAAAGCCAAGGCAATCTTCCCTCACAGAAATTCAATCCCCAGCAACAGCCCTTGGAGATGCCTGAAAATCAAAGGTTTCAGTGGGATGGAGTTCTGTTTGGATGAAGTCTGGAGTTTTTCACGGAGCCAGCTGGAAGTGCAGAAGTGAGGGGAAGCCTTTGCAGGTGGGTCCCGCTGGAGGTGCGCTGAAGGCAGGGTTGTGCATCTCTTTCCTGAGGGAAAAGAACTTGCAGAGGCCACTGCTGAGGCTCTGAAAGGAGCTGAGCTGCTGCAGGGAGAGATGTCCTCCCGTGGGCACAGGGGCTGCCTTAGCACGGGCCGGGAGCGTGTCCGGCCGCTGCCTTCTCCTGCTTTAAAATATCCACAGGAGCCCGAGCTCAGGGGGCTGGAATCTGCTGAATTCCAGGCAACTCTGCCAAGTGACCCCCCAGGGGATGAGGGTTATAATTAGCCAGTTCTAGGGAATAGAAACCTCTCCTGTCCCAAGCCCCCTGAGCTTCCTTGAAAGCTCTGCCGGTTCCTGGCACAGCCGGCAGTCAAGCAGCAGCTCTGCATGGGAATATCCAGGCCCCATGAGGCACTGGGAGGTTATTGCAGCGAGAATTGAGCAGGGAATTCGGGGCCATGGGTATAATTCCTCTAAACTAGCAAAGGTGACAGTGAACCCTGAATCCGGGCACCGCACAGAGAACAAACTTGGTGCTGCCGTGTCAGCTTCAGCCCCTGGGCTGGGAAGTCTGGGGACTCAAACTTAGGGAATTACACAAATCACAGCAACTGACACCACCCAGAGGGACAATCCAAGTCCCAGGCTATTGCTCTGCAGCCTGCTCTGGGGAAAAACACCCTGTGTCTGCCAGGAGCTCTGACTGTGTCTCCTACCAGCTCCTGAGCAGTGTCAGGCCCACCATGAGGGCTTTAAATAAACCTCAAATAAACCCCAAATCCCACAGAGCCAATAATCCAAATAAAGAAATGCATTGTTATCATCTAGAGCTCAACACTCTGTTATGAATTCTATGACAACAAGGTAATGATGGGATTCCCAGGAATCTCATGAATGCTCTTGATTTTCATTTTTTATGAAAATTGATATGCCAATTCCCTCAATTGGCAGCCTTTAAAACTTACCCTGGAATTTAGAGGTCAAGCAGGGTTGGCTTTGGCTTGACCTTCACCTCTGGTGCCACTTGGTGCAAACACAACCTGGGCCAAGGTGGTTAGATGTGTGACCTCAGCTTTTCACTCAAAAATATCCCCTACTTGTTCCTTGGAGGTGAAGATTTTGCTCCAAACCCTCCACTCCTCACCTCCATTTGCCCTCCAAGTGTCCGTTCTGTTCCCCACGGGCGCCCTGGTGACAGCAGGGAGGTCCCTTTGCCCACGGTGCCTTTCTCCTGCCCCTCTCCAGCCACTCCTCTGCTCGTTCTTTCCAGCTTCGTCCCACACGGAGCCTCTTCTCCCATCCCCGCCGGCTGCTGCCAAGGAAGGAGGACACAGTGAGTCCCGAGTGCTGACCCCTCACCACTACCCCTGGAGAGCCCTGGCTGTGGTCCCCAGGGGCCTCGGATTTCCCGGGGCAATTGTCTGCTGGGCTCCCTTCCATTACCTCAGCAATTCCCTCAAAAATGCCACCTCACTCCCCTCGACACCCTCTCACATTTTCCTACACTAACAGGTCTTGTGTCCCCTCTACACTACACCAGGTTTTCAGCTAAATGAGTGCCATGACCCATGCCCACTGCTCCTGATTCACCCAACCAAAATCAGGAGCAAATGCTGGTTGAGCTTTAAGAACTGGAAATAACTTGAAAGCAAAATGAATCACCTTTTTCTTCTGTTTTGTGTTTTTTGGTTTTTTCTTTCAGATGCTGGACTTGCTTCTGTGGATGATGTGTGCTGAGCTCTCACTGCAGGGAACTGGCAGGCCTGAATGGCTGTGAGCTCGTGTTCTTCTCACTGGGGAATCCGAAATAATTATTAATTAGACCGCAGAAATGTTTTCTGAAACCTCTCCCCTTTCTGGCCCTTTGCTGGTAGAAGTTCTCTTTCTGCCTTTGAATTTTCAGCTGTTCCCTGATGTCATTTCCCCTGCCTGAATTCCTTACAGCTCTTGCCTGGGAAAAACTGGGATAACTTAGGGGGGAGAGAGGTGAGATTTTTGAGCTGCATTTTTCTAAAATTTCTAATTATTCTGAAATTATTTCTGATAAACACTGACCTGACGTGGACCAGTCTCAAACACAGCCCCAGTTCTCACCTCTGAGCTGCTCCCGGGGCTGCAGCCACATTCCTGACAAGGTGCCAAAGGTCCCTTTGGACAGGGACCAGGCTCTCTGTCTCGGGCCTTGGGCACTGCAGGGACCAGGGTGCTCGAGCACGGACAGCCTGGAAGCAGAGCAGATCCCTCTGGGTCAGCAGCAGGCTGGGGACAGGAATGACCAGAAACCGTCAGCCTCTGGGGCTGTGACTTCATCTCAGCCACACAGATCATACCAAATGTGGCATTTACAGACCTCAGACTCTCCCACCACAAAAGCTGGTTCTGATCTAGTTCTCAGGGTCACCAATACCTCCTCCACAAAACCCACGGGGATTAGAATTTTGTGCTGGTTTGACAAACTTCAGGTCAGATTTGCAAAAGTAAATCCCAGCAGGTCCCTGCTGCACAGGCCTCAGTGGCCTCTGCTTCCCTGGGAAACCTGAGCCAGCCCCAGTCTGTTCCAAGGTGAGCACAAGGCTGGAGAGAGGTCAGAACCCTCAGCTGGACTGCTGCACCTGCGGCGAGATCCTGCTACAAATGGAATTCTGGAAACAGCCTCCAAAATGTTCAAGGATGGTACCTTTTAAATGGCTCCAGACGGCAACAGCTCCGGTGCCAGATCAGCACCTGCACGGGTCCCTGTGCCAGCCCCCGCCCACCAAAAAACACAAGAAATCAACCATCACACACACAGGCCTTGTTTGCAGAATTCCTGATCCAAACCCTGCCTTTCCTGCCCAGCGCTGAGGGAAATCTGACACAGTATTAAGAAGTAACCTTTGCTGAGAGCAGCCATCTCCTCCGGCCTTGGCAAGTGAACTGACCCAAATGCTAATCCTAAATCTAGACTTCTCACAGGTTTTGTTAGAAAGGTACTGGACAGTTAATCCTACAACAGAATGAAAAGGCTGCACAAGGAATAACAGAGGGTAGCCCATGAAGAACCAAACCCACCCACACCCATCACTGCTCCACCCTGAATTTGGGTGAAATGGCCATAGAGCATATAAATACTCCCTTTCCATTCTACACAGTCCTTGGCCGCATATCCGGGGAGTGGATTTATTGCATTCTTTCTTCCCAACAGCCCAAATCTCAGTTCTCACACACACAAACCAAACAGACCTAAGGCAATGGCCATCAGTACCTGGAATTCCGAGCTCCCTCATCCCTGCATTGCTCATCCAAGCACTCACATCAATCTCACCTCAGCCCAGGCTCTCTGTCCTCAGAGGGAAACACAACCCAGTGGGACACAGTTCTGGCACCACATTTCCTCCCGTCCCTGCTGACCTGGAAAGCCACAGGCAAAGCCAGTCCCTCAGACCTTGCATCCCTGAACATCACGAGAGCTGGAGTTTTGCCCAGACCCCAGGGCCCTGCGTGGCAGTGTGGACACCAGCACAGGCTGATCTCTCTGCCCAGCACCTCATCTTCCTCCCATTGCTCCCAAATCCTCCCAACTCCCCCCTGCACCTGTGCCGGGGCCTGGGCCGGGACCAATCCTTAGATGCACAAAAAACGCCCACCCTGCCCCTCTGGACACAGCCAAACACCTGAACTCTATCATCCCCAAGGAACTCTGGCATTGGCCTCCTCACCTCTGCCCTTTTCCAGCAGACATGGGCAGGACCAGGCTGTCAGAAATGGCATTCCCTGAGCAGTTCATCCCAGCAGAGAGGAAAAGAGGAACCCTGCAACCCTCTGATTTACCCCACAGTGTGGACAGGATCAGGAGCCCTCCAGCGCAGACCCCTGGTGCTGACGCCTCTTGGCTTAGGCTGCTTACACACCAAAGCTCTTGGCAAAGATGGGAGGAGTTCAGTAATTTCTCCTGTCCTGAAAGAGAGGAAGAAAAGAAAATTAAGTCCACTGCGGTTGTCAAAGCATCCCAGCTTTCACACTTCTGCTCTGATTGCTCACTATGGGGTTTTATTCATGAAAGGTGACACCAATTCCAATATAAAAGTGCCCTTTTACAGCATTTTTATTCCTAGCTCTTGCAGACATGAAAAGGGTGCTCCTTTTTCTCATTGCATTCTTTGCCTGATTTCAACAGAACCCTTTCCAGGCCAGACCCCACTTGTCAGTTATTCCATCCTTTACCACTGGACTTTGCACAAAGGAAGGGAAGGGACACCCGGCATGCTACATCACAAGAAACCCCAAAGAGAAGCCCCTCCAAAACCTGACAGAGAAAGTTTCAAGGCTCTCCAGAGCTCAGACAGCTGTTTATGCCTGCCTGCTCAGGCCACACCAATCCTGTCACACCCACCTGAGCTGTGCAGGCCAGGCAAATGCTCCCCTTCCTCCTAGCGAATCACTGTCTGAGACCACAGACCACCGTCCATCCTGGGCAGCACCTGGAAATAACGTGAGAAAGGCAAAATGAAAATGTTTTCTGTCAGAAAATGAGTGTCTGTAATCAGAACTTCTGCATAAATTTAGTAACATCACTTTCACGTGAGAAATACAAGCCATGCCCATCCTTCCAGCCCAGGTGAAAACAGGAAAGAGAACTACAGGAAAGGCAGGAAGACAAGAGTGCCTTCTTTGGTAATATTTCCTAAAGACTCTACTGCCTTGCGAGCTCCTTGTGTTCTTTAAAAGAATGGATTGCTGCCAAAAAACCCCTCAGGCCCATATTTTATCAGCCACAGCCAGGACAAGGAGAGCTGCAGCTGGAGAGCCAGGGAGATGCAGGACCTTGGCACACCAAGGATAACAGCAGGGGAAGCAGGGGAGCTGTGGGGGGAGAGCTGGAGGAGCGAAGGAACGGGCATTTTCTGGTTTAGATTCATCGTGCTGGGGACTTGGAAAACACACGGTGCTGGATGCATCAAGGACATAATGCCCTGGTTTGGTTGTTTGCTCCTAAGCTTTGGCTTCACCCCCTCTCCAGAGGAGCAGAGAATTCCTGCAGGGTAAGGGGGAGCCTGGTCCCAGCTCCAGGGATGTGTCCAGGAATGGAGGGGAATTGTTCACAGTAACTGACCAGTGGTTTTATCACACACAAAAATCAAACCCGACAAACATTGAAATGGACCACATGGAGCTGTAACACAGAGTGTTCACAGCGGGCAGAGGCAAGAGGTGCACACAGGACCAAGAAGTACCATTTCACTTGGTTTTTCTGCTTCCATGTACTTTAATTCTGCTTCCCTTCACAGCTGCTGTTCTGCCAAGGTCATTTCCATTCTCAGAAGCCTGTGTCACCTGTGGCCGAGGCTGGGAATCCTCACTTAGGATTTCCACGTCACATCTGGATTGCCAGGAAGCACATGCACACACACATGCCCATTTCTGTGATAGGCCAGTCAGAATTCATGTCACCCAGCAACTTGGTCCTCACTGCACCACTTAGAAATACATGAAAAAGCCAGAAACAAACAACACCCAAACAACAACCCCCAAAAGAGAGAGCTTGGTTAAAACCTTAATATTCTGCCCAGTAAAGGGGAGAAAGAGGGAGGAAACCTGTCCTTCTAGTTCTCCAAGTTCTTGACCAAGCAGTTTGAAATAGCCACTGCTGTCGCTGTCGCAGCTTCCCTCCTTCCTCCAGCCTTGTCCCGACTTCTGAGGGACCAGAGGCACCACACAACCCAAAACTGTCAGCACTCACAGCCACCACTAGCATGGACATCTTCATCTTCCATCCGTGGCCAAACAAACCCCAGGATGTTTTTGCTTTCCTGACAGACCTGGCAGATTTCATTCACATTTATCAAGGCAACAGGCACCCTGTCTGGCTCTGGGGTCAGACCCCCTCTGGCACAAGAACCTGAGAGAAGATTGGAGGCAAGAATCCAACAGCAAACTGAAATCCCAGACATGCAATGAAGGCCTGCTTTTGGCAGGTTTCTTTTGGCTTTGGGGGCACAAGAAAGGCCTTTATTTAGACCATTTGCATCCACGTCAAAAGCCCACACTGAGGACTTGGTTTTAAAGACATTGCACTTGATGTCACAGACATAGAGTTGCTTTGGGATTTGGCATTTCCTGCACCCACACAAGCACATTAAAAGAATTAAGTGCAGAGTCCTGAAGTTCAGTTTTTCCAATTCTATTTCGGTAGTGTCACTTCACATGCCAAAATCCACAGCAAGACTTAAAAAAATGAAAAGCAACTTTTCCCCCCCTCACTTTCAATTTTCCAGTTTAGGAGTTCCTTCCAAGAACAGGTTAAAGAGAGGAAGAAGCAAAGCCCAAGACCTCCTATCAACTATGTATCAACCACCACTTTTCCACAGATTTTCATTACACCTGATGGCTTCTCTAAGAAAGTGAATCTGTACCTGTAAAAACCACCCGTCCAGCAGGCAGGCGTTTCTGAGCTCACGTCCCAGGTAAAGGACCAGAGGAGGACTGCACAGAGGGATCCAAAAGTGCCTGAGAGAGGTTCAAGTTGACTGTATTTGGGCAGGATTATTTGAAACCAAAGTGCTCTGCAGCTGCCCCAAGCCTGGAGTTCGCAGCTCTCAATCCCAAGATCACCTCAGTTCAACCTCACAAGAATCACCTGGCAACATTCACTAGTAACCCCAAAGTCCAGTGTGTTATCTCAGGAAGTTCAGTTGGTCTTTGTGAAACAAAACCTGTGTTGGGGGTCCAAGAGCTGACTCTAATCCCCATTATCTGTAGGGCCAATGTTCAGAAATAAACACTGGATCCTAAAGGGCAGAGTTTGTAACCCTCTGTAAAACACAAGGCTCAAAAGGCAACCCTTGCTGTCCCCAGCACCTGCTACTGGAAACACTGGCAGGACTTCATACGGCTGGGATGGAACCTTTACACAGCTCTGTGCGACCCAGGGTGGCAAACCAGAGAGACTGAAGGAAATAAAACAAATGACTGATTGAAACCGACACTGGTGAGACTCAAAGCCCTAGCCCAGAACTGTTCCCTGCCCAGCACAGGAGCTGTAACTGGTGTTGCAGGGCACAGCGTCTAAGGAACACTGCAGCTGTGACATTATAGCCAGCAAAAACAATTACTACGTGGAAATAGGTCCTCACCTGGTCCAACAACCGAATCTCTGTGGCTCGCCCTCAAGGGGTGGTCCTGCTTCACACAATCCCCAAGACGTGGGGTAAGATGCTGCCGATGTGGGCGAGCTGGGAGAGCACACGGGATTCTGTGCTTGATCTCGGCCAGCATCGAGCCAGGGCAGCCCAAGTCCCCGCAGAAGCGGAACCGCTGCGGCGAAAGAGGCGCCCGGACCCCGCAGCGGGCTCCGAACGTCCCCGCCCCCCATCCCCATCCCCATCCCCATCCCCACCCCCATCCAAACCATGCGGCCGCTGCTCCCTGCTCCGCGTGGCTGCCGAGGGCTCCGGCGGAACCGCTCCCGGGCGGGCGGCCGGCTCCGCCCCTTCCTGTCCTCCGCCCCGAGTGTCGATAGGAGCGCTCCGGTAGGGCTTCTGCGGGGGCTTTTTAGCCGGGACCCGGGCACAAGACAGCGTCGGAGAAGGGGACGGGAGTCTCGGCAGCGGGGCCCAGGGCGCCCGCGGACCCTTCGAGCGCCCCTGACTCCGCCCAGCTGAGCGGCTCGCGCTACCACGGGCTGCAGCCTCCCGGCTTCCAAGCCCCGCAATCCCGGCCCGCCTTCCTCCGCTCCGCCCATCACAGCCGCCCCGTCAATCCGGGCGCGGTCCCGCCAAGATCAGCCCGCTCAGTCGCGGCCCGGCCCCGCCCCGCTCCCCCGTTCACCTGAGGCGTCGCTCCTGCCTCTGCCGCTCTGGGAACCGACGGAGCCGTGTCCCCGCTGCTGCAGCCTCGGCGGGTGCTGTTGGGGCCCGGGAAGGGCGGCAGGAGCTCCCCGTTGAGGTGCCGGCCGGGAGTTCTCCCAGGGAAACGGGGAGACGGCGGGGAGCGGGCGGAATCGCGGGAGCGGGGCTTGAGGGGACAGCGGGGGGAGACGAGGGTGGCGGGAAGGGGCGGGCTGAGATGGGGGGGGGAGGGGGAGGAGGCGGCGGCGCGCGGCGCTGCCTCACGTTTTGATTGGCTGGGCCGGGCCGGCCCTGGGGCATAAATAGCGTGCTCTGAGGGGGCAGCGGCGTCAGTTCGGCGGCGGGGCTGAGAGCGGCGGCCGGGATTGCGCGGCCGCAGCAGCGCGGCCGCAGCAGCGCGGCCGCAGCAGCGCCAGGACGGCGTCCTCGCAGCTGCCGATCCGGGGAGCGCCGGTGAGCACGGACGCGACTCCTGCGTCTGGGGGCCGGCCCTATGCGGCTCGGGCGGCCGGAGGGTGGTGCGGGGCCTGGTGCAGCACAGCGGGCCCGGCCGCTGCTACCGGGGGCCAGGGAAAAGCGCCTTCGTCGTTTGTGGATTTAAAGTTTAAAAAAATCGGGAATAAAGCTGCGTTTTTTGCATTTTTATTATTTTTATTTACTTTTATTAGAAATAACTATGTTTTTCTTATTTATTGCGCCACTTCATTATTTTGCTCATTTTAATACATTATTTTGGTTTGGTTTTGTTTTCTTTTCTTTTCCTAGATATCTGATGTTAATTGAGTAAAGGTTGTAGGGCTAGGGCTGAAACACCAGCTGTATGGCCAGTGGAGACATGAAGCCCAAGAGGGTGGAATAAGGACCTTGGCACTAGAGTCAGGCCCAAACCAAAGTGGAGCAATGGAAATGCTGGGGCTGGAGCTGGATAAATGCCAGGGGAGAAAGATAGAGCTGCAGCTCAGGGCCTGGAGGAGATGCCTGCGGTGGGGGGGTGGTACCGGCCCTTGCCCTGTCGCACCAAGCAAAGGCCGAGGGGTGTAGGGCCTCGGACGGCTCAAGTGCCTGACAACCAACCCAAGGGCACCCTTCGGGACAGGGGACCCAGAGGTGCAGTGGCTCTCCACAGCCCCTTGGTGCTGCCTGGGGAAGGTGAGGAGGCCTTTGGGCAAGCGCTGGGCTGGGACCCAGAGGCCGGGGGGAAAACATATGTTGAGCTTCAGGCTTCAAGGGTTGCAAGGTTGGGAATGGAGTAGGGGGGGTGATACAGTTCCTAAAGACATGGAAGTGACAAAAATAACTGACTTGTGCCCTTATCAACAGCTGCAGGCTACAGTGAGAAGTGATAGCAGCTTTTAGCTACAGACAGTGAGAAGCTGAGGAGCTGGAGCTGAGACAGCAGAGCTGGAGGAGGCACAAAGATGGTAGGGTCTGGCGTGAAACCCCTGTTTGGCTGGGATAGGGAATATGGAGGTGGGAAGTGAACCGCATGGCTGGAGATGAAATAACTTTAAGGGTGGGGATAGGGAATGGAGAGCTGCTGCTGCAGTAAGGATTAACAGGTTGGAGGTTAAAAAAGGGTTCGAGAGCTGAGCTGAAACAACACACAGCTAGAAATGAAACAAAAATCGTACCCTGAGAACCAAAATCAGCATTTTGTCCACTGCGGAGAAGACGTAGAGATGGAAGTGAAACAGAAGAGCTGGCAGTGCAATAAAGCTTGTGGGTCAAGAGCTGAAATCACTGGGGCTGGGAATGGGACTCTAGGACGGGAGCTGAAAGCACTGTGAGGGAGGGATGCAAACGGTTGGGCTAATACACAGACTGTAGGAGTAGCGTACAGAAATCCCTGTAGGCCTGTGGTATGGATGTAGGGCAGGGGGTTGAGCCTGAAAACAGAACAGGGTGTGTAGAGTCTATAAGGAAACTGTAAGATTGCGCCAGAAATACCATGGATGTGGGGAAAATGCCGGGGTACGGGATAGCTACTGGAGCGCTGGGGGTAACATCTCGCTGGGGCTGGGATATTCAACTGCAGGGAGGGCTTAGAGATGTTGCGGTGGGGGCTGAGATGTTGCGGAGCTGCAGCCAAGACAAAGATCCTGCCTTTGGCACCTGGAGAAGTTTCAGAAGCCAGAGTTGGAGGGAGGCACATCTGGAGCTGGAAGAAGAGAGCTGGCAGTGCAAATAAAGCTTGTGGGTCAAGAGCTGAAATCACTGGGGCTGGGAATGGGACTCTAGGACGGGAGCTGAAAGCACTGTGAGGGAGGGATGCAAACGGTTGGGCTAATACACAGACTGTAGGAGTAGTGTACAGAAATCCCTGTAGGCCTGTGGTATGGATGTTGGGCAGGGGGTTGAGCCTGAAAACAGAACAGGGTGTGTAGAGTCTATAAGGAAACTGTAAGATTGCGCCAGAAATACCATTGATGTGGGGAAAATGCCGGGGTACGGGATAGCTACTGGAGCGCTGGGGGTAACATCTCGCTGGGGCTGGGATATTCAACTGCAGGGAGGGCTTAGAGATGTTGCGGTGGGGGCTGAGATGTTGCGGAGCTGCAGCCAAGACAAAGATCCTGCCTTTGGCACCTGGAGAAGTTTCAGAAGCCAGAGTTGGAGGGAGGCACATCTGGAGCTGGAAGAAGAGAGCTGGCAGTGCAAATAAAGCTTGTGGGTCAAGAGCTGAAATCACTGGGGCTGGGAATGGGACTCTAGGATGGGAGCTGAAAGCACTGTGAGGGAGGGATGCAAACGGTTGGGCTAATACACAGACTGTAGGAGTAGCGTACAGAAATCCCTGTAGGCCTGTGGTATGGATGTAGGGCAGGGGGTTGAGCCTGAAAACAGAACAGGGTGTGTAGAGTCTATAAGGAAACTGTAAGGTTGCGCCAGAAATACCATGGATGTGGGGAAAATGCCGGGGTATGGGATAGCTACTGGAGCGCTGGGGGTAACATCTCGCTGGGGCTGGGATATTCAACTGCAGGGAGGGCTTAGAGATGTTGCGGTGGGGGCTGAGATGTTGCGGAGCTGCAGCCAAGACAAAGATCCTGCCTTTGGAACCTGGAGAAGTTTCAGAAGCCAGAGTTGGAGGGAGGCACATTCTGGAGCTGGAAGAAGAGAGCTGGCAGTGCAAATAAAGCTTGTGGGTCAAGAGCTGAAATCACTGGGGCTGGGAATGGGACTCTAGGACGGGAGCTGAAAGCACTGTGAGGGAGGGATGCAAACGGTTGGGCTAATACACAGACTGTAGGAGTAGTGTACAGAAATCCCTGTAGGCCTGTGGTATGGATGTAGGGCAGGGGGTTGAGCCTGAAAACAGAACAGGGTGTGTAGAGTCTATAAGGAAACTGTAAGATTGCGCCAGAAATACCATGGATGTGGGGAAAATGCCGGGGTACGGGATAGCTACTGGAGCGCTGGGGGTAAAATCTCGCTGGGGCTGGGATATTCAACTGCAGGGAGGGCTTAGAGATGTTGCGGTGGGGGCTGAGATGTTGCGGAGCTGCAGCCAAGACAAAGATCCTGCCTTTGGCACCTGGAGAAGTTTCAGAAGCCAGAGTTGGAGCGAGGCACATCTGGAGCTGGAAGAAGAGAGCTGGCAGTGCAAATAAAGCTTGTGGGTCAAGAGCTGAAATCACTGGGGCTGGGAATGGGACTCTAGGACGGGAGCTGAAAGCACTGTGAGGGAGGGATGCAAACGGTTGGGCTAATACACAGACTGTAGGAGTAGTGTACAGAAATCCCTGTAGGCCTGTGGTATGGATGTTGGGCAGGGGGTTGAGCCTGAAAACAGAACAGGGTGTGTAGAGTCTATAAGGAAACTGTAAGGTTGCGCCAGAAATACCATGGATGTGGGGAAAATGCCGGGGTATGGGATAGCTACTGGAGCGCTGGGGGTAACATCTCGCTGGGGCTGGGATATTCAACTGCAGGGAGGGCTTAGAGATGTTGCGGTGGGGGCTGAGATGTTGCGGAGCTGCAGCCAAGACAAAGATCCTGCCTTTGGAACCTGGAGAAGTTTCAGAAGCCAGAGTTCGAGGGAGGCACATTCTGGAGCTGGAAGAAGAGAGCTGGCAGTGCAAATAAAGCTTGTGGGTCAAGAGCTGAAATCACTGGGGCTGGGAATGGGACTCTAGGACGGGAGCTGAAAGCACTGTGAGGGAGGGATGCAAACGGTTGGGCTAATACACAGACTGTAGGAGTAGCGTACAGAAATCCCTGTAGGCCTGTGGTATGGATGTAGGGCAGGGGGTTGAGCCTGAAAACAGAACAGGGTGTGTAGAGTCTATAAGGAAACTGTAAGATTGCGCCAGAAATACCATGGATGTGGGGAAAATGCCGGGGTACGGGATAGCTACTGGAGCGCTGGGGGTAACATCTCGCTGGGGCTGGGATATTCAACTGCAGGGAGGGCTTAGAGATGTTGCGGTGGGGGCTGAGATGTTGCGGAGCTGCAGCCAAGACAAAGATCCTGCCTTTGGAACCTGGAGAAGTTTCAGAAGCCAGAGTTGGAGGGAGGCACATTCTGGAGCTGGACGAAGAGAGCTGGCAGTGCAAATAAAGCTTGTGGGTCAAGAGCTGAAATCACTGGGGCTGGGAATGGGACTCTAGGACGGGAGCTGAAAGCACTGTGAGGGAGGGATGCAAACGGTTGGGCTAATACACAGACTGTAGGAGTAGTGTACAGAAATCCCTGTAGGCCTGTGCTATGGATGTAGGGCAGGGGGTTGAGCCTGAAAACAGAACAGGGTGTGTAGAGTCTATAAGGAAACTGTAAGATTGCGCCAGAAATACCATGGATGTGGGGAAAATGCCGGGGTACGGGATAGCTACTGGAGCGCTGGGGGTAACATCTCGCTGGGGCTGGGATATTCAACTGCAGGGAGGGCTTAGAGATGTTGCGGTGGGGGCTGAGATGTTGCGGAGCTGCAGCCAAGACAAAGATCCTGCCTTTGGAACCTGGAGAAGTTTCAGAAGCCAGAGTTGGAGCGAGGCACATTCTGGAGCTGGACGAAGAGAGCTGGCAGTGCAAATAAAGCTTGTGGGTCAAGAGCTGAAATCACTGGGGCTGGGAATGGGACTCTAGGACGGGAGCTGAAAGCACTGTGAGGGAGGGATGCAAACGGTTGGGCTAATACACAGACTGTAGGAGTAGCGTACAGAAATCCCTGTAGGCCTGTGGTATGGATGTAGGGCAGGGGGTTGAGCCTGAAAACAGAACAGGGTGTGTAGAGTCTATAAGGAAACTGTAAGATTGCGCCAGAAATACCATGGATGTGGGGAAAATGCCGGGGTACGGGATAGCTACTGGAGCGCTGGGGGTAACATCTCGCTGGGGCTGGGATATTCAACTGCAGGGTGGGCTTAGAGATGTTGCGGTGGGGGCTGAGATGTTGCGGAGCTGCAGCCAAGACAAAGATCCTGCCTTTGGCACCTGGAGAAGTTTCAGAAGCCAGAGTTGGAGGGAGGCACATTCTGGAGCTGGAAGAAGAGAGCTGGCAGTGCAAATAAAGCTTGTGGGTCAAGAGCTGAAATCACTGGGGCTGGGAATGGGACTCTAGGACGGGAGCTGAAAGCACTGTGAGGGAGGGATGCAAACGGTTGGGCTAATACACAGACTGTAGGAGTAGCGTACAGAAATCCCTGTAGGCCTGTGGTATGGATGTAGGGCAGGGGGTTGAGCCTGAAAACAGAACAGGGTGTGTAGAGTCTATAAGGAAACTGTAAGATTGCGCCAGAAATACCATGGATGTGGGGAAAATGCCGGGGTACGGGATAGCTACTGGAGCGCTGGGGGTAACATCTCGCTGGGGCTGGGATATTCAACTGCAGGGAGGGCTTAGAGATGTTGCGGTGGGGGCTGAGATGTTGCGGAGCTGCAGCCAAGACAAAGATCCTGCCTTTGGAACCTGGAGAAGTTTCAGAAGCCAGAGTTGGAGGGAGGCACATTCTGGAGCTGGAAGAAGAGAGCTGGCAGTGCAAATAAAGCTTGTGGGTCAAGAGCTGAAATCACTGGGGCTGGGAATGGGACTCTAGGACGGGAGCTGAAAGCACTGTGAGGGAGGGATGCAAACGGTTGGGCTAATACACAGACTGTAGGAGTAGTGTACAGAAATCCCTGTAGGCCTGTGGTATGGATGTAGGGCAGGGGGTTGAGCCTGAAAACAGAACAGGGTGTGTAGAGTCTATAAGGAAACTGTAAGATTGCGCCAGAAATACCATGGATGTGGGGAAAATGCCGGGGTATGGGATAGCTACTGGAGCGCTGGGGGTAACATCTCGCTGGGGCTGGGATATTCAACTGCAGGGAGGGCTTAGAGATGTTGCGGTGGGGGCTGAGATGTTGCGGAGCTGCAGCCAAGACAAAGATCCTGCCTTTGGCACCTGGAGAAGTTTCAGAAGCCAGAGTTGGAGCGAGGCACATCTGGAGCTGGAAGAAGAGAGCTGGCAGTGCAAATAAAGCTTGTGGGTCAAGAGCTGAAATCACTGGGGCTGGGAATGGGACTCTAGGACGGGAGCTGAAAGCACTGTGAGGGAGGGATGCAAACGGTTGGGCTAATACACAGACTGTAGGAGTAGTGTACAGAAATCCCTGTAGGCCTGTGCTATGGATGTAGGGCAGGGGGTTGAGCCTGAAAACAGAACAGGGTGTGTAGAGTCTATAAGGAAACTGTAAGATTGCGCCAGAAATACCATGGATGTGGGGAAAATGCCGGGGTACGGGATAGCTACTGGAGCGCTGGGGGTAACATCTCGCTGGGGCTGGGATATTCAACTGCAGGGAGGGCTTAGAGATGTTGCGGTGGGGGCTGAGATGTTGCGGAGCTGCAGCCAAGACAAAGATCCTGCCTTTGGCACCTGGAGAAGTTTCAGAAGCCAGAGTTGGAGCGAGGCACATCTGGAGCTGGACGAAGAGAGCTGGCAGTGCAAATAAAGCTTGTGGGTCAAGAGCTGAAATCACTGGGGCTGGGAATGGGACTCTAGGATGGGAGCTGAAAGCACTGTGAGGGAGGGATGCAAACGGTTGGGCTAATACACAGACTGTAGGAGTAGCGTACAGAAATCCCTGTAGGCCTGTGGTATGGATGTAGGGCAGGGGGTTGAGCCTGAAAACAGAACAGGGTGTGTAGAGTCTATAAGGAAACTGTAAGATTGCGCCAGAAATACCATGGATGTGGGGAAAATGCCGGGGTACGGGATAGCTACTGGAGCGCTGGGGGTAACATCTCGCTGGGGCTGGGATATTCACCTGCAGGGAGGGCTTAGAGATGTTGCGGTGGGGGCTGAGATGTTGCGGAGCTGCAGCCAAGACAAAGATCCTGCCTTTGGCACCTGGAGAAGTTTCAGAAGCCAGAGTTGGAGCGAGGCACATTCTGGAGCTGGACGAAGAGAGCTGGCAGTGCAAATAAAGCTTGTGGGTCAAGAGCTGAAATCACTGGGGCTGGGAATGGGACTCTAGGACGGGAGCTGAAAGCACTGTGAGGGAGGGATGCAAACGGTTGGGCTAATACACAGACTGTAGGAGTAGCGTACAGAAATCCCTGTAGGCCTGTGGTATGGATGTAGGGCAGGGGGTTGAGCCTGAAAACAGAACAGGGTGTGTAGAGTCTATAAGGAAACTGTAAGATTGCGCCAGAAATACCATGGATGTGGGGAAAATGCCGGGGTACGGGATAGCTACTGGAGCGCTGGGGGTAACATCTCGCTGGGGCTGGGATATTCAACTGCAGGGAGGGCTTAGAGATGTTGCGGTGGGGGCTGAGATGTTGCGGAGCTGCAGCCAAGACAAAGATCCTGCCTTTGGAACCTGGAGAAGTTTCAGAAGCCAGAGTTGGAGGGAGGCACATTCTGGAGCTGGAAGAAGAGAGCTGGCAGTGCAAATAAAGCTTGTGGGTCAAGAGCTGAAATCACTGGGGCTGGGAATGGGACTCTAGGACGGGAGCTGAAAGCACTGTGAGGGAGGGATGCAAACGGTTGGGCTAATACACAGACTGTAGGAGTAGTGTACAGAAATCCCTGTAGGCCTGTGGTATGGATGTTGGGCAGGGGGTTGAGCCTGAAAACAGAACAGGGTGTGTAGAGTCTATAAGGAAACTGTAAGGTTGCGCCAGAAATACCATGGATGTGGGGAAAATGCCGGGGTACGGGATAGCTACTGGAGCGCTGGGGGTAACATCTCGCTGGGGCTGGGATATTCAACTGCAGGGAGGGCTTAGAGATGTTGCGGTGGGGGCTGAGATGTTGCGGAGCTGCAGCCAAGACAAAGATCCTGCCTTTGGCACCTGGAGAAGTTTCAGAAGCCAGAGTTGGAGCGAGGCACATCTGGAGCTGGACGAAGAGAGCTGGCAGTGCAAATAAAGCTTGTGGGTCAAGAGCTGAAATCACTGGGGCTGGGAATGGGACTCTAGGATGGGAGCTGAAAGCACTTTGAGGGAGGGATGCAAACGGTTGGGCTAATACACAGACTGTAGGAGTAGTGTACAGAAATCCCTGTAGGCCTGTGGTATGGATGTTGGGCAGGGGGTTGAGCCTGAAAACAGAACAGGGTGTGTAGAGTCTATAAGGAAACTGTAAGGTTGCGCCAGAAATACCATGGATGTGGGGAAAATGCCGGGGTACGGGATAGCTACTGGAGTGCTGGGGGTAAAATCTCGCTGGGGCTGGGATATTCAACTGCAGGGAGGGCTTAGAGATGTTGCGGTGGGGGCTGAGATGTTGCGGAGCTGCAGCCAAGACAAAGATCCTGCCTTTGGCACCTGGAGAAGTTTCAGAAGCCAGAGTTGGAGCGAGGCACATTCTGGAGCTGGAAGAAGAGAGCTGGCAGTGCAAATAAAGCTTGTGGGTCAAGAGCTGAAATCACTGGGGCTGGGAATGGGACTCTAGGATGGGAGCTGAAAGCACTTTGAGGGAGGGATGCAAACGGTTGGGCTAATACACAGACTGTAGGAGTAGTGTACAGAAATCCCTGTAGGCCTGTGCTATGGATGTAGGGCAGGGGGTTGAGCCTGAAAACAGAACAGGGTGTGTAGAGTCTATAAGGAAACTGTAAGATTGCGCCAGAAATACCATGGATGTGGGGAAAATGCCGGGGTACGGGATAGCTACTGGAGCGCTGGGGGTAACATCTCGCTGGGGCTGGGATATTCAACTGCAGGGAGGGCTTAGAGATGTTGCGGTGGGGGCTGAGATGTTGCGGAGCTGCAGCCAAGACAAAGATCCTGCCTTTGGCACCTGGAGAAGTTTCAGAAGCCAGAGTTGGAGCGAGGCACATCTGGAGCTGGACGAAGAGAGCTGGCAGTGCAAATAAAGCTTGTGGGTCAAGAGCTGAAATCACTGGGGCTGGGAATGGGACTCTAGGATGGGAGCTGAAAGCACTGTGAGGGAGGGATGCAAACGGTTGGGCTAATACACAGACTGTAGGAGTAGCGTACAGAAATCCCTGTAGGCCTGTGGTATGGATGTAGGGCAGGGGGTTGAGCCTGAAAACAGAACAGGGTGTGTAGAGTCTATAAGGAAACTGTAAGATTGCGCCAGAAATACCATGGATGTGGGGAAAATGCCGGGGTACGGGATAGCTACTGGAGCGCTGGGGGTAACATCTCGCTGGGGCTGGGATATTCACCTGCAGGGAGGGCTTAGAGATGTTGCGGTGGGGGCTGAGATGTTGCGGAGCTGCAGCCAAGACAAAGATCCTGCCTTTGGCACCTGGAGAAGTTTCAGAAGCCAGAGTTGGAGCGAGGCACATTCTGGAGCTGGACGAAGAGAGCTGGCAGTGCAAATAAAGCTTGTGGGTCAAGAGCTGAAATCACTGGGGCTGGGAATGGGACTCTAGGACGGGAGCTGAAAGCACTGTGAGGGAGGGATGCAAACGGTTGGGCTAATACACAGACTGTAGGAGTAGCGTACAGAAATCCCTGTAGGCCTGTGGTATGGATGTAGGGCAGGGGGTTGAGCCTGAAAACAGAACAGGGTGTGTAGAGTCTATAAGGAAACTGTAAGATTGCGCCAGAAATACCATGGATGTGGGGAAAATGCCGGGGTACGGGATAGCTACTGGAGCGCTGGGGGTAACATCTCGCTGGGGCTGGGATATTCAACTGCAGGGAGGGCTTAGAGATGTTGCGGTGGGGGCTGAGATGTTGCGGAGCTGCAGCCAAGACAAAGATCCTGCCTTTGGAACCTGGAGAAGTTTCAGAAGCCAGAGTTGGAGGGAGGCACATTCTGGAGCTGGAAGAAGAGAGCTGGCAGTGCAAATAAAGCTTGTGGGTCAAGAGCTGAAATCACTGGGGCTGGGAATGGGACTCTAGGACGGGAGCTGAAAGCACTGTGAGGGAGGGATGCAAACGGTTGGGCTAATACACAGACTGTAGGAGTAGTGTACAGAAATCCCTGTAGGCCTGTGGTATGGATGTTGGGCAGGGGGTTGAGCCTGAAAACAGAACAGGGTGTGTAGAGTCTATAAGGAAACTGTAAGGTTGCGCCAGAAATACCATGGATGTGGGGAAAATGCCGGGGTACGGGATAGCTACTGGAGCGCTGGGGGTAACATCTCGCTGGGGCTGGGATATTCAACTGCAGGGAGGGCTTAGAGATGTTGCGGTGGGGGCTGAGATGTTGCGGAGCTGCAGCCAAGACAAAGATCCTGCCTTTGGCACCTGGAGAAGTTTCAGAAGCCAGAGTTGGAGCGAGGCACATCTGGAGCTGGACGAAGAGAGCTGGCAGTGCAAATAAAGCTTGTGGGTCAAGAGCTGAAATCACTGGGGCTGGGAATGGGACTCTAGGATGGGAGCTGAAAGCACTTTGAGGGAGGGATGCAAACGGTTGGGCTAATACACAGACTGTAGGAGTAGTGTACAGAAATCCCTGTAGGCCTGTGGTATGGATGTTGGGCAGGGGGTTGAGCCTGAAAACAGAACAGGGTGTGTAGAGTCTATAAGGAAACTGTAAGGTTGCGCCAGAAATACCATGGATGTGGGGAAAATGCCGGGGTACGGGATAGCTACTGGAGTGCTGGGGGTAAAATCTCGCTGGGGCTGGGATATTCAACTGCAGGGAGGGCTTAGAGATGTTGCGGTGGGGGCTGAGATGTTGCGGAGCTGCAGCCAAGACAAAGATCCTGCCTTTGGCACCTGGAGAAGTTTCAGAAGCCAGAGTTGGAGCGAGGCACATTCTGGAGCTGGAAGAAGAGAGCTGGCAGTGCAAATAAAGCTTGTGGGTCAAGAGCTGAAATCACTGGGGCTGGGAATGGGACTCTAGGATGGGAGCTGAAAGCACTTTGAGGGAGGGATGCAAACGGTTGGGCTAATACACAGACTGTAGGAGTAGTGTACAGAAATCCCTGTAGGCCTGTGGTATGGATGTTGGGCAGGGGGTTGAGCCTGAAAACAGAACAGGGTGTGTAGAGTCTATAAGGAAACTGTAAGATTGCGCCAGAAATACCATGGATGTGGGGAAAATGCCGGGGTACGGGATAGCTACTGGAGCGCTGGGGGTAACATCTCGCTGGGGCTGGGATATTCAACTGCAGGGAGGGCTTAGAGATGTTGCGGTGGGGGCTGAGATGTTGCGGAGCTGCAGCCAAGACAAAGATCCTGCCTTTGGCACCTGGAGAAGTTTCAGAAGCCAGAGTTGGAGCGAGGCACATTCTGGAGCTGGAAGAGGAGAGTCCCCCCACCCCCTCCCGCATCCCTCCGGGCTGTCCTCTCATGTCTCTCTCGACCCACTCGGGGGGGTCAGCTACTCGCGGGCTGGAAGACCTGCCGGGCCCCGAGGCAGATGAGGCCAAATCAGTAGAGCTGCGGTGCTGCCAGGGCAGCAGCGGCCGTGTTGTACACGGGGGACAGCGTGGCCAGGACCCGCAGCAACGCCAGCCGGCGCTGCTGTCTGTAGGCCCGGTACAGGTACGGGAACAGCAGCACCGGGAACAGCTGGAAGGTCACCAGCAGCACCAGCCCATTCAGCGGCCGGCAGATCTGGGACAGACAGACCGACACATGGACAGACAGCACAGGGACTGCGCCGGGACAGGGGATAGTGAGACATGGGGATAGAGGGACAGGGACACAGGGATAGGGGACATGGACGCAGGGCACAGGACAGAAAGACATGGAGGGACACGGACATGGGCGAGGGGGACAGAGGTACAGTGTGGGGACAGCTGGACAGGGGGACAGCAATGGGCCGTTACAGGAGCCAGACGTGGTTCTGGGGTCTCCAGGGGTTGTGGAACCCAGGGAGATCCCAAAGGTTGCGCTGGTGGGGGCAGGGAAGGGAGGAACCATGGTGGTCACATGTCAGTGGGGTTCGGGGGGACAACTAGGGAACTTTCTGGAAGGGATCCCAATGTGAGTGTGGGGTCTCTGGGGGTTGGGGGACACAGGGAGACCCCAAAAGTTTCTCTGAAAGGATCACAGGGTGGAGGATTTTATAGGATTTTTATTGGATTTTTCCATTTTTGGTCATTTCTCGTGGGAATTCCTTCGCATTTTGGGATTTGGGGACACTCGGGGACATTTGGCAATATCTCCCCCCGATGAGGACCTGGCCCGGGTTTGGGGTTTGACTGAGGGGTGGATTTTAAGGGATTTTTATGGGATTTTTCCATTTTTGGTCATTTCTCGTGGGAATTTTTTGGGGCTTTGGGGGAATTTGGGTTTTTTTTGGGATTTGGGGACACCTCACCAGGATGATGATCTTGCCCAGGCACACGAAGGGGGTGCTCAGCTCAGCCATCAGGAGACAGCCCAGGAAGAAATCACCTTTGTGCTGGTGCCACAGCTGCAGACAGCGGGGAGTGTCCCCAAGGGGTCCTCAAGCTCCCCAGGTGTTCCCACGGTGACCCCAGCTGGTCCTGAGGTGGCACCATCCCCTCCCAGCCGGCCCCAAAACCTCCCAGGTGTCCCCAAGGTTGTCCCCAACCCTCCCCAGGTGCCCCACTCCCCCCCCCCCCCTCACAAGGTGTCCCCAAGGTGTCTTGAGAGTGTCCCCAGCTGACCCTGAGGTGGCACCATCCCTCCCAGCCAGCCCCAAACCCACCCCAGGTATCCCCAAGGTTGTGTCCAACTCTCCCAAGGTGTCCCCAATCCCCCTCAAGGTGTCCCCAGCGTGTCCCCAACATGTCCCCAGGTATCACCAGCTGGCCCTGAGGTGTCCCCAACCCCCTGCAAGGTGTCCCCAAGTGTCCCCAACCCTTCCTCCCCCTCCACACAAATGTCCCCAAAGTGTCCCCAACTTCTCCAGGTGTCCCCACGGTGTGCCCAGGTGTACCCCGTGTAACTCAGGTGTATCCCAGGTGCCCCTAGGTGTGCCCACAAGGAAGCAGATCAGCACCACGGCCACATGGTGAAGCACCATGCCCCCAGATGTATTCCAGGTGTGCCCAGGTGTTGTGGTGTGCCTTTGAGGCTTTCAAGGTGAGCCCTCTTGTAGGGGTTTTTCCCCTCCGCCAGGGTGGGTCTTTCCCAGCCAATCCTGAAGGAATGATTATAATACACAGGGTTTACCAAGCAACCCCAGATTTTGCAGGGGCTGCCCACTGAAGGAATTGGCCCAGGCAGAGCAGGGCCACCTCTCCTCACAGATGGTCTGACCTTTAGTCTGCGCTTTAGCCCTCGGGTCACACCCTGTCCCTTTCTCCATTGACATTTACCACACATATGCAGCTCCACTTCCTAGAAATAAAGACAAGGAATGGTGCTGTAACAGCCACCATTTACACCTCCCCTGCAAAGACAAACAGTGACCCACCTCCTCAGGGGAAGCCCCCTCACCCGGCATGGGGCGCTCTGCTCTGCCGCAGATTTAATCCATCTGCATCTGAAAGAAAGTTAGGAACAAAAGTCAAAGTGCTGCAGGATATGTCAATCTAGGCACATTCTCTGGAGTCCAACTCCACCCCACATTACAAATTTCAAATCCCCAGCACTTGCCCTATTACTCCTTCACCCAGACTAAGCAGCAAGGCAGAGCAGCTCCGGGCCAAATACACACCAACACCCGTGACACAGGAGACCACAAACGAGGGAACACAACGGGGACAGAAAACACTCGGCCACAAGAATGGCCCTGAGGACCCAGAGAACTCGGAATGAGGTGACCGAGGTAAGACCGATGGCGAGCTGGCCAGGCTCGCAGAACCCTGCAGGAAGAAGATGCCAGCGGGATGACTCATTCCAAGGAGTGCAAAGACGGATGCCCGAGAGTGCTACGGTCAGAATCACCTCCCTGTCTTTGCCTTCTGACAAGTCCTAATCCACCACAATGGATCGCTGCGGAGCACAGCTGTCGACACAGCTCAGAACAAGACCTGAACCGACACCGGACTGGATGCTCCTGAGGAGAGGGGCGATGCCTGTCCCAGCTCCCGAGTCAAAGGCGCCGAGCCGAGGAGCGCAGAGATCGCAGATGCTAAGGCTGACGCCAGGGTTTCTGAGAGGCCCCCGGAAGGGCCACGGCAAAAGCCGTGAAAGACGAGATGCCCAAAAGACACAGAAAGCACGACAGACAAGTGACAAGACACGCACCGGGACTGCTCTGCCCTGCACACCTCAGCATTGTGATCAAAACTGAGACTTCCCTTCGATGGGGCACAAGGGGTCACATCTTGGACATCCCCGTCTCCAAAGCCCTCCCCCTGACCCCCGACCCAGCACTCTGCTTTTGGTTTCCTCTGTGATCTGTAGCCCTCCACTTATCTCTGGGACATCTGGGGATGAGAATCCACATCGGGTGCAAATGAAGTCCGGCTCTCCTTCTGGGAAATTCCTGCAGTCACCGGGCTGCTGTCTCTTTGTCTGGTGCCATAAAGAAAACCAAACATCAAAGCAGTATCTTAGCTGATCTGTTGTCCAACCCATGAGGGGGTCTCAGTGCAATACCAGTGGACTGCCTAAAACACACAAACAGTAATAAATGCTTAGAGTTGCAACAGAAACCCCACTAGCCCAACCACACAAAAATAGAAATTTTGAGAAAGCATTCCCAAAAAAATTGCACCAAAACAAGGCAACTCTAATTATTTACAATGAAGGCATGAAACTGCTGTTAATGTTTCCTTTTTCCTCAAATCTGTGGCCTAGTCTCATATCTTGAGAATTGAAAAGCATGTGAACTATCACATTTTCCTTTTTATGTAGAAGTGATCTGCTTAATGCAAGAAGTTTTTTAGCTGAATATGCTGTGGATGTATTGCATGTAAATGTTTGTCTGTGGCTGCATGCAACATGCTTATAGAAGTTGTTTCATTTACCCATTTGTGGCACTACTACGGGCAATCAGCAGTTGCAGTATGGAACCTGCAGTTGGGTACAATTTGTGTGCAAACAACATTGTTTTATTTTATATTTACATTTTTATGTTTCCAGGGGAGAACAGATGTCCACGTGGCCTGTAGTCAGTTTGCTCTCTGCTTTCTCATTGCTGGTGGCAACGCAATCTTGGCACAGGTGCTGGAATTAAAAGGTACTTCCTCTTGTCCTATGGAACACAACCATCACTCGCAAGGCTGGACTGCTACAATAACACCCAGCTGGGCTCATCACACATACACACTAAGCTTTTTACAGTGTTTGTTCAAAATTATGTCCCAAGTCACTTGTTCTCTTTACAGCTTAAAAAACAGAATCCTCAATGCCTCAGGGTTTCATCTGCTGCCAATGGAAGAAACAGCAAGAGCTCTAAGTTCAGCGCAGTGGGAATCCAGATCTGCAGCCTTTCTGGGAGAGCTGAAGGCAAAGCAGCAGTCACAAATGCCTTTCCAACCCTACCCAGCACCCTCTGCAGTGTAACTGGTTTTACCTATTTTCCCCACCTTGTCAGTCAAATGTACAATCAAGGTATAAAACCACAAGCTTTTTGGCATTAGAGACATTTCACTCGATGGCCAGATACTTACTCTTAAAAAAAAAAAAATAGCAGTGACAGGTCAGAATTTGTGCAACACAGACCTTCTCCAGGACACGTACATTCATAGACACTGAAATACTTCTCCACGGATATAGCGCAAAGCTGCTGGCAGCAGGAAACCCCCAAACCTCAGGGCTCTCTGAAGCCATGGAGAGAAAACACACACAAAAAACCTACCCTGTGCCATTCTACGGCATCCAGCTGTGAGGGCATCATCAAAGGGAGGATGAGTCTGGAGAGACCACAACAGCGGCAAAACAACAGGTCGAACTCCAGAGCAATTTCTGTACACGGATATTCCAGGAGGCGCAGCTCACTAAGGCTCTCAGAACTGAACCACGGGAATCAATTTGAATGCTAAAATGTATTTCACTAGGCCACGCATATATATTATCCACCCTACAAACAGGTAAGAACTATGGTCAGGTATAAGGCTGAACACATTACTTAATCTCCAGTATTTATTAAAATATTTGGAAAAGTGTCTAACAGTTTGGAGGTCAGCACTGTCCATTTTTGTAGTCTAAAAAGCAGTAGCACCATCCCCAAAACCCAGAAGTTTTTGGCAGTTTAAAGTGATGCTCTTCTGGATTTAAATTGATGTATATTTGGTCCGACCATTTTTCTATCTATTCACACCGATTTTACAAACATGGGAAATCTTCCCCAAAGGACAGCAGTATTTCATTAACTTTGTCCGTTATTTGTACAAATACCTGTAAGTTTGTACAGCTACAGGCAGGAATCTTCTGGATGGATTCTGTGACTTGACCATCGAGATGGAGAAGTAGCACTTCACAAATCTTCCGTAAGAGCTAATAATTCTACTCCTTTAAATATGCATTAAAAAGAGCAGATAGCAGATGGGAAGAGCAAGCAGCAGAAGAGATGAAAAAAACCTGACCTAGGGAACTTCCGGGTTTTTTTCTGCTGTCAGTTTAAGATTGTGATCTTCCAACCGTTAAGAAAAATACCAGTACCTGAAGAATTTAGGGAATCATATAGGAAAAAAATAGAGGGAATTAAAGAAAAATGCCACTGCTAAATAGTCAATGGAAAACTACGTTCGTGTACCAGACAAAAAAGGAGCAAGCAGCTTTCTGATTAAGCTTACTGAAAACAATACTGAGTAACTCCTTCTAGCTGGGTACGAACATTTGCTATGATGTAACCTACCAATTACAACTCCAAGGACAGTGCTTTGCAGATTAATAACGACCTACCACTAAGTACAGAACCCCAGGAGAGAGAGGCTTCCTCCGCTTTGTAACAACGAGGCTGGGAAGCAGCCAAGAACTTTTAAATGGGCTTTAATTTTTAGGGAAGGACATTTATCCAGGTGCCTGCGGGGTATCCTGGCATGAGAAGTGACTTGCTGCCTTTTCTGAGCAGAACCTTCAGGAATAAATAATTTCTCACCTGTTGGCCCTTAAGTGATATGGAACAGCTCAAGCAGGTTCCATAATTACTAAAACAACCCATTCCACAAATCTTCAAAATATTCTATGGCTCACACTAAAGCTCTTCACTACCTTTACGACTGAGCACTTATTCCAATCCACACTAGAGCGCCTTACGGATACTGCTACCAAAATCAAGGAGATTACTTCAAAACGTATTAAGAAAAACCTGTACCATAAAACCAAGGAGAACTTTAAAAATAGGAGAAAAGCACCCATCATTCACCCGGACCACCATACAGCTGCTGCAACCATGTCAGAAAACTTAGTGGACATAAAAATGTACGTGCATAAAGAAATGTAATTAAATGTTCCCACTCAACAGATAATGGTAAGAAAATATCTCCTTTCTCATTTCAATCAGAAGCCATTCCATTAGCAAACAGAAAAACAGAACAGTTGTTTCTTTACATTCCACAACGAAACGCCTCACACAATGCTCAGTCTGCCACCTTTCTAACACAGTAGTTATCAAAACGGATCGACTTACAGAGGACAGCCACAGCTCCCGACTCCAGCATGAGACATTCTCCTCTGTTCCTGGTTTCCACGATCACGCTGAAGGGCAGTGGATCCAGCTTGTGATAGACACGGTATCCTTCACTGAAAGCCATTTTGCTTCAAACACAGCCAGCTCTGTCCAACACAAGACGATGTTAATGAAACCTCCCTGTGCTTCCAGACACCTCCCGCAAAGCTGGTTTGACCCACGTCCTTTCCTAGGGATTTTACGCTTTCGACAAAAACAAACAACAAAATCCCTTGCTCCCTCATTCTACCTCGTAAGACTTAGTTTATCTCTGCCCAAAACGAATTCAGGGATAACCCAAAGATGACATAAGAGGGTTTAAAAACCAGGACTACTTAGAGAAACACCTTTTAAAACATAGATTTATTTAAAAGCTTCTTTAAGACAACTAGGATTTCACAAAACCGCAGACTGGTTTGTATTGGAAGGGACCTTAAAGTTCATCCAGTTCCACACCTGGCCACGGACAGGGACATATTCCAACATCCTAGGTTACTCCAAGCCCCATCCAACCTCACCTTGGACACTTCCAGGGATCCAAGGGCAGCCACAGCTTCTCCGGGTACCCTGTGCCAGGTCTTCCCCACCTTGTCACGGAACACACCTAAATCTAACCTTCCTCTCTTCTGGTTTAAGGCAATTTCTTTCCCAATACTTAATACACCGGATTTCTTACTAGGGAACTACAAAAAAAAACCCAAACGTCTTCAAATTAGCAGCAATATGGAAGAGTAGCAACCACCTTAATGATAAACTACTGCCGAAAGCAGAAGGGCAGCCTTAAATGTTTAGACCTATTTTACTAACTGGGACCTTATACAAAAGGACCATATATTTTAAACACTGAAGCCGTTAAGACATTTCGGAAGCATCTGATGTACAAAAATGACAACCTGTTTTCGGCTTCCCCCCCACCCGCCCGTTTTTTTAACGAAAGCAGGGTTTGATTGGGACTTAAACCCTGCCCTGCGGCGGCTGAAACATCGCAGCGTCGTACTGGTGACGCTGCCCGCCAGCAGCGGGCACACGAATAAGAGCTTAAAAAAACCCCACAAAATTCTCACAGAGCAGCAAAACATAAACAAATGCGAGAGCAGCCAGTTTTTCCGTGCTAAGGCTCGAGAAAACGCAGCAAAGGAAAACTGCTCCGGAGCTCCCGGAGCGCGACTTTCCGCCCTCCCTTCCCGGCAGCTCCCTGACCTCAGGAGCGGATACGCACTGCCCGCTCCGGCCTCTCCCCGACCCCCCCGGGTCCGGGCGGGCTCAGGGCACGGCCAAGCCGCGAGCGTCCCCCGCCGGGCCGCCACATTCCCGTACAACGCGGCGAGACACGCCTGGCAGCGCCCGCCCCATCTCGCCTGGCGCCCGAGCTCCTACGAGCCGCCCCGCCGTCCCGCCGCGCTCACCGTCCGCCCGCCCCGGGAAGGAAAGGCAAAGGGAGGGGGGAGCGGGGCAGGCACTGAGGCCGAGGTGGGGCGGAGTTGTGATTTAAAAAAACCGAGGCGTGCGTTTGAACACAGCCAGCCGTAAATCCCGCTGCGAGATTATTACGATGAGCGAAACCCAAGGAACAGACTCAGGAACAGCCGCAGGAACAGACTGAGCCACCTCTGAACCACCAGGCCGCAATACTCACAGCATCTCGGGTCGGGTGGGAGCCGGCTAAAGCCGGCGCCTTCCTAACAAGACCCACGGAACAGAACCCGACCCTGCACCGCGCCGGCCCGCACCGCCCCGCCCCTGACACCGGCCCTTATGGACCACCGCCCGGCTCGCGATTGGCGGGTGCGCTGAGGCGCCGGCAGCGCTGATTGGACAACAGTGGCCGAGCCCCGCCCCGCGCGCAGCTGCGCGTGAGGGCACGTGGGGACCGCGCGGCGCTCGAGCCTCCCTCACTCCCACTCCTGCCGCCGCACACAGCGGTCAGCCGTGGTGGGAGAGGAGGAAACGAATTCCGCTGAGTCTCCTAGCGTCCCTGATCGAATGCCGTGCTGTCACCTCATTCTGGTTTAAAGCAGACGGGCGCGGCGGCGGCGGCTCCGGAGCGGTGCGGGCCGGGGATGTCCCGGAAGTCTCGCACGGACACGGCCCCGCGGCAGCGGCCTCTGGAGCTCCGGGGCGGGAACGCCGCGCACCTGCGCGCAGGGCGGGGGCGGGGCCTTGGGCCCACCGCCCAATCAACGCTGCGAGCGCCTCAACGCATCGACCAATCACGAGCCGGCAGGGGCTTGTAAGGGCTGCAGCCTGCGGGCATTTTGTGTCGGTCAGTGTCCGTGCTCGGTATCTGCTTCCTCTGGGCTGTTTTCGTGGGGTAAGCGCCTGTTTCCGTTCGCTTGTTTGGGCTCTGTGGGGATTAATATTTTGTGTAGGTATGTGGTGTGATACAGAGTAGATGTTAGGTGGCCTTAGTTGGTGTGTCGATGGTGAGGGGTTGTTGCTCTCTGAGTCTCCCGGGGTGTGCCTTAGGTTTCTAAGCCGTTCCTCAGTGTAGAGTTATGAGGCGACAGTTGTTGTAGTCTGGCTTTTTTCTGACCTTTTTAGGGCCGAAATAGTGCTTTTTCGATCTTCTGCGTCAGTTTCTAGTTTTAGCTTGGGTTTGCTGTGGTTTAGGTAGAACGCAGACGGCTTTATGTTTTGCTGGGACAGGGCATTGCGTTGGGAAGGTCTTTTATAGGTAAGGATTCTGTCAAGTCTTCAAGTTTCTACCGTGCAAACCCTGTTTCCTACTTGCCGTGTAGATTTGGGGCCTGTTGGGCAGGGAGCGGGAGGTGCAGAGTTTTTCCTGCCTTAATTTTTCCAGTAAGTTTTTGGTGCGTCTGCGGTTCTGGTCAGGCTTGGTGTTTGGGACGGGAGCTGTGAAGTTTTGCTTCCTTTCCAGGTGGCGTTGCTGTGTAGCTGCTTGGGGTAGAGTGGGCACGGGGGGCGCTTTTCTGAATTCAGGCTCCTCCTGCGGGATGGAAGCTACAGGTTGAAAACCTTGCCGGTAAAGGCGACTGAGCACTGTGATATGGCCACACAGTGGGCTGACTGATATAGAGAAGTAGCGGGACTGCGTGTGATGCTGAACCTCTTTATTTTAATTTAGAGACACAGCAAGAGAAACAGACTGAAAGACAACTTCACTACTGATTCATGTAGTAAGCTTGATGGTAAAGCTACCGTGGAAATCACTCTCAAATACATGAAGAGTAGTCAGGGGAAGCAGAGGCAGCTCTTGGGAAACGTGAGGCTTTTTGTGCAGCTTAAGCTTTCCTAAGTGTTCTGGTTTCCAGTGCGGGGTGTAATTAAAGCCTGTGTTCTGCTCCCATCTGCGCATTGCCCTCTGCTTAGCTGGGGAAGTGGGTGGAGCTGTGTTTCTTTCTGTCTTGCCATGACTCAAGCCTGAGAACACTCTCCAGGGAAACAGCACCCGCCTATCCGTACCTGGTGTGTAATCTGGACCTTGGGGCATCCTGAGATAGCTGCTGGATGCCCAGAGGACGGTGGCTCTCAATGACCACCGCTGGACCTTCTGAGAAGGCCCAGGACCAGAGCTTTCCACAGCTTCCCTGCTTTGAGGGGACCACTTCTGTCACTCCCGGGGGAGTGCAACCACCACGCTGTTGTCAGGTTCTATTCTGACTGGTTTCAGTCCCTGTTTCTGTGCTATTGCCTTTATTGTAATCTTCCTATTAAACTGCAGCTGTGACTTGGAATTCCTCACGAAGTTTTTGTGCAGAGTTGATTCCTGCCGTTGCTTTACCTTCAAACCAGCGCAGTGACCTCAAGGCGTTCAGGCAGCCCCCTGGTTCTGTGCTTCGTGTTGGGTTGTTCAGCTCTTTTCTGCCAGGTGCTCCCCTCCCGTAGTTCACTACTTGCCTGGGTTCAAGGTGTGTGTTCTATTCTATGGTATAATTTGTTACAGTTTTTCTTGGTTTTTTTTACAGAGCAAGATTGGTTTTTATTCTTATGCTTTGTACTTGAGGCTGTGCACCGTGTCCTTTAGGTTCTCCTCTCGGCACACGGTGAGATTTTGGTGCGCATGTGCCCGTGGGACTTGGGCCACGCTTATGGAAATGTAAAATAAGCACTTGGATTGCTGTGCGTACGTAATGGGACCGTGGATAAACTGCTGCTCTCTTCTAGACCTGAAGGCTTGGCAGAGTGGTCGTAGGGTTTGTGAGAGCAGAGCAGGGAATGGATTAATCAGCCCCAGTAGGTTGAGCTTTATCTGCTTCTATTTCCAGAAGGCTGAACCCAGCAGCGAAGGTAAAGCCTGTGGCCGTAATGAGCAGTAACACTTGTTCCCTTTTGCTCTCTAGGGTTAGGTGGAGTAGAGGTGATTTTGGTTTACAGCATCTAGAGTAAAAAAAGTTGTGGTTTTACTTCAGCCTTGCCAGCCCAGTCATCTCCTAGGTCTATACACTGACCTTGCACATCAGCTGGACTCCTCAATTCTAAACTTCTGCAATTCCAGCTCTGCAATGATTTTGTCTCGAAGTGTGTGAGCTAGCAGTGGGTTGCTCCGAGCAAGGATCACGGAGGCACAGGGCATTCGGACACGTGATGACAAAGAAGCGACAGTGTTGGGATATTCCCTTCTTGGGAGGCTGTGCTGAGGAGGTGGTCCTGATCGCCCATCTCTTGGCAGCATCCACGCTCTCTCCTCCTGTGATCCCATGCCTCAGGGTGTCAAAGGCTGGAAAGCAGGAAGATTTGACAAGGAGCTCTGTATCACACTTGAAATTTTGGGAAAAACTGAAGGAAATTTTTCTCTGTAATAATTGCACAAGCTAAGCGAACATTGAGAACTACAGTTTTAAAGATGTGATTTTGGATTAAATGTATTCCCTGTGAATGCTTTCTACAGTTAATTTAAGTATTCCTAGAAATAGAAATTATTATCCCACCTTGGAGCATGATGTCACTAGCAGCAGTAAGATGTTGTCAGCTTTGTTCTCATAAATTACTTGTAAAAAGCCCTTGTACCTAGTGTCTGGCAGTTCGTATTTTCCTTTCCCCCCCAGTCTCATGTACTCCTTTTATTTACCCTTTTCTATTTTCTACCATCACTTTCTTTTATTTTCCTCTATCTTCTGTTCTTAAAGCATTGCAGCATCTTCCATCACTGTGAAAGCATTTCTTCATTCTGCATCTTAGAATGGCTGTGAATGTTGCCCTCTTCTGGATCACTTCTTTTTTTTTCTTCCTTTTTCCTTCTTTTTTTTTTTTTTTTTTTTTTTTTTTTTTTTTTTTTTTTTTTTTTATATATATATATATAGTATTCTACTAAAAAAAAAAATTAATAATTTGAAAAAGCCCAGGAAGATACTAATGCTGTTTTTATTACTTGCACATATGAAAAAGAAAATCTGATTTGGACTTGGATAGATCTTTATCTTTCATTTTTTCCTTCTGAAATAATCTCCTTTATCTTCCACTACGTTTTCAACTGTTGTCATTCCATAAAGTAACAGTTAATTAGAACAAGGATTTTTCCATCCCTCCTTATCACTGTGCTGTCTTGGAATAACTCTTGCTGCAAGCCAGGGAAGAGTTCAGGCGTTAATGACTCTAAGCCTGCCCTCTGGCAGTGGGAAGCCATTCCCCTTTGTTCTGTCACTGCTTCCCTTGTAAATCGTTCCCGTCTTTCCCGTGGGCTCCTTCAGGTACGGGAAAGGCACAGTTAGGTCACCCCTGAAAAAATTGTAAAATCATGGCGGGCCTCTGTCAGGGAGTGTAGTGATAGGATGAGGGGTGACTTTATTTGCAAGAGGGCATATTTACATTAGATATTGGGAGGAGATTCCTGGCCATGAGGGTGATGAGACGCTGTCCAGCATAGGTTGCCCAGAGACGCTGTCACCGCCCCATCCCTGGAGGTGTCCAAGGCCAGGCTGGACAGGGCTTGGAGCAACCTGGGGTAGTGGAAGCTGTCTGGCTATGGCAGCGGGTAGAATGAGGTGATCCTTAAGATCATCCTTTCCAACTCAAACCATTCTGTGATTCAATGTTCATATCCTGTGGTGCTGTTACTGGTCAAGCTTTCACTGCTTCCACTGTGCCTGAGTTGGTAGTTTTAGATTTCCCCCTTTTTATTGGCACTCTTGTGAACTGACCAAGCAGTGCACAGGTGAGGAAGTTCAGTGATGCAGGGTTTGGCATGAAACTGCTGTTCATGTTTCCTTGCTCTTTAAATCTGTGGCTTAGTCTCATATCTGGAGAATTGAAAAGCACGTGAACTATCACATTCTCCTTTTTATGTAGAAGTGATCTGCTTAATGCAAGAAGTTTTTTAGCTGAATATGCTGTGGATGTATTGCATGTAAATGTTTGTCTGTGGCTGCATGCAGCATGTTTATAGAAGTTGTTTCATTTACCCATTTGTGGCACTACTACGGGCAATCAGCAGTTGCAGTATGGAACCTGCAGTTGGGTACAATTTGTGTGCTAACAACATTGTTTTATTTTATATTTACATTTTTATGTTTCCGGGGGAGAACAGATGTCCGCGTGGCCTGTAGTCAGTTTGCTCTCTGCTTTCTCATTGCTGGTGATGATGCAATCTTGGCACAGGTGCTGGAATGAAAAGGTACTTCCTAATTGCTTGTTGGGTTTTTGTTTTTTAAGGAACAGACATTCATAGGTGATAATCAATGTGACCTAATTAAAAATGCGGACCAGGTAGAGCGCACTAATAAGAAGCAAAACGTATATATTTAATCTTATTGCTTGAAAGGCTTTAAACTTCTTTGATACAGTAAGCCTCTTCTGCTTAAGGACAGTATGCTAACCGCTAAAACATTGCAAAAATAGAAAGTCTTTGGTGACACAGGTTTAAAAAAAAAAGTAAATTTAATATAAAACTTGGAGTCACCGAGTCAATAAACAAAAACAATCCATGGCCTCCAGCCTTGCTCGTAAGACAGTAACGGTGGCTATGTTGCATTCATATTCTTTTGAAAAGTGTGTGCTTTGGCAGCAAGACGTCTTTAACATATACAAAGCAAGTAAAAAGATGAATAAAAAACTCAATACCTATCTTTGTGCAGTTGGGCTGTGGCAGATGCCATATCCAGAGTGCTTAAAAACTCGGAGGAGCTGCATTCCTGGAGGAGACATCGCTCGTCAGCCTGCATGAAGGGGTTAGTTGCCGTGTACAGCAGCAGTAAAGATGAAAGCAGGCAAGAAGTGGAGAGATCCATGCTGCTGAGGCTAGAGGAATTACTGGTGAGAGTTGTTATCTGCTTTGCCACAGTGGGACTGTATGCATGTGTGTGATTGGGCAGCTGTAAATTTTTGGTAAATATAGGTTGGGCTCGATTTCCTGTTTGGTGGAGTCTGGTTTCCATGGGCTTTTAATAGCTTTTGCAGAGTTACCTTAGTCCTGATGATCCTTTATACAAAGCAGTTTTATGTTCTTGATGATGGCTTTCTAGTAAGAATCCCCGTTGGAGATAGGAGTTTGAGGTGTTTAGAAGTAGGAAATCAAAGGTTACCTGTGGATTTTCTTTTTTTTTATTTCCTCCAAAAATCGGATAGAGATGCCACAGCCAAGACCCACCTGCCATGCCATCTGAAGTCTGGGGCAAGAGTCTGGTTGGTCATAAATAGAAATCCAGACTTTGATCTTGAAGAGCACTACTTGATCACCCCCTCTGTACTGTTCCCTTGGTGAGAGTTCAGCAAACACAGATCCCTGTGACACATAACACTGAAGGTCTCTGAGCAGTGAATGCCTCTGCCCTCTCACTGGCTTTTGCTGAGACTCCCTTGTAGGACCTGGCTGACTCTGCAGGCCCTGGTGCGTCCTCGTTGTCCATCCCATCCTAAGGGCGAGGTTGGCACACCTCCTGCACTCCCAGGACTGTTGGTATGTGCAGCTGTCAGTGTTCTCCAGACTGACTGGTTTGTTGTGATTCCCAGCTCCTCAGGGCACATCAGTTCTAAGGAACACCTACACCCAGCCACCCCCTGTGCCACGTGCCAAGCTCAGTGAGCTAAACCACACAAAAACCCGGTGCCCAGTCCCTTGCTGTTTTGAGCTGCTGTGTTTTGGAACCTACAGCCCAGTTTGCTTTTTAATTCCATACAGCCTCTGTGTTCTCCTGCTCCCCGACCAACCAAACACTTGCAGGTTCCTTTGAGCCAGAGTTAGGATTGTTGTATCCAAGAGCTTTTTTCCCTGCTATCCCCTGATCATCCAACGTATGAGTGTTTGGCTTGCATGTTCTTAGTGTCTCCCTTGAAGAAAAAATTGCTGTAGAAGCTCTGTGTGCCAAATGTAAACCAACACCTGTTTTTCCTTGCTGCACACAGTGCGTGGTTGAGGAAGTGGACCCAGATAACTGGTGCAGCCTTGTGAAGACAGGACTCAAGTGAGTGTTTTCATTTTAATTCGGTTGGGTTTTACCAAGTTCGTTTTCTTTGCCAAGTTCTCATTTTGTAAACAGCATTTAATTTGAAGCAGGCTTCCCTGGGTTTGGTTGGGATCTGACTTCTCTGTGATCCTTCTCCCAAAGGTACCGTTGCAGAGATGAAACATTTCTGAAGGTCCTGAACGTTGCCCTCCAGTTGGTGTACAGGAAGGAATCCTCACTTAGTCAGAGCTTAATCAAGCTCTCCAAACTTCACATGAAGGTCACGCAGCACTCTCTGTTTCTGTCAGCCACCCTGAGGTCAAGAGAAGAAGATGGCGTGAATATCCAGACAAGAGGTATTATTTAATCATCTTCTTCCCATACTAAACACAGTTAATTTTGTCTTTCTTGCATTATGTTCTCTCCATCCAGTAACACGCCCACCCATGTAAATACTTGCAGAGTTATTAACAGTTCCAGAATACTGGCATTTAAATTGTGCCTCTGCTTGGATCCAAATGTTACATTCATTTCATGCTGGTTCTAAACACTTCTGTTTTTAAAACTGCTGGAAACGTGGGTTTGGTTTTTTATTTTGGTTTGGGTTTTGGTTTGTTTGTTTTTCTGGTATTTTTAACCCAGTTAAAATCAGTCTTGGATTGATTCTTTTGGTTTCTGTGAGGCAGCTAGTGTAAGATCACTGAAGTGCACGTTGGTCCTGTGATGGTTAGACCTGTTTTAAAATAGGTCGATACAGGAGATTTAAAGTTGATTTTGCAAGCTTTATGAAAAATGGCTATTTAATTACGTGTATTTCAAATTGCAACCTTTCATGAGGAGTACCCTTCCAGAGGAATATAAATTGGATGCTAGTTCAGGTGTAGGATTGGCTTTTTTCCCTCTTCACTGGCAACTGAAATCCTGCCTGACCTTGAACCACGTTTAATCTGCATAGAGCTCAGCTTTTCTTCACTGTGCAGGGGTTTGAGATTCAGTGCTTGAAGGAGCTGTATAAGAAAAGGGGGGGAATTCTCAGGGCAGCATGTTGATAACCAATTTTGTGTTTATGGATGAGCAACATTTAAACAAGCTTTCAAGTTTTAAAACACTTGAAAAAAGAAAAAAGCTTTTGTGAAGTCACCAATTCATTGAAATTAAAAATAAGAAATAGATTTTACTGCTTGCTGTACGTATGTGTCTCACCTTTAGAGCGTATTTCTGTAGATCAGGAGGATGGATTCTTTGAGGCCAGCTGCAGTATTCCAGAAGCTTGGTGCCACGAGTGCATTTACTCAGGCTGGTACTTTAGGAGCTCTTCAGTTTTGAGATGTGTTTTATATTCCTGCACATAACTAGGGTCAAAGCCCAGGCCTTTTCAGATACTGGGAGTAAAGAAATCTGGAGTCGAGTCTTGAGTGTGCTACAGGCAGCCTGCTGACTTTTGAGGAACCAAATCACTTACAATTTCTGCTTCTCAGTTAGTTACAGAGCAAAGGTGTCTAATTTTTGTACCCCACAGGACAGAGTTCCTGTGGCTCACAAACCACCTCCAGTGCTGAGCCCTGCTGGAACAATGCGGAAGCATTTTGATCTTTACTGGAGCTGGGCGGGATGGGAAGGAACTGCCCAGAAATCCAGAAGCAGCAGTGGACTGGGAGCTGATCCTGCCTCAGTCACACCCTTCTGGACAGTCTGTGTAATGCTAATATTCCTTTTTTCCTTCCTGAGCACAGGGTCAGAGGAGCACAGAAGTCATTGCCTTGATGGGAAGGGGAACCCCAGGGAAAACCTGCTGCTCGTGTCGGCAGGGAGCAGAGGGAAGAGCCCGGGAGAATCTTGGCTGGCTGAGGGGCACTTGTGTCCCCTGTGGAACAGAGCCCTGCGTCTCCTCAGACCTGCTGGTTGGCAGGACAGTTGGGACACCTTTTGCTGCCGCTTTGGCTCTTAAGAACTGGAGATCCGTGCATTTCTGGATGGTTTCCACAGGCTCTCCTGTTTTCTGGGAGCTGCACGGTGAGGTAGGAATTTTGAGGGAGGCCCTGGCAAAGCTGCCAGCGGCGAGGAACGTGGAGCCTCCGGGGGGCTTCTCCCACCTGAGTTCATCCTGGAGCGTGCCGGGTGTCCTGCTGGAGGTTTAAGCTGGGTTTGGGGCGTTCTCCTGCAGGCCCAGCTCCAACTGCTGCCCCTGGGGCCAGGCCTTGCTGTGTCCCGGCACTAAAGCCGCAGCTGGCTGTGCTTTTCCAGCCCTTGAATGCCACGGGCAATCCCAGATTCCCGGAGCTCCCCGGCGCACAGCCTGGCCTCGCTCCCTGGGAGTTGCGCTTCAGTCTGCTTGAGCCAAGGACGTCCTGCCCAGGTTTGGAACTGTATTCCTGGTTTTTTTTCCTCTTCAGCTAGTTGGCAAAGAAGGAGAGAGCCAAGGAAGCCAGGCCAGTGGAAGGCCTCGTCCCAGTCCAAGGTTCCCACTTTTGTCTCCGACTCCTGGGGAATTGCTTGGCCGTGACCAGAGGCTGTCAGTTGGATTTCCCGCCTTTTCCAAATAAATCGTTGCTTTCAGCTGGAGTGTGTTCCTGGTGTCATCCTCCTCCTCCTCCTCCTCCATGGATTTGTAAATAAAGTTCCTGACTTTTGCCAAGTTGAATTTTGTTATTCCAGCAATTGTGGTGGCTCTTTTGTTCTATTGCAACTTCCCAGCTCTGCTGAGAGCTTCAGATGTCAGATACAAGTACGCCTGGAGTTTCTTTGCAATGTTACTCCCACAGAACACAGATGATTGTTGGATAGGAGTAACTTGAGGTGTTTAGTTCTCACTTCCCTTTAAAATCAGAGCAGAGGAAGAAGATTTTATGTCAGCATTCCATGAACTTTCACCATGAAATTGCTAACTGTTTCAAAAGTTTTCAGTGTTAGAAATGCCTGAGCTTGTCTTCAAGCAGGATGAGATTTAGATATTTTTCCTTCCTTTCCTTTGATGTTTTTCCTCTTTTTGATTTTAGTAAGGGAGTATTTATTGCAAATGCCAGTTTTCCATCCTAGTTGGGGTTTTGCTACATGGTAGGGCACATTACCAAGAAGATTTACCAAATTCCTGTTGGTAAACCCCAATTGTTCAGCACCAGCCGACTTGCTAAAAGTGTTTATTTGCCATAATTCATCTCTCTGTAAAGTTATATGTACTGCATTTTTAACTAGCCCATTAAAATCCCATAAAAACTTAAATCCAAAACGGCCTAATTGCTGTTCCTTGGACACAATGGGGGTGGGTCTTTCCTGGCTTGGCACATCTGGATGTTCATCCAAAGTGAGCTTTCCACTCAAACAGAATTTGTTTCCAAGCAAAACTGGGGATTGCCTAGAAAGCTTTACTTGCTTGGAAGCACAGGGTTTGTTTTCCCTACCCCTGCAGAATCCAGGAGCTGTGTTAGGCAATGGCATGAGGGGAGAGCTGCATTTATTTAATTTTGTCTTTTATTCTATGTATTGTTTATTTTATTTTTAATTTATTGCTTTTTGATTTTGGGTTTTTTAATGCTACATTTAGATTTTATTGTGTTTTATTTCTTCATGTTATTTTCTTTCTTATTCTGTATTTTTAAAATGTTTTTATATTTTATTCCCTCTAATTTTATTTTTATTTTAGTTTTTATTTTTTTAAATTCCTTTTTTAATTTTATTTTTAATACCTTTAATTTTTAAATTTTATATATTATTTTTTACTTGCTTTGTTTTAGTTTTGTTTTTTTAATTTTTTATTTTATTTATTTTTATTTTTGTATTTTTTACTATATTTTTATTACTTTCAAATTTATTTTATTTTTAAATTTTTATTTCTATTTTATTTTATTTTTTCATGTTTCCTTTGTTCCTTTCTTTTTTTTCCCCATTACTCTTTCTTGCCCTGAGTGTCTGGAAGTTTGGCTGTGGGCAGGAAAGGAGCTGAAGAACGACACCCATGGCCACGGGACGTCGGGATCGGGTTGAGAGTGCAGGCAGCAAAACCTCTGCCTTTTCTGCTCCATTAAAAAACCTGAACGCGGGCGGTGCCGTGTTTTTCTTTGGAACCCCCAACAGCAGGGCTCATCCTGCCCACGTCCAGCATCACCAGCAGTAGCTTGGTGTCGAGGTGGATTTCAGAGACAGCCGTAAAACCAGGGCGGCATTTTATGTTGTAACTCTCCCAACCTCATTGTTTACTAACAGAGAAATCCAAACCAAAGCAAACAAAAACACCCCAAAGCAAATCCCCCGAAAAACAGCCCCCCCCCAAAAAAAAACACAAAAAGAGAAAATATGCCAATATTATTTTAATAAAAATGAAATCTTTACCCTTGGAAAACCAGGCTAGTTTAATTGTAATTAATTGTCCTTCTGCTGTGATAGGTTAATGAATTCATATCATTTAAAATATTGGTTAAAACATGAACAGGAATTTAAAAAAATACAGAAATGGAACAATATAAATAATAAAAATAGAAATATAAAACAAAAAATATCAATAATATAAAGACAATATATCATATTACATGTTGCGTATATTATATGAGATATAATAAAGATAGGAATATAAAAGAAATTATAAATAGCAATATAAAAATTAAAAAAAAAGGTTAAAAATTTGGAAATATAACTTAAAGACTTTTTTGGTTTGAATTTCACTGGTGACAGAGGTCTCGTAGTTGTGGTTGGGAGACTGTTGTGGCATTTAATTCAGAGAATGTTTGGAAGGGGATGTTTGGACGCCTTTTTGGCCTCCGCTCTCTGCCTGTCCCCGACCCAGGGCTGAGCTTTGGCGCGGTGCTGCCACCGTGTGGACAGAGCGCGGTACTGCAGCGCCCCCCCGTGCCCGTCCCCAAGGCGTGTGACAGCCCCTGGCTGAGCTCTGGGCCCGTGCTGCCACCGTGTGGACAGAGCGCGGTACTGCAGCGCTCCCCCGTGCCCGTCCCCAAGGCGTGTGACAGCCCCTGGCTGAGCTCTGGCGCGGTGCTGCCACCGTGTGGACAGAGCGCGGTACTGCAGCGCTCCCCCTCAGCCCACCCCGATGCGCGCGGCCGCCCCGGACTGTGAGCTTGTGGGCGCTGCTACGGCCCAAAATTCCAACCTAGGCGGCAAAAAGGGCGGGAAAAAAGCAAGGACCCTGGTGGCATCTAGCCAGCTGCCTGCGCAAAAACCCGACCACAGCGCCGGCCGAGAGTGATTTTTCTGGGGGGTTTCCCGGCGCGCGAGCACGAGCTGGAGGCTCAGCAGTGCCCCCGAGGGGTTCCGGCCGTCGATTTAGTCAGGCACTTCTGTCTGGAGCCGGGGAGACACAGGGCTACCACAAAAAAGATGGCGGCTCAAACGGAAGCGGCTTCAGCCACGACCAAGCTGGCGGTGAGTGAGGGCGGAAGTCATGTGACAGCCTTCTCAAGGTGGCTTGCTCGGCCATTGTAATTTTTTAAAAGTGTGAGTTGCATGACTTTCTATTACTAGTGACTTTTTTGTAGGATCTTTTTTCTGTTTAGTGAAAGGATTTTTAAAGAGTATTAGTTTTGTTTTGTTAAGTTTTTTTAATATACCGAAAAAAAGACGCCGCTCCAAACATCGTCTCCATGGTAACTGCCGGGCCGCTCTAGGCCTCGGCTCTATGGTAACTTCCGGGCCGCTGCGTCTCTCGTTTCCATGGTAACCCCCCGGGCTGCTCTGAGCCACGTGTCTCCGCTCACTTCCGGGCCGCTCCGGTCGAGGGCGGGGCTCCCGTCGGAGCCGCTCCGCCGCACCTCGCTGCTCTCGGGGGGAATCCCGCCGGCTGCCGCTGCTTCCGGGTGGGCTCGGGGGGATTTTGGGGTCTCCGGGGCGGGGGGGGAGGGGGGGGTTGGGGCCTCCGGGGCTTTTTGGCGGGTCCCGAGGGGTGCCGGGGGTGCTGCTGACGGTGACGGTGACGGCGCTGCGGGACCGGCTGGAAGTACAGCCCGCGGGTATCGCGGGCAGGGGCTGGGGGGATTCGGGGGGATTTGGGGGGCTTTATAGGATTTGGGGAACTTTGGGGCGGTTTGGGGGAGCGGTTCAATGGGGTTTTGGGTCTCGCGGGGCTTTTGGGGCGGTTTGGGGGTGGGCATGTTTGGGGGGGCGTGTTGGGGATGGTTCGGGGGTTTGGGGGTTCCGCGGGGGGGTATTGGGGATTGTTGGGGTGGGTTTTGGGGATGGTTTTGGGGTTTCTGCGATGGTTTGGGGCAGTTTTGGGGGTTTTTGGGGTTCTGGGATTGTTTTTTAAAAATAATTATAGTAAAAAGTGCAAGTTTGAAGGCTTTCTCATAAAAAAAAAAAGTAATATCTAGCAAGAAAACCAAAATATTAAAAAGGGTTAATTAACATTTTATTAATTTTAAATTTAGGTTATAGTGTGTTAAAGAAGAAAAAAAGAGATTTGGAGGCATTGCTGGACAATGGGGCTTGTGTCAGAAAGGCAGGTAAGTGCAGGTTTTCTTAGCAAGAGTGTCTTTGAAGGAACAAATGGCAAATCCGGGTGAAGAGATGAAAAGTAAACTGAATGAAAGAGAGGAAAACAAACATCACATCACATCTCAGGAAAATATCTGACATCAAATGTAAAATGTTGGGAATTTTCCTGCAAAGCTCTGCCTGGGGGATGCGATCTCTGACAGACTCTCTCTTCTTTCACAGCTGCTGCCAGTTGTGACATTTTGTGTCCAGGTGCTGAGCCCTGTTGTTTTAAAAGACAAATCCCAATCCCTGGGATGTCTACTCTTTGCTTGGAAGTTTCATATTAAAGATTTGGTTTATTTCAGGCAAACAGAGAACCTGCCTTTTCTGTTTTTATTTCATATACCCACTGAGTGATGGATGGGCTCTGCATTCACTTTTTCTATGTAATGTGAGTTTTAGCTTAAATAGGTTCAAATGTTTTTTACTTTCTTTCTGTAGTTTCAAAGCAACCTGGGGTTTTTAGCATTAGAATGGATTTCAAAATTTCAGTGTAAAAGTCAAAGATTTAGTTTTAATTCCAGGTTAAGAGTATTGAAAATGAAATTTCAAGCGAGGAAAAGCAATTGAAGAGTCTAGAAAATAACTGGGAAATTTTTTTCAGGAACTGTAGGGAACTTCATAAAAGTCTGTTTTTTAAATTGTAAAGATCCTGGGTTTTGGTGGGGTTTTTTTTTCTCTTTCTTAACTCTATAGCCACGGAGGACCTGGTTCACTGCTATTAATGAGCATCTTGTCTAAAACTCCAATCATTCCAACACACCAGCTTGTGTTTCAGTCCCACTGGAATAAACCAGACTGGTGCACGTGGATGTTTTGAGAATGTTGACAGGGATTACTGACACAGGGAGTCATTTTTAGGACTTACTAAGTCATGCTTGAAATCTCTCTTTCAGATGAATGATTTAAAGAAACAGGTGGAAAATAGAACCAAATGCATTGAAGAGTTGCAGCAGGAGGTGTGTAGAGGTTTTTAAAGTCACAAATACATAAACACCTGGTATTTTGGGATGACTTTTCAGCCATTTTCGTCTGCCGTGATGTATTTAGATGCACCTATGTAATTTTAAAATTTTCCTCTCTTACCTTAACTGTGAGCAAATTCAAGAGTCATCTTTGGAATCACTTGACCTATTACATTAGCCTTAATTTGGAAAAAAGCAATTCCAAAAATAATCTCTTTAATAAACTTCTATTTTTTTTCATTTAGTACACAGTATGAATTATGTACTTGCAATAAGGACCTATCTCAGTCACCACTAGTAGAAAATAATTCTGCAGCAGGACAAATGGTAGTAACGTCACTGCAGAAACGGATAAATCCTGTTTCCTGTCATGACCTCTTCACACCTTCTGTCAGCAGCATCTTCGTTTCAATTCCCATTCTGCACCTCCTTTGTTACTCCCTGTTGTTGCTCAGGAGGAGCCTTTCTCATGAAGGTCCTGAAGAAACAGTATCATCACAGTAATTAGTTGGGTATTTTTTTGTTTGCAGAATTGTTTTGGAAGTGTGCAGTGGAGAGTTATTTGCTTGATGAAAGCTGGAATGTTGAAGGTTCTGACATTTCTGACTCAGTGAAACCATCACGTAATTCTATTCACTTACTAAGGTACAGTGCTTGTTTTGTTTTATTTCAACAGAAGAAGGTGCTGAAAAAGAAAATTACTGCAGAGAGCAAGAAAACCAGTCTTTAGGAAGGGAAGGTAGGTTTAAATACCATCACATAGAAGATGAGGTGAGTGGTTTTAAGTGTAACCATGATAACACTTGTTAAATACATTCTGAAGTGGTTTTTGGGTCTGGGATGAGCTCAAAGTTTTTAGAAGATGCTTCCATTTTTAATCATTGGATTAAAAAGAGAGGGACTCCACATCACAATTAATTATGTTTCTAATCAGTTCCTTTATTTTTTTTTCCTTTTGTTGGTGGTGCACTAAACAGGTTTCAGTAACCCCATTGTAACAGGCAAACATTTAAAGGACATACATGTATTATTCTCTATAGGCTGTTCTTTAAATGTATTTTGCAGTCACAGTCCCTCTGATGGGAATATTGTGTCCAGCCTTGGGTACTGCACTTGAAGAAAGAGGTGAGAATATTCATAGAAGAAGCTTAAAAGGAAAAACTGGAATCAAAGTGCACGGCTGGCAGGAAAATCTATCACAAAATCTTATACAGATGTACAAGAGAGGGAATAAAACCTCCATCTGTATTTTGGTTTTTTCTGAGGAATTCCCAGCATTCGGGGTGACTGCTTAGGGCAGTTTTCCCCACTGTGCTGTTGCCATTGTTTCTCTGAGTATTTTCTAACCCACTTCAGGCCAAAGGTCAATTCTTTATTCAAAAAAACCTCCTGAACTTCTAAATAGAAAAGGCTTTAATCACATACCTGAAAAGTAACAGTGTGTTTCTGCTCAAAAATAAGAGGTGAAAAGAAATCATTGTCATACTAATTCCTAAACAAATAACAGCAGCAATTCTGCACTTTCAAAAGGTGAATCAATTGCAATTAGAGATGGAAAATATGAACAAGCAACATAAGGAAGCAGTTGATATCTATCAAAAAGACATAGAAACAAGAAAAGTGAATGAAAATAAACTTCCTGAGGAGGTGAGAGGTGTTAATTGTTTCTATAATTTGAGTTGCCTTTTTTTTTTTTTAATTTAAGATGTTTTTATGAAGCTTTATTGCCCAGAGTCCTTCCTCTTACATTTCGGTCTCATCAACAGAAATGGAACTTCTGGTCTATGCCTGTGAGCAAAGCTTTAGCACATAAGGTGCTTAAGTTGAATGTTTGAATGTGTCTTTGAAAAGAAAAACCCAGTTAAAAATTCCTTCTTTCAAGATATAATTCAGAGAAATTCTACCCTTGGTATAAAGTCAGCTAAATTTTGGTATAACTTCTCCCATATTAGTATTTTTCTGCCCACACATTTTTTGATGGCAATGCTAAGACACGTTAGGGCACAGAGCTTGAAACTGCTTTTTGGTTCCAGGGGAACTTGCCTGCCATGGATGTACCTTTTAACAGTGCCCATTTTAACAATCTGCATAAAAGATGTCGCATTTGAAAAGGATCTTAAAAGCAAATGAAGGCCAAGTGGGGCTGCATTCTTTGCACCCACAGGCGGAAGAAGAAATTAAAATAAGATTTAAAAATATATATTAAAAATATATGGTTTTGTATTTATGTATTATATAAGTATATATATATATAAATATTATATATTGTATCTATATTTATTTATATTATAGATAAGTATATAATTAAATAATAATATATAATAACAAATAATGATGTAAAATATATAGAATTGTATATAATTATATATAATGATATATATGCTATTTTTATATATACTTTAATATTTATATATATACACACAAATATATATGTTGGTGTGTTTATGTATGAAATGCAATCTGTTACTAGCAGGTGGAAGAGATGAGGTTGCTTTATGATGAAGCAACAACGATCCAGAGAGAAGCTGATGTCAGATGTCACCACGAGATCACTGAAATGGTGGCACTTATGGAAAAGCAGCACAAGGTAAGAGATTTTACCCATTGCTGGGATTTGGGATGTGTGATTCGGTGTTACTGATCTTTCCAAACCAGAAAAAGGCCTGAATCTGGGAAACAGAAGCTGAACACACGCTTGACTTTTCATCACCTAAAATCAAATCAGTTCGAAGATTTTGAAAGTATGCCTATGGGCAGATAAATTCCATTTATCTGAACTTCTAGGATTTTTGTCTTTTTTTTTTTTTATTCAGCCTTCCTCTGATAACCATCTCAATGCAGTACTTTTCAGTATCAGTTTGGCCTCTTTCTCTGAGATTAGTGGCTTCAGCAGTTTAGCCTGACACATTTTAGGTTACCTTTCTGTTACTCTCTTTTGCATTATCTTTGCAGATGCCATTAATCAAGATAGCACAGCTCCCTCTTAGGTGCTGAACACACAGAAGTAAAGCACTCTCTGCCTGTCCACAAAATAATACTGCATCGAGCATTTTCTGTTTTACGCTTTCTGTAGAAGCATCAGTGTTTGTTCGTGGTGCTTTCTGAATCTTCTGAAGAGCCTGGTTTGAAAAAAATGATGTTTTAAGAGTGGATAGATCTATAGCTGCAACATTTAGTCACATGTTCTGAGTTTGTTGTTGGTTTGGTTTTTTTTTTAACAGAGAATGAATACGATAAAATGGTTGAAGAAAAAGGTGCCGAGTTAAAAGCATATAAAATTAAGCAGCAAAAGCAGTTACCATCAGAAAGAGCACTGGTGAGGAGCACTTGCCAATGTTGAAGAATTCAGTGAAGGGGCTGATATCCTTGTGTAGTAACCAGTTTTCTACTGGTTAAGAGCCAGGCGTGCATGAAAAAACCATTCATTGGCTTTTCTCTGCTCTAGTTGAGCACAGGAGGGGGAAGGAAGTTTGAAGGGCTCATGAGCTGACACAAGGATGATGTTCTGCCAAGTGTTCTAAGGTCTTGCCTTCAACATTTCTGATCAAGCACCTGTTTCTTACAGGACTTCAGTCTTTTGTGAACAAGCTAAAGCCAAGCTTCAAGTATAGGGTTGAAGAACAAGTAGAATCATCTTTTGTTTGTAATGAGTATCGCTATTAGTGACTGTCTCACTTGGGACTGTTTTCTTTTTTCCAGGTTGTGCATAGTTAACCCTACCCCTTTAATTATTAATTGTTGTTTAAATATTATAAATTGATTGCTATTTAAGAGATGATTAATAAATAATTAATAATTATATATAAATAAAAATATATATTATGTATTTAAATATATATTATATATGGAAATGTATATATTTTAAATATATATTATAATAAAATACAAATTAGAATACAATACCCTACCAAACAGACAATGTGCATTAACCTCTTGTGTCTTTTATGTTTCCCTTGGTTATACTGATCAGATCATAAATACAAGAGAAGCACCATCCAGTGCTGAAGGAAATCCAGTTCTCTCAGGTTCATCGTAGAAGTAAAATTCTCAAATATTAAAAGAACAGGGTTTTTTAAGAGTTTTAAAAGGAGATATAAAGATTTGGGGTTTTTTTCAAGTAAGTAGCCAAGTAAGTAGATCCATAATATTTTAAAGTATTAATTGCATGACTTTATATTACTACTTATTTTTGTAGGATCTTTTATGTATTTAGTGAAAGGATTTTTAGGAGTATTGGTTTGTTAAGTTTTTTTTTATATACAAAAAATATATGGGGCGGTTTGGGGGGATGTTTGCAAATGCCAGTTTTCCGTCCTAGGTGGAGTTTTGCTGCATCGTAGGGCACATTTCCAAGGACATTTATCAAATTCCTGTTGGTAAACCCCAATTGTTCAGCACCAGCCAACTTGCTGAGTGGTTTTTTTTTTTTTTCTTTTTTTGCCATAATTCATCTCTCTGTAAAGTTAAAGGTACTGCATTTTTACCTATCCCATTAAAGTCCCATTATAATGTAAATCCTAAACGGCCTAATTGCTGTTCCTTGGACACGATGGGGTGGGTCTTTCCTGGCTTGGCACATTTGGATGTTCATCCAAAGTGAGCTTTCCACTCAAACAGAATTTGTTTCCAAGCAAAACTGGGGATTGCCTAGAAAGCTTTATTTGCTGGGAAGCACAGGGTTTGTTTTCCCTACCCCTGCAGAATCCAGGAGCTGTGTTAGGCAATGGCATGAGGGGAGAGCTGCATTTATTTAATTTTGTCTTTTATTCTATGTATTGTTTATTTTATTTTTAATTTATTGCTTTTTTGATTTGGGGTTTTTTTAATGCTATATTTTGATTTTATTGTGTTTTATTTCTTCATGTTATTTTGTTTCTTATTCTGTATTTTTAAAATGTTTTTATATTTTATTCCCTCTAATTTTATTTTTATTTCAGCTTTTTATTTTTTTAATTCCTTTTCTTTTTTTAAATTTATTTTTAATATCTTTAATTTTTAAATTTTATATATTATTTTTTACTTGCTTTGTTTTAGTTTTATATTTTTTATTTTTTATTTCATTGATCTTATTTTTCTTTTTGTATTTTTTACTATATTTTTATTACTTTCAAATTTATTTTATTTTTAAATTTTTATTTCTATTTTATTTTATTTTTTCATGTTTTCTTTGTTCCTTTCTTTTTTTTCCCCATTACTCTTTCTTGCCCTGAGTGTCTGGAAGTTTGGCTGTGGGCAGGAAAGGAGCTGAAGAACGACACCCATGGCCACGGGACGTCGGGATCGGGTTGAGAGTGCAGGCAGCAAAACCTCTGCCTTTTCTGCTCCATTAAAAAACCTGAACGCGGGCGGTGCCGTGTTTTTCTTTGGAACCCCCAACAGCAGGGCTCATCCTGCCCACGTCCAGCATCACCAGCAGTAGCTTGGTGTCGAGGTGGATTTCAGAGACAGCCGTAAAACCAGGGCGGCATTTTATGTTGTAACTCTCCCATCCTCATTGTTTACTACCAGAGAAATCCAAACCAAAGCAAACAAAAACACCACAAAACAAACCCCCCGAAAAACAGCCCCCCCCTCCCCGAAAAAACACAAAAAGAGAAAATATGCCAATATTATTTTAATGAAAATGAAATCTTTAACCCTTGGAAAACCACGCCATTTTAATTGTAATTAATTGTCCTTCTGCTGTGTTAGGTTAATGAATTCATATCATTTAAAATAACATAAATAAATTTAAAATTACATAAACACGAATTTAAAAAAATACAGAAAGGGAACAATATAAATTCTAAAAATAGAAATATAAAACGAAGAAGTATTATCAATTATATAAAGACAGTATATCATATTACATGTTGCATCTAATATATGAGATATAATATAGATGGGAATATAAAAGATAAATTGTAATGATAAATAGCAATATAAAAATAAAAAATAGATTACAAATTTGGAAATATAACCTAAGATAAAGGCTTTTTTTGGTTTGAATTTCATTGGTGACAGAGGTCTCGTAGTTGTGGTTGGGAGACTGTTGTGGCATTTAATTCAGAGAATGTTTGGAAGGGGATGTTTGGACGCCTTTTTGGCCTCCGCTCTCTGCCTGTCCCCGACCCAGGGCTGAGCTCTGGCGCGGTGCTGCCACCGTGTGGACAGAGCGCGGTACTGCAGCGCTCCCCCGTGCCCGTCCCCGACGTGTGTGACAGCCCCTGGCTGAGCTCTGGGCCCGTGCTGCCACCGTGTGGACAGAGCGCGGTACTGCAGCGCTCCCCCTCAGCCCACCCCGATGCGCGTGGCAGCCCCGGACTGTGAGCTTGTGGGTCTTTCGTATCTTTTTTTCTCGCCCTTTTTGCCACCGTCTTGGAAACGTCAAGCAGTGCCCCAGCCACCTGGGCACACCTGGGATACACCCAGATACACATGGGTACACCTGGGATACACCTGGGCACACCTATGTAAACCTGGATACACCTGGGATACACCCACACGCACCTGGGTACACCTGGGCACAGCCACACACACCTGGGACACGCCTGGGACACACCTGGGCTACCCATGTATACTCACACACACCTGGACACACACGGACACAAGTGGGACACACCTGTGCCCACCTGTCCCCATTGCCTGTGCTCACCTGTGCAGGCTGGGCGGCGGCCCCGGCGACGCCCGGGAGGTGATGCAGCATCGCTTCTTCGCCAGCATCGACTGGCAGGACGTGGTGCAGAGAAGGGTGAGCTGGCCACGCCCCCGGCCACGCCCCCCCAGCCGTGTGTGCGCGTGTGTCACACCTGGGCTCACCTATGTGTGCGCGTGTCACACCTGAGCACACCTGTGTGTGTGTGTCACACCTGGGCTCACCTGGTGACTCTACCTGGACGCACCTGTGAGTGTCCCCTCCCCTCCCCCCCAGCTGGTGCCGCCCTTCCGGCCGCAGGTGACGTCGGAGGTGGACACGCGCTACTTCGACGAGGAGTTCACGGTGCAGAGCATCACCGTCACCCCACCTGAGAGATGTGAGCTGACCTGGCACAGCTGTGCCCTCACCTGTCCCTCAACTCTCCCCTCACCTGTCTCACCTGTCCATCCCCAGGTGACCACCTGGACTCCCTGGAGCGTGACCACCGGACGCATTTCCCGCAATTCTACTCAGCCAGCAACCGGGAGTGACGCACCTGGGCACACCTGGGGACACCTGGACACACACCTGGACACGCCTGGACACACCTGTGTGTGCGTGTGCCCTGCCTGGGGACATCCAGGGACATCTGGGCACACCTGGACACACCTTCGTGCGTGTGTGTCACACCTGTGTGTGTGCGTGTCCTGCCTGGGGACACCTGGACACACCTGGGCTCATCTGGACACACCTGTGTGTGTGCATGTGTGTCACACCTGGGCACACCTGTGTGTGCGTGTCTCACACCTGGGCTCACCTGTGTGTGTGTGCATGTCACACCTGGGCACACCTGTCTCACCTGTCCCCCCCAGCTGCTCTGGCCCTGTCCCCCCACCCTCCCCCCCCAAGCTGATTTTTGCAGCTTTTGGAACAAAAAACCCCCCAAAAAACCCCAAAAATGTCACAAGCGGCCTTGGATCCCCCCAGAGCCCCATGGGGAGCGGAGGGGTTTGGGGAGTCCTGGGACTGGTTATCGTACGTGATTAAGAAATAATTTCTTAAGCTGTCAAGAAAACCAGGATCTCACATGTACTCTGAAATTCTCTCAACACCATTTGCTGCTTCTCTCTCTGCCAGGGCCCCAAGAAGTTCTGGGTCAGTTCTTGTTCCATGCTTGCCAGTGACCTTGAGAGATAAAAGAAGGCACCATTATTACTGCTAATTACGGCCACAGGCTTTAAACTTTCCAGAAGTCAAAAGCTTCTGGAACCAGAGGCAGATATGCCTCACCCTGCCAGAGCTGATTGATCCGTTCCCTCCCCTGCTCGCACAAACACTTCAGCCGCTCTGCCAAACCCAGCACCGTGATCTGACACAGAACCTTTTTCATTTTCAACGTATTGTCTTAGAACTTAAACAGCCATTAAAAATAGAAAACACATGAGATGGACAAAAGCACCTGATAATGGACAAATGTTCAGACTCACAGCCTTCTGAAAAATGGTATCTCCAAGTCTTTTAGTATCATCCCAAGCTCCTCTTCATCCTTAGGATCACTGCGCTGACTCCCAGGTACTTAGCAGGAAAAAGGAGACAGTGGGAACTTGCTGGCTTCCCTGAGATCTCTCCCGGCTCCCCCCGGCCCCACTCCGACCCAGCCCCGGCCCAGCCCCCCGGCCCCGGCTCCGCCCTGACTCCGGCCCCGGCTCCCCCCGCTCAGCCCACCCCGCCCGCCCCCATCCTCCCCGTAGTAGATTCCTGTTTGTGTTGTGTCTGAGAAGTGGCGTTTGTGCTGGAGAAGTGCTGCTGGGAGGAAAGGATGGAATACATCTTCTCCGGAGATGTGCAATGAAGGACTAAATTGCAAGGAAGGGGAGTATTTATAAACTGTCTCCATGTTTCCCTATCATTCTGGGCATTTGGATTTAGCCTGGGCTTGTCAGTTAAATCAGAAACAAGCCAACCCAGCTCCTGAACTCTCTATGAATGTTTGAAACACCTCCACAGAAAGAAAAGTTAGTAGTGATTCCAAAGGCAAAATTGTAAATGAAGGCTAATGATTGCTGGGGAATTTCCTTAGGAGTTAAAAAACTCAGGCATGTGGGATTTTGGAGGTGGAATCTCAATTCCAGCCTTCGGCACTTGCAGAAGAGGGGTCCTTATCCCTAACAAGGGAAGCCTGCTGCTGCAGTGTGTCAGCTGCAGACCAGGAAGTGTGCAGGGAATGAGCAGCAAGTCCCCTCTGCCCCTGCCCTGCCCTCACACTGAGTAGCAGCAGCCGCAGGTGTGAGCTGTTAGGATGATGAGGGGGCAGGGCAGCCCACAGGTGTGAGCTGTGAAGGATAATGAGGGTGCAGCTCCTGCCGGGACTGCTTTAAGAGCCTTTCCCTCAGTTCCCTTTGGTGTGGAGCTGCTGGAGGAGTGGGGTTTGTGCTGGGCTCTCCGGGGTGTCTCACGGAATGAATTTGGGTCTGGGGGAGCACGTGGATGTACTTGGATGTGGAGCATTTCTTGAAGGAGGTGCCGAGGGGCGAACCTTTGTGCTGGGCAGCAGCAGGTGAGCCGGTGTGGGTTTTTTTGGGGGATTTTTTTCTCCTTTATCTTTTTAACTTCATTTTGCTAATCCCTCCCTCATCCCCCCAGGGAAAAAAAAAAAAAAAAAAAAAAAAAAAAAAAAAAAAAAAAGGGGGGGGGGAGTTTATGGGAAGAAAAGAACTTTAAATAGAGGGAAGGAACTCCTCTTCTGCTTTTGTCCTGCTTTTGTCTGTAAAAAGAGGTGAAAATGTCCCTTTCCTCATCACTTAAGAGAATTAATTTGAGGGAAACGCCTCCTTTTCTGTTTTTGTGGTGGGCTAAATTGAGGGGGAGAATACATTTATTTGCCATTGTGCTGGTTTAAGATGAGGTGAACGCCTGCTGTTTTCTCAGTTTCAGGCGGCAGCCGCAGCACGGGGCTCTCTGCCTGTCCCGGCCGCTCAGGCGCCGCGGGGCTCAGGCGCCGCGGGGCTCAGGCGCCGCGGGGCTCAGGCGCCGCGGGGCTCAGGCGCCGCGGGGCTCAGGCGCCGCGGGGCTCAGGCGCCGCGGGGCTCAGGCGCCGCGGGGCTCAGGCGCCGCGGGGCTCAGGCGCCGCGGGGCCGCCGGGACTCCCCGTGCGGAGCCGCCCCAGCCTCCCGGGGAGGAGCGGCTTTAGCGGCGGGAGCCCCGGTTTGTCCGGAGCCGGCAGCACGGGGCCGCCCCGGGCGCAGAGCGCCGCCGCTGCCGGGACTCGCGTGGTCTCTCCTGTTCCCCCGCACCGTGGAGCGGCGCCAGCCCCGCAGGGAGTCCCGGCGAGGGGCGCTGGGTGACGGAGCTGCGGGGCGCGGGGGTGTCCTGGCACGGGGCTGCCCTGCCCTGCCTGCCAGCGGTTTCGAGTTCAATAGTTTTAGAGGAAGAAACAGGTCTGGCAAAAGTTTTCGTTTTGGGTAATCAATGAGAAGTTAGTTCGAAAAAGTAAAGAACGATTTTTTTTTTTTTTTTTTTTTTTTTTTGTGTTAGGTAGAATGCTTGATAAAGAATTAAGGGAAGATGATAGAGGCTGTAGTATTCTGATATCATTTTCGGACGTTTAGTTTTTTTTTTTTGTGTTGCCATCTCAATGCTCAAATTAATGTATTTGAGTTATGTGTACATTTATATATAGATAGAGTTAATTATAGAGAGTGGTAGTGGTATTTATATGTGGGTTTTATTCCCTATTTCATTCTTTGGTGGTATCTAGTGTTTTGGGGTTTTGTTTGTTTGTTTTATTTATTATGTGTAATTTAGTTTTTGAGTGAAGATGACTTTATAGATGGATTTGTTTGTATTTGAGGTACAATTAATTTACGCAGCTTTATCTCTTAGCCTTCTAATATGTGTTATTGGGGTTTTGGTTTTGTCTATTGTATGGGAGTGTGTATGTGAGGCTGGTGGCAGTGTGGGTGTTTTGTTAGATGAATGTTTTAAATTTTTGAAGTTTTTCTGTTCAGTGGTTTTTAATAACTTCTGTCTCCGGTTCTCTGGACACCCGAGATGAGAGTTGTTTTTATCTTCTGCCCTCTTAAAAGCCCCAAGCCGAACGCAGAAACAAAATGGAGTCTTCAGATGTTCTTTTTCAAGGTTGTTTCCCTTACTTATTTTATCTTATCTTATTCCTTTTCCTTTGTACCCTGCCAAGGTCTGAACAGCACAAGCAACAGGTAATGACTCCTCCTCTGACAAAGGCTCATCATCTTTTATACAGATAATTATGTACAGATTATTTACAATTACAAACCAATATCTACACTCTATATTAAACAGATTTCTTCTACACTAACCCAATCCCTCTAAAGCTAATTGGTGCCACCGTCACTGCAGAAGATGGAGTCAAAGAAGGAGAAGACCCCAGGGCACTGCCCAGAATCGTCCATCTTGTCTCTATTCACTCCTATTCTAGAAATCCCAAATGTGAGACTAATACTACTTTTTACCACCCTTTGTGGCTTGCAATTCCTTTCTTAATGTTGCAAGTCTCTTGCATGGACTAAGTCAAGGTCCTTGCCTGTCTGTGCTCTTTGCCAGGGTCTGCAACCACCCTGTACAGATCCCTGATCTCCCTGTACAAGTTCCTGTTTGCCCAGGGTATCCAAAGGAATGCCTTGGACTCCCACACTTCCAGTGTAGTTTTATTTTGTTTGTAGATGTATAATAAAGGATATGGTCTGTTCATTTATTGTTATGAATAGAGTTTTGATGTTGAATATTTTTTTGGGTGGGGTATTATATTTTAAAGGCTGTGTTTTCTGAGGTTTATGATGGCGTAACTGGCTGCACCAGGAGGTATAGGGGAGGTTTTTCTTTGTTTAGTGGTGGCTTTTGTCATGGTGTGTATGTATTGTTTGTTTTGGTGGGTTTGAGGTAGTGTGCTGTAGTTAACCTGTGAGGGTTTCCTAATATCTATAATTGGATTGTTGCTTATTATGTTACAGAGGTTTATTTATTTGTCTTGTTTGATTGCAGTGTGTGTTTTATAGTTATGGATAATCTGGAAGATACTGTTTATGGTTAAATTGATCTTTTGGTTTTGTGTGTATTTAGAGATGGTTTTTTCGTTCTGATGGTTTGAGGAATAATTTCTTGGTATTGTTAATTTATTTGTGATATTTTTATTTTTGTAGTGTGATTTGTTTGTCTTGGTGTCTTTAGTTAGTTTTATTTTTGGCAACGTGGCTATTGATATGGTAGGGTATTTTAGGTAGTTTTTTGGGGTAGTGATGTCTATTTCCGTAGTTCAGGTTTTTTCATGTTGTTCATTAGTTTGGTTTTTTAAGTGAATTTTTTAGAGCATTGGTTAGTATTTTTGTGTTAGTGTAGAGATAGAGCTTTGATTATTTTTCTTTAGCCATGTTTAGGGTCAGTTGTACAGTTTTGAGTTTAGTAAGCTGGTTTATCTTTTCTGCTAGTTTTTGTGATTGGTTGTGTGGTATTCTATATGCTTGTTTTTTATTTTTGTTCTAGTTTTACGATGTGATAAGAATTGCTAGTGAAAAGATTGCAGTGTGGTTTGTTTGCTGGTGCTTGTATGGTGGTGTTTTTTAGTTTCTGTTTGTTTTGGGTTTTTTGTTATTAAATGAAATGAGCATTTTTATTTTTGTGTTTATTTGTGATTGTGAATCTCCCTAAAATCTTTAAAATAATTTTTTTACATGGGTGTACTGTATGAAGAGAGTAATTTATTTGTTGTATGGGATATTGGTGGTGTGGTGGATACAGGGCGTTTTTGTAGTAGTGATTTTAGACATTGGGGGTTTTTTCACGCTTAAAATATTGGTTTGGAATGCTTGGGGTTTGGGTTAGTTGTAATAGGATTTTTTAATTTTATTTTTAATTAGGTTTTCCTAGGTTTTATATTACAGCTAAAAATTGTATTTTTTCATTCTGTTTGTAAAAGAAAAAGGTTTTGATTTTGTATGTAGTCATGGGATTAGCTTAGTATTAGTGTTGTCAAAAGGATTTAAGTTTTTGTGGTTTTGGTGTACTAGGTTAAAGAATTTATGTAGTTAAAAGTTCATTGGTTTTTTTTGCTTTTTAATGGGTTAGAAGCAGGTTTTTATATGTTTGGGGAATTCTGGGCACATATACGACATTTTTAAAGAGGATTGGACAGGGAGTTAATTTTTTTGGTAGCTTCATTGTAAATAATTTGAGTTGCCTATTTTTGGTGCAATTTTTTTGGGAATGCTTTCTAAAAAATTCTATTTTGGTGTGGTCGGGGTAGTGGGGTTTCTGGTGCAACTCTAAGCATCCATTACTGTTCGTGTGTTTTAGGCAGTCCACTGGTATTGCATCGAGACCCCGTCACAGGCTGGACAACAGATCAGCTAAGATCCTGCTTTGATGTTTGGCTTTCTTTGTGGAACCAGACAAAGAGACAGCAGCCCGGTGACAGCAGGAATTTTCCAGAAGGAGAGCCGGACTTCCTTTAAACCCGACGTGGATTCTCGTCCCCAGATGTCACAGAGATAAGTGGAGGGCTACAACACAGAGGGGATGAAAGCAGGGTGCTGGGTCGGGATAACTCGGAGGGATTTTTGAGTCAGCTTTGGAGACAGGGATGTCCAAGATGTGACCCCTTGGGCCCCATCTAAGGGAAGTCTCATTTTTGATCACAATGCTGAGGTGTGCAGGGCAGAGCAGTCCCGGTGCGTGTCTTGTCACTTGTCTGTCGTGCTTTCTGTGTCTTTTGGGCATCTCGTCTGTCACGGCTTTTGCCGTGGCCCTTCCGGGGGCCTCTCGGAAACCCTGGCGTCAGCCTTAGCATCTGCGCTCTCTGCGCTCCTCGGCCCGGCACCTTTGATTCGGGAGCTGGGACAGGCATCGCCCCTCTCCTCAGGAGCATCCAGTCCGGTGTCGGTTCAGGTCTTGTTCTGAGCTGTGTCGACAGCTGTGCTCCGCAACGATCCATTCTGGCGGATGAGGACTTGTCAGAAGGCAAAGACAGGGAGGTGATTCTGACCGTAGCACTCTCGGGCATCCGTCTTTGCGGTCCTTGGAATAAGTCATCTTCTTCCTGCAGGGTTCTGCGAGCCTGGCCAGCTCGCCATCGGTCTTACCTCGGTCACCTCATTCCGAGTTCTCTGGGTCCTCAGGGCCATTCTTGTGGCCGAGAGTTTTCTGTCCCCGTTGTGTTCCCTCGTTTGTGGTCTCCTGTGTCACGGGTGTGGGTGTGTGTTTGGCCCGGAGCTGCTCTGCCTTGCTGCTTAGTCTGGGTGTAGGAGTAATAGGGCAAGTGCTGGGGGCTTGAAATTTGTAATGAGGGGTGGAGTTGGACTGTAGAGAATATGCCTAGATGGACACAAAATGTCTGGGGCTTTTAAGTTCTCCTGCAGCACTTTGACTTTTGTTGCTAACTTTCTTTCAGATGCAGATGGATTAAGTCTGCGGCAGAGCGCCCCATGCCGGGTGAGGGGGCTTCCCCTGAGGAGGTGGGTCACTGTTTGTCTTTGCAGAGGTAGTGTAAATGGTGGCTCTGCTACAGCGCTGTTCTTTGTCTTTATTTCTAGGAAGTGGAGCTGCGTATCTGCAGTAAAGGTCAGTGGAGGGAGGTGAGCAGAGATCGGTGGGCAGAAGCACTTGTCACTGCTCAGGTCTCGATTTCTGGTGCAGCTCCAAGCATCATCTGGGGCTTTTTTATTTTAGGTGTTCTGCTTGCCAGTTCTCCTGACCCGGGCTGCCAGAGGCCAGATGGGTGCAAGCTTAAGGTACACTTGTGGCGTACTTCGGTCGGACCGGGGCGGTTGCCGTTTCATGACATCTCAGCATGCCTTTTGCTTTGTTTCTTTGCAGGTGCTGCCGCTTCCCCAGGCGTGCCAAGGAATAGAGGCGAGCGGGTGAGTTGGCCTTTAGGTGTGGTGACTCCTAAGAGAGCGGTGTGCAGCAGCTTGCTAAGCGTGTACCTTTTTATTTTGCAGGTAGCCTCTGGAGTTGAATGAAGATTCGAGGCGAGCTGGGCCAATGGTGTGGAGCAGCCGTGGGGATTGCTCTCCTGGAGGGCCATAGTCACATTTTTTGTTTTGTGTTCCTAGGTACAGTGAGGAGGTGCGGAGCCCAAATCCGGTTACGGCAGCACCGAGGCGGACGCGGAGGTGTCTCAACGTCCACGAGGCCGACGCGTTCATTTCCATCGAGGGTGGATTTTGTCCGCTCGTCTTCTGAAAGCTAAGTGTTGGGACAGCTGGTCGGGAGATGGGGAAAAACCTTTTCAGTCCCAGGAGGCAACTTAAAGTTATCTTAGAGGAGAGGGCCCTAGTGGGATGGAGCTCTCAGGGGTAAAGGGGGAGGGTTTCTCCTCAGCATCCCCACAGACTTGGCCGGGCAGGGCAGTTCTGACCCATCTCTGCATTTTAGCCAGCTTTGCGTTGTCGGCCGTCTTCGAGAGCCCACAAGGTAAAGGGATGCAGTGGGAGATTGGTGGCCCCCCCGGGATCCCTGTCCCAGGAGTATCCTGATAAAGAGCATCCCCGGTTGCAAGGCGTGGGGTTCGGCAGGGGGACTTGTCAGTGACACACAGAGGCTGAGGGAGGGCTTGAGAGGTAAAGGGCCCAGGGGTCAGAGAGCACACAGTGAAAGAGAGGGGTACAGGCTGGGATACAAGTTAGAGCACAGCTATAGCAGCCCACACACACAGCACCACACCCCTGTTTCCCTGAGAGCAGCAGCAGGCAGTAAGTCTAAGGCAGGAGAATGCCAGAAGCCTTGAGAGGTGCAGGCAGTAACCCAAAGGCTAGGCTAGGCAGGAAGTGGTAGTGGGGAGCAGGGTCCGCAGGGTTGGGGAAAAAAGGGGGTTTCCCGCCCCACCCCTCCCTGGGATCACCTGTCTCTCCGCAGCCGGGGATTGCGTCCATCCCTCCTCGAGGCGGCGGTTGGTAAGGCTTCGTGCCTTGGCCACCGCAAAGAGTTCGGCTCTGTCAGCCTCTGCCCTGTCTCAGGGCCACACTTAGGGTAGGAGCCCTGACTCAGGGCTACACTTAGGTAGGGTAGGAGCAACTGTGGAGATGGCGTCCCGCCTGCGGGACTTTGAGACCCTGTTGGATAAGGAGCATCCCCGGCTGCAAGGTGTAGGGTTCAGCAAGGGGGACTTGACAGTGACACACAGAGGCTGAGGGAGGGCTTGAGAGGTGAAGGACTGAAGGGCCAGAGAGAGCACACAGTGAAAGGGAGGGGTACAGGCTGGGATATAAGTTAAGAGTACAGCTATAGCAGTCCTTACAGCAGTCATCACAACACCTCTGTTTCCCTGAGCGCAGTGGCAGGCAGTAACCCTGGGCTAGGGCTAGCCAGTAAGTGACAGTGGGGAGGCAGAATCTACAGGTTTGGGGTTCTCTGGGGATGTCCATCCTGGAACCCTTGTCCCACTGCAACCGGGGATGCTCAGGCCCCTGATAGAGGCCGTGGTGGGTGGGCTCAGTGCCAATAAGGCCATGGAGACGCTGGCTCTGCAAGTGTCAGCCTTGCAGCGCAGCCAAAGTGTGCTGCCCGAGCACCCGGGCATTCTTAAGAGATGGTGAGTAGCAGAATTGCCATTTTTGGCTGATGTGCTGCTAAGATCACGCATTCACGTTTGGTTTTCTTTCTTGTAGCAGAATAAGAGACAACAATAAGAGCCCGGTGTCAGCAGGAATATCCCAGACAGCGAGCCGGCCTTCCTTTCTACCTGACATGGATTCTTATCCCCAGATGCCCCAGAGATAAGTGCAGGGCTACAGATCACAGAGGAGATCAAAAGCAGGGTGCCCGGTCGGGGGTCACCGGGAGGGATTTTTGAGTCAGCTTTGGAGACGGGGATGTCCAAGATGTGACCCCCTAGGCCCCATCGAAGGGAAGTCTCATTTTTGATCACAATGCTGAGGTGTGCAGGGCAGAGCAGTCCCGGTGCGTGTCCGTGTCACTTGTCTGTCGTGCTTTCTGTGTCTTTTGGGCATCTCGTCTGTCACGGCTTTTGCCGTGGCCCTTCCGGGGGCCTCTCGGAAACCCTGGCGTCAGCCTTAGCATCTGCGCTCTCTGCGCTCCTCGGCCCGGCGCCTTTGACTCGGGAGCTGGGACAGGCGTCGCCCCTCTCCTCAGGAGCATCCAGTCCGGTGTCCGTTCAGGTCTTGTTCTGAGCTGTGTCGACAGCTGTGCTCCGCAACGATCCATTCTGGCGGATTAGGACTTGTCAGAAGGCAGAGACAGGGAGGTGATTCTGACCGTAGCACTCTCGGGCATCCGTCTTTGCGGTCCTTGGAATAAGTCATCTTCTTCCTGCAGGGTTCTGCGAGCCTGGCCAGCTCGCCATCGGTCTTACCTCGGTCACCTCATTCCGAGTTCTCTGGGTCCTCAGGGCCATTCTTGCGGCCGAGAGTTTTCTGTCCCCGTTGTGTTCCCTCGTTTGTGGTCTCCTGTGTCACGGGCGTGGGTGTGTATTTGGCCCGGAGCTGCTCTGCCTTGCTGCTTAGTCTGGGTGTAGGAGTAATAGGGCAAGTGCTGGGGGCTTGGAATTTGTAATGTGGGGTGGAGTTGGACTGTAGAGAATATGCCTATATTGACACAAGATGTCTGGAGCTTTTAAGTTATCCTGCAGCACTTTGACTTTTGTTCCTAACTTTCTTTCAGATGCAGATGGATTAAGTCTGCGGCAGAGCGCCCCATGCCGGGTGAGGGTTCTTCCCCTGAGGAGGTGGGTCACTGTTTGTCTTTGCAGAGGAAGTGTAAATGGTGGCTCTGCTACAGCACTGTTCTTTGTCTTTATTTCTAGGAAGTGGAGCTGCGTATCTGCAGTAAAGGTCAGTGGAGGGAGGTGAGCAGAGATCGGTGGGCAGAAGCAGTTGTCACTGCTCAGGTCTCGATTTCTGGTGCAGCTCCAAGCATCATCTGGGGCTTTTTTATTTTAGGTGTTCTGCTTGCCAGTTCTCCTGACCCGGGCTGCCAGAGGCCAGATGGGTGCAAGCTTAAGGTACACTTGTGGCGTACTTCAGTCGGACCGGGGCGGTTGCCGTTTCACGACATCTCAGCATGCCTTTTGCTTTGTTTCTTTGCAGGTGCTGCCGCTGCCCCAGGCGTGCCAAGAAATAGAGACGAGCGGGTGAGTTGGCCTTTAGGTGTGGTGACTCCTAAGAGAGCGGTGTGCAGCAGCTTGCTAAGCGTGTACCTTTTTATTTTGCAGGTACCCTCTGAGCAGCCTCTGGAGTTGAATGAAGATTTGAGGCGAGCTGGGCCAATGGTGTGGAGCAGCCGTGGGGATTGCTCTCCTGGAGGGCCATAGTCACATTTTTTGTTTTGTGTTCCTAGGTACAGTGAGGAGGTGCGGAGCCCAAATCCGGTTACGGCAGCACCGAGGCGGACGCGGAGGTGTCTCAACGTCCACGAGGCAGACGCGTTCATTTCCATTGAGGATGGATTTTGTCCGCTCGTCTTCTGAAAGCTAAGTGTTGGGACAGCTGGTCGGGAGATGGGGAAAAACCTTTTCAGTCCCAGGAGGCAACTTAAAGTTATCTTAGAGGAGAGGGCCCTAGTGGGATGGAGCTCTCAGGGGTAAAGGGGGAGGGTTTCTCCTCAGCATCCCCACAGACTTGGCCGAGCAGGGCAGTTCTGACCCATCTCTGCATTTTAGCCAGCTTTGCATTGTCGGCCGTCTTCGAGAGCCCACAAGGTAAAGGGATGCAGTGGGAGATTGGTGGCCCCCCCGGGATCCCTGTCTCAGGAGTATCCTGATAAAGAGCATCCCCGGTTGCACGGCGTGGGGTTCGGCAGGGGGACTTGTCAGTGACACACAGAGGCTGAGGGAGGGCTTGAGAGGTAAAGGGCCCAGGGGTCAGAGAGCACACAGTGAAAGAGAGGGGTACAGGCTGGGATACAAGTTAGCACACACCTATAGCAGCCCACACACACAGCACCACACCCCTGTTTCCCTGAGAGCAGCAGCAGGCAGTAAGTCTAATGCAGGAGAATGCCAGAAGCCCTGAGATGTGCAGGCAGTAACCCAAAGGCTAGGCTAGGCAGGAAGTGGTAGTGGGGAGCAGGGTCCGCAGGGTTGGGGAAAAAAGGGGGTTTCCCGCCCCACCCCTCCCTGGGATCACCTGTCTCTCCGCAGCCGGGGATTGCGTCCATCCCTCCTCGAGGCGGCGGTTGGTAAGGCTTCGTGCCTTGGCCACCGCAAAGAGTTCGGCTCTGTCAGCCTCTGCCCTGACTCAGGGCCACACTTAGGGTAGGAGCCCTGACTCAGAGCTACACTTAGGTAGGGTAGGAGCAACTGTGGAGATGGCGTCCCGCTTGCGGGACATTGAGACCCTGTTGGATAAGGAGCATCCCCGGCTGCAAGGTGTAGGGTCCAGCAAGGGGTACTTGACAGTGACACACAGAGGCTGAGGGAGGGCTTGAGAGGTGAAGGACTGAAGGGCCAGAGAGAGCACACAGTGAAAGGGAGGGGTACAGGCTGGGATATAAGTTAAGAGTACAGCTATAGCAGTCCTTACAGCAGTCATCACAACACCCCTGTTTCCCTGAGAACAGGTGCAGGCAGTAACCCTGGGCTAGGGCTAGCCAGTAAGTGACAGTGGGGAGGCAGAATCCACCGGTTTGGGGTTCTCTGGGGATGTCCATCCTGGAACCCTTGTCCCATTGCAACCGGGGATGCTCACGCCCCTGATAGAGGCCGTGGTGGGTGGGCTCAGTGCCAATAAGGCCATGGAGACGCTGGCTCTGCAAGTGTCAGCCTTGCAGCGCAGCCAAAGTGTGCTGCCCGAGCACCCGGGCATTCTTAAGAGATGGTGAGTAGCAGAATTGCCATTTTTGGCTGATGTGCTGCTAAGATTCACGCTTTTTTGGTTTTCTTTCTTGTAGCAGAATAAGAGACAACAATAAGAGCCCGGTGTCAGCAGGAATTTTCCAGACAATGAGCCGGCCTTCCTTTGTACCTGACATGGATTCTCGTCCCCAATATGTCCCAGAGATAAGTGCAGGGCTACAGATCACAGAGGAGATCAAAAAGCAGTGTGCCGGGTCGGGGGTCATCGGGAGGGATTTTTGAGTCAGCTTTGGAGATGGGGATGTCCAAGATGTGACCCCTTGTGCCCCATCGAAGGGAAGTCTCATTTTTGATCACAATGCTGAGGTGTGCAGGGCAGAGCAGTCCCGGTGTGTGTTGTGTCACTTGTCTGTGGTGCCTTCTGTGTCTTCTGGGCATCTCGTTTTTCACGGCTTTTACCGTGGCCCTTCCGGGGGCCTCTCAGAAACCCTGGCGTCAGTCTTAGTATCTGCGCTCTCTGCGCTCCTCGGCCCGGCACCTTTGACTCGGGAGCTGGGACAGGCATCGCCCCTCTCCTCAGGAGCATCCAGTCCGGTGTCCGTTCAGGTCTTGTTCTGAGCTGTGTCGACAGCTGTGCTCCGCAACGATCCATTCTGGCGGATTAGGACTTGTCAGAAGGCAGAGACAGGGAGGTGATTCTGACCGTAGCACTCTCGGGCATCCGTCTTTGCGGTCCTTGGAATAAGTCATCTTCTTCCTGCAGGGTTCTGCGAGCCTGGCCAGCTCGCCATCGGTCTTACCTCGGTCACCTCATTCCGAGTTCTCTGGGTCCTCAGGGCCATTCTTGCGGCCGAGAGTTTTCTGTCCCCGTTGTGTTCCCTCGTTTGTGGTCTCCTGTGTCACGGGCGTGGGTGTGTATTTGGCCCGGAGCTGCTCTGCCTTGCTGCTTAGTCTGGGTGTAGGAGTAATAGGGCAAGTGCTGGGGGCTTGGAATTTGTAATGAGGGGTGGAGTTGGACTGTAGAGAATATGCCTATATTGACACAAGATGTCTGGAGCTTTTAAGTTATCCTGCAGCACTTTGACTTTTGTTCCTAACTTTCTTTCAGATGCAGATGGATTAAGTCTGCGGCAGAGCGCCCCATGCCGGGTGAGGGTTCTTCCCCTGAGGAGGTGGGTCACTGTTTGTCTTTGCAGAGGAAGTGTAAATGGTGGCTCTGCTACAGCACTGTTCTTTGTCTTTATTTCTAGGAAGTGGAGCTGCGTATCTGCAGTAAAGGTCAGTGGAGGGAGGTGAGCAGAGATCGGTGGGCAGAAGCAGTTGTCACTGCTCAGGTCTCGATTTCTGGTGCAGCTCCAAGCATCATCTGGGGCTTTTTTATTTTAGGTGTTCTGCTTGCCAGTTCTCCTGACCCGGGCTGCCAGAGGCCAGATGGGTGCAAGCTTAAGGTACACTTGTGGCGTACTTCAGTCGGACCGGGGCGGTTGCCGTTTCACGACATCTCAGCATGCCTTTTGCTTTGTTTCTTTGCAGGTGCTGCCGCTGCCCCAGGCGTGCCAAGAAATAGAGACGAGCGGGTGAGTTGGCCTTTAGGTGTGGTGACTCCTAAGAGAGCGGTGTGCAGCAGCTTGCTAAGCGTGTACCTTTTTATTTTGCAGGTACCCTCTGAGCAGCCTCTGGAGTTGAATGAAGATTTGAGGCGAGCTGGGCCAATGGTGTGGAGCAGCCGTGGGGATTGCTCTCCTGGAGGGCCATAGTCACATTTTTTGTTTTGTGTTCCTAGGTACAGTGAGGAGGTGCGGAGCCCAAATCCGGTTACGGCAGCACCGAGGCGGACGCGGAGGTGTCTCAACGTCCACGAGGCAGACGCGTTCATTTCCATTGAGGATGGATTTTGTCCGCTCGTCTTCTGAAAGCTAAGTGTTGGGACAGCTGGTCGGGAGATGGGGAAAAACCTTTTCAGTCCCAGGAGGCAACTTAAAGTTATCTTAGAGGAGAGGGCCCTAGTGGGATGGAGCTCTCAGGGGTAAAGGGGGAGGGTTTCTCCTCAGCATCCCCACAGACTTGGCCGAGCAGGGCAGTTCTGACCCATCTCTGCATTTTAGCCAGCTTTGCATTGTCGGCCGTCTTCGAGAGCCCACAAGGTAAAGGGATGCAGTGGGAGATTGGTGGCCCCCCCGGGATCCCTGTCTCAGGAGTATCCTGATAAAGAGCATCCCCGGTTGCACGGCGTGGGGTTCGGCAGGGGGACTTGTCAGTGACACACAGAGGCTGAGGGAGGGCTTGAGAGGTAAAGGGCCCAGGGGTCAGAGAGCACACAGTGAAAGAGAGGGGTACAGGCTGGGATACAAGTTAGCACACACCTATAGCAGCCCACACACACAGCACCACACCCCTGTTTCCCTGAGAGCAGCAGCAGGCAGTAAGTCTAATGCAGGAGAATGCCAGAAGCCCTGAGATGTGCAGGCAGTAACCCAAAGGCTAGGCTAGGCAGGAAGTGGTAGTGGGGAGCAGGGTCCGCAGGGTTGGGGAAAAAAGGGGGTTTCCCGCCCCACCCCTCCCTGGGATCACCTGTCTCTCCGCAGCCGGGGATTGCGTCCACCCCTCCTCGAGGCGGCGGTTGGTAAGGCTTCGTGCCTTGGCCACCGCAAAGAGTTCGGCTCTGTCAGCCTCTGCCCTGACTCAGGGCCACACTTAGGGTAGGAGCCCTGACTCAGAGCTACACTTAGGTAGGGTAGGAGCAACTGTGGAGATGGCGTCCCGCTTGCGGGACATTGAGACCCTGTTGGATAAGGAGCATCCCCGGCTGCAAGGTGTAGGGTCCAGCAAGGGGTACTTGACAGTGACACACAGAGGCTGAGGGAGGGCTTGAGAGGTGAAGGACTGAAGGGCCAGAGAGAGCACATAGTGAAAGGGAGGGGTACAGGCTGGGATATAAGTTAAGAGTACAGCTATAGCAGACCTTACAGCAGTCATCACAACACCCCTGTTTCCCTGAGAACAGGTGCAGGCAGTAACCCTGGGCTAGGGCTAGCCAGTAAGTGAGAGTGGGGAGGCAGAATCCACCGGTTTGGGGTTCTCTGGGGATGTCCATCCTGGAACCCTTGTCCCACTGCAACCGGGGATGCTCACGCCCCTGATAGAGGCCGTGGTGGGTGGGCTCAGTGCCAATAAGGCCATGGAGACGCTGGCTCTGCAAGTGTCAGCCTTGCAGCGCAGCCAAAGTGTGCTGCCCGAGGACCCGGGCATTCTTAAGAGATGGTGAGTAGCAGAATTGCCATTTTTGGCTGATGTGCTGCTAAGATTCACGCTTTTTTGGTTTTCTTTCTTGTAGCAGAATAAGAGACAACAATAAGAGCCCGGTGTCAGCAGGAATTTTCCAGACAATGAGCCGGCCTTCCTTTGTACCTGACATGGATTCTCGTCCCCAATATGTCCCAGAGATAAGTGCAGGGCTACAGATCACAGAGGAGATCAAAAAGCAGTGTGCCGGGTCGGGGGTCATCGGGAGGGATTTTTGAGTCAGCTTTGGAGATGGGGATGTCCAAGATGTGACCCCTTGTGCCCCATCGAAGGGAAGTCTCATTTTTGATCACAATGCTGAGGTGTGCAGGGCAGAGCAGTCCCGGTGTGTGTTGTGTCACTTGTCTGTGGTGCCTTCTGTGTCTTCTGGGCATCTCGTTTTTCACGGCTTTTACCGTGGCCCTTCCGGGGGCCTCTCGGAAACCCTGGCGTCAGTCTTAGCATCTGCGCTCTCTGCGCTCCTCGGCCCGGCACCTTTGACTCGGGAGCTGGGACAGGCATCGCCCCTCTCCTCAGGAGCATCCAGTCCGGTGTCCGTTCAGGTCTTGTTCTGAGCTGTGTCGACAGCTGTGCTCCGCAACGATCCATTCTGGCAGATTAGGACTTGTCAGAAGGCAAAGACAGGGAGGTGATTCTGACCGTAGCACTCTCGGGCATCCGTCTTTGCACTCCTTGGAATGAGTCATCCCGCTGGCATCTTCTTCCTGCAGGGTTCTGCGAGCCTGGCCAGCTCGCCATCAGTCTTACCTCAGTCACCTCATTCTGAGTTCTCTGGGTCCTCAGGGCCATTCTTGTGGCCGAGACTTTTCTGTCCCCGTTGTGTTCCCTCGTTTGTGGTCCTCTGTGTCACGGGTGTGGGTGTGTATTTGGCCCGGAGCTGCTCTGCCTTGCTGCTTAGTCTGGGTGTAGAAGTAATAGGGCAAGTGCTGGGGCTTGAAATTTGTAATGAGGGGTGGAGTTGAACTGTAGAGAATATGCCTAGATGGACACAAGAGGTCTGGAGCTTTTAAGTTCTCCTGCAGGACGTTGACTTTTGTTGCTAACTTCCTTTCAGATGCAGATGGATAGAATCTGCGGCAGAGCGCCCCATGCCGGGTGAGGGGGCTTCCCCTGAGGAGGTGGGTCACTGTTTGTCTTTGCAGGGGAAGTGTAAATGGTGGCTCTGTTACAGCACTGTTCTTTGTCTTTATTTCTAGGAAGTGGAGCTGCGTATCTGCAGTAAAGGTCAGTGGAGGGAGGTGAGCAGAGATTGGAGGGCAGAAGCACTTGTCACTGCTCAGGTTTCTGGTGCAGCTCCAAGCATCATCTGGGGCTTTTTTATTTTAGGTGTTCTGCTTGCCAGTTCTCCTGACCCGGGCTGCCGGAGGCCAGATGGGTGCAAGCTTAAGGTACACTTGTGGCGTACTTCGGTCGGACCGGGGCGGTTGCCGTTTCACGACATCTCAGCGAGCCTTATTGCTTTGTTTCTTTGCAGGTGCTGCCGCTGCCCCAGGCGTGCCAAGGAATAGAGGCGAGCGGGTGAGTCGGCCTTTAGGTGGGGTGACTCATAAGAGAGCGGTTTGCAGCAGCTTGCTAAGCGTGTACCTTTTCATTTTGCAGGTACCCTCCGAGCAGCCTCTGGAGTCGAATGAAGATTCGAGGCGAGCTGGGCCAGTGGTGCGGAGGAGCCCTGGGGATTGCTCTTCTGGAGGGCAATAGTCACATTTTTGGTTTTGTGATCCTAGGTACCGTGAGGAAGTGCGGAGCCCAGATCCGGTTACGGCAGCACCGAGGCGGACGTGGAGGTCTCTCGACGTCCATGGGGCCGACGCGTTCATTTCCATGGAGCTGGCCTTCCTTTGCACCCGACGTGGATTCTCATCCCAGAGATAAGTGCAGGGCTACAGATCACAGAGGAGATCAAAAGCAGGGTGCCCGGTCGGGGGTCACCGGGAGGGATTTTTGAGTCAGCTTTGGAGACAGGGATGTCCAAGATGTGACCCCTTGGGCCCCATCAAAGGGAAGTCTCAGTTTTGATCACAATGCTGAGGTGTGCAGGGCAGAGCAGTCCCGGTGTGTGTTGTGTCATTTGTCTGTTGTGCCTTCTGTGTCTTTTGGGCATCTCATCTTTCACGGCTTTTGCCGTGGCCCTTCCGGGGGCCTCTCGGAAACCCTGGCATCAGTCTTAGCATCTGCGCTCTCTGAGCTCCTCGGCCCGGCGCCTTTGATTCGGGAGCTGGGACAGGCATCGCCCCTCTCCTCAGGAGCATCCAGTCCGGTGTCGGTTCAGGTCTTGTTCTGAGCTGTGTCGACAGCTGTGCTCCGCAACGATCCATTCTGGCGGATGAGGACTTATCAGAAGGCAGAGACAGGGAGGTGATTCTGACCGTAGCACTCTCGGGCATCCATCTTTCCGCTCCTTGGAATGAGTCATCCCGCAAGCATCTTCTTCCTGCAGGGTTCTGCGAGCCTGGCCAGCTCGCCATCGGTCTTACCTCGGTCACCGCATTCTGAGTTCTCTGGGTCCTCAGGGCCATTCTTGTGGCCGAGAGTTTTCTGTCCCCGTTGTGTTCCCTCGTTTGTGGTCTCCTGTGTCACGGGTGTTGGTGTGCATATTTCCTGGAGCTGCTCTGCCTTGCTGCTTAGTCTGGGTTTAGAAGTAATAGGGCAAGTGCTGGGGGCTTGGAATTTGTAATGTGGGGTGGAGTTGGACTGTAGGGAATATGCCTAGATTGGCACAAGAGGTCTGGAGCTTTTAAGTTCTCCTGCAGCACTTTGACTTTTGTTCCTAACTTTCTTTCAGATGCAGATGGATAGAATGTGCGGCAGAGCGCCCCATGCAGGGTGAGAGGGCTTCCCCTGAGGAGGTGGGTCACTGTTTGTTTTTGCAGGGGAAGTGTAAATGGTGGCTTTGTTACAGCACTGTTATTTGTTCCTATTTTTAGGAAGTAAAGCTGGATATCAGCAGTCAAGGTGAAGAAGGCAAGGAGAGCAGTGACTGGTGCTGGGACAGTGCCCAGCCTGGACAATTGGGTGCAATAAAGAGGCTCACACAAGTTCTTTTGCGGGAACAGCTGGCTTCAGCCTCCTCCTGGATTGCACCCAAAGAGTGGCCAAGGCTTACGGGGCAATCCAGGGGCTGCCTTTGCCCCTGCACCTCCCAGCAAGGCCACAGGACTCATTTCCGGGCCCTCTCTGGCCTCTAAATGTGGTCACTGCTTGTCATGTTCAGGTTCTCTGAAGTTCTTTCCCAGGGACCAAAACTGGTAAACAAGGTCATACTTTTTATACTATCTTATTTTTCACATTTCTCTCCGAAGGAGGGACTTTGCTTGTTGACCCTTGGTGTGACCAATGGTTCAAAGGATCCCACCTCTTAGGTGGGCACATTGTAAAAGGGAATAAAAATAGCTTCTGAGAATAAACCAGCCCCTTTTTAGAGCATCAGCCTTCTGATTCACGAGTCCGTGTCTTTCTTTCGTGTCCAACAGTGACATCTAAACATGGAAAGGTCAAGCCCTGTTTCACTAATGAGCAGCGACCTAGTGCAGAACACTCATGAACCTGGTTCTTTCACTACTGAGGGGATACAAGCACAACATCTGGTTTAAACTTTCATCTCAAGGTCAACTTGAGCTCAGGGCCTGTTGTTCAGGTCTTGGGACTTCACCGGTTCCAGCAAACTCACAGATGCCCAAGCATTTACACCTCTGATGCTGAAGTTCATGCACCCATTCTGGCTGAACTGTACTTACAGTTGAACTGCAGTCATTCTGCTCTGCATCACATTCTGAAATGGACTGGAATGAACTGGGTGAAAGAGCCTGGAAAACATGAAAAACGACTGCGACTGCCATTCCAACACCTCTCCCAGACATCCAGCTCAAGGAAGTATTCTGACGGAAGCACATCCTGAAGGAGCCCCAACCCTGAGAATGCCACAGGCAAAAGCAGCAAACACTGGACACAGTACACACAGTTTTGGGTGCAAAACTGTCACACCTCATGACAAAGGCAAGACAAGGAAAACAGCTCCTCCAGGCAAGGAAAGTTAAATATTCTTTGCCCCAGTGATAAAAGCCCCAAAACAGATCACAAACCCAAAAGCAACTGAACCCCAGCTGTCCTGAGTTTCATTTGATGTTCAGTACCTTCCCAGACTGGGCATATGTAAGGGAAGTCTCACATGCCTTTTTCAACCCCTCTGTCTCTGCTTCCTTTTCCCTAAAGCACCATTGTTCAACGCCGGGGCTGAGGCTACCTAAATGCCTTGAAAAGGAAAGCTTAAGCTAGCAGAAATAATTCACATCACTCAAAAGCTGAATCCACTTCAAAGAAATAGTTCTTAAAAACTTGTTGGGTCTGCCACAGACATTTTATTATTGAAGGTACTTCCTAAATCAGCCAAGAACACAAATTTTAAAAAGCTGTTTCTTCATTCCATGTTCTTTCCAAGTTAAAGGCTAATTAAAATCTTCAGTCTCAGCCCCCAGCCATCCACCACAAAAGATTCAAGGGGGAGAAACAAAGGCAGGAATGTCTCTGTGCTTTCCCAAACATGTTACATGTTCTCCTCTCACTTGTAAAAACACAGATGGCACTGTCACTCCACGGGTCATTGGCGACTTTCATTGCGGTTTCTGTAGTTTTGCACTCAAACCACGAGATGGCACAGTCGCCACACTGATCAGCGTCGATTGTTGTGGGGGCTGCTATAGTTCTTCACTCCAGGCACCAGATGGCGCTGTCGCTCCACTGTTCCCTGACGACTTGCGTTGCGTTTGGAGTAGATTTTCCCTCCAACCACGAGATGGCGCAGTCACACCAATGATTAGTAAGGACTGTCGTAGTGGCTGCTGTAGTTCTTCGCTGCAGGCACCAGATGGCGCAGTCGCTCCACTGGTCCCTGGCGACTTGCGTTGCGGTTGCTGTAGTTTTTCCCTCCAACCACGAGATGGCGCAGTCGCCCCACTGATCAGTGGTGACTGTCGTGGTGGCTGCTGTAGTTCTTGGCTCCAGGCACCAGATGGGGATTTTGCTCCACTGGTCACCGGCAACTTTCGTTGCGGTTGCTGTGGTTTTTCCCTCCAAACACGAGATGGCACAGTCATGCCACTGATTAGTGGGGACTGTTGTGGTGGCTGCTGTAGTTCTTCGCTCCATGAAGCAGATGGCGATGTCGCTCCACTGGTAATTGGCAACTTCTTTTGAGGCTGCTGTAGTTTTTCCCTCCAACCACGAGATGGTGCAGTCACCCCACTGCTCAGCAGTGACTGTCGTGGTGGCTGCTGTAGTTCTTCGCTCCAGGCACCTAATGGCGCTGTCGCCCCAACTGGTCCCTGGAAACTTGCGTTGCAGTTGCTGTAGTTTTTTCCTCGACCACGAGATGGCGCAGTCGCCCCACTGATCAACGCCGACTGTCGTGGTGGCTGCTGTAGTTCTTCGCTCCAGGCACCAGATGGCAATGTTGCTCTACTGGTCCCTGGCGACTTTCGTTGCGGTTGCTGTAGTTTTTCCCTCCAACCACGAGATGGCACAGTCGCCCCACTGGTCAGCGGCGACTATTGTGGTGGCTGCTGTAGGTCTTGGCTCCAGGCATCAGATGGTGATGTCGCTCCACTGGTCACCGGCAACTTTTGTTGCAGTTGCTGTAGTTTTGCACTCAAACCACGAGATGGCACAGTCACGCCACTGATTAGTGGGGACTGTCGTGGAGGCTGCTGTAGTTCTTTGCTCCACGAACCAGATGGTGCTGTCGCTCCACTGGTCACTGGCGACTTCTTTTGACGCTGCTGTAGTTTTTCCCTCCAACCACGAGATGGTGCAGTCGCCCCACTGATCAGCAGTGACTGTCGTGGTGGCTGCTTTAATTCTTGGCTCCAGGCACCAGGTGGCGCTGTCGCTCCACTGGTCACTGGTGACTTGCGTTGCGGTTGCTGTAGTTTTTCCCTTGGACTACGAGATGGCGCAGTCGCCCCACTGCTCAGCAGCGACGGTCGTGGTGGCTGCTGTAGTTCTTCGCTCCAGGCACCAGATGGCAATGTCGTTCTACTGGTCCCTGGCGACTTGCGTTTCGGTTGCTGCACTTTTTCCCTCCGACCACGAGATGGCGCGGTCGCCCCACTGATCAGCGGCGACTGTCGTGGTGGCTGCTGTAGTTCTACGCTCGAGGCACCAGATGGCGTTGTCGGTGCACTGGTCCCCAGCGACTTGCATTGCGGTTGCTGTATTTTTTCCCTCTGACCACGAGATGGCGCAGTCGCCCTACTGATCAGCGGTGACATTCTTGGTGGCTCCTGTAGTTCTTCAATCCATGAACGAGATGGCGATCTTGCTCCACTGGTCACTGGCGACTTTTGTTGAAGTTGGTGTTGTTTTTCCCTCTAACCACAAGATGGCGGAGTTGCCACACTGATCAGCGTCGACTGTCGTGGTGGCTGCTGTAGTTCTTCGCTCCAGGCACCAGATGGTGCTGTCGCTCCACTGGTCCCTGGCGACTTTCGTTGCGGTTGCTGTACTTTTTCCCTCCATTCACAAGATGGCGGAGTCGCCCCACTGATCAGCGGCGACTGTCGTGGGGGCTGCTGTAGTTCTTTGCTCCACGAACCAGATGGCGCTGTCGCTCCACTGGTCCCTGGCGACTTTCGTTGTGGTTGCTGTAGTTTTTCCCTCCAACCATGAGATGGCGTATTCGCCCCACTGATCAGCGGTGACTGTCGTGATGGCTGCTGTAGTTCTTCGCTCCAGGCACCAGACGGCGATGTTGCTCTTCTGGTCCCGGGCGACTTGCGTTGCGGTTGCTGTAGTTTTTCCCTCCAACCACGAGATGGCGCAGTTGCCCCACTCATCCGCAGCGACTATCGTGGTGGCTGCTTTAATTCTTGGCTCCAGGCACCAGATGGCGATGTCGTTCCACTGGTCACTGGCGACTTGCGTTGCGGTTTCTGTAGGTGTTCCCTCTAACCACAAGATGGCGCAGTTGCCCCACTGATGAGCGGCGACTGTCCTGGTGGCTGCTGTAGTTCTTTGCTCCAGGCACCGGATTGCACTGTTCCTCCAGTGGTCGCTGGAGACTTTCGTTGCGGCTGCTGTACTTTTTCCCTCAGAACAGGAGATGGCGCAGTCGCCTTTCAGATCAGCGGCGACTGTCGTGGGGGCTGCTCTAGTTCTTCGCTCCAGGCACCAGATGGCGATGTCGCTCCACTGATCCCTGGCGACTTTTGTTGCGGTTGCTGTAGTTTTTCCACCACGAGATGGCGCACTCGCCCCACTGCTCAGCAGCGACTGTCGTGGTGGCTGCTGTAGTTCTTCGTTCCAGGCACCAGACGGCGCTGTCGCTCCACTGGTCCCTGGAGACTTGCGTTGCGGTTGCTGTAGTTTTTCCCTCCAACCACAAGATGACGGAGTCGCCCCACTGATGAGCGGCGACTGACGTGGGGGCTGCTGTAGTTCTTTGCTACACGAACCAGATGGCGCTGTCGCTCCACTGGTCACTGGCGATTTTCGTTGAGGTTGCTGTAGTTTTTCCCTCTAACCACGAGATGGCGAAGTCGCCCCACTGATCAGCGGCGACTGTCCTGGTTGCTGCTGTAGGTCTTCGCTCCAGGCACCAGATGGCGCTGTCGCTCCACTGGTCCTTGGTGACTTGCGTTGCGGTTGCTGTAGGTGTTCCCTCTAACCACGAGATGGCGAAGTTGCCCCACTGATGAGCGGCAACTGTTTTGGTGGCTGCTGTAGTTCTTCGCTCCAGGCACCAGATGGCACTGTCGCTCCACTGGTCACTTGTGATTTTCGTTGAGGTTGCTGTAGTTTTTCCCTCTAACCACGAGATGGCGCAGTCACCCCACTGGTCCCTGGTGACTTGAGTTGCGGTTGCTGTAGTTTTTCCCTCCGACCACGAGATGGTGTAGTCGCCCCACTGATCAGCGGCGACTGTACTGGTTGCTCCTGTAGTTCTTCACTCGAGGCACCAGATGGTGCAGTCCCCCCACTGATCCCTGGTGACTTTCATTGCGGTTGCTGTAGTTTTTCCCTCTGAGCAGGAGATGGCGCAGTCGCCCCACTGATCGGCGGCGACTGTCGTGGTGGCTGCTGGAGTTCGCTCCAGGCCCAGATGGCTCTTTTTTGATCCTAGGTACCATGAGGAGGTGCGGAGCCCAGATCCGGTTACGGCAGCACCGAGGCGGACGTGGAGGTCTCTCGACGTCCATGGGGCCGACGCGTTCATTTCCATGGAGCTGGCCTTCCTTTGCACCCGACGTGGATTCTCATCCCAGAGATAAGTGCAGGGCTACAGATCACAGAGGAGATCAAAAGCAGTGTGCCGGGTCGGGGGTCACCGGGAGGGATTTTTGAGTCAGCTTTGGAGACAGGGATGTCCAAGATGTGACCCCTTGGGCCCCATCAAAGGGAAGTCTCAGTTTTAATCACAATGCTGAGGTGTGCAGGGCAGAGCAGACCCGGTGTGTTTTGTGTCACCTGTCTGTGGTGCCTTCTGCGTCTTCTGGGCATCTCGTCTTTCACGGCTTTTGCCGTGGCCCTTCCGGGGGCCTCTCGGAAACCCTGGCATCAGCTTTAGCATCTGCGCTCTCTGCGCTCCTCGGCCCGGCGCCTTTGACTCGGGAGCTGGGACAGGCATCGCCCCTCTCCTCAGGAGCATCCAGTCCGGTGTCGGTTCAGGTCTTGTTCTGAGCTGGGTCAACAGCTGTGCTCCGCAACGATCCATTCTGGCGGATGAGGACTTATCAGAAGGCAGAGACAGGGAGGTGATTCTGACCGTAGCACTCTCGGGCATCCGTCTTTGCACTCCTTGGAATGAGTCATCCCGCTGGCATCTTCTTCCTGCAGGGTTCTGCGAGCCTGGCCAGCTCGCCATCGGTCTTACCTCGGTCACCGCATTCTGAGTTCTCTGGGTCCTCAGGGCCATTCTTGTGGCCGAGAGTTTTCTGTCCCCGTTGTGTTCCCTCGTTTGTGGTCCTCTGTGTCACGGGTGTGGGTGTGTATTTGGCCCGGAGCTGCTCTGCCTTGCTGCTTAGTCTGGGTGTAGGAGTAATAGGGCAAGTGCTGGGGCTTGAAATTTGTAATGAGGGGTGGAGTTGGACTGTAGAGAATATGCCTAGATGGACACAAGAGGTCTGGAGATTTTAAGTTCTCCTGAAGCACGTTGACTTTTGTTCCTAACTTTCTTTCAGATGAAGATGCGCCCCATGCAGGGTGAGAGGGCTTCCCCTGAGGAGGTGGGTCACTGTTTGCCTTTGCAGAGGAAGTGTAAATGGTGGCTCTGTTACAGCACTGTTCTTTGTCTTTATTTCTAGGAAGTGGAGCTGCGTATCTGCAGTAAAGGTCAGTGGAGGGAGGTGAGCAGAGATTGGAGGGCAGAAGCACTTGTCACTGCTCCGGTTTCGGGTGCAGCTCCAAGCATCATCTGGGGCTTTTTTATTTTAGGTGTTCTGCTTGCCAGTTCTCCTGACCCGGGCTGCCAGAGGCCAGATGGGTGCAAGCTTAAGGTACACTTGTGGCGTACTTCGGTCGGACCGGGGCGGTTGCCGTTTCACGACATCTCAGCATGCCTTTTGCTTTGTTTCTTTGCAGGTGCTGCCGCTGCCCCAGGCGTGCCAGGGAATAGAGGCGAGCGGGTGAGTCGGCCTTTAGGTGGGGTGACTCATAAGAGAGCGGTTTGCAGCAGCTTGCTAAGCGTGTACCGTTTCATTTTGCAGGTACCCTCCGAGCAGCCTCTGGAGTCGAATGAAGATTCGAGGCGAGCTGGGCCAGTGGTGCGGAGGAGCCCTGGGGATTGCTCTTCTGGAGGGCAATAGTCACATTTTTGGTTTTGTGATCCTAGGTACCGTGAGGAGGTGCGGAGCCCAGATCCGGTTACGGCAGCACCGAGGCGGACGTGGAGGTCTCTCGACGTCCATGGGGCCGACGCGTTCATTTCCATGGAGCTGGCCTTCCTTTGCACCCGACGTGGATTCTCATCCCAGAGATAAGTGCAGGGCTACAGATCACAGAGGAGATCAAAAGCAGGGTGCCCGGTCGGGGGTCACCGGGAGGGATTTTTGAGTCAGCTTTGGAGACAGGGATGTCCAAGATGTGACCCCTTGGGCCCCATCAAAGGGAAGTCTCAGTTTTAATCACAATGCTGAGGTGTGCAGGGCAGAGCAGTCCCGGTGTGTTTTGTGTCACCTGTCTGTGGTGCCTTCTGCGTCTTCTGGGCATCTCGTCTTTCACGGCTTTTGCCGTGGCCCTTCCGGGGGCCTCTCGGAAACCCTGGCATCAGCTTTAGCATCTGCGCTCTCTGCGCTCCTCGGCCCGGCGCCTTTGACTCGGGAGCTGGGACAGGCATCGCCCCTCTCCTCAGGAGCATCCAGTCCGGTGTCGGTTCAGGTCTTGTTCTGAGCTGGGTCGACAGCTGTGCTCCGCAACGATCCATTCTGGCGGATGAGGACTTATCAGAAGGCAGAGACAGGGAGGTGATTCTGACCGTAGCACTCTCGGGCATCCGTCTTTGCACTCCTTGGAATGAGTCATCCCGCTGGCATCTTCTTCCTGCAGGGTTCTGCGAGCCTGGCCAGCTCGCCATCGGTCTTACCTCGGTCACCGCATTCTGAGTTCTCTGGGTCCTCAGGGCCATTCTTGTGGCTGAGAGTTTTCTGTCCCCGTTGTGTTCCCTCGTTTGTGGTCTCCTGTGTCACGGGTGTGGGTGTGTGTTTGGCCCGGAGCTGCTCTGCCTTGCTGCTTAGTCTGGGTGTAGGAGTAATAGGGCAAGTGCTGGGGCTTGAAATTTGTAATGAGGGGTGGAGTTGGACTGTAGAGAATATGCCTAGATGGACACAAGAGGTCTGGAGCTTTTAAGTTCTCCTGCAGCACGTTGACTTTTGTTCCTAACTTTCTTTCAGATGAAGATGCACCCCATGCAGGGTGAGAGGGCTTCCCCTGAGGAGGTGGGTCACTGTTTGCCTTTGCAGAGGAAGTGTAAATGGTGGCTCTGTTACAGCACTGTTCTTTGTCTTTATTTCTAGGAAGTGGAGCTGCGTATCTGCAGTAAAGGTCAGTGGAGGGAGGTGAGCAGAGATTGGAGGGCAGAAGCACTTGTCACTGCTCAGGTTTCGGGTGCAGCTCCAAGCATCATCTGGGGCTTTTTTATTTTAGGTGTTCTGCTTGCCAGTTCTCCTGACCCGGGCTGCCAGAGGCCAGATGGGTGCAAGCTTAAGGTACACTTGTGGCGTACTTCGGTCGGACCGGGGCGGTTGCCGTTTCACGACATCTCAGCGAGCCTTTTTGCTTTGTTTCTTTGCAGGTGCTGCCGCTGCCCCAGGCGTGCCAGGGAATAGAGGCGAGCGGGTGAGTCGGCCTTTAGGTGGGGTGACTCATAAGAGAGCGGTTTGCAGCAGCTTGCTAAGCGTGTACCTTTTCATTTTGCAGGTACCCTCCGAGCAGCCTCTGGAGTCGAATGAAGATTCGAGGCGAGCTGGGCCAGTGGTGCGGAGGAGCCCTGGGGATTGCTCTTCTGGAGGGCAATAGTCACATTTTTGGTTTTGTGATCCTAGGTACCGTGAGGAGGTGCGGAGCCCAGATCCGGTTACGGCAGCACCGAGGCGGACGTGGAGGTCTCTCGACGTCCATGGGGCCGACGCGTTCATTTCCATGGAGCTGGCCTTCCTTTGCACCCGACGTGGATTCTCATCCCAGAGATAAGTGCAGGGCTACAGATCACAGAGGAGATCAAAAGCAGGGTGCCCGGTCGGGGGTCACCGGGAGGGATTTTTGAGTCAGCTTTGGAGACAGGGATGTCCAAGATGTGACCCCTTGGGCCCCATCAAAGGGAAGTCTCAGTTTTAATCACAATGCTGAGGTGTGCAGGGCTGAGCAGTCCCGGTGTGTTTTGTGTCACCTGTCTGTGGTGCCTTCTGTGTCTTCTGGGCATCTCGTCTTTCACGGCTTTTGCCGTGGCCCTTCCGGGGGCCTCTCAGAAACCCTGGCATCAGCTTTAGCATCTGCGCTCTCTGCGCTCCTCGGCCCGGCGCCTTTGACTCGGGAGCTGGGACAGGCATCGCCCCTCTCCTCAGGAGCATCCAGTCCGGTGTCGGTTCAGGTCTTGTTCTGAGCTGTGTCGACAGCTGTGCTCCGCAGCGATCCATTGTGGTGGATTAGGACTTGTCAGAAGGCAAAGACAGGGAGGTGATTCTGACCGTAGGACTCTCGGGCATCCGTCTTTGCACTCCTTGGAATGAGTCATCCCGCTGGCATCTTCTTCCTGCAGGGTTCTGCGAGCCTGGCCAGCTCGCCATCGGTCTTACCTCGGTCACCGCATTCTGAGTTCTCTGGGTCCTCAGGGCCATTCTTGAGGCCGAGACTTTTCTGTCCCCGTTGTGTTCCCTCGTTTGTGGTCTCCTGTGTCACGGGTGTTGGTGTGTATATTTCCTGGAGCTGCTCTGCCTTTCTGCTTAGTCTGGGTTTAGAAGTAATAGGGCAAGTGCTGCGGGCTTGGAATTTGTAATGTGGGGTGGAGTTGGACTGTAGGGAATATGCCTAGATTGACACAAGAGGTCTGGAGCTTTTAAGTTATCCTGCAGCACTTTGACTTTTGTTCCTGACTTTCTTTCAGATGCAGATGGATAGAATGTGCGGCAGAGCGCCCCATGCCGGGTGAGAGGGCTTCCCCTGAGGAGGTGGGTCACTGTTTGTCTTTGCAGGCCAAGTGTAAATGGTGGCTTTGTTACAGCACTGTTATTTGTTCCTATTTTTAGGAAGTAAAGCTGGATATCAGCAGTCAAGGTGAAGAAGGCAAGGAGAGCAGTGACTGGTGCTGGGACAGTGCCCAGCCTGGACAATTGGGTGCAATAAAGAGGCTCACACAAGTTCTTTTGCGGGAACAGCTGGCTTCAGCCTCCTCCTGGATTGCACCCAAAGAGTGGCCAAGGCTTACGGGGCAATCCAGGGGCTGCCTTTGCCCCTGCACCTCCCAGCAAGGCCACAGGACTCATTTCCGGGCCCTCTCTGGCCTCTAAATGTGGTCACTGCTTGTCATGTTCAGGTTCTCTGAAGTTCTTTCCCAGGGACCAAAACTGGTAAACAAGGTCATACTTTTTATACTATCTTATTTTTCACATTTCTCTCCGAAGGAGGGACTTTGCTTGTTGACCCTTGGTGTGACCAATGGTTCAAAGGATCCCACCTCTTAGGTGGGCACATTGTAAAAGGGAATAAAAATAGCTTCTGAGAATAAACCAGCCCCTTTTTAGAGCATCAGCCTTCTGATTCACGAGTCCGTGTCTTTCTTTCGTGTCCAACAGTGACATCTAAACATGGAAAGGTCAAGCCCTGTTTCACTAATGAGCAGCGACCTAGTGCAGAACACTCATGAACCTGGTTCTTTCACTACTGAGGGGATACAAACACAACATCTGGTTTAAACTTTCATCTCAAAGTCAACTTGAGCTCAGGGCCTGTTGTTCAGGTCTTGGGACTTCACCGGTTCCAGCAAACTCACAGATGCCCAAGCATTTACACCTCTGATGCTGAAGTTCATGCACCCATTCTGGCTGAACTGTACTTACAGTTGAACTGCAGTCATTCTGCTCTGCATCACATTCTGAAATGGACTGGAATGAACTGGGTGAAAGAGCCTGGAAAACATGAAAAACGACTGCGACTGCCATTCCAACACCTCTCCCAGACATCCAGCTCAAGGAAGTATTCTGACGGAAGCACATCCTGAAGGAGCCCCAACCCTGAGAATGCCACAGGCAAAAGCAGCAAACACTGGACACAGTACACACAGTTTTGGGTGCAAAACTGTCACACCTCATGACAAAGGCAAGACAAGGAAAACAGCTCCTCCAGGCAAGGAAAGTTAAATATTCTTTGCCCCAGTGATAAAAGCCCCAAAACAGATCACAAACCCAAAAGCAACTGAACCCCAGCTGTCCCGAGTTTCATTTGATGTTCAGTACCTTCCCAGACTGGGGATATGTAAGGGAAGTCTCACATGCCTTTTTCAACCCCTCTGTCCCTGCTTCCTTTTCCCTCAGGCACCATTGTTCAACGCCGGGGCTGAGGCTACCTAAATGCCTTGAAAAGGAAAGCTTAAGCTAGCAGAAATAATTCACATCACTCAAAAGCTGTCTCTACTTCAAAGAAGTAGTTCTTCAAAACTTGATGGGGTCTGCCATAGACATTTTATTATTGAAGTTACTTCATAAATCCGTCAAGAAGACAATTTTTAAAAAGCTGTTTCCTCATTCCATGTTCTTTCCAAGTTAAAGGCTAATTAAAATCTTCAGTCTCAGCCCCCAGCCATCCAACACAAAAGATTTAAGGGGGAGAAACAAAGGCAGGAATGTCTCTGTGCTTTCCCAAAGAACACACCCTAAGAGTACATGTTACATGTTCCCCTCTCACCTGTAAAAAAACCAAGGCTCAGCGAAACTGATTTATAGAGGAGCTTCTCAAGACAGTTTTCCAGCATGGAGCCAAAACCGTCACACTCCATCTGAGCAAAATGGAAAACTGACACAGAATACACCCTCATCCCCACCCCACCCCTCCCCTCCCCAATATTCAGCACCAAAAAAGGTCAAAACCAAACCAAATTAAAACCACCTTTGCCTCCCAACCCCACCCCACAAAAAGGCCTTGGGATTCTGAGGCAAACTCCTCTCCCAGCCACGGCCCCTTCCCCCTTGCCCCTGCCCAGGCCTGGCCACACCCCGGCTGCACCTTGTAGTACATTTCTGTTGGGTTTGTGTCTGAGAAGTGGTATTTGTGCTGGAGAGGTGTTGTAGGGAAGACAGGATGGAATAAATGTGCTCTGGGGATGTGCAAAAAAGGGCTGAATTGCAAGGAAGGGGAGTATTTATAAATTGTCTCCATGTTTCCCTGTCATCCTGGGCATTTGGATTCAGCCTGGGCTTGTCAGTTAAATCAGAAACAAGCCAACCCAGCTCCTGAACTCTCTACGAATGTTTCAAACACCTCCACAGAAAGACAAGTTAGTAGTGATTCCAAAAGCAAAATTGTAAATGAAGGCTAATGATTGCTGGGGAATTTCCTAAGGAGTTATGAACCTCAGGCATGTGGGATGTTAGAAGCAAAATCTCAATTCCAGCCTTCAGCACCTGCTGGAGAAGAGGGGTCCTTATCCATAACAACCTGCAGGAAGCCTGCTGCTGCAGGGTGTCAGCTGCAGAGCAGGAAGTGTGCAGGGAATGAGATGCAAATCCCCTCTGCCCCTGCCCTGCTCTCACACTGAGAGTGGCAGAGCCACAGGTGTGAGCTGTAAAGGATGATGAGCAGACAGGGCCGCCCACAGGTATGAGCTGTTAGGATGATGAGGGGACAGGGCAGCTCACAGGTGTGAGCTGTTAGGATGAGCAGGGGACAGGGCAGCCCACAGGTGTGAGCTGTTAGGATGATGAGGGGACAGGGCAGCTCACAAGTGTGAGCTGTTAGGATGATGAGGGACAGGGCAGCCCACAGGTGTGAGCTGTTAGGATGATGAGGGACAGGGCAGCCCACAAGTGTGAGCTGTTAGGATGATGAGGGACAGGGCAGCCCACAGGTGTGAGGTGTTAGGATGATGAGGGGGCAGGGCAGCCCACAGGTGTGAGCTGTTAGGATGATGAGGGGACAGGGCCGCTCACAGGTGTGAGCTGTTAGGATGATGAGGGGACAGGGCCGCTCACAGGTATGAGCTGTTAGGATGATGAGAGGATAGGGCAGCTCACAGGTGTGAGCTGTTAGGATGATGAGGGGACAGGGCAGCCCACGGGTGTGAGCTGTTAGGATGATGAGGGGGCAGGGCAGCCCACAGGTGTGAGCTGTTAGGATGATGAGGGTGTGGCTCCTGCCAGGGGTGGGGCTGCTTGAAGTGGGGAGCCTGGGCTCTCTTCAGCCTGGAGCTGTTGGAGCAGAGGGCTGAGGAGGTCCGAGGGAGAGCTTGTAAGTGCAGCAGTTCTTAAAGGAGGTGCTGAGGGACAAACCTTTGTGCTCGCAAGCAGCAGGTGAGCCGGTGTGGGTTTGTAGGGGGGACTTTTCTCCTTTCACTTTTCAATTTCATCCTGCTAATCCTTTCCCAGTGTCCTCAAAACAAAACAAAACAAAACAAAACAAAACAAAACAAAACAACAACAACAACAAAAACAAAACCAAAACAAAACAAAAAAAAAAAAAACCAAACAAAAAAAAAAACCCCTAAAAATTGATGATGAGGGGACAGGGCAGCCCAGACGTGTGAGCTGTTAGGATGATGAGGGGGCAGGGCAGCCTACAGGTGTGAGCTGTTAGGATGATGAGGCAACAGGGCTGCTGTAAGAGGTTTTCCGTCAGCTCACTTCAGCATGGAGCTGCTGGAGGAGTGGGGTTTGTGCTGGGCTCCCGGGGGTGGGGGCATCCCACAGAAGGAATTTGGGCCTGGAGGAGCACATGGATGCACTTGGATGTGGAGCATTGCTTAAAGGAGGTGCCAAGGGACAAACTTTTGTGCTGGGCAGCAGCAGGCAGGTAAGCCAGTGTGGGTTTGTTAGGGGAATTTTTTCTACTTTCTGTTTTTAACTTCATTTTGCTAATTCCTCCCTCACCCCCCCAGAAAAAAGAAATGGGGGTTGTGAGAAGAAAAGAACTTTAATTTTTCACTTTTTCTCTGTTTAGTGGTTTTCAGGTGTTTTTTAATAACTTCTCGTATAGTTTTATTTTGTTTGTAGCTGGTGTACGATAAGGGGTATGGTCTGTTTATTTAATGTTACGTTTCTTAGCCTACATACTGATCCAGTTGTTTTCAAATTGAGTTTTGTTGTTGATTATTTTTTTTGGTGGAGTATTGTATTTTGAAAGGCGATGTTTTCTGAGGTTTACGACGGTGTAATTGGCTGCACCAGGAGGTATAGGGGAGGTTTTTATTTATTAGGTGGTGGCTTTTTTCACGGTGCCTATGTCGTGTTTGTTTTGGTGGGTTTGAAGAAGTGTGATGTAGTTAATCTGTGAAGGTTTCCTGATATTTATAATTGGATTGTTGCTTATTATGTTACAGGGGTTTATTTATTTGGCTTCTTTGATTGCAACATATATTTTTTCTTTATGGATAATTTGGAAGGTACTGTTTATGGTTAAAGTGATCTTTTGATTTTGTGCGTATATATCGGTGGTGTTTTTGTTCTGATGATTTGAGGAATAATATTTGGTGTTGGTAATTTAAGTTTATTGTGATATTTTTATTTTTGTAGTTTGATTTGTTTGTTGTCTCGGTGCTTTTAGTTAGTTTTATTTTTGGCAACGTGGCTATTGATATGGTAGGGTATTTTGGGTAGGTTTTTGGGTAGTGATGTCTCTATTTCAGTAGTTTATATTTTTACATGTTGGTCATTAGTTTGGTTTTTTTAAGTGAATTTTATAGAGCATTGGTTATTATTTTTGAGTTAGTGTAGAGATAGAGCTTTGATTCTTTTTCTTTAGTCATGGTTACGATTAATGGTACAGTTTTGAGTTTAGTAATTTGGTTTATCTTTTTTGCTAGTTTTTGTGATTTGTTGTGTGGAATTCTATATGGTTGTTTTTTATTTTTGTTCCATTTTTATGATGTGATAAGAACTGTTAGTGAGAAGAGTGTAGAGCGGTTTGTTTGCCGGTAGTTGGTTGTATGGTGACATTTTTTAGGTTGTGTTTGTTTTGGAGTGTTTTGTTAATGAGATTAAAGTTTTTATTTTTGGGCTAATTTGTAATTATTGTCCAGATTTCAGAGAGATTTACATATTTTTATAAGTGTGTGCTGTATGAAGAGAATAATTTATTTGTTTTATATGATATTGGTGGCACGGTCGATAGAGGGCATTTTCGTAGTAGTTATTTTAAATGTTTGAGGTTTTTCGGCACTAAAAAAATATTGCTTTGGAATGGTTGGGGTTTTGGGTAAGTTGAAATGGGATTTTTAGATTTTATTTTTAATAGGGTTTTCTTAGGTTTTATTGCAGTTAAAATTTGAGATTTTTTTTCAATGTTAGTAATAGAAATAGATTTTGGGTTTGTACGTAACCAGGATTATAACTTGTGGCAGCTCGCATCTGGGAGAAATCCTGCAGCATTTGTAGATTTACCGGGTGAAAGCGCAGTGCTAGCAATGGGGCTTTAAGCACAAACGGTGGCCCTTTTCCATGGGAAACCAAACTCAGCCCCCAGGTTCCCGATGTCAGTTTGTAGGCGCCGTTTGCCCCTCCAAGGGCAGCCAGGCTTCCAACTCGCGGCAGCTCGCATCTGGGAGAAGTCCTCATCCGTTCAGAATTTTAGTGGAATTTCAGCAGGCAGAAGCCCAGTGGCAGGCATGGGGCATTAGACATCAACAGCGGCCCTTTTTCCATGGGAAACCAAACTCAGCCTGTCACAGCCCGCTAATGCAGGCAGGAGTCACGATGGTTCGAGCGATCTCAGAGTGCAAAAGGCACAGCAGGGGACAACAACAATCTGCTCTCAACAACAGTACACTTTATTAAGTGCACACATCACTATTTGCGATAGAGGGAGAGAGAGAAGGAAGAGAGAAAGAGAGAGCGATAAAGAGAGAAAAAAAAGAGAAAGAGAGAAGAGGGGATATAGCTACCAATGGAGAGACAGAGTCCTCGTGGCGCATGCTGACCAACAGACTTGTCTTACTCTTCCGTGGGGAGATATCGAATTCGGGTCATATCTTGAGGGGTCTCTTTATAGTCCCTTGCGAAGCGACAGGCAGGTGGCCAGAAGGCGGGGAGACCACAGGCAGCTACGCTGAAACAGGACAAAGCGCTCCACCGCTTAGAGCAAATATTCATGTGTACAGCAATTGTCCACTGAGGGAACAGGTACAGGGCAGGTACAGAACAAACCAGTCCGAAAGCCGTTCGTGATCAGTCCAGCGTGGCGTGCCCATCGTTTCCACCGGGTTCCCACGGGGATGCATCAGTCCAAGAAGCGCCCCTGCAGGCAGAGGTTGGCTGACATCCCCCCTCAGCCAGGCCAGGGCTCCCGTAGCGGGGTCTCAGGTTTTAGTCGCAGTCCTTTTGGAGTCTTCAGTCTTTGTCTTTGGTGACGGTGGTGAGGCAGATGAGGAACTTAGGGACCGTCTCTTACATCACCCTGTGATTCATAATTGTTGACAAGAAAGCTCCATCAGCAAGGTTCTGTAGTGTTGTGGCAAAGTCTTGTGGACTCATCCATGTTGGTAGCATAACCCAGGAAAGGCAGAGACAGGAATAAGAGAGAGAAAAACAACAGGAAAAAAGATAGGAGATAATCAAAACAATTTGTACCAATAATTAATCACAATGACTATTTAAACTATTTCCTTCAAACAATTTTTCAAATGATTATGACAAATCACAAGATCAAAAATACAGAAATTGATTCAAAACCTTAAGTACAATTATGCTCAATATTAATCACAAAATAATTTTTCAAATAATCAAAACAAATCAAAACCTAAAATTAATTTAAAACATATCCAAAGTTTTTATAATTCATGCTACTAACGGCTCTGTCTTATGTCAATGCCTCTGGGCACGGCTACAGGGAAAGGGACACCGATCAAATTGTGCGCATCAATCTTTTTAATCATTTCATCGTTCTCTAAATCATAATGTATAAATTTGCTAATAAAACAAAACAAATTGTAACCAAAATCCAAAGACCAATAATGGGATGACAGAATTTGTTCAGAACACTTGTAGCAGTAGGTGACCACCCAGAAAGAGTATCCCACCACCTGTGTTCAGCATCCTTTCTTACCCTTTCCAAGACACGCTGGATTTCTTTCACATTGCGATGAACAGTTACCAAGGTTTTCTGCCCATTTTCCTTGATCTTTGCTAAGATTTGAATTAAATCCTGATGAAGCAGCCATTGCTTCACCAAAGTAAGGTTCATTCCAAAGGGGGTAGGCAATAGTTTGTGTATCGGTGTGTAATTGGATTGTATAACATGGTGAGAGGTAACCGGAGCCAAATAAGAAAAATCACATCCGATGATTTTGGTAAAATCGCAAACACAAAAATCGGAACGATTTCTAGTATTCACTACTAGATTTTCTACAACTATAACATCACACACAGTTCTCAAGCATGCACATCCATTGCCTTTATACACAAGCACTGTTTCAGGAGTCTCGTTAGGATGAACTTCAAAATGACAGATGTTTTGTTCTGCGTCCAAACAAGTATCTTGAACTACGATCGCATTCCTTTCACAAATGAACCCTCGTTGTCCCCGAGCAATACAAGATCCTACGTTAACAGTTTGACATTTCCCACCGATTTGACGGGCCCGTGTTCTATGCTCAAAAGGATAGAGAACAGCTCCGTCACGGTTCAATCCTAATGATAGGGCATATCAAATGCACTGAAGCATTATGTACGGTAAACACAAAAGCGGTGTGTGTGTTTGTAATAGCGTTGTAAGTTAAAAAGCACAAAGTTCCACCAGGACTGGGATTCTCTTTCAAAATCAGTGGCACTATCTCAAATTATTTTCTGAATTTCAGTAGGAAAATTGCCTTCTTTGCCTTCTCTTATAATTGAGGCAGCAAGTAACCGCATCCACAATTGAGCCCGGATGCAGCCGAAAGCCAAGATGACGTTCCTTTGAGTAACACCAAGCATGTCAATTTTCAATTTGTGGACATTCACATTTATCTTTTCCCAATTTGGTAATATGTTTGATAAAAGCCACCAATGGGTTCCCAAGGCCAATAAGGACAACTCCATCGGTGGCTGTAATTTGGTCAAATCTCTAGCTGCGGTAAGCAATGTATTCATTAGTATTTCTGATTCAATACTATTTGATCAATAATAATCAACAATAATCAACATTAATCCTGCATGTCCCTTGGAATTGTCCTGTGAAAAGTAAACACAACATAGTCTGCCAACAAGAGACAGAAAATTAGAATCCAGAGAGTACTTATCCATTGCTCTTTCCCCAGAGCATCAAAGGCTACCCATGCATGTTTATTCAGAGGGGTTTTTAGCACTAGCGGTACTTCCGCTACAGTAGGGAGGTCCACCGAAACAGGTCGTCCACGGTAACGTGCTGGATTCTTGGAATCGCTTTGTCCCCGTAATGAGGGAATTATGCTCGGAGCTGTCGGGCAAAAAGCAGCGGTTATGGGACACCCATTTACCCCTATCTATCATTCACACCTTTCACAGCTTCCCACAGACCACTGGTCCTTCCTACAGTCCCGTTAGCTCGAGGGTAGTAAGGGGTGTGAAAAGTCCATTTAATTACTTCACCTTTTGCCCAATCCTGTACAACTTTGGCAGTAAAGTGAGAGCCATTATCAGATTGAATTTCCTGTGGTCTTGGGAAAGTTCCAAACCATCCCTGTGATGCTTTAACAGTTTTATCGCCTGTAGCTCTTTTGAAAGCGCCAGCCTGGACCAACCCAGATATGATCTCTACTCCTGGAAGCACAAAGTGTTTACCTCCTGACTTCTCAAGGGAGTTGATACAGTCTACCTTACTCACTTTATCAAGGGGTAAACCATCCATCACATCTCTGGGGACCCCCTTTTTGATACCCAATAACAACCAACGTTGAAGGTTATAGAGATCCATCTTCCCTCCTCTAGTTTTTGCTGTGAGGCGCCTCAATATACTTAACACCTTTTATTTTTTCCAATTTTTCCTCCAGGGTTTTTACAGATCCATATTTTCTCCTGTAATTAATGAGGTCTTTGGTAACCTGGCTCCACGTCCAAACTTTACGATCACAAGCATACGGATTAGGGTGTAAAGCTGGCCGTTCAGAATACGTAGCAAACCCAGGACCGGTAGGTCCGGTTCGGTCGCTCAGGTTTCCAAGGAACCCGGCCAGCCTTTCTACAGGGCTTAAAGCCGTTATGTTATTTTGTAAAGTGATTGCAGTGGGTTTAATAGGGATTCTAAGAGCCCCTGAATTAAAGGGGTCATCAGTTCAAGCTGTACAGGTAATTGCATCGGGGATTCAAATCCCGGAATTAATTCCCTTCCGCGTATCATTTGCAGGCAGGCGGCTTTGTGGACACTTTCCAGGAGTCGGTCAAACTACGGCTAAAGGGTCCCCTCTTCCCAAAGGATTTATTCCCCCGGCCCAGAAAGCTGCATGCTGCGTCAGGGACCACGTGTCACGTTTATCTCCTGTTGTTAAGAAGACTCCATGTTCCCCGTAACCACCCGCTTCTTGTTCATTTAGCTTCATTTGGTCACCACCAAGAGAGACACCCAGAAGACACATTCTGTGTCCGATTCACACGAGCGCCGGTCGTATTCTTTCTTTAACTCGGCCAACTCGGCAGCACCATATGGCACTTGTTTAGTGGCAATGCGAGGGTCAAAATCCTCATCATTAATATAATTGTATTCTGTTTTAATCAGGGCTCGTAAGTGTGGACAGCAGTCCTCTCCACAATTTTTTACTGATTCCAATTCCTTCTGGGGGTATCTTTGATTCAAGTGGGCAGTTTCTTTTTCCCCTGTCTCCTTTGGGGGTCAGAATTTTTTAAATTCTTAGACTACTCCTCTCTCAAGGCAGCCCATAGCAAATGATTTTCATCTCTCAACAAGTGATTTTTATTTCTTCCTTCATCGAATTATTTCTGCAAAATTTCCACTGTTTTGGAGGGATTCCCTTTTTGCATTTTCTTCACTTGCCCGATGTCACGACCCGCTAATGCAGGCGGGAATCGTGATGGTTCGAGTTTGATTTCAAGGCGCAAAAGATATAACAAGGGACAATAATAATTTGCTTAAAAGCAGTACACTTTATTAAGTGCACTTTTGCACAGTACGCGATAGAAAAGAGAGAAAGGGAGAGAGGGGAGAGGGATAAAGTAAAAGAGAGAGAGAGAAATGGGTATAGCTACCGACGGAGAGACGATATTCTCGTGGTCTTGCCAATAGGTCCGTCTTCTTCCGTGGGGAGATCTCAAAATTCGGGCGATCTTGAGGTATCTCTTATAGTCCTTTCTGAAGCGACAGGCAGTTGGCCAGAAGGTGAGCTCAGCATCAGGTGAATCAGGTGCAGCACTCCAGCACTTAGAGCAAATAACCACCTCAGGAACACGTACAGGTATAGGGCAAGCACAGGACAGGCCGGCCCGAGACCAGTCTGCCGTGAAGTCCTATTGTCCAAGCCGGTTCCTAGGGGGACGTATCGGTCCAACGAGCGCACCTGTGGACAATGGCTGGCAGTCTTCCCACCTTAGTCAGGCCAGAACTGCTGCATTGGGGGGGAGGTTTTAGTCCCAGTCCCTTTTGGGGTCTTCAGTCCTTGGCGATGATCGTGAGGCAGATGAGGAACTTAGGGACCGTCCCTTACACCACCCCGTGACTCACGATTGTCGACAGGACAGCTTCATCTGTAGCGTTGACACGAAGTCTTCAGGACTCGTCAATCGTCGGTAGCACAACTCAAGGAAAATAGAAGAGAGAAAAGGGAAAAAGAAAGGAATGGAGGAAAAAAATCAAAACAATTAATAATCACAATGATTATTAGTCATAATTGATCACAAAATAATCACAATGATTGTTATAACAATTTTTTTAATTGATTACAAACTTAAACATATAAAATTAATTCAAAATTTTAAAAGCAATTACAGTTTTAATCACAAAATTAGGCATACAAAATTAACTCAACATATTAAGACTAACTACAATTTTTAGTTATACAAAATTAAGTCAAAATACTAAAACAATTACAATTTTCAAGTAATCACAATAAATCAAAGCAAGGTTAATTTAAACAATATCTAAAGTTTTATAATTTAAGTTACAAACTACTTTGTTTCACGTCAATGGCTTTGGGCCTATCTATAGGAAAAGGAACTCTAATCAAATGATGTGCTTTCATCACAGTGGTCAATCTTGTCAATCTTTTTATCATTTTCCAAATTATTATATACAGGATTGTTTGCAAAACAAAACTAATCCAAACTAAAATCAAAAGAACAGCAATGGGATGACACAGTCTGTTCAGGATACTTGTAGCAGTAGGTGACTACCCGAAAAGAGTATCTCACCACCTGCGTTCAGTATCCTTTATTAGTCTTTCTGAGATGGAATGGATTTCTTTTACATCATGTTGGACTGTCACCAAGGTCTTTTGCTCATCTTCTTTGATTTTTTCTAAAATGTCAATTAAATCTCGGTGGAGCAGCAATTGCTTTACCAAAGTTAAGTCTATCTTAATGGGTGTAGGCAATAATTTGTGTATCAAAGTATAATTGGATTGTATAAGTTGGTGAGAAGTAACTGGAGCTAAATAGGAGAAATCCCATTTAGTAATTTTAGTAAAATTGCAAACACAGAAATTTGAATGATTTTTGGTATTTACTAGCATATCTTCTACAAATATAGCATCACAAGCAGTTTTTAAGCATGCACATTCATGGCTTCTGTATATAAGCACTGTTTCAGGAGTCTCATTAGGATGAACTTCAAAATGACAAATGTTTTGTTCTGTGTCCAAACAAATATCTTGAGCTATAATTGCATTACTATCACAAATGAATCTTTGTTGGCTTTGAGCTATGCAAGCTTCCAAGTTAACAGTTTGCCATTTCCCATCAACTTGACGGGCTCATTCTCTACGTTCTAAAGGATAGAGAACAGCTCCGTCATGGTTTAATCTTAGAGCAATGATAGGAAATATCAAATGCACCGAAGCATTACGTATGGTTAACACAAAGGCTGCGGCTGTATTTGTAACAGGGTTATAGGTAAAATTCACTAATTTTTACCAGGACTGGAATTTTCTTTTAAAATCAGTGGCACTATCTCAGATTATTTTCCGAATTTTAGTAGGGAAAGTACCTTCTTCCCCTTCTCTTATAATTGAAGCAGTAACTGACTGCATCCATAGTTGAGCTTGGATGCAGCTGAGAGCCCAGGAAACATTGGTTTGTGTAGCACCAAGTGCATCAATTATCAGTTTGGAATCGTTTACATTTATTTTCTCCCAATCTGGTACTACATTTGATAACAGCTACTGATGGGTTCCCAAGGCCAATAGGGAGGATTGCAGTGATTGCTGTAATTTGGCTACATCTCTAGTTGCGGCAGTCAATTTGTTTATCGGTACCTCTGAATCAATACTATTTAGAATTCCCAGTCCTGTTCCCAGAATACCAGTGACATTTCTTGGCGCTCGCTTCTTCAAAGGGGTACGTCTCCATAGCCAGGTAGTCTATCTTTCAAAGGAGGCTTGTAGGAAAGGTGAGCAAGCCGGCTGTATTTCTGAAACATTGTTTTGCATTAGTAGCTTAACTTTTTTAAGAGACTATGATGGATTAGACATTATTTGCTCTTGGCCTGTTTTCTTAATCACGTATGATCTAACACTATAAATTTTTGGACTAAGAACCACAGGTGGTTGTGTTTGAGTAGCGGTAGGGGTCGTAACAGGTTGGGTTATGGTGTTTATCTTGAATTTAAAAGAAAGCTTTCTAATTGGGTTTTCATACCAACTGCATGTTACATAAGTCGGTTTGGTTAAGGTGAAAGTATACCAACAATCAAATGCAGACTCATTATCACATTTTTTTATGATTACAGCATTGTCAGCTTTTAGGCTCAGGGGGTGGTTATCAACATATTCTTGTCGACAACACAATTCTAAAGGTGTTTGTTTGGCACGCGTCCATTTCCTTGTGGGACAAAGTTCTGCTGAAATGTTGGGGTGAGAATCGCTTTTCCCATCTGGTTTTAGAAAATTATTAGTGATTCTAATGGTGGAAACTTTTTTATAAAAGGACCTGTCTACTTTTCTGCATCCTATATTTATTTTTTCACTAATTGTTTTAGTTAAAGTTCCAATCCCCTCTCTCGGATCTCGCTCCCATTTATTTGAGCGGTATACCTCAGAGTTGTGCAGCACCACTGTTGCCAGGTTTGGGTGGCGATCTCCGGGATATGTTCTTAGAATATGAGCGTACCTGACGGCGGCTTCAGACCACGGCCATTCAGCTGGGTTTTGGCCACAGCATTGCGGTAGGATGCAGAAAAGTATCACTAGTCTTATCACGGTTGTGTAGTTTTCACGTCTCACGGAGTTCTCTTGTAAACAGTAAACACAACAGAGTCTGCCAACAAGAGGCAGAAGATTAGAATTTAGAGTGTACTTGTCCGATACTCTTTTCCCAGAGCATCAAAAGCTCTACTGAAATAGGTTGTCCAGGGTAATGTGCTGGATTCTTGGAATCATTTGGTCTCTGTAGTGAGAGAATTATGCCTGGAGCCGTTGGGTGAAAAGCAGTGGTTATAGGGCACCCATTTACTCTTCTATCTATTTCGTTAGCTTGAGGGTAGTAAGGGGTGTGAAAAGTCTATTTGATTCTTTCAGCTTTTACCCAGTCTTGTACATCTCTGGCAGTAAAGTGGAAGTCGTTATCAGATTGAATTTCGCGTGGTTTTGGAAGTGTTCTAAAGCGATCTTGCAATGCTTTAACAGTATTGTCACCTGTAAAAGCTTCTGCTTGCACTAATCCAAATATAATTTCTACTGTTATTAACACAAAATGTTTACTACTTGACTGCTTAGAAGAAAGTGAGTTTGGCTCATTTCCCAGGACAGGTGAAAAGGATTGCTTTGGCTCAGTGCCCCAGACCTGTGGAGGGAGGGGTGCACTGGGTGTACCAGGTTGTCCAGGATCGATAGAGCCGGTTCGGTCACTCGGGTTTTCAAGGAATTTGTCCAACTTATTTACAGAGCTTAAAGCTACGATGGTTTTTTGTAAAGTAGTTAAAGTGGGTTTAAGTGTTTTGGGGAGTCTCCTAATTGGAAGAGTCATCATTTCAAGCTGGACAGGTAATTGCATTGGAGACACAAATTCAGGAGCTAATTTCCTTTCACGTATTATTTGCAGGCAGGCAGCTTTGTGCACACTTTCTAGGAGTCGGTCAGGGTTAGAGACTATGGCTAAAGGGTCTCCTCTTTCTAGAGGATTTATTCTCCCGGCCCAGAAAGCTGCACGCTGTGTCAGGGACCATGTGTCAAGTTTATCTTCTGTTGTTAGGAAGACTCCATGTTCCCAATAGCTACTCGCTTCTTGTTCATTTAACTTAATTCTATCACCACTAGTAAGAGACGCTTGAAAGACATGTTCTGTTTCTGATTCATGTGAGAGCCGGCCATATTCTTTCTTTAATTTGGCCAACTCGGTAGCACTGAACGGTATTCGTTTGGTGGTGATGTGTGGGTCAAAGTCCTCATCATTTATATAATTATATTCTGTTTAGATCAGGGGTCTCATGCGTGGACAACAGTCCTCCCCACAATTTTTTACCGATTCCAATTCTTTCTGGGGGTATATTTGATTAATGTGGGGAGCTTTTTCTTCTTCTGCCACTTTTGGGGAGTCATCATTCTTTGAGTTCTTAAGATATTCCTCCCTCAAGGCAGCTCGTAATAAATGATTTTTATTTCTTTCTTCATCTAATTGTTTTTGCAAAATTTCCACTAAGTTTTGAAGGGAGTCTATTATTGCACTTTCTTTACTCGCCCGTTTAAAACGAGCTTCTACAGCTGCTGTAAGACAGGCTCCCAAAACTGAGTAAAGTACGGTTTTATTCTTGCCCAGTTTAAATTTTGCTTCATGTTGTAATGAGCATATCTTATCTACTACGTTCTCTAAATTAAACTAGTTATTTTGAGCTTATCTTTCTCCTTCAGAAGAGGGCTTGACATTATGTTTTACTAACGAAGCATAAAATGCTTCTTTACTTTTTGCCCCGAAATTCTCATTTATCTTGCGAAGGGACTAGGCACTATTTCAAAAAGACACACGCACACACACACGCACACAAACTTCTACTATGTTCCCCTTCACTACCCTAGGTGTGTATAGGGCTTAACTTGTATAAAAAAGGTGTTCTTTATGGTTGTTACAAACTAAGTTATAAAAATTATAAAATAAGAAACGTCCCGTCTGTTGCGCAAAGAGATCTATTTTTGTGAAATCCTGGAAACAGAGCCCTCAACTCGAGTATGGGGTCGCTTTACACCTAGGCGTGTACAGTTTGTGGGAAATCTGAGTCGCCCCCCTTGCTTTCTAGACACCACTCACCCTTTTGAGGTGGCGGGCCTAGGTGCGGCTGGAGCGAAGCGTCCTTCCCCTGTTACAGACTATACACGACCTGCAACCCCTCTGTCTCAGGATCCTGTCCGTGACGCCAATTTATGTCACGACCCGCTAACGCAGGCGGGAATCGTGATGGTTCGAGTTTGATTTCGAGGCGCAAAAGATATAACAAGGGACAATAATAATTTGCTTAAAAGCAGTACACTTTATTAAGTGCACTTTTGCACAGTACGCGATAGAAAAGAGAGAAAGGGAGAGAGGGGAGAGGGATAAAGTAAAAGAGAGAGAGAGAGAAAGGGGTATAGCTACCGACGGAGAGACGATATTCTCGTGGTCTTGCCAATAGGTCCGTCTTCTTCCGTGGGGAGATCTCAAAATTCGGGCGATCTTGAGGTATCTCTTATAGTCCTTTCTGAAGCGACAGGCAGTTGGCCAGAAGGTGAGCTCAGCATCAGGTGAATCAGGTGCAGCACTCCAGCGCTTAGAGCAAATAACCACCTCAGGAACACGTACAGGTATAGGGCAAGCACAGGACAGGCCGGCCCGAGACCAGTCTGCCGTGAAGTCCTATTGTCCAAGCCGGTTCCTAGGGGGACGTATCGGTCCAACGAGCGCACCTGTGGACAATGGCTGGCAGTCTTCCCACCTTAGTCCGGCCAGAACTGCTGCATTGGGGGGGAGGTTTTAGTCCCAGTCCTTTTTGGGGTCTTCAGTCCTTGGCGATGATCGTGAGGCAGATGAGGAACTTGGGGACCGTCCCTTACACTACCCCGTGACTCACAATTGTCGACAGGACAGCTTCATAGCGTTGACACGAAGTCTTCAGGACTCGTCAATCGTCGGTAGCACAACCCAAGGAAAATAGAAGTGAGAAAAGGGAGAAAGAAAGGGATGGAGGAAAAAAATCAAAACAATTAATAATCACAATGATTATTAGTCACAAAATAATCACAATGATTGTTACAACAATTTCTTTCTCTTAATTGATTACAAACTTAAACATATAAAATTAATTCAAAATTTTAAAAGCAACTACCATTTCAATCGCAAAATCAGGCATAAAAAATTACAAAATTTAAATAAAAATACTAAAACAATTACAATTTCAAATGGTCATAATAAATCACAACAGGGTTAATTTAAACAATAATTCAAGTTTTATAATTCAAGTTACAAACGGTGCTGGCTCACATCAATGGCTTTGGGCATATCTATAGGAAAAGGAACAGTAATCAAGTTGTGTGCATTCATTGCAGTAGTTAATCTTGTCAGTCGTTTCATCATTTTCTAAATTAGCATGTACAGGATTGTCTGTAAAACAAAACCAATCAAAACCAAAATCAAAAGAACAACAATGGGATGACACAGTCTGTTTAGGATACCTGTAGCAGTAGGTGACCACCTAAAAAGAGTATCCCACCACCTGTGTTCGGTATCCTTTATTACTCTTTCTGCAATGGAGTGGATTTCTTTTACATCATGTTGAACTGTCACTAAGGTCTTCTGTCTATCTTCTTTAACCTTCTCTAAAATGCGAATCAAATCTTGGTGGAGCGGCAGTTGCTTTACCAAAGTTAGGTTCATCCCAATGTGTGTAGGCAGTAACTTGTGTATCAAGGTATAATTAGCTTGTATAAGTTGTTGAGAAGTGACAGGAGCCAAATAGGAAAAATCACATCCAGTAATTCTAGTAAAGTTACAAGCACAAAAATTTGAATGATTTTTGGTATCTACTAGCATATCTTCTACAAATATAGCATCACAAGCAGTTCTTAAGCATGCACATCTATGGCCTATGTATATAAGCACTGTTTCAGGAGTCCCATTAGGATGAACCTTAAAATGACCGATGTTTTGTTCTGTGTCTAAACAAATATTTTGAGCTATAATTGCATTACTTTCACAAATGAATCCTTGTTGACCCCGAGCCATGCAAGCTTCTAAATTAACAGTTTGCTATTTTCCATTAACTTGACGGGCCCATTCTCTATGTTCTAAAGGATAGAGAACAGCTCCGTTGCGATACAATCCCAAAGCAATGATAGGGAATATCAAATGCACTGAGGCATTACGTATGGTTAACACCAAGTCTGTGGCTGCATTTGTAACGGGGTTGTAAGTGAAGTTCACTAGTTTCCACCAGGACTGGAATTCTCTTTCGAAATCAGTGGCACTGTCCCAAATTATTTTCCGAATTTCAGTAGGGAAAGTACCTTCTTCCCCTTCTCTTATAATTGAAGCAGTAACTGACTGCATCCATAGTTGAGCTTGGATGCAGCTGAGGGCCCAAGAAACGTCGGTTTGAGTAGCATCAAGCGCATCAATTATCAATTTGGAATCGTTCACATTTATTCTTTCCCAATTTGGTACTACATTGGCTAACAGCCACTGGTGGGTTCCCAAGGCTGTTAGGGATGACTGCAGTGGTTGTTGTACTTTGGCTAAATCTCTAGTTGTGGCAGTTAATTTATTCATCAGTACTTCTGAATCGATGCTATTTAGAATTCCCAGTCCTGTCCCCAGAATACCAGTGACATCTCTTGGCACTCGCTTCCTTGAAGGGGTACGTCTCCGTAGCCAGGTGGTCCATCCTTCAAAAGAGGTGTGTATGAAAGGTGAGCAAGCTGGCTGTATTTCTGAAACATTGTTTTGCATTAACAGTTTAACCTTTTTAAGAGACCACGATGGATTAAACATTATTTGTTTTTTGGCCTGTTTTCCTAATAAGGTAGGGTCCAACACCATAAATCTTTGGGCTAAGAGGCACGGATGGTCGTGCTCGAGTAGCGGTAGGGGTTGTAACAGGTCGTGTTAGGGCGTTTATTTTGGATTTAAAGGAAAGCCTCTTATCTTTATGAGCCCAAAGACAAACTACCTGCACAGTTTGAGTTAGCGTAAAGTTATGCCAGCATTCTTGTATGCTTGAATGCGCACAAACTTTTTCACCCTCGTGTGTAACATTAATTGTGCTCGCCTTTGTATAGGTAGTTCCATTAATCATTCTACATCCTATTTTAATTTCTTCTCCTATTACCCCTCGAAGTTGCCAGATTTTTTGCTTTTCTTATTCTTGCTTGGTATATATCTGATCTCTATGCATAACAACAGTTGATAGGTTTAGGTTCTTTATCTCATCATAGTGTCTCATGTACCCAGTGGATTGTACAAAAGCTTGAGACCAGGGCCATTCAGTGTTATTTTCTGCTTGGGATGCTGTCACTGTATGTGAGGTAGGCTCTACTATGGTGTTTATTTTAAATCTATGAACTAGGCCTCTAAAGCTTGATTGATTTGCTGGTTTGATACGGTAACTGCATGTTATGTAAGTCGGTTTAGTCAAGGTGAAATTATACCAGCAGTCAGATAAGGGTTCATTATCACACTCCTTTGTAATTGCAACATTGTCAGTTCTTAGACTTGGAATGAGTTTATCAACATACGCTTGTCGACAACACAATTTTAAGGGTGTTTGTTTGGCACACGTCCACTTTTTTGTGGGACAAAGTTTTGCCGAGATATCGGGGTGAGAATCGCTTTTCTTATTTTGTTTTAGAAAGTTGCCAGCGATTCTAATGGTGGTAGCCTTTTCATGAGAGGACTCGTCTACTTTTCTGCATCCTATATTTATTTTTTCACTAATTGTTCTAATTAAAGTTCTAGTCATTTCACTTGGATCCCATTCCCATTCATTTGAACGGTATACTTCAGAGTTGTGCAGCACCACTATTGCCAGGTTTGGGTGACGGTCTCTAGGATATGTCCCTAGAGAATGAGTGTACCTGATTGTAGCTTCGGACCACGGCCATTCAGCAGGGTTTTGGCTACGGTGTTGTGGTAGGATGCAGAAAAGTATCACTAGTTTTATCATCATTCTGTAGTTTTCATGTCCCACGGAGTTCTCCTGTAAACAGTAAACACAACAGAGTCTGCCACCAAAGGACAGAAAATTAAAATTATGGTACTATCCAGCATGTATTTATTCGATGCTCTTTCCCCAGGGCATCAGTGGCCACCCATGTGTGTTTATTCAGAGGGGTCTTTAGCATCAGTGGTACTTCTCCTACAGTGGGGAGGTCTACTAAAACAGGTTGACCAGGGTTACGTGCTGGATTCTTAGAATCATCTGGTCCCTGTAGTGAGGAAATCATGCTTGAAGCAGTTGGGCAGAAAGCAGTGATCTTAGGACACCCATTTACTCCCCACCTGTCATTCACACCTTTCACGGCTTCCCACAGTTGAGCATCCCAATTTCCTTCCTGTGGTTTCAAAAGTAATTTTAAGAGACCGTTAGTCCTTTTTACAATCCCGTTAGCTTGGGGGTAGTAAGGGGTGTGAAAAGTCCATTTGATTCCCTCAGCTCTTGCCCAGTCTTGTACAACTTTAGCAGTGAAGCGGAGCCATTGTCAGATTGAATTTCTTGTGGTTTTGGAAAAGTTCCAAACCATTCCTGTAATGCCTTAACAATATTATCACCTGTGGCTCTCTTAAAAGCTTCTGCTTGAACTAACCCAGATGTTATCTCTACTCTAACTAACACAAAATGTTTACTACTTGATTGTTTGAAAGGACTTACGTAGTCTACTTGCCACGCGTCCCATAGGCCTTTACTTTTCTTCAAGTGGAGAGGATCATCTTCCAGGGGATGCCTCTCCAGCCGTTTACGGCATTGTTCACAGGCAGATACACATGTATTACACATTTCTCTGGTGACGGGCCAGCCACGAGCATGGGCTTCTCTGTACAAATCTTTGACACCTGTGTGTTGTCTTTTTACATGCAACCATTCTAGCAAGTGTTCCCAATTTCAGAAATTTGTTCTTTTTTCAAGGGACTTATCTTTGCCAGTTCATCAGCTTTATTATTCTATTCTCTTGCTAGATTTCCATCTGTTTGGTGAGAAGCCACCCACCCTACGGCAAAGTTTCTTCGATTTGCTATTTGTAAAATTTCTTGCCATTTTTCTTTTTGCCACACTGGAATCTTATTAATCTCCCAATCATTTTGTTGCCAGAAAGGCAGCCACTCAGTACACCCTTTAAACACAGCATAGGAATCAGTGTAGATACAGACAGGAGAGGTATTTTGCGCTTCACGATGGAAAACACTCCAAACAGCTATCAATTCACTAATTTGGGCACTACCTTCCCCTTCTGTGATGATCCGTTCACCAGAGGAAGTGTGTATAGCTACGGCCCTGTATTTCCACTTTTTCCCTTCTCTTTTAGCAGAAGCATCAGTGAACGAGGACCTTGTTGATTGTTCAGGGGAAAAAGGGGGGGCCACTTTGATTACTGAGACAGGTTTGTTTTGGCTGCTATCCAAGTTTTCTCAGTCTCGTATTGCTAGAATTTTGGCAGCGCCTTCAGTAATTGAAAAGATGTTACAATAATGTTCTATCTGCGCAAACCATTTTCTTACTGAAGCCCTTTGAGCCACCCCGTCAGGTGGGGGGGCGCCAGTAGTGACTGCTTTAATTACTTTAAAGGGGCCTCTTAAAATAATCGGCTGTTGCCGTGTAATTTTCTCTACTTCTTTAAGGGCTAAGCTAACTACAAACAACCCTTTTTCCCAGGTAGTATATCTCTTCTCTGCATCTTTAAAACCACGGGAGAAAAAGCCAACGGGTCTAGTTGGACCTTCTGGGCCCCTCTGCCAAATGTGAATTGACAATCCCGACACTGCAAAACCCCACTCGACTTGAAATGGATCTGAGGGGTGTATCGGGCCAAGTGCCTGATAGGCTGTGGCTTCAAAGATTAATAATTGCAGTGCCTCTTCCTGGGAAGGGGTCCAATCCCATTTCACCCCTTTTCTTAACAAATCATAAAGGGGTCTAGCAATTATTGAAAAGTCTGGGATGTGTTTTCTTCAAAATACCAATAATCCCAGAGCTTGTTGGAGTTCTTTTCTAGATCCAGGCATTTTGATTTGATCTAAGGAGGTTAAGGTGTCAGGTGGAATGCATGTCATACCTCCTTTCCACCAAATTCCCAAGAATTTTACTTCCTGAGAAGGTTTCTGAATTTTTTCAGGGGGAACTTGCAAACCAAGACTTTCCAAATGTGAAATTATTTTCTGTTGAGTATCCCCCACTACTTCTATTTTATCTCCTCCTATAAGAATGTCATCAATATACTAATAAACAGCTACACTCTCAGGTTTGGGTATTGTTTCTAATTCTCGAGCTAAAGCGTGGTGGGCTAAAGCGGGTGAGTGTCTGTACCCTTGCGGCAGTCGTGTGAAAGTGTATTGTTGTCCCTCCCACGTAAAAGCAAAACGGTTCATGTCTTCTGGCTGCAATGGGATCATGAAAAACATGTCCTTGACATCTATAGTTGCCATGATTGGGTGAGCCTTTTCTTGAATTGATATTACTAATTCAGCTAAATTTGGGACTGCTGCTGTTAGGGGGTCTGTGTGGGCATTAAGCCGGCGATAATCTATTGTTAATCTTCATTTTCCATTAGGCTTTCTTACTGGCCAGACTGGAGAATTGTAAGGGGAATGAGTGTTAATTATCACTCCTTGTTCTCTTAATTCTTGTATCACTGGTTTTATGCCTTCTCTGGCACCAGAAGGTAAGGGGTATTGTTTCACTGAAGTGATTTTGCTGAATGGGAGGGAGGGAGCTGCTTGAAGCAGCCTGATGTTTAGTCGTGGTGTTCCAAAAGACCACAAAAAGCCTTCTGGATCCTCTCATTGTCTCCCAGCTAGTACATCTATCCCCAGTAAGTTATCTGGGATATTTCCAACAACCATTTTGACAGTTAATTGATTTTCTTCCCCAGGCAGTATAAGTTTTATTAAGGCAACCGCCATGGGTTCTGTAATTCTTAAAGCATTTAAAACACAGTAATGTTTTTTCATTGGAACTACACCACACCTTTGAGCATCTTTAATTTTTAAAGCAGAGATTTGGGCCCCAGTATCAATTACAAAAGTTACTATTGCTCGTTTGGGACCCACTGTAGCTGTGATTAGTATATCTCTAGTTTTAGAATTTTTAGTGAGCTTTTTTAAATAAATCCATTCTCTGTCTCTCTGCTCACTATTGAGAGGCAGAGTTTTTAGTTTAAATCCTGTTTAGGGGGGTTTCTTGGAGGTTGGTAGGAAGAAAGCGATTTTGGCTTATTTCCCGAAACAGGTGTTAGGGGTTGTTTCGGTTCAGTGCCCCGAACTTGTGGGAGAGGGGGTGCACTAGGCGTACTGGATTGTGTTCTTGGTGGGGCTGATGCCCAGGGCTTGGAATTGCGCCAATTAGTTACTATTTTACTTAGTTTTTCAGGCGGCAAGCTATCTATTATATCTTTTGGGACCCCCTTTTTTATTCTTAATAACCACCAGTACTGACGTGGGGAAATCTGCTTTCCCTTTTCTGTGTTTTCGCTGTGGGGAATTCTAATGTATCTAACTCCCTTTGATTTTTCTGATCTTTCTTCTGGGGTTATTACAGGTCCATATTTTCTACTGTAGTAAATGAGGTCTTCAGCGACTTGCCCCCATGTCCAGATTTTGCGATCACCAGCCTGTGGTTTAAAGCGCGTTGCTGGTGAGTCTGAGGGAGTAGAATATGGAGTGAATCCAGGGTCGGTAGACTCAGTGTGTTCGCTTGGGTTCCCAAGGAATCTGTCCAACCTTTCCACAGGGCTTAAGGCCATGATAGTTTTTTGTAAGGCTATTGCAGTGGGCTTAAGTGATTCAGGGAGTCCTCTAATCAAAGGGGTCATCATTTCTGGTTGGACAGGTAATTGCATTGGTGATTCAAATCCAGGAGTTAATCTCCTTTCACGTATCATTTGCAGGCAGGCGGCTTTGTGCACACTTTCTAGAAGTTGGTTTGGGGTACTGACTATAGCTAGAGGGTCTCCTCTCTCTAGAGGATTTATTCCCCCAGCCCAGAAAGCTGCACGCTGTGTCAAGGACCATGTGTCACGTTTATCTCCCGTTGTTAAAAAGACTCCATGTCCCCAGTAACCGCTCGCCTCTTGCTCATTTAGTTTAATTTGATCCCCACCTGTGAGAGACAGTCGAAAGACATATTCTGTCTCTGTTTCATGTGAGAGCCGGCCGTATTCTTTCTTTAATTTGGCCAACTTAGTGGCGCTGAATGGTATTTGTTTGGGGGTGATGTGTGGGTCAAAGTCCTCATCATTTATATAATTATATTCTGTTTTGATCAAGGGTCTCATGCGTGGACAACAGTCCTCCCCACAATTTTTTACTGATTCCAATTTTTTCTGGGGGTATATTTGCTTAATGTGGGGACCTTCCTTTTCCTCTGCCAACTTCAGGGAGTCATCATTCTTTGATTTCTTAGTATTCTCCTCCCTTAGGGCAGCTCGTAGGAAACGGTTTTCTTCCCGTAACACACGGATCTCATCTCTCAACAAGTGAATGTCATTTTTCTTTTCACCTAATTTCTCTTGCAAAGTTTCTATTAGTTTGTGGAGGGAGTCTATAATAGTTTCCTCTTCACTATTCTGCTTAGAGTGTTTCTCTACAGCGGCTGCAAGGCATGCTTCTAACACAGAACAGATAATGTTCTTATCTCGGCCGAGTTTAAATTTTGTCCCGTGTTGTAAGGAACACACTCTATCAACCACATTTTCTAAATTAAACTAATTATTTATTGCCTATTCTTCTCCGCCAGGAGAGGGTTTGGCATTATGTTTTGCCAATAAGGCATAAAATGCTTCCTTACTTTTTGCCCCGGAGTTCTCATCCATCTTTCAGAGGGGCTAGGTACTATAAAAAGATACACACACACGCACACACACACGCACACTAACTTCTATTATGTTTCCCTACACTACCCTAGGTGTGTATAGGGCTTAACTTGTATAAAAAGATGTACTACAAACCAAGTTATAAAAAATTATAAAATAAGAAACGTCCCGTCTGTTGCGCAAAGAGATCTATTTTTGTGAAATCCTGAAAACAGAGCCCTCAACTCGAGTATGGGGTCGCTTTACACCTAGGCGTGTACAGTTTGTGGGAAATCTGAGTCGCCCCCCTTGCTTTCTAGACACCACTCACCCTTTTGAGGCGGCGGGCCTAGGTGCGGCTGGAGCGAAACGTCCTTCCCCTGTTACAGACTATACACAACCTGCAACCCCTCTGTCTCAGGATCCTGTCCGTGACGCCAATTTATGTCACGACCCGCTAATGCAGGCGGGAATCGTGATGGTTCGAGTTTGATCTCAAGGCGCAAAAGATATAACAAGGGACAATAATAATTTGCTCAAAAGCAGTACACTTTATTAAGTGCACTTTTGCACAGTATGCGATAGAAAAGAGAGGAAAGGGAGAGACGGGATGGGGATAAAGTAAAAGAGAAAGAGAGAAAAGGGGTATAGCTACCGAGGGAGAGACGATATCCTCGTGGTGCACGCTGACCAATAGATCCGTCTTCTTCCGTGGGGAGATCTCAGAATTCGGGCGATTTTGAGGTATCTCTTATAGTCCTTTCTGAAGCGACGGGCAGTTGGCCAGAAGGTGAGCTCAGCATCAGGTGCAGCACTCCAGCGCTTAGAGCAAATTACCACCTCAGGAACAGGTACAGGGCAAGCACAGGACAGGCCGGCCTAAGACCAGTCTGCCGTGAAGTCCTATTGTCCAAGTCGGTTCCTAGGGGGATGTATCGGTCCAACGAGCGCACCTGTGGACAATGGCTGGAAGTCTTCCCACCTTAGCCAGGCCAGAACTGCTGCATTGGGGGGGAGGTTTTAGTCCCAGTCCCTTTTGGGGTCTTCAGTCCTTGGCGATGATCGTGAGGCAGATGAGGAACTTGGGGACCGTCCCTTACACAGGGGCAGATGAAGGTCTGTGCAGCGGAGGGAGCAACCAGCAGTACCTTTCTCCACCTCACCTCCCCACTCCAAGATGTCACAGCTCCAGGTGCGACCCGCTGCCTTCAGAGGGTTCCCCGGGCATACCTGTGCCAGGAGCTGTTAGTCCAGAGCTATCAACGGGCCCATCCCGAGCATCCCTCCAGGAATGACCGTCAGAGCATCCAGCCGGGGCTGGGGAGCAGCCGGGTGCACCTGGGCACGGAGCTTGGCTTCAAGAAAATGCCGAGGGAAAAGCACTCGTGCCAAGGGGCAGCACCCGAGCGACCCGGGCAGCATGCGGGGTCCCAGGGAGGAGCTCTAAACTTTTCTGTTTTATCTTGTTAGTCCCTCCCTAAAGCCCTTAGTAAAGAGAGGGATTATTAGGAGAAAAGGGGTTTAAAGTGAGGGGAAAAGCTTCCTTTTCCATAATTAACTGTGTTCAAATTGTGGGGGAATCCCCTTCCCCTGCAATTGTAATGGTCTCAATTGACAGAAAGCTTACCTTTTCCACACTTTCAGGGGTAGTGATACGGAATCCGCATTTTCCTTTATTTTCCACGGAAAGGGAAAACTTTCATGATGCTCTTTCATGGGTTTGAATTAAGGGTAACGCCCCCTTTTCATCATCCTAAGACTTAAGAGGGGGAAGCCCAGCTGTCCCTCCTTTTCAAGGATTTGAATTCAGGGGAAAATTCCCCTTTTTCCATCACACGAGAGATTTAAAATGAGGAAACCCCTTCTTTTCCAAAAATTTTAGGCAATGAAATTAAAGGGGGACAAGCCATTTATTTGTCATGTTATCGGTTTACGTGGAAACTACTGCCCCATTTCCTCATTCTTAGCTGAAGGAATCTCTGCCTTTTTCAGTATTTTAAGGGTTTAAAACTGCATTTTGGGGCACTTCTATCAGTATTCCAGTACCAAGGATCACAGATGGGAGCGAGCCCGGCACATACATAACCCTAACCATGCCGGGGAGCGTACTATTTTTCTTATTTATAATACAGATAGCCCTATTTGGAGGTCTTATTGAGATATACAGCATTCATATCACTGCCATTCTTTGCCACCCTACTTAGTCACATGTGGAGTACTACATAGTAATCACTAAGGAATAATTGCAACAAATTATACAACTTACCTAGCTGTGCTGCCAAAACACAAAGTTTTATTTCTGCCCTTTTGCTTGAAGTAGCTGTAGCAAAAAAAGAAAGCGTCGTTACCTCTCGGAAGAGTTTTTTTCTCTGTTGAGCCCTTTACTCACCTTGAATTTAAGTCAGAGGAGTCAAACAACTGCAGCTCCTTTGAGAGCTTTTATACCTCGTGGGATTTGCCTCCTCCCTTTTCCCAGGCATCACGGCAGCGAGAAGCAGGCCCAATCAGAAAAATTCAGCCCGGTTCTTTTTGCCGACGCCACCCGTATAGATGCGTCTCGTGCTCCTTTCTTGTCCCGTGTGCTCCCCCTTCCATTTCCTTTCACTCTGTCTTCTTGTTCTTTTTCTTGTAAGGAATGAGTCCTCAATATTTGTTTAATAAAAGTTGCTCAGCCCCTCTCCCTGTTCTGTCCTGCTTTTTGTCTCCCTCCCTGCCTGCATCTTTATCTTTCTTCTTTCTTCCTTTTTTTCCTTTGTCCTGCATCACGACTCTATGTCTTCGTCCGTCTCGTCGTCCTTTTGCCCGTACCCGTCCGTACCCGCCGCCCGGTCCTTCGCACTCATCGCACCCGTCTCTCCGTCAGCCTCCGCCCTCGCGGCCGCACCTCTCCGTCTCCATCCCCGCACCACGCTTCGCCCTTCTTCCCCCCCCACCGGCACACGCCACGGTCATTTCCTCTCTGGTTTCTCGTTTCCCTCTTTGTCACTGTATCCCTCTGTCTTTGCCATGTATTTGGCATTTGTCTTTTTCTCTGTCCTTCTCCATGTCTCGCTCCCGTTCCTTTTTCATTCTCTGTGGCTCTGTGGTGCTCCCCGTGCCACTTTCCCACAGGCTTCTTCCGCCAGCTTCCGCCAGCTCTCTCATCACCCTGGGAAGGATCCCATCCGGTCCCACAGACTTACGGATATCCAAGTATTTCAGCAGTTTTCCGACCGCCTCCCCTTGGATAATGGGGGAACCATTCTGTTCCCTGACATCATCTACCGACCCAAGAGGACAGTTGTCACGAAGGCAAGTCGTCTTCCCACTAAAAACTGAGGCAAACTAGGCATTAAGCACTTCTGCCTTTTCCTCATCTGCAGTTACTAAGTTCCCTCCCATGTCCAATAAAGAACAAAGGTTGCTCTTACCCTTCCTTTTACCGTTAATATATTTGTAAAAACATTTTTTATTATCCTTTACAGCAGTCACCATTCTAAGTTCAAAGTGAGCTTTAGCCTGCCTGATTTTTTTCCTACATGCTCTAGCAGTCCCCTTGAATGCTTCCTGAGAGACCTGCCTCTCCTTCCAAAGATGATACATCCCCTTTGTATTTCTAAGTTCCTCCAAAACCTCCTCGCCCATCAAGGCCGGACGTTTACCCCGTCGACTTATCTTTCGGCACGCAGAAACAGCGTGTCCCTGTGCCCTCATCCCTGTGCCCTCAAGATGTCTGTTTTGAGGCAGGCCCACATTTCCTGAACTCCTTTGTTTTTAAGGACTGATTCCCTTACTAAGCCTCCTACAAAGACCAAAGTCTGCCCTCCGGAAGTCCAATGCAAGAGTCTTACTGGTGCTCCTCCTGATTTCACCAAGTACTGAGAACTCTATTATTTCATGATCACTCTGTCCCAAGCGACCTGCAATCACGACATCTCCCAGCAGCCCATCTATATTTGCAAACAGCAGATCTAACATGGTCCCTCCCCTGGTGGGCTGACCCACCAACAAAAAGTTGTCCTCCACAGAGTCTCAAACTTTCCTGGACTGCCTCTTATCTGCCGTATTAAGTTCCCAGCAGATGTCCGGTAGGTTGAAGTCACCCAGAAGAACAAGGGCTGAGGATCCTGAAACAGTCTCCGGGTGCTTATAGAATAAGTTGCCCACCTCTTCTTCACGGTCGAGTGGATGATGACAGACTCCCAGGAGGATGTCAGCCTTGTTGGCCTTCCCCTTAATTCCTACCCATAAGCATTCAACTCCATCTTCCTTAGTTTCAATTGCTACAGCATCAAAAGTCTCCTTAATATAAAGAGCCACCCGTCCACCTCTTCTTCCTTTACCGTCTCTTCTGAAGAGCCCGTAGCCATCTAGCGCAGCGCTCCGGCTACGTGAAGCCCGCTAGGGACCGGCTTTCTCGCCGGCCTTAAGTCTTTGGAAGCCTACTTCCAAGCCCTTAGAAATGCGGTCAGAAATCTTTCCCACCTGTGGAATCTAGCCACCCTTTCCACTCAGGTGCTGTTGTACAAAAACGGGAATACGCTTATCAAAATCATAAACATCAGATGATTTGTCCCAGATCGGGACCAGCAAACACTGTCGTGTAGATGGCCACGACACTCAGAGTCCGTCAATAAAACTCTCAAAGGCTTTAAGCCTTAGCACCTTGTTATCTAGTATTGAATTTCTCGAAGAGCCAGGTGGAATTAGCTCTGTGAGAGTCCTACACCTCTGAGGGTATCCAGCACCTTACAGAAAATGGTTTAAATAATTTTGCAAGACGGCACGGTCGAGTACGTCTCGAAAAAGCAAAAAGGTTTTAATAAAAAAATAAAATAGAACAAAGCTGAGCACAGTATAGGGGCAGGTCCCATACATCTCCTACAACACCTCAAGAATACACTGAGAAGCTTTATGTTCTCCCTTAAGTATTGGACGATTTAGGTGGGTTTTTTTGCCAAAGAGCTCAACAGAGAATAGCTGTTTCTGGGGAATAGGTAAGCAGACCTATCAGTGTTTATGTCTTAGCACTGAGCCCATTACTGTCAGGAGAGCAAACAAACTTCTAGTGTTCTTCTCTTAAAAGGTTTTGAGGTGAGTCTTAAACCTTTCCCTATATGGAAACACCTGTTCAGGTGTGGAAATGCATTCCTACAATCTAGAAATCTTTCATGCCTTTTCTATGTCGCCTCCCATGGGCAGCTCTACACAGCTTTGGTTCTTTCTCTCTTTCTTCTCTCTTCCTTCTGCAGTTCCAGCTCACTCCTTCCCATCCCTAACACGGCCCCCTCACCTCGTCCGTCCCTCGCACGACGTCTCAACCTTTCCGTCCCTCGCACGCCTTCCTCCTCGCAGCTCGGCCGGCAGACTCCGACTGACTACCGGCTAACTCGCTCTTTTATCGCACCCATAGCTGCGAGGGCAAGGCTATTCCTACTCTTGAGTAATTAACACAGCTGCAATATATCAAAGGCGAGATTGCCTTTAGCACCGTCTCTCCCCGTCTCCCCACAGTATACAGCCGGGTGGCCTCGGATTCTCGCTTCCTCTCTGTCCCCGAGCCCCCGAGGGGCTCACAGCATCAGTTTATCAAGAGTCACCCAGCGTCCACGAGGCCCATTACGTTACAACCCGCACGCCTGGCAGGGGAGGCGTTTTCCGTTCAGAATTATCCCCGTCCTCGCAGGCCGGAACATTCGGGGTTCCGTTCGGTCTCGGCAACGTTTCGGGGACCTCGTGACTTCCGGGGACATCGTAGATGTCATCGGGTCGCTCTAGCACGCCATTGGAGGTTTGTGAACGGTATTTCAGGGCCTTAGAAGGGCCTCAGAGGATTTAGGAGGTCCTACAAACATCTGAGGGGCATCTAGAAGCCCCCAAAGCCATAGTCACCTTTTTCTAGCTCTGACAGGCCTGTTTTAGAACATCTAAACTGTTTCCATCGGCTCCTAAAAAACTTCAACATCCCAGACCAAGTCCTAAAACCACTGAAATCATCCCGGCAACCGCACGTCCTTCCCGAAACTTTCTAAACCGGCCCTGGACCCAAGTGACGGCACTTTTCCATGGGAAAGACCCCCCAGAGCCCTCAAGCTTCAGAGGCAGATACCGGGCCTTGCAGAAAAGCCAATGACCTGCAGGACTTTCCTCTACCTCTCCCTGCCCATTCAAAGTCAAGCAGCCCCAGTGTGATCGGCGAGGGTCACGAGGTGCCAGGTCCCCCGGGGGTCATTTTTAGGGGTTACGTCCACCCACCCGCACATGGAACCGGCAGCGGAGAGGGACCGGCGGGGGCATCCCGAGCGTCCCTTCGGGCGCCACGGCCAGAGCACGTCGTAGGAGCCCGGGAGCAGGCGGACGATCCGGGCGAGGAGCCTCCCTCCGAGAGAACTCCGAGGGAAAAGCCATCGCGCCGAGGAGAGGCGCCGGAGCCCACGGGGGAGGGTCTGGGGTCCCGGAGTCTATCTTTCAACTTTTGCCTTTCATCTTGTCAGTCCCTCTTTGCTACATGCAGTCCCTACCCAGTGCCCCCATGAAAAAGGGGCCTTACTAGGAGAACAAGGGTTTAAACTAAGGAAGAATACTTCTTTTTCTGTAATCACTTGTGTTTCAATTGATGGGGAGTCCCCTTCCCCTGCATTTTTCACGGTATCCATTGTAGGACACCCTCCCTTTTCCCTCCTGTTTGGGGCATTAGTAGACTGGGAATCCCCATTTTGCTTTGTTTTCCAGTTTAAACGGAAAGGCAACACCTTGACCACAGTATTTTACAGGTTTGCATTAAGGGTACCTCCTCCTTTTCATCGTCCTAAGGTTTAATTTCAGGAGGAAGTCCAGGTGTCCCTCCTTTTGGAAAGTTTGCACCGATGTGAAAATCCCCTTTTTTCCCCATCATTTGAAAGACTGAAAGTGAGGTAAATGTGGAACTTGAGACACTGCACTCTTGAGCACCTCTTTAAAGACTTCACTGGATTCCAAACATTAACACCTTATTATCTAGCAGTCTCTCATGTCTTTTCTCTAGAACTTTTTATGGGCAACTCTACACAGCTCTCAGGGCCAGTCTATTTACGGCAGCAGCTACTCTGTAGACCCAGTGTCTCAACTTTTTTTCTACTCTCTTTCTTCTGCTGTTCCAGCTCACTCCCTTCCGTCCTTAGCACGGCCGCCTATCTCCCTCTGTGCCTCGTACGGTAGCTTACCTCATTTGTCCCTTTCCCGACCTCCAGTCCCTTCCTCTTCATAGCATGGCTACCAGACTCCTACTGACTCCGACTCCAACACAACGCCCTCCCAACTTACTCACTCTTTATCATACCCATAGCTGGGAGGGCAAGGCTGATGCCACTTTTTGATAATTAACACAGCTGCAGTGGATCAGAGGTAAGATTACCTGCAGCATTATCTCTATCTGTTTTCCCACAGACACATTCATCTTTTGCCGATGTTTTAGAGGACTAAAGCAAAGCGGCGAAGCCCTTTTATTCCCATTTCCCCATTGTGTCAGTTTAATGCAGATAAAATTAGGGGGACCCTCATTAAAGGTCCTAATGAGATTCACACTATTCATATCACTACCGTTCTTCCCTCATCTATTTAGTCACATTTGGAGCGCTACTTAGTAATCACTTAGGCAAAATTTCCCAAGTTCACAACAAATTATCCGACTTATCTCGATATGCTGCCAAAACACAAAGTTCCATATCTCGCTCGTTTACTGCCTTTTTGCTCAAAGTAGTTATAGAAAAAAAAAGGGCATTACCTTTTCCTGGAAAAGTTTGCTTCTAAACGGAGCCCCGTACCTACCTGGAATTTAAGTCATAGGAGCCAAACAGCTACAGCTCCTCTGAGGGCTTTTATACCCGGCGGGATTTGTCTCCTCCCTTTTCCCAGGGACTCATGGGAACGAGAGGCAGGCCCAAACAGGGGTATATTAACCCCAGCCTTTGCTAAGGGGCTTCATTCCCTCCTGGGAATCAGCTGGGCTAAGAGCTCTCTTCTCCATTCGGTGAAGAAGGTTTTTCAGCTTAGCTTGTTTTCAGCAGGTGCTTTTGGGCATCTAAAGCAAAAGAGGCTTCGAAGACACTGAAGAAAGCTGCATTGAATCCAGGGAGTATTTAAGTTTATGATTTTGGGTTGTGTGTTCAGTGATGGTCCATTGCTTTTAAAACTTCTGGTATTGTTCTTGTTGTTTTTAGGAGAAGGACCGCTTCCTGAGATTCTAGGTCGTGTCAAGAGCGATACTTCAGATTTTTTCAGCAGATTCGGCATGTCACAAAAGGGATCTTGCTTGAGTTGAAGATGATCTTTGAGATTGCAGCTTCTGGTAAGGAAGTTGGGAACTGTGACCTAGAGAGGGTGGGTGACCTAGGTAGGGGTTACTGTGGTGTGGTTTAGGAGGCAGCACGGTGAGAAGCAGAGTCCATTTGAGGGCCTCCCTAAGAGTTTTCAGAAGCCCAGGGGATGTATTTACGTGTCTTAGGGCACACAAGCGCATCCACCGCAATCACAGAAAGGCTGTGTGGCTTTGTCTCTCGCTAACTGTGGTGCCAATCACAGTAACAGCTATAGCCTTAGACTCACTATGAAACCAGCGAGTCAAAGACCCAGACACACTAAGGACAGGGTGAGTAGCTGACTCACTGGGATTTGGCTCACGTAACACTAAACTCATACTTTGGTTTTAATTTTCTTGATTGTAGGTGACAAAGAGCCGAACCGGTGATCAGGGGGCCTTCCGAGTCACCCAAAAGATAAGTCAGGGGCCACGGCCCGGAGGCGGGATGTTAGTACGGTACCGGGTTGGGAATTCCTGGGACAGGTTTAACAACTAGCAGAGAGGAAAAGGATGTTTTCTAAGGAGCTCCTTAGGACAGCTAAAAGGAGCAGCTCTACTTTTGATTGTAGCTCTAAGTTGTGCAGTGCAGAACAGTTCCAGCGTGTGTCATGTTGTCTCGTGTGCCACGTTGTCTAGCCTGTCTTTGGGATCCCTCAGATCAGATATCGCCGTCTTTTCCCCTCGAGGACCTTATCACGAGCGTCAGCCATCATCTCTAGATTCTCGAACATTCGCGCTTCTCGGCACGATGCCGACACCGTCCGTTCTTTTACGGGCTAGGCCGCATCTCCGAGTCGTATCTTAGAAGCATCAAATCGGACGTCTTTTGAGGCCTCATTCCCGGCCGTACCATCCTCCTTTCCGGCCGTGAGTTGTAGCATCCCGGGGCTCGTAAGGTTGTACGGTTACGGGGACCATTCTGAACGTACTATTATCTCACAGCTATCTTGATCATCGTGACTGACAGTTTCTTTAACAGCTCGCTGTGTTACAGTCTTTTCTTCTGCTCCTTAGAGCCCTCTCCGTCCGCCATCGGCGTACCGTCGGTCATCTCTTTTGGCATCGTCTCGGTCCTCGCTATTATTCTAATTGCTATTTTTGCTGGGATCTTTGTTTGTTGTCCTTGTGTCACGCTGTTTGTAATGTGTTGTGTTTAGCCTGGAACTGCTCTGCCCTGTGGAATAGATAAGAGGGTAGGTGGGCTAGACAGACAACTTTACGGCTAACATTTTAGCCACCCGAGCCCCACCTCAGACACAGCGAGCGTGGCCGGTCCGTGCGGAGTTGGGCAGAGACAGAGGGAACGGTATAGCGGCGTCTCACGGTTTTGTAGCTCTTTGTCTTAATGCATGCTGTTGTCAGATCCTAGACAGTTTGCGTTGAGAAATGGGAACTTTGAGAAGCTTAAGCTTTCCCTATGTGTCTGAGTGACTTTAACGAAGAATTCTTTTGCAGAGGGATAGTAACATAGTAAACCCAGTACAAACACCGGAGACCGGAGGAGCACGGCGACGAGACGCGTCGGCGCCGAAAGCCTGAGCTACGGCCTGACTTTCTTCTCTACGTTTACATCGTCGGTCATATTTTCATCTAATTTTGAAGATGCAAGGAGCGTGACACGGTCGGCTAGCAGCACCGGGGCACCGTGACCAGATGCGTACAGGCGAGCGAGAGGAGTATCAATTCTGGCATAGAACCGGATGCTACGGGCATTCTTGCGTAAGCGATGAAACTCTAAGCGGCCTTTGTTATTTTGTGTTTTACAGGTGGCCAGCAGCATTTAAAGTGCCGGTCCCGTACGACCGAGACCGTCGCAGCAGGAGGTGACATTCAAGGGGTTTCGGACAGAAACTACTTTGGCGACACGACGCTTTTGGACCCTACGTCGGTACACGCCTTTCCATTTTGTTTTGCCCCTTCTTTCCGGGAAGGTCTGTCCTTGCTTGGCTTTTCAGGGCAGATGTAAATGGTGGCTATGTTACAGCATTGTTCTTTTTCCTTCTTTTTAGGAAGTGATGCCGCATATCAGCAGTCAAGATCAAGTGGGTAAGGCGAGCAGTGAGTAGTGGGCAGAAGCAGTTGTTATTGCTCGGATGCCACATTCCGGTCTAACTCAAAGCATCCATTGTCATTCGTGCGTTTTAGGCGGTTCGCTCACTTTGCACCGAGACTCCCTCACCGACCACCCGACGGACCCAGTTCGCTTCTCTCGTGAGCCCTCCGGAAGTAATACGGGACTCTGTGATGAAGCCTCGATCTTTCCCACTAGAAGGTGCCATTTGGGTAGGCTTTGGTAACGGCCGAAGAGTTGCGGTGAGTCAGGGAGGAGGAAGGGAGGGTCCACTCAAGTTTCAGCAATGCCGCATCCCCTCGTCTCCTTTTAACGCAGGTATACCCTACGACGATGACATCGGCCTCCGAGCACGGCCGAAGCGTGTGGGCCGAGGACCCGGGCATTCTTAAGAAATGGTGAGTAGCAGAGTTGTTGCATTTTGGCCGACATGCTGCTGAGATTGCAGATTCATATTAGGTTTTTTTAATTGTAGCTGACTAAGAGACTACAGCCCAGTGACAGCAGGAACCTCCCCGAGGGCGAGGCGGCCTTCTCTCGCACCCAACGTGGATTCGCATCCCCGGTCCAAGAGATAAGTGGGGGGCTATGGCTCACAGAAGATTTGAAAGCGGGGTGCTGAGTCAGGGGTCACCGGGAGGAATTTTTGAGTCAGCTTTGGAGACAGGCATGTCCAAGAAATGGTACCTTAGGTGCATAAAGGGAAAGTGTTGTTTTTCATCACAATGCTGAGGTGTGCAGGGCAGAGCAGTCCCAGGGCATTTCACGTGTCCCATCTGTTGTGCACTGTCTTTTGGGCACCTGGTCTTCCGTGTCTTTTGCCTTAGCCCTTCAAGGGGCCGATAGGAAACGCCGGAGTCATTCTTAGCAGGTCTAATCTCTCCGTTCCTCGGCCAGGCGCCGATCACATTGAACCTTTCATTTGGGAGCCCAGACAGGCATCAAAATTGCATCTCTCTTTAGAAGCATCCGGTCCAATGTCTTTTCAGGTCTTGTTCCGAGCTGCATCGACAGCTGCGCTCCGCAACGATCCATTCTGGCGGATTAGGACTTGTCAGAAGGCAAAAATAGGTAGAGGCTTTTAACCGCAGGACTCTCGGGCATCCATCTTTGCAGTGCTTGGAATAAGTCGTCCTGCTAACATCTTCTTCCTGCAGGGTTCTCTGAGCCCGGTTAGCCCACCAGGGCTCTCGCCTCGGACATCTCATTCAGAGTTCTCGGTCTTCTTTGCGGTCATTCTTCTCGCCGAGAGTTTTCTGTCCCTGTTGCGTTCCCTCGTTTGTGGTCTCCCGTGTCACGGGTGTGGGTGTGTATTTGTCCCGGAGCTGCTCTGCCCTTCTCCGTAGTTGGGCGTAGGTGTCGTAGAGCAAGTGCTGGGGACTTGAAATTTATAATGCGGGGTGTAGCTGGACTTTAAGTAGTATCTGTAGATTGACCCAAGATGTCTGGAGCCATCCAGTTATCCTGCAGCACTTTGACTTTCATCTTAACTTTCTTTCAGATGCAGATGGATTCAATCCGTGGCAGAGCACCCCATACTGGTGGAGAACTTTCCCTCAAGAAGGTCAGTCCCTGTGTTTCTTTGCAGGGGAAGTGTAAATGGTGGCTCTGTTACAGCACTGTTCTTTGTCCTTATTTTTAGGATGTGACCTGGGGTATCGGCACTCAAGGCGAAGCGGGCAAGGTGAGCAGTGACCAGTGCAGAGAAGCGGCTGTTATTGCTGAGGTTTCAATTTCTGTTGCAACTCTAAGCATCCACTGTTGTGTTTTTATTTTAGGCGGTCCACTTGGAAGATGTCCCGGGCCAGGATGCCAGTGGCCAGGTGGGTGTAGAGCTTAAGTCAGTCCCCATTTGTCTTTGCAGGGAAAGTGTAAATGGTGACTATGTTACAGCATTGTTCTTTGTCTTTATTTTTAGGTGGTATGGCGGGATATCAGCAGTCAAGGCGAACTGGTGAAGGTGAGCAGTGACCAGTGCAGAGAAGCGGCTGTTATTGCTGAGGTTTCAATTTCTGTTTCAGCTCTAATCATCCACTGTTACGTTTTTATTTTAGGCCGTCCACTTGCAAGATGTCCCGGGCCCGGATGCCTGTAACCAGGTGGGTGTTAGCTTAAGTCAGTCCCCATTTGTCTTTGCAGGGAAAGTGTAAATGGTGATGTGTTACAGCATTGTTCTTTGTCTTTATTTTTAGGTGGTATGGCAGGATATCAGCAGTCAAGGTGAACTGGTGAAGGTGAGCAGTGACCAGTGCAGAGAAGCAGTTGTTATTGCTGAGGTTTCAATTTCTGATGCAACTCTAAGCATGCACTGTTGTGTTTTTATTTTAGGCGGTCCACTCGGAACATGTCCCGGGCCCGGATGCCTGTAACCAGGTGCGTGTAGAGCTTAAGTCAGTCCCCATTTGTCTTTGCAGGGAAAGCGTAAATGGTGATGTGTTACAGCATTGTTCTTTGTCTTTATTTTTAGGTGGTATGGCGGGATATCAGCAGTCAAGGTGAACTGGTGAAGGTGAGCAGTGACCAATGCAGAGAAGCGGTTGTTATGGCTCAGGTTTCAATTTCTGATGCAACTCTAAGCATCCACTGTTGTGTTTTTATTTTAGGCGGTCGACTCGGAAGATGTCCTGGGCCAGGATGCCAGTGGCCAGGTGGGTGTAAGCTTAAGATATATGTGTGATTCCGTCCCGTCTGACTGGGGAGGTTGTGTTTGCACAGTCACTGAGCATGCTTTTTTGCTTTCTTTCCTTGCAGGTGCTGTCCCAGGCGTGCCAAAGAATAGTGGCTAGCAGGTGAGTTGGTGTCTAGGTGGGGTGACTCAAGCGAGCAGTGTGCAGCAGTTTGCTAAGACTGTACCTTTTCATTTTGCAGGTACCCTCTGGGCCATCTCTGGAGTCACATGACGATTTGAGGTGAGCTGAGGTGGTGGTTTAGAGGAGCCCTAGGGATTATTGTTTTGTAGGGCAATTGTCACATATTCTGTTTTGTTGTCTTAGGTACCCTGATGAGGTGTAGAGCTGGTTTGGATATGGCAACACCGAAGCAGTCACAGCTATCTCAACATCCACGATGCCAACGTGTTCTTTTGCATCGCAGATGGATTTTGTCCGCTCATCTTCAAAAAGATAAGTTCTGGGGCCGGTGGTTGGGAGAAGGGGAAAAAGCTTTGCAATCACAGGAGGCAATTTAAAGTTAGCTTAGAGGAGAGGGCCTTAGTGGGATGGGCCCCTTGGAAGCGAAGGGAGAGGGTTTTATTTCAGCCTCACCGGAGCCTTTGCCGGGCAGGGCGGTTCCGAGTCATCTGCGCGTCCTAGCACGGTTTGCGTCGTCAGTCATCTTCGAGTCTCGACCGTCATCGTGGATGTTTTCGCCCGAGGAGGCCGCCTTTGGGTGCAGGAGGTATCGCCACAGTCACTCCGCAGTCATCGCTTCTTTCTCTCAGGCCGTCCAGCTTCTCGAGCATCCTCCTAACAGCTTTGGCACTAATTTCTTGTAAGGAGTTCTGTTTAATCATCATGCTTTTGCCTTAGAGCTTTGTTTCCTTTGGCATCATCAGCCTCTGGCTCATCTTGTGCTAGGAATCTTGGGTCGATAAGGTGGAGCTGCCAGGGAGTTTGAACTTGTGTCCGTTATGTAGTTTGTGTCCCTTGTCTTCTGTGTCGTAGGACTTCATTACATCTCGACGCTTTGTCGGCATCATTCCGGCCCGCTAGTCACGTACTTTGCCGGATCATCCGTGTTCCGGCATCTTTACATTTTTACTTTTTCAGGCTAGCACATGGACACAAGGGGTTCTCATCCTTTTTCCTTTTCACCTTTTGTAGGGCATTCTTTTCATGTGCTGTTCTCTTGGTCTTGCATAGGGAGAGGATTATGTTCTCCTTGCATGACTGCAGTATTTCAGAAGGTTTTGTCTTCTCAAGGCGTCTAGGTCTGGAGAATTAATATTCCAGAGAGTTATCTCAAGTTCTCACTTGCATTGTACCTGTCTTGGCTGGTATTGTGACTATGCCGCCTTATATTTTCTTCTGACTGTATTTTATTGTGCCTCTGCCACCTTGTATTTTATTGTGCCTCTGCCACCTTGTGTACTCTGACTGTATTGTACTGTGCCTGTGTTGTACTGTGCCTGTGCCGCCTTACATTGTGGGTGCCTGTGCCGCCTTACATTGTGGGTGCCTGTGCCGCCTTACATTGTGTTGTGACTGTATTGTACTGTGCCTGTGCCGCCTTACATTGTGGGTGCCTGTGCCGCCTTACATTGTGGGTGCCTGTGCCGCCTTACATTGTGGGTGCCTGTGCCGCCTTACATTGTGGGTGCCTGTGCCGCCTTACATTGTGGGTGCCTGTGCCGCCTTACATTGTGTTGTGACTGTATTGTACTGTGCCTGTGCCGCCTTACATTGTGGGTGCCTGTGCCGCCTTACATTGTGTTGTGACTGTATTGTACTGTGCCTGTACTGCCTTGAATTGTACTGTGACTGTACTGTGACTATGCTGCCTTGTATTGTACTGTGACTGTACTGCCTTGTATTGTACTGTGACTGTACTGCCTTGTAATGTGACTGTGTTGTACTGTCAGTATGCTGCCTTGTATTGTACTGTGACTGTATTGTACTGTGCCTGTGCCGCCTTACATTGTGGGTGCCTGTGCCGCCTTACATTGTGTTGTGACTGTATTGTATTGTGCCTGTGCCGCCTTACATTGTGGGTGCCTGTGCCGCCTTGTATTGTACTGTGACTGTACTGTGACTATGCTGCCTTGTATTGTACTGTGACTGTACTGCCTTGTATTGTACTGTGACTGTATTGTACTGTGACTGTACTGCCTTGTATTGTACTGTGACTGTACTGTGACTATGCCGCCTTGTATTGTACTGTGACTGTACTGCCTTGTATTGTACTGTGACTGTACTGCCTTGTATTGTACTGTGACTGTACTGTGACTATGCCACCTTGTATTGTACTGTGACTGTACTGCCTTGTATTGTACTGTGACTGTACTGTGACTATGCCGCCTTGTATTGTACTGTGACTGTACTGCCTTGTAATGTGACTGTGTTGTATTGTCAGTATGCTGCCTTGTATTGTACTGTGACTGTATTGTATTGTCAGTATGCTGTCTTGTACTGTGACTGTATTGTACTTTCATGATGCTGCCTTGTACTGTGACTGTATTGTACTTTCTGTATGCTGCCTTGTATTGTACTGTCACTATGCTGCCTTGTAGTGTACTGTGGCTGTATTGTACTGTCACTAGGCTGCCTTAGCATGTAGTCACAGTTAGCTAGAACAGTTGTCAAACTTTACAGTTATTCCCTTTTCTGTGTAGTTTTGGGCAGAAATGTGATGGGCCTAGAGTGTGGATAATGCCTAGCAGTCAGATAATCACTTGCTGATCACCTCTTCTTGTGTTGCAGGTGCCGGAGGAAGATTAGTATCTCTGTGGTTGCTGATGCTACCTATTGTCCCAGAATCTACCATGTAAGCTGAAGAGTGTGACTCTGTCTGTCTGACAGTTTCTGTCTGCCTGTGTCTGCTTGTGTTTGTGTGTGTGTGTGTGTGCGCTGACTGGTGCTAACCCTGTGTGTATGTCTTTTGCCTTTCAGGTTTTTCAACTCATTTTTAAACTTAGAATAAAAAATCCCCAGCCGGGGGGTTTTTTTTTTTTTCCCCCCGGCTGGGTTTTTTTTTCCTCGGTCCCGGCCGGTCTGCGAGGCGACGTTCATCGCCAAAGTTTGGGTGCGGACCGTCCGGGGACCGGGGTTTTCGTCAGGCAGGACGATTTTTTTTGAGGCTCCCGGGAACCCCGTTCCCGAGGAGCGCCGCGAATGCGTGCCGAAGGCTGGGGGTTAGCAGGGCGGTTGAGATGCGAGTGTGGGTGGGTTTGAGTGTAAGCTTAAGGAAGTGTGTGTGTTGACTGTTGCTAACCCTGTGTGTATGCCTTTTGCCTTTCAGGTTTTTCAACTCATTTTTAAACTTAGAATAAAAAATCCCCAGCCGGGGGGGTTTTTTTTTTTTTCCCCCCGGCTGGGTTTTTTTTTCCTCGGTCCCGGCCGGTCTGCGAGGCGACGTTCATCGCTAAAGTTTGGGTGCGGACCGTCTTGGGACCGGGGTTTTCGTCAGGCAGGACGATTTTTTTTGAGGCTCCCGGGAACCCCGTTCCCGAGGAGCGCCGCGAATGCGTGCCGATCGCTGGGGGTTAGCAGGGTGGTTGAGATGAGAGGGAAGGTGAGTTTGTGTGTTAGCTGATGGAGGTGTGTGTTGTGGATGACTGCTATGTTTTGTGTGTGCTGCTGTTTTTTGGGTTTCTTGTAAGAATAAAACAAGTTGTAATGAACACTTCAGAAGTAGAAAAATGGTTCTGTTGTGTCAATATGTATCTGGCTTGTATTGTTCTGTATTTGCATTTACAGCTGAATTTCCATGTATTGCTCTATATGTTAGTTGGAGTTGTATCAGTGTATATGTATAGGTTGCATTTGCAATTGCATTTGTGTACTTTGTTTCCATGTATATTGCTGATGTGTAAATAAAAATTTTCATTCAATAAAAATTGATCCCCTAATCACCTTAATAAAGATACATCCCTCTCCCCCGCCCCCATTGGCTCCTGTCTTTATTTGGTGTCGAGTTATTTTTATTCACTCTCTTTCTTGCTTTCCCTCTCACTTTATTTCTGTCTGTCTCTATGTCTAACTCTGTGGTTCTGTTTCTGGCTGTTTCTAGTTATGTCTCTCTCCTTCTAAGCTTATGTCTATTTCACTCTGTTTCAGGTAAGTTTGTCTGTTTCACTCTCAGTCTCCTGTGTATTTCACTCTAAATCTGTCAATTTCACTGTAAGTCTATTTCTGTCTATTTGTTTATCACTCTATTTCACTATATTTCTTTTCACTGTATTTCTCTTCATTTCCCTTTCATTCTAACTCTATTTCTCTCTATTTCTCTTTCCTTCTAGTTCTCTCTCTTTGTATGTCAGTCTATTTCTCTTTGACTGTCTTTGACTGTCTTTGACTGTCTTTGACTGTCTTTGACTGTCTTTGACTGTCTTTGACTGTCTTTGACTGTCTTTGACTGTCTTTGACTGTCTTTGACTGTCTTTGACTGTCTTTGACTGTCTTTGACTGTCTTTGACTGTCTTTGACTGTCTTTGACTGTCTTTGACTGTCTTTGACTGTCTTTGACTGTCTTTGACTGTCTTTGACTGTCTTTGACTGTCTTTGACTGTCTTTGACTGTCTTTGACTGTCTTTGACTGTCTTTGACTGTCTTTGACTGTCTTTGACTGTCTTTGACTGTCTTTGACTGTCTTTGACTGTCTTTGACTGTCTTTGACTGTCTTTGACTGTCTTTGACTGTCTTTGACTGTCTTTGACTGTCTTTGACTGTCTTTGACTGTCTTTGACTGTCTTTGACTGTCTTTGACTGTCTTTGACTGTCTTTGACTGTCTTTGACTGTCTTTGACTGTCTTTGACTGTCTTTGACTGTCTTTGACTGTCTTTGACTGTCTTTGACTGTCTTTGACTGTCTTTGACTGTCTTTGACTGTCTTTGACTGTCTTTGACTGTCTTTGACTGTCTTTGACTGTCTTTGACTGTCTTTGACTGTCTTTGACTGTCTTTGACTCTACTTCTCTTTGCCTCTCCTTCTCTCTCTGTCTTTGACTCTACTTCTCTTTGCCTCTCCTTCTCTCTCTGTCTTTGACTCTACTTCTCTTTGCCTCTCCTTCTCTCTCTGTCTTTGACTCTACTTCTCTTTGCCTCTCCTTCTCTCTCTGTCTTTGACTCTACTTCTCTTTGCCTCTCCTTCTCTCTCTGTCTTTGACTCTACTTCTCTTTGCCTCTCCTTCTCTCTCTGTCTTTGACTCTACTTCTCTTTGCCTCTCCTTCTCTCTCTGTCTTTGACTCTACTTCTCTTTGCCTCTCCTTCTCTCTCTGTCTTTGACTCTACTTCTCTTTGCCTCTCCTTCTCTCTCTGTCTTTGACTCTACTTCTCTTTGCCTCTCCTTCTCTCTCTGTCTTTGACTCTACTTCTCTTTGCCTCTCCTTCTCTCTCTGTCTTTGACTCTACTTCTCTTTGCCTCTCCTTCTCTCTCTGTCTTTGACTCTACTTCCCTTTGCCTCTCCTTCTCTCTCTGTCTTTGACTCTACTTCCCTTTGCCTCTCCTTCTCTCTCTGTCTTTGACTCTACTTCCCTTTGCCTCTCCTTCTCTCTCTGTCTTTGACTCTACTTCCCTTTGCCTCTCCTTCTCTCTCTGTCTTTGACTCTACTTCCCTTTGCCTCTCCTTCTCTCTCTGTCTTTGACTCTACTTCCCTTTGCCTCTCCTTCTCTCTCTGTCTTTGACTCTACTTCCCTTTGCCTCTCCTTCTCTCTCTGTCTTTGACTCTACTTCCCTTTGCCTCTCCTTCTCTCTCTGTCTTTGACTCTACTTCCCTTTGCCTCTCCTTCACTCTCTGTCTTTGACTCTACTTCCCTTTGCCTCTCCTTCTCTCTCTGTCTTTGACTCTACTTCCCTTTGCCTCTCCTTCTCTCTCTGTCTTTGACTCTACTTCCCTTTGCCTCTCCTTCACTCTCTGTCTTTGACTCTACTTCCCTTTGCCTCTCCTTCACTCTCTCTCACTCTACTTCCCTTTGCCTCTCCTTCACTCTCTCTCACTCTACTTCCCTTTGCCTCTCCTTCACTCTCTCTCACTCTACTTCCCTTTGCCTCTCCTTCACTCTCTCTCACTCTACTTCCCTTTGCCTCTCTTTCACTCTCTCTCACTCTACTTCCCTTTGCCTCTCTTTCACTCTCTCTCACTCTACTTCCCTTTGCCTCTCTTTCACTCTCTCTCACTCTACTTCTCTTTGCCTCTCTTTCACTCTCTCTCACTCTACTTCTCTTTGTCTCTCTTTCACTCTCTCTCACTCTACTTCTCTTTGTCTCTCTTTCACTCTCTCTCACTCTACTTCTCTTTGTCTCTCTTTCACTCTACTTCTCTTTGTCTCTCTTTCACTCTCTTTCACTCTACTTCTCTTTGTCTCTCTTTCACTCTCTCTCACTCTACTTCTCTTTGTCTCTCTTTCACTCTACTTCTCTTTGTCTCTTTTTCACTCTCTCTCACTCTACTTCTCTTTGTCTCTCTTTCACTCTCTTTCACTCTACTTCTCTTTGTCTCTAACTTTGTTTCTCTTCCTCTTTCTCTTTGTCTCTAACTTTATTTCTCTTCCTCTTTCTCTTTGTCTCTAACTTTATTTCTCTTCCTCTTTCTTCTTTTTCTCTCTATTTCTATTTCTAACTTTAAAGCAGCAGTAGGGCTTTTCAGGCGACCGGGGAGTAAATATTAAAAAAAACCTTTAACTATTTAAATAAAAATATCTACTCCCCGGTCGCCTGAAAAGCCCTACTGCTGCACCAGACTTTATATTTTTATTCTTTTTATATATAGTATATACACTATATAGTACATATATATACACTATATATACCCTATATACACTACATATATACCCCCTACACACACCCCCCCACTTAGTATGCAGAACACCCCACCCCCTGCCCTAATTAGCCAGTCCCCCAGCACCGCCCCCAAACACACCCCCTCCCCAAACACACCCCCAACCCTAATTGCCCCCTCCCCTAGCACCACCCCCTAACCCTAGCCCCTCCCCAAACACACCCCCTACCCCTAATTGGCCAGAACCCTAGCACCACCCCCCAGCCCCCATTGGTTAGGGTTAGAATAGGGGCGGTTCTAGGGTTAGGGTTACATTTTAGGGTTAGGGTTACGTTTTAGGGTTAGGGTTACGTTTTAGGGTTAGGGTTAGGGTCTTAGGGTTAGGGTTAGGGTTAGGGTTACGTTTTAGGGTTAGGGTTAGGGTTAGGGTTAGGGTTAGGGTTAGGGTTAGGGTTAGGGTTAGGGTTAGGGTTAGGGTTAGGGTTAGGGTTAGGGTTAGGGTTAGGGTTAGGGTTAGGGTTAGGGTTAGGGTTAGGGTTAGGGTTAGGGTTAGGGTTAGGGTTAGGGTTAGGGTTAGGGTTAGGGTTAGGGTTAGGGTTAGGGTTAGGGTTAGGGTTAGGGTTAGGGTTAGGGTTAGGGTTAGGGTTAGGGTTAGGGTTAGGGTTAGGGTTAGGGTTAGGGTTAGGGTTAGGGTTAGGGTTAGGGTTAGGGTTAGGGTTAGGGTTAGGGTTAGGGTTAGGGTTAGGGTTAGGGTTAGGGTTAGGGTTAGGGTTAGGGTTAGGGTTAGGGTTAGGGTTAGGGTTAGGGTTAGGGTTAGGGTTAGGGTTAGGGTTAGGGTTAGGGTTAGGGTTAGGGTTAGGGTTAGGGTTAGGGTTAGGGTTAGGGTTAGGGTTAGGGTTAGGGTTAGGGTTAGGGTTAGGGTTAGGGTTAGGGTTAGGGTTAGGGTTAGGGTTAGGGTTAGGGTTAGGGTTAGGGTTAGGGTTAGGGTTAGGGTTAGGGTTAGGGTTAGGGTTAGGGTTAGGGTTAGGGTTAGGGTTAGGGTTAGGGTTAGGGTTAGGGTTAGGGTTAGGGTTAGGGTTAGGGTTAGGGTTAGGGTTAGGGTTAGGGTTAGGGTTAGGGTTAGGGTTAGGGTTAGGGTTAGGGTTAGGGTTAGGGTTAGGGTTAGGGTTAGGGTTAGGGTTAGGGTTAGGGTTAGGGTTAGGGTTAGGGTTAGGGTTAGGGTTAGGGTTAGGGTTAGGGTTAGGGTTAGGGTTAGGGTTAGGGTTAGGGTTAGGGTTAGGGTTAGGGTTAGGGTTAGGGTTAGGGTTAGGGTTAGGGTTAGGGTTAGGGTTAGGGTTAGGGTTAGGGTTAGGGTTAGGGTTAGGGTTAGGGTTAGGGTTAGGGTTAGGGTTAGGGTTAGGGTTAGGGTTAGGGTTAGGGTTAGGGTTAGGGTTAGGGTTAGGGTTAGGGTTAGGGTTAGGGTTAGGGTTAGGGTTAGGGTTAGGGTTAGGGTTAGGGTTAGGGTTAGGGTTAGGGTTAGGGTTAGGGTTAGGGTTAGGGTTAGGGTTAGGGTTAGGGTTAGGGTTAGGGTTAGGGTTAGGGTTAGGGTTAGGGTTAGGGTTAGGGTTAGGGTTAGGGTTAGGGTTAGGGTTAGGGTTAGGGTTAGGGTTAGGGTTAGGGTTAGGGTTAGGGTTAGGGTTAGGGTTAGGGTTAGGGTTAGGGTTAGGGTTAGGGTTAGGGTTAGGGTTAGGGTTAGGGTTAGGGTTAGGGTTAGGGTTAGGGTTAGGGTTAGGGTTAGGGTTAGGGTTAGGGTTAGGGTTAGGGTTAGGGTTAGGGTTAGGGTTAGGGTTAGGGTTAGGGTTAGGGTTAGGGTTAGGGTTAGGGTTAGGGTTAGGGTTAGGGTTAGGGTTAGGGTTAGGGTTAGGGTTAGGGTTAGGGTTAGGGTTAGGGTTAGGGTTAGGGTTAGGGTTAGGGTTAGGGTTAGGGTTAGGGTTAGGGTTAGGGTTAGGGTTAGGGTTAGGGTTAGGGTTAGGGTTAGGGTTAGGGTTAGGGTTAGGGTTAGGGTTAGGGTTAGGGTTAGGGTTAGGGTTAGGGTTAGGGTTAGGGTTAGGGTTAGGGTTAGGGTTAGGGTTAGGGTTAGGGTTAGGGTTAGGGTTAGGGTTAGGGTTAGGGTTAGGGTTAGGGTTAGGGTTAGGGTTAGGGTTAGGGTTAGGGTTAGGGTTAGGGTTAGGGTTAGGGTTAGGGTTAGGGTTAGGGTTAGGGTTAGGGTTAGGGTTAGGGTTAGGGTTAGGGTTAGGGTTAGGGTTAGGGTTAGGGTTAGGGTTAGGGTTAGGGTTAGGGTTAGGGTTAGGGTTAGGGTTAGGGTTAGGGTTAGGGTTAGGGTTAGGGTTAGGGTTAGGGTTAGGGTTAGGGTTAGGGTTAGGGTTAGGGTTAGGGTTAGGGTTAGGGTTAGGGTTAGGGTTAGGGTTAGGGTTAGGGTTAGGGTTAGGGTTAGGGTTAGGGTTAGGGTTAGGGTTAGGGTTAGGGTTAGGGTTAGGGTTAGGGTTAGGGTTAGGGTTAGGGTTAGGGTTAGGGTTAGGGTTAGGGTTAGGGTTAGGGTTAGGGTTAGGGTTAGGGTTAGGGTTAGGGTTAGGGTTAGGGTTAGGGTTAGGGTTAGGGTTAGGGTTAGGGTTAGGGTTAGGGTTAGGGTTAGGGTTAGGGTTAGGGTTAGGGTTAGGGTTAGGGTTAGGGTTAGGGTTAGGGTTAGGGTTAGGGTTAGGGTTAGGGTTAGGGTTAGGGTTAGGGTTAGGGTTAGGGTTAGGGTTAGGGTTAGGGTTAGGGTTAGGGTTAGGGTTAGGGTTAGGGTTAGGGTTAGGGTTAGGGTTAGGGTTAGGGTTAGGGTTAGGGTTAGGGTTAGGGTTAGGGTTAGGGTTAGGGTTAGGGTTAGGGTTAGGGTTAGGGTTAGGGTTAGGGTTAGGGTTAGGGTTAGGGTTAGGGTTAGGGTTAGGGTTAGGGTTAGGGTTAGGGTTAGGGTTAGGGTTAGGGTTAGGGTTAGGGTTAGGGTTAGGGTTAGGGTTAGGGTTAGGGTTAGGGTTAGGGTTAGGGTTAGGGTTAGGGTTAGGGTTAGGGTTAGGGTTAGGGTTAGGGTTAGGGTTAGGGTTAGGGTTAGGGTTAGGGTTAGGGTTAGGGTTAGGGTTAGGGTTAGGGTTAGGGTTAGGGTTAGGGTTAGGGTTAGGGTTAGGGTTAGGGTTAGGGTTAGGGTTAGGGTTAGGGTTAGGGTTAGGGTTAGGGTTAGGGTTAGGGTTAGGGTTAGGGTTAGGGTTAGGGTTAGGGTTAGGGTTAGGGTTAGGGTTAGGGTTAGGGTTAGGGTTAGGGTTAGGGTTAGGGTTAGGGTTAGGGTTAGGGTTAGGGTTAGGGTTAGGGTTAGGGTTAGGGTTAGGGTTAGGGTTAGGGTTAGGGTTAGGGTTAGGGTTAGGGTTAGGGTTAGGGTTAGGGTTAGGGTTAGGGTTAGGGTTAGGGTTAGGGTTAGGGTTAGGGTTAGGGTTAGGGTTAGGGTTAGGGTTAGGGTTAGGGTTAGGGTTAGGGTTAGGGTTAGGGTTAGGGTTAGGGTTAGGGTTAGGGTTAGGGTTAGGGTTAGGGTTAGGGTTAGGGTTAGGGTTAGGGTTAGGGTTAGGGTTAGGGTTAGGGTTAGGGTTAGGGTTAGGGTTAGGGTTAGGGTTAGGGTTAGGGTTAGGGTTAGGGTTAGGGTTAGGGTTAGGGTTAGGGTTAGGGTTAGGGTTAGGGTTAGGGTTAGGGTTAGGGTTAGGGTTAGGGTTAGGGTTAGGGTTAGGGTTAGGGTTAGGGTTAGGGTTAGGGTTAGGGTTAGGGTTAGGGTTAGGGTTAGGGTTAGGGTTAGGGTTAGGGTTAGGGTTAGGGTTAGGGTTAGGGTTAGGGTTAGGGTTAGGGTTAGGGTTAGGGTTAGGGTTAGGGTTAGGGTTAGGGTTAGGGTTAGGGTTAGGGTTAGGGTTAGGGTTAGGGTTAGGGTTAGGGTTAGGGTTAGGGTTAGGGTTAGGGTTAGGGTTAGGGTTAGGGTTAGGGTTAGGGTTAGGGTTAGGGTTAGGGTTAGGGTTAGGGTTAGGGTTAGGGTTAGGGTTAGGGTTAGGGTTAGGGTTAGGGTTAGGGTTAGGGTTAGGGTTAGGGTTAGGGTTAGGGTTAGGGTTAGGGTTAGGGTTAGGGTTAGGGTTAGGGTTAGGGTTAGGGTTAGGGTTAGGGTTAGGGTTAGGGTTAGGGTTAGGGTTAGGGTTAGGGTTAGGGTTAGGGTTAGGGTTAGGGTTAGGGTTAGGGTTAGGGTTAGGGTTAGGGTTAGGGTTAGGGTTAGGGTTAGGGTTAGGGTTAGGGTTAGGGTTAGGGTTAGGGTTAGGGTTAGGGTTAGGGTTAGGGTTAGGGTTAGGGTTAGGGTTAGGGTTAGGGTTAGGGTTAGGGTTAGGGTTAGGGTTAGGGTTAGGGTTAGGGTTAGGGTTAGGGTTAGGGTTAGGGTTAGGGTTAGGGTTAGGGTTAGGGTTAGGGTTAGGGTTAGGGTTAGGGTTAGGGTTAGGGTTAGGGTTAGGGTTAGGGTTAGGGTTAGGGTTAGGGTTAGGGTTAGGGTTAGGGTTAGGGTTAGGGTTAGGGTTAGGGTTAGGGTTAGGGTTAGGGTTAGGGTTAGGGTTAGGGTTAGGGTTAGGGTTAGGGTTAGGGTTAGGGTTAGGGTTAGGGTTAGGGTTAGGGTTAGGGTTAGGGTTAGGGTTAGGGTTAGGGTTAGGGTTAGGGTTAGGGTTAGGGTTAGGGTTAGGGTTAGGGTTAGGGTTAGGGTTAGGGTTAGGGTTAGGGTTAGGGTTAGGGTTAGGGTTAGGGTTAGGGTTAGGGTTAGGGTTAGGGTTAGGGTTAGGGTTAGGGTTAGGGTTAGGGTTAGGGTTAGGGTTAGGGTTAGGGTTAGGGTTAGGGTTAGGGTTAGGGTTAGGGTTAGGGTTAGGGTTAGGGTTAGGGTTAGGGTTAGGGTTAGGGTTAGGGTTAGGGTTAGGGTTAGGGTTAGGGTTAGGGTTAGGGTTAGGGTTAGGGTTAGGGTTAGGGTTAGGGTTAGGGTTAGGGTTAGGGTTAGGGTTAGGGTTAGGGTTAGGGTTAGGGTTAGGGTTAGGGTTAGGGTTAGGGTTAGGGTTAGGGTTAGGGTTAGGGTTAGGGTTAGGGTTAGGGTTAGGGTTAGGGTTAGGGTTAGGGTTAGGGTTAGGGTTAGGGTTAGGGTTAGGGTTAGGGTTAGGGTTAGGGTTAGGGTTAGGGTTAGGGTTAGGGTTAGGGTTAGGGTTAGGGTTAGGGTTAGGGTTAGGGTTAGGGTTAGGGTTAGGGTTAGGGTTAGGGTTAGGGTTAGGGTTAGGGTTAGGGTTAGGGTTAGGGTTAGGGTTAGGGTTAGGGTTAGGGTTAGGGTTAGGGTTAGGGTTAGGGTTAGGGTTAGGGTTAGGGTTAGGGTTAGGGTTAGGGTTAGGGTTAGGGTTAGGGTTAGGGTTAGGGTTAGGGTTAGGGTTAGGGTTAGGGTTAGGGTTAGGGTTAGGGTTAGGGTTAGGGTTAGGGTTAGGGTTAGGGTTAGGGTTAGGGTTAGGGTTAGGGTTAGGGTTAGGGTTAGGGTTAGGGTTAGGGTTAGGGTTAGGGTTAGGGTTAGGGTTAGGGTTAGGGTTAGGGTTAGGGTTAGGGTTAGGGTTAGGGTTAGGGTTAGGGTTAGGGTTAGGGTTAGGGTTAGGGTTAGGGTTAGGGTTAGGGTTAGGGTTAGGGTTAGGGTTAGGGTTAGGGTTAGGGTTAGGGTTAGGGTTAGGGTTAGGGTTAGGGTTAGGGTTAGGGTTAGGGTTAGGGTTAGGGTTAGGGTTAGGGTTAGGGTTAGGGTTAGGGTTAGGGTTAGGGTTAGGGTTAGGGTTAGGGTTAGGGTTAGGGTTAGGGTTAGGGTTAGGGTTAGGGTTAGGGTTAGGGTTAGGGTTAGGGTTAGGGTTAGGGTTAGGGTTAGGGTTAGGGTTAGGGTTAGGGTTAGGGTTAGGGTTAGGGTTAGGGTTAGGGTTAGGGTTAGGGTTAGGGTTAGGGTTAGGGTTAGGGTTAGGGTTAGGGTTAGGGTTAGGGTTAGGGTTAGGGTTAGGGTTAGGGTTAGGGTTAGGGTTAGGGTTAGGGTTAGGGTTAGGGTTAGGGTTAGGGTTAGGGTTAGGGTTAGGGTTAGGGTTAGGGTTAGGGTTAGGGTTAGGGTTAGGGTTAGGGTTAGGGTTAGGGTTAGGGTTAGGGTTAGGGTTAGGGTTAGGGTTAGGGTTAGGGTTAGGGTTAGGGTTAGGGTTAGGGTTAGGGTTAGGGTTAGGGTTAGGGTTAGGGTTAGGGTTAGGGTTAGGGTTAGGGTTAGGGTTAGGGTTAGGGTTAGGGTTAGGGTTAGGGTTAGGGTTAGGGTTAGGGTTAGGGTTAGGGTTAGGGTTAGGGTTAGGGTTAGGGTTAGGGTTAGGGTTAGGGTTAGGGTTAGGGTTAGGGTTAGGGTTAGGGTTAGGGTTAGGGTTAGGGTTAGGGTTAGGGTTAGGGTTAGGGTTAGGGTTAGGGTTAGGGTTAGGGTTAGGGTTAGGGTTAGGGTTAGGGTTAGGGTTAGGGTTAGGGTTAGGGTTAGGGTTAGGGTTAGGGTTAGGGTTAGGGTTAGGGTTAGGGTTAGGGTTAGGGTTAGGGTTAGGGTTAGGGTTAGGGTTAGGGTTAGGGTTAGGGTTAGGGTTAGGGTTAGGGTTAGGGTTAGGGTTAGGGTTAGGGTTAGGGTTAGGGTTAGGGTTAGGGTTAGGGTTAGGGTTAGGGTTAGGGTTAGGGTTAGGGTTAGGGTTAGGGTTAGGGTTAGGGTTAGGGTTAGGGTTAGGGTTAGGGTTAGGGTTAGGGTTAGGGTTAGGGTTAGGGTTAGGGTTAGGGTTAGGGTTAGGGTTAGGGTTAGGGTTAGGGTTAGGGTTAGGGTTAGGGTTAGGGTTAGGGTTAGGGTTAGGGTTAGGGTTAGGGTTAGGGTTAGGGTTAGGGTTAGGGTTAGGGTTAGGGTTAGGGTTAGGGTTAGGGTTAGGGTTAGGGTTAGGGTTAGGGTTAGGGTTAGGGTTAGGGTTAGGGTTAGGGTTAGGGTTAGGGTTAGGGTTAGGGTTAGGGTTAGGGTTAGGGTTAGGGTTAGGGTTAGGGTTAGGGTTAGGGTTAGGGTTAGGGTTAGGGTTAGGGTTAGGGTTAGGGTTAGGGTTAGGGTTAGGGTTAGGGTTAGGGTTAGGGTTAGGGTTAGGGTTAGGGTTAGGGTTAGGGTTAGGGTTAGGGTTAGGGTTAGGGTTAGGGTTAGGGTTAGGGTTAGGGTTAGGGTTAGGGTTAGGGTTAGGGTTAGGGTTAGGGTTAGGGTTAGGGTTAGGGTTAGGGTTAGGGTTAGGGTTAGGGTTAGGGTTAGGGTTAGGGTTAGGGTTAGGGTTAGGGTTAGGGTTAGGGTTAGGGTTAGGGTTAGGGTTAGGGTTAGGGTTAGGGTTAGGGTTAGGGTTAGGGTTAGGGTTAGGGTTAGGGTTAGGGTTAGGGTTAGGGTTAGGGTTAGGGTTAGGGTTAGGGTTAGGGTTAGGGTTAGGGTTAGGGTTAGGGTTAGGGTTAGGGTTAGGGTTAGGGTTAGGGTTAGGGTTAGGGTTAGGGTTAGGGTTAGGGTTAGGGTTAGGGTTAGGGTTAGGGTTAGGGTTAGGGTTAGGGTTAGGGTTAGGGTTAGGGTTAGGGTTAGGGTTAGGGTTAGGGTTAGGGTTAGGGTTAGGGTTAGGGTTAGGGTTAGGGTTAGGGTTAGGGTTAGGGTTAGGGTTAGGGTTAGGGTTAGGGTTAGGGTTAGGGTTAGGGTTAGGGTTAGGGTTAGGGTTAGGGTTAGGGTTAGGGTTAGGGTTAGGGTTAGGGTTAGGGTTAGGGTTAGGGTTAGGGTTAGGGTTAGGGTTAGGGTTAGGGTTAGGGTTAGGGTTAGGGTTAGGGTTAGGGTTAGGGTTAGGGTTAGGGTTAGGGTTAGGGTTAGGGTTAGGGTTAGGGTTAGGGTTAGGGTTAGGGTTAGGGTTAGGGTTAGGGTTAGGGTTAGGGTTAGGGTTAGGGTTAGGGTTAGGGTTAGGGTTAGGGTTAGGGTTAGGGTTAGGGTTAGGGTTAGGGTTAGGGTTAGGGTTAGGGTTAGGGTTAGGGTTAGGGTTAGGGTTAGGGTTAGGGTTAGGGTTAGGGTTAGGGTTAGGGTTAGGGTTAGGGTTAGGGTTAGGGTTAGGGTTAGGGTTAGGGTTAGGGTTAGGGTTAGGGTTAGGGTTAGGGTTAGGGTTAGGGTTAGGGTTAGGGTTAGGGTTAGGGTTAGGGTTAGGGTTAGGGTTAGGGTTAGGGTTAGGGTTAGGGTTAGGGTTAGGGTTAGGGTTAGGGTTAGGGTTAGGGTTAGGGTTAGGGTTAGGGTTAGGGTTAGGGTTAGGGTTAGGGTTAGGGTTAGGGTTAGGGTTAGGGTTAGGGTTAGGGTTAGGGTTAGGGTTAGGGTTAGGGTTAGGGTTAGGGTTAGGGTTAGGGTTAGGGTTAGGGTTAGGGTTAGGGTTAGGGTTAGGGTTAGGGTTAGGGTTAGGGTTAGGGTTAGGGTTAGGGTTAGGGTTAGGGTTAGGGTTAGGGTTAGGGTTAGGGTTAGGGTTAGGGTTAGGGTTAGGGTTAGGGTTAGGGTTAGGGTTAGGGTTAGGGTTAGGGTTAGGGTTAGGGTTAGGGTTAGGGTTAGGGTTAGGGTTAGGGTTAGGGTTAGGGTTAGGGTTAGGGTTAGGGTTAGGGTTAGGGTTAGGGTTAGGGTTAGGGTTAGGGTTAGGGTTAGGGTTAGGGTTAGGGTTAGGGTTAGGGTTAGGGTTAGGGTTAGGGTTAGGGTTAGGGTTAGGGTTAGGGTTAGGGTTAGGGTTAGGGTTAGGGTTAGGGTTAGGGTTAGGGTTAGGGTT